>OY728158.1:1670570560-1675370560 GCA_963277665.1 Viscum album
AGAACAAAACTCACAAGGAACATCAAAAACTTTTCTAGGAAAACTTAGATGGGATAGGCTCCCTTTAAACTATCCATTCTAGTGAAGTATTTTATTTTCCGCATGCCTATATTTTATGTTAGATGCAAGTGAAGTATATTCTAATTGACCATATCCTTAGTAACCATAGGGTTTCATCCCTTTAGAATATTTATACACTTCTCTTTTAAAGTGTATTCCTACATTTATTGCATTAATAATAGTATCTATCTTGTTTTTTTAATTGAAATGGGTAGATTTTATTTTCATTTATTATATTCAAACTATCATGAATATTCTTTTTAACACAATTTTGATGTGGAACAATTTGTGGGATCCTACAAGAATCTTTTCTCACACCCTGCATACAACCTTGGGTGTCTAAAAACCTTTATTGTCTGATGTAATAAAGAGTAAGGAACTGCTTGGGATGGTGGGTACTTATGCTATTCATGTCTAGGTTTATGGTGGTGAAATGCCAGTGGGAGGATATCTCATATCTTACAGAGATGGTTTGTCGATTATTTTGTTTTTTTTTCTTATTATTTTATAATTTTTTGGAATATAACATGTATATCTATCTTATATTCACATCACATAGCCTTTGGTCTCTTTTGAATGGTGGTCTTACTTGTATACTTTTGTTTGTTCTATTGTGCCATGATTTTATACCTATTTTTTATCATCATTTATAATTTTTGTTGATGTTTCCTAATAATTATTGAGGGTATGAATCACCAAGGCATGTTGAGGTCATTTTAAAATCATGGTTTGAGCCCCGTGTTTGATTCATCCTTAGGGAAAATCATTCAAAAGTGGTGATTCCTAGATTCTCAAGCACTTATGTCATCATATGGGGATCAAGAACGCCCTTTAGTTATCATGGATCAATCAGGGTTCCCAATTCAAGGGTTTCTCATAGCTGGTTTATGACACCACCATCACATAACCGGTTATAACATCCACAATACTACCACATATTGTAAATTAATTTAAAACCCCACTATCTATTAATTAACCCATTTATACCATCACATATATAGAGTTGTTGAAGAAAATAACCACATAACATCACTAAAATTCATTATATTCAATAAATATACTGTAATCATGACTTCATCAGATAGAAAACATATATTAAGGGCCCCTTTGAACCATTCCACATCATTCCTCATCTTCATCACATCCACACCTCCATCTCTTCACACTAAAGAGATTATATAAAGTTTATACAAGATACGATTGTCACAACCACTATTATCTCAATATACAATCATCGTATCCTATAATAATTAGGTAGTAATACCCCTATAAAAAATTTCATGAACCAATAAAACTTACACCACCCCATGTGGCTCCCTTCCATAAAGGTCCTAAAACTCCAAAGTGTGGTGTGTCCCTTTGAAAATATGGAACAACTCTATGAGATAACTCCCAATTTATCTTATATTCGTCACCAACACTTCTACACCATTTTCTCGTGAAAGGGATGACCCCATGCCAAATTTCCATGAAATGTACCAAATTATGTAAAATTCACCCCCTCAACTCTAAGTTATTTTTAATTTTTTCCATTATTTTTTTCTCTAAATACATAATGAGGTTATAGAAAATATTTTATAAATTCTTGTAAACAATAATAAACATAAATATTTCACCATAAACACATGTCAAATAATTTATATTTCAATTATAAATAATATTCAACAAAAATTCCCAAAACTTATTTTCATATCCATAATTCCTAATTCTCCATCTCTATCAACACATTATTCAATATTTATATAATTATATTTCCAAAAAACTCTATATCACATTTCCATCAATTATAAATTTCAATAATAATCTACCAATTTCATAATATAAATCAATTAATATATTAAAATAGAGTAATTAATCCAAATTTTTCATATTCATCAATCATCTTAAATTTATTTTACAATATAATAATTCCTTAAAATAATTATTAATCATAAACCCAATAAATAAATTCATAATCATAGTAAATTGATGAGAATTTGAGTTACCTACCATAATTTTATGATGAATGTTATTTCTTAGTCCACTGATGATCACTAACGATCATTCATTAAAAATGGAATTCTTTTTTTCTTTCTCCAATACACTACAATGATATTACCAAGGGTTATCTCCTATTTTATAGAATAAAGAAAAGAGGATTTACCACTAAATTACAATGATGTAAAATTCATTTTCTCTCCATGAAATTACATTCAATTAACTCTACTCTCATAATGAATACCATATATAACTTCACATTAATCATTTTGTTACCTTTAATTTAAAATCATCCATTCAATTCACTTTTTAAATTATGCTAACTTTCCTTATCACCATATAAAAATCCAACTCTATTTTTCTCTTGTATTCCCACGTCTTCTTCACCACATGAAAATATCTCAATGCCAAATTATTTCTTCATAAAATATAATACATAAAATTTGAATTAATTTAATGAAAAACCTTATCATATGGATAGTATTATTTATAATATATATTATATTTTATATTATAATATGGTTGAAGCCCGCTCTACCTAAAGGGGAGATTTGTGCCTATACACCCTAATTTTTTTCAAGCTTACTCTAATTCATCCATACTATAGCGTCTGTATCATCTCTTATAAACCACCAAACATACTAATCTTTTTTTTGTTTTTTGAAGATGTTTTTTTATGTTGTATATACACCCTTGTGAAAAAGTACACTCATCTACCCTATCATGCATCCCTATGTTTTCCCAGTTTACCACAATATGACATAACACCCTTTTCTTACCACAAATGAAGCTTATCACCTACATGCATATTGAATTCATTATCATTCACACCCACCTGCATGAATCTTTGTGAAATCCTTCACACGAGTGACCATGGAAAAATATTTAGGAAACCTCATAAGAGATGAATCTAGGGATCAATCCCCTAAATTTGATGTAAAAACCTATGGCTAAAAATCATGACTTGAATCCAATTATGCATTCAAAATTCCATTCATAAAATAATAAAATTTCCATTTTATGCTTTTTAACTGAAAACCAAAAAAAAATCAAAACCTCACATAACATAAAAATCCAAGTCTCCAAATTGCATGCCCCTTTAAAACTTTTTATCCTCATAAATATTGGACCATAATCATGGAAATTTAAATTAAGAAAACTAATACTTTAATTTTACATTCAAAAATGTCAAAAAAAATAAATATAAAAACAATAAAAAACTCTAAAAAAACCAAGATATTTTACCCACATCTATAATTCACTCTCTCAAGTGTTATCTTATACACCACTATACTGCCAAAGAACTAAAAAAAGAGATAAATTTTCCTCTAAGTTCATTCTATCTAAAATCCAAAATTTCCATCAAATAATCTATAAAGATCATATCATCCTTGATATCCACATCACCAAAATAATTCACATGAGAAGGATCATGATGCTATTTTTAAGGATACAACATATGAAATACTTCATGTAACATCTTATTACTATTTTTAGGTATCCCTAAACCTATATTTTGATCATTCCTTGGTTGGGTTATTTTGGGGATGTTTTAAGTTAAATTTTGGAAATTTTGAAAGTTTATGGGTTGTGAACAGTTGGAACATGTTTTTCCAAAACTGTGCACCCTTTCAGGAGAAACCGTGAAAACCCATATAGTGGGATTTTTCATGACCGTAACACGGTTTTAAAAACTATGTTCCTTCCAAATAGAAATTGTGCACCTTTTCAAAATGGGGCACATGGCTAGGGCGCATAGTTTTTCTAACTGTGTGGCCCTACCCAGGAAACCATGCATGGTATTTAATTAATTTGATTTTTTAAAAAATATTCAAACCTACTTTTTAATTGTTTAGTGGGCCTAGCTCATCCTCTTATGGTTTCTTCTTCCTCGAGACTATACAATGGGAAATTTTATCCCCTATACACTCTTTCAGAAGTGGATCAAATCTTGGAGAATGAATTTCATTCTCTACCCATTAGGTTTCATCTTCTCTTTATTTTTATCCTGCAATCTCTCCTTTCCTCCATAGGTTTTTATATATCTCTATTTTATTATACGATCTAATATCCACTATTTTAGATCTTGGGTATAGATTTTATTCTCTAATATCATTCTTCATTATATTTTCATAGTTAGGGTTTGGAGTTTTGAGATCTAGTATCTTGTGGTATGTGGTTCTATTATGATGGCCAATTTTTATTAACCCTAAATTTATTGATTTAAATTCAACTGTTTAATTTAAATTTAATCGTTTGATAAAATGAAATTACTTTTGATTTGTTTATTAAAAAACCAATTCCATTGAATTGGGGTATTCAAATTGGATTTTGGCATGAATTTAGGAAAAAACCCAATTCTATTAAATTGGGGTGTATTTGTGAAATTTTAATTGTTGAGTTTAAATTGTGAAATTGATTTGATGGAATTTATTTCAATTTGATATTTAAAAACAATTTCTTAAAATGATTTTGATAAAAACCCATTGGTTTTATCTTGTTATAAAGGAATTATTTTATTAAAAATCCCATTTAGTTTTTAAATGAAAATTTGACATATTGAAAAGGGATAATGGGATGAACTGTATTTTAAAAAAAATTAAAATAAATTTATCATCATTGATTTTATTAGTGAACATGAAAGCCTAGGTAGTTAGTGAGTTATTTGGTATTTCACTATATGATTTAAAACAATAATAATACATAAATGCATCAGGTCACATCCCTAATGGGATAGTGACATGTCCTTCTTGGTCTATATCAATATTATCATGACAATTATTTGAGTGTGAAGGAGTCCCATAGACTAGAACTATCATACCTTTTGTCACATGACCATGCCACTCATTTTTTTGTATTTTAGATATATTCCATTGTTGTTGTGAACTATTTTATATGCCTTATTAATTTATATAAACTATTTATATAAAATTTTTATTAATCCATTTGTTTAAATTATTTTCATCCTCTTAAATGTAAATAATGATTTATTTTAAATATTCTTTTAATTTTTCATGCATGTTTATTTAAAATTGAAATATTTATTTGGTTAAATAAATATCATCATCTTATTATATAATCCTTGGTGAGACCCTGCTAGGATTTTATCCCACACCATAGTTGTTCCTTTATGTGTATGTATATTATCTTCTTTGAGGTTTGAGCAAGGTTTAAGGGGCCATTAGGAGGTGGTAGTGGCTATTGATTCTTGTTTTTGGAAGGTTGTGTCCATTAGGGCTCAGGATTTTATCCTCTTTTTCTGATACTTATGGTTTCACCTTGGGTTGTTATTTCTTATATGACTTCTAGTACACTTATATATATGGAGTTTTTCTTGTATGCATAATAACTTGTTTATATTTCTTTCATTGTATTTGTGTAAAATATGTTCCCTCTTTCATATTTTATGATGCTAGGTGCTAGTCACCAACTCGTATGGATCAGGAATTCCCTTCAGGCTATGTCATTTCTCGCTCGATTATCATGTTACCAGGTTACTCAGGCTAGTTTGTGACAAAGTGGTATCAAAGGTGTAGGTTTTTTCATCTTGTCTTGATGTCAGTATAAAGTTGTGTATTCTTATCAAGACATAAGAGGTAGTTGTGATTGAGTTCTAGGAAATATCTCACAACAATGAACCTTAATTCACTAGGTGTGGTTTGGGAAAGACATCTTGAATAATAATTCTAGTCTTTTCCTTGCTTCTGATTTGGATATATTGAAATCCATATCTTATTTTTTCTGTTGGGATTAATTATCCTTTGTTTCTCTATTTGAATTTTAATATGATGTCTTTGATGTTGTCTGTTGATGTTTTTTAGAATCATTACTTTGAGAAGATTTTTAAATCGGATCTAAAAGGAATTTTATGATAAACCACAATAGTAAAATCCTCTCATGGACCTGATTCTGGTTGAGTTGATTGTGCATACTGTCCAAGATTTTGGAATGCACCACCACCGATTTATGTTCAAGATCCAACTATGGAACCTATAGGGGATATTCTCTAAAATAATTCTTAGGAGTTCCTTTTCTAGAATCCACCAATATTCAAAGGCTTAAATGATCCTCAAGAGGCCTAGGAATGTTTTAGCAGAATCAAGTGTTTATTTGAGTTCTTGGAGGCATGTGATGAAATCAAGGTGAATTGTTCCACCTTCATGCTGGAAGGATTGAGTAGAAGATGGTGGGACACAATAGTGATGGAGAAGAATCATGAGGGATTAGAGTGGAAATAATTAAAATATATTTTCACCGACCATTTCTATCTAAAGGTTATGGTGTTCTCTAAGGATACTTAGTTTTCAAACTTGGGTAGGCTGATGGGACCGTGATAGAATATGAAAATCTCTTTACTGAGATTGTGCAGTTTTCACCTGAGATAATTTCAGATGAGAAGATAAAGACTCAAAATTTTGATTTGGAACTTATATATGATATTCATTCTTAGGTTTTATTGCTGAAGATGGATTCTTGTTCTAATGTGATGGATAGAGCATTGATGGTAGAAATAGACCTGGCTGATAAGTCAAGGTTGATTAGAGTTATTTTTTCTCCCAATGGAAGTGTGAGTTCCTTTAAAGTAAAATAAGAAGCATGATGATTCTAATGGTGGTTCTTAACAGAAAGGTCATTTTAGACCTCCTACAATTCCTGGAATAGGACTTTTTATTTTCTACCAATGTGGAAATCCTAGGAATTCTAAGAGGGTTTGCACTGAGGCACCTAAGATTTGTGGCTCCTGTAGATGCTCAGGTCACTTTAAAAAGTTCTTCCATGTTTATTCCACTCCATGTAATTACATAAGATCATCAACACCTTATAAAACTACATTGCAATTAGATGCTTCACAATCAAAAGGGTTCCATCCATAAGTATCCATAACAAATCTTCTTCACATAGTGGATGAGTCTCCAGAGTAAGAGGATATGGGTCCAACGATTGTGAGAGGTACCATCACTATAGATTCATCATCAGTGATAGATTTATTTGATACTAGTTTATATCATTCATTAATTTAAACCTGTATTGTTAATCTACTAAATCTTACTATAGATATTTTATCTTATGTGATGGATATTACTAAACCCCTTGGAATGAAGATAGGGAAGTGTATCCATATTCTTTCTTTTGTTTTTCTCTTTATCACATATTGAGCTTGCTTGGAGTTTTCTAGTTCTCAACAGGAAACCACTTTATATCATTTTTAGGATGTATTAGATCATTACCAATAAATCCCAGATTGATTCTTATCTTCTATGGGTCTCATTTACCACTCCCGATGGGGTTTATCATATCTTTCAAGCTGAATGGGACCTGAGTTCAAGTAGAGTCGGACCTTCATATCTAGAGTTGGGAAAAATAATAACTATGTTTTCTTTTTTCCTAGAGCATAAATATTTTAGTTTTGATCTTCCTCTAATTTTCGTCAAATTTATCGACTTGTTTTCTTATGACTTCTATGGTTTTCCACCGATGAGAGAGTTATAGTTTTCTATTGATTTAGTTCCTTGTACTCAACCAGTATCTATTTTTTCTTAGAAAATGACTCTATATAAAATGAAAGAGTTGAATTCTTAGTTGGATGATCTTCTAGAGAAAGTCTTTATACACTCTATTGTTCCACCTTGAGTGGCATCGGTTCTCTTTGCTAAGAAATATGATGGATCACTTCTCCTTTTTGCAGATTACCAACAACTCAATCGATTTATGGTAAAGAAAAAATATATGTTGTCACAGATTAATGATCCATTTGATCACTTAAAAGGGTAAAATTAGTTATCAGATATTTATCTTTGATATGGTTACCATTATTTGAGGATAAAATAATCTAACATTCCAAAAACCACCTTTTGGAGTACTTATGGCCATTATGAGTACCTTTTCATGCCTTTTGGTTTAACCAATGCTCATGAAGTCTTCATGGATTTAATGAATTGGATTTTCCATGAATATATTGATACTTTTGTGGTGTTATTTATGGATGACATCTTGGTTAACTCTAAGTCTGGGGAGGATCATGTGTATCATCTGAGAGAAGTTCTAGAATTGTTGATAAATCACCAACTTTGTTCCAAGCTTTCAAAATGTGATTTCTAGATTCAAGAATTAAATTTCTTAGGTAATGTGGTGTCATAACATGATATTTTAGTTGATCTTGAAAAGGTGAAGACTATTAGGACATGATAACAACCACAAAATGTTTTTAAGATTCAAAGATTCCTAGTTTTAACTAGGTATTATTTTCAGTTCATTAAGGACTTCTAAATGTTGTCTTCTCCAATGAATTCCCTAACTAGAAAGGGAGTAAACTTTTTTTGGTATGAACAATGTTGGATTTCTTTTTTTAAGATAAAACATATTTTGACTACTATACTAGTGTTGACTCTCATAGAGTCCATGTAGGGATATGTGGTCTTATGTGATGAATTAGGTTCAGGTTTGGGATGTGTTCCAATGAAACGTGATCATTTTATAACTTATTCCTCTCATCAGATTATGTCACACTAGAAGAACTACCCAACCAATGACCTTGAACTTGCATTTTTGATGCATGTACTTAAGATTTGGCAGCACTACCTTTATGGAGAAAGGTTTACTGTGTATTCTGACCACAAAATCATGATTTATATATTCTCTCAAAAATATTTCAATCTCTTCTAGAGGAGTTAGGTGGAATACCTATAATATTTTGACTTTGATATAACTTATACCCTGGGTAAAGGTAATTTCATCATAGATGCCTTGATTATGAAGGTTCCGACCGAGGTTGTGAAAGAATCTTTGAAATAGTTTAACATGATGGTTTTTTTGGCACAATTGAATATCAGAGTCTGGGAGTAGGGGATCGAGATTTCCTTGTCTATTGTTTAGTTTATATCCACACTTCTTGAGATGATCCTTCTATAACAATAGCTTGATGATAAATTTTTTAGCATTAGAAACACTCTTTATGGTGGGGATACCATTTCTGACTGGTCTCTCTCTACCAAAGGAATTCTATGCTATCGGAATCACTTTTTGTGTCGTTAGTGGTAAATAAATCCATGATGGTGTATTTCCCTAGCTCCTAGTGGGTAGTGTTCCCAAGAACTATGAAGATGTTCTATGACATGTAGCATAGATTCTGGTGGCTAGGTGTGACATAGGTCATTGATGAATTTGTCTCTCATTGTAATACATTCCAATAGGTTAAGGATGATAACCATAAAACTTTGGTTATACTTCAGCCACTTCCAGTTCCAACTTGGAAGTGGGATGAGATCTCGATAGACTTTGTGGTTAGGTTCCAACATACCAAGAGAAAGAATATTTAGATATGGGTTGTGATAGCTCGGTTGACTAAATCATCTCACTTTATACCCATTTTTTATACAACCAGATTTGAAGGGTTAGGAAATCTCAATGTGAAAGAGATTTTTCATTTGCATGGAGTTCCATCTACTATAGTCTCTCATATAGATCTTCAGTTTACTTCTTTCTTTTATAGATGCCTTTAATAGGAATTAGGATCTCAAGTTCATTTGAGAATGGCGTACCATCCACATTCAGATTGATAGATAGAAAGATCTATATAGATACTTGATGATATGCTTCTTTATGGTGTACTCGACTTTTTTGGGGATTAGAAAGACCATATGGGGATAGTTTAGTTTTATTATAATAATAGTTACCATTATTCAATTAGAATAGATCCTTTTGAGGACTTTTATAGTCTTCCTTATAGATCTATGTTGTGTTCATTGTAGATTGGTGAAAGTTACTTGGTTGGACCAATATTGGTTTAAGAGATGACTGAAAATATTTAGTTTATTCATCATATAATTTTGTTGGAATAGAGAAGGTATAAGTCTTATACAGGTCATTATCGTATACCATTGTAATTTTCAATTAGTGACCAAGTGTTCTTGAAAGTTTCTCCTCGTTTTGGTCATCGAAAGCTTGAGAGGAAAGGTAAACATACTCCTTGTTTTTTGGTAACTTTTGAGGTTAAGGAGTGGGTGGGTAAAGTTTCTTACCGGTTGACAATTCCACCATAGTTGACATCGATACATAATGGGTTCCATGTATCTCAGCTCTAAAAGTGTCTATCTAATCTATATCATGTTTTAAGCTGGAGTGATCCTGAGGTTAAACCTGATTTATCAATGATTGGGAATCCATTCAGGATATTTGATTATGAAACAAAGGTACTTCATGGGAGGATGATACCTTTGGTTCATGTTCTATGGCATTATGGTTCTGATTCTCATGATACATGGGAGAGGGAGGAACTGATGAGAGAGCAGTGGCTTCATCTTTTTGGAATGGAAGCTTCTTAGTAGGCTTTATAGGGATAGAAATTTTCTATAGTGGGGGGTTGTAACCTATTGTTACTCTTTTTAGGTATCCCTAAACCTCTATTTTTATAATTCCTTGGTTGGGTTTCTATTGGAGATTTTTCACGTGAAATTTTAGAAATTTATAAAATTTCTGGGTTGTGAATGGTTGGCACATGGTTTTCCCAAACAGTGTTCCCTCTCAAGGGAAGTCATGAAAACTCATACAGTGGGATTATTCATGACTAGTGCATGATTTGAAAAACAATTTTCCCACCAAGTATAAACTATACACCTTTCCAAAATGGTGAACATTGTTAGGGCTCATGATTTTTCTAAACATATGGACCTTTCCAAGAAACCATGCGTATGATTTAATTAATCTAAAAATCTTCTCTTAAAATCCAAAAACCTCTTTTTTAAGTTCATGAAAGACTTAGGCCAACCTATTATGATTTATTCTTCCTTGGGAGCATCCATGAGGAAATTTTGGCCCCACTACACCCATCCAAAAGTATATTTAATCTTGTGAAACAATATTTCATCTCTATCCAGTAGGTTTCCTCTCCTTGTTATTTTTCACCCTCTCTCTCTCCTTTCCTCCCTAGGGTTTTGTAGATATCTATTTTTTTTAAGGATCTAATATCCACTATTTTAGATCTTGGATCTAGGTTTTATTCTAAGATATTCATTTTTGACGTTCTTTGTTGTATTTTACAGGTTAGGGTTTGGCATTTCAATATCTAATGATTCAGAGGTAGATAGTTCTGTTATAATAGCTAATTTTTATTAACCCTAAATTGATTGATTTAAATTCAATTGTTTAATTTAAATTAAATTTCTTGATGTAAATGAAATTTATTTCTATTGGTTTATTAAAAACCTAATTCCATTGAATTTCAGTTTTGAAATTTCATTTTTGGCATGAATTTGGTAAAAACCCCCAATTCCATTGAATTGGGGTGTATTTATTAATTTGATGGAATTTTGTGAAATTTAAATTGTTGAATTTAAATTGTGAAATTTATTTTATGGAATTTATTTTAAATTTTTATTTTGGAGAAATGTATTAAATTATTTCAATAAAAATTTATTGGTTTTATCTTGCAAAAAAGTCATGATTTTATTAAAAACCCTATTTGAATTTTAAATGGAAATTTGGCATATTGAAAAGGTAGAATGGGATGAATTTTATTTTAAACATTTTTAAAATAAATTTTCCAATATTGATTTTATTAGATAACATGAAATCCTAGGTAGATAGTGAGTTATTCGGGATAGAAATATACAATTTACAACACTAACAATGTATAAATTTAGCAGGTCACATCCCTAATGGGATGGTGACATGTCCTCCTTGGTCAGTATTGAGGAGGACATGTGTAAACGTATTTCTATAACAAAAATTTGAGTGTGAGGGAGTCATATAGCCTGGAACAATCATACCTTTTTTCACATGACCATGTCAATTATTTTTTTGTATTTTAAATATATGTCGTTTTTTTTGTAAACTATTTTACATTCCTTATGAATTTATATAAACTATTTATATAAAATGTTTATTAACCCATTTGTTTAAAGTATTTATATAGTATTAAATGTAAAGAATGGTTTTCTTAAATATTATTTTGAACTTCCATGCCTATTTATTTAAAATTTAAAGCTTTATGTAGTTAATTAAATATTGGCATATTATTATGGAATCCTTGGTGAGATTGTACTAGTATTTTAGCTCACACCCTACCTGTGCCTTCAGGTGTTTGTAGATTATCTTATTTTAGGTTCGAGAAAGGTTAAGGGGACTCATGGATATGGATTTAGTTGTTTATCCTTGGTTTTGGAGAGTTTTTTCCATTTGGAATTGGTATTTTATCCTATTTTTCTAGTACTTGTGGTTACACCTTAGGCTGTTAATGCTTTTTTGACTTCTGGTACACTTCTCCCTATGGATGTTTTTTATATTTATAATAAATTTTTTATCTTTATTCCATTGTTTTTGTTGAAAATTCATTCCCGCTTTTATATTGTATGATGTTAGGTGCTAGTCACCAAATTGTGAGGGCTGAGAGAACCCTTTGGGCTATGTAAGTATTGGATCAGTTATTAGGTTACTAGGATACCTAGGCTAGTTCGTGATACTTCATGAATCTTTTCCAACCATGGAGGTAGCACTAATAGATATGATACCATTCAAACATATTTTAACACTTCAAAAAAACTAATAAATCCTTGTTTTAACTTTATTCCCTTGCCAATCCTTTGATATCCCCACCAAGAAGATACTCATAAGAACATATTATCTTTAACCATAAATTCTAGAATCCTCCTTCGATCTGCATACAATTTCTATTTACTCTGAGTAGATCTCATATGATATAGAATAACTTATACATTCCCTATTATATCCTACATTGTCTCAATACAAACCAAAATGGACTCATAATATTTATCCAAAAAAACATTGAATGGCATGGCCACCCATACATAGCCTCATAAATTGACATAAAATTGTTTAATGTGAACTTTTGTTATAAATAAACTCCACTAATGGTAAATGGTCTACCCATGATCCTCCATAGTTTATTAACATGCTCTCAATATATCCTAAAATGTATATATCATCTATAAATCTTGGCCATCTATATATGGGTAAAATATAGTAATAATTCATAACTTGATACCAAAGGTTTGAAACAATACTTTCCACATCCATGATGTAAACAGAACATCATAATCTCTTCCTCAAAACACCATGAAGCTTCACCATTTACAACATATAAATATTTATCAAACTATCCACCAAACAAGATTCTTTAATTAATAAGAAAATATGGTTACTTCATAAATCTATATATAACAACCCAAATATCATAAAACCCTATTATGTTATAAGTATAACTTGTAACTAAATCCATAGAAATACCCCCCCCCCACACCACCACCACCACCACCACTTTCACTAAGGAATTTCCAAAGGATGAAACAATCCACTCAGAACCTAATGCTCAGCTTTCACTTATTGCAAACAAGATATTGGAAAAATAACTCGATTATCTCCTTCTTTAACACAAATTACTAAAACTACCTCTTAAAATAAAATTATATATTTAAAACTATTAGATGGACTATAAAATATGAATTATGGAAATCATACATAATTTCATCATGTTTACTATAGATAACAAACAAATTTATATGAGATAATAATTTATTCTCCTTGGCCTTAAACCAACTATCTACAATATCACTATACAAAATCATATATCTCTAAATATCTAACTCCAGGTCTCTTAGTTGAGAATCCTCTACCCAAATAATTAATGAAGATAACACTAACAACTAATAAATACAAATTTTATCATCCATATCTTTATAACCAAAATAAAGAGATTCCAATAACTCCACCACCTTCCATTTCTCTCTCATTATATAAGAATCCAAACCATAAGACTTATGAAATAAGTTTTAAGCTACCACATTACCCTTTATATGATTATATGTGATCTCAAAATCATAATCATAGAGAAATTTAACTGAGCTTCTCTAGCATAAATTCAAATCTTTCAAAGAGAATATATATTCTAATATCTTATATTATAAATAAACCATTAAGTGTTCTCTTGGAAAATAATTACTCCAAAGATTAGTTGTAAACACCATACATGTAAGATTCTATTTATGGGTACTATAATTAAATTTATGAGAAAATAACTACCAAAAATATAAGTAATGACTACTCTTTCCTGCATCAAGAAACATACAAAACCCTAATGAGAGGTAGTATAGTAAACCTTATAAGGAATACCCTCTCTAGAAAATCATAAAACTGGATCACATGTCAGATTCTCCTTTAAACTTTCAAAAGAATATTAACACCCTTATATATATAAGAAACATCCACTTTATTAGTCAAATATAATAATGTAGTCATAATCTGGGAAAACAAGGGTAATATTCTCCTTAATAACCAGTTAAACATTGAAAATCGTTACTCTAGAAACATCATTAAATGAATATCATTATATAACTTCCTCAATCATATCAAGTTCCACTACCATTCCAATATCTAAAATATCATTTCCAACAAAAACACATCATGTTTCCAAAATTGAAACTTAGATATAATTCTATAAAACCGATGCTTTCTGATAAAATCAAACACCATCCTAAGATCCTCTACATGATCTTCCTCTTTCCTTGAATAAACAAAAATATCATCAATAATGACAACCACAAAATCATTAATGTGGGATTGAAACACTCTATTAATAAGATCTGTAAACATGGAAAGGGTATTTTTAACTCCAAATAACATCACAAAAAAATCAAAATTCCCATATCAATGTTGAAAAGTTATCTTAGGGATTATATTATCCTTAACTCTAATCTATTAATATAAATATCATAAATCAATCATAGAAAACCAAATTTACCCTTTAAACTAGTAAAAAACATCTATACTAAGAAGAGGATAGTGATTATTCATCACCCCTAGATTCAACTACAAGTAATATATACACAGTATCAAGTTTTTATCCTATTTCTTTCCAAACAACACCACAAAATCATGATCACATCATGATTCACTATTTTATTCCACCCACATACCATTTTTTAAATTGATTTTGTATAATAAGTTTTAAATTTAATAATAATTTTCACTTCTAATTTGAATCCATTATTTAATTTTAATTACTTTTAAAATAGAAAATTTTACTTTTTTTATATTTTCATTATAGGAGGAGGAAATTTTGAGAGATCGTGATGAATTGGCAGCAAACTAGCCCAAATTGCATGGAATACCAAGCACATATGTTCACTTATTTTCATAATAAAAAATATTTTTACATCTAATTGGGATGAAATTATGTTGGTGGATCCAAGAAAATGTGGGTTACAACTTATAATAATACAGGTAATCCAAATTTATCCATCTTCAAGCCCAAATGATGTGAACTATCCATAAAAACAAATCTAATCAAATTCAAGCGTACAATTCGGTATTTCAATAGTTTCTCCATATATATAAGTATGAGGGCCACTAAAATTTATAGGGATACATTCAATAGGATAATAAAAAAACTCTCTAATTTTTTAAAATTTAAGAAAATTATATTTTTTAATCCAAATATGAACCACTAGTGGTATTAAAAAAATAGGTTTCCCAAAACTAACTTCCACATTCTTATAAATTGGAACCTTAATAACCTTATCCTCAAATTTGATCATGGAGTGATACTCAATCATTTTTTTATCTGAAGTATCATTATAATCATCTTATAATTTATGTATCTTCTTATCCGCATGGAGAGATCAAGGATAAAGATGGAATTTCACGCGAACTTCCTCCTCCTCTCAATGTGATCTCAATAGTGGGAAGTAATTGTAATAGAGTTACACAATTTTCAATAGAGTTCCATCACATAACTTATATACTAATTTTAAATATTTTTTGGGTTTTCATCATTTCATGTGTTTTTCACTTGATTTAATTTTATATCATATATTTATTTCAGGTTTCTTTCACAAATTGCATGTATTCTCTTAACTGATCAAGACAAAGATTACACATGGGAAACTTATGTTGATCTGATTAGATAGAAGATGATTCTATTTATATCCCATACTCAAAAAATTATTTTGTTATTTTTTATCCCAAAAACCACACATAATATGTGGAACTTGGTTAAAAAATGGTTACACCAATGCTCATGTCTATGTGTATCAATTTTTAGGGCTAGAGGGAAATTGAGATTTTAGTCAACCATAACCAAATAATTACTCCAAACCTAAATGAACTTATAAGAAATATGAACTTTAAATGTTTGTGTTTAACTTTCAATCACATATTTTTCACATAATTCTAAAAAACCATTTCCTTTTTCCAAATATAAAACTCTTTAATTAACTTGTTTTGAAACATCATTTACCCCCCCCCACACACACACACATTTTTTAGTTTATTTTTAAAAATTTCTGAAAACTCACACTATAAAACTTTGAAAAGTATTGGACAAATAACATAGGGTCAAACCAATTTTATAAAACATCTTTAAAACATGATTAATTTGTTGTGAAATGATAGTGCAGTCAAATTTTAGCAATATTTTC
Source organism: Viscum album (assembly GCA_963277665.1). NCBI lineage: Eukaryota > Viridiplantae > Streptophyta > Magnoliopsida > Santalales > Viscaceae > Viscum > Viscum album. The sequence continues at coordinate 1,670,587,027 of OY728158.1, forward strand.
AAAGATAACTTTGGTTTTTAGTGTGTATTTTTTATAAGAACTTTTTATATTTTGTAATTATTTGTTTATTTAATTTAAATATTATAAATTCATGTATAAAGTTACACTCTAAATTATATTCTTTTTAGGAAATTTATATGAATCATTCTTTATCAGGTGAAGTACATCCTTTGAAACCGAGATCAGAGGGGATTACACATCATTAGAACTAACACACGCATAATATTCCATTAAATGAGGGCACACAACACACCAAGACTCTTCTAAAAATCCCTTATTATTATAGAAACAAATTCAAAAACTAAAATAAACATGCACGATATGGGTGAAAAAAAACAGGAATTAAAAGAACTAACTTCTCTAGGTATCGACATTTAACCTGTATATACTCAAATACAAGGTTAATTATTAAACATTTAACTAAAATCCAATCCAATTTTCTTGGTAAAAAAATTTAATTTGGTTATTAAATAATAACCACATAATAATTTAAAGGAATTTCATATTGTATACTCATCATGAAAACCAACTAATGTGAATGAAAAACTTGTAAAACTTATGGGTTTTCCATTATTACTAGAATGCACTATAAAATATTGGTTATATTATGTTAACTTCCTAATTAAATGATGGGTGGACATTAAACTCCTTTTTCTTGAAAAATAATTCTTATCCTCTCAAACATTAATGATAAGAAAAAAAAATTTGGAATAAGGATTTCTAATGGAGATATACATTATGAATATTAGGAAAATTTTGAATTACTTTTTGCAAGTTGTCCACACCACCAAATAAGTGATAAGATTTTAATTCAATACTTTTATTAATGATTAATTACCATTGATCATAATATGTTTTATGTTTCTATAGGTGGTTACCTAGAATAAAAAACTCTAATCACTATAATGACCCTCATTGAAAACATGGTGTAGAACACTTAGTGGTTGGGTTTGAGGACCAGTGTCATAACAACCCAAAATTTCACTATGTATTTTCCTTAAATGAATATTATGTTAATAGCATGTTCTACACACAACACTAAAACTAAAACAAAACTATAATGTGTTTTATTTATATAAAAATAAATCTATTAATACCTATACGTATAATTATCAATTATTAATAGGAGTAATCAAAATATAATATATATATATATATATATCATTTTATACAAATTTACTTAGTTCATTTTGTTCTTAAATATCTATTTTACTAAAAGTTTTCTTTTTGTGTGTTTTATATTTTATTAAATAAAACTAATTATATTATTTTTAAATTTTTATTTTAATAAAATATAATATTTATTTATTAATTCTAGTTTTGTTATTATTTTATAGAAATTAATAATATGAACCTCTAGTTTTTTAAAAATTCATTTTCTAATTAAAACAGTTTTCATTATATTTTATAATTTTATTTAAAGGTTAAATCCCTAAATTTTAGAACATTAATTTAATAAAATTTACTTAATTTATATATTCATCATAAAAATATTATCTTATGATAGTTTTTTGGAATCATTCTGAAAAGATTAATTTTTAGGTGAATATTGAAAAATATCATTTTTACAAATACTATGACTTTTATCACATTATTAGTATATAAGTATGACTTAGGAATTTATAAAAAAACTTTTCTAAAAAAATTATATATATTATAATAGATATTTTAAATATAAAAATATTTATTTTATCTTATAATCTTATGTCTCTTATTTTAGAGCATAGGTTACACTACTCTCTAAAACTGTTTTTAATACATTATACATTTATTATTTTAAAATTAATTTTTATAATTTTTATAAATATAATATAATAATTTTTATTAAAAAAATTAGTTAGAAGTTCCATATTATGTAATAAGGTCCATTTTTTAGGCATAAAAATGAATTACTTAGGTAAAAACTAGTTACTACAATAAAATATAAAAGGGTAAAAAGGATTAACCAAAGGGGTAAAAGGGCCAACCAAAACATATAACCACTCAATTATTTTCCATTTTTCGAGTCTTATTTACATGTGAAAGACTTTTTCTCTATATATTAAGATGATACATTTACAAAAATTTCATTCTTGACACTTATAAAAGGGGCCTCTCACCACCCCTTCAAGACCACTCTATATTTAGGTTTCTTATTTAAAATATTACATTTTTCCTTACCATAAAATCCTCATTCACTTCTCAATCTTATATACACAATATTTTTTCCTTAAGTCTTCTACTTCCAAGGAATCCTCTAAGGGAAGATCAAAGTTCTTAACATAAGTACTAAATTTTCACTAATATTATTTCTTTTCTATATTTCCATTTAAAATATAGTTTTTCAAGTATTATATTATGGATTATATATTTATATTATTTTAAATTTTGTTATATTTTTTTAATAACTATTTACCACATTTCTCCAGTCCCCTTAAAGAAATTGAAAATATGATTCGTGTATTTGTGCAAACTATCATCTCCATAAAATAATGTATCTCATTTTTCATCTAATTTATTTATTATTTATTAATATCTAAAAATATGATTCACCAGATTAAAATTTTATAAATAATATAATTATTTATATTTAATAATGATATTATTATAAAATAAACCACCTTCATAAACATACTCATCCATTAATTATGGTGTGTTCATGTTTTGGTTGGTCTAACCACCTACTTGAAGTATTCTTCAAAATAATATCATAGATGACTATGAGAACTTAATTACTGATAATATATATTATATATAAATAAATAAATATTTTATATTGGTTTTATAATGGTACATTAAAATTAAAATCATTGATTACAATGCCATCATTCATTCATTAAAAATCACCAAAACATGTTCATCCCCAGTTTCATATTTAAGGATCATAACTAAAAATCCCATAGAATGAAATTATAATATTATAAATAATTATAAATCCACAATTATATTACCTTTAATGATCTATTCATGATTAAATTGGGGATATTAATGAATAACAAAACCATTATTATGAAACTAGTTCAAAACAATCAAGATTAGTCACACCTAATATTGAAAATGGATAATAAATAAGTATTATACATATAGAGAATAATTATAAATGAAGTTTATAAAATTTTATATATGTGAATAAGGATTATGGATATGTGATTAATATAGTTACTTTGATATAAAATAGATTCAAGAACTTTGGTTTAATTCATGAATTAAGATAAGGGGTTCTTTATCTCAAATTTAAATTATTGATACATATTTCATATTGTGCACCATGTGTAACGCCCCGACCCTAGATACCCAGAGTCGGTGCATTATTACATAACATTGGAATGATCACAAGAAAGATCAAGTCTCAAAAGACTGATTAGTTTAGTAGCCTTGGAATAACTAGATACATTAATAAAGTCTACATTATATCTTAAAATGAAAACTACAACAATATAGTCTCCATAGTCCACACTCTTATCCCCTTATACTATCCCTGTAGGTCATTCATAAAATACTTATTCACATTCTGGGAAAAATAAAACATAGAAAAGGGGTGATCTCAAATGCCCAGTAAGGATAACAATATAGTGGAAACTTTAATAAATAAGAATAAACATTTAAGGCAATGTATAACTAAAGAAAAAGCCTTTTAAACTTGAACTTCAACATAATATGGTAGAAATAAAATGAAATAATGCCATTTACTTATTCACATGGATATTCTACTAATGAAATAATCACATGCAATATTAATAACCACTTTCATAATGATGGAATGCATAATGCCAGACTATCATAACCACATAGCCAAGGCCTTGTGCCAAGACTACAAATAAGATTTTGTCAAGGCCTTGTTCCAAGAAACTAGTTTGTCTCATGAGACCTACTAATGCATCGAGGAGCTATAGTGGGATCCACCCATCACTTATTAAGTCCAATGCATTCCTCATATGAACAGGTTTAAACATAACATAAATTTTCGTATTAAAACTAGCATATGAAATGTCAATACTTTCTCCATAAACCATGAATAGTATAAAAATAACACATCCACAGTCAAACATATCACAAAACCTTCAATACAATATGGAAGTTTTGTATCACAATAAATCAACTTCAAATAAGCTTAAAATCCATCAAAGGATGTTGACATAGATGAAATCAAAACTATTTGAGAGAAATATCTCTTTTTTGAAATCATTTAAAAGTCACATAATTATAAAATAAAACATTAACTTTGAAAATTATCTTATAATTTTGTAAGGGAAGCTTTGAAGATTTTATAACGGTGGAAAATAGCCTCACCCACCGTATAAGTTAAAAAAAGACATTCTTACCTTAATTCGGTCGAAAAGGTTAAAAAGAACCTTGTTTGGAAAACGACGAAAAGATTACTTTATAAACCTCTTAAAAAAATTCAAACAAGGGTATAAATTAATTTAACCCATATTCTTTTAAATGGTAAAAAATGTTTTGAAATACATTTTTAAGAAACATGGATGTGGATGATAAAGAAATCCCAGTATATTATTATGTATAAACAACCTCAGATAATGAAGAGATTGCGAAATAAACCCTTACCTTGTACTTTTCCTTGGTTGGGGGTAGGTTAAACTTTTGTATAATGGTTAAATAATTGTTATTAAATTATACAATAATCATATATATTAATATGATATCATATATGATCTTTTAACATTACTTTGTTAATAATATCTTAGAATTATCGTCGTTTCGAGTGTTAACTTACTCGTTTTATTTTATATGTTTTGTTACATAAGTCGTGTTTGTTATGGATAGGTTGTATCTTATTCATATACAGAATATATCAAGTCTTTAAACATTATTTTTAAATCATCAAATGATAATTATACTTGAATGGATATGATGGAGAATGAATCTCATCGCATTCGTGGAGACGGTAGTCCGTACGTACGCACGAGCGACAATATCATTCTTTTGATATTAAAATAATATATAATTGGATGTTATATCATATATACAGAATCATTATCATGTTATATTTATTATTTACATTAATTACACATCATTATTATACTCATCCAAATAATAATTTATTGAATAACAATTACACCACGACGTGGAGACGGTAAGCCGTACGTACGCACGTATGGTGACATGTCATTCAAAGGACGGATAGAATACTGAATATGGTTATAAAAAATTTATAATAAAATCACAGTATATATAAGATACTAGAGTTATTATTTTAGAATAGTAATAACAAAGAAAGAAGAAGTTGAATAAGAAAGGAACTTGAAAGAGTGTTGTGAAAACATTACCTCTTCTCCAAGTTCTTCCTTTTGATTTGATCAAAAGGGCTCCTTAGGTTGGCTTTCAGATCAAACTAAGGCCTCTAGATTGAAGTGAGGGAAGTTGAGAGAGTATTTGGTCAGAGTTTGGCCGAGTCAAAAGGCTTTGAATGTGTGAATTAGTGATAAGGGGGAGTTCCCTTTTATAAGAGGGGTGAGGGGCACCTTTGGAAAAGCTAGAAATATTATTTTATAATAAATTCATATTCCGTTTCTAATGGTTCCAAAGTGTATTATTTAAAGTATAAGATGGTTATGGGTCGAAAACAACTCAACCAATATGATTTAGACAGTTTTGAGTCACTATATTAACCTTATCTTTAAGTATTAACTCTTAGTTAATTAGTTTCACTTTTACAATGTCTCTTTGTATTTTTATATTATATGGTTAATAAACTTACTATATACATACAAGAAAACCCCAAGTGGTCCATTAATGATACACATATCATTATATAAGTCTCTTGTATTAATCTTAGATTTTTTAGGAATTGAATATCAATTAATAATATAATATTTGTTTTAAAAACTCTTTTATGTCAATTTTGACACTATTAGGAAAATTGATTTTTGTGAAAATCATAACAGAATTATTACTTAGAAACAAGTTAATTAAATAAATCCTAACATGTCATATTAACCTATAAAATTAGTTTAATTCATAAAAAGTCTCAAATTATATTTATTTGGTTATTTATAATATCAATTATTTTAATTTTTCACTATTATGGTAATCACTGCATCATCATTGTGTCATAAATAAATTAAATTATTTAATGTCTAAAAATTATAAATAAAATATCATTATGTATTAAAGATTTTTATCTTTATAATTAATATTTATAATTGAATTTATCTTATGTGTAACCCTGTATTAAAAAAAATTAGTTATAAAACATTGATTTTACCTCTTTTAACTCTTCTTTGAATTAAATAATAATAAATGTCCTAATCTAATCCAAGTGGACCTAAATGATAATATTTTATTCCTAAGGTTGATTTTGGTCGAGATAAACTTGTCCAATAGAATTAGGACATGTTTCAGGGTAATATTAATATCATTTTTACCCTTAATTATCCTATTTACTTTTAACTGTGGTAAATAAAAGTAAAAAGTTACTATTCACCAAAAATTATTTTCATCTCATTGAACCACATTTTACTCCTTGATGTTAACCGTGTCTCTCGGATTTTCGAAATTCCACTCATAGAAGTGGTAAAATTTAGTTTTATGAAAAATTCAGTTTTTTAACTACCACTTAGTGGTTTCACTATTCATCAAAAAATGAAGTTTTTCAGAAAATTTCCAAAAATTCACCCTAGGCTAATTTCGATATTCTGAATCCAAAAATGAAGTCTATTTTGAAAAATAAAATTTATAAATTTCAAAAGGTGGGTATTACTATTCATAACGACTAGTTTGATTGGTTGTGGTGTGTTAGAACTCGATGTTGCGTACAACACACGCTATTGCATTATTCAAAGAGAAGCGTGTCGTAGAAGCTTGGGGTGTTACATTCTCCCCTCCTTCAAATAATTTCATCCTCCAAATTTCTAGAATAATACCGTATGAAAAGACTCAGGTGGTTCTTCGTCATAAGTTCCTTGGGTTCCCACGTTTCCTCTTCCATCTTATGGTTTCTCCACAAAACCTTTACCAGCCGCGTCGTCCAGTTTCTCAGTACTTGTTCTCTCGAATCAAGAATCCTGACGGGATCTTCTCAATAATACAGATCGGGTTCCAGTTCTAATTCCTCATAGGTGAGTACATGCATTGGGTCAGGCATGTATTTCCTCAACAGTGATACGTGGAACACATTGTGAACTTTGGAGAGACTTGGCGGCATTTCCAAACGGTAAGCTACAGCCCCAATTCATTCTAGAATTTCAAAAGGTCTGATGTACCTGGGACTCAATTTACCCTTCTTACCGAAACGTATAACTCCCTTCCATGGAGATACCTTCAAGAAAACAAGATCTCCTACCTGAAATTCCAAATCCTTCCTTCGGTTATCGGCATAGATCTTCTGCCTACTTTGAGCTACTTTGATGTGGTTTTGGATTACCTTTACCTTTTCCATTATTTCCTCCACCAGTTCTGGGCCTACAAGTTTTCTTTCACCAACGTCATCCCAACAGGTTGGTGTGTGAAATCTCTTTCTGTATAACGCTTCATATGGTGTCATCTGAATACTCGAATGGAAGCTATTGTTATAGGAAAATTCTACCAGAGGTAAATATTGATCCCACATACCCTGAAAGTCAAGTGAACAGGATCTCAACATGTCTTCTAAGGTTTGAATAGTCTGTTCTGACTATCCGTCTGTTTGATGGTGGTAGGCAGTGCTCGATTGAAGTTCAGTATCCAGGGATTTAAGAAGACTCTTCGAGAATCTTGAAGTAAAACGGGGATCACGATCAGAAACAATCGATAGGCGTAATCCATGAAGTCTCACCACTTCATTAATATATAGTCTTGCTAGACGTTTCAGTGGTAGATCTTCTCTTATAGCAAGAAAATGTGCTGACTTGGTAAGACAATCAACAATCACCCATATTTCATCGTTCCTTCTAGGAGTCTTTGGTAGTCCCATGACAAAGTCCATTGTAATATTGTTCCATTTCCACTCCGGTATGGGAAGAGGTTGCATGACTCCTCCAGGTTGTTGCCTTCCATCTTTCACTTGTTGATAAACCATACATCTTGACACAAAATCAGCAATCTCCCTCTTCATATTATCCCATCAAAAATGTTCCTTCAAATCTATATACATTTTGGTGCTCCCAGGGTGTATAGAGAAATTAGAACTATGAGCATCATCCAACAATTCCCTTTTTAGATCAGGTATATTGGGAACACAAAGTCTCTTCCCAAATTTTAAAGTTCCTTCTTCATACACAAAGTCTCTCAATCTCCCATCATTCACAGCTTTAATCTTCTTTTGAAACTCTTCATCATCGGTCTTAGAACTCTTTATCTTTTCTAGTAAAGATTTTGGCAACCATTTGAAAAAGCATTGATGTTTCACCTTCCATGGTGATTCCCATATCCAACTTTACTAGATCCATAAAAATAGGATCCCTTTCAATTCCCATCATGTTCAAAACTCCATGATCGTTTCTGCTCAAAGCATCTGCCACCTTATTTGCCTTTCCCGGGTGGTAGTGTATCATGCAATCATTATCCTTAAGTAGTTCAAGCTATTTCCTTTGCCTCATGTTGAGTTCTTTTTGTCAAAAAATATACTTCAAACTTTTGTGATCAGTATAAATCTCACATTTTTCACCATAGAGGTAGTGTCTCTATATCTTCAAAGCAAAGATCACAGCTGCAAATTTGAGATCATGAGTAGGATAGTTTTTCTCATGAATTTTCAACTGTTGTGATGCATAGGAAATAACTCTATCATTATGCATAAGGACACAACTAAGTCCTTTCTTTGACGCATCACTATAAATAATGAACCCATCATTCCCCAATGGTAGAGTCAATATAGGAGCATTGACTAATCTTCTCTTCAGTTCTTCGAAACATTCTTCACATTCTTTTGTCCAAATAAATTTAACCCCTTTATGTGTGAGATTTTTTAATGGGTTAGCCAACTGGGAAAAATTCTGGATGAAACGTTGATAATAACCTACTAAACCAATAAAACTGCGTACCTCGGTTATACTCGTCGGTGCAGGCCATTCTTGGATTGCCTTGGTCTTAGAAGGATCAACATAGATTCCATCTTTAGAGAAAATATGGCCAAGAAAAGAAATCTCTTGAAGCCAGAATTCACACTTGCTAAACTTCCCATATAATTCATGTCTTCTCAGAGTCTTCAGGATAATGCGCAAGTGATTTTCATGATATTCGTAGATTTTGGATTATACCAAGATATCATCAAGAAATACCACCAAAAATTCATCAATATATTCCTTAAAAACTCTATTCATTAGATCCATGAATACAGAGGGCGTATTAGTCAGCCCAAAAGGCATTACCGTAAACTCTTAATGCCCGTACCTTGTTTGAAATGATGTCTTCGGAATGTATTCCTTATTCACACACAACTGATGGTATCCAGATCGAAGGTCAATATTTGAAAAGTATTGAGCTCCATACAGTTGGTCAAATAAATAATCAATGCGAGGTAGGGGATACTTGTTCTTTATTTTTATAGCATTGATCTCCCTGTAGTCGATACATAACCTCATTGATCCATCTTTCTTTTTAACAAAAAGAACAGGGGCTCCCCATGGAGAAACACTAGGGCGAATAAATCCCTTATTAATCAATTCCTCTAGTTGTTTCTTTAGTTCCACTAAGTCTACAGTGTCCATTCTATAAGGGGTCTTCGATATAGGCTGTGATTCAGGAATTAAATCAATGGAAAACTCAACTTATCATTCTGGAGGATGTACAGGTAAATCTTCTGAAAACACATCTACATATTCTTTCACAATAGGTACATCGTCTATTTGAAAATTCCTTTCCTCACCCACAGTCATTTCATTCTCATCCTCCCCAATAATTGAATTTAGTTGAGCTACTGGGGGTGGATCTAGATAAAAATTAGGTGGTGAAAATTCTGCTCTAAAGATAAGGTGTTCTTTATCATCATCATCAAAAATCGTAACCTCCTTATTCTTAAAATAAATCTTCGCATCATGGTCCAAAAGCCAATCCATACTGAGGATTATATCAAACTCAATCATATGTATGATGATGAGATTAGTGGATAAAGAACATTTATGTGCTCTAATGGGGACTGATTCACAAAACTGTGTTTCAATGATACTTCCCTTAGGAGTTTTAACTGAAAACTCCCTTGTTAAATCAAATTGGAAATATCTAATTTTCTTAGAAAACTGGGAAGATGTGAAATAATGTGATGATCCAGAATCAAATAATGCATTTTCTAAACTTGAGGAAACCATTAAATTACCTGCCACCACGTCTTTCGGAGCTTCTACCTCAGAAGTAGTGATAGCATAAGCTTAGCCTTGATCCCTTGGCCTTTTCTGAGGTAAGTTCCCCTGACACTTAGGACATTCATTTTCATAATGTCCCATATCCCTGTAATTGTATCATTGGACATTGGTAGCTTCCTTCTTCCCCTTGTAATCACAAGCTTGGTGGCCTTTTTCACCACACTTGTAACAGACTCCCATTCCTTTTAAGCAAGTACCGGAGTGTTTCTTCCCACATTTACTACAGGATGGATATTCAACTTTTCCCTTATTCCCCTTATTTCCATTCCCAGATTGATCAGAAGATCTCTTCTTATCTTGCTTTTCTTTAAAGTCATAAGACTTAGAGAATTCATTTTCTGTCTTGATAGCACATGAGACAATGTCTTAGTACGACGAGAAGGATTGTGAGACTAATTCTAGACAGATAAATGGTTTTAACCCATCAAAGAAACGATCAATATTACTTCTTGGGTTACGTATATAATCTTCAGCATACCTTTCTAACCTCATAAAATTAGCCTCATACTTTGCGACATTCTCATCCTCCTTTTGTCTCAGACTCAGAAATTGCCTTTCCATATCTGCTCGATGGTCACGAGGAAAGTATTTTTCTAAAAACAGATCTTTGAACTCCCTCCATTCTATATTTGATACTTCATCATCTTCCTTCGTGTTTTGAATCAAGGAACACCACTAGAGAATTAAGAAACTTTCCCCTTCCCTGTATCAATATAAAAAACATCTGCAAATGCAATAAAGTTCCTAAGATTGGGGTGAGTACAACACTCAGTAGTTAATCCCTAAATACTTCTCAACACATGCCATGGAGACAAGAACAAGTTATCAAATTTTATATAAAATGGATTAAATGTAGATAAACAGTTGAAGCAACCTATAAAAAGTTTCAATGTGGTAAAATGGTAAGTCAAAAAATTTTAAAATAACTTAAGAGAACCCTGGAAGTCGAGAGGAAGAGAATTGGTGCTGAATGAAGATTTAAAATTTTTGGAAGGATTAAAATAGGCTGAAATCATCCTGATTCATGAAACAAATTAAGGATTCATGTAATGAATCCTTGATAGGTAAAATATGTCATAAATCACATCACCTAGGGTCTAAATTCAAAAACCATTTCATTACATGAATGAATCTCATGGAAAAAACTAATTATGCCTAGGAAACCATTCACTCCTTGAAAAAAAACTCACAAAACCTACCCATAAAATATTCACATTGTGAATAACCATTTGTGATGTGAATAATTTTATTACAAATATTCTATATCACCTTATCTTTATTCCTCCAAACTCTTCTATTAATTTATATTAACTTCTCTAAACATGAATGAAGAAGCATAACATAATAGTGTACCTCAAACTAGGGGTGCCAAATTCTCCCCACTATTTATCTTTCAATCCTTGGAAAGTTAGAGGTTTTGGATAATTTTAAAAGATAATTCCATTTTTCAAGAAAAAAAATCTCTCTTTCCCATGTTTCTTCTTAGATATTACCATTATTTCATTGTACTCTTACTAAAGAAATATATGTCCCTCACAAAGTTTTCTCCTTTCTATCCAAATTTTGGATCAGTTCATGGGTAAATCTCACATTTTGATCAAGAATAACATGATCTCAGCTGATTGTATGACTAGGGTCTGAGTGATACTTCTTCAGTTAAGAAACATGAAAGATGTTATATAAAGAAATGAATCTTGGTAGTAAGGATAAATGATACACAACAGATCCAATTTTTTCAACAACCTAAAATGGTCCAACATACCATGGAGCTAACTTCCCTCGCATTCTCATGAATTGATGACCAATTATAAGTGATAATTTCAAGAAGTTTTAGTCACTCACATAATAATATAATGGTAAATGATGATTTCCTACATACGATTTATATCTAATTTGATTTATATCCATCCACTTCCAGATTATCTGGATCTTTTTCATAGTCTCATGGAAAAGACTTGATCCAATAAATGGCGTATCTACCATTTCCACCCAATATATTAGAGAATGAAAAAGATGGGAATACAAAGCCTCAAACGGGGTCATATATATTATTGTCTTATATGTGTTATTATAGGATAACTCCACCGAAGAAATACGATATTTCCATGAGCTGAAAAAGTTCATGAAACAAACTTTGGGCATATCTTCTAGTGTCTAAATTGTGATTTTTGACTACCCATCCATTTTTGTATGAGATGTCATGATCATGGTTAGTTCAATTACGAGAGCCTATTGTAACAACTTCAAGAATTGATAAGTGAATCAATTATATCTATTAGAGACAATCAAAACTGGAACTTCATACAACTTGACCACTTCTTAGATATACAACTTTGATAAATCCTCTACCATGTAGAACTCTCTAAAAAGGAGAAAGAGTTTCGACTGGGTGATTCAATCTATAATCACCCAAATAGCATCATGCATTTTCAACCTTCTTGTTAGACATGTGAAAATGTTTATAGAAATTCGTTCCCACTTCCATACTAGTATGGGAATAGATTACATTATACAATTTAGTCTTTGATGTTCATCCTTTACCTTCTAACAAGGTAGATATTTCATAAAAAATATTTAATCTTTAATTTAAAACCTGACCACCAAAATGATCTTTCATTTAATTGTTCATTTTTTGAATACTCGGATGAATAGCCCATTTTGAATGGTGATACACTAAAAGAATCTATTCCTGGAAAGGCTAAGGGTCTATAATTCAATTCTAAAAACGAATTTTTATCCCTTATACAGTCATTAGAAGCCTCCCCACCATTTAGGTTTGAATAAATGGTGATTCAATCATAATTTTACATTTTAACCTCTTTTAAAAAATCTATAAAGTCTATAAAAATAATAATTTGAAGGAAAATTTCATGCTCATTGTGTTTGGAATAGTCCAAATGCATGTCATTAATGGTACTCATCAGCTAACACTGGTCATGAACTTCCCTAAAAAAATAATTATGTGACTTTAGAATAAAATAATATTCTATATAATTCCCTTTACCAAGTGTGTACACTAATATAAAGTCAAAAATTTAGAGATATTTCATCCATATTCATTGCATCAAGTTCAGGTCTCATTGAGAACAAATGTATTTCAAACTTTTATAATCAATGAAGACCATGAACTTTTCTCTAAAGAGATAATGATGTCAGGTCTTTAAGGAATAGACAACTATAGTTAATCCCAGGTCATATGTTGGATAGTGATTCTCATTCTTTCATAACTTCATAAAACCATATGCCACAATATGATATCATTACATGAGAACACAACCCAAACCATTTTCAGATGCATCATAATATACAACATAACTTGGACCTAGTTCTGGAAAGATTGGGATGAGTGATGATGTGAGATGGAATTTAATCTCTAGAAATAATTTATGACATTCATTAGTTTATGTTAATGGAACACCCTTTTATGTTATAGTAGTCACGGGAGAAGTAATCCTTCAGAAATCCTAAACAAAGTGATGGTAGTAACCTATTAATCATAGGAAACTGCATATCTTGAAAACATTATTTGGTTACTACAAAGAGTTGATTGCTTTGATCTTTGTACAATTGAATGATGTTCCTTATTCATAAATGGCATGCTTGAAGAAACAAATTTCTTGGATCCATAAGTCACACTTAGAAATTTTATCGTATATTCAATGATCACAGAATGTGCTCAACGCTATTTCCAAGTACTCCTCACGGTCATTCCTACTTTGAGAGTAGACCAAAATATCATCAAAAAGTATAACAAAAAATGAGTATAGGTACCTATGGAAGATATGGTTCATTAAGGACATGAAGACTATAGATATATTTTTCAGACTAAAGGGAATGATGGCATATTTATATTGGCAATATCTACTTTGGAATGTTGTATTAGGAATATCCACTCTTTTAACTATAAGTTGATTATATCCTCAATGTATATTAATCTTGAAGAACTATTTGGTTTCCTTTAATTGGTCAAAAATATCATCGATTTGATGAAGTGGATACCGATTTTTTATCGTAACTTGATTTAGTTTATTATAATCAACACATAAGTGGAGAGAATAGTCTATCTTCTTTATGAATAAAACTGGTGCAACCCATAGCAATGTACTATGTTTGATGAAACCTTTATTTTCCAAATATTCTAGATAAAACATTAACTTCTGAAACTCTATCATAGCCATTCTATAAGATGGTAACGATATAGGGATTGTTTCAAAAAGTAGATTGATATAAAATTTAATTTCCCGCTCGAGTGGTAATATAGAGAAATCATTCTGAATGACTTCTAAGTATCAATCTAGTATTTCAAGAAGAGTCTCATTTCTTGTTTCATCATTAGTGCCCAAGGTAATTATTTCTATTATCATGAGATGGTTCTATCAACTAACACTAAATGTCTTTCACTACCCAAATTTTTATCTTAATACACGTTGAATACATTAAGAGCTCCATCCAAGGATGTAAATTTCACTTTTTGAGTATAGCAGTCGATTTGGGTTTTAAATCCTACCATTCAGTCCATACCAAATATCAAATAAAAAACATCCATCTCTAGTAATATAAACACCCAAAGGAACTATACTACATAAATGGTAATAGATCATGATGGTAATTTGAATCCTCTACACTCTTGCTATCCAAGGGGTGTAATGATATATCATTTCCATGTATAGTTCCAATTTTTTAACCATAGAATAATCAAAGAAAGAATGTGATACACTAGTATAAAACAAGACATGCATTAGAGTCAGGTTCAGAAGAATGGTACCTCGAACCATGGAGATACTCAGTTTTGTGATCGTGATGGTATGTTCTTCTCCATAAATCCATCAATCAGCTACCATAGGATAGCTCTTCCTTCCTTGTCGAGGTCTCAACTAGACAACTGAAGTGTTCCTGGAGGTGTACCAGTTCACTTGGATCTATGGAAAAGAACTAGTTTGAAGGGACTATTTCATCCAATCATAAGAGACCTGAGTCTGAGTTGATCATGTTCCACCTGCTAATTTCTAAAGTTTATGACAATTATTTTTTAGATTCCCTTTCTTTCCATAATGGTAGAAATTCCTCAGTGGTGCAGTGCATTCTTTCTTCCTGTACTTAAGTGAAAAACAAAAGAAACAATCTGGTTTGATTCCATATCATGGTGTAAAGTTAACTTCATATAATAAGTAATACAAAGGACAGCTATCTTGGAGTGAATATCTAGATGAAATCTTGACTCAAAGATGTGTGCCTCCAAGGATGCGTTAGCTGCTCCAAATCAAAATAAACTAAGTACATAAACTTACCTGCATACTTTATCACTGGTAGGTTTTATTTCTTACAACTAAAGAAGTATTTTGTTCTTATTATCTTGAATGTGTGGGGATATAATTTTTTTTGGGTAATTCCTTAAATTCTTCCCACAAAAGTCCTTGGTAAAATCTATCTTGGATAGTTAAATCCAACCATTGGTGAGAAATATCCTCTAACATGTAGGTTGATAACATAACCTTTAACTCTGTCGGTGTACCAAGAAGATCAAAGATTATATTTATTTGGTTGATCCTTACTTCTAATTTTTCTAGTTCATAATCCCCTTGAAAAATTGGTGGATTCTGTTTCTGAAACTACACAGAATTATCCACTTTCTTTAGTTCATCATTTTTATTTCCTTTTTCAACAACATGAAAATTTCACGCAATGATTTGTACAAGTCGTTGGTTCACCTGTGGATCATGTTAAACCACATTTTTGTGGCCTCTTCTTGCTTATTTCTATGATGTCTACCCAGTTTCATTCTCTATAACCAAAAAAACATCATTTAGTCATCACTCTCTATCAAGTGAAGGCTTAGAAAATTCCAAATCACTATAAGCAACCATTATTACAATTATCATTTCAAAAATAAACAATTGTAACTATTCTAATCATTTTTTTCAGAAATCATCAAAAAATAGATGAAAAATGTAGTTCTAGTGGTAATTCTTAGTACCAATTTGAGATATGTTACAATCATCAGTTAAACTAATGATAATGAGATAACTACTTACCTAAAAGTTTCTTAGAACGTTTTTGTACCCAAACTACCCGGGTAACTTGAAGTTTAATATAAAAAGGTTAGCTAAATACTTTATGCAATATATTTCAAGTTCCAAAATTCCTATCTCCATTTTATACCATCCCTACTCAAGGACTGAATAATAATGACATGATTTGTAACTTCCCACCCCAACTCATTGGCTTAATAGGAGGAAGTGGTGTTACTAGTCTTATGTAACATCCCCATGACACCAAAGGTTAGAAATAAATTCTAATGAATTATCAAAATATTGGGGGATGATTTTACCTATAGAAAAACCAAACCTACTATAGAGAAAGAATAATAACAAAACTAACTATATAATTCATGATAAAAAACTATACATCTCAATGAAAACCCAATAAAAGAACTATATCAAAGTAATAGTTGAAAAAGAAATAAGAGTGAAAGTTTAAGATTCTAAAACATTAAGATTGTGGAACAAAAATGGAACCAATATATACCAATATGTAGACACTCTCTAGCTCAATATCCAACTTCTAAATCAACAACATCAAGGAACACCATTAGAGAAGAAAAATTCCCCTTCCTGTATCTTAGAAAATGACATTTATAAATGAAAAAAATTTCCCAAGCAGGGGGTGAGTACAAAACGTAGTAGTTAATCCCTATATAGTTCCTAGTACATGCCACTATTACAAGAACAAGTCAGCACATTTTATATAAAAAAAATATGAGAATAACATAAACAGTTAATATAATCTATAAACAGGTTCCATGTAAGAATATTGTAAGTCAAAATCTATTATCCTTCATTAATACTTAGCATAACCTTCCCATGTTCACACACACCCATACACATATACATGCCCTAGACCTCCCTATACCCATGAGTGGTGTGTCATTCTTTCACCAAGTCATTACTTGGTGACCCAATTTGACGATGATACTTCCAACCATGATCTATCCCAAGTTTGTTATTATTTTAAAATGGTACTTTTGACCATGATCCATCCCATATGAACATGAATGAATTCTAGCACAATTATTCCAAGTTTTCAATTAAAAAATTTATTGAAAACATAAATTCCATCAAGCTTCTTTAGAAAAAAACTCTGTTACCATGTTTTAGAAACTAAAATTTTGAAATCACATCACAATAGGTGTTTTTCATAAGAACTTCTTTTTAAAAGGTTGGGGCTGAAGCCTCAACTTATTATTTAAAGCAAAGACCTCTTTAGACTGGGTAGAGGGAGACCCATTACATAGGCCAAAGGCCCGAGGCCAAGTGGCCTGAATACAAGGCTTGAAAGCCCATTTTTTTGCCCAAAGGACCCCTCAGTGAACAGTACTACTACAGTACCTGCGCTGCTACAGTACCTACTACAGTACATCCACCGCTACAGTACATGCTACAGTCCCTCCGCCGCTACAGTGTCACCGCTGCTGCAGTTCTGCTGCTTCTACAGTACTTATATAGTACCCATAAAATCTCACCTACCCAGATTTGATCCTGGGTCTTTTGGATGTCAAGCAGGAGCCTGCACCACTAGGGTACAGGCTCGTTGGTAGGTGTTTTTTATATGAACTTCTCAAGAGATTTCCAAAAAACAAATGAATGATTTAGAAAAACATAACCCATAAAGTTCCATAATGGTCGAGTTGGCTGGAATCCACCTATCTTGGGTTTTTTTAGCATGATGGATCTTAGACGATTCCATATATTTGACCTCTTCCTTAAGATCTCTATAAAACCCCAAGAAGATTGCATCAAAACTCATCCAATCCCATATATTTATGTATAAAAACATTGATCTATGGTACTTATCAAGAAAATTGAGTTGATATAAGATGAGAAGGATGAAAGAGGTCCTAACCTTTTATTTCCATGATCTAATTCTTGAAGATTCATTGGAATCGAAGTTCGAATGTTGAAGATCACTGAAAATCACCTAAGGGAACCCTGGATGTTAAAAGGAATAGAATAGGAACTAAATGATGATTTAAAAGTGTTGGAAGGATTAAAATAGGATGAAAGTGACTTGATTCATGGTGTGAATTAAGGATTCATGTCATGAATCCTGAATGGGTCACATACGCTAAAAATCATGTCTCCTTGGATCTAAATTCTGAAAACCATTTCACATCATGAATAAATCTCAGAGAAAAAACTAATTCTTCCTAGAAACCCATTCACACCTTGAAAAAATCATGGAACCTTCCCAGAAAACAATTATGTCGTAAATAACCATTCATAGTGCGAATCATTTCTACATAAAGATTCTACATTACCTTCTCTTTAATCCTCTAAAATCTTCTAGTAATTTATACCAACCACTCTAAACATGAACAAATAAGTATAAAACAATAGAATACATCAAACTAGGGGTGCTAAAATTATGTCCTAAAATTATGGCTTTATGCTTATTAACAAACATCTTGTTGTGAGACCAAATCATCCCCCTCATGGAATTATAGAATAATTTTACTCATCACACTATAATGATATAAACTATGATGCAAGGAATAAACTACAGGGGCCAGTGGTGTCACCCTTATTCAACTTTAATTGTGATGCCTTGGACTCGTACTCTCGGATACGGTGCCTAACATTCACACTTTACATACTATATTTGATAAAAAATATATATTATTAGACATAACTATCCAATAATTTCATTAATTTAAGTAAATATTTCATTACATATATTCTTAATACCTTTTAGGTTTAGAGATTTAAATAATTATGAAAAATCATAAACTAATAAATCCCATATTTTTCTCAACTAATGGACCTTTTCCCACCATATAAGAAACTAATTAATCTATAATATGTCTTTAACATCTCTTAAAAATTATCTACACTATATATTCTATTAAACATATCGTGTGTAATACTTTTCTTCATAGCCTAAGGAAATGGAAACAAAATAATGGGTGAGCTCAAATTCTCAGCAAGGGAAAACATACAAATGAGGTAATCATGGCATGAATAAGGAAGAAATATTATGGAAGGAATAAGTATACAATATAAATCCATAACCAACTGAAACTAAGAGCATAATATATCCATATATAGAAATGAAAATAAATAAATCACGTGGATAACAATAACTGAATTTGTGGTGATGGAATTCATAATGTTGGACATCTTGATCGTACCATCAAGTCCTTATCCAAGACATCATTCATTCCATCAAGAATATATTCAAGAAATATTTTTGAATTGGGTAGGAATACCCCAAATACCCAAACAATTTTTCTCTTGAGACCTATCGATGCATCGATGGGCTATATAATTTCAAGCGCCACTCATCACGTGTTTAAGTCTAATGCATTGATCATATGAGATAATAAGTAAACAATACATAATAAAATTTGAAGATAATCATCCTTATTGGAATAAAAATATATGGAACACCATAATTTTCACCATGTTAATGAATGGGATAACATGATCATAACTCATCTTGATAAATAATGTGGATGTTTAAACAATACATAGTCAACTTTCCTGAGTAATTAATAATAATTCTTTTTAGAATAAAAAATATATGGATATTCAATAGTTTCAGAATAAATAAATAGAATAGATTTATATATAGTCATTCCTCAAGATAAAACTATATAGAGTAATGGTGTGTGGTTAACTTAATAATTTCCCAATCAATTTATGTATGGAATCTAAGTGAACACTCTATAATCAAAGGAGTGTAAAATGAGGCATTTACAAAGAAAATGCATTGGAAGAAAAGTTATGCTAATTTATGGTGGATTTTTAAGAAAGAAAAGGCAATTATAGATCATATTTTTGATGGAAAAGATCATTAAATAAGTCATATAGAGAAAGAAGTTAGATGGTTAAAAAAGAACATATTCCCAGTGTAACAAATGAAACTCATAAGGATGTTGACATAGATTAAAAATATCATTGAAAAGGAATTCTTTGAACAGTATCTCATAAGAATGGATCAAGAATCAAATTATTTTATATTAAGAGTTCAATCCCCAAAATTATAAATATATTTATATTTATATTTATTTATTAGAGAATAAATCATGTAAGATAAATCTCATGAGTGTAAATCCTTTTGAATATGAAAATAAATATAGATGTGAAAACTTAAGATCTTTTAGAAAACATTTTTAAAAATTATTTAAAATAAAAACATACATGACACTTTAAAAAGTATCTTTTTAATAGGTGTAGTGAAAGATTTTGAAAAAATATATTTATAAAAATAATTTCTAATAATAGATCCTTGAAAATGACAAAAATATTTGTATAGGAAATGTGGATCGAAAAGATAAAACATTTGATTATGAAAGGAACAATTTTAATACATTAAAATTACCTTTTTTGAAAACCCACATTGTAAAAAGTGTAACAAAAAAATATTTATATTAAAACTTCATTTTCAAAAATAGGATTATAAAACACCATATAATAAAATATTCTGGTGGAAGAACCCAATAATGTAAGGACAATGTTCATGATAAAACATTATAGCTTAAAGAAATAGATTTGAGTTACCAATATCCCTTATTAAAAACATATCCCAAGAACAGAGAAAAATTTTTCAAAGGATTTATGTTATAATAATGTATATCCCTAGAAAAAAATGATTAAATACCAAATAATACAATCACTAGTAGAAAAATATGATTTTGTGTTGTCATTTTAACTTTGATTTTTACAAAACAGACATTGAAATGCACATTTTTTGTCTTTTAACATTAGTTTTACTAAAAAAGTGTTAAAAGTATTTCAAGTATACTTTTAACATTATTTTTTAGTAAAAGTGACGTTATCTTTTTTTACTTTTAACGTTTTATTAAAAACTAACATTAAAACTATTCTCATTGTACTTTCTAACATCAATTTTAAACATAACTAATGTTAAAAGTCAAATTTATCATCACATGAAAGTGGGATTTAACTTTTTCACCACTCACTTTCTAATTTTTCAATTTATGCCTAAGATTTATCATATTATGTTACACTTTTTCAAGTGTATTTTATATGTTTTCACTCTCCACAATTAATGATTTTTAATCTATTCTTTTGATCCTCACCACTATTCCACTAGTTATTCATTTAGAGATTTAGAAATGGTATTTATAATTATTTTCCCATTACTTAATTTATATATGATTAGTTTCATCTATCGATACACTTGTTAATGATTCATTTTTTTATGTTGAAGGATATTCCATTAGGTCAAGTTAAAATTATAAAGATTTCGTATGATATTTACATGTTGGAGTCTAAAATGAATTACAAACACCATCTTTGGAGGCATCACAATTTATTCCCTCTAAAGAAAATTAATTCGATGGACACTACACCAATCATTGAAATTAAATCAAAGCTTTAACATTTTATTTCTTGATTTTGTTTGTTTTTTACAAATTTTAATTTTATCAATCATTTATTTTCATCTAAGTGAGTCGATGATTTAAGTTGAATATTTAAGTGGAAGATTTTTATTTCTTTTTCTAGATTTTCTTTAGTTTCTAAAATTTTCTACTTTATCGATCAAGTATTTTCATCCAAGTGAGTAATGATCATTGAAAATTTTAAAAACCATATAGAGTTTCGATGTCAGTTTTTGTTATAACCGACGTCAACACAAAAATAAAGCTGAAAGTCATCTAGTAGAACTTTAGATATTAGTTATAATAAAAAAATGACATTAAAATTCATCAAGGGGTACTTTCGACATCGGTTGTGAAAAAAACCTTCATTAAAAGTCTTATTTCTTATAAAAACATAATTTTAATACCGATTTTGATAACCAACGTTAAAAATATATTTACAACGTCACTCACAAAGGTTTCTCAACAAAAACCTATATTAAAGGAATTTTTTATACTAGTGAATCAAATGGAATAATTTACCCAACTTATATGACTTAAGTTCAAGAGAATTATCATAACTCAATGAATGAATGTTGTGTTACCAAAAAATATAGACTACTAGAGAAACAACTAAATCAATAACCACTTGAATAAGGGATCATTATTTGGATTATAAACATAATTAAATAAAAAATATGATAAAAAATTCATCCATTGGTTGTAAATACACCATATAATGAAAATATGGTGCAAAAAATTTATTATGTCTCAAAGAATCATAATTGAGACCAATAAAACCATTACCTAGATCTTAATTCAGTCTACACTTACACCTAACTTTCTATATCACAAACATAGAAATTTTAATAATGTATTTTATAACCTTACTCATATATTATTATATTTACACTCTTTATTTATAATCATTATTTATATGAATTCTAGTTAGTTATTACCTATTTTCAATATTGGGTGTAAGTAATCTTGATCACTTCAAACTAGTTTCATAAAAAAGTGTTGATATTCATTATTTAAAAAAATAATCATTAAAATATCATTAAAGGTACATTAATAGATATTCTATGATAATTATAAAAGTATAAGTTCATTCCATGTTAGTTTTTGTTACAATCTGTGAAGATGAAATCGATGATGACGGTGTTTGGGTGATTCATAACGAACGAAAGGTGTTTTCTTAATTAATGTGTTTAATAATAATGTTACCATCCAAAAACTAAAAAAACGAATTATTTACTCATTTTTATCATATATTACCATAAATTAAATTACCATATTCATCTATTATATAAATTTATAGTATTGTTCAAGTAGGAGGTTAAACCTGCCAAAATAAGAGCATACTATAATTAATGAATGATTATGAAGTCATTTAGTTGTAATATAATTATGTCAGAATAATAATGATCAAATTTAGTTTTTATTATTATTATATATCATAAATATAAATAATTATAAGAATAATATAACCTATATTAATTTATTTCATTATATCAAGAAATCATTTTTTCTCTTAGAACACTTTGTTAGACGGTTGAATTTACCACGGTTCTCTATTGATCATATTTTTAATAGGTTGTCCAATTTTTCTTTAAAAAACATTAATAATTTCATACATATAATATTTATCCATTAAAATCATTCGCATTACCATTCATGTAATATGGTGATGAAATGAAAAAACAAAAAACAATTGTTCCATGGAGCCTGTAGTTCACACGTACATATGGAAAATGATTTAATTTTCTATATAGTAGGGAAAATGAGAAATATGGTTTATCATTTCAGAATATAAAATAATTAATAAATATTATTATTACATAATAAATTACCTATTAGGACCATCCTTTTAAGACAGTTAAGGAAAACAAAACATGTTTCATCGTAGAAATGATAGTCCACATGACACATGAATGATAGTTTCATTTTTTTTAATAAAAAAGGGGAAGGTGGTTAATGTTTGTACCATAATTATAATAACATACTAGTATACTAATGGTACTTATTTTATCATTTTAATATGTTTTATTTGAATTTTAGGAATAATAAATGTACATAAATAAATAGAAATGAAAAAGGAGCAGTTAGAAATCTATACCTCACTTCTTAGATTATATCCTTTTCAACGGGGGTTAAGAAATTGAGGGATGGTCTGTTGAGAATATCAAAACCTCTTTAAGGTGGATAGAAATTTTTATGAGAAGTTTATAAATATTTTGGGCTGAACTAAGTGGTTTGTGGTGTGATGGAATGAGTGGCCCTTTTATAAGTGAAAAAGGATGGCATTTTTGTAAATACCCAGAACTTTTCAATAATGAGAAATTACTCTCAAGAAAAATAGCTCCAAAAATGGGGAAATAATGGAGATGGAGAGGGATAAGGTTGATCAAGGAATCATCCAACCATTCCTACACATGTTTTAAACATGTGTGTGGTATTTCTCTCTTTGCTAAACCCTTTTTATGCCTTTTGATTTTTATCGAGGTAACTAGTTTTTACCCAAGTAATCTATACATTATGCTTGAAAATAAATTGATCCTTATTACACAATTTAGAACTAATTATTCCAAATTTAAAATCCATTTTACTATATTAATTTTATATTAGTGATAAAATTTATTTTTAAAATACTAAATGTATAATGTATTAAAATATATTTTTTAAATATAACTTAAGTTATAAACTGTTAGATATGGGTTTTTAAATTAAAAAAAACATTTTTAAAATTATAAATTAAATTATAAAATATATATTTGGTCTTATAAAAGGGCTTCATTGAATTTCAATTCATGCTTGGATACTAATAATTTTATAAAATCATGTTATTCATAAAAATGGTATTTTGTAGTATTCACCTAAAAATCAATATTTTTAGAAAAATACCAAAAATCATTATAATAAAATATTAATATGATAAATCCAAAAATAATGTTCATTATTTCAATTTAAAATTATAAAATTTAGAAATTTAACTTTTAAATTAAAATATGGGATATAATGAAAAACTATTTTTATAGGAAAATAGATTTTTAGAATATTTACCATTCTTATACATATTTAATATCATTTACTAATTAGTATTAACCAATTATTCATATAAAATATATTTTATCGTCATTAATTACAAGTTTCTTGGAATAGAATTTCATATTTCATAAAAAGACAATATTTAGAAAAATACATTTCTAAGCCTAAGATGGTCATATAAGTTGTTTTAGGTATATCAATTGAATTTAATTCATATTAAAAGTAGCCTTTATTTTATATCAATAAATATTTCATAAAAAAGTTTCTTCTATTCATTATCACTAATTTAATAACTAGGTTTTAATAGTCTAAACATATCATGGTTTCATTTTAGTTTAGTTTTGTGTTTAAAGAAAAATATCAAACACATTATTTATTTAAGGAAAATTTATAGCGAAATATTAGGTTGTTACATTAATACTCACCCAAAATCATTCCACCTGATAAAAAATCATGGTGTAACAATGAACATTTCAATGTGATTTTATAAAAACCCAAATTTTTCAGCTTTTCTTTTCAAATATTTCCCTCCAAGTGTACTTCCTTTTTTAGTGCCTCAAAATATAAAATCACTCTAAAATGGAATGGATTAAAAATATGATCCTTCAAAAAGTACATGAGGTTATAGATTTAGGATATAAAAAACACTTACAAATTTGTTAATAGATTAGAGTTGAGTCTAAAAATCAATAGACTGAGAGAGAGAGTTTGATTGATCAATTATACTATAGAGGTATAAGCCTCACCCCAATAATGTGATGGAATATTAACTTCAAACAATCATGCATTAACTACTTATAAAAGATTTCAAATTTCCCTCTAAGAAACACCAAGTTGTAGAGGTATATCGAGATAGGTTTCTTGATAAAAAAAATACTTGTTCGACTATAAAAACATAAATTAAAAACTATTATATTAATCCCCTTTATCAATATGAATAACATTAATATATGAATTTTATTGTGTTTTAACAATTTTATGAAATCTTGGGAATAGGTTAATGAATTCCCCTTAGAATTTATAACTTACAATAAAGTCAAACCATCATAATAATCAACAAAAGTAGCAAACCAACAAGATCCTTATATAGTGGAAAACATTGATGGGACTCATACATTAGAATGAATAATCTTAAAATAAGTTTTAATTTTGTTCAAAATTAATAGAAAATAGAAAAAATAACTCTTAACAAGTTCATAAATTTTTCAATGTGTATAAGAAACATTGATGCTTTCAAATATACCAAGGAATAGTTTCTTAATAAAATTAAAAGATGCATTTCTTTATCCTCGGTGCCATGATAAGATTTCAAATATTTTTTCTCCACTTTAGGAATGTTTATTTTCAAAATCCATTTCAAATTGTCTAATATTTATAGCTTCATGTATAGATGATATAGTTTTCAATTCCTAGAACCACAACCAATCATCCTCTTTGTTTGTATATACTTAAAACACATAATGGTCAGGCTAAAAAATAAAAAAAAAATAGGATAATGATTTTGTAATTTGAGAAATTGGACAAGGGTTATATTCTATGGATGAGATAGTTAAAATAAATTCAATATTAAGGGTATTATAAATGGTTAAATTATTCTTTTCAATGATTGGAGCATTACCACTAATAGCAGTAAGATTGAAAATTTTAGATGATGGATTAATACCATAGATTATTTTATAATGAAATGTAAAATGATTAGCATCACCATAATAAATTATCCATGTACTATTATAAACATGTGTTAAAATCTTACCATGGTATTTTATAGTTTTTACAAGAGTTAAGATTATGTCAAATGAATCAACATTTATACCTGCTTCATAAACCATGATAGTAATATTTGGTTTGGAATTTTTATTTCATAGTAATTTATTATTTTCCCACCAATATAGTCACCCCACAAGCTTAAAACACTGATCATTGGTATGTATGGTTGTTTAAAATTTCATATAATTCTTTTCAGCATGATTGAAGGTCGTAGGTTTATTCTTGGAAACCATTATTATTACTTCAGATGCCTCTTTTTCTTCTTTCAATGCTATTTGTTTCCCTATATTTCTTCAGATTCAAGTATAACATTATTCCAAATTTTGGATAGATTCTTTATGGAAGATTTCTCCCTAAACATGTTCAAACATTTTAACTAAAGAAGAAAATAAAATATATACCCCTGGTCATTCAACCAACTTTTGATTTGTAACAAAATCATTAAGTTATTTCATAATAACTTTATCCCAATGATATAAATCTTGAAAATTTTAAGTTAATTTCTTGATAGTATTCTAAATTAGACTTTAAACATTACTTGGTGAGAAATCATTTTGATTTAGTGGGAAAACTTACACCTCATTACCCCAATCACATAACATCTTTGATAAAAACACATTAAATCTCATGATTTGTTGGTAAACATAGTCACCATGTAATAGTTAATGGATTAATGAATATTCATTTTCATATTTAAGAGGAAGATTTGTTTTTCCAATGATAAATGAATGTTTCATTACTTCAATCATATGTGTGTCTGTTAATTTATACCACACTTCATCATTTTATTCAATAAAATTGATCCCGATATTGGAAGCATCTTTAGATTGAATAATAGTAGTGTTGCAGGCTATGCTAGCAGGGTAGTCAACACATATAAGAAAAAATGATCCACTTGGGTTTGATTTTGGTTCATAAAAACCAAAAATGAAATGTTTAAAAAATAGGAAACATGTTCACATGAGAAGAAAAAGACTACATAACTATGACCAAAGCTCACTACAAGTGGTAGTTTCATATCAATTCAAGCTTGAAATATTCTCATAAATACAGAATTGAAAATATTTACATGACTAATTCAATTCCATGGAATAAAAAGATGAGAATAAAATTCCAGATACAGAATGTATGCATTTAAAGAACATAGACAGCAAGCTTTAGTTTATAGAGAACCAATACAACAAGAAATAATTAAAATGGCAGTAGTAGTGATAGAAATTTGAGTAGGACAGATCCCATATGAATCACTAAATTCATGTCTGATGTTAAAAACAAGAAAGCATGTTGGAAAAATGTTGCTCACAAGCATAACAGGGCTCAGAAAACTTTTATATAAACAAATAAAATCAATACATAATTGAATTAATTCAAGAAACGGTATTCATCCAGCGATTTACAAGGTCCATAAAGAATAAATAGAAAACTATAAAGGACATAAAAGATTTAACATGCCTCATCCAGTTGGCCTATGTGCACGGGGTAGGCTCATCAATGCAATGGGAAAAATTCTCCAAGAAGTAAAAGATAACAGCAACACATGAATAAAGTAGGGTGAGATATATATATGACACACATGATAAAAACAATCAATAGGCACAAGACATACTAACAAACTGACAAATAAAATTGTAAACAGGACCGAGACCCCCTTATCGGGGCTCGGTTTCACCTTCATCGATGAATAAGCTGGTTGTAATCCACTTAAATCATGTTCGTTGATTTCTTAAAGGCACTATGACATCAAGATATTTTTTTTGAGGTCTATCCATGATATCCAGGTGTTTACTATTGAATTTCTTTATTCTAACTATTCAAGAACATAAATCTGATTCTCCACATGTAGCCATGATGTCTCTCTTTCTTGGAGAGGTGAATATAAAGAAGTATTCCCGTGATATCACCTCATCTTCACCCACATTACCAGGGAATGGCTGAGCCAGATCAACCTCAATGTGGAAGTCTTGAACTCTATGGGTGCACCTCATCCTCAATGAAGAAAGGATGTCGAACTTGGGAACCCCAATCACAACCAAATTTTCTTCGAAGTCTCTCCTCTCTCAACCGACAAATAGGAGGGTGAATTAGGGGATTTACTCCAAAAATAGAGAACCAACAAAATTAAATCCACATTCTTCCCCTGAACAGATGCAGGGACTTATGCTAAAACAAGAAATCTAGCTGTAATAATGGGGGATAGTGCATACTGTGAGGAGGGACACATGGATGATGGAGAACACTTGAGTAGTTCAAAAAAATACTAGAAAAAAGAGAAATGAAATATTAAAATAAATATCCACTTTTTAAATTAATTCTTCATTTAATTAACAACAAAAATAGGGATACCCAAATTCACAATTCTCTACCTTCGAAATTAATTTTAGAACAAATTTAATATGAAACAACATTACACATATACACCTTGAAAATTAAAGAACCTAACCTCGTGATGATTCTTAACCACTTACTATCATCAATTTGGGCATCATATTATAACAAGAAGCCGCCATAGGTTATAACAATAGGTTATCCCCTAACATGCATCAACATGATACACACTTCCAAAAATTAAATGGAATTCTATAGAATGCAAAACATGCTCAGAATTTAAACACCATTAAACATAAATAGAACACATGACTGCAATTACCAGATTCATCCTCTAAGACGATGCCATAAAGGATGTTATGAACTAGAAAAATTACATGCCAACATTGGTCCTTAGAATGAATCTTTAGTGCCTCTAGAACGCCAACAAACAATGTAGTTCCATCCTCAAATAAAACATAGAAAAATGAAAATAATCTCATAAATTCAGAAAGAATGAAACTCAAAAATAAAATAAGTTTATATGAAAAAAGTAAAATAGGATATATAAAGAAATAAATTAAAAGAGAGAGTCTCCACCTAAACCCATAAAAATAAAAAGATCGAAATACATAGCACTACTGGATTTAAGCCGAGACACATCACCTGAACACCTCTAATTGGAAAACTTTGAATGCAAGGAATCAACAAATCCTTGAAGAGATGGATTTAGGATCTCCACCCAAGTATATTAAGTCCAAAAACAAAATCCAAAGGACAAAACCTTAAATAAAGTGAAATTGAAAGATCACGTGCAAGCAGTTCCAACAATCTATGAGCACTCTAAAACATGTGAAAAAAGGGTAAAGATAGATAAATACTAAGGAAAAATATATCCTAGCATATCTTCCAATAGAACACTATCCCTAATGCTATGAATCCAAAACCAAATGGGAAAACCATGAAGCCTGATGGCTAGACAAGAAACAAACAAGATAACTACACCCACAAATAACAAAATCCCAAACACTAAACTCACAACAGGTCCATACCCGAGGAATATATCCTTACAAGATTCGGTGGAACAAAATGGATCAAAAATAAGATAAATTCTTAAGAAAAAGTCAAAAACTATAGACAAAAGACCATGCCCCTATGATTCCAATTATTGCGGGTTATGCTGACATGGAAGTCCACACACAGCAAAAAAAATGATCAATATGGATTTAATTTTGGTTCACAAAACCTGAAAAAGAAAACATAAAAATGATAATAAAAAATGAATTTGGTTTAATAAATAGGAAACATGTTCACATGAAAATCCTAAACATCATGAGAAAAAATACTACAAGATAGTGAAAAAAGATCACTACTAATAGTAATTACATATCAATTCAAGCTTGTAATATTCTCATAACTTCATAAATGAAAATCTATAAAAAAACCAATTCAATTTCACATAATCAAAAAATGAGAATAAAATTCTAGATAAATCATGTAGGAATTTCCAAAACTTAGACAACTAGCACTAGTATATGGAGAACCAATACAATAAGAAATAATTAATATGGTTACATCAATGATAACAATTTGACTAGGATAGATCCTATAAGAGTCACCAAATTCAAGTTTGGATTTGAAAATAAGAAATAAGATTTAGAACATGCTTTTCCAACACATAATAGGGATCATACACCTTTTATATCAACAAATAAAATCACGACAGACTGGAATTAATTCAAGAAGCGGTTTTTGCCTAGTGATTTGTAAGGTCAATAAAGAATAAATGGAAAATAGTAAAGGACACAAAAGGTTTAACATTCTTAAGCCAATTGGCCCATGTTCACAGGGCAAGATCATTATGGGATTCACTATGTAATGGGAAAAGTTTCAAAAGAATAAAAGGATAGTAGCAACACATGAACAAAGTAGGTTGAGATACATATACGACACACATGACAAAAACAAGTAGCAAACACAATTCTTACTAAAAATTGAAAAAAAAACTATAATCAGGACTAAGATGTTGACTAATTTCAATAATGGGGATTAATTCCACCATTATTTTCCCTCCCCCTTCATTATTCTTCCTCATTTATGGATAAATGTGGTTTTACTTCATTAATTCTTCAGGTGGTTTTAATTTTGTTATAAATATGCCGAGCTTATGTATATGTATATAAAGCATCAAAAAACCCTCTAGAAAAGCATCTCACTTAGTGGTGCGCAAAACATCTCTTGTGTTCTATAATTTTCCTTCCTCTTCCAAGATGTTCTATTTTTTTCATGGGTGTTGATCAATCGGTCATTTCCAACATTTGGTATCAAAGGGAGGTTGACTTGATCAACAATGTCATACTCTAGTCCCTCATCACCTTGACTCTCCTATACATCATCATCACATCCTAGAGACCTCATTGATGATGGTAGAATCCCTCTATTGGTACATTGGGTATTGAAGAATATTGAGGGATCAGTGACATATCTGATCCTCATAAAGATGAACTATAGCGACGGATCTTTGATGATGATGGTTATTCTCTAATCATGTGGACTCTAGGACATCGTCAACACTGACGATGCTGAACTCTTGGAAGATAGGATGGAATTGGAGGCCATTATGCATGTTGTCCTGCCAGAGATGATCTATATACTCACCATTAAGGAAAGCACCAAGGAATAATTGGACACAGTCAAGACCATGCACATCGGCATTTATCAAGTGTGAAAGGCTAATGCCTAAAAGCTTTATAAGAAGTACAAAGACATTTATTTCCACAGCAACTAATTGTTGGATGGATTTTCAATGAGTATCACTGGGGTGGTCAAATAGCTCACAATCCTCAGTGATTTGGAGTCTCGACATAAGGTCATTGAGAATTAACTATGTTTCATCCCCTCCAGGTTCTCCCAAATTTATCTTTAAATTGAGATGCTTCTCAACATCTCGATGTTCTTTGTGAAGGTAACAGGGAGACTCAATGTAACAGAGGACCATTTTGAGCCATCACCCACTACCAATGCTGGAGGGAAGCTGCTCCTCACCAAGGATGAGTGGGTTTCACGGATGAAGGAGTAGAAGACAAGGGAGGCATCCTTCAAATACTCCATGTCTATAAATCAGTGTCTCCAAGGACCACGATAAAATACTAGTGGTGGAAATAGTGAAAATGGAAAGGATGGCTTAGGATATGATGAAAGTCATGAAATCTTAAGGAATAAATGTCTCAATTATGGAAAAATGGTTCATTAGGACAAATATTTTCACAGCAGACCTAAAAGGGATGAGGCCCATCTAACCCAAGGTGATGACGATGATCTCATGCTCCTTATAGAAAGGTCATGCACCGTGATTCCTGATTCCCCACTATCGCAATCTGCCACCCCCAATATTCTACAACCACAATGCATCCCTCTATGGATGGTCGAGGAAAATTTCTTCACACAACTAGATTAGGAGGAGGCATGCGGTGATAGATTCTGGTAACACGACACTAATTCCACAAACCACCTAACTGGGTCCTTCACTATCTTCTCTAAGTTTGACTCTTGGATTCATGGCACAGTGAAGTTTGGAAATGGCTCTATCGTCAACATTTGAGGGGTGTGGGACCATCTTGGTCACCTACAAAACCAATGAGCATCTCATTCTCATGGAGGTGTATTTCGTCCCGATGCTCACCACCAATATCATTAGAATCAGAAAACATGATGAGAATAGCTTCCAGATACTGATCGAAGAGGGCATCCTGAGGATATGCGATCAGGAATGCCGCCTGCTGGACAAGGTGAAGTGCTTCCCCTGATGAATGTACAAGCTCAAACTTGACATTGCACAACCAGTATACTTGTCTTCAAGGGACTCAGACAAGGTATGGAATTTCCATGATTGGAATGACATCCTAAATTTTCAGGTTTTGTGTAATATCACCCAATGTTATATGGTGTGAGGGCTTCCATAGATTAATCAGGTGGATCAAGTCTGTGAAAATTGCCTTATCACGAACCAATCTTAAGTGCTATCCAACTCGACACCTGACCCGATCCGTAGCATGCACTGAAGGGTGTTCCCAATCCCCACAGGCTGGAAACTACTACTTAGGTATCTACAATGTACTTTGGGAATTATTTAACCCATTTATATAATTATAAAAAACCAATAAGAATAAACATCAAAATAACTAATAACCATAACCAAAGAAGCTTCAATAATTTTCATATTCAAAGTTTTACATCTTTAACCAAAACCAAACGTACTAAAATGGAATAGGAACAACAAAACTATCCCAAAAACCTCCATGAAACAAGAGGCACATCACCCTCAAGTCACCACCACCAACACCTACACAAAGGGGAATGCTAGAAAGTGGATCCACCATCACCACCACAACACTTCTTGCCTTTACCTGGGTCATACATAACAAAGTCTACATACACTCAAAGGTGTGTGTAGGGTGTGAGACAAAGCCTATTAGGATGACACCCAACATAAAGATTTCATTATATAACATTAGAAGGAAAATAAACATGCACATTTCAATAAGAATATTTAAAATGTTTCTAAGAAAACATTTTTTAAAAAAACTTTCTCAAGAAACACTTTTAAAAGAAAACCCTTTTTATAAATAAAATTTTTTGAAATAAAAATGTACACAAGGTATGTTTTATACTAATAGATATAACCACATCACATAATAATAATGTAACAAGAGAGAACAATGGGAAATCCCTATAGGTAACTAGCACAAGTGGGACATTATAAACCTTGTACCTCGGTGATCAAAATCCTCTAATTCAACTACCAACAGCATTCCCATGAACGAGCCATTAGAGGGGATCCCATCCCAAGGTATAATGGTCTTTAAATCATAAGACACAAGAAAAATGGTTCTTGTGCATGAGCCACTATAGGGTAACACATCCCAGAGTCCAGTGGTCTATGACCATATCACATGTTTAGTTATTATTGTAATCGACAATCCTGGTAGATAAATTCGGATTATGCCACTACTGAGTCAACTAACGTACTAATTATAGTCTCCCACCTAGATACCCTGGATTCATTTTGTGATCATATTCCATTTCACATATCACATAAATCAATAATTTCACATACACATTCCAAGCATCACAAGCACACAAGGAAATCACCACTTTCACATTTCCACATTGGTCCAATGATCAAAAACCACATAGAAACCACTATTTCCATAAATAAAACCACTTTCCATTTCACATGAACACCAAAACCATTTGGAAATTCAATTCTCACCACTTATACAATTTATGAAACCCATTTGGAAACACAATAATCACACCTAATGAATCCAACCAATTCATGGGAAAAGACCCTTTCAAAATCTTATTCACAATAAAACATTTTATAACATGCTTTGCATCACTTTCTCAATTCAAATACACGTTTAAGGTGCCCACAAAGAATACAACATGCAACAAAAACCCATTTCTCTTGAAAAAATCAATTTCAACACATTCTCACCTTAAAATCTCTTTGAAAACACACTTCGCACCTTTCATATAAGGCATAAAACATATTCAAAAAACACCACAATAAATCACACATGAAACATGACCAATTTCCTTTAGAAAATCCATTTTCATCACATGATCATCTCAAAACTTTTAAAAAAAATGTTTCACACCACAAAAATAACTCATAAAACACATTTAAACAATCAATTAAGCAATCCAAACTCATCTAATAATGTAAAAGCATGGAACTACCAACCTCACTCTTGGAAACTTCCAGAAATCGGTGAAAAACCACAATTGTACCACTACAAGACCCTATAAAAGAAAAATTAAACAATAATCATCATGATTTCACCCAACATCATAATATTGGACCCTCATTAGGTCAAACAACCCACTAGAAAATAGGAACTCCAGAAATAGGGAAGATAAACCCTTTAAAGATGGAGAAATCAAGAGGAAAAGGACTTACTTGATGATTCCTTGAGGAACCATGGTCAAACCACCCAAGGATTGAGACTAAACAGGTCCAAGAAATCTTGAAAGATGCTCCCATGGATGCAAATCCTAAATGAGGTGGAATAGAGGAGATTTAGGGTTAAAATCAAAGTGGGTATAAAGGTAAATGTATACCTCTTAATGACCTGGATAGGTCCCGCAGTTAGCCCACATGGTTTGCTAAAATGTACGGTAACTGTGCATTCCTCACTTTCCAAGAGGAACAGTTCACACGGTTTTCCCGAATGGTTTTCCAAACTGTGTGACAACCATGCGGTCACCACTATCCAAAAAATGAAATTGGCCACACATTTCCCTGGGAAAGGGTGCACGGTTCCCCCTAACTGTGTGCCACCTACTTTCAAGCCCAAAATCTCCATTTTTTCTCAAAAAACTCATGGGGAACACAAGGGATAAATGCAAGAATAAAAATGAACATAATAATACCTCAAAAAAATTGCATATGTGACAACTCTCTCCACCATAAAAACGTTTTGCCCTCAGAAAGTCAACTCGAAGCTCGATCAGCAAACAAAAAAGGACACTCCTCCTCAACTAAAGACTTTTATCACCATGTCTCATGCTCATCACTACCATGATTCAAAATAACTTAAACCAATAGAAAAGACTTCCCACGAAGAACTTTCTCTTGAGAATCTAAATCCACAATGGCTACTCAAACACAAATAAATCGGGCTCCAATTACAACTCTTCCCAATTCAACATATGAGACGAATATGGGTTATAATTTTTCATCTGATAGACATAGAACCCATCATTAATTTTCATCAATTGAGAGTTTAAAGCTAACCCATATTTCACCTTAACAACTCTCTCAGTAATTTCAAAAGTTTTAACATACCTCAGTTTTAGCTTCCCTTAGTTACCCAAGCGACAATGACCCAAGCAAGGTGCCACTTTCAGGAACACTCGGTCACCCATAGAAAACTCCAAATATCGGCACCTTTGATCAGTATAAGAATTGTAGTGACTCTAATATGGAAAAAATTACTTCATAATCAACATAACTTTATTGGAAGTTTCTTGCACAAGGCTCGGTCCCAAAAATGAGTTCTCACCCACCTCATCTTAACACAAAGGGGACCGACACAGCCGACCATAAAGCGCCTCAAAAGGATCCATTAAAATCATGGATTTGTAACTATTGTTATGTGAAAAATCAACCAATCCTAAATGAATATCCCACAAACCTCCAAAATTCAAAACACATTCCTGAATAATGTCTTCCAAAATAGGATTCTCCAGCTCCGTCTGACCATCCATTTGAGGATGGTATGTCGTGCTCAAATTGACCTGTGACCCCATAGCCTTTTAAAGGCCTTCCCAAAACTTCAAGGTAAAATGAGGGTCACTATATGAAACAACTGTTGATGGAAAACCATAGAGCCTCATAACATATTGAACATACAACTGACCCAACTCATCCACTTTGGATGAATTCCTAGTTGGAATGAAATGGGATGATTTGGTCAGAAGATCAATCACTACCCAAATGGTGTTCCTCCTTCAGGGTGTATGAGGTAAGAAAACAATAAAATCCATGGCGATCTCATCCCACTTTAAATTAGGAATAGGTAGTGGCTAAAGCAAACCAAAGGGACTCTAGTGCTCTAATTTAACCTGTTGACATGTATAACACCATAATACAAAGTCTGTTATATCTTTAATCATACCTGGCCACCATAACTACTGACACACATCATAATACATATTGGTATCACCAGGATGAATGGTCCACTGAGAGTGGTGTATATCCTTCATCACCACATTCCTCAAGGAAAATGGCACCACGAAGTGACCATTGAAGAAAAAAAACTTCCTTAGGAGACAATGACCATTCACAAGGAACCTCCCCACCATTTAGGAACTGCATAGAACACTAGAATAGCTCATCACTCAGATTCTCTTACTGAATCAACTCTATAAGAGAAGGTTTCAGCTGAAAAAAAAAAGCCAAAAACACACCTCCACTGTGTTTCTTGGCCTTGAGATGCATTTGATTGAAAATACCTATCAATGTCCACTCATCACTGGACTTTTTTAATGATTTCACTATCACTTTCCTACTCAAATAATCTACCACAAAATTACCCTTACCTGGGGTATAGACTATATCAAAGTCAAACCCCTAATGGTAATAAACCCAATGAAACTACCCCAAATTCAAATCATTCTAGGAGAAAGTGTAGGGTAAAGTCTTATGATCCAAATAAACTAAAAACTTCTCCCTAAACAAAGAATGACACCATGTCCTCCTGGAATGCATCACCACTGCCAACTCCAGGTCGTGATTTGGGTAATTCGTTTTATGTAATTAGAGTTGGCATGATCCATAATCCACCAAATGTCCATCCTGCATCAGCACACACCCAAGACCCATACCTGAGGCATCACAATTAACCACATATCCCTTTACAAACTCCAGAAAGATCAAAATAGGGGCTTTGGTAAACTAGATCTTAATCTCTTAAAAGGAATATTGACACTTTAGTCTCCACTCAAACTTTACCCATTTTTGGGTAAGAACTATCATGGATGAAGCACACTGAGAGAAATCTCAAACGAACTGCTTATAATAACCTGCCAGTCCTAATAATCTTTTGATCTAAAAAACACTCTTTGGATATTCCCATGACATCACTGCACTAATATTCTCAGGGTCCATTGAAACCCCTTTCTCTGAGATCACATATCCCATAAACTTCACCTCTTTGATCCAAAAGGTTTACTAAGAAATATTCACATAGAGACAATGATCCCAAAGGGTTCCCAACACAATTCTCAAATTTCGCTCATGATCCTCCTCGATAAGGGAATAAACCAAGATGTTATCCAAAAATACCATGATAAAGGAATTGTGATACTGTTAGAACACCCTATTTATAAGTTCTATAAAGACCATTGGAGCATTCTACAACCCAAAAGGCATGACCAAATACTCAAAATAGTCTTACCTGCTTCAAAAGTATGTTTTTGAAACATCTACCTCTCTAACTATGACTTGGTGATACCCAAAATGCAATTCAGTCTTAGAGAACCACCTTTCCCCCTTAAACTGATTGAAAAGGTCATAAATTTGGGGAAAAGGATATTTGTTCTTCATTTTTACCTTATTAATCTTTTGATAATCAATGCATAATCGGAGATATCCATAAACTATTTTCATAAATATAATCAGGGTGTCCCAAGGTGAGATTCTTGGGAAAATGAATCCTTTGGATTCAAAATTGTCCAATTGTACTTTTAATTCCATAAAATCATTGGGGTATATACGGTAAGAGGTAAGAGATATCACTTTTCTTCCCAGTTCCAAATCATTGGAGAGTTCTACATATTGTTCTGGAGGAAAACCCAAAAAATATTATAGAAAAACCTATGGGAAATCATACACCATAAAATGTAATCCACCATCAAGATCACCATCATCTTCCTCCAATGTGAGTGATGAGGTCTAAAAAATGAGATTTCACAATTCTGAAAGTGGAGGTACATCACGTCCCAAATGAGGATCTCATTCACCATGAAAAAACGTTAGTACTTTCATCAAGTTCCATGAGACTCACTCACCACCTAGAATAATCTATGTGAATCTAAAAATGAACCATTCAATCCATAACTAGGATAACGTCAAAGTGGTCCATCTCCAAAACCATAAAATCCCATTACAATTTGACCCCTGACATAGTGATTACATAATACGGACACCTGAAACCCTCCTATCACTTCTTACCAAGCAGTGTTACCAACTCCATCGCATATGATAGAATATCGGTTGGAAACTTTAACACATCCAAAATAAGGAAAGAAATAGAAGAAATTAAAGCACTATTATCAAATAGAATAGTATATCAAGATAATGAAATAAGAACGGTACCTTGAACTATCACAGGCCCTGCATCTGATTCCACTAGTGCTCGATCCACCACATGAAGTTTCCTCATCTCAGCTTGATCCTGATAATGACCTCTAGCTTGTAGATCTAGCATGAACTGAATCTACCTAGAATATGATCTACCCCTACCAACATGACCTCCAAACCAAGAACCCATTGTCCTGGATAGTTATAATCATGATGATATCCCTTTGGAAGCTACAGATCCTACACCACTCTGATATGGGTGAGCCACTATGAAAAATCACTACAAGTGCCCCATAACTCCACATCGGTGATAAGGCCTAGGTGGAGAGGAACATGCTGGTCGCATGTGACCTTATTTACCACACTGATGGAACACAACTGAACTAGAATCAGAAGCCATTAACAAAGATATCTGGGAAGGATGGCCCAAACTACCACCTTTCTTCTTCCCCTGCTCATCCTACTTCCTCTTCTTCTTATAAGAACTACACTTCCCACAATTGATACTAATCTATAGAAAAAATAATTTCTTCCATAATCAATTTATACTATCATTTCATGATTGACTACCTTAGAATAACTTTCCATATTGAATAAGAAAACATGAGATCAGATTTCTGGCCACAATCCGATCTCAAATTTTAATCCTTCATCTGCTCATTAGAAATGATCTCAGGTGTGTACTAAACTAACTCTGTAAATAATTTATCATATTCCATCACAGAATGATCACTCTTGGAAATATCTAAAAACTCTTGGGACCTGGTGAAGGCCAAAATCTTAGGACAATACTTCTTATTGAGAATGACCTTAAAGTCTTTCAAACCCATCTTCTCATGATTTCTATCTTGCACCACTGAGTCCCACCACTTCCGACTAGGACCTTCCAACATGAACGATGCACATTTCACTCTAACTACCTCATAAGTATCAAGAAAATCAAACATCTTCTATATATTCTCATTACACTCCTCTACTTCATGAGGTTCTATGATATCTTGAAAAGAACGAGGATTGTTCTTGAGGAACTCCTGAGCCTTGTCCTTTCCAAGACCCGGTTCAGCTTCTCTAACCTAAGTAGGACCAGATCCTGCTCTTTTTCCCAAAGCATGGACATCCCGAATCACAACTTCCACTAACCTTTGATCAATTAGTTAGGGATAACTCTCTTCGGCCTCTTCCTATGGTTGCATGGGAACTCTTTGAGGAGGCATCTTACTACAAAAAGAAACAACCGCAAGGAAGAACCACCAACACAACCATTCTGAAAAATTTTCAACAACAAAAAAAAAAACTCAAACACTTATATAATTCAAAACATAACCAAATTAATCACAACGACAAGACTATCCAGAACACTCCACCCCCACCCAATGTCTATATACATTATTCATCCTATACATCTCACCTAGAGGAGAATTCAAACCAAATCCCAACATCCAATGGAGACTCGAGTCCTATCATGTGGTGTATTGTCCAAACACCCCACTTATAACCAAAACATCAATACCCTAAAATACTAGCTCGGTATATCTATAATATTTCCCAAATAACTTTACCCAAAAGAGTGTAACCTCATTTAATTCCATTTTTTCACAAACCAAGCCGAATTTCCATCCAGCCTGACCCAATCATTGGCATGGACCGATGGGCGTTCCCAATCACCATGGGCTGGAAACTAGTGCCTGGGAAGGATTTCACCCATTTATATAATCATAAACAACCAATAAGAATAAACATCACAATAATCGATAACCATAACCAAATAATGTTCAACAATTTTCAGATTCAAAGTTTTACAACTTTAACCAAAACCAAACGTACTACAATGGAATATGAACAACAAAACTATCCCAAAAACCTCCATGAAACAAGAGGAACTTCACCCTCAATCCACCATCACCAACACTTTCAATAAGTGGAACACTAGAAACCGAATCCACCATCACCATCATGAAACATCTTTCCTTTACCGAGGTCATACATAACAAAGTCTACATACATCCAAAGGTGTATGTAGGGTGTGATACAAAGCATCATAGGATGCCACCCAAAAGAAATATTCTATACTATAACATTAGAAGACAAATCAACATGCACATTTCCATAAAAATATTTTAAATGTTTCTAAGAAAACATTTTATGAAAAACTTTCTCAAGAAACACTTTTAAAAGAAAACCCTTTTTCAAATAAGCTTGATTGACATAAAAATGTACAAAATTTCTACTATATACCAATAGCTAGAACCACATCACATAATAATCACGTCACAAGAGAGCACCATGGAAAAATACCTATAGGTAACTAGCACAAGTGGGACACTATGAACCTCATACCTCAGTGATCAAAATCCTCCAACTCAACTACCAATAGTGTTCTCATGCACGCACCATTAGATGGGATCCCATCCCAAGGTCTAATGGTCTCCATATCATAATCCAAAAACAATAATGTTCCCTTGCATGAGACACTAGAGGAAAATGAATCCCAATGTCTAGTGTTCTTTAATCATATCACGTGTTTAGATAGTGTTGTAATCGTCAATCCTACTAGATGAATTTAGGCCATGCCTCTACTGAGTCAACTAGCATACTAGTTCTAGTCTACCCATCTAGATACTTGAGATTCCCTTTGTGCTCACATTCCATTTCACATATCACATAAATCAACACATTCACATACACATTCCAATAATCTCAAGAACATAAGTAAATCATCACTTTCACATTTTCACATTGGTATAATGATCAAAAACCACATGGAAACCACCATTTTCCATAAATGAAACCACTTTCCATTTCACACGCACACCAAAACCATTTAGAAATTCATTTTTCACCACTTTCACAATTTATGAAAACCATTTAGAAACAAAACATGATAAACACATATGGAATCCAACCAATTCCTTGGTCAAAGACCCTTTCAAAATCATATTCACATCAAAACCATTGTATAACATGATACACATCGCTTTCACAATTCATAGACACATTTAAGGTGCACACAAAGAATAAAAAATGCAACAAAAAAATCATTTATATTGAAAAATACACTTTAAATACATTCACACCCTTAAATCTCTTTGAAAACATGCTCCACACCTTTCATGCAAGGAATAAAACATATTAAAGAAACACCACAATGAACCACACATGAAAAATGACCACTTTCCTTTAAAAAATCCATTTTCATCACATGAGAATCTCAAAACTTTTCAAAAACATGTTTTTACCACACAAATAGTCCATAAAATACATTTAAACAATCAAGAAATAAATCCAAACTCATCTAATAATGTAAAAACATGAAACCACCTACCTCACTCTTGGAAACTTTTTGAAATCAGGGTGAAACCAAAAATGTATCACCATAAGACCCAATAAAGAAAATATTGAATAATAATCATAATGATTTCACCAAACATCACAATATTGGACCCTCATTAGGTCAAATAGCCTGTTGAAAAATAGGAACACAAGAAAGAGGGAAGGTGAACCCTAAAAAGAGGGATAAATTGGGAGGAAAATGACTTACTTGATGATTCCTTGAAGAAATGGGGTTAAAAACACCCAAGGATTGAGGCTCAATAGGTCTAAGAAAGCCTGGAAGAGGCTCCCATGTATGAAAATAAAAAATAATGTGGAATGGAAGATATTTAGGGTTAAAATTGAAGAGGGTATAAAGGTAAATTTTTAACTTTTAATTACCATGACAGGTCGCACGGTTTTCCAAACTGTGCAAAAATCATGCATTCCACATTATCCAAGAGGAACAAGCCGCACAATTTTCCTACATGGTTTTCCAAACCATGCGATAACCATGCGGTCTCCACTTTCCAAAAAATTAAATTGGCTACATGGTTTTTTGGGAAAGGGTGCACGGTTCCCCCTAACTATGCACCAACCATGCGCTGCCTACTATCAAGCCCAAAATCTCCATTTTTCTCCAAAAAATCATGGGTAACTCAAGGGATAAATTCAAGAATAAAAATAAATAAAATAATACCTCCAAAAAATCATAGATGTGACATGCCTCATTGGGAATAAGTGATAAGTGTCTTTCCCTGAACAAGTGAAGCATCCTGCAGAGAAAGTCCTCGACCTTGTCCACGGTGACCTCTGCGGGCCTATCATATCAACGATGCCAAGTGGGAACCACTAATTTATACTGCTTAGGGATGAATTGATCCACTACATGTGGCTCAATATACTTGAAATAAAGGACTATGATCTGATGGAAATCAAACTCTTTCAAGCCACGTTGGAGGGGGAGACAGGGCGCAAGCTAAAGGTCCTCTGCACTGATCATGGTGACGAGTTAACTTCAGTGGAATTAAATTAATATTGTATCGAGCGTGGAATAAAATGGAAACTCATGTAACCCTATTCACTATTTCTTAATGGGTTCATTAAACGATGCAAAGAGATAGTGGTTTCCATGGCTCGAAGCATACTGAAGGTAAAGGGACTTCCCGAGATGTTATGGGGTGAGGTCGTTTCCACTGTCATTTTCATCCTCAACTGAGCTCTAATAAGAAGCCTTAATGGGATGATGTTGTAAAAGTATTAGCATGGATAAAAATTGGTGGTGCACTTTCTCCGCACATTTGGTTTCATTTCACATGTTAAGATCGTGAAGGCTCACCTATAGAAGTTGGATGACATGAGTACAGTAATGATCTTCATTGGGTATGAGTTTGAATCCAAGGCATACCTTGTGCACGATCTTGTCATCAAGTGCTTTCACATAACACATGAAATAATCTTTGATGGGGTAGAGTAGTGGGACTATTGTGATCATGATGAACAAGGTGTGTTGAGTAGTGATGAGTCATTCATCGTTGAACACACAATGACATGTATACCAGGGACATAGAAGACCGAAAACACTGTCAGAGACCATAGATCATCACCCACACCCACTAGTGCATGCTCTGTAGACCCTATAACACCATACATGTTCAAGGTGATGATTGTGCCATCAACTGTAGTGGAGTTAGCCTCACCTCCATCCAACATGTTGGAATCACTAGACATCGATCTTGATTACTCCTCGCTTTAGTTCTATGCCATTTATAGCATCATTGAGGCCACAAATCTACCTAGATTTTAAATACATGAGCTTTACCTTGGTGAGCTAAATTTCACTATGTCAGATTACCCAACCTCTTTTAGTGAAGCAGAATAACACTAGTGTTGGCATAAGGTGATGCTTGAGGAGATGAAGTCAATTGAGGAAAACAACACATGGGAGCTCTTTGATCTCCCCATTGGCCATCATCCAATTGGTCTCAAGTGGGTCTTAAAGGTGAAACATGATGAGCATGGAACAATAGAAAAGAAAAGGGTGAGTCTCATTACAAAGGGATACATCCAGAAATAGGGGATTGACTTCAAGGAGGTCTTTTCCCCTATTGCATGCATGGAATCAGTGTGTCTCCTCATCACAGTGGTGGTTCAAGAAGGGTGGGAGGTCCATAAAATGGATGTAAAATCAATATTCCTAAATGGTAACCTTGAAGATGAGGTATTTGTTGAGAAACCACCTGGATTTATCATTAAAAACCATGATCAAAAGGTTCTATGACTCTAGAAAGCACTCTATGGCCTATGCTAAGCACCAAGAGCATAGAACTCCAAGCTCAAATCCAACCTTATGGTGCTTGGGTTTCAAAAAAGTAGCTCTGAGCACAGTGTGTACACTCTTG
The DNA here is from genome assembly GCA_963277665.1 of Viscum album. NCBI lineage: Eukaryota > Viridiplantae > Streptophyta > Magnoliopsida > Santalales > Viscaceae > Viscum > Viscum album. The sequence continues at coordinate 1,670,631,385 of OY728158.1, forward strand.
GAAATGAAATATCTCATCCGATCGTTGGGGTGTACATAGACAACTTGATCATCACTGGCACTGATGTCACCAACATCAGCATGTTCAAGGCAGAGATGGAGAAGCTCTTTCAGATGAGTGACTTGGGATTTCTCTCCAACAACCTCAAGATTAAAGTGAAATGTGTTCCAAGAATCATTTACCTCTACTAATCTACCTATGAGAATAAGATATTGGAGAAGAGTGGTATGGGAGAGTGTATCCCCTATCAAGTGTTGATGGAGGTCCACCTGAAGCTGATAAAGTCTACCACCTTCCTGTTGGTTGATGTTACTCAGTACAAGAGCATCATCGGTACCCTCTGGTACATAGTTCATATATGGCCAGAAATTAACTACATTTTAGGTTACATAATCTCGTTCATGGAAGAACCACACAAATATCACTTGTCCATGGTCAAGCACCTATTTCTCTACATTCCTAGGACATGCAACTACGATGTTCGCTATTCAATGAAGGTAAATAGTCAGTCAATACTATTGGGATCTAATGATAGAGATAAGGACAGTGAATTTGATGACTGTAAGAGCACCACTAGGGTCTTCCTCTCCCTTGGAGACAATCCCATCACTTGGAAATCACAAAAAAAAAAGATGGTGGCATTGTCGTCATGATTATATTATTGCAACGACCATGGCATTCTAGGGCATATATTTGTCTTGACTATTAGGATAATTTCTCTACTTAGATCTCAGTGCGCCGGTACTCAAAGTGGATAATAAGTCCACCATTTCCTTAAGAAATAAACTAATCTTCATTGACTAGAGAAATTACATCGACACCCTATTCCATTTCATTTTGTAGTGCATTGATAGAGGAAAAATCATTTTTGATCACACTCGCACTGAGGAGAAGCTTGCGTACATTCTCACAAAGTCACTTGGGTGCGCTAGACTTCAAGAGCTACACATGAAGATTATCATCATTGAGATCTAGTGAACACAATAGAAATTAGGGGTGATTGTTGACTAATTTAAATAATGGGGATTAATTCCACTATTATTTTCCCTCCCCTGTCATTCGTCTCCCTCATTTATGTCTCAATGCAGTTTGAACTCATTAAGGATTTTGCATGGTTTTAATTTCATTGTAAATATTCCAATATTTTGTGTGTGTGTATAAATCAATGAAAATCCCTATAGAAAAGCATCCCACTGGGTGGTGTGAAAAACATCTCTTGTGTTCTGGCATTTTCTTTCGTCCTTTCAAGATGTTTACTTTTGTTTTATGGGTGTTGGTCAATTGGGAATTTCCAACACAATACACACTTATCAGGGCTCAATATCACCTTTATCGATGAATGGTCTAGTTTTGAACAACTAAAATCATTGTTTTCAAGTTTTCTAAGGTGCAACGGCATCAAGATCATCGTTTTCGAGGTCTATCAATGCTATCCAGGTGGTTTTTGTTGAGGTTCTTTATCCTTGGGTTCAAGAACATGAATCTTATTCTCCATGTGCAGCCATGATGTCTTCCTTTCATGGAAAAGTGAATCAAAAGAAGTTTTTCTATACTCTCACCCCATCTTCACCACCTTGACTAGGGAATGGTTGAACCAGATCGACCTTAATGTGGAAGTGTTGAACTCCATGGATTCACCTCATGCTTAATGAAGTAAGGACATTGAACATGGGAACCCCAAGGGAAACTGGATTTCCTTCAGAGTATCTTCTATCTTGCCCGATGAATAGAAGAGGGGGTTAGGGGATTCACTTTGAAAATAGAGAACCCCCAAAATGAAACCTTTGCTCTTCCCCTGAACAGAAATAAGGTTTTTTTACTAAAATAAGGAACCTATCTATAAAAATGGGGGTAGTGAAGGGGTGAAAATAGAATATTTTCAATAATTTTAGTTTTAATTTAAATTATTTAATCCCATCATAGTGTTATTTTAAGAAAAAAATTTGTATTTTTGGGTTTTAGAAGTATTTTGAGCTTAATTATGAAAATTAACTATTTTTTAAATTTTAATTATTTTTTAGTTTTGAATTTTGGTTATAACTTTTTATATACTTATCCAAATTTCAAAATTCTTTTTTTAAGATGCTATATTAATTTATATTCATTTAATTCAAATGAACAATAGTTTAATCAAACATAATGAGGCCCAAACCAAGATCACAATTCATGCCTTGGAATCTATACCCAGATCTAGAGAATATTGGATATGGACCCATATCCCACAATATAAAAAACCCAAATGAGATTAAATTTTACATGGAGAAAGAGTGTCATGAATGAGGTTGGGCTTCTATCCAACCAGACACTCGATCCGATCCGAGACAAGGCTCGAGAGGTGTTCCCAATCCTCCCGAGCTGGAGATTGGCACCAAGCATCAAATATATCACAATGGGGATGATTTTTTCCAAAACAAACCAGGATCAAATAAATAAACTCAACATGAAACAAAACCAAAAATAACTAAAAATAATAAATATACACACCAAATCCAAATATAACAATTTATAAACAAAATAGAAACTAAAAACAGAACTAAAACCCAACTAGAACCAACCCAATCTTCACGTGACCTCTTGGTCACCACCCATCCATAATACTAACCTACTTCAAAGGCACACACTCGAACCAAAAACTTGCACCTGCAAAATAACTCAGATCCACTGACACTAAGTGGTACAAGTAGGGGGTGATCATAAACATATCAGTAGGTAGTAACCATAGATTCCATACATTTACTTTCCTAAAAATAGTCCATAAATACTAGTTTAAAAATACATGTAGAAAATAGGGTCTTATGAATTCAAATAACCAAACACATATTTTTCAATTGAAAAAAACACACACAATACTCTACTCTTTCGAAAATTGATTTCTATTTCACAAACTAGATCACAAAAAAAACTCAAGTAAAGAACCATACTGAGTAAAAAAAGGATATGCTAATAGTAATAGAAACAAAACAATAAAGTACAAACTATCAAGACTAACAACCAATATGAAACAAAAGTAAACAAAGCATACAGATAGTCAATCATGGGCATTTTTTAAACATCTCTAGAAGTAATCTCTGGAAATACTCAGTTCGAACTCACCTACAGGCATATGGTGCGGCTCTATAGTCAATAACCAATTGGTCGCTCTCAACTATCCCAATCTAGTGACACATCCCGCCTAGATTCAACAAATCTAGGGGGTACCGACCCATCTAATTGGGATCGACAAGAAATCATCCCTTGACCCTCTAGATGACATCTAGGAATCCCATGATAATAGTATTAAGTGAATGGGAAGGTCCTCACATGCATGGATCAACCAATAACCTACAACCATTGTGCTTGCCTATCCCAAACACTGACACCACCTATGCATTGACCCTCTCCTCATAGGATCCTCCATAGAGGTTCCCATATCACAACAATCCATTCATAAGTTCCAATCAGCATGTCACACAATTCAAGTTTCAAAAACCACTTTCCCAAATATCACAAAATACCAACTGGGCCTTCACACCACATAATATTTCAACCATTTTTTCAAAACATGCTAAGATGCCAATCAGGATTTTACATCACATGAGTTTCAAAAAAAACCCAGAGAACCTCAAAGTTCCAACTGACCTTACATTTCCAAATCAAAATCCATTTCCAAAACCCTTTCAAAACCAAGATGAAAACACACAACATACATAAAGATGCCAAACGGTCCTTTACATCATTTAGAAACCGACCATCTCCCAAAGTACTGAATGGTCCATAATTTTTAACACCAATTTGAATCCACATTTAATTCATTTGAAACTAAGGTAAATTTAGTAAAAACACTAAGGGTTTTAAAGAAATGAATGAGTGTTTTGAAATCTAGGTTTTATGTTAAGAAAGTTTTTCTAAGACCATTATCATTTGTGTGCCCATCCATATGTTCTCCTCATGCACACATGAATGTTCCCACATCTAATGTAACACTTTAAACATCTATTTTTAACTAGTTAAAAATACACAAAGAACTAGTTTAGAGAACCACCATTTGATTCACCCCCAAACACAACAAACCACACTCACATGCATCAACTCATAAAAGTCACCCCAACTCATACACAAGGATCATGTCACAAAACCCAATCCACCAAAACAACAAAACATAACCAAAGCCAAAAAAACTCTCAAAATACCCAAATTCATTTAAAAAGGGTAATTGGCATTTTATCAATCACCTTGCATAAATTTTCATATAGTAATAATTAAAGAAACCTTTTTAAAACCATTTCACACCAATTTTTCATTATGGAAACACAAAAACAATTTACACTAACACATCACAAGCAAGGAAAAAACATTTAGAAACCATTTTGGAAAACCCAAGAATAAAATGGAATGTTCTGGAAAGAAAATGGATGAAAACACCTACCTCAATGATGTGTGAATGAAACAAAACTCTAGGAGAACGAAGAACACATCCCACGGGAAAATTTGCATGACCTAACATAAAATAAATCAAACCACATAATCCAAACCTCATCCTAGGGTTTATCCAAGAGATATCCCACAAAATGAAATCCAAATAACCAAGAGAGAAGGAAGAAGAGAGGAATAAATCAACTGAAAACTCAAAGAAATTACCTAGGGACCTTCAATTAGCTTTAATGGAGGAAGAGGAGTAAGGGGGAGGGTTTCCTGGAGACCCCTGGTGCACCTAGATTGAGCAAGGGAGGAAAATATATAATTGGTGTTAAAACATGAGTGGGGAAATATTGGAATTTCACACTTTTAATGACCTGGGGAACTTGCGTGGTTTGGCCGCACAGTTTGACAAATCGTGCGCCAATCGTGCATACATTACTAGAGAAGAGGGGCACCCTGCACATTTTGGATGCACAGTTTGGGAATCCATGTGCAAACCATGAAAAATTACACTAAAAAATTGTAGAGCCTCCCCACACACTTTCCACATGGTTTTCTCTAATCGTGCACAAGTCACGCGTTATGCCTCAGACACCAACCCTCAAGCCACATAGTTTCTCCTTGGCCTCACACGGTTTGTTACAAGCCATGCTCAAACTGTACAAGTCAAACCATGCAATAATAATTTGAACTAGAAACACCCTCATCCTCAATAGGCTACATGGTTAACTACCAAACCATGTAAAAAACCGATCAAGGGCCAAAAAGGCACCCGAGAACTGCAAAATTCAAAAATTTAAACTAGAAATTCAACCTGAACTTCAACCAAAAGGACCCAACCCAAGAAAAGAATAAAATGAAGGAAAATAAATGGTTAGGGTTTGACAATTCTCCCCACCAGAAACACTTTTTTCCATAGAAAGGCGCCAATACATGTTAGGAACAAATCTCAAACACAAAACAAGATGAGGTCGAATGAAACGATGGTCCATGGTGTGACCTTTCATTCTACAAGTCACACTCAACCAATTATAGATAAAAACACAACACGATGAACCATAGGAGAAAAAGAGATGGTTCTCCTCGCCACAAGGAACCAACTAACACCCCAACACCCACAAGGGAAACTCAACATGTACTAACCCAAAACTTATTCGGACAAGCTAAATAGCACAACAACAGGAACCGAGAACTGCTAACCCAAACCAAAAACTCAAACTGAACCTCAATTCCAAATGGTGATTCATCATTTCCTTACAATATGAAAATATTCGAAACAAACACAACTAGAAACTAGAACTGTCCCACAAAAGGATAACCATACAATATTTTAAAAATGAAGCACAACCGCTAATATTTTAAAAGGGAAAGATCATCAATCCTTTTACAACAAAATAATAATCTTACAGTAGTAGTGAAAACTACAATAAATAAATTTCAACCATCTCTCCAACACTGGAGTCAAAAGTTGGGCCAAGGTTTACCACACCCATGGCGGTACCTAAGTGTGTGAAAAGCATCACTCTGGGGACTATAGATGGATCCCTGATGTCTTGAATCATATAATTCCCCACATTTAGAAGCTAACACCCTCCAACTAAGGCCTCTTCCTTAGGATATTCTTCTTACAAAACTTCTCTAGATGGCCCAAATGACCACAAAGAAGAAACGCCTTCAAAGGAGTACGACAAGATGGCTTCAAATGACCAAACCGATCATATTGAAAGCACACAAGAGAACGTTCCGATGAATAAGAAGATGAAAATGATGAAAGTTCTTCTTAGAAATAGGATCCTTTGGAACATACCTCTCACCAGATGAGGAACCATCATGAACACCATGAGAAACCAAATTGCTGACTGCCACTGAATGCAACTCGACTAGGAATGCCTTATCCACCAACTTCTTAAACCGAACTTCACCAGATGAGAGGAATTTCTCCTTGATCTCTTGAAGAAGACCCCAAATGAAAATAGGAGCTTTCAACTGATCCTGTTACGCTACCTCTAGATAAAGGGAAACTAACTCTTTGAAATGATCAACATAGGCCTTCATTGTCTACTGACCTTGCTGAACATTCATGAGCTCTTCCACCTTCCTCGTCTTCAACTCCTCAAGTATGAACTATAAGATAAGGGTGGTATTAAACACTTCCCAATTCATACTAACTTACAATGATTCTAAGATAATCACCTCCCATCGATCCATGGTTGGACCCTCAAACAAATCCAAAAGAGCATCGTCTCTCACAACTTTGGGAGTTCCCAACAACCTGAAGACACTCCCAACTACCTCAAAACCACTCTACAGTATCTAAGAAAACTCAATCTCTATGGAAGTCAGGCAACAACCAAGAAGAACTCAACTTTTCCACTCCACTGGGAGTCTAGGAAAAGTCAAGATCAAAAAGAGACTTGCTAGAAACCTTGAAGACCTTTCTGGCCGTCATACTCTGAACAACATCAAAACATGAAACCGAATTCAACATATAATCAAAACTCATCCAAAAGACCATTTCTGTCTATAAAAACTGGTTCATAAGCCAAACACTATACACACAACAATAATATTCTTTTCAAAAACCAATGTTTCACTCCAATTTCCAAAATTGCCTTCTTCCAAGGCCACTATCCAAGAACTGAAATACTCTTTTCAAAAAAACCAATCTTAAATTCTAATTTTAAACACCATAGCCCAATTTTAACATAACCATATCCCAAAATCATTTTCCATTTTTAAATACATTTTTATCAAAAACCATTTTTCATTTCAAAATTGACCCACACCAACCAGAATCTAACCAAAACACTACTCATGAAAAAAAACATAGGATGGGGAATTAGAATCCAAGCATTACCTAGCGACATGGTTAGTGGAACACTAGTAGTACCTTGAACTATGCATTCAGACTTCCCATGGGTCACTACTCCACATGATATCACAACATGACACCGTCTCACCTTCATTTCCATTTCCCATCCATGAAAACCAAAACACCAAGAAAGACACAAATCAATGACTACCCCTAGAAACCCTAGGTTCAGGATGAGCAAGGGTTCATGAAGTTCTTCACGTACTTACTTCTTGAGTCCTGGAAATCCTAATATCTATTTTAACTGATGCCCCAAATAACAAAGGGTTTCTCTGATAACATTTTTTCATGAACTTTGTCGGGTTTCCATCTAACCCGACACCCGACCCAATCTGAGACAAGGCCTGAGAGGAATTCTTGATCCTCTTGGGATGGAGACTAGCACTGAGCATCAAAGATATCACAATGGGAATGATTTTTTCCAAAACAAACCAAGATCAAATAACTAAATTGATCACCCATAAAAACCAAAAATAACTGAACAACAATAAATATACACACCAAATCCAAATATATGAGCTTCTAAACAAAACAAAAAGTGGAAACAGAACTTGAACCCAACCAGAACCAACCCGATATCCACATGACCTCTTGGTCACCACCCATCTACAAGACTAAACTACTTAAAAGGAACACACTTGAACCAGAAACTTTAATCTGAAAAACAGATTGGGTCTACCGACACCGAGTGGAATAAGTATTGGGTGATCATAAACATCTAAGTAGGTAATCACTATAGATTCTATACATTTCCTTTCTCAAAAACATTCTATAAACATTAGTTTGAAAATACATTTTGAAAATAGGGTTTTATCACTTCAAAAAACCAAACACATCTTTCCCATTTGAAAACAAAACACACACCACTTTACACTTTCCAAAATGGATTTCCATTTCACAAACCATTTCAAAAAAAACTCGAGTAAATAACCATACCATGTAAAAAGGGGCTATGCTAATAGTGAAGGAAACAAAAAAAGCAAGAAAAAATAGTAAGAATAACAAAAAAACATGCAACATAAGTAAACAAAGTATGTAGATAGTCAATCATGGGAATTTACTAAACATATCTAGAAGAAATACCTAAACTTACTCAATTCAAAATCACCTATTGGCATATGGTACAGCTCTATAGTCAATATCCAACTAGCCACTCTCAACTATTTCAATCTATCGAAACATCCCACCTAGCCTCAAAAAATCTAGGGGGTGCCAATCCGTCTAATTGGGGTTGAAAAGAAACTATACCTTAACCCTCTAGATGACATCTAGGAATCCCATGATAATAGTACTTAATGAATGGGAAGGTCCTCACACATGTGGCTCAACCAATAACCCATATCCATTGTGCTTGCCTAGCCCAAACATCGAAACCACCTATGTATTAACTCTCTCTTGGAGGATCCTCCATAGAGGTTCCCATCTCACAAAAAGCCATTCGAAAGTGTCAATAGGTTCATCACATCATTAGAGTTTCAAAAACCACTTTCCCAAACCTCAAACGATACCAACTGGGCCTTCACACCACATAAGATTTTAACCATTTTTTCAAAACATTCAAAGATGCCAACCAGGCTTTCACATCACATGAGTTTCAAAAAGATCCTAAAGAAACTAAAAGTTCCAATTGGGATTTACATTTATAAATCCAATTCTATTTCCAACACCATTTAAAAACCAATATTAAAACACATAATATACATAAAGATTCCAAATGGGCCTTCACACTATTTAGAAACTGACCATATCCTAAAGTACAAAACAGGCCCTAATTTTGAACACCAATTTGAATCCACATTTATGTCAATTGAAACCAAGGGATGTTTAGTTAAAATGATAATGGTTTGAAAGAAATGAATGAGTGTTTTGAAATCTGGGTTTTAAGTTGAGCAAGTTTGTCTAATACCATAATCATTTATGTTCCCATCCATATGTGCTCCCTGTACACACACGGATATGCCCACATCTAATGGAACATTTTAAACATATATTTATAACCAAGGAAAAATACCCAAAACCATTTTAGATAACTACCACTTGCTTCACCCCCAAACACAACAAACCACATACACATACATCAACTCATAAAGGTCACTCCAAATCATACACAAGGCCCGTGTCACAAAACCCAAGCCCCCAAAACATAACCAAATACAACCACACTCTCAAAATACCCAAATTAATTTAAAAAGTTAAATTGGAATTTAATCAAACACCTTTCATGCATTTACATATAGGAATAATTAAATAAACCCTTAAAAACCCATTTCGCACCAATTTTCCATTATGAAAACATTAAAACAATTTACACCATCACATCACAAGAAAGGGGAAAAAATTTAGAAACCATTTAGGAAAAATCAAGCATCAAATAGAATTTGATGGAAATGAAATTGATGGAAACACCTACCTAAATTACGTGAGAACACAATGAAACTATGGGAGAAGGAATAACATGCCCCAAGGGACAATCTTCACACCCTAACATCAAATAAATCAAACCACATAATCTAACCCTCATCCTAGGGTTTGTCCAATAGAGATACAACCAATTGAAAACTAAAGAACCAAGAGGTAAGGAAGAGTAGAGGAATAAATCAATTGAAAACTCAAATAACTTACCTAGGTACATTCAAAGAGCTTCAATAGAAAAAGGGGAGAAAGGGAGGAGAGTTTCCTGAAGCCCTATGGGGTGCCTAGGTTAAGGAAGGGAGGAAAATCTTGAATTGGGGTTAAAACACAAGAGGGGAAAATTGGAATTTCACACTTTTAATGACCAAGAAAACTCACATGGTTTGGCAACACAATTTGAAAAATTGTATGCCAATTATGTGCACCCGACTGGATAAGAGGGTCACCCTATACAGTTTGGGAAACCGCATGCCAACCCTTAAAAATACCACTTCCAAATTGAAGAGCCTCCCCATATGCTCTCCGGACGGTTTCCTCTAACCGTGTGTAAGGCATGCTCCATGCCTCAAACACAAACCCTCAAGCCGAAAGGTTTCTCCTTGGACTCAAAAGGTTTTTTCCAAGACATGCTCAAATCATGGAAGTCAAAACATGCAACAATAATTTGAACTGGAAACACCCTCAGCCTCAACAGGCCAAACGGTCAACCCCCAAACCATGCAAACAAACTGATAACATTCCTATAAGGAACCCGAGAACTCCAAAAAAAAATTGGAAATAAACCCAAACCTAAAATAAAAGGACCCAAGCCAAGAAAAAAAATAAGATAATGGAAAATATGTAGTCGGTTTATGACAAAGAGAACATGTATAGAAACATTTTTCATAATTGTGGGACCATTTGATTATGACTCTTTTAAGGCCATAAATGCATGTGAAACTAGACATGGGGAATATACAGAGTCAACCATGCCAGAATAATTTTACAAAGTAAATTTGATATAAATTTTCTATATATTTGAAATGAATCTAAAATTTAGTGGGCACATTTGAAAGACATTGACAAACATCTTCCCATAGGAAAACTTTTCCCAATTCATCAATTTACTATGTCTACCAAGTGTTAACTTTTGGAGGACTAATTTGGAGAAAAAATCACTTTTTTCCTATAAAAATGCATCTATTATTCATTTCAAAGAGTTAGAGATTCTAGTTATCCATTTTTGTAGTTTTTTAGTTTCTTTTTTGTTGTAATATTATTATGTATTTTTAATATATATTAGTTTTATTATTCCTCTCATTATCTCATTTTTATATTTTATATTACCACCATGGTCTTCTCCACTCTAATATCTAATACTCATGATCATGAGTAAATAACCCAAGAAATATCTTGAGGGATGAATCAATGTTAAAATAAAGTCTTTTTACATTCATTCTTATGGTTTCTTATTTTCATAGTGTTAGGCCAAGGGGGATCTTAGTGTGAAAGTCACATTTGTGTCTCCACTTTCCACCTAAGGATTAGATTTTTATTTTGCATTATTTTTCCTCAATTGAGGAGGTGTATATGGTATATAGTCAATTGAGTGGACTGTATATTCACAACCAAGAACTAATAGTATGTTCACGCATATTATGGAGTGTGTTAAATAAGTTAATATTAAACTAATAATGAGACAATGAAGGTTCACTCTGGGTGTTATACTAGGAGGATTTCCTTTTTTCTAACATTATTCAGTAAGTATTCATTCCGTTTGCATCATATCAACATATTTACTTTTAGTATTGAAATACATATTCAAAAACCCTAATTTATTTTACTTTTATTTTAAAAATAGAAGATAAAAAATAAAATAAAAAGTGAATTAGAAGTATTTGGGTATTGACCACAAAATATCCTCAAGTGAGACAACTTTGGTCAACTACTGTGTTGAATTAGGAGAAATAACTAATAGCTTTAACACCACCATAAGAATGGTGTATCAAAACATAGAACTATTTCAAGAGATTCGGGTGGTCTTAACTCAATATTTTTATTCACAATTTTTTAAATAATTTTCTTTTAAAAAAATTTTAAAAAAACTCTAAAAACCGATGATGTATTCAAACTTCCATAATTATGCATGAATTGATGACTCACTGGTGAAACACTAAGAGAAAATGGTTGACAATGATCTTGAATCCTGATTAAAAAGGATTAGTGACATTTTATAAGAAATGGAGAGAAAATATAATGGATAACTAAATATGTTATTTCATGACAAGAGCATAAACCAGATCAAGAATCAGAACCAGTGGTGGTAGAAGTTTCCCCACTAGTTTTTCAAGTTTAATAACTCATATAGGCATGTAAGGAATTCAATTAATATTCATTTATCCTTTTTCAACCATTTATAAAGGATTTATTTGAATAAACATGAAAACTGGTGAAATTGTGGGAGGTTAACATGAGTTGGATGAGTATTGGTTAAATTTTATAGAATCTAAAAAGGGAAGTGATTCTCTCATCTGCAACAAAAAAAAATTAGCACCTCTCTAACTCTCTCGTGCTTTAGAAGATGAAAATGAAGATGAACCTATTGATATTGAGTTTATAATAGATATTATATAAGAGATAAATTTCCAATATGGATTACTTAAAATAGAATATTTTTTTATTGATTCTTCATGTTTTAATCTTATTCAAGTTGAACTATTCTCTAAATTCTCATTTTATGAAATGTATGAAACCGCATAAATGGAGCAGGCCCTAGAAATTCATATTAAGGAAGAATCCATACAAGTAGTGTAAGAATAAGAATAAATTTATGAGAATGTGGTGATGTGACTGCATATTATACATAAACCTACATACCATTTAGATGAGGATACCATAAAATTCAATAGGGAGTAACCCTTTCTTCTTTTCCCACCCACTATGGCCCTAAAATTCTCACTTTCTTATTTCTTGTGGATTGATAATTTTATTCTATTATTTAGTGGTCTCTATTCTCGGTGTCTAATCATGGATGCCCAGAAAATTCACATGTGGTGATTCATCTCAAATAAGTCATACCCACCATCAAATTGGGGACAAAATTTCTCAATTGTCTCACTAAGAGTAGTAAAAACTGAGCACTTGTCTAGGGTATAAAATAAGATTTATACCTTTTTCCCTATTTCCCCTTATTTTTCTTTATTTATATTATGTTTCATTTTTTATTTTTATTTATTTTAGTTTTAAAGTGGTAGAAGTTTGTAACTTAACTTAAGGCTACCACTGAAAAAATAAATTAGGTTGTGTCTCTCCTTTTCTTTATTTTATTTTCTTCCCAGTTAAAATTGTGTATGAAAAGATTTGTTGATATTATTTGAACTAAAAACATGGTAGTAAATGGAATATGTGTCGGAGGGATGTCAAATAGTTTTGTGTGTGTTTCCTTTTTATTTTTCATGTGTTTTTTTTTTACTTTTTCATGTTTGGTTTTTTATTTTTGATGTGTTTTTTATTCTTGAGTTGAATCGAATGCTTTGGAAAATTAAAATCATATTCGTATTTTTTCCACATTTATTGATTTGAAAATTTAAGGATTTAAATGATTTCTTAATGTATTTTGTTTCCTAATTTATAATCTTTTCATTTTATGAAGTTTGATTGATTATGAAACTCATGTGCACTAATGTTATCCAAATTAAAAATATTTCCCAAACTGAGTGGTTTCTGAACTTTTTTTATATATTTATTACATTTATCTTTTTCTTAAGATCATTGAGTCATGTTTTATTATCCAAATATTATTGTTTTATTTTTTTCAAATTCATTAGATTTCATGTAATGTGTCAAGTATGATTAATCCACCATTTTGAATTCTTCATTTTACATCCAACTCTTATTTCGGCCCACCTTTACATATTCCCTTTATTAATCCCCTAATAGAAATGAAATAACTTATTAGGTAGCAGAATTACAATCCATTTATCCCTTACAACCTACTCTAGAAGTTAAATGCATGATCATTGTTGAACTCAAGTGTAGGGGGGATTTGGTTGTGTTGTGCTGATTTGAATAGACTTTTTGAGTTGAAATTTAAAAAACTTGTTTTAATATTTATTTTTTCTATGTTGAAAGAAATGTTATGATGGAAAGATGGATGAGTGACCCAAATATCATTACACGGATGGGATAGTAGTTCACCAATACTTAAAGATCAAAATTTACCTCTCTTTTCTGAAAAATATGACTATAAATAGAAATTCTATATCTATATTAAATATGAAACAATGCTACAAATGGGTTAAAAGAGGGAAGAAATCTATCATTTATGCTGAAATTCCATGTTATGGACTATAAAAAGAAAGTAAGAGGTGTTTGGAGGTGATTCATTTTTTATCAGATTTTGGAGCACACCATTCTTGAGGAAAACAATTTTCATGCATTTACTTCACTTTAGATTTTAACCATCCTCATTCTTCCTCCGATATTTTTACAATTAAAACTTCTCAACCCTTATCCTCATAAAAACCCATGTAAAAGACATCATTATTGGAAAATTAGTGACTCTATTAAGTGAAGATACTATAAGGATGAAAATCCTATGGAGATCACACATGTCTTTGAGAATGAGAAAAAAATCCACATTAAAAATCCATGAGTAAAGAGAGAAATGTTTTTTGGGGGAGGTATGTATGAATTTAACATGAGGATTAACATGAGATTGAATGAATTTTTATTATTTGTGGTGATTTAGGTAATTTTGATCCATTTAAGAGGCCTGATATTTCCTTATATGTGATAATTGAGTACTGTTGACATTATGCTTTGGGAAGTTTATTTTGACCTTAGTATAAATGATTGCCCATGAGTGAAATGTTAAAGTGTGGTGGGATTGATAGAAAAAATATTTTAAATAATTTTACTATGAATTTAAATGATTTAATCCCACCATAGTTTTATTTTAAGTTCAATGGTTACATTTTGGGGTCTAGAATTATTTTGAGCTTAATTGTAAAAATGAAATATTTTTGAAATTTTAATTATTTTTTAGTTTTTTATTTCATCCACAACATTTTATAAATTTATCCAAATTGAAAAAATATTTTTTATAGGATTATATTTTTGTGGATATTTATTTCATTCAATAGGACCAAGTGATGAATCCGCCATTTTAAGGCCTAAATCAAGCTCGCAAGTCATGCCTTGGAATCTGTACTTTGATCTGGAGAATTTTGAAGATTGACCTATATCACACAATATAGAGGCCTAATTGAGCTGGAATTTTACATAGAGAAACAGAAAATTCATAGAAACATTTTTACATTACTATGGATCAATGTGATTCTACCTCTTTCAAGGCCATAAGTGCATGGGAAACTGGAGATGAGGAATACAAAGAGTCAGCTAGGCCAGAATAATTTTTTGTGGGTAAATCAGCTTTAAAGTTTTTTATAACTTTTCAATGAAGCTGAAATTTGGTTATAACACATGGAATACATGTAGTAATAACTTTATATAATACAAATTTTCACAATTTTTTCATTTATTGTGTCTACCACTTGAGAATTTTTTAGGAAATATTTGGTGCAAAAATTTTCCACTCTTTTTCCTATAAAAAATATATCTCCTCTCAATTTCAAAGAGTTGGAGATTCTAGTTAAAAAAAATTAGTTTTTTATTTTCTTTTATGTTGTAATATTATTATGCATTTTTAATATATATTAGTTTTCTTCTTCCTCTCATTCTGTCATTTTTATCTTTTGTGTTTCCACCATGTACTTTTCCATTATAATCTCTAATACTCATGATCGTGAGTAACTTACCCAGGGAATATCATAGGGGGGTGAATTAGTGTTAAACCCAAGTCTTTGTAAATTCATTCTTACAGTTTATTATTTTCTTAGAGTTAGATCATGGGGGATCTTAGTAGTTAAAATGAATTTTTCTCTGCACTTTCCACCCGAGGCTTAGTTTTTTTTCATTGTTTTCACTTGGTCGAGGAGGTGGATGTGCGGTGTAGTCAATTAAGTGTAATTTATATTCACAATCAATGTAGAATAGGATGTTTACACATATGATAAAGTGTGTTCATTGAGTAAATTTGAAACCAATAATGAGACGATGAAGGTTTAGCCTGGGTGTTCTCATGAAAGGATCTCTTTTCTATATAACATCATTCTTTTTTGCATTGATTTCATTTACATTTCATTAATATATTTACTTTTTGTATTATATTTCTTATTTTTAAACTATCATTTCATTTAATTTTCTTTTATAAATTAAAAAAATTAAATTATAAGTGTTGAGAGATTGACCGTACAAGATCATCATGTGAGACGACCCTAGTCAACTATTGTGTATCATTAGGAGAAATAAATTGATAAATTTTTCACCACCCTATAATAAGCATGTCAAGAGACACGTGGATAGTGAAGAACACACAAATAGTTTATAAAACAAACATGTGAAAAAAGTGCTAGAAAAAAATGAAATAAAATATTTAAAAAAATATTAAGGTGTATTAAATATAAATTTAATTAAAATAAAAAATAGGGATACCCAAATTCACAAATAGAAATTAGTTTTGAACCAGGAAATTCACTCCCTTTTTCACTCATGTTTTCTAAGGGTTATTAGAACAAAGAAGGTAGATGGTATTAAGTTAAAAATTGTGTTTTATTATCATGATAATTTTAAAACTAATGAATATATGTAATATATTCTTTTTTAAGACTAGTGAATATTTATATTAGTTTATTTAGAGTTTTTGTTCTCCTCATACCACTGGGTTCCCTTTCCCAACACATGAAGGATCCTAAATATGAGGAGAAAATTTTGATCTTCTTGGGTCATGATGAGTAGGTTTCTCCTTCTATGGTTTTGTTATCTGACTACAAAATCTAGTTTAGCCACATTTTATGATGTCCAAGAGTAACAAAAGGCCATCTCGATGGTGATTCCACCAAGATTCATGTGGGACAAGAGAGAGCAACCAACGATGACCATTACGACTCCTTCATTGACCCTCGGTGATATTCCCATCATCGATCTCTCAAATCTCATCGATGGAGATGATTAAGATTACCACAATGAGATCATAAAGCTCGCATCTTCGTGTAAGGAGTGAAGATTTTTTCAGGTGTGCACTACTGATCTGATTCAATCCTTCCACTCATCGGCGCAGAATCCCACCCATTAGGGTTTGGTAGGAAACTAATAATGTGGCATATAGGGTAGGTGATAAACCATGGGATCGATGTGGGCCTTTTGTATAGAATGGATAAGTTGGTTTTGGAGTTCTTTATGCTTCCTCTAGAGGAGAATAATAAATACCCAATAGCATTGGAGACTATCTAGAGCTACAGGAAGGATTTTCAGTTCTCAGAGGATTAGAAGATGGACTGGTGCAACATGTTCATGCTCTTATTAGAGCCCCAGCAGAAGAGGAACAAATCATGGTGGTGGACTTATCATCCTGGGTTGAGTTTTGATATGGATATCCCATTTATCTCTCATCTAGGTTTTTTTATGAGCATATGTGTGTGTGTGTGTTGTTGGGTTTTGTTTCCCTCTTACTTTGGGTTGAGCTTACTACTTCTATTGTATCTCTCTATTTCTCCCTTTATGGTTTTCAAGGTTTCCTAATTGGTATGTGTACACTCACCCCTATGTGTGTTTTTCCCACATGTGTCATGTCTTATATAGACAACAGACAATTCTTCGATGACATCAGTGGAACATAGTGATACTTGGGTGCATAGGCTGCCTATGGTGGCCAAGATTAGAGATTGGGAGTCAGGATCTCTTATATTTAATTTCTTCTAGTTTTTTTTAGGTTGGGACTTCATTTCTGGTTAGGAATGTATTTTTCCCCTTTTTATTTTTGTTTTACTCTATTATACTCTATTGTATTCCCTAGAGGTATTTCTTGCATGGATTACTCTAGATATGGTTGTCCATTATTATTATCCATATACACTATAGAATGGAGATGGTTGGGTGTGTTCATACAGGTACATTAGGAAAAGTCATCCCGTTTTATATTATTCCTTCTTAGTGCTTGTTACCATCCCCTGACCTATTGGAGGTGGGATTGGGGTTGTAACGGCTTGACCTTTCGCTAGCTAGGTGAGCCCCACTGGGTTAGGTTATTACAGAGTGGTATTAGAGCAGTTCATTCCTTATACTGGTGTTTGGAGTTGTCCCCTTATGAGGATTGGTTGGGACTTAGGACAATAGTGTTGAAGTGTCTCGAGTGTGACTTTCATTATGGGGAACCCATTATTGGTGCGGTGGTTAATGTATCCATACACTAGGACTCTAACTAGTTTCTTGTCGACTTAGTATACTGAGACATTGGTTATAGGGAACAATGGTACATGCATCATATATGATTGATTACTTTGAATATCCTTTTTAATTTATCTCCCCATATATATATACTCATCTTACCTTGGTATATCTTGGTCACTTTTAGGATGCCTCTGCAAATCCATCCAGCTAGGTTACCGATTCAAGATCATGAAGATTATCCGATGAGTGATGAGGCATCAATTTAGGGGTCATCTTGTGAGGTGTTTCCTCCAGTTAGGCAAGGAGAAACACCCTCTCCTATCGAGCAGAAGTTAGTACCAATAGGGAAAGCTGAGGATGTGCAGGGGATTATCATGCTATGTGAGTTCCCAAACTAGAGGCTGATAAGGTTATGTAGTGAGCTAGATCCCCAAATAGTGGATAATTGGCCTGAGTTTTTATCTAATTCTTCATGCTCATCTGGACCCTGACTCGTCAGATGGTTACACTAGGAGCCATTATTTTCCATAGAGTAGCTAGGCGCTAGTGGATTCTACTCATGTAGACTAATGATGAGATGATTCTATCATGGTGTAACTTATAGCATCTATTTCATGAGAAGTATTACCTCTCATGCTTTCACTCAGATTGGATTCAGGATCTACTAGAGGTGAAATAGGGTAGTATGACGGTTTTTGAGCATACCACGAGGTTCACTGACCTTATGCAGTACTCCCTCAATATGGTGTAGGATGGTTACTTCCAAACATTGAAGTTCGAGCAGGGTATCCTTAGAGACATCCATTTCAGTGTGGTTCCCATGTGCATTACCACCTATGTTGGTGTACTGGAGAAGGCACTGGTGATAGAGAGATTCTTTTCATATGGGCATCAGGTATCCAAAGCTGGAAATGATCATCATAGGGATGATTCATCTACAGTAGCTAACAGACACCATTTTTCTAGATCTTGGCGCATGGTTGTTCTCGGACATGTGAAAATGCGACATAGGGTTTTTACAGATGAACAAGTAATCCCGAAGAGGGACGATGTTATTCATGTGATGGGAGAGGTCACATGTCATGTGATTTCCCAACCCGATGTACCAAGGAGGATAGGAAGACAGTAGATAGACCACTATAGAAGAGGCAGTGTCATGATCAGTCTTCTCCCCGACATGGCTAGGACAGCCCCCAGGGATTCGATACTGACAAAGGAATGGGTGGATTTCCAGGGGGAGATGATAGTGGTGGGTAATGTTATGAGAAAATTCCATAATCACCACAAGCTGACACATTCTAGGCTAAGTTGGTTAGCAGTCGGGACTATGGGTATCTATAGTACATGGAGGTTTATAACCCGATAGCTCACAAGATGATATGAGGTATAATTTGTATTTATTCTACACTTTCTCCTGTAATTATTGAAAAAATTGTGAGTCACTTCTTTATTTCCCCATCCCTTGTATGATAGATAGATCTCCTCATTGAGACCTTGGCACAACAACTTTTTCTAGAGGATCTAAATGGATATGATTCTTCAATATCACTTATATGTCGGTAGTGCAAGCTAGAACTTGGTGGAGATAGTTTCTCATGGGACCTATTAGTCATCACGATGAATCCATATGGATTCATATTAGTTATAGACTGGTTGTTTATGATTCAGACCCATATTTACTGTTATCACAGACAGGTTAGGTGCTTTCGGATAGATGGGATGGGATTATCCTTTTCAAGAGAGAGATATCTCATGGTTGAGTGAGTGGACCTTGTGAGAAAGAGGTTTTATCCCATCACCCATCAGTTGGTGAGTTTATCCCATAGATAAACGATCTCTTTAGACATCTAGATTCCTTCGGTAGTGGAGGAGTTTATAGACATCTTTCCTAAGGATATTTTGGGACTACCTCTAAAATGGGAGATAGAATTCTCTATTGACTTTCACCCCAATACCATACCAATATCTTTTATGAAATATCATATGGCCCATACCAAGCTCTCTGAGTTGAGGGTACAGTTGGAGGACCTTTGAGAGAAGGGTTTTATTAGACCCAATGTGTCCCCTTGGGTAGCTCTAGGTTTGTTCATGAAAATGGCATACGATATATTGTGGATTTGTGTTAATTATTATCACCTGAACCAGGTAATTATAAATAATAATTATGTATTGTTTAGGATTTAATACCTCTTTTATTAGTTTTGGGGTGTGAGTTGGATCTCGAAGATCGATCTTGGGTCCGGATACCACCAGTTGGGGTTCTTAAGGTTGATATTCTAAAGACGTTATTCTGATGTCACTATGGACACTATGAGTTCCTGATGATGCCTTTCAGTGTGAATAATTCCCCCGCTATGTTTATGGATTTGATGAATCGGATATTTCAGTCATACTTGGATAGATTTGTGGTTCTCTTCATTGATGACATAATAGTTTACTATACATTAGAGGAGGAGCATGCAGAGCATCTAAGGATGGTCCTAGACTTACTTCAAGGGCACCAAATTTATGGTAATCTCTTGAAGTGCCATTTTTGGATCCACAAGTTTTAATTGTTGGGGAATGTCATTTTCCAAGCATGGATTAGATATGTACTCTATAATGATTGATGTAGTGCTTTCTTGGGAGCCACCCAAGAGTGTGTTTCAAGTGTGGAGTTTTCTTGTCTTGGAGGGATACTACATGAGATTTGTGGTGAAATTTTATAGGATTATAGCTCCTTTGACCGACCTAATGCATAAAGGGATATTATTTACCTAGACCGAGAAATGTCAGAGAGACTTTAAGGAGTTGAGATTGGGGATGACCAGTGATCTTGTTTTAAGACTATCAGAGGAGGTCATGGAGTACGTAGTGTATTTTGATTCCTCTAGAGCTAGGCTCGGTTGTGTATTGATTCATAAGTAAGAAGTGATCGCATGTGGGTTGAGGTAGTTGATACCCCATGAGAAGAACTATATGACTTAGGACCTTGAGTTGGTATCAGTAGTCTTCTCTCTGAAGATGTGGAGGCACTATATTCTAAGTGAGTGATTTATTATTTACTCATACCATCAGATTCACAGGTATATTTTCATGAAGAGAGATATGAACCTAAGATAAAGGTATTGGTTGGAGTCCCTATAGGACTATTAATTTGAGATATTCTATACTCTTGATAAGGGAAACATGGTGGAATATTCCCTTAGAAGTAAGTCTCATTCTCATTTGGTAGAGGAGGCATCTAAGCAGTTGGATTATTTATAGATGACCCTGGTGCAGGAGAGGGGTACAACTTATATTTAGTCAATGGTGTTGACTCCTCCTCTTATAAAATGTGTGAGGGAGGTTTATTTTGGAGACATCTACTATGAAGTTATTTGTAATTATATATCTTTAGAAGATTCACTAGATGGATTTTCTGAACGAGGGGAACATGTTATCTTTTTTCAGGGACAAACGGTGGTTCTGGTTTCAATGTGAGAGGAGGTGATGAGGGAGTTTCACACTTCCTATTTTGTTGTACATCCTAGAGTGGTGAAGATTTATAAGAACCTTCAGTGGTAGTTTTTGTGGGTTTAAATAAGATAGAGAATAGCCAAGTTCATCTCTTAGTGTCTCACATGTTAGCAGATGAAGGCTGAACATCGGATTCTATAAAGTTTTACATAGCCTCTTGAGATCCTCGAATAGAAAGGGATGGAACATCCATAGACTTTGTGACCGGGATTCCGTGGAAAATGAGATACCACAATGAAATATGGGTGATTGTTTACTGACTAATGAATTTGACACACTTCATTTCCATCATGGAGAAGAGTTTTGTAGAGAGTCGAGGGCAGTTGTATGTGCGGGAGATCATATGAATCCATGGAGTACTCTCAACGATTCTCTCTGACCATGATACGTGGTTTATTTCATGGTTATGGAGAGGCCTGAAGGGTGTATTTGGGAATTTTTTTTCAGATTATTATGGTGTTATACCCCTAGAAAGATTGGTAGACTAAGCACACTATCCTGGTATTGGAATATATGATGAGATCTTGTGTTTTAGAATTTGGCCAAATTTTGGAGGATCACTTTTCAGCAGTGGAGTTTTCTTATAATAAAATCTATCACTCTAAGATTGGTATGAAACCTTTTGAGGACTTGTATGAGAGACCCTACAGGTCACTCATGTACTGGACTGAGATTGGTGAGATATCTCTTGTTGGGACAAAGATGGAGCATGCGACGACGGAGAAATTTAATGTGATCTATGAGTATATGAGGACATCCCAAAGTTGATAGAAATATTATGCAGATCGACGTCATAAGACATTATAGTTCAGGTAGAGAGACTATGTTTTCCTGAGATTCTCCCCATGATGAGGATTTCATAGGTTTTTCTAGGGAGGCAATTTATCCCCAAGGTTCATTGGGTTGTTTGATATCCTATGGAGGGTTGGAGAGGTTGCTTACTACCTAGCCTTACCCACATAGTTTGATCAAGTGTATGACATATTCCATGTATCACAGTAGAGGAAATATGTTCATGATCCTATGCATGTTATTGATTTGGGAGAGATGGACGTCAAGGATAGAGACACCTTCGTGGATCAACTAGTGTCGATCGAGGATCAACATGAGATGATCTTTCCAGGATGGACCCTTTCCTTGGTTTGTGTGTTGTGGAAGCACAAGAGCATGTAGGAGAGCTCCTAGGGGAATGAGAACCAAATATAGACTCAGTATCCATACCTTTTTGTTCAGATTGTGTTTTTCAGGGACAAAAATCCTTTAAGGGGGTAATAATGTAGTCACCCTATTTTTCCCTTGTAAGACTTTGAAATATATTAAGAAATATTTTCAGAGCTAGGCGTTGAGACGGCGCGAGGTCCTGAGGCCCAGTGAACCTGAAATTGATATTATAATATATTATATATATTGATATCATGTACATTCATTTTTTCAGAAATAATGAAATATCTTCTTATTGGAGTCTCAGATCGGAAATACGAGTCCAAAATTAAATCTAGAATATGTGTTTTACCTTGGGCATGACCTAAGGTTGGTCGGTGTCAGACGATCGACTAAGGCAGTCATTGGTGGGTGCGTTAAGTGAATCAATTAATTTAATCTATTTATTTATTTAATAAACCTAACCTAACCCTACCTCTATAAATACTTCATAATGAATATTTTTTAGGGTTAGCTGCATAACCCTTGTTAGATATTAGAGTTGTAGGAAAGCATTCTTCATTGGGGGGTCGATATCAGACGATAAACAACGATCAAATCAAGGTGGATCGAGAGGGAGTGATCAGGCCGGAGGTCATCACAGCACTCAAAATTACATTTATTACTCCTACACTAGTACAGCAGTGCAAGGTCGATCCACAGAGAAGCCAGATGAGAATTCTAGGTTTTAATCAAAGATAACTTCACTGTTGTCAGCAGTGGATTTAGTGAACATTGATTATATTATTATTATTTTATTTATTTAATATTTAGTTTAAAGTAAGCAGTAAAGTAAACAATGTTTAAAAAGAGACTAAATCATTTAATAGTTTACTAAAGAACTAATAACTATAGTAAAAGTAACATAAGAGAACAAAATAGTAAAATAAAGTAGCAGAGTCGAAGGAGCAGATCAAAATTAATACTCGAGAATTCCAAACTACTGGTTTAAAGGATATCTTCTCCACTACACTTTATTGAATCAAACCTCAAGAAATAAAGGTTAAAAGTCTCCCTCACCAGGAAACTCAATACACAGAGGACTGACTTTAGGAGTTCGCCACTCCAAAATCAGTCAAACTGCTTGACAGTTAGAAAAGGATAACTGTTGGAAAATAAACTCTCCGTAAATTTCCACAGTTTAAGACTTTAATGCTTCGACAAAATGTATTCAATAAATGCCTCACCATTAGATCTTGAATTTATGACTTTAAAACATTTAAGGTGTGAAACAAATAAACAGAGAATCATTAATAAATCTCGCCAATTGATTACGATTTTAAAAAACATAAAGTGAGTGAAGAAGTTTAAAAGATTAACCAGCAAGATCGAATTCTCAAGCTAAAACAATTCATCCATTGATCATCTTGATTTAATCAATTAAATACAATTGATTACAGAGTATTGTAAAAATTAAGTACAAGAAGGGAAAAGAACTCCCTCAGTGATGTTATGCTCTCAGGCTCCTCCGCATCCATATCTACTCTCATACTGCTCCCCGGGAGTCTTTGCTCTCAGTATGATGTGTTTGTGGAATGAATATCCCCATCTCCCCAAAATTTCTGCTGCCACTCTATTTAAGTATCCTAATGTCATAATCTTCTTGTCACCGGACATCTTCCACCGAATTCAAAGGTTTTTCACAAACGCACTGCAAAATGTTCGCTTTTTCGCGACAAGCACGTCGCACTAGTTTTTCCCTCGTAACTAAATTTCATTGAGTTATTTTCATGAACCTCGACGTGTTTCCGACTTTGGTATACACCTGCACAAATAAATAGAAAATAAAATTAAATAAATAAGGATGCAAAGAAAAATGGTAATTTTTTTAAAATTAAGTGTAATATTACTCATTAAAAGTTAACAGTAGTCGATTGATAATTATTATTTACTTTTATATTATTTATAAAATTATACACATAATATTACTATGGTAGAACATGTGTTTATTAAAGACTCGTTAATTAAATTAAGTTAATAAAAATAATTACTAAGTTATTAATTTTAACACTTTTAACTCAGTTATTAAAATTTACGTCATAATTAAAGAAGTAATTAAAAATTTATAACTTAGACAGTATTAATTAATAATTTTATTACCATTATTATTATTAAGTTTTAAAGAAATGAAATTGTTAAATTAATTTATTAATTAGTTTATTTTAATTTAGTAATTAGAATTAATAATTTAGTTTTAAATCTTTTCAAATTAATAAGTATAATTTGTAGTTTATTTATAATTGTTATTTATAATGTATTTACTATAATCAATAAATTAATTTATTATTAACACTTATTATTAACTTAGTTTTATATATTAATTTATAAATTATCTATTTATTATAATTGTTTGAATTTTTAACTCTTATAAATTTTATTTTACTCATTTGACTTAATTAAAGATAACTTTAACTTTAACTTTTTTTTAAATTAATTTTTCTAAAGTTAAAGTTTACTTTTTGATTTCTTTTTATTTTATATTATGTTATTTTTTTCTTTTTTACTTTTTTGATTCTTTATCAACTATTCCACTCCCCCCCAATTCAGTGCAAGAAGGGGGAGGGTTTTATTCTTCCTCAACAGCGGTCGGAAGCTCCAAGAGATGGCAAGGGATTCAGCTCCTCCCAGCAGCGGTAGGGTCTTCAGCAGGTGGCGCGGCACCTCCTTCACTCCAGCGCGGCATCTTCATCCATGGCCTTCAGCGGCGGTTCGAGCAGCAGTAGCTTCTTCTCCAAACCCCGCAGCAGCGAGCTCCTCATCTTGTAGTGCGGCGCACAGCTCCTTGAAGTGACCTAGCGGCATCAGACTCGGCTTCAGCTCCTTAGCAGCAGCGGTCCGGGGGCACGGATCCTCCTGGTGGCGGCAAACACCAGCATGGTGGTCCTCAGCCTTCGGCTACAATCTTGCTCCGCAACGGCTCCTCCAAGAGCCATAACTCCTATTTGAAAACAGACTCCTTTGACTCCGCCCTTAAACAGCGGCGGCTGTTCATTTTCTCCAGAACCAGGTACCGACGGTGGCGCAGATAGGTTCATGCACATCGGTGGGGGTGCCATCCAGCAAGTGCGGCAGCAAGGTCTCTTATGAAAAATTGGGTTGAGGGAGAGGAGTGAGTTGCATTGAAAATGAAGAAGTGAGTGAAACAATTGAAGGGAAGAGGAAAATGGTGCAGGAGGAAACAGTGGTGAGGAAAAATAATGAGGTGGAAAATAAATTGAGTAACGGTGAGAATTAAGTATCGGTGAGGTGAGGAAGACAACAGTGGGTCAATGGTATACAGCAGGTAACATTGAGGAAAACAGAGAAGTAGGCTAATGGTGAGGTAGAGAGTAAAATGGGTTAACGGTGAGGTATTGCGGGGAAAAGGGTCACTCTTAGGTTGGATGGAAAATAGTGGAGCGGGGTTCACCGTTAGAAAAATAGAAAGGTCACCGTTATTTTGAAATAAAATATACTGTTAGAATAAAAATTAAAGGGTCACCGGTACTCAAAATAAAAAGCTACCGATAGGACATAAAAATAAAGTTACTGTTATAGAATAAAAAAAACTACTAATACACTGTATTAAGGGTCATCGGTAAAATAAAAAATGAAGGTCACCGATACAGTGACGTAACAGCGAGGTGTAGAGGTCACCGGTAGAATTTACTAACAGTGACCCTTAATAAAATTAAGCAAAAAATATAAAGATTAAAAATAATTAATTAAAATAAACTAAACATCACAAAATTAAAACAGAATTTTTAATAACCTTTAAAACATTAAGATTATACTAAAAAGTATTAGCTGATAACAATTGCATTAATAAACTTGATAATTGATGAGCTAAATTAATAAAATACTTAAATTAAAATAACTATATAAATTAATTAAAGAGTAGAAGAAAATGAAAAAGAATAGAAATGGTGACCCAAATAAGTTTATTAGTGAGGTTGGAATTAAAAAATTAGAGTTACTGGTAGAAAAGGGTAACGGTGACAAGGTCACCGGTATAAGCAAGGTCACCATTATTAAAAATTTGCATCACCGGTAGACTAAAACCAAAAGAAAATAAATAAATAATCAAACTGCATGCATAAAATAATATAATTAATTTTTAAAAACTCTTAATTAATTAATTAATTGACTAATTGAATACATAAAATTAAAAAGAGAACTACTTAATTTAATTAAAAACACATATTATTTACTTAAATGATGAGTAGGATGTCTAAAAATTTAATTAATATTGCTAACCTATTCTAATGTAACTAAATTAGAAGATAAAATATTAAAATAAAGACTAAGTTAATTAAATAAAATTACGATGATTAAATAATTGTTTTTAAAAAATGTTAGTTTATTAAAAAGTCAGACAGACTTAAATTAACCAAACTAAGTAAGACATAATTGAATTAGAAAAGCAAAGTAAGATTAAAATTAATAATTTGATGACTAAAAATACATATTTAATTATAAAACTTTATTAATTAAAAAATTTAACTATAAAAATACAAAAGTACAATTATTTAATAAAATGAGATTAAATAATTAATTAAATTATTAAAAATTAAGTAAAAATATGTGGCAAAACTATGTAAAAATAGAGCCACATCAAATTCCCCCACACTTAAGCATTTTTTGTCCTCAAACAATCTCATGCTTTATTATCTTTGAAAAACAAAAGTATGGTATTTATGATTTTTCTCAAAATGTAACATGTCCAGCACTCAAAACAGAGGACAATACATAATATCGGGCTTTTAGAAAATTAATTACTCATATGAATCTTTCCTATAAAAAATACTCAAGGGTAATTAAGAAAGCTATGAATCATTAAGAAAAGAAGATGTCATGCCTCATATATGATACAACTTAGTGACTCATTTCAATCCAAACTCAGGTTCTAATCTCAAAAGTGACAGGAGATAAAATATCAATGTAATTAAGATCTTAACCTAGGAACTTTATACTTTGACAGAATCCTAGGTTCCAAAAATAATTATTTTTTTTGTGAATCACCTCAATGATACAACCTAAATGACTCCCATATAAACCAATTAACCCCTTATTCATTTGGTGTTCATCATTCCCCTCACCTTAATGAGCTCATTTTTTACCCTGGACACTTTATTTATTTATTTTAATCCATGTTTCATTGTGTTAAGCATTGTGGATAAGCACTTATTCAAAGTGAATAGAGGGCATAAAGTTACATAAATGCACCCAGGATCCAGGGTCTCAGAGACTCGTCATGGGATCCCAGATGCCCAAATTACTCCAGTTTCAAAAGATTTATATAGAAAAAATTTACATTGGCTCATTAAATAATTTACTTTTAATAATTAAAAGATGAATGAGGCCCCTAGAATCAGAATCAAACTTCCAGTTCCAAGAGTTATGACCATAGCTCCAAAAACATGTAACCCATATCACCTCTAGAAGTAGGTCCTAAACTGAATTTTCATCAAATCAATAAATATGATCACTAAGAAATCATACATTATCTTTAATTTCAGGTTCAAAGAAGTTCTTAACTACCAACAAGGAACTTATCCTAAGGCAAGACCCAAATGAGTGCAGTGTAAAGCCAAAAATTATGCAATAATTTTGAAAACAATTAACCATTTTTTTACAAAAAATTTGAATTGAAGTGGGAATTGATGGGCTTACATTAAAGCACAGTTTAGCACAGTCAAGAATTGAACCCCTCCCCCACACTTAAAACCAAACTTTGTCCCCAAAGTTGACTTCTAAATATGGAGAAGAACAATTGATCAATTAATGGTTCAAAATAGATTTTCAATTTAGTAGATATATGACATGTTTTAAAGGGTCTAAATGAAGTTCAAAAATATTTATTTCCACAATGAATAAATTACAGCAGGTTCATATCCAAACACACACATTAAAGTGACATGGATTTTCAATATAGCTCAAAAGAAGAATATAAGGTGTGGGTGCACAATTAATTGGGTGTAAGCAAGTTTAGCTAAATTTATTCAGTTAGATATTCAATAAAGCAGAAAAAGTTCATGCTAAACACCCCAACATTAATCAGATTTAAAAGACCAGCATCATGTACTCCCCCACACTTAATTTCATGCAGTGAAAATATTTTAATAACAATGAAATTCAGTTTTTCAGCAACAGTCACATGCATAATTTATGCACAGCATAGTGACAAGACGCAAAAGTTTTTTTAGTATATGCAAGATGTGTAGCAGATTTGCAGCAAATATGTAGCAAAATTTCTAAAGTAGAATTTTTTGTAAGCAGCAACACAAGCAGCATAGTTTTATTAACAAAAAAAAGAGCTGAAATATATGCAAAAAGTTGAAGTACTTCCCTGATTAAGTTCTTGTCCAAAGATGATCATGGGAATTAAACTCCATTATTACACATCAGCAGCATCCTAAAAACAAAAAACATGAAAACTAGGACAAAAATACAGTAGAGATAGTGCACACAGGAGGTAGTAGAACGTGAATTTATTCAAAATAAAACAAGAATAGAGACAATAGTAAACACAAATAAAATAACATGGGTTGACTCCCAAGAAGCACTGAATTTAAAGTCTTCAATTAGACTTTATTTAATTATAATATTTTTTATTAACACAACAAAGACCATGGGTTGCCTCCCATGCAGCGCTAGATTTATAGTCCCCAGCCAGACTCACCTAGAACTAACCATAGTCACTAGGTGGATGTGGTTTTCTTAATAGGAACCACCACATGTGTTTGGCCCAATTATTCTTAACATAAAGATGAAATTTTTGGGTAACAAGACTCAACACATCAATAATTGAATTCTCATAGCCTAAAATAACCCCTATATATCACCCTTTAACAGTAGTGGGTATAGTACAGTCCACTTCCAGTATAAGTTCAGACATTTCAAGATTTGAATAATCATGAAGGGAAAACATAGATCTAGGTGCTTCAAAGGGTGTATCATTGACCTCAGAGTTATCTCTCTTAACCTCAACACTAACAGGTTCACATTCAAAGGTGCAAATGGGTAAATTATGATTAGAAGGTTCAATAGGTAATTCAATTAATTGTTGAACTAAATCATGGATGATGGAACACAAGTGTGATTCTCCCTCTGGACTACTATCAGTATCATGAAAAGGCTTAGCACCCTTCACAAGTGAGGATGGAAGTGCTAGGTAGGGAAGAGAATTTATTTTATCACCAACAGATTCAGGTCTAACAATGTTATAAATTTCTTGCAAAAGATCCTCATCTTTTAACTCACACTGAACATATACCGCTCTATCAAATAAGTTCTGCAACCATAATTTAGTGTGTGTTCAACCTCTACTTTAAGTTCATGTTAAAAAGGCTCACTTTCTAAAACCATGTCAATTGGGTGTTGCAATTAAATTTCAGGAGAAGAATTGTACAATTCAATTTCAATAAATTCAGTTTCTAGAATTCTCAAATTAAGACAATTATCCTCAAGTTGGTCAACACTGATTTTCGATTCATTGCACAAAGTTTCAGAAAAGTCATTACTATGAGAATAGGGAAATGAAAACTCATCAGTTGGTCTTTCTTAAAATGCCATTCCCTCATTCTCATCATCTAACAACATTTCATAATTTATTGGGTTTATAGTCTCAAAACATGGAAGAGAAGTTTTAAATTTTGGTTCAAAAATTTAAGATTGTGTAACTTCCTGTTTAAAGTTTTCTTCCAAAGTGTTCCCCATTTCCAGTTCAGGTTCAGTATTCACAATGTCAGAAAAATTGGGTGAATAATTTTTAACATTTGAGTATTCAGTTTCAAGTATCTCTTCTACCCAAGTGACTTTATTCTCAAAGCTTCTAAAACAGTGATTTTTCTCAAATGTAGGAATTATGAAGAGAACTGGACATTCATTTTCAATCTGTTTCAATTCATCTTCAAAATTTTCCAACTCAACAGCATTAAAGTTCATTCTAGGGTCTTCATCAATGTGTTCTCGATTAAATGATTTGGTTGTTTCCAGATTTAGTTTAACAGAATCAGATTTTTCAAAGAGAATGGTTTCTTGCCCAATTTCACTATCACTTTCCACTTCCACTTGATTTTCAAATCTTTTATACACATTTTCTTTTTTATTCTCTTCAAATTATTCTTGTTCTTTAACCCTTTTTTGTAATTCCAAGAGCATGTTTTACAATAGTTTTAGTCTTTGATCTCGCTCTTGATAATCTCTAAGTTGAATTTTATGGGTTTTAGTTAACCAATTGTTAATTAGTTCCACCCTATCATCCAGTTTAGAATCAATTAATTCAATTTTCTCTAGGGTGTCAGGACTAGGCTCAAGATATTCATCCTCTTCAATGAAAGAAGTCTGTTGTGGCTGGTTATAGACACACTGCCAGGCAGTATGTCCATAATCTCCACAACAAACGCAGTAAGGTCCAGTGCACTAGTTTGAGCCTTCAAAACATTCCATTTTTTAAAAAATTGTTTTAGATCAAACACACACAATAATTCAAACAGAACTTAAACAGAAAACACATAAAGCAAATGTTCACAGATTTTTATTTATTTTTTTGATTTTTTTTAAATTGTTTTTTATTTATTTTTTTATTAAAACCTTAGATTCTTAGTGTGTGCCTTCCCCGGCAACGGTGCCAAATTTTGATCAGGTCAGAGGTTATCATGGCCCTCAAAATTACATTTATTACTCCTACACTAGTACAACAGTGCAGGGTCGATCCACAAAGAAGGCAGATGAGAATTCTAGGTTTTAATCAAAGATAACTTCACTGTTTTCAGCAGTGGAGTTAGTGAACATTGATTATATTATTATTTATTTATTTATTTAATATTTAGTTTAAAGTAAGCAGTAAATTAAACAATGTTTAAAAAGAGACTAAATCATTTACTAGTTTACTAAAGAACTAAGAACTATAGTAAAACTAACATAAGATAAAAAAATACTAAAATAAAGCAGCAGAGTCGAATGAGCAGATCAAAAGTAATACTCGAGAATTCCAAACTACTGGTTTAAAGGATATCTTCTCCACTACACTTTATTGAATCACACCTCAATAAATAAAGGTGAAAAGTCTCCCTCGCTAGGAAACTCAACACACAGAAGACTGACTTTAGGAGTTTGCCACTCCAAAATCAGTCAAACTGCTTGATAGTTAGAAAAGGATAACTTTTGGAAAATAAACTCACCATAAATTTCCACAGTTTAAGACTTTAACGCTTCGAAAAAATGTATTCAAGAACTACCGTGCCAGTAGATCTTAAATTTATGACTTTTTAAAACATTTAAGGTGTGAAATAAATAAATAGAGAATCATTAATCAATCTCGTCAATTGATTACGATTCTGAAAAATGTAAAGTGAGTGAAGAATTTTAAAAGATTAACCAGGAAGATCGAATTCTCAAGATAATACAATTCATCCATTGATCATCTTTATTTAAGCAATGAAATACAATCTATTACAGAGTATTGTAAAATTTAAGTACAAGAAGGGAAAAGAACTCCCTCAGTGATGCTCTACTCTTGGGCTCCTCCGCATCCATATATGCTCTCATACTGATCCCCAGGAGTCTTTGATCTCAATATGATGTGTTCATGGAATGAATATCCCCGTCTCCCCCAAATTTTTGCTGCCACACTATTTAAGTATCCTACTGTCATAAGCTTCTTGTCACCGAACATCTTCCACCGAATTCAAAGGTTCTTCACAGACGCACTGTAAAATGTGCGTTTTTTCACGGCAAGCACGTCGCACTAGTTTTTCCCTCGTAACTAACTTCTGTTGAGTTAGTTGCGTGAACCTGGACATGTTTCTGACTTTGGTATGAACCTGCACAAATAAATAGAAAATAAAATTAAATAAATGAGGATACAAATAAAAATGGTTATTTTTTAAAAATTAAGTGTAATATTACTCATTAAAAGTTAACAGTAGTTGATTTATAATTATTATTTACTTTTATATTATTTATAAAATTATACACATAATATTACGATGGTAGAACATGTGTTTATTAAAAACCCATTAATTAAATTAAGTTAATAAAAATAATTACTAAGTTATTAATTTTAACACCTTTAACTCAGTTATTAAAATTTACGTCATAAGTAAAGAAGTAATTAAAAATGTATAACTTAGATAGTATTAATTAATAATTTTATTACCCTTATTATTATTACGTTTTAAAGAAATGAAATTGTTCGATTAATTTATTAATTAGTTTATTTTAATTTAGTAGTTAGAAATAATAATTTAGTTTTAAATATTTTCAAATTAATAAGTATAATTTGTAGTTTATTTATAATTTTTATTAATAATTTATTTACTATAATTATTAAATTAATTTATTATTAACACTTATTATTAACTTAGTTTTATATTTTAATTTATAAATTATCTATTTATTATAATTGTTTGAATTTTTAACTCTTATAAATTTTATTTTACTCATTTGACTTAATTAAAGATAACTCTAACTTTACCTTTTTTTTAAATTACTTTTTCTAAAGTTAAAGTTTACTTTTTGATTTCTTTTTATTTTATATTATGTTATTTTTTTTCTTTTTTTCTTTTTTTTATTATTTATCAACTATTCCACTCCCCCCCCCAATTCGGCGCAAGAAGGGGGGAGGGTTTTCTTCTTCCTCAGCAGCGGTCGGCGGCTCCAAGAGATGGCTAGGGCTTCAGCTCCTCCCAACGGTGGTAGGGTCTTCAGCAGGTGGCGCGACACCTCCTTCACTCCAGCATGGAAGCTTCATCCACGGCCTTCAGTGGCGGTTCGAGCAGCAGAAGATTCTTCTCCAAATCCCGCAGCAGCGAGCTCCTCATCTTGCAGTGTGGCGCACAACTCCTTGTAGTGACCTAGTGGCATCGGACTCAGCATCGGCTCCTTAGTAGCAGCAGTTCGGCGGCACGACTCCTCCCGGCGGCGGCAAGCAGCAGCACGGTGGTCCTCAGCCTTCGGCTACATTCTTGCTCTGCAACGGCTCCTCCAAGCGCCATAAATCCTATTTGAAAACAGACTCCTTTGACTCCGCCCTTAAACAGTGGCGGCTGTTCATTTTCTCCAGAACCAGGTACCGGCGGCGGTGCAGATAGGTTCATGCACATCATTGGGGGTTCCATCCAGCAGGTGCGGTGGCAAGGCCTCCTATGAAAAATTGTGTTGAGGCATAGGAGTGAGTTGCATTGAAAATGAAGAAGTGAGTGAAACAATTGAAGGGAAGAGGAAAATGGTGCAGGAGGAAATAGTGGCATGGAAAAATAGTGAGGTGGAAAAGAAATTGATTAATGGTGAGAATTAAGTATCGGTGAGGTGAGGAAGACAACAGTGGGTCAATGGTATACAGCAGGTAACGGTGAGGAAAACAGAGAAGTAGGCTAACGGTGAGGTAGAGAGTAAAATGGGTTAATGGTGAGGTACTGCGGGGAAAAGTGTCACTCTTAGGTTGGATGGAAAATAGTGGAGCGGGGTTCACCGTTAGAAAAATAGAAAGGTCACCGTTAGTTTGAAATAAAAGCTACTGTTAGAATAAAAATTAAAGGGTCACTGGTACTCAAAATAAAAAGCTACCGATAGGACATAAAAATAAAGTTACCATTACAGAATAAAAAAAACTACCAATACACTGTATTAAGGGTCATCGGTAAAATAAAAAATGATGGTCATCGATACAACGAAGTAACAGCGTGGTGCGGAGGTCACCGGTACAATTTACTAATGGTGAGCCTTAAAAAAATTAAGCAAAACAAATATAAAGGTTAAAAATAATTAATTAAAAGAAACTAAACATCAAAAAATTAAAACATAATTTTTAATAACCTTTAAAACATTAAGATTATACTAAAAAGTATTAGCTGATAACAATTACATTAATAAAATTGATAATTGATGAGCTAAATTAATAAAAGTCTTAAATTAAAATAACTATATAAATTAATCAAAGAGTAGCAGAAAATGAAAAAGAATAAAAATGGTGACCCGAATAAGTTTATTAGTGAGGTTGGAATTAAAAAATTAGAGTTACCGGTAGAAAAGGGTAATGGTGACAAGGTCACCGGTATAAGCAAGGTCATCGTTATTAAAAATCTACCTCACCGGTAGACTAAAACCAAAAGAAAACAAATAAATAATCAAACTGCAAACATAAAATAATATAATTAATGTTTAAAAACTCTTAATTAATTAATTAATTGACTAATTGAATACATAAAATTAAAAATCGAACTACTTAATTTAATTAAAAACACATATTATTTACTTAAATGATGAGAAGGATGTATAAAAAAATTAATTTATATTGCTAACCTATTCTAATGTAACTAAATTAATATATAAAATATTAAAATAAAGACTAAGTTAATTAAATAAAATTATGATGATTAAATAATTGTTTATAAAAAATGTTAGTTTATTAAAAAGTTAGGCCGACTAAAATTAACCGAACTAAATAAGACACAATTGAATTGGAAAAGCAAAGTAAGATTAAAATTAATAATTTGATGACTAAAAATATATATTTATTTATAAAAATTGATTAATTAACAAAGTTAACTATAAAAATACAAAAGTACAATTATTTAGTAAAAAGTGATTAAATAGTTAATTAAATCATTAAAAATTAAGTAGAAAGATGTGGCAAAACTATGTAAAAATAGAGCCACATCAGGCAGCAAATGCAACGGGTCCTCTCCATCACTGGAAAAGTTTTTATTCACCAATGATAGATCCATAATCGAGGTAGGGATCTTCAATTGTGGATTTGTCTATTTTGATTAAAAGATTGATCATGGATATTTATTTATCTGATTTTGATTTGCATTATTAATTCATCACATGATCCCATTTCAATAATTTGATTATTTAAATTAAATCATGATTTTCAAGCCTTGATATCACCCCTAATATCCCTATTATGTGATCATTGGCCAAGAACATTTGTCCAATTAAGGATCGACTTTGTTCATGTGCATTTCTCCTCATTGTTCTTCATGTTCCTAATCATTGGCCCACAGGGTTGCGGTTCAACATTTTAAGGATGAGATTAAGTATGATCTAACCCCCAAATTCAAGGTGGATTGGTAAAAGAAAACTGGTATTATGATTTGAAGACAGATTGGGATAAGTTGTGAGATGCGGGTGAGACCTTTGTGGATCTGGGATCCGCAACAGCAATGGCAAGAGATAGGAGATGCGTCGGGAGATGCTACGGGCATCATACGAGTGGCTGGATTCCAATTTCTAGCCACAAGAGTTCTGGAAATTGATGGTCGATGTTGTTACCTTTGATTTTAGTGCATTTCGAGTGGCCAACAAGTGGAAATCACAGAGCAGAGTCTAGATGTGGAGAACTACATGGAGAACTTGAGTTTCTGCATAAAACTCAACTATATGGTTATAGTCCAAGCACTACTACAAAACCGACATTTAACAGCACTGGTATTTATCAGTGATAGAAAAAATCACTAATAAATGGCATCTTTATCATCACTAAGGAAATCAGTAATAAATTTAACCATTTATTGGTACTTTTTTTAGCGCTCGTAAAGGTACCATTTATCAGCACTTTATTTTTTAGCGCTCATAAAGGGTACCCTTTATCAATGATTTATTTTTAGCGCTCATAAAGGAATCCTTTATCAGTGCTTTTTTAGCACTGATAAAGGTCCGAATAAATAAAATGAAATAAATAAAAAAAATGAGTTTATTAAAAAATTCTTACAAATTTTATTAATTAAATAATTATTGATAAAAATAAATAAATTGATTATACTATATATAAATTATAAATACAAATAAATAGTATGAATTAAATATATAGATATAAAAAATGAAAATTAATCAAATTAAAATTAAAAATAAGTAAATTGAGAAAAATAATAAACATTTTATTAATTAGATTATTATTGATAATGTTAGTAAATAGTATATATTAAATATATATATATATTAATGTATATAAATATGATTTGTATATTACAAAATATTTATGTGATTTACATTAAATAGTTATATATTTAGTGAATAATGGTTTATAATTAAAAATTAATATGAATTAAAAATACTGACTAATTGCATAGAGTAACGGACATATAATTGAATGTCGTTTGATTTTTCAATTTAACCTAGATAAAATGTGTGTTATATTGATTTCGCTTATACATAATTAAGGCATTTTTATATACAATTCACACACACTAAACTTATCAATTATTTCAATATTATTAAAGTATACTTATTTTTAATTTATTCAATTTCACTCATTTTTAACACACATGTTAAAAAAATATTTGTAAAAAAATATTTATTAAAAAATATATATTCATAAATAAATGTATTTAAAATTATATATACTATATTTATAAAATTATATATTTATAATTATAAATAAATAAATATTTTTTTAAAAGTATTTATATAATTATAAATAAATAATTATATATATTTAAATAATTATAAAATTTATAATAAATTTACATAAATAATGAATATATTTACTATATTTATATTTATATATATTTATTATATATATATAATTATATAAATATATATAATGATATAAATATTATTTTTTAAAAAAATTATATAATTATAAATAAATAATTATATATTTAAATAATTATAGAATTATAATAAATATATCTAAATAAGGAATATATTTACTATATTTATATTTATATATATTTATTAAGTATATATATATATATTTAAAAAAATATTTATAATCATAATTATAAATCATTTATCAGTGCTTAAGTAATAAGCGCTGATAAAGACCTACCTTTATCATCACTTTTAAAAAATCGCTGATAAAAGTGTCTCAATATGATTAAAAAACCTAACATGTTACGAAGCTATCGTGATATCATAAGCTTTCTGCGGAAGCCACCCATTGTAAACGCTCCTCCTCAATGAATCCAAGCTTGAATCACACAAATCTGCTCGAATCACACAAACCCACTACCTCCAGTTGCTCGAACATCCTTCGACATCCAGTGTTAGGTTGCAGTTATGGTTTCTGAAGAAAACATCGAGATCTGGATCTGAGGGTCTCGAATTTTCCTCAACCTAATGAGGTAGGCCTATGTTTTCTTTTGTAGGTTCTAATTTTCATTCTGTATTTTTCATTTCAAGATTCAGATCTGAGGGTTTCTGATTTTCCTTTGTAGGTTCTGATTTTCTTTCTGTATTTGTGCTCTAGTTGTTGTATTCTGTTTTTCTTTTGTTTATGATCCGTTTTTTTCTTGACTACTATTTTGGATATCCTGTTTTGGTATTTTTAAATTGTTGTTTTGAATCAATTTGCTTTATTTTCTACATCTATACCCCATCTTTCTTCATTGTTTTGAATCAATTTCCTTTGTAGGTTCCGAACAAATTGATTTAGAAAACCAATTCTCAGTCTGATGATGGTGCGAAGTAGTAACAGAAGCTGATTTTATGCAATTCATGTAAGATAATTTATTTATTTAAATTTTGTTTTAATATTCTGATGTAATTTTTTTCCTTAAAAGTTTATTTGCTCATTGTTTTATTTTTAGATAAATCTTATTAAGGGTGATACCATATTTATTTATTTTAAATGGATCTCTATTTTCAAAATTAGTATGGTATTGTATTTATTTTACTACGTTGTGATATTCCGCTATAAGGGTTGCATATATTTTTATCAATTTAAGTTTATTTTATAAGATGCATATATATATATATATATGTAAATATACATCTTTCTATCTATTTATATTCATTTTCAGAACTTATAATGTAAGGGTTATTTTATAATTATTTATTCACAAATTATGGTTATGGATTTCCAAATTAGGAAGGGATTATATTTATTTTTATTAAAAATTATGTTTAAATGTGCTTCTGTTTTTCAATTATGTGTATTATAAATTCCATGATGTGTGTGTGTGTGTGTTTAAATGTTTATGGGATAGACGTTGCAAGAGTTGGTGTGTTTTTCTCCTTTGTTTCTGATATATCTTGTTAATGTGTATTATTGCTTTATGACAACTTCTTTATGGACCTCCCTAGAATCTCAAGGATGGTTTAATGCATATTAGATGGCCTCCCTAGAATCCTTAGGTTGCTACATCATTTTTTCCAAAAAAAAATAGAATGGAAGTTATCAAATTTTGTATATTAGAAATTATTTTTAGGTATTCATCATTTTAGGTCTATATATATATTTTAGGTCTATATATACATTTAATTAACAGTAATATAATTTATATTTAAATAACCAATAAAGTATTATAAACTCGTGTTACTTTCAAAATAATAAAATTAGGTAACTATATGTACATTTTTTTGAAATAATTAAACTTTCCAAAATTTAAATAATTATATTTTATACAAAATTACCCAAAATAATAATTATTTATAATTAATATAATTTAAAAAATATTATTATTAGTATTTTTTAGTTTCATTAGAAAAAATAATATTATATATATATATATATATATCAAATAATATATTGTATATTTAAATTAAATATGATAAATAATATATATATATATATATATTCGAATAAATTTACTAATATAATACATATATATATAATATTTAGGTAGATTCACTTTATTTATCTATGTATTGAATGAGGAGTGACCTCCATTTTATAGTTTTTGACGGTGGAAGGCATAAACCCCGTTCAGGTTTATTGCCTATCGAGATAAGTGTGAACGAAGTGAACACCTCCATCAACCTCTTTTTCCAACCATATAAAACCCTATCATTTCTTTAATAAAACAAAACCTATTAGAAAAATCATGTTTTATAAAAAAACAATATAAAAAAACCTCAACCAATTATTTTATGAATGTTTTATTCAGATCCTTGTTGATAAATTCAAGGATAAAAATGAAAGTAATACATCATTAACTCTACCTTCATGTCAAATAAAATACATTAATTTCCATAACATACACTCGTCAGCTGAAATTACACTATAGCAACCCAATACCCCCAAGATACACAACACTGCAGTTGTGTATTTTGATTCTTTCGTCTCCACCCTCTCCATTTCTTTCCCTCTCTTCACTCTATCATTTCTCTAGTTGTGTGGATCTTTACTCTGGAAGGAGTTGGTGGAAATATAGGTTTTGAATTAATAACTAGTGTTAACGGTGCAATTCTCACAAATGGGAGGCATTACCCCTTTTAGATAACACAATGAAGTGAATGGGAGGCATTTCCCCATGTACTTCATTATGTTTTCTAAAAGGGGAAATGCCTCCCATTTGTAATAATTAGACCATTGATACTAGTTATTAACTCGATGCATCCATTGTCACTAACTCCTTCTAGAGAAAAGATCCATACAACCAGAAAAATGATAGAGTGAAGGGCGAGAAAGAAATGGAGAGGGTAGAGATGAAATAATTTAAATATGCAATTATAGTGTTGCGCAACCCGAGGGTCTTGGGTTTTTATAATGTAATTTTAGCTGAAAAGTGTATGTTACTGAAATTAATTTATTTTATTTGACATGTATTCATGGTTAATGGTGAATTAATTTCATTTTTTTCCTCGAATTTATCCACAAGGATCCGAATAAAACTTTAATAAAATAATTGGTTGAGGATTTTTTTTATGTTTTTTCGATAAAAATTAGTTATTTTAATAGGTTTTATTTTATTAAAAAAATGAGAGGATTTTATATGATAGTAAAAAGAGTTTAATGGAGGTTTTTACTTTGTTATCACTTAGGGAAATAATCTATAAGTCATTTGATATGTATAGGAATCAATCTCACCTCAATTCGACGCACGGTGCGACCACTATGACTCAATGTGTCCGTTATCAGTTTAAAATTGACAGTTTTGTTCAAAAAATGTCACTCACTAGAAACAAAGAAAACATGATCGGATTTTCTTGATGATTTAGAACATCGATTAATAATTCCTTTGTGATTTGTAGGAATCGGCCTCACGTCAAACCGATACACGATGTGATCAGTATAGGTCAAAGTGTGTGTTTCAAGTTTAAAATGACATTTTAGTAAAAAAACAAGTGACATGCTCAAAACTAAGGAAATACTTTTGGTTTGATTTGATACTTTATTATAACAATCCATAAGTCATTTTAGATATGTTGGAATCATACGTACCTCAATCCATCACACGTTGTGACCAATATGACTCCAAGTGCGTCTTTTTATTTAAAAATGACATCAATTTTAATAAAAAGGACAACTGACCTACTCAAAACTAAGAAAACACTTTCATGTTGTTTTGATACTTTACAGAAATTATCTATAATTCATTTTTGACATGTAGGAATCATCCGCACCTCAATATGACACACGGTGTTCCCGGTATGACTCAATGTGTTCGTTATCAGTTTAAAATCGACAATTTAGTTCAAAAAATGTCACTTAATAAAAACTAAGAAAATACACACATATTTTCTTGATACTTTAAAAAATTGATTCATAAGTTATTTTTGATATGTAGGAATCATTATCACATCAAATAGATACATGATGTGATCAGTATGAGTCAAAGTACGTGTTTTTAGTTTAAAATGACAGTTTAGTAAAAAAGACAAGTGACGTACTCAAAACCGAGTAAAAGAATTTGGATTGTTTTGATACTTTATGAAAATGATCTATAAGACATTTGGGATGTGTAAAAAATTTACACACCTCAATCTGAACCATAGTGTGACCGGTATGAATCAAAGTGTATCTTTTTATTTAAAATTGATTTCAGTTTTAGTAAAGACAACTCACCTACTCAAAACTGACCAAAAAATCAGATTGTTTTGATGCTTTAGGAAAATAATACATAAGTCATTTTTGACATGTAGGAATTAGATACATCTTAATACGATGCATGGTGTGACTAGTATGAATCTGAGTTTGTTTTTTCAATATATAAGTATCATTTTAGTTTAAAATGCACATCACATCACCAAAACTGAGAAAACGGTCCTAGATTGTTTTATATTTATTTAAATTATGTATTCAATTGAGGGTGACCCTTTAATTGAGACATCACAATCAGTTCATGTCAGCCTCAATGTAGAAAATTTCTTGTATGTTATAGGGTCCATAAATAGGGGTTTTGGATTCTTGATAGAGGAACCAAATCCTTGAAACCTTAAAAAAAAGAAATAGATTTGAATGAGAAGGTAAAAATGTTTTTCAATATATTATGTTTTTCCTCATAATATCATATGTTCTCTAATACATTAACATAATCTAAATTAAATGTTTGACTACTCATACAAACAATTTATTCTACACATGATGATGTTACCAATCCCTCAGAAGAAAAAATTATAAAGAAGGAAACCCTTTGGAAAGATGTAAAGGTAATGTTATGATATACTTTCTCTATTTTACCAAAAAAATATATAATGAAATGTTGATTTATTTTTCATTATTCCTTGTAGAGTTTGTTTATTTTAGAATATTTTTTCCATCTTTCATATATTTTCAAGAAGAGTAATAACGTTGTCTATATTCAATCATAAAGGTAATATTGATGTTTGCATAGTAAAATAATTGTCCATATAATTAATGTATTATTTCATATTTATGTTTATCTTATTTCTTTTTAGTATTACTCACATAATAATTTTTTCTTATATAGGTGGATTATTTTGTTTGAGTTGGGGTGTTCAGTCCATCTTTCATGTCTTTCTTCACAAAAACTTCCACATACTTCTTCTCCCTCAAAACCTTTTCACCCCTATAGTGTTGAATTTATCACTTTCTTTCAAGTTCTCTTTACTGCCTTTGCAGGAAGAGAAACGATGCTGCCTCTACTCAATTATAGAGGTCATATTGATGTTTTCACAGTAAAATAATTGTCCATAGAATTAATTTATTATTTCATATTTATGTTTAATTTATTTATTTTTAGTGTTACTCACATAATAATTGTTTTCTTAAATAGGTGGATTCTTTTGTTTGAGTTGGGGTTCTCTATCCATCTTTCATGACTTTCTGCCCCAAAACCTCCACAGACTTCTTCTCCCTCAAAACCTTTTTACTCCTACAGTGGTGCATTTATCACTTTCTTTTAGATTCCCTCCACTACCTTTACAGGAAGAGAAACAATGCTGCCTCTGCTCAATTACAGAGGTAATCTTGATATTTTCACAGTAAAATCATTATCTATAGAATTAATGTATTGTTTTATATTTATGTTTAATTTATTTATTTTTAGTATTACTTTCATAATAATTGTTTTCTTATATAGTTGTATTCTTTTGTTCGAGTTAGAGTGCTTTTTCAATCTGTCATGACCTTCTACACCAAAACTTCCACGAACTTCTTCTCCCTCAAAACCTTTCACCCTTACAGTGTTGACATTTATCACTTTTCTTTAAGTTCCCTCCACTGCTCAATCACAGAGGTAATCTTGATATTTTCATAGTAAAATAATTTTCTATATAATTAATGTATTATTTCATATTTATGTTTAATTTATTTCTTTTTAGTATTACTCATAATAATGGTTTTCTTATAGAGGTGGATTTTTTTTGAGTTGATGTGGTTTGTTCGAAGTTTCTCATACAGTGTTGGCATTTCGATAAAGAAAGTCAATGGAAATCGTGGTAACATTGACAGTTATGATTGTTTTGAGACTTTGGGACATGTAAGAATCATTCACGCCTCAATCTGACACACAATGTGAACATTATGACTCTAAGTACTTCTTTATATTTATAATTGACATTAATTTTAGTAAAAAAGACAATTGGATCAATGTGTCCGTTATCAGTTTAAAATGGACATTTGACTTTAAAAAGTGTCACTCACTTAAAACCAATAAAACACGCTCATATTTTCTTGATAATTTAGGGAATCGATTCATAAATCATTTTTTATGTATAGGAATCAGTCTCACGTCAAACTGATACACGATGTGATTTGTATGAGTCAAAGTACGTGTTTCAAGTTTAAAATGACATTTTAGTAAAAAAGACAAGTAACATACTCAAAATCAAGAAAATAGATTCATATTGATTTGATACTTTAATAAAATAATCTATAAGTGATTGGGAATGTGTATGAATCATACATACCTCAATCTAATGCATGGTGTGACTGGTATGACTCTAAGTACGTCTTTATTTAAAATTGATATTAATTTTAGTAAAAAATAAACTGACCTAATAAAAATTGAACAAACACATTCATATTGTTTTAATACTTTATAAAAATTATACATAAGTGATTTGAGACATGCATGAATCATCTTCACCTTAATCTGATGCATGGTGTGACTGGTATGACTCCAAGTGTGTGTTTTTATTTAAAATTGACATCAATTTTAGTAAAAAGGCCAACTGACCTACTCAAAACCGATCAAACACATTAAATTTGTTTAAATAATTTATTAAAAATATCCATAAGTCATTTTTTATGTGTAGGAATCATCCAAATCTTAATATAATACACAATGTGATCGGTATGATTCAAAGTGCATCTTTCAATTTTAAAATGACATTTTAGTAAAAAAGACAAGTGATGTACTCAAAACTGATCAAATGCATTCAGATTATTTTGATACTTTAGGAAAATGATCCATAAGTCATTTGGGATGTGTATGGATCAATATCACCTCAATCCGACACATGGTGTGACTGGTATGACTCAAAGTGTGTCTTTTTTATCTAAAATTGCTACCAATTTTAGTAAAATGGACAATTTTCCTACTCAAAACCAAGTAAATGCATTCAGGTTATT
This sequence comes from Viscum album, assembly GCA_963277665.1. NCBI lineage: Eukaryota > Viridiplantae > Streptophyta > Magnoliopsida > Santalales > Viscaceae > Viscum > Viscum album. The sequence goes on from OY728158.1 coordinate 1,670,675,721, forward strand.
TTGATAACTTAAAAAAACGATCCAATTCATTTTTGACATGTAGGAATTATCCACACCTCAATACAATACACTATGTTCCAAGTATGACTCAAAGTGTTCGTAATCAGTTTAAAATATACATTTTAGTTCAAAAAATGTCACTCACTGAAAACTGATCAAAACCACTCAGATTGTCTTGATAATTTATGATAATGATTCATAAGTCATTTTTAACATGTAGAAATTCATTTCACATAAAACTGATACATAATGTGATCAGAATCAGTCAAAAGTGTGTGTTTCCAGTTTAAAATGACATTTTAGTAAAAGAGACAACTGACGTACTCAAAAATGAGAAAACGCGTTCATATTGTTTTGATACTTTATAAAAATAATCCACATGTTATTTGAGATCTTTTGGAATCACCTTTACCTCAATCCAATACACGGGTTGACCAGTGTGACTCCAAGTGCATCTTTTTATTTAAAACTGACATCAATTTTAGTAAAAGTAACACTTTTTGTTAATTTATTTCTTTATATTATTAGTAAGATAAAAATTGTTTTCTTATACAGGTGCATTCTTTTTTTCAATAAGGGTTGGTTTGTTTATAAATAGCATGAGTCGAGTCAGGATTAAAAGACAAAGGAACATTGATGTTTTTGAATGTATGTAATAATTTGTATTTATGTAATTGCATAAACCAATGTTTGAAATTTCTATAATATAGTGTTTTTTTCTTTTGTTTGTGTTGTAAATTTCATTTCATTTAAATCTTGTATTGGGACTTGTTTTTGTCGATATCCAGAGTATTTATATTGTTATGGTGTGCTCTTACAGCACACTACAGTATGACTCATTATCAGCGCTTCTATACATGCTGATAAAGGACTACTTTATCAGTGCTTCTATGTGTGTTGATAAAAGGTCCTTTATCAGCACTTTTTATAAGTGTGAATAAAGGTATACTTTATCAGTGCTTCTATAAGCGCTGATAAAATACCCTTTATCAGTACTTTTATAAGCACTGATAAATGGTGCCTTTAGCGGTGCTCAATTAAAGAGATGATAAATTGTTTCTTTATTCGTGCTTTTAAAAGCACTGATAAAGGTCCCATTTATCAATGATTTTTTACCACTGATAAAGGAACCCTTTATCATCACTTTTTCAGTGCTGATAAAATACCAGGGTTTTTAACCTCGCTCATGTAGTCAGCGGTTTTCTAGCGCTGATAAAGGTCATTTCTAGCATTGTTAAAGGCCTATTTTGTAGTAGTGAAGAACACACATCATGCCCCCCCCAACTGCGATGATGGGGTTTTGGGGAAGATAAGGATCACGCGCTACGTGGTTGGTCCCACATGTCATGTGAACTTCTCTAGGCGGCCAATTAATGTACCATCTAGTATAGGTTCCGGGTGTAGCGGAAGCGCGTTGGTGGGTTTGCCCAACTTTAATTTTAATGTTTAAACAAAGTTTAATCCGAGATCCGTCACGATGTAAAACTCCAAATCTTCGGAATGGAACGAAGAAAGAAAAACTTAAGAGGGAATCCCGGAACCACATAGATAGAATCATCATATGTTTGGTTATAATTAATTTAATTAATTCACAAGAATTACCTTTGTGGAATTCTTTCTTCATTGATGTCTCCGATCATGATCCTGTGATCCGTCGTTGCGTCATAGAATCCAAGTGTAGGATTCCTCTAGCGGTGATCCACACGTGTGCCACGTATCTCCGGACGTTGCTGAAGGGATCTCCGGGTGCTAGCGTGGAAGAACCATCGCTTGCGATGTCTGCCTTCGATCGTCTTGGTCTCTCGGTCTTGAGAGCGTTATTGGATGAAGGAGTTCTTTTGGCCTTGAAAGAATTCTCCAGAATTTTTGTGCACAACGATTTATTGGAAAAGTGCTGGGGTTGTGAGGATATTTATAATCGGGTTTGAGGTTATAGAGTTATGACAATAAATAAACGTGTTACGCATTTTATTTATTTCATTAACTCTTATTGAAACCCCCATGTCGAATTATTAATTCCTTAACATGCGCCTACGCTGATTATAATTAATATCATTTAATAAAACAATATTATATCCTCAAAATTATGACTGGAAAACTACACGGTGTGTAATCATTAGTACACGGCGTGTAATCGTTTTCCATAAAACTACACGGTGTGTATATTTAATATACACGGCGTGTACTTTTATTTTCCATTTTTCTTTATCTCCTCCTCCATATTTATTAGAACTTTAGTAATGGCTATTTATTTCTTAAATAAATGTAACTGCATCACTCGCTAATAAATGTATTATTTCACCCACAATATATTCTCTCGAATAGCTAGTGTCGAAATAAATGCAATCATGCATCCTTAAATAATTATTAATCCACAGTCAGGAATAATATTTATTTAACTTTTTAAATTAATATTTAACTGAGATACATGAACACACTTAGTGTGTGACCCTCTAGGACCCTTTCTCAGTGGCATTAGGCGGAGCCTGCCTAAAATCCAAGGTTAGCATCTAGCAACACGCCAAGGCACCCATAGAGAAAGAAGTTAACGCCGCAATGACGTGTCACCTCATATGAACGCTTACCGTGTAATATAATCCCTTTGTCTTGATATCTCTAATCAAGCGGGTTGCATTCTAGTGACATCAACCCATGTGCTAGATTATTCTTTCTTTGACTTTCTGGAATTGAACTCGCCCATACTTTACCATAGACATGGATTTATTTAGGCCATATCAATTCCATCAAAGGGCCTGAGATATCTACTTCTGTTATGGAACAGAAGGGGAAAATCCTTTCTCACATTATCTATTAATGTAGTATTACTGGTGACGCACCCAACGTATCCTACCTCACTGTGAACAGTGTGTCTTCACAGTTTTCGTCAATACATCTAAGTGTGTGAGTTGTAATACCCATTAATAATAATCTTAAAGTCTAAGGACCAATACACACGTCCGTAGATAGGAACACCCAATGACACTATGAAATGTGGATTTCCTATTGGCGGGTCTCGTTCTCATAATATCCTCCTGGATATTACCAAGGGCGCAAACCATGAGAAGGTGCCTCAAAGTTTTATGATTCCTCACCCCTAATGACATGTATTATTCGTGTCCCTCAAATAACATCATCCGGTCATAGAACATATATTCAAGTACAGTGTTATGGAACTTCCGGGTTCTCATCATAGTAGAGATCCGCTATGACCCTTTAATGCAACAGTTATCCTTAGGACATTATCACATGCATTGTCACGCAGAAGAACAATAAAGATATGATAAGGATTTTATTAATGAATAAAGTACAAAGTAGTTGGTTCTAGGCCACCAACTCCAACATCTAGCACACACATAAGACGTCGTGTGGGGGGACACATTGTGTACTTTGGGTGTATAAAGGCATGAGATGATACCCAAGCACAGCCAGGTGCATGGTTAGGAACATGGACATGACCCAAAGAACACAGGCACTTCTAAGAGTACACGAGCAACCCTTGGGTGGATGAGGTAAGGCGTGCATGCCCCGTACACACTGTGTATGGTGACATGGTTTCCAATTCGTGTTCAGAGGAGCACACGACCAGGCAAGGAGGCAAGACCACACACCGTGTGGGCCCATACATGTCATGTAATTCCCTCTAGAACTTCCTCATCTCGTATCTCCTTTGTTTGGACTTGGATTTTGGTATGCATGTAGTCTATCCTGAGCATTTTTTCACATAGAACATGATGGTAGTCTTCGTAGTGGCTTTACAGGATATGACATAAAATGTTCTGAGCATGAAACTTCTTTAGGTGATGATTGACGATGGTAGTGATCATGCATGATCATCAGTGAGAGTGGTAAAGGTTGGAAACCCCCCTATCGTATCATTGCGCGAGTTCCCCATACTCCTTACATTGATTGAGTGTCACCCCCCAATGGTACTAGGGTGTGGGTCCTCTACCCACTAAGTGGCACCCCCTGGCGCACTAGGGTATGGGTCCTCTTTTGATACCTACAAAGGGGAACTTCCTATTATACTAGGGTGTGAGTCCTCCATTCATTGAGTGACACCCCCACCCTCGACGTATTAGGGTGTTGGTCCTCTACCCATTGATTGACACCCCCTAACGCACTCGGGCGAGGGTCCTCTATCAGAACTACTAAGTGGCATACCCCCTATCGCACTAGGGTGAGGGTCCTCTATCTATTAAGTGGAATCCCCCTAACATATTAGGGTGTGGGTCCTCTTTCTATTGGGGATTGCGCCCCCTCAGGCCATGGAGTAGTGGCGAGGTGGGAGTCCTCCTCATGACTTCTTCAGACGGACACGTGAGATGTTGGACATCGATGATGGACCTTTAGAGCTACAGGCAGACTCATCATCCTGGCATGGGCTGTGAGATGGAGATCTTCGTTCTCTCTTGTATGGGTTTCATTATGAGCATATATACACGTTGTTGGGTTTCATTTCTCTCTTACTTTGGGTTGAACTAACTACTTCTATCGAATCTCTATATTGCTCCCTTTGTGGTTTTGGGGGCGTCTTACTGGGTATGTATATACTCATTTCTGCATGGGCTTTATCCACACGTGTAACAGCCCAGAAATTCTAAACTTAGTTTTATTATAAAAATATTTTATTAAATGGATTTATTTATAATTTAAACATTTTTAAGATTATTTTATTTAAAATGATAATTGAAATTAAATGTTTTATTATAAGTACAATTTTCAAATTTATTCTAAAAGTAAATATTATTTTACTTTGTTTAAAGAATATTTTAAAATAACTACTTTTATTAAATAGAATTTACTTTATCAAAATTGTTATTTAATAGAACATTTTAAAAGATAATTATATATGAATATAGTTAATTTGTTTTTGATTTTAAAAATATGATATATATATATATGTATGTATGTATATTAGTTTTGAATTATATAAAATTATGAATATAATATAAAACTAATACTATTATAAAATTACAATTTTATTTTAATTAGATGTTGAGATTATACATGACATTGAAAATTATTATTTTAAAGTATTATATGTTGTATTATTAAAAATGTCAAATATTGTAAGTAGTGTTATTTTAATCTAATATAAGTCAAAAAAATTTATTGTTAATATTTTCAATTTATTAAATTTTTAAAATAGTATAATTTAGTAAATGAATATTGAATATTCATAATAAAATGTTTTATTATACAAATATAATGTTTTTAATAAATGTATTAATAAAATGAATATTATTTTTATATAAAATATTATTAGGTTATAAAATTATTTTATAACTTTTTAATATAGAAATTAAACTTATAATGATAACTTTTATATAAAGTTTATTAAATAAAAATTACATGTATAATAATAATGAAATAAAAAAAAGAAAAGGAAATGTGGTTAAGGGAGGGGGAAGTCTGAGTCGCGCAGGGGACCGAGGGTTTCGGGGGTTCGAAGTCACGGCGCTTGGGGGATCTTGAGTAGAGTAGGGTCGTCTTCAGGTTGAATCTGTGGCCGAAGTCGAGTCAACTAGGGATGCACACCATTTGTGATTTTCGACTTATGACTATAACCAGGATTACTCATGACATTACGCACATAATATATTCAATCATGTGCATTGAATAAATTTTACATCAATTAAAACTACGTTCAAATGAATGTTTATGGGTGATGAATGAAATGTTCAAATACGTGGATGCAAATAGTATTCCACATAATTATGTAGAGATTATTTATCAAGAAATATAATTGTGAATGAGTAAATTTTCATGATGGTTAATGTTTATACATTTATAAATAAATATAAGTGCATGAGCGATTAATGTTTGTTTATATATATATATATATATATATATATATATACTTGAAGTCATTTATGTTCTTATGAAAATTGTTATTTTTATGGGTATCAAGCTATGTTCTAACTCTTGTTAAATATGTATATTTTTATTCATCAAAGTTTTAATTAAATATGAATTTATCCCATGAATTAGAGTATTATAAATACCATGTCATATAAATCTATATATATATATATATATTTATTTATTTATTTATGGTAAACATTAAGTTTTTTTATTTTAAAAATTAAACTCATTGTATATATATATATACAAAGGATATAATATTTATTGACATGTTATAATACTTATCATTATATTATAGAAAAATGCACAAAACATGTCATCATGTTATATTAAAATTAAGGATGTCGCAATTGTATATATTCATGGTCATGCATCAAACGTAACATCGACACATCTTTCATTCATAAAAAACTCATGGTTTCGAATAAAATTTCTGAGATTATCAACCACATGGATTTTGTTAAGAATTGAAATGTTTTATTTATAATTTTATGTGCGAAACATATTTATTTATTGTAAAAGATTGGTTTGAGAAGACAAAACTATATATGCATTTTTTTGATTAAATTTTCATTTATTTCATTACTTATTTTATTGATGCCTTACAAATAAAGACAATTATTTCGAGTATGAGATTAATCTTTTTATGATATTATATGGATTAAGAATTAAACTTATCAAAGTGGTATGAGACACTTTGGATTGTTTAAAGAATATGTACCTCAATGATTTATCAATGAATTTATTTTCATTTATGATTAAGATTTAAATAAATCAAAGTGTTAGGAGACACTTTTATTTAAAGAAATATTTTTATTAGACATATGAGGAATGCATTTGGGCTTATTATCTGATGGGTGAGGCTCACCACAGCCTCTCGGTACATCGGTAGGTCTCATGGGGAAAACTAGTCTTGGCACGAGGCCTTAAAAAATGGATATTTATGGTCTTAGCATGAGGCCTTGAAGGTATGGTTATGATGTCCTGTATTATACATTCTCACATGCGTTGGACTTACTATATGACGGGTGAGACCCGCTATAACTTTTCGATGCATCGGCAGGTCTCATGAGACAAACTATGGTCTGGGCACGAGGTCTTGACAGAATAATTATGTATGGTCTTGGCACGAGGCCTTGACAGAGTGGTTATGATATTTGAAATTATGAATTTCTTCAATATGAAGCCAGTAATTGGTAATTCATGAGGTTATTTGACTAGTAGAATACTCATGATAATGAACCTTTGTCTTATGTACAAATTCTAAACATGTAATATCTCATGTGTAAATTTGTAACCGCACCCCTGGTATGTTATAGGTTATTTAAGTATGACCATTATCTAGCTTATAAATGGCATTTCATGTACTTTTGTTCAAGTGTGTGCATATTTTATAATATATTATATTTGTAACTTTTAATTAAGTATAACAATCATTGAGCATGAGTTTCTCTTAAAAATGTTTTTAGTAACTCTCGAGAAATGATGATGACATGTCATGAGAAAGGTATTTCATGAAAATGATTTAAAGGATGTATTTTTTTTCAAGTAAATGTTTTTAAAAGAGTTTATTAATTATTTTAGAAAACCCCTTACTGGGTATTTTAAATTCCCACCCCTTGTTTTGAAATCTTTTCTACAGGTAGAGTTTTCGGTGGCATTCGCTTCGATTAAGGAGTTAGCACACGTGAAATCGTCGCTGACTTATTGTTTTTTTATGAAACTCTGATAAATGTAAGAAGTTTGTATCTAATCCTCGAAAACCTAGTTCGGTAAAGATCCTATGTTATGTGGTATGTTGTGTAATTATTCAGTTCTTTTTATAATTTTTTTTACACAACATATTTTTAGCACAGACTTCGGACAACTGGGGTCTGGGTCCTTACAACACATGTCTTGTCTTATGAAAATGACGAACATTTCGGCGGTGACATCAGTGAAGCATAGTGATACTCGGGTGTATAGGCCGCGTACGGTGGTTAGGCTTGGATATTAGGAGTCGAGCTCTCTTAGCTTTCATTTCTTCCAGTTGTTGATATGTTGGGACTTCATTTCTGGTTGGTCGTGTATTTTTTCCATTTTGTACTTTTATTGTACTCAATCATACTCTCATTTATTCCATAGAGGTATTGCATGCATGGTTTTCTAGATGTTGATATCTTTTATTATTATTCCTCTTCACTGTTGCATAAAGATGGTTAGGTGTGCGCGTACAAGTACATCAGGCAAATGCCTCTCATTTTATATTATGCATTCTTAGCGCTTGTCACCAGCCCCTAGCCTACTGGAGATAGACTTGGGGTTGTGATGACTTGACCTTCTGCCGGCCAGACGGGCCTGGGTGGGTCGGGTCGTTACAGTATATTAGTTTTTTTCTTCCCATCCTCTCATTTTATCTTTTGTGTTTTCACCATATTTTTCTCCACTATGATCTCTAATAACTAACCCGAGGAATCTCCTGGGGGGATGAATCAGTGTTGAACCCTGGTCTTTGCACATTTATTCTTACAATATCTTATTTGCTTAGAGTGAGGCCGATGAGGATTTTAGTGGACAAGACGCCTTTGTATCTCCACTTGCCACATGTGCCTTAGCTTTTTCTTTTGTATTCCTTTTCCTCAATTGAAGATGTGGATGTGCGGTGTAGTTGATTAAGTTCACTGTATAGTCACAACCAAGGCAGAAGAGGATGTTTACACATACAATGGATGTGTTCATTAATTAAAATTGAAACAAATAATGAGATGATAAAGGTTCTTTGGGTGTTCTCTTAGAAGGATCTTTTTTTTGTCTAACATCATTCTGTTTGCATTGCGTCACTATATTTACTCGTAGTATTTCATTCCCTATTCTCAAACCCCCATTTCTTTTACTTTGCTTTCATAAATAGAAAAAATGTGAATTAGAAGTATTGAGAGATTGACCGTAAAAGCTCATCAAGTGAAACGACCCTAGTCAACTACTATGCATAACTAAGAGAAATAAATTCACAACTTTTGCATTGCCTTACGACAAGTGTGTTAAGAGGCACATGGACGGTGAAGAACACACAAGCAGTTTAGAAAACAAACATGTGTAACAAATGCCAGAAAAAAATGAAATATTTAAATCACTATTAAGGAGTATTAAATTTGCATTTAATTAACATAAAAAAAAGGTATACCCAAATTCACAACTAGGAAATAGATTTGAATCGGGCAATTCATGATTTTTCACTCATATTTTGGGTTAATAGAACAAAGAAGGTAGATGGTATTAAGTTAAAAAATGTATTGTATTATCATAATATTTTTTTTGAAGATAAAACTAAGAATCATATTATTGATCAATTATATCAGACAAATCAAGCCAATCAGAGAAAGAATCATCCCAACAGTGGAAACCCTGATGCAACCCAAACCCCGCCAATCGGTGACCAACAACATTGCCCCGCGCCCTATAAAAGAAAACTTGTAAGGAATAAAGACACACCAATAGCCCACAGATCAACCAAAAAAGTTGGGAATTCTCCTCTTTCTTGACCAATGCACTAATTTGGGAATTCTCCACTTTCTTGATCAATGCACTAATTTGGGAATTCTTCACTCCGGTGATTGGACGGTCCAATCCACTGGAACCAGACAGAAATCCTACTGGAACATTCACTGTTCACCGGAACAGTAAAAAAAGTTCCAATGGAACTTTCACTGTTCTGGTGAACAGTGAAAGTTTCAGTTTTTTACTGTTCTGGTGAACATTAAAGGTTCCAGTCGGATTTATGCCTGGTCCAGTGAAATAGTCCGGTTCACCCGAGTAATTGGGGACGATATAATAAGAGTCAATCCTACTCCAACACTTTGTCCATCTTTTTTCGTGGGCTAATAGGATTCCTTGCAATAGAGTTTTCTTCCTCCCCGTACGACGAATATTTATATTAATTTATTCTGAGTTTTCTTCCCCAGTACCACTTGTTCCCATCCCCAACACATGAATTTGGAGGAGCCAATTTTGATCTTCTCAGGTCGTGACTGGCAGGTTTCTCCTTCCATGGCTGCGGTATCCCACTCCCCCGTCAGGGTCGGCCACATTTACGATGTCCAGGAGCTGCAGAAGGCCACGCCGATGCTGATTCCACCAAGATTCGTGCGGGACGAGGGCGAGCGACCCAGGACGGCCACTGGGGCTCCTACCTCGACCCCCGGCGATATTCCCATCATCGATCTCTCAAAGCTCGTCGACAGAGACGACGAAGATTCCCACAACGAGATCCTGAAGCTGGCAGGTTCGTGCGAGGAGTGGGGATTTTTTCAGGTACGCGCTGCTGATCCGATTCGATCCTTCCACTCGTCTGCGCGGAATCCCGCCAATTAGGGTTTGGCAGGAAACTGATAACGTGGCATCCGTGGCAGGTGATAAACCATGGGATCGATGCGGGCCTTCTGGATAGCATGGAGAAGCTGGCTATGGAGTTCTTTATGCTTCCTCTGGAGGAGAAGAAGAAGTACCCAATGGCGCCGGGGACCATCCAGGGCTACGGGCAGGCTTTCGTGTTCTCGGAGGATCAGAAGCTGGACTGGTGCAACATGTTCGCGCTCGCGTTGGAGCCCCGGCAGACGAGGAACGAAGCACTGTGGCCGACGAAGCCGGTCAATTTCAGGTAATTGAACTCAACCTTCTGTCTGTGTTCTGCTTATTCAGTATTCAACTATGGTATGTCCCCTGTACGATCTCTTGCTGCAGCAAAACTATGGAGCGGTACTCGAGTGAGGTGAGGAAGCTGTGCCAGAAGCTGCTGAGGCTCATCGCCATGGCGCTGGGGCTGAGAGGGGAGGTTTTAGAGGAGATGTTTGGGGTGGCCGTCCAGGCCATGAGAATGAACTACTACCCTCCATGTTCGAGAAACGACCTGGTGATGGGCCTGAGCCCCCACTCGGATGGGAGCGCCCTCACCGTCTTGCAGCAGAGGAAGGACAGTCCTGCAGGACTTCAGGTCCTCAAGAATGACTCCTGGGTGCCCATCCGTCCGGTCTCCAATGCCCTCGTCGTCAACCTCGGCGACACAATGGAAGTAAGAAACGCCGCCATGCCCTCCCCTCCCATCGCTGGTTTCAGGGTGTCAGAGCTTATTTCTCTGTCCGCCTCTCTGAGCAGGTCCTCACGAACGGGAAATACAGGAGCCCGGAGCACCGGGCGGTCGCCCACGAGGCCGCGGATCGCCTCACAATCGTCACTTTCTACGCCCCGAGCTACGAGACAGAGCTCGGCCCCATTCAGGAGCTGCTGGGCAATGAGAATCCGGCCAGGTTCAGGCGATACAACCATGGGGAATACAGCAAGCACTACATCACCAACAGGCTGGAGGGCAAGAGGAGGTTGGACTTCGCGAAAATCCCAACCGAGAGCTGCGCGTCATCCGTTTGCAGCCCATAGATTATCAGCCATGAACATCAACATGTTCTATTGTCTTCTGTGTTTGTTAGTTCCTGTGAATATATCGTGTTTGAGACATGAACCGGATGTGTGGCTGATTGACAGTGGACGTGAAATAAATGCAGCCAGGTCTGTGCGAGTGCATCCTTGAATGGAAGCTTTGTGGGAAGTGTTTTTTGTGTGAGAATTTGCTTTGTATCAGTTTGGCTGTTCTCATAATCAGATTCCCAAAACGCTAACTGCCAATACAGTTCCAGTGCTGTGAAGTTGATCTGAAAGTGGGACGGAGGTCTGAGCGAGTGCTTCCATGAATGGAAGCCTCTGTGAGAAGTGATGTTTTGTGTGAGAATCCTGCTTGGTATCACTTTGGATGTTCTCATAATCAGATTCCCAAAATGGCCACTGCCAATACAGTTCCACCATTGTGAAGTCAATCCGAAAGCGGGACCACCACAAGATCATTAACCGTTCTGCCGACCCGACCTAATCGGACCATTTGCTCCTCCCAGTTGTTCGATCTTTGATCCTCCCAACACTCCATTCCAACCAATGAAAGGATGATCACATTGTCGTAGGTTTTGTCTCGACTATCTCTCACTCATGCGGTGCTTATGTACGTTGTTCCATTCAACAAATGTTTCTCTAATTGATGATGGTATCTATTGTGCATGCTACTGTACCGTCTCATTTCCCTTTTCAAATGCTAGTGAATTGTAGGAAAAACTGTTCATGGATTTGAGGCTTAAACAGATCGGTGGTAGGCTTGGGAGTTGGCCTTCGTGGCTTGAGCGAGAGTGCAACTGCCTCTTGATTTGATCCTTCTTTTTCATCGCTAATACACTACAGAGTCGGTTGTTCTTGTTTTTTCTACTAGCATGGATACTTAACACTTCGTCCGGCCTGCCGTTGCGCGCCTTATTGGGAAACCATCGGCGTTGACGTGCACTGCTGACTACCATTCAGAGGAGACGTGTACAGTTCACGGACTACCGGACGAAGCGCACACCCCGACTGGTTTTCTTCAAGCCGTACGTCACACTTTTTCTCAATTTTCGTTCAGCAGCACCACTTTTCGCCGAATAACATTTGGCAGCGGTACGTTTTTGCAGCACTTGCTCAGAGGACACTCACTTGGTCAGGACTCATTCGATGCAGTTTTTCGCTGCCATCTCGCGTTCGGAAGAACCGCGTTCGATTGCGTGCACAATGCCAATTCTTCTCAGACGCACATTTCAGCATCACAATCCCGCAACATTTCTCACATTCCGATGCTTATGCACTACCTGGATACCTCCACACCACCAACAACTTGGGTGACAGGGTGATGGAGACTCACAAACGAACTTGTTGGAACGATGTTGACCAACGATTAGGGCGATTTGATGCCTTATTGGAAACCTGGTGACACAAGAAAGCTGCCTTCCGACAGACCCAAGCACACAACATTGGTGAACTCACCAAGACTGTTTTTGGCTTGGTCTAACACTTGGACAAGACCCCTCAACCGAATGAGGCATGTCTATCTTTACTAACAGAGGTTTCTTCCTCGCGCTCACAGCAGTCGAACACACCCCCTGCGCCCGACTTGGATGCTACTATAGTTGCACTCACTTTCCACACTCGCTCAGGGCAGCAGACTCCTACTCAGTGGGTGGAGCTCCCGGTTTTCGCTGGTATGGATCCAAGAGGTTGAATCATGCGCGATGAGATGTATTTTCATATTCACCGGTCCACCAAAGTTAAGAAAATCACCCTGGCTCATTAAGTATGAAGCACATCGATATTCACTGGTTTACAATTCTGGTCGATGTGCACCTGAATTTAACGTGGCCAATGTTCAAAGAGGAGCTAATCGAACGTTTCAGCGACTACGAAATTCAGAACCCCTACGAAGAGCTTGCAGCCCTTCAGCAGCAGAGACCCATCTAGGGATATATTGAGCAATTCAAGTATTGTCGTCCTTATTACCCTGCCAACTTGAGGCTCAATATGTTGGTTATTTCCCACTTGGCCTGGCCAACGACATTCAAAGTTGTGTTCGTATTCACGACCCATTGACCTGATTGCAAGCCATACACTTAGCTCGAAACATGGAGCTCGCTATCACAGGTGTTCCAATCCACACTTGAGGGGCTGATACTTGGAGAGGAAGATGCTGGAAATAAAGAAGGGGTAGCAAAGTGGAGCCCAGATGCAGTTTGCGACAATGAGGAACCAATTCACCATATTCAAACTTGATGACAAGACTGATTTCAAGGGGTGGCCAGTGATGGATACCAAGTTTGGGCGTGGTGGGAAATAAGGGGTACAAGGGTCTTTTAGGGTGAGTTTGTTTGGGGGGAAAGTTTTGGACCCACGTGTGGGATGGAGAATCGTTATATAAGTCATAGTGCGGGGTGGTGGTGGTAAGGGGATACATAGAATATTTGTTTGTTAGGCTGTTAAATAGATCAACTGTAGGTTGGGAGTCCGTCTTCGTATCTATTGTGTATGCTACTGTACCGTCTCATTTCCCTTTTCAGCTGCTTGTGAACTGTAGGAAAAATTGTTCATGGATTTGAGGTGTAAATATTCAAACAACGCCGTAAGAATCTTCGAGTGCTAGCATGATAGATCATATCACTTGTGTTGTTCACCTTTGATTGCCACAAGAATCGCTTCCAAAGCGTTCTCCTTGATCTCTCTAGACTCGAGAATGAGAGGTGGAGGAAGATCGCTCTATGTTCTTGGGAGTGTTCTTGGAGAAGAGAACTCTCTAGGGCTTCGTGAGGATTCTCTGAATTTTTGTGCACAACAAAACAAATGAATTGGATCACTTTACAAATAATATAATTGGGTTTATATATCGCTAGAGTTAGAAATAAATAATTGCACAAGTGCCCTTTATTATTTATTTAATCCCTTGCGGAACCTCATGTTTATAATAATAATAATAATAATATTTCTCGATATGCGGTTAACGTGCGAATTAAAATTAAATAGTATTTATTAAAATAATATTCAATATATATATATATATATATATATATTATTTATCACCCGACCATTAAACTCAGTCCGCTATTCCTTCACAATATTTATTGGGTCTTGAATAATGTCTATTTATTTATTAAATAAATATCACTTCATTATTCAGAAATAAATAAATAAATATTATATTCACTAAATAGCACATAAATATTTGTTAAATATTTCACTCACATAATATTCTCTCAAATAACTAGTGACAGAATATATGCGATCAATCAAAAATGAATAATTGTTATACCACATGGGGGAATAATATTTAATTAACTTATTAAATAATAAATAATAATACATATTATTTAACTGAGATTTTGGATACACTTAGTGTGTGACCCTCTAACCATCTTTCTCAGTGACATTAAGCGAAATAGCCTAAAGTTGAAGGTTAGCGTCTAGCAACACACCATGACACCCACAGAGAAAAAAGTTAATACTGCAAGAATATAATACCTCATACATACGCTCACTGTGCAATATAATCATTTTATCACGATATCTCTAATCAATCAGGTTGCACACTGGTGCCATCAACCTATGTTCTTAATGTCTTTTTCTTTGACTTTTTAGAAATCAAACTTGCCTATAGAATACCATGACCATGGATTTATTTAGGCTATATCATTTCCATCAAGAGGCCTGAGATATCAACTCCTCTTAAAGAACAGAAGGGACAAATCCTTTCTTGCATTATTCATTAATGTAATATTACTCGTGACACACCCAACATATCCTACCTTGCTATGAACATATATCATCACAATTTTCATCAATACATCAAAGTACACGACTCATAATACTCATTAATAATAATATTAAAGTCTAAGGATCAATACACACGTCTGCAGATAAGAACATCCAATAACACACAAATGTGCATTTTCTACTGATGGGTCTCATTCTCATAATATCCTACACTGAATATTACCAAGAGCGTACACCATGAGAAGGTGCCTCAAAGTCCTATGAGTCTCTACCCCTGATAGTCTGGATTATTCGTGTCCCTCAAATGATATCATCCGACTATAGAACATATATTTAAGAATACTGTTGTGGCACTTCTGAGTTCTCATCATAGTGGGGAACTACTATGACCTTTTAATGCGATAAATACTCTTAGGACATTATCACATACTAAATCTTGCAGGAGAACAATCATTACGTGATAATAATTTTATTAACATTCAAAATAATGAATACAAGTTATCATAAAGTATACAAAAGTTGGTTCTAAGGAACTAGCTCCAACAATTGATTCTTTTTCAACCCATTAGTCAACGGGTTCTCACATAATGTTTGTGTGACAACAATCATGTGTTGTTTTTTAGAAATATTTGTAGAAGCCTACATCACAACTTTTATTCCCACATAAATACTATAGGCATTGGACACTCTTGAAATAAGTTGGATGATTCAACCCCACTTGTGATTGATTTTTTTTCAACCCATTAATCAATGGTTTCTCACATAATTTTATAACAATCATGTATAGTTTTTGATAAATATTAGTAGAAGCCTGCATCACCACTTTTATTCCCACATAAATATAGTAGGTATTGGACACTCTTAAAATAAGTCGATGATTCTGCCTTTATACAAGCATAAAAGATAGGATCTTGATTACTAAATCATGTTTCTCAACTTTTTATACCACTTCACCTAAAGAGAGGGTATTCTAGCCAATTCCCATCTATTCCAACTTTTTGAACATGCTTTAGAGTATTTTTGATTTGTTGATATATACACATTTTTCATAAAATCATACACACAACCAATCATCATCCACATAAGGGAACACATAATTTATGTGATTCATCCAATAAGTGTTCCATTTATAGTGAACCTAGCTTTCTAATTATGTATAAAAATACATTAAGCTCACTATAGGTAAAAAAAAGTTTGGATTGGCTCACTAGTAATCATAATAATCATTAACCCTACAAATGTTTTAGTTTGGGTCACTCTCCCACCAAGACTCACAACCTTGGTGGGTTTAGGCTCACTGCCAATTACCTAGTTACTAATAAGGTACACAATGTATATAAATTATAGAGATAAGCATGATATATGTCACCAACTAGAGTTGAACCCCTTCAATAGAGTATTAATTACTCTTCATCATATTTTTCATCGAAGAAGGATGTTCTTAATCCTTCTTCACAAATATTCAAAACATCCCCTATACATCTTCTCTTTATTTTTTAATCTCTAAACTCAATTATGTATCTTGGTATAAATATTTTTGTTGGAAAGGATCTCACTTAGGATGGACCGGATGCGTGGCTGATTTCTGTTAGTTCCTGTGAATATATCGTGTTTGAGACATGAACTGGATGCATGGCTGATTCACAGTGGACATTTTTGGGGTTAATTACTTAAACCCTAAATAAGACAAGATCCACTGTTTGTATAATGGTGAACAAATTGGTAAGTTTTGAATTAATAGATTAGATATGAACGAAAATGGATCAAGAATGACAAACTCAGTCAAGATATTGGGACATGATAAACAGCCAGTGCAGGAATGTAAAGAGGACAACAGATGTAACGTGATTCGACCCCAAGGGGACCTACGTGCATGACGAGAACACCACCAGGGAAACCGGTTTATTAAGAAAGAAAGAAAGAAGAAAATCACAGATTACAGTCTCGAATGCAAAAATTAAAAAAACCACAAAAACTATCCGAGGAGGCTGAGCTTGCTAAACTAGGGGGTAGTGGTCAACCTTGCCACATAGAGTCAGCCCCGTCCACTCCTGGACGGACTCACACACACACACAAGTAGTATACAACATTATACATGACGAAGAAAAGATAAGTCGCTACAGAGCCAAGAACTACAAACCAGATCTTGGTTACGATGAAAATATTATCAAAACGGTTACCACTTGAGGCACAGTCATCCGAATACCCAGAACCAAGATGATCCCTACTGAGTCTCCACCGGAGAAGAATTCCAGTTGTAGGAGGTGGCACGTACAACAACAAAGGGGAGTGCGGGTGGCCGGAGTCTCCTGGACGGTTCGTCCTTCTTCGCGGAGCCGGAGTAGAACCTCACCCACAGAGGTTTTCCAACGAACCAGAGAGAAAACCAAAGACCTCACCAAGAAGAGAAACCCCTAGGGTACAATGAATGAGTGCCAGAGGAAATGTCAAGCAGGTCAGGTGGAGGCACGGGATGGTAGCCACGCAGACGGTAGAGATCAAAAGGATGGTTCACATAACCGAAGCCAAGATGCGCATAACTCAAGTGGCGCAACAAGATAGGTGGGGCGGCGATGCAACATATTGAAATCGATCAAAGAAACGCACTGGGAGCCAAGCTGGACCATCAGATCACTCCCAATCAACGGTCCAAAAACATGCCGCAAGCTATCATAAGGAAAACAATAAACCGAGTTCCAAAAACAAAACCAGCACATAAAATAGAATAGAACCGAAAATGGGAAAACACCCACGTAGGAGCACCATGCAGCTATACAAGGTAAAAAAACTAATAAAATTAATTGTGTTAAATAAACCAACTAATAAAATGAATTCATTTCATTGCAACCATAACACATGTAGGGGCATGTTCAACAAATTTCCACCTTGCAATCAAATTAAATTCAGTGATGGTGTTCTTGCAACCTACATTATAGAATTGGGACTAAATCCATAAGTTTAAGACAATGCATGAATTTAGATAACGAAACAACCTTAGCCAAACTATTGGCCAGGTAATCATTAGTGGGTATCTTGGTAACACTCACTTTACCAGATTCTATAATATCCCTACCAAAATGTATCCTAATGTCTATGTACTTCGATCTACCATGGCATACATAATTTTTAGATAGATGCAAAGCAGATTGGCTATCACAGTGAACTACTATACTATCAGTAGATAATGACAACTCAGAAAACAAACCTCTAAGCCAAATGACTTCATTAATAGCTTCTTTCAAGGAAATATACTCTGCCTCAGTAGTGGAAAGTGCAACCACTGATTGCATGTTGCATTTCCAGGAGATCAGTCCTCCATATGCAAGGAAAACAAAACTAGTGATAAACATTCGGGTGTCAATATTTGCAGCATAATTAGAATCAACAAAACCAACTATATAATTGTATAGACCTGAAAAATTACAAGTATTTTTTTTAATTATTTAGGATTATTACGAGTCTATGAAAATTGACGGTGCGTGATTCCGAGGTCTGGTGTGCATGGAATGAATTTTTGAATTTTTTAAGGTACGTTTAGTAAACATGTGAGTGGCATTTTCTATCTTTTGAACCGGTACTCAGATTAAACATACGAGGGCACTGTTGAATCTGCAGCATTGGGATTTGATTAAGGGAGGTTTCACTTCGACCGCAGAAGGTCAGGAGAAAAATTTAGTTTTTGGACTTTTTAAAGAAAAATAAAATAACATGTAATTGTTATTTTATTTTTATTTTTCTCCAACGGACGAGCGGTGGTGGAGAGAATGGTGACTTGTAAATCCATTTAATGGTTTGACTCATCAACTGTGTAACTCCACCGTTGTGAATTAAAAGAGGTTCATTAATTCATTTAACGAACCTCATTAATTCCTCAATGTGTTACTCACCTTTCCCCCTTATATTTAAATAGAGATCGGGGTGGGGTTTTGGCACGAATTCTTCAAATGAGGAAACTCTGGAGAAGTCCTGCGGAAACATCCACCTAGAGAACGAGACCAGATTCAACGAGTGGTGATGAGTGCCACCGAATCATGAACCAATGACAACGACGAAGGATGTTCCGTCGATCGTCGTTAGCGGACATCTCATCCAGGTAGAGGGTTTATGTTTGACTTTGGTTTAACATTATGTAAATGAGTTTATTTAATCTATAATGTTATATAAATATTCTCCTGCTTGTTATCATGTTAACGCGAAGGGCGCGGGCCGAACACACAAGGCCCAGACCCTCCACCGATTTGTTCATGTTGCGTCCTTCAGGGACGACTTTCCGCAATTTTGTCGGCAATGTGAGATAGAGGGTCACGCTATGATGACGACAGTCCGAGAGACTTGTAGGTGCAGACGACACCAAGAACGGACCACCGGAGCACGTCCGGTGGCCCGCGGAAAGAACCACCAGCATATTATGTCGGTGGAGGCCGGAGGAGGTCCGTGGCAACCAGCTGCGGGTGGTGGGAAGGTGGCGTGCCATTGCGCGCCACGGTGGACAAAGGCGGCTAGCCCGAGCCATCCGTGCGGGAGAAGGGAGGCACCCGCAGGCACCACTGGTGGCAGCAGCTGTTGTAGGAAGGGGCGGCGTGGCCCCACGCCGCGTCACATCGGTTGAAGATCGGTCAACCATCTGGCCGACCGTTGAACGCGGTGGGGCAGTGCCCCACCGGCCATAAGAAACGGCCCCGCATCCGCGGGGCCAGCTAGAGATGCGGTTCAGCTTCAGGCAAATTGAGTCGGATGTGGGCTGGCCGAATGAGCCGAACTCACCTAGCGGGCCGGGCTGGACCCGCAGCCCAGCGGGCCAGCGTGGGTGGGCCGAGCCCCACCCGACGGGCTGGGCCAACCGCAGCCTGGGCCCATGAACTAGTCGGGCCGACCCCAACGGGCCGGACTCAGTGAACCGGGCCAACCCTTAACGGGCCGGACCCGGGTGGGGTTAGGTAGACCCCGAGACCCGTTGCGTCGGGCTGACCTGACTGAGTCGAACATGGGCCAAACCCAACCGACCCCCGAATAAAGGAACGCTCGTAACTGACGAACCAGGTGTCTGTTTAACATGATGTCAGTGGAGTTGGGACCCCTTTTGGGAAGCGGTCCCTCTGGCATATTCCGGCGGGCCTGACGAAGCCGAGCCGAATTGAGGTGCGATCACCCCCGTTTCATAGAAAGGGGTGTAACTAACAGAACGGACGTTTGATCGACGTGCTGTTTATGGCATAAGAAATATTTTGATAAGGCAGTCCTTTGTAGATACTCTAAGTGAGTTTTGATGGAGTTTTATGTGCAACTTGGGTTGGATCAGATTTGAATTCGACCTGGCCCTTTTTACAAAGGTGCCCATATCTCACAGACCGGGCGTTCGATCGACGCGTCGTTTGTCGCATTGGGACCCCGATAACGGGGTGGTACCTTGGGTATAATATTTGTGGGACTTAGTACCATTTGAAATATGACTGATGGATTCAGGAGCAGAGTCTTCTGGAGATCAGGCTTTCTTCGTGCAGGAATCCATTGGCTGGCTGTGACATGAAGAAGAAGAGCGACCAATATAGGTCAACATCATAAACTCCAGAGTGGGATGATCTAGCTGTATGACTAATCATCCCTACCTCTGTACTAGCGACCAATACGAGTCAACACCATCAACCAATATGGGTCAACACCAATGACCAATATGGGTCAGCTCCAGTGACCAATACGGGCCAACACCAGTGACCAGTACGAGTCAACACTAGCGACCAATATGGGTCAGTACCAGCGACCAATACAATTCAGCATCTAGCGACCAATACGGGTCAACATATAATAACCTATATGAGCCAACAGTGGAGTTACTACAAATAGGATGATCTAACTTTACGACTAGTCATCCATATCCCAGTAACCTTGAAGTTATACTGTTAAAGTGAGCTATCTATTTTGCTTTGTGCTTCATGATTTAGATCATACTTGTGATATTACCTTTGTGGTATTTCTTGTGATGTTTTTCTTTGTAGATTACTGAGAGACCTTCAGGGGTCTCAGGGTCCTCTACAGGGTATTGTTATACTCACCCCTGCACGGGCTCCACCCGCACGTGTGTGTTTGGTGCAGACTATTGACGCTTCGAGGCAGAATTTGGAGGTTTGGGACTTGGTGGAGCTTGGTGTGATGGGAGCAGTCGAGATACTCTTCTTCGACTTCAGACTTATAGTTGCTACCCTTCAGGTAGAGCTCCAGGGCAGATGCAAAAGCTGTATACTTTCTTTTCAGTTTCTAGGGCTTGTATTCCGGCCCACTATTTCCAGTTTATAGTTGTACTTATGGTTGTACTTTAATCTCATGGTTATACCTTACTTTTGTCGGTTGTTTACTTCAGTTGCCCTTTTTTATTGTGTACAGATCTCTAAGGAAATGTCTTCCCTGTTCAAGAAAATCCTTCAGGTGTTAGTCACCAACCCCTGGCCTATGGAAGACAAGTTTGGGGTAGTCATGTCTGGGCCCCGTGGGATGGGTCGTGATAAAGTGGTATCAAAGGGTGGTCAGTTCTACCAGAAGAACAAAGAGTATACTTTTAATGAGGCAACAATGTAAAGTGTATTGAGTTCAGTTTTCAGTATAGGGAGTCGAGTGTTGGTGCGACGAATGACGTATCCATACACCAGGACCCTGAATTATATTTTCCGACTCGGTACATGAAAACACCGGTTTCTAGTGTTTTGAAAAGTTTTCTTGATCCTTCTTGAGTTAGCTCACCAGGTATAAATTATTGACCGTGGCACATCTGTTTATTACAGGATGCCTCCACAAAGACATCCAGCCAGGATTCTGATTAGAGATCATGATAGTGGCCCACCGAGCGACGAGGCATCGGTATAAGGACCACTCACAGTGATGGCACCTTCGAGTGGTGTACCAGCAGCAGCACCACCCGTTGAGCAGAAGATGCTACCAGTGGATCATGCATGTCAGCTGAACGCATTGCATGTGTTCCAGAGATAGAGGCCTCTGAGGTTTCGAGGCAAGACAGACCCCCAGGCAGCAGATGAGTGACTTGAGGTGGTTTCATGGGTCTTTCGCTTAGTAGAGACACCCACTGAGCATATGACAATCTTGGCCGCTAGCCTTCTTCAGGGCTCAGCAGGATGATAGTGGAGCTTGACGCTCTAGGTGCATGAGGAGACGACCCTCACCTGGCTGGACTTTAAGAGCCTTTTCAGGGCAGAGTTCGTGCCAACGACACTATGCTCTATGCGTATTCAGGAGCTTCTGCATCTACAGCAGGGCAGTCAGACTGTGGCTCAGTACTCTGCGAGATTTACTGACCTCTCCTGATACTTCACCGACATGGTATGAGACCCTTACTTCAGAACCTGAATATTTAAGCAGGGGATCTGATGAAATATCAGAGTTGTGACAATTTCTCTCAGCATCCTGATACATGCTAGGGTGCTAGAGCGAGCTTTGCTGATGGAGAGCTTCCTTCCCGAGTAGGCACTGACAGTGAGAGCCCCTACCAGATGACAGGTAGCAGAGTTATCTACAGTTTGCAGTAGACAAACGACGCAAAATCCCAAGTGGGATTGACCATTCAGAGGATGACCCGAGGTCGTAGGGTTAGAGGTGCGAGGCTCGAGAGGCCGAGGGAGCCACCAGCGAGGCATGATCTTTTTTTCCTGTAGGGGACAGGGTCACAGAGCTCATGACTTTATGACTCCCCATGGAGATGATCGGCAGATGATGGAGGGGCCACTGAGGTAACAACATAAGCAAGAGCATGAGCATCATCCAGGCAATGGACGAGGTAAGGAAGCAGTATGTGCAGTGAGAGGTGGTCGGGGTCACCATGCACCACCACCACCACCCCTAGGTGGTCCACCACGAGCTTAGGGAGTAGGTGGATGGGGACAGGCCCAACTACAGGTAGTAGAGGCTCACGATCCTGATGTCCCTGAGATGATATGAGGTACGATCTATATCTTCTCTACTTTAGCAGTAGTGCTTATCGACATAGGTGCTAGAAATTCTTTCCTTTCCGTGAACTTAGTTCGGGACTATGAGATTCTAACTGAGATTTTAGCTCAACCTTTGTGTTTGGATACTCCTACGGGAGGAGATTCAGTGGTCACACACTGGTGCTGACAGTGTGATCTTACTCTCAGAGGAGAGAGTTTTAGATCAGATCTTCTAGTAGTGGCGTTGAAGACCTATGATGTCATTCTAGTCATGGACTAGCTATTATCAATTCATTCACAGATTGACTACTTGAGACGCACAGTGCAATGTACCCATAGAGATGGAGGCCGATTTTCCTTTGTTGTTGAGAAGGAAAACAGAGTAGCACGAGATGGACTTGTGCTTAGGAGGGTGAAGTTGATGTTATTAATATTTTCATGACTTATTATATTCCCCCTTTACTGATTTTATATGAAATGTGCATAATTTGTGTGAAATATTAATGTTTTAATATTAAATATAATATTTGAGCATTTTTAGAAGTAGTCCAATTGAGTCAGTTTAATGTTTTAATAATAACTGTCACTATACTGATCCAAATTGTGTGGTTCTTGTTTTGTAGGATTCTCCTTTCAATAAACAACATTTCATTAGAAGGAACCATGATCCAATTATGCCATTTGAAGGGTCATATGGTCCTCACAAACAAGACCAAAGAATCTGTGAACAAACTGGACCAGCCTTGAAGATTGATTTACTGGGCTCCATCCAGAAGTCCAAAAACATTAACTCTCCACCATAATTTGGGGGACACTACATGTCATCTTGGATAAAAATTTCAAGGCCCAAATCCAAGTACAAGGGGCCCAAATAAATATTTGAAGTCCATCCCACCATTCTGTCCGAGAATTAAAATCAGTATAGTATGCATGACATATCTCCTGATGTAAGCATCAAATCGAGCTGAGATTTTGCAGTGTGAAATAGGAGATATAGGCGGCCGACTTTTTTGAAGCAACCATTCGTATTTGAAGGCATATTCATATTCAAAACCCTTTCACATTATGGACTTCAAAAAGACTGGATTGAAATGGACAGTTTACCTTTATTTATTAAAACCGCCATAACTTTGGATCCACTTGTCCAAATGCCTCCATATTTTGGCAGTAGTCGGAAAACTTTATTATCTACAACTTTGAAGAAGGAGATATTTGGAGATTCGGCTATCTGAATAGCCAAATTGGCGATGAAAGTGGAGGGACAGATTAGGAATGCAAACAGTCCACTCCTTGGGCTATAAATACTCTCCCCTTCTCTCCTTGAGAGGGGTTGGCATTTCAGAAGAGAGGATATCATATTGGCACGACCAAAGCCTTGCCAAAGTCTTGGGAGGACCTTCCATACTCAAGTTTTCACTTGAGAGACCTTTCCTCCTCTCTTTGTTTTCACTTACTTTTGTGTTCTTCATTTTTGTAATCTTGTAATTCTCTTTCTTTGTAATTCTGTTTTAATGAAAGTTACTTCTTCAATATCTCTTATTCTCATCCACCTTCTGTAGTTTAATATTTATGTTCCTAAAATAGTTTAAATTCAGTTGAATCCCCTTCCCTTCTTTTGCTTCCTCATTCAATCGAAAATCCGTTTTTAATTATCATCATCGTTCGTGTGTGTGTGTCAACGTACCACTCTTTTCTAATCCCTTTCTTTTTCTTCTATTCTTAATTTATCATCATAATTATTTTAACCAGAATATTAAACATCCAAATGTCTGAGTAAATCTCTCATTGGGGTGAGTTATAATTCGGGGATGTTAAGTGATTGAGAGTTTTGCTCGATGAGTATTCTTTAAATTAATATTGTGTATGTTAAACTTAATATGTCATGGATTAATGATATGTTTTGTTTAACGAGTGGTTTCCATGGATTATTGGAACCATAAATACACTACCATAAATAAGTTTTGATTGATATTAGAACCCTAAGTTAAGTTAAGGCTTGAATTAAAGCCTTCACACTTAGGAATTCCAATCAACGTCAACTTATGACATGGGTGTTAATTTAATGCAATACAAAGTAAGGCTCAAGGATATCACATGCTTAACTCCCCAATGATGAACTCACCCTAATCTTTATCAATTTGGTAAATCAAACATCATCCATAAATCATTTCAATTAAGCTCTGCAAACAAACCCCCCTAATCAAAATACAATCAACTAAAAACAAACGACTACTACAAAGTATCATCGCCGAGGATTCGAACCGAGTGCTGCTATACACATTAGCAGAGCACCGGAACTTTGACCGGTCGATAGGCGACAATCGGCCGTGCGTTTCAAATGGCGCCGTTGTCGGGGATGGTGCTTTAAGTAGTCATTAGTTTCTGGTTATTGTCAAAAAAACACAAAAAAAAAAACAAATTAAAAAAAAAAATTTGAAAAAAAACACAAAGAAAAACCCGTCTTCCTCTTTCTTCCAAAATCTCTATGAATGCCCCGTAGCCTTCCAAAAAATCCCTCGGATTTGTTTGACCCTGAAATTGAGCGAACACTTCGCCAACTTAGGAGGAACATAAGAGATACTCAAATAATTCAAGAACCAGTCCTCATCCAACCAGTTGAAATTGAAATGGCCAATCCTAGGGAACAAACCCTAAAAGAACTTGTTACCCCTGATATGAATTACCAACCTCTTGGTATTCAATATCCAAACATTGAAGCTGACTTCGAACTCAAATAGGGTTTGATTCATCTTCTCCCTCATTTTCACGGGCTAGCCGGTGAGGATCCACATCTTCACCTTAAAGAGTTCCAAGTAGTATGCTCTACCATGAAGCCTCAAGGGGTTTCTGAAGAACAAATCAAGCTTAGAGCTTTCCCCTTTTCCCTAGCGGATTCTGCCAAGTCTTGGATCTACTACCTCCCACCTGGTTCCATAAACTCATGGGTTGACATGAAGAGAATTTTCCTTGAGAAGTTCTTTCCCGCTTCCCGAACAGCTTCTATCCGAAAGGAAATAAGCGGCATCCGTCAATTCCCTAATGAATCACTCCATGAGTATTGGGAGAGGTTCAAAAAGCTTGTGGAAACTTGTCCACACCATCAAATCCCTGACCAACTCCTGATCCAATACTTCTATGAGGGGTTATTGGCTATGGAGCAAACTCTCATTGATGCCGCAAGTGGCGGTGCTCTTGTTGACAAAACTCTTGCAGCTGCACGAGAACTCATAAGAAACATGGCTGCAAACACGCAGCAATTCCATACTCGAGCACATACTCAAGTGAAACAAGCCCAAGAGAATCAATCCATAGAGCCCAACAAGATGACTGAGTGGATGAGTGAACTTACAGGTCTTGTGCGTCAACTAGCGGTGGCTATCAAAGCCCCAACCTCATCTTCTCCACAGTCACTATTCCCTGGACCTATTAAGAATTGTGGAATCTGCAACTCTCCATCTCATCTGACTGACACATGTCCACAACTTCAAGATGATCCATCTGATTCATCTAGTCCAATGGAGCTCAATGCGGCATATGCTCAGCGAAACTTCAACCCTCAACAATCAGGTCAGTTTGTTAGAAACTTCAACCAACCCCACTCTGAGCCCTTCTCTTCTACCTTTAACCCACCTCTGAGGTATGGTAATACCATTTCTCATCCTCCTCAGTTCCCTCATCAAAATCCAAACCAGTTCCAATATGGTCAAAGTGGTGGTAACATCCATCAACCTTATCCTTTTTTTCCTCAACCCCAAAGGAACAATCCTCCTCCTGGATTCCACTATCCTAACGAGCCTTCCCAATTCCCCACCCAATACAATCGCTTTCCCAAGAACCAAAATAAAGGCCAACCCAATTTGGGACAAACTTCTTCTTCTAAACAACCATGGGAAAGTGTTGTAGAGGATCTTGCTTCCTTCACCCATTCTAGCCTTAAAAACATTGAAACTCAAATAGGTCAACTTGCATCCCACCTTAGCCAGCAACAACCATCCAATTCATCCCAACTCCCAGCTCAACCATTACCCAACCCTAAGGGTAATGTAAGTGCAATTGCACTTAGATCGGGAAAGCAAATTGCTATGCCCCATGCTGATTGCTCTACCTCCCCTTTCGATGTTGATCTAGAAAATGAAAAGAACAAAAAGCTGGAAAAGTAACTTGAATCCACTCCTTCACCTCCTTCCATTCCTCTAAGGAACCCAATTCCTTTTCCTCAAGCCATCTCCAAGCCTAAGAAGTCCTTTGAACCTGATCCTGAAATGATTGACATGTTTAGACGTGTTGAAGTGAACATCCCCCTCTTAGATGCCATTAAACAAATCCCTAAGTATGCCAAGTTTCTTAAGGAATTGTGCACCCATAAGAGGAAACTTAGGAACATTGAAAATGTTTCAACCCAACAGTCCATTCCCATGAAGTGCAAAGATCCAGGGACCTTCACGGTTCCATGTCAAATAGGGAGTTCCAACTTTGATGATGCACTCATAGACCTTGGAGCCTCAATAAATGTCATGCCCAAATCCATTTTCTCCAACCTTGGTCTAGGTCCCTTGCACCCAACGGGTGTTGTCATTCAATTAGACAATCGAAGCACTACCAGTCCTGAGGGGATAATTGAGGATGTTCTTGTTCGGGTCAATGATCTTATCTTCCCAGCTGATTTCTATGTCCTTGACATGGAAGGTGAGACGACCTCTTCTCGATCTCCCCTAATTCTAGGAATACCATTCCTCATGACTGCGAGAACCAAGATTTATGTCCATTCAGGCATCTTATCCATGGAATTCGGTGACCAAATGGTCAAGTTCAACATTTTCCAAGCCATGCGATACCCATCTGAGGATCACTCTGCATTCTCAATCCATGCTTTTGAGGACACTTCTAAGATTCAATCGAACCCCAATCCACCATACTCTTCATGTTCTAATGATAAAGGATCTTGTGAAATCTGCACCATGATTAACAAAGTCATAAATGGTGAAGTTGATGTGGACCTCTCATTCATAGACTCCATCAATCTAGAGGAACTTGAAAACTCTCTTGAATCCCACATCAACTCTGATCTCTACTGCTCTACCTTGGACAGTGTTGAGGAAAATGATCCAAACCCATCTGGAATCCCTTCTCCTGCTCCTAACTTGTCTACCTCTCAAATAAAGGCTGAAACTGATCTAAAACCACTTCCTTCACACCTCAAGTATGCATTCCTTTTCCATGATCCCTCCTACCCTGTCATTATCTCTGCTTCACTTTCTGAAACTGAGGAGTCCCAACTTGTTCAAGTGTTAGAGGAAAAAAAAATGCCTTAGGTTGGACCCTAGAGGATATTCCAGGAATCAACCCTGCCCTTTGCATGCATCACATCCATCTAGAGGAATCATCCAAACCAATTAGGCAACCTCAAAGAAGACTCAATCCACTCATACTTGAGGTAGTTAGGGAAGAGATTACCAAGCTTCTTCAAGCTGGTATTATCTACCCAATTTCTGATAGTGAATGGGTTAGTCCAATTCAAGTTGTTCCTAAGAAAGGTGGGATAACAGTTGTCACAAATGAACATGGAGAAGTGGTCACAACTCGAGTGAAAAACAAATGGCGTGTGTGCATCGATTATCGCAAATTGAATGCT
Organism: Viscum album; assembly: GCA_963277665.1. Classification (NCBI taxonomy): domain Eukaryota; kingdom Viridiplantae; phylum Streptophyta; class Magnoliopsida; order Santalales; family Viscaceae; genus Viscum; species Viscum album. Next base: position 1,670,704,288 of record OY728158.1, read on the forward strand.
GAAACACGAAAAGATCACTACCCACTTCCTTTCCTTGACCAAATGCTTGAGAGATTGGCCGGAAAGTCACACTATTGCTTTCTTGATGGTTACACCGGCTACTTCCAAATTCCAATCGCACCTCAAGACCAAGAAAAGACCACATTCACTTGCCCCTTTGGAACCTATGCCTATAGGCGAATGCCTTTTGGCTTTTGTAATGCTCCTGCAACATTCCAGCGGTGTATGATGAGTATCTTTTCTGAATTCATTGAGAATTGCATGGAGGTCTTCATGGATGACTTTACCATTTATGGCGAGTCATTTGAATCTTGCTTACATTCACTCTCTTTGGTCCTTCAAAAGTGTGTCAAGTGCAACCTTGTGCTGAATTTTGAAAAATGTCACTTCATGGTTTCAAATGGGATTGTTCTAGGGCACATAATTTCTCAAGAGGGTATCCAAGTTGATCCAGCCAAAATTGAGGTGATCCAATCACTTCCTAAACCCAAATCAGTTCGAGACATTCGGTCCTTCCTTGGTCATGCCGGTTTCTATCGGCGATTCATTCAGAACTTCAGCAAGATTTCCCTCCCACTCACTCGTTTACTTCAAAATGATGTCACATTCAATTTTGATGAGGCTTGCAAGAGATCCTTCATTGAACTCAAATCTGCTCTCACATCTGCTCCAATAATCCAACCCCCAGATTGGTCCTTACCATTTGAATTGATGTGTGATGCTTCTGATAGGGCCATTGGGGTTGTTCTTTGTCAAAGAAGAGAAAACATTCCTCATGTCATCTTTTATGCCTCAAAAAAATTGGATGAAACTCAATCACACTACACTGTGACTGAAAAAGAACTTTTAGCTATGGTTTTTGCCTTGGATAAATTCCGGCCCTATCTCTTAGGTTCCAAAATCATCATCTTCACGGACCACTCAGCATTAAAGTTCTTACTTAAGAAAAGTGATTCCAAACCAAGGCTAATAAGATGGATTTTAATGCTCCAAGAGTTTGACCTTGTGATAAAAGATAAACCTGGAAAAGAAAACCCTGTGGCTGACCACCTGAGTAGAATTTCTAATTCTTCTCATTCTGAAATAATTGATCCTGAATTTCCAACTGAACACCTCTCATCTCTCACTCCAAAGTTACCATGGTATGCCCCAATTGTCAATTACTTGGTTTCTGGTGTTTTCCCTAAATATTTTTCAAAAGAACAAAAAGAAAAGATGAAAAGTGATTCAAAGCATTATTTTTGGGAAGATAATAAACTTTGGAAAACTGGGGCTGACATGGTAATTAGGAGATGTGTTGATGAAACTGAACAATCCTCCATCTTGGAATTCTGCCACTTAATGCCTGGAGGTGGCCACTTTGGACCACAAAGGAATTCTCGAAAGGTCCTAGATTCTGGATTCTTTTGGCCTTCACTCTTCAAGGACTCACACGAGTTCTGTCAATCATGTCCCACTTGCCAAAAGTTTGGCACAATTTCCAAAAGAAACGAAATGCCTCAAAAGCCATTAATCTTCTGTGATCTTTTCGATGTTTGGGGCATCGATTTCATGGGACCTTTTCCCCCTTCCAATGGATTATCCTATATTCTCCTTACTGTTGACTATGTTTCTAGGTGGGTCAAGGCCAAACCCACTAGGAAAGATGATGCTCAAACTGTGAGTGAGTTCCTCAAAACCCATATCTTCCATCGATTCGGAACACCACGTGCTTTGATAAGTGACTTAGGAACTCATTTCTGTAATAGAACCATGGAGTCACTTTTGAAAAAGAATGGGGTTGTACATAAAACATCCACTGCATATCACCCTCAAACAAATGGAATGGCTGAACTTTCTAACAGAGAAGTGAAAAGAGTGCTTGAAAGAATTGTTAAGCCCACAAGAAAAGACTGGCCCGATAGACTTGGTGAAGCACTTTGGGCCTATCGAACAGCCTATAAGACACCCATTGGGATGTCTCCATTTAGGCTAGTATTTGGTAAAGCCTGTCATTTACCAGTTGAAATCCAACATAAGTCATTTTGGGCTGTCAAAACTTGTAATTTTGATTGTGAAAAATATGGTGAAGAAATATTGTTGCAGTTGACTAAATTGGAGGAGCTTCGTCTCGATTCGTATGAGAACTCCATTCTCTACAAAGAAAAGGCAAAGTCACTCCATGACAAGCACATTCTTCAAAAGGTATTTCATGAAGGTGAAAAGGTAATGCTCTTCAATTCTCGATTTCGACTTCACCCAGGTAAGCTCAATTCTCGTTGGGATGGACCTTTTATTATTACTAATGTTTACCCATTTGGTGCAGTGCAAGTCCAAGACCCTTCTTCAAAAAGAACATTCACGGTAAATGGACACCGGTTAAAGCATCACCATGAGAGGCCATTCACTTCAGGTTCCACATCGACTTCCATTGACCCACCACTAGGTGGAAACAGCGACCCACCAAATCCAAACCAGGGGGCACCTCTTTCCCTTTAACTCTCTCTCTCCTCAATCTCTCTTCCCTCTCTTCTTCTCTCTATTTCTTCTTCTTCCTCTCTCCCTCTCATTTTTTTTACAACATTCTTCCACAACCTTTTTTCTATTTTCTTTTTTGTGTGGATGTGTCATTAAAAATAAAAAAAATAAAAAAAAATTAATTAAAAAAAATGAAAAAAAGGGTGTCATAATTACTCATCATCCATTATTGAAATTCTGTCCAACCATTTTGGGGAGTCAAAAGGCTCGTTTTAAACTCAAATATATTGAATTTTTATATCAAACTTGGGTAAACAATTTTGTGTCAATAACAAACATTTTGAATGAACAATTTTTGGTGGAAAATGATTCTCCCCTACCGTGAGGAATAACATTAGCCTTCATGCCAAGGTCATCTATGGCCATCTTTTTCATTGTGTGTCTTCACCACTGATTGTGAGTCTTGAGTTTGTGGACCTTCGAGCTGAATTTCCATCTTTTGTGTGCATTAATATGATAGAGGCATTTTCTAAGCCACATGAGAATCAGAATAGCCAAATAGCCTCCCGTTACCCTTACATTGATCCTACTTTTGAAAGCCCCTTTGAGCCTATGAAAACCTTTATTTTGATAGCCACATTACAAGCCTAATACCTTGTCCCACCCAACATCTTCATGGATTTTCATTGTACAATTTATTGAAATTTAAGTGTGGGGGGAATGGACTTCATTTTTGGGCGTACTTTCATTGATTTCCAATGTGTCATCATATGCTTGAGGGCAAGCATCCATTCAAGTGTGGGGGAGAGGTTGTAATTCTGTGAGATTTGGGGTGTATATGTGTAATTTTCATTTGTAAAAAAGTCATTGAAAAGTGTTCAAAAAAAAATGAAAAAAAAATTATATTAAAAAAAAATGAAAAAAAAGGAATGGGTTGTGTCTTGGGTGGGTCAAAAATCATTCATCATCAACCTTTGATCATGTTATAACTACTAAAATTAGTTCCATGAGGAGATCAAGCATGGGTTGGGAGATGACTGTGAGACTTGTTTCAAGCACAACTTTCGAAAAAAAGAGAAAAAAGAGAAAAAAAAGAACACTTGAATCATCTTGTATTGTGTCATTATTGGAAGTCTTCCATGTTGTAAATATTCCATCATCTCACCCTATTCCATTTTCTATCTCCATCACTTTTCATTCATCACACATTCATGCCCTTGTAAATATGTGTTTCTATTTCCTTTCAAATCAAATTTCAAAAAATGTGCATTGATTTTTCCATGTTGGTGTTTTTAACCCCTCTTTTACTTTGGACATTATATACCTACCGTCCCATAGCCACTGAAAAACCCCTTAAAAGACCTCTTGATTCTTGTACAAATTAGATTTGGGAATGGAAGCCGAGAGCTCTTACAAACTCTTGATTTTCACTTTTTGTTGGTGAATGAGTGAACCTCCTAAAATACATTTTTATCATCATGAGAGGAGTAAGTTTTGAGTGCCTACATTTTCCAATTCAAACCTTGAACATGAAAAAATGAATTGTTTCTGATGCATTATTGTGAACCAAATTTGTGATGGAATTCAATATGGATGAGTGAAATAGTCTAAACCTTCCCTGATTGGAGAAAACAAAATTTTAATATTTGTTGGTGAGTGAAAATGATTTTGCGATGTTTTTATATTTGTTGCACATGAGGACATGCACAAAACTAAGTGTTGGGGAGTTGATGTTATTAATATTTTCATGACTTATTATATTCCCCCTTTACTGATTTTATATGAAATGTGCATAATTTGTGTGAAATATTAATGTTTTAATATTAAATATAATATTTGAGCATTTTTAGAAGTAGTCCAATTGAGTCAGTTTAATGTTTTAATAATAACTGTCACTATACTGATCCAAATTGTGTGTTTCTTGTTTTGTAGGATTCTCCTTTTAATATACAACATTTCATTAGAAGGAACCATGATCCAATTCTGCCATTTGAAGGGTCATATGGTCCTCACAAACAAGACCAAAGAATCTGTGAACAAACTGGACCAGCCTTGAATATTGATTTACTGGGCTCAATCCAGAAGTCCAAAAACATTAACTCTCCACCATAATTCGGGGGACACTACATGTCATCTTGGATAAAAATTTCAAGGCCCAAATCCAAGTACAAGGGGCCCAAATAAATCTTTGAAGTCCAGCCCACCATTCTGGCCGAGAATTAAAATCCGTATAGTATGCATGAAATATCTCCTGATGTAAGCATCAAATAGAGCTGAGATTTTGCAGTGTGAAAGCGGAGATATAGGTGGCCGACTTTGTTGAAGAAAACATTCTTATTTTAAGGCATCTTCATATTCAAAAACCCTTTCACATTATGGACTTCAAAAATACTGGATTGAAATGGACAGTTTACCTTTATTTATTAAAACCGCCATAACTTTGGATACACTTGTCCAAATGCCTCCATATTTTGAAAGTAGTCGGAAAACTTTATTATCTACAACTTTGAAGAAGGGGATATTTGGAGATTCGGCTGTCTGAATATCCAAATTGGCGATGAAAGTGGAGAGACAGATTAGGAATGCAAACAGTCCACTCCTTGGGCTATAAATACTCTCCCCTTCTCTCCTTGAGAGGGGTTGGCATTTCAGAAGAGAGGATATCATATTGGCAAGACCAAAGCCTTGCAAAAGGCTTGGGAGGACCTGCCATACTCAAGTTTTTACTTGAGAGACATTTCCTCCTCTCTTTGTTTTCACTTACTTTTGTGTTCTTCATTTTTGTAATCTTGTAATTCTCTTTCTTTGTAATTCTGTTTTAATGCAAGTTACTTCTTCAATATCTCTTATTATCTTCCACCTTCTGTAGTTTAATATTTATGTTCCTAAAATAGTTTAAATTCAGTTGAATCCCCTTCCCTTCTTTTGCTTCCTCATTCAATCGAAAATCCGTTTTTAATTATCATCATCGTTCGTGTGTGTGTGTCAACGTACCACTCTTTTCTAATCCCTTTCTTTTTCTTCTATTATTAATTTATCATCATAATTATTTTAACCAGAATATTAAACATCCAAATGTCTGAGTAAATCTCTCATTGGGGTGAGTTATAATTCGGGGATGTTAAGTGATTGAGAGTTTTGCTCGATGAGTATTCTTTAAATTAATATTGTGTATGTTAAACTTAATATGTCATGGATTAATGATATGTTTTGTTTAACGAGTGGTTTCCATGGATTATTGGAACCATAAATACACTACCATAAATAAGTTTTGATTGAGATTAGAACCCTAAGTTAAGTTAAGGCTTGGATTAAAGCTTTCACACTTAGGAATTCCAATCAACGTCAACTTATGACATGGGTGTTAATTTAATGCAATACAAAGTAAGGCTCAAGGATATCACATGCTTAACTCCCCAATGATGAACTCACCCTAATCTTTATCAATTTGGTAAATCAAACATCATCCATAAATCATTTCAATTAAGCTCTGCAAACAAACCCCCCTAATCAAAATACAATCAACTAAAAACAAACGACTACTACAAAGTATCATCGCTGAGGATTCGACCCGAGTGCTGCTATACACATTAGCAGAGCACCGGAACTTTGACCGGTCGATAGGCGAAAATCAGCCGTGCGTTTCAGCAGTCGATTACATATCAGCTGGATTACATGACCTTTGACATGGTGGATGAGGCAAGTCCATAGTTCCTAGCGGTGGTGGATGAGTATGAGGACGTCTTTCCAGAATATGTCTCAGGACTACCTCCTCATAGAGATGTAGACTTCCACATTGACTTGTACCTAGGAACACCACCGATATCTACACCAGCATATCGGATGGCCCCTGCGGAGCTCCGGGAGTTGAGGGTATAGTTGGAGGACTTATAGAGGGAGGGATTTGTAAGGCCTAGTGTTTCTCCATGTGCATCCCCAATGTTGTTTTATAAGAAGGCAAATGGAAGTTTGAGGCTATGCATGGACTTCTAGTGCCTAAACCAGGTGACCATGAAGAACAAGTATCCTCTTTCAAGGATTGATGATTTGTTTGATCAGTTGATTGAAGATATACCTCATATCAGGCTATCACCAGCTCAGGGTACGGGATGAGGACGTACTGAAGATAGCCTTCAGATGTCGGTATGGCCATTACGAGTTCTTGGTGATGCCTTTCGGTGTAACCAATGATCTAACAATGTTTATGGGGATCATGAATAGGATATTTCAGCCATACCTCAATTTCTTTATGGTGGTCTTCATCAACTACATCTTGGTGTACTCATCATCTGAGGAAGAGCACTTTGTACACTTAAGGATAGTTCTGGACACACTTTGGGAGCACCAGTTATATGGGAAGCTCTCAAAGTGTGATTTCTTGATATGAATGGTCCACTTCTTGGGACACGTCATCTCAGAGGCTGGAGTTTTAGTGGATCCAATGAAGATCGAGGTGGTACTTGCTTGGGAGCCACCCAGGAGTGTTATTGAGGTGTGGATCTTCCATGGATTATTAGGCTATTATTGGAGGTTCGTACCTGATTTCTCCAGAGTAGTAGCACCTATGACTACCTTGACGAAGAAGGGGAAACCCTTCCTGTGGTCAGAGACATTCCAATAGAGCTTTCAATAGCTGAGACAGAGCTTGACCAGCGCTCCCATCCTGAGGTTTCTGAAGGAGGGCACTGACTACGTGGTTTAATGTGATGCATCAGGGGCCCGACTCAGTTGCGCCCTGATGTAGGGTGATGCAGTGATTGCTTATGGCTCACGATAGCTGAGGCCTCATGAGCAGAATTATGCGACTCACGACTTGGAGTTGGAAGTAGTGGTCTTCACACTGAAGATGTGGCGACACTACTTGATGGGCGAGCGGTTCATTGTTTACTTAGACTACAAGAGTCTCAGATATATCTTCACATAGAAAGATCTGAATCCGAGACAGTGATGTTGGCTTGAGTTCCTTTAAGACTAAGACTTTGAGATAGTCTATACTCCTGGTAAGGAGAACATAGTGGCAGATTCACTTAGCCAGAGATCGATTTTGCAACTACTGAATGAGGCTTCAGAGCAGTTAGCCTCGCTTCAGATATCCTACATGGATAGAAATGAGACAGTCTACCTCCAGTCGATGATAGTTGCCCCTACAATCCTTCAGCAAGTCAGGGAGGCACAACTTAGAGACAACAGCTGTGAGACTACACGTGCTCAGATATCCTCAGTCCATGCAACTGATGGATATTCTAAATTTAGGGAGCACACTATCCTTTTCAGAGGACGTACAGTTGTACCAGTGGTGCTATGAGAGGAGGTGCTGAGGGAGTTCCATATATCCCCCTTGGTAGTACATCCAGGCATGATGAAGATGTATCAGGACCTCCGACATCAGTACTGCTGGTTAGGGATGAAGAAAGCTATGATGAAGTTTGTTTCTAGATTCCCCACTTGCCAGCAAGTGAATGCTGAGCACTAGGTACCAGCAGGCATGACCCAACCCCTCGAGATACCAGAGTGGAAGTGGGAAGCGATATCGATGGAATTCGCGATGGGGTTACCACATATGTCCAGAGGGCATGATACCATCTGGGTGATCGTTTACTGACTCACCAATTCGGTCCAGTTCCTTGCTATTCGAGAGAAGGGTTCGGTAGTGAGATTGGGACGTCTCTATGTTCAAGAGATCGTGCGACTTCACAGGGTTCCTTCGACGATAGTCTCAGATCGTGACACATGCTTCACATCCTGGTTGTGGAAAGGATTGCAAGAGGATTTTGGGACTCAACTTTACTTGAGCACAACTTTTCACCCACAGACAGATGGTCAGACTGAGCAGACCATCTAGACCATGGAGTACATGCTTCATGCATGTGTCCTAGATTTTGGTCATAGTTGGGAGGACCACCTATCCTTGTGGGAGTTCACGTACAACAATAGCTATCACTCCACCATTGGTATGACCCATTTTGAGGCATTGTATGGATGACCGTGCAGATCTCCCTTGTACTGGACGGATCCAGGAGAGCCAACACTCATGGGCCCAGAGATGGTACAGACTACCACTGAGAAGGTTCAGATCATCCGAGAGAAGATGAAGATTGCACAGAGTCTATAGAAGTCCTATGCTGATAGAAGACAAATTCCAATGGAGTTCCAGGAGGGGGACTACGTATTCTTGCGAGTCTCCCCTCGATGGGGACTACAGAGATTTGGCCAAGGTGACAAACTCTGACCGAGGTTTATCAGACCATTCCTGATACTTTAGAGTATTGGCAAGGTGGCGTACCGCTTTGCACTACCACCATGGTTGGAGAGGGTGCACGATGTCTTCCACGTATCCTAGCTGAGGAGATACGTGCATGACCCATCTCACGTCATCGACCATGGAGAGCTGGAGATTGATGACGAGGAGACTTTTGCAGAGTACTCGGTGGAGATAGAGGATTGATAGGAGCAGATCCTTCGTGGGTGGTCGATACCTCTGGTGCGCATTCTGTGGTAGCATGAGAATATCCAAGAGAGCACATGGGAGCGAGAGGCTCATATGGGTGCCCAATACCCCTCTTTGTTTGTGTAGCCTTGTTTGGCTTTCGGGGATGTAAATCCCCAAGGTGGGGATAATATAAAGACCTGTAAAATTCCATGTAATTTTTTTAATTATTTGAGATTATTACAAGCCTGTGAAAATTGAAGGTGCGTGATTTCGAGGCCTGATGTTACTGGAATGAATTTTTGAAATTTTTTAAGGTACGTTCAGTAAACGCACGAGCGTCATTTTCTATATTTTGAACCGGTGCTCAGATTAAAAATCCGAGGGCATCGTTGAATCTGCAGAACCGGGATTCACTTAAGGGAGGTTTCACTTCGACCGTAGTAGGTTGGGAGAAAAAGTTAGTTTTTGGACTTTTTTAAGAAAAGTAAAATAACATGTAATTGTTATTTTATTTTTCTTTTTCTCCAATGAATGAGCGGTGGTGGAAAGACCAATGACTTGTCAAGACATTTAATGTCTTGACTCATCAACTGCATAACTCCACCATTGTGAATTAAAAGAGGTTCATTAATTCATTTAATGAACATCATTAATTTCTCAACGAGTTACTCACCTGTCCCCCTCCTATTTAAATGGAGCTCGGGTGGGGTTTTGGAACAACTTCTTCAAACGTGAAAACTCTGACGAAGTCCTATGACAACATCAACCTGGAGGATGAGACCGGATTCAGTGAGTAGTGACGAGTGCCACAGAATCACGAACCAACAATAATGACGAAGGAGGTTCCATCGATCGTCGTTAGTAGACGTCTCATCCAGGTAGGGGGTTTATGTTTGGCTTTGGTTTAAAATTATTGAAATGAGTTTATTTAATCTTTAATTTTATATAAATATTCTCCCACTTGTTATTATGTTAATGCGGAGGGTGCGGGCCAAACGAACAAGGCCCAGACCCTCCGCTGCTTTGTTCATGTTGCGTCCTTTAGGGACGACTTTCCTCAATTTTCGCGGCAACGAGAGACAGAGGGTCACGCTATGACGACGATAGTCTGGGATACTCATAGGCATAGATGACACCAAGAACAGACCACCAGAGCACGTCTGGTGTCCCGCAGAAAGAACCACCGGTGCGCCATGCTGGCGGCGGCCGACAGTGGCCGGAGGAGGCCCGCGACAACCGGACGTGGGCGGTGGGAAGGCGGCGCGCCATTGCATGTCGCAGTGGCCAGAGGAGGTCAACCTGAGCTGGATGCATGGGAGAAGGGCGACGCCCGTAGGCATTGCCGGCGGGCCGCTACAGGAGGGGCAATGCGACTCCACGCCATTCCGCATTGGCTGAAGACTGGTCAGCCATCTGGTTGATCATTGCACGTGGTGGGGTAGCGCCCCACCGACCTGATGAAATGTCCCCACGTCCGTGGGGCCAACTAGAGATGTGGTCCCCCTTTAGGCAGACTGGGTCAGACGTTGGCCGACCGAACGGGCCGAACTAGCAGCCTAACAGGCCAGTGCGGGTGGGCTGAGCCCGACCCGGCGGGCTGGGCCAACCGTGGCCCTGGCCCACGAACGAGTCGGGCTGACCCCAACTAGCCAGACCCAGTGAACCAGGCTGAACCTTAATGGGCCGAACCCAGGCGGGGTCAGGTAGACCCTGGGACCCGTTGCGTTGGGCCAGCCTGACCGAGTTGGATCGGGCCCAGACCTAACCGACCCTCGAATAAAGTAACGTCAGTAACTGATGAACCTAGTGTCCGTTTGACACACCTTCAGTGGTGTTGGGACCTCTTTTGGGAAGCAGTACCTTTGGCATATTCTGGTGGGCCCAACCAAGCCGTGCCGGATTGAAGTGTGATCACCCTCGTTTCACGAAAAGGGGTGTAACTAGCAGACCAGGCATCCGATCGATGTGTTGTCTATGGCATAAGGACCCTTGTGACAAGGAGGTCCTTTAAAGATACTCTAAGTGAGTTTTGACAAATTTTGACATGCGGCCTGGGTTGGATTACACTTGAATCCAACCAGGGCCTTTTTACAAAAGTGCCCATATCACACAGAGCAGACGTCCGATCGACGCACCGTCTGTCATGTTGGGACCCCTGTGATGGGGCGGTCCCTTGGGTATAATTTTCGTGGGACTTTGTACCGGTTGAAATATGACTGATGGCTTGAGGAGTAGAGTCTTCTGAAGATCAAATGTGTTTCGTGCAGGAATCCAGTGGCTGGCTGTGACATGAAGAAGAAGAGAGACCAATACGGGTCAAAATCAGAAACTCCAGAGTGAGATGATCTAGCTATACGACTAATTATCCCTACCTCTGTACCAATGACCAATATGGGTCAGCACCATCGACCAATACGGGTCAGCACGAGTGACCAATATAGGCCAACACTAGCAACCAATACGGGTCAGTATCTATCGACCAATACAGGTCATCATATAGTGACCTATACGGGTCAGCAGTGGAGTTACTATGGATAAGATGATTTGGATTTACGTCTAGTAATATTTATCCCAGTATCCTTGAAGTTATACCATTAGAGTGAGCTGTCTCTTCTGCTTTGTGCTTCATGATTTAGATCATTCTTATGATATTACCTTTGTGGTATTTCTTATGATGTTTTCCTTTGTGGATTACTGAGATACCTTTTGGGGTCTCGAGGTCCCCTAATGGGTATTGTTATACTCACCCCTGCATGGTCTCCGCCCGCACGTGTGTGTCTGGTGTAGACTACTAATGCTCCGAGGCAGACTTTGGAGGTTCGGGACTTGGTTGAGATTGGTGTGACTAGAGCAGTCGAGATCCTCTTCTTTGACTTCAGATTTACAGCTACCAACCTCCAGGTACAACTCCAGGGTAGATGCGACAGTTGTTTACATTCTTTTTCAGTTTCTAGGGATTGTATTCTGACCCATTGTTTCTAGTTTATAGTTTTACTTGTGGTTGTACTTTAATCTCATTATTATACCTTACTTTTGTTGGTTGTTTACTTCAGTTTCCCTTTTTGAGTGTGTACAGATCTCTAAGTCAATGTATTCCCTGTTCGGGAAAAGCCTTTAGGTTCTAGTCACCAACCCATATCCTATGGAAGGCGAGCTTGGGGTAGTCACATCCAGGCCCCATGGGACAGGTCGTGACAATCATCATCAAAATTAGTATTCAATCCATATCAAATGAACAGTTTTGCAGACATAGAAATATAACTTAACAACCATTTTAAATCATGCCAATGGGCCTTACTATGTTTCCCCATAAACCTACTCAATGCACAAACAACAAAGGATATATCTAACCTAGAACGAACCATGGAATACACAATACTTCCTACAACATTTTCATATGGAATCTTATTCATAAAGGTAGTTTCTTCTTTATTTTTAGGGAATTGGGTCAAGGACAATTTAAAATGTTGTCCTAAGGGAATATTTACAGGTTTAATGTTCTCAAAGAGGTATCTCTTTAATACCTTCCTAACATAAGAATATTGGGATAAATAAAGGGTTCTGGCCTTCTTATCCCTAATTATGTCCATACCAAGGATTTGATTTGCATGCCCTAAATCTTTCATTTCAAAGGCACAATTTAACTATTGCTTAATAGAATTTATAATCCTCATGTTTTTGCATATTAACAACATGTCATCAAAATATAATAAAGGGTAAAAAAATTCATGTTTAACAGTCTTAAAATACACACATGCATTAAATCTACTTCTAGAAAACAGATTTTCAATCATAAGGGAATCAAACCTTCTGTACCGTTGTCTTGAAGATTGTTTAATCCCATATAAGGACTTTTGTAAAAGAAAAACATGATTAGGTTTGAACAATTTTGAAAATCCTTCAGGAGGGGTCATATAAATTGTTTCATAAAGGCTACCATGTAAAAAAGTAGTTTTTATATCAAGTTGTTCAATATGCAGATCAAATTTAGCAGCAAATGCAAGAATAACTCTAATGGATGAATGCTTAACAACAAGAGAGAATATTTTACTATAATCAGTGCCTTCACATTGAAGGAATCCTTTGTCTACCATGCGGGATTTAAATTTGATTTTAGTCTCTCCTACATTGCTTTCTTTCTTTTTATAAATCCATATGGAACCAATAACTTTCTGGTTATTGGGTATGGGAACAACAACACAAGTATTATTCTGAAGAAGAGAATTCATTTCCTCTTGCATTTCTCTCTACCCACAACTGGCTTCTTTGGACTTAACAACTTGCTTATAAGTTTGGGGTTCATCATTAAACAAGTCCTAAGCTACATTGAAAGCATAGGCAGCAATGTCTGTCTAGTTAAACTGGGCTGGAGGTCTAACAACTCTTCTCTCTCTATCTAGAGTAAGCTGATAGCTGCTTAGGTCATCAGGTTCATGAGTCTCAGGTTCTAATTCTGAACTGGAATCTGATTCAGGTTGGGCTTGTGTAACTGAAGGAGCAGGGCCAACACTAGACTGGGGTTGGTCACCGGGTCTCAAAGGGACTTCAACAACCAAAGGTGTCAGGACCCCTGTGGATTCTGCATCTTCTTCAGGAGATGCAACAAGTTTAGGTTCCTTGTCTTTGGACATACCAGACTCATGGAAGACAACATCACAGCTAATGATGCATTTCTGGTAACTAGGTTTATCTACCCATAAATGATACCCTTTAACACCCTCTGGATATCCCAAAAATATACACTTAACAACCCTAGGATCTAGCTTATCATTATGTGAATGTGCATAAGCTGTGGATCCAAATATCCTAAGGTGAGAAAGTTTTAGGGGTGTGCCCTTACAGAGTTCTTCAGGTGTCTTAAAGGAGTTGGCAAAAGATGGGAAAAAGTTAATGAGGTACAATGCTGTTGAAGCAGCCTCATCCCAAAAGGACCTGGGGAGTTTAGAGTGGGACAACATACACCTCACCCTCTCAAGAAAAGTCCTATTAATTCTCTATGCTAACCCATTCTATTGTGGAGTTTCCACAATAGTCCGGTATCTCTTAATTCCTTCATATTCAAAATATTCGACAAATTCATTGGATAGATATTCTAAATCATTATCAGTCCTTAAGGCCTTATGTTTCTCATCTCATCTCAATATTATTTATTTATAGAATAAAGAGAAACAAAAATCCGGAAAGAGAATGAAAAGAAAAACAAATCAAGGAGGTTTGAAATAGTGTAAGCTGAGGACATCCCCTCTCACAAGTTCCTCTCTCTCAGCCTTGAGAGTATTCCTGCCCTCAAGGCCCAAAAAGACCAAATTGTGGGATGCAATGGAGGCTAGATGGTCAGCCACTTTGTTACCCTCACGCCAAGTGTGAACCACCTTGATATTTCTACTCATGAGGCCTTTACATTTTCTAATAGTATATGATATGGACCAGGGAATATTATCAGTTCCATGAAGGGCCTTAAAGAGGACCATGCAGTCAGTTTCCACTTCATCAATGAGGATATTATGTTGACATCACATCCAAATGCCAGAAAGCATGGCTGAAGACTCTGCCTGGAGTGAATGACCACTTCTGTAATGAGAAGTGAACAGTAGGATGACCGAGCCACTGGAGTCTCGGGCAACACCTCCACCCCACATGCTACCCTGTCTGGAAGAGCCATCGGTATTTAGTTTAAGGCCCATGGAGGGAGGCATCCAGCAGACCCAATAGCCTGCTCTAGCATTGAGAGGACCAGTGGCACCCGTAGGTCTCAGCTGGATAGGACTGAGCGTGGGGGACTGTCGCAACCGATCATTCGATCTGAGAATATCCATGAGAAGGCATCGGGTTTTGATGATAATACATCTTCCATACATATAGGCTCCCTCATTCTTGGCTCTTTTCGAGCATGCCAAATTCCCCAAAACCCGACGATTAACACCAGAGCTCGCACTTTCCTCTCTAAGCTCTGTTCAGGCGATCCCTGGAACCAGTGGTCCATGATTTCATCCGCACAATGTGCTTGGCCATTTTAGGCAGTAAGGCCACCAAATAATCTCCACACTGCATGAGCCCAGACCCCTTCAAAGAAAAGATGGAAGACACTCTCCTCCTTAGCATAGCAGCACGAACATCTAGAAATAAAGGGCATACCCAACTTTTTGATGTTATCATCAGTCGGCACCACACCATTCCTGATACACCAGGAGAGAAAGTTGAACTTGGAGGGAACTTTTTTACACCACATGGTCTCATGCCGTGGGTCAGAGCTGTCATGTGAAGCCAGACTTTCACGAAAATCTTTGGTAGAGAAAATACCTGAAGCAGAGGGAGTAAACACACATTGATCAGGCCCCGTGTTCATCTCAAAATTCATATAGGTTTCCATTTGTTCATTGTTCAACACTTCCTTGATAAAGGAAGGGAACCTACTGGCCTCCCTGAATGTTATATGAGGGGCCGAACAGCTAGGAAATCCAAGGATGGAACCAGCCCAATTATGGTGTCAAAAGGAGAGGTCCCCATTACCAATAATCCAGCGAGATAGTTGTTGGAGGGAGGGAAGGAAGTTAGAAATCATAGACCAAAGGGGGGAGTTGTGACTATGGCCATTAATAGGAATTTCACTGCATCTATAGTGCATCATCCTGCCCCACAAGGACCGACCCTCAAGATCCTCCCAGGCCAGTTTTGCATGCATGCACTGGATTGTTTTGTGCAGGTTTCTGACATCAATACCTCCATTACAGATTGGTTGTGCCATTCTTTTCCAAGAGACCCAATGTCGTTTTCTTTCAGAGAGAGAATCCTAGAGAAAACCTACAAGAATTTTATCAATGGAGGTAATGAATCCCTTAGGAACTTTGATGGAAGCCATCACGTGAATAGGAATGGATGAAAACACACTGTTAATGAGAGTGATCCTGCCTCCAAAGGATAAGAATCTATTTTTCCAATTAAGAATTCTGCCCGTGATCTTATGCACAATGTGGTCAAAGTCATGGATGTGAAGACATTGGGGAGAAATGGGTGCACCAAGGTATTCAAGAGGAAAGTTACCTATTTTCATGTCCAGACTAATGCCTAAAGAGGCCACACATCTTGATCCACATCTATTGGAGATGAAAAATTTACTCTTGGAGAAGTTGATGAGTTGACCACTCCAATGGAAATACTCCTTTATCACATTATTGAAGCTATGGACAGACTTGCTACTGCCATTCAAGAAAACCAATGTGTCATCAGCAAACATGAGGTGAGTCATGCTAGGGGGGATTGAACAACTCCGGTAAGGGAGAATATGACCATGATTTTTGCTCCTATTAAGAAAATGGCTAAGCACATCCTGGGAAATGATGAAGATGGTAGGGGACAGAGGGTCCCCCTACCTGATACCACAAGTGGCTTTGAAAAAACCATAAGATTTTCCCATGAAGGAGACAACAAGCCATGAAGCACTGAAACATCTAAAGATGATGTCAGTGGCCCAGGTCAAGAAGCCCATACCTGTGAGTACCTTGATGATGAAACTCCATTCAATTCTGTCATAGGCCTTATTCATCTCGAGTTTAATGGCTAAATTGGACCCATGTGATTTGATGTTAACATATGATATCAACTCCTGGGCTAGAGTAATCTCCCCTTGAATAGACTTGCCTTTCACAAAACCATGCTGCTCAAGGGAGATCCATTGGGGAAAAAAACGAGATAATCTTTTATTAATGAGACATGAGAGGATTTTGTAGGAGAAGTTACACATACTGATAGGCCTATAGTGATGCAAAGAAGAAGGATATTTGATCTTCAGAATAAGGACCAACGTTGTTGCACTATCCACCCGGGGAATGTTGCCTCCACAAAAGAAATCCTGGATAGAAAGAACAACATCATGCTGAACAACAGACTAGGAATCTATGTAAAAGGATCCTGGGAAGCCATCCGGACCTGGAGCACTCTCAGGGTTAAGGCTCATCATGGCCTCATGGATCTCCTTCTCATTCGGGATTTCTTCAATGGACTCATTATCCTGGATAGATAAATAGGAGGGGATCACATCCAGGAAGGTCTCCCTATCACTAGGGTAGTCCTCATACATACAGGGGTTAATGCATGCCAGTAACTCCTTGAAATGAGAGAAAGCCAACCCACCAACTACATCCCTGTCATCAGTATACAAGCCATACTCCAACATCAAGTTAGGTTTGTGATGGCGACTCTTCTCCTTAATTCAAGCATGAAAATAAGCTGTGTTCTTATCCCCCTCATGAAGCCATTGTATTCTTGATTGCTCATGGGAAAGCCGCTCTTGGGACAGAAGCATTTCCACCAAGCTGTCCTTCTTAAGAGCAAGGTCCTCAAACACCTGATCGTTCCAATCATGCTCCAGATTGGCTTCTATCTGATCAACATTTGACATAAACTCTTTCATATCCTTGTCAGCAGGGGGGACCTACTTAAACCAAGCCAAAATCTCTTTCCTTAAGTGCCTCAGTTTGTTATGAAGCCCGATCCACAAGTGCCCTTGTTCAGGATCACCCCACGATCTTATGACCAATTGAGTATAACCTTCAATGCGGGTCCATTGATGAGAGAATCTGAAGGAGATGCTGGGCACCTGTCTTGAGTCCAAGGAAAGCAGTAGGAGAGAATGGTCAGAAAAGCTTCGAGTTAGGTGGGTTACCTGAGCATTGGGGTAGTCAGAGATGGACTGAAAATTGGCCAAGCATCTATCCAACTGGCTCCAAGATCTTCGGCCTCCTCTTTGGTTGTTTCACCACGTGAAGCGGTACCCAGAGAAACCCATGTCAGATAGTCCCTTGCTGACCATGAATTGGAAAAACTCCAAGATTTCCTTTCTAGGGAAGGTACCTCTCCCCTTCTTCTCATTCGGATCGGCTATGATATTGAAATCACATCCAACAAACCAGGGGGAGGTACCTGGATCAAAGGATTGAATCCCTTGCCAAAGAGAGCTCCTTTTGTGGGCATCACAACTTCCATAGATAAAAGAGTCAAGAAAAAGGTCATTTCCAAACTTGACTTTGGCCGTGAGGGATTGGTCATCAGCAACAAGTAAATCAATCAAGATGTATTTTTTTTACAGAAAATCCAAATGTGGGAATTGGACGGGTTTCCATGCAGAAATCCATGCATCCTAATTTTGTGGGCAAACTCCCCAATTCTGGAAGAAACTTGTTTGGGCTCCAAAACCACAATAATGGAGGCCTTTGCTTTCCTCGTCTCCATGAAAATGAAGTCGGTTTTATCCCTGGCACCAAGACCACGATAGTTCCAGATGAATATACACATCATTGAAACAGATTCCACATGGCTATGGCCCCATGCGATCGTAGCCCACACAAAAGAGGAGAAGGTAACTTAGAAGAATTTCTACCCTTGGACCTTGTGCAGATTTTAGATGGAGGAAGCAAGGGAGGATGCACCTGCGGGGAAGAGAAAACTTTCTATGGAGGGATAGAATCCACGGTTCTTCTACCCTTTCCATGTAAAGGAGAGGCCTGAACCTATGGGAGGGAGAAAATAGGAACACTAAACTCCGCACAGGGAGGAGGATACAAGGACTGTAACAAGCCAGCTGAGAAATATTGGTGCAGGAGTGGGAGGCAGGACCCCTCAGAAAGGAAGGGGTGAGGAAAGCTGGCTGCATGAGATGGATCACTACGAAATAGCAGACCACCCTTGAGGATCTCTTGGAGCCAGATGTCACTGAAAAGCGGACTCAAAGGAGGCTAGAAGAGCAAGAAGTCCAGAGGAGCCTGCTACTTGTATGAGACCAAAGAAAGGTCAATCGGTCCATGTTCATCCAGATGAGAACTCGTCGACGAAGAACCCCTACAAACAACTCTCTGAGGGGCCATGGCAGTATCACACACACCATTAGGCGCGGGAATTTGGAAGTCAACTAAACATGGACCAGGAGGAGGACCATGAGGCTCGGTCCCCCTTGCAACGCACAAAGGATGCTAAGCCTTAGGGCCTATGGCATAAGGGCGATTCCTTCACTGGGATTCTGAGTGACCCTGGAGAAGGCAGGCAGGGCAGTACAAAGGAAAAACGGGGTAAACGATGTCCTACTTCCATGAAAACGAGTCCTTCACCCGCAGGCAGAGGCTATCCGGAGGAGGCAGGGACAGGTCCAAATCGACACAGATGCGCGCAACCGAGGACTCCTCACCCCTAGCCGTGCGATCATCCATGCACAGGAAACCACCAAGAGAGTCACCAATGGCTTTGAGAAAAGCCCCGTTTTGGAAAGGGAGAGGGAGACCCGGAAGGCTGAGCCAAACCGCCCGCATGGGGGCCCTCTTTCCCTTTGTGAACCTCCATCGACCAACGCACAAGGATGAAACGCCATCTCCCCACCATCCGCGGAACTTTGCACCATGCCTTCACAAATTCCAGATCTAAGGCCAGGGCCACGTAGAAGGAATTGCGATGGAGATGCGAGATCCGAGCAGGCGAGGAGAGACCCCACGAATCCACAAGACGCCTAAAGACAGCCAGAGAGGGCATCTCACCACCAAACCGGGCCACAAGAGTCCATTTCAGAAAACCCACCGCATCCTCAAAGGCCGAAGCTGGAAAATCAAGGGTTACCCGGGGGCTATCTCAAGACGAGACAGAGGAAGCCAGGGAAATCTCCGGGTAAAGAGGAGACTCAACAACAGGGGGAGGACCACAAAGAGACTCCTTAAAAGAGCACGACGGGCCGCCCACTAGGGGAGCAGTAGAGACCAGTGGGGGAATCGTCCGGTAGGGCATGCCAGAGTCGAAGACCACCAGAGAAGGACCGAGCAACGAGGGAGGGACAGGAGCCGATGCACGAACGGACGAATTTTTTTGAAATGGAGGAGGCGCATGAGGCGCATTCTCTTCTAAGACGGGGAACATTTTCACTTATGTTTCTCATTTCTCTCACTCTATACAACAACTTTCCATTTCTTAAAAGTATGAAAGGTATCATAATTATGCTTGAGTATATAAATCCATACTCTCCTAGATAAATCATCAATAAAGGTCACAAAGTATAAGCCTTTACCATGGGAGGTGACCCTAGAAGGACCCCATAGATCAGAATATACACATTCAAGAGGTTATTTAGCCTTATACAAAGACCAACTGAAACTAAATCTCTTGGACTTTCTATATACACATCCTTCACAAAAGAGAAGACTACTTGGAGTGATGTTACTTAGAAGTCCCTATTTCTTAAGTTCACTAAGACCCTTGGCACTAAAATGCCCTAGTCTCTTATGCCACATAGTAGTGGAATCAATATCTGAACTAGAAGAGAACTTAAACTGATTTCTATACACTCTTCCATCTAAC
Source organism: Viscum album (assembly GCA_963277665.1). Taxonomy (NCBI): domain Eukaryota; kingdom Viridiplantae; phylum Streptophyta; class Magnoliopsida; order Santalales; family Viscaceae; genus Viscum; species Viscum album. The sequence continues at coordinate 1,670,724,506 of OY728158.1, forward strand.
ACATACATGCCATTATGAAGGGTTACTTTCATAAATGTGAGGGATCCTCAGGCTACTCTAAGGATTCCATATCCAGAGTTAAATATGTACCCTTTTTGGTCAAGGATTCCTAGGAATATTAGGTTTATTTTCAATTCGGGTACCCACCTAACTTCTTCAAGAGACCTGACAGACCCATCATGAAGCTCGAGTGAAATCGAGCCTATACCCATAATGTGGCAGCTCCTGTTATTCCCTAGAAATACCTCACCAGAACTGACTTCCCTCAAATCAGTAAAAAAATACTTCCTAGGACACATGTGGAATGAGAATCCAGAATCCAGGATCCACTCATCTGAGATGGCTGTGTCAGTGACATTTAACACATCAGCAGTGTCAAATTCTTGTTCGACTAATAGGGAATGGTCATTATTACTATCTTTATAGTCACCCTTCATATTAGGAAAATTACTATTGATATGTCCAGGTTGTTTACATTGAAAACATTTGATTACCTTGCCTTTAAACTTGCTTCTATACTTCTTAGACTGACCCCTATCTTTTCTCCTACCCCTTGATTCACTTTGGCCTCTATATTCACCTCTATACCTAACATCTAAACCCTCAACCTCATTTTTCACAGTACCCTTTCTTTGAAGGTCTTTAGAGAGTAAATAATATTTTACTTCCTCAAGAGTTAATGTTTCTTTCCCATACATGATAGAGTCTTTAACAGAGTTAAATGAACCAGCTAATGATGTTAACAATATAATGGCTTGATCTTCATCATCCAATTTAATGAAAAATGTTGTCTAGGTCTAATAAGTTTCTATTAAATTCATCAATGTGTATCCTGAATGTAGTTCCAAGGTGAATTTTGAATTTATATAATCTCATTTTCTTATATATCCTCCCAACAAGTGATTTTTTCATATAAAGGGATTCCAATTTGGACCATATACCAGTGGTAGAGGACTTATATGAAACTTCTCTTTAGACTTTGTATCATAAAGATAAAAGGATTAAACTATGAGCTTTCCTAAGGGTCTCCTCAGAGACATCTACAAAAGAGGTGGTAGCCTACCCATTAGGGACAGTGGTGGTAATTTTCTTCCTAGAGCCAACAAGGGAATCAATAAAGTCATTATGATCTAACAAGGCTATTATCTTAATTATATAGAGATTAAAATCATTATCACCATCAAACTTATCAATATCAAACTTATTCAAACCCATATCAATGAAATAGTAGGCTCTGATACCACTTATTGGGGTTAATTACTTAAACCCTAAATAAGCCAAGATCCACTATTCATATAATGGTGAACAAATTGGTAAGTTTTTAATTAAAAAATTTGATATGAACGAAATGGATCAAGAATGAAAAACCTAGTCAAGATATTGGGACAAGATAAATAGCCTGTGCAGAAATGTAAAGAGGAAAAAAGATGTAACGTGCTTCGGCCCCAAGGGGACCTATGTGCATGGAGAGAACACCACCAGGGAAACCAATTTATTAAGAAATCAATAAAGAATAAAATCATAGATTACTGACTCGAATGCTGAAATTAAAAAAATGAATAAAACTATCTGAGGAGGCCAAACTTGCTGAACTAGGGGGCAGTGGTCAACCCTGCCACGTAGAGTCAACCACGTCCACTCCTGGATGAACTCACAAACACACAAAAGCAAGATAAAACATTATACATGACAAAGAAAATATAAGTTTCTATAGAGCCAAGAACTAGAAACCAGATCTTAGTTATAAAGAAAATATTATAAAAAATGTTACTGCTTGAGGCGTAGTCGTCCGAATACCCAGAACTGAGAAGATCCCCACTGAGTCTCCACTAGAGAACAACTCCGGTTGAAGGAGGTGTCACGTACAATGGAAAAGGGGAGTGTGGGTGGCTGGAGTCTCCTGGATGGTTCGTTCTTCTTCTTTGTGGATCTAGAGAAGAACCTCACCCGTAGAGGTTTTCCAATGAACCAGAGAGAAAACAAAAGACCCCACTGAGAAGAGAAACCCCTAGGGTGAAATGAATGAGCATCAGAGGAAATGTCAGGCAGGTTAAGTGGAGGAACAAGATGGAATCTGCATGGACTATATAGATCAAAATGGTGATTCACATAACAAAATCCAAGACAACATATAACCCAAGTGGAGCAACAAGATAGGCAGGGCAGTGATGCAACAGATCGAAGCTGATCAAAGAAACACACCGAGAGCCAAGATGGACCATCAGATCATGCCCAATCGATAGTCTAGAAACATTCCATAAGCTATCATAAGGAAAAAATGAACTAGGTTCCATAAACAAAACCATCATATAAAATAGAATAGAATTGGAAATGGGAAAAAACCCACATAGGAGCACCATGCAGCCATGCAAGGTAGAAAAACTAATAAAATGAATTGTGTTAAATAAACCAACTAATAAAATGAATTCATTTCATTACAGCTATAACACATACATGGGCATGTTCAACAGACATGAAATAAATGCAGCTGAGTATGTGCGAGTGCTTCCTTGAATGGAATCTTTGTGGGAATTTTTTTTTGTGTGAGAATTTTCTTTGTATCAGTTTGGCTATTCTCGTAATCAGATTCCCAAAATGCCAACTGCTAAAACAGTTCTAGTGTTGTGAAGTTGATTTGAAAGTGGGATGGAGGTCTGTGCGAGTACTTCCATGAATGAAAGCCTATGTGAGAAGTGATGTTTTGTGTGAGAATTATTCTTGGTATCACTTTGGATGTTCCCATAATCAAATTCCAAAAATGGACACTACCAATACAGTTCCACCAGTGTGAAGTCAATCCAAAAGTGGGACCACCATGAGATCATTAACCGTTCTTCCAACCCGACCTGATTGGACCATATTCTCCTCCCACTTGTTCGATATTTGATCCTACCAAAACTCTATTCAAACCAATTAAAGGATGATCACATTCTCATAGGTTTTTTCTTGACCATCTCTCACTCATGCGGTGCTAATGTACCTATTAGGAGCCTCCTCATTTGGGGACTGCATGAATAAAAACACGGAGACATTATTTGACGTAGATTCTTTTTCTCATATAAAGAGGTAGAGACAAGGCATTTCAACACACCAAAACACCATCAACACTGAGAGAAAATCCCATTTGGTGATCACCTTTCTTTAAAGATCATATTTCTTGCTCTCCTTCTTTGATTCACTACTATTATTCTTGAGTATTACTTTTTAGATCCCTTCAATTTTTGGGGAGTCTCTACCATGTACCTCTTGATTTTAGTGGATCCCTCTTTCTGGACTAGGTCCTGTGGTTTTTCCATTTTGGGGTTTCCATGTAAAATTTTCGGTCTCAAATTTATTTTCTAAACACATTTATTATTGTCACTACACATCCACTATCTGGAGTGAAAGATTTTATTTTTTCTGTGCGTTCATTTTTCTATTTGCATGTTCGTTTCATTTCCATCTTTCCTAACATCTGAAATCAGAGGGTTTGGTTTTTATTTCATATTTATTATGGAGGCCAATTATAGTCGGATGATTTTGTTGAATGGTACCTAATACCATATGTGGCGAATTAAAATGAAGGATCTTCTTTTTATCAAGCGAATGCATCTTCGAGTGTTTAGTACCCAGAATCTAGAAAGGATGTTAGATGAAGAATGGGCATTCAATTCACCAATGGGTTGAAGACAATGTGATGAAAAACATTGTCAGCATCTCTCACGCCAGAAATTTGTGGGAGAATCTTGAGATGACCTACGCTTCCAAGATGGGAAACAATAAATTATTTCTTCTCAAATAAATGATGAATTTTTGGTACAAATAAGGTATGACTATTTATGACTAGTTGAGTGAATATCAGGGATTTTTTGATTAGTTGTATGGAATGAATATCAATTTTGAAGATGAGGTTTTAGCTCTTTTACCGCTTAACACTTTACCCGATTCATGGGAGAATTTATGTGTTACTCTAACCGGTTCCAGTCCTAATGGTGTTGTGACATTTAGTTTTGTCAAGTCTGCTATTTTAAATGAAGAGGTTAGGAGATGTACTCAGGATAAATCTTTTTCAGAGCTTTTAGTCACAGAGAACAGGAGGAGAATCCCAGACCAAGGACAGAGCAGTCGAGGTAAAAGTAGAGGTAGAAGCAAATCCAGATCGAAGCAGAGAGATTTTGAATGTCATCATTGTGGTAAGAAGGGACATGTTAAGAAGTTTTGTTATCAACTGAAAAGAGAGAATAGAATGAAGGAAAATTCATAGAAGAAAAATGGTGATGGATATGATCATGTCGCTGCCACTATAGGGGGTGATCTTGTTATTGTTTATGACTCCATTAATATTTCTTCTGATGATTCTTGTCGGGTTGTTGACAGTGGTGCCTGTTTTCACGTGACATTGAATAAGGAGTTATTTTCATATTACAACCCAGGTAATTTTGGTATTTTGAAGATGGGAAATGATGGTTATGCTGACATTTTAGGCATCAGGACTGTTTTTTTAGAGACCAGTACAGGAAGTAAGCTGATTTTGAAGAATGTTCGACATGCACCGAAGGTTTGCTTGAATCTTATTTCTACTAGCGTTCTTGATGACAAAGGGTTTATCAGTAATTTTGGTGATTTCAAATGGAATCTTTCCAAGGTCTCTTTAATTGTGACTCGAGGGAAGAAGCAATTAGGTTTGTACTGAACTAGAGCTTCTATTTCTTATGATACTGATTACATTGTTGAGTGCAGTGTTTTGTCCATGTTATGGAATAAGAGGATCAGTCACATTAGTGAGAAAGGTCTTGGTTGTTTGGCCAAGATAAATATTCTTCCATATTTTAAAAGTGTAAAATTGGACACATGTGATCATTTCATGGATGGAAAACAGAACATAGTGAGTTTCAGTAGTCATCCTCCACATAGGAAGTCACATGTACTTGAATTGGTACATTCTGACATTTTTGGTCCTTTGAAATCTAATACCTTTAGTGTCAGTCTTTATTTTGTTACAATTATTGATGAATACTCATGTAAGCTCTGAGTTTATGTTTTGAATATCAAAAGTCAGGTGCTCAGTGTTTCTAAGCAATTTCATGTTTCTGCTAAGAGGGAACCAGGCAAGAAATTGAAATGTATTCACACTAAAAATAGGGGAGAGTATTGTGGTATGTTTGATCAACATTGCAGGTAGGAAGGTATTCAACATCAAAAGACACCACCCAAGACACCTCATCTGAATGGTGTAGCTAAGAATATGAACAAAACTTTGTTGGAAAGAGTTTGTTGTTTGCTTTTGGAAGAAAAGTTGTCTGGAAATTTTTGGGGTGAGGCTTTACTTACTGCTGCTTATATTATAAATTTATCACCTAAGGTTGCTTTGAATATATACACTCCTAAAATTTTTTTTTATGGAAAAGAGATTAGGTACGATCACTTGCGTGTTTTTGGTTGCAAGGTTTTTGTTCATGTGCCTAGAGATGAGAGATCCAAGCTGGATGGTAAGACACACCATTGTATTTTTATTAGATATGGAAATGATGAGTCTGGGTATAGGTTCTATGATCCCATTTTGAAGAAACTTGTTATAATACTTGATGAAGTGTTTAATGAGGATCAAACTATTGCAGACATTGATAAGGGAGAAAAATCCGGTTCTCCAACTTCTGATGGTTTTGTTAGTCTTGAACCGGGTTCTAATTCACATTTACCTCATATTGTTGATTTTGATGATCATGTTGATGTACAAAGTGATAATCAAGGTGAAAAGGTTGGAGTTGATGTTTTCAATGCACCTTTTGTTTTTGATGATCTGATTCTGAGGGTTATTAATGAACCCGCAGTTCCACTCTAGAGGTCATCTCGACATCGTACCGTTTCTACTCAGTATTCACCCGATGAGTATGTGCTCCTTACTAAAGGGGGAGAACCAAAATATTTTTATGAGGAAATGGAAAGTGAACAACATAAGGAAAAATGAGTTGCGGCAATGGATGATGAGATGACATCATTGCACGACAAACACACTTTTGAGCTGGTGAAGTTACCGACAGGTAAGAGAGCTTTTCAAAATTGGTGGATTTATCGTATTAATAATGAAGAATCCAGTTCTGTTCCATGATACAAGGAAAGGTTAGTTATTAAAGGATTCTATTAGAAGAAAGGTATTGACTTTGATGAGATTTTCTCACTTTTTGTAAAAATGTCTTCCATTCAGGTTGGTCTTGGTTTGGATGCTAGTTTGGATCTGTAGATTGAGCAGATGGATGTGAAGATAGCTTTCCTCCATGGAGATTTAGAGGAGTAGATTTATATGGAGTAGCTAGAAGGTTTTTTTGAAATAGGTAAAGAAAATCATATCTTCAGGTTGAATAATAGTTTGTATGTTTTGAATCAAGCTCTGAGGTAATGGTATAAGAAGTTTGAATCTATCATTTCTCATCAGGGTTTCAGAAAGACATCTTTTGATCATTTTTTTTGTTTAGAGATTTAATAACGATGATTTTATTATAATATTTCTCTATATTGATGATATGATCATTGTTGTCCATTATACTTCTAGAATTGATAGATTGAGAAGTATCTTTTTCCTTCTTTTGCAATGAAAGACTTGGGGCCAGCATGACAGATTCTTGGAATGAGGATCTCCCGTGACAGGAAGGCCAAGAAATTTTGGTTATCTTAGGAGAGATACATTGAGAAGTTTCTTCAGATATTTTATATGGATAGAGAGAAAATGGTTAGTACTTCTCTTGATTTACATTTTAAGCTCAGTACCAGTCAGTCACCTTCTAATGATGAAGAGAGAGAGGAGATGCAGCACATACCTTATTCATCTACTGTGGAATGTTTGATGTATGGAATGGTATGTACTAGACCTGATATATCTCATGCAATTGGTGTGGTCATCCGTTTTCTATAAAATATAGGTAGAGATCATTGGAGAGCAGTGAAGTACATTTTTCATTATCTTATTGGTACCTCTGATATGAGGTTGTTTTTTGGAAAAGGGGAACCTATGCTTTATGGCTTTACATATTCAAGTATGGAAAAAGATATCGATTTGAGGAAGTCTACTTTAGGCTATTTGATCACTTTTGTAGGGGGAGCTGTATCTTGGCAGTCTAGATTAAAGAGATGTGTTGTTTTATCTACCACAAATTCAAAGTTTATTGCAGCTATAGAGGCGTGCAAAGAATTGTTTTGGATGAAAACTTTTATTCAAGAGGTCAATTTAAATTAGGACAAGTTTTTTTTATTTTGTGATAGTCAGAGTGCTATTTGTTTGGGAAAGAATTCCACTTTTCATGGTAGGTAAAAACATATCGATGTTTGATATCTTTGGATCTACAATGTCCTTGATTCAAGATAGTTAGAGCTTGAGAAGATCCACACTGATGACAATGGGTTAGACATGTTGAACAAGAGTTTACCCAGAGAAAAATTTGAGACTTTTCGACTGATTTCAAGGTTGGCGGTGATCCCCACTTGAGTCGGAGGGGGAGTTTATTGGGCGCCTACTCATATAGGGACCACATAAATAAAAACACGTAGACATTATTTGATGTGGATTATTTTTCTTATATAAGGAGGAAGTGACAAGGCATTTCAACACACCAACACACCAACAACACCGAGAGAAAATCCCTTTTGGTGATCACCTTTCTTCGATGATCATATTTCTTGCTCTCCATCTTTGATTCAATGATTTTATTCTTGAGTATTAATTTTGTGATCCCTTCCATTTTTGGGGAGTCTCTACTGTGTAACTCTTGATTTTAGTGGATCCCTCTTTCTGGACTAGGTCCCATGGTTTTTCCTTTTTGGGTTTTCCATATAAAAATTTCCAGTCTCAACTTTATTTTCTACACACATTTTTATTGTCGCTGCACATTCGCTATTTGGAGGGAAATATTTTATTTATGTTGCACGTTCTCTTTTCTATTTGTGTGTTCATTTCTTTTTTGTCTTTCCCAACAGTACCTTGTTCCATTCAACAAATGTTTCTCTAATTGATGATGGTATCTACTGTGCATGCTACTGTACCATCTCATTTCCCTTTTCAAATGCTAGTGAATTGTAGGAAAAAAGTTTCATGGATTTGAGGCTTAAACAGATTGGTCAGAGGATTAGGAGTTGGCCTTCATGGATTGAGTGAGAGTGAAACTGCCTCTTGATTTGATCCTTCTTTTTCATCGCTAATACACTACAATGTCAGTTGTTCTTATTTTTTCTACTAGCATGGATACTTAACACTTTCTCCAGTCTACTGTTGCACGCCTTATTGGGTAACCATCAGCATTGATGCGCACTGCTGACTACCATTCAGAGGAGACATTTATAGTTTATGGACTACCGAACGAAGCGCACACCCCGACAGGTTTTCTTCAACATGTACGTCACACTTTTTCCCAATTTTCATTCAGCAGCACTGCTTTTTTCCGAATAACATTTGGCAGCGGTACATTTTTGCGGCACTTTCTTGGACGACACTCACTTGGTCAGGACTCATTCAATGCAGTTGTTCACTTCCATATCGTGTTAGGAAGAACTGCGTTTGATTGCATGCACAATGCCAATTCTTCTCAGACGCACATTTTAGCATCACAATCCGGCAACATTTCTCACATTGCGACGCTTATGCACTACCTGGATACCTCCACACCACCAACAACTTGGGTGACAGGGTGATGGAGACTCACAAACGAACTTGTCAGAACGATGTCGACCAGCGATTAGGGCGATTTGATGCCTTATTATAAACCTGGTGACACAAGAAAGCTGCCTTCCGATAGACCCAAGCGCACGACATTGGTGAACTCACCAATACTGTTTTTGGCTTGGTCTAACACTTGGATAAGGACCCTCTACTGAATGAGGCATGTCCATCTATTCTAATAGAGGTTTCTTCCTCATGTTCACAATAGTCAAACACACCCCCTATGATCAACCTGAACGCTACTATAGTTGCACTCACTTTCCACACTCGCTCAGGGAAGTAGACTCCTACTCGGTGGGTAGAGCTCCCGGTTTTTGCCGGTACGGATCCTAGAGGTTGGATCATGCATGATGAGATGTATTTTTATATTCACCAGTCCACCAAAGTTAAGAAAATCACCCTGGATCAGTTAAGTATGGAGGGCATCGATATTCGCTGGTTTACAATTCTAGTCAACGTGCACCTGAATTTAGCATGGCCAATGTTCAAAGAGGAGCTGATTGAACATTTCAGTGACTAAGAAATTCAGAACCCCTATGAAGAGATTGCATCCCTCTAGCAGCAGAGACCCATCCAGGAATATATTGAGCAATTTGAGTATTTATGTACTTATTACCCTGCCAACCCGAGGCTCAATATGTTGGTTATTTACCATATGTCATGGCCAACAACATTTAAAGTTGGGTTTATATTCACAACCCATTTACCTGATTGAAATCCATATACTTAGCTCAAAACATGAAGCTCACTATCACAGGTGTCCCAATACACACTTGAGGTTGATGATACTTAGAGAGGAAGATGCTAGAAATAAAGAAGGGTTAGCAGAGTGGAGCCCAGATGCAGCTCACGACAATGAGGAACCAGTTCCCCACATCCAGCCTTGATTACAAGACTGATTTCAAGGGGTGACCAGTGATGGATACCAAGTCTGGGTATGGTGGGAAATAAGGGGTAAAAGGGTCTTTTAGGGTGGGTTTGTTTTGGGGGAAGGTTTTAGACCCACGTGTGGGCTGGAGAATCATTATATAAGTCATAGTGCGGGGTGGTGGTGGTGAGTAAGGGGATACATAGAATATTTGTTTTTTAGGCTGTTAAATAGATCAACTATAGGTTGAGAGTTGATCTTCGTATTTATTGTGCATGCTACTATACCATCTCATTTCCCTTTTTAGCTGCTAGTGAAATGTAGGAAAATTTTTTCATGGATTTGATGCATAACCCCCTTTCTAATGTCAAAAAACATTCGCTGCTTGACCACTGTAGTTGACATATGGACAAAAAAAATAAAAATGCTCATTGCATATCCACTCCCAGTGATTCTCTCACCCCCATTGAATTATCAATGCATTTTAGGTGCCCCAATGGTAGTAAAGGAATGATCCATCTCTCTTTTCCATTGGAATGGAATTGACCATCCAAGCAGCAGAAGTGAACACAATTCTGGATGTAGGTGTTCATTGCTGACCTAGGACCTCTATCCAATTGGAAATTATAAGAGAGAGGGAGGGAGATTGCCACTCATGAGTACCAACACTCACGATTATTTTAGTTCCAACTCATTAGTTTGATTAAAGGGGAGAGGAACAACATGCTCACACTTGTGATTGATGTAGGTTCCAGGTGTAATGGAAGCGTGTGATGGGTCGTGCCCAACTTTTCTTTTTGTCATGGTTGATGATCAATATAAGATTTACACAATGAAAAACATCATGATCAATAGAATTGAATTAAATAAATAACAGACAAGAGATAGAACGTTGAAACTAAGCGCAAGATCATCACATATTATTTGTAATTAATTTAATTAATTAAGATTGAACTTGTGAGAATTCTTTCTTCATTGATGGATCTAATAATAGATCTATATTGTACTGTCATTTCATTGAAGTAATCAAGAGAATATTATCTTTAGAAGATCCACATGTGTTCCATAAATATTTAAACGATGCCATAATAATCCTCAGGTTCTAGAACAACAAATCCTATCACTTATGTCGTTCACCTTTGATTTCCACGGGAATCGCTTCCAAATAATTCTCCTTGATCTCTCTAGACTTAAGAGTGGGAGGTGGAGGAAGAAATATCTACATTCTTGGGAGTGTTCTTGGAGAAGGGATCTCTCCAGGGCTTCGCGAGTATTCTCTGGATTTTTGTGCACAATAAAACAAATGAATTGGATCACTTTGAAAATAATATAATTGGGTTTATATATCGCTGGAGTTAGAAATAAATAATTTCACAAGTTCCTTTTATTATTTATTTAATCCCTTGCATAACCCCATGTTTATAATAATAATAATATTATTTCTCGACATGATCTTAACTTGCGAATTAAAATTAAATATTATTTATTAAAATAATATTCAAGATATATATATTATTTATCACCAGACCATTAAACTCGGTCCAAAATTCCTCCACAATATTTATCAGGACTTGAATAATATCTATTTATTTATTAAATAAATATCACTTCATTATTCAGAAATAAATAAATAAATATTATATTCACCAAATAGAAAATAAACATATGTTAAATATTTAGCTAACATAATATCCTCTCAAATAAACGGTGACCTAAAACCGTGTTGGTGAGTCAGTGCCACCCAAAGTGGATAGTGTCTAGGTGCGGTGATTTGAGCCCGTTGACTTGTAGTTCGGGGCAGACATGTGGGATACTGGGCATCGATGGTGTTTACTTCTAGGACTATTGGCTACTCACTTTCTTGGGCTGAGATACGGGATGGAGATCCCCTTACAATCTTGTTAGGGTTTCTTGGCAGAGCATATATATATGTATACCTTGTTCCAGTACCCACTCCTTGGGGTTTGGTTACTCTTCTTCCAGGAGAGGCAAAGACACGCAGGGTATGCCACGTGCTTTCTGTGTCTAGATTCTTGTGGTTGGACGAGTCTACTATCCTACTATAGGTAGCGAAGACTCAATAAGAATTTTATCTTTTCACCGTTTCCAGCTCCTTGTGTTTGGATGAGTTTACTTCCTTCCTCTTGTTGGGTTGAGCTGTTACTATTCAGTACTCTTTACTGCACTCTGTTGTACTCCTTTACTTTTCCCTGTTTGATCTACTTCTCACCTCTTCAGTACCTCCTTTATTTCTCCCTCGAGCCTTCGGGGCATCCTACTGAGTATTTTTATACTCACCCCTGCTTGGGATTTTCCTACACTTGGTGTGCCTTTGCAGACGACAGAAAGGTTGGTCGTGACTTTAGAGGAGCTTAGGAGTTTAGGATCTTGGACCGCGTGGGGTGTTCGTAGTCAGGTTCCAGGTGTGGGAATCTCCCAGCTATTTACTTTTGTTTACCTATTTCCGGGTTGTGGCACTTTTTTGGTTGGGTGTGTGTTTTGCCCTTTTCTTTTCAATTTACCTTCAGCACTTTCTTTATACTATTTAGAGGTCGATGCACTTCTTGTGGTTGTTTATAGTAGTTGGCACTTTACTTTTCTTTTTAGTCTACACTTCTGCATTGAGTGGGCTGCGTGTGTGTGTACTTGTACTTAGGAAAAGGCCTCCCTGAGTTGTTTATCCTTCGGCGCTTGTCGCCAGCCTCTGGCCTATGGAGGTGGGCTTGGGGTAGTTGTGGCTCGAGCTCGGGTAGGGTCGAGTCGTGACAGTAAGGAGGAGTGAGTTGGGATAGGATCCCAAACTCATGTAAGTAATCAATGAAGTCTTAATTAAGATATTATCCAACTCATTCTGAGCGAATTTTCTTAGTCTTCTTACTAAGATGGTTCTCAACTTCATTATGGTATTCTTTGAACTTATCAAAAGAATCTGACTTATACCTCATTAAGTAGATATATCCACATCTACTAAAATCATCATTAAAAGTTATGAATTATGAGTACCCTCCTCTTACTTAAATTAAAAATGGTCCACACACATCAGTATAAACCAATTCAAGAGGCTCTTTATCTCTTTCACCTTTCCCACTAAATGGGGATTTGGTTGTTCTTCCTTGTAAACATGCATGACATATGCCAAGTGGTTTTAGTTCAAAAGAATCTAAATATCCATCTTGATGTAACTTTATCAAGCATTTCTCATTTACATGACCTAGCTGGTGATGCCAAAGTTGTGTGTGGTACATGTGAAGTATCTTTGTTATTTATTTCCATTACTTGGTTTGTGTAATCCAACACGTAAAGACCGTTATATAAATGTTCCCTATCAAAACAAATGCTATCTTTGTAAAATAAGCAATATTCATTTCTAAACATGAAAAAAACCCATATATATCTAATATGAATACAAAAATAATGTTTTTAGTAAAAAATGACACATAATAAAAAAACTTTAATACCAAGATCATCCCCATTGGCAATGTGAGGTGGTAGTCCCTGACAGCTGCAATAACAAGTCTGGCTCTGTTGGATGCTTGTAGATCTACCTCACCTCAACCAATCTTTCTAAATCTACTTGGTTCATGTATTTGGATAAATATATGATCACCAAAAGCTATATCTAATACCCAATTTTCAGAAATAGATAGATTACATTTGATAAAAAATACACCTGAAGCTTCCCCTTGCTTCTTATGTTGGGTGTAGTTCTTCTTCCAGTGGCCCTTCTTTCCACATGCGAAAAAAAAGCTTCATGTTCCCTTGCCTCCCCTGTGATCTTTTGTTTCTTGGAAGGGTGTAAAGAATATTTGGGCTTAAATATCTCTAACTTCCCTTTCCTCTTATTCACCATAAAGAAAGAAGGATTTTCACGCTTCATATCTTTGTCCAATTATAGAATGAGGATAATAAGATTATATAGAGACTTATCAATGTTTTTCATATTGAAATTAACAACAAAGGTGGAGAAGCTATGAGGGAGTGATGCAAGAATGAGATCGGTACCCAGTTCTTTGGGGAGTTTAAAACTTAGAACCTCCAAGCGCCCAATGTAGCCAATGAGTTTGACTACGTGAGGTCCAGTTGGATAACCCTATCCAAGATTACTCTGAAAGAGTTCCTTGGAGATATCAAACCGTTCTTGTCTTTATATCTCCTGATAAAGACCATGGATGTGCTCAATCATGTTATATGCATCCATGTTTACATGAGAATTCATGATATCACTAGACATTGATGATAACATCAAACATTGAACTTCGACCACATCATTCATATGTTTCTCATAGACCAAGAACTCTTTGTCACTCGCCTCTTGGGAAAGCAGATCATGTAATACTGACTCCAACACATAAGACTTTTGTTCATGGATTAGAATAACCCAAAGGAATCTAAACCATTCCAAGAAGTTACTACTGGTGAGGATGTTGCCTTTATCCATAATTGATCGCAGGGATAGTGTGGTTGAAGAGTTTTTCATTTTTATTCTACAATTAAAATATGAGATCCTTAGTACTTTCTTGATTACATTTTATGAGAAATAATAAATTAATTTTATTAACTCTCCCACTATTTTATCAAGTCCCAATGGCCCTCACCATTAAACTCAGAATGTTTAGTTTCCATGAAATTCTAGTGGAAAAGATCCATATTCCCCTTCACATAACCCCCAAAAGGGTTGGTCAAGCTATTTGAAGGTATTTAGGTAGGAAGGTCTTTTCTAACTCTAGGCTTGCAACTCCTTGATCTGTTGAGTGGACTCCCCAATCCTGAAATCCTGACTTTGGATTTCCTCAACTCTTTCCTCCAATATTACACCAAGTATAGAAAGGGACACTCCTCTTGTTTTAATATGGTTAAGTCAAACCAAAAACTTTCATAAGGGCTTCCTATATAAAAGTAAGTGTCCCAACAAGGGTTAGTAAAACACATAGTTTTATTGAGTTTTCCCTTAATCAAGTAACTGAAGACTTGGTCTGACTTAATATTTTATTTGAGGGATTTTTATCTCTTAAGAATGAATTGCTTATTGTCATTATCACATGATTGTTACTATTAAGTGGAACTTACTTAAGTGATTAACCATGTCTTGATAATATTTACGCATATGCTTAGTTTATTTTAGTTCCATCTTGAATTCTTGTTTAATTCATTAATTACGTGATCGCGACAACACAACTATAATGATAAACCATGAAACTGACAGAAATAAAATAAAGAAAAGGGAATTATCATGAGATTTTCAAATAGTTAGTTTATCTAGAAGTTGATAAACTAATTCTGAACTAGGGGAGAAAAACCTTGAACCTTTTGGGTTTGTGTTTACAGCTTTCCACCTGTCCACCTCTGTATCTTCTGGGATTGGTTTCGTCTTGACTCCAGCTTGAACCGTCTCCTCTATCTTGGGAGTTCCATCCATTACATATGATTTTTTAACTCACATGAAGGTGAGGAGTAAAAAGGGGGGTTTACATAAAAGAAACCATGGGCATGCAGGCCCTACATATTAATGAGGAGAGATGGCTCACAGGCCAACAATTAATTTAATAAATAAATTTAAAGGAAACCAATCACATAAAAAGGTCTTGGTCTAGCTCATTATCACCCACATAAATGAAATGAGTTACATAGTTAATAAAACTAGTATTCAATTCTTTAATTGTTCTTGTTTAAGATAAATCACGCTTGAATTAATTATTTATCATCTTTAATTAATCAATCCTTTTATCTTAAACCCTTTTTCTGAATTTCCTTAAGATTCTCATCCATCATAATTTTAAACAAATAAATTCATTTAAAATTATCTTTGTATGTAAATTGTACTTTGGAGGCAACCTGGTGAACTCTCGTTCATAACTACCCAATGAGTAGGGATGAACATTATGAAAATGTTAAATTAAACACACATATATATAAAACACCTATCACGTGTCATGCCCTAGCTTTATGCCTGCACCATGGTACACGTATCAAGGGTTTGTATAATATAATAATAAATTTTAATAAATCTGCATAATTTGGATGAGTATACAACATGTAGTTACTACTACACGACATGTACTATAATTCACAGTCCATCCGAAGTATGCACCTGGGGATACAACATGTATATGTACTTCATAAATCCTCATAGTACACGACATGTCCAGTGGGTCACACACTGTGTAGTATCCGCGTTACACAGTCTCCTGCTGGGTAAGCCATGTACGGGGTACACTTTCCAACCCTAACCTGAAGGGACTACACACCATGTCCAGTGGGCCACATAGTCTGTAATCTAGAAACTGTGTGCCACCTGTTCCTGGTCAACACACAGAGTCTTTAAGACTTAGACAAACTCCAATGGCATGGCTTGCTTTGGTGGACCTGTACTAATGAATTGAACCTTGATACACGGTGTGTGAATCCAACAACACGCCATGTATTCTAGTGTTGTACAGCCAGGAACCTTTGGCACATTTGTATTAGATCCTCTATTTTATTTTAATCAAAATTAAAAGAAAAGATCATTTCTGTAAGGTGAATGAGAAACGAAAGAGGAGGAACAAATATTAAGATTCGGATTTGCAGAATGATTAAATTGAATTGAAAAACTAAATTATTAAATTGTAAATCATTAAAAAATTATTTAAATAATTATAAACTATGATGCAATTGCTCTGATAGCACTTATTGGTTCCGAGTGCAAAGGAAGTATGGTTGGACAGACACCCATCTTTAATTTTTACCATGATTAATGATTATTCCGGGATCAATACGACGATGAACGCCAGTCTCTACAGAATAAAATAAAAGATTTATATAAAGAAGGAAGAGGCTCAAAACCTATAGAGAGGATCTTGCACATCATGTTTATAATTAATTTAATTAATTTCATAAAGAAATGAAAAACTAGATCTTCAGTATTTTATTCGTTGATGATGTTGATCGTTTGGAATGACCCTTTTGGACTATCTCATTATGCTTGTGAGGATCCAAAATAGAATCCCTCTAGCGGTGATCCACACATGCTCTGATGGCCAACAATTGACACCACTCATTCTTCAGGTGCTAGCACGGTGAAGCGATCATCTTGTGTCAGTCGTTCTTGATCGCTAGTTCTTCAGTCTTGAAGAACTTCTCTCGTTCTTGAGAGTGGAAAGAAGAGGATTCAAGAGAGAAATTGTTAAGCTAAAAAATTCTCAATTCACCGAGCATGCAATTTGGTACATGTAACAATAGACGTACATGTCTATTTATCGACACAAGGCTTCATTTACAATATTTAATTGCGTAATAGAAATTAAATACATTCCTAACCATATAGAAAACTCATGATTATAATAATAATACCGTGTCATTATTTATGGTGCGCCGAATTGCGCAAAACAGAATTATAAATAAAATTCCACATCACAAAATAATAACAACATTATTATTATTTTAATCTGTGCCAACTAGTTAAATAATTATTTACCATCATGCAAATAATTATTTTACTATCGGACCTGCCTTGGTCCACTTGAACTCCACTTCCATTTATTGAACACCCAAATAAATAAATAAATAAATTTTTCTCTTAAATAAATATTTGATTTACAAACTATTAAAAAAATATTTATTAAATCTTTAATAAAATAAACAAATATATTTTACCCACAATACAGTGAATAAATATTTATTTAATTTATGTAACCATTTTAACTTGAATAATATTATCCATTTTCTTGAGAATAATATTTATTTTATTAATTAAATTCAAATAGAATTTAACCAAGAACACCAAAAACACTTAGTGTGTGACTCTCTAGGATTATTTCTCATTGAAATTAGGTGGGATTTCCTAAAGTTCAAGAGTACTGTCTAGAAATGGGTTAAGGAACCCAAGGGAAAGAACTTAAAGTCACAACAAAGACATCCACATATGAATGCTTACTGTGTAATAAAATCCCTTTGTCTCAGTATCTCATCAAGAAGGTTTCATGATAGTGTCATCAACCTTTGTGCTTGACATTCCATTATTTGACTACCTGAAATAAACTCATCGTTATACCATGACCTTGGAATCTCACACGATAGTTCTATTTCAATCAAAGAGCCGAGATATCAACTTCTATAAATGGAAGAGACAAATCCTTCCTTGACTTATCCATTAATAACATGCCACTCGTGACACACCCAATGTACCCTACTTCCCACCAGTAAATCAAAGTGCGCGAGTCATGAAACATAATAATGATAATATTAAAGTCTAAGAATCATTACAAATGCTCAAAAATAGGAATATCTGATTACACCAAAACATGTAGAATTCCTACTGGAATGTCTGTTCACATAATCCCCCATCTTGGAGATTACCATGTATGAACTTCATGAGAGTAAATATCATCTTCTTACGAGTACTTGCACCTGACAGCCTGTATACTATGTGTCCCATTATAGTATGTCATCCAACCATAGAATAATATTTAAGAATATTGTCATAGAACTTCAAGGTTCTCATTATAGCGGGTAACTGCTATGACCTTGTCAATGCGACAAATACTCCAAGACATTATTGCACTATAGTCATGCAGCACAATGAACAATATGTAATAAGATGTTTAATATTTAAATATATTAAATATTCATGTAATCAAAGTACAACCAGTTGGTTATAGTACACCAACTCTTTCACAAAACTCATTTGATTGAAAAAGAAAAGAAGTCGATTACAAATTTAGAATGATCACACAAAACAAGGTTAAAAGGTGAATCGTAAAAATCATATTTCTATGCTCATTTTTTAGCCTGAAAAAACTTTAATAAACAAAAAAAGAATTATTACACACCAAGAACATCACATATGAAGAAAGAAAAAAATATGGGAAGTCTTACCTTAATTTATAGAACTAGAATTTTGCTCATACTTTAAACTCTCTCTTCAAAATATCTGTCTCCATCTGTAAATTCTATTCTCCTTGTGTCTATCTCCCATGTTTTCTTAGAAATCTTTTTCTAATGAATTTATAGCACCACTCTAAAATGATAGTTTTACTTATTAGTCATCACTGCCAAAGAATAGTTGTCCTATGAGCCTATATATTTAATTTTTTTAATAGATCGTAGGAAAGTCTTCCCTTTTTTAATAAAACTAAATCACCCTCCTATTATTCTGGGTGAATGATCCCATTCAAAATCCATTTTAATCCCATAGGTCATTAAAACCTATAAAAGAATCCCATTGTTCTCTACCCATTGTTTTTTAGGTCAACCTGTCGGTACTTCTATTTTTCCCCTGCTAGCACGTTGTTGTGCTTGCTACCGCAGGAGGAGATTCGCCTTGACCCGTTCGAACTGATACCTTCTCCGAGGACACCACATCCCATTTTCATGGACACTGACTGATGATACCCCCTCCCATCTGTCGTAGCACACAGATCCCACCCACCATCCGTCATTCAATTCGCTCAGCCTGATGCTGGTCCTATCGTCCACAAACCCCCCACATCTATTTTTTTTCCACAGACACAACCACCACTGATGCCAAGAAGCGTGACCATCCATCCAGTTTCTACCACCACATGTTAATTGAATACTCTCAACTCAACGGCTCAAACTATAACCACACACGTGACCCCTGAAAGACCTTACACCACAAATTATTATTCAAACACCATGTTCTTGTTATCAATCATCCTTTGTACCTCATTATGTCTTTTTGTCAAGCCACAAATCTCCAGCATCACAACTGAAGCAATAAAGGGCTTCACATCATCAATTGAACATGAAAAAGTAACAAAATTAGAGTTAATGGGAATTTTCAATATCTCAGATTGATTTTTCCTCAACTTTAGTTTCTATCTAAATTTTGGGTTCAGTTCTTCATCATACTCGACCATAATCCCTTTAGCATTTTATTTTTCTCAATATTCAAAACAATGACTGGTGTTGAACTATTTTCATCAATAAAATTTTGTGATTCAAAATACTTCTATTCCTTATCGTAATCACTAGTTGGTTTCCAAGATATGAATTGGTGGTTTAGTGGTTCTTTGAAAATATAGTCTCAATAAGTATTCTTCATCACATGATGACCTTGGTCAATCTTCATATTTTCTTTCAGAAACAAAGATCTTCTAATCATGACACAATCCTTCATTGAGAAATCTCATGTTCAAGAAAGTAGAACTTTGTTCTGGTTGTCTTTAACATTGAGATTCAATGATGGTATAGTGAAATCATCTTCTAAAATTTGATGCAAGACATTACTCAGATTGAGAACACATAGATAGTCATCCTCCCTTCAATAATTAATTAATTAATTAATATTAAATGATGATAAAATTTAATTATTATTTAAACTAAAATTAAAATTATTAAATATGAAATCATTTAAGTAATGAAATTATATATTAAATTAATATATAATTAACTAATTAATCATTTAAAAACTAAAATAGATAAATTAAACAATGAAATTTAAGTTTAATAACTTAAAAGAAACTTCAATATTAAATAATAAGCACAAAACTTGACAAAAATTATAATTTGAACATAAAGGCATAAATTAAACATAAAAACATTAATTTATCAATTAAAGACCAAATGAAAAAAGAAATATAAATAACCAAATAAAATAATTTTTTTATTAAATATACAATAAATCCAAAAAAACTTATGTGAAAAAACACATGAAATTAAGTCCACATCAAATTCCCCCACACTAAGGCATTATTTTTCCTCAAAAAATAACTTAGTCACATTCAATAGTAGAAAATGAATCTCAAAATGGAAAATATGAGATGCCTCAATCAATTAATTTCCATAAAAATTTTCCCTCATGGATTCTCTTAAGTAGTGAATATGAATACCCCCTCAAATTAAACTTCATCAGTTCAAAATCAGTTACTATTTTACAAAAAATATTTTAATTGAAAATTTAAAAGCGAATTTATAAAACTTTAATTTACATCAAAAATGAAAGTTTATACTTATATTTTACTCAATGAGAACATACTAACATAATTTAATAATTCATAATAAATATACTCACCATTGGATGTGGATGATTGAAAATTTATTGGTGGAATAAATAACCCATCCTAAAGTTTGATGAATAAAGAATGAAAATAATGAAAGAAAGAGTTCAAACTGAATTAATATTTTCATTTCATAATTCATTTGGATTCATATATTATTATTTAAATTCAAATTAAAAAGTTAAAATAAAATAATAATCATATGACATTTTCCCAAGAATTTTCTGAAAGCCATTTTTTTCCAAGAGGACAAGAACAATGATTTACCCAATTAAATCTAAGAGGTATTAGGGATTAAACCCCTCAAAGTGGCATAAAAACCCTCCAGTTTGATAAAAAATTTCACCTAGTTATAATTCCTATGTAATGCTTAAAAACTCACAATTTTTAAAAAAATTAAGGGATTTGTATGGGATACCTTTGAAGCATAGTTTGGATCATATAAGCACCCCTCCCCCATAATTAAAGCTCAACATTATCCCCAATGTTTAATTAAAAGTGTGACAAACAATTAAAAGAAAATTTAGATTTAACAGATATAAAACTTTAACAGTTCAAGTTTATATTGAAGGGGTATCATTCAGTTCAAAAACATGTTTCCAGAATTTCTAGCACTATTATAAAAATAGATTTAAAGATATACATGCATTTTTATTTACACAAACTCAATATTGTTCAATTAAGCACAAGAGATAACATGTTAACAATGATTCCAGTAAAAATAAGAAAGTTAAGAGTGTTAAAACTTAGGTAAAGAACATATTCAAGGGATTTCTAAAGAAAAATAAGAAAAACCAAAATTGACAACCAAAAAAGTACAAACAGTAGGGGAAATCCCCCCACACTTAATTACCAAAAAATAAACATATTTTAACAATAAATCACTATCTTGTAAGAAAAATAATTATCAAAAATTATTTTTTAAATAATAATGAAAAATAACACTCCCCTGAAAAAGAACCTTTGGTCACTTGAATTCATTTGAGTACTCCCCTTTCAATCTTTGTGAGTAGTTCCTTGGTCAGTAAATTAAAGCAACTACAAAATTAAAATCTGATCATAAGATTCTAGAATTTAGAGTTGAAGAAAAAAATTGAACTGAGATTAAGTTTAAGGATGTTTGATAATGAAAACACCAACTAGTATCTCTTCTTTACAATGAAAATTATTGGAATTCCTCTCCAAGAGTTTGAAAATTTTGTACAAAGGGTACTAATATAGAAATGTGAACCTTCCCTAGATCATTAGAGAAAAAGTGAATCCAAGGTAGAATTAGAATCAGGTTTATTATTATTAAAAATAAAGGAAATAACTAAAGAACCATGGGATGAATCCTATGTAGTGCTAAATTTATAGTCTTCGACTAAACTTAATGTTTTCCTAGTCATCAAATAAATAGATGGTAGTCAAGTACTTTGGATTCCCCTAAAAGTAATATTTAATTATTTTTTCTATTCACTAGGGAAGACTGATTCTATTTTCCCATCAACTCAATAGCTCCATTTACGAGAGATTAAAGTATGGTGAACGGTCTAGACCACCTAGATTTAAGCTTCCCAAGAAAAAGTCTAAGTCTTGAATCATAAAGAAGAATTTTTTTTCAACCTTAAAATTTCAATATTGGATGAAATAATCATGAGAAACTTTGTTACATTCCTTATAAATCATAGAATTATCATAGGAATCTCTCCAAATCTAATAGATTTCAGTCAATTCAAGAAATCTTCATTCACTAGTATTTTTAAATTCAAAATTTAGGGACTTCATTTCCCAAAAATACTTGTGTTGAATCTATATGGGAAAATGAAAAGATTAAAAAAAATAATTCTACATGAAGACATTTCTTTAGGGGTTTTAAACATAGTTTTATATGCCCATAATGCCTCATCAATCTTTAAAGACCAATATTTCTTGGAACTAGACACATTTTTCTCTAATTTTTTTTTCAACTCCCTATTTTGAAATTTTATCTTGTCCACTAGATTGTGTATAGTAAGGAGTTATATTTTTATGAATAAAACCATATTTATCCATAAAATATTTGAACTTAAATCTTTTAAAATGAGTTACATTATCAATTATAAAGTCTTTTGGCACCCCAAATCTTGAAAATATATTCTTTTTAATGAATTTGATCACACTATTAGCTTATTTATTGGGAAATTACATTACTTCAACCCACTTTGAAACATAATATACATCCACCAAAATGTAATCATTCCCATAAAATTCAATCCCCAAACATTAAAAATCTCAACCTGTAATATCCCTATTTAAGGCAAATCTATTTTCTACCAATGTTCCCTAATCGCTACCACTTATCATAACCAACAACTAAGATCCTAGTATCCTTGAATAAATAAGGCAATAAAATCCATATTATAAGAATTTTTGGGATGTACTCTCACCTCCATGGAGGCCACCCAAAGGTGATGAGTGACAACTAAAAGTAATGGAAAACATATCCTCTTTGGGAACACATCTCTGAAGAATACCATCAGCACACCTTATAAATAAGATTGGGTTTTACCAAAGGCAGTACTTAAGTTCATTAATGAATTTATTTCATTGGTTATGGCTAAAATATTTATGGATGAATCCAATGGATAAAAATCTTGAAAAATATGCATACTAAGAAGATTGTTTAATTGAAATAGTGAGAAGTTTTTCATTAGGGAAATTTGAGTTTATCCCCCTAGAATTATCACATTGAGAATTAGATAGTCTTGAAAAATGATCCGCCGCCAAAATTTTAGCACCTTTCTTATCCTTAATTTATAAATAAAATTCCCATAGAAAAATTATCAATGTTATTAACCTAGTTTTTTTCTCTTTTTTGGATAGAAATTATTTTAAGGTAGAATGGTCTACGAAGACTAAAACATTGGATCCAATTAGGTAATGAATAATTTTTTTTAGGTCAAGACAAACAAACAATTAATCCTTCTCAGTTGTGGTGTAATTTATTTGAGCAGAATCTTGCAACCTAATAGCATATTACAATGCATAAAATATCTTGTATTTTTTCTAGACTAAAACTGATCCTATAACCACATCACTAACATCACACAAAATTTCAAAAAGAAAATTTAAATTAGGTGCAATGATGATGGCTGAAGAAGTGAGTTTCACCTTAATAAGATTAAAATATTCAATAAATTTTTCATCAAACATGAAAGTTTTATCTTTCTCTAGCAATGAAAAAAATAGGCCTATTGATTTTAGAAGTCTTTTATGAATATTCGGTAAAAACCAGCATGACTTAGAAAACTTCTTACACCCTTAACATTTAAAGGAGGAAGAAACTTATGAATGATCTATATATTATAATTTTCAACCTCTATACCCATCATAGAAACATTGTGACCAAGAAAAATGCTTTTGGTAACTATGAATTGACATTTCTAACAATTTCAAACAAGATTTGTCTCTAGGAATTTTTCTAAAACAAGTTCTTAATTTTTCAAACAGTTATCAAATGTACTACCAAAAAATGAAAATTCATCCATGAAAACCTCAATGATTCTCTAAATAATGTCTAAAAATATACCCATAATATATATTTGGAAGGTAGATGTTGCACCACATAATCCAAGGGGAATTATATGGTAAGAAAATTTCCCAAAGGGGCATGTGAAAGTGGTTTTATTTAGGTCTTATAGGGATACATGAATCTGGTTATGATATGAGTAACCATCCAAAAAATAGATTAATTCATTTCTAGATATCCTATCAAGAATTTGATCTAAAAATGGTATTGGGAAATTATTATTTCTAGTTTTAGAATTCATCTTTATATAATTGATACAAACTCCCCACTTGGTAGCTTTTCTAACCTGAATTTTCTCATTTTTATCATTTGTAACAACAATAAATCCTCCCATATTAGGTACTACTTGGACATGACTAGCCTAATAACAGTCCAAAATGGGGTATATAATTATAGAATCAAGTATCTTGATAACCTCCTCTCTCACAACCTCTTTCATGTTCATATTTAGCCTTCTTTGACACTCAACCCTTGGTTTATGACTAGGTTCCATAGGGATCCTCTATATAAATAATATAGTAATAATCCAATTAATATATAAAATGGTCCATAATATGGTAGTTTTATACTTCTTAAAAAAATAAAATAACTTTTCCTCTTGGGTTTTATCTAATTATGCAGAAATAATGACTGGAAGTGAAGGGTTTTCACCAAAAAATAAATATTTCAGGTGAGATGGCAGAGATTTAAGCTCAAGTTATGATGCTTATTTTCTTAAAGGAAAAATATTGGTTTTATGTGGTCCAAGATCATCAAAATTATTCTTAAATTTAGTGTGAAATTTTGAAAGATTCTCAATTTCATGTTCAAAAATACACTTTCCCTCACTACAATCCAATATGGATAGCACATTACACTCAATGTACAGATTTGATATTAAAATATTTTCCTTATAAAATTCATCCAAGTGTTGGAAAATATATCCATCAAATGTATCAAAATGTTCCTCTAATTTTTTATAGTGGTAAATTCAACCTCAAGATATCTTATAAATTTCCTAAGTTCTAGAAAAAAAAATTCCATCTTCTTGAAAGCTCTCTAAAACTAGAACAGTACTGCTTCCCACATCAATAAAATTACCCAGATTTCACTTTTAACATCTTAAAAACGTGGGAAAAATTTTCCTCATCATCCATAAAAGTATATTTATCAACTTATTATTTTTAAAATTCTTCTTAATGATTAAATGAGTCTTCATCTTCTAACATCTAAACTCTTGAATATTTCTCTCCAAATGTTGGTTCTTTTACATTTTTAGAGACATTTTATTATACCTTTTTTTCTCCAAAATAAAAAATAAATCGACCCTTAGACATGTAAATAACGTCCCTCCAGTGACTAAGAAAGGCCTATCCAAGATAATCAGGATATCCTTGTAAAATTCCACATCTAAGATGAGAAAATTAGTGGGTAAAAACAACTCTCTAACTATAAATAATATATTTTCAACTCTTACTGTGGGATTTGTAAAATATCAGTTATCCAATTGTAAGACCTCATTGGTTGGTAGTAATTATCCTAATTATAACTATTTAAATAATGAGTATGGATATAGATTTATACTCACTTAAAGGTTACAATGGTAGTTTAACTAAAAATAATTATCTAAGGTGTAGGGAATAAAAAACTCCATGTATATTTAGTATTTGGTGTGATTTTGTTTTTAAGGATAGCGTTACACTCTTCAGTGAGGTTGTAAGTGGAAAATTATTCCAATATTTCTTTATTTGTAAAATTTTTATTAAGATATTTAAGATAATATGGAATTTGAATTAAATATTGAATGAATGGACTAATCACATAGTGCTTGTTGAAAATCCCAAGGAATTGAATCAATTTAGGTTTGTTATTTTTGGGTTTAAACCTTTGAGGGAAGGGAATGGATGGGGAAAAATTCCTAACAATTGAAGTCATTTACCCTATTTCCTCAATAATATTTTCTTTAAATTTATTATTCTTTATTTTAAAATATTTTTCTTCATGTTTTTCAAGTGGAACAACTTGATTTACTTGAGTTTCATAAGTGTTTTCTAAATTCCTAGATTCATTATTACCCAAATTTTATTATTTAGGTTCTTCCAAATTTTTAGTTTAAACTTCCCTAAGGTCATATATTACCCTATATTTAATTTTCAAACCACTCCTAGTGACCAAAACCATGGAACTCTCCCAAGGTTTCATCTCTATTGTTCTTGGAAGTTTCCTTTCATATTTCTCGCTAATTGACCCATTTTTAGCTCTAAGTTATGTATCCTAGCATCATCTTTGAGATTATCAGAATCATGCTGATATTTTTGTGAATCAAAATTCCCCATTAACTGGTGAAACATTACTTTTAAATTATCTTGTGAATGATAAGTTTCAGATTTATTTTGATTTTGAATTTGTGGTCTTTGCTGATTTTGGAATGCAGAGGTGACAAGTTTTTGTCTAAGCATCCCTTGTTCTCTTCAGGATAAGATGGGATAGTTCCTATATCCATAATTGTAATTATTTGAAAAATTATCATCTATATATTTAATCCTCTAAAGATAAACCTTAAAATTATAATTTTATTGTTGTTTATATGAAATATAAATGTTTGATAAAAAATTCTCAGTATGTCTAAACTTCCACATTGAACACACTATTCTCTAAGTGTCGGGTTCTGATTTTGACAGCCCACTTGATTAGAAATTTATTTAGAATTTTAATTAATTAATGATTGAATTTGTTCCTTGATTTCATCCAATTGATAATTCATTTAAATGCTTGAACCATAACTATTATATCCTTTATTCACTCTCTTTATTCTATAACATTTATGTTGTGAATTAAGTGATATTTTTTTTCTAAATTTTCCTCATCTCTTCAATAGTTTTATCATTGTACTTTCCACCAGTTGATTAATCCACTAAATTTTGACATAAAGAGGAAAATAATTTATAGAATGTATCCATGAGGGAATGTGAAGAGAGATAATGATGTTAACACTACCTAAGGATATCCTAAAATCAATCCCAATCCTCATGAAAATCCTTGATAAGCCCTTTCAAAGGCATTTGTTTCACTGTGTTATATAAATCTATGATTAATTATAGAGAGTATACATTATAAAAACCATTAAATGGAGGTAGAAAAGTGATGTGAGACTATTTTAGCTCATAATTTTAGGCTCCACGAGACAATATATTATAATAAGGATTGATTGAGACTTGAGGAAGTTGATACGCTCTCATTCCAATCCTTCCATTTCTCTATAGAACAAGTCTAGGTTGTAAATTATACTCATTATTATTAGGAACTCTCTATTCTATATTTTCCATTTTGAAATTATATTTTCTTAGATCATTTAGATGGTTTTTAATTTTAGGTTGTATAGGATGTATAAATTGATACACTGACTATGTGTGCATGTACTAAATGAAAACAATTTTTTTGAGAAACACATACATATTCAATTTTTTTGTATAGTATTTTTATTATTTTTGTTTTTATTTTAATATTTTATTTAAATTTTCAAATCCCTCTATAGAAGAATTACCAAAATTTTATCACTATATTATCAACTAGCACAAATTAAAACCTAAAAACTACTAGCAAGTAATGAGTTAGGATTTAAAATCCTCAGGGAATGAGATTGAGTTTTAGTGCAAGAAAGAAAATTAAAAACTAATGAAAAACACATGACTGTGAAAAAAATAGTAGAGAAAATATTTTTTTTAAAAATAAACAAAGATGAATAGAAGATAATTATGATTTGAAATATGATGAAAAAGTGAAAGATTATAGATGATTAGGAGATGAATGAGAATGAAATGTTATGTAAATATCGATTTTATGATAAATGTGTTTCTTTTTTTTTCTGTGTAAATTTAATTTAAATCAATGATAAAATAGATAGTCGAAATCTTGATAAACAAGATTGACTAATAATCTAATGATTTTTTTGTTTATTATGAAAAAATCATTTTATTGAAAAGTAAAAGAAGTTAATTACAACTTTAGAATGATAAAACAAATGAGATAAAAAGATGAACCATAACAGTCAAATTTACCCATTCAATTTTCAGCCTAAAACATTTTAATAATCATCAAAATAATTATTACAAAGAAATAACTTCAAAGATAAAGAAAGAAAAAATAGAATTATTCCCTAAATCTTCAGCCCTGGAATTTAGCTCCTTCTCTCAAACTCTCTCTTAACAATCTTCACCATCACTTATAAATTCTATTATCTTTGTGACTTTCTCCCCCATGGTACCAACAATAATTTTTTAATAAATTTTAGCACCACATTGAAATGAAAACTTCACTTTTCAGTCATCACTACCAAATAATAGTTGTCATTCCATAATTTAATTTTTCATAACATTAAAATCCACATGCCAACTAAATACTCTCAGATTAACAACTCAAATTGTGACCATACACACGACCCCTACAAGACCTTTCACCAAAACGTCTTTAAACACTATATTTCAGTTATTACTCCTTCATCGTAGAATTGATTCAATCATCCTTGAAACCTTATTGTGGTATTTTGTTGGGCCACTAACCTCCATCATCACTACTAAATCAATCTAGGTATCCACATAATCAATTGAAACCGAAACAAAAAATAAACTAGAAAATAATAATTTTTAATATCTCAGATTGATTATTCCTCACATTCAACTTCTATCCGAATTTTGGGTTCTGTTCTTCCTCATGCTTAACCAAAATCCCTTTAGCATCTAGTTTTTACTAGTCTTTAAAACAATGATTGATGTTGATATATTTTCATCAATCAAATTCTATGATTTAAACTCCTTACAATCTTTATCATCTTCACCTGTTGGTTTCCAAGATTAAAATCAGCGTTTTAGTGGTTATTAAAAAATATAGACTCAATCAGTCTTTCTCAACACAATAATACCTCATTCAATCTTAATTTTTTCTTTCGGAAATGAAGATATAATTATCATGACACAATACGTCATTGAGAAATATCATCTTCAATAAATTCAATGTCGGTTCTAGTTGTCTTCAACATTGAGTTTTGATAATGGCACAATAAAACATTCTTATGAACTTTGATGCAGGATACATATCTGATTGAGAACATGTAGATAACTAACCTCCCTTCAACAGTTCTGGTTTATCATTCAATTGGACACAACAACGATGATGGTGTGATCGACAATGAAGTCGATGGGTTCTTCACTGATGGGTGTGGCTTTTTTGTAGTTGAATTTCTTGGAACCTTAAAATGTAAATAAGATATGTGGGTTCACATACCCAATTAAATGGTTATGTGAAACCCCATTCAATTCTACAATGTGGTGGTTATTTGGAATTCCTCTATGTAAAATTTAGTTATGTGAGCCCTATAGAAAATTGGCTATGCTCGTCTGTCTTAGAAATGAATAAGTCCTTACCACTTGGAATTGGATAATTAAGGTGTCCTGGAAAAGAAAGCCTACTAAGTTATACCCACAAACAAAACAAAACAAAGTAAGGAACTAAATTAAAAATAATTCATTAAATAAAAATATAAAAATAAATTTATATCTATTTAAATAAATTTAAATTTATAATTCAAATTTCAAAAATAAAAAATTTTAAAATTACAAAATAAAAAAGAATAAATAAAAGTTACTTTAAATTATTAAATAACTAATTAATATTAAATGATGATAAAAGTTAATTAATATTTAAACAAAAACTAATGTTATTAAATATAAAATCATTTAAGTAATTAAATTATAATTTAAGATAATCTGTAATTAACTAATTAATTAATTAAAAACTAAAAAATATGAATTAAACAATGACATTTAAGTTTAATAACTTAAAAGAAACATTGATATTAAATACTAAGCACAAAACTCGACAAAAATTATAATTTGAACATAAAAGAATAAATTAAAGATAAAAATCATTAATTTATAAATTGACAACTAAATGATCAAAAAACTATGAATAACTAAAATGAAATCACAAAATATTATTAAATATACAATAAATAGACAAAAATATATGTGAAAAAACACATAAAATTAAAGCAACATCAGTACTTTGGATCCATGACATAATGTGACTCAGTTTTTGTATGTGAAATACTATGTCGTAAAGGGTAAAAACTACCCACACCCATTTTAAATTGATAAAAATATTTATAATGGAGAAAATTTAGGTTTGGGTGACTAACCAACCACGATATGGAGTAGGTCTTTATAGACAATCCTTTGGAATTTTAGTGTGTTGTTATTCTTTCATTTTTTTTGTATATGAGGTGTGGGTGAGTAACACAGCCTGAGTGGATCAAGGTACTAATCGATCATAGATGTTGAGTTTAAGAGGATTATTTTTAAAAAGAAAAAGTGATCACTGATTTATCCCTCCCCTTCTCAGTGATCTCATTAATCAAAGGTAACTTCATAAACAATAAATATTATGAGATGACATGGTTTCTCAATGAATATTTTATATAATTAAATTTATATTTAAGAATAAATTTCATAATCGAAACATTATTAAGTAAATTCAACCAATATCTCTAAAATTAATGTTTTGTTTAAAATCAGTTCCATACTCAACGTAACTAATATTTATAAAATTGAATTTTAGTTTGAAAACCAATTTATATTCAATATTTTATCACAAAATAAAAATTATTAATGAAACCAAATTTTATATAAAAACATAAATTTTATTCACTACATATATACATGATTGAATAAAATAAATTCTTATTATTTACTTCTTTCCTTAACCCAAAACTATAGTACCAAGGGCATGCTAAAAAACTTTTCAAAATAAATAGAGGAATTAACATGGGCATAAACTGAGAACTCCCATTTTTATATCTAATATCCATATAAACATTTTATTATTAAGTTGTAACATAAATTATGCTAATGGAATCATTTTAATAGTCAATAAAACCATATATCATTATTTCAAGGTTATAGATGGAGAAAAATTAATTAAGAAAGAATACTTGATAACATTTATATAAATCATGATAGATAAAATAAGTGAATATTCTTTATAACATTTAAATAAATCAAGAATTAATAACCAATTTAAATAAGTAATTTAAAAATAAGAAAGGATTTTCCAATATTTATAATTATTTTCCCATATATAGATATAAAACACCATGGAGTAAAAAAATCTAATAAATTATAAAAATTTATATATTGGTTTCATGGAAAAATAATTTAAGCCAATTTAATAATGATTCCATGAAAAATATTATTAATAATTCCCAATTTTAATTTAAGAGTTGGAAATAATTCAAAAGACACATTAAATACATATCCTGATTTAAAGTTTTATGGAGGGTTGAAACTACCCGCCGAAACAGACAATCGACATGATACATGTAATCCCAGTGATTAAAAAAAACAACATTTTAAAATAAAAAAACTCAAATCCATAACTAATTCAATGTAAAAAATATATTAATTAAAGGAACCTAAAATTTTAATACAAACCTTATAGATAACCTAAAAAATATATACGACTTCCAAACAATTAAAATCCCCAATTTATTCAATATAGAAAACCCCAAATTTGATTAAATTCAAATAAAAACCTATTATAGTTCTATGAATATAAAAATCAATATAAAAATATACCTAAATGAATGAAATTAACCTTCTTTAGTCTTATTTAGATAGTTTAGAGAGAATCCCAATCATCTAGTAATGATTTCACAATTCTCCAATGGAATCACACAAATAAATCCCAAGATCCCTAACTTAATTTAGATAAGAGGAACATATAATAGGATGGGAGAAGTAATATATTGTTATAGAATCTAGACACCATGATTTTAAGTAGAAAAGAGAAAGAAGAAGCTAAAGGAGGAGGGGAGGGAGAACCAACTTCAGTCTCCCACCTACTATATAATACTGATCAAACCCCAACCCCCCACCCTTGGGGTGTTTTGTTTTATCAACTTCTTTCATACCTCTCCCCTACAAATACCAATTATTAATAATATTTTTTTAAGGAATTCATTCAGAAAGTTTTGTTGGATCACATAATAAGTTTATAGAGTTATGAAAGATACTTATAATAAGTATTGGGTATGAATAATTTTTATAGGACCTAGGGTTTGGGGAAGAATGTGGAAGATGAATGTGGGAGGATTTAGATTTACAAAACATTTAATTTTCTAAAACATACCCAATTTATGGAGTTAATAAAAAATTAATTATGTGATCTTTTTTAATGGATGATACACCGAAAAACGCATTTAATCAACTTAAAATCCCAAAACACCCATTCATGATGTGAATAACATTTCACATTGTTAAAAATTTTCACACCCTAAACCAAAATCATGGATTCTTCCCAAAAGTAATTCATGTCATGGATATATATTTTATTACTTGAATTGGTTCTTGTAGCCAACATTTAACCCAAGTCCTTTAGAAAACCATTGGATTGCCTCTGATTCCCCCCAAACTTAAAGCACAACTTCTTTATCATAAAATAGAATGTTACTTATGTAGGATGTTATAATACATAACATATTTAATGATTTGTATGTTTTTTAAGCTTAAGAATAAATATGAAAATGTAAAAAACCTTATGTATTATTTGAGGTTTATAAAATATTATATATGATTCATCATTTAAGGAAATGCAGAAAAGGAAAAAACTTTACTGAGACACATAAGATATTTTATATATTATGTATGATTTATAAGTTTTCCACAATATGAGGAGATTATTTTCTAGAAGATATTTCAAGAAGTTATGTTTGAAAATGTTGTTCTATTCGACATTTTTTATTTATCACGCTACTTCAAATAAATCCATAATTCTAGATAAATACTATTAAGACGAGAATAGAAGAAAAGGTTGAAATGTGGAAGGGCTTCAAGGCATACTGTGAATCTAATTGAAGATAAATACCATTAGTAATTAATTTATAAATTATAGAGTAGTTTCAACATAATCTGGTGTTCCACATAGCCACACTACATATTTCCATGTAGATATATAATAAATTAAAAGGATATTAATTTTATGAAGGTGATTCATAGTATTTTTGAATATCAAATGGAGAATAATATCCTGAGTTTCATTAAAGTTTGAATGGTTATATTTTATTGGGATTTAAATTATAATTATAGAGGAAATACATTTCCAAAAACAAAGACATAATTTCTATATTTTAATATGGATATATTCACACATAATTCAGAATATAAAAAATATGGGAGGAAAGATAAAAAATGACTTTCAAAAAAAACCCAACACTGGAATTCTAGGAAAATAATATGAGTATTGAGGAAGTAATAATGGAGAGAAGAATAAATATCACTATTGAGTCGATAAGGAAGAGGATCACATCTACTTGATCCTTATGACATGATATTTCACTGGTGATTATTATTTAAAGATGTATTATTTTGATTGTTACATCAAGTTGGTGCTTTCATGAAATTATTGTTGGTGAAATCATTTATATAGGTTAAAGATCACAACCTTGGATGGATCTTTTCTTAATAATAAAAGAAAGAATATGTGTATTGGGGATAAAAAAAATTACACACCAAGGATGTTTTCATCAATTATGAATACAAACCTCATTAAAAACTTACCATTGTTTCCTTTTATTCATACTTTATCATGAGATAGTGGGAGGAATTCTGAATATATAGGAGAGTGGTTTGGGTTTATGATGGAAAATTATAAATTCAAGTTCACCCCCTTAGAGTTTATGTCATCTCAAGTGATCCTAATAATTGGTATTATATCAAAATTTCTCTCTCTATGAACTCTATTAATGTTTAGTTTTGAAAAATATTATTTTTTTCAATAGAAAAGGTAATCCAACATTTTACATAAAATGATTTAATATTTGGAAAGAGTGAATGGTACCCAATCTTCTCTCTTTGGGTCTTTATGTTTTAGATTTAGTCCAATATGGGTTCATAGTGGCAGATGAGACTTCAATATGATCTATTTTTGATTAAATGAATTTTTAAAGTGATGGAATGGTAATAAATACTTCATTATCTTCTTTAACTAAAAAATAAGTCACAAAAGTCATGGGATGAAAAATGACAAATGCGATTCGGGAAAAAAAGATAAAATTTATGAAGGAAATAAGACAATGAAGAAATAAAGGATGAAAATTAGTAGGAAATAGTTTGAAGTTGTTAGAATTAAAAAAATGTATCTTTTGATTAATTATTTACTAGAGTTAATATGATATTCAATGTCATCTGAGGATTAAGATAAACTCTTAAAGACTCTATTATGGTGAAGTAACTTACAAAATTTTTTCTAGACTCGTTTGATGTTAAGATCTCAGATCTTATAGATAAATATCTTGGTGATTTTATAATTTTTGAACATCGCACCACTCATTAATTATGATATGATAATAAGAAAAACTCTCAAGAAAATGGTTAATAAATAAATAGTGAATGCCTTTAAATATTTAAAAAATTTAAATGTTGAATATAATCACACTAACTCCGATGAAGATAAAAATATAGATGACTTTTTTGAAACTCTATATCTAATTTAAATAAGTTTAATATGTGGGAAAGGTATGTATAGTGGTAATATTCCTATCAAATGATTTAATTTTGGAAAATTGGGATATTTTTATACCAATTTTCTCATGAAAATTTGAGGTGATAGTGAAGATGAT
Organism: Viscum album; assembly: GCA_963277665.1. Taxonomy (NCBI): domain Eukaryota; kingdom Viridiplantae; phylum Streptophyta; class Magnoliopsida; order Santalales; family Viscaceae; genus Viscum; species Viscum album. The sequence continues at coordinate 1,670,759,255 of OY728158.1, forward strand.
GAAATAACTTGGAAGGTCACTGATAATGGAAGTTCTTAGAAAAAATAACATCAAAAGGAAAGAATAAAATTTCTCCAAAGTTTATAAAATTAAATTTTTATCATTTTAAGAGGCTATATTTAATAGTGAGGAAAGTAGTGATAATAAAGAGATCCCCAAATAAGATTCGTAAATAGTTCTAATGGATCAATAAGTAGATGAAAGTGATTCATCATAAGATTATTTACAATTCAATAATGAGTTTATAGTTAAGGAATGAGATTATTAAAATGAATATATTATGAAAATGGAAATCAAAATGGCATTAAAGTAAATAGGTAGATTGATAGATAATAATTATCATCTAAAAAAACTTATATAAGCATAATAAAATTCACATTGAGAAAGATAATCTGACCAGTGAAATTTAAAATTAGAATCTTGAAATTACTAAGGATACTAAGATTATTGATGACATAACTTCTACTATTATCCTTGGGATATAGAGGTTGATAATATAAATATAAATATTTGTTAATTTGAAAAGAAAAAAATATTAGATCAAATAAAATTTGGATATATTTATTACTAGAATAGGTGAATTATATAAGCAAAAAGATTTGAGAACTATTGGTCAAAATGATGTCCATTAAGAAGGTAAGTAAATTTAAAATCCCTCCATAAAATATTATTTTGATAACAGATGAAATTAGTGGAACATAGTAGTGTGAATCAATTAGAAACCATAACGAAAAGGAAAAATATTCTTGTTTATCGAAGAAGATAAAATAAAAAAATATGTCCACAGTAGCTCCAAATACTCAAAGATGTATTCCATAAATGGTTTTAAAAGGATCAACTATAAATAAGTAATAAAATGGAATCAAATATAAAAACATACAATATTAAAATTTATACAAAAGGAAAATGATTTAGGTTTATTGATGTTTTTGTAGTTTGTTTAGTAAAAATTACTATAATTACAGCTATAATATGTCTTTACCAAGCCTAATAATAGCATTTGAATCAATGGATAGGTATAAGTAGTAGAAGATAACTGATAAAAAATTCCAACAATTTGAGAAAACTATTTAAATGAAGAACAATATTGAATTCTTGTAAGAAGTTTGTTGGAGGATTGATCAATAAGGACACATATACAATTAATTTATTTCATTCATACTAGCTCACCTTAATCCTTGTAAAAAATTAGAAAATGTGTAGAAATGAAATCAGTTTAAATAGTAAGCTGATGTGGTTGAAGATGTATTTAAATCATAAAAATTTGAGAAGACCAAGATTATAGATTATAGTTATTCATCTCATATTACCAGTGATTTGAGTAATTTGAACATGTATAAAAATATGAAGGATGATCTCTCACCTTCAGTAATGAAATATCTTTAAATATCAAAGAATTTGGAATAGAAAATAATGGAAACAATTAGACTAGTCTCAATAATATTTTATTTATTTATGTGATAAAATATAATATATTGAGTGTATCACAATTTTGTGATGATGGAAATGAATTTATATTTATAAAAAAATTGGGTTTTTAGGGATGATGATAAGATATAGAGTAGTTATAATTAAATTTTTTAGAACCTTAAGTCACAGAATTCATATTAAAGAATCCAAGAAATAATGATACTTTATATTTAAAGAAAAAATAATTTGAGGTATCGAAGTATTGTTTATCGAGGCTAAAACAATACAAGTAAGTTGATCAAAGAAGAGATTATAAGAAATATCATAGTTCTAAAATAATATTTTTTTACTATTTATAAAACATGTTAGAAAGGAAAAATAGTGAACAAAATATTTAAGGGAGTTAACATTCTAACTAAAAAACCATTAGAGTTGGTCCACTCTTATGTTTGCAGAACTATGGAAAAGAAGTCAAAAAATAGAGACAAATAATTTATCATTTTTATTATTGACTTCACCAAGATGAAATATATCATGTTCATGTCTCACAAGTATCATTATTTGGATTGGTTTAAAATATTTAGAAGTTTTTCTAATAAACAAACTGATTTTCCCTTGAAATGGTTGAGTTATAATAATGGTATTGAATATTATAACAAGTAATTATCTGAATATATTGATAAGTATGGAATTAGGTATGAGTTCTATAACCTATCTACTCCAAAAAAAAAATGATCTTTCTAAAAGAAAAAAGAAATAATTGTTTAAATGTCTTGAAAAGTACTAGATGAGAATAAAACCTCATTATTCTTCTAAATACAATAAATTAACACTTTTGGATTTACAAAAAATAGATGTCTTCTGAGATAAAATTATAACATGAATCCTTATGATATGTTTTTTAAGAAGAATCCACATTTAAAAAACTTTAGACTATCTAAGAGACTACACATGGTCAGAAGGAAATACACCAGTGGTTATAAGTTTTATGAAAAGATATAAGATAAACTATTTCTTTGTTACAAACTAAATGGAATCTCTTGTATATATTATAACAATAATTATTAGAGGATTATGGATTTATATAATGTAACAATATTTAAAAATGAATAAAAAATCAAGTATAAATAATAGTTTCAAGTAATGAAATAGGGGTTAGTTAAAATAAATAAGAGTGAAACATGACATATTGTTCCATTTCTATAGAGAAAATTTTTATTTCTACTAAATGAATTTTTAGAAATAAGCTCTATGAGAAAGTTAGAGTTTACAAAAACAAACCATGGAAAGTATACAAAGGGTGATCATAGATTTAGGGCATTAACTTTGATGAAAATTTTTCTCCAGTTTCTATACATGATGTAATTAAAATCTTTCTTATTATTTAATTTGATAGATTCTTCATATTTTTCTAAATAGTTGTGAAATCAGGTTTTTTAAATGGTGATCTAGATGAAGAAGTATACATGGAGAAACCTGAGGAATTTACAGTTGAATCAGATGGTGACAAAGTGTGCATACATAGAAAGGAACTTTATGGATTTAAACAAGAACCAAAAGCTCAATACTTTAACATGGATGAATATTTATGAAGTATGGAATTCAGAAAAGGGTATATGGATAACAATTTATATATAATAAAGGCCAACACAACAACACTCTTTATGCAATGATATGAGATTTCACTGTATATTCTCTATAAATAAATAATATATTAAATAGTTTGTTTTACACACTATAATAAACTAAAACAAAAAACCTTGATCTATTTTGAATATTAAATATAATAGTTAAAAATAATCCATTAAATTAACCAGTATAAATTGAAGTAACCATATCATAAATTCAATTAAAAAAGTAGGAATAAGTGAATTATAGAAGAAAAACTATTCCTTATTAATACCATTTTTCTAAGCTTGTAAGGGAGGTATCTTTTCTAAGGTTTTCCCTGGACCAATCCCAAGATGAACTCAATCAATTATGGCTTAAGAGAAATCATTTATGGGAAAAACTTAATCTTGTAGAACTCGTTGCAAAATATATACTAGATGAATCACCAGCAATGACTTACAATATCATTTATATTACCCTTATATCTTATGTGGAGGTTATAAGGGTTTTTTTAAGTAAAGATTACAATGATATAAACATGTAACTATTATCTATAGAATCAAATGAGCATATGAATATAAAATCCATTTTTATACTAATACCTTTTATTTTATGATTTATGTATTCCTATATTAAAATTAAATTATATAATATTTATATATGAATTTAATATGCATAAAAATAATTTATCATCCATCTAATAGATACTTATTGTAAATAAATAAGAATGCATTCACATTATACTTAATAATAAGTTTGTATAAAAATTTTGTTTTTTTCCTTGAGCCTTTAATTTATAATAAATTTATATTAATTTTGGAATTTTAAATTAATAAATTAATCTTCATTTTTGAATTCATCATATCAAAATTTATTTATTATAATTTTTTTGGGGTTTTTTCTAAAAAGTTTGAGTTATAGTCGAAAAAATAGGGTTTTTTTGAAAACTATAATTTTTATGATTTTATCATTATGTAATCATATCCTAGAAGATTAAAAAAACTTTTAATTACTAGAATATTTATTTTATAAGATAATTTAGAATTTTAAAAATTTATATTTCAATTTATAAACCCATATTTGAAATTTTATAATTTAAGATATATTTTTCAAAAAAATGATTTTAATATGTTATACATTTTTTATTTCCAAATTAATATTTATCACTTTTCATACTTGAATAAAAAAATAGATACAAAATTTTTAATAATTAGGTATAAATTATATTATAAGTAATATTTAATTTTTTTTGTATAAAGGATAAATTACCTAGGTAAAAACTAGTTGTTGTGGTGAAAACTAAAATGTTAAAAATGGGCAACCTAAGAGGAAAAAGGGCCTAAATTGTTTGAAAAATGATTTAATTGTAATTTTAAGGTTTTAATTGACCTTATAACTTCTTCTATATATTATTTCTCAATTTTTGAGTCATTTTTCTTTAGATATAATTTCCATTATTTAAAAGTTTTGTGTATTTACATAACTGACTGTACTTTTCACTTTTAAAAGGGGATCTCCCCTCCTCACTACCCCTCACACCAAAACATTATTATTTTACACCAAATTATACCCATAACTATCTTAAACACTCTTATACACCTTTAAAATGTTCAGGTATTCTCAAAAACCATCCTTCAAAGGTTTAAACCCCTTCTTAAAGTTGATAACCCAATTAGGTATAATGTTTTAATCACTTCTTCCTCCTTTTTTCCTAATGTGATTTTTTCTAAAAATTTATTTTCACCACCTAAAAATTATAAAAAATTATCCTTATTATACTATTATGTCATTATAATGATTATAAAAGCTTTAATCTCCCTTTCCTTTTCCCTATAAAAATAAAAAATGACATTTGTACATGCGCGAATACAAACCTCCACAAAACGTCATGTTTTGTTTTCCTTAACCACCTTACACAACTGATCCTAATATTGAATTTAATAAATAAGTATTATATTATAACATATTTTATATTTTTAAATTATATAACATATTATTCATCTCTCCCATTCTATGGAAAATTAAATCATCAACCATGCATATGTGTGGACTACCGCCTTCATGGGATAATTGATTTTTGTTTTTCTTTTCGTGACCACCGTACATGTATGGTCATGAGAATGGGTTTAATGAATAAATATGTTTTTTATGTCATTAATATTATTTTTTGAAAAATTATAGAACCTATTTTTGATATGATCAACAAATGATTAACGTTAATTCAATCATTTAAAACAAGCATACTAAGAAGAAATTCATATCCATTAATTATTGTTATTTTTTTTTAATTATGATTTTTTTAAAAGGTTGAGGCCGGAGACTTAATTTATTATTTAAATAAAATACCTCTTTATACTGGGTAGAGGGAGACCCATTACATATCCAGAAGGCCCAACGCTAAGTGGCCTGAATACAAGGCTTGAAAGCCCATTTTTTGGCCCAAAGGACCCCTCGGTGAACAGTACTGCTACAGTACCCGCGCTGCTATAGTACCTACTGCAGTACCGTGCTGCTACAATACTAATACTATAATCCCTCTATCACTACAGTGTCGCCGCTGCTATAGTTCCTCCACTGCTACAGTACTGCTACAGTACCCCCTGCCATAATACTACTACAATACCCGAAAATCCTCCCCTACCTGGATTTGATCCTGGGTCTTTTGGTTTCCAAACAGGAGCCTGTACCACTAGGGTATAAGATCATTAGAAATTATGATATATAATACTAATTAACACTAAATAATATCATTTTTATATGTTTTTAATGATATTGAAACTAAATCACCTCATAATCATCAATAATCATGGTATGTTCATGTTTGGGTCAGTTTGACCACCTACTTGAACCATGCAATGAGATTATATCATTAATGATTATGAAAAGTTAATTAATGGTATAATATGATATAAATATTCAAATAATAATTATTTTTTTATCTATAAAAGATACATCAATATATAACTCATTAATTAAGAAGACGCCCTTCACAGGTTAAAAATCATAGAAAAAATATTTGTTATCGGTTACATCGTCTAGGATAAAGTCTAAATTAGTTATGAAATTAAATTTAAAATTAATAAATATTTAAAATTTATACATTAAAATAAATTTAATTAAATTTTAATTATGAACTTTAGGATAATAATTAATAATAACCCCACAATTACGGAACTAGTTCAAAACGATCAAGATTACCCACACTCGACACAAAAAATAGGTAATAAATGACTAATATAAATGTAGATAATAATTATAAATGAATTTTAGAAAAGTTTATGTATATGAAAAGGTTTACTGAATAGGTTTTCAATACATTTATGTTCTTTATACCAGATCTTAGAGTGCATTCAACTAAGTGAGGAAATAAGGTAAGGGGTTATTTGTCTGAAACTTAATTTCTTGAGACATATTTCCTAATGTGAAATATGATACATCTAATATGGTGTGATTAATTACAAATGAATTAATTTTACCATATTAATGGGTTTTATGATCCATATCATTTAAATTATTTAAATGGATTTCGATACAAAAGATACCCAACATGAAAGAGATTTTGCTCAAAATAATACTCAAACTACAAGAGTTTCTTTGTATCATTTTCAACTTCATGGGTCATTTTTGATATTATGAACCATAATTTATCTTATATGGTGTATTCACTACCCAATTTAATTTACATATAAAAATATATTATATTTCATGATATTTTAATGACCATTTCATGATCTTCCTCTCAACATCTTTTTATTATCACTTTACCAATTCCATAAGAGTTTCATCAACTGCATATTATATTAATTAGGTCATTATATTTCATAAAATTATATAAATTTCAATAAGTTATTGATCCTACCATCCAAATATTTTATATGGTATTCCATTTTTTTTTCTGTGTAAACTACTTCTCATTATAAACAAAAACTTATTTGATATTTTTTTCTGAAATAAAAGTGTAACTTTGGTAATAATAACCTCTATTATTACTAAATAATATTTTCTTCCACGTCAATGATTTCCTTCCTACCAATGTTATAATCTATTTTGGGGAAATCTAATATGGATTATTTTCTATGTTTCTCACAATTCCATTTATCCTATTACACATGGAAAGTTTAATACTCTTTTTATGATATGGGTTTTCAAACAAAGGTATTTAAAAATATTTTCCACATCACATTTGTTTTTATAATATTTATTATTTTTAAAGGAATCATTTATTAAATTTTATTTTTCAAAGGATAATTTACACAGAAAGGAGACGTGATGACCTCAACCAGTAGAGTCATGTCGTATAAACCCCATTTATTATAAGTTTGGAAGGAGGTAGAATCACTAAGGTTCTCCCTTGAACAATCTCAAGATGATCTTTAATAAGTTAAGATTGAATAAAATCACTTACATGATAAGTTAAAGTTAGTGTAAATTACCACTCGATCAATGTTAGCCGAGACGCCCCATGAATCTATCACCACTTCACACCTTACCCTTAGGTAATACATAGGGGTTATAAGGGGTTACATGTCTAGTACTTAGTTACTTAAAAAATAAAATTACTTTATATAAATAAAATTATTATTCTATCAATATTTTTTCTTAATAAAAATATAGGTTTAATTGAGATAAAATTTTATAAATTCATTTTCGGACACAAATTGTACTTTTCAGAAAGGATGTAAAATTTTTATAATAAAATAAGGTATTAAGAATAATATTTATTTTTAAATAGTATGATAAAAAAATCTTATTTAAATATAAATGATAAAATAATTTTATTACGCCATTGAAATTTTTTAAGTATCAGAAGTTTTACAATGCATTTTAACCCGCTATGTTTTTAATAAATAAGGATTTTATATTTAAAATTTAAAATTATCATATTTATAGAATTATTATGATAAAATAAATATTATTTTTGAAATCATAATATCAAAATTATATTGGGGTGAATTTATGATAATTCTTTAAAATAATATTTTTCCATGAATAGTAAAAATACATTTAAGTTTTTTGATATGTTTAATGACTTTATAATTATTTCATAATGATATAATAATTAATTAACCAAAATAAATCACCTAAAATATTTTAATTTTTGAATATAAAATATTTTAATATATTTTAATCAATTTTCTAACCTATAATTTATTTTCCAAAGTCTAAAATGTAAACTTTAACTATAAAAAAATTATTTTGTGGAAAATTTACTTTTCCATGAAAAATAAGTAATATAATATTATTATTGGTTATTTTGGGTTAAAATAACATAAAATATGTCCCAATTGTCCAAAAACATGGGGAAAACCATAAAAAAATCATGGGTAATCCAATGGTTTTTCATTTTTCACAACCTAGATTTCTAAGGCCTCTATTTAGAAATTATTATACAAATCCTCCACTTTTATTATAAATACACACCAATTTCTCAATTTCCTTTAACTATCAATACATCCTTCACAATTTAGGGTGGTTTTACCTCTAAAGGAATCCCCCAATGTGTCCTCAAGTCCCCAAGGTTTCATTCCTCAAGATTTAGGAGCAACTCTTCAATGTAAGTGAATTATCCTTCCTTTCTCTTCAATTCAAGAACCTATTTTTTATATGAATTATAATTTTTATGATTTATTTTTATTATTATCCTTTTGATCATACCATTAATGTAAAATTATGTTTTATAAATGGGATACTATTTCCCCTCCCATTTTACCCTTTTCTAAAACCACATTTTATACCTGTTATGCTGTAGAATTTACTTCTAAACTTTTCTCCCTTATCCCCAAGAAATTATCTTCTATTTTAATTTTGTGGATACCCAAACCATTTTCTTTTCCATGGGTATTCACCTCAATGTAAAATGATTTATTTTATTTGGGTATTTACACATAAGAAACCCACTTTCCCATTTCATGGGTTAAAAATGATGTAGTGATCATGTCATTAAGCACTATTGTACCCCCTGTTTTTGATAAGAAACCCATTATTTAATATGCATGATTTATTAACAAAATTATATATTATGATATATCTAGATCACATTAAATTAAGACATATTAAAGGTGTGCGTTGATAGTGCTCCAATGTATTGGGTAAAGAATCCAATCTCTAGAGATGACACATTTTATGATACCTTGGGGAATAACCTTAGTAATATTCATTTACGACACCTTGGTGATTAGCCTTGGTGATGTGATTATGAATGTCTAAATTAATTTTTTAGCCACATTTCCATGTTACAATTCATGTTCTTTTTATTACGATATTCCTTATTTTTTTTGTTCATGCCTTAATGATATTCCTCATGTTCTTATTGATATTTCTCATGATCACATGTATACTGTTTCCCTTATGTACTCCCTTATGAGACCTCATGCTCACCCCTTTCCTTTGATGTATTCCCCCAAGATATGTAATGAAGTAAATGTACTTAGGATGAACCCATTGAGAATCCTTTTAAGTGGATTAGATGAATTTTTTATGTTTTTATTTATTATGTTCCTGATTTCAAATAAACTAAACTTTAAAAGATAATTTGTTTGTACCATGTAAATGAAAAGTTTATGTAATAAAAATTTAGGATTCCATAGTTGGTATCAAAGTACAGTTTAATTATTTATGGTCATTAGAAGTATAAATATTTTGTAAAAACCCTATATAAATTTTTAAATATAGGAAACAATCATGGTATTTTGGTGAAATATTAAGTATGTGGTTTCCGAGAAATGAAATCCCTATCTGGATATGAATAAGTGGATGTAGATTTGAAAAAATTGTATCTAGAGGTAACACCTGAAAACACCGATTTGAGCTAGAATTAAGAGGAACTGGTGCATGACAATGAGCCTTGCTGCACTTCTAGTTTGACACTCCCGAGGGATATGTTTGGTCAATCACATGATTTTTATGAACCCTTATGAATGATTTATAGAAAATTTATTTGTTTTTAAAGAATAACATATTTAAGAATGATTTTTAAGACATAAAATTCCTTTAGAATTATAATATTATTAAAATAAACACATTTCTAACTAAGGTTTTCTTCTTTTATAAAATAGAGGGAAATAGGGGGAATCACATAAATGATGAGTACAATAGACCATGTGCTGATGAACCACTGATGGAAGATGGAATGGAAAACTTTATGAGAATGATGAATCAACTAACTCGAGTTATGAACAATAACTTGAATTAAGCCAAGAGATCAGATTCACCTTAAAGGGAATAACTTTCCATTGAGTCCTTTATGCGACCACTTTTTTTAAGTGGATATACCAACCCATTGATTGATAAAAAACGGATAAGATCTATAGAAAATATTTTTTCTATACTCCATTGTTCAAAATAGGATAATGTCACCTTATCTATATACCATTTAGAGGTAGAAGTTGATAAGTGATGTACACTAATTAAAAACACAAATCCAATAAGGGATATTGATGTTATGGAGTGGGAAGGGAACCTTTTTAAATAAATATTTCCCCCATTCGATGTGAAAAAATGGAGAAGTAATTATTAGAGATAAAGCAAAAGGAAAATGAATTAGTGGGTATCTATGAGTTGAAATTTACAAGAATTTATCATTACACCTATAACTTTGTTATGGATCCTAATGGAAAGTTTGATAGATTATTCAGTGGAATAAGACCCCATCTATAGAGGAATCTAGCCAATAGAGACTATGAAAGCTATGAGGAGATAGTGCAGAGTGATATGAAGGTTGAAATGGAGTTTAGAGAGATGCAGTGGTCATATAAATTAAATTAAAAGAATAGATATTTGGAGCCAAACATAGGGAGGAACTTTGATCCCAAAAGAGGAGGAAAGCAAGTTCAACTTACCACATGTAAAAAATGTGGGAAGAATTATTCAGGGAACTTCTTACTTGGGAGTAGAAAATATTACAAGTGTGTAAGAGATGAACATATATCTTGGAACTGTCACAGTGAGGGGAAGCCTCAAATCTCAACACAAATAATAAAATGAATATAGTGTAGGCCCAGTCTGAAGTCCAATGCTTCAAGTGTGGATAACTTGGGCACTTTTCCAATCACTATCAAAATTAGAAGAGAATGGAGGGGAGTCACCATCAACCTTTCTCATAGGAAAATAGATAAAGTTTGTGAATATTTTATCATGATGGATGAATTAGAATATCCAAATGATGTAGTGGTAGGTACTCTCATTATTCTCTCAAAGCTAGAAAGTACTTTGTTTGATTGTAGTTCTACGCATTCATTTATTTACTCGAAGTTTGAAAAGAATAAAAAATCAATCCTTAAACTTCTATAAGTATAGTTATCATTCAAGAATCCTGGAGAGATTATCCAAGCATCAATAGTGTATAAAAACTCTAGTATTGACTTTGGAGATCACAATCTCATCGAAAATATAATATTCATTTCTATGCTGGAATTTGACACTATACTAGGGATAGACTGGCTCTGAAAGTATAATTCTAAGATCAACTACAGAAGTAATAAAATATTATTAGTCTTGAATGAACAACCTACTGTTATTTTCAAAGGATAGATATCCCAACCCAAGATTTATCTAGAAGCACCTCCCATAGCCTTCTTTATAGAGATGATCAGTGAAGAGGAAGAAGGAATTAAAAGTAAAAGAATATAAAATGTCTCCATAATTCCGAAATACATTGATGTATTTCCTGAGGAGTTACCTGAATATCCCCCAAAAAGAGAGGTAGAGTTATCCATTAAACTCATAACTAGATCCAAGATGATATAAAAGACCCTGTATAGAATGAAAAATTTAAAGATAGAGGAATTAAATAAAAAACTTCAAGATATTTTGGAGAAGAGATTTATCCAACCAAGTGTGTATTCTGGGGAGCACCTGTTCTCTTTGTGAAGAAGAAGGATAGATCAATGTGGTTATGCATTGATTATAGAGAACTTAAGGGGATCAAGATGAAGAAACATTACCCTCTCTAAAGGATTGATGATTTATTTGACCATATTAGCGGGGCTCAATTCTTCTCCAATATTGATATTCGATTTGGTTATCATCAATTTAGGGTGAAGAAAGAAGATATTTGAAAGAATATCTTCTGATCAAGATATGAGAATTATGAGTTTGTTGTTATGACCTTCATCTTGACTAATTATCCTACTATATTTATGGATTTTATTAATAGAGACTTTAAGTAATAATTTTATAAATATTTGGTAGATTTTATTGATGATATTATAATATATTTCAAAAGTTGTGAGGAGCATGAGGATCATCTAAGGATTATATTTCAAACTCTGAGGAATGATATTCTATTCATAAAATTCAGAAAATGTGAATTTTCGTTACAAAAAGTTTCTTTCTTAGGGAACATTGTAACCAATAAAGTAATCTTAGTTGACCCTACCTGGACAAAGGTTGTGGAGGAGTGCTCTCATCCTACAATAGAAACTGAGATTTGTAGTTTCCATGGTTTAACAGGATATTATAGGAGGGTTTTTCTCAAATTTCAAATACACTAACCAAGTTAACTCAAAAGGGGCTAAGTTCATATGGACTAAAATTTTTGAAGAAGATTTCTAAGAATCGAAGAAAAGATTGGTTGCTTCACCTATGGTAACTCTACCCTCTATTAAAGAAGGATTCATTATTTTTAGCGATGCATCTCTAAAAGGGTTTGGGTGCATCCATATGAAAAATTAAAAGGTGATTACTTATGAATATTGATAATTAAATCTTCATAAGTATATTTATCCTACACATGACCTAGATATAACTATGGTTTTTTTTCTCTGAAGATATGGAGGAACAACCTTTATGGGGAGAAATGTGATATATACATAGACCACCAAAGTTTTAAGTATATATTCACACAAAAGGAATTGAGAGTGAGAAAAAGGAGATTGTTGGAACATCTTAAAGATTATGACTGTTCAATTCATTATCACTCTAGAAGAGAAAAAAAGTTGCAGATGCATTAAGTAAGAAAGACCCTATTGTGTTGGTATGACGAGGATTCAAAGAGACCCATTGATCAAGGACCTAGTAAGGTTGGACATGAGAATAATGAATGAAGGTACATTATCAATTATATCCCAAAATATTTATCAAACATAATTACTATAGAATATGAATAAATCTTAAAGATAATATCCTTTATTACAAAAAAGATAGAGGATGTGAAGAATGATAAGTTTCCTGAGTTCAATATTGATCAAGAAGGTATAATTAAATTTTATACAATGCTATAAATTCCATCTATTCTGAAGATAAATAAATAACTTATGAATCAATCTTATAGATCTATATTCTCTATAGATCCTAGAATCACTAAAATGTATAGGGACCTTTGTGATCATTATTTGTGGGATAATATGAAAAGGAAGATTACTGAATACACTAAAAGGTGTTTAGTGTGTCAACAAGTGAATACAAAGCAAAAACATACTAAAGGGGTATTACCACCACTACCCATACTAACATGGAAGTGGGAAAATATCACTATAGAATTTTTTACTGGTCTCCCAAGAATATCTAAAGGAAAAAATTCGATATGGGTTATAGTGTACTGAATCACCAAAACCACCCATTTCATCACTATTTAGGAAGATTCTATCTTGACCAACTTGTCATGATTTAAGTAAATTAAGTGGTAAGGTTGAATGAGGTTCCACTTTATATCATTTATGATCATGATTCAAGGTTCACATAAAAATTATGGATAATTTCTCAACATGATCTAAGTACCGAATCAAATTTTAGTACAACCTATCACCCCAAAAATGATGGCCAATATGAAAGGACTTTTTATACACTTGATGAGATATTGAAAACAAGATCAATGAAATTTAAAGGTGAATGGGATCAACACCTCCCATTAGTTGAGTTCTCATACAAAAACAACTTCCAATTGAGTATTAAAATGGCACCTTGTGAATCTCTATATGGGAATCTATGTATAACTCATATTTTTTGGGATGAAGTTGGTGAGAGAAAGATTTTTGGGCCCAATATTGTGTAAGGGATTACATAAAAGGTTCATTCCATCCGAAAACACATAAAAGATGATCAGATTTAAAAGAAGATATATGATGACAACCATCAAAGGGACTTGGATTTTGATGTTGTTGATAAAGTTTTCCTTCAAATATCATCATTTAAGTGATTCATACGGTTTTTGAAGAAAGGTAAGCTTAGCCCAAAGTACATTGTCCCCTTATGAAATCCATAATGTCATAAGAGCAATGGACTACTAGCTTTCACTTATACCAACTCTATCTCATGTTTATGGTTTATTCCATGTATCTCTCTTGAGGAAGTACATACCCGACCCTTAACATGTACTGAATCTGGAGGTGATACAACTGAAACATGAGCTCTCTTATAAGGAGCATTCGATGGAGATATTAGACCATAGATACAAGGTTCTATGAAAAAATATTACCCAACTTGTCAAAGTGTTGTGGAGGGACCATAAATATGAAGAATCGATGTGGGAAGAAGATGAAACAATGAGACAATAATACCCACACATTTTCTCAACTGAGAGAATGAGTTGTAAATTTTAGGGGAAAATTTATTAAGGGGGAAGAATGTAATGTCCCAAAATTTTTAAATGATATTTTTTATTTAAAATATGTGTTTTACACAAAAAAACATAGCTAATTAATAATATAGAGCCATTTATAGAGTATAAAGGGGAATGTGACCATAGAGATTCAACCATTATATGGTCATTAGTCAAATATGAATATTGGTCACTATGACCTTTGGAAACTATACTCTTGGTAATAATTTTAACATTATAATTAGTATTTATAAGTATAAATGATAAAGTATAATTAATGCATAATGGAAAAGTGATGGAATAAAATAGTAGAGTCATGCAGTATGAAGCCTAGTTTTTATAACTTGGGAAGTAGGAAATATCACTAGGGTTCTCCTTTGAAAAATCTAAAGACAAGCTTCAATAAGTGAAGATGGAATGAAATCTCATACGAGAGAAGTTTAAGTTTGTGGAAATTACCACTCAGTCGATGTTAGCCGAGCTGCCCCATGAATCTATCACCATTACACACCTTACCCTTAGGTCGTACGTGGGTGTTATAAGGGGTTACATGTCTAGGCATTAGTTACTTAAAGTGAAATTCCTTTGTATAAATAAAATTTTTATTCCATCAATATTTTTTCTTAATAATAATATCAGTTTAATTGAGATGAAATATGATAAAATTTTTGGACACAAATTATACTTTTCAAAAATGATGTGATTTTTTATAATAAAATAAGGTATTATGAATAATATTTATTTTTAAATAGTATGATAAAAACACTTTTATTTAAATAAAAATGATAAAATAATTTTATTATGTCCTTTAATTTTTTTGAGTATCAGAATTTGTTTTTGAGTATCAGAAATTTTTACTATGAATTTCAACCCCCTAATTTTTTTAACAAATAATGATTTTTATATTTAAAAGTTAAAATTATAATATTTATAGAATAATTATGATAAAATAAAAATCATTTTTTTAAATTAGGACATCAAAATTAGGCTAGGGTGAATTTATGAGAAATCTCTTAAAATACTTTATTTTTTTTATGAATAGTAAAAATATAGTTTGAGTTTTCCAGTATATTTAATGAATTAATAATTATGTTATAATGATGTAATAATTAATTAACCACAATCCAAGACCTAAAATATGTTATTTTATTGTTATCAAGTATTTTAATAAATTTAATTTAATTTTAAAACCTATAATTTACTTTCTAAAGTCTAAAATGGAAACTTTAACTTTTAAAACATTATTTTGTGGAAACTTTACTTTTCCATGAAAAAACAAGTAACATAATATTATGATCAGTTATTTTGGGTTAAAATAACATATAATTTGTCCCAAATTTCCAAAACCATGGAAACAAACCATGGTCAAGCCAATAGTTTTTCATTTTCCACAACCTAGATTTCCAAGGTCTATATTTAGAAATTATTAAACAAATCCTCCACTTTTGCTATAAATACCCACCCAATTATCCATTTAAATTTCACTAAAAATCTATCCTCTATGAATTTAGGGTGATTTTACCTCCCAATTATCCCCCAAGGTTTCCTCAATCTCCCAAGGCCCCATTCATCAAGAATTAGGAGCAATTCTTCAAGGTAAGGGAATTATCCTTCATTTCTCTTCAATTCAAGAACCTCTTTTTGTATGTGACTTAAAATTGTTTTTTGTTATCCTTTTTTATCACACCAATATTTAAAAATTATGTTTTATAAATGGGATACCCTTTTCCCCTCTCATTTTACCATTTTATAAAACCACATTTTATACCTGTTATGGTGCCAAATTTACTTCTCAAAATTTCTCTCTTCTCCGTAAGAAATTATATTTTATTTTAATTATGTGGATACCCAAAACATTTTATTTTAAATGGGTATTCACCTATATATAAATATTATTTATTTGATTCACGTATTTACACATTAAACCAACTTTCTATTTTTGTGGTCTAAAAATGATGTAATGATCATGTCTTTAAGCACTTTTGTACGCTATGATTTTGATAATAAACCCATTCTTTAATCTCTATAAGTTATTAATTAAATGATATATTATTATCTATATGGATCACATGAAATTAATACATATTAAGGGTTTACCCTGATATCCCTCCAATGCATTGGGTAAAAAATTTAATCTCTAGAGATGACTTGTTTTACGATACCTTGGTGGATAACCTTGATAATTTTAATTTATGAAACCTTGGTGATTAACCTTAGTGATATGCATATTAATGTATAAATTAAATGTTTTATCTATATTTACATTTTATTATTCATGTTATTATTATTATGATATTACTTATTTTTCTTTTTCTCATACCTTAATGATATTCCTCGTGTTCTTATTGATATTCCTCATGATCATATGTAAACTGTTTCCCTTGCGTATTCCCTTACTCACCCTCATGCTCACCCATTTCCTTTGATTTATGTCCCCATAATATTTTATGTAGTAAATTTACTTAGGATGAACCCATGAATAATCATTTAAAATGAATTGGAATAATCTTTTATGTTTTCATGTATTATCTTCCCAATTTACAAGAAACTAAAATTTAATAGATCATTTATCTATACCATGTAAATAAGAAGTTTATGTAATAAAAAGGTGGGATTCCATAATAAGTATTGAATAAATCACTATTTATGTATTAATGACTCTTTTTATTAATAGATTCTTGATGTTGAGGTAATAATGAGTTGATGGATTTTGAGAAAAGAAAGATAAATAGTATTGGGATTGAATATGGATTTAAAGAAAATGCCATTAATTATATTTTTGGTCATGTTTATCTCATATTTGGGATTATGATATATATATATATATTTATTGGTGTGTTAATTTATGAACTAGTGGTCAATACCATTTGAGATTTAAATATAGAATTAATTTTTTAAGTAATATGTGATTTAACTATGGTTTAATGTCTTAGAGATTTAAATTGTTTAGGGAGAGGTATATAGAATACATGATTAGGCTATATACTTACTGAGTTACATGATTGTATGAATGATAAATTTTTTAGGAAAGATAAGTAACCTGGTATAGCATAATAAATCAAGGTTGATTTCATCGTGGAAGTTATATCCCAAATGATGAAATAAGAATATCCAAACCTACATTAATTAGTTAGAATCAATTGAAATTGTGAAGATGAAATTTATTTATGGGGGGGGGGGATTTAGAAACCTCAAATTTCACAAAATAATATATTAAATAGTGTATTTCACACACTATACAAAACTAAAATTAAAAACCTTGATATATTTTGAATATTAAATATGACTGTTAGAACTAAACCATTAAATTAGTTGGTATAAATTTAAGTAACTACATCATATAATTAATATAAAAGTAGGAATAAATACCGTATATAATAGAAATTATTCCTTATGAATCCCATTTTTTTAAGTTCATAATTGAGGTATATTTTCTAGGGTTTTCCTTAGACAAAGACAAAGCCAAAATCAAGAAACTACATATTTTTGGAAAACCATTTGCTTATAGAACTCACTGTGAAATCCATGCTAATTGAATAACCACCCATGACTACAATTTCTGGATATATTTCCCTTAGATCTTATTTTGAGGTTAAAGGTGATTTATAAGTAGAAATTAGTATGATATCAATAAGTAATTATTATCTATAGAATCAGATGATCGTATTAATATAAATACCATGTTGAAGTTTATTCATTTTTTTCTGAGTTATGAGTTCCTATATTAAAATGAAATTATATGAATTTCATATATGTAAAAATAATTTATCATCAATCTAATAGACACTTATTGACAATAAATAAGAATACATTCACATTATACTTAAAAATACATTTTTCTAAAAATTATGATTTGTGCCTTGCAAATTTATATTATAACAAATTTATATGAATTTTAGATTTTGAAATTAACAAAATGAACTTCATTTTTGAATTTATAATAACAAAATTCAGTCTGTTTGAATATTTTTTTCTAAGAAGGCTATTTTTTAGTTTAAAAATACGGTTTTGTGAAAATTATAATTTTTATGATTTAATATTATGTAAGCATAAAATAAAATATTTAAAAACATTTTAGGTAATAAAATATCTATTTTATAAGTGAATTTATAATTTAAAAATTTTATTTTAATTTATAAACCCAGATTTTACATTTTAAAAATTATGTTATATTTTTCAAAAAAATGTTTTTAATACATTATACATTTATTATTTGAAAATTAATTTTTATCACTTTATTGAAAAATTAATTAATTTTTTTGAATAATTAGGTCTAACTTATATAATGAAAATTTATTTTTGAGCATAAAGGATAAATTATCTTGGTAAAAACTAGTTACCATTTCAAAAACCAAAATGCTAAAAATGAGTAACATAAAAGGTAAAGGGCTTAACATGTTAAAAAACTGTTTTATTGTGTTTTAAATGTGTAGATATAACTTATATATTATCCAATATAACATTTCTAAATTTTGGACACATTATCCTTAATATTTAATTTCCATTATTGAAAAGTTTTAGGTATTTAAAAAATTACCACTCTTTTCACTTGTAAAAAGGGTTCTCATATCCTCACTCTCCTCACACCAAAACACAATTTTATTAGTCCAAATTCTACCCAAATATCTCCTAAAAACTTCCATAAACCTTATTTAGGATCCATTCTAATCAAAATACTATATTTTAAAGGTTTAACCCCCTACACAAAGGATAGAACCCAAGTAGTGAGGTATATATTTCTAACTACTTCTTCCTCTTTTCTTTTTTCCCTTATGTTAATTTTTTATTTATTAAATTTATTTTCAACATATCAAACTGGAAACATTAGTATTATTATTATACTATTATTTTATTATAATTATGGTACAATATTTAACTACCCTTCACTTTTCCCTATGAAAAGAGAAAATGACACTATGTGTTGGCGGACTACCCCCTCCACAAAATGTCATGTTTCATTTTCCTTAACCACCTTAAAAATATTTTTATAATTTTTAATTTAATAAATAAGTATGATATTTATAACATATTTTATATTATTAAATGATAAAACATTTTTTCATTTCTCTTGTTCTAAGGAAAATGTAATCGTCCACCATGCACACGTGTAGATTACTTCCGCCATAGGATGATTGATTTTTATTTTTCTTTTCATACCTTCCTTACATGGATGG
This sequence comes from Viscum album, assembly GCA_963277665.1. Taxonomy (NCBI): domain Eukaryota; kingdom Viridiplantae; phylum Streptophyta; class Magnoliopsida; order Santalales; family Viscaceae; genus Viscum; species Viscum album. The sequence goes on from OY728158.1 coordinate 1,670,778,986, forward strand.
TGATGATAATGAGTTTAATAGATCAATATTATATTTATGATATCCTTAAAGTTATGTTTTAAAAAGTTATAGAACCTATTAAGGACATTATTAGTAAACAATTATAATTAATTAAATCATTTAAAACACGCATAATAAGAAGAAAATATTTAATTACAATTATATAATATTTTCATATACATTAATTAATTTTATAAATAATCTATAATTATAATATAATACACTATTAAAAACTAAATTATTTCATTATTCTATTGGATTAATTATATTATAACTAAATCACCTCATAATCATCAATAATCATGGAATGTTCATGTTTGGGTCAGTTTAGCTACCAACTTGAGCAATTATATGAAATTTTATCATGGATTATTATGAAAAATTAATTAATAGTATAATATTAAATTAATATTTAAATAATTATAATTTTTTTTAGTTCTAGAAAATATACCTCAATATTTAACTTATTAATTAAGAAAACACCCTTCATATGTTAAAAATTACCAAAATGCTTGTTATCAAATTTATCTTCTAGGATAAAGTATAAAGTACTTATGAAAGGAAATATAAAAATAATAAATAACTATAATTCATATATTATATTAATTTTAATTAAATTTGAGTGATGAAATTTTGGAGAAGACCAAATAACTACAATACTATTATGAATCCATTTCAAAACGATCAAGATTACACACGACATCGAAAATAGGTAATATATAACTAATATAAATATTGAAAATAATTATAAATTAAGTTTTTGAAATTTTATGTATATTAAAAAGGTTATGAAATATGTTATTAAGACATTCATGTTTGTTATATTGGAACTTAGAGTGTATTCGTCTAAGTGGGGAAATAAGGAAAGGGGTTCTTTGTCTCAAATTTAATTTCATGAGACTTATTTCATAATGTACACCATGATAACTGATAAAACACTATTTTGTTGAATATTGTATTGGTAATAAATGAAATAATTTCCTCACATTGTGTTAAATATGTTTATTTATAAAATATTTGGGATTTGATCATTCATTTGAAAATTTGGTGAAAATTCCAGTTTTACCCTTAATAGTGCACTATAGTATTTCGAAGATAAATATTTTTATATTTATTATTTGAATTCTAAATTTTGTAAAAGCGTTTCTAACTTCATTTTATACAACTTTCATTCAGGACACTAGAGCTAAAGAGTGAATTTGAATGGAGTAAATGAGACATCAATCCAATGGTGGGCTGGACTCGGCAGAATGGACATGGGTTCTGTATTTGGGACATATCTTCTACATACGGGCTTGGATTGAGACCAAATTTTGAGGAAAGCTCGGGGATAGTATTTGGCACAAATAATCCTAATGGAATTCCGGTCAATTCACGCGTTTTAGAGGTCAAATGGGCGGTTCAAGTTGGAATAAAATATTTGCTGAGTTTTTCATTTCACACTTAAAAAGTTATGTATCCCTAGCCCTCACAAACTCTATTTAAAGGGGGTTTTAACTCTTTTATAGGGCTGGTAGAGGCTTTGGGAAGGTGTGGCCGAAAGGGTGTCTCTTGGGAACCTCTCAAAACTCTTGGAAGAAGTAAGCCTTTGTGCAAACCTCTCTTCCAAAAAGGCTCTCCTCTCTCACCTCTTCTTTGTATTTCTTTTCTTTCATGTTTGTTTCTTAAATTTTTCTTCAAAGAATCTTCTATGTTCATCCCTATTCTTCTTATCTTAATATTATTAATTGGGTTGGAATCAAGAGTGGAGACAAGATTGGGTTCTACCCTTTCAATCCGTTGCTTATGCAAAACGTCTCCACGATGACTACACCACCCATGGAAGAGTAGTTCTTTTTAGTAATCGATCGACCTCTATCCTTCTTCATTTATTTATTTTGAATAAATGAGCTACTATAATTCACATATTATGATCTATTAATTGAGTTTTTAATTTAAATGAAACTAATCAAGAAATTGAATAGTTAACAAAAAACATGCGAGGTCGGGAATTGTGTGAACTGTGAGAGCGCAACCTTAACCGGTAATTCAAAACCACATGGGATCAATTTGTAGAGTTCAAATATAATCCCTAAACTCAATTAATACTCATTTCCAGAGTGGTTATTTGCCTTAATTTACCACTGACCATAAGCTAATTTTAGAACATCAATCAAAGCAGGGTGTTGCGATTGCATGTTCTGAAGTTAGCCTAAGGTTAAATTCACTTCAATCTTCGTGGTAAAGTTAATTCTCGTAGGGTTCGGGATTTAACAAATTAAGGGATAATAATTAAGTGAATATTAATTTAAATGATAATGATTAATAAATGATTGAAGTGGTAGAGTTATATCGATTACATCTTTTAAATATTGTCTAAACAAACATCTTTTTGTTGTGTCATTTTAATCAAACTTCATTTCAAAACTAAAAACAAAAAAAAAATACAATCTTCTTCCAGCAAACTTCTTCTAGATTTATAAACTATAAAAAACCACCCCCATACTTTCAAGCAGTGTTTTTATTCCCTTTTATTTTGTTTCTAGAATACCTCTGAAAAGTTGTTTTAATTCACTTCCTCCTTTGAGAGACGACCTTGGTCAGCCACTCTGCTGCACCTAAGTACCCCAAAATCACACTAATCATTTGAGAGCACCCACGACAGCGCTCTATCAAATTGGCGCCATTTCTAGGGAGGCAAGTAATTATTTCAACCAATTAGAGGTATTTATTTTATTTTAAATTTTATTCCCTTCCACTCTTCTTTCTTCCTTCTGTACCCAATCTGATTTTTCTTCCTCTTCTTTTATTTTCTTCTACTTATTTTTGGACCATCAACTCAAACTTCTCATTTTTATTTTACTATGGTACACTTTCTTTATTTTCATTTTTATTTGATCTATGACATGAACTAATCCCGAAGATCTCTTAGATATTGACCCTGAGATTGAACGTAGCCTTAGGGCTCGAATCAGAAATTCTCAGTCTACGGAAAGTTTCAATATTCAACCAGTTGGTGAATTCCTCTCTTTTGGAAACATTGAAATTGGAATCAATTCAAATTCAAACATAAAAGAGGAACCAATGACTGGAAAAAATGGAAATGAACTTAATAGAACCATTTGAGAATTGGCTGCACCTGATATTAACTATCAACCAAATTGTATTGCATACCCAAATCTCGAATCGGACTTTGAACTAAAATCTGGGTTAATTCACTTACTTCCAAAGTTTCATGGCCTCTCTAGTGAGGATCCCAATAAACATTTGAAAGAATTTAATGTGGTTTGCTCAACCCTTAAACCAAGAAATGTTTCTGAAGATCAAATCAAATTAAGAGCATTCCCATTCTCACTTGATGGAGCTGCAAAAGATTGGATGTATTATTTGCAACCTGAAGATGTAACATGTTGGAATGATTTGAAACGTCTTTTCTTGAAGAGGTTCTTTCCAGCATCAAGGACTAAATCAATTCGAAAGGAGATATCAGGGATCAAGCAGGCACAATGGGAGTCGATGTATGAGTACTGGGAGCGCTTCAAGAAGTTATGTGCAAGCTGCCCACATCACCAAATCAGTGAGCAACTACTTATCCAGTACTTCTACAAAGGCCTCACACCTATGGAGAGGAGCATGGTGGATGCCGCAGCTAGAGGATCATTGGTGGACAAAACACCAATAAACGCAAGTTCATTGATAGACAAGATGGCCAAAAACTCCCAACAATTTGGAGATAGAGGTACTTATGTTTAAATGATTGAGTCATTTGTTTGGTATTAAAGCACCCATTTCAAAGAATCCTTTTTTATAATGGCCTACCTTGAATATTTAATCCTTATATCCATTATAAGCCATGCAAATCCTGTTAGGTTAGCCACATTACAATCCAATTTTCCCTATCCAACCAACTCTTGAAGTGAAATTGCATAATCTAGTTGAGCTTAAGTGTGGGGGAAGCTGTCTTGTGTTGTGCCACCACATTATGTGATACTTTGGGTGGAAAATTAAATTCTTAAGAGATGTGTTTTCTGCTAAAGAAAGTCATTATATTTAAATCTATGCCTTTTCTGGAGCTTTCATGACAAGTGAAGCTGTGCCTTTTCTGGAGATTCTAATTGAGGTGGAAAGCTGTGCCCATCTGGAGCTTTCAAGAAAATCATGTTTGAGAAGATTGACATTTTTTATGATGAAATGATGAATGGTGTAAACCTTTCATGACTTTTCATGATGATGGAGCTGAATTGATACTATGGGGATTGAGGAGAAGACCATATTTAAGTGAAAATTAGATTAATGCAATTTTGCTTCAAAAGAGTCAAGCCCTCCTCATTCAGCCACAGAGTTTTTCAAATATTAATCCTACCAACCGAAAGCCACAGAACAACCCTAAAAAGTCCTCATTATAAACATATGTCCTTTACTCACATCGAGTAGCGATGTAGGAATCTATCAAGCCTATGGTGACCCTTGTATGAGTTTGGATGAGAAAGACATTGCAAAAAAAATTGATATTTGAGTGATGAGACAAAATTCAAGCGAGGTAAGTGTTTTGTGCATGGGAGGATAAATGAAGTGGAAATATATTGAATGATATAAATGGAGAACTTGAAATAATGGTTTTTTATGAGGCATGATATCTTTTGTTTCTTAGTGTGTAATTGTTTGATCTCAAAGATATGTGTTTCAAAATTGGTTTTGATTTGATATTGATGTTTACTTGAAATGAGATTTTGCTCAGGAGTGCAAAAGGGTAAGTGTGGGGGAGTTGATAAAACACTATTTTGTTGAATATTTTATTGGTAATAAATGAAATAATTTTCTCACATTGTTTTAAATATGTTTATTTATAAAATATTTGGGATTTGATCATTCATTTGAAAATTTGGTGAAAATTCCAGTTTTACCCTTAATAGTGCACTGTAGTATTTCGAAGATAAATATTTTATATTTATTATATGAATTAGAAATTTTTTAAAAGTGTTCCTAACTTCATTTTATACAACTTTCATTCAGGACACTAGAGCTAAAGAGTGCATTTGGATGGAGTAAATGAGCCATTAATCCAATGGTGGTCTGGACTCGACAGAATGGACATGGGTTCTGTATTTGGGCCATATATTCTACATACTGTCTTTGATGGAGCCAAAATTTTGAGGAAGGCTCGGAGACATGATTTTGAACAAATAATCCTTCTGGACGGCCGGTCAATTCACGCGTTTTAGAGGTAAAATGGGCGGTGAAAGTTGGAATAAAATATTTGGCCGAGTTTTTCATTTCACACTTAAAAAGTTATGTATCCCTAGCCCTCAAAAACTCTATTTAAAGGGGGTTTTAACTCTTTTATAGGGCTGGTCGAGGCTTTGGGAAGGTTTGTCCGAAAGGGTGTCTCTTGGAAGCCCCTCACAACTCTTGGAAGAAGTAAGACTTTGTGAAAACCTCTCTTCCAAAAAGGCTCTCCTCTCTCACCTCTTCTTTGTATTTCTTTTCATTCATGTTTGTTTCTTGAATTTTTCTTCAAATAATATTCTATGTTCATCCCTCTTATTATTATCTTAATCTTCTTAATTGGGTTGGAATCAAGAGTGGAAACAATATTGGGTTCTACCCTTTCAATCTGTTGCTTATGCAAAACGTCTCCACGATGACTACACCACCCATGGAAGAGTAGTTCTTTTTAGTAATCGATCGACCTCTATCCTTCTTCATTCATTTATTTTGAATCAATGATATAATGTAATTCAAATATTATGATCTATTAATTGAGTTTTTAATTTAAATTAAACTAAGCAAGCAATTGAATAGTTAACACAAAACACGCGAGTTCGAGAATTGTGTGAACTGTGAGAGCGCAACCTTAACTGGTAATTCAAAACCACATGTGATCAATTTGTAGAGTTCAAATATAATCCCTAAACTCAATTAATCCTCATTTAAAGAGTGGTTATGTGCCTTAATTTACCACTTACCATAAGCTAATTTTAGAACATCAATCAAAGTAGGGTGTTGCGATTGCATGTTCCGAAGTTAGCCTAAGGTTAAATTCACTTCAATCTTCGTGGTAAAGTTAATTCTCGTAGGGTTCAGGATTTAACAAATTAAGGGATCATAATTAAGTGAATATTAACTTAAATGACAATGATTAATAAATTATTGAAGAGGTAGAGTTAGATCGACTACATCTTTTAAATATTATCTAAACAAACATCTTTTTGTTGTGTCATTTTAATCAAACTTCATTTCAAAACTAAAAACAAAAAAAAATTCAATCTTCTTCCAGCAAACTTCTTCTAGATTTATAAACTATAAACAACCACCCACATACTTTCAAGTAGTGTTTTTATTCCCTTTTATTTTGTTTCTAGAATACCTCTGAAAAGTTGTTTTAATTCACTTCCTCCTTTAAGAGACGACCTTGGTCAGCCACTCTGCTACACCTAAGTACCCCAAAATCACACTAATCATTTGAGGGCTCCCACAACAGCGCTCTATAAATAACTTTTATGTGGTTTTATTACTAAGTAATTATTTTCATTTAAAATATTCACTGGGTTTGAAGAACCATATCATGTACTTTCTTTAAATTACCATCGATTCAAATGTCATCTGACATGAAAGTGGTTTTGATAAAAATGTTACTGAAACCATAAGGGTTTCTTTGTCTCATTTTCATATCCATGGGAAAGGTTTGATATTTAGCATCATTATTTCTTTCATATGGTGTATTCAATTCCCAATTTCTTTCATGTATGAAAATATCTTCCATTTCTTGATATTTGAATGTCTATTTCATGAATTTCCAATCAATATATTTTGATTCTTATGTTACTAATTCTATACGAGTTTCATCAACACAATTTAAAATTCATAGGGAAATTATATTTCTTACTGGAATATAAATTTAAATATTTTATTGATCATACCATCCCCCTATTTTATACAATATTTTAGTTTTTTTCTCTAGTGAAATTACTTCTCATTATCAATAACCACTTCTTTTATAAATATTTTTCTAAAATAAAAGTGTTAGGTTGGTAGGAATAACTCCCATTATTACCAATAAATCCTTCCTTCCATTTCCATTATTTAATTACCAAAAATTCACTCCTTTCATTTTTGAAAGATAATATGGATTATTTTATATGATTCTCATAATTTTATTAACCTCATTTAGAAAAGAAAATTTAATACTCTTTTTATGATGTGATTTTTCAAACAAAGGTATTTCAAAATATTTTACACCTAACATTTCATTTGACAATATTTATGTTTTTAAAAGAATAATTTATTAATTTTTTCTTCCAAATATATTTTTTTCCAAAGTTTTTACTTAACCTTTTTGAAAGTAACATTTGATATTGACCCGTAACTTCATCATTTTTCGAATATGTTTAAAATGATATATTTTAAAGTTTTATATGGAAAAACAACATTAATATATAAAACCCCAATAATTTATAATATATTTATCTTTAAATAAATTTTATTTCATTGATATATTATGTTACATGCAATACTGAGTTTAAACAAACCATGGTATAATATTAAAATATTATTATTTAAAACATAACCGATGTAACTCAGCAATTAAATCATCATGTATGAATAATATTAAATAATTTATGAAATATATATAAATTACATACTCAATATAAATATATTTAAAATTTCTTAATAAATATTCACTCAACTTTAATAAATATATTTTATTCTAAAAAAATACATTTCCTTTAAAAATGATATTTATTTCTTGTAATGAGAAAATATTATAACTACTTTTTGGAAGTTTTATAAAATTTATTTTATAAAATGAAAATAATTTTTTAAATCATAATATTTATATTAACGTTTGGTCAAATTTTGGATTTTTTAGAAAATATCGATTTTTCAGTGAATATTGAAAAATACCGATTTTTGAAAAACTGTAATTTATTTTTAATAAATTAAGTAATTTTAAAGTCCCATTATTATTTTAATTTGATTTAAAATTAAAATAAGTATTATTTATTTATATTTAATTCAATTAATTACATTTAAATCATCTTTATACTAGATTTTAGTATAAGTTTATTTTTAGGCTTTAAAACACTTTTTTTCATGAAAATTTTACTAATGTTCATAATATTTCTCTATTTTAAAAAATTAAAATGACCCCAAAATAGGAATGATTTAAATTAAATTTATATATTATACATATATAAATATTAATTTAAATTAATTTAAATTAATTTAAATTAATTTAATTATTATTACTTGTTATATAGTTAATATAAGATCATCTTATGCTTGAGAAGTACATTTCTTAAAAAACCATTTTTTCGAAATGTATATGGGTTTAATTTTAAAATTAAATTTCCAAATTATGTGAATTGAAATTGATAAAATGGATTTTATATTTTGAATAATTATATGTTATATTATATAAAAATTTTAACTTATTTTTTGGTCAGAATGAATATTAAAAATAGTAAAAACAGTAGTTTTAGTGGTAAAAAATTAAATGGGTAAAAAGTGAGTAGCGTTAGAGGTAAAGAGGATAATATGTTTAAAACATGTTTATTTTAAATTTTATTGGATTTTATAGTCCTTATATATCCTAAAATCCTTAATTTTATAATTTTGGAGGCACTTGGATTGGGAGTGACTTTCCATTATTGAATAGTTTTGGGTATTTAAAATAATGCCGCTCCTCCTCCCTTAAAAAAGGGTATCCCCTCTTCTCTCCTTTAAAAACCTCCAAAACCCATTAGTTTAGACAATACCTGACCAAATAAATTCCTTAATACCATCCAATCATCATAGAATAATTGGTTTTATCTGAAATCTAATATAGTAATACATTAGGTGTAATCCTAAAGAGGTGTTCTAAAGAAGAGGTAATGCTATTAACCAAGAATATTTTTTTATTTATTCTTAAAAAACATTAAAATATTAATAAATCATGATAATATAATAAAATAATTATATCCAACATAATATTATGTTATTATGTTAATTTAATTCCCTAAATCTATCTCCACTTCCACCAAATTGGAAACAAAAGCATTTATTATGTGTACGACATGCTACTACCTCGCAAATCGATGTAATTAATTATCCATAATTTCCTATAATAGATGATGATTATGATGGATTTTATGTTTATATATTATATTAATTAAATATTAATCATTATAAAAAAATATTTCATATACTTCTTACCTTACCATCAATTGAAAATGATAACGTCGTTCATGTGTATAGCGGACTAATGCCTTGAGAAGCGATGTGATTAATTTTTTATTAAAACATCACATGGATGGTATATTTAAGTGTATTTTAAAAAATAATATTATATTTATTATATAATTATAAATTTTTAAAGATAAAATAACACCTATCTTCTTTCCATCACGATTGTTGAAAAATGGAAATGTTACTCATGCGTACGTATGACCTACCGTCTCCGTGATTATAACATAGTATATTTTTCATAAATATATTTAATGGTTGTTTTAAAAAGTATAATTGATGTATAGAGATGATAATTATGTCATTATTATTACTCTGGTGATGATGTAACAATATAAACTTTGATCATGGTCAACACACTGATGTCGTTTTGAAATTATTAACCAAGATTATACAAAACAATCGATGTGGACATAAATGATTAAGTAATTAAATATTTCATTAAAATAAATTAATTAAATGGTTTAAGTACTAGGTATTAAACTTATAAAAGTTTCTTAAGAAAAAAATTGATATATTTTTATTATATAGAAGATAAAATACATACATGACAATGTTTGGATTCAAAGTAAGGGTTTCCATCTCAAAACTTCCTTCTTTGAGACACATGTTATTTTATGAACCTAATTTTATTTAAATGATTTATATAATTAAACATTACATATTATATCCTAAATGACACATAATTCATGATATTTTAATTTAAAATTCATCTACTTCATCTAGGGGAGTTATGATTCAAAAGTTACCAAAGTGGTAAGGGTTTATGTTTCAATCTCATTTTAATCTGGATTTTTTTATGCTTGAATTTCCATTATAGGAAATTATTTGATCATTTTATAATAAAAACCAATATATTTTATTATAATATGGTTATTAAATAAATTTTTAATTAATAGTACTATTTTCCAACTCTTTGGTACTTAATATGAATGGAAAAATGTTTTTAATAAAATTCAATTTCATTTATCTCTTCGGTCAAAAATAATTTTCTTATTTATCCATGTTTTATAAAAATATATTCAAAATTTTTTATCATTATAAAAATATTTTATTAAATAAATTTTAACCATGTTTTACTTTTTAAAAAATGTTTTGAAAGGAATATTTTTGTCTTTTTCTGAACAAGGGACTTTTTTTTCAACAATGTGAAATGAATGTCTTTATAACTTATAAAAAATATACAAAATTACTTACCATAATTAAAAATCAATTAATTTAATAATACTATATACTTTTATAGGGTTATTTTTATATAATGTTGTTTTTATAAAATTTTATAAATTATTAGTTTTTCAAAAGTTATTTTCAAAGTGGAGAGGTCATTTTTCTCATTAGTGTTTTTTATTTATTTTTAAATTATTTATATTCACCAATGATAAAATCTTTTTAATATTATGAAATGATTATAAAATTTGTATATACGTCTCTTACATGTATAAATTTATCTCTCTACCATCTTTTTATGGGGTAATACATGCTATATTATCATTTGTCAAATTCCGTCATTATGAAATTTCAATTGATTATGATATGAGGAAAGATTATGTAAACCATTTTATTTCCATGGATAATTATTATGTTTATGAATTATGATTGATTTAATTATGTAAAACACATATCCATGAACATAAAATGAGTGTAACCAGTGGGCTTGAAATTTTATAAACCTCTATTTAATTGGGTAATGTTTTAGTCTCATGAGACGTCATGTATGGTATTAAGGAGTGAACCTAATCCATTCTAGGACTTATTCTACCATCAGATGTTTTCTCAACAGTTATCCTTGACTTAGTTTTATGTCATGTTTTATGTTTCCACCACATTTCCTATGATTCCATGATCTTATAATACTATGTTATTTACATTATGTTTCCATATGATTACTCATATGACTTTGTTTTTATGATATCATGTAATACCTTTTAATAACGTGTTATAATTACTTATCATGTTTATTTCCTTACTAGGATTTTTAAATAACTCATTTTTCTATATATTCCTAAAGTTATCCCATGTAGTTTAGGAGGTTTAAATGATTTAGAAGCTCATTATTGGGAACAAAAAATGAAGTTTTATTTTAGCCTAACTTTGATGTATTATTAACATAGTATTCCAAATACACTAGTCCTTATGATCTTTGGGTTTTAATTAATAGATATTTATGTTCAAAATCATGTAATGTTATGTGTAAAAGGCTTAAGTCACTATATTTGGAATTAAAGAAATGGTTTAGTTAACCTTTGGAAACTAGGATGAGAAAACATTAGTGATAACCCTAGGGATATTTCTAAGGATAAGGCTAAGTATAAAAAAATATCTTTGAATCTTGGTAAAGTATAGGCTGAGTGGTTTCTAAGAAATTACAACACTATATGGATTCTATAAGTGGATGCAGTTTTATAATAAATTTACCTTGGTGAAATTACTTTGAAAAAGGAATGTTGGACTTGAATTGACCATTACCTAGTATATGAAAATAGGCCTTACTATGCACTTGTTTTGACACTCCCATGGGATATGTTTTGGAAATTGAAAACTCTTTTTGAACCATTATGAAGGGATCAGAAATGACTATAAGATTTTATATTAGGAAACAAATCATGGATAACCTAGATTAAAACCTAGAGACACATAAGTTAGGATATACTTATTATTTATAATTTATTCCTTCTAAGTTTATATTTTCACCCTTTGTATTTTAAAGTATTCTCATCTTGTTTTATTTATTTATTTTAGTTAATGGAGGTAAATATAGGAAAGAATTTCAACAGAAAATGTGATGGGAAATATAATGATCTCCCTAATAATATACCTAATCAAATGGGAATATAAGTTATATATATTGTGATAATTCTAAATGATCATTGTCGAATTATAATTAACAAATGAAACATTGTTGAATTTCAAAACACAATAAATAAGAGAAAGATGGAATATAATGGAAGTTTAAGTTCTAAATATGAAAGGGAAATGAATATTAAATTTTGTACATGTCAAAAATTTGGAAAGATAAACTATGGAAAACACCTTAAAAGAACTAGAAGATTATTTATGTGTGGAAAATTAGGGTACACAATAGCTAATTATAGAAGAAAAATTATGAGTTCGATTAATAAGAAAAATGGAAATAAAGTTCCACTTAAGGAACCACTAATAGATCAATGTCATAAATGTGGAAAAGTTCATCATTATCCGAGTCAATAAACTAATTAAAATATTAATTAATAAGGTCATATGTTCTGAAAATCATTGAAGTGTAATGATTGAAGTGTTTAGAATATGGAACTCAAAGATAATAATTTTTAAGTATTTTTTATCAATGGTATTCTATTTAAAAGAATCATGAAACTTCTAAGGATTATTTTTCAGTAGTTTTATTTAATGGTTTTTAAGAATATATTGAATGATAATAATGAACTAAAAAGTTTATTTAATGATAAAGTTATATTTTATGAAAATAATGATTGAGGAAAGGATAATCATTGATTTGTACTTTATTTTTATGTAATTATAGTCAATTAAGTTTATTTGATTTTGTGGAAAAAATAAGATGCATAGAAGACAATAATGTTTAAAAATTTATTTGATTATTAATTGTATTTTGATGATTTTCATCATATTTTGGGAAACATTTTATTGGGTTGATATGTATATGACCTTTAGGTTTAACATAAAGGATTGTTTGGGAAGAATGCTATTAGGTCTTTGGATATGTATATTGAATGGTAGGATACAACCTTTGAGGTTAAAAACTTCTTACTTATTTAGGATATTGAGGTTATTTTGGATATAGGGTAACTTATTTAATGAATGATCTATTTTAAACCTTTGGTTTTATTGTTGAATTTTATAGGTTTATATATTTGTATTCATTTTGGGTATTATCTTACTTTGTGCCCACCGTTTTTTTAATGAAGATAAGAGGAATCACTTGTTACTATTTAATGGATATTATGATCTATTAAAAGTTAATTTTAGTGCTTTAGGCATAAAAAAATTCCTATTGTATATTAATTCCTTATATTAATAGGTCACAAGAAAATTGATCTAAGCACAATGAAATGATAAAATTGTGATTATGAAATAAAAATATATCCAGTAAATATATTTTATGGTGCTCTATATCTTGATAGAAATGTAAACACTTAAATCTAGGAAAAATATCTTTAAAATAATGTTATCCTATTAACTTAATATTTGATGAATCAATGATATTTTAATTCAACACAGATTTATGGTTTTTTGGTTATTACCTTTCTCTTGATCATCCAATTTCTTATGATCACTGATCTTTATCACTCTCTATAAGTATTTATACTTTTATTACATATCCATATTTTTACTTCACAAAATTTTTCTCCTATGTGTAAACCTAGCTATATTATGACCTTCATATTTCCCTTTCCCACTATTTAAGAGGAAGTTTTATTAACACCTTTTACGATGTCGGTTTTTGAAAAAGGAATTTTCAAATGTCTAACCCTTGATTACCGAGCACAATTTCAAATTGAAAGGATGAAATTTATTTAAGGGGGTAGAATTTTACACCCTTAGAATTTAAAATATATTTATATTTAAATAAATTTTATTTCTTTGTTATCTTGCATTACATACCACAATGAGTTTAAAAGAACCATGATATACTATTAAAATATTATTATTTAAAATGTGACAGATATAACCAAGCTGTTAAATATCAGGTATGAATAATATTAAATAATTTATGAAGTATATATAATTTTCCTACTCAATATTAATTTAGTTATAAATAATTTATAAAAAATCACTCAACTTTAATATTGATATTTTATTCTATAAACAATATATTTCTTCAAAAATGATTTTTTTCATTTTGTGAGAAAATATTATAATTAATTTTTGAAACATTAAGAATTTTTATTTTATAAAACTAAAATATTTTTTTAAATTAGAATGAAATTTTGGTTTTTTTCAAATTTTTTTGAATTTTTAGTTAATAGTGAAAATACCGATTTTTGAAAAACCGTAATTTATTTTTAATAAACTAAGTAATTTAAAAGTCCCATTACTATTTTAATTTTATTTAAAATTAAAATAACTATTATTTATTTATATTTAATCCAATTAATTAAATTTAAAAAATTTTACACTTTATTTTATTATAATTTTATTTTATATCTTTAAAACACTTAATTTTTTTGAAAAATGTTTTAAAGTGCATAATGTTTCTAAATTTTTAATAAAAAATAACCCATAAAAAGTAATGATTTAAATTAAATATATAGAATATATATATATATAAATATTAATTTAAACTCATTTAACTATTATTACTTATCATATAGTTATTATAACATCATCTTATGCTTGAAAAATGCATTTCTTGTAAAAATGTTTTCTCGAAAGGTATGTGGGTTTAATTTTAATTTAAATTCTGACAATTCAATGAATTTAATTTGATAAAATTGATTAAAAATTTTTAATCATTATATTTTATATTATATAATAATCCCACCTTAATTTTTGGTCATAATGAATATTAAAAACATTAAAAAAATAGTTACCGTGGTAAACAATTAAAAGGGTAAATGTGACTAACCTTATAGGTAAAGAGGAAACATGTTTAAAAAATGTTTATATTGAATTTTAGAGGTTTATATTTGAATTATATCTCTTAATAATTTTTATTTTTCAATTTTGGAAGCACTTGTCTTGAGAACGACTTCCCATTATTTAATAGTTTTGGGTATTCAAAAGAATTCCACTCCTCCCTTATAAAGGGGATCCCCCTCTACTATCCTCTACACACTTCTAAAACCCATTGGTTAAGCCAATAACTACACAAATAACTTCTTTATTTCCCCCAACATATCTTATAATCCTTTATTTACCATAAATCCAATTCAGGATGGCAATAGGTATAATCTTAAAATGGTGGTCCAAAGAAGAAGTAATGTTCTTAACCAATCATATTTGTTTTATTTATTCTTAAAAATAATTCAAATCATACTAAATAATTATAATATAATAAAATCATTATATACTATATAATATTCTTTTATTATGTTAATTTAATTCCTTAAATCCATATCCTCTTCCATAAAATGGGAAACAAAACCATCGATCACATGTACGATAGAATACAACCTTGCAAACTGATGTAATTAATTTCCCATCATTTCCTCTAATTTATGTTGATGATGATGGATTTAATGTTTTTAAACTATATTCATGATAAATTAATCATTCTATATTAAATATATATATCATATAATTTCTTACCTTACCATCCATTGTAAATGATAACATCATTCATGCGTACGACGAACCACCGCCTCACAAAGCGATGTGATTCGCTTGTTATTACCAAATAACATGGATGGTATATATAAGTGTATTTAAATAAATAATATTAAATTTATCATATAATTATAACTTTTTAAAGGTAAAATAACACTTACTTTATTTCCACCATGATTATTGAAAAAATGGAAATGTTACTCATGCGTACGTATGACCTACCGTATCCATAATTGTATCATAGTTCATTTTTCATAACCCTATTTCTTGGTTAGTTGTAAAATTATAACTGATATATAAAAATTATAATTATTTAATTATTATTATTCTGGATATGATTTAATAATAACAACTTTGACCATGGTTAACACACTTATTCCATTTTAAAATTATAAACTAAGCATCCTCAAAACACCCAATATGGAAATAAATGAATAAGTAATTAAAATAGTAATTATAATAAATGAATTTAATGGTATAATTATAAGTTATTAAGAAAAAATTTTTATATAAGTTTATTATACAGGAGATAAAAGACATACACAACAATATTTGGACTCGAGGTAAGAGTTTCTGTCTCAAAACTTTTTTATTTTATGAAGATATTCTTTTATGAACCAAATTTATACTAATTTACATATTATATCCCTAATACTTCATAATTAATGATATTTTAAGTTACCATTCATATAATTTATTCATTTTAGTTATGATTCAAACGTTACCAAAGTGGTAATGGTTTATGTTTCAATCTCATTTTAATTGGGATTTATTTTACTTGAATTTCTATTGTAGGAAATTATTTAATAATTGTATAATAAAACCTAATATATTTTCACCTCTTCTAGTTTTTTATAAACTTTTCAAGTATTATTACCATTTTCCCTCTCTTTGGTACTTAATAATATTAAGAAATTGTTTTTAAGAAAATCCGAATTCATTTCTCTCTTAGGTCAAAAATCCTTTTCTTCCATATCCATGTTTTCTAAAAATATTTTAAAAAATGTTTTTAACATTATAAAAATGTTTTTTCAAATATGTTTTTACCAATTTTCTACTTTTTTCAAAATATTTCGAAATAAATCCTCTTGTATTTTTATGAAGAAGGGACTTTTTAACCTTTTTACAATAGCGTGAAAGGAATGTTTTTTAACTTATACATCATGAAAAAAATTACCCACCATCATGACCAATGAATTATTTAAAGCTTAATTTATTAGTTTCCATGGTACTTTTTAAATAATTTTTTCTGTATATTTTTTTTAAATTATTAGTTTTTCAAAAGTATTTTTCAAAGTGGAAAGTTTATTTTCCTCAAAAATGTTTTTTTAATTTTTTAAAAATATTTCTATTCATCAATGGAAAAAACTTTAATGTTATGGAATGATTATAAAATATGTATCAATTTCTCTTACATTTATAAATTTATCACTCTACCTTCATTCGGTGGGGTAATACGTTCCTTATTCTCCTTTCTCAAATGCATTCATTTTGAATTTACTTTGATTATGATATGAGGAAAAATTATTTATCCAATTTTCTTTCCATGGGTAATTCTTATGTTAATACCTTATGATTTATTTCCTTATGTGACACACATATGAATGCACATAAAATGGATGTGATGGGATGGATCAAAATTTTATATCCCTCTAATTTATTGGGTAATGTTTTAGTCTCATGATACGTCATGTATGAGATTAGGGAGTGAACCTAATCCATTACGGGACTCTATCTACCATGTGATGTTGTCTAGAAAATAAGCCTTGACTTATTTTTATGTAATGTTTTATTTTTCTAACATATTTACTATGATTCCATAATCTTATGATACCATGTTCTTTAAATTATGTTTCCTTGTTATTAATCACGTTCCTTATCTTTTATGATATCATGTCCTAAATTTGACTCATATGTTATGATTCCTTATAATTTTTATTTCTTTACTGGGATTTTTAGATCACCCCTTTTTTCTATGTATTCTACAGGTTATCCCATGTAGTTTATGAGCTCTAAAATATTTAGAATCTCATTATATAGAATAAAATAAAGAAGTTTTATCTTAGTCTCACTTTGATGTATTATGAATTCAGTCTTACTAAGACACTAGGCCTCACGATATTTGGGATGTAATTAATATATGCTCATATTAAAAATTATTTAATGATATATATATAAGTCTTAGATTTATATATTGTTTTACTTTATCATTTTAAAAAATTATCCCTATGTTTTCATGTTTTCTAAAAGAAAATTATTTTCCTCATAGATTTGTAAAATATCTATTTTAAAATGACTTCAAAAGATCAAGGGTGTTTCTTATTTTCCAAGTGATTATTAAAAAATTTATTAAAAGTATTTTTAATCTATCTCATTATTCTTTGAAATATATTATACTTTATCGAGGATGTTTTCAACTATAATCATCCATCTTATTTCTCTAGATGGATTATGTAATTTCCTTCTCTTGTGGGGAAATTATCCATCATTGCCTTTGTATTTCCTAATTGTTTTCAATGTATAGACTTAATTTTTATTACAATGATTTTATTATGTAAAAACCCTATTTTTTATTCTTTTGATTAAAGGATGTTCACTTATATTTCATACATTTATTGATTGGGGAGAATTATTATATTAATCATATATCCTTTATCTATACAGTGTAAATAAAATATGGTTTATTATCTTAGTTAAATGATATTTACCTATAATGTTATATTATATCATTTGATAAACATTTATTTTGCATGGTTTTATCATGTTATGATTATTGATGGAATTATGAATGATTTCCTTATATTAATTCATTTGAAAAGTTCATGAAACCCCTTTTAATTATATGGTTTCTTTATGATATGATGAATGATTGATTTTATTATGGAACTCATATATATGAATGATGATGGGTGGTGTCCTCTATCACCTTCCAATTAATTGGTAAAGAGTTTATATCTCAATAGATCGGTATCCACGAGTACATTTTAGTTACTCATATTCATGGGAACAAATGGTGTGACTCACGAAATTGACATTCTCTATACTAATGTATGTCCCATGTTTGAAGGATGTTTTACAATTTTATGACCATTCTCATGACTATGTTAAAATGTCATGGATAATGTTAATCAACTCACTTTTTTATTTATGTATTATTTCATTTCAATATTTATAACATGATTTTTGACATAAGCATTATTGGGTATGATTTTATTATGTATATTGATTATAACTACATGATCATATTATTCTCACATATTATTTTTTTGATTGTTACTGACTATGTTTACCCTTACTAAGCATCTGATCTCACCCCTTTATTATGTTTACATTCCCTCAGGTTATGAAGAGAATTAATCTATAAGATGTGTCTAACAATTTTTCTTAGTAGAATAATTTTTTGGAGATTTTGAATACTTGTTATAGATTAAGTAGTTGTTTATATAGTCAAAAAATGTTTATTAGTTGAAAATAAATGTGTTTTTTAGTTAATGTTTTTACTGATTATTTAAAATTATAAATCTAAAAGGTATCAGGAATGAGTTGTAATGATATATTTTCTTTATGTCAGGTAATTACCAGACCATTAGGTCAGGGATATTATACATTATAATTATGTTGATTGATGATATCATTTTTGAAAGTAATGAAGTGAAATTGTGAGGAATATTCTGAACAGATTAAAAAGAAATTTGATATATCTTTACTCGATGAAATTAAATCTTTCATGGGTTTATATATTACTTAAATATATGGTTTTATGTTCATTTAACAATAAAAGTATGCTAAGGATATATTGAAAAGGTTTATCATAGAGGATTATAGATGATTTTAAATAATAATTCAAGTGGATAAAAATATTTTCAATCATGATGAAGTTAGAGATATTAATAAAAAATAATTTAGAAGAATGATTGGTAGTATTTTATACCCAATAGAATCAATAACTGATATAATATATAAAATTATTCTTTTCAATTATGTTCATATGAAAATTACTATTTTATAACTAATAAATAATTTTTAGATTATTTCAAATAAATTTAATTATTGGTTGATTTATAAGAAGAAATTTGATCTAAATTATAAAGGGTTAAAAAATTCTAATAGAGCAGGATGAGTTGATAATTTTAATTCCATATCTATTAGAGTATTTTTCATCATTAAAATCTATGTTGTATGGAATTCAAAGAAGATATCATGAGTTACCTTAAGATATACTAAAGATAAATATGTGGGTACATCATAGGAAACTACACAAATGATCTAGATGAATACATAACTTTAAGATATGAAGGTTATTTATCAGTATCCACTTGTTATTGGATATAATAATCACAATTTCATAAATCTATCTTAGAATACAATGCAATATTCTATATCCACACACATTGATTTTAAATATGGGTTTTAAAAATAAAAATCCATCAAAGGATTTATAAAAATGAAAATTTTACAATATAAGGAAAATAAATGATATCCTCACTAAGTCACCTAAAACATAGTAATTTGACTATATGAGGCTACATATTGGAATGAAACCCACTTCTAAACACTAAGTTATGATATGCTTTGATATTATCACCCTATTTATTTGTATTTACATCTTTTCATAAATAGAGAGGTAATATACTGGGGGTACCTACATGTTTATAAACTATTTTTATCTAATTTTTGAGTGAGTTTAGGAAATTTATTGAAAAATAAGTTTCTTATCTCATAAAAAAATGATTTTGAGTTGGTATCATTTTTGAACTATTGATGGAAAAATTTGATATCTAAATTAATCACTCTTGTTTTATATATAGATTTTTCTCGAAAAAATTAGAGATGTCTATTTCATGTCTAATTTATTTTAATAAGTTTTTATAATCTCCCTCACTTATTCCATTTATATTTTTTTTAATAATTTGGATAAAAGAAGTTTCACATTTTAGTTGTTTTAATTATCATATTTCAGTTATAGCATGAAACTACAATATATAGTATTGGTATTGAAAAAAATAAAAATAAGAAGATTATTGAACCTAATTAAATATGATGTTTCATTTATTTCAATACATATGTCTTAGGCGTTGATAAATTTTTAGGAATGAAATTTGAGTTGTTGTTACATGTTTTAGACAAGGTTTGAGAAGGATACAGAGGATGGAGGATGAGTATAGAAATTATTGTTTTTGTCTATTGGAAATTAGTCTAAGTATTTCATGTGTAATATATATTTTCTAAGACTCTATGATGTCTAGAAAAGGAATATATGAGATTAATTATATATATATACAAGTTTCTAAATAATGTTTAACATATTTCAAGTTCATATTCAATGAATTTGTGAGACCGGAAAAAAATATTTTAAATAGACAAGAATTTTCACAATATGTTAGATATTTTTATCAAATAAGTGATTTGTACTATTTTCGAGTTTATAAAAAATATGAAAAGTCATATAATATAATATTTTTTTCTAGTGACATATATTATATTTCATGATATATAAGTTTTTTATTCAATTCTCAAATAGAAATGTGACATGTAAAACACCTTATATAATACCTTAGGTTTACAAAATATTATGTAAAATTCAACATTTGAGGAAATGTGGTGAAGTAAATAACTTTAATGAGATATAATGTATTTATAATATTTTGTATGATTTATTAGTGTGAAATGTTTTGAGGAGAAATTGATTTTTTGAAAGTTACTTCTTGAAGTTATGTTTGAAGGTGTTTTACAATTATTCATTTCTTACATATCAAAATTATTTAAATATATACATGATTATAACCAATTAATGTGGATATAATTAATTAAGAAAAAGATAAAGTGTGACAAGGGCCTCATTGAATGCTTCAAAGTTAGTTGATGTGAAATACCAGCCACAAATGGTTCTATAATTTGTAAAGAAGTTTCTTCATGATGTGTAATTCCTCATTGCAAAACTACATGGTTCTATAGAAATATGGAAGAAAATATAATGATATGTATATTATATATAATATTCGTAGTACTTTTAATTATTACATGGAGAATAATATCTTAAGTTTCTTGGAAGAATGAATGCTTATATTTTATTGGAATTTAATTGGGAATTATGAAGAAAATATATAGGCCTAAATCAAGGAATAATATCCATTTTTAAATATGAAAATATTCTTATTTTATTCATAATATAAAAAATAGAAAGGAGAGGTAAACAAATATTGTTGAAAAAAATTTGATACTGGAAGAAGAAAAAGGAAGGAAGAGATACAAGAAGATTTCCATTGAGTCGAGAACGAAGAAGATAACATCCAATAAATCCTTGTGACATTTTATTTCATAGGAATTTATTTTTCAAATATGTATTCTTATGATTTTTACAAAAAGTTATTTCTTTCATGAAAGTCTGGTTGATGTCAATATTGGTATAGTTTCATGGTCATAAACTTTCATAAATTCTTTTTTTGATATAAAAATATAACTATGTGTGTATGTTAGATAAAAATTACTACACATAGGGTGTGTAGTCATCCATCATGGAGGAGAACATCATTAAAAAAAATTATATGATTTAAATTCATTCATTCATTATTGTGACTTAGAGGTAGATATG
The DNA here is from genome assembly GCA_963277665.1 of Viscum album. Classification (NCBI taxonomy): domain Eukaryota; kingdom Viridiplantae; phylum Streptophyta; class Magnoliopsida; order Santalales; family Viscaceae; genus Viscum; species Viscum album. Next base: position 1,670,801,067 of record OY728158.1, read on the forward strand.
ATGAATAATCAGTAAGATCATTAAGATTTGTTGGAAAAAATTATAAACATTTATTCACCCCTTCCCAATGCTTATCTCATATCGTGTGACCCTAACAATTGGTGTCAAATTAAATGTTTTCTATTAGTAATCTCTGTGAATTTAGGTATGGATAAATGTAATTTTATCAATATAAAATTTATTCCACACATTTTTAAAGGGATTTAATATTTGGAAAGAGAGGATAATACCCTATATCCTCTCTCTAGGACTTGATGTTTTTGATTCTATATATTATGGGTCACTATGTTGGGTGAGTCTTCATCATGGTAACTTTTTAATAAAACTAATCTTAAAAGTAATGTAAAGGTAATAAATTACTTATTACCTTATTTATCTAAAAATGAACTCACAAAATTCATTGACTAAAAAACTACAAATTTGATTTGGAATAAGCTTCATAAAATTTATGAAAGACACAAAAAGGGAAAGGAATCCAATATGAAAACTAGTAGTCTTCAGTTTGAAGATGTTAAAATTCAAAAAGATGAAATATTTACAAGATTTAATATGATTGTTAGTTCTATCTTATGATTTGGAAAAAATATTGAATAATCTACCTTAGTGAAGAAACCTATAGAAATTCCACTGGAAATTTTTTCTTCTAATATCTCAGTACTTAGAGATATATATCTTTATTATTTAATATTTTATGAACTTCATAGAACTCTTTTAAATTATGAGATAAAAAAATAAGTATCACTCAAGAGAAATTATATGATAGAAAATGATATTACCTTTAAATATTTAAAAATTATTAAATGTTAAAAATAATCATACCGACTCTTATAAGGAATAAATTATGGAGGAATTTTCTTAAATTTATTATTTGATATAAAGAAGTTTCACATGTTAGAAAATTAAGTATAGAGGAAAGATTAATTTTAAATTATTTAGTTATGATTTTTTTCCATTTTTATATCAATTATCCCATGAAAATCATAGGTGATAGTGAATATGATGAAGTAATCGAGAAGGTTATTTATATGGGTAGTTGTTAGAAGAAAATCCTATTAAAAGGAAGGATGAAAATTCCACTAATGTTTTTCATAATAATTTTCTTATCAAATTAATATGTTATGTATAATAGAGAGGGAAGTGGTGATAATGAATCATTTCTTATAGAATTATCTCAAAAGGTTACTATGGATAAAGAAAGAGAAGAACAAGTTTTATCAGAAGATGGATCATAATTAAATAATGTTTTTTAGTTGAGGAAGGAGAATCTGCAAAGGATTATACTATAAGAATGAATATAAAAATTTGTTTTAATGATATAAAAATGTGTTTTAATCATATAAAAATTCTTAGATATGACTATTATCATATAAAAAAACTCAATAATCATAATAATATTTAGATTAAAAAAGAAAATCTAATCAATAAAAATGGAAAATTCATGTTTAAAATTTATATGAAATGTAATATTGTTAATAAAATGAATTCCACTATTTTCCTTGGGGATTAGGAGGTTGATAAACAAAAGGTAAAGACTATTAGGGTTAAAAATAGAAAAGAGATGAAAAATTGTGATTGGAATTAAGCTATAATAGGAATATGTGAATTCTATAAGAAAAAATATTCAAGAAATATTTCTCAAATTGATGAAAATTGAGAAAGGAAGTATATTTAAGTCATTCCATAAAAGATAGTGATGATTTCGGATGAATTCAATGGAAGAAAATAGCCTGAATCAACAATAAAGTTTGAAGAAAGGAAAAACATCCTCATTTTTGGAAGGATAAAAGTTCATAAAAGATTCCCTATGTATCTTAAAATACTCAAAAAATAATCCCATAAAAAGTTTTAATGGGATCAACTTAGAAGAAGTTAGAAAATGGAATCAAACATCAACCAAAATAGTAATAGAATTTCTACCAAAGGAGGAGGTTTTAGGGTTATTAATATTATTTTGGTTTGTTTCATCATAAAGACTATCATTTTTGGTATAATATGTATTTAACAATACTAAAAAATAAGTATTAATTAAGGGGGAGACAATAAAAATCACTAATAAATTATCAAAATCATCAATAGTTAGAGAAATCAATTAAAGTGAAGAATAACATTGAAATTATATAAGAAGTTTCTGGGTGGTGTGATCAAGAATTACCCATCACAAATGATTTTCATTCATTTATACCAGATAAAATTAACCGTTTTAAAAATTTTGGAAATTTATTGGAAATGATTATATTTTAAAAAATAAGCTAATGTGGCTGAAGTTTCAATTAAATCATATAAATTTTAAGAGCCCTAGATCATGGAAAATGGTCATTCCTCTAATATGATAGGTTATTTGAGTAATATGAAAAATTTATAATGATATGAAGGATTATTTGTTACCTTTGGTAATAAAAACTTGTTAATGATAATAGTATTTCAAATAAACAATATTTAGAAAAATCATATTAGTCACAACAATGTTTTTTTATTTATTGGATAAAACATAATATGTTGATAGTATCATAACTCTATGAATATGGAAATGAATTTATATTTAGAAAAAATGGGTATCTAGTGAAGAGTTCAAGAGACGGAGTATTAATAAAAAATAGTTAAAACTATAGGAAACCTATTTGAATTTGAAAAATCCAAGACATATTGCTACATGATCTTGAAAAATAAAAATATTTTGTGGAAAAGAAGCATTGGTAATTTGGGATAAATGAAAATGATGAAGTTAATTAGAGAATAAGATATAATAAATATCCTGGTTCTGAAATAAGATATTGATACTATTTTTAAAACACATCAAAAAGTAAAAATAGTGAATAATAGTTATAAGGGAGTTTAAATATTAAATAAAAACCCATTAAAGTTGGTTCGCTTTGTTGTTTGTGGATGAATGACAAAGATGTCAACAAACTAAGAAAAAAAAGCCATCACTTTTTTAATGAATTCACATGTATGACATGTATCATGTTTATGTATCAAAAGTATCAAGCCTTGGATAGATTAATATGGTTTCTAAGGTTTGATAAAAAATAGGTTTTCTCTTAATAAATTTGAGATATGATAATGGTAAAAAATATACCAGTAAGTAATTCTTAGAATATCTTGATAAGAATGGGACTAGGCATGAATTAAATTCTTCATATACTCCCTAAAAAAATTCAGTGTTTGAAATTAAAAATAGAATCTTTATTGACATGGTTATGAATATACTTAATGAGAATGACACCTCAAAAATTTTCAGGTTAGAAGCAATTAGAACTGCTATAATTATAAAAAGATGATGTATTTTGAGAAAAAAATCAGACAAAACTCATTATGAGATTTAATTTAAGAAAAATAAAAAAATAAATCACTTTAGAGTGTTTGAGATCTCATTATTGATCAAAAGGAAATATAATAGTGGTGGTAAGTTTGATGAAAATATATAATATGGAACATTTATATGTTACACAAAAAATTAAAGTTTTTATATATGATGAAACAATAATTTTAAGAGAATTTTGGATTATGATAGTTTAAAAATATTTTAAAATGAAGTAAAAATCAAGGATTCTATCAGGATAGATAATTAAGATGATGTGGTTAGTTTGGAACTTGTTAAATATAATAAAGAAAATAAATAGATTAAAGTAGAAGATTCATACTCTACTTAATACAATGATAATGATATTGATATAAAATCAATTGGAATAAATAAAAGATTAAAGAAGTATGTTTATATTGAAAATATAATTTTAGATTTGAATCAATGGGTTCAAACAAGAAGAAAAATCATTGAATTTAGTCACACAAGTATTCTATCAAATATTTATCCTCAAATTATCAAAGATTATTTTTGAGCATAAACAATATATTCAATATATGAAAGAGTATATAGATCAAATATAAAAGAATGAAACATCAGAACTTGTTCCTTGGACCAAGGAGAAATTTCTTATTGATGATAAATGGTGTTTTAAGAATAATATATATAAGAATGGTTGATTTTTTAGAAACAAATAAAGGTTAATATCCAAGGGGTACTCATAGATTTAGGTAATTTACTTTGATGAATCTTTTGATCCTGTTACTAGACTTTAAACAATTTTAATATTTCATACTATTATATCTTATAGTGCTTTAATGTTTTATAAATGGATTTAAAATCATCTTTTCTGAATAACAATCTTAATAAAGTATTATACATGGAACAACCTCAGAGATTTATTCTTGACTTAGTTGTAACAAAATTGTATATATTGAAGAATTAAATTTATGGATTGAAATAAGATCTAAGAGATTGGTACTTTAAATTGGATGAAGATTTGAGAAGCATGAAATTCAGGAAATGGAAGGGGGATAAATAGTTATATGTGAATAATACCAACACCATATCACTCTTTATGTTTGTGTATATTATTGACATCATTTTATCATTCAATAAATAGATATTGTGTGAATATTTTTTAATAAATATTAAAAATAAATTTGAGACATCTTGGCTTTGTGAAATGAAGTTTTTATTGGGTGTATAGATTATCAAAACTACTAGATACATTTCCATTTCATAAGAAATGTATGTAAATGAACTATTTAAGGGGTACAAAATGGAGTAATATCGAGGAGTTTCTATTCTAATTCAAGTTTGAATAAATATTTTTAATGATAAAGAAGGGATAATGGTTAATTAAAATGAATTCAGATGATTAATTGGTAGTATTTTGTATATGATAGCTTTAATATCTAATATAGTATATATAATTACTCTTTGTTCTAGGTATCAGTATAATTCCAATGAATCAAATCATCTTGAAGTAAAACTAATTTTAATATATATCTAAAAAACATTCAATTATGGATTTATATACACGAAAAATGGTGGAAGAGATTTAAATGTGAAAATAGATACTGACTGGGTAGGTGGAGTTTGTCATTGAACTCTATATCTGGTGGAGTATTTTTCATTGGTAAAAGCAGTGTTACATGGAACTAAAATAATCAGTCATTTATAACCACAATATTTACTATATTTGAATATATGGTTGTATAATAGGCAGCCATACAAATGATTTTGACAAAGACACAACTTAAAGATGTCAAAGTTATTATTGAATATCCACTAGTTATTAACTATGATAAGAAATGTGAAATATATCCATCCAATAATATATTGAAAAATTTTAGATCTAAACATGTTGATATTAAATATCACTTTCTAAAATAAAATGTGATAGAAATCATTCTAAAATAATAATTTATTTAATCTAATGAACAAATACTTGATATCCTCACTAAGTTACTACTAATTATTTTGAGAAGATGATGCCACAAATATGAGTGAATCCCACTTCCCAACTTATAGGTATGCTATATTTTGAGTTTTATCCCCTATTTATTTGTATATATATCTTTTATTAAAGGGATAAGTGATATACATGCAGAGAAACTTGTATATTTATAATCTTTTTGACGTGTTTATTGAGTGAGTGTGAGAAAGTGATTGAAAAATATCTTTCTTATTTCTTGACTAAATACATTGAGTTGGTATCATCTATTAAACTATTCATGGAAATCATTGATGTCTAAATTAATCACACTTTTTTCTATAATAATATAGATCAAGTATAAATAGAGTTGATTGTTTAATGACTAATTTCTTTTAATTAGTTGATACCACACCCTCTACTTATTCTCTTTGTATTTGTTTTCAATAAGGGTGATGGGTTTTACATTTCATATTCTTTTATTGATGGGGAGTATATTTTAGATGTGGCTTGAAACTAAAATATATGGCATTTGTATTGATAATAAATCCAATGGTGGATATTTTATAACCCACTTAGGATGATATTATATTTGTTATCAAGTCATATTTTCGAGGTTTTCAGAAAAGTTTTGGAATGAAGATAGAGTTACTGTGAGACATTTTGGAGAAATTTTTTGATGGATATATAGGATGGTGGGTGAGTATTGAAATTATAGTTGTAGGCTGTTAGAAACCAGTCAATGTATTTGATATGAAATATATAGTTTCTCAGATTCTTTGAAGTTTGGAAAATACAAGAAATAGATTCCCTATATATATATCATATTTTTATATCATGCATTATATATTTATAGTTCTCAGGTAATAAATTTATGATCTCATACTAAAAAAATGATAAATGAACAAGTAAAAAATATTATTAAATAAATAAAATATTCTTCTCATAGAAGTGATACATAATATTTTTGAGTTTATGAAAAATCATCCCAAACATGGAATGAATGAGTTTTTTTTCTAGTGATACATAATGTAACATCCCAATCCAAACCCATTGGATTGGGCATGACTAAAATGCCACTAACCTTTGGTGACATCCCCTAGAAACCAAAGGTTAGAAATAAATCCCAATGGTATATAATGTTATTAGGGGATAGTTTATCATTTTAAATACACATCCTACAATATAGAATAACACAGAGAAATAATATGATTCATGATACAAAAATAGAACAAAATCTAAAACATAACGAGACAATAATTAGAGTAGTGGTGGATGAAAATACATAAAATAAGTATACAATCCCCAAAGAAAAGACTAAAAATACACTGAGTAACACGACATCACTACCCCAAACTCCATCAAACAACCATAACCATGTTCCAAATCCAATCAACCATGACTTCAACATCATAGTGATCCATTAGTGAAGTATAAAATATTCCCTTGTATTATAATAAACTATGCCTACATATTCTCCTAGGTGTATATACATAGAGTGATTACACAACCTAGTAGGAAAACCCTAATATTTCCAAACATTCCACTAAAATAAGAATAGTCCAACTCAAAATTTTAATATAAACAAGATAGAAAGTATAAAAAACAATGGTCAAGATAGTATACATAAATTAGTGAAATAATTCACACCAAAACATACACCCAATATGAACCCACACTCCAATGTAATATAAAATCCCAATGCATGTCTTGTCTTAGTAATCCACCTAAATAGTCCAACTTACATAGGGAAATCTATCCCTACTATCCCACATTGTCACTTGGAGATATAATCTAGTATTCCCCATAATTAGTACTACATCCTGGTCTAACTCATAATCCCCTTCCCAAATGTATATGAATTCATTATAAACATTTCTATTCTAGGTTCTCACAACCCAAATCCTTATTTTTTTGGAATTCTATAAAATCATTTTATTAGACACATTATCAGTGTCACCCACAGTTGAGGAATTAAAGAGAAAATATGAATAGAGTTTTCAATAGGTATTTAATACGAGTTTTCCAAGTAAAAAAGAAGGATTATTTTCCTTAGAAAACAAGAGTATTTTCATTTTAAAATAAAGTAGAGTGAGGGACAATCCACCTAAATCCAATTCATTTTATATGAAGAATCATTACACGATTCACTAATCTAGTATCCCCTTTATGTTCCTTAAATGAATAATAAATAAGTTCTATTAAAATGATCCCTATACCATAGGTACAAGCATGGAAGTCCCAATATTTGGTTTCTCCCAAAAGAAAATAGGGATATTACAATGGATAAAATGAATTGTAATTTATAACTTTGATTCCCTAGGTAGAATTCTAGAAAATTCATTTAAATCAGTCTCCAAAAGAAAGTGGGTCACAAAAATTACTTAGACGATGCCTAGAATTCAATGGTAATGAAGGAAGACTAATGAGAACGAAAGGGGTGTTAGAATTAATTAGTAGGAGGCACCAAAAAAATTCTCAATATGAAAAAATATTTTGCATCATGAATTTTTGGGGTAGTCACCATTTAGGGCATGATAATTATTTCATGTCATGAATTACTACCCACCAAAATTTAAGGCACCTTAGCTTTAAAATACTTAAAAAATCATTCACATTGTGAATTAAATTTCAAACTGTGAATGGACACATATTTCAATTTTTTTAATTATTACGAGAAATCATTCACTCCATGAATAATATTTTACATCATGAACCACCTTCTACAACTAGATTCCAACTCTAGTTTTAATTCCTTCTTCTTGAACACCACTAAAACTTTTGAAAACTTCATGTAATACAACCCAAACATTTCATAACTTAAACAAACATATAATAAAATAGGAAAATACCTCAGACCATGGTGTTACATTATACCCACCATTTAAATTTCTATCATAATAAAGACAGAGGTTGGTGGTGTCTTGGAAGAGTTTTGATCATTTCTACCATATAAAATTATCTTATTCCTATTTTTTCTTATAAATCTGACCATCATTCTATAATAGCCACACCAAAGTGATATATCTTCCTAAGAATATCCTTTATTATCTATTGGGAATACAAATCAGTCCATAAATAAATGTATCATCTTGTTCAAGACTAACATGGTCCTAAAAAATCACATGTAAAGGATCAAAGTGGTATTTCTTTAAACGGGATACAATAAAAATATTATGGACAACACTAAATCCCAGTGTTAAGGATAACCAATATTCTATTTCACTAATGTATTCCAGAATCTCAAATGGCCTAACTTACTGAGGAGATAATTTCCATTACAAACCTAAATAGCAGTGAAACAGTCTTAGTGACACTTTCAATAATACATGGACGCCTTCATCAAAAGATATGGGTCATCAGTGATGATCTACATATGATTTATGATAAATCTAAACTATATCCTTCTATTATATAATCATTTTTATTTTCATAGACATTTTATGGAAAAGAATTGATCCAATAAATTAAGTTTCCCTAGTCACTACCCAAAAAAGTTAATATTGAAATAGATATTTGTACAATGCCTTAAATAGATATATATGTATTATGGATTGATTAATTATATTTTATAAATACTCCACTAAATAAAAATGATCTTCACATGAACCACCAAAATCCATAACATAATATCTATGAATTTCTTCTAATGTTTAGATAATATGTTATGACTAGATATCCATTTTAGGATGATATTCATGTTCATGATCATCTGGGTTCCAAAGGATTGTGGCCAACATTACCAGTACTGTGAGGTGAATCTAGGGTCTCATTCAGAAATAATTGAATTAAGAACTCTATAAAATTTTACCACATTATGAATATATATCCCTACCAAATATCCTACCATAATTGAATCTTGAATTTGGATAAAGTCTTCCAACTTGGCGAGTTAGTCTAAAATTACCTAGATAGCATCATGCTCCCAAACTATCCATGGAAGGCTCATTAAAAATCCCATATAAATCTATTCACATTTCTATATGGGTATGGGAATATATTTTAACATGCCCATTGTTTTTTGATGTTCATACTTTACCTATAGATGGGCAAGACATCACATAACTTAATTATCCAACATCTATTTCATACCTGACCACCAAAAATGGGTCTTCATTTCCTTATACATTTTCTAAATACCTAGGTGAACAAACCATTTTGAATGGTGATAAGAATAAAGGAGATATTATTGGAATGATTAATAAAATATGATCCAATCCCAAAATCACAATATATAATTTTCATCCTTCGTTCAACCCTCAAATGTTTTCCCACCATTTAGGTTTGGCCTAATGGTAAACTATTATGGGTCTAATCACTGAGCCTCCTTGACTTAGTTAACTAAATCAAGAATAAGACTAATCATAAAAAAAATTCATCCTGGTTCCATTACATACAATCCAAATTCATGTTATAAATTAATCTCATATGGTTCCACTAGTCATGAGACTTTTTGAACACTTCATTATATGAATTTTGATGCATTGTGTAAACCACTGAATTTCTTCTCTCAAGAATTTTAAATTATTCAATAAAAAAATTCATGAGATATTTCATCCATCTCTATTTACTCAATTTCAAATCTCTTTATGAAATGTTTAATTTCAAGATTTTATGATCACCATAGATGGTGAAATTTCTACTAAATAGCTAGTGGTGAAATCTTTTAAATTCATGGACCATCATATAAAATTAAAAAACCATTCATTAGATAATTATTTTCATGACTTTTCAATTGACTCAAGCCACAAGCTAGACATGGTGTCCCTGCATAAGAACACAACATATTTGAGATCCAGATACATCATAATATAGTACATATAATTGTCATATTTTCAGAAATAAGAGGATTTTTTTGGAATTATTTTGAGCCTTAATATCATAAAAATATTTCTATATTTCATCATTACATTTAAATGGAATAAATTTCCATATTAATACAATCATAGAGGAATTGAGTCTTGATAATTCATATAAAAAATGAGGATAACAATCCACTATTATTAGAAATATTCATATCTAAAAGTCATTCTTAGGTGGTTTCCAAGAAATGACTCCTTCAATATTTTTAGGATCAAATGATAATTTTTTTTAAAAATAAAATTACCTAGGAAATAAAATTCTAGTTTCTAGAAGTCACACTTATAGAATTTGGCTTAGAGTTTTTATTCATGAAATGTAGAAAATAAAATATATAAGTGATTCACATGGTCATATATATTTGTAGAGTATACTAAGATATTGTCAATAAATATCATTAAAAAAGAGTTGATTTACTTTTGAAAGATACTGTTCACTAAGACCATGAAAAAAAGGTGTATTCATATATCCAAATAGTATGAAATTTTATTTCTAGTGACCATAATAGCTTTGAAAATATAAATTTAGGATATCCTATTTCCAAACTTGGAGTTGGTGATACCTTGATCATAGATCAATCTTGGATAAACATTTGTCTCATTTCAATTTATTGAAAGTTTATTGATTTGAAAAAGAGGATATCAATTCTTGATCGTGGATTGATTCAATTTATGATATTCAACACATAATCAATGAAAACCAACTGAATTATTTATGTATAGAATTAGAGTGTTGCAAGGAAATATGCTTGGTCAAATGAATCCCTTTATTTTAAATTATTCTAGCTAGGCCTTTAATTCCTACAATTCATTTGGTTCCATTTTATATGATAGAAAAAATAGGACTCATTCCTAGAAGTATATAGATAGAAAATTTGTTTTCTCTTTTAGGTGGTATATTAGAGAAATAATATGAAAATATATTAGTGTATTAGTATACTATAGTAGGAAGAATCTTATTGTCAGTTTCATCAGTCTTACCCAAGGTCATTGATTCCAGTTTATAAGTGATGGTTCTACTCATATCCACTAACGGTATTTCTCTTCTAGTATTCATATCCTAATACTATTTGAATAAGTGAACAACACCATCATGGGATTTCAAGGTTACTTGTTGGGAGTAACAATCAATATAACCTTTTAATTATACCAAACAATCAATTTCAAATATTAAATTGAATATTTTCATTTCCATGATAGTAAAACCCCTTAAAAAATTGAACTTAAATAATAGTAATGAAACACGTTGTACACTTAAAATATTATGTATCACCATTTTACTAGAGGCGAATTAAAGATTAGAACACGAGACATCATTTCCTTAATAAATCCTAATTGATTTTTCATATGAGAAACAAAAATTGAGTGGTATGTGACAATATAAAATAAGTCATGAATAAGGGTTAAGTTAGGAAGGGTGGAAACTTAAACCATTATGGTACTTGGTTTCTCAATTGTGATTTACTACTCATCTTCATATAGCTATTATTTATCTCCCACTGAGTAGTCCTTGTCCCCCAGTTGAGGTGGTTTTGGTTGGAATATCGATGTGTTCCTAGAATCATCCCAACCACATAATTTTATAGGTGGGAACTAATTTATTGAGATTTTCCTTCTTAAGAATGAGAGATATTGGAATTACTCAATCCATCCCCAACCATTTACTTTAAAGGTTTTGTACACTAACACTTGAGGTTTCCTCTTCGACCACAGTTGTGACACTCTTGAGAGGGTGTTGTAAATTCCCTCTTCTTATTCCCTATAAATGAATGTTGGTAGAAACCTAATTCATTACTATGATGAGGGGGAATGGATTCTATACTGATGGATTTATTCTACGGTTCCATGAAATATTGAGAGTAGTTTTCCCTCCCGTGATTATTTTTACCACTAGAGTTTCCACAAGTAACAGGTTTCAAAAATATGTTTCCTCCTGTTTGGTTCCCTATAATGTCTTTTTCTTCTGCCATTTCCTTGTTCACCATGTCTGTATAATTTTTAATAAAGAACATGAAATTATTGTAGAAAATATCTTATCACAAACCTATATTAAATTTCCACTCCTTGAGAGATTCATTGGAAACTACATCTAGTGAAAAGTAATTAGGGTGAGTGAATAAATTTGAGTATTATGTGAATCATATGATTCATTTCTTCAGATCAAATAAGTCAATTGTAAATTCCCCTTAGAAGGTATATGGTTAAAATTATTTATTAAAAAATTACTCAAATTATTCCTAAGTAATTACTTCATCAAGAATATCTTGAATAACTAAGTCCCACAACTTTCATTCCAGATCTTCAAACGTGTACATCATTATCTTGACCGTAACTTTTTCAATTTTTTTTAAGGAAATCAAATTTTCTATTCATTCTACTTAGCCATGATTATAGTTTATTAGGCCCCAAATCACCCTAAAATATCGATGGGTTATGTATATGGAATTATAATGATAAATACACATGGAATAGATCCTCAATCAAATTTCCCTTATCAATAGCATATAATTCTTACACGATAATCTTGACAAGATTTTGTTTCACCCATGGTTCTGATAGACCACATTCTTAACTACACCCTATTTTGGATTTCTAGGTCTCTTTACTAGTGGTATATTTCTATAATTATAGAAGAAACCACCACACAACCACCACATAGTTCTCTTATCATGGGTTATATAGTATATCATTGGTTATTAGGAAAAATCAAGGTAACACAATTCCAAAATAAAAAGTTAAGATATAGTAATGGATGATGAAGTCCTAATGGAAATTCAATTTACTAATGTATGGTATTACACATTCATCAGCTAAACCCATAATGATGAGTTGAAAACACACCTATAAGTTCTTAATAACACTTTTTTTGTACTTGTAACACCCTTATAAATTGATGTTTAGTATAAATAGGCTAGATACACCTTTTTTGTGATCTAAATTTCAATTTATGACACATATTATCTCTATATCTACCATCCTAACTAATGAACCATTCCAAATTAAAACCATTTCTAACATCCTTAACCCAACCCATTGGCATGGGAACGACCAAAATTACAATAAAATTAGGTGACATAAACCAAACACCAAATGCATGAAATAAATTCCAAGGGTAAATAATGTTATTGGGGATGATTTACCCATTTTAAAACCCAACTTAATAAAAAATAAGAATAATAAAGAGACATAAGATGATGCATGATATAAAACAATAAAAAAATAAAAAACATAACAAGATTAAAAAATGTCTACATATTCACCAAGGTTAATATACATGGGGTGATTATATAACCCAATAAGAAAATACTGAGACTTCCCAAGCATGCCACTAAACCAAGAATAGGTTAGATCACATTTTTAAAATAAAATAGATAGAAATTATATACAATAATGGACCAAATAACATACATAATGCAATGAAATAACCCACACCAAAATATACTCTCACTACTAGAAATATGACATATACCAACGGTTTTGGCCAAACCATTGGTATAGTTCATTAATTCGGACCTATACCAATAGTTTGGCCAAAAACTTTGGTATAGGTTACTTATTTGGACCTATACCAACATTTTGGGCCAAACTATTGGTATAGGGGGGACCTATACCAACAGTTTGTTCAAACCATTGGTATAGGTCCCCTCTATACCAACAGTTTGTCCGAAACCATTGGTATAGGTCCCAAAATCAAAGTACCTATACCAACGTTTCTCAAAACCATTGGTATAGGTCTATACCAATGGTTTTGAGAACCGTTGGTATAGGTACATGTATTTTTAATGGAATCTTCTTACGGAGAACATTAAATAAATCAAAATTAAAAATATTTATGATAATAAATATATATATTTATGAAATTATGTTCCAAAAAATCATGTTATGTTAGTGGATAGGTCGTTCAATCATAAAATAGAGGTTCTGGGATCAAATCCCACTAAATGTTTTTTTGAAATACATATACCAACAGTTTTATGGAACCGTTGGTATAGATTTTCATATTACTTATTCCAATGGTTTTGAAACCCATCCCTCTATTCCCAAGTCGTCATATAGTGGTATAAACTAGTGTGCCCAATAATTGGAATAGAGACCATATCTAACCCACAAGGCCCTTCCCAAATTCATGTGAATAGACACAAACAATGTCTAGTAAAAGTTCCCACACAAAAAATATTCTTTTTTTAATTGCATAAAATTATTTCACCAGACATGTTGAGGGCATTACCAAAAACCTAAGATTTAAAGATCAACCAACAAGGGATTTTCCAATAGGTATTTAACAATAATTTTCCAACCAAAAATCAAGATAAATTTCTTTTGAAAACAAGATCCTTAACATTATATAAGAATGTGGAATGAATAATAAGAAACCTACCTCCAATGTGTTCAACATAAAGAATCATTATAAGATTCATAGATATGGGATCCCCTTTCTGTTCCTTCAATGAATCCTAAATAAGTAATATAAAAAAAACAAATAATATAGAACAAAGAATGATAGAATTTCTCGAGGTTTTATCTCAAAATAAAACAGGATATTACAAAGTAGAAGAATAATTATAATTCCTACCTTTGATTCCTTAGGTCCAATGCTCAAAGATTCATTGAAATTGGTCTCCAAGAGGAAGTGGATCACCAAAATTTCCTAGAGGAATCTTGGAGTTCATGGGGAATAAAGGAAGAATAATGAGAATAGTAGGGTAAATATAATTAATAGTATGGATGGAACTTACATTATTAATTTTTTGACAGAAGACTTCATCAGGTGGAAAAAAAGTTTATGTTGTGAATTTTCATGTTAGTCACCATTCACATCCTAATAAGTATTTATAACTATGAATTCCCATCCAGTAAAATTTATGCTTCCTTTTCCTTAAAATCACAAAAAAACATTCACACAATGAATTAAATTTCATGATATGAAGGTAAACATATCATATCTCCATTAAATGTACCCCAAACTATTCATATCATGAATATCATTTCTCTCAGGGAACCACCTCCTGTAACTAGATTACAACTCTAGTTCAACTTCCTTCTCATTGAACACCTCCAAACTTTTCTTAACATTCCACAATACAACCCAACTATATTATAACTTAATAAACATAAAAGAAAATATAAAAATACCTGAAAATAGGTGTGTTACAAAAAAATAAATTTCACAATACATATAATTTTTTTAAATCTAATGAAGAAATATTCCAAAGAAAATAACCTTATATATTACATAAGGTATACAAAATATTATGTTTAATTAATCATTTGAGGAAATGAGATAAAGGAGAGAAATTTAATGAGATACATAATATCTTTTTTATACAAGGTGAGATATATATGTTTATAAAAATTAAATGAGTTGAAGATTTTTTAGAAGATACTTCTTGAAGTTAAGTTTGATGATGTTGTATTATTATTCATTACTTAAATATTAGGATATTTCAAATAAATACACGAATATAGATGTGGAATTTGGCGATGAGAATCGAATAAAAAAAGAAACCATGAGATAAACTTTGTGCCATGACATGAATCTATTTAAAGAGAAATACTAGCCACATGTCATCCATTAATTTGTGAGGAAATCGAATCACTATAAGGTGTTCCATGAAACACCACTATATAGTTACATAAAGTTATAGAATAAATTAATTTCCTATCAATTTTATAGAGGAGTGTCATGGTATATTTTTGAATATCATATGTATAATAATATCCCAAGTTTCATAGATATTTGAATGGTGATATTTGACTAGGATTTAAATGAGAAATATAGAGGAAATAAATTACTATAAATCAAGGAATAATTTCAATATTCAAATATTGATATATTATCATGTGTTTCAAAATATAAAAAATAAGGGAAGAGAGATAAAGAAATATTGAAGAAAAAATCTCAATACTAGAATTATAAGAAAACAATAAGAGTATCGAAGAAAGAATAAGGGAGAAATGTTTAGAGAATAAAATTAAATTAATAAGGGAGAATATCACATCCAATTGATCCTTATAACATGTGATTTCCCTAGTGATTTTTATTTAAAGGTATATTCTTTTGATTTTTACTACATGATAGAGCTTTCATAAAGGTCTTATTGGTGCAAAAATTTATATAGGTTTAATATCATACCCTTGTCTAAGTTCTTTCATGATAATAAAAGGATAAATATGCGTTCATGAGATAAAAACCACCATACACTAAGGGTGTATCTATCTATCACAACAAAAAACATTGTTAACAAACTTATCGTGATTTCCTTTAATTTACACAAAATTGTAATTTAGAGAGAGATGAGATTAATTACTAGAATATTGATTGATATTTTTGAAAAAAAATATATAAACATGGATTCAACCCCTTAGAGGATATACCATCTCAAGTTATCATAACTGGAATTACTTTCCATAGTCATGTAATTTCCCCATAAAAGTTATTAGTTCATTAATGCATTTTTATTATTATTAAGTTCTATAATTTCAAGTAAAAATGATGTAACAACTCGGATTTTACCTATTCTATTTTTATAATATTCCTAGGAAAATTATGAGACCAGGTGTTGAGACAAAATGCGATTCTGAGGCCGAGAGTGAACAGAATGATCCGTCGAAAAATATTAAGTTTTTAAATAGTGTTCTTGAGAAGTTTTCTTGAAAAAGTGAAATAACTATTATAAAGGTGACCAGATCAGAAATCTGAGGGCATATTTGCATTCAGGATGGTGGTTTTACCCTAAGCGCAACATAAATTTAATCAGTGTAGATCTCCAGTGAGAAAAAATGAAAATGAAATAATTGTAAATAAAAAAATTAAATAAAAATTATTTTATTTTTATAATCCTTATAACACATAAATGGTAAATCTGATTGGAAATATGAGAGTACTATTGAGCTCGTGAGGATTATTTTTCCTTATTCAGAGCCTAACTTTGACATACACAAGTTGGGGGTAAAATTTAATTTTTTGACTTTTTAAAGAAGAATAAAATAAACTTAAAAAAGTTTGTTTTATTTCCTTTTTACGTTTCACAGCATGGAGGCACTGAAATGCAGCAATAGAGAAACCTATTCTCCTTTCATAAATTAAGTAGTGTAGTAACACTGTTTTAAAGAGAAACAGTAACAATGAAATGAATAATCACGCTAACACATTTCCTCCATTAATCAGGGGTAGGGTCTAGCGTTAGAAATAATAACGATGGAGAATTTCTCTAGAACCCTAGAGTTTTTCTAAGGTAATGAGGATGAGGATCTCTCTCCAGCAACGACAGATCAGAGGTTGAGATTCAATCAAGAAATAATGAATAGACAAATGATGGTTGAACAAGGATTGATGTGACGACGTGACTTCAATCTATATATGCAAGCGATCCAAATCAAGGTAGGGTGTTGTGTTTTGATTATACCTTCCCCCATTCTTGATATTCCACGATAAATGCTGACCAATTAAAAAAAATGGATTTCAGATTGATCATTGTTACAGGATGGGATTACTCTTGCAGGGTTTTTATGGGAGATAAACCTTGTGATTTATGTTGGATTACGACTATCATTCTAATAGCGATGAGCCATGATCGACACTAACATCGATCGAGGTCCATCCATTTTTGTTGATTCATGCTTTTATCCCAACATTCTTCATTCATTGTGGGAAATATTTGTTTGTCCCATGAATCTACATTTGGATATTGATCGATCGTTGCACAATCAATCCTTGGCACAACGATCCAGTATCACAGATCTGGGATGGACATAGCACGATAGAGGTGCAACGATGATAGTGGTGAACATATCGAGGCAGCATGGGATATACCACCATTCAAGAACTTTTTGGTGAAAGGGTTCACAATGGGGATTTTAACCCCTGGCGATGAAGATCACGATCTGAGGATTCTTAAACCCCTTTCAGATATACAAATGGACCACCAAAGCGTGTCTGGTGGCCCGTGGTGGTGGCCGTGCATCAGTGCGATGGAATCCGGCCAGAGCTAGGGTGGGAAACAGCTACGCCACACCAATCTGGTGGCACATGGTCAATGGACCACATGTTGAAAACTAGTGTCCAGCTGAGCCGTGCACATGGTTTGGAGCGGACACGGCAAACTTATGCGTCCGGGATGGATCAAACCGGCCCGCATCGAATCGGGCTGGGCCCAATGGGTCAGGTCGGCCCGAGTTGGGTTGGGGACCCCAGTTGGGTCGGTCTGACTGGGTCAGACTGGACCAAGACTCAACCGACACCCTTTTCACTAAAAGGCCTATATCGTTCAAACCGTAAGTCTGATTGATGAACCATTTGCAACATTGGGAACCTTGTGACGAGGTGGTACTTTTGAGATGACTTGGTAGGGGTATTATTTGGACTATTATGGGCCTGTGGTGTTCTATTTTTCTTTTTTATGAGAGTTCGTTGAAGGATCCCATTCCTGTCATAGAGAATGGCCTGTGTTCCGAAGTGAGTTGACTCAGTGAGTCTAAGTGCCCTAGCGGGTTTAAGAGACTCAAAGGGTATAATTTACCCAACGATTCTATGTAAATTAGCGGGTATAAGTTCCCCAGAAGGTCTAAGTGGAGTGTAGACCACACCGAGAGGCCCAGTCGGTCCTCACTTCCCTTCGTGGTACCTTAGATAGGGTTTGTGGCATGGGTGTGACCAATATTTTCATGGGCACTAATCTCCTATATAGGATAATAATTCCAGTAGGGCCAGGATGTGCCCCAGTGCGACCTGGGTGCGTGACCCCCTATCTGTGTATCGGGATATTTCCTTTCTTCATGACTTGACCTGATTAGTGTATTTTGGGTAGTTCTCAGTGTGTTCTATTTGGTCGGGGACTAGATAAGCGAGACCTCTTTTCGAGGGTCTCTAATGACTTCATACCTCAAGGAGAGAGTTCCCCAAGAAAGAGTGTGCCTTGAGAAGAATCCTGTGACCAAGGATTAGCTGTGATATCAATACTTCTTGTCTCAATGAGATCAGACGTCTCAAGGAAACTTCATGACTTATCGAGACCATATGTTCTCTTGGATACTTTTGGTAGACTTGTTATTCATTCTTTCCTTCAGATAGCTCTAGGAGTGGGATCTACCGGAATTGATCATGCGATGAGTGAAACCATATGGATGGAAGTGGATGAGATGTTATGTCTTGGAATCCTTTATGAGTATACCTGGATGTTCTTGTTATTTTTGTTGTTTAAATATACATGTGTTGATCTAACTGTACCTTCTTGGTGGTGTTTTCTTTGAGGTATTTTACTTTTTGTTTCAGGGTCCCCTACTGATTATTTTTTTACTCACCCCTGCACGAGATTTTCATTCATGTGTCGTGTCTTATGAAGTTGACCGATTATTTGGTGGAGTCCTAGGAAGAGCAGGACTAGGACTAGGATCGAATAATTCCTTGTGAGATCAGATGAGATGAGGTGTTTCTGATAGCTTCGTATAATAGCTTTAGTGCCCATGTTTACAGGTCAGACTTTGTGATTGTATTTCTTTTAGTGGGCTAGTAATCGAGCCCAATTTTACTTTA
This sequence comes from Viscum album, assembly GCA_963277665.1. Taxonomy (NCBI): domain Eukaryota; kingdom Viridiplantae; phylum Streptophyta; class Magnoliopsida; order Santalales; family Viscaceae; genus Viscum; species Viscum album. The sequence goes on from OY728158.1 coordinate 1,670,820,698, forward strand.
CTTCTTTACTTTCTATCATACTATATTATTGGGTTGTAGTGGTATCCCTGCATTTTCCTTACTTGGTGTTTTTACTCTCCATCCCCTATGGCTTGGAGTTGGGTGTGTGTGTACAGGTTCTTAGGAAAATACTTCCCATTTGTGGGATATTCCTAATCGACACTAGTCACCAGCTCCTAGCCTATTAGAGCCGGGATTGGGGTTGTCACGGCATGAGCCTCAAGGGACGGGTCATGACAAAGGATTATTTAATTAATTTGATACCATGTTAAATTAATCTATGTATGTTTATGTTTATATCACCATTTATGCTTCATGTTATCTATGTTATTCCCATATGATTTTTGAATGGTTAATGAACCAAAATTATTTTGTATATATTATTCATTGTTAAATTTTTTTATCTTAAGTTATTTATTTTGATAAAGGGATAAATAATTTATTTCATATATAAAAAAGTGTGAATTATAATTTAATTAAAAAAATTAACATTTGGTTAAGAGGTTACATAGGGATAAATTTAATGGATGGGTTTAATTAATAAATAATAAATGATTTAGTCTCTTGATAATAAATGAAGTTTTATTAAAAAAATACACACAAAATATTATAATATTGTTTGTAAAAAATATTTTCATTGAGTTGTAGGAAATTTCCAATCTTTTATAGAGGTGGTATAAAGTGTCATCTTACTCAAAGATATTGGATAACCACAAGGAGGGTAATTTTTAAGATATATTAACTAGTTGGGTAGGTTTCCTTTACACCTTTACCACTTTTTACATTATGTTTTTAATTTTTCTATCTTATAATTGGATATTTTTAGTATTCATTATTATTTTTCATGTAATGAGATGTTATATTAATTTTTAGAATTTAATCCTCATTATTTATTGATTTTGTTTGAGTCTTTATGTTCCAAATGGGTAAAATATTGTTTTCTAATTTATGATGGTGTTAATGTTAGTATCTTAAGGTATGAAGATTAGGAAACCAATCTTGAATATCCTAGGGAATGTGATGATGATATAGTGATAATAATTTAAGGAAATTCATTTGTGTTGTAAAAGTTTATTTAAGGTGTGTGTTTTCTAGTTTCATATTTTTGAATAGGGGTTTAAGTAAGGATACTATTTTAAGATTAAGTAAGTATTGTGTAATAAAATTATGAAGGGTGTATAGTGAGTACATCATATTGTTTTTATAATATATTTCTTTGGAGTTGTTTGGAAGGTAAAATATAGGGTTATTATGGATTAAGTTATCATTGAAAATGAGTTTCTTATATATTGTTTTTATTAAATGTTTTTTGAATTGAACTTGATTTGACCATTTAATTATTTTTTAGGGATTATATATGTTTCTTCGATATGAAACAGTATGTGATATTAATATTTTATTGATATTTATTATATATAGACTTTATATTTAGTGAAATGATTTTCTAAGATCATTTATTTAAGAGTCACTATTTTTTTGTACCCATGGTAAAAGATATATCCAACCTCCATGAGGTTGTTATATTTATATAATTATTATAAATTTATTATGTAGGTGATAAATTAGGGGTTTTTAAGGACCAAATAAAAATTATTAAATATTGAAGAAAACAATATAAATGAAAATTACAAAGATCACCATGCTATTATTATTGCAACCATGTATAATAAAATTGAATAATATGTACACCTATCATAATAGATCATCAAGATTCATTATTTACTCAAATTTTTAATGAAGATTGTTAGGAATAATCAAAAGTATCTTCTCTCTAAGGTGTATCCATTGGTAAAACTAAATCACTTAAAATTTCTGACAAGATCCTTCTTAGGTCACTACCTGAGCCTCCCATGAATTCACTTATACATTTGAAGATCATTTGTGATGTTTTTTTAGAGAGTTTTGTTTTTGTTGACAACTATATTTTTGTTGAAGAATATTTTTGTTAAAAAAGTGAAATTTTATGGAGAAATAAAAGTGATAAAGTTAGTAAATTATTGAAATTTATAATTTGAGTCATATGAAACTTTTCTATTCTTTAAAGTTTCTAAAACATCTTGAAGAAGTCATGATATGGGATGAAGTTTTTATAAGAAAAGATAAGTATGAATATAAGGATTTACTAAAATTGAATATTTTTTAATGAAACTTATTAGACGTAAACGTTTCTAGAAAACTGTAAGTTTTCATTAGCTGAATTTTGAATCATTGAAAAGTTACTGATCATAACATTCATCAAAAAAATCATCGGTCACATATTCTTATTAATAATTCTATGTTTATAAAAGTTATGAGGGGGGATAGAAGGATTGAAAAGTTGTTGATAAGACTTTCCATCAAATGATCCATTAGCCTCAGTTTCTATTAGAAATGTAAAATGCTCTGGAGATGAAGAATTTGAGAAATTGTAGATGCTAGTTTTTAGTTAGACCGATAAGGAATCAAATACAAAGTTTCATCAGATTAAAATCATTGGATGTTTATTATTTTAGAAAGTATGGATTTTTGGTTTCTGATTTTTGAGATTTTTTCTATGATGAAAATGTGAATGAAATATAAATAGGCTCAAGATTTTAGATTTGAATATTTGAGTAGAGAAAAAGGTTGGGATCATATTTTCTATCAACCAAAAATATGAGGATGTTTTAAGTTGTTGAAAGATATAAAAGTTTGATTTTTATATCGTAAATAATTGATTGGACACTGAAGATCAATCTATGTTTCTATACAGATATGATCATACATGAGGTAGTTTATATGTTTAAAATAATAGAAGTTTTGATCAAAGGCATCAGATGAAAATCATCAGACACAGAATTTTTTGGAAAGTTGGACATATTGTGGTTTCTTAGATTGTGAATTTTTTTAAGAAGTTGGAATTCTGTCAAATGAAATTTTCATCAGAAGATTCATCAAATGAGAATTTAAAGTCGATCCATTAGAGAGAAATTTGTTAAGAAATTTAAAGTTCACCAGATGAATATATGATCAAATAAATATCAGAAATGTTGGTGTTTCTACTAAATTAATTGAATGAAATTGAAATATTTAGAAGTTGCAATAATGTAGTCAACCATTTATAGTTGTCTTTATGCACTATATTTTATATTAGTGTATTTGTATTTATTTTGGTGCATCAAGGGTAAAAGATGTGAGTTATTTAAATTTGGTTAAGAAAATATGACTATAGTGATTGAATTTTTCTGAATAGATATTTTTTATGAAGTTTTAAAGAGAAAATTTTATTAAAGGTTAAGGTAAATGTTACAAAGTTTTGAAGTGTTGTTCTATCAGATGAGCTATTTATAAGTAAATTCATCAGATGAAATTTCTTTCAGAACTTTAAAAATTTCTAAATCGAGTAAAGTAAATAAGTGTGAAGTTTTGTAGAATTCAAGAAGTTTTGATAATCCACCTAAAGAGTTGATAAAAATTTAGAGTTGGTCAAATGAATCTCTAATAAATGTGAAAGTCAGAGTTATGGAATTTTAGTGAGAAGGAAAAAGAAATTGGTTTCCCACCCGTTCCTCTACTATATCACCTATAAATATAAGTGCAGAATAAATTTGAACTTTTTATTATTTAAATATAGACAAAAAGATTAAGTGATTAATATATTGTGTCAGAAGAGGTTTTCTAATAGAGGCTTTAGTGAAAAGAACAGTTTGTAGAAATTTTGGCTTACTAGACAAGGGGGATTAGACTTCATTTTTGAGCTGAATTTTTAGAATCCTAGTTTTGTTAAATAGGAATACCAGAAAGTTTAGTACATGAGAAAATTGTGTAAATTTGCATCTTATTTAGTTTATCAGACATAGGTAAATGAAACCAAATTTCTTGATGTTTTTTTATGGAGAATAAAGTTTCAAATTTTAATTTTCTTTTGTGGATCAAATTTTTTAAGAAAAATTTGTAAACTAATAGTATTTTGTATAATCATTCCAATTACGGGATAGAAGGTTCATAATAGGATTAAACAAAAGTTTAATTCACTTATTCATAATAGTTAATTTCTATAGAACCAAAATAGTTGCTATGCTAAGGATATAGGTTCTAACACTGAGGATGAACCTTGAAAATATTGTGTACTTTGTTTATAAACCTACTATTTTATACATGTGAGTCTATTAAAAATGTGACAAGGAATTATCTATAATAAGTTTAAGGAGTTAAATTTACTAAATTTTAAATCTGTAAAAAGTCAACTGCTGATTCACCCCCTCTAAGTTTTTATATGATCCTTTGGAACTTTAATTAGTATTAGAGGGAAGGTTCCCTTGTTAAAAAATTATCATGTAAAATATCAATTTCATCAATAGTAGAGGGATTCCAATATTTTATGGAAAAAATTATCATATCTAGAAAAATAGAATAATACCCTATATTCTATCTCTTGTATTTGAGGTTATAGATGCAACAAATATTGTCTTTTAACCCATTGAGAAATATGATTCTATGATAAATGATGACAAAAAAACATTGAAATTGATGGAAAATATAAAAATCAAATTACTATGTATTTGTCAAAAAATGTTTTTATGAAGGTGATGGGTCTCAAAAGAGATAATGAAACTTGGGACAAAATTGAAGAAATATTTTAGGGAAATACTAAAGTGAAGGAACCAAAGTTAAAAATATGGAAGATAAATTTTTGAGATACCAAGATGGGTGATGAAGAAACTATTGATGAATTTTTCACCAAAGTGAATGAAGTTGTTTGTAACATCAAAGACTTCATAGATTTATTATAAGATTTAACAAATTTTATGAAACTTGTAAGAAACTTTTTGGAGAGGTTTGATTTTAAAATATCTACTTTAGAATATAAAGATGATTTATCTCTTTATGAATTTCATAACTTTCTTATTGCCTATTAAATGAGAAAATATATAGTATTCAAATATAAGATTAAAGATTAAATGGATTTTGAATCTATGAGAAAGATAAAGATTCATTATTCTAAAGATGTTGATCCTTGTGATTCTGAAGATAAAGAGGATGATGAGTTGAATGAAAAAAATAATGTCTCTTATCTCAAATAATTATCAATGAAGAAGAGGAAAGTGTGGAGGAAACCCCCTTAATTTTTTTGAGTGTGAGGAATTGGGAACTTTTCCATGATTTTCGCTAATAAGAAATTTGGATAATATCGAGATGATTTTGAAGAAAAAACTTGATGGAATAATTTTAACAAAAATTATATGGAAGAAAAATCATCCAACAAATATAATAATAAGTTCTCTAGAAACAAAATAAGTACGTTGAGTAAGAACGTTAAATCTAACTCAAATGACCACAAGTATTTGGAAGATAAAATTTCAAAAGAATTTAGAGAAATCATTGAAAAATTTAATAAAAAATAATATTCCTCAGATAGTGAAGAATAAAGAGGTGAATAAACTTACAGTGAATATTAACTCATATTAAAACTTGAAGCATGTCTTGAAAAAAATTCAAATATAAAGAAGGAAATGGGAATAATTAAGAAACTTGCTGAAATAAAGTTTTATTGAAAGTAAGATATTATTAAAATAGAAGATGTGCACATTAAAAAATTAATAATATCTAATTGAATGTAATAGAATAAGAAAATATAGTAGAAGATATTTGTAATAATTTTTATGATTAGGAAGATGAGGTTTTACCTTAATAAATAAGAATAAAAATATTAAAAAATATTTGAAAGTGAAATTTGAGACTTCAAAATTTATTAATAAATCTCAAATCAAGAATTAGGTGAAGTCCTCTCCCACTAAATCTGATTGTATATATTTTTTTTATAACCATGATAGTATTAAGAAATATGTTGGGAAAACATGGGTTGAGAAAGGATCTGAAAAATCTATCACATTAAGAAATGTTTAAAATTACTCCCAAAAGAAATATTCCACACTCCTAGAGGTAACTAAATTTGAAAAATATTATGAAACTCAAAAAAAATTATTATATGTATTGATAATACTTCTCAAAAAAACCAATACTTGATGGTTTTTGCTGGTGTTGATAAATTTATAGTCATAGTTGTTACAAATTTTGTGTTAGAACCAAGGTTTTCACAGTTAGAAATGGATTGTTTTGTGTTTTTTTTCAATCCACACTAGGTTTATAAATGAGTTTTCAAGCTAAAATATCTTATAGTGCAAGTATATTTAGTGTTGAAAGTGGAATTATTTCCCAGTGTTGGTTGAATTTTTGGAGCTCCAAAATGAGTAGGAAGGAGAAATCTTTATAAAGAATGGATTTCTAGGACTTAATCTTTTAAAATATGGGAAAGAATGTATTTTATTATGATTAAAGTTTCATAAATATGTGTGATAATATAAAATTGTATCTACATTTTATAGTCATTTAATTAATGATTATTCATGTTTTATTCGACAATGCACCGGGTATGTGTTTATTATTATAGAGAATAAGTTTCCAAGATTCTAAAAGAAAATCTACGAAAACTAGATAAAAGTGGAAATTACATGTCCTGAGTCACTTAGATGATCTATAGTAATAATTCACAAAAATTCACAAGTCATGACAAAATTACAAGTCATGAAAAGATTACATGACATGAATCTCCAATACACATTGTGTAAGATTCAAAGGATAGTTCCTGCTTAAAGTTCAAGTCTTAAGAATAAGTATGTCATGAGTTCCAATTACACATCATGAGATTATTAAAATATCTGATTTCCAAATATTTAGGGCAAGATTCATGCTATATCCAAAATACATGGAGAAAACCATGGATTGAGATTACACGACATAAGAAGTTTACAGATCATGTAATTTCCTGACTATTTATTTTTTAGGGAATGCACAACACCATATAACCTTCTAGAGTTTCAATTTTCTCTTGTTTTATCTCATTTTTATATCTTATTTTCTCTCAAAACTCTACTCTAAACAATTACTATTATCATTTTGATTAAATCCAAGTTCCATTGATTAATCTATATTCATTTTTCATATTTTTCATCATCGTTTACCAATACAATTCCTGTCTTCTATTTCTATTTCCATTCAATAGTGGGTTTGCCCTATGTTTTTTCTTGTTTACTATTTAAATTAAGTGTTTGATTAATTTATTTCTTAATCTTATTGATAACTACTTTATTATTGAACCTTCTATTGCAAACTATTTTATTTCAAATATTTTATTAATCTTCCAAGCATGCCTGCAATTGTTTCTTGGATCTTGATTGTTACCATCATGAGAGACTAAACTAATTTGGGTAAGGTTCAAGATTAGGGTTGTTCTAAACTGAATAAAACACTAAATAATAACTTGGTAACCCCATGTTTAGTAACCAGGTTATATATATATATTTAATTCTTTTGGGAAACCCTACCCATGGGAAGTTTAAATGAATGAACCCAACTTGATTGGAGCAAAGTAGGATATGACCAGTATCCAGTGACACTTCCATAAAAGATATGATTAATTAATCTAGGTTGTTATCTATATCTAGACCAAGTAATAACTACATATTAGATAGATCTAGTTGGTTTAACCATGACCAACTAGTGTTCTATGCACTGCTTCGTAGCCTAATCCCTATGACTATTCCAAGTTAGTGCTGAGATTATACTTTTTACCCGTACCCTATAATTTACCCTAATACCTATCTTATTTATAAATATTAAACCGAACTCAATAGAATTAATCAAATCCCAAATAAAAAATAATTCTTTATGACTCCTACACAAAGGTTTTGGATTAATGGTTCCATGTCTGCCAAACTTTCCCTGTGGGTTCGATCCCACACTATCACCATACTACGTCATTGTAGTAAGTGTAGTTTGGGATAAAAATAAATTATAACCAGAACACACCCTGAAAAAATTAAATAATGTGTGTAGGTGTGTAAAATTTTGGTTCCATTTCTGGGGACTTTTTCTTGTTCTTAGGCATAGGAATCTTCAGCACAAACCTGAGATTACCTCACTTGCCCCCTTCCAATTTTCATTCTCACTTTTTTTTATTTCAGACTCCACTTCATCCTTCTTCATTCCAGCCTAGTGCATGAGTCAATTCCACATTACTCATTCAAGGATCCTTGATTCATAAGAACCACATACCTTAATTCTTGAAATCAAAAGGTACCTTTCTAAATTCCTTCATTCAAGTATGGTAGACTGTAGCAATCTTGTAGGTCCAAACCCACCCAATATGCAATATGTAACACCAACACTTCAAGGAGGTAAACCCCAACAACTGGAGAAAAACTATATGGATTATGTATTTACATCAATAAATGTATCTAAACCCAATATTATGCACCCTCCTATACAGAAACATACATTTTAAATCAAGCACAGACTCATCAACATGATGTAAAATATGGGTCAGTTTAGCGGACTTCAAAGTGAGGATCCTCATGAGAACATCTCTAACTTCCTAGAAGTTTTTGATTCCCTACAATAATAGAGAGTATCCTATAATGTAATTAGATTATGACTCTTCCCATTCTCCTTGTGCAATAGATCCCAAGGATTGCCTAAAATTCCAAACTCATGAGTCAATTACGACTTGGGATGAACTAGCCCAGATATTTCTTGATAAATATTTTCTCACCTATACATACTTGGAAACTTCGGAATTACATCCAAAATTATACTCAAACGGATGGAGAATTAGACTAGGAGGCATGTGATAATTTTAAATAACTTTCTAGGAAATTATCACATCACAGACAAGATGTGTGGCTCCAACTGCAGACCTTCTATCAAGGTATCCAACCCGTCGCTCACATAGTAGTAGATGCTACCGCTAATGGAGGTTTAATGTTGAAAAAACTTGAAGTAGGCTGAGCACTTCTAGATGATGTCTTGTAAAATTATAGTCCTTGGTAGAGCTATTGTGGACCTCCTCAGTCCAGAATCAACCAAGTTGAAGAAAAAACCCATTTAGCTGCACAAGTATAGGCCACAAATAAGAAGATGGAATCCTTTCAGTTACCTATTGCACCACCTCCCCCTCCTGATCCTGTAATAGAGATCCAATCTTGTGAAATGTGTGGATAACCATATTTATATAAATACTATTGGATAGGAGTAGATGAAAAAAATACAATACTATAATTATGTTAATTACAATTAGAAAAAACCAACAATACCAGCAACCACATTAATATTATCAATATAGTCTGACTCAATAGATGACACAAAAAAATCAATGTTACTACCCACAGATATGTGGTAAATAACCAATCATGAAACAAGGACCACCTTTCTATCCACCTATGAATCCTATTCCTAGGCCACCTCAACAAGTTTCCCAACATATTTTTTCTCCTAGAGGCCATCAACAATTTCATCTAGATCTGAAAAGACCACAAAAACTAGTTATTACCCTTCATTCAAATTTATAGAATATTCTAATAGCCTTAATTCAAAAGGAATATCAAATAATTAAAAACCTATAAAATGAAATGAAAAATCAAAGTTTTACCCTCCAAAATATTGAACATCAAATGAGTCAAATCTCAAAGACCTTGTCAGAGAGATTACCAGGTACTCTGCCTGGAAATACTAAGACATACTGAAATAAAGAGGCGAAGATAGTGGTACTAAGTTATGGAGAAGTAATGTATTTTTAGAAAACATTTATAGTATAAGATAAAAAGTCTAAGGAACCCAATAAATTTTCAATAATCATTGAGTGGGTGATAATAAAAGAGGAAATAAAACTAATCAAGAGAAACCTCAAGAATTACCACCTCTTACAACAACTCTGACATAATAGAAACCCAAAGAGGATATCTATATTTCACCAATAGATTAAAAACCATCTATAACTTTTCCAGAAATATTGAGATAAGTAAGGATCAAAGGGAAATATAATAAATTTTTGGATATGTTCAAGTAATTGTACATCAACATCCCATTTGCTGAAGTTATTTCCCAAATTCATACTTATTAAAATTTTCTCAAGGAAATACTTTACAAAAAGATGAAAATGGAATACCTAAGAGTAATTTAATTTAATTAAGAGTTCTATGATGTTTTTCAGTATAAAATTCTAGAAAAAATGAGAGATTATGGGAGTTTATCAATTCTGTGAAGCATTGGAGAATGTAACTTCAGAAGAGCCCTATTTAAATTAGGAGCTAGAAATAACCTCATTCCAATGAGTGTATTTCGCAAGCTGGGACTCAAGGAAATCAATCCAACTAGAATGGAAATCTAATTATCTAACTAATCAATTAAGTATCCTTGAGGGATTCTCGTGGATGTTCTATTCAAAATCATTAAATTCATTTTCCCAGTAGACTTCTGTATTTTAGACATGGAAGAAGATGTAGACATTATGATTATCATAGGAAAACCATTCCTAGCCACCAAGAAGGAACTGATTGATGTTAATAAAGGGAGATTTATATTTAGAGTAGGTGAAAAATAAGATGTGTTCAACCTAGTAAAAGATGAAAATAAAATAGATGATTCTTTTGAGTGCCAAGATATCTTTCTCACTGAAGATGAAAATGAATACATGGAAATCGAGGATGATATTGATGAACTATGTACCACCGAAAGAGATGAATATGACCTTGAAGAAACAATATACACATAACCTATTATATGGTACATAATTCTTCCTTTCATACCATCAGTCATTTATCCACCAATGATGGAGTTGAAACCACTCCCAAGAACAATCAAGTATTCTTTTCTAGAGATGAAAAATGCACTACCAGTCGTCATTAACTTATTACTAACACAACCACAATAGGAAAAGTTGATCAAATTCCTACAAATACATAAAAATTCAATTTCATGGTGGGTGGATGACATCAAAGGGATCATCCCCAAATTACAAACTCATAATATTTTATTATAAGAAAGTGTAAAACCCAAATGACATCCCCAAAAGTGAATCACCCAACCAATGCAGGAGGTGGTAAATAAATAAGTACTAAAACTTATGGATGATGGAATATTTTTTTTCAATATTTAACAGTGAGTGGGTAAATCCACTACATGTAGTTCCAAAGAAAGGTGGCCTCATAATTGTAAAGAATGATAAAGATGAATTGATATCTACTCTCACCATCACTGGATGGAGAGTATACGTGTACTATAGAAAGTTAAATACATAAACTTGAAAATATAATTTCCCCTTTCCTTTCATGGATAAAATTATAGAGAGACTTTCAGGACATGAATTCTATTATATCCGGGATTGATATTTAGGATACAATTAGATTATAGTTGACCCAACTGATTACTCCAAAACAAACTCCACATATCCATTTAGTACCTTTTATTACAGACACATATCATTCATTATGTGTAATTCACCAATGAACATCCAAAGGTTTATGACACATATAGTCCATGATATGACATAGGAATTCTTGGAAAATTGTATGGATGATTTTTTAGTTTATAAAAGATCCTTCGATGTATGCTTCAACAATATTGAAATGGTCCTGAAATTCTATGAAGAGAAGTGTTTAGTTTTAAATTGGTAAAAATTCCACTTTATGGTATAAGGATGCCTAGTCCTTGGACACAAAATCACTAAGGATATCATGGAAGTTGATCCCACAATGATCAATGTGATCAAATATTTACCTGATCCCTGAACTGTTAAAGGCATAATGAGCTTTCCATGCTATGTATGATTATAAAATCACTTCGTGAAATATTTTGAAAATTTTTCCCACCCTATGAAAAACCTATTATTAAAGGATACCCCTTTTGAGTTCACTGAAGAGTGTCAGTGGGCATTCAACATTTTAAAGAAAAACCCAGTGGTTGGTCCTATCATCATTCCACCAGATTAGGATAAAGAATTTGAGATAATGTGAGATGAAATTTAATTCACTATAGGTGTTTTATAGGATAGAGGTCAACCATGTTTTCTATCCCATCTACTATGATATTAGCACCTTGAATAAGGCTTAGGTAAACTACACCATAAAAAAGAGCTCCTGGTAGTTATATTTTCTTTTGAAAAGTTTTTCTCCTACTTAGTTTTATCAAAGGTGATTGTGTACATTGATCATGCTACCCTAAAATATTTTATTAGTAAAAAGGATTCCAAACCGATAATGATATGCTGGATCATATTACTGAAATAATTTGACATCATAATCAAATAAACCAAAGGGATAGAGAATGGTGTCACTGATAATTTGTACAGACTCCCACTAATCCTCATTAAGGAAGATGATAATCTGAACATTGAGGTTGAATTATATTATGAAACTCTCTTTAGTATAAACACGAAGGCACACTCATGGTTTTCTTACATTGAAAACTATCTCACCATGGGATCCCTTTACCCAAACCTCTCTTACATATAAAGGAGAAGTTTTTTAGTCAATAATTCACACTACCACTGGGATGAGGTGCTACTTTTTAAGTGTTATGATGGTGGATTAATGTGACATGGCATCCTATAAGATGAGATCAAAAGTCTTTTAGACATGTGGCACACATCACCAACTAGAGGGTATCATGGATTAGAGCACACAATCACAAAAATCATGCAAAGTAGACTATTTTCCCCCACAATCCATCATGATGCAATTTTTTTCGAAACCTTGACCAATGCCAACAAACTAGAACCATTGGAAAAATAAATTAAATGTCCCAAAAACCAATCATGGAAGTTAAAATATTTTACATTTGGGGAATATATTTTAGGGGTCTATTTCCTCATTCACATAGAAATTTATATATCCTTGTAGGTGTTGACTAAGTCTTGAAATGGTTAGAAGCTGAAGCTACCCCTCCTGAAATGGTGAAGGTGATCAGGAATTTCTTAATGAAAAATGTGTTTTCATGATTCATATTTCACTGAATACTCATTAGTGATTAGGTATTTTTTACTAATAATCTGGGTAAAGGATTACCAGGTAAGTACAAAATATGATATAACATAGGAACTCCCTACCACCCGTAAACCAGTGGGAAAGTTGCATTGTCAAATGGGGAAATCAAAAAAAACCTAGAAAAGACCATGAAAAAAAATCAAAAGGTCTGGAGCCTCAAGTTATATGATGCACTCTGGGCATACCGTAGTATGTGAAAAACATCCATCAACACCACCCCTTCTAATTAGTGTACAAAAATCCTTTCCATTTACCTGTAGAACTAGATCATCATTCATACCGAGAAATTAAGAAGTTGAATCTAAATTATAAAAAAGCTTGTGAAGTTAGGATGATGAATCTAGAATAACTAGTAGAGATAAGAAATTATTCCTATAAAAATGTTGAGATTTATAAAGAGAAAACCAAGAAATGGAATGATCAACACATCACATGAGAAACTTTTGTACCAGGGAATAATGTCTTATTATTCAACTAATGATTAAAACTATTCCATAGGAAGATAAAATCTAGATGGTCATGAAACTTCATGGCCATAAAAGTATTCCCATATGGGACCATCGACATTTAAAAAGGAGGAGAACCATCATTCAAAGTCATTGGTAAAAGATTAAATAATTTTTAGGAACCATTCCATGAGGGGTGTGTCATCACTTTGAAATTCATCAGAGCACCACTAAATCAAGCTCTTGATATTAAATGAAGCACTGACTAGAAGGAAACCTAGGATAGGTCACAATAGGATAGAATAAGATATAATAGGGTTTAGGTATCTTGGGTCATACTAAGAGAAAAGACCAAGTTTTGCTTAAAAAATATGAAAAATCCCAAATTACATTTCGTGCAATCAACTACATGATGTGTATGGTTCACAGCCCGGAAAATTTTAAATTCAAAAATTACACATCATGTAATTTTAAAAATTATTTATTTCATGAACATAGGGTTTACGATGCTCAACCCCACCCCATCTCCCACTGCTTGCACCCGACCATACCCCCACCCTTTGGCGGCGCCTCTCCCTCACCTCCCCCTCACCACAACCTCATACTCCCTCTCTCTCGAACCCATCCCATTCCTACTCTCCATATTCTTCAGTTTATTTCAGCTATAATGGAATACATGAAGATGTGGAAAATTAACCTTACTGATTCTACGACTGAGTACAAATATTCACATCCTTCTTGCACCAAAGGGTTCCTACACCTCCATCAAATTATTCCGACTTCATCACTTACAAGGTATTATCGACTCTTCAACTTGATATGATCAAGTCGGATGCTACCTGACTCTGGAGTATGATTTATCAAGACCATCAGAGCATAAATGATCCTTAGATTATGAAACTCACTCAACTGAGAGGTCCTACACTTCGAATACTTTATCATCAATTGACTTATGCATGATTTTATCATGTCGAGGCTCACATGACTTTTATCCAGTTAGACATACTTATCCTCATCACTTCCATGGGTGGACCTACCATTAACATGACATATTATTTTTCATTATACATGAGGGAGCATGCCCTGTGAACACAAGGTACACTGATGGTTGGGTCCTTCATCACTCATCTGAACTGGAATATCAGTGTTTTCAACGCCACACTTCCAGTCACCTCTCTCGGCCTAATGGATTTGATCAAATACCTTATACTTAAAAAGTTGAAGTTGCTAATGAAGGATATTGAAAAATATCTTTGGGAATCAGGATGCATTGAGGGTGCTCATGAGGCACCCAAAGACCATGTTGCTGACCTAGCACCCGCCCCTACCACCTTTGATCTGCTCCCGTTATTACTCCATCCATCTTATCCCATCCCACTACTACCACCATTCCATCTACCATACCTTACCCCACTCACACCCATTTCACATCCCAATACACCACTACAATACCCACCCCACCTAGCCCTACTAAACTTTAGATTTATCACCAGTATATTCTGATAAACCTTCAACAGATATGGCATCACCTAGGAATCCCATTCATAGCACCACCCTCATTTACCATACCTACATCCCCATACAACCCTGAAGCCGATTAGCTAATACCTCGAGTAGTTTATTCATACTCCACCATTCTTTCACCCACCACCACCTATGTTAACCTACCACCTAAGCTGATAGGTCTTACTTCCCAGTAGGATTTTTTGGTAGAGCAATCTCGATGAGGCAAGGAAACTGCTCCTCCATCATTTTCTAATGTACATTTAATCGATCCTACTTCCAGATCCATGGACACATCAAGACTGGTACCTAACCACTACCATCCACTAGGATAGCTTACATCACCACAAAACCCCATCCAGTAGTTGATCCTCCAACCCCTTCCTTCATTTATTCTATTGATCGAGCGTTCCAATTGTAGGTACCCTCTATTTAGGAGAGGATTGTAGATGAGAAGTTCAAATTTTTTTATTACTATTAATATATCCCTTTCTCCTCCCCCATTTTTACTCTATCCAAGTGATCATATTTTTTACTTTATATATTCCATATCACTGATGTATCATTGCACTTATTATATACATTGGATATTGCTTTTTCATCCTTATTTCTTGGATTATTTTTCAATTCATTACTATATTACATTATCTATACCTATATCTTCTGCCTCTTCCATGGTTATCAATGTGCCTATTCCATCACCACCTTCCCTCGTAATATGGATGAATCAGTATTTGGATGATGTCGAGTTTTATCTTGAGGATATTTCATTAGGTATCTATACTCAGTAGCGATCACCACCACAATGAGCACAAATTCTTTTCTTACTGCGCCAGATTCATACTTATGCTTTGATAATGATTAACCTCGTTAAGCATCCACATGAGATAAATGACACAACCAATAGTTCTTATAGGTTATAAATAAATTATGATCAGATGGGCGACACTTTCTAATACTTTTATCCATCCTTCTGGCTGATGACATCTTTGTTATCACTTTATGAGAGGCAACTGATATTTCATTTATTTTATTTGTTTTTTGTTTTATAATTAGTATTTTTGTTTTCATTTCATTATTATTTTATATAGACTACTCTTGGGATTCATTATACCCCCATATCTTCATATATCTGAGTTATTTTATAATATTATCTACTGTGTGCACCTGTGCATTCCAATACACTTATTATGTTTCAAACCGATGGACTAATGTTTTATCTAGTGTATGATTTTTATTTCTAATACATTATGCAAGTAACCTAATTTGACATCAATATTCACCATGTTTTCCCATGGCATGAAACTCATACAGGGGGCTCTTAATTCCTTAAACTCATACCCAAGATTTCCATTTCATTCTATCTATTCTATATATGTCACATCTCTCCCATGAGTATTTTTAGGATAGTTTAGATACTATGCCATTTTAAGTATGGGGGAGTTTTTCCTGAACTTAACTATCAATAAACTTGGATTATATCTTATTTTCATCTATCTAGGAGAAAATTTTCATTATAAGCATGCTTTAAACCCGAAATCTCATTACACTCATTTAAATAAAAGAAAAAGTTAAGTTGGAAAATTTTAAAATCTGTATTTTACTCCAATTTATATTTTTAGAATGATTTTTGAGTTTATTAATTTAATTTAAATTCAAAATTTTTGAAATTTATTTTGGTTTACTTATTACTTTATTATTATACCCCGATTTATTACCAATTACTTTTGTATACTCCCATTTCTAAGAGGATTCTAAGCCTACAATTTCATTTTCTTTTTTTTGAGAATATTTCTTGAGTGACACCTGTTCCATGTTAACCTATCATAACTTTAATTGAGATCTTATTGAAGTTATGACTGAACAAACACAATTATAATATGATTGATTCAATATGTGTTGATCCACTTTTTTCTATGACCCGCCTTAAAATTTTCCTTCATTTAAGACCTTAGTTTTAATGAATGACCTTTTTAGGATGTAGCTATTCCAAGACAACTATCCCTTACTACCTTTATCTTTGTTTTATGCATTATTATCCTTTGAATAAGCATGTGGAAACATTAATAAGATTGAAACATGAATGATTGATTGAGAATATATATTGTGGCACTTTACTATAATGGTTTGTTATGATCCATGTGTCATTTCTGTCATTTTACATTTACCCTGTTCCTTTGAAAATTAAAAAAGGAAAAAGATTATGGGTTGTGTATTAGGAAGTTCAAAAATCCCCATTTCCTGACAGATGAATCCCCTGAAGGATAATGTGTGGTTATGGGATGGATGTGATATCTGGCCTAAACATGAATTTCAAAAAATAAATAAAAATAAAATAAAAATAATGGAATATGGTAAATTTTTGATATACACTTGATACACTCATGGATCCATTTCAATCTGTTTGGAGCATGGAAACTATTTGATATTATAGGAACTACACCACTAAAGTATTCCCATTTATCATGCATTAAAATTTAAGAGTTTACCCTCCTTTTGAGCATGCTTTTCACTTTCTACCCACCTTCCCTCAGCCTCAGAATCATTTTCACCTTTTTGTTGAATCCCTCATGATTAATTTTTTATTTTTATTTAGAAAGTGGAGATGATAGAACCAATGTGGGTGTGTCAATGTGGATATTCATGAAGGAATTTAACATCTATTATTTTAAAGGTTTGAAGCTTTCTGAATGAGGTTTTGTGAAGAATGGCTGAGGTGCGATGGTAAGATAGTAATCTACCCAACTATGAGAAGTTTTGAAAATAGAATAATTTCACTGACATTTCACAAAGAAAATGAGCATTAAGAACATGAATTAAGAGGTTAAAAACAATCCATGGTGAGCCTGAGAGCTTCAAGAAAGAGGTGTTTCTTATAAATAGGCTGCCACACATTCTTTGAGGTATAAAGATAATTTTAAAAAAGGGTGAAATGATCTGATCTCATGAAGTTTCTTTATGAAGGTTATTATTTTTAAAATATGGAAATCTTAGAAAACTAAAGCTTCAAAAAAAGTAAGGTTTAGAACTAATTAACACCGAGGCATTTTAGAAAAGGTATTTTTGCGAAGAATAGAAGCTTTATGATATTTTTTAGTTCTGCGAAGGCTGGGAGATTTGAAAAGGATGAGAGCATCATGAATGTGTGTGGGTTTTTGAAGGATAAAACATCTTTGAGACATAATGGGGGGTTTTTCAAAGGCTAGGTGCTTCATGAAAAATAGCGTTGAACCTCTATTTTTAGTGAATAGTGAATACAATTACATTAATTCAGGGCTTTGTTATAGGCATAGTCTCATTCTAATTAGGGACAAATACTTATATTCCCAATCTAGTGATTTGATCTTCAAGTGGATAAACTGAGTAAGAATTCACCTAGGGCAGTGAGAAAGGGGGATTCGATAGAAGTTATTTAAGGGAGGCAATGTGTTTTCCCTAAAATTATTGTAAAGGAAATAGTCTTGTAATGGAGTGACCTTGTTTGAAAAATTGTAATCTAAAATAACTAGTGAAGTTTAGTGGATTCCAGTATGACCAATACAATGCCAGCGTATAATCCTTAGACAAGCCCTTAGCAGTGAACTAAGTAAAACTGGTGTGCTGTATTTCTTTTCTACATATAAGTGTTTTATAATTGAATGATTCCATTAGAAAAGTTTAACAGGTTCCTACCAATGTGGGAATACGATCCGTATCATTTAAAGAAAAATTTGACACCATGATTCACCCTTCCCCTATCAGGGTGTTCTAGGGTTCTATATGTTGGGATAATAATTAAATTCCAATAAAGAAGATTTAAAACTTGGGGGAGAAATGGTTTAATTAGAATGAGTAATATTCCTAATCCATAAGAAGTGAGAAAAGTTAAATATCAAGGTGTTAGTAAATCTTTTGTGAAAAATCAATTTTACTTCCTAGATAAAATTTGTGGAATATGAGATCAACCTGGTCATTTTTTTGAAAAAATTATGACTATAATTCTTGGAAAAAGTTTCTATGCTTGAAAAGATAAAGAGGCTGGAAAGAAGAAAGTTGAAGAAAGAGACTTTATTATTGAGATCGATCTAAATAGAAAAAAGAACAAACCTTGGATTATTGATACTGGTTGTTCTTTACACATGATGGGGCATAACAAAATATTGAAAGATATTGAAAATCATGATATAGAAGCAATTAGTTTTGGAAATTATAGTTCCTTGAAAATCATAGGAATAAGAACTTCTGAGATAAAACCTCAAATAATAAAATTTAAGGAATTTCTATTTGTTGATGGGATTAAAAATAATAAACTTAATGTGAGTCAAATTTGTGATGATGGAAAGGAAGTGATATTCAGAATAGATTATTTTATCATCAGAAGTTTTCAAGATGGTAAATTCTTAACCAGAGGAGAAAGAACCAGTGTAAATATATTTCAGATTCGAGAACTTTACAAATACTATTACTTGAGTGATGAAGATAAAAAAAGTTATGGAACCACAAACCTGGGAATATTGAAAAAATATATGAAAAAACTTTATAAAGTTGATGTTGTATGAAATTTTACAACATTTAAGAGATGAGAAGATGATGTTTTATAAATTTTTAGAAAGGGAAAATTATAAGTAAAAGTCATAAGAAAATTGAGATTAATTCTACTAGACCTCTTGAACTTATTTATTTAGATATTTGAATCCTGATGAGACATCAATCAAAAAAAAGATATTTGTACTTTATCACTTTTATTTATGGTTTCACCTAGATGACCAACATTATGTTTATGAAGCACTAGTCAGAGGTAGTAGAAATGTTTAGAGTTTTCCAAAATGAATTTGAGAGAGAAATGGGTGTTTATGTAATAAAGTTTAGAACTAATAAAGGAAAGGAATACACATAAAATACATTCAAATCATATTTAAAGAATCATGGAATTAAACATCAATAAATTTCTCCATACCCCCTAAAAAATGGATTTGTAGAAAGAAAAGACAAAAGTTTATTGGAAATTGGAAGAAGCATGTTGACAGAATGTAAAAATTCTACGTTTGTCAAGAGAGAATCTTCGAGTACTACTGTATATGTACAAAAATGATAACTTCTAAGGATGTAATAAAAAAATACTTCATATTAAATGTGGTATAATGAAAAACCTTAATTTAAATACTTGAAGGTTTTTATAATTCCTTGTTTACTAAAAATAACAATCCAAATCTTGGTAATTTTGATGAAAAATTTAGGGAAGAAACTTCCATGGGATAATAATATAATGAAAGAAGTTATAAATATTGGAATAAATGTTTACATATGTTTGTGGATTAATATGATGTGAAAGTTAATTAAAATCCCATGTTCTTTAAAAAATATGTTGAAAAGTTTGTAGAAGATAAATTTAATTCTTCCAAATAGAATTACAAGAAAAAAGATGATATCAAGTCAAAATTGGTACACATGAAGAATCATATGAATCATGTGATGAATAAAATGAGACAATAAAAAGATCTATAAAATTTCATACTTAATATAAAAAAGTATAATCGTAAAATATCATTGGAAATATGGAATATCTAGTTCAAAATATAAGAAATATGAGATTATAAAATCAGACACCACTTATCTCACAGGTTGAAACATAATCAGTTTCAAAAGTAGTTAGAAACAAATAATGGATGAAGAGTTTGATTAGATTGAGAAAAATAAAACATGAGAACTTTTTCCATGGCCAATAGGTAAAAATGTTATATGAAAAATGGGCATACATAAAAAAATTAAATGAACATGGAGAAGTTTCAAGTAAAAAAGAAAGATTTTTTTATAAAGGCTATGCATAGGTTAAATGTGTGGATTCTGAAGAAACCTTTTCCCCCATTACAATATTAGAAACTATTAGAATGTTTTTAGGAGTGAATGCACATCAAAATTACAAAGTTTATCAAATGTATTTAAAGTCATCCTTACTTAATAGTGAGATTGAATAATCATTATACATTGAGAAACATTATGATTTTCTACTTGATAACGATGGAAGATAGTTTTTTTTTAAATTAAAGAAATCCTTGTATGGGTTAAAATAAGATCCACATACCTGGTATTCAAAAATTGATAATTTTCTGAAAGATTTTATTTTTTTTCTAAATTTAAGGTTGATATAAACTTATATGTGAAAGAAGTTAACTCTATCACCCTAATTTTCACTGTGTGCATTGTCGATATATTTTTTGTTGTAGAAGAAGAAAAATTTTGTAAAGAATTTTCTAAGGAAATGAAGAAGAACTATGAGATGTCAATGTTGGGAGAATTAAATTTCTTCCTAGTTCCATAAGTTCAAAATAAAAATAAAAATAAAGTTTTTTATCTTAATAAATTATTATAGAGAATCATTATAGAAATTTGGTATGGAAGAATCTAAATATGTTTTTAGTACTATTTTAGTTGGGGTGAAGATGAGTAAAGATGAAGCTAAAAATAGTGCGAATAAGAAATAATCATGAAAGTTGATATGAAGTTTTCTCTATCTAACAACTTCAAGACCTGATATTTATTATCATGTGAATTTTTTTTCTAGATATCAAAGTGATGAAAAAGAATCTAATATGTTGTTAGTAAAGATAATTATTAGATATGTTAAAGGAACAACCTTATATGGGTTGATATACAAAAGAAGTTGTGATATGGAATTTAAACTTTATACAGATACTGATTGGGATGGAGATTGAAATGACAGAAAATAAATTTTAGGAGGAACATATTTCATATGAGAATGTTGTGTGAGTTTTCATAGTAATAAACAAATTTTAGTAACTTTGGGCACAACAGAACCAAAATATGTTGTAGCTACCTAGGTTTATACTCAAATGTTTTGATTAAAAGTTTAGTTGGAAAATATTAATGTTGATGTTTGAAAACCATTGAATATAATTTTTTATAATCATAGTTCAATTTATATTTCTAAAAAACATGTCAAACACTCATTATTATATCAAATTGATATCAAGTTTCACTTCATCAAATAAGAATTCACTGATGGAGATGTTTTTATGGAATATATTTTAAAAAATATATATCAAATTATAGTTTTTTTTCAAAAAATCTATGCTAAGGGATATATTTTAATAAGTGAGGATTCATATAGATGTTTAGTCTCTTCCAAAAACTTCATAAACATTTAAATTAAGCTCCCCGATTATTATTTGGATTAGGCTGACAAGGGGGGAGAAATTGTACAAATTTATTCTATAAGGGGCGGGGATAAGTACTTTTATTACTTAAATGAATCTGAAGTTGTAGTTCTCATAAAATGGGGGAGAGAAATAAAATTGAGAGAAAAATAAAATTAGGGGGGGATATCTTAACATGAATTCAAATTTTATTATCACTGGGAGATGAAATTACTTAAAAAAGATTACTTTATCCTGTAGTGTGGTTCCATGAAATACTCTTTGGAGAAAGGATGTATTTTGGTAAAAGATAAATTTTTGAGTTGTGGAAAATTATGAGTGTTGAAAAAATGATGAGTTGTAAAAGTTTTTAATGAGATTTTTATAAAAACACAAAGGGGGATATTGAATATCCTTTGTGACGTTTTTAATAGAGTTTTGTTTTTATTGACAACTGACTTTTTGTTGAAGATTTTTTTTGTTAAATAAGTGAATGCTGCTGGAGAATTAAAAGTGAGAAAGTTAGTAAGTTTGTAAGTTATAAAACATTCCAATTTGAGTGAGATGATGAATTTTTGTTCTTTAATGTTCCTAAAACATAATAAAGATATCTTGATACGAGATGGATTTTGTAGAATAAAAGAGAAATGTGAATTAATGGAGTTCCTATAATTGAAGTTTTTGAGACGCTACTTATCAGATGAAAAATTTTCTAGAAAATTTTATGTTTTCATTTTATGATGTTCAAGGATTTGTAAAGTTTTTGATCAGACTATTCCTCAGACAAACCATCATTTTTATATTATTATTAATAAGTAAAAGTTTGTACAAATCATGAGAAGAAAAATAAGGATTGAAAAGTTACTGATCAGACTGTACATCATATGATCAATCGACCACAATTTCTATTAGAAGGATAGAATTATCTCTTGATAAAAATGTGATAAATAAAATATTCTAGTTTTTAGAATAAAAAAGGTAGCATATGAAGAATTTTATCAGACGCAATTCATTGGATGTTTCTTTTGTTTTAAATTCTATATTTTTATATTCCGAGTTTTGAGTTTTTTGAGATGATGAAAATATGAAAGAAATATAAAGATACACAAGATGTGAAATTTAAATATATTTTCAAAGAAAAAGGATGGAATCATTTTTGATATAATCTATGAATATTAGGAAGTTTTAATTTTTTAAAAGATATAAAAGTTTGAGTTTTCTATTGGATAGAACCAATCGGACATTGAATATCGGTCTAAATTACTACATAGATCTTATTAGAATGGAGGTAGTTACTGAGTTTAGAAAATGGGGTGTTTTGATTAAAGGAATTTTATGTAGATCATCAGAAATTTAATTTTTCAAAAATCCAAAAGTGTTGTGGTTTTTAAGATCATGTGGTTTTGTAAGAAGTAGAAAGTATATTAGATACACTTTTCATCAAAAGATTCATCAGATGATCTTTTGATACTGATCCATTAGATAATTTTTTAATAAAGTTGAAGTTTAATAGATGAATAAATGATCAAAGAAATATCATAAATGTTTGATTTTATAGAAAATTCATTATAGACCACATAATTATTTATAAGTTGCAACAATGTAGTCAACCATTTTTAGTTGGATTTGTGCATCAGTTTATACATTTGTGTATTTTTTTTGTTTTCAGTGGATCAAGATAAAATTATGTGAGTTATTTTAATTGAGTTAAGAACATTGGAATATGTAAAGTAAGGTTTACTAGATAGGTAATTTTAAGAATTCTGAAATATTAATCTATATTAATGGCTAAGGTTAATGTTATGAAGTTTTAAAGTGCTGTTCCATCAAATGAGATTTTTGTAAGTAAATATGTCATACAGAATTTATTATAGAAGTTTAAAAAGTTATAAATTAAGTAAATTTAATAAGAATGAAGTTATATAGAATTCAAGAAGTTTTTATAATCCACCTGAAGATTTGAAAATAATTGATAAGCCGTCAAATAAAGCACAAATTAACATGAAATCATGAGTTTTTGAATTTGAGTAAGCGGGAAAAAGAAATTGGTTTCCCAAACCTTCCTCTACTAGATAACCTATAAATAGAAGTGAAAAGTATATTTTTTCTTGTTAATATTTATATAGAGACAAGTTAAAGTGATGAATCTATTATGTTAGAAGAGGTATCCGAATAGAGGCTTTAGTTAGAAGATTAGTTTGTAAAAAGTTTGGTTTACCAGACTGAGGGGATTAGACTAATTTTGTAAGTTTGAGAAGTGTAGTTTGTTTAAACATGAAGATAAAAATATTTGATACAGGTGAATATTGATTAAAATCACATTATACTGAGTCTATTAGAGTTAGTTCATTGGACTAAGTTTATCATACATAGGTACATCAGACCAAATTTCTGAATAGTCTTTTGTAGAGAAGAATGTTTCAAAGATACATTTTATTTTGTGGATCAAAGTTTTTAATTTTTTTTTAAACTGGATAAAGTCAATATAATAATTCTTATTGGGATATAGAAGTTATACAATGGGAGTTTACACAATTTTTATTCACTTCGTCAAAATAGTGAATTTCATAGATCCATGAGAGTGGTTATGGAAAGGATGTAAGTTCTTATACTGAGGCTGAAACTTGTAAATCCAGTGTGATTTTTTTACTTTCCAAATTTTTCATACATGTTATTTTTTTAATAAGTGATAATGAAATAAATATAAAATTTTTTAAATTTTAAATTTACTTTTTTTAAATTTTGAAAAAGGCAACAACTGATTCAATCACCCATTCTCAGTTGTTCTGTGGTCCTTTAAAACTTTAACATTCCTAATGTATGAGTAAATGGATTACGGTAATAAATCTTAACAATATATGGGCCAATAAAAATCTCTCAAATTTTCCATTATATTTAACATTAGTGTTACTGATATGTGGAAGATAACTTGAATGTAAATGTTTTATATTCTAATATCTTTGACTATTTTGAAATATGATTCATGCATATCAATGCCTTATAATATCAACATATCACATGGATTGATACAGAAATTATAGAATTTAAAAGATACCCTATATCATATTCGATGATATATCCTCAAGGAATATAATACTCTTTTTTTTAACATAGATATCATAAAATATGATATCCTTATATCAACTCATAGAATAGAGCCAAAATGAATACTATAAATATGTACTTTAGGGTATATCTATAAAGGCCCAAATTTTTTAAACATTATTATTACCTTATTTTTAAGATAAAAAATATATTAATAATAATACAATATAGAGTTCAAAGGTTTAGTATCTTGGGAAAACTAGGTTCATACATCACTTATACATAATAAAACCTAAACATTTTTTAAATCCTTCTTCATTGTAATATGAAAAGCAGTCATTTTAACCTTAATAGATATAGACACCTGAGGGAAAACATTAATGAAAGGGTAAGATAAAATCCTAGTAATGAGATGTATAAAATTTTAACACCATGAAGATTTAGTTTAAAATAACACCATGACTCATAAATTACTGAAAATACAACACCAAACTTTTGTGATCTGCGATATGCTATAAAAATATTTTTTAAATATGATAGTTATAACCTAACCATTAAATTAGAGTAATGACTAAAAATAAAACAATTATGAAAAATATTTATAAAATTATAATATAATGAAAATTTATTGAGTAATTTAAAATAAACTGGTGCTAAATTTTAAGTAAATTCATTTTATGCTTCAAAAATATGTTTTATTCAAAAATGGATTTTATTGTATTTTGTTCACTGGTATTATGATTAATTTCCACCATTTTTGAAATAATATTTTAAAAAATGAATAATTTTTTTAAAATAAGAAATTAAATATTATTTTAGGGTTAACCTCTTGGATTTTTCTGAAAATATTTGTTGTTATGTGAATAGTGAAGAATACTGTTTCTTGTAAAATGTGTTACCAATTAATGATAAAAATGGTTAAAAAAGGAATTAAACCAAAATATATGGTTTAAAATAACAAAAAAATAAATCTAAATTTTATTTTGTGATGATATTTCGACCTTATAAATTTTTATTAGAATCTATGGACATTTTGAAGAATTTTAATCAAGAAATACATTAATTATATTTAAATATTTTAAGTAATTATAATTTCATCCTCTCCTCACTTATAAAAGGGAACATCATCTCCCATTAACATAGTTCAAGCCTTGTATATCATAAAATAACTACCCTAATAACTTACTATATTACTTACCTTCATTATGGAGATTTTATTTTTCTCTTAAGACCATACTAAGAAGGCTTATGATATAATACAAAGGAGGTCTCTCAAAGATGTGGTAGTCATCCTACCCGAATCTTTTAAGGTTTATTTATTCTTCTAGTTCCTCTAAATATATCTTATCCATCCTAAAATAATTAATCTAGTATTATAAATATAATTATATGTTTTTATGATCATGTAACAACTATTTTACAACTCCTTTCCCTCAAATGGTAAATGAATGTATCACTCATGCGTACATGTAGACTACTACCACCACATAGAGATGCGATTAATTTTCCATCACCACCTCACATGGACGGTTATAATTATTGATTTACCAAATATATATGATATTTATATTTTAATAATTATTCTATAATGATGAAATATTATCTAATTTTTTATTTTTCTCATTATAAAATGAAATTACCATTCATGCATACGTATGGATTAGCGTCTCCATGAGTGATATGTTTCATTTTTCTATATGCACATTTTATGGATTGTTATAAATAAATAAATATATTTATATAATGAATAAAAGTTATATTTATATCATGAATAATATTAATTACATACAGAAACTAGGAATAATATGCAAGGACAATAACTATTGAAACAAAATATACATGAGAAACTGTCATGAACCATCCGAGGGGGGCCTGTGTCGTGACTCCCCAAGCCCGCATCCAATAGGCTAGGGGCTGGTGACTAGAACTGAGTAGGACTATCACTAACATCGGAGGCATTTCCTTAGTACCTATATGCATGTACACATTTTCAAGCCCAAAAATGATGAAAAGTAAAAACCACTAAGAAACAAATCCATGAAAAACACTATACCCCACAACCAGATTACTACATGAAAAGTGATGGAAAGTAAACAGGGATATAATACAAGCCCACCAAAAAGAAATTATGTAAGCCAAAAAGTCCAACCTGTAAACAAAAATGTATTGGGACTACTGTCTGAAGTTGCCGGAACACCTTGGCCTGTCTGAACTCACAGAGTACCATATGGTCCTGGTCTTGGTATAGGTCTTCCTAGGACTATGTCAAAATGTCTTTCATATAAAAAAGACATGACATCCATGAGAAAATACCGTGTAGGTGTGAGTATAACAATATTCAATAGGGAACCTCTAAAACACAAATAAATACACAAAGGAAATATATATTCATCTCTACATAAGTATATGTCTACGACATATAACAAGAATATCTAGATATACTCAATCTATACCACATAGTCTAAGGTAAGTTATTACTACTATATGCCAACTCTAGGGATTCATTTTGAATATTCCACAAAGCATACATCTAGGAGAACACACTCCTAAGTCTGATAGCCTAGAATATGTATGACTGAGAAGTACTGTTTTTCTAGAACCTCCATGAGAGAGAGATATGATGATAGATATGAAGAGAGATAGATATGATACATCAGATGAGCATCATAGCCAATTCCATGGAGTGATACCAACAACTCCATCTAGATTAACCTGATAAGTATATGATCTATTTATGGTAGGATTGGTCATGAAAATACCAAATAATCTACCTAGGGCATAAAGAATGAAAAGAGGATCTCACACTGGGCCTCTTTGGGGATTCCAAAAACTCTATCCAGGAATTACTACTGAAGGGATCATAATTTTATGCATATGAAATGAGACCAAAAAACCTTTAGGGGAATGATGAAGGGAACACACCCTAATGAAACTTGTCTAAGATACATTGGAGGAGATAATAAATCCATGTTGGAAAGGAGGGTGCACAGTAAGTAGTGGTCATACCCTCCATGCCCCCTGACCCCGTGTACTGACTATATAAATGGACCACATCACTATAAGTCTATGTTAAAACCCACAATTGTTCTCAAATGGATGATCTTAATGTCAGGGTCCCAATGCCACAAAAAGATCATCAAACAGGCGTAAAGTTTGAAAGATATAGTCATTTTAGAAAAAAGGTTTGACTCAGGTCCGGTCTGGATCTGACTTGTCCCACCGGCTAACCCAAACCAGTCCGTTCAACCGAACCTGACCCATCCTGTTGGGATGCCTGGCTTAGCCCATTGGGCTTCCTTTACTAACCTTCTGGTCCACTGAGCGTGACCCGACTACCCTAGTACGGCCCACACACATGTAGGCTAGTTGGTCTGCCACATGTGGCCCACCCTAGCCACATTCCCCTTGGTCACCACCATGCCGCACCGAGTCCCACATGGTCGGCCCACTGCATCTGCGTGTATCCTATGAACTTCGCCTGCCTGTGGCCTCTCTACTGCTGCGGTACCCTTCTACGACTGATCTATGTTCTATGTGACTGCCACCTCCCATGCGTCTGACACCTCCAATGCGGTGCTTGTGCACTGATGGCTGCTAGTGTCTCCACTTTCGTGGGCTGCCTGTTTTCCTCCGGTGCTTCATTCTTCAAAATGGGGTTACTTTTGCGATCCTCGGGTCACGATCTACTCTGCTTTGGGCTCTAATTAATCTTGTTACCACTCTGAGGGTTCGATCGCATTTGGAGCCTCTCGATAAGTTAAGCCACGACCATGATGAGGGTAAGAAAAGCAAAATAATTCCCAAGGAATGAAACTTATCATTTGTTCATGTCGGCCTCGATTCGTTCTTGTTAGAAGGATAAACAAAGTGGTATTCAATGAATCTCTTGAAAATAAAATAATCCCCACAATTCAATACCCATCCCAAAACAAATGAACCATGGGTCAAAATGTTTGGGGATTGAACCGTGTTCATCGTGAGAATAAAGAAAAGGGAAAAAATAATGAAATCAACCATCCAAACTCATTGGGTTTAATCACTAAGGAAGAACGAAGTTGTGCCATGATCATTGGGGAGATCCTTTGATTTCATCGCACGCCAACCATCGATCCATGAATCGGTTTTCATTTGATAAAGGAAAATCCTCTAAGATCTCCCTAGAGATTCTTTGGTATTCCCAGAGTTACGTGGCTAACCCTAGGGTTTCTATATAGGGATTACTTTTAAAGGAAATCTTCTCCACATCAATAAAATAATTTACCTTTTAATTATTTAATAATGATTATGTTCTTTTTAGGTTTTCCATAGAAGACCCGCGATGACTAAAGTTAAGTCATGCCTATGGAAAAAACCACATTAAAAACTCAATGGTGGTCTCAAATTTCATATCTGATCCACTGTTCATGACTTATAAGGATTTTAAAATAAAATAATTTTATTTAATAATTTTATTTATGGTTATTTCCTTGGTGACTTTTTCTATAGGCGACCTATACTGACCAAAGTTATGTCACTCCTAGGGTAAACCCTTGATTCTAAGTTTAGCAGTGCCCTCATATTTTTGATCCAGGAACCCATTTAAGAGTTATTCCACTTTTTTAGGAAAGTCGCATGAACATGCTATTAAAAAATTAACATTTTTCAACTAATTGTTCCCAGCACATCGGGCCTGAAAATTGCATATTGTCTCATCTCCTGGTCTCAGAATTTTACCAAATAAGTTATATAAATAAAATCAAGAAAATACAAGTCATTACATTCTCCCCACCTTAGGGATTTACATACTTGAAATCCCAAACAAGGCTACTCAAACAAAAAGATGAGGGTGCTGAGCAAGAATCTGAGCCTCCTGCTCCCATGTTCTCTCCTAGAGACTCCCATGCTGGCACTGGACACACAACAATGAAATCGATATCCCATAAAGGATCCTCTCCTTCCTATCCTCGATCTCCATTGGGTACTCTACAAAATTCTCTCCCTCTTTGATGTCCACCTTTCCCTAGTCGATGACGTGCGATGATTCATGCACGTAACTCCTCAGTTGTGACACATGGAAGACGTTGTGTACTTGGTCTAAATACAGGGGTAGAGCCAAGTAGTATCCACCTCACCAACTCTACGTTGTATCTAAAAAGGGCTGATAAACCTCAATGATAACTTGCCACCCCAGCCAAATCTCCTTAATTTGCATCGAGGTGAGACCCGAAGGAACACATGTTCTCCTTAATCGAACTCAAAATGCCTCCATATCATTTAATAATATGAATTCTTCTAGATCTAGGCAGTCTTCATCCTATCCTAGGTGATCTACACCATCTCAATAGTATCTCGCACCAACTCCGGGCCCATGAGTGCTGACTCGCCTGGGTCAATCCAAAAAAGTGGTGACATGCAGGGTCACCCGTAAAAGTCCTCGAATAGAGCTATACCGATGGTGTAATGGTAACATTTTTTGTATGAAAACTCCACCAGAGGTAAGTGATTGTCCTAAATATGTCTGAAATCTAACGTGCATGCCCACAACAGGTTCTCCAGAACCTGAATAGTCCTCTCTGTCTAGCCATCCATCCATGGGTGGAATGCGGTTCTCAAGCATAACTAAGTCCCAAATGCCTCCTGTAATCCATTCCACAACAAGGATGTAAAACAAGACTCATGATCTAAAAAAATCATCGATGACACCTTGTGAATCCAAAATATCACTTTCATGTTGAGGCATCCCAAAATATCTACTGAACTCTGCTTCCAGATAGATAGGAAGTGGGACAACTTGGTGAGTCGGTCAACCATCACCCAAATGGAATCATGTACCATGGATATATGTGGTAAAACCATCACAATGTACATTGATATCCCATCCAACTTTCATTCTGTCACCTCAAGGGGTTGGGCTAAACCCGCTGGAACCTAGTGCTCGACCTTCACTTTCTGAAAAATGAGGCATCAAGAGGCAAACTCTGTAACTACCTTATTCATCCCTAGCCACCAAAAATGATGTTAGAGGTCCTAGTACATATTTTTCATGCCAGGATGTACCACCAAAGGGGTTGAGTGGAAATCCATTAGAACCTTCTCCCGCAACAACACTGATACAACCGTGTGTCTAATTAAAAGAATTATGCGATTCTCTCCTTTTGAATATCCATCAGAAGAATGCCCTATGGAAAACTGATCACATAGGTTTTCACAATCGGTATCCCCAATAAATTCTTCCCCAAATCACAGTAAGAGTGGAGGGGTGAAAACCATCGATTTGAGGTAAGTTTATCCATCTCTATTCACAAGGGATAACTGCAATGAGTCTAACTACTCTGACACCTCATTCAGAAACTGCAAGGTATATCTCTTACTGAGAGACTCTTCCACCATGTTCTCCTTCCCAAGAATATAGACAACCTCAAAGTTATAGTCCTAGAGTAACTCCTTCCATCTCCTCTATATCAAGTTCAGATCCTTCTAAGAGAAAATATACTTGAGACTCTTGTGATAAGAGTAGACGATACACTTCTCAACCCTCAGGTAGTGTCGCCACATCTTCAAAGAAAAGACTACCGCAACTATCTCAAGATCATGGGTCACATAGTTCTTCTCATGTGGTATCAACTATAATGAACCATAATCAATAACTTCTTGGCTCTGCATCAGGACACAACCAAATCCAGTCCATGATGCATCACAAAACACTACATACTCAACACCCTCCTCTGGTAATCTCAAGATTGGATCACTTGTAAAAATTTGACTAAAATGATATAAATCCTACTGGAACTTCTCTTCACACATGAAAGGATTATCTTTTTGAGTCAAATATTCCATAGGTGATGATATCCTAGAGAAATTAGGTATGAATCTTCGGTAATGGCCTACTAGCCCGTCAAAGCTCCACAACTTTGTCACACTCCTAAGAGGCTCCCATGCTAACACTGCCTACCTACGACATGTGTCATGCCTATATCATCTTCTATTAAAGTATTTCAATAATACCCATGGAAATTTGTTCCCATTCGGTTTTGAACCCGTGTCTGATACAACTCCACCAATACTATAGGAAACTGAGGACTCACAACATCTAGTGCACTAAGGGTCAAGCTATCCAACTTATGAGTAATTGACTGTAACTTCTTATGTGTGAGTCCATCCTATTCTTCCTATGTTTCCTTTTCACAAACAAGATAAAACCTAGTTCCATCACTATGTAAACACCACAATTTTCACCTAAAACAGTCAGTATGAGCATGGACTATGGATAACCAATCCATACCAAGAATGAGTTTGTAGGGCCTCGATGCCGCTACCAAGAGATAACCAACCAAAACTCTCTCTTCTAAGAGTATGATCACATTGTCAGCACCAGCGTATGATCATTGGGTCTCCTCTAATAAGAGTCTCCAAGAATGAGGGTTGAGTAAATGGTTTAATCGGAATCTATGAGTTTTGAACAAGAACTGTGGAAAGAAAAGAATGACTAGAATATGTATCTATCAATACATAAACTAAAAAGAAAATATGCAGATCTTACCTCGAATCATTCCGGGAGCTCCTAGTTTATAATCCTCGACCGTATGCACCTGTCCCCAACCCTTTACGCTAACTCCATGAGCCTAGGGTGGACACTCTAGGGGGGGGATAACATGTCGAAACATTGAACACCTATTTCTGCTCTTCTAGATCCTCTACCACATCCAATGCCTTGTAGAACTACCTTATCCTACCACTACCTATGCCTCAACAGGTCATCTATTGTTTCTCAGTCAGCTGTACGATTGGTCATGAAATCTCGTGTAAGATTACCCCTACCAAAACACGAGTAACATCACCTCTCTCTGGGCTGACTCAACCCACCATGTGAGCCCTGAACTAAATATCCTCTATCTTGGAGATTCCTCTTGAAATTTATCATACATCTAGGTCTCTAAGGCTGATGTCGGCCCCCTACTACCGATGTATCTACTATTGATTTTCCACTACTGACTGTCACTGACTGTATCTGATCTGCTAAAGAACTCACAAATTCCAAGGCTCGCTCTATCACCCCATCGTAGGTAGGAATGGATAGAGGTGTAATTCTAGTTCAAATGTCTCTATACAGATCTTGCTCAAAGCTCTAAACCTTGAAGAACTAGCAGTGTTCCATATCCATTGTGTACCTAGAAGGGTTGGTATACCTCAATGAATACTCAGATACCGACATTTTGTCCTACCAGAGCTGTAGAAGCTTGTGGATATGCATATCCATCAGCTTATAAGGTGAGAAATCCTCTCTAAAAAGGTGATCAAAATATGTCCATGAAAGAGTAAAATAGTCATATGATCAGTTAACCAAACCCTACCATCACCCCACTGATCCATGTAGAAGGATCTCTGATAGGACCACCATATAATCTGATGGTGTCCTAACTAGATGGAAAACTCAGTTCACCTCCTCAAGATAGTCCTAAGCCGCATATGTGTCAGTATCACCTTGGAACTTGAGGGGTATCTACTGCTGGAACTCATGAAGCATGCTCAGCCTGCACACCTCATTCACTAGAACTATGGGTACCACTAGCTACTTTAGAGGTGGCGGTATGGCTGGTGTACCACCTGGAGGTAGCATCTTGGGAACTAGACCCTGTATCGAAGCCTTGTCACTGAGGGGGTCATCCTTGTGATCGATCTGCTGAATCCTAGCTCTTATTCACTATAGAGGCATCCTATGAGAAAACCAGATGTACCACATTTAATGATTATATCTGGATAGATTACTCAAGAAGGACATTGAAACCAAAATTGATTCCTATATAATACATATATCCTTATTTTTCCTACAACCAATATTCTCATGTACCGAGTTGAAAAATGGTTATCAAAGTCATGGTGTATAGATACATCATCCGCCACACAAACAATGGATTCCCTGGCTTGAAATCTGAGCTCGAAACACTTAAATCTCGCAGACTCTTGGTCTTAAGGTAAATCTGGACCCTTTAATACCACTATATCATGACTGTCTGAGTGGGGCCCATTCCGTAACTCCCCAAGCCCACCTCCAATAGGAAAGGGGCTGGTGAATAGCACTAATTAGGAATATCACTAGCATGGGACCATAGTACAATTATGTATGCACGCATCTCCAATCCCAAAAATGATTAAAAGTAAAAACCACTAAGAAAAAAAATTCATGCAAACCACTATATCCCACAACTAGAATATAATAGGGAAAGTGCAGGAAAGTAAGCAGGTCTAGAATACAATCCCACCAAAAATAAAGCTTGTAAACCACAAATTCTAACCTGTAAACAAAAAGGTACTGGGATTGCTGTCTAAAGCCGCATGAACACCTTGGCCTGTCTAAAATCACAAAGTACCATATGGTCCTGGCCTTGGTCTTAGTATGTGTAGGAATCTGTGAAAAGGTCGCTCATATGAATAATCCACGAAATGTGTGGGAAAAGACTATGCAGAGGTGAGTATAACAATACTCAGTAGGGTAACCCGGAACCATAAAGAAGTACACAAAGTAATGATACATGCAGCTCTACATAAGAATTTGTCTACGACATATAATAAGAATATCCAGATATACTCACACAGTCTAGGGTAAGTCATAACCACTGCATACCAACACTAGGGATTCAATTTGAAGATTCCACGAATCAATCATATGGGAAAACACACTCCGGAGTCCGATATGCCTAATGACGTTCGTTCGAGATGTACTATTCATCAGGAACCGTCATGAGAGAGAGATACTATAATAGATCTGAAGAGAGAGATACGATATATCAGATGAGGATCATAGCTAGGGCCATGGGGTGATACCAAAAAATCCATATGTATTAACCCGCTAAGTAGAGGATTTATTTCTAGTAGGATTGGTTGCATTAATACCAAGGACTCTACCTAGGGAAAGATGAATGAATAGAGGATCCTACACCGGGCCTCTCAGAGGATTCTGAAAACTCTATCAAGGAAGTCATGCTGAAGGGATCATACTTTTATGTGTAAGAAACAATACCAAAAAACCTTCAGGGGAATGATGAAGGGAACAAATCCTAATTAAACTTGTCTAAGATACGTTGGATAAGAGAATAAATCCATGTAGGAAAGGAGGGTTCATGGTGAGTAGTGATCACACCCATCGTGTCCCCTAATGCCAGGTATTACCTGTGTAAATGGATCGTGTCATTGGAAGTTCATGTTAAAACCCACCATTGGTCTCAAAAGGACCGTCTCAATATCAGGGTCCCAACCCCATAGAAGGATCATCATAAAAACACATCGTTTGAAATATATGATCATTTTAGTGAAAAGGTCCAACCCGGGTCTAGTCCGGATCTTACCCGACCCGCCGTCCCACTCGATCCGACCTGCCCCAGCCTACTGGGCCCATTCTGGTCTAAACTATTGGGCCTCATCAGACCCAGTCCAATAGGTTTCCAGGCGTGGCCCAACTCCCCTGGTCCAGCCCGCATGCACATGGGACAGTAGGTCCGCCGCATGCGGCCCGCCCCATCTGTGTGCCCCCAGGTCACTACGGTTCTGCACTGCATCCCATGCAGTCGGCCTGTTATGTCCACGTGTTCCCCATGCGCTTCACTTTCCCATGGCCTCACCGCTGTCGTGGTCCCCTTCTGTAGTCGATCCACATTCCACGTGGCTGTTGCCTCCCATGTGGTGTCGGTGCATCATGCTACCATGTGTCGCCGTGTGCTAGCCACTAGTGCCTCTGCTTATACGGGCTTCCAGTCATCCTCTGGTGATCCATTATTTGAAATGGGGTTAAGTTTGTGGTCTTTGGGCCATGATCTACATTGCTCTAGGCTTTGATTAATTTTGATACCACTCTGGGGGTCCGATTATGTTCGGAGCCTCCCGACAAGTCGAACTGCGACCACGAGGGTTAAAATGCGAAGAACTCCAAGAACGGGGGTAATAAATACATAACAAATCCCAAGGAACGAACCTTATACTTTATTCATGTTGACCTCAATTTGTTCTTTTTAGAAGGATAAATGAAGAGGTATTCAATAAATCTTTAGAAAATAAAATAATCCCCACAATTCAACACCTATCCCATAAGGATCGAACCACATGTCAAACTGTTTATGGATAGACCCGTGTTCATTATGAGAATAAAGAAAAGAGAAAAATAGGAAATCAACCACCCTACCAAATAGGGTTCAATCTTCGACGAAGAACAAAGTTGCATTGTGATTGTTGGAAAGATCCTTTGATTTCATCGTACGCCAATCATTGATTCACAAACCAATCATCATTCGCTAAGGGAAAATCTTCCAAGATATCACTAGAGATTCTCTAGAATTCATAGGGTTATGTGGATAACCCTGAGATATTTTCATAAGGATTCCTTTTAAATGGAATCATCTCCACATTAATAAAACAATTTATCTTTAAATTATTTAATGACAATTACGTCCTTTTATGGTTTTTCCATATAAGACTCGTGTCAACTAAAGTTAAGTCACACCTTGGGAAAATACCACATTGGGAACTCTATGGTGGTCTCATATTTTATATTTGAGTCACAATTCATGAGTTATAAGGATTTTAAAATAAAATAATTTTATTTATTAATTTTATTTATGGTTATGTCCTTGGTGACTTTTTCTATAGACAACCCACACCGAAAAAGTTATGTCACGCCTAGGGTAAAGACACCATTTTGAGTTCAACGGTGCCCTCATATTTTTTATTCAAGCACCCATTTATGAGTTATTCCACTTTTTCAGGAAATCTGCGTGCATGTGATATTAAAAACTTACCTTTTTTAAATGAATTGTTTTGGGAACTCTAGTCCTTGGATTTACATGATGTCTTAGTGCCTGGTCTTGTAATTTTCCCAAATAATTTATATAAATAAAATCAGAAAAATCAAAGTCTTTATAAAGAAAAATGAATTAAAACAAAAAATGATGACATTAATAGAGAATCATTAGTAAAAATGTGTTGAAATGTTATAATTAAATCATATAGGATGTTTTAGGTATGTATATTATTTTTTATAGAATTATAATAAATTTATATTTATTATACATGAGTTTAGTTCACTTACAAATCAAGTGGAATAGAAGGTAAGGGTTCTCTATCCCAATAATGTTACATGGAGACATATTTGATGTTATGCACTTATTTATGTTTCTGATGTTTAAATAATAACACTTTGAAAAGTAATATAATGGGTCCTTATTAATTAATTGTATTTAAAGTTTCAATTCAGATTATTTTATCCAAGGGGTTTTATTAGAATGTAACAAAATTGGTAATGGTTGATCATCTCAAATTATATTCTTTGGGAAATATGTTATGATATACACCTGTATTATTTTATATGGTGTATATAATACCCCTATAATATTTTTTATCACTAATAAAATTATTTTTGTGGTATTTAATGTTTTATTTGATGTTACATATTTCATGGGACTTACAACTCAAAGTTACCAAAGTAGTAAGGGGTTTATGTTACAATCTCACTGTTTATCAGGGTTGTTTATGATTAAATTTACTATGATGAAATTATATGATATATATTTCATAAATATCAAGAATGTTATTATCCAATGGTTATTATTTTATATTACTTGTGTTAATTTCATTTTTCTTTCCTTATGTACTCAAAATTCCGAAAGAATGTTTTTATGGAAAAACGAATTTGTTTCCCTATTTGTTCGGGAATATTTTATCTTCTATATCCATGTTATATAAAAAAAATTTAAAATCATTTTTAGTATTCCAAAATTATTATTTAATTTTATTTTTACCCAGTTTTTAATTTCTATAAAAAATATAAAATGGATATTCTTACACTTTTCCAAATGAGGTACTTTTTACTTTATACTAAAAATGTAGAAGGAAACATTATTTTAATGTTTATCAAATGAATAAATTTTACTTCCTCTATGACCAATATTTTATTTGAATATTTCATTACAGGTTTCCATGATTATTTTCATAGAAAATTTATTCCTTAATATTTTAGACAATTATATAATTTAAATAAGTGATATAAAATGAAAAGGGTATTTTTCTCAAGAAATATTCCTGTGATCTTTTAAAGGAATTTTTTATCTATGATAACATCATCTAATGATATCATTTATTTATTAGGGATATAATACAATGATATAATCCTTATTATTTATGTGTACGGATTATTATTATTGTGATTAAATATTGATGAATCCCATTTTTTTTTTCATGTGTTGATTTATGAAAAAATGATAATTTTTTATGATATTTTGGCATATATATTAATGTATTTTTGATGTTATTAATATTTTAATGACTTATTATATACTCCATTTACTGATTTTATATGAAATGTGAATAATGTGTGTGAAATATTAATATTTTAATATTAAGTATTATTTTTGAGCATTTTTAGAAGTAGTCCAATTGAGTCAGTTTAATATTTTATTTATAACTCTCACCCTACTGATCCAAATTGCATGGTTCTTGTTTTTTAGGATTCCTTATTAAATATAAAACATTTAATTAGAAGGGATCATGGGATAATTCTTCCATTGTAAGGCCCATATAGACCACATAAGGAGGCCTATAGAATCTGTGAAGAAACTGGACCAGCCATGAATATTTAATTTTTGGGCTCAATCAGGAAGTACAAATTATTTTATTCTTCTCCAAAGTTCTGGGGATAATTAAAGAAGTATTGGATAAAAATTTCAAGGCCCAACTCTAAATACAAGGGGTCCAACTAATGCTTTGAAGTACAACCCACCATTATGGCTGGGAATTAAACTCAGTATAGTATTAATGACCTATCTCTTGATCTAGTCATCCAATAAAGCTGAAATTTTGAAGTGTGAAAGAGGGTATATAGGAGGAATACTTTTTTGAATAAGGAATTAGGATTTGACGTCATATTATTATTCAAAAATTCATTCACATTTTTCCCAGCGAAAAAGCATGGATTAAAATGAACAATTTAACTTTGTTTAATAAACTGACCATAATTTTTGCTACTTAAGTCTAAATGACTCAACATTTTTAGAGAGGTTGGAAAAAATTATTATCTTAAACTTTGAAGAAGGAGATATCTCTATATTCGACTGTCTTGAAGTCCAAATCATCGACCCAAGTGGAGGGACATATTGGGAATGCAAACAGTCCACTTCATTGGGCTATAAATACATCCCCCTCCTCTACTTGCAAGGGGATGTAATTTCAGAAGAGAGGAGAATCAATTGGAACGACCAAAACCTTGAAAAAGGCTTGGGATGACCTACCATAATCAAGTTTTTACTTTATATACCTTTCCTCCTCTCTTTGATTTCACTTGCTTTTGTGTTTTTTTATTTGTAATCTCATAAGTGTTGTTTTTGTAATTCTGTTTCAGTGAAAGTTTCTTCTTCATATTATATTTAAATCATACACACTCTGTTCTTAAATATTAATGTTCTAAAAATATGTTAAATAAATTTTAAACCCCTTCCCTTATTTTGCTTCCTCATTCAATCGAAATTCTGTTCTAAATTCTCATTATCGTTTGTGTGTGTGTTCGACGCACCACTATTTTCTTATCCCTTTTTTATCCTTCTCTTCTTAATTTATCATCATAATAATTATAACCAGATAACTAATCATTTAAATTTTTGAGTAAATCTACCATTGGGGTGAGTTATAATTTGGGGATGTTAAGTGATTGAGAGCCTTTGCTCGATGAGTATTCTTTGAGTTAATATTGTGTATGTTGAACTTTATATGTCATGGATTAATGAAATGTTTTGTTTAATATGTATATTACATGGATTATTGGAACAAAAAACACAATACCATAAAAAAGTAATGGTAATTATTAGAAACCTAAGTTAAGTTACGTCTTGGATTAAAGCTTTAACACTTTGGAATTCTGATCAAAATCATCTTGTGAAGTGGGTATTAATTTAATGCAATATAAAGAAAAGCTCAAGGATATCATAAGATTAAATCCCCAATAATGAACTCACCCCAATATTTATCAATTTTTTAAATCAAAAATCATAAATAAATTATTTCATAAGCTCTGCAAACAAACCCCCCCAATCAAAATACAATTAACTAAAAACAGCTGACTATAAAACAAGTATCACCGCCGAGGATTCGACCCGAGTGTTGCTATACACATTAGCAGAGCACCTAAACCTTGATTGGTAGATATGCGACAATTGTCCATGAATTTCAAATGGAACCATTACTGGAGATGGTGCTTTAAATAGTCATTTGTTTCTAGTTATTGTAAAAAAAAATATAAAATATAAAATTTAAAAAAAAATTGAAAAAAAACACAAAGGAAAACCCATCTTCTCATAAAAATCATAAACTGGAAAAATACAAAGAAAAACCTATCTTCCTCTTTCTTCCAAAATCTCTCTTAAATACCCCATAGCTTTCCAAAAAATCCTTCATATTTGTTTGACCCTAAATTTGAGCGAACACTTCACCAATTTAGGAGGAACATAAGAGATAATCAAATGATTCAAGAACCAGTCCTTGTCCAACCAATTGAATTAGATATGACCAATCATAGGGAACAAACACTAAAAGAACTTGCTTCCCCTGATATGAATTACCAAATTCTTGGTATTCAATATCCAAACATAGAGGCTGACTTTGAACTCAAATCAGGTTTGATTCATCTTCTCCCTCATTTCCACGGGCTAGCCAGTGAGGATCCACATCTCCACCTTAAAGAGTTCCAAGTGGTGTGCTCTACCATGAAGCCTAAAGGGGTTTATGACAAACAAATAAAACTTCAAGCATTCCCTTTCTCCCTAGATGACACTGCTAAGTCATGGATTTACTACCTACCTCCTGGTTCCATAACCACATGGAATGACATGAAGTGACTTTTCTTAGAAAAATCCTTTCCTGCTTCTCGTATTGATTCTATCCGAAAGGAAATAAGTGGTATCCATCAATTCCCAAGTGAATCACTCCATGAATATTGGGAGAGGTTCAAAAATCTTGTTTCAACCTGCCCACACCACCAAATCCTTGACCAATTCTTGATTCAATACTTCTATGAGGGGTTATTGGCGATGGAGAGAACTATCATTGATACTGCAAGTGGCAGTGCTCTTATTGATAAAACTCCTGTAGTAGTAAGTGATCTCATAAGTAACATGGCTGCAAACACACAACAATTCCATACTTAAGCACATGCTCAAGTAAAACAAGACCAAGATAATAAATCAATTGAATCAAACAAGATGACCGGGTGGATGAGTGAACTTACAGGTCTTGTGTGACAACTATTTGTGGCATCCAAATCCCCAACCTCATCTTCTCCACAATCAATGTTTCCTAGACCCGTAAAAAACTGTGGAATCTACAACTCTCCATCTCATCAAACTGACACATGTCCACAACTCCAAGAGGATCAATCCGATTCATCTGGACCAATGGATCTCAATGTAGAATATGCTCAGCGGAACACTAATACTCAACTATCAGGTCAGTTTGTTAGAAACTTCAAACTACTTCACTCTAAGCCCTTATCTTCTTCCTATAACCAAGGCCTGAGGTATGGTAATCCCATTTCTTATCCCCCTCAATTCCCTCCTCAAAACCATAACCTGTTTCCATATGGTCAAGGTGTTGGTAACTTCCAACAACCTTATCCTTTTATTCATCAACCTCAAAGGAACAATCCTCCTCCTGGATTCCACTATCCCATTGAGCCTTCCCAATTCCCAAACTAATAAAATCTCTTTACCAAGAACCAATATCAAGGAAATCCCAATTCGGGACAAGCCTCTTCTTCCCAGAAACCATG
Organism: Viscum album; assembly: GCA_963277665.1. NCBI lineage: Eukaryota > Viridiplantae > Streptophyta > Magnoliopsida > Santalales > Viscaceae > Viscum > Viscum album. Next base: position 1,670,862,438 of record OY728158.1, read on the forward strand.
CGAAAGTGTAGTTGAAGATCTGGCCTCTTTCACCCGTTCTAGCCTTAAAAATATTAAAGCCCAAATTGGTCAAATTGAATCCCACCTAAGTCAGCAGCAACCATCCAATTCTTCCCAACTTCTAGATCAACCATTACCCAACCCCAAGGGTAATGTAAGTGAAATTTCACTTAGATAGGGAAAGAAAATTTATATTCTTCAAGATAAGTCCTCCAACCCTCCTTTGAATATTGACCTAGAAAATGAAAAGAAAAAGAAACTTGAAAAAGAATCTGAATCCATTCCCTCACCTCCTTCCATTCCACTTAGGAATCCAATTCCTTTTCCTCAAGCTATTTCTAATCCAAAGAATTCCTTTGAACCTGATCTTGAAATTCTCTACATGTTTAGATGTGTTGAAGTCAACATTCCTTTCTTAGATTCCATCAAACAAATTCCTAAGTATACCATGTTTCTGTAGGAATTTTTCACCCAAAATAGGCAACTTAGGACATTTGAAAATGTTTCCACCCAGCCGTCTATTTCCATAAAGTGCAAAGATCCAGGGACCTTTACGGTTCCATGCCAAATTGGAAATTCAAAATTTGATGATTCACTCATAGACCTAAGAGACTCAATTAATGTCATGCCCAAATCCATCTTCTCCAACCTTGGTCTAGGTCCCTTACATTCAACGGGTTTTTTCATTCAATTAGCTAATCTAAGCACAACCAATCTTGAGGGAATAATTGAGGATGTCCTTATCCAAGTCAATGATCTTATCTTCCCTGCTGATTTCTATGTCCATGACATGGAAGGTGAGACGAAATCTTCTTGGTCTCCTATAATTCTAGGAAGACCATTCCTCATGACTGTGAGAACCAAGATTGATGTCCATTCCGGAATCTTATCCATGGAATTCGGTGAACAACTGGTTATGTTCAACATTTTTCAAGCCATGCGATACCCATCTGGGGATCACTCTGCATTCTTAATCCATGCTTCTGAGGACACTTCTAAGAGTCAATTGAACCCCAATCCACCATGTTCTTCATGTTCTAATGATAAAGGATCTTGTGAAATCTGCACCATGATTAACCAAGTAATAAATGGTGAATTTGATGTGGAAATCTCATTCATAGACTCCATCAATCTAGAGGAACTTGAAAACTCTCTTGAATCCCACATCAACTCTGATCTCTACTTCCCCACCTTGAAAAGTATTAAGGAGAATGAATCTGAAGCAGCTGAATTCCCTTTCTCCATTCCTAAGTTTTCTAACCCACAAATAAAAGATGAGAAAGATCTAAAACATCTTCCTGAACACCTAAAATATGCATTCATTTTCCATGATCACTCATATCCTATCATTATCTCTTCTTCACTTACCAAAACTGAGGAGTCCAATCTTGTTCCAGTGTTAGAGGAAAACAAAAAGGCCTTAGGGTGGACCCTAGATGGCATACCAAGAATAAACCCTGCTCTTTTAATGCATCACATCCATCTTGAGGAATCATCCAAACCAATTAGACAACCACAAAGAAGACTCAATCCACTCATCCTTGAGATATTTAGGGAAGAGATCACCAAGATTCTTCAAGCAGGTATTATCTACCTAATTTCTGATAGTGAATGGGTTATTCCAATTCAAGTTGTACCTAAGAAGGGTGGGATAACTGTTGTCAAAAATGAACATGGAGAGGTATTCACAACTTCAGTGAAAAACAAATGGCGTGTGTGCACCGACTATAGGAAATTGAATGTTGAAACAAGAAAATATCACTACCCTTTTCCATTCCTTGATCAAATGCTGGAATGATTAGCTGGAAAGTCACACTATTGTTTTCTTGATGGATACACCAGCTTCTTCCAAATCCTAATAGCACCTCAGGACCAATAAAAGACTACTTTCACATGCCCCTTTGGAACATATGCATATAGAAGAATGCCTTTTGGACTTTGGAATGCTCCTGTGACATTCCAGAGGTGTATGATGAGTATCTTTTCTGAATTCAATGAACACTTCATGGAAGTATTCATGGATGAATTCACCATTTACGGTGAGTCATTTGAATCTTGTTTGAATTCACTCTCTCTAGTCCTCCAAAAGTGTGTCAAGTGTATCCTTGTGTTAAATTTTGAAAAATGTGACTTCATGGTTGAAAATGGGATTGTTCTAAGGAACATAGTTTCAAAATATGGTATTGAAGTTGATCCTGCCAAAATTGAAGTGATCCAATCACTTCCTCAACCCAAATCTATTCGATACATCTGTTCATTTCTCAGTCATGCCAGTTTCTATCAGAAATTCATCTATAAATTCAGTAAAATTTCCCTCCCACTCACTTGGTTGCTCAAAAAATATGCCACTTTCCATTTCGATGAGGTTTGAAAGAGAGCCTTCATTGAACTCAAAACTTCTCTTACATCTGCCTCAATAATCCAAACCCTAGATTGGTCCTTACCCTTTGAGTTGATATGTGATGCTTCTGATAGAGCTGTTGGGGCTGTTCTTGGTCAAAGAAGAGAAAAACATCCTCATGTCATCTATTATGCCTCAAAAACATTGTATGAAACTCAATATCACTACAATATCACTAAAAAAGAACTTTTAGCAGTTGTTTTTTCCTTAGATAAATTCCGGCCATATCTCTTAGGTGCCAAAATCATCATCTTCACAGACTATTTTTCTATAAAGTTATTACTCAATAAAAGTGATTCCAAACCAAGGATAATAAGATGGATCCTAATGCTCCAAGAGTTTGACCTTGAAATAAAAGATATACCATAAAAAGAAAATCCTATGGCTGATCACTTGAGTAGAATTTATAATTCTTCTCATTCTGAAATCATCGATCCGGAATTCCCCACTAAGCACCTTTCATCTCCCACTCCCAAAATACCATGGTATGCCCCAATTGTAAATTACTTGGTTTCTAGTTTTTTTTCCGAAAATATTTTCCAAAGAACATATAATGAAGTTGAAAAGTGATTCAAAACACTATTTTTGGGAAGAAAATAAACTTTGCAAAACTGGGGCAGACATGGTAATTAGGAGATGTGTTGATAAAGTTTAAAATTCCTCTATCTTAGAATTCTGTCACTCAATGCCTAGTGGTGGACACTTTGGACCACAAAGGACCTCTCGAAAGGTCCTAGACTCTATATTATTATAGCCTTCACTCTTCAAGGACTCACATGATTTCTGTGAATCATGTCCCACTTTCCAAAAGTTTGGAACAATTTCAAAGAGAAATGAAATGATCCAAAAGCCTTTAATTTTTTTTGTGAGTTTTTTGATGTTTGGGGAATCGATTTCATGGGACCATTCTCCCCTTCCAATGGATTTTCATACATTCTTATTGCGATTGATTATATTTATAGGTGGGTCGATGTCAAACCCACTAAAAAGGATGATTCACATACTATTAGTGAGTTCCTAAAGACACACATATTCCATAGATTTGGCACACCTCATGCCTTGATCAGTGACTTAGGAAACCATTTTTGTAATAGAACCATGGAATCTATTTTGAAAAAGAATGGGGTTATACATAAAACTTCAACTGAATATCACCCCTAAACAAATGGAATGGCTGAAATTTATAATAGATAAGTTAAAAGAGTGCTTGAGAGAATTGTAAAAGCCACCAGAAAAGACTGGCCTGAAAGACTTGGTGAAGCACTTTGGGATTATTGAACTGCCTATAAAACACCCATTGATATGTCTTCTTTTGGTCTATTTTTTGGTAAATCATGTCATTTTCTAGTTGAAATACAAAATAAGTCATTTTGGTCAGTGGAAACTTTTAATTTTGATCTTGAAAAATCTGGTGAAGAAATATTGTTGCAATTGGCTGAACTGGAGGAGATTAGACTTAATTCTTATGAGAATTCTATTCTCTACAAAGAAAAATACAAGTAACTCCATGATAAACACATCCTGAGAAAGGTATTTCATGAAGGTGAAAAGGTAATTCTCTTCAATTATCGATTTTGGCTTCTCCCAGGTAATCTTAATTCTTGTTGGGAAGGTCCTTTTGTTATTACTAATGTTTACCCATTTGGTGTAGTGCAAGTCCAAGACCCCTCTTCCAAAAGAACATTCACGGTTAATGGATATTGTTTAAATAATCACCATGAAAGGACACACATCATAGGAACCACCTCAACTTCTACTAAATCCCCAACTTCTCCAGTCGACCTACCACTAGATGGAGATGACAACCCACCAAATCTAAACCAGGGGGAACCCATTTCCCTTTAACTCCTTCTCTCTTCCTCCCTCTACCTCTTTCTTCTTCTTCCTCTGTCTTTCATTTTTTTTACCAATCTATTTTTCAAAACTCTTTTATTTACTCTTTCTATTTTGTGTGGGTGTGACTTTATAAAAAAAAATCTAAAAAAACCTAAAAAACTAAAAAAAAAAATTCATAAAAAAAATAAAAAGTCAAGATTCATGATTACTCACCATCTAGTTTTAAAATTTTGTCCAAATTTTTTGGGGAGTCAACAGACATGTTTTCATATCAATTTTTATATCATGACTTTGGATAAAGAATTTTGTGTCAAAACCAACAAATTTTTAATGCTCAATTTTTTATTTGGAAAATTATTTTCTCCAACCATGAGAACCAACATTAGCTTTCATGCCAAGGATAACTATGGACATCTTTTCAAAATGAGTGTTTTTTCACCTATATTTGTGAATATTGAGTTTTTGGACCTTCGAGATGAATTTATTACTTTAGTGTGCATTAATATGATAGAGACATTTTTCTGAACCACACGAGAATTATAATAGCCAAATAGCCTCCCATAAACCATACATTAATCCTCCTTTTGAAAGCCCCTTCAAGCATATGAGAAACTTTTCCTTGATAGCCACATTACAATACCAATACCTTTTCCAATCCAATATCAACATAGATATTCATTGCATAATTTTTTGAAATTTAAGTGTGGGGGGAATGGATTTCATTGTTTGGGTACCCTATTAGTGATTTTCAACGAGTTATAATCTGCTTGAGGGAAAGCATCCATTTCAGTGTGGGGGAGAGTTTTTCATTCAATGTGTTTTGGGGAATGTAATGTACTTCCATTTATGTAATTTTGTAAATGTTATTGAAAAGTCTTCAAAAAAAAAATAATTTTTTTTGAAAAAAATCAAAAAAAAAGAAAAAAAGAAAAAATGGGTTGTGTCTTGGGTAGGTCAAAAATCACTCTTCCTCAACCTTTGATCTTGTTATAACTATTACAATTGGTGTCGTGAGGAGATCAAACATGGGTTGGGATATGAGTGTGAGATCTGTTTCAAGGTCAACATTCGAAAAAATAAAGAAAAAAAGAGAAAAAAAGAACACTTGCATTATATTCTTATTGGGAGAAGTTTTGTGTTTTGTAAATATTCCATATTCTCATTAAAATCATATTTTCTTCATCTATTTTGTTTTTATTCACACAATCATTCCCTTTTAAATATGTGTTTTCATTTCCTTCCATGTTTTATTTCAAAAAAATGTGAATTACTTTTTCTATGTTGGTGTTTTAACCCTCTTCTTTTCTCTCTTGGACATTATATTCCTAACGTACCATAGCCACAGAAAAAACCCTTAAAATACCTCTTGATTATCGTGCACTTTGGATAGGTATTGTAAGCTGAGATCTCTTTCAAACTATACTATTTTCACTTTTGGTTGGTGAAAGAGTGAACCTCCACAAATGAATTTTATCATCTTGAGAGGTGTGAGTTTTGAGTGTCCACATTTTCCATTTCTAAATTTGAGCATGAAAAAAATGAATTAGTTTTGGAACATTGTTTCTGTAACAACTTGTGGTGGAATTCAAAATGGATGAGTGAAATATTATAAACCTCCCCTGATTGGAGAAAACAAAATTTTAATATTTGTTGGTGAGTGAAAATGATTTTGTCATGTTTTTATATTTGTTTCACATGAGGACATGCACAAAACTAATTTTGGGGAAGTTGATTTTATTAATATTTTCATGAATTATTATATAGTCCCTTTAGTGATTTTATATGAAATGTGCATAATGTGTGTGAAATATTAATATTTTAATACTAAGTATAATTTTTGATCATTTTTATTGAGTCAGTTTACTATTTTATTTATAACTCTCACCCTACTAATAAAAATTGTTTGTTTCTTATTTTATGGAATTACTAATTCAATATACAACATTTCATTATAAGGGATCATGGGATAATTATTCCATTTTAAGTCTCATATGGACCACACAAGGAGGCCTATAGAATCTATGAAGAAACTGGACCATCCATGAAGATTTAATTTATGGAATCAATTAGGAAGTCCAAATTATTTTATTATCCTCCAACATTCGGGGGATAAATAAATTAGTATTGGATAAAAATTTCAAGGCCCAACTCTAAAGAAAAGGGTCCCAACTAATTATTTGAATTCCAGCCCACCATTCTGGATAGGAATTAAAATAAGTATAGTATTAATGACATATCTCCTGATCTAGTCCTCAAATAAAGCTAAAATGTTGCAGTGTAAAAGAGGTGATATATTCAGAAGACTTTTTTGAAGAAAGAATTCGGATTTTAAGGCATCTTACTATTCCAAAATCCATTCACATTTTGGACATCGAAAAAGCATGGATTGAAATGGATAGTTTAAATCTTTTTAATAAACTGGACCTAACTTTGGATCCTTAAGTCCAAATTACTCCAACTTTTGAGAGAGGTCGACCAAAATTAATATCTTCAACTTTTAAGAAGAAGATATCTTGATATTCAGTTGTCTTGATGTCCAAACTGTTGAGCCAAATGGAGGGACAGATTGGGAATGAAAACAGTCTAATTCCTTGGGCTATAAATACATCCCCCTCCACTCCATGGACGGGGTTGGAATTTCAGAAGATAGGATCATTAATTGGAACGACCAAAGCCTTTACAAAGGCTTTTTAAGACCTTCCATAATCAAGTTTTCACTTGATATACCTTTCCTCCTCTCTTTGATGTCACTCGCTTTTGTGTTTTTCTTCATTTGTAATCTCGTAAGTGTTGTTTTTGTAATTATGTTTTAGTGTAAGTTTCTTCTTCATTTTCTGTTTTAATCATCCAACCTATTTTATTAAATATTAATGTTCTTAAAATATTTGAAATAAATTTGAAACCCCTTCCCTTATTTTTCTTCCTCATTCAATCGAAATTCTATTCTTAATTCTCATTATCGTTTGTGTGTGTTTTCGACGCACCACTCTTTTCTTATCCCTTTCTTCTCCTTATCTTCTTAATTTATCATCATAATCATTATAATTAGATTACTAATCATTTAAATTTCTGAGTAAATCTACCATTGGGGTGAGTTATAATTTGGGGATATTAAGTGATTGAGAGCCTTTTCTCGATGAGTATTCTTTGAGTTAATATTGTGTATGCTGAACTTTATATGTCATGGATTAATGACATGTTTTGTTTAATATGTGGATTCCATGGATTATTGGAACCACAAATAAACTACCATAAACAAGTAATGGTAATTATTAGAAACCTAAGTTAAGTTACGGCTTGGATTAAAGCATTAACACTTGGGAATTCCGATCAAAATAATCTTGTGATGTGGGTATTAATTTAATGTAATATAAAGCAAAGCTCAAGGATATCATAAGATTAAATCCCCAATAATGAGCTCACCCAAATCTTTATCATTTTTTTAAATCAAACATCATCCCTAAATTATTTCATAAGCTCTGCAAACAAACCCCCTTAATCAAAATACATTTAACTAAAAAAACTGACTATATAACAAGTATCATCGCCGAGGATTCGACCCGAGTGTTTCTATACACATTAGCAGATCACTTGAACCTTGACTGGTCGATAGGCGATAATCGGCCGTGTGTTTCAATTATATACATGTGATGTGTGGGACTGTTATATCCCTCCAATGCATTTAGTAATTTTGAGAGAGTTAACTTGGTATATTTTAATACTAATATAATTTTGGAATTGACCTGGAATGATTTTACATTATGATTTGATGTGTACTATATGATGATGGTCTTGGAAATGATAAATGACATATGATTTCTATTATTATGATTATGCCACACCTTTATTACAATATCTTGTGTCTTTTTCCTATACAAATGATATTATCTCATGTATCATGATATTTAATTATCCTATGATTCATGTCATATGAGTTTCCAAAAATTTATTCCATGATCTTGATCTGAATTGCTGGGTTTGATTTTTAAATGTTAATCTCATGTTCACATACCATTATACTAATTTTATGATTACATATGATCATTAATTATTATATCTCATGTTTTATTTTACTTTATATATAATCTCACCCCATATTATGATTCATTTTTTTACTAACATATAAATAAAGGTTTTAAGTATGTTGTTCTTAAGCTAAGTTTTATGTGCGCAGAACTTAATGGGACATTTTATAAATATAATTTTTTTAATAGTTGTTTATATATCCAAGTGTCCAAAGACAATAAAACCTTATGATTATGGGGAATTTATTGTTATATTATGTATAGTATTTTTATCTAAAATGATGTAATATTAATATATGTAATGTTTGGGTCACATTAGTTATTATTAAAAAAGGGTTTAGTAATTTTCAAAAACTAGGATGAGAAAATATTATTAAGAACCCTCAGGACATGCCAAATACAGAAGAAAATATTAAGTTATGGAAATGAAAGGAGTGTGGTTTTCCTATCAAATACATCCATATTTGGATACTATAAAGTGGATGAGTTTATGACATATATTCAATTAAGGTAAATAAAATTTGAATGGGAAGATTTGGTATTAAAGCGATTGATACCCAGTGAATGATGAGTGGTCTTAAGAATTCACACTAGGATAAACACTTCTGAGGGACATGCTTAGGTTAAATAGAATTTTATTTACGAAACATTATGAATTATTTCAATATATGACAAATGTAGATAACCTAGGTTAAACTTGATGTGTCATAGATTGAAAATATAGTACAATGATTTAGATATTTGATAAATGATTTTAACGATTATATGATTTCTCACTATGAATATTTCTTATTACATTATTATTTTTATATTTTTTCAATGGTTAGAAAAGGTAGGAACCAAGTTAAAAATGGTTTTAAAGGAAACTAAGTTTGTTTTTTTAATTAATAACCAATCCAGATAGAATATGGAGTGAAAAATATTATCGTTATGCTTAACTAGGTATATTGATTAATGATTAACAACCTAAACCTTGGTGAGTTTCCTAACATACATAATATGAGAAAAATGGATTTTTTTGAAATTTCATATGATAAATACCATATTGTAAAGAAGATTCAATTTATTTTATGTCTTAAATGTGGAAATAATCACTCAATAGAATTTATCAAAAGAATATGAAATTTTTGTGTGTGTGGAAAAAAGTGCATAAAACTGTAAATTGTTGAGAAAATAAAGAAAAGTTTGGTTAATTCAATGGATGAGAATATTGGTTTCTATAAGTTATCATATAAATTTTAATGCTTTAATTGTTTAAAGTATGCGAATTATATAAATTGATGTCATTGGGGGAAGTATTGAGAAGATGATTTGTAATGATGTATGAGTAATGGTTTTACTATTTATAATGAACATAGAACGAATGACATATGGAAGGTATTAGTTATTTTAAAAGTATTTATTACATGAAAAGTAATAAAAAGTATTAATTTTAGGTATATGAATATTAATACATGATTTATATTACCCATTATAGGAAATAAGTATTAAAAAATAAGATAACAAAGCATGGTTAATGGTTTCAGAAGGAAGTGGAATGATTGAAGTGTTTATGTATTTGTATTTTAGAATTATGTTATATATTTTTTTTATCAATTATATCCCATTTATAAGAATCCTGAAAAATCTAAGGATTTTTCTAGAATAGTTTTTATGCAAGTATTTATAATCATATATTTAATGGTATTGATAACCTAGAAAAGTTATTTAATGGTAAGGTGATATTTTTGGAAAACACATGATCAGGGGATAGATAACCCTTAATATGTTTCTAATGTTGAGATAATATTGCTTAGATTAGATAAATAAATTATTGATATGGATAAAGTAAATTATATAGTATGGGTTACATAGAAATTCATTAGTGATTTTTTGATAAATTTATTTATGTTATCTTTAATGGTGTTTATTATATTTTTGGATTTATAGAATATATTTCACAATAATTGATTTTATTTAAAGAATAATGATCGAGTTATTTTTTGGAATTATATATGTTTTCATTGAGGTTTTATGGTGATTTAGGTTATTAACATGTTTTAGTATAATATATGATCAAGGTATTCATATGTTTGGTACATGAAATTTAAATCTAATTTATGTTGTTTAAGTATTAAATTTAAACCAATTTAGGAAATTTTATTAATTAATAGTTTCAAAAAACATTGTTTTGAATACTCGATATGAACTCCTTGGAGATTTTTAAAATTTAGATATTTGTTTAATTGATTAAGTAGATATTTGGGTATTATTACTGAAATCTTTGAGATTAATATTTCAAATGAAAGTTTATTGATATTAGTTATCATATCATGTACTTTCAATTTTTGGTTGTAGTAACTTAATAGAGAATGGGAGAATATATTTTCATCATTTTTTAGATCTTATGATATATTATATGTTTTTTTAGTTCTCCAAGAATGAAAAATTCACATTGTTCATTCATCATTGAAATATGGGTTGAAAAGTGGTGGAAACTAATTGAAACACACAACCAAAGATTAAATTATGTTTGTAGATGTGAAAAAATCAAGTAAGTATATTTTCTTATATTCCATGGTAAAATAATTCCTCAGCTCTAGGAAAAAGGACATTTAAAAAGAAATTGTTTTCCTTTTTACAATTATTTCTGAATAATTGATGGTTGTTTTCACCCTCAATGAATTTTGAATTTTTGGTCATCAACTCTCTCATGATCATGTTTTCTATCAATCACCATGATCCTTTAGACATTATCTTTATCCTAAATGTCACGAACCATCCCTGGGGCCCGTTCCATGACTAACCCGAAGCCCATCTTCTATAGGCCAAGGTATGGAGACTAGCACCAAAGAAGTATTCCCTAAAACTGGAAAGGAATTGCCTTTATAACCTATAAACACACGCAACCAATCACACAACAAGATACAAATGAAAGTCAACTATATAGAAAAAAGAGTGCTGAAAGTAAAAAGGGGTAGGAATACAAGCCCAACAGTAATAGTAAAAGTACAACTGAAATACAATACAACTGAAGAAAAAGAAATGCAGCTACTGGGTCATCCTCCGGGTTCCTACCTAAAGGGTAGGTACAGATCGCCTCCTCAGCACTCCACGTCCACCCATCTCCTCTGCGTACTGACACAACATATGGTCCACCTCCGAGAACCGTCCAGTCCTGGTACTCTCAGCCTCGATCAACACTATTCGTTGTCTGCATCCAACAAAACGAGGTGCGAGCATAGCCCGTGCAGGGGGGAGTATAACGATACTCGGTAGGGACCCTGAGACCCTCTAGGTCTCACAAATCCACAAATCATGAAAACATATGTCAACCCTACTTAGGTATATGCCCATACATATACCTAAGTTATCAAGTAAACCCATTTCCATTATGAGGAAATAAAATGCCCCTCTCAAAGCCCAAAGATCAACTACTCCACAAAGAAAGGGAAAACACGAAGGAAAGTACTAAAAAGGTATGACACACTAAAGAATAGCACCAAGGTATTACCACAAAGGAAATTACCACACAGGTACAGACTTAGCTCACACTGGGTATAACTTAAGTACAGTAGTAGAGATGATTATATGTAACTACGGACTGAATCATCTTACTCTGTAAAGAAGCTGACCGACACAGGATTGCTAGGATCTGACCCACACAGGATCACTAGGAGCTGACCCACATAGGATTTCTAGGAGTTAAAGCACACATGATCTCTAGGAGCTACCCACACAAGATCTCTAGGATCTAACCCACATAGGATTACTAGGAGACCCACACAGGATCACTAGGAGCTGAACCACACATGATCACTATTCATTCTTCTCATCACAGCTAGCTACTGGGTTCCCTGCATTAGGCTTGATCACCTCCAGGAGGGTCCTCTCCATAAGACACTGGTCGATACTCCAACTTCCACTAAGTCCCACAAAGAAGTATCTCAAAGGTTTTCCACGTCACAAGGGTCTCAACGTGACAGACAGTGCGTCAATCAGACAGACGCCCGGTATGTGAGTTATTGGCCTTTTAGTCCCTGGGGCCTGGTTGTATTCGTGCTTGATCCAACCCAACTATACCTCGAATTTACCCAAAACTTCAGTGGGGTATACTCAAAGGGAACGTCTCACTCCATGATCTCCAGCGCCACTGATGGTTCGTCAAACGGACGTCTGGTGACAAAGTTATGGCCAAAGTAAAGTATAGGTTCGTATCAGGTACGAGTCTGGTCTGACCAGACCTGGCCTGGGTCGACCCGGTTTGGGTCAACCCGGCCTGACCCGCTGGGTCCATCCCGGCCCGTGGTGCCACTCAGACCACTTGGCAGCCTAGACCGCTGGGCGGTCTGGAAATCCGCGAGGGGCCGCAGTGGCCGTGGGGGCCACGGGGTAGTTCAAACCGTGGGTAGGCTCCGACGCGGACAGCGGCTCGGCCATGGGGGTGCCGCGAGGGCATGGGGAGGCTCAGATTGGGGTGGCTTGGTCGGGAGGGTAGAGGTCGTAGGACGACTCGGTGAGGCCGCGGGCAACGCGGTGTGGCCACAGACGACGAAGGCGGCTTGGGTGGCGAGGTCGCGGGCGGCGGCTCGGCCTAGACAGAGGTTGTGGCTTGGGCTGGACGACGACGGTGGATCAGGCAGCGGCATAGCCACGGACGGCGGCGGCGACGACCGTGGGGAAATGGTGTCCAGCATGCCATTGCCTTCATCGTGATCAAAAATTAATCACAAGGTTTGCGGAGAGGATGGTCCATGTTTGTTTGGCCTGTACTCTCCGTGTTAGTGACATAGAAAGAAACTATAATTCTATCTTGAATTACAAATAATTATCAAGAATGAATAAGGAGAAGATATCTAAACAACCACCCTACAACTTCCCGCAAAAATCATAAACAAATAAACCCCTAACTTGGATTTGTCATTGACGTTGGTGCGAGAAAAAGTTGAAGTTGTCGACGTTCGTCTTGTCCGTCACACACCTCCAATCACGGGCTCGTGCGTCGGTTCGTTGTAGTCGAAGACATTCTTTGTTGGAGGGTTTACTGAGGAACAAGTCAAAGTTGGAATTCTTTATTGGAGGAGCTTTCTTCATGGAAGAAGTGTAATCCTCCAAGGGTTCTCCTCTCACAATTCCACCCAAAAATTAAAGAGGTTCCAATATAATTAACTTAATAAGAAATTATGTTAGCACACACACACAAGTTGGAAAAATTAATGTGGTGCATTGTCATAATTAATGTGGAGGAAGCTCAAGAGGCTCCTCCACATTAAAGAGGAAGTTGAGAGGTTTCTCTTCCATTAAGAGGGGTTGGGTGGTCGCTGCCTTTAGGAATTCAAAAATAATTGGGGGTTTTTTCTCGGGTGGTCCCCACCACCATAACCCACACATGGGAGGTTTCAAGAATAAAAATAAAATGTTAAATAATTTTATTTTTATTTTCCCATGAAAAGACCAAAATCTATCATTCAACCTTGACCTACTATAGTTGAGGTGAAGGTCTACTTAAGCGAATACCAGTGGTGTGAGTTCAACAATGCCCTCAGATTTCAATTCCGAGCACTGGTTCAAAATTTAGAAAAAATCGCATGCATGTTTACTGAAAGTACCCAAAATAAAGTTCATAAATTCATTCCAGGCACTCCGGGCTTCAGAATCACATTCCATAAATTTTAAAAGACTCGTAAAATTCCCATATATTTAAAAAAAATTACATAGAAATTCTTGGTCTTTACATTCTCCCCACCTCAGGGATCTACATCCCCGTAATCCACAACTCAAACTAGGTAAACATGTTGGGGTACTGAGCACACATCTGAGCCTCCCACTCCCATGTTCTCTCTTGGAGGTTCCCATGCTGCCAAAAAATATACACCAGAGGTATCGACCGTCCATGAAGGATCTGCTCCTATCGATCCTCAATCTCTACTAGAACCTCTCAAAATGTCTCCCCATCATCGATGTCTACCTCGCTGTGGTCGATGATTTGGGAAGGGTCATGCACGTATCTCTTCAGCTGGGATACGTGGAAGACGTCATGCACCCGTTGTAATTGAGGTGGAAGAGCTAGGCGGTAAGCCACCTCACCAACTCTACTGAGGACCTGGAAAGTTCTAATGAATCTTCGAGATAACTTTCCGCTTCAGCCAAATCTCCACAAGCCTCATCAAGGTGAGACCCATAGAAATATGTGGTCGCAATCCTAGAACCCCAGAGGTATCTTTCTCTTGTTGGAATACGACTTCTTCCTGCTCTATGTAGTCTTCATCTACTCTTGGATGATCTTCACCTTCTCTATGGTAGCCCGTACCATCTCTGATCCCACGAGTACTGACTCCCATGGGTCAGTCCAGCACAAAGGTGATCTACACGGTCACCCATACAATGCCTCAAAAGGTGTCATCCAAATGGCGGAGTGATAGCTGTTGTTTTATAAAAAATCCACCAATGGAAAGTGATCCTCCCAGTTATGACCGAAGTCGAGGACACAAGCACGTAGCTTGTCCTCGAGGGCCTGAATGGTCCATTCAGTCTGGCCATCCTTCTGAGGATGGAAGGCCATTCTCAAATGAAGCTGCATCCCGAAAGCCTCCTGCAACCCCTTCCATAGCCGGGAATTAAAATGTGCATCACGATTGGAGACATTCATCGAGGGTACTCCATGTAGCCGCACAATCTTCTGCACATAGAGGCGTCCCAAGATCTCTACTGAGCCCTGATATCTAATCAGTAGGAAGTGGGCCTACTTGGTGAGTCGGTCGACAATCACCCAAATTGAGTCCTGACCCCTAGATGTACGTGGAAGTCCTGTCACAAAGTCCATGGATATCCCATCCCACTTCCACTCTGGGACCTCCAAAGGCTGAACCAAGCCTACTGGTACATGATGCTCTGGCTTCACTTGCTGACAAGTGAGGAATCATGAGACAAACTCTGCTACTAATTTCTTCATTCCTAGCCACCAGTGCTATCGTCAGAGATCCTGGTACATCTTCACTACTCCTGGATGTACCGCAAGGGGGGATGTGTCGAACTCCCTCAACACTTCCTCTTGAAGTGACACTGGTACCATGGTACGTCCTCTGAAGAGGATGACATGATCCACACCTTTAGAAAATCCATCAGGTTCCTATCCTGTGGACATCTGAGTACATTATGTCTCACACTCAGTGTCCCCACGCTGTGCCTCCCTGACTCGCTGAAGAAGTGGGGGAGTGACGATAAGATACTGATGAAAAGCTACTCCATCCTGATCTACAAAGGATATCTGTAAGGCGGCCAGCTACTCTGTTACCTCACCAAGTAGTTGTATACCAGATCTCCTACTGAGTGCATCTGCTAAAACAATCCCCTTCTCAAGAGTATAGACTATCTCAAAGTCATAGTCCTAGAAGAACTCGAGCCAACGTCGTTGTCTCAGATTCAGGTTCTTCTGAGAGAAGATATACCTGATACTCTTGTGATCCAAGTAGACTGTAAAGAGTTTTCCCATCAGATAGTGTGGCCACATCTTCAAGGTGAAGACCACTGCTGCTAACTCCAGGTCATGGGTGGCATAGTTCTGCTCATATTGTCTTAGCTGTTGAGAACCATATGCGATAACTGCTCTCTCTTACATCAGGACACATCCGAGTCTGGTCCCTGATGCGTTGCAATAGCCTATGTACTATACGCCCTCCTCTGGTAGCCTCAAGATGGGGGAAAAATCAGCCTCTATCTCAGCTCCTAAAAACTCTACTGGCATATCTCTGACCACACGAATGGTTTCCCCTTCTTCTTCAATGCTGAAAGTGGTGCTGCAAATCTGGAGAAATCTGTCACAATTCTCCGGTAGTAACTGGCCAAAACTAGGAAACTCTGTACCTCCATCACACTCTTGGGTGGATCCCAAGCAAGTTCCACCTCAATATTCACTGGATCCACTGCAAATCCAGCCTCCGATATGACATGTCCCAAAAAGTGAACCTCTCAGATCTAGAACTGGCATTTTGAGAGCTTACCATAAAGCTGGTGCTCTAAGAGTGTGTCCAGTACTACCTGTAAATGATAGGCATGCTCCTCCTCAGTAGCCGAGTATATCAGAATGTCGTCGATGAAGACTAATACAAAGTGATCAAGGTATGGCTGAAATATCCTATTTATGAGTCCCATGAATACTGTTGGAGCGTTGGTCATGCCGAATGGCATCACCAAGAACTCATAGTGTCCATGCCGACATCTGAAAGACAACTTCTGCACATCCTCATCTTGCACTCTGAGCTGGTGATATCCTGATCTGAGTTCTATCTTCAAGAACCACCGTGCTCCCTTCAGCTGATCAAAGAGGTCGTCAATCCTCAGGAGTGGGTACTTGTTCTTCATGGTTACTTGGTTCAGGCGCCGATAGTCAACATAGAGCCTCAAGATCCCATCCACCTTCTTGGTGAACAAAAGCGGGGCTGCCCAGGGAGAAACACTGGGCCGGATGAATCCCTTCCCCTACAAGTCCTCTAGTTGTATCCACAGCTCACGAAGCTTCGCTGGAGCCATATGATATGATTGTGTAGATATAGGTGTCGTCCCGGGGTACAAGTCAATGTAAAAGTCCACCTATCTTTGAGGAGGTAGACCTGGAACATCATCAGAGAAAACTTCCCCGTACTGGTCCATCACTGCAAGATAACTCAGACTCTCCACATCAACCGCTCTGAGGGTAAGGCTAGCCAACTAATATGTAATCGGCTGCACCCTCCTCTAGGTAAGTCCATCCTATGCTGCAAATGCTCCCTTTTTCACTGGTGAAGGTAAACCTGGTCCCATCTGTGTAGACACACCACACTTTACACCTAATATAGTCAATATGTGCATGGACTATAGATTACCAGTCCATACCGAAGATGACATCATAAGGCCTCGACACTGCTACTAAGAGATCCCAACCAAAGCTCTCACCTCCTAGAGTAAGATCACACTACTAGAACTAGTGCGTAATCATTTAATCTGCTCCCATAGGAGTCTTTATCCATAAGGATCAAACCAATGGATCCATCAGAATCTTTGAGCTCCGAATGAGAGTAGTGGAAATAAAAGAATGAATGGAACCTGTGTCTATAAGTACTATAGATAAGGTGAAGTAAACACAGATCATACCTCTTATCATCTCTGTATTTCCATGATTATAAGCCTCAGCTGCCTGGAGCTGAGCTCTCCCCTTTCCACATACTCCCTACAGTTGGGGTGGACCTCCTAGTAGTGGTGGTGGTAACATCTTGAATCATCTCCCATCGCCAGCTGCACAACCATCTCATCTGCCAAGTTCGCCTACTCCCTATAGACCTCCTTGGTTGAATCCTTGTCTCTTTCTGGGCGGTCCTTCGATCATCTACTGATCATCTATACGGTGGGTCAGATAGTCATGATCCATGTGAGCCTACCCACCACATGTGAAACACTGCCCGCTTCTAGTATGATTGGATCCACCTAAGGTTCCCCGCACAACAGATCCTGAGTCATGCGGTCGTCCACTTGTAGGTCTGGTCCTCTTGGAGCTCTGAGACATCTGTCTACTGCCAGCTGCAGAAGACTTTTCTATGTGACGTCTAGTGGTGGGTCTCACTGCTGGTGACTTCTCATCAAGGAAACTCTCCACTAAGAGGGCTCTCTCTAACACCCCCACCTGCGTTGGGATGCTAAGTGAGATCATCGAACTTCTGATCTCTCGCCTGAGCCCCTTCTTGAAGGTCTAGGTCTTGAAGAATGGGTCCCAAACCATATCTGTGGATTAGAGTGAGAGGTCAGTGAACCTCGTTGAGTATTGAGCCACAATCATGATGCCATGCTGCAGATGAAGAAGCTCCTGTATGCGCACTGCCCGAAGAGTCACTGGGACAAACTCTGCCTGAAACAGGCTCTCAAAGTCTACCCAGAGAAGCGCCAACTCGTCATGGACCTGGAGCATAAAAATCCACCATTTTCCTGCTGCTTCCTATAGAAGGCTGGTGGAAAGGATCATCATGATATCAACTAGTGTCCCTACCAGTCATAAGACTCTCACCACATCCTCCAGCCAATCCTCAGCTTCATGTGGGTTTATCCCTCCCCTGAACCTAGGTGGCCTCTGGCAATAGAACTCGTGCAACGCGCTCAAGTGGTGTGCACCATCTACTGCTGGGGTAGGTGGTATCAGTGGTCCAACAGGGAAAGGTACCATTGGTGACTTCATTGGTGCCTCTAATGGAAAAGGGCCCTGCACCGAGGACTCATTACTCGGTGAGATATCAATGCGTACAACTCTCGGAACCCTAGCTGGATGCCTGTGTGGAGGCATCCTAAAAAGAAATAGGTTTTCCACAGTAAATAAGTTATACCTGGTGAGATGACTCAAGAGATCACAAAGAAAACTCTTGAAAACAGACACACAATCAGTGTTTTCATGCACTGAGTTAGTAATTAGAAGTCAGGGTCCTGGTGTATGGATACGTCGGACGCCGCACCAACACTAGATTTCATAAACTGATAACCATAATCGCTACACTTAACACTATTGCTGTTAAAAAGAAATATCTGAGTCCTATGTTTTGCAGTATAACTAACTCCTCTGATACCAATTTGTCACGACCCATCCCCCAGGGCCCGTTCCATGACTAACCCCAAGACTGCCTTCTATAGGCCAGGGGCTGGATACTAGCACTAAAGGCGTATTCCCTAAAACTGGGAAGGCATTGCCTTTATAACCTGTAAAGACACGCAACCAAGCACACAACAAGATATGAAAGCAAGTCAACTGTATAGAAAAAAGAGTGATAAAAGTAAAAAGGGGCCAGAATAAAAGACCAATAGTAATAGTACAAGTACAACTAAAATACAATACAACTGAAGAAAAAGAAAGGCATCTACTGGGTCTTCCTCCGGGTTCCTACCTAAAGGGTAGGTATAGATAACCTCCTCAGCACTCCACATCCACCCATCTCCTCTGTGTACCGACACGCCCTATGGTCCACCTCCGAGCACCGTCCAGTCCTGGTACTCTCAGCCTCGATCAATGCTGTCTGTCATCTGCATCCAACACAATGAGGTGCGGGTATAGCCCATGAAGGGGTGAGTATAATGATACTCAGTAGGGGCCCTGAGACCCTCCAAGTCTCACAAATCTACAAATCATGAAAACATCTGTCAACCCTACTTAGGTATATGCCCATACATATACCCAAGTTATCACGTAAACCCATTTCAATCATGAGGAAACACAATGACCCTATCAAAGTCTAAATCTAAACTGTTGTAAAAAGGAAGAAAAAATACGAAGGCAAGTACTACATAGGTACGCCACACTAAAGAATACCACCAAAGTATTACCACGAAGGAAAGTACCACACAGGTATAGACTTAGCTCACACCAGGTATAACTTAAGTACGGTAGTAGAGATGATTAGATGTAACTACTGACTGAATCATCTTACTCTGTAAAGAAGCTGACCCACATAGGATCGCTAGGAGATGACCCACACATGATCGCTAAGAGTTAACCCACACAAGATCTCTAGAAGCTGGCCCACACAAGATTTCTTAGAGCTGACCCACACAGGATCTCTAGGAGATGACCCACACAAGATCGCTAGGAGCTGACCCACATAGGATCACTAAGATCTGACCCACACAGGATTGCTAGGATAATATCCACACAGGATCGCTATTCATTCTTCTCGTCACAACCAACTACTAGGTTCCCCACACTAGGCTTCCTCATATCTGGGAGGGTCTGATACCCAAGCCACTGGTCGATACTCCAACTATCACGAAGTCCCATGAAGAAGTATCTCAAAGGTTCGCCACATCATAGGGGTCTCAATGCAACAGACGATGCGTCAATCGGACGCCCGGTCTGTGAGTTATTATCCTTTTAGTTCTGAAGGCCCGGTAGGATTCATGCTCGATCCAACCCGACCATACCTCAACTTTACCCAAAACTCCAGTGGAGTATACTCAAAGGGACCATCTCACTCTAATATTTCTAGCACCGCTGAATGTTCGTCAAACATACATCCGGTGCCAAAGTTATGGCCCAAGTAATGTATAGGTTCGTATCAGGTCTGGGTCGACCTGGTTCAGGTCGACCCGGCCCGACCCATGGTGTGGCCCAGCCCGCTTGGTAGCCCGACCCGCTGGGTGGTTCGACAAGTAGTGAGGGGCCATAGAGGCCACGGGTGCCGCTAGGCGGTAGAGGCCATTGGTCGGCTCGGCTGCGGACAGCGGCTCGACCACGAGGGTGCCGTGAGGGCATGGGGCGGGTCGTCCTGGGGTGACTCGACCTGGAGAGCGGAGGCTATGGGATGGCTCAACGAGACTGTGGGTGGCACATCATGGCCGCGGGCAGTGGAGGCGGCTCCAGGGGTGAGGCTGTGGGCGACGACTCGACCCGGATGACGACGGCGGCTTGAGTGACAACTCGGCCCGGACGACAGTGACAACTCAGACATCGGTAGTGGTTTGGGTGGCGGTTCAGGCGACAGCTCGGCTCAGACAGTGGTGGCGGCTCGGCCTAGATGGCGGCGGCGGCTCGGGCGGTGGTGGTGGCCGTTGCATAGTTGCCTTCATCGCGATCAACAATTAATCACAAGGTTTGCAGAGAGGACGAGCTATGTTTGTTTGGCCCACACTCCTCACGTTAGTACGGTATCAAGAGGCTATAATTCCATCTTGAATTACAAAGAATTCTCAAGAACAAAAAAGTATAATATTTTCAAATAACCACCCTACAACTTCCCACAAAAAACATACACAAATAAACCCCTACCTTGGATTGTTCATTGACATTGGAACAAGAAGAAGTTAAAGATGTCAAAGTTCGTCTCATCCACCACACACCTCCAATCCTGAGCTTGTGTGTCGGTTCATCATAGTCGAAGACGTTCTTCATTGGAGGGTTTCATGAGGAAGAAGTTGAAGTCGGCGCTCTTCATTGGAGGAGCGTTCTTCATGGAAGAAGTGTAATCATACAAGGGTTCTCCTCTCACAATTCCACAGAAAAATGAAAGAGGTGCTAATATAATTAACTTAAGAAGAAATTATGTTGGCACACTCACACAAGTTGGAAAAATTAATGTGGTGTGTTGGTATAATTAATGTGGAGGAAGCTCAAGAGGCTCCTCCACATTAAAGAGGAAGGTGAGAGGTTTCTCTTCCATTAAGAGGGTTCGGGCGGTCCCCACCTCTAGGAATTCAAATATAATTGGGGGTTTATGATCGGGTGGCCCCACCACCATAACCCACACATGGGAGGTTTCAAGAATAAAAATAAAATGTTAAATAATTTTATTTTTATTTTCCCATGAAAAGAACAAAATCTTTCTTTCACCCTCGACCTACTGCGGTCGAGGTGAAGGTCTCTTTAAGAGAATACTGGCACTGCGCGTTCAATAGTGCCCTCAGATTTCAATTTCGAGCACCGGTTCAAAAGTTAGAAAAACCCACTCTCACATTTACTAAACTTACCCAAAATAAAGTTCAGAAATTCATTTCGGGCATTCTAGGCCTCAGAATCATGCGCTGTCAATTTTCGCAGACTCATAAAATTCCCATATATTTTTTTTAAAAAAATACATGTAAATTCTGGTTCTTTACACTAAAGGTCAATATTTTCACATGTATCTAATTTTATCCTATTTTTTAAGCTTGATTATCTGTTGTTTTAGGTATCCTTTGTGTTTCTCACTTCTCCTTTTGAATGGAAGTTTTATTATCCCATTGTAACATGTGGTTTTTCAACAATTGTATTTTTAAATATTGAACCCTTGAATACTAAGATAAAAATTATGAGGATTCCATTTATTTAGGGTGGGGGTGTGAAAATATAGTTTAAAATTATACTATGCTCGATATCTTGGTTAACAGGAAACATCGAGCTTTAAGTGAACAATAATATACTATAAAATATTTATTTAAATGTGATTTTTATAACCTAGAAATTAAACTGGAGGTGTGAATTGGTATAAAAAAATTATTAAAAACCTGTATAAAGGTTTCAAATAATTAAATTTTTTTGATTAAGTCATAAAAATAAGTACTCAATTTTCTAGTAAAGTCATTTTATGCTTCAAAAATATGTTTTCAACAAAATTGGTTTTTATTACATTTTGTACGTGGAAATTATTACTAATATATAAAAATGATAGAAATTTTGTTTGAGTAAATTTATGTCATTTTTTAAATCATAATTGCAATGTCAACTTAGGGTAAATGTTTTAGATTTTTTTAAAAATATTTATTTATAAGTAAATATTGAAAAATATGGATTTTTGTAAATGTTTAATTATTTTCATTAAATCATGTAATTTAAAAGTCTCATTATGATTTTAATTTTACATTAAATTAAAATAAGTCTCCTTTAATTTTAAATAATATAATTAAAAATTTATGAGTCATCATTATATTTTATTTTGGAATATGTTATTTTTTCGACAAAATTTTTTTTTTTCAAAAAATTGTTTTTTTGAATTTATATTAAGATTTATTTATTAAAATTCTATAAGTTTAATTTTATAATCTATTTTTCATATCTTCAATTAGGTTTTTAAGATTTGTTTAATAAGTTCCTTTAATTTTTGGTCATTATGAGTAGTTACCTTGGTAAATATCTATCTCCTCATAAGGGTAAAACATGAAAAAGTGGGTTAGAACTGTGGGTTAAGTATTTAAAATCTCTATAATTGTTGAATTTATCCTATAATATGATTTATGTTCAACCAAATCCATCATATATATGAAAATAGGGAAATTTATTTCCATTTTCCTTTGATTATAACATTAATATTATTTTAAGAAAAGGATAAATTCAAAATTTCACTCTCTCGATTTTAATTTATATTAGAAGTTTTAATAGGTATACAAAAATTTATTAAAGAATATAAATGGATATTTTAAAAAAAAATAAATTATTTTTATGAGGGTAATTTGTTTTTAATTTTTTTATGGTATAATAACCTTAAATGCTTACGCAATGTTAACTCAGTGCTTGAGAAAACAGTAGAAAAAATCTACTAAATGATTTTAAAAACACTAAAAAATATGTTTTGGATGAATTATGTTTTCCATAAATTTCATGATCAATAATAATTTTTAATTTATGGTAAAAAAGTTTATATTCAAATTCTATTTTTATCTTGAAGACTTTAATGTTAAATTAAATAAATAGACCCAAAAATGTATTTAATGAAATTTTATGTTAAATAATATTTTATTAAATATTTATTAATAAAAAATTATTTAAATAGTATAGTTAGAATATTAACTAGTGTAAAATTTCATCTGGACCCTTTTTGATCAAATTTTGACCTTAGAAGTAAATTTATGGCCCTTAAAGAAGAAATCGTGTCATCATGGTTAAGGTTAAAAAGTGTTAATGAAGGTGTTAAAAAAGATAAGGTTTAAAATAACATGAAAACATTTCTAATTTTTATTAGATTATGATATTTCTAAATTATCCTATTTTTAATCAAATCCCTGTAAATTTGGAAGAGTTTTACTTGATAAATAAATTTATTTTATTTAAATAGTTTAAGTAATTCCAAGTGTATTCTCTCGTCACTTATAAAAGAAAACCTCCTATCCCACCTCATTAAAAAAGTTATAGCCTTATATCATAGCCAATAAATACCCTAATACATTCCTAGATTCATTAACTTCATTCTTGGGCTTTTGGTATTCTACTAAGACCATCCTACGAAGGCTTAAGGAAGATTTAATTGTCTTACCTAACTCATTCATGCTTTATTACTTATTATACCCCATCTAAATATTATGCATACATAATAAAATAATGAATATAGTATCATAAATATATTTATATGTTATTATAATTATGTTATAACCACATTCCACCTCCTTTATCTCAAATGATAAATGAAAGCATCGCTTGTGCGTATGTGCGAAGTACCGCCTCCATGTAGCGTTGTTATTAATTTTACATCACTACCTCACATGGATGATTATAATGATTGATTGACAGAATATAAAATATATTTTTATGTAATAAATATTATTTAATGATTAATTTTTTTTATTTTCTCAGTAGAAAATGAAAGTATCATCCCTACATATGTAAGGAATATTGTCTCCATGATTAATATATTTCATTTTTCTATCTCCACATTTTATGGATTTTTATAAATCCGTATATAATTAATATATATGATATTTATATCATGAATAATATATTTGAGAATATTAAATTTGGAGCAATATGTAGGGACCATAATTTACTAAATAAAACATACATGAGAAACAAAGAAGTTAACAACAAAAAATGACATTAATAGAGAATTATTAATAAAACGGTGTTGAAATGTTATATACGGATCTTATATAATATTATAAGTATGTATATGGATCTTATATAGAATTATGATAAATATAAATTTATTATATAATAGGTTAGAGTTCTTACAAATCAATCTAGACATATTTTAAGGGTTATTCATCTTAATAACGTTTTGTTGATACATGTTTGATGTTATGAACTTGTTTATGTTTATGAGGTTTATATACTACCCCTTTGAAATTTTTTATAATATATCCTTATAAATTAATGTTATTTAATGTTTCAATTCATATTATTTCATCTAGTGGGGTTTAATTCAAAATTTACCAAAGTGGCAAGGACTTATCATCTCAAATTGTCCCCTTTAAGATGTATGTTAAGTTATACATGTATCTTCTTTTATGAGGTATATATATTAACAATTTTTTTGTAACATGAATATAATTATTTTCATGGTATTTAATGTTAATTTTGAAGTTATTTATTTCATGGTTATATTGGCTCAAGATTTTTAAACAAATCATTACCTAATTTTTAACACAAACATCTATCAAATACAACCCAAAGATATTGAGGCCTAGTGTCCTTAAAAACTAGGTTCATAATACATAAATGTGAGCCTAAAATAAAAATTATTTATTTTATTCTCCATAATGAGATCCAAATTCCTTTAAATATCCTAAAACTACATGGGTTAAATTGGGGAGCACATATAAAAAAAGGGGTGCTGTAAAAATCCCAATAAAGAAATAAACATGACAATGAAGCATAACATATGAGTCAAAGGTATAACATGATATCATGAAATAGAAGGAACATGAGTAATCAAATGGAAAATAACATAAAGAACATGGTATAATAATATCATGTAATCCTACGAAATTTGGAAGCAACAAAAAACATAAAATAAACATGAGTTAAGGATAACCAGCTAGACAATATCACATGATGGACAAAGTCCCCTAACAAATATGATTTACTCCCTAATCCCATACATGGAGCCTCATGAGACTAAATATTTACCCCAGAAATTAAATCATAATATGGGTGAAACCAACATAAAATGTTCATGATATATATATTCCGCACAAATTAAATCAATTATAGGGCATAACATAATAATTTCCCATAGAATGAAAATGGGTTTCATAATCTTTCTTCACATCAAAATCAAAGGTAATTTCAAAATGAAGGAATTTGATAAATGAGAATAATACATATATCACCACATAAAATTAAGGGATAGTGATAATGGTATATATGTAAGAGTCATATATATAGATTTTAGAAGAATTTTATAATGTTAAAGGTTGTTTTCATTGATGAATATAAATACTTTTAAAATATTAAAAAACATTCTTGAGAAAAAAACTTTCCACTTTGAAAATCAGTTTTAATAAAATAATATTCATAAAATATTGTGTGAATTATTTTTATTGAATATATATTTTCAATATTATAACTTAATCTTCAAATAAAATGATAACGGGTAATTCCGTACATACCGTATAAGTTAAAAAATAATTCCTCTCAGATTTCATAAGAAAAGTAAAAAACTAACTCATTCAAAAAATTAAGGAATATTACTTTTAAACCATTTTTTAAAATTAAAATATGGGTATATATTTATTTAATAAATCATTTTAGAATATTAAAAAAAAAAATTTAAATAATTTTAAGAAAACATAGGTTTAGAAGGAAAAAGTACTTTCATATGAATAGAGAAATGAAGTCACATTTTATTAAAACAAATTTCAATAATTTTAAGTAATTAATTGAGAAAATGGTACTATTACTTGAAAATTTTATGAAAAAAACTGGAGAAGAAAATGAAATGGTTTTATTATAAAATTACTAAATAATTTCTTTCAATGAAAATTCAATCATAAATAATCCCATTTAAAATTAGATTGATGCATAAACCCTTGCTACTTTGGTAAATTATGAATCATAACCTCCATAAATTATGTAAGTGAATTGTAAATTAAGATACTATTAATTATGAAGTATTAATGATATAATATGTAAATGTGAATTATATACTCCATATAAAATAAATTAGGTATATAAAAGAACATACATCTTAAAGAAAAATGTTTTGAGAGGGAAATTATTACCTTGTTCCCCAATTATCACGTGCATCCACTAACTTCATGAATAATAAAATTATGTCAATTATTTAATTTTTAATAAATTTTTTCATTTTTATCACTCCCCTTATTTTATTTTTTTCCATGTTATATTCAATTACTTAACCAACTAATTTTAAATCAGACGTTTTAATGATAAATGATTCATATGTCCAAAATCACTTTTTTAAGTTGAATAAGATCAAAGATTTTATCTTTTAATCATATCCAGAATGTTAATAATGAAATAATTGTCATTATTATACATAATTTATAATTTTAAAATAAAAAATGAAATATGATTATGAAAAATGAACTATGTTACAATCATGGAGACAGTAGGTCGTACATACACATGAGTAATTTTTTCTATTTTTAGATGATCAATATGGGAAAAAGGTAAGTGTTATTTAATACATATAGTATGATCATTATATCATTAAAGTATTATTTATTTAAATACCCTTATATATACCATCCATGTGATGCAGTAATAAAAATGAATCACATCGCTTCGTGAAGAGGTAGTCTACCGTACACACGAACAATGTTATCATTTATTCAATAGATAATAAGGTAAGAAATTATATGATATATTTATTTTATATAATTATTAATATTTCATTAATATATTATATAAACATAAAATTAATCTTTATTACCTTCTATTTAAGTCATTATGGAAAAATGAATCACATCGCTTCACAAAGCTGTAGCCTATTGTACACTTGAGTGACGTTATAATATTCACTATGAAATGGAAATTAAAAATGTATATATGATATAATAATTAAAAAAGTATAATTGTATAATAAATATCATATATAAACATTATATACAATATTATTTCCATCCATGTGAAGTGGTAATGGAAAACAAATTATTTCAGTTCACGAGGTAATAATCTTCTGTACACATGATCAGCAGTTTCATTTACCATTTGAGGGAGGGGGATATTGTTTTATAGAATTAACTTGAAATAAAAACATATAATTATATATAATATACTAATTTTATTATATCATAATGGTTTAATTTTATTTGAATTAGGTGGAAGAAGAAATAAAATAAAATGCTCGGTTAAGGACGTCACCTCTTCTTCAGACTTCTTCTAAAGCATTCATAGAATGGATTTATAATAAAAATGGAATCTGAAATAAGGGGATGTAATTAAGAAATATATTTGGATAGGTATTTTCCAAACCAATGGGTTTTGTAAATTTTTAATGGAGATTATAGGGGGTGGCCTTTTATAAGTGGAGGAGAGGACACACTTGTAATTGTTGAAAAGAAAGAATCAAAACCACATTTTTTTCTCATGAAACAAGGCTCCAAAATGAACTATTCTAGAACTTTATAATACATAATGTCTAAATATAACCATAAAATATTATCTATAATTATTTTGGTTGATTTTTTGACCTTTTATTTTTATTTTAACACCCCTAGTAAACCTGTTTTAACCTTAACTGCAGTAAATAATTTTTACTATTTTTTCTATTAATTATGGTAAAAAATTAAGTTCTACCTATTAGATAATATAAATTATTATTATTATTATAAATATTCAATCCATTTTCCAAATTATTCTCATATAATTGGTTTAATTTAACTTAAAATCAAACCCGAAGACATGTTGATAAAACGATTTTTCAAGAAATACATTTTTAAGGAAAAATGATCTCATATTAACTACATGAAAAGTAATAATAATTAAATGAATTTAAATTAATATTTATTTAGATAATATATAAATCTCATTTAATTAATTCATTATTAGGGGTTATTTTAATTATTTTAAATGAAGAAACAATATGCACCTTAAAATAGTTTTCTGGAAAATGTGTTTCAAAGCCTAAAAATAAACTTATAATTAAAATATAGTATAAAGATGATTTAAATTTAATTGATTGGACTTAATATAAATAAATAATAATTATTTTAATTTTTAATAAAAAATACTAATTTTAATTTTAAATTACTGAATTTATTAAAATAAATGATAACTTTTATAAAAAAACTATATTTTCACTATTCACAGAAAAATTAATATTTTTTGAAAAATACCAAATTTTTACCGTATGTTATTATAAATATTTTGATTTTAATTTTTTTTCGAATTTTAAAATAATTTTTCTAAAATTGGTAAAAATGAATTTTAAATTATGTGTGCAAAGCGTGACTAAACCACCTTTTAAAAAAATATAGTTTTTCAAAAAACATTTCTTTTTCTTTCAAATAGTTCTTATTTTATTTATAATTAGTAGATAACTAATGAATTTATATTATATATTTGTAAACCATATAATTTTAATAATTTTGTAGTCATATTCATACTTTCTAATTTAATATCTAGGTTATAACAATATACTATATTATAGTTAATTTAGATTCGGGGTAGCGTGTTCCATAACCTATCAAAGAGATTGAATTTATTTAAAAATAAGCATATCGTAAAGTCCTAGAGTGTTAAATTATCTTGTAATAATGTTTTTATGTTTCATATACATTATCAAACATGATGTTCCTGTTTTAAAATATCAGGGTATTACAATGCTATTTAAAACTCAAAAATTTCCAAAGCAATAAGGGTTTTATGTTACAATCTCACAGATTATTGAGATTAGTTAGGATTAAATTTATAATGATGAAATTATATGATTTATATATTATAAATATAATTCATTTTCTTCTACTATAGTTATTTGATGATATTACATTCATTACTTTTATTTTTCTTTCTCTATGTACTCAAAAGTCCAAAAATAATGCTTTTAAGGAATACCGACTTTATTACTATCTTCAGTCAGGAATCTATTGAAGTACATATCCATATTTTATAAATAAATTTTAAGATTTTTTTACTATACCCTAATGTTTTTTTAAAGTTATCTTTACCTATTTTTGAAATTACATAAATGTTTTTAAAACAAATCTTATTTTCATTTTCCAAACGAGGTACTTTTGACTTTTTACCAAAAGTGTAAAAGATTTTTTTTAAAATTTACTAAATGAATTAATTTTCATGTTGTCATGAATACTCCTTTATTTGAATCTTCAATTACATGTTTCCATGTTTATTTTAAATTTTTTTCCTTAATATTTTTGAAATTGTTATATTTTAAATAAGTTATTTGAATTGAAAATGCTATTTTCCTCAAAAATATTCGAGTGATATTTTAAAGGAATTTTTCCACCTTTTTAAAATCCAATTATGTTACTTTTGAATTTTTGAGGATATAATCCAATGATACCATCCTTATAATTTCTCTGTATGATTTATAATTATGATGATGACATATTGACATAACCCATTTTATTTTCCATGAGTTAAGTTATGATCAAACGATAAATGTTTTTATGATATTTTGGAATACATATGAATGAATTATTATTGTGTAATGAGTGAGTATTTTATATCCCACGATTCATTGGTTAATTATAGTTTATTTTACTTAGTGTATGTTACTCCTAAGATAATGTTGGAATTAACTAGGTAGGTTTTTCTATTATGAGTTTATGTCCACTATGTAATAACGGTCTTGGAAGTGAGCATTAACATGTAATTTATATGGTTTTATTATATTAAACCTCTATTCGAATACGTTATTTCATGTTATTATACCTATTATATGATCTCATGGATCATGATCATTAATTATCTTGTGATTTATGTCTTATGAATTTCCAAAGCTTTATGCCATGATTTTGATATATGAATTTGCATATTTTTTTTTTCAAATTTCTGGATCATGTTATGATACCCTTATTCTCATGTTATACTTAAATATGATCATTTAAACTGATATCCTTAGTTATGAAGTTTTTTTATGTATGTTATGCCTAAGTAGGTTTCTAGGTGTGAAGAACTTAATCAGAGATATTATAAATATTTTATGTGCTATTTGTTTGTGCATATATGTTTTTAAATACACCAAACCTTAATGGTTATAGGGTATGTATTATTAAAACATGTATAGTTTATTTATAAAAAATAATGTAATATATATTTTTATAATGTTTGAGTAACCTAAAAAATGGGAGGAATAACAGACTTGAGAGTCAATATTACATGGGTGCACATAATCATCATTATAATATCTTAAAAAAAGATTCATCATCATAATCATGAATGAATCAATTTAAAGAGGAAGGTAATCTGCAATATAAATAACAATGAAAAATAATATCATTGGGGTCAAATAACACATTTAAGTTGTGAATAAATTTAGCATCATTTTCACACATAACTAATGCCCACAAATCATAAAATAATATTTGTGAAGAAATATTGAATCATGTTTAGGAATAATAAATATAATATTATAAAATATATCACATCACCTAATTAACTAGATGAATATATAATTATTTTCCAACTGATCACACTATAAAATTCTCATAATCATGCACGCCACACAGAAGGAAAACATAAAACAATCATAGTCCCAAAATAAACCCATAGAAAGGAATGTGTTTCATAAATATTTTATAAATAATGTCTCAATGAGCAATATTTGTTATTTTAAAGGGAATAAAGAAACATAGTTTTTTAAACTTTTTTTATTTTCATAAAATGATCATAGGTCATGGCGAGAAGGGTAAACAATATAAGATGCATCAAAGATATGTTTTAGATAATATTCTTTTTGAAAAATCATTACATGCATCTGATAAATCATGTAAATGAAATAGAAGAATGAGAATAGAAATAAAATAAAGGTAAAGTTAATTATAAGTATAATAGAATTATTTTTGTAATAATTATAACAAAAGGATATAGAAAGGGAGGACAACCCCAAAGAAATGAATCCGGATCAAGAGTCCCATTATCTTGAATCCTGATTTATCTTATCACCATTTTTATCTATATATAATAAAAATATGTTTATTAAAAAATGAAACTAGAAATAAATTATTATTTTTTCACTCTTGATCAATTAAAAAAAAGGATTTTATTTGTTGATTCTATTTGATAAAAGGTAAAATGTTTTGATATTATCATTTCTTTAAAATATCTTATGTCACTATGATTTCATGATTTTGATTTATTTATACTTATTAATTAGTAAATTTAACTAAATAATATTAAAATAAAATATATTTATACATTTATATATTATAAAAAAATTATTATAACATGCTATAAAGGTGATGATTATTAGAGAGTCGGCATGGTCCTCGTTGGCTGTTAACCAACCATTAATGGGAAATTATAAAAAGAGGAGAGTTGAGAGATATATAAAATCCTTAAAAAAGGTTAAAAAAATAAAAATAATTATATATTGATATTTAACTAAAATTAGGAGTTCTGGGTTAGAAAACATATATTGGTTGTGGTAGAGAAGAGGAAAATGAAAAGAAAAATGATGGAATTTTACCTCCTTTTGGTACTGTTCCATCGCTACAACCGATAAATCCTTAAATTCTTGAAGTTATATAACTCTAGAACGTTAATAAAGATTATAAGTATTTTATGATAAGGTATTTACTTTTTTTATCTAATTTAAAAAGTGGGAATTACGTTGTTTGTCAGGGGAAGGAAAAGGGGGTATTTATACATGAGGACAGGAGGTATTTTTGAGTTAAAATTTTGAATAAAATATAATTTACAAGGTAAAACTTGAAAGGGTAGTATTTTTAACATTATGAATTATATTTAATTAAAATTATATTTTTTTATACTTTAAAAAACATTTATAAACTGAATTCATTAGTTTATTTCAAAGTAAAGTTGAAAAATGGAAAATTGTTTTTTAATGGAATACTTTCTATTTTTAGGATTTGGAAAATACTTTTTAGGTTTGGAATATGAATTTAATTAATTATTTAAATTCTTAAACATGTTATTAGTTAATCATAAAATTTTACAATTGATTATGTCATTATTAATTATAGAAATATGCAATTAAAAAATACCATTTATATAAAAACTATTTTTTTTACCGTCTACTTAAAAATATATGTTTTTAAAAAAATTACCAAATATTCACTGTTAGTAAATTTCAATGTGATTATTCCCAAAATGATTTTTTTATAAAAATAATTTCCTATCATAGTTAATTTTAATTATCAACATAAAAATTATTGTCTTTTTACAAATATGTTAAAATACACTTTATTAAAAAAATGTACTTATACTTTATTTGAGTTTATATTTTGAATAATTATATTATGATATTTTAATATATATATTTTCATTATTTTTCTTATATAAAAATATTATTTAATTATAATTTATTAATTTATTGGTTATGTTATAATCTAAACAATCATATTACTATTCCTAACCAGGTTATTGTTCCTAACTGTCAGGTTACTAATCCAAGACTCATATTAATTTTCCAAAAAAGATATTAATATTAAAAATTTCATATTAACCACTATAAATACTTTTTAATTACTTCATTCATCATTCAACTCAATTCATATAATGGTTATATATTATTTGATTCTAAAATTTGGATTGGATTACTGATGTTTTGTTTCTTTTTTAGTCTGTTGTTCTTGAGTGTGATAATTCCAAGAGATAATTTTGATCCACATTTTATAGTAAATACTATTTTATGTGTGTTTATTTTCTTTTGACACTTAGTTTTGGCATAATGGATGAAAATATTTAATGAAAAATACCTTAGGTATCTGAGAGGTGAAGAAGCCCTAAGAAGGATTAAGGAGAACTCACCATATTCGTCCAACATGCACCCAAACCATGCTCTGGATGGATCGTGTAGGCCCCCCTATGAAACTTTAAAGAATCATCCACCCCTCTATAGAGTACCTGTGCTAATTAGCAGTGCTAGGTACTCGCATGGACAACCTTATTTGATTAGGGTCTCATTTTTTCCTACAAATCAAATTCTAGGTCTCCTCATTTGATGCACAGGAAAAAAGGAAGAATCCTTGAAGCTCTAGTCACACAGCCTGCTTTTCTAGGCCCCCAAAAACCTTCAGGTAGATCTTAAAAACTTGAGAGAAGGGGGAATTAAGGGGGATAGTGGGATCAAAGTCCCTTTATGGTCTATAGAAATATACACCTACATGAATATCCCTTTTACCCCTAGTTGACAGGAACTAGCTCAAAGGTCCCTTATCAATCCTAAGACCCACATGAGACCCTTCCATGGAAATATGAGGAAACCCTTAGTTCCTAGAGTGAGGCCTTTCCAAAGTATCATTTCCCAAGTTTTCCATCACCCAAGGAACCTGTAACTCTCACATACCTACCTTCACTTCTAGTTCCTCCTCGATCACACTATGAGAAGCACCTTATGATTTTCAAGACTTGACCTATGAAAGACACATTATAAGACCTCTTTCAATCCACTAATAGTAGGGATCATATCCATCATTCTAGGGGGTTCAAATTTAAACCTCCATCGAAGCCTCCAGAATTGCACAAAAACAAAGAGAGACACACCAATGTGTATCCCATTAGGTGATGCATTCCATCAGTCTGATGTGTTCCTCACTTATCCTACCTAAACACTAGGGTCCTTAGGGAAAATGCAGTTATGTATCCCATCATTCAAAAATTAAATAACCCTAGGAGAAATTTCAGGGACCTCCCGATCTTAGATAGGAAGTCTAGGACCATGTCATACCATTGTCATCTCTAAGACTATGTAACCGCAGTTTTAGGTGGGAAGGGAGAGGATCACACTTGATTTTCCCTTTTAGGGTTAGTGGATAATCCTCCTATCTTCTAAAGGAAATCTAAGTAGGTAATCCCTCCTAGAGTAAGCCCCTATATTTTTTGTATGGGATGTATCTAGATGGGTAGTTCAATGTGACTATCCTAGATACACAATGGGAGGATACAGGAACATCAAAGCCATTTCTTCTTCTCCTGAATCCTCAACCTCTTCCACCAATGAAAGAAAGATCATGTGGTTTTCTAGATCTTTCGATTCCTATTTTTTCACATCTAATCATGAATAAATTGGGCATAGAGGATATCTATGATCATGACATTAGAAAGTTTAGATTCATCTCTTGGCATAAAATTATTTTCTAGATCTTCATTTTACATTCCTTAAAAGGGCCTCCAAATGTGTGGGTCCTCAAAGCCATGTATCCATATCAAATGGTTACATTACCCACACAAAAAGGGAATACTCCAATATAGTGTAGGCCTCAAAATCATTACTCAATCCTCTTAAAGGGACACATTACCTATGAGACAAACCTTCAGAGGGACTCCATAGGCATGGTTCCTCACAAATGAACTATGTGGTCTTTGATTCCCATCCACATGGGATACATAAGAAGCCTCTATGAGGTCTAAACCAACACCCAAAATCAATACTGATATCCTCGGGGACACATTACTAGTAGGGTCATGTTTAATCTGGGAACCCACATACCTTCCAGGTTCCCTAGGCTGCTTCGACGTAGGTCCAACTTCAAAATTTTACTAGGAACCTTTTTCCTATACATCCTTACCATGTGATGTTAAACTGTACGATTTGGTTCTCTTCACATAAACTTAAAAGTTATGATGTTTCTCATTAAGTGGCATAAAACTACATGGATTCTGATTCATTTCATGAGGATACAAAGGAAACCCATCTCATGGGTCCGATCCAGACTTAAAAACAACTCCCATATCCGTAGATGGTGATAAACTTTAGAGCTCCACACTACGTGTCTTAAAACCAGCATCGTAATAATAAACAACCAAAAAATCATTAATCAATTCATAAAAGGGTACCATTGATGGAGAACCTCATATACATACATATATATTCATCAATGAATAACCACAGATAGATAAATAGGATTTTATGTTCCATGAATTCTAATAATTTATTGTTATCATGAGGGTGACACACTTCATACTTGGTAATGAATGAAGGATTCATGAATATGCCATACATATTTAAGAGAGTCCAAAAGGAGGAATTTTTTTCCCCAAAATGGTTTGATGATATCATCCTCCCATTCTTGATTAGTCACTGAAAGTGGATAATATTAATTTTTAATATCTTTATATTCATTTTTCCAAAGTCCATAAACATTTTTTAGTTCATTAAATAAATAGAACTTCATTTCTCATCTTAAATGCAATTCATGTTTAAAATAAAAATTTGGGCCCAATCATTCATCTATTTGTGGACAAAATTATATTAATTTTTTGAATTTAATATTTTGGGATATGATTGATCAATTTGTTTGGAACATTTTATATTTTAGGCTTAATGGATGAATCTCAAGGGAAGATGGAGATTTTTGCGCTTGAATGCAGAAATTTTCTGGAAAAAGCATAATGGGCCTAAGTCCCATCAAACTAATGTGGGGCCCACAAACCAAGCCTAATGAAGCTCAAATATCTACATTAGAAAGATAAAAATATGAGGATCATTTTATTAAACTGTGTCCAGAGCTAATTATGAAGTTTTCATGATGATAAAAGGATTTAAAGTTGAGATTTAAATGGTGGGCCCAATATTAATGCACATAAAGTTGTCCCACCATTTCGAGCATAACATCCAAACGGTTGCTCTAAATTTCCTGAAATGTTTACAGATCATAGAGGACAGATGGAAGAGAATATTTTTCTTCTACTACCCCTCAGGATTCGACTTCCTTCAATTCCAAATTCACACGTCACAATGGTGGAAGAATCTGGACAAAATTTCTGGGTCAACTTCGAAACGTCAAAATCCCTTAATTTTCTCACCCTCCTTTTGACTCTCTAAATTAATGGGGATAGAATTTATTGTGGTGGGGTGTATCTAAAGCTTTGAATATTCCTATATAAGGAGATCGCGGTGAAGGGAATTATCATCTAATATTTTTCTTTCAATTTGATTTTTTCTTTCATCCATTGTATTTCTTTCAATTGTAATTTCCTGCTTTCGATTTGTAATCGCATCGTTAAGTTTTCCTATGAATGTTTTTTTTTTCACATTTACTATTTTCATAAAATTTATTCTTCTTCTTCACTTATTATTTTCCTTTTCTTCACACATTTATACCGTTGAATCAAGGTGTGTATTTATTCACACCAGCACTTGTGAACTCAATCACACAACGGTTGAGTGTTCATTTTTTTAATAATTTTCTTCTTCTTCAATTCTGTCCCCATAAGTCTATATCCCGCTTACATTGGTATAATAGCATCAATGGAGGGCTAACCACATAATTTTTGATCCAAGGTAGTAGAAAGGTCAGGTATTGGACTTTATTTGATGTACTTAATATTTAAATCTTTTTGTTATTTTAGGATTTCTATTTGATGAGTTACATTCTTTTTCATCTTCACCAACCTTAACAATGACACATTTTGAGTGATAGTAAGATCTATTTCCTTTGAGCGATCAATAAATTGATCCTCAAAGTGAATTGGTGATTGAATTTGGAATTGTGTAGGGATTAAATTGGTGAATGATTTTGGAGAATTATCTTGTTGTTTGGATACGTCTTCAATTAATGACATGAAATTTTTAAGAAAAGAAATTTATCCAATCCACCCCAAGAGAAACCCTAAGATCAACCCATAATCAATAATTTTTTTGTTCACATCATTTTTCTTCTCTGTTATTTAAATTATATCATTAGTTCTACAATTAAAATCTACCACAAAGTTGGCCACTTCATAGCCAATCCATCAACGAATTTGTGTGTCTCATGGTTTCTTCTTCAGTCCCTGTGGATTCGATCCCTACTTGTACTTCAATGACTGCTTTTACCAGTAGGGTAAAATTGGGTGCAACCAAATTTTGGCACCGTTGTCGAGGAACAAGTATGTCACCTTAGAACATCTTTATATTCTACCTCATTTCTCTTTTCTCATCCCCATTTCTCTTCTCTTTTCCCCTTTATATTTTTTTGACTCCCAAAAACCACGATTCCAAATTTAAAAATGAATCTAATGGAGTATAATAAAAAATATCCCTTCACAAACTTAGGATAAAATCAATTAGAAAATTCACATTGGGAATCACAGACCATTTTTAATTACTTTGATCAACCTTTGAATGAATACCCCACACCCGATAACATGAACGATATTTGTAATGATAAATGTTTAAAAGATCAATTTACATAACTAACAAGAATGATTGAAAAGATGAATAATGAGGAAGTCCATGATGTAAAAACATCTATCAACCCTAATCCTGAAAAAATTCTTGAACAATTGTGTGAAAAAATGGTTAAAATGAATTCAGAAGTTTCATCACTAAGATTAGAAATACAAAGCATTAAGACTTTTGTGGAACGCATTCCCACCCAGGTTGTCTCTTCCTCATCACTAATACAAGAATATTGTCTCCCAAAAACCTCACATGAATTTACTGAAGAACCATCCATTGGATTTGGGGTAGTTGGATATAATCATGTAATTGTTGATGGGTGCTTAAATCAAGAGGAAACTGATTTCATGAATTCACAAGAGGGAAATTTTTTTATGGATTGAATGTCTGGAATATTTCTCCATTGTTGATTTTTTAGAAACAAAAATCACTGAACCATTAGGAGAAATCACAAACATCAAATCCATACCCACTCATGAAACTCATCTAGGAAATTTTGGGGTTGAATCTTCAATTCAAAGGGAACCAATTGTATTGGGAAATTTTGAAAATGAAATTGATTTTGTTTCTAATTTTTTATCTGTGTTTGAATGTCTTATCCAACATGAACTCAAAATCAATGTCATTACTTCCCCACTCCGGAATTCCATCGTAGGTGATAACCATGACCTTGAATTAGTCATTCGTTCATCTCATGAAACCCACAAAGGGGGATTAACCCTTGAAATCGTAGGAAAGACTGTAGAAGAAACCAGATCAACCATTATTGAAATTCCTTGGATTTTCACACCCCTTGTTGAACATGGGTTTTTACATGATAAGAAATCAAAGAAAACAATCAATCTCAATCAAGTTAAACTGGAGAAATATGGGTTCATTAAAATTTTGAAAGTTGGAATTGTATAAGTTGGGGGGTTCAAGTCGAACTAATGACATTAAACAAAAGTGATGCATGGGAGGAAACCCATGATTTTCATGTTTCCAATCATTTTGAATCATTTTATTTTTTCATATAATAAATTACCATGGACTGTTGACCTGTTCTTATTTGATGAGTAAGTATGGGTATAAAAGGGGAGCACCGTATTCATCCGTGTCACAAGGTGTGATCCCTGAGTAATACCTTACCTAGAAAATATAAAGAAGATAATGTATCATCAGTTTGATTTTTAAAATTTAAAAAAAACAAGGAAAACCATAAAAATGTTGATACTTGGTTTTAAATAAATCGTTGTGTTGTTTGTTTTTTCTTATTTGTTCTTCTTTGTATGGTTCAGGAACTATTTTTGGTGATACATGTTCAATCAAAG
Source organism: Viscum album (assembly GCA_963277665.1). Lineage (NCBI taxonomy): Eukaryota > Viridiplantae > Streptophyta > Magnoliopsida > Santalales > Viscaceae > Viscum > Viscum album. The sequence continues at coordinate 1,670,901,451 of OY728158.1, forward strand.
AGGTGCCAACATCCGCCAGGAGATCAAAGGAGTAATCTGGAGCATCATGAACTTCAACTTCAAAAACCAGGTGAATTTGTTCCATGTTTATCATTTTAAATTTCCTCTTTGAACTCATATCCTACCCCCTTTTAACTTTTATTTTCTTTAAACACTGGGGACAATGTTATTCTATTTTGGGGGGAGATGAAATAAAATTTTTGATCATGTGTGCAAAAAAAAATGTTTGGAAGGAAAAATTCCATTAACATTGAACATGATAACACACATTGCAAGCTCTGAAATTGGATATCGAAAAATTTGGATGCCTTGATTCTGATTTTATTGTAATTTTAAGTTCATGAACATAGTTTTTGGAAAGTGCGGTTGTCTGATGGGTTTTTTCAAAGTTTACATTTTTATACTCTTAATAAAAATTCCACAATGCATGTCTACTGGATCGTGGGTGTAAATTTGTGTTCTTGGGTCCCTTTCATTATAGCATAGGGTTCTGGGGTCACTTTTAGTTTAATTTGAGTATCCAAAAAAAATTGAAAAAATTAATGACCACATAGAGCAATGTTTTTTCCAAATGCATGGCATCCAACACTTGGGGATCGCGACTCCATAGTTGTCTTGCCCAGAGTTAGGCTTTATATCTCTATTGAAGAACATAAAATTGACAATATGTGTGGCATCCAACACTTGGGGATCGTGACTCCATAGTTGTCTTGCCCAGAGTTAGTCTTTTCATATCTATTGTGGTTAAAAAAAGGATACTCATCTTAAGGTTTAATGTGATTCCCACCTAGCACTTCAAATTTTTCCCCTTGAACAGTAAAATGTGCCCCATATCTTTTGTGATGCACAACACTTTATCATGCTTAATTGAAATTGGATGAAATGTGGTGATAAATTTGAACAAAGGAATGGGATCGGGCATGGGATATACTTATGGAACTAGCTTGTTTTAAATTATTTTGATGGGTTTCATAATTTTTTTTTGTATGAGTTCTTTGGGTGAGAAATGTGTATTAAAATGTTTTTGGAAAAAGGGATTTGAATTTCATATTTGTAATATATTTTTGCTCGGGACTAGAAAAACTCAAGTTGGGGGGTGTGATTAGTCACTAAAAGTGGATAATATTAATTTTTAATATCATTATATTCATTGTTCCAAAGTCCATAAACATTGTTTTTAGTGCATTACAAAAATAGAACTTCATTTATCATCTTAAATGAAATTCATGTTTAAAATGAAAATTTGGGCCCAATCATTCATCTATTTGTGGACTACATTATATTCATTTTTTGAATTTGATATTTTGGGATATGATTGATCACTTTGTTTTTAATATTTTATCTTTTAGGTCTGATGGATGAATTTCAAGGGAAGGTGGATATTTTTCCACTTGAATGCAGAAATCTTCTGGAAAAAGCATAATGGGCCTAAGGCCCATCAAAAAAATGTGGGGCCCACAAAACAAGCCCAATGAAACTCAAATTTTTACAGTAGAAAGATATAAATATTAAAATCATTTTATTCAACTTTGGACAGAGCTAATTCTGAAGTTTTTATGATGAAAAAGGGATCTAAAGTTGAGATTTAAATGGTGGGCCCGACATTAATGCACATAAAGTCGTCCCACCATTTCGACCATACATTTTAAACGAATACTCCAAATGTCCTGAAACTTTTAAAGCTCATAGAGGACATAGGGAAGATAATATTTTTCTTCAACGACCCCTCAGGATTCTGCCTCCTTCAATTCCAAATGCACACATCACAATGGTGGACGAATCTGGACGAAATTTCTGGGTCAACTTTGAAATGTCAAAATCGCTTAATTTTCTCACCCTCCTTTTGACTCTCTAAATTAATGGGGATATAATTTATTTTGGTGGGGTGTATCTAAGGCTTCTAATATTCTTATATAAGGATATTTTGTTAGATGGAATTATCATCTAATATTTTTCTCTCAATTTGAGGTTTTCTTTCAGCCATTGTATTTCTTTCAATTGTAATTTCCTGCTTTCAATTTGTAATCGCATCGTCAAGTTTTCCTATGTAAGTTTTTTCTTTCACGTTTAGTATTTTAATAAAATTTATTCTTCTTATTCACTTATTCTTTTCCTTTTCTTCACACATTGATACCGTTGAATCAAGGTGTGAATTTATTTACACCAGCACTTGTGAATTCAATCACACAACGGTGGAGTGTTCGTTCCTCTAATAATTTTCTTCTTCTTCGATTCCAACCCCATAAGTCTACATCCCACTTCCATTGGTATAATAGAATCAATGGATATCTAACCACTTAAGGTTTGATCTAATGGAGTAGAAAGTTAAGGGATTATATGTTATTTCATGTACTTAATATTTAAATCTTTTCATTATTTTAGGATTTCCATTTGATGAGTTACATTATTTTTTATCTTCTCCAACCTTAAAGATGACACATTTTGAGTGCTAGTAAGATCTATTTAATTTGAGTGATAAGTAAATTGATCATCAAAGTAAATTGGTGATTGGCCTTGGAAATTTGTAGGGTTTAAATTGGTGAATGATTCGGGAGAATTATCTCGTTGTTTGGATACATCTTCAATTAATGATATGAAATTTTTAAGAAAAGAAATTTATCCAATCCACCCCAAGAAAAAGCCTACGATAAACCCATCATCAATAATTGTTTTTTTCACATCATTTTTATTCTATTTTATTTAAATTATATCATTAGTTCTACAATTAAAATCTACCTCAAAGTTGGCCACTTCATAGCCAACCCATCAACGAATTTGTGTGTCTCAAGGTTTCTTCTTCGGTCCCTCTGGATTCGATCCCAACTTGTACTTCAATGACCACTTTTACCGATAGGGTAAATTTGGGCGCAACCAAATTTTGGATTCGTTTTCGGGGACCAAGTAAGTCACCTTAGAACATCTTTCTATTCTACCTCATTTCTCTTTTCTCATCCCCATTTCTCTTCTCTTTTCCCCTTTCTATATTTTTGACTCTTGAAAATCATGATTCCAAATTTCCAAATGAATCCAATGAAGTATAATAAAAAATATACCTTCAAAAAATCAGGATGGAATCAATTAGAAAATTCACATTGGGAATCACTAACCTTTTTTAATTACTTTGATCAGCCTTTGAATGAATACCCCACACCCGATAACATGAACGATATTTGTAATGATGAATGTTTAAAAGATCAATTTCCATAACTATCAAGAATGATTGAAAAGATGAATAATGAGGAATTACATGATGTAAAAACATCTATAAACCCTAATCCTGAAAAAATTATTGAACAATTGTGTGAAAAAATGGTTAAAATTAATTCAGAAGTTTCATCACTGAGATTAGAAATACAAAGAATTAAGACTTTTGTAGAACCCATTCCCACTCAGGTTGTCTCTTCCTCATCACTAATACAAGAATATTGTCTCCCACAAACCTCACATAAATTTATTTAATAACCATCTATTGGATTTGGGGTAGTTGAAGATAATCATGTAATTGTTGATGGGTGCTTAAATCAAGAGGAAACTGATTTCATGAATTCACAAGAGGGAAATTTTTCTTCATGGATTGAATGTCCTGAATATTTCTCCAATGATGATTTTTTAGAAACACCAATCGCTGAACCATTAGGAGAAATCAAAAATATCAAATCCATACACATTAATGAAACTCATCTAGAAAATTTTGGGTTTGAATCTTCAATTCAAAGGGAACCAATTGTATTGGGAAATTTTGAAAATGAAATTGATTTTGATTCTAATTTTTTATCTATGTTTGAATGTCCTATCAAACCTGAACTCAAAATCAATTTTCTCACTTCCCCACTCAAGAATCCTATCATAGGTGATAACCATGACCTTTCATTAGTCATTCATTCATCTCATGAAACCCAGAAAGGGGGATTAACCCTTGAAATCGTAGGAAAGACTGTAGAAGAAACTAGATCAACCATTATTGAAATTCCTTGGATTTTTACACCCCTTGTTGAACATGGGTTTTTACATGACAAGAAATCAAAGAAAACAATCAATCTCAATCAAGTTGAAGTGGAGAAAGATGGGTTCATTAAAATTTTGAAAGTTGGAATTGGATAAGTTGGGGGGTTCAAGTCCAGCTAACGATGTTAAACAAAAGCACTGCATGGGAGGCCACCCATGGTTTTCATGTTTCCAATCATTTTGAATCATTTTATTTTTTTATATAATAAATTACCATGGACTGTTGACCTGTTCTTCTTTTATGAGTAAGGATGGGTATGAAAGGGGAGCACCATATTAATCTTTATCACGCTGTGTGATCCCTGAGTAATACCTTACCCAGAAAATATAAAGAAGACAATGTATAATCAGTTTGATTTTTAAAATTTAAAAAAACAAGGAAAACCATAAAAATGTTGATACTTGGTTTTAAATAAATCATTGTGTTGTTTGTTTTGTCTTCTTTTTTCTTATTTTTATGGTTCCGGAACTATTTTGGGTGATACATGTTCAATCAAAGAGGTTCCTACATACTCCAAGAGATTAAAGGAGTAATTTGGAGCATCATGAACTTCAACTTCAAAAACCAGGTGAATTTGTTCCATGTTTATCATTTTCAATTTCCTCTTTGAACTCCTCTCCTACCCCCTTCTAAATTTTCTTTTCTTTAAACAATGGGGACAATGTTATTCTATGTTGGGGGGAGATGAAATAAAAATTTTGATCTTGTGTGCAAAAAAAAAATTTGTGGAAGGAAAAATTCCATTAACCTTGAACATGATAACACACATTTTAAACTCTGAAATTGGATATCGAAAAATTTGGATGCCTTGATTCTGATTTTAATGCAATTTTAAGTTCATCAGCATAGTTTTTGGAAAGTGCAGTTGTCTGATGTGATTTTTCAAAGTTTACATTTTCACCCTCTTAATAAAAATGCCACAATGCACGTCTACTGGATTGTGGATGTAAATTTGAGTTCTTGGGTCCCTTTCATTATAGAATAGGGTTCTGGGGTCACTTTTAGTTTAATTTGAGTATCTAAAAAAAATTTGAAAAAATTAATGACCACATAGAGAAATGTTTTGTCAAAATGCGTGGCGTCCGACACTTGGGGATCGTGACTCCATAGTTGTCTTTCCCAGAGTTAGGCTTTATATCTCTATTACAGAGCATGGAATTGACAATATTTGTGGCGTCCGACACTTGGGGATCGAGACTCCATAGTTGTCTTGCCCAGAGTTAGTCTTCTCATATCTATTTTGTTTAAAAAAAACAAACAAAAAATAAAATAAAAAAAAGGATACTCATCTTAAGGTTCAATGTGATTCCCACCTAGCGCTTCCATTTTTTTTCCCTTTGAACAATAAAATGTGCCCCATATCTTTTGTGATGCATAACACTTCATCATGCTTAATTGAAATTGGATGAAATGTGGCGATGAATTTGAACAAAGGAATGGGCTTGGGATTGGGATATACTTATAGACCTAGATTGTTTTAAATGATTTTTATGGGTTTCATAATTTTTTTAGTATGAGGTCTTTGGGTGAACAATGTGTATTAAAATGTATTTGGAACAGGGGATTTGAATTTCATATTTGTAATATATTTTGCTTGGGACTAGAAAAACTCAAGTTGGGGGTGTGATTAGTCACTGAAAGTGGATAATATTAATTTTTAATATCTTTATATTCATTTTTCCAAAGTCCATAAACATTGTTTTTAGTGCATTACATAAATAGAACTTAATTTATCATCTTAAATGCAATTCATGTTTAAAATGCAAATTTGGGCCCAATCATTCATCTATTTGTGGACTACATTATATTTATTTTTTGAATTTGATATTATGGGATATGATTGATCACTTTTTTTGTAATATTTTATATTTTAGGTCTGATGGATGAATCTCAAGAGAAGGTGGATATTTTTTCACTTGAATATAGAAATTTGCTGGAAAAAGCATAATGGGCCTAAGGCCCATAAAAAAATGTGGGGCCCACAAAACAAGCCCAATGAAACTCAAATTTTTACATTAGAAAGATAAAAATATTAAAATCATTTTATTCAACTTTGTCCAGAGCTAATTCTGAAGTTTTCATGATGAAAAAGGGATCTGAAGTTGAGATTTAAATGGTAGGCTCGACATTAATGCATATAAAGTCGTCCCACCATTTTGACCATAACTTCCAAAAGGATGCTCCAAATTTCATAAAATTTTTAAAGATCATAGATGACAGATGGACAAGAATATTTTGCTTCTACCACCCCTTAGGATTCAGATTCCTTCAATTCCAAATTAACACGTCACTATGGTATACAAATCTGAATGAAATTTCTGGGTCAACTTCAAAACGTCAAAATCCCTTAATTTTCTCACCCTCCTTTTGACTCTCTAAATTAATGGGGATAAAATTTATTGTGGTGGGGTGTATCTAAGGCTCCTAATATGCCTATATAAGGAGATGTTGGTAAAGGGAATTATCATCTAATATTTTTCTTTCAATTTGAGTTTTTCTTTCATCCATTGTATTTCTTTCAATTTTAATTTCCTGCTTTCAATTTGTAATCGTATCATCAAGTTTTCCTATATAAGTTTTTTTCTTTCACGTTTATTATTTTAATAAAATTTATTCTTCTTCTTCACTTATTCTTTTCCATTTCTTTACACATTGATACCGTTGAATTAAGGTGCGAATTTATTCACACCAGCACTTTTGAATTCATTCACACAACGGTGGAGTGTTTGTTCTTTTAATAATTTTATTCTTCTTCAATTCCGCCCCATAAGTCTACATCCCACTTCCATTGGTATAATAGAATCAATGAAGGTCTAACCACGTAAGGTCTGATCCAAGGGAGTAGCAAGGTCGGGGATTGGATGTTATTTCATGTACTTAATATTTAAATCTTTTCATTATTTTAGGATTTCCATTTGATGAGTTACATTCTTTTTCATCTTCACCAACCTTAATGATACAAAATTTTGAGTGCTAGTAAGATCTATCTCCTTTGAGTGATCAGTAAATTGATCCTCAAAGTGAATTGGTGATTGGCCTTGTAATTGTGTAGGGATTAAATTGGTGAATGATTTGGGTGAATTATCTCATTGTTTGGATACGTCTTTAATTAATGACATGAAATTTTTACGAAAAGAAATTTATCTAGTCCACCCTAAGAGAAAACCTAAGATCAACCCATCATCAATAATTGTTTTGTTCACATCATTTTTCTTCTCTGTTAATTAAATTATATCATTAGTTCTACAATTAAACTCTACCTCAAAGTTGGCCACTTCATAGCCAATCCATCAACAAATTTGTGTGTCTCAAGGTTTTTCTTCGGTCCCTGTGGATTCGATCTCTACTTGTACTTCAACGACCGCTTTTATCGGTAGGGTAAATTTGGGTGGAACCAATTCTCTCAATCAATGTGACTCCATAAGTGTTTTTGGGCCATCTCTTAACAAGAGCCTTCCTTTGGAAAGTATGTTGATGAAACAAATTGAATAGGGTAATCATTGGGTGTTTCCTACTCCATGAACAAAACCTGTTGGAATCCATTCAGAAATGGTGAATTCTATATGAATTATTTTGTAACCATTCAAACACCCAAAATTATACTATCTAATAAAAAAATTCTATAATTATCGATATGAAACAAAAATGGTGAACCTAATGTGAATCCTTATCTGACATGATTATGTCACCTTCACATAAGGTCCCTTTAATTTTGAAAATGTAAGAGGGCCAAAAATGATAATCATTTATACTTGTGTTAGTTTATTGAGATGTTGATTTTATGGGGTTTTATTATTTGTGTTTTTAACCTATATATCAGAATCCTTTGAAAAAGATTCCCTTCAATCCAAATGGTGTTACACTAGTTCTCACATATTTCTGACTCAAATACCATTCTTGCTAGGTTCTCATCTAAGCATAGGACACCGTTGCCAACCCATAATATTCAACCGTGGGACTAAAATGTTATAGTCCAAGAGTAACACCAAAATAGACCCATACCAACCATGGAGTATGCTCTATAGGCCCCCCAACTCACAAATCCCCACCATTTATCCACTCAGCGATGACTGATGGTCCCGAAGAAGGTGACACCAATTGTCGTCTCCATTATTTTTGGGATATTATCTATAGAAAAAAGAAATAATATCCAACATTACCTTATAAATGAATATAAAGAATCCAAAGATGGCCAAACACAGAAGAAACAAGGGTAATTTCAAAGGTATCCCTCTAGTAGTCTTCATTTCCAATGCCGCGTGACAATTAAACCTCATCATGATGAGGGTTCTAACTTTGGCTATCTGGCCACAATCATCCCAACCTAGGCATGCAAGATGACCCTCCAAGGGAAGAAAAAAATTCAAGAGTAAATAGGGATACACTTATATCCCCTACAAATAATCCCACCAATAAACTAAGGTGGAATATAATGAGCAGACACAAACACCTACCTTCACCTAGTAAGCCAGCCAGTAAAATTTGATGGAGAATAATGAGCAGGAATAAACACCTTACCACATCAATCAAGTATACCAGTAAAATTAAGAATCACACTATGAGTGGGGGAAATCACCTTTCCACATACATCATTCCTTCCAACAACCACGCCATGAAACATTCAGATAAACTATCTAGAAAGTCTTGACAATAAACATGGGGCAGGCTGTAACGACCCAAACTTTTATAAATACAATTCTCATTATGATTTAATTAAATTTATTATTATATACCATGGTTATAGAAAACACATGAAATTCATTAGTTTTATTATATACTATCATATTTAAATTAACATTAAGCATCTTAACTATTGATAATATATACATTTAACAGTGATTATATTTTTAGTATAAATAAAGGGTTTTCATATATCCAATTGACACAGACAAAGGGATGACCTCAACCAATAGGACCATACCCTACGATTCCCATTTATTGGAGCTCAAAAGGGGGATATAATCACTACTGTTTTCCCTTCACCAAACCAAAGATGATATCCAACAACTTAAGTATGAGCGAAACAGTTTATGGGAGAAGTTCAAGCTCATCGAGATCATGAACCAAACCATGTACACCGGAACACCCCATGAAAGTCTCACTGGAAAAAAATTACCCTTATGAAGTTTTAAAATGTAATAATGGGATATGTATCAAGACCCTAATAATATAAATATGTATATTTTATATAATAATTAATATATTTTCATCTTATTATTTTTTCTGTATAAATGATTTTGATTTTGATACAACAAAACACAAATTTTATATTTAGGGTAATATTAAAATTAAATTAAGGCATTTATTTTGATAAGTTAATGGGTTTTTGAAATAAATAATATTTTAATAAAATATTATTATTATTTTTATTAAATATAAATTATCAAATAAGTTTTATGAAGTCTAATGTAATTTTTATAAGGGTTCAAAAACTGTTATTGTCAAAAAACCCAAACATTCTCAATAAATGTAGATTCATATTTTAAAAGTGAAAATTAAAATAATTTTAAAATTATTTGGATAAAATAAATATTATTTTTGGAATTAAAATTTCAAAATTATCCAATGGTGAATTTTTCATAATTTTATGAGATATTCGAATGTTCAGGTAAAAATTAAATATGGTATAAATATATGATGTGTATTATGACATCATAATGACCCAAAAATGATGTAATATATATTATAAATGGTATCCATGTCCAAATATATGTTTTCCCTTTAAAAGTATATTATTTTTAGGTTATTTTGTTAATTTTATAAAGCCTTTATGAATCCTCGAAAACCTATAATATATTTTGAAGTTTTAAAATTATTTATTTAAGAACATGACACACTACCACATAAGAAAGGATAATATTTTAATTGGTTCTTCCCTTTTACTAATATAATAATTAAAAACACTCCCCTTTTTTAGAAACATCGGTAAAAATCCAATTTGAAGGTTTTTGGTTTTGATTACTTTATTATATCGAGTCCAAAACCAAAGTTTGAGAAATAATAAATAATTCCACACTCATTTTCTATATAAAACCACCACATATCCCATTTATCTTCACTAAATATTTTTTTTATAAATTTATTAATCTTCCCTACCCACTATAAAGTCCTCACAAGGTGCCCTAAATTCATCAATATTCTCCTACCAATATTTTATAATCACACTCTCAAGGTAAGGGATCCCTCACTCTTCTCTTTATTGAAGAAACTTCATTATCTTTTAAATTCATTCTCCAATTATTAATGTTGGTATATATTATTCCATATTTTCATTAAAATAAATTTTATGTATAAATTATGATATACCCCTTTCAATCTCATTAAACCTTCCCTTGAACCTTTATACACCCCCACTATGCTGTATAAATTTCACCATGATTTTCTATGCTAACCAACAGTGTAGTGAATACCCATACCCATTTCTCATCAAGGGTGTTAAACTTTATGAAATTATACTTATTTTATTGGGTAATTACATTTATGTATTGCACAATCCTTAATCGTCAAATACAATGTGATCATAAATGACTCCATGTTGTATGATCTATATGGCACACTTATGCATCTGATTGAAATGAAAGTGATGGGTGCGCTTGGAATTATAGAGCGCTACAATGAATTGGGGAATGTTTAGTGTTATGAGATTTAATTAAATGGATTTAGAGAGTGAACCTAATCCATCCTAATATTTTTTCCATCACATTTTCTTAGAAGTTATCCTTTACCTATGTTTATGATTCCATGTTTAAAGTTGTTTCCACATTTCCCATGTTGCCTTTATGTTATCATGATATATCATGTCTCATTATTCATGTTTATGATTTTCACCCCTTTCATGACTCATTGAAATTCCTATTGTATATCATGTAATAATTTCTTCATGTTATGCCATATTTATTACCATACTGGGATTTATAGCTTACCCCTTTCTTATGTATATCCTTAGGTTTTCCCAAGAATTTTTAAGTACAGATGAATATTATGATCATGTTAAGGATGTTTTCAATAATAATGATTTTTTATTCTTTTAAGTTGGTATTTAATGTCCCTAATTAAAAAATAGATAATAATTATTAATATTTTGGGTTTTATTATGTGTAATATTATGTAATAAATCTTTAATTAATGTGTAATAAATACTAGGGTTGTAACAATTGGAACCAAATGGAATTTTTGTTATTTTTGGTATTAAGATTAGAAAACTATAGTGAAATCCTTAGGTATAAGACTAAATATAAGAATTTTTTTGTAAATTTTGGTAAATTATAGATTAAGTGGTTTCCATGAAAATAGAATCTTGGACTAGGAGGTGCACCCAAATCCCCATATGAATGAATAATCTGCAATTGAGACCTTTATGCCACAATGGCCTCCAAATTTCAATAGATGATATAATACCTTAATTGTGGAACAATGAATCAACTCCATTGAGAAGATATTCTCAATTATTCAATTTTCTGAGCAATAGAAGGTTTTAATGGTTGTTTATCGTATGGAGGGAGAAGATGATAAATGGTGGACATTGATCAAGAATACAAAGATTGAGGAAGAGATCGTAGTGATGGAGTGGAAGGAGTTACAAAAACTGTTTTTTGATAAATATTTTTTTCAAATTATTTGTCTTAAAAGGGAAAGGGATTTATTTTCCCTCAAGAAAAATGATAACGAATCTATTGGGGTGTATGAGGAAAACTTCACAAGAATTGTATGATACACCTCTAACTTTTCCATTACCCGTGATTAAAAATTTGACCACTTCTTTGGTAGGCTAAAACCTAGTTTATGAAAATCCCTGGTGATCTGAAACTTTTATAGCTATGAGGAAAATGTCTGTTGTTCCCTCAAAGTAGAAATGGAGATTAGTGAATCTAAAGGGTATCAATGGGATAAGAAGAGTAAATTGTAGTTTAATACTAGCAATGCGATGGAGAAATATAATGGTGGTAAGAAATTTCAACATTCCACTTGTCAAAAGTGTGGAAAAAATCACCCTATAAATTGAGTAGGGTGACATGGAGATACATTAGTTGTGGGAAGGAAGGACACCTAGCTAGTGATTACCAGTGAGAGAAACCCACTAAAGAAATTGAGGAAAGGAATGATCCAATCAACCCTCAACACATTATTCATTGTTTTAACTTAAATGAAAAATGGAATTTTGTACACCAATTTAGTAAGCCAAGGGTTTTTAGAGACAAATAATAACCTCTTAGGTATAAATGGTGAGCTTGTTCCGTCACAATTGCTGAGGTGGATCCCAAATACGAAGTGTTGATAGGTACACTTGTTATTCATTCAAGAATATTGAGTGTAATTTTTTATTATTGTTCCACACATTCCTTAATATCAAAAAATTTTATTTGAAATATTAAAACACCACCACAAAGCATGGAAGTAGAGTTGTTGGTAAAAAAAGAAAATGAGTCAATTATTTCATCCCAAGTATATACATCCTCTCCTATCAAAATTTGTAAGATGAAATTCCTAGAAAATATTATGATACTCTCTTTGGAATAATTTTATTAAATTCTTGGCATGGATTTTCTTTACTTATATAGAGCCAACATAAATTTTAGTGAGAAGGAAATCAATCTCTATATTGAGAATCATCCTCTAATTCTATACAAGTGAAAGGAGAAGGATGAATCCAAAATATCAAGCATTGATATTATTTCCCTATGATCAAGTGTATCTAGCTCAAATAATTGAGTTTAAGGAAAAGATCACCCTTGAAGAAATTACCATTATGAGGGAATACACTGATGTGTTTCTCGAAGAAATTTCTGGTCTTACTCCCAAAAGAGAATATGAATTTTCAATTTATATTATACTTGGGGCATTACCATTATCAAAGAATCTATATAATATGACTATTATGAAACTTGAGGAGCTTAAGAAACAACTATAAGAGAATCTAGATAATGGTTTTATACACCCAAGTACTTCACCATGGGGTGCACTGGTCCTCCATCAAGAATAAGGATGGGTCAATGTGACTTTTACTTGATTATAATGAGTTAAACAAGATCACAATAAAGAAAAAGTATCCTATGCCACATATTGATGACTTATTCGATCATATATATGGATACCAATTCTTATACAAGGTGGATATTTGATCAGGGTATTATCACGTAAGGGTGAAGGAGTATATCCCCAAGACCACTTTCTATACAAGGTGTGGGAACTATGAGTTCATAGTAATCCCATTCAGACTCACTAATGCTCTAAAAATATTCATGGACTTGATGAATAAAGTCTTTAGAGGTTACCTTGATAAATATGTAGTAGTCTTTATAGACTAGATTATTATATACTCTAAAATTAAGGAGGAGAATGAGGAGCATCTGATAACTCTTCTAAATACATTACAAAAGGATAAGAATCATGTAAAGAACAAAAAATGTAATTTTTTGTTTGAATTATGTCTCATTATCATGGAATATTATCACAAGAAATGGGAAATATATGGAACCTTCAATGAAATAAGTAATTAAAGGATTTATGAGCCCAACATCTATGATAAAGACCAATAGTTTCCTTGGATTGGCTGGGAATTATCATCATTTTATGAGAAATTTATCATAGTTGTCAAAACCTCTAACCAAGATAACTTTAAAGGGAGTTAAGTTTGTTTGGAATAATGTATGTGAAGATAGATTCAAGGATTTGAAAAATATTATTATCACTAAACTTGTACTTACACTAACCACAAGTGGATAGCTTTTAATGGTATATAATTTTGATTTGAAGAAACAATTGGGATACATGTTAATACAAAATGAAAAAGTTATAGATTATACCTCAATACAATTGAAGGTTAATGAACAGAACTACCCAACTCATGATCTAGAGTTGGATGTATTGATCTTCACATTTAAAATTTTGTGGAATTATCTATTTAGGTAGAAGTGTGAAATATATAAGGATCATAAGAGTCTCAAGTATATATTCACATAAAAAGAGTTGAATATGTTCCAATAATGACAATTATATTTGACTAAGGACTATGGATTCTCAATCCACTAACATATTTGGAAAGAAAATAAATTGGCAGACACTATAAGTAGAAAAGATCCAAAAATTTTATTATTGATGATAATTGAGGAGTATTTGATCTTCTTAGACTTGAAAAGGATGGACATGGTAATCATAAATGAAGGAACATCATCAATAATTTCACAAATGATTGCTCAACCATCCCTTTTAGAGATTATAAAGGATGCTAAAAGAGATGTTGTGGGAATTCAAAAGAAAGTGGAAGCTATAAGAATAGGTAAATAAATGGAGTTCAATTTTAATGAATAAGGAGTAGTGTGATTTGGGAAAATTTGTTTTGTACCATCAAATCATAAGTTAATGAAGGAGCTGTTGGATGATGCACATAACTCGACCTTCTCCATTGATCCAGTAAGAATGAAGTTGTATCAAGATCTCCAAGATCACTATTGGTGGTACAATATGAATAAGGATATAATGGAATATACATCAAGGTGTCTTGTATATCATCAAGTGAAGGATTAAAGAAAAAAAAATCCAAAGGTATGATACAACCATTACCCATACATATATGAAAATGGGAAAACATTACCATGGAGTTTTTCACTGGTCTTCTAAAGACATTAAGAGAAAATAATTCTATATGGGTTGTGGTGGATCATATTACAAATATTTCTCACTCAATTTCAATTATATAGGACTTATCATTCGATCAACTTGTAAGGATATACATTAGGTAAGTGGGGAGGTTATATGAAACACCACTATCGATTGTATCTGATCCAGATATAATTTTTTTATCCAAGTTTTAGAAGAGTATCCTATATTCTATAAATACAGAGTTAAAATTTATCATGGATTATCACCATCAAACTGATGGATAATCTGATTGGACTATCGATACACTCAAGGAAATATTGATAGCATGATTAATTGAATTTAAATTAGGATTGTATCAATATCTTCCTTGGGTCGAGTTCTCATATAATAATAGTTTACAGTCAACCATTAAAATGACCCCCTATGAGTCCCTTTATGGGAAGATATGAAGAAAACCATCATGCTGGGTTGGAGTTTGGGAACACAAACTGCTAGGTCATGAAATGGTCGAGGAAATGGTGTAAAATATCAAAACCATTCAGTAGAACATAAAAGATTCTTAGAGATGAAAAAAGAGATTTGATGATAGTCGCCAATGAGACATAGAGTTTTAGGTTGGATACAAGGTATTCCTATATATATATCCACATAATAATGTCATGAGATTTGGGAATAAAGGGAAGATTAGTCCACAATATATCTGTTCCTTTGATATCCTTGATCACATCTGAGTGGTGGAATGTTGACTAGAACTCCCACCTAAACTATATCAATTACATTATGTGTTATACATATCAATATTTAGGAATTACATACAATACCCCTCACATGTTCTAAATCCATAGGTAGTACCAATATAGAATGAAATTTCATATGAGGTGCAGCTGATGAAGATCTTAGGTCATTGAGACAAAGTGCTACGAAATAAAAAACTTAACATGGTAGAAGTGCTATGGAGACTCCATAAGTTTGAAGATGAAATATGGAAAAAATAAGCGGTTATGAAACATAGTTACCACCAACTATTTTAGTGTATAAAATTAAAATTTCTAGTGTAAAATTTCTGAAGGGGAGACGATTGTAACTAACTAATATTTTATAAATAAAATTCCACATTTGATTTAATTAAATGTATTAGTACGATTATGGTTATAGAAAACACATGCACTACCTTTGTTTTATTATATCTTATTTTATTTAAAATACCATTAATCATCTTAACCATTGATAATATAGTCATTAAAAATTGATCATATGATTAGTATAAATATAGGGTTTTGATAAATAAAAATGACACATAAAAGGATGAGATGACCTCAAGCAGAAGGATCATACCCTATGAAACCCATTTATCAGAGCTTAAAATGGATATAAAATCACTTGGAATTTCCCTTGAACTATCCCAATATGAGATCCAATAACCTAAGCACGATAAAAACTATTTATGAGAGAAGTTAAAGCTCATCAAGATCACCACCCAAACCATGTATATCAAACCACCTCATGAAAGTCTCACCATCGAATACCTTACCCTTAGGGTGTTTTCTGATGTAATAAAGGGATATGTATCATGGCCCTAATAATATGAATATGTATATTTTATATAATAATTAATATATTTTCATCTTATTATTGTTACTTTATAAATGATTTTGATTTTGATATAATAAAACA
The DNA here is from genome assembly GCA_963277665.1 of Viscum album. NCBI lineage: Eukaryota > Viridiplantae > Streptophyta > Magnoliopsida > Santalales > Viscaceae > Viscum > Viscum album. The sequence continues at coordinate 1,670,917,730 of OY728158.1, forward strand.
CAAATTTTATTTTAGGGGTAATATTTAAATTCGACTAAGGCATTTATTTTGAAGAATTAATGGATTTTTATAATTAATGATATTTTAAAATAGTAATATTATTAATTTTTTTTAATAAATATAAATGATAAAATAATTTTTATGAAGACAAATGTAATTTTATAAGGGTTTGAAAACTGTTATTGTCAAAAAACCCATCATTTATCAATAAATGTAAATTATTATTTTATAAGTAAAAATTCATATATTTAGAAAATTATTTTCACAAAATAAATATTATTTTTCAAATTAGAATGTAAAAATCATCCAATGGTTAATTTTTCAAAATTTTCTAAGACAGTTAAATTTTTAGGTAAGAATTAAATACGATATAAATATATGGTGTGTGTTATGACATAAGAATGGCCCAAAAATAATGTAATAAATACTATAAATTGTATCCAAGAACAAATATATGTTTTAATTTTAAAATTAAATGATTTTTAGGTTATTTTATTAATTTTATAAATCCTTTATGTATCCTCCAAAACCTATAATATATTTTAAGGTTTTAAAATCATTTCTTTAAGGACATGACCCACTTCCACATCAGTAATGGTAATATTTTAAATATTTATTACCTTGAAAAAATAAAGTAATTAAAATAACTCCATTTTGGAAGAAACCATGGGAAAAAACGATTTGAAGGTTTTTGGTTTTGATATCATTATTATATAGTGTCCAAAACCTAGGTTTGATAAACAATAAAGAATTCCCCACTCATTTCCTATATAAACCTACCAATATCCCATTTTTATTCACCTAAAAACCTTATATCATGTAATTACTCTTCCCTCCTTATCTATAGTCCTCCCATGGTTCCCCCAATCTCTTAGAAGTTCCTTACAAGCTTTTGGTATCACACTCTTAGGGTAAGGGATCTCCAACTCTCCTCTTTATTCAAGCATCTTCATTATCTTATGCATTTATTATTAAATTAATAATGTCATGATATGTTCTTAAATATACCCATTACTTTAAATTTTATTTTTCAATGATTAGATAACCATTTCACTCTCAGTAATCCCTCCCTTGGACCTCTATACACCCCTGTTATGCTGCCTAAATTTCACAATGACTTTCCATTCCAACCAATTGTGTAGTGAATACCCATACCCATTTCCTATCATGGGTGATCACCTTTAAAAACTTATAATTATTTTATTGGGTACTTACATATATTTATTTCATAATCCATAATCTTGGAATAAAATGTGATGATAAATGAATCCATTTTGTATGATCTATGCGACACACTTATGCATGTGATTGAAATGAAAGTGATGGGTGCACCCGGAATTATATATCACTCCAATTCTTTGTGTAATGTATTAGTGTCATGAGATATCATGAAAGGGATTATGGAGTGAACCTAATCTATCAATCAAATTTTTTACATAATTATGTCTTGGTAGTTATCCTTGACCTATGTTTATAATTCCAGGTTTAAAGTTGTTTCCAAATTTTTTATTTTGCCTTTATGTTATCGTGCTATATCATGACTCATTGTTCATGTTTATGATTCTCACCCATTTTATGTCTCATTGATATTAAAATTGCTAAAATGTAATGTATTCTTCATGTTATGCCATGTTTATTCCCTTATTGGGCTTTATAGCTCACCCCTTTATTATGTATGTCCCTAGGTTATCCCATGCATTTTTAGGTACGAAAGAATATTATGTTAAATTTGAGGAAATTTACAACAATAGAGATGTATTACTTGTTTTAAGTTTTTATGTAATGTACCTAATTACCAAATACACTATAATTATCAATATTCCAGGTTTTATTATGTGTAATCTTATGTAATAAATAATGAATTAATGTTTAATAAAGAGAAGGGTTGTCATATAGACCCAAATCTATGCTCCCACACCTGAGTACTATCAGTATCTACCGATAGGAAATGGAGTATAGGAATATGCACACACCCCTTATGCTTCCATGGAATGGGAATAAATCCTTTTTCCATGCATTGATGTAACCAAGCACATAATGACAATTATTAAAGGACATATTCAAATTTCTACCCACATATTACAAACTATCCAGGACATAATAACAGAAGTGGTAGTGGAAGTGGGGTGGGAAAAAACATCTCCCCCATAATTTGGGTGAATCATTAATACGTCACTCCAGGAAAGACACACAAATCTATCCCCACAATTGGGGGTGACTCATCAACATGTCACTCCAAAGTAGACACACATCTCTTCTCCCATTTAGGAGGTTTGTGGGCCAAAATTACCCCATGATATATGGAAAACTGAATTTAGTCCATACCGTTGGTCAAAATGGGGGTAATCAACATATTCCAATGGCCACTCTAAGGATGAAATAAACCCCTTCCAAAATTACAAAAAACCTATCAAAAAATCTTACAGCAATATAGGATCTAACCAAACAAGATTCTGTATATGAAAATTGCTTTCCCCAGCAAGCGGTCCCAGTCACTCGAAAGAAGGAATCCAAAAAGAAGCCTTACCAAAGACGACTTGAAAATGAAGAGCCAAACTATGATCCCACTCTGAAAAATTATGGAGTTCTTGAAGCCCTTATATTCTTATCTGTATTATCTCCAGATGCTACCCTCCCATCACCAAATTATGAGAACTATAATAGTAGTTCTAGAGGTCCTCCCTGGACACCTCACCATGAAGGCTTGCTTTATGTCTAAAATTCGATCGATCTTGAGATCCCATATATTGATGAGAGCCACATAATACCTATGCATGGACAAAATATCAAATAGAAATAAGGTAATACCCTTTCTATAATCCTCCCTAAAGGTCCTCCCCAGGGTATATACTGTATGAAATCTCTTCATAGTTGGATGTTAATCTGTGATGGTAGTCCTCTACATATTGGCATTTCAATTCATCAAGAAGGTACTACCCTTGAATATTTAATTATGAGAAGCACCCTACCATGAGGCATTTTATAAAATTATTCCATTCATGTTTGATGAATTTTCATTAACAAGTGAGATACTTTCTCATATGGAAGACAACCCAACATGATGATCACTCTACAAACCACCCTTGGATCACCTGCCTTCTAATGTGACAAAGGAATTCCCAACCAATATCAATGTTTAAGATAAAGAATTAGGGAATCATCCAATTTCTTCAGATTGGGTTGATGATCCTATATATAAAGATAAAGAAGACACATTGAAGATGAGAAAATAGTTAGCTAAAAAAGATATAATAGTCATATTTTGGTTGTTAGACACTCCTCAGTTTAGCATTCTAAAAGCATTGTCGGAAGATTGTGTGTACGAAATCTTCCTCCACATACGGAACACTCTTATTCACTTGAGAGGAATGTTATTATCATATAAAAAATATCTAATACATGTTAAGGTAATAGAATGGATACACTTACAAATTGATTTGATAGATCTCTTGACTGTACAACATCCAAAATTGAAAAAGTAGTAAGGATCCCTTTAGTGTACATGTCTCGATGTGTTAAATGAATTACATCAGATAATGGAAGATTCCTCATCTAGTGTTCATATTAGAGTATGGGGTGAACATGGAGTGTTGCATTTCACTTTGCTCCCTAATCATTAAATCCCATCGAAGGTGAAATTGTGCAATGTCATAGCTTCATGCCTAATTCGAAAAATGGACTTTGTTCACAAAAAATGCTACGCTAAAAAAACCAGTCCTAGAAAACTCCCACAGTTGTCAGTTTAGAATAGAGAAATCTATCCAAATACGTTTTCATCAGGAATATGAAAATATCGATCACACCTCCTACTTAAGGTATTTCAATCTCCAGATATCAAAAATGTCAAAAATATCACAAATGTATTTGGAAGCTGGTGGATCGTGTGAAAACCATATGATACACCCAACCCATGTTCTAAAAAGGCTCCATAAAATCAATAAGGAAACCGTGATAGTATAATCTATGAAAATCCAAGAGCAACCCCAGACCATAGGGTCAAGGGATTTTTAACACAACCTTAAATTTTAGAAAACCAGGTTTGAAAGGTTATGGAAATGGATAAGGAATATCCCTATCCCACAAGGATATGTTATTTTTCACCTCAATAGTCTCCTACTCAGTGGAAGTCAGTATTCTCCTGATTAGAGGGAATTTCACAGAACAAATGTTCCAAGTTTGTCCCATACCATGATCGGGTACCCTCATTAGGAACATGCATGAAAAAATTGTCTAGAGGTTCCCTTTAGATTACCATTTGTAAAATAGTTCCAAGGTAACCATTGGAGAATAGGATAAGGCCTCACGGAGGGTGAAAATAAAGGTAGTCCCTCAAAGAGACAAATGAAACACCTGCAATGCATTGAGAATCAGTGAATTTCATTAAAACCACCGTTGTAGACCCTATATAACCTGAGGCCAATACAGAGGACCAGTGTGAGGAAGACTGGGTTCATAATATAGTACACATTGACATAATTTAACGAGGTGTACATACTTGAAACTAAAGGCTTTATATAAACTTAGGGATTACCTCAACCATTACATTACCACCTACTCATATAGTTTCTACGAGATAGAATATTAAAAGTAAGGTTAAAACTCACCAACCTCCTGAATAGGTTGAAACCTATACACTCGAGGAAAGATTTGCTCAGTAATGAGAAGATATAATAGAGTTAAGAAGACTCAATGCATAATTACTCCAAGGAAAAACTCTTATTATATATATTCGGCAAATAGAACTTCAACTCATACTCCCAATCGATGTACCTCAATAAAGGTGGGTCACACTAATGAATGACATAGAAACAGAACACCCTCTTGATGCATGGAACTGATTAATGGTATATTTAGGCCTCACAATGACATGATATCAATAATAACCTCTATTGGGAACACAACCATGATTAGTTTTGACACATCCTCATGTTCCATGACCTACAGGTTACCCACCACAGGTACAAGAAGAGCCGCCTCATATGGATATAACTGTTTCTTCCCCTACTGAAGCTCCTACTCATCCAAGCATCCCTTAAGTGATCCAAAACACTATTAAGTCATTGAAATCTTGATTGGAAGATATAGAAGAATGACATTCACTAGTGCAACTAGAAAAGAGGACTTACCCTAAATGTGTGGATCCAACACCTCCCACACCAAAATTTATGAATCCCACATTTCCAATTTCTAATGGTTTAGGGGATCCAAAGTAGTATTTTATGTATTTAATGTCCTTTTATGATCCCATCATGGAGAAACCTGTACAACAAGAAGTAGTGAAACTTAGATGATTTGTAAAAACACTAAAAGGGATAGATTTCTATGGTACACCAGTCTTCTAGCTCGGTCAATCGCATGATGGGAAGATCTCTCTCGATAGTTTCTATTTCAATTAACCTCAATGCTATAGATGGAAAAAAATCATAAACATATCAAAATAAAAATTGTGGGATAATGAGAGGGTCTTAGATTTCATTTCTCAATGAAATGGGTTAACCTACTCCCTAAACCTACAACTTCCCCAGGAATATTTTTTTCTATCTGTATAGAGAACCTCTGTGACGAGCTGCATACACCACTCATACCTATAAAATATAAAGGATAATTTCAATATCTAACCGTAGTGGCTAAAAAAACGTAAGATTATATCACACACACCAATGAAAAGTCTTGACTAATTCATGTAGATCAAGGGAAGATAACATGGAAAGTAGAGGCTGCTGATGTTATTCTTAAGCTAGCCCCTTCCCCAAATCCAGATCTGAAAATCATGCATATCACATGACCCTCCTATTGAGCATCAAATAAAATTCACACCTTATTAAGATGAGTGAATATATTAGAGTTAAAACTAGTTTTATGGGTAACAAAAAGGTATACTATTTCAAAAATTTACATGTTTCTGTCTATTTCATATTAGCATTGGAGAACAACTTGATCAAGTTGATAAAGCCCAAGATACCCAACCAATATATAGTCTAAGATATCTAAAACTATTTACCCTTACAATAGAAATTGGGGAACACCATCAAGTATTTTTTATGGAAATCCTATATAAGATGGTGGAATCTCGATAGGTAAAGATGGACAAGACACCTGTACAGGTAGCATGTGTTTCTTACACCAATCTAGAGGAGGAGTGTGAATGGAATGAAGTTACTAAAAATATTATCCAGAATTTTGGTGATTTTATGGTAAAAAATATGATCAATTTGACTCATTAAATTCTCCAAGAATAGTTGAAACTACCAACCATGCATTTAACTACTTCCGCTACGACACAACCAACTCCATTAGCACCATAGTCCTCTAAAATCCAATCTTCCAAGAAAAAAATGGATAGAAAAGTGAGAATAAAATAAAGCTATACTAACCCTACAAAGATCATAGTTTGATTTGACTCTATAGGACTACATTACTTTAGTCATAGGATCACGGGAACCACCCCACCAAATGGTACAATAAGAGTCATCCTGAAAAATGGATTCCTCATCAAATGATGAGTTGATTTTTGATTCCATTAATGTTATTCACTTAATGGATCCCCTATTGGATGATGAGTGTGACTATGAACTAGATTTCTCTAAAAATGATTGTGGAATTAGGGGAAGAGCCAATAGGGGCCGAGGATACAGGGGAAGGCTTGGTCGTAGCATAAATCATTACTCTATCCATATCCTCTCTCAGACCATTTAAGTGGTTGAAACTCATGAGAGATCCCTCCTACAAGCTCAAAAAGAGAAATAAATCTCCCACACACATGCCAGGGGACACCCTAACCCAATCATTCTGGAAGATAGACTAGAGTATGAATTGTCACCAAATCAACCTTATTGCACAAGCAGACCTAGTCGACCTATCCCACCAAGGATAGAAATGCCTCTAAATCCTGTTCCAAGGGATGGTATGCCTACATGAAGTATCTAAGTTCCTAAATTTCCTACAAAAGAGAATTATCACATTGTGAATCATAGATATTTATCCCAAAATTATGAAATTTTAAATGAATTTTCCATGTTTCAAGACAAATTGTCAATACAAGATGCTCTGAGTCTATCAAATGACCTTTAAGAAGCACTCATAGAGTATTTTATAATCCCTCAGGAATTTGAAGTGGAAGTTTATACTGTTGAAGTATATCATGCAGAGATAGATCCTATATAATACCGCATGATCATATATTTCATGAAACAACACAAATATCCCCTTATAAAATGAAACATTAGACCTTTTTATGTATCTATCAGAAGAAATTACATTGATATCTGATGATATTTCATTAAAAATGGACTTGGAGTGAACCTCATTCCAGTCTAAACACAACTCCAAATGGGCTACTGAGAGGACCGCTTATCCCATTCTACTCTAATGTTATAGTTTTATGAAAAGAGTGAGGAAAATACTCTTGGTGGAATCTATCTCAAGGCCCAATTTTTGGACTTTGTATCTGACTCAGAATTTTTTTTCTAGAAAGACATGACTTTAAATGTTTTTTTGGGAAGACATTGGTTTCATAATAAAATGAAAATCACCTCATCATACCACCAATGCCTCAAAATTTAATTAATGGACAAATTGGGACGTTTTATGTTGATAATTCCCCATTCAAATCCCACGAAACCTAGTACATTGATGTAGTGTTCTAATAGAGGGAAGGGAAAAAACCCATGACCAATGGTGTTGCTCGGTTCATGTCCCAAAATAGTATAGAAATAAACCTATATGATCACTTAAAATAGATCAGTGATGAATATGTTCTACCTATCCATCAAATTGAATGAATGAGACTAAGTTTAGGTGCATGTTCAATAAAATTGATGATATCCGTCATGAAAACCAATCCTGGAAACATTGAAAATGCCACAGATTCTTCAGAAAGTGGTGTAATATTGGATAAAAAAGTCCTCACTCCATCCAAAAATCCCCAAAAGATCCATACCTAATCAACTGGTCTAAGAGAGAATGAATATACTCCTTATATATCCCTCACTCCATCCCCTCCAGAGCTATAAAAACACCCTACATTATCAACAAGGTCATAAGAAGTTTCTTCATCTTCTGGATGTGAAAATGTCAACGCCCCTAATAACTCTAGAGAGATTACTCCATTACCTACTTCCCCTCATATTAAGGAAGAAGAAAAAGATAAATAGGAATTGGAATAGGATGAAGACCTATGGGATTCCCCTCTACCATTCAAGGAAGGTGTCTCTTACATAATTGAAAAACTCAGAGAAATGAATATGGGTACAGAAGGAGATCCCTGACCCACCAGGATCAATGAAACCATGTATTCTATGGAATAAGAGGTATACACCTAATTATTGAAGTAAAATCGAGACATTTTCACCTATAATTACATAGATATTATAGGCCTCGATCTTGAGGTGACCACTCACCACCTGTGATTTCCAAAGAACCATTAGGGATACAAACAAGCATCCAGAAGGACACACTTAACTCATGTATCCAAAATCGAGGCTAATGTTGATAAGATTATCAAATCCAATTCCATGCGGGAATTCCATTATCTGACATGTATAGGCAATATATTCCTGATAAAGAAGAAGAATGGGAAAATCAGGGTCTGCATCAAATTTAGAGATCTCAAACGGAACTGACTGAAAGATGATTTCCTAGTCCTAATCATAGAACTACTAATTAATAAAAAAATAAAATATCAATCCCTATCTTTCATGAATGACTATTATGGGTATAATAAAATTAAAATAGCCTAACAAAATAAAGAATCCACCAACTTTGGGGAAACCAGGGAGTACTTTTTATCTGTCAATGCCCTTTGGATTTAATAGTGACGAGACCACATACCAACATGTCATGAATCACATTTTCAAACCCTTCATGGGGAAGTTTGTTGAAGGTTACATAAATGAACATGTGTTTAAGTCTTGGCAGTGTTATGATCACTTAGATTATCATGATAATATCTTAAACAAATTGTAACAATATAACCCAAAGATGAACCCCTTGAAATGTACTTTTGAGGTCAACTTAGGGAAATTTATCAGCTTTATCATACTCTATCATGGTATCTAAGTCAACCCTAATAAGACAAAGAATATCCTCAATATGTCACAACCTGATAGCCTCAAAGCGTTAAGGGGTTTATTGGTACACCTTTACAACATCCAACACTTTATAGACAACCTCTTGGGAGAGTGTTTTCTCTTCACAAAGTTGATGAAGAAGGCAATCACATATCAATGGACCAATGAATTCCAGGAAGAATTTGATATCCTTAATAAATATATCTTGATTAAAATAGTTTCAATACCACATTTTGAGGGGAATCCAATAATTTTATTTTTAACTACGGAGAGTGATCACTAGGTGATTTCATTTCACAAAATAATGATGATCGGAATGAAAAAAACCTTTAATATATTTTTCAAACCATACTTGAAACTAGGAATTGTTATTTAGATATCTAGAATTGATACCTGGTGATAATCTCTAAGGTTTAAAAACTGAGGCATTACTTGCAACACCATGAGTTCCACTTGGTCTATTGAAATAACCTTCTAAAATACATCTTCATCTCTCCTTGTTAACTGGACATTTGGAATAGTGGACTGATCTCCAATAGCATTTTGAAATATATTTTGTGCCTCAGAAAGTAGTGAAAGGCCATGATCTGATATATTTTCTTATAGAACAACCATATGTAGGATTTTTTTTGTTAAATACAGAATTTCCAGATGAAGAGATATTTTCTATTCATGATATCCCCCATACAAGGGAAATGTATTTTGATAGTTTATCCAAAATCCAAATAGGGAAGAGAATAGAATACTCTAATCTCAACAAAGTCAGGTTGGGAGTCATGCTCATCTCTCCAGCAAAGGAAGTATTTCCTTACTCCTTCCCATTTTCATAAGGATGTACAAAAAATGAGGATGAATACTAGGTCCTCATTGTAAGCGTAGATCTATGACTTCATATAATAGTGGGACACCTAGAGGTGAAACGTGATTCAGATTTGGTAATCAAATAGATCCATGAGAATTATTCCTTTATAAAAGAAGAACTAACCCCCTTTTATTATTATTTTTGAGGAATAATGGTAAAGTTCCCCTCAAATCCATCATTGACTCACATCCCATGATCATGGAATTCCCAGGCAGATGAATTGGAAAATTTATCAACAAATTTGGTAGATCCATATCAGGATGATAAAATAATCCAAATTGCACATCACCAAATGGTCTCTACTTTTACTCATGTAATCATGTAAGAGGTCAATGAGGTTAATCTTGTTCCTAAACTAGATGGTATAATGACTATATAGATGATACCCATTGTGGACTAACTTCACAATAGAGTGCTCTCATCATACATAGCTATAAAAGATCAAATCGGATGATGAGAAACCAACTTCACTCTTTATGATGGACCAAATCACCAAAAATTTATCTATAAGAAAGGTTTTTATGGGGTCCTTCTAAGATAAATTGATGGAAAAGAGACCATTGATGTAATTAAGGAAGTATATGTAGGATCCAGTGGTTCCCACCAATTAGAGTTCTAGATTTCCAATAAAATCTGACGATTTTAATACTTCAAGCCTTCAATGATACATGATTGCACAAAATTCACCAAGAAATTTCATTCCTTCCAAGTGAATTATAACTTCATCCACTAACCCCAGAGTTTCTACATACATCCAAATACTCTTGGACAATTTCCACATGGGGAATGGATTTTGTAGGGTTTTATCCTTTAGCTATGGGAAATAAGTTAAAATACATCCTAATTTCTAAAAACATCTTCTCCAAATGGTCTAAGGAAATACCCCCCAAATAATTTATGGAAAAAAGCATCATTAGCTTTGTAAAATCCAACATCATTACTATATTTGGTGTTCCTTACTCAATATTGATAGACAACGACACTAATTTCTATTATGCTGATTTGGAGAAGCTGTATCAAGAGTACAATATCAAGTCTAACCACTCATCCAGCTACCACATAATATATAATGGATAAATAATCTACTTCAACAATAACCTATAAAAATAATATAGAATATTGTGGAAAAGGATAAAAATTATTAACCTAATAATCTCTTTCATTCCTTGTAACCCTACTAGACCATAACCCATATTGCCAAGCAAGATACCACATAATGAATTGTTTATGGAATAGAGGCAGTCCTACCCATTTATTTGCAATTTCCCTCACTCTGAATTTCCATACGTGATCAACTATCCATATATGAGAAATCTTAGAAATGTATGGATGGATTGGAATGACTTGATGAGAAAATATTTCATACCTTTCATCACATATAGGTCCATAAAAATCAAATAGCATGGTCTTTCTATAAGAAGGTCCACCTCTATTCATTCCTCTAAGGATAACTAGTACTGGTCCTCAGAACTATGATGATACTAGGGAAGAAGCTTTCAAATATTTAGGTAAAGTGTGATGAACCTTTTTTCATTCAAAAGTTACACTCTAATAGATATTATTCCCTAATATTGATGGATGGAGAGTTCATTATGGCCCCTACTAAGGCAATATTTATCAAGAAATACTTCACATGATAAAAGATCATGGAACATCTCAGCCGCATGACGTTAGAATGTGTAGTCAATATTTGTTTCATGACACTAAAAAGTTTTAAATTTCATCCACATAACAAGATGATGAACTATATGACACTAACATCCTTGTTGTATGAAATTAAACTGTATAGTATCATGGTCTTATATGCATGACTTTAAAAGTCACACCATATGGTCCTAGTCATATAACCCAAACTTCAAGACATCATAGTCCAAGCTATAATACTTTAAACTAAATAGAATAATATCATAATAACAAGATGTTAAACTTTATAAAAACATCCCTTCCACATGATGTAAAACATTCAAGGTTCACATCCTTGTTTCACAACATAAAACTGTATAACATTTCAATCCATGATTGAGATGATCATAATCTTCAGTTCTAGTATCCCACTACATCATTATTTAATAACAACATGTGTCTTGATTCCTATCATCATAGGATACATTGTGACACTCAAATATTCAATCCTAGGTCCAACCATGGGACAAAATGTCCCTCCCTATGTATGGGTTAGAACTATATAAGGAACCTTTCTAAAAATACATGTGGATTGATTCTCATTTCAATGAGATACATAGTGATTTCTAGACCGCATGTCCTAGGCACAACCATGGGGTAAAAAAACCCTTTCTCCTACAAAAAATATATTTAGGAGACCTTCACTCATTCTCCTTCATCTAAGATCCCATCATGGAAACAATAATATTCCTATCCCACTTTTAAACAACAAAAATCAATGTAGGGGAACTCAAACTCCATGGATAGTAATGGATTTTTTTTATGACAAGAAATATTCCTTCCATACATCATAATCCTTGTCTTGGGAAATTTTGGATCTCTATAAGCTTCTGTTGGCCATCTGGAATAGGAAGTTAGATTCCCAAAGACACCTTTTTTCTGAATATACAATAATATGCCCTAGTCACCTTTCCATAAGTCTCCCACCAAAAGTTCCTATCATCTATAAGATTACACTGTTTGAATATATAGTAATATGTTTTTTTATTTACATAATTCACCCACCAAAATGGACTATTAACTAGAGGTGCATTGGTCCTTAGGAGAGGCCTCTTCTATCTCGGCAATCCATATTAAAACTATGCTCGGAACCTGTTTCTTGAGTATTAGTCTGTGGCCATTCCTTGTACATTTATCCACACCACTTCTCTTGATCTTATAACCCTCAAGATTATGCTTTAAAATTTCCTTCCTCACGCTCAAAGTATATCAGATCATCATTTTCCCACTCATCCTTCCACTATTTTTCTTTTCCATGACATATCATCCTTACCACATGATATAAAAATGAATAGAAAATGTCCTCCCCACATGAAAATAAATTAATGGATTTCAAGAACTATGTATGGATTTATTCTCACTTTAAAGAGAGATGTAGTGACACCAAGATCCCACATCCTGGTCCAGACACCAGAAAATCCAAATATCCATATTCTTCATTTTTATCATCTTATGTGTGGTAGAGGAAATATTTTACAGTTTGTTTTCCTCACCTAGAATAGATCACATGGGGTTAGTATATTTGGTGAATGATTCTCAACATTATCAAGGGATATCAATTCACATTAGGGTTACTATGGTCCTGGTTGAAAGACCTCAAAAGGCATACCAAATGCCTTTACCATATGACATTAAAATACATGGTTGACACAAATTTAAGAACTATTTGTGACTTGATTCCTACTATGATAGGATAAGTAGCGGTACCTAGACCTCTATTCATGGGACCATTCACAAAATTTCCTTTTCAAAGTGGAGAAACATTTCCATTCCACATTACTTTAAATTTCTTGGTTCTTTAAGAACTATATATGGCTTGATTCTCATTCCCATGAGATACATAGTGACACATGAATCCTACATCCTAGTCCAACTGCAATATAGGAAATTCCCCCAATCTCCCATGAATGAGTCATATCTACATAAGAGGATTCAATATGGATTATCACCCAATTCATGATCCAGTATTCAAAAACAAATCCCCTTCTCCACATAATAATTCAATCTTTATAAGAAATATTTTCTAGAACTAAACATGGCTTGCTCCGAAGAGATATGTAGTGACACCTAGGTCCTATACCTTGGTCCATATACAATATTATTTTTTCACGTTGAGTCAACTTCATCCTTACCATATGATGTTAAATTTTGTGGTTGATTTCATTTCTTCATGACACTAAACCAAATAGGTTTTTAGAACTACATATGGATTGATTCTCACTCTAAAGAGAAATGTAGAGATTCCTGAGTCTTTTTCCTTGGTCCAACCTCAATAAAAAACCCTTTTCCTTAATTTGTTTTAGTACTGTATAGTAAAACGTTTCTCCCATTATTGGGAAATTTTTACTTGAAACAATCCTTCCATATTTTGGTACATTACTTCCACAAACCAAACTCTGTGTATGGGGAAATCTGAATCTCCATAAACTTACTCTATCCATGAAAAATGGAATGTGAGAACCCTAAGGATTCCTTTGTCTAACTATGCAGTAATACACCCTAGTTGTCTTTGTATAATGTCACCCACAAAAGGTCTTGTCACCTAGAGGATGCCACTATTTGACTATACAATAATACACCCTAGTTGGATTTGCATAAAATCACCCACAAATTGGGTTTGTAAACTAGAATAACATTAGTTATTAGTAGAGACATCTTATATCTCCATAATCCCTTCCCACCATTTTACTCTTCTAATATGGAAACCCTAGATTACAACTTACAACCTCCCCCCTTCATACCTGAAAATGATGGAACGTTACTGAAATGATTACCATGAAAGGGAGAATTATTAATATTTGGATCAGAGATAAAGGAACTTAAATTATAGCCCCCAATTTCCTTTCTACATTAACTTAAACTTCATATCATAAACATCATAGTCACAAGATGTTAAACTATATAAAAAAATCATCACCGTAATATGTTAAATTTCATGGTCCCTATCCTGGTCGCATGACATAAAACTGAATGATGCTTTAAATATTGTTAGAGAGGGTTATCCTCCCTAATGTTAATCATTCAATAAAATGTACCCTCCTTTACACAAGCCAAATTTATGTAGGAGAATTTTCCACTTCATAACCAATTCCAATACAAATTATCTCTTCATTCACAGACTCCTTCACTTAGTGAACCACCCTTCAAGATCATGAGAAACCCACACTTTCACAAACTACTCGACTATCAGTAATAGAATTTCACATTCCTAATGATTTGTTTTTAATATGTAGTAATAAACCCCAGTTGGATTTTTATAATACTCCCACCAAAAGAGATTATCGGTAAGAGTATTCCAATTTTTGACTATACAGTAATATGCCCTAGTTGTCTTTCCATAAGTCACCCACAAAGGGCCTATCAATAAAAGGAATATCCATCATTGGAAGTGACATATTATATCCTTGAAAAGCCTAAATGATAACATTATGATACAAACCACATTTCAAATATGGTACATGGTCTTTCCTTTTATATCTATCTCACATCATGTTTATGATCCAGGAATAAAAAAATTGTGATTCAAAATTCCCATTTATATATCTAAAGAACATCAAAAAATTCTTGTTCAATAATCCTTGTTTGGTTAATCATTACAAAACACATGGTCAAAGTTATTTGACCAAAAAATCATTAAAATTATTCCAACTTACATTATTTCAAGCTACCCACAAAAAGAGGCACAATACCCACTAGGTTGAAAACCCTCAAAGGGAACCCTGGGTAAAGTCTCAGCTTTCTAGACCTATGATTTTCATGGTTTAGGAAATAATCAAGAAATGAAAAGATATGTGGCCCAAAAAATGTTATGATGAAAACCCACAAAGGGTGTACTAAGAAAAATAAAAGTCTCACCCACTAATTCTTCTTCATATTGGATATAAGAAAAAAATTGGGTGATGATAAAAAATACAAAAAGCTCATAGGGTTGTCCATATAACCCTAGAAATAGTTGAAATAAACTATCTAGGTCCAAATTCCTAAGAAACAATTAGGGTGATCCCTCATCCATATCATTTTAATTGTAAGTTGATGATGTTTAATCAAATGGGACATTGTTAATGTTATATTAAGATTGCGATAAAGATAAGAATACAAGAACATATGATTGAAACAAAAATAATTTTAATTTATATTCTAAAATGCAGAGGAATTCCACATGATGGAGTCTCTCTACCAAATTTTATAGGTGTTCCTCAAGATAGAGTTTAAGATGATGAGCTGTGGCTCGAAAATTTTCCACAGCTTATCTGAACCCAGCTAGTTGTGTGGTAATGGCCTCTTCAACATGATGAAGATTTCCTTTCTCTACAGCCACACCATCATCACCTTATGTCAATAACCTCTTCAAGTAATGTTGTATTCATACCATCTCTTACATTATGTTATTTAGTTATTCTTGGAGGCATAGCATTTGGATAGATTTATTATCTAGACGGTGATGATTTTGCTCCACCTCCTTGGAATGATTATACTCTGCCTAGAAGATAGTAACCCTAAGATCTTTAAACCAGCTTGTTAACTATGACTCAGCTTGATATGACCTTAAATCATCTTCCCATTGCTGATTTATCAACTTCATGACATGGTAGATCATGCGATAATCAAACCCAATATACCATGAAGTGTAAAAAATGGTTGGAAGTTGGTGAAGTTGTGATGGAAGGTCAGCAAGAGGCATCCCTGAAATTATATTCCAGATGTCTTGCCTAATGATACAGTGTGTATTGCAAAGAGCGTCATATGTCTCCAAGTCTGACTTAGAACAGATTTCATAGGGAGATATATATTCTAGAATTGACACACTTAGTGAAGCACCCAACTATAATTCCTCTTCAATTGAATCACTTTCTCCTATTGAATTAGCACAGAAGCTCCCACCTCATGCTTGAACACTAAAGTTGACGATGCTGAATAGAAGGTGGAACCCCACATTAACATTAGGAAGTTAAAAAACAAAAAGTTATTAAAATAACTATATAATTTTACCATAATCACTTATTGTTGGATCAATAGCTAGAATCAATGCCTATTTGACATCACCTATCTCAATGCTTTTGTTAGGGACCTCTTAACATGGTTCATCCTCCAAAATGTTACCAGTAACTGGGATGGAGGGACCTTGGGGATCTCCCACTTTAGTTTTATCAGATGTTACTCCCTCATAAATAGAATTTTAATGGAATTTAAGGACATGATCATAAATTACCTTGGTAATGTTCTATATAGAAATTTTTTTACAAGTCAATCCCTAGTGTAAGACATAAAATGAAATGTGTATGGCTGTGTTTGAAAAATAAAAATAAAAATCAAGTCCATAAAATTACCTATAAATGTCCAAAAAATCCTCCAAATAGTAAAGTATATTACTACATTTGAACCTATCCTAATGTTAGGTTATTTTATTAACCATTTTTTCAAGTCTCACAACATCCTCACCGGTAGGGGTATCCAAGATGTGTAGCTCAAGAACCAAATTGGAACTTATATTGATTCTATCTACTAAACTCTCAGAAGGTAAAAAATATCTAAAACCCATAGGGATGGGGTCAACACAAAAACCTTCATAAGACCATGTAGGATCCCTATTATACCCTTCTATAGCTGGGACAGGGCCACTGGTGGTTTTTGTAGGGTCCTCTAGTGTATGTGAAAGTTTAGAAATATCATGAAGAATAAATTCAGTAACCAGAACATGTAACATTATGATATACATATAAAATTACCATTTCCCTATCCCCTATAAAAAATAGTGGGCATAGACATGACTTAATCTCTGGGAACTTCATCTTTAAAGGGATGGATTCATCATTATGACTATGTGCCTCCTATGGGATGTTTCCCTCGATCCTCAAAGGATCTGTGTTGAACCCCACAAGGGAGGAAAGTGAAATGGATCCTATAAAAGGAAATCAAGGTCAAATTATTATTTTAGGAAAGTCATGAGATAAAATTATATTGAAAAGAATTACTATGGAGCATACATTGAGCTAACTTCCTCACCCTATTTTGTTTATTTTCTCAAGATGGTGAGGGTCCTGTATCAGTCCTCATAGTAACGGGTATTAGAGGTGGTAGTTAACAATACCCTCCAAAAATTTCCTCCACCAGCATTCTTTGAACTGTGGATAGTTTTATGAATTTAGGAGACTCATCCGCTACTTTAATAGGGGTTCCGGTGGGCCCATATTTGGGTGAATCAAGGGAATTTTATAATGGTTCTTATTCTTATCCTATAAAATGTATGATAGGTCCCTTAAACATAAACGATAGTGGATGAAGGTAGAAGAAATAGAAGGGAGAAGAGAGAGGTTCCTCATTAGGGTCAATACAATCATCCAATTCCTCTTTGGAGTGATTAGCTACCCCCTAAATAGAAACTCGATCAAACATGCCAGATACTCACTTTTTAGTTGAGATCCAATAATTTTTTTCATATATCAACATTTATAGCTCCCATAAATATTACCCCTCCTTAGTAAAATTGTTATCGGGGTAAAGATCATAGGGTTGTCAGATATACCCCAGCTATGGGATTCATACGTTGTCATGTAGAAATACCCACATGTAGATAATGTCATGAGTTATTCCATACCAATATTGGATTACTAGGGGTTTCACATAATCTAGTACTAATGTGAATGGCTGTGAGGGAGACCCAATATCTTATGACTTTGAAGTATTTTTATTACTATCTTATCTCGGAAAATACTGGGTGCCTAGAACCCAAGTCTCCTCCTAAGAATGATGACTAGAACACTTTGGTCTAGAAGATGTGATTTTATAAACCCTGGTCAGCTCAGTAGCTCTTTATCAAGATCACTTCGAAGTATTTGAAGCTTCAACATCTTCACATTCAGATTGAACCATCCTGTTTCACATTCCATGACCAACATTTTTCATAACTGATACTTGAGGAACATCTTTCATCAACACCCCTTGAGGGTATAAATAAATCCAAGAACACACATACCTAGATTCCTTCCCAATCAATAGACCTAAAAGAGGTAGCTTGATTTATATTTGGCATACCTCCAAGTCCATCAGGATCGAGAATTTCTATCCCACAATTTGTTTTTTCTCAAATTGAAAATGCATAATGTGAGAGACACTTTTCTGTTGTAGAAACTTGAATTTGTGTAAATAGTGATAGAGATTATGACTTATTTATGATCTCACTATCAATACAGTTCACTAATACAATCTCTCTGAATTCAATAATGTATGACCTCAGACCATCATCACCTTTTACATTGTTGGTGAATTTCCTAGTAAGAAGATCACCATAAGGGAAGAAGTTGAACACTCCTGATACATTCTTAATCCTTAAGACTTCATCATGTTCCAAAAATAAGGCTGTATACTGGAAACATCTTGAACAAACAAGAAAAATTGGTCTCCAAGGAATTTAACTCCACTTAATATAGAATAATAACTGGAGTGTGATGCAATCCACCCCCATGACACATGAAATGGCCATTAAATTATGAATGGGGAATATCTAGTGTACATGTAGTAAAAACCATTAGATATTCACTAGGATGGGGGAAACCAACCCTATGTGGATCCCTTATGCCAATTTTTATGCCATAACAAATTTCTCTAGTCTCACACCACCATTGGATTCAAAGACTAGTAGATGATATATATTATGACAAATTGCGAGGAATCCATCCAAACAAGTCCTTAGAGAAACTTTAGGATTGACCTTATAACCCCAATGGGTATACTGGCCTTACTCTAATGTATGGAAGAACATTACTAGAGTGCTCCAATTTTCTAAAGTGAGGAATCATATAGGGCGATGATAAGCGGGGATATATAATTATGGATTAAGGAAGCCTTTATCCAAGATTAAATATGAATATAGCCCCTTGGGTGAGGGTCTCCCTTAATATCTCAGGATAAATGAAATAGTTCATGGTCCGAAGATGAAATCATTTCAATATTATCCTCCTCCAAATTAAATTTTATTTCATTTTGAAAAGATCCCACAAAGGGTAAAACATTAAACCTCGCAAAAGAAACAAGATACTGCAGCATAAAACAACCACGAGACCAATAGTAAAAGCATACCTCACTAGGTTAGTTGCCCAGCTGGATCAGCCCAGTACTTCCATGCTAAGTATTTGATGTTGATGTCTGGGTGTGAGGCGATGAAACCCTCTAAATTAGTTGCAAGAAAATCCATCAACTCTCGGAATGAGTCCATATCAACCAGAGAGACAAAATCTAGGAACAAAACATCAAGTTGAGATGTGTACCACACCATCTGTTCTAGGATGAGATTATCTGGATACCTCCCCTGCTCGAGTCTCTCCCACTCCTCCGCTATCAAGGCATCATCCCCAAGTCTTGACCTACTGATCTCTTCTTTTGTAGCCTTCCCAAACTTACTGAACGCCGCTATCATCTTTCCATTAAGAACCATGGGTCTCATAATATCCCCCTTCCAGTCACCCAAAGATGCATCCACCTCCGAGGGGATGAAGTCTAAGAGAGCTTCTAAAGAGGCCCCCTCATAGCTTTGGCTCATGACCCCCGAAGAAATGCCCTTCCTTCCCGCTGCTCTAGCTATCATTGGTTTAGGAAGGTAGGAAGAGTCTTTCTTTTTCTTGGTCTTCTTATTTGAAGGTGATGGAAAGTCCCCAAAATCCCAAGAGTCTTTTCTCCCTTTTTGCCTGCCTGAGCGAAAAGAACCTTCAACAAGGGCATCCGCTTCCCAGTCAGAAGCCAATGTATTAACATCATCAATCTCTCTATCATTAATGAAAAACATTCCAGGAGAAGAAATCTTATCCATCACCTGACTTGTTTCAACACCTCCAACTTGCTTCGTCTTCTTTTTGGATCCCACTGATATCCAACCATTGTCATCTTTAGAGTTAGGGACAACCTCTTCTAGAGGCACTGAGGTCCCCTATACTTTCGGTTGTACATTAGGACATACCTTTTCTATGCCTGTGTTTTCCTGTTTGTCCTTTCAATATTATCCTATGTTGCCTTTAGCGGGATAAACTCATCATACATATAACCAAGGATAGGGTCTCCATTGATCTTGTAGATTCTCTACAGGATAATTCCAACTTCTCTATACTTCATATTAAAATAATTTTTCTAATGAATTCATTAGATCAATAGTTTAGGAATGATGTCTGGGTTCATGTAAACATATGTTGTCCCCACCCAAATGGTCTCATAAATTATGACTTATTATAGCTCAGTATTTAATTCTACACAAGTTTAATACAAACAGTTTTCCCATATCTATTCAAGACTGAATCCCCCTATATAGAGGAATCCACAATACTCCTTAAAACCTTGTTATTGTTCTATCTTGGAAGCATAAAAGGTTGAGTCATATCAACGAGGTTTTGATTATTGGGTGTGTGACTTCAGATATGGGGTACATCGGCTGTGGTGCTTGAAATAGGTAGTAAGAACTATTATTTAATTGATGCATAAACCCTTATAAAAGATGTTGGTGGTGGGAAAATTAGTATATTCCATGAAACAAGACTTTAGAAAGTAACTATGACCCTTCAACATGCAATCATCTCTTAGAATTACATGATCATGCAGAGGTAGTTGGTCACTTCATGGATTCTCACACTGCTTTTACATCAGGTGCTTCACTAAGTCTGGGATATTAGAGACAAACATATCATAGTAATATGGCCTGACATCTTTGATCATCTTTGAGACAAATTAAACATCCTGTTCATGGGATTCCATCAGAGTATCCATTGAAGATCTTTAAAAACACATCAATATTTTTATCAATGTTAAAATATTGATTCTAGAATGTTTAGAAATTTTGGAAAACGGATGGCCTCATATAGGTCCCTCGAATAGGTTCTTATTGTAGGACCCTTGAACAGGTTCGTCAAACATTCCACTTGATAATGTGATCCAATATAGACCGGTCTCTTAAAAGGTTGTACCATGTACATGTACGAGGAAGTTATTCAAAAGGAAGTACAGACGGATTTCGTGATGAGAGAAGATGTACGACATGAACAGAGGGAATAAATAATTGTTATAAAACCCTAATTATAGACACCAATGGTCTACATATTGGACATATTTATAGGAACTACACCACTGAAATGCATGGGTGACCTACACAACCTTTAGAATAATTTCCTCCCTCCACCTCAGGACTAGACCCTCTTCTTCTAATCAAATCCAATCCTGAGGGGTGGGGCGATTTTTTTGACACTCTATTTTTTCACAAGGTATTAAAATATTTAATGAAAAATACTTCAAGTGTATGATAGGTGAATAATCCCCGAGGAAGGATCAAGGGGAACTCACCTAAGTCAGCCTGAACACACCCATCCCACACTCTAAAAGGCTAGCGCAGGCCCCCTACACAGATATGAAGAATCATCCACCCTTGCACGGAGTACCTATGCTAGGTATCTACACTGGGTGTTGGTGTAGAAAACCCCCATTAAATATGGTCCCATGTTTTCCTATAAATAGGACCATGGGGATCCTCATTGGACACACTAGAAAAATGGAAGAGTCCTCTAAGATTTGGCCACGCAACCCCTTCACCTAGGCCCCCAAAAATCCTTCAGGTAGCTCTCCAAAACTCAATAAAATATGGAATTGAGGGGGATAATGGGATAAAAATACTTCTAGGGTCTGAAGAAAAAGACACCTACACGAGTACCCCTTTCCCCCTAGTTGGCAAGATTTAGCAAAAAGGTCCCTTCCCAGACCTGAGACATGCATGATACCCTTCCAAGGACATATAAGGAAACCCTAGGTGCCTAAAGCAAGGCCTCCCCCAAGTGTTATTACCCAAGTTTTTCATCACCCAAGAAATCTACATCTTAAACAGGATAAACCCTATGCAAATGACTTCCATTTCCTACCAAGTAACCCTGCTTGAAGCACCTTCTACTTTCCAAGCCTTGACCAGTGTGAGACACCTTCTAAGCCCTCTTTCAAGCCACCAATGGTAGGTATTCTCTTACTTTGTATCAAGAATATGAGGGGGACCAAATTGAAGCCTCTACCAAATCCTCTATAATTTTATGACCATGGAGAGATACAAACCAATGTGTATCCCATGTTTTTGTACATTTTATTGGTTATATGTGTCCTGAACTTGTCCTACCTAAGAGGTAGGGTCTGTAGGGTGCATGAAGTTATGTATCCCATCAGTCACAAGGGCCCCAACCCTGGGGGAAGATTCAAAGAACTAATGGTCTCATATATGAGGGCTTGGACCATTTACTAACTAAGACTAGGGACACTTGCTTCCAGGAGGGATGAAGAGGATCACACTTTCTTTTACCTTTTAGGGTTAGTGGATAATCCTCCTCTCTTCTCCAGGAACCAAGAGTAGGGAACACCTCTTGGATTCAGCTCCAAGCATTTTCTTATGGGCCATATCTAGATGGGTATTTCAATGTGACCATCTTGGATACAAAATTGGAGGATATGGTCACCTCAAAGCCCTTGATTCCTCTCCTGTATCCCCAAACACTTCCACCCATGGAATAAGGATCACATGGTTTACCAAATATTTTAATTCCTCTTGTTTCTCACATACGAGAATTAATTATGTGGGATTATAGGCTAGTTGCAATCATGACATCCACACTGTCAGATTCATGTCTTGGAAGAGAATATTTTTATGAATCATCCTCTTTCCTTCCTTCAGAGGGCCTCCATAAGAATGGGTACTTAAATCCAAGTATCAATATCAAAGGGATACATTCACCATGAGAAAAAGGTTATCCTCCTATAAATTGTAATCCCCCAAAACATTCCTCAATCCTATCAAAGGGCCATATTACCTATGAGACAAACCTTCAGAGGGCCTCTATAGGAGACGGTCATTATAACCGAAATTTGTGGATTCTTATCTAAATGGGATACGTAAAAATCCTTCTTGAGGTCCAAAACTAGCACCATAAATCAACCAGAATCTCATCTAGGATGCATTCCCAATATGTTCATGTATAACCTTGGAAACCACATCCCTTTTAGCTTCCTTGGGATACTTCATCATAAGTCCCACACCGAACTTTGACTAGGAACATTTCGATTAGAAATCATTTCCCCATGATGTTAAACTTCATGGTTTAGTCCTCATCACATAACCATAAAATGCCTAATGTGTCACGTTAAGTGGCACCAAACTATGTGGGTTCTGATTCATTTCATGAGGATACATAAGAATCCAATCTCATGGGTCCGATCCTGACATCAAAATAACTCCCATCTCTCTGAATGATGATAAACTCTAGAGTGCCCCACTGTGTGGATTAAAAATACATTATAATAATAAACAACCAAAGAATCTATAATTATCTCATAAAAGGGTACCATTGATGGAGAAACTCATATACATATATATATATATATATATATATATCTATATTGATAAAGAACCTCATATACATATAGATGATTCTATGTTCCATGCATGATAATAATTGAATGTTAGCCTAAAGGCGATGGCCATAATACTTGGGGATGAATAAAGGATTCATGAACATGTATGAAATATTTAATATAGTCTTAGAGTAGGAAATAATTCCCACCAAAAGGTTGTTATGATCCTGACCTCCTATCCTATAGACCAATGTGAGTCCCCAAGAATTTTGGGCCATCTCTCAATAACCGCCTTCCTTTGGAAAGTAGGTTTGTGAAACATCTCAAATAAGAGAAAATTTGGGTGGTTTTAGATCTATAAAAAACACCTATTATAAACCATTCAAAAATGGTGAATTTGATATGAATGATTGTGTAACCATTCAAACCCCCACAATCATGCTATCAAAAAAAAAACAAAACCATCATTCTCAATATGGTACATTATCTCATCATGATATTTTCCATGTTCTTAGATATATTTATTCTATAACTACTAATTAATAAAAAAAATCATTGTTGATTTTTATTATGTGTTTCATGTGTTTATACTATACTATGTTCCTAAATATGGAACACACATGCTTATTTAGAGTAATACTATCCACTTATAAAATTCCATGTCATTACATTATTCCCCACTTTAGAAATTTTGTCATGAAATTTGATGAGGGTATATATATTTCATTACCTCCACTAGTTCCCATATTGATTATTTATACTTTCGATTCCACCAAATCACTTTAATGAGGTGAGTTATCTTATTACATCAAAATTTATCTCTATAATTAAAGATCTTCACTAGGTGATCCTCACACGAGAGTTCATCCTCTAGTTGTACCACCTCTATATTAGAAACATTTTAGGTATCAAATATGTAGTTCCTTATGGGGATACTTGGAAAATATCATGAACTTTAGAGGGTATAGAAATTTCCATCGGGACCAGGGCTATGCACCTCTTCATAGGTATTTCTATCCAAACAAGAAATGAGAAGGTGGGAAGATGACTTCGTAATCTAGACGTTGGGGAGGGGCATTTACAAGTATCCATGTCTGGGTTGAATTCCTATAAGACCTTCAGGTCATGTAATACACTAAGACTACAGGCCTGGTAAGGGTTCCCCCTCAACCCTTGAAATGAGGATTATGACAAATAAATAAAAATAAGGCCTTTGGGCCATTCTCTCTAACCAATAAGTTGAAAATATTTTGTGATCAAGGATCTCAAATGGGTTAATATACTCAGCATTATGATTTTATTTCTTTATAAAGAACATAAATATCTACCAAGTTTATTTTTAAAGGAAATTGTTTCTCTAAATTTAAACTCCAAATCTATTCAATGATTTATAACATAACTATTTTTTCAACTTTGAGTAAACTTAATGTGTTGTTGAATGGATTGAAATCTCTCTTATATATATTGTATAAGACTGTGTCCATAATGTTTTTTTTCACTAAAATCATTCCAATATATAGGATTTATACATTTCATATCTTATAGATCATCATATGGGGCCATTTGAATACTTTGGTGGAAGATGTTGTTATATGAGAATTAAACCAATGGAATATATTGATCCCATCCTCCTTTAAATTCAATTGGGAAATATTTTAGCATGTCCTTGAGTGTATGAATGTTCCTTTTAAATTATCCCTTAGTATGGGGGTAATAGACTTTACTAAAGTTCAATTCAGTATTTATAGAATATTGAATACTTATCCAAAAATTATTGGTAAACCTTGTCTTATGATAAGATATGATCGATTGTGGTTCCCCATTCAAACCCACCACTTTAAGTATATCATGGAAAGTTGGTCAAGCAAGAAATATTCCCCAATTGTGATTAATTTAGAAATCTTGGTAATTATATTCACCACAAGTAATATTTTATTGCATCATTTGTATGTATTTAGGAGACCAATGAAAAATTTCATGGCGATGTTCTATTATTTCCATGTTGGTATGGGTAATTGTTTCATCATCACATTATACTTATATCACTTTACTATAAATTTTTAAAATACCAAGAACTTTGAGGTATAATAAAAAATATCAATTATGTTTTCCCATCATAAGTGTGATCTCAAATATCATAGTACATATTGGTACTTCCATGATGGATGTAGAAAGATAAACTATGTGCATTATCAAATAGCTATTTCTTTTCCATAGGTGATAATTACACATAGAGTCTAGTTCCAAACTAAATCAAAACATATTTGTTGATGTTTAATTCATGAATAATATCTTTATTTATGGAAATTAATGTATTTTAAAGCTCTAAATAATCAATTTATGAATCCTTGATCTTCTATTAGATATATGTTTGGGAAATAATTTTTGAAATGTAAGATGTTTTCTCTGCCTTCTTGATTTTCAGATCCCTACTTTACATAACCATGAATACAGGTTGTTCTCAATTCTCATCATGGATTAGACGTTTTTTCTATTTTGAAAATCAATTACCTTATTTCCATTTGTATTATTATAGTTAATTGATAAATCAGAGTCCCTGATTAATTCTAACCATCTTCATTGACACATGTTTAACTCTTTCTGTGTGAATATATAAATTAATTTTTATTGATCTGTATCTATGTAAAAATTATCTATAAAGAGGAAGTGTCTATAAATATTAAATGTTAAGATAATTAATAATAAATAAAAATCAAGAATCAGGAATTATTTCTCATGGATCTTCAATTTTCATGAGGCGTATACTATCACATCATCATTTTTCATAAACACAAAACTCAAGACTTTCTTTAAAGAATCACTATATATAAAAAACCCTTCTCCACTTGATGGTACTGTGAGTACATGTAAAGTTATTATCCACTTATTTAGATCCTTAAATATTTACTCACATTCTTCTATCCCGACATACTTTACCCCTTTCCATGTAAACTTAGTTGATTATAAAGACAATCATGAGAAGTTTCTTAAAAACTATTGCTAGTACCCATCTAATCCATGAAATTTATATATTTTTATGACACTTGAGGATTTGGTCCATTTCTCAATGGCCTTTTTAGGAATCTATATAAATTCCCACACTTTTTATCACATGACCCAAGAATTGCAATTGTTGTATCCCAAAGTAACACTTTCAAACTTATCACATAACTTCTCCTTTATTACTATAACCAAAAAAATTACTATATAATATTCATGTTCTTTCTTTCTCTTGGAGTATTTGGGAGTTTCCTAAATAAATACTATAAAAAATTTACCATGGTAGTCTCTAGATACTATATTCCTCAAGTCTATTAATATTTTTGTTGAATTATTAAGTTATAATAGCATAACCATAAAATCATAGTGTCCATATATCATACAAAAATATGTTTTCTAAATATATCAAATATTCAACTTTATCTGATGATATTTATAATGAAGATACAATTTTGAGAATTACTGAGCTATTCGAAGTTGATTGATAGGTCATCAATCCCTGGTAGTGGATACCTATTCTTTAGAATGATCTTGTTGAGTTCCTAGTAATCAATATAAAACAAATATCTATACTTATTCTTGAAAAAAAGTATTGGTGCACCCCAAGGAAATTAACTAGGGTGTATGAACTATAGA
This sequence comes from Viscum album, assembly GCA_963277665.1. Taxonomy (NCBI): domain Eukaryota; kingdom Viridiplantae; phylum Streptophyta; class Magnoliopsida; order Santalales; family Viscaceae; genus Viscum; species Viscum album. The sequence continues at coordinate 1,670,945,336 of OY728158.1, forward strand.
GAACCAACCCAGGTCATCTATCCATTGGACACCTGAACTCACACTATACAAATCGAGGTGTGTTCCTGATCACCCAAGGCTAGAAACTAGTACCAGGGTCTTATAACATCATCATTCAGAAAGATTTTAAAATTAAATAAAGAACTAGATCAATTATATCATATCTAAATTAGAGAAAACAACATAAATAAAATGAAGCAACTGGAGACTAAATAATAAAAATAGAATCAAACAGATAATAGAGAAGCATAACATAAATGAATAAAGATCAACACCTTACAAAAAAAGTGGCCAAGGAAAAGTTGATAAAAAACATACCAAGAGAACAAAAATCATATAAACATTCTCATGATATAAACACCATGAGACCATGTCTCCTCAACAACCCTAGAAATCAAAAATCAAGAAGATTCACTAAAATTAGGTTCCCTTACCTTTAGCTATGTCTTGAAAAATAGTGTCTGCATACACCTAAAGTCATATGAAGGTTTCAAGACACTAATCCTAGTAGGATACCACCATGAATCTATATTAAGATTTTATAACCATTCAATCCAATAATTCTCGGTTTAAAAATCATTTTTCAAAAAAAAGTTCACTTTTTAAAACACGATCAATTGTAAATAATCCTTTATAAATTCCTTTGGTTTCTCTAAAAAATTAACCATGTTTTAAAAAATAGTAAAAAATGAGTTTCCAAAACATTTGTCAACATATTTTAAAATAAAAAAAATTAAACCACTTAGAAAAGCATGCTCAACGTACTGTTATAAGAAAAATCAATATTGGGGCGGTTTTTAAAACCATTGCTAAATATTTTATGAAAAACTTTTTATAGTGGTTTTAAAAACCTCTAATAAATGTATTTATTTATTTATTTATATTTTTAGCAATGGTTTTTGAAAAACCACCTCTAAATCATATTTTTATTTTTATTTTATTTATTTTTAAAGTCGGTTTATAAAAAACCACCGCAAAATTAATGGAAAAAATATATTAAATATTAAATATTTAATTATGATTTATTATTATTATTAATTATATATTATTTATAATCACTATTTTTTATTATTTAAAATTTTAATCAAATAGAATTTTTTCATTATGAATTATTTATAATTATTAGTTTGTAATTATTAGAAATTTAAATTATTTCTTGGACAAGTTCAAAATCAAACGTTAGTATCAAATGACCATAACTTTTGACATGGATGTCCATTTTAGCTCCAAAACTAGTCAAATTAGAGCTTATAGAATGAGCTAAAATAAAATTAGATAATAATTTGGTAATATTTTATCGAATAAAATTTATTATAGTTTTAAGGGAAGTTAAAATTTTTGTTTTAACTTCAAACAACCACAGCTTTTGATTCGAGTGTCCGTTTGGAATATACCACATATAAAATTGAAACCTAAAATTAGAACTATGCCTTTTTGACATGGGGACCTTGGTCACTATTTTATTAATATCAAAATGGCCTAAAATAGCTCCAAAACTGAGTTTCTTATTCTGATACCATGATTTTTAAACATTTGATGAGATTTTAATATTTTTTAAGAGTGTATGCATATAATTTTTAGGTTTTTTAATATTTTCTTTCATGGATTTACATTATTATTTATTTTATGGTGTTGTAATTTTTTTGGTTCTCCCTATTTTGGTTGTTTATTTTCTATTATATGTATGTGTGTATATATATATATTTGTATGTATCTCTATATTTATGTATATTTATTTATAATTTATATATATTTATCAACACTTATTTAAAATCATATTTAACTATATTAATGGATGGATATTTATATTTATTTATGAATATTTTTCTATATTTATATGCATTTGTAAATATTTATACGTAATTATGTTTATACTTTATATATATATATATATGTCTATATATGTTTATATTTACTTGTGTTTTAATATATATATTTATATTAATATGCAACTATATATATATGTGCATTTATATATATTTATGTAACATAAATGTGTGTTTATATATATTAATTTAAATTTTGTTATATATATATATATTTATAGAAATTTATATCTATTTATTAATTATTATTTATTGATTTACTATTTATTATTTAGTATCTATTCATTTACTGTTTACTAATTTATTATTTATTTTTTACTTATTTATTATATACAGATTTATTATTTATTATTAAATTATTGTTAAATTATTATTTAATAATTAATATATACATATTCTCTAATATTTATTATTATTTTTTATTATTTTATTATTTATTATTTATTTATTGTTTAATTACTACATATTCATTATATATTTACTACTTATTTATTTTATGTAGATTTATTATTATATATTGATTTGTAATTTATTTATTACTTATTTATTATATAATCATTATATATTTATTTATTGTTTTTTAGTTACTATTAATTAATTGACTAATTAATTATTATATATTTATTTAATATTTATTACTAATTTATTATATATTCATTATTTATTCGTTACTTATTAATTAATTATAATTTATAATTTATAATTTATAATTTATAATTTATTTATTAATTAATAATTATTAATAATTATTTATTATTTATTTACTATTTATTACCATTTTATTTATTTATGTATATTTATTAATCATTTGTTTGTTAGTTATTTAGCCCACATTTATTTGTTATGTATTATTTATTCTTTTATTTTTTTTATTAATTATTATTATTTAATTTTATTATTATTTTTATTGGTATATATATAAGTATATTAAATTCTGTTTACTTCGTACTTGAAGAGATTGCTCAATTTTTGATGTTTTTATAAAATAACGAAGAGGTAAGGGGTTCAAAGGTCACCTAATACAAATATATACGGAATTTATGCATGATATATTTGACATATGCATGCATGGTATATACGTGGTAATAATAAATTAGTAATAACAAATAGTAAAAAATAAATAATAAACAATACATAATAAAATATAAATAAATTAATAAATATTTATTTAATTAAGTAAATAAACAATAAAAAATAAGAAAATAAAAAAGGACAAAAAAACCTTCATGAAACTATTTAGCAATGGATTAAACTATGACTAAATAATTCTCTCGTTTTTTGAAAAATTATCTCTAAATCATTTTACAACATTTTTGAAAACAACCACTAAATAATTAGCAACACACTACTTTGTAGTGGTTTCCCAAAATCACTATTAAATGCTTATTTTGGTGCAGTGTAGCCAAATATGACATAAACATGAGCATAAATACAAACATCATTACATACACATGTGACAAAAATGGGCATAAGCATGAGTAATATCACTTATAACAAAAGCGTGAATGGGAATAACATCATAACCCAATCTAATTATGATAAAGATGATAAGAGTAAAAGGCATACTATAATCACAAATGACACAAACAAATTTCAATAAGAATATAAAATCAACCAAAAATAAGTAGTGTGAACCATGGACTGTAATCATATGAGTCTAGTGTGACTTAGTCTAAAAAAAGTTTACTAGACAACTAGACCTAAATAACAAGTTCAGAAGCTCTCACATACCTTCCAAGGCACAACTCCCAAGAGATCTATCAGTCTATTAGAAAACATTCGGAAGCTTGCTCGATCTTCCTCCTCAAATTCTCTTACAATAACTTTTACAACATTTGGAATCTCACTCGGTCTTCCTCCCCCAAAAAATCTCATGACCCCTTGGAAAACATTTCTAAGATCACTTAGTATTCCTCTCCAAAGGCTCTCAGGGTCCCTTAGAAAACATAGCCTAGCTAGTCCATGATATAGACTAACGTTGAAGTTCCTAATCCATCATACACACACCCAAGGTCTCCCATGTGATACTTAATGCTAGACACAAAAAAATAACAAGTTTCTACACACTAAAGGAATTTCAAATGCTAATTTAATAAGTTAATTTTTTAATTTTTAAAACAACACATTTCCCCCATGGTAAAACATTTCCATTTAAACTACTATTCCTTCTTTAAGGAAAAAACCTTTTTCAAAACCTACCATAAAATACATTTAAATCCATAATAAATGATCCTCACATGATCCGTTTTAAAACTAATTTATAAACTATTTGTTACCAAGACATTTCAGTAAGTCAACACCAAGAAACACCTATTTAAAAACCATTTCAAAGTTCCATTTATAAGAACCACTTTCCATTCATCCATTTTAATAAAAATGTTGAGTTTAGAAAAGATAACTCCCTTTGGAAAAATACTTTAAAAAATCAAAATTCCAACATAAATCATGCATGACATTAAACATGGATCAAGTGTAATTCATAAATCAATTTAAAAGAAATTAAATAAACCAAAAACCAAATTTAACTAAGAATCAAAGGTTATCCATGGAAAATCCAATAAATATATTCTCCAACCTTGTTACTTAATTTAAACTTTTTACCATCAATTAAAACCACTTGAATCAAGTAAGGGGAATCCTAAAACACCTAATAAAAAATTTAACAAACCAAATACCCTAGTAAAACCCTTATATTCTTCCAAACCACCATCTAGGGTTCACACATCCCATGGAAATAGAATAACACGAAAAGATAACAGGGGAAAAAGAAGTGAAATCATGAAATAAGCTCTTACCTCTAGCCACATCACTAAGAGATCAAGAAGAATCCAACATAGATCCAAGAATAAGATCCCCCAAGCCTAATAAAAGGACTGAACATGTGGGTAAGGATAAATTAGGGTGAAGGACATAAAAAATTGTAACGAAAAAAATGATAAATTCCCAATTTTTTAATTACTTGGACAACACACTTGGTTTGGACACAAAATTTGGTAAACCATGCACCAACCATATGGAAGAAAATGTCTCCCTAAAAACAAGGCTTCACATTTTCACCTAAAACCTCCCATGGTTATATAGACCATTAAATGAGCCACATTCCCCACCTCACCCTGACATGGTTAAACATATCATTCACCAACCATGTGCCATGATTTGTTTTACCAAAAATAATGGTTTTCATCCTACATCGCTTGAGAACTCCAATAATGGAAGAATAAGTAAATAAAAATCGAACTAAAAAATACTAGTGACATGACTGGAGTCACACGAAACATTATTCCAAATTCTCTTATAGTTTATTCATAAACTTTTTTAGTTATATCGGGGCTATCCTATAAAGGATTTTAGAGATACGATTAGTTATAGGTATGAGTTCTATTAATAACTCTACCTTAAGATATGGGGTAAGAAAAAAACTTATTTAGGAAATACATAAATATATTCCCTCATAATGGTAATGTCTCCAAGTTTGATTATTTCATTTGAATGAACCATTTAAGAAGATATGATTCTGCATTGGGTTTCAACCCCCACATCAATGAGGTATTTTTTAAAGGATATTCATGATATCCATTTTATTTTTACAAGGGCATGTGATGGTAAAATATATAGAATGATATTTTATTTTCTGGAATGTTGATGTGATCTATATATAATCAGAGCCAATATATTCCATGTATAGCATAAAATTCCACCATAAGAAGGATTATGAGAGTTTCTAGAATAATATTCGCACGGATTCTAACTGGGTAAAAGTCTAGCACTAAGGTTACAATGATTTAAACACTATGGGTTTCATTGATATATCTACTTGAATGTTTTAGGTAGGTGATTCAATAGTTATATCCAACTATAGGATAGAAAAGAATGTGTATAACTAGAATAAAATATATTTTTCCATTATTTAGTCAATTGGATGTGTACCCTATACATCTTAATTTATTTTTTCCACTTAAATGGTGGTGATTTCATAAAAATTATTTTCGACCTTGGATTTGGTGGCTGCTGAAGTTGATTGCACTCAAAGACTCTTGGTTTGGTGAATAGGCTTTCATAATTCCCTTTCACCTTACAATTGAATAATTGAACAATGGGTGGTGTATTAGGTAGTGCCTTCATTTTCTCTATAATGTTTTTCAGATTTTTTACCTCTTCAACATTATTGCACTTTATTCCCATATATACCAAACTTTAAGCATTTACTTTTTTATTTGAGGAAGTTTTCATGATACATCTTTCAACATATTTGACATGTGGGTCATTAGATCATATTTACTCATTTATCATTAGATCATATATCTTGAAACTAGATTATTCATTTCTAATCTCCATATCCATGAGACCATTCTCCAAACTCCATCTATAATTTGAGTGCTCCTCAACCTACTTCTTTATAAGTCCTAAAGTCTTTGGTTGATAAATTCTTCTAGAGACATTATTTAATACACTAAAGAATCTATCAAGTTTTATATAATTATTTATAACAAAACCTGATGTGCACCATTCAATGATTATCAAATTTTCCTCATAAGTCGCAATAGATTCACTCTACTTGTGATTAAGCTCTAGAAATTATCTCTCCATTTTTTAAAGATTTCAATGGAAAAAATTATTAATAATCATCTTTTTATATTATTCCCATTATATTTCTTTCACTCCATTCTTCATATTCATATTCTTGATTAATGCCCACCATTAAAAAAATTTGATACATGTATTTCATTTCTATACTTTTGGGTGTTTTAATATTCTGATTTTTGTAATATAATTTATATCCTTACCATTTTGTTAAACATTTAACCTATTTTGTGATTTTTGGAAGGATAAAACCAATATTTTTAAATGGACAAAAGATGTGATTTTTAGGAGGTAAAAGACAATTGGCATCATGGAATGAAGAGGCATGACACGAACTAGGAATTTTGAAGTTGGAAGATAAAGCTCATGGAGTCGGACTAGAATATAGAATCCAGACCTGTATATTTTCTCATCCTAAGACCCATTTAGATCATGATATTCTTATGTTTTGAATACATACACTAAATGTTTAGTCACCACCACATTCCATGAAACTAGAGCTCACAACTTGTTTTTCTTTGGAATCAAAGGAGATTCACACCCTGTAAATAATACATGATGTGAGATTCATGGGATAATAAGATTGGAAGAGTTTTTTTCTGTATCATGCATGCCATGAAGCCATCATAAATCATGAACCTGATGAAAAATATTAAAATTATATATGCACACATAGGGTTATTTTAAAGATGCCTATTTTTTCAACCTATGAGTACACACTAAATAGGGAAGTGGGAAGATACACAGATGATGACTACCAAAGATGTTCATTCCTCCATGGAGGCTTGGTACTATCTTTCTTTACCGCATTTATTCTCTATGTATTTTTACTACTCATATTCATCATGTCTTTCATAATCGAGTAGTTTTATTTGATGTTGGGTGATGTGATTATAGGGAGAAATGATATTAGGGATCATTTATATTTTCTATTCTATAAATCTATTTATCAATTTCAACTCTTCTTCATTTAGTAATTCATTACCATTATTTGTGATCTGAGTAGATTTTTTTAATTCATCAATTAATTTCCCTAGTTTCCATCTGACCATTACGTATCCCATTATGGATATTTTTAAATAAGTATTTGGTGCACCTAATTCTATGATCAAAATTAGTTGTTGACCATTCAAAGGTGCAATTACTAGATTAGTGTAGGGTACCGAGACCAATGATACATAAAGACCCAATTTTGATAAAAACATGAATGAACCCAAAATCAACCGAATCCCTAGCACGTGAAACTTAAAATAACTAAATCTGGCATGCCCCATCATTCGAATTCAAACAAAAATATATTTTCTATTTTATTTTTCTCTCTCTAAAAAATAATCAATTACATTTTCAATTAGTAGAATTAATTTAGAGTATATGGATCGTCCTTGTGAGTTCGACACTCAAAATTTCCATGTACTACACTTTTATAATATTTTTTCTTGAGTTTTATAAATTATTAATTTTTTATCCTCATAAGAATTTAAAGATTCCCTACAAATAGTCATGTTGTCACATGAACTATCTTTTAGCTCCTGAAAATCACCACTTTTTGTCTGTTTTCCAAATATTGGTTATACACTACCAAAAATTAGAAAACAAGTTAAACCATTAAAAAAATTAGAAATAATATCAATTAGATTACAAAAATAAATATATTAAAACATCTTAAAATATTTTCATGAAATACTCATATCAAACTTCTTTATTTTAATGATAAATAACTGGATTAAATATTTTCTTTTTATAATGATGGAGCATGTGAAATATATTTTACATGGAATTAACACACTATTATATGAAAGGTGGATCGGGAGATCTAGTAAATTTTGATGTCCATTTGAATATAAAGGAATCAATACTTATTTGTTACTTCTTGGGTGAAGGAATAAGTTCCACATTATTTTTATTATTTTTCATTTCTTGAAACAACTTGGTAAGTACCGCTGTGAGGTTGTAAACTCCACCTACCATTTTATTGGGAGTAACATTTAGATTTAATTTTACCTCATGTGGGTTATTGGTCAAGTTTCTATTGGTTTCTACCATTTTCAAAAAATTTAAAGTTTATAAAAATATCTAAGTCAATAAATCATGAATAAATAATAAATTCTCATTTGAAAATCAAATATAAAGTTATCACTTATGGGGTCCCTAAGAATATCCTAGGTTATCTGTTTAAACCTACTTCCCAAACCATTATTCTAGGATCATAAAATTTTATATTTTCAAGGAATAAGGGAAATAATTTCTTTCACTATATAACCTTTATAATGGTTAGTAAAGATCTTGTGATCAATAAGATAATACACCCAGAAGTGTCAAAACATGTGTTCAGCTATTCCCACTAGTTTTTTTTATCAAGTAATGATTATATTAATACCCAAAAAAACTATTTTCAAGGTTATTACCCCTAGGTGAATTTATTCCATAGGTTGAATCTACTAGTTTGTATCCATTCCAGGATCTCATTACTTGGACACCACACACTCTGTAAAAAAGTTTAGGATATTTTCCTATTTTTAGAGTTACTCTAGGGTCTCCACAAATGTTTTCTAGTTATTATTAAAAAATTAACTAAAACATTCTTAGATTCCAACTATAGTGTCCCTCCTTTTTCATATTTGATTATTAAATTATTTTAATATAAATAACATAATAGTAATACAATCCAGGATTGAAAGGTTTAGTATTTTTAGAAAATTAGGTCTATAAATAACTTATACATAATAAAACATAAATTATTTTTAAATAATTATTTATTTTACTCCTAAAATATAGAATGTTCTCTTTATTACATGTAACCACCTGAGGAATGCATCAATTAAAGGGTGATCTAAAATCCCAGCAAGGGAAGGAAATAAATGGAAAGAATAAGAGACCTGAATCAATAGTACATGTTTGAACATAATCATCATCATCACATCATAATAAAATATTCATAATTATAAGAATTAATGAATCATTTATAAGAGGTATGGAATATAAAATATTCAAAATAATGAAACATCATAACATAGAGGTGAAATACTACACATAAATTTTGAAAAAAGATAACATCATGTTCACACATAACATATGTGTACAATTCATAAGAACATAACTGTGAAAAAATATAAAATTATTTTCATGCATAATATACATAATATTATAAGTTATATAAAATCAATTAATGCATTTGAGGTATATATAATTATATCCCCACCAATCAGATAATTAAAGGATAAAAATTGTGTATTCCACTTGGAAAGAAAATATATAACAATTATAGTCCTGAAATAAACCCCTGAAAATGAATGGGTTTCCTAAATATATGTTAAGAATATATTAATCAATAATATTTAAGATACCAAATATAATAACAGAAATAATATTTTGAATCATGATTTATTTTCATAAAAAGGACACAGGTCATAGTGAGAAGGTGATACTACTCAAGATGAATCAATACGATTTTTTCAAAAATATTCCTTTTGAAAAATAATTATTAGAATCCTAAAAATCACGATGATGTGTTAAAATCATTAATAACCATATAAAATAAATGTAAATTTACTTAGAAGGACAACATAAAGGTTTTAGAATAATTATCACAAAAGGATAGAGAAAGGGAGGAAATCCCCAAAGGAAAGAATCAGATTACCTTACCTTAGATCCTGATTTATTTATTTACCTTTTTTATCCCAGTATAATTAACTTATGTTTATTAAGACTTGTAACTATAAGTAAAGTTTTTTCATTTTTTTAAATTTTCACTAATTATAAACATTGGATTTTATTTTTTAATTATCTTTTGTTAATAGAGAAAGGTTTTGATATTATATATTTTTTAAAATATCCTGTCATGCTTCAATTTCATGATATTTTTAATTATAAATATATATTAGTAAAATTAACTCAAAGAGTATAGAAATTCATATATCTATATATTAATATATTATAAATAATTTATTATAACCATCTATAAAGGTAGTGATAATTAGAGAGTCGAAAACGTCCTCATAGGTGGTTAACTGACTATTAATAGGACATTATCAAAAGAGGGGAGGTGAGATATATAAAAAATAATTATTATATGTTAATAAAATAAAAAAAATAAACATGATTTTTTATTAATTTTGGGTGTTTTTGGTTATAAAATAATAGTTTTTTTGAGTAAGGGAAGATGAATATGAAAGGAAAATATGAAGGAATCTTACTTCCTTCTTGGTGTTATTACATTACTACGACCCTTAACTCCTTGATTTTTTAGATTTCAATGAATACATAATATAAATAAGGATTATAAGGGTATTAAGAGAAGGAATTTGGGTAGAGTTTTAGTTTTTTTATGTTTAAGGTAAGTTGTTTTTCAGGAGAAGTGAGAGAGAGAATTTTTACTTGAGGAGAGGGGTATTTTTGGATTAAAATTTTGAATAAAATATAATTTTCAAGGTAAACCTTTTAATAGTGATATTTTTTACATTATGAATTATATTTTATTAAAAATATATGTTTTTAAGACTTTTAAACCCTTTATAAACTAAATTATTTAGTCTCTTAAAAAAGAACGTAGAAAATGAAAAATTATTTTTTAATGCAATCCTTTATATTTTTTTAACTTTGGAAATCACTTTTTAAGTTTGGAATTTTAATTTCATGAATAGTTTAACTATTTTTAAACATTGTTTTGGGTGATACTTAATTTATAGAATTTATATTTTCATTATTACATACCGAATGATGTAATTAAAATATAATGTTCACGTAAAAACATTTTTTTCTACTATTCACCAAAAAATGTGTATTTCCCAAGAAATTACTAAAAAATCACCATTAGGAAATTTATAAATTATGATTCTAAATATTACACTAATTTTATCAAAATAAGTTTCTATCATAGGTAATTTGAATTATTAATATAAAATTATGGAATTTTACAAAATATGATAAAATACAATTTATCAGAAAATATACTTACACTTTATTTACGTTTATAATTTAAATATATATATTTTAGTATTTTGATATTTATATTTTTTAATTTTAATTATGTTAAAATAAAATTATCATGTCATTTACTATTTTTTTGGTTATGTTGTAATTCTAAAAGTCAAATTACTATTCCTCACGACTATTCCTAACAACTGGGTTACTATTCCAATAGCCATATTACTCTTCCAATGGTATTATTAATATTAAAAATACAATTTTAGCTAATAAAAATACCTACTAATATCTTCATTTATCATTCACCTCAATTCTAATCATGGTTCTATATTCTTTATTTATAAAATTTATATTGGATTAATCATGTTCTATTTCATTTTTACAGTATTTTTCACGAATAAAATAACTCTAGAAGATAAAATTAGTTTAAATTTTATTATTCTAGTTTTTTGTGTGTATTTATTATCCCATTTCACTATTTTAATTTTTCCTTGAAATATTTATTCCATTAATGTAATCCTCCCAATTAATGAAGAAAAGTTTTATTGGTTATTATTTTGTGTAACATGTTTTTATACCATACTAAATTACTAAATATTTAAAACTTATATTTATTAAAAGGAAAATTTCCATTTATAAAGTTCTAGTTCTTTAAAATATCTCTATCAATCTTCCACATTCACTAAAACCTCATAGGATTTGTGTCACTTCAACTTATATTGTATCATATGCAATAAATAATGAAACCACATCAAAAAATACATATAGATATCTTCCAAAAAACTTCTAGAAATATATTATTAATTTTAACACGTATCACTTCATATGAAATACATTATTAATATTAAATCAAGACTCCTTTTGGATAAACTCTAAACACATTTAGAGAGACACTATTAGTTTTATTAAAATATAATCCCCATTTATTCAACCATAAATTATGATCTCACAGAACATTTCTGTGTTGAGAATAAATATGAATTCTTAAATCCATAAATGTAATTAAAAGTCAACCTCTATAAATAATCAGTGCTACTCATTCTATAAAGGGGTTTGACATGATCACTGCCACACACATGTATCTCTATACCCATGTCGACCAACTGTATCATATACATGTATTAAAAATATTTAATCCCTTTATTTAAGACATTGAGTGAGCGTGGGACATATAAAGCTTCAATCATATTGAGTCTACTCATATATTCTCAATTATCTTTGTATTGGTAGACCAGGTCAATGTATATATCACATTCCATTTATCTAAGTGAATGATCACATCACATATACCTCATCAAAATAGATAAGAACATCATATGAACCTTATCTTGGTATATTCATACACTTCCTCAGTATATATCAATTGAGTTATTAGGTTCCATACACATCATATGAGATAAAAACCTAACCTTGGTTAGTTAATAAAAAATGAATGTGTAAGAAAGGTATCAAAGTATAAATATTCTCATTCTAGGTATCTTTAAAACCATAGGTAAAATAATTAAATATGAATTATTCACCCCATGTATACCAAAGACATAGTGTATGCCGATCGATGTGGTATGATTGGTGGGTCATTTAGCACACAAAATCCTTTTTGTTCCTCATGAGAATAATCTATATCTCTATACACAATCCTACTCATGATAAAATTATAATTTCATTACAAACAATAATACTCCATGATGAACATTGGTTAGGAATATGTCACTATTATACATTGAGAGGTTATTTATCATTTAACTTTATACAATACATGCATCAAATGTGAAATAACGAAACAGTAGAGAATACATTTTGTATAAGTTTTTACATTTTGTTTTCTTAAACTTTTTTTGAATATTAACAAAACCATACATAGACTTCTTTTTAATGATATCTCATATTATAGACTCCCAGAGAGGAATAATAATTTTTATGCTTTTAGGGTTTTGTTAAACTCATTATATCTCTACGTAATTCATGTCACATATCTATATGAGATTAAAATAAAATCTTTCACTAAAATATATTAATGAGTAAAATCTATGGAAAAAATAAATTTGAATAATTATGAGACTCATGAATCATATTTTTAATTTTCAACTCTCTGAACATAGTATTTAAACTTCTTTACATCACAACATTTAATGTAATGATATTAATTACTCACATTTTATACTTATAACTCTTTATTATTTCCTCATCACCATTATTCATGGAAAATTTCCATCAATTTTTTCCATAAGATGATGTCAGTATAAAAATATAACACTTTATATTAATATCATTACCAAAAGATCCTAAACTACTTTAGGGAAAAAACTGACATTCACTTAGAATTTTAACTATAATAATATTTTTTTCATTTGAACTTCACTAATTCCAAACACACTCACCGTACCTATTATTAAATACACTCTTCCATGGATATCATACCAAGATACAAAAACTCATTTATGTTTAAGAAAAAATAGTTATTTCTTTTAGTTGGAAAATTTAACAAAAAAACAATTTATCGATATCATATATGGTTTTATATATGTTTGAAACATTATTATGAAAATAATATTTTAAAATATGCCACATATAGGAGTTGGGATCACATATTTCATATCATAACAAACATATAGATAAAATATTTTATCTTAGATAAAACTCAATTTATCATTGTCATCTTCTTAAAATTGTAATAGAATCTAAGAATCATAAACCATGTATACCATAACTATCATCTTATATTTTTTATAACAACTATTCATTAATGAACAAATTCTCATATCATATAAGATAAATGAGATAACTATACACATACTTTATTTATATTCATCTAAGCATGAAATATTCCTTTAAATTCATAATAACAACCTTTTCTACCATATTTAATTAAAAAATACAAGATCCATAAATTATTTCCATAATTTTATAATCCCATATATTAAAACATGTGTAAAATAAAAATTTGTTATCATATAATTTTTTAAATTAAAGTATTGATTAAATAAAACTATCACCAGATATAGACTCCCTATATAGTTTTATAAAACCCTTTCAGGTAACCTAGAAAACACCATCTTATGTAAAAATTTTCATTCCTTTTTGAAATCCACTTTATATTTCAATGATCATGACTAGATACTCAAAGAAAATTTTTAGACCTCACAACATTCTTATTTTCTCCCAGTTAGATCTTTTAACAAATTGTTTTAAAAATAACAATCAAATTTTATTATAAAATTGTGAGGAAAGGAAACATCAAGGATCCTGAAGAAGTAGAGGCTGAGAACATCCCCAAACATAACATACCCAATTCAATAATCCTCAAAACATTGAGAAAATGGGGTAATGTTTTATTGAACTCGTTCACATTTTTGTAACATTTCCAATGATGATTATAGAATGAATTCTATAGCTAGAAAAACACTTAAAATAAAACATTCAGTGCCTATATTTCATTATCATATTCAATCATATTGATAATATAATCAAATACTAAAACCCCTTTAGTTATATTGAAGATAAAAATACCTTTGATTCCTTAATGGAATAATTTTATACTTCTAAAATGTATCTATATTCAATTGCTGAAAAACTTTAATAATACGTTACTCATTAAGTTGTCGCATAAACACTTATATTTTTCATATATCTCAATAATAATTCTAATGTTTTGTATCTCTCTAAGAGTTTTTTTACATTAATATTCTCCCCTCTCAATATTTGTCTCAAAGTCAATTTTTGGATGATGATAATGGAATTTTATCTATAAAATAATCTTTTATCAGATGATTATCCTATTTTACATTAATTTAATATGCAATTTTCTTAAATGTCCACCTACTAAAATAATGGCCCCTTTTAAATTACATAAAATCCATTAGTGGTAAAATATATTTATATAATGAGTACATTTTAGATTTAAACTCAAAAATTATATATTTAGGTAGGAAATCATGCCAATCATATCATATATAAATCTTGGATAGTTTATCAGATAACTCTTTACCCAATCCATCATATGGATAAACTCATCACTATTCCTTTGGAATGAATTCTAAGGGTTTCTGAGATAAGTGTAACCCAAATTAAATGTAAAAAATAAGCTACCTACCTCTAATGGATACCTAATTACTTTATTTCATTAAATAAAATAATCCTAGGGAATCCTTCTTTATTAGAACCTACCTGGTTGTATAATCATAATCTTGAAATGTGTCTTCTTTAGAAGGAATCTAACACTTAGTAATTTTAAAATGGATTTAATCTCATTATATTATGTCTTGTAATTAAATTTATATTTATGAATGATTCTAATGATTTAGTTCAGAATCCTTATTCCTTCTACCAAATCAATATGATCAAATCATATTGATGTGGAAATCTTTACACAACTCTTGCATAAGATAAAGTCAAGGTTGGGGAAAAATAAACCAGTTATCATACCAAAAATGTAAAAAATTAAATGCTTATATGAAAATTAATATATTTAGTTTAAACACTTTTCAATTAAATCATTCAACATTTCGTAACATAACAGTTATAATAATTAATTAAATAGGGGGAAAATAAATAAATGAAAAATTAATATTTTGAAACATGAGATAAACATTATGGACATTGTATAAAAAAAATAAATATAAAAATTTTATATTTATGTCTAATATGAAATCCCTCATATTTAAACTTAAATTCCAACTTAATTAAATATATGATATCTAAAATATGAAGATTACATATATACACTATTCATATATTATGAAAAAATTCATAATATCAAAAATTTAATAGTATTTAAACATTTATCATATCAATTTTCAAATTATTATTTTGAAATGGTTTAAATAAATTCTCCCATAAATCCTTTTAATTAATACAATTCATATTCATAATGGTGAAAAAAAATATTTCAAAATAAACTATGCTTACACCCATAATGGGTGATATGCACTTTATCCCTCAAGATTATATAAGTGTCAAGATCATGAAAAATGATGATATAGGACTTTGAAATGAAATGCATAAAGGCTTAAGAATATGATTTAAGGGAAAGAATTTTGGGAACACATAGCTTGGTGGCGTATCGGTGGTATGGGTGCCGATCCCCGTTGCAAGCTCAGAGGACCTATAACGACCAAATGACTTATAAAGCGGAGGGATGCAAAACAAAATTTAGATGTGGGATAGGATTTTTGATGTTACTGTTCATGCAATTAAATCCCGGATGCTCAATCATTCGCTCGTCCAATCCCAACCATCCATCATAATCCCATGCGTCGCGTATTCTAAATAAGATGATCTCACACAACACAAAATTCAAACTAATCCCTTGCAGCAAAAAATGGAATGCGACACCTTCATATTGATGAAAACTTATCTATCTGAGGTCATGAAAAACCATCCACAACAAGGGAATCAAGATGAAGCCTGAATTAAACCATAGTAAGACATGCATCTTTGTTTTGAATGTCTTTAGAGAATTAATGCTACTGTGAGATCCAATCACGAACACTAGTGAGATGCTGCAAGAGATTCCACCAGCGCAAAAAGAAATCACGTGATAATTTTCTGATCATGTGATCTAAGAGAAGACAATCAATTAATTATTCATGAGAAGTTTATGACCACGATACCATTCCGCCTTCTGAATTATTTTTATTTGAATTAATTCAGAATTACCAAAAGATGTCGTGCGACATCGTAGAATGAAATTGAATCATTTCATGATCAATGAAGTGATCATGCGATGAAAAAATAGGCCATCTCTTGATCATGTTATGTCGATCTCATGAAGTTTCCACCTCCTCATCTGGTGAACATGGTGTCCTCCCTATACAAAGAGGTGCCACGATCAGCCTCCTTCGGCCTATAAATACCCCTATTCCCCTTCAAAAAAAAAACAAACGCGACACTACTGAAAAATGGGCCTATACCCACGGTTTTGTTTTAAACTGTGGGTATAGGGCACCCTTATACCAATGATTTTGGAAAACCGTCACTGTAGGTATGGTATGGGAAAAAGTTTTCCAAAACCGTGGGTATAGGTCACCTATACCCATGGATTCCCCTAAAACCATGGGGATATAATTTTTTTGAAGATGCATACCCACGGTTTTGGAAAACTGTGGGTATAGGTGTTGTTTTTCAAGGCCTATACCCACGATTTTTCAAAAACCATTGGTATATGGTTTTTTTCAAAGAACTATACCCACAGTTTTCCCAAAACATGGGTATAGATTATAGCGGGAAAAAAATCCACAGGACAAAAAAATTATTTGGTGGGAAGACGGTCTAGATTAATATAATTAGGAATATAGAAATATTAAGTAACAAAAACTTCATAGTTCAGTTGGTTTGGTTGTCGTTGGTTATATATAGCGGTACTGGGATCAAATCTTATTGTCATTTTTATTTCTAATAAAAAACTAATATTAATATAAGTAAATTAATATATATATATATTTAACAAAATGTTCCGTAGCTTGGTTGGTTTGGCGCGGGTTCTCCATTCGACAGGTCACTAGTTCGAGAATCATCGTTTTTCAATTTTCGAATTGAATTGACGTTTTTCCGTTTCCTAATTCAGTCGTGAAAATTAATATACTAATTAAAATGTACATACACAAACCCGTATGAGGAGTAGCATGAGTGGTCTGGAAGGGCAGATAGGTTGAAGAGGGTGGGTGTTCGAAACCAGCATGTATTTTAATTTTCTATTAAATACCCATAGTTCGAAAACCATGGGTATAAGCCATTGACATGGTGGAAAATGAATTATTACACGGTGTCAATATCTATACCCACGGTTCTCCAAAACTGTGGGTATAGGCTGAGACCCCTACTGCGATGCCTTTCTAGCCCATGGTTCCCAAAACAGTGGGTATAGGCTATACCCACAATTTTGGGGGCTAACCCACGGTTTTGAACCGTGGGTATAGGTCATTTTTCCAGTAGTGATGAGGAGAGGGAGCAACAGAAAAATAGCACAACCAGCCACCACCTTTAGAGATCTTCTCTATGTAATCAACATGACCATATCACGAGAACATCTCATGAGATTTTATCACGAGAACCCATCACGTTATCCTCATAAGATCACACAATCATATGACAAGAAAATATTGTACGATTCTATTATGAAACAACATATCTGAGCAGCCATGAACCCCAATAGATGAAAATTACTATCACATGAACCTCCATACTTGACATGAAACTGTGATTTCTATAAGAACCAGTGAACATGCATGAGAACCACTAAAACCTTCATTGATGAATGCAACACTAATTCACACCCCCTACGCAAGATCAAAAAACCTTTTTCATGATCCATTTTTGATCATGTGATCATATCACATGGAAAATAAAAGACCAGCCAACCTTGGTATTGGAAATCAAGAAAAATATTCCCCAATTCATGCCTTCAGTTAGGGGTGTCCATGGGTTGGGTTGGGTTGGGTTGAGGGATATTTTGGACCCGACCTAAGAAAAATTTGGTTGGGTCGGGTCAAAGATGTTTTTGGATTCAGACCCGACCTGACCCAACCCATCTCAAATCGGGCCGAGTCGGGTCGGGTTGATCGAGTTAAGGGAAAAAATCGTTTGGTATTTTTTTATGATCCCAACCCGTAGGTTGGCCGAGTTACAAAAAAAATTGTTCAATTATTTTTTTGGCTATCACCCCGTGGGTTGATTGGGATATGTATTCCTCTTCTTCATCTTCTTTAGCACACTAGGAAATGCTCGCATCCTCTTCCCTATAATAAATTGACCCAAAAAAAATGTCAGTCTGTGACTCGATGGTGTGATGTGATTAGCTTGCCTGCAAGTAGTTATCAAGGTTTCAGGAGGTTCAAGACGAGGCTAGAAGGGTGATGATAATGGGGTAGTTCCTGAAACTGATAGATTTGGCACCACACACAGTCGCAGTGGAGATGGAGGTGGTGGAAGAGGCAGGGGTACATGCAGGTGCAGCGCGGTGGATACACTAGACTGGTGAGGGCGAAGGAGATGTTTTGTGATCATTTTATTAGTCTATACTCCACCGTCAGATCTTCGAATCATTAAAATTTTTCTATCTTCCTTTGGATTTTTGATTGTTCTTTAATTTTCATAGAAAAATCGAATGAAATACAGTTATCTTCATGTTTTTGTTGGTTGATCCAGTATTGTTTTTCCACTGATTTCACATGTCTCGATTCCTTTGAATTTATTTATTTTTTTGTCTTAGAAATGTTGTGGAAGATTCAATAATATATTCAATTAATAGAGTATTATTCTAATGGTGGGATATGGCATGAACTTAATGGATGGTGTAGGAAAGGGGAAAGAGAGTGGTGTGGGGTGAGGGTGAGGGGTCATTGGGTCAAGAGGTAGGGGGAGAGGGTGAAGTCTGAAGAGGCGACTCACAGTAGTCGGGTTGGGTCAATTTTTTCCCAACCCGTGATCCGACCCAACCCGACTATGATATAACCCAACCTGACCCAACTCATGGTATAAATTTTTTAACCCAACCCAACCCGACCCAACCCGATCGGGTCGATTTGGGTTGGTCGGGTCTGGACACCCCCACCTTCAGTTCATGTGATGTCCTCATGTGGACTTTAATGGGTGGTCACAAAAATCCTCAGTCTTTCAATGCTATAAGACTTCATGCCTCGCGATGCTTGTACGCGACCTTGAAAGTGATTGACTTGACACATGGAATCCTAAATGACACCCCCCTTCATGCAAGGAAAACAACAAGGATGTGCGACTCATATGGAATTAACCCTATTCAAATAGTGTACGCCCTCATCCATGTATATGGACTCAACAAACAGACCCTCACATGGTAGAAGGATCCATCACGAGACCCCTTTGAGGTCATGCGAGTCACATAAACAAGGAACCTTCATATGGTGGCATCACATATGCACCCCTCCATGTATTCATGGTCATGGAACCCATGGACATGCCCTCACACTACCATGAAGAACCTAGGAGGTGCAGATGGGGAGTGAACCCACCCACCATGATCTCCACTTTTATGGAGATAATATCCACGTGGACTTAAAGATTGATACCTTTGGGTGTTCATGATATCACTTGGACGGGTGAAAGATCGTAGATATGTTTGAGAGACCTCAACACATGATCAATTTAAGATCATGTGAATGAAAAATTCCTCATTGATATCACTATGTCTTTGGTCATCCCAGGACATGTCACTTTGGTCATAAGACAAGAATTGAAAAAATTGGGCTGATCTCCTGACATTTGATCATCGTGTCACTATTTCTATGTCATAATCTGAAGGCAAGCCAAGTTGATCAGGAGACAACCCCTTGACATGTCTGTATTGTCACAAGATGTGCACTGGAAAAGTTAGGTTGATCTCGCAACTACCCCTTGACATGTCTGAAAACCCACAAGACAGGATCATGAAAAATTAAGTTGATGAAATGATTACTTGTTAAAATGTTACCACGATCATGAGATTTCCCATAGACATGTCATCATTGTCATGCGATATTCTAAAGACAAGTTTGGCTGATCATGTGATAGAGTGTGGTCGTGTTTACTTTGGTCCTGTATGGGACCCCATACATTTCCGCTTTGGTTATGGAATGAATTTTAAACATGTCCGCTTCACTTATGTAAAGGAATCCAAGGCAAGTTAATTAATCAAAAAGACACCCTTGGATGATTCTTCCTTGTTAGACTTATGCCCCAAACATGTTGGTTAAACAACTAGGGTATGTCCACTATATCACCAAGACATGTCGAGAAGATCCCCTAGGAAATCTCATCCTTGTCCAGCATGCCCACTTAGACTCGTTCCATGTGAACCCCATCTAGGGACCTTTGGCCGGAAACCCCTTTTATAAAGAAATTTTCCTTGATAAAATATGGTTACACACTCATGTGACCCTATCGATGTCATACTCTCAGACACACCATCTATGGTTGTCATCTCCCTTTATCCATTAGAAGATATAGAATTAGTATACGATAGGGAAGCCTTAGTGTGTAATCTCCAATCAATAGGTCATCCATCCTAATATAAGCCCTTAGGATTCCTAAAACCTCATAGAAAAAATAATGTCTCTAAGTGTGATCATCCACCATATCCCATCTATGGGTTAGGGGATAACTTAGCTATGAGAACTCTAATTCCTTCAATAACAAGAATACTTAGAATTTCTTTCTAAGGCCCAATCTCAAATGGTCTTCCACTTCGATGTAAGTACCCTAATGTATCCAACATTTCTAAAATCAGGATGCAATCATTCCCATGGGCTTATCATTCAACCTCATCCATCAACATATGAGAAGTGGGCTCATACACGTGCATCATATTGAGTATAATTCTTAACCATTCCCTCAAGTACCCCAACCCATCTATGGGTTAGGGATGAACTGAAATACGATGAATTTGATTCTTGTTATAAAACAATATTTATAGTATGACTTCCTAAGGCCTTCACTACATATTATATCCTCCATGATATGGGTAATCATGCCTCTCAATGGAAAACTTTAACGTGTAAGGCCCATATGAATATGAAATCATGAAATGTGTCTGATCTTACTCTATCTCCTGTTTCTCAAAAAGAGTATGAATCACATGGGATTAGAGACTATCAAGGATTGTACCAATATCATGATGATAATTCCCCTAGTATGGGGTCACCATTGGTATGTATGTATAATTACATATCTTCTCCACTCAAAGGGACATTCTCCTGATAAAGCAATATAGGGTAGTCTAATATGCATAAGTTCTGCCTAGGGCCTCTATTGTCATATATATTATGACATTGATGCCCATTATAAGAACTATGTAGACTCTGATTCCTACCTCCAATAAGATATATAGGATTCCTCACCGAGGTCTGAGCCCAACATTTATGTCCTTACCACATGATGTTAAACTATACGGATGGGTCCAATCACATGACCTTAAACTATGGAAAATGAACAATGTGGATTTTAATTCCTATTTTCACAGGATAAGTAGGATGACTTTTAGTGGTATAATCCAATATCCAATACACCAACCACATTCCTTGAAAATGATAAACATCAGAGTTTTTGAATATGGCCATAACCTAAATCATCACAAATAAATAATAGAGCAACAAAGAACCTATGATATGTATGCAATTGTTCATTTCGATACATGTTCATAATCAAGTCATTGTAACAAGGGTAACTAGTCCTGTATTGGTGTCTATGAAGGATTTGATGAACATATATTAAATCAATAAGAGATTCCTATAGTAGGAAACAATTCCCCCCCAAAAGGATGCGATAATCCTGACATCTCATCCTCTCAACCAATGTGCGTTCCTAAGTATCATTATGAATTAAAATCCAAAGGACCACCTGTCTTTAGAAAGAAGGTATATACTATGTTATGGATGAGGAAACAATTGGGGTTTTCTAGGGAAGATTAAAAAATGGGAAACCAAATGTGAATGATTGAGAAAGGAATTATTCCCCCATAATCAATCAATCTGTCAGGTTGGAATCCCATCCACATGTCTTTACGGATGAAACACAATGGTGAACCTCACATGAAATTCTTTAACAATGTCATCCTTTTTCATGGGTAAAAAAGGATAGACTTTGTAGATCTTGTCTGGTCCAGTTTATTCTGAACTTGTTACAAAACAAAATGGAAAACCCAACATGTTTCTTTTAGCTTCACTAAACCTTGTAAAAAAATAAGGGACCACATATTTATCATTTAACTATAAAGTAATTGATCAAACATGTACTATTATATATGATGATACAATAATAAGGTGTCTTGTTTCATCGTCAAGATTTCTCAGATTAATTATAATCAAAATGATATCATCAAATGTGACAATGGATTCCAAGACCACAAGAAAAGATTTTTTGGCCCTGAGGATCCGACGTACACTATCAAAAACACATCACCTCTAGTACCATTTGGTGAACATCTTGGTCCAAGAGTACCACATCAATAGCTCCATCTTGAATTTGGAATTGGCTCATGTAATTATTTAGAGGATGAACTCCCACTGGATTTCTTTCCCATGATAGTCCAGAAGAGAGGAAGTGTCCCCTGTTTCCACATTCAAATTCTTTGGGAGTCTATCCCAAGAGTGTAGAGATGCATACTTTACCTACCTCAGGGAGGTATATGAGGACAATCATTAGGTTAACTTAGTCACTCAGGAGATACCTAGGAGGGATCCCATCCATTTTGGTCATCATGATCGATATATGACCACAATTCCATAATGAGATAGAGAGGAAGTTGACTACACCAACTTTCCATGTTTGGGAACCCAGTAGGAGATCCCACCAATGGTATCCCAATGATGTTGCTCTAGATCAGGTTTATATCCCTCCTACCCCCAATCCCTCTGAGGCCAACTAGTGTATCTTGAAAATGGACCAGAATCAATCCCAGATCATCACTTGCCAAGGGATTATGAATTCATCAAAGATAGCCTTGGTGATTGTGGAATCCTAGGGAGCACTCCAGCCCATAGGTTTAGGGGAATTTTTATCACATTTTACCTTGGGGAAATATTTAATGTGGGAATTGACCCCTCAAATGATATCATGGGCACCGACCCCTCAAACGATATCATGGGAACCAAACCCTAAAATGGTATCATGGGTAAAAAACCCTAAAATAGTATCATGGGAACCGAACCATCAAACCATATCGTGGTCATCGAACCCTAAAATGGTACAGTGTACACTAACCCTCTAAAAGGTATACCTGAAACTAACCCACCAAACGATATACTCCATCAAAGAGGAGAACTGGACTATTTATGTCTCAGTAAATATGATATCAATCGGATCTAAAGACTCCTCATTAGATCCAAATGAGGACAGTCATGGAGAGTATAATCACACCCCCCTGCAATCATCTAATTCATAATAGTTTGACTTACCTTCTATTATTGGAATAGTAAAAGAAAGGTTCAGTGGCATCTTTCAGGCATCTATGTAAGGTTCTACTAACCATATTAACATTTCAGAGGGTAATAAAAATAGAGTATATGGATAGTGGTAGTAGTGGATTTAGTCACTGGCATCTATATTGGAACTCCCATCATCATCCACTCACCCTACCACTGATAGAAGAGTGGGCGTTGTCATGGATCCTACCAGCCAGCCCCTTGAAGATGACAAGGAAATGTTTCCAGAAGAATAGATCACCCAACTCCAATGAGAGAATAGGGATCTCTATGAAATAATTGTGGGAATACTACATATATTTCTACCTTGGGATGTTGTACTAGTACCTGCCTATAGAAGCCTGCCTTGTAGTGAATTTCCCTAACCCACAGGACCAATGTTATTTTTACATTTATCCCTTCATTGGGTGAAATATGGACATTGTTCTACCTCTCTATATCCCACAAGGATTAGGGAATTTACATATTTATTACCTCCTCATTGGGGATATTCTATAAACCATATTCTTATAGATGTTTCCACAAAAACTCTAGGAGATCCAAGATCTTTTAATTAGTGGGAATAATCCATGTTATCCAAGACCCCTAATGATTTAGTACCTACCTTCGGACTAATAAATACCAGGACTCTAGACCCCAGGCTCTAAACTCAATCATGCGCCTGCACTAATGGAGGTATAGATAACATGCGAGATAAAAAACATGCTCAACCATCTCTCTAAGATAGACATCGAAAAGTATATTCCTTTCCATCAAGACATGTTCTTAGGTATTTCAACTATTCCTTAGAAAATGGTTTGATAGATCTCTCGATGATGAGAAAGCTAGATGAGGCAAGGATGGTGGGATATGGAAATAATTTACCCTACCACCGACATCTTTGGAAGAAAATAGAATTTTTATTTTCCTTTAATGATTGGATTCAAGTGAAAATGGACATTGGGATATTGGAACTACTGAAATCTTAATCCCCACTATGGTTATCAAATCACTCTGAATAGGACACACCAGTTGTGCAATGGAGCATGAGCCACATACCTCCCAAGGATAAGCGATTATATTTCAATATGATATTGAATAAATCATATTATTTCTAAACAAAATATTTCCCAAGATATTTTTACTGTTCCATGGAAAATGGTTTGGTGGAAATCCCAATAATAAGGAATCCAAATTAGGTAGGGTTGACAGGCCATGAAAACCATTTCCCCTACCATCGACTTCTCAAGCACACAATAGAGAGATTCTTTGTATTCAATGATTGGTTGGAGATATTGGAAAGTGTAGGTTTGATAGATTTGAAGGATCTTGAAACTTATGAAATATTAATAAGAGTTATTAAATCCCCACTATAAGAGCCACTCTCTTGAAAAATTATTCACCATTTTTCTTACCGTAATAAATTAAACTGCACGGACATCATCCTTACCTCAAGAAATTAAACTGCATGGTCATCATCCTTACTGCATGATATCAAATTTATTGTACATATCCTTACCTCAATATGTTAAACTTCATAGACATCATCCTTACCAAAATAAATTAAGTTTCATGGACCATATCCTTACCTCAAGGCGTTAAAACTACATGAATCATGTCCTTATCCCAAGACGTTAAACTTCAAAACTCATGTACTTTATACATGACATTAAACTAAACGGGTTTTATATAAATATGTACAACATTATTATCATCCTAATGTGATACATAGGGATTCATGGATCCTATATCTTATCCCAACCACCTATATTCACGTCCTTACCACAAGACATTAAACCGCACAACTGATATTCTTTTGGCATGACATTAAGTTGCACGAGTTTTCTAGAACCATATATTTCTTGATTATTATACAAATAAGATATTTTGGAATAATTGGATACTATTTCTTGGACCATCTACCTATATTAATGTCCTTACCGTATGGTGATAAAATTCATAGAATATATCCTAGTCACAGAATGAAAAACTGTGCGGCATTTAAATCTATGGGAGACATCGTCACCATCATGTGTAAATTGTAATCTCTAGAAACACCATTGATATAAAACAATATCAATCCCAACTACATCATAAAATCACAAATACCATCTTATTACGACTGATGGATTTATTTGATAGGTCACCTCCCCAAACATTTAGATTTGAGAGTCAAGGACACCTTGTCAAATACAGAAAGTTATGGACCCAAGAAAGTAGGTTCATACTACTTCTAGTTCAAATAAGGCTTGCTATCATATCTGGGTAGTATAAATGGAGAAGATATAAATACATTACCCCATGAATATAGTCAATCAATATATTCCGATGAAAAAAGAGGATAAGAGTGGAAGTATATCCCCACTTCAATCATAGGCACTAACCAACATATCCAATAAATTGAGAGAATAAATGAATATACTCCTATACATAACTTGTTGAAGTTCTAGTGATTTGTGAAGAAAATAGAGGAGGTATAACAGTATATTATAGAGAAGATTAAAGGATAGGAATATATTCCTTTTTGATAGCTATAGCATCACAACACTCTGATTAGTATGAACATGTGGCTACTCCGGAGCAAGAACATATCATTGATCCTATATAGGAGGATTATATGAATATTATGGTAAATGATTTGATATAAGGACCAGGCTCATATCCCCATTAAAAATGGGATTCACCAGTTGAGAGTGGCACATGCCTTAGAATAGACACATATCCCAGTCAAAAAAAGACTGAAGACCTAATCCAAAGGCCTGTGATCAGGCTTATATCCCTATTATGGTTGGGGATCACTGAGTGAGAGTGGAACATGCCTCTGGATAGGCTCAAAACCATATTGAAAAAATACTAGAGTCATAAAAAAAGGCCCGGGAATGGTCTCATAACCCCATTCTGGCCAAGGCTCACAAAGTTAGAGTGGTAGATGCTTTAAGAAAGACTCATATTCCCTTCAAAAGCGCTACTAAAAATATCCTAGTATATTATAATAGGAGGATAATATCACTACTCTATTTTAGAGGTCTGTTGACATATTTTTATCATGAATACATATTCGGACTGTGCTCATATTCTTGTTCCAAACAGGGCTCACCTAGTGAGAGCGACACATACCTTGGGATGGGCTCATACAACTGTTAAAGAAGAATAGAGGAATATTTACAAGGACTAGGATTGGTCTCATATCCCCATTCTAGATGAGGACCACCAAGTGAGAGCAACACACACCTTAGGAAATGCCCATATTCCTACCAGAGAAGCTCATGGACATACTCCAACAACTTCTCAGTAGTGGGTTCATATTCCCGCAACACTATATAGTCATTAATAGATTATGGAAGCCATAATATAGAAGGCATATATTCCTGCTCAACCCTAAAAGTTAGGAAGAAATATTCAGGACATGATGTATAGTAAGGATCATATCCCTAACATGCTCAATGCCAAGTTCCCTTGAGGTTGTCTGAGACACATTCAAAACAACCCAAGGGTCCGTCAACTATTCAACAAAAGTAGAAGGATATCATTACCATGATAATACTTCTCATTGTAGTGTGGAGATGGATCATAGGGATTCTACTCCTAAAATTTGTGATGGTCAACCTCTCTACGGTGATATATACCATAGACAAGGAAATCATCCCATTTCCCAGACACCTTTGTATAGATAGGTGCTCAAAAATACCAAACACCTTCATATAGGGAGGTGATCAAAAGCATCAGGCACCTTTTTAAAGAAATATACTCAAAATATTGGATTTAATCATATATATTTCCCCGATTCACCATCATAAGCTCTTCACTATGGTCAGTAGGAGACCTAGAGAGTCAACCTCTATGGCCGGGATAGGTAAATACTTATAGCTCTAATGAAAAAGAAACTAACATGGAGATATGGAGAGTGTTATTTGGAATCAGCCTCCTAAACATGCCCAAGACCATTTACACTTCCAATTCTGAGATCCCAAATGGGCCAAGAGGAAGTGACATAGTTCATCTTAACCACATGATGGTAAATTGTATGGAGTTTATCTTAACACAATTATGTTAAAATGTATAGAGTTAGTCTTAACCACGTGATGTTAAACTATACATAGTTCGTCTTAAATACATGAAATTGAGTTGTTTGAAGTTCATATTAACCACATGAGATTAAATTATTCAGAGTTTGACTTAAACACTTGATGTTAAACTGTACAAAGTTCATCATAAACATATGATGAAAAACTATTCGGATTTTATCCTAACCACATGATGTTAAACTGTACATAATATGTACTGAACACATTATATTAATCTGTATGGAGTCATCGTAGTTACATGAAGTTAATCTATAAAATTTTTTCCTAGTTGCATGATGTTAAACTACACTAGATCATTTAGGAAATAATACGTTAAATTGTAATATCTCTCATCCTAGTTGAATTACATTAATCTACACAAGCATATCCTCACCACATGATGTTAAACTACATGGGAAACACCATCTCACTAACGAATCACCACACACAAGCCAGATCTATGCGAAGGAATGATGAGATTCCCCCATACCCATGTGAGAGTTAGCTCCACATAGGGAATCTATTCATCCAATAACTATATGTGGTTTGATTCTTACCATCATAGGGTACATAATGACGCTCAAACCTCTTGTCTCGGGCCTAAACTTAATAGTCATTTTCTTTTAAATTAGGTGATCCTCATCCTTACTACATGATGTTAAACTATATGGCATATTTATTTACTATATGTTGTAAAACTATATAGATCCACATTGTTACTTCCCTTTCATGTCAGGTGATGCAATTCCTTACCGAATGACTTTAAACTGCATGGATGATGTCCTTGCTACATGAAATTAAACTAAATGGTTTTATTGAACTACATATGTCTTGATTATCAATTAAATGAGATATACAGGGATTCTTTGATTATATATCTTAGTCCAGACACGATCTAATATAAGGAAAACCCTTTCTGTTCTTTAGTTTCCTCTATATGTCGAGAGAAACCCTTATCATTACTTGTTTCTCACACTAAGAATAACTCATGTGAGTTTAGGAATTTCAGTATGGTATTCCCTATAAAAAAAGGCATATTATCTCATGATAGGGTTATTACAGTGCTGAATACATGACCATAAAAGGCATACCATTAGTCCTCACCGCATGAAGTTAAATTTCACTATTGATGTCCTTTGCATGACAAAAAATCACGCATCCCTATAAACCTCACCTGATAGGTTCACTATTTCAAGTGATTTGACTCCTACCACACCTCTATTATCAAGAACTATGTGTGACTTGACTTCTGACAACATAGGATTTGTAGTGATGTCCATATCTTCAATCCTGAGTCTAGTCAAAAAAATATAAAAATTTCCCCCTCTCTTTATACAGGCTAAACTTTCATAGGAAGTTCCTTAATAAATACACATGAATTGATTCCTACTACCACAAGATATATAGTGACACCCATATTTCCATTCTTGGGTTCATCCGTAATACCCCCTTTTCACATTGGGAATCCTATGTACTTTTCACATGACATTAAACTATATGATTACTCAAGAACAAAGTGTGAATTGATTCATATTATTATAGGATACATAGTGACACCTGATTCTCTAATACTAGGCCCAACTACGAAAATTAATAGAAATAATTACCACCTTGGTGTATGGGTAAGACCTAGAGAGTTTACTATTCAAGAACTACATGTGTCTTGATTCCTGTTATCACAGGATATGTAGTGATACCTGAATCTCTAATTTGGGCCCATCTACAACAATAAAAAAAATAAACCCAACTACATAGGGACTTATCCATATGATAATTTTTGTCTCACATATGAGTCAGTTATATGAACATCCTGTTTATGCATGTAATATATCTTTCACAATTTTTCATATCGGTCCGCACATCCATACTGAATGAAATTAAACTACAACAAAAACATCCTGGTCGCATGATGTTAATACTAAAATACAAATACATCCTTTCCACATGTCATTAAACTACAAGGAAAACATCATGGTCACATGATGTTAAAAATGGACAAACAATACATCCTTAACACACGAATTTAAACTACAAGACAAACAACCTTACCGATTAATGTTAACTTGAAAGAAAAATGACCTTAATGAATGAAGTTAAAATTCACGAAAGAAATTACATCCCCACTGCATGACGTTAAAATTTTTAGGTCATAACCCATCGTCATACCTTATCAAAGGACCACAAGGGCCTTACCCCAGTCAACCAGACTATGTGGTTCTTCTACTATCTTTTAAATCACCTCAATCCATGTACTGCAATTCATGTATTAAGTGACTCAGGTTGTGGAAAACCTTTCATGTCCCTTGGAAAGTAAAATAGATCTCTTGTATCTTCCATGATATTGATTCATTAGAAATTAGACCCACCAACTAGAGACATCTTGGCCTAGTATAATGGGCTTTCTGATTCTTATGAGCCTAACGCCACCTTGGTGGAACTCATCACCTAAGGGTGTTTTGGGTCATCCTATACATAATTTTCACATATTATTACTCATGACATGAGAACCTTGAGCTATGATTTACGACATTTTCATCTCTCACTCAAAAGGATGTTGGAGTGCTCTTGACCCTTGGTATCCTAATTGGGCTCTTGTGTAACCTTTACCAAATCTGGTCCATGTGCACCACAACCTTAAACTTCCTAAGATTTGGTCAAATCTATATGACCATAAATTATATCCTATAATGGTCCAAATTTGAAAACCATAAAATTATAGCAAAAGAGACACAAAACTTGTTAGGTTGAAAACCCAAAAAGGGTGGCCTGAGTAAAATTCAAGTCTTCGATTACTAAACTCTTTATATATAGAGTTTAGAAAAATTTTAGGGAATAAATAAATAAGTAATAAAGATCATAGGGTCCAATTAATGGCCTTAGTAAATTCCAATCTATGCTCACTGGAACACTGGTTCCTAAAAAAGGTAGCATAATGGTTTGTCACAACTCTTTGTCACGATAACATGTTCATTAGAAGGTGACAAAACTTTTAGGGTAATCAAAACTTTCATGATTCTTATATTTTCCATAAATAAAACTTCATGATTTAAGAACATTAGTTCATCTAAACCCTTTTATTTCCATTATAAAGGAAAAATTATATCTCTACTTTCCATGATATTGATGCATAAGACCTGCGACCCTCCAACCAAAGGAATCTTGGACCAATATAAAGGGATTTTATTATTCTTGTGAGACTGACATCACCATGTAAGAACCCATCAAATGAGGGTGTTTTGGTTCATTCCTGACATGATTTTTCCATACCATCCTCATGACCTGAGCACTTTGGAGCATGATTTATAGTTCCCTTAACTATACTATTCGAGCAGATTCAACATCCTCAATGTTATGTTAGTTTTTTGTACCCTTTCTCAAAGAAGGAATGAAACTCTCCATTCCAAAACCTTTTATGGACCACACCTCATGATTTGAAACCAAAGAGTGTAGGGATCGAGCTTCACATTTAGAGCTAAATTTCACTAGGGTTCTAGTGCCCTTCCTGGATAGCTTTTTGTTCATACCCAACTTTAATGGTCAAATTCTTGAGTCTTCACAAATATTATATATCCCTTGAAAAAGAGTGGGGATAAACTATATTTGGACATACATGTAATCCTTATGGACTCATGCATAAGGTATTTTACCCACAAATTAGAAGAATATCCTCCTTGTAAGAAAAGAACTTCAATTGTCATAATCCTTGGTAACACCATGGTGGAACCTGGAACCTCAGGGTGTTATGGGTCATCCTCGACATGTCTTCCCCATCCCATATTCACTAAATAAAACTTTTGGGTTATGAATTATATCACCCATACTCTAACTATCCAGGTGGACCTATCACCTATAGTATTTCTCTCTCAACCAATATTCCTTACATAAATCTTCAATAAACCTTAGAAAAGAGTGGAGACCCATTTTTTTTATCATGATGAAAATGCATAAGGGATTTGACATACCAAACAAAGGTATATACCCCTTGAAAGAAATTAACTACAATCCTCATGACCCCTGACAATTCCACCATGGAACCCATAACCACAGGGTGTTTCAGGTCATCCTCGACCAGTCTTCTCCATTCCATATTTATGAATCAAGTCCTGACAGTAATACTTTAAATTGCATAGCTTCTCTAGGTCCAAGATATAATACCTTAAACTATTGTACATAAAAGTTATTATTTAAAAGACACTAAACTAAAAAAAATCAATGGTTTGAGCTAGAAGACCCTAAAATATAGTACAAAAAATTACTTAGCTAAATGACTCTAAACTACAACACAATGATGGTCTAGCTTGGAAGACCTTAAAACAACCAACTAAAAAGAGACATAATTCTCAATAGGTTGAAAATTCTATAAGGGAATACTGGGTAAGATTCGAGTCTATTCTCATTAGACATGAATTTTGTGTGTCCTAGAAATATTGAGCATCTATAAAACAACATAGTTACAAAACTTGTTAGGATGAAAACCTATAAGAAGGAAGCCTGAGAAAAATTCAATTCCATGTCTGATAAGTCTTCCTCTATGTGAATATTAGGCAAAAGTTAGGGAAAATTAAATAAAGAGATACAAATATTGTGGGTCCCACAACATGGTGTTATCAAAAATTAATCTATACTCGTCAAGTCTCCTTACTTAGGTAGAAGTTAGAGAATTTTACCTTCAGGAAGGATACCATGACCAAATTTTCCTTATAAATTAGACAATCTCAAGACTACTAGAGCAGGTGCGTCAATAAAGAATTTCATGTCAGTGGGAATTAATGAACATTTCTCAAATATTAATCTATTGTAAGTTAAGAACTCAATTATAGGAGATTGGATATTTTTGGTTTTTCACACAAATGATGGACATCATGAATGTTCTAAGAAACATATACACTTGAAAATGGATCTCTACCTAGGATTTCATCACAAAATAGTGACATTACCATTCTACATATGAACTAGATATATGTAAGGAAATTAATCATAGAACACTTAATATATGAACATATGTTTCCTATACATGAGTTTGATCTGAACAATGGTATATTTCAGAACTAATTTTGGCTTGATTCCTGTTCTAATGTGATACAAAGAAATATCCAAGTACCTTAATTTGTATCCATCCACAATATCCATTCCAACCAATACCTATTAAATTTTCGAATTTATAAAAATTTTAAATTCAGGGTATCCAGTCCCCAAGATAAATACATTTCCTATTTCCGATTTAGTCTAGCAATCAAGACCATAAGTCTCCTATGGATTGCGCCTCAAATTACTCAGTTGACATACTCGGGATAAATATTATCAGGAAGATCAGTATAAAAGGTTTTAAAATATTTAGATATGTGGAAAAGTGATCTACATTTACCTTATAATCATATTCTTTTAGTTCTTCAAGAATTTAATTCTAGGTGGGGGGGGGGGTATTTTGTTGACACCCATAATTGTGTGATAAGAAATTTTGAACTGAAGATTTGAGAAATGTGAAGATCTTGCAAAAAATTGATATAATTTACATGAAGGTCTTGGAAATAGAATGCATAAATACTTCAGATTTAGTTTAAGGGAATGAATTTTTGGGAACTGTATTCATTTAAGAGTATTTTAAAAATACCTATGGACAGTCATTTTCCAAAAAAAATATGGCAATCCCATTGAATATAAAATCTAAGTAATAACTATAGGAATACATGGGACCAAGGTTGACCACTCCCAATGAGAGCTACCTTGGGATAGCCAGAGGATAGTAGGAGGCAATATAGTTTCTTCAAGAGGCATGTGGGTCCTTTTATAGGGACTGTAGTGCATGATCTAAAAGGCATGCATAGAGTGGGATGAGAGCCCACAAGGTTGAAGCCTTGGTGGTGGTGTGTGAATGTGGTATGGTTGTTGAAACCCATTGCTGGATTGATAGAGAAGCAACCACCAAATGGATTATAAAGAAGAGGGAGGTACAATGGAATTTCAATGTGGGATGATATTTTTTACGGTAGTTTTAATGCTATAAAATCCCAACTACTCGATCATTTGCTCAGAAGATCCTAGAAATATATCGCAATCCATCACATAATGAGTTTGAAATAATATCATCCTATAATGAAAATATTCTAAAAACTACCATGCATCACAAAAGGACTTTTCCTCGTCTTCCACCTGATGGCAGTCTGTCCATTTGAGCTCACAGCAAACCAACCACCACAAGGGAATTAAGACAAGTACCAAATCAAACCATATTAAGACATGAAACTTCATTTTTCACATATTTGAATAAATAATGCTTCAATAATATCCAATAATAAAAACCAGTGGCATGCTGTAAGAGATACCACCAACACACAAAGCCATTGTGTGATCACCTTTTAATCACACGATTGAAGAGAAGATAGTCCCTGAAGGCATCGTGAAAAGTTTACGACCAAAATATGATTTCAAATTCTAATTGATTTTTTCCAAATTAATTCAAAATTATCAGATGATTTTTAACTGCATCATATAATAAAATAGAAGCCTTGCATGATCAATGAAGTGACCATGCAATGAAAAAAATAGGCCATCTCGTGATTGTGTGATGTCGATCCTCCAAAGTTTCCACTTACTTAGATGGTGCACATGGAATCCTTCCCACGAAAATTAGTTCCACCATCAGCCTATTTTGGCCTATAAATACCCCTACTCCCCTTCAAAAAAAAAACACACACATAATGAGGAGAGGGAGTAGTGAAAAAATAGGGTAGTCGAGCACCACCTTTAAATATCTTCTCTAGGTAATCAAGTGGACCCTATCACAATAATATTCATTGGTATTTTTTCTTGAGAACCCATCACACAATCCTCATGAGATGAAATGACCTCATTAAGAGATAATATCATGAGATTCCCTTGTGAAATAGTGTCTCCGGGTGGTCATAAACCCCAATAAACTCACATCCCTATCACATGAACCTCCCTCCTTGACATGCGACTGTGAGTCTATAAGAACCATTGAACATGTATAAGAACCACTAAAAACTTAATCCATGAATGTAACACCAACATGCACCCTCACAAGATCAAAGAACCTTTCATGCAATCTAGTTTTGATCATGCAGTTGTATCGAATGGAAAATCAAAGACCATGCCACCATTGGTATTGGAAATAAATATAGACAGTCTCAAATGAATGACTTCGGTGCATGCGATGTCCTTATACACAATTGAACGGTATATCATGAAAATTACCAATCTTGTGATGCTATAATCCTTCATGCTCTATGATGCCTGCACATGAACCTGAAAGTGGATGCCTCAACATACATCATCCTGATAGACACCACCTTCATGCAAGGTGAACAACGAGGATGAAAGACCCATATTACATGCACCCACACATGGTATAAGGATCCATTTCTATACCCATTTAAGGTCTTTCAAGTCCCATGGACAAGGAAACTTCATATGGTTCCATCATGTGTGCACCCCTCTGCATGTGCATGGTCGGGACACCCATGGTCAAGCCCTCACACAACCATGAATAACCTAAGAGGTGTGGATGGAGAGTAAACCCACCATCCATTCAATACCGTTTTATAGAGATACAATCCACATGTAATTAAGGCATGACCCCTTTGGGTATACACGACCACATGGGTGCATGATCATAGACATGTTCGCGAGACCCCTATATGTGATCAATTTAAGATCAGGTGACCAAAAAATTACACATTTATCTTGCGATGTCATTAAGAATCCCAATAAATTTCACTTTGGTCATAAGACAATCATTGAAAAAATTTGGTTGATCTCCCAAAAATTTATCGACATGTCACCATTTCCATGTCGCAGTCTGAAGGCAAGTCATGTTGATCAAGTGACAACCCCTTGACATGTTTGCATTGTCACAAGAT
This sequence comes from Viscum album, assembly GCA_963277665.1. Taxonomy (NCBI): domain Eukaryota; kingdom Viridiplantae; phylum Streptophyta; class Magnoliopsida; order Santalales; family Viscaceae; genus Viscum; species Viscum album. The sequence goes on from OY728158.1 coordinate 1,670,981,518, forward strand.
AGGACCTAAAAAAATTAAGTAGATATCACTATAGATTGTTGACATGTGATGAGGACCATGAAATTTCCCATAAACATGTATACATTGTCATGTGATAGTTAGAATACAAGGCTGGTCAATCATGCGGAAGAGTATGGCCATGTATTCTTTGGTCATGTATAGGACCCCAGACATGTCCGCTTTGGTTACCCAAATAATTTTGAACATGTATTATTCACTCATGTGAAGGAATCCATGGAATTTTAATTGATCATACAAACACCCTTGGATGTGTGTGCCTTATCAGACTGATGCCCCAAACATGTCGGTCAAACAATCAAGGCATTTATAGTAGTTATCCAAGACATGTCGGGAAGTTCCCCAAGGACATATAAACCTTCTTCGGTAGACCAAATTAGACTCGTTCCATGTAGACCATGGCTAGAATACTTAATCCAAATAGCCCTTTTATAAGGTAAGTGTCCTGGATAAGCTATGGTTACACACTCATGAGACCTTAATGGTGTCATACTCTTGGATAGACTGTTTATGGTTATCATCTCTGTAATGACCCAAAATTTTACCAATGAAAATTACCTTATTATAATTATGTTATATAGTATAAATAAAATAAACATCACATAGAGAGAACAATAATAACATTATAAATGAAGAACAAATGAAATAAGAGTCATTTCTATAAGGTAAGGAACCTATACTAATGAAATAGTAACTTGACCTTTGTAATAGTAATGTGACCCTTATGAATAGTAAACCAGAAAAAAGAATTGCAATATAAACTATGAAGGTATAAATAAAATTTATTCATATTATAAATGAAAATATGATATAATTATATAATATTATAAGTAAATAAATATTTTATAAGTTATTAATTAAGTATTGATATTTTTATAAGACATAAGTGTTTATTTTAAATTTTATAATTAATATGAAAATTTAAAAGAAAATTTATTTCCATAAAAATTATTAATAAATTAATATTTTTTTATCTTATGATTGTAAGATAATTTTATAAGGCCTTAATTAATTTTTCAAAGTATTACAAAATCAGTTATAACTTTTAAATATGTATTTTCAAGTAAATGATGATTTTAATTAAAAAATTAAATTTCTAATATTTAAAAAATCATTTTCAAAAAAATATTTAATTTTTTGATTCTAAATATCTAAAAATTTTTAGGGTGAATTTTTGTGATTTTTATAAAGTATTTGAATTTTTGGGAATAGTAAAATATGATAATTTACGATAAAAGATAAATACTTGAATTATGGATTCATAGATGATGTGTGGATTATGTAAGCCCTAAATCTCAAACTAAAATTAATTATTTTAATATTTCGGGTGATAATTATCAAACCATTCATAGTATTTTGGAAAAATAATAAACTAATGAATAAAATAATGAGAAACACCCCTATCTCCCCTATAAATACTACCCCTCACCACCTCTTCTCCTCACATCTCTCAAGATTTGATCCTTATAAAAATTTTTCTAAAATATATTCCCAATACCCTCTCCCACTTCCATGAGCATTTTTTCTCAACAAAAGACAAAAAAAATCCCCCTAAGGAGGTTTTGAAAAAGAAGGATATAAGAGGTAAAATCCTATTTTTTATTATTTTAATTTCTTTGCAACTTATTTTATTTTATTATTATATCCTCACTTAAAATCATAAAAATGGTATTAGAACTATATTAGCTTACATATACTATAATTTTATTATTCTAATGGAATAATTCATCATCAGTTCTTTCCCCTCCCCTTTTGTACTAAAAACGAATACATCGTCTGTAGTGTGTTAATTTGTCACATTCCAGGACGATGAGTTTTCAATTTCCATTACTACCTTAAAGGCTGGTAATAAAAAAATTTTATTATTAAATCATATTATAATATTTGTATTAAATCCTATGTAATGTTATGGAATCATTATATATACATGATATTAATTAATAAAACAAAACTAGTTTGTTATGATCGAAAAACTGCTAAAATAATATAAACGATTATCACTAACATCTTATCTAATGATTCAACTTAACCCCAAATTTCCATACTAATTATACAACCATTTAATACTATGTATTTTTATTAATAAAATATAACTTTATTTATGTATAACCATTATAATTTTACATGATTTTCCATACATGTATACAAGTAACCGCTTATGTAAACCAAGGAAATGAACGCTCCCAAATGATGAAATTCTATCTTATAACTCATAAAAAGGGAAATAAATGAACATAATAAAATTATAATAAATAAAATAAATGTATGAAATATTATTATTTAATTAATTAATGGATTTAATCTGATTATCCAGGACATTAAGATCAAGTGCAGAACCATTTTAGACACAAGGTAAGGGATTTTGTTTCTGAACCTCTATTTTACCATCAGGTTATGATATCTCTCTATTTACCACAATTTAATTATTATTTATTTTTATTAAACTCTTATAAATTATGTCTATGTGTTCCAACATGTATCTATATCGTATCATCCTTCTTTTATGGGGAAATACATGTTTTAAAAATGTTATGTTCTCAAATATTCCTGATAAAACATTTCGATTAAAGGGAATTTCTCAATTTTTACCCATTATTATATTCTTTCCATAATATATTTTAAGAAAAAATTATTTTTATAAAATCAATAATTTTATCATGAAAAAATATTGTGTTTCATTTCTAGTTTTGTGCAATCAATTATTCCTTTTCTGTTTTAAAGACTTGTTAATATTTCCCTTAAAACCACACTAAAGTGGCTAAGTTATAAAGTTTCCTAAACATTGTTTTAAATTTTTTTCACTTAAATTCGACACCATTTATCATTATATATTCCTATTTTCTTTTATTAATATCCATTTAGGTTCTAAATATAATCTTTCATGGACACTTTTTTGATACACCCATTTGTAATGCCTTGTGATATGATTACGATACCCATTTATTTCCATGGGAAACCCTTATGTTATATTTGATTACTTATGTATGATTATTCACATAGAACACATATTAATGAACATTTTATGATGGTTTTACCCAGATAGCACTCTAATGAATTGGGTAATTTTTAATCTCATGAGACATTATGTTGGGACATAGAGTGAACCTGATTCCTTTATGGGACTTTGTGCTCCATATCTCGGTAGCTAACCTTGAATCATGTTTATGTCATGTTATATATTTTTTCCACATTCCTATTATTTCATGGTTATATGTTCCATTGTTATACATGTTATTATTCCTTATGTTTATTCATGTTCCATGCCTTTATGTTATCATGATATTCCTTATAACCCATGTGCTATGTCTTATTCCTATTCTTAATCCCTTACTAAGATTTTTAGCTCATCCCTTTTTCTCATGTATTATCCAGGCCATACTATGTAGATATTAGGGCTCAAATGGAGTTAGGATATAATTATGAATATTAAATAAAATATTTTTTATTTTGGTTTAACAATGTTTAATTATGTACCTAATATTCCAAGACACTAGAGTTTACGATCCTTGTCTTGTAATTTTAAGTTTAATTATGAATAAAATCATGTAATAATATGTGTAAAAGTATAGGGACACTATATTTGGTATCATAGTAAGGTATATTTATTTTTGGACATTAGGACTAGGGTACTTTAGTAAGAACAATAGGGGTAATTCTATCACCGTGGATAACCTATATTGAAACTTATGGTATCAAAAGTTAGGATATAATTTTAATTTATAAGTTTAACCATCCATGTTAAATGTTTTATTTTTATATGATTATTTATTAAGTATCCAAGACCCCTAATGGTAAATTATTTTTATTAGTTAATGGATAGGAAAAGAAGAACCAGTTCCAACAATCAATGTGAAAGGAAATGCGATGATTTCCCTAATGATATTCCAAATATGATATGAATGGGTATTAAAACCATAATGATAGTACTTTCATAGTTGGATCAAGTTATGATTAATGAATTGAATCATGTGGAATGACCTCCTTCTCTTAATAAAGAGAAAGTTTCAATTTAATTATTCATATAAAAAGTCCTCCCATGTTTAGTAGATCTTTTGATCCCATCCACATAGAAAAATAGATTAGCTACATTGAGAAAATATTCTATGTCCTACAGTGCTTAGGATAAGAGAAAGTTGTGCTGGTGGTCTATCATTTTGATAGGTAAGCTGATTAGTGGTGGAAAATGATCAAAAACATAATACCAAGAGTGTAAATTTATTCCAAGGATTTGTAGGAATTCAAGAAAATATTTTTCAATAAATATTTTCCCTAAAACCTCCATAACAAGAGGGATAGATAATTACTCATACTAAAGGAAACAGAAGACAAGTCTATTAGGGTGTACGAGGAAAACTTAACAAGGCTTCCAAGATATGCCTCTGGATTTTTCATGAACACATAAAGTAAGGTGGATCACCTTTTTAGTGGACTAAAGTTGAGTCTTTGAAATGTGTTGGAGATTCAAGAATTTGATAGTTATTAGGATATTGTTCATTGTAACCTTGAGGTTGAAATAGAAATCAGAGACTCTTCGTTGTCTCATGGGCCCGAAGAAAAAAAAGAGGAAAATGGAGTTTAATAGGGGTGGATCATCAGATATATCACATGATATAAAGAGGACCCAAAAACCCACAAGTCAAAAGTGTGAGAAGAATAATACTAGAAACTTATTAATGGGAATCAAGATATTCTTAAAATGTGTAAGATAGGGGAATATGGATAATAAATGTTGAAGGGATATGAATAATCCCACTAATGCGGAATAAGAAAGGAAGTTTCAAATCAACACTCATCCTATAGTGAAGTGTTTCAACTACAAGTAACATGTGAATTATGCAATCCATTTTTTAAGCCAAGGGTTGTTGGAGGCAATCAATGAAAATGACCTATAAAAATGAAGGGAATATGTTATCTCTACTACTTAGGTGGAGCCTGAAAATGATGCGGTGATAGCTACACTAGTTATTCATTCAAGAATAGTAAATGTAATATTTTATTTTGGTTCTATACATTATTTCCTATCTTGAAATTTTATTAATACTATTCAATCACCATCTCAAAATTTATAGGTTGAGCTATCTGTGAGAAAAAAGGGAAATTATTACATCCAAAGTTTATAACTCCTCTATGGTCAGTGTTTGTGGACTAAACCTCATATTCTTTTCATACTACCTTTGGTAGATTTTTATGCTATATTGGACAAGGATTGGATATATTTATATAAATACAACATCAACTGTTAGGAAAGCGAGATCACTCTTCATATCCCAAAGCATACTCCAATTCTATATAAGTGTAAGGAGAAAGATGAATCTCATTCAGAATCATCATCTAAATTGTGTATATTGTTTCCTTATAAGCCATTATGTATAACTCAAAGGATTTATACAAAGGAAAGAATCATTCTTAAAGACATGTCAATTATGATGGATTACCTTGGTATATTCCCTAAAGAATTTCTTGGTGTTCCTCTTGATCAAGATGTTGAGTTCTCAATTGAACTTATTCCTTGATCTATGCCTATACCAAATACACCTTATAGAATGTCCACTGCTGAGCTGGAAGAACTAATGAAGTAGTTACATGAGAATCTAGACAAGTGTTTTATATTCCCGAGTGATTTACCATGGGGTGTGCCACTCCTCTTCATCAAGAAGACGAATGGATTAATGTCACTATTCATTTATTATTGTGATCTCAACAAAATAACAATAAATAACAAGTATCCCCTTACATAGATATATGACTTATTTGATCAGCTACGTGGGGACAATTATTTCTCTAAGGTGGACCGTGGGTCGAGATATCACCAATTAAAGGTGAGGAAGGAATATATTCCCAAGAGTACCTTTCAAACAAGGTATAAACGCAATGAGATCATAATTATTCCCTTTGGACTCACTAATTCTCTATAAATATTCATGGAATTAATGAATAGAGTCTTTAGATATTACCTTGACAAATTTGTGGTAATCTTTATTGAAGATATTATGATATACTCCAAGAGAAAGGATGAAAATGAGGAGCATTTGATTACTGTGCCAATTTTTTTTAAAGGGATACAATATATGAAAATTTTAAAAAATGTGAGTTATGTATAGAGAAAGTATCATTCTTGGGACATGTGATAAATAAAAAAGGGATATCTATGGACCCCTCGAAGACAAAGGATATCAAGTAGTGGACCATTCCAACATCTGTAATGGAGATCCATAGTTTCCTTGGTGTATATGGGTATTACTGGTGATTTGTGAAGAATCTATCATGATATTAAAACCCACTAAACAAGATAACTCAGAAGAGAGAAAAGTTTATCTAGACTAGGGAATATGAAGTCTTCTTTAAAGAGTTGGAAAAGAGGCTTATCATTTCACCAATGCTGACACTACCAGCAAGTGGGGAAATTTTTATAGTTTAATATGATACTTCAAAGAAGGATTTATCCAATGTACTGATGAAAAATGATAAAGTGATATCTTACTCCTCAAGACAATTGAAAATTAATTAGAAAAAATATACCAAACATGATGTGGAGTTAGCACCTGTGATCTTTGCATTAAAAATACGGAGAAATTATATCTATTGAGAGAAGTGTGAGATACATACTGATCATAAGATAATAAAATATTTATTCACACCAAGGATATTAATATGCATCAATGAAGATGGTTATAAATCATCAATGAATATGAATACTCAATACACTACCGCCTTAATAAATCAAATTAGGTGGCAGATTCTCTAAGTAGAAAGGATCTTGAATCTTTATCAATGATGAGAATTGAAAAAGATTCAGTCTTATTAGACCTGTAAAGGATGTAAATGGTAATCATTAAGAAATTGACATCATCAATACTTTCTCAAATTATTGCTCAACCATATCTTATGGATAAAATAAAGGATGTATAAAGGAATTATGTGATGATTCAGAAAAGGGTGGAAGCTATCTGAAATGGTAAATCCTTGGATTTCAAGATTGATATAGATGGAGTCATAATATTTGGTTCATAAATTTGTGTACCATAAAATTTAGAGATAAAGAAAGATCTTCTGAATGATGAACATAACTCAAAATTCTCTATTCAACTAGGGAGCACCAATATGTATCATGATCTCCGAAAGAACTATTGGTGGGAAAATTTGAAGAAGGATACCACTGAATATACATCAAAGTTCCTAGTATGTCAACAAGTGAAGATAAAAAGAAATTTTATTAAAGGGATGATGTAACCATTATCCATAAAAACATATATTTGAGAAAAAATAACCTTGGACTTTGTCACTAGAATTCCGATGAAATCTAGAGGAAGTAATGCTCTATGGGTTGTTGTGGATCATCTCACAAAGACAACTCATTTTATCTTAATTAGATAAGACTTATCACTGAATAAATGAAAAAATACACATAAAAGAATAGGTAAGGATTCACGGATTACCTTTATAGATAGTATTTAATAAAGATATGAGATTCACCTACAAGTTCTAGAAAATTCTCTAAAATTATCTAAAAACTGAGCTGCACTTCAGTATGGCCTATCATCCTCAAACTGATGGAAAATTCGAGTGGATGATTAAGACACTGGAATAAATGTTGAGAGAATGTTATATGGACATAAAAGGAGGATGAGACCAACATATTCCTCTATTCGAATTATCCTATAATAATAGTTTCCACTCTAGCATCCAAATGGCCCCTTATGAAGCCCTTTATGGGAAACAATGCAAAACACTGACATGCTGGGATGATGTTGGTGATTGTAAGATTCTAAGACCTAACATGGTCTAAGAAATGGTATAAAAGGTAAATAACATTCAGAAAAATATCTGGGCATCCCAAAGTTAATGGAGGAGTTATGCAGACAATCGTCAATGATACATAAATTTTAAGGTTGGATACATGGTATTCTTCCACATATCTCCATGGAAGAGGATCATGAGATTTGGGAAGAAAGGAAATATGATTCCTTGGTACATCGACCCCTTCAAGATCCTTGATCGTGTCATATCTGTATCCTATCTAATAGAACATATGCCTACCATGTCTCAAGTATACGATGTATTTCATGTATCCCTCTTGAGAATGTACATACCAGATCCCTATCATGTGTTTAATTCAATGATGATATAGTTGAAAAATTATCTCTCTTACGAGGAGCAACCAATGAAGATCTTGGATAAAAGATATAAAGTTCTACGCAATAAGGCTACTCACCTGGTGAAGGTACTATGGTGAAACCATACATAGGAAGAGGAAGATTGGGAACCAGAGGAAGTGATGAAGGAGAATCACCCTCACATATTTTCAACTTATAATGTAAAATGAAATTTCATAGGGGGGGGGGATTTAATGAACCCAAATTTTATCAATAAAAATTACCTTCTTATAATTATGTTATATAGTATAAATAAAATAAACATCACATAGAGAACACAATACAAACTTTATAAATGAATAACTAATGAAATATGTGGTATTTCTAGATGTTAAAGAACTTATACTAATGAAATAGTAACTTGACATTTGGAATATTAAAGTGACCCTTATAAACAGTAAAATGGAAAATAGAATCATAACATCACCTATGAAGGTATAAATAAAATTTATCCATCTTATAATTGAATATAGGAGGTAATTATATCATAGTATAAGTAAATAAATGTTTTAGAAATTATTAAGTAAGTGTTGACATTTTTATAAAACAAAAGCGTTTATTTTCAATTTTATAATTAATAAAATGTTTTATAAGAATATTTATTTCTATAAATTGTATTCATAAATTAATATTTTTTATATTATGATTATAAGATAATTTTTGAGACCTTGATTAATTTTTCAATGTATTACAAAATCAATTATAATTTTAAAATTGGTATTTTCCATGTAAATGATGATTTTAATTAAAAATTTAAATTTTCATATTAATAAAATTATTTTAATAAAATGGTGTTCATTTTCTAATTCAACATGATGAAAAATGTTTTGGGTTATTTTTTAGGATTTTTCTAAAATACTTGAATTTTTGGTGAATAGTAAAATATTATAATTTACGATAAAAGCTAAATATTTCAATTATGGAGTAATAGATGATGTATGGTGGATTTAAGAAACAAATATCAAAATATCCTTAATTATTTCAATATTTTTGGTGATAATTGTCAAACTATTCATAGTCTTGAGAAAAAATAATAAACTAATGAATAAAATAATGAGACAACACGCCTCTCATCTCTTATAAATACCACCTCTCACCACATCTTCTCTGTACACATCTCAAGCATTGAGGCTTGTCCAAATTATGATAAAATATCTTCAAAATACCTTAACACACATCTAGGATCCTATTTTCTCAATAAAATACCAAAAAAATCCCTCTTAGGAGGTTCTCAAGAAGAAGGATTCAAGAGGTAAAATCGTCTTCCTTTTACTTTAATTTCTTTTCATGTCCTTTTATTTTATCACTATATATTCACCTCCAATAGTAAAAATGGTATGATAAATCCAATACCTTTCATATACTGGAATGTTTTTATTATAATTTAATAATTCATCATCATTTCTTTCCCCTCTAATTTTTTACTAAAAATGAAAACATCATCCATGATGTGATAATTTATCACATTCAAGGACGATGAGTTTTCAATTTCCATTAATTCCTTCAAGTATGGTCATAAATCTATTTTTATGGTTAAAATATATTATAATATATGTATTACATAATATTTAATGTTATTTATCAATTATATATAATTCATATTAATTAATAAAACAAAACTAAATTGTGTTGATCGAAAAACCACCAAAATAATTTAAATGATTATCACTAACGTATTATCTAATGATTCATCATCAACCCAAATTACCAAATTAATTATATAAAAATTTAATATTATTTATATTTATTAATAATAGATAACTTTAATTATTGACAACCATTATAATTTTACATGATTTTAAATACATGTATACAAGTAACCGATCATGAAAAGCATGGAAACGAACACTCCCAAGTGATGAAATTGTATACTATAACTCATAAAAAGGGACATAAATGAACTTAATAAAATTATAATAAATAAAATAAATGAATAAAAGGTTATTAATTAATTAACTAATGGATTTAATCTGATTATATAGGATATTAAGATCAAGTGCAGAACTGTTTCAGACATAAGGTAAGGGATTCTTTCTGAACCTCTATTTTACCTTCGAGTTACACTTTCTCTCTCTTTAACCTAATGTAATTCTTCTTTATTTTTATATAACTCTTATAAATTATGTGTATGTGTTCTAAAATCATGTATCAATATCATATCATCCATATTTTATGGGGAAATACATGTTTTAAAAAGGATCTCTTCTGAAATCTTCTCGATAAGAAAGTCACATTAAAGGAATTTCTCGATTTATTATGCATTATCACGTGCTATACATAATCTATTTTAATACAAAATTATTTTTCTAAAATCAATCATTTTATCATGAAAAATATCATGGTTCGTTTCTAGTTTTTTTAAACAATTATGCCATTTATTTTTTAAAGACTCATTAATATTTTCCCTTTAAACCACACTAAATAGGCTAATTTCTAAAGTTTCCTAAACACACTTTTAAAATGTTTTCATTTTTTGGAAAAAAATTATCATTATCTATTAATAATTTCCTTTATTAATGTTCATGTATGTTCTAAATCCATTATTTCACGGACACTTTTATGATACTTTCATTTTTAAGGTCTTATAACATGATTACGATACCCATTTCTTTCCATGGATAACCCTTATGTTATGTTTGATTACTTATGTATGATTCTTCATGTTGGACACATATTCATGAAAATTTTATGATGGGTGAACCCATATATCACTCCAATTAATTGGGTAATGTTTAGTCTTATGAGACTTCATGTAGGGACAGGGAGTGAACCTACGGGACTTTGTTCACCATGTCTTGGGAGCTAGCCTTCATTCATGTTTATGCCATGTTATATATAGTTTCCACATTCCTATGATGTCATGGTAATATGTTTCGATGTTCTAAATGTTATTATTCCTTATGTGTATTCAGGTTCCATGCAATTATGTTATCATGTTATACCGTCTAACCCATGTGCTATGTTTTATTTCTATTCTTATTCCCTTACTATCCATTCTAGACCATCCTTTATGTTCATGTATTCCCTAGGTTATCCTATGAATATATAAGGTTTCAAATGGAGTCAGGAGATCATTATGAAGATTAAATAAAATATTTTTTTATTTTTCATCCATGATGGTTAATTATGTACCTAATCTTCCAGGATACTAAAATTTATGATCCTTGGCTTGTAATTTGATGTTAAATTATGCATAAAACCATGTAATAATATGCGTAAAAGGTTAGGGAAGCTATAATATCTCTTTATCCATAAAAATATTGATAATGGGTATACGGTGTGGTAACCTCATTGTGTAATCCCTGATTTATAGGGCATCTATCTTGGTACATGCCCCTAGCATTCCTAAAACCTCAACGATAACAATAATGTCTCTGAGTGTGATCATCTACCTTAGCCCATCAATGGGATAGGGGATAACTTAACTATGAGAAATCTGAATAATAAATTAACTAAGATACCTAGGATGACTTTCTAAGGCTCGAGATCAAATGGGCCTCCACTTCAGTGTAATTCCCCTAATGTCTCCAACATTTCAACCATTGGGACCCAGTCATTCCTACATGATGATATTTCTATCTCATCCATTGGTTGATGAGAAGTGGGATCATACAAGAGCATCATATTAAGTATAATTCCCTACCATTCCCTTGAGTAACCCATACCCATCATTAGGTTAGGGATGAAATGAACTATATTCCTACAACAACCAGTATACGTATGACACCTTTCTAAGGCCACATCTAAAATTCTCCCCCCCCACTTTCATGTATGTCCCATCATGTCTCCAATATTTCAAAAAATGGTACCAAATCATTACCATCAGATGATAATTATACCTCATACATCATTATATGAGAAGCGGTCTCATAAACAGGAATCGTGTTAAGTATAATTCCTGACCATTCCCCTGAGTACCCGAAACCCATTAGTGGGTTAGAAATGAACTGAACTATGATAAATATGATTCATGTTATAAAATAGGATGAATATGATGTATTTATAAGGCCTAAGATCCATACAATATCCTCTATGAGATGGGTAATAATTCTTATTAAAGGGAAAATTTAATGTGTAAGCCCTGTACGGATATGTACTCTTTCAATGTGTCTTGTATTCTACTATGACTTGTTTCTCACACCGAGTATGACTCATGTGGGATTAGAGACTTTAAAGGATTTTACCAATAGAATTATGAGAATTTCCCCAGTATGTGGTCAACATTGGGATGTATCAATGATTACATCTCATCTCCACTCAAAGGGCCATACTCCCAAAAAAGAAATCCAGGGTACTATTATATACATAAGTCTTGCCTAAGGCCTCTATTTTTGTATCTCTTACATCATAGACACCCTTTATAATAACCATGTATAAAATAATTTATATATAAAATAAGAAATATAGGATACCTCAATAAGGTCTGATCTTGATACTTACGTCCTTACCACATGATGTTAAACTTCATGGATGGGTCCAATCACACGACCTTAAACCATGTCAAAAAAATTTTGTGGGTTTTGATTCATATCTTCATAGGATATGTTGGATGCCTCGTAGAGGTCCAATCCCATCTAAAAGACACCAACTACCTTCCTGGATGGAAATAAACTCCAAAGTGACTGAATATTTCCATAACCCAAATCATTAAAAATAAATAAGAGAGTGATAGATAACCCTTGATATGAATGTAATTGTTTCTATCGATACATGTTCATAATGAAGTCATTGAAACAAGGGTAACTATTACTGCATTAGGGTTTGGGAAGGGTTTTATGAATATATATTAAAGCTATAAGAGAGTCCCAAAGGCGGAAAAAATTCCCCCCAAAATGGTGTAATGAGTGAAACCTCCCATTCTCTCGACCAATGTGAGTTATTAAGTATCATTGGGCATGAAACCCTAAAGGACCACCTACCTTTGGAAAGTAGGTATGTACTCAGGTATGGATGTGGGAATCGTTGGGAGTTTCTAGGGAAGTCTAACAAATGGGAAACTAAATGTGAATTATTGAGCAAGGAATTGTACCTCGCACAATCAATCAAACCGTCAAGCCAAAATCCAATCCACATATCTTTATCAACAAAACAAACTTTATATATTTAACATTATTTTGTAAATTATACACATTATAAATTACCCTTATAATTATTGTATAAACCATTTATATCAATATTATAAGTCATTCCATATAATTTCAAAATATATTTAATATTAACAAATTTATATTATTGATATTTCTTTATTAAATGATTTATAATCACTAATTTAATTAATTATAAAAAATTAATTAAATAATTTAAAAACATGGTTATAAATTAAATAAGTATCCAAAATACATTTTTCTATAGTTAATAAGAAATTAATAAGTTATATAATCAATTCAAATTTTAAAATTTTAAAATTTAAAATTCTATTATATCTCATTTTACGATTTAAGATATATTATAAGACATGGTATGTTTTTGGCCTCTATTGTTTTTACAATTAATATTTTATATCCTCTTCAATGACCAAGGGATTAATATTTTTTGATTACTCAATATCATCCATATGATACGATTCCCTATTTTGTGCCACCTAAACAATGGTATTCTACTTAATTGTAAGCTCTGACTCCTAAAATCATATACCATGACATTGAAAAAAGAATAGAATTTTACTATAATACTTGTTATAATAACACATATCATAAAAAGTGATCTGATAAAAAAATATGATATAATATACTATAAATCCAGGAATATTTCAAAATTTATAGCATTTGTTATGATATATTATACCAAAATGTAAGCCATAGTTTCAATAATATATCGATTTTAATAGTGTTGATTACAATATATATTTTTCAATATAAAATCTTCACCTAATCCGATGATATCCCATACAACATACAATTTTTCTTCATTTTAGAAATAATTTCAATAATTATGAAGCATGGATATGCTTTGATACCACTGAAGTATTTCTATGGATTGTATAACACTTATTCAATGTAATGGAAAAAAATAAAATGCACAATTACCATGATCAATGTGCTATGGTACCTAAAAACATGTTTACTATAAATAAGTAATACGTGTACCATTCACCATAGATATATAATCCATCTTATTTAATAAAATTATTAAAAGAGAATATTATGAATAACCAAAAAAAAAATTCCTTTGAGTTTTTTTGATGATATGAACTGGATTTCTCAAAATTATCAACTAGAAACTCCCAAAAACCATGACATGATATTACCTCAGATGGGAAATGGTAAAGTCGGAGAGAACTTCTGGGATAATCAAAAAAATATTAGGAAAGGATATTGTGAACTTATTAGGATCACTAGGGATGTGATCAATACTAATGGGGGGGGGGGGGAGTATATCTTCTTTGATATTTTTTCCTTACCAAACTATAACCAAAATCTTTTATATTCTACCCTGATATCTATAACTCATCATTATGTGAAAATAAAATAATGAAGACAATAAATATGTTTACATGGTTCACCTCTAAGATGGATGGCTATATCCTTAGTGTTTAGTGGTTTTTATCCCACAAACTTACATATAATATTTTATAAATAAGTTAACACTATAGTAAAATGGAATATCTATTAATATGTTAAATTCATTAGTAATAACCAAACTTAAATAATCACTAACTCTCTTGAATATAAAATAAGAACAGTTATTTGAATAATAATTATCAGTGTAAGTGTGTGTCACCAAGGACTGAACATATATAATCTACTTCCTTCTCAATTCCTCAATAATATTTGAAAGTATATTTATAATAAATGATTATTTTTTTAATCACTCAACATACTACCATTTTTCACATTATTATATTTTTAGTATGAAATAAAAATTAATTTCTATAATATAATTAAGTAAATTATAATTAAATAATGACAATCATGATTATATAATTTTCAATTCTCCAACTGAACAACATTTTTTTCTCACTTGATACTCAATAAATAATGAAATCCCCACTAATATTATAAACCTACCTCCCATGATCCTCAACTAACATTCAACAAATACCCATGATCTTAAAATTAAAATAGGCCAGGGTATATATCTTGATAATTAGTCTAGATTTGATCTTCATAAAATATATAAAATATTTTTATTTGAAATCCATGAATTAATTATAGAGGAATATATTAATTATTTTTAATTCATTAATTCTTCTAACACAGATTGAATCCCTACTAAATCATGTAACATCATGAAATTTAAAACTTGTAGACCAAAAAATCATCATCTAACTTATGAATTATAATATACTTGAAATCTTCATTCTAATATCATGAAACTTTAAATGTAATATTACATATCCTATGAGAAACTTCAGTTTATTTTCCATATATTCGTAGTCATTTATACATATCAATATGAAATCTAGACTTAATATCAGATATCTTGTTACCTCTAATCAAATTTTAAGTATCACATTGAATCTCACATCTACCATCTTATATATCTTTCATGATAGAATTCAATAAAACACATATATTAGTAAATTAGATAAAAAATTATATATATGTTATTTAAAATTATCTTTGAGTTGTTTACCCTTACATATATACTAGACAACTCACATGTATAGGTTTTTTACCCTTACATTTGAGTTATCTATCCTTATATATAGATTTTTACCGTTATATTTGAGTGATTCACCCTTACACATATACTGGAGAATTCATGTTATTCTTTTATATAAATAGTAATGTTAGATTTACTCTTATTCATTTAGTAAAGATTCAAAATGTTTTTTATGTAGATAATATGTTGTGAATTCTATAGAAACCTAGAACCAATAATTCCAAAAACCTATAGAATTTATATTTATACACATTTAAACATATACATTCATTTTCAGTCACATGAAATTACTATTCCTATGTATTTAATAAAAATAAAACATAAATATAGATGGTTTTAACAACACACCCTTTGGATTTTTATCAATAACATACATTTCATCCATTGGTCTTAGTGCTTCTCCTTCTCCAAAAACATTCACTCCCCCTCAAGCTAAAAATAAAAAAACTTATTTTTATCTCCATTGTTGATAATAAAACCATTAAAAAGGATTTTATCAATCTAATAGAATTAATGAGACTTAAACCAAAAAAATATGATTCTACATGAGGTATCCCAGTATAAAATTAAATAGTGATCAGACATCAATGATTTCCAAATTTAAGCTATCTAGAATTTTTTACATGCATTTTTAGTGGATACTCAAATAATTTCCTATACTCACTCAAAAAATTGATGAAAATAATTTTAGAAATTATATTTCTCCCCTTAAATATTTTATATTTTCCTTTTGAGAAAAAAATATAATGTAAAGAGTAGATGAAAGTAAAAAAGAAAAGACACTATTAGGTTGGGAAATGGTCTACACTCCCAATTACATACTCAAAATCTCAAGACTCTATTGGAAATGTTTTTATAAGAATATAAAAAATATACTCCATTGATGGAACAAATTATAGCTTCAATGAACCATTAACCACATTTTACTTCAAGAAATGACACTCTATATCAATGTTTTTATTATTATTGAGAATTTCACTAGAGTTTTGGTTTGATTTATAACACTTAAGTTATTATAGCTAATGACTAGTAGATACTTAGAAAAAACATATATATATCATCCAATTAATTTTTATTAATGTAATTTTATAACTACCTATGATTAATCCACATACACAGTTTCAATAGATCCCATAGTAACTGATGATTTATTTATAAAATACAATTCTATATATATTTTTCAAATAAAATTTGATTTAAATAATGTGGATTTATTAACATCAACAAGAGTATCCCAGTCAGAATGTATATTGAAATTTAAACCTAGCTCACCTTTCCTCATAAAAAAGTCCACAATTAGAAATATTTGAGTCATATCTAAAATTATCTTGGATTCTATTAGATGTGGTTAATTTGAGTTATATACATATATAACACAGAGTTCTATAACATAAATAATAGTTGGATTTGATATAATCAAATATAAATTATTTCCAATAAAATTTATAAATTATTTCTCATAAAAAAGTTTCCATTTATCATCCTTTATAAACTTTGTTCTCATTTGACTTGGTGTAGATACTCATCTTGATTGTTTCATGCCAAAATATTTGAAGTAATGCTTGAAATATTTATCTCAAGAGACGAGTATATGATCCAAAACTCAAATAACTCAAAAACCCAATAATAATCTTATCTCACCAATTATAGACATCTAAGATGTTGTTCTTTATTTGTGTGGTAAATTCATCATAAAATATTTCCTCATTACTATCAAGGAAGATATCATCAATATAATAACTCATAATGAGTGATGTGGTATTAGAATTATCTTCATACAAATTATTTTCCACCTATACTTTTATAAACTCCATACTTCTCAAGTACTCATCTATCATGAAATGCCATTCTTAGTGGGATTTCATCAACCCTTAAAGAGACTTCATTATTGTTAATACATTGATACCATATTTTTCAAGAGTAAAACACTCTAATTTCTCCATATAAACCTTCTTATTTGGCTCACCCATTAGAAATTTATACTTTACGTCCATTTTTAAAACATTGAAAATTATTTGAGATGAAATTTCAAGTAAAATTAAGATATTATCAGGCAAGAAAATAAGGTATTTTTTTATCAAAATAAATTTCCTCAATCTATGAGTACCCCTTATACACAACTCTCGATTTATTTATTATAAAATTATCTTGTTCCTGAAAATCCATTATGTTCCAATGTTGTTCTTATACATTGGTCTAGGCCCAATGTCTCATGATTTTTTATTTTTCATTTAATATATCTATTCAATAATGGATTGAGATAATTATTTATTCTCAAAAGATTCATAAATAGTTTGGGGTTTAATATTTGAATGTATCCCAGTGGGGGTAGATTCTAATAGTTTTATTCTTTTTTAAAAACCTTGATTCTAATCCTTAATGATATTATAAAAATAAACATGTTTCTCTAGTATTTTAATTTTTCTTATGTACTTTATATATTTTTCATCATCACTAGAGTAATAAAAATTAGTATCTCGGTCATGAATTTATGTATTTTTATCAGTATCTTAAACATGTTTAGAATTATGAACCTCATCCTCATCATTCACAATGAAAATCATATAATTATTCTTTAAACCAAATTGTAACCAATCAGATATTAATTTGATCACCACCTCTTATTCTTCTTCAATGTAAAACTAAATTCATTGGTTCTTCTTCTCTTCTTATTTCTTGAATAACAAACTTAATTTGTGATTATTGAAATAATAAAAGTTCAAATCTTCTTAGAATCATCATAAATAATTGATCCTAAATAATTGAATATAGATTGTTCCTTATCTTTTTATTTTTTTTATTTTAATTAAAACAATATAAAATAGTGTAGTAGTGTTGAATTCACTTTTTCGATACTCAATATCTACAATTGAGTATTGTGTTGATTTTCATCTTAGTGTAACTGAATATCTTACAACCACTAATTACACTACACTAAACATCTCATCTTATACATGTTTTTCGATTATGCATGTAATTATAACCAAAACAACACATGAACATGATTCAATTATTTTGTTATCATTATTTGTTATGTTCATGGTTCATGCATGAATTATCATTCTCATTACCATGCATGCACACTTCACTATTATTCTTTTTCCCTATGTTATCATCGCCCAAGTGAAACTGTATATAAATACTTCTTCATGCAAGGAAAATCCCCAACATATATATAGAATTTTATTATTAACATTTTATGTGATTTTCACTATTTATTTATCACTTCTCTTTTCATGTTCATATGTCTTCACATATTCATGTATGCATGCATAATATATTAAAATTATTCTTTGTTACTTCACAAAAACATGTAAACAAACACACAATGTATATTTATATTCACTACTATGTTAAATACTTCTGCTTTTATCTTTGTGCATAGGGTATGCTTTCGTGTAATAGTATGTTTTTCACAACAATTGTTCTCTAATATTCTTTACACAATAGATATTCTTCATGAAACTGTATGCTTCATAGAAGATTCATACACTTATTGTAACTGTTCACACAATTTCATAATGTATTCATGAAAACCATGTGTATAAATCTAGATAATATTAGCTTCATATAGGTATATAGAAGAAATATATGTTTCTTATTCTCATAAGTTTATGGGAGTATAATATTCAAGCATTAGATTGCAGAACTATTATTCTTCGCAAAGCATGATGAGAGTGTGTTAAAACTAATCATGTATCCATGTATATACTTTGCATAGGCTATGAAGGGTTCTTCTTAACATAACTAATGAGGTTCTCTGAACTCCCCTTCTTAGTACAGCTAATGAGGCTCACAGATCACCTTATCTACTTTATATAATAGGAACTACAGATATTCTATTTTGTAAAATACAAGATTTCTCATAGAAATATACAAATAAAAAACACTCTTCTTGAACTTGGGGGTTCTATATATATAGTAAAGGGTCACTACCTCCACCTCGTTCAATCACTGAATCAAATACCTAAAAAATATGGCATGTAAAATACTGATGATACTAATATATTTAAACACCTGACTATATCAATATTTTTTCAAACATGCATCGAAAAAATGGCCTTTTTTATTTCATGATGAGTATCTGATGTGTGTGAAAAAATAATCATATGCATCACCATTAAATAAATTTGAGCCCATCTATGAATATTGAACACATGAGAATCCTCATGCAACTGCATTTGTATTCGGGTGAAGCAAATTTAATTTTATCATTCATTTTATTTCTTTTCATGCAGGTGTAACTAAATGCATTAATAATTTTGATCATACTAGTGTTTTAATTAAATATTCTACATTGGAAAGATCCTCAATATGATTTATTCATCATCACGGCATGAAAAAAATCCGGTTTATAGACTTCTAATGAAGGCAACATATTAAAGATGATCTCCCACAACAATCAGATGTATGTGCTCTATTGAATCAAATG
The DNA here is from genome assembly GCA_963277665.1 of Viscum album. Lineage (NCBI taxonomy): Eukaryota > Viridiplantae > Streptophyta > Magnoliopsida > Santalales > Viscaceae > Viscum > Viscum album. The sequence goes on from OY728158.1 coordinate 1,671,001,726, forward strand.
ACTTTCTTATATCTGAAAGTTTCTAAAGTTAATTAAAAGCATAAAATCTGAAAATATCCCACATTTATTCCCTCTTATATTGAGTTTTACCTATTATATCCCATCGTGGCAGTAGTACCTCTAGTCGACACTAGGATTAGCACCCCGAAACACTACACACACCACATGCTTTATCCCAGTGGGGTTAATTGGACCACCCTTATTCCCTCACATGTAAGCACACTCTAAAAACCTTATACATGGGATTTCACACACCATGCATTCACTTCACTCACCTCTTCTACCCATGGACTAGTCCAGACTAGCTCCCTTGTGCGTGGTTGACCTCCAGGTCCCACAAAGAAAAGGTTGAGCCTTGGCTTGGATGGATAGTGGGTTGGCCCCAATTTTTTATGTAAGGGATATTATAAACTAATTAGAATATATTAAAATATAGAATATATACTCTCAATAAAAATATCCTGAAATGGAAAGAAATACTCAACCTTTTACCACTATACTTCATGAAAAATATATTACTCACCTTCATGACATGCTTCATGCAAATCAATATTTTCATGTTCTTCAAGTTAGCTATTGAATGGTTCTCATACATTATAGATATATCACATTACCTTATTCAATGTATCTTATTTATCAATTCCTATTCTTTTCATTTTATAATATCAATTAAAAAGACCTTCTCATCATCTTGTCATCTTCCTCACATCTTTTTCATTGTTGTAAACAATGTGTCATCATTTACACAAGTTCTTTAAACATATAATCAGTTAAAAAAATTTCATAATTACTAGGATAATTATTCAATAATGAACTATAATTTCATTTAATGAATCTATAAAAATTCTACAACTATAACCTTATAAAATTAAATTCTTCAAACCATTTATATGTTTCTTCAGATTATAAGACTTAAGCACTTCATCCAAGCTCTATTAACATTATAAATTATTCATAATATTGAAATCAATAACATATTAATATTTCATTAACCATCATTGATAAACATTGGAAATAAATAAAAATTAAAAATATATTGGTCTATTCAATCTCTCCATTTATATTTTTTGGAAATACCTTCAATGTTCTTTCCAAATGAATGTGCCAATATGTTTCTCTCCCCTTTAATTTTCCATACTTTTATTTTTCTTTTTATCCCCCATATTGAAAAGAAAAACAATGTTCATGGGAAAAGGGTATCAAAATATACTTATGTTACATCCATAATTTCCATCAAAGTCTACTTGAGACATGCCTGGTGCATAAAACAAGAGGATTTGATTTTGAAAATAAAATTTTCCTTTACTAACTGATTGTGATACCTCATGAAATGAAACTCATATAAAAACTACTCTATACACTCTCTGTATAAAGCACTCTCTATACTTTCTTCTCTGTTTCTCTACGTTTTAGGGTCCATCCTCTACCATTATCTCTTAGCTTCGCTCCTTAGCTCCATTCCTCTAGGGTTTCCTCTCATCTCGTGCTTGCCGTTGTTTCTCCACAGTTCTCTAGTTATTAAAAAGAAGGTATGTGATTTGGACACCCTCCATCAACCTAACCTACTTTTTTCTCATGTTTCTTCATGCCTATCTAGGTCAGGGATGGTATGGAGTTAAACTAGATATTTTGGGATTGTGGTTCGGTGGACGTTGGGTTTACAGCAACTACCGAAGTTGATCTGTCATCCTCGGCCGGCCAAACCTGCTTTGACCTAGGGTTCCATTGCTACTCTACAATATGAAGTTGGAGTGATGGGTACACAAGGTTTTAAGCCATTCAATTTTCCCTCTTCAAGGTTCATTTTATGGTTTCATCCCTGGTATTCTTCACAGTCTTATTCCCAATCATCTTTAGTGTTTCCCTCAGTCACTTGTTTCTAGTTTTTGGTCTTCTCTCTCGATTGCAGTTTATTTTTATTAGCGGTCTCTTTTCTAGTGTTGGATGATTGAGGTGAGGTGGTGTTATTATGTCCTCTATTGGTGGTGTTTAACAGTGCAACGTATGATGATGTCAAATCCAAAATGGTGATGCTCGTGATTTTGTGACGACGATGATGACAACCTGTTTCAGTGTCAAAGGTGTTTGGTCCAGGCAGCGTCTTAAAATTTTGGGAATTATACGATAGTGTTATTATTTTATGGTGTTATTTTATGGAATGATGTGTATTGTTGGTGATGATGATAGTTTTCAGCATGCTGGTTTCCGGTGATCCACTTTGGATGAGGGTTGTTTTATGTCTAGGTACACATCGTGAGGTGGTAGGCTTAAGGTGTGATGATGGCCCCTTTTGAAATTTGAAATAGGTGATGTGTCATGGTGCATATAGTGAGGTAGTGTTGATGGATTTTAGTTAAAGTGTTTGGTTTTTGGAATAGAGGGTTCTTTGAAGGTTCTTGGCATGGTGATGATGGTTTCATTTGATATTTGGATTTTCAATTTTGTAATGTGTTTTGTGTAGATTTTTTTTAGGTTCCCACTTACCCTAATGTGGATTTTTCTATATAAAAAATGATTGCTGGAGTAAACTCATATACTTGTATTCAAGGTTTTTACACATTTATTATATGTTAAATATACTAAATTGAGATATGAAGCATTTATAAGAAAAATTAATTTGAAACTACTTCATTCACTTTAACAAATTGATCAAAAAAACGCAAAAGAAACAAGTAGGATGTTTGATCTTCGAGCATTTCCATTACTTCCCATATTTCATATTATATTGATTAATTTAATTACTCCCAAATTGTATAATTTTATTATTTTTTGAAACCAAGTATGAGATATTAAGAGATTCATATATTTTCTAATGACATGATCTTCAAGCAATTTCTAGAATATTCAGATTTTTATTAATTGAAATAATGATTCTAGAAGATACTTTATCATTCTTCATTTGTCCCTCAATAAAGGGAAACACTCCCCAACATATTCAGAATTATTTATCTCTTGAAGAATATATTACTAAATTTTTCAATTTCGAGGGTACACCAAAATGGATCTTTAACTTGTGACTTCTCAAATTGGGAAACTTCATTAGGAACGATTTTAGTCAATACTTTTTCTTCAAGATATCATATATAAGATTAAACCAAGATGATTTATTAATTATCTTTATTTTATAGGATATAAAAATTTATTATTAATCTTAATCAAATATGATCCTCTATCATATATTTATTTTTACACCAAATTGAGGAATCTTTGATGGATAATGACTTATTTATATTTTCTATCAAGAATTGAAAGTACCCACTACTTATAAATTTCTCCCTTTAAGAATGTGATTCACCTTCAATTAACTAAATTATATGAAGAAATACAATACAAAAAGATTAAGGGAATAAGGTACATACTTCATTTCTTCTCAATTTGAACATCAATGTTGACATAGTTTTCTCAAAAAAGTTGATCCATTTCCTCCAGTATTCAAGATTTCACATATGAAATTCTATGCTAATTTATATAGGGGTAGTATGGACCTCTTCACATTATCTTCTTTTTTGTGTGTGTAGATTTCTTCCTTTTAATATACTTCATGTATGATTCATTGTTAATCCAATTAAGAAATATTTATTTTTATGGTAGAATGGTTAAATGACCTTTTTCAATATAAATAGCTTTCTTACATCTCTCACACAAAACTACTTTAGCACAAGAGTTCAATTTTATTAAAAAACTCTCATGCACTTTTTCCCATCATATGGAATATTTTATTTTACTTTTTCATTATCGTTGTACTTTTAATCATCCATTTTCATCATTCTTTCCAAATATTATTTCTAGATAACTAACATGTCCTTAGTAATATTGGAAGAAAGTTTAGATCTTCCACATGGGTTATTTTGAGTTCCATCCTTTTTATTTGTTCTTTTGGATGAAGTAATTTACTTTAAATTATTGTATTTGGAATATAAGGTATTCTTAGTTTTGTTTCTTGAAATCTTCTTGGGAGAATATTTGTTCGCAATAGTACTCTATTTTCTTCCCAAGACAGCTTCTTCTTTCTTAACCAACTTTTGTGGTCTTCTTTTCTTATAAACATTGGATACATGTTGAGATGAGCATGTACCATCCTTGTGACCACTACCATTGAATAAATCCTAGATATTTTCAATCATTCCAAATATATTTTAATTATAAAAATTTTTCTTGGCCTTTGGGAGTTGCCTCTTAATATCTAGTTTTCTCCCCCTTGACGTAATATTCCTTTATGATTTTTCATTTAGAGGATTAGACCAGCAATCTAATTCATAATACCAAAATATGACGTAGCACCAACATCGACACAAAAATCTTTATTTTCTAATATATGTTTGTATAAGGTTTTTGGGTTTTCTTCCTAACTTGTTGTACTCATTTTGGGGAACCTTATTCCATATTCCTTTTTCTATCCACTATAGACCTGGTGGTAGGTTTCTTATCACTTTTCTTTATCTATAATTTTTCATAAATTTTTTTCTATCCTACATTATTCATGGAAACATTTTAGAAATATTTTTACAGGATGTTATGGATGGTACATCTTTATTCTCAACTGCTTGTGAAAAATATTTGAATGAAGTGATGATCATCTTACCACCTGTTAGAGGTCTCTTAAGATTAGAATATTCTAGTGAACATTGAGTAGTAGAACCCACTATTTCCTTATTTTGTAAAGTCTCAATATGTGTCTTCCCAAGATTTTCCAACTAAATTTATAGTTATAGATATTTCATATTGAGGATGATTTTATGATCTTTAATCATAATAATATTCCATTCAAAATTATTAATTATTCTTCAAGTTTCCTATTCATGTATTTTTAAAATTTTATTGTAACAAAGAGTCAGGTAATTTGATATTTTTGTGTTTTTATTCGAATTTTAAATCATTAACATAGATGCTATTTTTCAATTTTGACTCATGTTCCTGGTTCTTTTCTTCTAGATCCACATTCTCAATAAATTAATTATGAAATTTTGAGGCACTTACTTCATGTTCCCACTTTAATATTTTAGAGGATACAAACTATATGGATATATTTAAACATTATTGAATATTTTCTTGCAATAAATTATCCATAATCCCATATTCTCATTCCAATCGAGTGATCTATTCCTACATACATTGAAGGAATCAAAAAATAAGAGAGACTATTTATATGGGAACACAATGCGGGATATCTCTTAATGTGTCAACTAATAATTTTTGAGAAGTTGTAGATTGATCAAAATCACCACTTGTACTAGGGACTTCTTGAGTACATTTTTGAAAGAAACTAAAAAACATATTGAATACTTGAGGTAGATAGATTGTCCACCTACTTAGAGGAAACTTAGGTCAAATGATCTTTACTTTCCAAGATCTGTATATCTTCATTGTTTCCAAGTTATGGAGATACATATACTTCCTATTATTTTGATAAGAGGGATATCTTCTTCATCTTTCTTTTCTATTTATTTCTCCCATTCATCATGATCTTGGTAGAAATAAAATTCTTCTCAGAGATAACTAAATCATCACCAAAATTGAACTATATTATAAACATAGGAAGGAATATCAAATATTAAAAAATAGAATAGCCTTAACATATAGAATCAAATAGAGGTGAACCTTCCCTATGACACCACTCATAAGGAATTAGAGTAGGGGTGAAATAATTTTGGGTACTTTTTAACATTTTAATACTTTTTCCCCTTTACCTCTTAGACCTATTAGGATCTCAATTTTCTTTTTCTTTTTTCTTATCACATGCAAGTATATAAAAGAAAGTAAAGATGAATCATGATATTTTTACAAGGATCACTACTCAATGAGAGTATCTAGTCCTTGTAATGGTATAAAAATAATATAACAACACAAACACTAGAAAATAATCCTTTAAACCTAGTTATAGTGTGCATGGAATATCCTTTTACTTGTGTTTCACTATATTAAATTGATAGTGCATGTTTTATAGATCTTAAATAGATCTGTATACATCCTCTGATGATAATATTATTATTTGTTAGAGGTTATTTTTAATTCCAATAAAGTATTCCCCCATATGATACTTCTATTGGATGTCACAATGCTACATTTCATCCCATACTTCTTTACTTGTTACTTGATTTGTAGTAGGAAAGAAACTGTTCTTCTTCTGACTTAATTCAAATAATATGAATGTGGTGTAGAATGATAATCTCATAATTCTTCTTTGAATGAAATTATAACCAGTAATCTACTAATATGGTCACCACCCATTATTCCTATTCATTGAAAAAACAACTGCACTGGTTTTTATTCCCTTCTTATTTCTTGAATTGCAAACATCTTTTTTGATTATTGAAACAATTAAAGTTAATATCATCTCAGCATCTTCAAAATTAGTCTATCCTAAATAATTGAATATAGAGCAACCAATATCTTCTTCTTACTTTGGCCTTTTACACATAATAACATGCAATAATATAACAGTTTTGAATTCTATTTCTTAGACACTCAATATCAAAGATTGAGTATAATATTGATTTAATCTTAGTGAAACTGAATATTTTTCAACCACTAATTACACTGCACTAAAAATATCATATATGTGTGTATTTTAATTATGAATTACATTATCACCAAAACCCCGCATGAACATAATTAATTTTCTTTATTATCAATTTATGTAATGTTTATGGTTCATCCATATATTATAATTCTTATTACAATGCATGCACACTTCACTATTCTTATTTCCCCTATTTTATCTTTGTGAAAGTGCCAAAACATGTAACTACTTATTTTTTCAAGAAAAATCCATAGAACATATATTGAATTTTATTCTTGAAATTTAACATGATTTTCATTTATTATTTATAACTTCTATTATCATGTGCATATGTTTTTAAGTATGCGTGTATCCATGAATGAACTATTCACCATATTATTTTTCACTTCATGCACACATGTAAAAGAAAAGACACTATATTTTTATATTCAATACCATGTGAACCCCTTATGCTATTATATTTTCACATAGTTTATTCTTGCACACAACATTATGCTTTATCCAATAACCATTCTCTATTATTCTTTATGAAAGTGACATTATTTATGAAACATTATTATTCACATAAGCTTATTCCTCTTAACATAACCATATAAAAAAACCCACAGTGTATTTATGCAAACCATGTGAATAACTATTTATAATAATTCATTAATGTAGATACGTAGAAAAAATATGTGTTTATTCATCATGTAACTCAGTGGGAGTATAATACTCATTCACTAGCTCATAGAGCTGTTCATCTTTGCATAACATGACTAGAGTGTGATAACACTAATCATGTGTCCATAGATATCCATACAAATGGATGTCTTCAATTGTTCTTCACAGAACCAAAGAGGTTTATGGAACTACCCTTATTCTCAAACCCAGTGAGGCTCATTGTTCACCTTACCTTATTCAGGTAATATGAAATGTGAAGATTCTCTCTTTATTGAAAATAATATTTCTCATACAAATATGTAAAGGAATTCACTCATCTAAAAATCGGGGGGGGGGGGGGGGGGGGGGTTGATATTTATAGGGATGGTTTAATTACTCTACCTTATTGAATTAATGATGCAAATCCCCACAAAATATTCCTCATCAAAGATCAGAGATATTAATATCTTTAAACACATAAAGATCCTGGCATTTTTTCAAACATACGATGAAAAACCTAGAGTGTTATATTTTATGATGAGTATCTAATGTTTATGTGAAAATAATTACATTATTAACTATTAAAAAATACAAGCTTATCCATGGAGATCAGACACATGAGAAGACTCATGAAATCACATTTTCATTTAGCCAAATCTCATTTAATTTTAAACTTTGAACCATTTCAAGAATCATTAAAGGTCCTAGAAGAATCATTAAACCATGAAATCAAAATTCATATAATTAATCTATAAAAATTCTCTAAGAATCATCTTTGAAACTCAAAGTTTTCAACCCATTTATATGTTTCTTCATATTACAATACTCGATCACTTCATCCATGCTCCATTAAATTTGGAAATTCTTCATCATATTAAAATCAATGATATATTACTATTTAATTAACCACCATTGAAAACCATTTACATCAAATACAACTCATATAGAAATAAGTATCTTAAATCATCTTCTCAAATTTGTTGTTATAACACATATAAGAGCTTCCATTTGGTGTATTACCTAGGAACATTCTATCTTCATCCTTATCATATAACTTTAAACCACCTATACATTTATTTTTGATTAAATAATCTATTTTTTATATTTTAATTCTTCTTGAACCACATTTAAAATTTATTCATCTCTAAATTTAGACTAAAACAATATTTTTTGAATGATTCCAATAGTACTGATAGTTTTCAACTATAAATATCTTGAAGTTTAATGCTGAGTTAGTATAGTTTTATCCATATAAATAAGTATAATTTTCTTAATTTCAGTAAAAAAAATTGTGTTGAGGAGTGTATGGTGTACTTATATCATGTCTCTTTACATGTTTATTAATATAATCTAAAAAATATTTGTTGAAAAACTCACTAACATTGTCTGATCTCTATCTCTTCAATGGAAACTAAATTTTCTATTCATCTATGAAAATAACACTATTAAACATGGTTAAGGGTTTAGATTTGTGAGAAATATACATAATGAACATAATTATAGTGAATTCATCAATAAAAATGATGAAATTATTATCTACACTAATTGAATTCTTGGTTATGTGTCCATAAAAATCAGAGCAAACCATATCTAATGGTATTATAGTTTTTATCTCAAGTCCCTTGGGAATTATATTTGCTAGAATTAATTTTTAACATGTTTTGAAAATAGTAATAGCATCCTCTTTAAAATATGAAATATTTCTCATAGCATCTTATTTGATCAATCTCTTTAGGCTCTTTTGGGTATAATGACCAATATTTTATGCCATAATTTTGTTTTATCTTGTATACCCAAAGATAAACCTAATCTCACTTCAACAATTTGAAATAAGTTACATTGGGTTTTAAACCCTCATGTTATAGCACCATATTTTAGTCTGTTCAGTAAAAAATATTTTTTATAAAAATTTCCTCATTTATACCGTCAAAAAACTCTGATACACTTAACACAATATAATTCACCCCATTAAAAATAAAAAATTTTAAGGGTTTATTTTATTTTTCTTAATATTATGCACTCGGACAACATTGTTTTTTAATGATTTATCCTTATCAAAGATAATATATCCCCATTCAGGTCTTTTAAAAAAATTTATTTTATTTAGATCTCATTTTATGTGAAATGAGAAATTGTTATGAATAATCTAGGGATTTTCATATTTTTAAGCCTTAAATTCAACTTGAACCACATTTTCCTATTGTTTGTACTAATTATTTTTTAAACAAATCGCAAATATATATATAATATTTATTTTATATAGTATATATGTATGAAATTTAATTGAGATGTATCTACATAGACCACACCTTAAACAAACTTCTTGAAAACTCTACATACTTGTTTTCATTTAAGTCTAGTTCCCAAGCTATTATAGCCTATAATAGTTCTCATCTACTATTTGTTTATACCCCATGATTATTATTAACTTACTTTTCTAGGTAAAGATATATTTTTCCAAAAATAGTAATCTATATTTACAAATACACCATAACAACAATAGTATCCTCAAAACCTCATTCTTTTCTTAAGATTATACTATTTCATTGGTTGTTTTCAACTTAATGACTAGAACATTAATGAACTAATTTCATTAAAACCTATTGTGGATAATTTATTTGGAGATTTGAGTATGGTCTGTATAATGTTTTTTGTAATTTTTCTCCTTCTAGATATATGTAGGTTTTTCCTTTACATAAAACTTCTTAGCTAATTCAAATTGATATTGTCACTATATTCTTATAAAAACATGACATTATTTTGATATATAAGTCTAGTGATTGTTTTTTATTTGGTTAGAGTACTCACTCAACTACCTAATAGCTTTTATTTTCCTCGATGATTATTTAGAACATGAACCTACTCCTATAAAATCTCTATTGTAACCATAATTGATTTTTTATTTTTTTGGTTATTATCTTCAATAATTTTCAATTTTAACTACTAAAAATCCTTATAAATAAGATGATTATAGAATTTATATAATTAATAATTATAATTTTCCTAGTATTCCCACGTTTTAAGCTATTAACTTTTTTTAGCACACTTTATTTATCAATATTGAATTGATTATTCTCGTTGGAGTTCCCTGCGAGATATTAATTTTCATGACATGTACTTCCAATTTCCTTTAATAAAATCATTATCTCCATTTTCATGGTGTACTACTTGGATTATTTTCCTACTTTAGTGGAAAAAATACTAATTATTTGTGAATCATCCTATAATAATTTAGTATCCTCTTCTTCTTGAGTAATAAATACGTTTTTAGAAGTCTCTTTAAGAGTTTTATCACAATCAAAACTCTCACCACTATCATAAATTCCTTATTTAACAAATAATAAATTAATTTAGAAGTATTTAGTTTCCAATTTATTTATACCTTATAAAGTTTTATTTCTATTGGAATAATATTCTTTATTAAATAATTTATTTATAGATTCATCATCTTTATTTTCATTTCTGATTTTCATATGACACATGATAGATTAATAACCAATTTTTTTATAGTTAAAAAACATAATTTTTAGTTTCTATTGATATGTAACTTTCTACTTTTTTAATCTTCATGACACTAGGGATAAGGCTTCATAAAAACCATACATATTTTCTTATTAATTATAATTAGTGTGATTTTATTTAATCTTTAAATTCTTAAAATCATTAATATAAATTTCACTATATTTATTAACTTTTATTTTGAAAAAATATATATTACAATCTCATAATAAATTTTAATTCTATGAATCTCATTAATCATAAATTCATATTGATCATTATCCTCAAGTGAGGAGATATTCACATAAAAATTATTGGGTAAAATTATCAAGATTCACTTTCCCAAAGTGGATTCTTCAAGAGTATATCTATATACTCTAATGGTTCTAACAATCAAATTTTCTTTGGAAAGGAATTCATTAACTCATTAATAATTATAAATTATAAAATATTCAAACTAATGTCTAGAAAATTTCAACTTATAACAACATAAAATTTTATCAATGGAATTCCCCTTCTAAATAAATAATTATATCATATTTAGTAACATAATATCATATATTTCACACACACCACATGATAAAACCATTTAAATTTTATTATACTAATATAAAAATAATATTTATAGAATAAATATGGATATAACAATTGAAAGTTTTGTAATGAAACACAAGTAGAAAATAATATAACAATAATAATAAAATTTGGATATGCTCGCTCACCCAGAATAATCACACTCACAAAAAACACTGTAGAAATGAAGTATAATATTCGTAATTTAATATGAATTTTGAAAAGGAAAAATATATAAAATAATGATCTAAAATATAATAAAATGGATAATTAATGAAATATGAGGTATTCATAGAAAGTAGGGAACCTATTTGACCGTTTTAAATCTGACTGTTTGAATAATAATCCGATCGTTAGGAATAGTAACCTGAATGCTATAATAATAACCTCACATATGGAAATGTAAAATAACATTTTGCTATATTATAAAATTAAAATGTGACATTTATATCATGATATAAGTAAATAAATGTTTTAATTGATAAAATAAGCATTTATATTTTTATAAAGCATAAATTTTTTATTTTATAACAAATATAATGATTTAAAAATTTTTATTTTAAGAAAATGTGTTTATAAATAAATATATTAGTTTTTATTATAATGATAATATAATTTTATGAGACCATAAATAAATTTTCAAATGGTCAACAAATTGATCATAATATTTAAATTGATATTTTTCAAATAAATGACGATTTTTTTAAAATTAAATTTATCATATATAGAAACTTATTTTAAAAAATTTCATTTTTCAAATATACATATTAAAAAATGTTTAGGGTGATTTTTTGGAATTTTTTAAAAATATTTTTTTTTGAATTTTGAAATATGAAAAAATATGATAGTTAACATTACAAGGTAAATACATGGATTTTTTAGTCAGATATGATGTAAGAACCCATTAATTTGAAATAAAATACACTATTTTATATTTATAGTCATAAGAATAAATACTATTGATAGTCTTGAGAGAAAATTATAAAATAATGAATAAAATATTAAAAAACCCCTCTCATCCACATATAAATATCACCCCTCCCCACCCCTTCTCTTTATAAATTGTAATCCATGGAGCTTTCCAAATATCTACACAAATCTGTTCCAAAACCTCTCCCATATGTGCTAGTGTTACTGGTCTCATCCAAATACCATTTAAAGAATCCTTAAGGGGTAGCCTAAGTAGAGAAACCCAAATAAAGAGGTAAAAATATCAAGTCGCCAATTTCAATTTTTTTCTTTTTCTACCAACCCCTTATGTTTTCCATCCACCAAGAAATAGTTACAAATGTATCCAAAATATACTTATAAAATATTATTATAGAAAAAAACTGTATTACACAGAGTTTTTAAGAAACTTTTTTTGAATAAATTAATTTTATTTAATTTATTTAATTTCACACTACACTAAGTCAAAATTTATTTATTCACTATATCAAGTTAATCTATCACTACACTCAACATTGAATTGGATTACGTTATACGCAACCCTGAGTTTCTATGAAACAACATTTTATTATTATAATTATTTAAATGAGATAGTTATAAAATAATTGTTAAACTTATTAACATTAATATTAATAAATATTTTTTAAATATTTTTTTCATATTGATAAAAAGACACAATTTTTAGTAATGTCATTATATGTTTGAAAATACAATCTTCTTAAAAGAACTATTTTTTACATCCTTCTAAGAACAATAATAAAATTAAATTTATACACTTTTAGAAATTTAATTTGATAAAATAAATATAATTTTTTAATTCAAAATGTTAAAATCGTCTTAGGTTGAATTTTATATATTTTTCTAAAAAACATCATTTTTTGGATGAATAGTGAAAAATACTAAATTTTCATTCAAAAATAATTTATCTTATAATTTATTTATATAGTTAAATTATATTTTAATTTTGTTTTAAAATTTAATTAAATTAATTTTACATCAATTAATCCAATTTAGGTCATTTGAACCAATTTTATATTATAATTGGATATCAAAAAATTCCAAACTTTTAAACATTTTTTTTAAAAAGCTGCTCTCGCGACCCATCTGTAGGATTAATTTTAAAATAATTTATTCCACTTATGTTTTTGGAATTTTTTAAAATGGGTTATAAATTTTTAATCATAATAAATTATAATATATAATAACCTCTACATAGTTTTTGACCTAAAATATTAGTTAAAGTGATTAAAATTAATTAAAATGATTAAGAGAAAAATTAGATTAACAAAGGACAAAACCTTAAAATTAAAGCAAAAAATGACCTATTAACTTGTCCAAAATTAATTTTATATTCATATTTACACCCTATAATCCCTTTTTTTTGTTTGGGACCATTATTGGTTCCAATTTTCATTAGAAAATCGGGGGTGGAATTCCCTTTTAAAGAATTTACAAGAATGTCACTCCTCCTCCACTATAAAAAGACGCTCACCCCTCACACTTATTCACACATATCAATAACTTTGGATAAAAAATAATATTAATAAATCTAATAACAACATCAATATCATTATCCTAGAACCCTCACTTTGGTAATAAATCCATCCAAGGAAGCCCTTTGGTGTAAACCCAAAAAAGTAACCAAAAGAAGAGGTAATATCCTTCCTCAAGTTTCTATGTATTATTTTCATTCTACACCACCTAAATTATTATTATTACATAATTAAATAATAACATAAGTATCATAAATATAGTGACATGTTTTTATTCTAAGGTTTATACCTACACATACACACACATCCATCTAATGAGCAACAAAATTAACGTTCTTGTCTATGGTGAACCACCGCTTCACTAAATGGTGTTTCTCATTTTTTACTTTTACAACTTATCGTGGTTGGGAATTATGATAGAAAATATATTTTTATATTATATATATAATTTTTTATCCTTATTTAATTATTATATAACACATACCTTTATGTTTTCCATTTTTTGTACATATGATAATTTCGTTTGGGGAAGTGTGGACAACCGCCTCCTCAAAGCAATGTGATTTGTTCACACTCTACATAGAATGTATTAAGGATGATTTTAGTAAACATATATGATACATATGAAATAATAATGCTACTGGAACTAGTATACCCACATAGAATCATATATTTCATTTACTTTCTTTCATTCAATATGATAATTAAACGGAAACAAAATTCATGTGTACGTACGACCTCCCGTCTCCATGAACGGTGTATTGCATTTCATATTTATATATTTAATAGATTATTATAAATACAAATATACTGAATATAAATGATATCTATACCTTTTTTTTACATTTTTGAAATCATTATATAAGTTTGAGGACAAAAAATATAAAATATTAAGACACATGCGTAAAACAAAGCGGATATTACCCGAAACGTACCATTAACTTAGAAGTGTTAATAAAAGGGTAATATAAATACATATATGGTATTTTATATATGAATATTATTCTTTGGTAGATTTATAATAAAATTTTATTTATTATATATGAGGTTTTAGTTAGTATGGTGAGAGTCAAGATATAAGGTAAGGGGATTTGTAGTCTCACTTTTATTTCTATGAGATTTATATGTTATTCACCACTAATTTATTTTATGTGGTGTATATACTGACCATAAATATATAATATGATTGTTATAATTAAATTTATCTGTATTTGAATATCCTTTTTATTATCTCTCTTTCATGGGGTTTGTGTTTCAAAAGTTACCAAATTGGTAATGTAGTTTTGTCTCATTTTCCATTCTTTGAGACACACGCCCTGAATTTAAAAAACCGTGTTTTCAAAAATGTTTTTAAATATGATCTTATAAGATAATTTTCAATGAAAAAGGATTTTAAAATGTTTTATGGTTTCAAATAATCCCTTATAAGTTTAAAAAGTGTTTTAAAAGAAATGGTTTTCAATACATTTTCAATATTTTTTATAAGTTTTTAAAGTGTTTTTAAAGAAATTGTTTTCAAAACGTTTTCCAGATTTATTTATATGTTTTCAAGTTATTTTCAAATAAAATGGTTTTCAAAATGTTTTATGTTTAAAAAATATTTTTTTCAAAGAAGAAAGGATATCTTCATCAATAATTTTTTTAAAAATCTATTTCAAAATTATTTTCTATCTTGGATAAAACCTATCAATGTTACTCATGAATTTATAGGAAATGGTCCATGGGTTGAATTCATATTATTTATATGAATGTTTTATGTTTTAATGTAATTATTTTCATGACACCCATTTCTCTTTAATGGCTTATATTCTTATGAAACCCAATTCTTTTCATAGGTTATGCTTTGATGAAATGATTATGAAACCTCTTTTTTTTTCCCACAAGTTAAGATATGATTACATGTTTATGAAACCCATTTCATTTCATGGGTTATGATATTTTTTTTATGATTTTGTGGAATATGTATGTATGATTTGATTATGAGATGGGTGAAACATACATCTACCTCCAATTATTTCACTACTACAAAATTGGTAGCTAATAGTGCTAAAAGTGTCCTTTATCAACACTAGAGAAGTTCCGACTAATGGAGTGATATTAAAAGGCCGAGTCTTTTAAAAATTCTAAAAAAGTGTTGATAAAGGGGTCCTTTATTAGCACTTATAAAAGCATTGATAAAAGGGAATACGCCAATGTGCTATAACATCACATGAGAAAACCAATGCAGTGTGATGTTACAACAAACCAAAACACCAAAAATACCGTCAAATAAAAAAAATCAAGTATGAATATAAAATTTAATTGAAGAGAAAACAATCTTGGCTTGTTTTCTTGTTTTTGGTGATATGATGAACTTTTAATCTAAAATGATACTTATATATTTAAAAAATGAACTTGGAGTTATAACAACCACACTATGTATTATATTGAGGTGTGTTTTATTCTTACACATCTCAAATAACTTATGGATCATTTACATAAAGTATCAAAACAATCCGAATTTATTTTCTTGGTTTTGAGTATGTTGTTTGTCTTTTTTACTAAAATTACATTTTAAATTGTAAACATGAACTTTGACTCATATTGGTCACATTGTGTGTCGGTTTGATGTGATACCAAATCCTACACATCACAAATGACTTATTAATCATTTTACTATATTATAAAGGAAATCTGAGTATGTTTTCTAAATTATCAGTGATGGACACATTTTGAACTAAAATATTGATTTTAAATTGATAAAGGACACATTGAGTCATACTGGAAACATCGTGTATCATATTTAGGTGCAGTTAATTCTTACATATAAAAAATAACTTATGGATCATTTTCATAATCTATAAAAATAACCCGAATGTGTTTTCTCAATTTTGAGTAGGTGAGTTGTCCTTTTTAATAAAATTGATGTCTATTTTAAATAAAAAGATTCACTTGGAGTCATATCGGTCACACCATGTGTCAAATTGAGATGTGTGTAATTCTTACATGTCCCAAATGGTTTATGGATCATTTTAATAAAGTATTAAGATAATACAAATGTGTTTAGTTAGTTTTGAGTATGTCACTTATATTTTTTACTAAAATTTCATTTTAAACTGGAAACACACCCTCTGACTCATAATAATCACATGGTGTATCAGTTTTACATGAGACTAATTCCTACACATCAAAAATCAATTATAAATAAATGTCCTAAATTATCAATTAAATCCTAGTATGTTTTCCTAGTTTTTAGTGAGGTTCTTTTTTTTTTGAACTAAATTGTTGATTTTAAACTAATAATAGACACATTGAGTCATAAAGGACACATAGTGTGTTAGATTAAGGTGACGATGATTCTTAAATGACAAAAATTACTTATAGATAATTGAACTAAAGTATCAAAACAATATGAATGAATTTTCCTAGTTTTGAGTAGGCCAGTTGTCATTTTTATTAAAATTGATGTCATTTTTAAATAAAAAGACGTACTTGGAGTCATACTGGTCACACCATGTATCAGATTGAGGTATGGATGATTTCTATATGTCTCAAATTACTTATGTATCATTTTCCTAAAGTAAAAAAATAATATGAATGCTTTTTTCTCAGTTTTGAGTAGATTAGTTGTCCTTTTTATTAAAATTGATGTCATTTTTAAATAAAAAGATGCACTTGGAGTCATACTAGTCACACCATGCGTCCGATTGAGTTAAAAATGATTCATAAAATTCTCAGGTTACTTATGGATCATTATACTAAAGTATTAAAACAATATGAATGTGTTTTCTTGGTTTTGAGTTGGTTAGTTGTCCTTTTTATTAAAATTGATCTTATTTTTAAATAAAAAGATGGAATTGGAGTCATACCAATCACATCATGTATCGTATTAAGGTATATATGATTCCAAAATTCCTAAAATGAATTATGGATATTTTTCCTAAAGTATCAAAACAATCAAAATGTGTTTTATCAGTTTTTATTACGTCACTTGTTTTTTAATAAAATGTCATTTTAAACTGGAAACACATAATTTGACCTATTATAATCACATCATGTATAATTTTGATGTGATATGTATTCCTACAAATCATAAATGACATATAAATAAATTTCCTAAATTATCATGAAAATATGATCACATTTGTTGGTTTTATATAAGTGGAATGTTTTGAACTAAACAGTTTATTTTAAACTGATAAAAGACACATTGAATCATAGCAGTCAAACCCTGTGTAAAATTATGATGTGGATAATTCCTACATATCTCAAATGACTTATGTATCATTTAAATAAAGTATCAAAATAATCAGAATATTTTTTCTTAGTTTTGAGTGTGTTAGTTTTCCTTTTTACAAAAATTAATCCCAATTTTAAATAAAAAGAATAAATTTGATTCATACCGATCACACCATGTGTCATATTGAGGTGTGAATGATTTTTACATATCCTAAAGTCTGAAAAGAATCATAACTGCCAATGTTACCACATTTCCATTGTATTTCTATGTCAAACTAACAAAATTTTTTATTGAATTAATGTTCTTAGTAGGAAAAAATTTCTTATTGTTAAAATTCAGAAGATCAGAGGATTTAAACAATGAGAAAGGTTTTTTAGCTAATAATATTGAATTAATTTGTAGTGTTGGTAGTTAGACAATGAAAGACAATGTAAACGGAAAATGTGGTAACATTGGCAGAAATAATCATTTTATCTCTTTTGTGTCTTGTTATAGACAATTGAAAGAAAAATAGGAATTCTAATAAGATCTATGAAAAAAATTAATAAGTATTAGATACAAATGATAAGGAAATTATCTTAAAAATAGTAGATATAATGGTCACAAAATTAACCAAATAATTAGTAGGAATTTACCTTTTTTATGGTTGTATGCATTCTTGATGAATTTCCATGTTGTAATTATCTTAGGTGCAGGCTCGAAGTCCAATCCCTCGCAATCATTATCAGCTTCCAAAAATCTACCCCTACTTGAACAAAAGAATCCACTTACACAAGAAAAAATTATTATATGAGTAATATTGAAAAGAAATAAATTAAACATAAATGTGAAACAATAAATTAATTTTATGTATAATTATTTTACTATGAAATAATTGTTGAACATAAGGATATGTCATGGTAAAGTAAGAATGATGATAAAAAACACAAATAGATTTAACCAAAAAATCAATCAACAAGTGAGGATGACGAGGAGAAAATAAAATACATTGGATTAAAGCATTGAATCATTCGAGTGAAAGTAATATCTTATTAGGTTCATAAAATGTTCATTTTTTACAATAAATAAATAAATACACATAAGATATTCATTATGAAAGGTGAATGTATACAATTTATGGGAACTACATGGATGGTAATCAAATATTCTTAAGGGTGGAACGAAAAGGCAATGTTACAAAATGATATATTTTTAGATGGAGTAATGTAAAATATACATAGTGTTTATTAGATGTCTGATGAAAGAAATAGAGTGATTTATAAGAAGAATTACTTAGTGGGTTATCATTTCAAAGATGGATATATTTTTATCAACTGTAAGAAATGAAAGAAAGGCTGAAATAAATGAATAAAATTTCATTACTGATAAGAAAGTTTTAGTGAAAACTCAATGGAGTAAGACTCTATAAAAAAATAATTTTTTCCAACTAGAGCCTAAATCATCTGGAGAGGCCGACAAAGATGATTATTTAATCAATTATATATATATATATATATGAGGAGCTTTATCTAAATAATAATAATGTGAAATGAGGATATTTATAAGAATAAGAACAATGATGGATTCTTATGGATCAAGTTTTTGTATATTTTGTTCCATAAAATGAACACTAGTTTAAAAGTATATGGTTTTTCCATTAATTTTTGTCCTAATTTTTTAAAACTATTAACATAAAAGGTCATGGTAATGTATTGTAATGAAATATTTTTTATTTCACATAATTAAGATGGTCACATCTATGGGGAAACATATTACCACTAGAAGGACATAAAAAATGGATTTATGTTCATGTTAGTAAACCATAAAATTCAATAGAATTAAGAATCCATAGTGAAAAAATCATGTCATTAAATTATTAAATCCAAACTAATAATGTTTAATTAAAGTGGAATTCTAAAGGTGTAATGATTTATCCATGAATGATAATTTTTATTTTAACAAAATAGATTCTATAAAAAATATTTTTTAAATTTACATTAATCAATGTTAATATTTTATTTTTTTAAAATTAGATAAATATAGTGGTAAAAGATTTATTCTTAAATTATTTAAAATATTCGTTAAAATTGAAATAATAGATAACTTTTCTCATTAAATAATTTACTTTTAAAATAAAATATAAAATTTAGAAATTTATTGATCAATCCTAAAGGATTAAGAAGAATAAATTCTATAAAAAATGTACTCTTCTTCTGCACCATGTAATGAAATAGTATTTTTTATTAATACACCATGATTCCGAGGCTTTTCTTAGACAACGAATCATTCCAATTGTTTATTTTTTGACTACATTTCAACAACGAATATCAAAATATTAATTAGATTTTATCTCAAAATTAGTTTTTCCTATATAATATATTCCAAGGATTATAGAACCTTAAACCCATTTAATTTTTCTTTTTATAGAATTTGAGTCATATTATTTAAATTAATATTAAAATATTCCAAAAATAAAAACAGAAAACATTATATTTTTTAAAATAAATATGAAAAAATAAAACATATATAATATTTTTTCTCATCTGATTTTATATATTCATTAGAAGCATTTGATTGTTACATTTCATAAGTGACCCCTAAATCTATCCCATGCCTCTTGAAATGGTTCACATTCATCCTAAATAAATCCATTAATTTTACACCATATTTTAGTTCTCATTATCCTAGGACAAACCTTCATTAAAAAATCATTATATAGTTATTCCCATGTGTCAGATATTTCATCATCAATTTTTTGGAAATAACTTCTAGAATTCACTTTCACATAGAAGGGGATAACCCTATATTTATGTTCCTCATCACTAAAATTGCTTATTTCCAATTGCTGCATGACATAATATAATACCCTAATGATGTTATATATTTCATAAGTCAAGTGATTTGTAATGCAATATTCCAAACCAATGGCAACACCGACTACTATATTGATGAATTTTTCAAAAGTTAATGATTGAAAAGAGGCATATGTCATGGAATATATATATTGGGAGAATATTATACATCACATTAACATAAACCAACATTTGTTTTGATATATTTCAAGTCGCATAGTACCAATGTTGTCACAAAGAGACCCACACGATATCAGGGAAGGCAATACTTCAATATATCTAAAAAAATGAATTTTGGGTTATTTTATTATAGAATATTGCAACTAGACTCGTTGGTATACATGGATGTGGGATTAGAAGGTTCATTGGATAACCAAGAGAAATTAGAGATATTGAAAAACAAATATTTCATTCAACCGGTGGTTGCGTTCAAACCTTGAATTGCTTGAGACATGGATTTGATCCTTGGAATTGTTGGAGCCTTTATTCTAGCCTAGATTAGATCTTGGATTCAACAACGAGGAGTGCTATCAATAGATCGCTTCCACAAAGAGCTTCAGATATCGTGAAGTAGTTCATGATGGTTAGGGTTATTAAAATAAATCATGACACTATTATCATCACTTCAAAAAAGTTATCATAAAGATAACTTTTATGAGCGCTAAGTTAATAAACACGGATTAAATGAATCTTTATCAGTTCTAAAAAATTGTTGATAAATACTTATAATACTTTTTTAAAAAAATAATTTTTTTTAAAAAATCTATAATTATTATATATAATTATAATACTTATAATAGTAATTTTTATGAAATAATAATTTTATAATTTGTTGAAAATATAATTATTTATTTATAATTATATAAAAACTTTTTTCAAAAATAATATTTATATCATTATATGTATTTATATAATTATATACATATAATCATAGTAAATATATTCATTATTTAAATAAATGTATTATAATTTTATAGTTATTTATTTTTAGTTATATAAATAATTTTTAGATAAATATTATTTATTTATATTTATAAATGTATAAAAACAGTAAATATAATTTTATAAATATATTTATTTATAAATATTTTTTACAATTGTATTTTTAACATTATTATGGAATATTTAATCTTATGTTCATGCATGTTAAAAATGAGTAATATTGATTAATTAAAAACGAGTACAATATTGAAAATTTAGATAAGTTTTATTAATATAAATCATTAAGAAAATGGATATATATTGAAATAAATATGAATACATATTGAAATAAAGATGAGTACATACTGAAAATATTAAAACATAGTAAATAAATATATATAAAATAAATAATATAAATTGATGAAATTATAAAAAAAACATCAGTGTGTGTATGTATATAAAAATTCATTAATTATATATATGTTAAATCAATATAATACATTTGATAAATGCTATAAATTGAAAAACCAAATGACATTCAATTATATCCTTTACTCGATGCAATTAGTCAGTATTTTTAATTCATATTAATTTTTAATTATAAACCATTATTCACTAAATATATTACTATTTGATGAAAACATAAAAAATATTTTGTATTATATAAATCATATTTATATATATTAATATATATCTATATATTTAATATATACTATTTATTAATTTTATCAACAATCATCTAATTAATAAAATGTTTAATAATTTTTTCAATTTACATATTTTTAATTTTAATTTTTCTAATTTTCATTTTTCATATATCTATTTATTTAATACATACTATTTATTGTTATTTATAATTCATATAGAGTTTAATCAATTTATTCATTTTTATCAATAATTATTTAATTAATAATATTTGTAATATTTTTTTAATAAACTCATTTTTATTTTCTATTTATTAAGAACTATATCAATGCTAAAAAAAGCACCGATAAAGGGTTAAATTTATCATCTCTTTCTATATTGCTGATAAATATGTCATTTATCTGTGCTTTTATCTAGAGATGATAAATACCAGTGTTGTTAAACACATGTTTCGTAGTAGTGATTAGATAAAGATTTATATCTCATGAGATAATGATGGGAGTCAAGTTAACAGACTTGATTCACTATGGGAAGATGGGGAAACCCGATCCACCATGGGAAGATGGGGAAACTTGACCCACTATCGGAAGATGGGGAAACCTAATTCACTATGAGAATATGGTAAAACCCAATCCAGTATGGGAAGATATGAAAACCTGATCCACTATGGGAAGATGGGGAAACAAAATCCCTTACAAGGAAATGACTATGATGGGGGATGGTGGTGTGTCCCAACCTGTATGTGTAGTCCCCATGAAGTTCCATACTATGTTTTGGAAATACACCTTGACTTATAGGGAATGATGTTACATGTTTATGTGTTTTCCAAAATTCAATCTCTTATTCCTATATTATGATTTTATGACTTATACTCTTTAATTCCTTATAATTCATGTCTTATGAACTGCCAATATTTATGTTGTGATTGTAACACCTGAGACTTTTATGAGAAATATTTAGTTTTTATGTTATAGAAATCATCAAATGAATCTTTCACTACACACAACACTAGCTTTGCTTTCTTTACACGCAACCACGACCTTCCTCGATAGCTTTTTTTGTACGCAATACCGAGTTTTACTAAACAACGATATGCTATTAAAATGTTATTAAAACTAGCCGTTATGAATAGTAATAACCACTTTTTGAAATTTTTTAATTTTTATTTTTCAAAATGGACTTCATTTCTGGATTCGGAATATCGAAATTATCCTAGGGTGAAATTTTTGTATTTTTCTGAAAACTTTCAATTTTTGATGAATAGTGAAAACACTGGGTTACTATTTAAAAACATACTTTTTATTTAAGAAATTATTTATTTTATTTTAGGTCAAAATTGATACATAATGCTTATATAAGTTCAATTCAATTCATTGGATTCATTTTATAATAATTTTAGATATATAAAAATTTTATCGAACTTTTCACCGTCTTTTACCCACCTCCTAGGAGAATTTGCAAATTTACATAAAACTTAATTTTACTACTTCTATGAGTGGAATTTCGAAACTCTGAGAGACACAGTTAATATCAAGGACTAAAATGTGGTAAAATGAGATGAAAATAATTTTCTGTGAATAGTAACTTTTTACTTTTTTTACCACGGTTAAAAGTAAATAGGGTAATTAAGGGTAAAAATGATATTATTATTACCCTAACAAATGTCCTAATTATATTGGATAAGTTTAATTCGACCAAAAACAACATTAGGAATAAAATATGACCATTTAGTCCCACTTGGATTAGATTATAACATTTATTATTAATTTATTTAAAGAAGGGTTAAAATAGTTCAAATCAAAGTTTAATAAGTAAATCATTTTTAATATGGGGTTATACATAAGATAAATTCAACTATAAATATTCATTAGAAATCTAAATCGATTTCCAACATAATGGTATTGTATTTTTAATTTTTAGATTTTAAATAATTTAATTTATTTATGACACAATCATGATGCAGTAATTATATTATTAATCAAATATTGACATAATTGATGTTATAAATACCAAAATAAATGTAATTTGAAACTTTTTATGAATTAAAATAATTTTCAATGTTAATATGACATGTTAGTATTGATTTAATTAAATTTTTGGGAACTAATATTTCTGTTATTATTTTCACAAAAATCAATTACAAATTAGTGTCAACATTGACATAAAATAGTTTTTAAAACAAATATTATATTATTAATTGTTATTATATTCTTAAAAATCTAAGGGTCAGAAAAATGACTTAGATAAGGTTATATATATTAATAATAAACAACTTGGGGTTCTTTTGGCTTGTTATAGTAAGTTTATTAACCTTATAGTGTTAGAAAACAAGAAGACACGGTAAAAGTTAAATTATCTAACTTAAGGTTAAATCTAAATGATAAGGTTAAAATAGATACCAAAACTTGTCTAAATTATATTTTATGAGAGGATTTCGACCCATACCTACCTTATCTTCAAAATAAATCAATTTTGAGCTATTAAAAACCTAATATGACTTTATAATAAAATAATATTTTTAGTTTTTCTAAAGGTGCCCCTCTCCTCCCTTATAAAAGGGAACCTCCTCCCTCTCTTCCTCACACTACTTTGAGCCTCCAATCTCGACCATCCCCGGAAAAATTATCTTCTACACTAACCTAGAAACATCCTAGAGGTCTTGGTCTTCTTCAAAGACCAATTTTAGTGCCATAAGACGAGGTCTCAAAGAGGCACTTCAAAGAAGATGTAATGTCCGTTACCAATTCTTTCAACTTTATTTCTTCTTCCACTTATTCTTCTTTAGTTGTTTAATTATGAAGTAATAACATCAGTATCACTCATATAAGGATATGTTATTATAAGTATGAAACAAACCTATTTCACCATCTATCCATCCTACGGAAAATGAAATCATCGCGCGTGCGTACGTACAGAATACCGTCTCCACGCCGTGGTGTAATCTTTTTTCCACCACCTTACATGGATGGGTATAATGGTGTAAATAATAACTATATATGATTATTGTAAAGTTATATTGATTATTAAATAGTATACATACACTCCAATATAATTCCACAATCATGGGAATGATATCATCACTCGTGCGTACGTACGGAATACCGTCTCCACGATGTGATGCGACTCGTTCTACATGATTTTCATTGCATAATGATTACATAAATAAATTGAGTGAATAAATATGATATGTATCACACTAATAAAATTCTTGAAATGAGGTATCTATAACCTAAAAATAAGAATAAGAATTTATTCGACAAAACACGCATAAGAACAAAAAGTAATAAACACCCGAATAACAAGTAACAATGAAATATTACTAATAAGAAGCTAAGAATATGACCATATATGATATCATAAAAATAAGTATGATTCTGGAATAAGTCAATAACATTATTTAAATCATTATACAGGAGGTTCAGACACTTACAAATCAAATCGGACCTAAGGTAAGGGAAAATCTCACAATCTCATTTTTATCCGAGATTGTTTATACTTCAGAATTTACTGGAGAATATTTATCATCCACATCCATGTTTCCTAAATAATTAATATTATTTATATCCTCCTACAATTTTTTAAATCTAATTTTACCCTTAGGTGACTTTTTAGTAAAAGATATGAAAGGAATCTTTTGTCATTTTTTGTACGAGGTACTTTTTGACTTTTCTGACAAAAGTACAAGAAGAATGTCTTTTTTACTTATATGGAATGAATGGATTTTTAAAACGTTATTTCCAATAATCTTCCTTTACAAGTTTTCAAGTTTATTTTTAATCAACTTCTTTTAGTTCAAAATTATATGACATGTTAAGAAAGGAAAATGTTTTTTTGAAGTATAAAGGATATTTTACTCAAGAATGGAGTTCAAGTGTTTTATCAAAATTATTTTCCATATAAGATTATATAGGATTATGTTTATATCCCTAATGTTACATTTATTTGATTATGTTATGATGGAATTATTTTTACGATATCTTTTTATGGATTATGTTACGATGACGTGATGTTTAAGAATCCCATTTTTATTACATGGGTTACGCTATGATGTATGGTTATGATTTTGTGGCACACATAAGAATGGTATCATTATGAGATGGGTGGGACCTATATCTCCCTCCAATGCATTGGGTAAATATTTATATCTCATGAGATAGACATGGCTGGAATGGCAGGTTAAACCGGTTCAGTGAAACAGGACTGAAACGAGGAGTGAACTCGGTTCAGAAATGGACTTTGGCCGCTAAGATAGTCTTGGCAGTGAGTCTTGAATAATAAGAAATGATTTTCTATGATTATGTGTGTATGCCACAAAGTTTCATGTTTCAAGTTATGATTATTGGGATTAAATTTCACTAATATGATTTATCCCATGTTATGAAATTATGATTTCTTTTCCAGGATAAGATTTCCTAAATGATATGTTCATACGAATATGATGTGATTGATATTTCTTTAGTTTACCCTTACTGAGCATTTGAGCTCACCCTTTTGTATTTTTTCTTTTCCCTAGGTCATGAATAAGGATATTAATTAGGATATTCCAAAAAGGGACTCTAGATATGATGAAATAAATGGGAGACAACGTAGATGATTTTTGAACCAGTTGTTTATGTTTCCCAGTTTCTAAAGACACTATACCTATATGGTCCTTTCATGGTTTTGTTATATGTTGTAATAAGTATACTTAAATTTTGATGTAATAACCATGTATATAAATTATGGGTCGTTATAGTGATTCATGTTTATAATCTGTGATATGTAGGGTATGATCTTCGAATGTCATGATCACGTTCTCATACCCTTATGCTCATGTTTATGGTTACATATCTCCTTTGTTTACCCTTAATGAGCATCTGAGATCACCCCTTTTTGTGTTTCCATTCCCCAGGTTATAAAGATATGTATTATGTTTGATGTTTCTATGTACGGTTTTATTTATGAAGAACCCAGTGGGAGGTAATGTTGCTCACTTATATGCTAGTGTTTAGGATTCCATGTTTCCAAAGGCACTAGAATAATACAGTCTTTGGGAATCTATTTGTTTAATGTATTATTTATTCCAAAAAAACAATGTATTTTTAATTTATTAAAATTGAGGGTCGTTATAAATATTCATCTTCTACCATCCCTTATTTTGATTCTAAAAGGAAAATGTTTTTTGCAATATGGTTGGTTCACTGCCTCCATGAACAACATAAATAGTTTTTCTTCACCACATTCAAGGATAGTCATAAATATTTTATCATGGTTAAATAGGATGAAAATAAGTATATTATGGCTTATTTAATTTTTTTAACTAATTTATATACATAATATTAAATAAAATGAAACTAGTTTGTGATAGTCGATAAAACCACATAAATGAACTAACTATATAACTATAACATTTTACTAAATGAATAATCAAAATTTCTTAACCCAAAATTATATTTAGGGCCATTTAAAGTTTTGGAATTAAATTAACACAATTTAATTTATGTCTAAATTTGTATTCCAATTTGAAAATAAGGTTAATAATTATCCACAACTGATCCGACCCTGGAACCATGATATAAATTCTCTCAGAACAATTAAATTAAACATTATATATCATTGAAATGGGTGTAAATGAACATAATAAAACAATATTTAATAAAATTTAGATATAAAATGTTCTGAATTATGTAATTAATTAATAAAATTTGATTATCTTGGATTTTAATTTCATGTGTAGAATGATTGTAGAACATATGGTAAGGGACCTCTCTTAACAACCCCTTTTATATGGGTTATAACCTTTCTTCCTCTAACTCACCTTTTATCACTCGATGATGTTATGCAATGATTCTAAATTATTTATATATGTATCTTACATATATACCCATCATATTTTCCCTTCTATTGATGGTTTAATACACGCCTTAAGTTTATTACTCAAATGAATTCTTTAAAATCACACCTGATTAAGTTAAAATTTTCTATCCATTACTCCTTTTATATAATTCTCATTTAAGGAATTTATTCCCATTAAATATTTAACTAATAAAAGGAATATTATAGGAATAACCATTCTGGTTTACCTCTATATTTCAATTAAAATTCCATAATTCTTCTTCCACTAAAAGTCTTTAACCGATTCCTTAAAAAACCATTTTGAGTGTTCATTTAAATACCCAATTATTTAGCCTTTTTCATGATGTTTTTCCAAATTAACACCATATTTTGAGGCTTATACTTATGTAATCAGATATGAACATCCAAAATATTTATTTCCTTCTTCTCTTTGATTCTTGATGAAATCTACTTTGCTTATGACGAGGTAATATTATACAACCCATTTCTTTCCATGGGTAATCAATATATTTATGCCTTATGATTGGTTTTCTTTTGTAGAACAAATGATCATGAACATTTTATGATGGGTGTTCTGATATAAAACTACAATTCATAGGGTAATTTTTTATCTCATGATATGATATGTATTATATTAGGTAGTAAAGCTAATACACAATGGGAATTTGTCCACAATGTGATATTGTCTTGGCAGTTAGCCTTAACTTATGCTCGAGTCATGTTTTATATTACTACCACATTAATGTGTCTCTATGATCTTATGATACCATATTCTTTATATTATTCCTCTATATTATTATTCACAATCCTTTTATTTTATGATATGATGTTATTCCTTTTGACTGATTTTATATGCTTCCTTACCATGTTTATTCAGTTACTTTATACCTCAACCCTTTATTGTTTCAATTCCCTAGGATATATTAGGTAGTTTTAGGATCTAAAAGGGATTTAAGAACTCGTTATAGAGAATAAAATAGATCCATTTTGTTTTAGTTTATTTTCGATGTATTATGAATATGGTCTTCCGAAGACACTAGGCCTCATAATCTTTAGGGTTGTTTTTATTGGATATTTATATTTAAAAGAATAAAAAAATATGTGAAAAATTCTTGGGTATCTAGAAATATCATATTTATTCATCTCATTATTTCTTTCATAAATATTATTTCCCCAAATATCTTTAAGATTTACACATCCCATGAATTTTATAACTCATTCTTTGATAATTGGGATAATAGATCATTCCTCTCCATCACATCAATTTCAACATTTTTCGTGTAAATTTGAGACCACATAGAAGTTTATTTTTGGACTATATAACCTTAGAGAATAGAATAATGAATACAAAGTCCTAGTGGGAGAAGTTAAGGTACCATTATTTTCTCCCATAAATTAAAGTCTTTACCATAAAATGTTTTTATCCATTTATGATTTAGGAGTAACACCCACATGTCACTGATGATTATTATTTAATATTATTTTATCTTATTTTGGAGGAATTTTATTTTTTGTAGTGTTTTCTTTGATATTTTTAAATTTTTATTATTTTTAATTTTTTATATAGTTTCAGCATGGTCACCACACAGTTCCACAAAATATACATACGGCCTTTTTATTGGGGTTTCCTTTTATATATGATTTGGTGAATGATTTTGGGTTACCATTATATAGGGGTTATGGATACCCTTATATAGGGTCCCATTTCTTTTCATTACAAAATTTCATGGTTTGATCAACAAGGGAAGTTAATGGTTTTGGGTGAACCCTTTGAAATCCAGAAGTATCTACATAGGGAACCTTTATATGGTGGTTGTTTGGATAACAATTTTTGAATGGTTAGGGAAAACTATGAGACCACCATGTCTGGTGTTCTATAGTTTAACATAGATTTTTTTATAGTTGGAACATGGTTTGATAAACTATATATCCTAACCATGAGATATTTCTATATTTCATTAAAAATTTAAATTTATCTTTTCCATTCCATGGTTTTAATATTTTTTACCACTATTTCCTCCCCCCTTGCTTGACCAAACTAGGGAAAAAAGGATCCCCCTTTCTCCCTTATTCCTTCATTTTTTCTACCTTGTCTCTTAATTTCATGAAGAACCTCCCATGTAAAGCCTCTTTTTATTTATTTTGTTTCATTTTCGTATCCCTCTTTATTCTTTTCTCTTAATTTTAGATGTCTCATGTGAACTAGAGGGTATTCCATGATTTATATTAAAGTTTAAGGTGACCTAACCTTAGGGATTTTGGTTTCTCAGGATTGCTAAGGGTATTTGATTTCATGGTTGATCATTTTTTCATCAGAGGTGATGAATTCAAAAATGGTTTCAGAATGATTCATCTTAGTCTAAGGTATATTTTTGTGTGTGTTTACTTTAAATACCATTTCATTGGATTCTTGATTGATCTGAATTCTCTATTCCATTAAAAAAAATTTATATGCGATAACTGTAGTGATTTTCATAAATGTTTTAATGGTTTCCTCACTTTTCATAAAGGTTTTAATTATTATTGTTTTTTCTAAAGTATTTACTTAAATAATAGTGTTGTGAGATTCTTAATATATTCTTATTAAAAGGGTAAAATGATGTTTCAAGGCGTTTGAACTCATTTGGGTCCTGAAATGTTTGAAAGTGTGGTTTTCTATTGTAAATATTTTAAAAGACAAACAATTTGATTGGTTTCTTAAATTGAGTTCTAAATTTGGTTTCATATAGATTGAATTTGAAAAAGGTTTATTTAAAATGTGATTTCAAATGGTTTATAAAAGTGAGTGTACTAGTGATTTTTGGGGTCTCTTTGAGCTTTAGGGATGAAAATAGGAATAGAAATAGATCTTCATAATTAGAACACACAATTTATAAAATATTAGGGAACCCATGAATACTATGTTTATAACTAATATAGTGGTTGTTTCATATTTGGAACATGGTTTTCTAAACCATATGAAAAAACCATGCACATTTATACTTTATATATAGAATCAATTGTTTTAATTATTTTTTATCTTATCCTTTCATTAGTATTTAGAAATTATGTTTTTGAATTGAAATAAGGATTTTGGGATGTGTGTTTGTTTTTAAAACTGCTTGTCATGGTTTTCCTTAAAGATGATTTTTTTTTAAATTCTAAATATTTTAAAAGTTATTGATTTAATTATGATATTTAGTGAATGTTTTTTGAATTTATGAGAATAATTTTAAATTCAGGTGAATTATTTTTTTAATAAATTTAAATGTTTTAAATCATGTGTGCACTTTTGTGTAAATGAGTTTTGAACTATTTTTAAATTTTATGATTTCAAGGAAAGAGATTTCAGTGAATTATCTAATTAAATTGAAGTGATTATAAAGTTTCTTGGTTTTTTTCAAAGAATATAGTTTTTTTAAAAATAATTTGAAACTCCTTTATAAAGAAGAGAAGGTTAAATGGAAAGAATATTTTAAATATGTTTTTTTGCGTTTTTTTCTTGAATGGATTTCATATTTGGATTTTCCCATTTGTGTACATTGGGATAATTTTTTATTGATTGGGATGAACTAATGTGTTAGATTCATGTTCTGTATTATTTAGCTATGTATCCTAGAAAATTATTCATATGTGGTGGAAATTATGTTACCAAGGATAAGCTTTATGATGAATCCTCAGATCATTTAAGTGTGTCTCTTCTGGTGGTTGGATTTTTCCAAAATCTAAATAGAGTGGTGGTGTAGGAATCATTATTGATTTGGAAATCTATTAATCACCATTATTATTTTCTCATACTGATCATGATCCTTTTCTTGTTGGGAAGTGGATATATCATTTTCATAAACATAGTAGGTTAAACCTTTTGGATTGGTTTTTTTAGAGACCCATATCTTGGTGAATTTTGATTTTATGTTGTTCTTATTATTCTTATATTGAATTTAGGTTCTTGAGTTATTCCTTGTTTGATGTGTTATTTTGGGATTATTGATTCCTCCATGTGAGATTTCATTGATAATTATGGGTGGGATTATTCGTTGGTGCTAATTGTGTTCATGAGGTTTTTATGTGATACTTTTTCTAGTTGGAAGATGATGGATAATACATGGGTAATCATTTCATGTGGGTGGTTTGAGTGACAAGGATAATATAGAACACATTGATTTTATACACTAGGTGATGTTAGTTTAGGCTTGGTTGAATTATTTTTTAGATTTTGACATGAGTATGAGGTCCTTGTCTACCCATTTAATTCGATTTGTGACCCATGGTGGGAGAAAATAGCATGTTATTATTGAGTATTATTTTTAGTTGTTTAATTCATGGATGTTTGGGAATGTTATGGTTTTTTGGAATTTTGATCTTAATTTTTTTGGGGTTTTGTTCTCTAAGTGGACTTGGACAAGTTGTGTTGGAGATTATTTTAGGAACTGTGTTCATTTAGATAATTCAATACCTTGTGGTTTCTATGAGAATATATTTATTGTAACCACCATTTGTGATAAATTATAAATGGCGGGGAGACATAATGTAAGTCTCTATTCTTATGGAGCTCTATGTTTATTAGTGATGAGTTTTTTTGTTCCCAAAGAAAATTTTATTGTTTGGGGATATATCCAATTACATTGAGAAATTGAGCATGTGAATACTTTTCTTATTTAGGAGATCCATCTGAGTTTTCCCTAACCCTCGCACCTATTGGGTAGATCTTAGAGTTTCTGGTTTTCCTTCACTTATAATTTCCTCAATATATTTTTAGGGTAATAAAGTGGATCTTTGGGAAGAATTGTGATACCCTCATATCAAAATTTATTATTATTTAAAATACTTTTAAATATTATTTTGTAGTATTTTTATTTTCTGGAGTTTTTTGATTGAAAATTCTAAAGTTTTTGGGATTTTTCCTTTATTCATGGTTTTTGTATATTCACTGTATGGTTTGGTACACCATGAATATGACCTTTATAAAGTACTTTATTTATATACATGATTTGTAAATCCATACAAGCTTACCTTTAAATATGTATCATTATTACCTTATGTAGGGTTTTTTTTCAATTCATTTTGAATGTGAATAGTTTGTTCTACACATAAAGAATGTGGTTTAGGGTAAACTGTGTGAAGTCCAAATGTAACTGTTTAGGGTACCTTAAAATTGAGGGTTATATTAAATATGGTTTTTTCACCTTAATGAGAAACCATGTGTAACACTTTTGAGTTTTTTTAGTTTAACTAATTAGTTTTTTATGGCTAGCACTTGAGTTAGTCAATCATGTGGACTAACCATGTGATCTTCCTATATTTCATTAATATGTGAAATTTATCCATTTACATTACTTGATTTTAATGGTTTCCCCTATTTTAGACTCCCCTTTCTTAAATGAACCAGGTCTCATTAAGGTAGATCTCTAATTTACTTATTCCTTTATTTTTATGTCCTTCTATCTTAATTTCAAGTGGAAAATATAATGTAAATCCTCATTTTTCTTTTTTTCCTTTTCTTCTTATTTATTCTACCATTTAACTTTAGTATAGATGCATCTTGTGAACCCTATGGGATACCATGATCAAGATTAGGGTTCTAGGGGACCTAACGTTAGGGGTTTCAGTTTCTAAGGATTGTAAAGGGCATGTTATTTCTTGGTTGATCATTCACCATCTAAGTTGTAAAATTTCCAAAAGGTTTAGGAATGATTATACTTGGTCTAATATAGGTGTTTTTTTGTGTCAACTTTAAATTCAATTTCATTTTATTCTTGATTGTTTTGAATGACCTAATTGATAGAGAAAAAATTTTCAATTAATTTATTTTGAATATCATTTTTTTAAACCCACAAAAGTGTTCCTCTATGATGAATTGTTTCATTTTTATGATAATGGTGTTATTTTGAGCTGAATAGTAAAAATTGGCCATTTTGGATTTTTAACAGTTTTAAATTATTTCTGTAGTTTGACCATACCATTATCTACACTAATCCAAATTGCAAAATTCTTTCTTTTCCAGATTCTGCGCTTCCAGGGCTTCATTTACTAGTTTTGGACTAAAAGCTGAATCCGCCATATGGAAGCTCAAAATAAGCTCACAAGTCGGAGAAATAAAACTATTTTCAGTTCTTCCTAGTTTTGGTGTGGGATCCATAAATCATCCATGGTGGGTCCAAAATGTTGTGATATTTTGTGGTTAGATGGTCAAGGCGTTTTATCACATCTTTTATGAAGGAAAGGCCATAGGATTCGGCCATTTGAGGGTCCATTAAAGCTTCCTAATCCAGGGGTTGGCGTTTTGGAGAGTCTGACTGGACAGAATAAATAATCAGAGTAAAAGGGCCATAACTCTCGGAATACCTGTCCAAATCCTATGAGCATTTGAGGGGACACGTCCAAGACAATTATTATCAATATTGAAGAAGGGATAAATGCGTGAAGAGGTCATTTATTAGGTCCAAAACGCGACAACATTCGGAGGACAAAAATCTGACTATAAAAGGAGGAGAGCTCCTCCTCCTCAAGACATCTGACGCTCCATCCCATTCCTTCTAGGACACCAAGGAGAAGAAATTCTCAGATTTTTATTTTATTTGTTTTATTTTAAAATTTCTCTCCTCTCCTGCTTTATCTTGCTTACTCCATCCATGGAGGGGTAGTTTCATTTGAGTGATCGGAAAGAGGGAAGGCTGGACCTATGTGTTGTGTTTGAGTTTTTGTGCTTGAAATAAATAAAATTTGTTCTTCTTTATTCTTCTAATTCCAATTATTAATTCAGTATTAAATTCCGAATGCATTTGTGTTAAGGTTTTGATTATGAAATTATAAATTGCTTTGGTCGATGATCACATCTCCTTCCACCCAATTTTAATCTGTATACGGTGGAACATGATTAGGGTTGGGTGGTGATTACTCGACGGTTGTCTAACACATGTGTAGGATTGTATGTCAAAATATTGGTTTATTAGGGAACAACAATTCCAGGTCTGGGATTTATCTAATTAATCAAGACACCTTCTACAACCCTAAACACATTGGAAGGAGGATAGACAAATCTAAGGTTTTAGAAAGGAAAATTCTCATCACATTTCTCTTACCAGTTTGAGGAAGAAGAAGAGATAAAATTTGGAAACCATGATGGCACAACACTAAGTCTAGCCGAACCCAATCCGATCACCATCTTTATCATTTGTTAAAATCAATTAATTTCTGTTTTTTGTTTCTCTTATAGTCATTCAAATTAATTAAAACCAACCTTTTTATGAAAACCAAAAAAAGTGACAACCTTGTTTTGTGTGCACTCCTCTTCAGGGGACTACCTAGGATCAACTGCTATACTATACATAGGTAAATAAAATATTGTTTTTCCACAACCCACGACAGGAATGCATAAAACATGGAATCGTTTCTTGGGAGGAAGTTCCACAACCTATTTGTAAATATTTGACTTTTTCAAACATAAAAATAAATTTTTTTAAAAAATCTTTTTTCTATGATGTGTTCAAATTCAAATTTTTATGCATGGGAAGATTACTCACAGGTGCAATATCAAGAACCAGAAATGGATTATTGTGATCTCAATGATCGAGTTGAAAGGATTAGTAATAATTTGGATGATTTGGGTTGAAAAATGGAATGGGAATTGGAATATGTTCATGCAATGATGGAGCAACCCGACCCTGAGCCGGAGCAAGAACTTGAGATAGTGGTGGAAGAAATTTCACCACTAATCATTGAAGAACTAGAGGAGGTAAATGTTGAGGTACCTGAAGACTCATTCAACATCACTCAACCAATTCTACCTGAGAATGATGAAAAAGAATATGACTTCCCTATTGAGCTACATGTGGGAGATCAATAAGAACTTGAAGAATTTTGGAATGAATGTGAGGAACTTATTGATCTTCCCAAGCCTTGAAAACAAGAAGAGCCAACACCATGGAAGGAAGACACCACCCAATTGGTGGAATTTGAAGTCAAGATAGAGGATCCCGACTACCTCCCTCCATCCAGTGATAATCAAATCCAAGAGGAACATTCAACTGAAGAAGTGATTGAACCAGACCCAACTCTGGGAGATGATCCTTCCATGAACTCTACCTTTTCTGATTTCATTCAATCTGATTTGAGCATCAGTCCTTATAATTTTGAATTTTCAGATTTGGTCAATCCTTACATTTCCTTAGAAGAAGATGAAAAAAGAATATGCACCTATTGAGTAACACCTGGAGCTCCCTGAAGATATTGATCATCTACCTGAGGAAGTCCATGAAGAGATACAAGTGACTATGCATGAAGAACCAAATCTAAAAGTTTCCTACCATAAAAGAGAAGATTTTGAAATTAATATTTCAAATTTAAATGTTGAATCTCCCTTTGATTATTCTTTTCATGCAGCACATCTGGATAAACCACTATATTTTAAGGAAGACATTGCACAAGTAGCAACTGAAGATGAGGTGGTTCCATACTCCATCCTACCCCCACCATGAAATTGGTTTATAATTGTAAATGGGGCAGATATGGTGTACTCAATACATGGAATTATCCTCAGAAAGAAAAAAGTACATGCTGGAAAGAAGAATTTTTGTTGGTTCATGAGCAAGAAACCTCACCCACCATCATATTGGGGATAACTAATTAGAACTGCCCCTCTGGAGACAGTCAAAACCCAGGGCCCACCTGGGGGATTAAACCAAGATTTATCCTTATTTTCTTATTCAATTTCCATTTCCATTTCTTTTAATAAATTTCTTATGTTAACTATTTTAATTTTTTAGGTTTTCAAAGAGCAACACTTAGGAGCTTAACTCAACGTTGCATTGCCAATAAGTCTGGTCGTACCTCTCCTTTATACTTTCTTGTTGTTGTGATTCATTTTAAAATTATTATACATGTTAAATACACTTGAATGCATTGAGGACACTGCATCATTTAAGTGTGGGGGAGGTAACCTTTGTAGTTTAGTATTTTCATTTTGTGTTTGTTTTTCAGAAAATAAATTGCGTGTTTTCAAATTTTTGTGTTTATTTTTCAATTTTTGGTGTGTTTCTGAAACTTTTGAGCTGAAATGATTATCAATACCATTTTTGAAACTCATTTCAATGAGTGAACCAATCTATTTCATGAAACTGAGCTTAAATGAATGCTGAAATTAATTTTTTTTCAAGTTCAAATCTTTTGGAATTTCATGAAAATTACACTGATTTTTGAAACTCATGCCATATTTCACTGTATATATCTTTGAAATCACTTTCTTGTGAGGCTTCTGAACCATTTTTGTCATATTATTTTCATTCACCTCATTTCTTGAGAGAACCAGACCATACTTTCTTTAACCAGAATTTGATTTATTTCTTTCAAAACTTGAGGGTTTGGGGTACGTGTGTTTTAAATGATTGAGGAATTTATTTTGTTTGAAGCCCCCTTTTCAAAATAATCCTTTTCGTTATGGCCCACCTTTACATTTATCCTTCATTGTAGCCCCTAGTAGCCATGAATTCCCTGTTATGTTTTCCATATTACAAGCCAATTTTCTATATCCTACCTACTCTTGAAGTGAAACTGCATGATCTAGTTGAACTTAAGTGTTGAGGAAGATGTCCTGTGGTGTACTAACTCATTTAGTGAAAATTTGGGTGGAAAATAAATTGTGGAAGAGATGCATGTGATGCTGAAAAACTATTCTGTTGAAAGCTGTGCCTTTTCTGGAGCTTCCATGATAAGAGAAGCTATACCTTTCTGGAGCTTCCAATGTACAAAGAAAGATGTTCCTATCTGGAGATTTAAAAAAAATCATGTTTGAAAAGATTGAAATTTTTTTTGCTGAGCTGATTGAATGATGATGGAGCCTATTTTCAACAAAGGGGAAGTGAAGGAGACCATATTTGAGTGAAAATTAGAATCTTGCAATTTTTCTTCAAAAAGAGTCAAGCCCTCCTTTTTCGGCCTCAGAATGTTTAACATCAAAATCCTATGAACCCGAAGCCACAAAACAACCCTAAAAAGTACTTATGAGAAACACATGTCCTTGAATCACATCGGGTGGAGAAGTAGGAATTTATCAAGCCTATGGTGACTCTTGTGTGAGTTTGGATGAGAAAAGCCTTGTTCAACATTTACATTTGTGAGATGAGAGAAAATTCATGTGATGTAGGTGTTTTGCATGCATGGGATAAGAAATGAAGTGGAATATATTAAAATATTAAATGGAGAACTTGAAATAACTGTTTCTGATGAGGCATGATATCTTTTTGTTTCTTGGAATTGATTTGATAGATCTCATTGATATGTGTTTTGAATTTGATTTGATTTGATTTTTACTTGTCCAGGAGTCCAAGTGATAAGTGTGGGGGAATTGATGGAGAAAATATTTTCAATTAATTTATATTGAATATCATTGTTTTAAACCCACAAAAGTGTTCCTCTAAGATGAATTGTTTCATTTTTATGATAATGGTGTTATTTTGAGCTGAATAGTAAAAATTGGCCATTTTGGATTTTTAACAGTTTTAAATTATTTCTGTAGTTTGTCCCTAACAATATCTACACGGATCAAAATTTCAAAATTCTTTCTTTTCCAGATTCTAATCTTCCAGGGCTTCATTTACTATGTTTGGACTAAAAGATGAATCGGCCATATGGAAGGTCAAAATAAGCTCACAAGTCGGAGAAAGACAACTGTTTTCAGTTCTTCCTAGTTTTGGTGTGGGATCCATAAATCATCCATGGTGGGTCCCAATGTTGTGATATTTGGTGGGTAGACGCGAAAGGAGTTTTAGCACATCTTTTATGAAGGAAAGGACACAGGATTCGGCCGTTTGAGGGTCCATTAAAGCTTCATAATCCGGGGGTTGGCGTTTTGGAGAGTCTGACTGGATCGAATAAATAATCAGAGTAAAAGGGCCATAACTCTCGGAATACCTGTCCAAATCCGATACGATTTTTAGGGGACACATCTAAGACCATTATTAACAACATTTAAGAAGGTCTCAACGCATGAAGAGGTCATTTATTAGGTACAAAACAGGACAACATTCGGAGGAAAGAAATATGGCTATAAAAGGAGG
Organism: Viscum album; assembly: GCA_963277665.1. Lineage (NCBI taxonomy): Eukaryota > Viridiplantae > Streptophyta > Magnoliopsida > Santalales > Viscaceae > Viscum > Viscum album. The sequence goes on from OY728158.1 coordinate 1,671,040,884, forward strand.
AGAGCTCCTCCTCCTCAAAACATCTGACTCTCCATCCCATTCCTTCTAGGACACCAAGGAGAAGAAATTCTCATATTTTTCTTTTATTTATTTTATTTTAAAATGTCTCTCCTCTCCCTCATTATCTCGCTTACCCCATCCATTGAGGGGTAGTTTCATTTGAGTGATCGGAAAGAGGGAAGGCTGGACCTATGTGTTGTGTTTGAGTTTTTGTGCTTGAAATAAATAAAATTTGTTTTTCTTTCTTCTTCTGGTTCCAATTCTTAATGCAGTATTAAATTCTGAATGCGGTTGTGTTAAGGTTTTGATTCTGAAATTATAAATTGCTTTGTTCTATGATCACATCTCCCTCCACCCAATTCTAATCTGTATACGGTGGAACATGATTAGGGTTGGGTGGTGATTGCTCGACGGTTTTCAAGCACGTGTGTAGGATTGTATGTCGAAATCTTGGTTTATTAGGGAAAACCAATTCTAGGTCTGGGATTGATCTAATTAATCAAGAGACCTTCTACAACCCTAAACACATTGGTAGGAGGATAGACCAATCTAAGGTTTTGGAAAGGAAAATTCTCATCACATCTCTCATACCAGTTTAAGGAAGAAGAAGAGATAAAATTTGGAAACCATGATGGGACAACACTAAGTCTAGCCGAACCCAATCCAATCACCGTCTTTATCATTTGTTAAAATCAATCAATTTCTGTTGTTTGTTTCTCTCATAGTCATTCAAATTAATTAAAACCAACCTTTTTACGAAAACCAACAAAAAGTGACAACCTTGTTTTCTGTGCACTCCTCTTCAGGAGACTACCTAGGATATTCTGCTATACTATACTTAGGTAAATAAAATATTGTTTTTCCACGCCCACAACAGGAGTGCGTCACTAATCCATTAAATAAAAATATATATGTGACAACCAGATTTATTTTTATAAATGTTTTAAAGGTTGTATCACTTAGAATAAATTTTTATGTGGTTTTCAAGGTTTCATAATGATTTTTTGTGGAAAGTTTATTTAAATTCCTAATAGGATTATTATTAAACTAGTAAAATTATATTTTTGGGTTTTTAACCTTATTTGGGTCTTAAATTAGGTGAATATGTGGTTTTCATTTGCAAATGTTTTAAAATAAAAGGAATTGGACTAGTTTATAAAATTGTGTTCCCATTGTAGTTTTATATAGATTGAATTAAAAAAAACTTATTTGAAATGTTATTTAAAATGATTTATAATGGTTGTTATTTGACATGGAGAAATGTTTTAGAGTTGGTTTGGATATTTTAGTACTTTTTTCAAATGTTTTTAACCCTTGATTGAGGCCCTGATGTTTAAGTTTTTTTTTTCAGATTGAGACCCCTTAAGGATATATTTATATGTATGATTATTATTTATTCTTATGGATAGATATAAAAAAGGTTTTTCTTGTGATGGTGTAGGAGGTGAGATGAGATTTACTATAAATTATTATTTTTTGATAAAGTGAGAATTGTTTGGTATGGTTTTCTCTCATCTCCTATCTAAATTTTCATGAGAACCTAGGTAGAGAGGGGAATATCTTAATGTGTGATACACTCGTGTGGTAAAAGTCATGAGCTAGTTCCATTGGATATTTACACCCTCTATAGGGTATATTTGTTCGCTATAACTTGAATGGCTTCTAAATGGAGATGTTCCAATTTTATTAGTGGGACCCAAGATAGAGTGTTTCCTATGAACTATGTACAACATCATTCCAACTAGTGACCAATGTGTTTCCCATGATGATAGATACTTTTTATTATGAGTTAGGGTATTTTTATATATACCTTGTTTGTATCCCTTACCTATTAATTATTTTATGGAACCATTGATTTAGTTTTATTCTTTGGAATATTTTATTTCTATTTGGTTCTATGTGTTTCTAATCATTAGTTGAGTATATGTTTTGATTAAATTTTATATTTAATTGAAAATGGCTGGTTTAGTGTGTTTTCAAATTAAAAGTAAAGTGTTTCACTAAAAAAGTGTTTAAAACCTCTTGATGGAAAGAGGAAAGTGTTTTGGATTTTTATCATGAATTTTAAAAATATTTTTTTCTTATTTTAAATGGTGTTTTTATTTAAAAATGATTAGATAAAGAATTGATTATTCTAAGAAGTGGAACATTTTCTATAAATGTAAATATAGAATGATATTTGATTTCATCTATGTTTCTTGTAAAAACCCTATCCTCTATTATAAATTCAAACTAGAATTTATGAAATGATATTTTGAAAGGAATAGAAAAAAACCATTTTATGAAATGTTACTTGTCTAGTTTTCTTACACATGTATAAACCATTAAGTGTATAAATATTTTATGATTTATCTTAGGAGACCTAATATTGTTTTTTATTGGAGTTATAGTCAAATTGGACTATTTTTTTTCAGTATTGGGACATGGTGAGTGACCATGGATCATGGGGAGATTATTGATAGTGGATAGGTTTTTTCTTTTATTTTGGATTTTTAGGCATCGACCTCTCCATACTAAACAATTATTTTTTATTTATGATATGTGTGGTTGTTTTTTACTGTTTAGTGTCTAAATTGAAAATGTCTATGTTATTGTTTTCATTAATGTGTTTTGATCTAATTCCACGGTTTCATTTTATATTGTTTCTATTTATAGTAATAACATGAATTAATAAGTTAAATATGGGTCATGATAGATTTTATATTGGGATTCTTATCTCAATTATTGTTTATATGATGGTTAAATCATGCTAAAGTACACATTTATAATGCCCAGACAAAAGTTTCTAGCCTGTGGAGATCAGTAATTCTCTTCAGTACTTCAGGTAGATAAGGTTTTTTAACTAATAGGGTAATCCCAAGTGGGTTAATTATAGTTCTGTTAATCCATTGGAATTTATAGTTAGATCACTAAGAGAAAACTATGCTTTGATACTAATTATTAGTATGAAATGGCACATGATCAACACTATGATGGGGGGGGGGGGGTCATTTGAATCAATTTTGATATTTTTTTCTTGATATATCTTAACTATCCTCCAACATATTTATCATTGATCACTTTAACTCACCACACTGAAAAAATTAAGGAATTCACTAAATTTGTTAACAACATTTTCCTCCAAGATAGATGATTGAATCCCTAATATATGGTGGTTTTAATCCCCCCATCCCCACACACTACTCCTATTTTATAATATATATAGATATATGAGAAATATAATATATTTATACCTATAATAATCACAAATAATAACCATAATTAAACAATCATTGGTTAATTACAGCAGAAAAAATAGCTCTTTGAAGAATAATCACTAGTGTAAGTATGTGTCACTAATAACTGAACAAATGTGATATTATTCCTTCTCAATTATTAAGTAACAATTAGTCATTTATTTCTCATAAAGGAATAATTTAAAAAATACTCAACATACCATCCATCATTTCATTCTTATAATTTAGTATGAAATAATAATTAATTCTGATTATTAAATTATTAAAAATCAAATTTATTCATAGTAATAATGATTATTAAATTTTCAATTACTAAACCAAACCATGGGAGTTTGTTCACATGATCCTAAATTCATAATAAAATATCGAATTATATCATCAGCCTACCTATGATGACCTTTAAATAAATTACTAAAAATATCCATTATCATGACTTTAAAATAAGTCAAAATATATTTCTTGATAATTCCTACAGATTTGATCTTCATAAATGATTCCAAATATTCATATTTGAAATCCCAAAATTATTATGTGAGGATACTCTTAATTCATTCTAGATCAATCTTTATTATTACTCATCTTGTATCATGACTCAATCATACCGCATTATGATATTTAATAGTTGAATACTTATAAAGAATCATTAGACTTATGGATTATGATTTACTTGAGAGACTTATTTTAATCTCAAAAAACTTTCAAAAGAATATTATATAGCCTCTAAAAACCTGAGTTAATCGATGGAAGCTTACCAAACATCTATACATAGCCATAAGAAATCTAAATGTGATCTCATATAGCTTATTACCTATGACCAAAATTTTCATATTATGTTTAATCTCACATCTACCTTACGTTTCTCTTTAACCATGGAATTCACTCATACGTATCAACTTTAAAATCATAAAAACCCATATGTACATGTTCTCTACTCTTACACATGAGTTGTGTGACATTACACATGTACTGAATAACTCTTATATATAAGTTTTTTACCCATACATTTGATAATTGTACCCTTATATATAATTTTTTATGCTTATATATATGTTTTCTACCCATATGCATGTACTGGAGAATTCACATGACTCTTATGTATCCAGAGTAATGTTAGTATTACAATTATGTATTCAATACATATTCAAAATGAATTTTATGTATATAATACTGGGTTAATTCTTCTACAACCAACAACTTCTAACATAAAAAAACACTATAATTCATCTCTATCCATCTCAAATCCTCTTCAAACATTCTCAACCACATAACATTATTATTTCCATAGATTAAAAAAATTCAATATAAACCATAATTGATTTAAGAAAACCATCATCTCAATGGTGTATGGCTTTTTATATAGGCCCTAGGGACATTCCATAATCCTCCCAATGATTTACTCATACATTTATAATGTTTGAGTAAATGGATTATGGTTAAAACTATTTATAAACTCTTAGATAATATATATCCTAAATATTCCATCATATGAAATTTTATTTGTAATAATAGCCTTATATGAAATATTATTTTAACATTAATATTAATGTTCTATAGCCTTTGATAAAAATCAAATATGATTCATTCATATTCATGCATTATGATATCAACATATCACACAACATGATATGGAAAAGGTAACAATGATATGATATCATTTATCCTATCCAGTTATATACCCTTAAGGCATGAAATATACTTTTCATAGTATATATATTTTACAATATGGTATCCTTTTATCAACTCATATGATAAAACCAAAATGAATTATATCCTTCTAGTATATAAGGATTATATTTATCATTAAAGACATGAGATAATGGTTCTTATTCCTTATATTGTTATTAATTCTAGTTATTATTATTGTTTTTATGAATATTCTATCATAAAATTTTAATGAGGTGATGAATAGGTATTTGATAAATTGATTTTTAATGATGGATCCAACAAATATCTTTATGGAGGTACCTATGGGACACAATTATCTTTTCTCATGAGTGGGGACATGATCATCTATGTTGGCATGCATCTCGAAACATGTCCCCTGTATAAAAGTAAATTCTAGAACACTAGATACTGATCCTTTCCTTTTATGGGGCAGATATGTAAATCAATGATCTTCCGACCTATATGAGTATGTTATGACCTCTTTTTCCTATAAAACACATTTGCACTATTATAGAGTATTTTTGTTCAAGGATTATAAGACTTATATTGATGTAGGAATGGAATGTTCTGGTGGTTTGGGAGTTATCATTAATTATTATTTATTGATTTATTTATTGTGTGATCATTATATTTTAGTGTATTTTTATCACTATTAACTAATAAGTATCAGATATATATATATATGTATGTAAATTTACAGAAAAATTAACATGTATTCAATTAATTATTCACCTTCATGAGTTAAGGTACCATGGTGGAGCATTCTAATTCTAGTACCCACAACTTTCATGAGTTAGTGTTTTAACCCTAAATTTAGTTAGGTGTTGATCTGTTAGAGAAATTCTATATTTTTTTTGATAAAGGTGAGGAAATGAATCTAATTTAAATAAAAAGTAGGAAGTAAGACAAGATGGAGTGGAATGAGGTCATACAAGACCTAAAGCCCTCATTCAGAAGAAAGCAGATCAGTAATCAAAACCAATAGGATCATATTCATCATAATCCGAATCAGACACATCCTCTAATGGACTGAAAATATTACCTTGAACCTTTCTTCTGATTGAGATGGATCTGGTACTCATAGTAGGTTTCAAGTGCGAGTAGTCCTTCCTTGGTATGTCCTTCTTTAATGGTGCCGAAGAGAAACCTTCAACAATCGCCTTGCCTTTATCAGCGGCATCTCGATATGATTTTTTCTTCGGGGATTCTTCGTTATCTGTGTCATTCCAGCTGCCCCCAATTTTGTTTAATCTCTATTGCACGTTGAGATCATCAATAAACTTAGAGCTTGAAATATCAGAGCCACAAGCAACCAAGTCAGTAGAATGAGGAACCTACTGCATCGGCTTATGCTCTTCATTTCCATCGGACCTATAAGGGACAATCTCAAGCCCTGTCTGTTCAATAGGCCTGTATCCAGATATTTGTATCACCTTAGCCTGGCAATGAGGCTCTTCTAGTTGATTTTTTACATCACTAGGCTGTAGATCAGCCTACTCCTGCACTGCATTAGCACCAACAGTATTAATCTCATGCATAACCCCTTGCTCTTCAATCACATCCAAATGGCCAGCATCATCATCCTTGCTTTCTTGTAGAGCACTGGAGGATCCTGCCTTGCATTTCCTTTTTTGTAACTACTTGCATACCTGCTGGTTATGCACCTTGATAGAACAGAAATTACAAGTATCATTCCTAAAACAGTGTTCCTTTTTGTGTCCAATGGACTGACATTCCGAGCAAAATGATGGTAACTTCTCATATTTAATCTGTAATTTGATGTCATCCTTTGAAGTGGAAAGCACAACCTGATCAGCCAGATCAGAATTGAGATCAATTTCAACTAAAACCCTGGCATAATAGCCAAAATTAGCCATCTCTATAGTTCTATCCATTTTGATAGGATTTCCCACACCCGAAGTAATATTGAAGAGGATGCGAGGGTGACAATAAATCCAATTCAGACCCAAAATTCGAATCCATACCTGAGCTCTGGAGTTCTTAATGGAGAACAAATTGAAAGAGAAGTCCCATTCTTGAATGGTAACCAATCCTGGCTTCAGGGAAACAGAGCCGAACCCCCAAGCACGACATTTGAACTCCTCATTCAGGAAGAGGATATGGAAAAATCCCTTTCCTATCGGGATACATCTGAAATCAGGGAAACCCCAAACCTTATTGAGTCTTGCCGAAAAATCTGATACCTTCAATGGATTAGACCGAACTGGCAAAATCAATCGATCAAGAATCGAAAAGCGGAAAAGATTATACTTTTCAGTGATAACATCCTCATTAGCTTGAACATGAACGATCTTACCTTTGCAGATAATCCTTTCAGGAGAAAAGTCCTTCAGAGATGCGAAATGCCTCCTGCTTGTATCGTCGTATCTCACGGAACATTCACGAACATCACTCGTCGATGCGGGTTCCCTGGAACAATAAAGTGGATGAGAAGTCCCCCCAGAAAGAAGATCAAACTCGATATCACGAGGAAACGCCATCCGCGAGAAACCCTAGCTCGGACCATCGTCGCCGTAGAGGCTCCCAAACCCGCCATCCATCCTCGTCCCAATAATTAAACATATATTATAATCATTAGAGAAATTCTATATCATGTAATGTATAATAATGTAAATATTTTATCATTCAATAATGTTTTTATGTATAACATGAGATATGATATGTTAAAAAATCCATGAATATATATATTAATAATTTTTCCCAAACTGACGATCATCATATTGGATTGTGTGGATATGTTAAAATAAGTATGAATATGATAACTTTTCTATAGACAAAACCAACCAATCATATGATATAAGTTGGTGAACTGGTATTTGGATTGACCTATTTAAGGTAGACAACATATATTTTAATATACATGTCATAGGTGGTACTTAAGATAACATTAGTTATGGATCATTTGAGTCAATTTTGTAAAATCGAATCTATAAATTTTTGGTTTCATTTTTGGATACTTATTTAAAATAAATTTTGAGTTTTGAATAATTGATGTAAATTATTTATGATACTAATCAAGTAGAGGTATTTGATTATACAATATAGGATGTGCCTACCCATATTAAGAGTTATGACATCATGATAATCAATTGATTTTTGACTATGTAAGAGAATAAAAATTTCAATATAATTACATGTGATATAATTATATAAAATTTAATAAATTTAATAATCAAAAAGTGATATTATATATAATATTTTCATTATCCATGTATCTTTCTTAAAATTCTCACCAAGGACAAAGTCACTTTACTATTCTACATATGGTGAATTAAAAGACACCAAACTTATTAGTAATTTTGGTATCAATGATGTGTTTCTAGATAACTCTATTAGTTTATGATTATCAATGTGATTCAAAATTATTTCCAATTTCAAAAAGGCCTCTTAGTGTCACACATAAGATAATTATAATTGTTTTTTTTGAAAAGTGTGAGTAGTCCATGTGAAAAGTTATTATATTAATAGTAAGAACAAATATAATTTGTTTCATCCATATTTTAAATATTTAATTAAAAAAATATATTTATTTAAATAAATAATATTGAATTAGCAAAGGTAAAATGATATTTTGGATTAGGCTTTTATTTTTGGGTTTAAAAGACATATTACATGTAAAAAATTCATAATCACACCTATAAAGTTGATTTAAAAAATATCATTTTATTTCTTTAACTAATTTTGAGGCTAGTTATTTCACATTTTATGTAATGAACATGACCCGATTACTTGAATAGCTACAGGTTAGGACTTCATAACACCACAAGTCCAATATCCAAGTCTGGTTTAAATTCAAGGGGTATAGTAATGGTCGGTGAGAGATGATTTTTTTACCATGGAAACTAAAAAAAGGAAAAGTTACACCATACTAAAAAACTATAATAACAATTAGGGATGATGAATATCCATCCCAAAAATATTGGTACTCACCAAGGGTGTACCTATTCATTATATATTATAAAATATACAATATGATTCTATTAAAAGATATCTATAAATATCAAACTATACCCAAAACATACACATGACCAATAAATGTGAAAAAGTAAAAAATTACACTATACACAATGTTTCCAGACTAATGTGGACACACCCTCTAGAAAATGAAAAAGTTATACCCAACACTATATAATCCATGCGTAATTAGCCTCCATGATCTAGTTCTTTCCACTTACTTGGATCACATATAAGGAGGTATTCACACATCTTATAGAGGAACATATTTGTTGTAAGTATGATAGGTCATTTGGAGATCAACAACCCACCACCACTTTCCTATCATAAAATCAATAGCATAGAAGAAACATTGTATGAAAAGAGTAAAGAAACTAAGGAATAACAACATATTTAGCACACTTTAAAGTATAACTTTAATAACTAAAATTTGTAACCCCATGTAAATAGAGGGTCCTAACAATGAATTATATTCTTTTAAAATAGTATTGTATTTGTTTTAGGTTATAGGGAAGAATATCTTATAGTCCATACCACCAAGGTGGTTTCATAAAACAATTTAGGGAATAATCTCCTCCCATGGTATTAAGGATGGGTATAATAATTTAGGTCCTAAGCCAACCCTGTAGAATATGGTAATGGATATAAAAATTTATAGAACAATGTTTCAATACCATCCCTTAGATGTAAATAATATCTATCATTCTTAAAATATTTATACCCACCAAATACCCTTTTACCACACACATAGACCATCAAGTAGTGTGTAAAAACTATACGAAAATCGAAGGAAGAAATAAAAGTATCGATACTTTCATATGTATTATAGAATGAATATATATTATGTTATATGTCCATATTTCAGTAACTAAAGTCATAAACTAGAAATTTAAACATGTAAAAATGTATTATTGTTTTATCATAATCAAAAGGATAAAAAATATCAACCATGGAATGATCACAACAAGTTTAAGTTTAAATAACTATTCAAATTCCATTTTACTTCTAAAAAAATTAAGGGACTATTTAGCATCAAAACATTCATTATTAATCTAGTTCATTTGAACCTATACTAATAAAAACCTATTAATTAGAAAATATGAGATGGAAGAGGGGTTAACCAATGAAAATAATTATAGGCGGTTCCTTGGGAACCCAAGAAGATGAGTGATATAACCCAAATCTAAAAGGGACCATCGAATAAGAAATTAATATTAGGTCAACTTAACTATAATTTTGGAAGAAAAAAAATAAAAATTATAACCATGGTGTAATGTTTCATTTTACTAGGTTAATCTCCCACTATATCTAGATTGGAACAATATAGGAAGATTTAACTATTTCTTGGAACCCTAGATTAGAGTGAAATGGGTTTATACCCACTTCAAACATAAATCAACGAGGAAATGTTAGATGGTGTTATAGAGCTACTTTTCCAAGAAAATTCTCATATAATAATTCAGAGATGAATTGGATCAAGGATATAGAAGGATCCAAATTAAGGAGGAGAAATGTTTTGGGAGCCTAATTGAGGAAATAAAATCATAAAATGAGGATGAATCTTGACACACCTCATAATATAGGGTTTAGGGTAGTGATGTAAATGACTAAAATTCCTTTTCAGAATATTTTTTTTTCAAAAAGATATCACGTACCTGATTCAAATTCATTGGGTACCCAGTGGTTCATGAAAGCTCTAGATTCATGCCAAGAGCCCCAAATTGTAACCAATACTAACACATTGGGTACATCTTTCTTGTTTCACCCCAACCCTTCCATTTATTCATATAAATCCTCCCCAAACCCATCAATACCCCCATGTAACTCAATATTACACCCAAAATGGCATAAAAAAGATGAATTTAAATAGGAATTCACCTTAAAAGGGTTACAGTATTTTCATCCCAAGGTGGTTTGGGATATAATTCACTTTTAGGGATATTTAATGATCTAAATTACCTGGTGGATATTTATTACACCTCATTTTATTTTCTATAAGTTAATATTTATTGGGTACTATTGGATTCCCCATTTACTATAAATAGAAAGAATAAGTGTTTGAGTATTTATTACATTAAGAGAAAGAAAATATGGTGCTTAATGTTCTTTATTTCTCTTTATCCAAGATTGTTCGCTAGTTTTAATCATTCAAGAGATTAACTACTGCTTTTCTTATCATATCTTCATATATTTTCCCTTTGGAGTAACTAACACCACTCGAACAGTTAGAGGATTCCACTAAGGTATTGGTGAATAGTGTTATTAGTATATATCAAAGGATACTTTAATTCATCAATTCAAGTTTCATGTAAATATTTTATACATTTTAAAAAAGGTTTTTTTTAATTTTTTTATTATTTTATTACAGTTTTTATTTAATTTTTATGATATTGTTTCACATCCTGAACCCGCACTTCCATATTCTGTAATAAACCCAGGTTGTGTATTTTTTATTATTAAAAATAAACTACAAAGTACCCAATACCTTATGTAATTGACAATATTTTTTGTTCTTGGTTTAGAAGGATTAGGAAAATACCTTACATAATGTCAGAGTTTACAGAAAATCTAATTGGATTCACTTGTGCTAAGATCTTAACTGAATCCATCCACCTTAAAACTTCTAACTGACATGGGAAACATATTTTAAAACATGTAATGAGAATAAAATCTCCCAATAAGGGTTTTTAAAACTAGTGAAAAATAATTTTAAATTCCTTTGGAAACATTTTACATGAAATAATTTTTTTTAAAAATATACATATCTTTCCAAAATAATATTCAATGGTTTTCAAAAAATTGCATAAGAAAATATTTTCAAAACCATTTAAAAATAATTTTCATTTTTAAATCCATTCAAAAATAAACTTTGAAAAAAACTTGGATTTCTCCGTAAAAATAATTTTAAATATAATAATTCTTTTATGTATTGTAATTATACGTGTAAGATCTTAAGAAAAATATGTGTCCACTTAGAAGTATCATTTGTAAGAAAATGTCCCACTGGGGTCATGAGATCACTCTCCAATCCTCATCAAATCATTCAATACTAAGTGACGAATTTTAAGAAAACATTTTTAGAAGATCTTCCTGTATAATAAATAACCCATTAAAAGTTTTAAATATATTTAATAAATTATATTAATTGATGAAAATAATTTTATAACATCTAATCTTGGAAAAATATCATTTTTTGGAAAATATTTAGAAGAAATCCATTTTTCTAGAAGAGAATTATTTACTTCTAATAGATAAGAGCATAAACACATTGAAATTAAAACAAATGCTTGAATGAAAATGCATGAATTATCATGATAGATTATTGAATATGGACATACTAATAATATGTCTGAAATTTAAAAAAATTAAAACTCAACTTACACATAAAATGATATATTTATCAATATAAATTACATATATGTTTTAATAAAATCACATTCCTTTAAAAATAAAAAAGATATAAAATTAAACAATAAAAAAATGCTTTATTATTATTTGAAATTCTAAAATAATACTTTGAAAAAAATAAAATCTTTTAAAAAATTTATCAAATTATCTTACTAATTTCAAAATCAAACATAAAATATAATACATATATAGACAAACATAAAAAATTTATTCAAGGGATATTTGAGTAAAATCGAATTCTTCCTTGAATAATATGTAAAATTGTTTTATTAAATTATAAATAAAAACAAAATTCACTCACATTGGGAATATTTATAAAAAATATAGAATTTTATATTTTCAAATAAAAACAATAGTATTTTTTTTAAAAATGAACATAGTAGAAGAATTTTAGACACACAATTTATATTAATTTAAAATACAATAAAGAATAACCAAGGTAACCTTCTTCTGGATCTTGAGCACACTAAACAGTAGATAAACCTAGGAATCCTTCTACCAGAACTTAGGCAAAAATGGAATTGAATAATGAGTGATATTGAATAAGTTGAGTTTCTACTGAATAAAGGCAACACCATTTTTATAGTAGTTCTAATTATAACTACTTAGACTTAACGCATCGAAAACATAAATGTAGTGATACTGCGTATTCTATATTAATCTCATTGTTTGAAAAAATTGGAAAGTTTAGGATCCAAGTTTAATTTATATTAAAATGATAAAAAATATAAATATTTCATATCACATTTGAAATTGCAACTTGAGTACTAAAGAGTGATATTTTTGGAAAAATTACCCTTTTAAACATAATATATTTTCATACTAAATTGAAGTATAGAATCCATTTTAAAATCCATAATTTAATTATTTTAAATAAAAAGGGAAAAATTAAATTTTAAAAATAATCTAAAATATAATTTTAATTTGTGAATACTTAAATAAAAAAATCAATAAAAATTGGTATTTTCACTATTCACTAAAAAGCCATCTTTTCAGAAAATTGTCAACATTTCACCATAGGTTAATTTTGATATTATTATTTCAAAAATTATATTTATTTTATTAAATAATATTTCTATAGGTTCCAAAAATGAATTATCTTCTTTTTATCACAAAATAAATAAAAAACATTATTGAAGAAAGTGTATGTGAAGAATAAAATGAATTTACTAAAATTAATTGATTCATTTTATAAACATTAATTAATAAATTATTAATGATAATGAACATTTTATATTTCATAATTAATTTAATACTATTCATTCCTTCAAATTTAATGGATAGGTTATAACTATCACATAATAATAATATTTAGTTGTCCGTTTAAGCTCGGTGTTTCATATCTTGTACACTATCAAACATAATATTTTCTTTAAGAAAATCTTGATGTTACATATTGGATTTGTAATATTACTTATTTAACTATATACCAATGGTTAGTAATGTTATTATAATCCTACAATGGTATATGAGAAAAGATTAATGGTTAACAGATTCCAGTGAACTCTCACACATGAACAAGTGATTAAGTGTGGATCCTTACCTGGGATCCCCATTGTTGATGAAAATAGGTTCGTAGCCAAAGTATTTTAGGTAATTGATTGATCTCAAAGGTTTATTTGGATAACACATTGAATGTTTTCAAATGAGGGATATAACACCGCTACCCCTATGAATGGTATCATTTCCATATTCAATAAATGAAATATTCATAGACCGAATGTTATAAAATTCTACAATCTTACAATATATTCACAATATATAAATTTAATTTAATACTCACCTAAAACATTGATGGAAAGTTTTATACTATGATTTCTATACCTAATGATAATTATTATTATTGGTATTATTCTTGACCCTATTTGAAATATCACATGTCCTATGATCTAATCCACCAAACCCATTTAGAATGATAGATATTTATATAATAATTAAATTAATGTTGATATATAGAACATTTTTATTTAATTTAAATAAATTTTTAACAATTTTATGAGATAAAAAATAAATTAAATTAATCATTTAATATACATAAGATTCATTAAATATCTATATTATACATATTATTTTATTAATATGAATATAATCTTGTAAGGTGCGTATTTGATACATATAATGCTAATGGTTTGAAAAATTGTAAAATACTTCATTAAATATCACTGTGTTAGCATAATTGTAATGTGAATCACATTTTTAAAGTCCAAGAATGATCAAATAGATGTGTGGTTCTTATTTGGTCATCAATAACCTATCTTCTGTTAACTGAAAAGGGTAATTACAATACTATTTTTACTTTTAGGTGGCAATTGTCTAGGTAATCCAATAAAATTATAACCTAGAGGTATGGTGTCAATAAAATTAATGATATAAATAGGGAAATATTTAATTCAATCAATAATCCAAGAGTTTATTAGATATAGTCAACCAGATTTATTTAACCAAATATACATAGCTTAATAGACTAGATTAGATGAGTGATGACATTTAAAAATATGTATCATGGATCACTAAATTTATGATATCAAGGGTTATTAATTTATTTTTATTATAATAAAAAATGGGAATATTATATAATGACATATAATATGATATTAATGACACATATATGTTTTATATATATTTGTGGAATTAAACAAAAACTCCAATTTATTAATGAGATTAGTCCATGAAAAGGAAAACATTTAATCAAAATAATTTCAAATTTTGGTTTTAAAATTTATGAGTTATTCATTAATAAGATAATAAATTTTACATTCATGAGAAAGCCAGACCATATGAGTTATTTGATTCTACCCCGTAAGAAGAAAAATTTTATTTTGAAATATAATAGAAGTATTTATATTTCATAAGATTTATTGTGATATATATCACGATTATTAAGATTCACAAGATATATAAAGACATGAAATCATTCAATGTGATTTAATGGATGATGAATAAATCAAAGAATCATTAGTGCGAAGATCTATATATTATAGAGATCAATTTATTTAACTTTGAATGATGTGTATTAATACTATATATATATATATATCACATAGTTGTTTTAATGCACAACTTATTAAAGAATAATGTAAATTGATTAAGGGTAAGTAGAAATATGAGTTGGAAATAGAGTAAGAGTTGCTACATTATCAATAGGATGAGTAATTTACCTATTCCTAATGGATTTAAATTATTACTAAAAGAGTGTTATCATATTCAATAAATAAATATTTTTTTTGTATATTTCCTAGATAAGGAAATAATTTCATTTATAATAGAAAAAATTGTACTATTTATATTAATGAGGTATATTATGGTTTTACTAACATGTTTAATGTACTATATATATTGTATCATGATAATTATATCTATAATATAAATAATAAAGAGGTTAAAATAATTAATTTTAATTCTAACTATCTTTGGCATTATCTCATAGTCTATATAAATATATATTTCAAAAAACGACTATATAATGATGGATTATTATATTTGAATGATTATGAATCTTTTGATGTATTTGAATCATGTTTATTAAGAAAAATAAATAAATATCATTTTAAGGGTAGTAGTTAATGAGATAATGATTTATAATAACTCATACATAACAATGTATGTGGTTCTATATGAAAATTTTCTCAAGGTATATTTCAATAGTAAATTTCATTTTCTGATGGATTCGATAATTATGGGTATGTCAGTATGAATATATTGAAATTTATAATTATTTTTTAAAATAATGTAAAAAAATATACTTGGAAGACGTTTTTAAAAACTTAATTATGATCAAGGTTGATAATATTTGAGTCAATAATGTAATGGATATCTAAGAAATTATACTATATTATCACAACTCTCTCCACATGGTACACCATAATTAAATGATGCATCTCAAAGGATGGATCAAACAATACTGGATATGATTTGGCTACTTATCATTCATGTATAAATTTTTATTTCCTTTTTAGGTTACACTCTATGAAACCCTTAATTTAAAAAGATAAAATTATACCAAAGGATTTTCAAAATACACAACATGAGATTTAGACTATGAACCATCTCAATTTATATTTCATGAATATTTGGGTCATTGAAGAATAAAGACAATGTATTCATTCAATTAAACTAGAACCTAAAATAAATAATTTTTTTATTATTTATACCAAAATATAGTGGGCCATTATTTCTATTATCAACTAGAAGAAAAATAATTTTTAGTTCAACATGTTCTCTTTATAGATATATAATTTATTTAAACTTTTATTAGATGGATTAAATTTTAACTTGGTAATGTTTAAGACAAAAAAATATGATGTTATTCGTGTCATGGATGAGTGAAAAACCACCAAGGTATGTGAAAGATAAACTGATTCATTTTACACATTAATAATGAATGTTAAGTTTATTTCATCCTGAACCTGAGTGAAATAGATTTCTAATTTTTGATTAAAGTGATCTAACAACCATTTAATATAATCTAACATCATACATATAGGACATTGGGAGTTTGAATATAATATATGTTTAGAAGAAATATAATCTAAAATGGAATATGTTTTACACTAATTAGGCTTAGTTACCATAGATCCACCCAAAGGGGTAAAAGCTATTGGGTGTAAGTGAGACTTTCAAAAGAAAACTAGCATGGATGGTAGAGTTTTATCTATAATGATTTATTTCTAGCTAAAGGATTTAATAAATTCTTGGTATTTAATATGAGTAATTTAATTCTCCAGTGGATATAATCTAATCCATTTTATTTTTTAACCATAGAAGAAAAATACGATTATGAGATATATCAATTGAATATCAAAAACCAATTTCCTTTATGGGAATTTCCTTGAGGGTGTAAATATGATATAACATGAAGGTTTTTAAGATCCATAAAACCCTACAAAGATTATGAAGTTTCTAAAATCCATTTATGGGTTGAAGTAAGATTTTTTGTTGAAATATGTGTTATGATGAATTTATCAAGGAGCATAAAATTATCAAAAATAAAGATAAACCTTATGATATTTAGGGTCTAGTTATGATGCTTTCTCTAGGTCCCATGTGTGGTCCACGTTTTCATTGCTCCACATCCTCACTTTCTAAATATGGGTGGATTTCATCACTTTTATTAGTAATGTATGCTCCTTGATCAACATTGGATGATTTTATGTTGATTCCTCCTTACATAGATCCCTAATTGTATTTTTTTCCTAGTATAGGTCTCCTTCATAGATTAATTCCTGTTTTTGGAACTCATTCTCAGTGTCATCTCTATGTGAATGTCAGTTAATTACACTGCTTCTTTATTGATAGGGAAGAAAACTCCAGTCATGAGAGTAGTCACATTTGGCATCTCTGGGAATGTATAGACATTGGAAACATTGGTCACCTATAAATATTCCTCTTGGGAGAGAATCTCATATGAGGCATCTTAGGTGTGGAAGCCAAGGCATCCCATGTCAATCACATGATAATTATGCAAGGGGCATAAGTCTTCCATGGATTTTTAACTCAAGAATACCATGTTTATTTAATGTAGTAAGTATTATATGTTACTTCAAAAGTTATAGGTGATATGGATATGGATCAGAATATCCTGTAAGGACAGATCATGACATGAGTTTAACGTCTTAGGAAGACTGATCCGACACCCTATAGAGGCAGATCAAAGAGATGTTTCCCAAGGAGAGAATAATTCAAACATGGGTTTACTGATGAATGGATCAAAATTACCTTTGGAGGTTGTTTTAAGATTTTATGGATAATAATTCCCTTTGGAGGTGGATTCAAGAGGTGATAGATTAGAATTCCCTTTGGAGGTGGATCCAGGAGGTGATGGATCAAATTTCCTTTTGTTGGATGATTAGAGAGTTGATGGATCAGAATACCCTTTGGAGGATAATTGAGGAGTTCATGGATCAGAACTCCCTATAGAGTTAGATGTAGGAGGTGATAGATTAAAACAACCTTTAGAGGTTTATCTAGGAGGTTATGGGTCAAAATATCCCTTGGAGGCAGATCTAGTAGGTGATGGATCAGAATACCCATTGGAGGCAGATCCAGGAGGTGATGGATATGAAAACCCTTTGAAGAAAGATCTGGTAGGTGCATCCCTATGAGGTAATACATCACACATGATATTACCATTGTTTGGATTGAACCCTAGGGATGTGTCCAATGTACCTTATTTAGAGGATAGGGATCAAAACCCACATAGTTCTTTGTCACAGTTTAAGGTCATGTAACATGAAAAATCCATTAATTTTAATGTCACGTAGTAGGTACTCAGATGTCACCAAAGTTGAATCTATGAGGGTTGATGTGGAGCATAAACATAGAATCTGTCCTCTATGGGTTTCCCATCCAGTGGTGGGGGAGAAGGTAGAATCCCATAAAGATCATACATGGGGAATCTTGTGATCATCACATAGGGTAATGATATATTTTTAAATAATGTTTTGATGATGTTGTCGTATGGTTTAAAATCATAAAAATAGGATTTGAAACTATGTAATTTTATGTCATGTAGATCATATGTAGAAGGACTAACTCCCCAACCTTTGGGATTATGTGACCACCACTCATGCACCTCTGAATGTGGCATGGTGTTGGCACTGCTGGGGAAGAGTGGTCGATCTAGAGGTTGAAGTTTGGGTCCATATTCATTGAATAAAAATGGGTTAGGGTACCTATTATTATAAGTATCATGTATAAAGGATGACCAAGATGCACTTGGAGTAAAATGAAAAGACACAAGAGTTGGTCGAATTGGTTTTGTAGGGACTCGGGGTGTAGCTGAAATGGTTCTAGATTAGTATGGGGGTCCTGGGTACTCAACCTTCAAGAAGGGATATTATCTAGAGGGAGGCACAATGGGGAGGCCCAAAATAGGTGTTTCTCAATGCATGGGGCCTTGTAGAGAGCTGACATAAAAAGTTCAGGGTCCTCGTAGAGGTGAAGGGGTTCGCAAAGGGGTAGGATTCATGAAATTGGGTTTCCCTTCTTCAGAATGAAGTCTTGATTCCTAGGGGAGAGCTTTATGAAGGTTGAATACATTATGAATCCTCAATTTCCTTAGAGGGCCTCCTTATTTGAAGGGAATATGACATCATGAAGGAATCTATACAAGGTTTGGAGGCTCCTAAGAATCCAAGGGAAGTGGTTTTGTGATTAATGGGTACCTTTGGGGATCTATTGTGAATTTCACTCATGGAGCTCATGTGGTTAGCGAATAGGGAGAGATTTTAAGAAGTCGAATGATCGTCATTCCAAAAAAATGTCACACATAAGGGGTATTTATAAAAATGAGGGGTTCACAATGATTAGAGGCCATAATGTAGATGCATAATCTTTTTTAATTGATATGATCCATGATTATTAATGTCACTTCATGGAGATTACTGTAAAATCTCCACGCGGTCACGATGATCTCCACGACTAAAAATCATGTGGTGTAGAGATTACTATAAATTATACGCATAGTTTCAAGTGCTCCATGGATCTGTAGATTGTAATAAATCATGAATATGTATGATATTTATTAATGGATAGGATCCATGGGTCTAAATTTCAATAAATTAGGATTTCCTTCAACTCTCCATGTAGTCACGATGAGCTCCACAACTGCAAATCATGCAGTGAAGAGATTACTGTCAACTCTCCGCATGGTCGCAAGTGCTCCACGACTCCATATTGATGTCTCAGGGAGGTAACCATTAATCCCATCATGTATTCACAAAGTATCTCCCCATCTCTAACTCATCACGAGCCACAACCATTCACATTACTATCGAGATTCATGAAACAGATTCTTAGAGGGATTTTTAATATGTTTGAGATAATATTTTCCATGAACCATTTGAGACTTCCTTGACTATTCCCATGACACATGTATTTCAATACCAACACCCCCTAGAATTGGAGCCGATAAGGGAAACAAATATGGTCGGATTTTGAGGGATAATCATTGAAAATTTTAAATCAACTCCCATTCATGAAGCTCATTCTCGAAGTGCATTCATAATATAAGATTCGAGGAGACCATTGAAAACTCGTAGATGGTCGTACACTTATAAATAATAGATGTTACCCATAGAGGGACTATTGAACTATCATGAAGAGAAAATACCATGATATGTTTTCATGTATATCACAACATTAATGAGTGATTTGTGATTTTGATCCCTATTTCTCATGATGTTCAGAATCTCTATGGCCTTAGCTTCACAAATAGATCTCCACCGAAAATAATATATATACCAACCCTTTGAAAAATGACCTTCATGAATCAGAACATCACAAACTGATCTCCATGAATATAAATTCACAAGATAGGATTAGAAAGATTCTATGGCTTTGAAAAATATGACCGCTAAAGGATTTAATGCTACCACCACTCATCGAGATTGAATTTATGTGAATATAATGAGTTTGGAGATAATTAAGAGTGCCTTAGACCATGAATTTCTCACCATGATACTAATGGAATATCAAAAATCATATCCACTATGCAATAGGCTTCCACCCTATGGCCTTGGGATGAGGGATGATGTAATTATCTCTAAGGTGATAAGAGATGAACCTACCTACTGGTTTGTAAGAATGTTGGGATAGTACAAGTAGCACAAGTTTTCTAGAGGAAACATCCAAAAGGACCACACACCAATAATAAAAAATACTATATGGAACCACATCAACAACATTGATTAGGAGAATCTAGAGGATGAGGACCCCCCCACTATAAGACTATCCTAAAGGTGGGTTTGGGGGATTCACACAAGGAGTGGACCAATAATTGGGATTTGAACATGGGCCTATTGAGTTGTAACATTGTGCCACAAATTCAGGGTCAACCTGAAGAAAGTATGATTTTATGAGGCAGTATGGGTTCATAATTTCACATCTACCTCCACATGGATATCATTTTGGAGCAGCTGTATAGGTGGTCGCCAAAGACCAACACCTTTAACTTTCACTATGGTGTGGTTGGAATTGTCCTATGGGATCTTCACCATATTTCTAGGATCCCAATTCAAGGGGAATTGTATGATAGGTTCCTGCCCATAGAGAACATGTGGGAGGACCAGGATCAGCTTTCAACCCTAGCGAAGGCACTGCTATACATGGTGCAGTGGACCAAAGATCATAATCTAGGGATGAAGGACATCCAATTGAATAAATGGTTTGGATTTTTCCTAAATAATTCAGTGTAGAGATACCAAAGGGAAAATATCTAGTATAAAATCTACTGGGGAATCCGTTCATATTCCCTAGGGAATTTTAATTAGGAAAGGATCACTCATACTGGTGAATATTGGAGACAAACCAGGGGAATCTATGGGGATACAACATAAAACATGAAGCTCCCATGGTCAGTATAGCAGGGTTCATTTACATGAAGATTTTTGGATGGATTCTCCCTGTGAGGTACACATATATGAAGGTGTGGATGAGCACACTCATTATGGTGGTGATTCTATTTATGGGACAATGTGTTAACTTGGTGGCCCTAATATTAGAAAAGATGTATAAGGAGATCCAACACATCAAAAAAGGGAAGACTCCTCTCTTTGTGTGTGGGAAAATCAATTTATTTTATAGTTAGGTTTATAGAAACATGGGTGGATATGAATACCTAAACCCTATATTTCCTCCCATCACAAACTTCTGGCCAGTGATCTTAAACATTTCCAGGAGCTGCCCGCTGAAGTTGGGCCTAATGGACTTTCTGGAAAAGGTTGGTCTAGAATAGTGCTTCATGTTTCACTAATTACCTCTTCCAATAGGGATGGTTACTAATGATGTTACATGGACTATCAAGTAGTTACCATACCTCATGACCTTACGAGGTGAGGTACTAGTGGTGAGGTTTGACTGCAAGTTGATCTGTAAGTTGTATAACCAGCATCGGTTCATGAGGCAGTTTTGATGACTGTAGTGGATTGATCCAATGGTGTATATAGAGGTATGTCATGAGTTTCATCCTTGGTCCCGAAGGTAGGTTTGTAAAATTTTCCCATATGGGGACTAGAAAAGGATAAATGAATTTCATCCATACACTGCCACTTATGGGCTCATCCACGAATATATTCAATGTTGTGAGACTAAATATCCTAGAGAGATACTGAGGTACTATAATAATCTATCCAAAAAAGGAGAGGTTCTATAACTATGGATATAATGGTGATCAATATTTGTATCATTCCATGGAGGAAATATTGGATTGGTGTGCAGAGCTTCTGTTACAGCGTCGATGGATGCTGGAGGGAGAGGAGAAGCATTAAGGTTAGATATACTAGGATAATAGTTGCGGGAGGAAGGAGAGACCTATGGAGTAGTTTTGAGAAAATTTTTGAAAGTCTAGGGGAAGAAATTGTTATGATCAGATGTCCAAAGTGATGAGGTCTTACCAGATTCTTGGCATAGTTGGGGGCTCTTTAGACACCTCAACACTCTTCAGAGGATGTAGTGGGATCTCAACTAAGATGGGATATTCCTCATAGGGTTGGTTCATTCGAGGGATATATTTCATGTGTCTCAAGATGATCTGGTTCTATACATTAGGGAGATAGAGTATCTATTCCACTGTTGGGGTATGACATATCCACTAACCACTTTGAAAAAAGTGTTATTGGGGATGAACTCCTCCTCGTAACTCTCAACCAATATGTTATTTTCGCATATGAATTTTTTGGGAGACTTAGATGTGTCATGGGAGATATATTCCTACTAAGAATATCCAATAAAAGGATGAACTGTATTAAACCAGGTAAACACTCCGATCTTGTGTGTTTTGAAAACTATTAGACCCCTAAGAGTGTTGTATAACTCTTCTCATACTTATATAGGGATCAACAATCATGGTGTAGGGGGAGGTTCATAATGAACCTATAGAAGAGGGAGAGGGAATATAAACCCATTATAGGGAAAGTGCAGGGAACCTCTCTGATTTCATGTCCATGAGTGGAAAACTATTGGATGACGTGGAACCTGTGACTACGGTGGTGACCATAGATGGAATTAACTTTCCAAGGGGATTACCCATGAACATGTCTGAGATCCTCACTAGATATTACTATTCATGTAATCCCTCATTCTTCTTTCCCATTATCTCTTCTGCTTTTACTTTCTTCATTTTGTTGAATTATTTTGAAATGGAAGTTAAAAAAATGTCTGAGGCTCAGACACCAACATTAATGTTTGAGTCAATAGCACCAAAGGATGAGGTGGTGAAAACATGCACCATTCTTCCATTGGAAATGGTCAGAAAGGTTGTAGTGGTTGGGAAAACCATGTGGTGTCATTAGAAGGGACTGATACGACTATTTTCCTGACATAAGGGTTCGATATGGTGCCCATAATGGGGCTGTTCAAAGGAGATGCAGTGTCGGATTCGATCTTAGAGGCGCTACAGGAGGCGGTTATTGGAGCCAAAGTTTAAATGGAAGAAGTGGAAGTTTTTCTAATATATGAGGCAGATATGGAGGCTGTGTTGGATGTGACTACACTATAATTTCCACAGGTGGTGGCTACAGGAGTTGAGGTTGGGTTTTCACCACCACTATGGGAATCTGAGAAGTTTGTGATAGTTGCATCTACCTCAGAGGTGCCATGGGGAAAGCATAAGATTTTAATTTATGTGGATGAGTTAAAGATGATCTATTCCCAATAATATATTTCTATCTTCTCAAACCTGAGAAAATTTCACCAGATGATACATCCACTAAGGTGTTGATTGTCTTCCCTCTATATAAGCCTGCACTACCTGAAGAGTTCAAAGATTTTAGCTCGGATGCCTCCAAGGAGACCTAAGTGGTTCATATAAAGTCATGAGGGTATATGTTGAACTTTACCACCCATATATAGATAAGTGACATGATAATCCTAGTGGGATATTTATTCCACATGATAGTCAGTGTAGGGGCTGGTGGGGTGGACTACATCGATCTTCATGCACTATCTTTATACTTCCTCATTGATAGGTTCATGTATAATGAAAGGTGATTTAATTTTCATAGAATAAACACATGTCCCAAGGAAACTAGTTGCTTTGAGTTTCTGAAGGGGAGATCACTCTCCTAACATGGATAGTAAAAAATTATGAGATAATCACTGCTACTCAGGTCAAAATCATCAATAGTATAAAGGTCCAGTTGTTGGAATCCAAGGAGAAGGTGAAAGAGGTGACATCTTTGGTTGATGAGTATTGGTCCATGTAGAATAATATATATATTATAGAAGAATAAGTTCCCCAAATTTGACAAAAATAAAGAATACCTATCATAGCATCAATAGACCCTGGGGTTCACTCAGTAGAGGCTTTATGATCTTGAGTATTTGGTCATCACACTCAAAAATTAAAGGATATTGTAAAGGAGAGGCTCCAATATGTGGATGTCCCTCTAAAACCTTGGTTTAATTGATTTAAACACTTCATTTAAAAAATGTTTCTTCTAGAGAATTTCACTACTGCACTTCAATCATACTCATGAAATAACCAACGACCAATCCATAAGCTTATGTGAGTTATACCTGGTGTGAGAAACAATGGGTGATTATGTTATCACTCATTTATTTGAGAGTGTTAGAAAAACATAGAATACATTAGGTCGACTATTTATGACTGACCACCATGTGTTTTCAAGTCAAGAGAGGCTATGGATGGAGAATGAAGCACTTGGTAGAGTTAACTTTCTTTTCCAATGTGCACTAGTTCCTGAATAGGGAAATGAAAAGGGTGTTGAATTCTACCCAAAAAAGGGGAATATAGATCATGACTCCTGAGGCCCAAAATATGGAATACAAGGGGAGTGGCGTGATGATATAGGATAACTGATGACCATGTTCAAAACACAGTATTCTTACAATTTATCTATGAATGGGGAGAAACACATGAGGTTTGACCGCTAACCATGTTCGAAACATGGGAGCTATCTCATAATGTTTTCCAAATTCTTATGGGCCATTGGCCAAGGATAGTAGGTGATACATTTTTTCCAAACCCCTTTTCCATTAGGGTATCATCTAGACATGAAATGGGATTAGGATCTAGATAAGGGAACACACAAATCATGAAGATGAAGTGATGGAATGTTCAAATGGATTCCAACACACTGAGAATTATTCTATAGTGACTTGAAGAACATTGGGTAAGCATGTTGGTCTGAAAAAAAGGTGAAAATCATCTTATATGGGATTATTGATATAGATGATGAGGAATGATCGAAGAACATGAACGATGTGGTAGGTGACTGACACTGGAGTAAAGGTCTTCTTGGGAAAGGGACTGAGAGATCTCATATTTTTTTTATGAAATGGGGAGGATAAATACGTAGTTTAACATCATATGATGAGGAAATTAGACATGTGATTTAACATCATACAGCGAGGATGATGGATTGTGTGGCTTATTTATTGAGTTTAATATCATGTCTTCCTAATTTATAGTTATGAGGGAATCCGATTTCCATTTCATGGGGTAGGGTTATAGTTTAATGTCATGTTGGACATATGAACCAACAAAAATTAGACATGCCCAATTGCAGTAGAAGAGGTTGTAGGAATTTATCATGAAGAATGTGCTCCCTATAGAGGCCTATATGGGAAAGGGAATATTATAAGACACTACACCAATAATAATAATATGGGGTGAGTTAAACATAGTTTTAATGTTGTGATGGCTTGGACTAAAGGGGGGAAAATAGTCTAAGCTCATAATGTGTGGAATAATGTAAAATATTTTAAGGTCATAATGATTGGACTATTGGGGGTTTTTCTTGAAGGAACATGTATGACATATAAGGAATATAATACAACATGAAAGGAATGAACTAGGAGGGAAACTAATGAAACATAATTTTTTTCTAAGACAACCTACATGTAGTTTAAGTTCATGATTCTTGGACCATGACTCTTAGTTTAAGGTCGTAGAGTTTGGACCGCTTTGATGAGTATCCTAAGAAGAAATCTGTAGCATGGTGGAGTAAAAATCCTATGTGAACTAGGGGACAAGAGGAACCAACATCACACAAAACATTTTTAAAGAGGAAATGAATAAAGTTTAAAGTCATGATGATTGGACTTAGGCATGGATCCTAGTTTAAGGTCATAGAGTTCAGACCATGTGCACCCTAAAGTGTTTGGAACCGCATGAAAGAGTAACATCCCAACATGAATGGGAGGTCAAGATATGAAAGGGTAATGTATCATATATTTTAAGGTCATGTGTACTGTACTATATCTCTTAGTTTATGGTCATAGAGTTTGTACTATAGGGGGTGTGTCTTGAAGGAACTTGTGTGCCCAAGAGGCCAATCGATGTTACACATAATTTCCCCAAGATAAATCACATATAGAATAAGTTCATGATTATTGGACCATATGGGAAATCTCAAACGGATATGTGTAGCATGGAAGAGTGAAAAAACAAACATGAATTGAGGGTTGAAGAGGTCCAATTCCACACAACACATTTCTAAGTATACTTTCACACAGTTTAGAGTCATGATTATTAGTCTTAGAATTATAGTTTAAGGTCACATAGCTTATACCATTGGGTGATTATGCGTCTAAACCCTTTTATTGGAAAACCACCTCTCAGCTCCTAAGACACCATGAACCATACTCAATGTGGGAAACAAGGAGTGATATAGAGTTATTTTTTTTATAGGGGAGAAAACAACGAGGGGTGTAAATGGAAAAAACCCCCCACAAAGTCGACTGTGAAGTTCAAAATATAGAAAATGAGAGAGGAGTAACTGATGGATGGAAAAAACTTCTAAACTTGTTCAAAACACAATTTATGTACCCTCGCTGGTTAATGATTGGGAAATAAAATGTAGGATGGGATATTAACTGAGTTTGAAACATGAGATCCTCTATCTGCTACCGATGATCCTTTGAGGCATGAGACAAAGTCGTTAGCTGAGCCTGTGTAGCATGAGAAAATTATTTTAGGGAGACTATCCATATCAGGAGGATGATGGTTATTAAAATATGGGAATGATTCATGCTCAAATTTACCCAAGAGATGAAGGTAGAACGGTCCTTGTAGTTTATCTTGGGTTATCGAATCCTTAGAGACCTAAGAAGTAACCTACAAACATGTACATTGTATGGATTGTTTTGGATATGAAGTGGCCAAATTGGGTTGATTTAAGATGGTTTTAAATGTACTATAAGAGACTTAAGTGAATTCAATTTAAAAGAGTGATTTTATCCTAGGTTATCACTTGGGGTGGATTGGATGTATTTCCTTTTCAATGATTTCATTTTCTTATATTTGAGATGAGTTTATTTAAGAAGATAAAACAACATCATAACTTAATGGTTTAATTCATACTCCCTTTAATAATAATCACCTATACACTTGAAGGATCAAAGTTTTGAGCACTTCAAGGTAAAAGTTTGTATTAGCACTTGAAGTGTGTGGCCTTAAATTCAACAAGGACGATAGAGTTTAAAAATCATCAAATAAAAATCTCAATTAAAGAAGTGATTAGACATTATTGGGGTGATAAATAACATCCAATACATCCCATTTCTACTCCATTGGATCAACCCATAAGTGGGTTAGCACTCCATTGATGCTATGGTTTCAATGGAAGCGGGAAGTAGACTCACGAGGGAGGAATTGAAGAAGTAAAGAAAACAATAAAAAGAAAATGATCACTCAACCGTTGTGTGAATAATTTCACAAGTTTTGGTGTGAATAAATTCACAACTTGAACCAACGGTATCAAAGTGATATTAATAACAACATAATAAGAGGAAAAGAATATCTTTTATTAAGAAACTAAAGTGAATTGAACAAATTACATGCGAAAGTCAAACTTGAGACAATAAAATCACAACATAACATTACAATTGAACAAAGCACCAAAGATGATAAAATCCTGCACCACCAATTCCTTAAATAGGAATTTTGGGAGCCTTGGGTAGATCCTCCAATACTACAAAGCATCCCACAAGATTATGGTAGGTCTAGGGTGGTGGAAAGCTTGTGGAACTTGGACTTTTCCACACTTGACCCAAGGTGGAAGCCATCTTTCATCCACCTAACAGACATGCTTGGAATTACTTATATATGGCCTAATAAGAGTGGGACATAGAAGAATAAAATGGATACCCCAATGTCTTCTAACCGCTGGTAAAATTTGGGCCCATTTGGAGTTGTGTACTCCAAGATATTATTATATTGGTAGGATTTGTTCTGGGCCACAGAATTTGGCCCAGAATTATATCTCCAAGTTGGGTCGCCTTAATGACCAAAATGGAGGCCGAATTAGCACAGGCTCTTGAAGAATGATTTGTTCCACTACCTGTATTATATAATCTCACGAATTATGGGCTTCATTGGGCCTATAATGTGGGTCCCACATTCTCATCAGTGGGCTGGTGTCCAATCTACCTTCCCTAGAATTTCTTCCATTCATCTCCAAATATCTCCATCATCATTTATGAATCCTCCATTGATCCATGAATGAAAAATGTTCATATTTAAGTTTAGATCAACTTAAAAAAATATCAAAAAAAATATATGGATAATTACATTTCTTAAAATCAGATGAATCATTGGGTACTTTAAATGATGTTAAAAAATGTACCACATAATAGTGCATTTTAAGAAGGAATTACAATAATAATGTGAAATGATATTCAAAGTGTAAAATGAACTAAAATTGTGTTTATGAATAATAACGAACATAAATATTATATATATTAACAATGAATATTAGCCTCATTTAGTGGATAATCACACCCCCAACTTGAGTTTTTCTAGTCCAGAGAAAAATATATCTCAACAATATGAAATTTGAATTCCCTTTTCCAAAAACTTTTTAATACACAATGATCACCAAAAAACCCTATAACAAAAAATCATGAAACCCATAAAAGTATTTTAATACAATATAGTTTCATATGTAGATCCCAAACCCAAGCCCATTCCTTTGTTCGAATTCATTTCCATATTCCATCTAATATCAATTAAGTATGAGGATGTGTTGTGTATCACAATAGAAATGGGGGTTCATCTTTATGCAAGGGGGAAATTACGGAAGCGCTAGGTGGAATCACATTTCAATATTAAGATGAGTATTCAATTTCATTTTTTATATTATATTTTTTTTTGTTTTTTTTGTTTTTGAAATTTTTCCATGGTAATTGAATTTTCACTCAAAAGAGTCAACCCCTGTAGTGAGACATTGCCGATGACTCCCAGGCTCAAAGGCCTTAGGGAACCAAGTGAATCCCACATACTAATGCATCATCTCGATTTAACTCAGTCAAAAAAATTCAAATTACCAATAATAGAGATAAAATTACTAACTCAAGGCCATACAACTGTGGAGTCACAATCCCCAAGTGCCGAAAGCCACACATTAGGTCATTTCATTGCTCTACGTGCAAATTTATTGTTTTTTTGATTTTTTATTGAATACTCATATTAAAACTAAAATGATCACCAAACCTATGATCTTTATTTGGGGTACCCCATGAACTCAAACTAATAACCCACTATCCAAAGGAAGTGCATTGTGATTATTTTTTTATTTGGATGAAAATATAAACAATGAAATATCACATTATACAACCACACTTTCCAAAATCTATGCTCACGAAATTATACAAGGATTAAAATTATAATCAAGGAATTATAAATTATTTGATATTCAGTTTCAAAGTTTTCAATGTGTAATATCATGTTCAATGTTAAAGGAATTTTCCTTCCATTTACACATAGTTTTTTTCAAATCATTTTTTTCACAAAAGAAATTTTTTTATTTCATCTCCCCCCAAACATAAAATAACACTATCCCCAGTGTCGGAAGAAATGAAAATTTATAAGGAGTAGAGACAAAAAAAGGGAAGTTAAAAAAGGAAATTGAAATATGAGGATCATAGATTGAAGTCACCAGGTGGTTGAAGTAGAAATTCTTGCTGCTCCCTTTTAATCCCTTGATCTCGATGTCACTCTGAGAATTCCCTAGTGGAGAAAAAAAACAAACAAAAAAAACTATATATATTTATATTTATATAATAAATAAAGTGAAATATAAGTATATATATAAAAATTATTGAATAAGGAAACACAAAAAGATGTAGGTCAGTGGTAAGCGCGCACCCCTGTCTCCCTTCGGTTGTGTGTTCGAATCCCCACGACTTTGTCGGCTGTGACGAGGTTTTCCCCACGACCTACGATGTGGAATTTTTTTAATTATGTTTTTTTTTATTTTTATTTTAACATAAAAACACATAAAAAAACTAATGATACATTGTCTTCTTTTTAAATTTCTAGGTAAGGTATTACTCAAGGATCACACCATGTGACATAGATGAATATGGTGCTCCCTTTTCATACCCATATATACTCATAATAGAAGAACAAGTCAACAATCTATTTTTTTTAATATCAAAATGATTAATTAATCTTATTTTAAAAGTAAAGATGATTCAAAAAAAATATTGGAAACATGAAAACCACAGGTTGCCTCTGGTGCAACGCTTTTTTTAACATTGTTATCCCGACATGGACATCTAATTGATTAATTATTTTCATCATATAAGGTAGGTTCACACAATTATTCATCAGTTTCATGTTTTTGGAATGGTTCTATGAATGGTATGACTCTTGAACATTAAATTTAAATGTTTGACCATTGTTGGGATCTTGAACTTCAACAGCCCCATGGGGGTACACATTATGCACTTTGTATGGACCTGACCATCTAGACCTTAACTTTCCCAGGTGTAAATGAAGTTTTGAACTATACAAGAGCACAAATTTTCCTGGTTCAAATTTTTTTACTTTGATATTCCGAGATTGGTAGGCTTGAACTCTAGCTTTATTGATCCATGAATTTTCATAAGCCTCCATCATTAGTTCCCCCAGTTCATTGAGATCTAATTTCCTTTTTGTTTTAGCCAATGAGAGGTCATAATCCATTTTATTAATTGCCCAAATGGCCTTATTCTCAATTTCAACAGGTAAATGGCATGCTTTTCCATAAACCAACCTATATGGTGACATTCATAGGATGTTTTTGTATGCTATACGATATTCCCATAGAGCATCCAAGAGTTTCTTGGACCAATATTTTCTAGATGGACTGACAGTTTTCTCAAGAATATTCTTAATCTCCATATTTGAAAACATAGCTTGACCATTGGTTTGAGGATGGTACATAGTGGAAAACTTGTGAGAAATACCATACTTAGACATGAGTGCAGAGAATGGAAGTTTGCATAAATGGGTTCCTCAGTCACTGATTATATCCTGAGGAATTCTAAATCGAGAAAATATGCGATCTTTTAGAAATAGGTTCACAACATGATGGTCATTAGACTTGGTGGGAATGGATTCAACCCATTTTTAGACATAATCAATAGCTTAGAGAATCTAGATGTATCCCCTAGATTTTGGGAAGGGACCCATGAAATCAATTTCCCAGCAGTCAAAGATTTCAATCACTAAGATGGGAGTGAGTGGAATTTGATTCCTTTTTGTGATGGTGCCTACTTGTTGACACCTAGGAAAACTTTGAAAAAATGTGTAGGAGTCCCTTGAGAGGGTGGTCTAGAAGAGACCACACAGAATAATCTTATTAGAAGTTTCCTTAGAGGAAAAGTGACCTCCACATGCCTCACTATGACAGAATTTAAGGATGGACTCTTGTTCAGATTCTGGGATACACCTTCTAATGACTTGGTCAGGGCAGAACTTATAGAGATATGGATCATCAAACACATAGTTACTAACATCAGAAAGGAATTTCCTTCAAGCTTGAGTCCCTATGAATTTTGGGATGACTCATGTAACTAAGAAATTGGCTATGTCGGCATATGAAGGGCAGTCACTCATAGAGTATAAGTGTTCATCAGGGCATGAATCAGACATAGAAAGGTGATTTGAGTTGTCTCTTAATTCTATCCTAGAGAGGTAATCAACGACTAAATTTTCAACACCCTTTTTATCCTTGATTGTGATGTCAAATTCTTGTAAGAGAAGGACCCACCTAATTAGTCTTGCCTTAGCATCTTATTTTTGGAAGAGGTATTTTAGTGCAGAATGGTCAATGAACACAGTGATGGGGGATCCTAAGCGGTAGGACCTGAACTTCTCTAAGGCAAACAAAATAGGATGTAACTCATTTTCAGTAGCGGTGTAGTTTATTTGGGAATCATTTAAGGATTTTCTTGCATAAGAAATGACATAAGAAGTTTTATCACAACGTTGTCCTAACACAACTCCAACAGCAAATTCACTGGCATCACACATAAGTTCAAAAGGAAGGTTCCAATTTAGAGATTTCATAATGGGAGGAGAGGTGAGAGAGGATTTGAGGGTTGAGAATGAACCATCACAGCTTTCTTTCCAAACAAATGGAGCATCCTTTACTAGTAGAGCACAAAGGGGACGAGAGATTGAACTAAAGTCCTTGATGAATATTCTATAGAAACCAGAATTTCCTAATAATGACCTCACTTCCTTGATAGTTTTGGGTGATGTAAGCTGACGAATGATGTCGAACTTGACTTTATCAACTTCAATCCAAATACCTAAGACTAGATGGCCTAGAACTAGTCCCTATTTACCCATGAAATGGAATTTTTCCCAATTTAAGACTAGATTATTTTCTTCACATCTGGACAAGACTCTATCTACATTCCTCAGAAATCCCTCAAATGTATCCCCAAACACAGAGAAGTCATCCATGAAGACCTCTAGAAATCCCCTACCATGTCTGAGAATATTCCCATCATGCACCGCTGGAAGGTCCAGGGGCATTGAATAACCCAAAGGGCATGCGTTTGAAAGAAAAGGTTCCAAATGGACATGTGAATATAGTCTTCCCTTGATTCTCTAGGGAGACCTCAATTTGATTATACCATGAATACCCATCTAAGAAACATTAGAAGGCATGACCTACCACTATCTCAAGGACTTGGTCAATGAATGGTAAGGGGAAATGATCCTTCTTGGTGAATGAGTTTAGCTTCCTATAGTCAACACAGACCCTCCATCCACTACTCACCCTAGTGAGAAGAATCTATCCATCCTTATTAGTTATCACTGTGATTCCTTCCTTCTTGGGAACCACTTGGATTGGGCTGACCCACTCACTCTCAGCTATGTGATATATGATACAATCTTTTAACAATTTCATAAGTTACTTCCTTACTAACTCCATGAGATTAGGATTGAGTCGCTGTTGAGGTTGATGACATGGCTTTGAATTAGATTCTAGAACACTCCTATGAGTCCCGATAAGTGGTCTAATCCCAAGAATATCTAATAGGGTCCAACCAATGGCTTTCTTATGTTTCATAAGGACATATAGAAGTATCCTATCATGATTGGATTCAAGAGAAGAAGAAATGACATTATGATGTGTTTGATTGTCCCCTAGGAAGGCATACTTGAGTGTAGTAGGAAGTTCCATCAATTCAAGATCAGGTTGGTTCAGAATTTCAGCAAAAGGTTGGGACATTAAATCGAGATCAATTTCATTTCCTATATTTTTATATTGTATTGATTCCCCAAATGTAGAAGTTTCAGCTACTAGATTGTCTTGATCAAATTTAGGGAAGGAAGTTGGAGTTTTCTCCATGAAATTGGTTTCTTGAAATGATTCAATAATTGTTGGACCTAAGACTTCATTATAAGAGAAATTTGAAAATGATTCAATCCAAGGAGATAAACATCCTTCATGTGAACAAAGGAAATCAATCTAATCCTGAATTAAACATCCATCAAAGATTCCTTGATGTTCTATGGATTCATTATCAATGTTTCCTATCATGTTTACTTCATGAATGTCCTAGTAATCCCCTATTTGTGAGCTTGCATTATAGATGTTCAAGTCTAGACTCATGTTCCCAAAGGTGATGGTCATGTTCCCATTTCGAACTCGGATAATAGAGTTGATTTTTTCAAGTAAGGGACAAACAAGGATAATTGGGTTTTGTTCCTTATTTCCTAAGTTTGGATGGTTGTTAAGGACAATGAAGTAAGGAGGGTAGATGAAGTTTTCAACCTTTACCAGAACTTCCTTTAAAATACCCTTTGGAACCCTAATGTTATGATCAACAAGTTGAAGTGTGACAGATGTGGGTTGGAGTTCATCTAGCCTAACTGGCAGTACACAGTATAGGGAATGCGATTGACACTAGAACCTAGGTCACACAAGGCCTTGCCAACTTTTCTCTCTCCTAGTTCAACATTGATGTAATGGAAACTCAGGTCTTTCAACTTAGGAGGAATGGTCCCTTGAATGGTGGTACTCACATTATCAGCCAAAAGGACTTGGTTTTTATGTGAAAATTTTCTTTTAAAAGTGAACAAGTCCTTAAGGTAATTTGAGTAGGTAGGTATGGTTTGGATTGCATCGAGAAGGGGAATGTTCAACTTGACTTGTGAGAAGATTTCCCTCAATGTTTCACTCAATTCAGGCTTGGTTTTCCCCCTCATGCATTGAGGAAATGGTGTAGGTCGTGGGGTTGTTTGTTGAAGATTTGTTTCTTTGAAAATGTTATCGTGTTTTTCAATTTGATCATTTGGTTCATTTGAATTTTCATCCAAGTTTGAATTGTCAGGTGGGTTCTGAATTAGTTGTTCAGGTTTCTCAATTTATTTTCCACTTCTTAAAACTGTCACAACCTTTAGTTTTTCATGAGTTGTTTGAGTACAACTTGACTCTCCCCTTGAAGTTGAGGATGGAACCGCCTGAGAAGGCATGGGTGCCTTTCCAGTTTTTATTGCTTGAAGTTATTATTTAAGGGAAGATACTTCTGAGTTCATCCTTTCCATTTGTTTGCACAGTTGTTCTAGTAGGCTTCGTGGAACAGTTTGGGTTAGTGCTTTAGAAGATTGGTTTATCCCGAGGGGATATTTTGGTGGTGGGATGGTTTTTTGAAAATGGACCACTGGCAGTTGGTATTGGATAGGCTGGGTTTTGAACTAGTTATGGGTTTGGTAGTTCTGATGGGGGTAAGGATTTTGTCCCTGTGGTTGGCTAGGTTGTTGGTTATCTTTCTAGTGGAAGCATGGGTGGTCAATATACCTTGGTTTGAATGTGTTTTGGTATTGGGGATTTTGAAAGTTTAGGGAATTGAATTCCAAAGGTGGTCCTCCTAGAAGAGCATCCTTGATGGATGGAATGGTTGGGAATTTTTCAGTTTTGTGGTCATGTTTGTCAAAAATTGTGCAAACATGGTCTACAGTTTGGATTTCATAGATTTTTCTAAGGTCTATATCTTCAACCTTCCTAGAGAGTGCTACAAGTTTAGCCCTAAGGAATTCCTCTTCTCTAAGTGTATGAATTCTAGTAGTTCTTTGTGGCTTTTAAGAATAAGGTGAAGTTACCCATGTTAGGTTTTGTTCAGAAAGGCATTCTAGATACTCGTAAGCATCATTTGGGGATTTGTTTTTAAAGGTTCCATTACACATCATGTCAATGAATTGTTTGTTCCCCGGGCCAAACCCTTCATAGAAAATTCTAAATTGTTTAGGAATAGAAAAACCATTGTGTGGAACCATGTTTAGAGTGTCCTCGAACCGCTACCATGTTTCATAGAATGACTCTCCCTCTTTTTCAAAAAAATTTTGGACACTCTTTTTAAGTGCAATTGTTTTGTGGTGGGGAAATTATTTTTTGTAGAATTCTCATTGTAGTTGGTCCCAAGAATTGATGAATGATGGTCTCAAATTGTTTATCCAATTCTTAGCTCAATCCTTTAATGAAAAAGGAAATATCCTCATCTTAGCTGATTCTAGTTGATGTGGGGGACACATGGTTTCTATAACGTCATTGAACTCCTTAATGTGAAGGTAGGGCATCTTGGACTCCATTCAATGGAATGTGGGAAGATGGTTTATGACATGAGGTTTAAATATGTAGTTGGCATATAATAGGTAATTGTGTCTAATTCATGAGGGGGAATTGGTCCAGAAAGGTGCGAGGTAGTCATTCATGGTTTGATCAACTGCATTCCACAAGTTTGGGGCTGCCTCATTTGGGTTTCCATTTTGGTTCCCACCCGGGTTTATGAGTTTGTTTATTTGAGGGCCTTCCATTGAAATAGGATCAATTTTTGAATCTATAGTATTAGGAATATTAGGATCTAATGGAAAGAGTTCTCTTGGTGTACTTGACTCTCCAACCCCAGGATTATTCACCCTAACTAGACGGTTTGATTGATCGCGGGTGTAGGCGGACATGCGCCAAAAGAAAAAAAAGAAAAGGACAAGATAAGAGATATTTGGTTAGAAAAGAAGAAATGGGGAGAATAGAATGGGTGTTTAGATGAATTACTTGGGTCCTTGATAACGGTGCCAAAATTTGATTCACGCTCAAATTTACCTAAGAGATGAAGGTAGAACGGTCCTTTTAGTTTAGCTTGGGTTATCGAATCCTCAGAGACCTAAGAAGTAACCTAAAGACACATACATTCTATGGATTGTTTTTGGATATTAAGTGGCCAACATGGGTTGATTTAATATGGTTTTAAATTAACTCTAAGAGACTTAAGTGAATTAATTTTAAAAGAGTGAGTTGATCCTAGGTTATCACTTGGGGTGGATTGGACGTATTTCCTTTTCAATGATTTCAATTTATTATATTTGAGATGGGTTTATTTAAGAAGATAAAACAACATCATCACCTAATAGTTTAATTCCTAAACCCATTAATACTAATCACCTATACACTTGAAGGATCAATGTTTTTATCACTTCAAGGTAAAAGTTCGTATTAGCAGTTGAAGTGTGTGGCCTTAAATTCAATAAGGACGATGGAGTTTAAAAATCATCAAATAAAAATATCAATTAAAGAAGTGATTAGACATTTTTGGGGTGATAAATAACATCCAATCCAGACCCTTTCTGCTCCCTTGGATCAACCCATAAGTGGGTTAGCCCTCCATTTATTCTATGGTTTCAATGGAAGCGGGAAGTAAACTCATGAGGGAGGAATTGAAGAAGTAAAGAAAACAATAAAAAGAAAATGATCACTCCACCGTTGTGTGAATAATATCACAAGGTTTGCTGGGAATAAATTCACACCTTGAACCAATGGTATCAAAGTGATATGAAGACCAATAGAATAAGAGGAAAATAAGAGCTTTTATTAAGAAACTAAAGTTAATTGAACAACTTACATGTGAAAGGCAAACTTGAGACAACAAAATCGCAGCATAACATTACAATTGAACAAAGCACCAAAAATGATAAACTCCTCAACCACCACTGCCTTAAATAGGCATTTTGAAAGCCTTGGGTCTAGCCTCCAATAGTACAAAGCATCCCACTTGATTATGGTAGGACTAGGGTGGTGGAAAGCTTGTGGAACTTCAACTTTTTCACACTTGACCCAAGGTGGCAGCCAGCTTTCATCCATCGTACAGACGCGCTTGGAAGACCTTCTATATGGCCGAATCAGAGGGGGACATATTTTAATAAAATGGAAACCCAGATGCTTTCTAAATTCCTATAAAAGTTTGGCGCATTTGGAGTTGTGTACGCCGAGATATGATTATATTGGTAGCATTTTTTCCCGACCGCAGAATCTGGCCTAGAATTATATCTCCATATTGGGCCGCCTTAATGACCACCATGGAGGACAAATTAGCACTGGATCCTAAAGAATTATTTGTTCCTCTACATTTCTTATATAATATCATGAAATTTGGGTATCATTGGGCCTATAATGGGGGTCCCATATTCTCATCAGTAGGCTGGTGTCCAATCTGCCTTCTCTAGAATTGCTTCCATTCATCTCCAAATATCTCCATCATCCTTTATGAATCCTCCATTGATACCTGAATGAAAAAAGTTCATATTGAAGTTTATATCAATTTACCAAAATATAAAGTTAAAATATGGATAATTACATTCTTAAAATCATACTAATCATTGGGTACTTTAAATGATATTAAAAAATGTACCACATAATAGTGCATTTTAAGAAGGAATTACAATCATAATGTGAAATGATGTTCAAATTGTAAAATGCACTAAAATGGAGTTTATGAATAATAAAGAAAATTAAATTTATATATATTAACAATGAATATTATCCTCATTTAGTGGATAATCAGGGGAATCATAAAGTATCGTAGAAAAAGTGGGAAATGTCCCATAAATAAGTCGATGGAAGGGATGGGTCTGAGATGGAATTTATTGGGCATCACTGCATATCCCATAAGGATGGGAATCAAGAAATATTTTGGAACATGGTGTGGTAACAGGTCAATTCCAGTATGGTGATTCCCTCTCTAGAAAGGATATCAAATCATCTCACATTATGAGGTATCCCGATTTTATATGGTCTAATGTGTGGTTCATCTCATACTTTTTGCACGAGGCATCCTGATTGTATAGAGAGTATTTCCTGAAATCCCATACTAATCACATGGAGAATCCCAATTTTAGATGGGGTAAGGTTACAATTTAAAATCATGAACTAAGGAAATTGACATTTGTAGTTTAAAGTCATATAAATAAGACTAGAACAACTACTAGTTTAATGTCCTAAATCTCACAATGTAGGATTGATTATTGGTTTAATGTCATGTATCTTTGAACAAGGGATACAGGTGTCTCAAGGGGTTTTGTGTGACATGAAAGAGTGTTAAACCGATGTTACTAGAGGTAAAAAGGGACCCTTTACCACAAAAAACTCAAAAAATCACACCCTAAATAAATATTATGACATCATGAAAGAAAAAAAAATATAGCGGGTTGATGAAGGGGGTAGGGTATATGATGAACTATATGGACGTCACTATGTATCCCATGAGGATTGGAATCAAGATGCACATATTTAAATAACATGATTTGGTAGAATACCAACAATAGAAAGTGATACCCTCTCAAATAAGGATATTGGGTCTTCTCATACTAGGATATGAGGCATCCCAAATATACACAAGGTAAGGATATAGTTTAATGTCATATGATAAGGATGCTTGTGTTTGTTCATCCCATATTTTACATATAGGGATTCTTGGGTTGATACAGGTTAAAATCATCTCTCATTAATAAGAATCCCAAATTTATATGGGGTAAGGTTTTAGTTTAATGTCATGTAATGAGGACATTAATGAGGATTTCACATTGAGATACCAGATATTTTCTTCCCAATATCGAGATATGATGGAATCTCAACCAACTAATAGGTTAAGGTAAATAAATGGGGATTATATTTATAAAGGAGTCCCAAAAAACATTTTTGGATGATGATACCACAAGTAATAAATGGTTTTACTGTGAATTGACAGTTGGGCATAGAGACAAAAAGTCAAGATGTCTCTATATATTTCAAGATGAAGGGACTCAATCCACACATAGTTATAGAAAGAGGGTGGAGGAAGAAGCTTCATAGAAATTCGACCTTTCTATTAATGGGTGAATACACATAGTTTAAGGCCATGATTCCTAGAGTAGGGATTCTAATTTGAGGTTATAGATCTTGTAACTATGATAAATAGTTTAAGTTCATAATTCTAGGAACATGGAGAATAGTTTAAATTAATGATACATGGGCTATGTACAATCATTTTAAAGTCATGATGCTTGTACCGGGGAATGTTTTGTCTCAAGGGTATCTATGTGGAATAGAAGAGGTAAAAACTGATGTGGAAGGACCCTAGGTGTCTCACACAACACCTGCACACCTTGAAAATGAAATCACATAGTTTCAATCCATAATAATTGGACCATTAACATGATCAAGGGTCTAAAGGGTTGATAAATTTGAATCTGGGATAGAAGACATAAATTCTAGGAATAACTACATATCCCATAATGATGGGAATCAAGGAACATGTAGTTTTGGATTATCACATTGTGGAAAACCAACACCTGTGGTGGAAATACTATCTTGTGAGGGAATTGAGGCATCCCACAGTTTTTGTGAGGCATCCCATGTTTAGGAAATTGGGTATGTTTTTTGACCATATTTTATTTATTCTACAAGTTATCCCAATATTATGGGGTAAATCATCTTTCCTTAATATGAATACAAATTTTATATAGGGTATGACTATAGTTTAACATAGTGCATTGAGAATTTTAGGATTTATAGTTAAATTTCATATAACTCAGGCTATGGGGGATAAAAAAAATAAGGTCACAATGTCTGCACCAATTGAAATTAGTTTATGGTGATTTAACCTAGGCTATGACTCTTAGTTTATAGTTTCAGAGGTTGGAAGGTGGGATCTTAGTTTAAGGCTATAGAGTATGGATCAATGTGATATTAGTTTAATTTCATAGAGTTTGGAACAATGGGATATTAGTTTATGGTCATAGAGTTTGGAAAGATGGGATCTTAGTTTAAGGTCATAGAGTTTTGATAAATGGGATCTTAGTTTAAGGTCAGAGAGTTTGGACTAAGGGGTGAGTAACCCAAATGTATGTGTAGTGTGATGGAGTGAAAAACCTGATGTGAATAGAGGGACAAGGTGAGGGGGAACAAAACCACAAAACTAGTTTTTGGGGGATAATAAAACATAATTTAATTTCACGATGATTGGACATAGACTCCTCATATGAATTATTACTTTAGAAACTTGGATTAGGTGGGAGGTGTGATACGATATCCATTTGGGGTTATCAAATAGTATGAACCATTGGAATAAACTTTATAAATGATGTATGGTCCTTCCCACTTGGGATCCAATTTTTCTAGCTTCTTATTGGGAATCATTAGAGTTTTGAGATCCAAAACCGTGTCACCATAGAGGAAGAAGAGGGGGTGAATATTATTGTTGAATTCCATTGATATCATGTTCTAGTGCCTCTCCAAATTGGGAAAGTACTTGAGAAAGTTATCTTCATGGGGTTCCATCTCATCCATACATACATTTTCTTATTTTGGGGAATCTTCTAGTCATAGAAATATCTTCAGAGTGATAGAAAATGAACATTGTTGGGAAGGACTACCTATGTTCCATAAACAACAGATAATGGGGGTCACTTATGTGGAATTTGGAGTCATTGTCTGATAGGATCAGAGGGCACTGGGGATATTTTACGACCAAATTTTTTTGTTTTGGACCACCATCTTCTAAAAAACTTTAGATAGGTCCTTGTTGAGTTCCTCAATTAGTCCATTTTTTCTTCACATAGTAGAAGGATGTATTCCATGACTAGATATAATACTTAGTACAGAATTTTGTCTTCTTGATAGCTTAGATGCTGATGTCATTGTCGGTGAAAATAGCATGATGAACTCCAAATCGATGGATGATGTGGGAGCATATGAACTTAATGAGAGACCATGTTTTGAATTCTTTAAGGGTAATGGCTTCTCCCTAATTGGAGAAGAAGTTCATCATGGTTAGAATGAACCAGTAATAGCAAGGTACAGTTGGTGGGTATTGACCAACAATGTCAAACCACCACACAGAAAAGGGAAAAGTGTACATAGTGGTGTGGTAAAGCTCCAATGGTCAATGAAAAAAGTTTAAATGGATTTTGAATGCATGAAAAATCGTAGATAACTCGATGTAGTCATGGATAATGGTGGCCCATAAGTAGCTCAACCTCTAAATTTGGTGAGATATTTTTATTCCTACTTGATAGATGCCTGATAGAGTCATATTTCTCATGTATTTTTGGATATAAAACAAAATATTTTTACACATTAAATGACCAATCTTGCTGGTATTCAATTTCTGTTTTGTTTTTTTTGAAGGAGATGATGTTTTATAAAGAATGAAAAAATAGACAAATATGTTGTGCCATAACCACTTTGCACTACATCATGATGCAGTGTGACATGACACAAAATTTGTGAGGGTACATTGATACTGCCATAAGGTCAATAATAAGTGAAGAACCAATTATGAAGCTCAAAAATGAAAAAACATGCTGAAACGAAGAAAACCCTGTTAGAAAACAACATTATATGTTTTTTAAGTGACATTCAAGATGTGTAACTAGAAGAATGATAGGACGTGGAGCTGTCTATGAAAGAATCCATGAAATGTTCATCATCCCTCACATTACACATCATGAAATTCATTTAAATGAAGTGTAAATAGTATAAAATAAAATTTTTTGATTCAATGTAATTAATGGTGAAGACCAATTTTAAGACCCAATAACGCACCAGGATGACATTTTGACCAATTTATAACACTATTGATGGAAACCAGGGTGGATTGAGGCCAATAAAAACAAGCCTAGGATAGATTATAATGGATCAGTTCCCGAGGATATGTTACTATGATGCATTATATGGACCATCTACTTCAATATTTCTTTATTTTATTTTTATTTTAGATTTATTTTACCATGTAACACATTAATATTTTAATTTATTTGTTTCCCCTTTATTCACCAATCCCTTTTTCTCTTCCAACCCTGATCTCATTAACTATATCTACTCATCTTTTTTCATGATCTCTTTTCACATTACAATGGAAAGTGACTAACCCAAGGCTTGTCTTTGGGGTAGGTTTCCTGACATTAATAATTATTGTGCTTCAGTTAAACATGTAATATTCTATTTGTGGTGGATTTTAGTGTATTTCATGGGCGTGTTAGTCATCCACCACAAAATTATTTCAAATTCCATTCATTTTATTTGATTTATTCTTTTTCCCTCCCTTATATTGGGAAACCCTTCATACGGTGTTAGTGGGGGTGCCCTAAG
The DNA here is from genome assembly GCA_963277665.1 of Viscum album. Classification (NCBI taxonomy): domain Eukaryota; kingdom Viridiplantae; phylum Streptophyta; class Magnoliopsida; order Santalales; family Viscaceae; genus Viscum; species Viscum album. Next base: position 1,671,083,812 of record OY728158.1, read on the forward strand.
GGATGAAACAATATACAGTAGATATGATTATTTTAGTAATTGAATTTTAGTTTGAGGTGTTATCAGATTTGACTGTTAAAGAATGCGGGGTTTGGTATGATGAAGACATGCTAAAATAAAAAACTCAATAAATCAAAGGAAAGTAATTTGTTAATGATATTTAATCAAATTAATAATTAAATTGAATTTAAAACGAAAATAAATATTTAAAGAACACATGTATCCAAAACTAGGACCAAGACCTTTTTTTGGGAAAAATACCTCAATGTGTCCTCTTGGTATGTTTTTGGTGTGATTGTGTTTCTTGGAAAATCCATATGATTTTGAATTAGTGTGGTTGGTGTTTTCCGAAATGAATTTTATAAGGATTCAAATTTTCCCTATGTTTTCCAAATTTTTGGTCCTCAAAATTAAGAATTTGTGTTTGTAAAAGGAATATTTTCATCATAGGAGTAAATGTTATGATGAAATGAAAAGAAAATAAGAAAAATAAGGGAACCACATACCTTTGAACATGGACCACGTACCATGTATGGGAACTGTTCACAACCGCATACTGAGTAGCAGTAATGGTAAGAGGAATGGTTCACTAAGAAAGGATTGCGGTACATGGAAGGCATGGAGGTTCATGATATGGTGCACCACATAGGAAGATATTTATTACGTAGACCTCATTGAAAAAATGGTACATGAAAGGGATTCAATTTGTGGCAGGATGATTAGTATGTGGTAGAGGGTGTGCTAAATTGATGATTTGGTGAATCTTAAATTAGCAGATTTTGTGGATATCTTTTCCTATATAAGGAGCATTAATACCATAGATTAGAGGTCAAAGTGAATATAATTAGTTAACATCTCTTTGATTTGGGAATTTGGTGAAGTACAAATGTAGTTTACATAGAAGGAATTCTAGCGAAGGTTATTATGAGGTACTGAATCCCACAAAGGGAGAAGTGGTTCACTATGATGATTCCATGAAGGGAAGTGGTTTGGGTGGAAGGAATTCCACTGAATTTTTTAAAGGGCATTGTAGGATAAAAAGGAAGAACATCCGAGGAATAAGAATACAGTACACAGAGGTATTTCGCAAAGGCGGAACACAAAGACAGTATGCAGACAGAGGAGGTTAGTGGAATAGGCAGCGGTACCCGGAGGAGGTTGTCCATGTAGCAAACCCGCTACATAGTATAAAAGATGAGAAGGTGGTTCAAGGATCACTCATGGAATCCTGAGAAAACTTCAAATCCATTTGGGAAAGTATTTTCTGGTTTTTAACAGTACCCAGGAAGGTGGATATCATTAGTGGGTGAAAAATGGACTTTAATAGAGCATCTACATAATGTTAAGCATGAATGAATTCATGAAAATGAAGGGAAATACATGTCCAAAAATTATTTTTTACCTACAGGTCTATAAACGGTGAGTGTATTTTTTTCCAAGAGTAGTGATTGAAGGAATAAGAAGACAATGACCCTTTCCACCAGTAGTGATCTAGAGAAAGAGGCATAAGGAGTGACCCTTGGGAATGCAGTGAGCAGAACCTGAACCTTGTAAAGGTAGTGAGCCTGGACATAGAAGATCTGACCCAAACCTTGCAATAATTATTGGTAACGAGCCTCAATTAATTTCATACAATGAAACATCTCTAGTTGTATTGTCCTTTGATGTAGCCCAACGAGGGTGAACTAAGTAAAACTCATTGTTTCCTATACATAATTTCATTTCTGTTCATATATTTCATTAGGAGAAAGAGAGAAGTGTGTTTTTTTACAAATGAAACAAGATCTTAAGGGGAATAAGTTTTAATATGTCATACCCTGATTCACCCCCTCTTAGGGGATTCAACCCAGTGGACCTAACAATTGGTATCAGAGGGAAAGGTTGAATGTAATTGGTTCTCTCTCATTAGAATAAATAGAGGTGTTCAATCAAAAAAGAATTTCGATATTCGATTGAAATATTTTTCAAATATAGAATAATTGGAAGAATCACTACTTCTAATCATTAGGAATGGATGTCTTTACAATAGATATGTATGGAATATCAGTCTATATCAATAGTGGTGCCTTATCAAAATCCTAAAGAAGGGAATTAGATGTTGATGCTAAAGGGATCAATGATTTTAGGGGATCCCTATCAAATAAAATTTATATGAATGTGATGTCATATAAAACATCACATGATATGTGGTAATTTTTTTTGAATATTTTTGAGGGTGAATTAATGTTCAGAGAAAAAATATACAAGATCTATGGAATAATTATGAGGATCTTGGAATGAACCCCAATGAGTCTATTGATGAATTATTTGAGAGGGTAAATGTCATTGTGGAAGACATGCATGGGATTATAGAATTTATTGAAGATATAAAAATTGTGAAGCATATCTTGAGATAACTTCCACCTCGATTCAATTTGAATGTTTCAGTTTCGGAAGATAAATACCCGAAATAGCTGACAGTGGATAATTTGCACAGTACCCTTGTAGCATATGAAATGAGGAATGATGATAACAATGCTGTGGAAAATGGGAAATACAAATAAGTGTCATTCAAGGCCATAAATAAGATTTATATTGAATATATACAAGAAGAAGAAGAGATAGATGAGGTGATGTCGTTCCTTTCATCAAATCTGCAAAGAGGAAAGGGAAAGTTCAAATTGAACTTCCACTTGTGTGATTTCGAGGTGGAAAGATTGTACATCTTGCAGCAAGGTTCCCAAATAAGTGTCAAGAAGATGATGAGGATGATGTTGAAATTACCACAAATAAATCTTCATCATAATTTAAAGGGAAGAAAATATTTACGAAAAAATTCTTCAAAAAGAAGAATCTACTGTTAAGAGAAGATGATAGTTTAGATGAATATGAGGTAGAAGAATTGGAGGGCTGTAAGGAACATGGATCTAAGGATATGGTATCTATTGAAAAGAATTATTAAATAAAAGAAGAAATAGAAAATTATTAAGGAGTAGTTTAAGGAAGAGTTGACCTTCAGTTCGATCTTGAAGCTTCTCTTGAGGAAATCGATGTTTGGAGAGTCAAAACAAGGAAATCCAGAAAATTGGTTCACGATGAAAAACTATATATATAGAAGTAAGAAGAAGAGAAGTCTAATCTGAATGAAGAAATTGAAAAACTGATGTCTTCAATGATAGAAAACTCCAAAGAGGTTGTTGAGTACAAGATCAAAATTGTGGAACAAAAAAAGGGAAATCGATAGTTTGACTGAAACTAGAAAAGATTAAATCAAATATATTGAAGAACATGATGAGGAACTCATTTGTTTTCAAAGAAGAGTTAAAGATCAATAAAAAATGATTACTCTCAGTATAAAATCATAAAATTAGATCATACAAGAAACATAGATGATGAATGTTTAGAATAGTGGCCCAGTAGAATAGAAGAAACGGTCAAATCCAAATGATAAGGATGGAGTGGGGTTTGGTAAAAAACAAAAACCAATAATGGTTGAAGTCATATCACAAGCCCCAACTCTGAGATTGAAGATTTATTTTGGTATGAAGTATAATCAAAAGATTTAGAGAACTTAATTGGAAATTAGAAGTGTATTAGTGGCACATAGGAATATACCTTGTGTAAGATACAATTGTTGTGGAAAGATGTGACATTAACAAAATTTATATTCCATAGAAAAGAGGTATCAAAGGGAATAACACTAACAATGATAGTCACTCAAATCTCAATACTCCAGTTCATCGTTTGATGATCACTGTTTCAGATGTGGATGACTCATACATATAACAATATATTTCACGTCAATAATAAAAAATAGTGTTCCAAAGTTGATAGAATTTGGTAATAAGAATCAACCGAAAGAATTATCATTTGATCTCAAAAAGAAAAATCAATTTTCATCTCTACAAGATGAATCTGGTCCATCATATACTAAGAAAGATAAGGATTATCATTCCATACCAGGTATGAAATCACAAAAATGGGTTAAAAATAAAAGATATGAACAAGCGGTGGTTGCAGATTGCGTTCAAATGATCAGATCACACTAGGATATGGATTATTGATATTGGATTCACTTCATATATGATGGGAAATAAGGATATAGTGGCCGAAATCAGATATGATAATGAAGGTATCATAATATTTTGTAATGATGAGGGATTGAAAATTATCGGTTCAAGAAAACCATATTTGGAAGAAAAAACATGATACGAGTAGATGTATTGGTTGTTGGTGGGATTATTCACAACATTCATAGTGCCAGAAAAATTGTGTGACTCAGGTCATTCCATAAGATTTTCTATGAAATTTTGTGTCATTAAGGAAAAAGTTTGTACTATTGTAATATAGGGAAAGCATACAAAAGGGAATCTCTACCTCATTAGTGGAGAAAAAGATATGTGCTTTTTGTCCATGGAAGAAGAATACAAGTTGTGGCATAAATTTCTTGGACAAATAAGCCAAAAATCCTTGGAATATCTAGTAAAATATGATGCTACTTGAAATCTCCCTTAATTATCATATAATCGTACCCATACATGTTGTGCTTTCCAACAAGGGAAGATCATTCGAAATACATATAATCCAAAGGATCAAAAGTCAACATGATTGCTTGAGTTAGTAAATATTGATGTGTGTGGACCAATTTCACCAAGGGATATTGATGGGAGGAGATATTATTTTATTTTTAGTGATGATTATAGTGGACTGGAATGGGTTTCAATCATTACCCATAAATATGAAGTTTTTAGTTGTATTACAAGATATCGATGGGAATGTGAAAAGATGCTTGGTCAGAAAATCCAAATGATTCAAAGAGATAATGGAATAGAGTTAACAAACAGCCATGTAGAGGATTATCTCAAGAAACATGGGATAATGCATCAAGTTTTAGTGGTAATAAATCCACATTAGAATGGTGTAGTTGAGAGAAGAAATCAGATTGTCAACAACATGTCCAGAACAATGCTCATTTGGAATGAACTTCTAGAGAAATTTTGGAATGAAGTAGTGATGATAGAAGTTTACACTTAAAATAGATATTTACCTTTTCTAAAATAGGATAAGACTCCATACGAGTTATGGTATGGAAAAAAGCCATCATTGAAGTACTTTCGAGCCTTCATAAGTAAATGTTTCATTCTCAATAAGGAGAAAAATCATAAGTTTGAATCCAATGGATATGAAGAGATATTTATTCTTTACTCAAAGAGAATAAAAGAATATAAATTCTTCAATAAGTGGCTAGGAAAGATTATTTAATGTCATGATGTAACTATAATGTAGAATGAATGGAGTCTTCAGCAAATACATGATCAGACTCAAGAGGATAGTGATGAAGAGATAAGCAGGTCCGGAGATACACTATCTCCATAGGTTTATTTAGAATAGGACACAGATGATGAGAATAAATTAGTGTTTTCCCAGAGACTAGTGAGAAAAGCAGAAATTGACTGGTAGAACATAATTGATAATCATACAACACTAGTTAAAATAAGGAGAATGAAGACTCTACAACAAACATCATACTTATCGCAGGTGTAACCTAAATGTTTTGATGAAACAACTGGAGATGAGAATTGGGTTCAATCTATGAATGAAGAGAATGACCAAATTGAGACGAATCAAACATGAGAGATTGTTTTGAGACCAACAGAGAATAATTTCATTAGGACAGAATGACAATTTCACAAAAAAATGAGTGAAGATGGTGTTGTGATTCACAAGAAAGAATGATTTGTATGCAAAGAGAACTCCTAGATAGAGGGTATTGATGTTGATGAGAAATTTGTACCTGTTTCAAGGATGGAGACAATCAGATTATTCTTAGCCATAACAGTGCAAAGAAAGTTCAAGGTTTTCTAGATAGATGTCAAGTCGACATTTCTGAATGTAGTTCTGAAATAAGAAGTATATATTGAGAAACCAAATGGTTTTTTCATTCATGAAGATGAGAATATAGTTTCTCAATTGAATAATGAATTATATGTGTTGAAGCAAGCACTTAGAGCATGGTATTCTAGACTTGATTAGTATTTGAAAAATCTTGTCTTTTAGTGTGGAGGATTTCATTACAATATCTATTTCAATAATGACTATAATAAAAGAATTATGGTGCTGGTTTATGTCAATGATATAATATTTGGAATATCATATGTAGAATAATGCACACAATTTTCTAAATTCATGAAAAGTGTGTTCCAAATGTAAATGACTGGTGAGATGAAATTTTTCCTTGGTTTACAGGTGACATAAGGAAGGAATGAATATTTCATTTCTAAATCTAAATATTCCAAGGGGGTTCTGATAAGATTTGGAATAGAAAATTACAAGGAGATGAAGACTCCGGTTGTTACCTAGAAGAAATTATCAATGGATAGAGATGGAAAGGTAGTTAATATAACAGAGCATAGGAAAATTATTGGATTTTACTATATCCAACAATGAAAAGACCTAATATTGTTTTTTACCACATGCCAAGTAATGCAATATCAAATCAATCCCAAATAAATCCTCATGATTACAATGAAAAGAATACATCGGTATATCAAAGACACTATAGATTTTGGTTTTATGTAAAATGACAAATCTCAGCAGGAGTTATTGTGATATACAAATGAAGATTGGGCCGATTCTGAAGATGATAGGAAATCAACTTCTGAAGGTGATTTCTATCTTGGTGGATTTTGTATTTCTTGGTTAAGGAAGAAACAAGATTGAATTTCATTATGAAATACAAAAGATGAGTATATTGGAGCTACTCAATCATGCACACAATTATTGTGGATGAAGATGCATCTTGAGGATATGGTAGTTTTAGGGAAATATCTGATCAGAATTTATTGTGATAATTCAAGTGCTATAAATCTTTAAAAAAATACAGTCCATCACTTAAGGACAAAGAACATTGAAATCAAATATAATTTTATCAAGGAGACGGTGGAGTAATGTCTTCTAAAGTTGGAGTATGTGCCAACAGACCAAAAAGTTTCAAATATTCTTATAAATGGCTTACCCAAATAAGCGTTTGAAAGGCATTGAATGGATCTGAGAATCCAGTCGACTCACCGTCCTTGAAAAAGTGTAGATGTGGGACCCCCTATCCTTGAGGTATGATGTGTATTTCCCTAGTGTACTAATATGTGTTCTTTAATATATTGAATACAACATTGAAATTCCCTTTCAGGTTTATTGAAAAAGGGGGAGAAAAGTGTAATTATTATAGGGGTAGAAAAGACATGGGGAGAAGATGTTAAGTGGAGTAGTGAGAAAGGGGGAGTTGAAGCTGTGCTGAAGCTATTTGGATAAGCAACAAGATAAGGGGAACATTAAATCTGATGATGCTAGAGGTGATTGATCCAATATTATATACCATGACAGTTGAGGTTTGTGATGAAAGCATTTGATTGGTTACAAGAGTTAGTGTTAGGAATGAAGTGATTCATTGATGAAATTTTCATATACTCTTGTTTCTCATACCGAGAATGGATCAAGTGGGATTAGAGTTTGTGTTGAGTAAATATGTGATCACTATCTTAATCACATAGAGAGAATATTAATTGAATAAGTATGAATCCTTAATGAGGTATTAGAATACAAAAAATTGTTATGAGATGAGTTGTCAACAAACTCAAAGGGGGATATGGTTGGGAAAAAATCCCTCAATGTGTCCTCTATGTATGTTTTGGGTGTGATTGTGTTTATTGAAAAATCAAGATGACCATGAATGAGTATGATTAGTGTTAGTCGAATGTATGTTTTTAAGGTTGCACAGTTTCCCATCCAGGTACCGAGGAGCGGGAATGGTAAGAGGAATAGTTCGCGACAAAATGATCATGGTACGTGGAAGGAATGGAGGTTCACAAAATGGTGCAGCATGTAGGAAGAGATGAATTACATGAACTGTAGTGAAAAATGGTATGGAAAAGAGTTGTGGTTCACGACAAGAGGATCAGTATGTGGTGGAGTCTGTACCGAGTCAAAGATTTGGTAAATATCGAATTAGAAGATTTTGAGGATATATTTGCCTATATAAGGAGCAATAATCCCACAGATTATAGGTTAGAGTGAATATAATTAGAGAACATCTCTTTAATATTTGAATTTGGGGAAGTCCAAAGGTAGTTCATGTAGAAGAAATTATGGAGAAGTTTCTTGCGAGGCACAAAATCTCAAAAAGGGGGAATTGGTTTGTGAGGAAGATTCCACGAAGGGAATTGGTTCATGTGGAAGGAATTTAACCAAAGGTTTTTTGTGTGGAATTATAGGCCATAGAGGAAGAAACTCTATAGAAGAAGAATGTGGTGCGCAGAGGTAGTTTGAAAAGGTGGAACACGTAGGTAGTATGCAGATAGAGGTGGTTAGCAGAATATACAACAGTATATAGAGGAGGCGATATATGTAGCAACCCCGCTACACAGTACGCGGGAGGAGTAGGTGGTTTGTAGACCACTCAAGGAATCTCTATAAAGATTAAAATCATTTTGAAAAAGTATTTTCTGGTATTTAATAGTACCTAGGAATTTGGAGATCATCAGAGGGTGAAAAAGAGATTTCAACAGAGTATCTACCTAAAGTTGAGGATGCATAAATTCATGAAAATGAAAGGATCTATATTACCATAAACTGTGTTTGACCTACAAGTCTATAAACCATGAGTGGATTCCTTTCTAAGAGAAGTTAGCGAAGGAAGAAGAAGACTATGACCCTTTCCACTAGCAGTGATCTAGAGAAAGAGGAATAGGGAGCAACCCCTGGTAATGCAGTGAACAGACCCTAAACCTTGTAAAGGCAGGGTGCCTAGGCATAGACGATCTATCTGGAACCTTGTAATCATTATTGGTAGTGATCCTCAATGAATTTATTACAATGACACAATGTTGGTTGTATTCTCCTTGGACATAGTCCAGTGAGGGTGAACCAAGTAAAAATTACTATGTCCTGGGTATGATTTCATTTTTGATCATATATTACTATGGGAGAAAGAGAGAAGTGAGTTTTTTAATAATGAAAAAAGATCCAAAGGGGCATATGTTTTAATCTATTATACCCTGATTCACCCCTTACTTAGGGTATTAGACCAAGTGGACCTAGCACATTTCTCCCCTAATTTCATTATGTATGAATTTTCATATGTATTTAGGAAAGTTTTATTTTTTTATTTAATTCTTTCCAAAACCAAAAAACCACTTTTTCAATAAAAAAACAAAAAAATTTGTAGATTTGATGGGATAAAATTATTGATTGAACCAACTATGACACTCCTCATTTGAGATGACCCTGGTCAGCTTCCGTGTTGTATTAAGAAAATAAATTTTGTTTTTCCACACCCTATAATTGGTGTGCATCAGCATCACAGGACCTGGAAATTACTTCCTACATAACTGGAGGTATCTCTATCCTTAGATGAAAAGTATGATAATTCCATGAAACCCACATCTGTAGAGAGTCTTTTAATGGTTAGGTCCTATTTAGAGGGTGAATTGTTCTAAAATCTATAAGATTCTCTCATTCTCAGCCCGATATGGCAGGATAATTCTATGCTAGAGGTAATCAATGAAGGGATTTTACCAATCAAGAATTTCCTTGGTTGTGGGGGGACTTGAGGATCCTATAAAAAAATCATCGATAACTCATTGGTTTACCTATTTTTTTACATCATCATCTTCTAGGGTGGGGGTGGTGACCCTTTGATATGAAACATGGTTGATTATGTCATCCAGACTGGGTTCTATACGATATGCATCTAGGATTTCCAAGGTTTTAGCTCGACTATTCTATGACCAACAAAATTGTGTCACCTTCGCCTGATCATGGAACTAGGAGATTAGCTGATGAGTTCACTCTTGCAGGAGAAAAAACTTCTACTTTATAATGACATAGTCACCATTGATCTATTTTATGGACAACATAGAGTCTACCTTCACATAAAAGCGAGTGAGATAAAACTCAAGGGAAAAATTGAGACCAGTGATGAGAGACTGATACTCTGCCTCATTTTTTGCGAAATCTTCTAAAAATAGAAATTAGTATAGACTGATTACTTATATTGCCCAGTCCTACTTTTTAATGATTGGGATTGTTGATCCTTCTACCAGTTGGGATTCATAAGCCACCATCAAAATGAATATATAGGCATAACATAGATAATTCACTAATAGGATAGACTTATTTGAGAAATCAATGTCTAGGGGTAGTTCTTCATAGTTTTTATGGAAGAAAAAAAGTCTATCAATTTATGACCCTTGATGAATTTATATAGAATTAAACTGATTTTGAGCTACCGAATGATCACTACCCAACATGCTAATCAACCCATCAACATGGGGTGATTGAGAATATACATTAATGGGTCTACTTGGGATACTGGATTTATCTCATGATGATACAAATAATTCCACAATTTCTATAATGAAAAAACCAACACAAGACAACTCTTCTCTATGGGGGGGGGGTATCTGGTCTTCATATTATGGAGAATTATAATGATATAGAATACACTATTTTCACTACCCTAATTATTTTTCTAGGCATAGTGGGAACTAAGAGACCATTATATGGTGATCACATGGAGGACCAGAGGATTCCTTGAGATGGGTGGAAATATAGCCATAGGTTTTAGTAGATATTTCTTGATTTCCTTAAAGGTATTCTAGAATATCTCTTCCCACTGGTAAACAATGCCTTTCATGAAGAGTCTCAAGATAGTAATACACATTCCTATCATATTTTAAATGAATCTTAGTATGTAGGATAATTGAAATTATAGGCCTCGTAGATCCTGGAGGTTGCTTGGGGGAGGAATTTTAATTATGGTATTGGTCTTATCTAGGTTGATATCAATGCCTCTGTATCTTATAATGAATTAAAGAAATTTCCCAGAGGTAACCCTGAATGCACACTTGAACTGGTTCATCATTAATTACTTGGAGTGGAGGAAGCTGAAAACATTCTCAAGATCCTTTAGGTGGTCTTGATGCTGGTGGGATTTAACCAGCAAATTGTCTAAATATAATTCCACCATTTTTTTAAGGATTATCTTGAATATGTGGTACATGTATCCCTGATAAGTGGATATTTCATTCTTTAGGAAAAATGGAATCACTTGATAGTAGAATTTACCTTGTGGTACCCTAAAGGTGATGGAATCCTCTTCCTCAAGGGACATCTGTATTTGATTATACCAAGAGTATCCATCCCTAAATGAGATGTCTGGGAACCCAGCTATAACATCAATCAATAGCTTTTCACCAAATAGGGAAAATCATCATTTTTTTGAAAGATGGAGGCAGTGCCCCTAATTATTATAAAAATAAAGTCCTGGAAGGATAAGCAAAGTACAATAAAGATATCAAAATCCCCCTCTTGGTGGGCCAAGCTTTTTCCTCAGCTTATTTCCAATTCTTCGTTCCTGTTCTCTCATCTCATTCCATGCCTCTATATTGATGAGCCCCCGACCTCTCCTTCCTCTATTGTAACTTTCTTAAATATATTTAGCTTGCTGTAGGAAAGCTTCCACATCTTCATCTAAACTTTTAGTTTGCTCCTCGTCCCTTTTCCTTTTTTCTTTTCTTGCTGCTTTCTTTTGGCTTCTTGTTCGAACCTGTTGCCAAGCATTATCTTCATCACCTTTCAGTTCATCATAATTCCTTGATCTTTCTGCCACCTTCATAGCTGGGGGAGGAAAAGAATGAGAAGGTTCCCCATGAAAGATACTTACCTGTTTTTCAGGGCTGGCCAAATCCCCAGCCATAGATGACTGCATCTCCAGGGGACTGGAAAAATAGGCAGCATTCTCAGAAGCTGTAGCAGCAACAACAGAATTATGCAAGTTTAGGTTCATGATAGAAAGAGCACTAGTCTGGACAGTATTCTTGTGCAAACCAGTCAAAACATGAGGCTGATCTGCCATTTCTTCAGGGACAGGTTTAACAACACAAAGAGCATTTGCAGATTCAGCAGAAATTTTTTCAACAACTGCAGTAAAAGAAGGACCTGGCAGAGTAGAAACCTGGACAAATTCCTTTACTAGACCAGCCAAAGTAGACTGATCTGGGTTCTTAGAATCAGAGGCAACACCTATTGAACAATGGTGGAGAAATGTAGGTTCAGAAGCATGTGCACTCACATTATCAGAATTGGCATTTTGAAGTTTTTCCATAGCGGCCACATTATCAGTATAGAGAGATTGCAAGGCTGGGAGCCCGGATTGTCCTTATTCCACAATGAAACCCCAAGAATTTTTTAAAGATGTCATTGTGGAGCTATTTTGAGAAATCAAATCAGAGGATTTCCTAGGTGAAAGAGCCCTTTTCAGTTCATGCAACATGTTTTTCAGATTGGGACATGATTTAGCATCATGACCCTTCATAGAGAAATTTGAACAAATAAGACTCTTTCTACAGTTAGTGGAGTCATGACCTAAAACTTTACAATCCAAACAATATCTAGGTAGGTTTTCATATTCAATTCTCAAAATTATTTCGTCCTCATCAGTAGATAAACAGATCTTATCAATTAAAGGAGACAAAAGATCCACCTCAATTAAACATCTAGAAAAATGCCCATATCTGGCCAATTTTGTTTCTTTATCCATTCTAATGGGAACTCTTACAGCCAGAGAAATATCATAAAGGATCCTAGGGTGCCATAGGATCCAGTTTAAACCAAAAAATTTGACCCAGACTTGTGCAACAGTACTACCCATCTCCAAAGGGTTGAAGGATCTGTTCCACTCACGAATGTGCAAAGCCCCAGGCTTGAATGACATGGAACCAAAACCCAAGGATCTTAATTTTAAATCCTCTAAAGGAAAAATCCAATGGTAGAAGCCCTTACCGAGAGAGATGCAGTTCTAGGTATCAAAACCCCAGATGTCAACTAATCATGATTTGAGATAGTCTAACTTCCAGGGTTGCGAGCCCTTCGGCAAGATCAGCCTGGAAATGATAAAGTGAGCCCCCAATTTCAATCTCTCAGCTACCGCAGCAGCGTCAGCTTTGACATGCGCAACCGAACCCGTCTTCTTAATCCCTGCATATGAATCCTTGAAATGGGAAAAGGAAAGATTATTCTGACCAACTTGAACTAGTTGTTGCTTGTGAAGATCATGCCCTGGTTCCGTAATCTCTTCCACAAAAGAGAACCCCTTTGAAGTCTCCTCAGGTGCCTTTTTTACGGAGGATTGGACGCATCGAAGGTTTTGAAAAACAACTCTTGTCTCCTAGATTCGATCTCCCAAGCAGGATCGAAGCTTTCCATAGCCGATAGGATCATGCAGTAGATGAAACAGCGCAAGATTAAAGATCACAATCTCGAGATTTTAGGGTTTGCGAGGTTAGAGATACGCCTGTCAAGTGCTCTCCCCATACCCCTCAATAGATTGTTGAATAGGGAAAATCATCATTATTACAATGATAGTTGAGGTCATGGAAGCCGATACTGACTATGTTCTATCTATTATTCTTTCTAACTAGGATAATATTTGATAACCATAAGGTTTAATAGACTTCCCTAAAAAGGTTTTCTTTGATAATATAGAAAACCTCAACCTCGATCATAGAATCATGATAATGGTTCATCTTTCTTGGAGGCTTCTTGAACCTGTGATGAATCACTGGGAGGCCGAGTTAGTGAATGATGACCTAAGGATCTAGTCCCAACATCTAATCATAGATCTAGGTGAATAACACATCTTGGTGTTGTTTTAGGAAATCCAAATACACATATTGTTCCTCTAGAGACATGGCTTCACTAATCAACATCAGCCTTAGATATCCCTCAATAAGAAGGTTCATCTGAATCAACTAATCAATTGTGATGGAGACACCCTCTTCAAATGAAGAAGTGGAGTCTTTTAGATCCTCTTCATCGTCTGAGGTAGGATAGTCAGTAAGAGGAGGCAGTTCTTCTATGCTATCCAAATCAAGGGAAGCACTGGTTCCTACTTTGGTGAACATGGAATCATCGCTAAGGGGTTCCCAATATGTCAAAATTATGGTGAAAAATTCTATTTAACCAATTATGTCCAACCTTAAATCTCGAGGTATATGGCTTATGTCAAACCAATAGTGGTGATTCAGTTTCTGTTGATTCAAACCTGCTCTATGGAACATGTGAGAAAGTTGTGTAATGGTGTCCATAGGGTGAAATTCCCAGTACATCATAGGAGTAGGGGCCTATGGAATCACTTATGTAACACCCCTATATTTTATGAGATAGATTCTTTTTAATTTCATTGATGTCTTGTGTAGTACGCTACACCAATATTAGTTTGCACTATATGCAACACCGTATTAGCTTGTAGTATATGCAATACTATTCTTGGCTTGTGTTGCACACAATTTCAAGTTCTTTTGATAGAATTCATTTCATGAAACACTGAGTATAGATTTTTTTCAATTGATAAATGAATTAATTTTGTATTATGTTATACAAAACACCAAACTAATCATGAACTACACACAACACTGACATTGCTTGCATTAAACGTAAGAGTGACCTTCCTCGATAGCTTGTGTGGTATGAAATACTGAGTTTCACTAAACAAAGATATATTATTAAAATATTATATAAAGTAGAAATTATGAATAGTATTAAACACATTTTTAATTTTATATAACATTATCATTCATCTTACACATGATATGAGAACAAAATCAATTTTTTGGATAAAAGAAGTATTTTTGAAAAAAATGCAGTTTTAACACCTTTTGATGACACAGCAATTGTAAATCTAGTTTTTGAAACATTTAAAAGTTCAATATTAAAAAATAAACTTCTTCATTTGAATCAAGATATAAAAATTTATGTTGGATAAACTTTTGATATTTTTTGATAACTTTCATATTTTTATAAATAGTAAAAATACGCTAAATTTTACTTAAAACCAACTTTTTTCATTGAGATAATTTATATTGTTCAATTATAATATTTAATGGTTTGAAAATATAAATATAAAATATTTTTACTATTCAATATAATTTATGTCATTATCATTAATTTTACATTGAATTCATAGGTAAAAACATTTCAACTTTTTGCAATGTTTTAATTTTTAAAACACTTTTTCTCGACAATGGGATTAATTTTAAATTAATTACTGAAAATTTTGTGTTTTGAATTTGGAAAAATAGATTACATATTTGGAATTATGAGGTCCAAATTTTGTAAAAAGGTAAATTTTATTTTTATACATTATGAATAGTAATTGTAGTAAATATTTTACTTACCATGGTTAAAGGATAAATCTGGTAAATAAAGCTCAAAAAAATATTATAATAATATTAAATTACCCTAACATGTGTCATAACCATATTTTATGATACATTTACGACCATGGGAATCCTTTGGTTGATTTTGTGACCCCATGGAGCCACTTGTATGTGAAAATGACATTTAATTACTTTTAATTTAATGTTAAGGAAAATATAACCTAAACATATATCTTCTACTAAAACAATTTTTATATGGGGTTATATAAGTGATATATATGTCTATAAATTGTATTTGGAAATATTAAAATATTTACGATATCATGGTATTTTATTTATTATTTTTAGACATTTTATAAATATATTTATTTATGACACAATTAGGATGTAATGGTTACCTCATTAATGAATGATTCAAATCAATGAATTTATAAATAATAAAATAAGTGTAATGTGGTTATTTTGAGGTCATATACGAATTTTATGGATTATATTGACAAATTATCTTTGCTTTAATGCCTTTTTTTGAAGTGATAAGGTTGTTATGATTTTATTAAAAAGTCAATTATGAATAGTGTCCAAAATTGACATAATTCACAACTTAAAACATAAAATCATTTATTAAATGATACTAAATTCATAAAAATATAATATTCAAAAAAATGGTTAATATAAGTAAAACTATGTTATAAATAACTTTTTTTGGGTCGTTTTACATGAATGGTAATTAAATTAACCCACAATGTGTATATAACATGATATCACAATAAGATTAAAAATGAATAAAATAAGGGTAAAACCAAAATGATAAGGATAAAAAAACATTCAAAACTTGTAAAAAAATTATTGGATGATTTTTATTCAAACCAAAATAATATTATCTTAGAATTAAATAAGTTTTGGATCATTTTAAATCTAAATTGAATTTATAATAAATTAATATTTTGGAACTTTCCTAAAGTGCCCCTCTTCTCTCTTATAAAAGGGAACCTCCTCCATCTCCTATTCACTCCATTTGGAGCCTTTAGGCTCAAAAAAAACCTTCCCATTTATCTTCTCAACTTATCTAATTACATTCTACTTGTACTAGTATTCTCAAAAGACCAACTCTAGTTCCCTAAGAGGAAATTTAAAGAGGCAGGTCGAGGAAGAGGTAATCTCTTCTACCGATTCTTTCAAATTTATTTCTTTTTATACTTCCTATTATTTAGTTTTTCATTATAATGTAATAACATAAATATCACTAATATACTTATATGTTATTATAAATATTAAAAAAATCCTATTTATCCATCTATCCATCCTATGAAAAACGAAATCATTGCGTGTGCGTACGCACAAATTACCGTCTCCATGCCTTGGTGTAATCTATTTCTCACCACCACCTTACTTGGATGGGTATAATGGTTGAAATAATAAATATACATGATTATCATAAAATTATAATAATCCTGATATCTTTTACACCATCCACTTCAGTATCATTTAACAACTATGAGAGCAATATTGTTGCTCGTCCATACGTACGGCTTACCGTCTCCAGGACGTGATGAGATTAATTTTGCATGTTAACCATTCAAGAATGATTATAAAGTATATATAAGATAAAATCATGAAATATATGAAATAATAATTCTACTAGATTTCTGTATATATATATAATTTACTTACTTCCATCTAATTTAATAAGGAAACAAAAATAGCGTTCATGCGTATGTATGACCTACTGTCTCTATGAACGGTGTATTCCATTCCATTTATTGATCTATTATATATATTTATATACTGAATATATATGATATATAAATCAGGTTTTAAAATCATGAAGTAAGTAAATCATGATCTATGTAATAATATCAAGAATAACAAGTTCAAACACGTGTGATAAATAAAACGATTATCACCCAAAACATTGCCTTAACATGGAATTCAAAAATAAATTGGTAATATAAAGTCATAAGTTAATCCTTTATGATATCATAAATATTATTATGGTTTTTTACAAGTTAATAATATGTTTAAACCCACTATACCAGAGTTTCAAACATGTATGGAAGAAATTCGACCTAAGGTAAGGGATAACTTTTCAAATCTCATTTTTATCCAAGATTGTTTATTTGTAAGTATTTATAGGGGTTATATTTATCATCCATATCCATGTTTTATAAAAATGTTTTCCTAAAATGTTTACTATTCTTATATTTATGTTTCAAGTCATTTTTACCCCTTTTTGACTTTTACTACATGATTTGGAAGGAATCTTTCTTTTGTTTACCATATGAGGTACTTTTTGACTTTTCTAGAAAAAGTACGAGGAGAATTTTTTTGTTTAACTTATACGGCCTAAAGGAAATTTTATGGTTTCACAATGCCTTATTTCCATGAAGATTCTTCTATATTATTTCAAGTTTATTTTCAGCTAAATTCTTTTCTTTTAAAATTGCGTGGCATTTTGAGAAAATAAAATGTTTTTGAAGAAGAAAGGATATTTTCCTCAAGAATTAATTTCAACTATTTTGTCAAAATTATTTTCCATATAAGATGACATAGGGTTATGTTTCTATCCATATTATTTATTTTATTTGATTGTGTTTATGATGGAATTAATTTTTATGAAGTCCATTTGTCTTATATGGATTATGTTATGATTAAATGATATTTAAGAATCCCAATTTATTTCATGGGTTATGCTATGATGAGTGATTTATGTATTTGTAAAACATGTAAGAATTATTTAATTATGAGATGGTTGTGATCAATATCTCCTTAAAATGAATTGGGTAAATATTTAGATCTCATGATATATAAATTTATGGAATAATAGGTAAATCCGGTTCAGTAATACATGGTTAGAACGACAAGTAAATCCAGTTCAGTAATGAACTTTGCCCACCATGATGGCCTTGGAAAAAATGACTTGGCACTGCTATAAATCCCACTTTTACCAACACTTATATCCCAACGGTTTATCTAAACCGTTGGGAATGGCTATGTATACCAACGGTTTTCACAAACCGTTGGTATAGAAGATTTTATAGAATCCTTTACCAACGGTTTTGCGAAATCTTTGGTAAATGCCTTATCCATATCACTTTTTACCAATGATTTAAGTAAACCATTGGTATAGGATTGGTATAACATATATTCCCAATGGGTTTTAAAAACCTTTGGGAAAGATTTACCCTAAATGTAGATCGGGCATCTAGTTCCCCCTCCTCTCAATTGCAGTTCTGCTCTGCTGGATTGGTGCCCTAAATCCCATCTTCCTCTTGCCAAACTTATTACACATATCGATCCATCTTCAATCAAGGAATTAATTTATTATACACATCAAATATGTAAGTTATTCCTTGGTTTTTTTGTTCTGTAACTATGTGTTGTTTCTTTCACTTTTGGTTTGGCCGAGTTGGGAGCTTTGTGGTCATTAATCATGGTTGTGGGTGGTCATTTAGGATGTAAGATAGTATGACTTAACATAACCTGATATATCCAATATTTTTATTGATTTATGTTCAATTTGATTATCTTTCCCAAGTGATTTTGTTTAATAAGTCGTTATTAATGGTTGTAATAATGACGATTTGGTATAAGGGTTTACATGGTATGTATAACGGTTGACATGGCGTCTACGATAATCTAGTGTCATGGGAATGTACACATAGTACATGACTTGGATATCCATGTAAATATACATGGCCAATCCCTTATGGTGAAAAGTATGTTTGGCCAAATGGGGTGCTGAAACCATCCCATTTACACATGGATTTGTTTCATGGGTATGCCCACATGATGTGTTGGCCATACTATAGAGTTGGTAGAAATTATCTCAGTCAAAACACTTTCATCCCTGAAATTCAAGACTACATGGTTAAATGGAAGAACCCATGTTCTAATGACATGCCTAACATGGTTTCTAACTCACCTCACCTAAAAATAAACCAGAACACTGGTTAAATGAAAGAATTCATCCAAAAAATATACTATAACATTGGTTAAATGGAAGAAGTCATCCTCATTACTGAATTCCATACACATTTGGGTAAACAAACATCATTCACGAACATCACTGTAATGTATAGGCAATTCATTAAACAAATCTCCCTTAAATTTCATGAAATTATAGTAGGAACTGATTTAAAATTGTCATGTTTATAGGTGGAATATTTGTAGCTTTGGATAATATATTCTCAGAACTATAGAGTGGAACCCTATTCGGTGTTTTGAGGTCCACCCAGGATAACCCCCCTCCTTCCTGGACCCTGGACAGCCCCCCGCACCCTCCTCCCTGGACCTCGGACAGCCCCCACCCTCCATCCTGGACTCTAGACAACCCCCCTCCTCCATAGACCCCGGATAGCCCCCCACCCACCTTTCTGGACCCAGGACAACCCCCTCCTTCCTGGAACCTAGACAGCCCCCACCCTCCTCGCTGGACCCCAGATAGCCCACCACAATCCTCCCTGGACCCTGAACATCCCAAAAATAATTATTTGTATGTGAGATAAAATGCAATAGAACTTTAAGGTCTCTCTCCAATGAGTGGCCCTCTGGGTCCGGGTCACTAATTAGTGGAATCCTGGTTTGGAACGTCAGAATTCTTGGATATCCTTTTTATAGGTGTTTCAAATCAAATCCATACCAATAACTGTTAAAGGCCCCTCTCCAAAATCAATTGGGACATGATTCAATGAATACACCCTACCAACCTATGATCTATGGCCCCAATCCTAGGATCCTTTAATCCATGGTTAAGGTGAAACTTGATGAGACCATAACTACTTTTGATGTGATCCTCATCCTACTCCTCATCCTGATCTCCCTGAATAAGTTAAAGTATAAAACTCATGTACTCCCAACAAGACCCTTAATAATTATGTATTCCTTGATCCACTTACAATATCTTACTGGGAAATCCTTGAATATAGGCATTAGAAATTATGTATCTTTTTTTCTTATATACACTGTATTTTGTTGTATTTCTTAATATGATTATCATATAGAGTAATGGGTCAGTTATTCTTTTATATAAAGTAAATAATTTACATTTACCTAAATATTTCTTTGATTGAACTTCAATATTATTTAATTCCTTTGAAATTACTTATTTCATTTTTTTACAGAATGGATAGAAGTTAGATGTACGAAACTGATTGAATTTCAACCGATTTTCAAAATAATTTGAACAAATTTATAGATATTGCATTTGAAAAGGCTTTAGATAGTGGTCGCATACACTGTCCATGTTCTAATTTTGTTGGAAGACCTTGGTTGATTCATGAATTAGTTATCTATCATATAACAAAATATGGTTTCCAAACAAACTATTATGTGTGGTATCACAATGGAGAGAAAATGAAATCTCAAAATGTGGATGATCCAAATGATAGGACTGAATTGAAGAGTTTGATATATGATTGGTTTCCATTTATTTGGCATCATGAGAAGGAAAGGATGTTCATCCAATAAGATTTCTATACAAGAACACATGATGCATCCAATGAAAGTGATGATGTTGATAGGGTGAAAAAATTGAATGATGCTGTGATGACTCCAGTATATCGACAATGTGGTAAAATAAAAAAGTTAGATTTTTTATTCTGATTGATTCATGGGAAAACTATGTATGGGATTTCAAATAATGCAATCTATTAAATTCTTACCTTATTTAAGGACTTACTTCTAGATGATGTAGTTATTCCCTCAAACCACTATATGTCATAGAAGTTATTTGATGAACTTGGATTCTCAAAAAAAAATCATGCTTGCCTGAATGATTGCAGCTTATTTTTGGAGGAAACTGCTGAATGAAATGATTGTATCAAATGTGGAACCTCCCGATGGAATCCAAAATATGATGGAACACCATCTCGTGTGCCACAAAAAGTAATGTGGCACATTCCATTTATCCCTAGATTACAAAACATTTTCATGTTTGATGAAATATCAGTAAAAATGTGATGGCATGACACTAAGAGGAAAAAGAATAATAAAGAGTTGGTTCACCCTGTAGATGGATTTTCATGGAAGAGATTTGATACCCAATATCATGAATTTTCAGCTGACATGTGTAATGTGAGACTTGGTCTTTCGTGTGACGGTTTTAATCCATTTGGGTAGATGCTTACTTCGCACAACACATAACCGATTTTTATACACATTTATAACCTTCCTCCATGGTTGTGTATGGAAAAGAATTACACTTTCTTGAGTATACTGATATTTGGCCCTTCTGATCCCAGAAATGATATAGATGTATACATGAAACCTTTAATAAAAGAGTTTATACTTCTTTGGGATGCGGGTGTGCCCACATACGATGCATGTTATAAAGACATATTTCAAATGCGTGTTACGCTTATGTGGATGATCAATTATTTTCCTAATTATGCAATGATATTTGGATGAAGCATAAAAGGAAAATTGTCATATCCTGTTTGTATGAAGAATAATCGATCGAGAAGACTGAAATATTGTCATAGTTTTAGTTTTATGGGACATCGATGATTCTTTCCAATGAACCATCCATATAGAAACAATCGTTGAAGATTTGACAACACCATGGAAACTGACGATCCACCTCAGCATATGTTTGGAACTGATGTGCTTAATGAATTGAAAGATTTCAGTTATTCATTTGGGAAGGGTGTAACGAAATCTAGAAAGAGGAATTTTTTTTTCCAATGATACCTATTACGATTTGAAGAAGAAGAGTATATTATTTGAGTTTTCGTATTCGTTAAACAAGTTGTTATGTCATTTCTTAGACGTAATTCACATTGAAAAGAATATATGTGAAATATTGCTTTTGATTCTTCTAAATGTCAAGGGTAAGACAAAAGATGATTTACGATCTCGGCGTGACTTGGTAGATTGGGGGATCAGACCAGAATTGCTTCATGTCTGTATCAGTAAACATAAATGGAAAGTTCCATGTGCTTCTTATGTGATGACACCTACTGAAAAAAATAAATTTCTGGAAGTGATAGAGACTATTAATGTTCCCGATGGCTATTCAAGAAATATATCAAAATGGGTCAACAGAAAATATTTGAAGTTGAAATCTTTGAAGACACATTATTATCACGTCCTTTTGCATGAGTTGATTCCAATAGCAATCTGTTATCTCTTTTCCAATAATGTAAGAGTCTCAGTTATTTGGTTGTTCTATTTGTTTAGAGATCTTTGTGATAAGAATATGTCCAAATCCTTCTTGCAAAAACTATTATAAGAGACACCATTAATTTTGTGTGAGTTAGAGAAAATATTCCCTCTATCATTTTTTACATTCATGTTGCATCTGACTATCCATATTCCGACCAAAATAATTTTTGGAGGACCCATTGCTTTCCGTTGGATGTATCTAACTAAAAGAAACATTTACACATTGAAATAATATGTTCAGAACATGAATTATCTTGAAGGTTCTATTGTGAATGGTTACATGGATCAAGAATTTATGGATTTCTGCTCAATGTATTTGTTTGATATTACTACGAGAATAAATAGACCAATGAGAAATGAATAAGAATAGTATAAGTAAATTGAACCCAGTTTTCCATCACTTCCTCAGACAGGAGGAATTCCGGGATCATATACATTGACAACATTAAGCCTTGAAGAGCATGAGATGGCACATTACACAGTGTTGTTCAATTGTTATTTGTTATATGAGTATATCAAGTAAGTAAATTGTACATGTCTCTCTTATCTTATCTCTTGTAATTTTAAATATTTGTTAAACTGTTATTATTTTTATCTACAGGGAACATAAAGAATTTATATATAGAAAGCATCATTCTTTATCTTTAAGAAGGAAAGAGACTTTTCATAGCAAAGGGTTTTACTCTTTGTTGAAATTGAAGGTAAAAATATTTCTATAATAACCAAATAAAAATAATATTTAATTAAGTTTACTATTTTTTTATATTTTAGGTATCGAGTTTTCCTGCAGACTCTATTTATAAGGAAATAAGAGATTTTCTTCTGGTCATAATACCATGGTTCGTTCTTGAAAATCACTTGTGATCAATGGATATAAATTTATTATCATTGAATGAGCAAGAAACATGAGAATAGAGCATGATGGTGTTATGTTAACTACCACATCATACTGTTATTCCAATTCATCGGATAATAGATATTGTTCTAAAAATGTAGCTTATTATGGAGTCATGGAGAAAATAATAATTTTGGATTATTACTCACATGGTTGAGTCACGATGATGAAATGTCAATGGTTTGATTCAATGATGAGGCAAGGTACATTTATTGATGATTTTGGATTTCGAGTTATTGACATGACTCAGACTCTTGCCACCGATGAACCATATGTATTGGCATCAATGGTGAAAAAAGTTTTTTTATGTCAAAGATCATCATCATCCTAAATTCGGTGTAATTATTGATGTAAATCCCAGACATGTTTTTGATGATGGTGATGATGAAGTTGACACTATCCCTACTAAAATTGGAAGCAATCTGTTTATTACTTATGATGACTCCAATAGCTCAATTGTCAGAGTTGATTGTGAACCTGAATTTGTGGTTGGAAATATATAGAATCATACAGTTGTGTTCTCACCTACATGTTTCACCTACAACATTAAGAGTGTGTATCCTAGTACTTACCTTAAAACCACTATAAATATTATATTTCTTTATGTTTTTTATCAGAATGGTTTTTCAATATTTTTTTTTTGGGTTACATATTAGTTATCTGTTTCTAATTACTTCCATATTTGTTTTTCATTGTAAGAAATGACACCCATTGAAGAGAGGCAGTGGAAAAAGATGACAGAAAATAATCTTCGCATGACACAGATGGGAATTCCACCACTCATCCCTGTTGTGAGTATTTTATTTCAAATATATATATTTCAATAACTTATAATATCATGTGTTTAATTTTGTGTTAAAATTTTTTTCAGGATCCACCCCATAGACGAGATATATCCGACAATGAGCCTGATATTTCTCCCAGTACAGAGGCTTGTGGTAGGAGGGGTGGGGGTGGTGTCATAGTTAGATGATCATCTGGTGGTCCTGGTACTAAGTCCAGTGGTATGAGGGCTCGTGGTGTGAGAGTTAGAGGATCCATTGGTCATACCCGATTGGACTATTCCCCTACCACAGACGTCTCTTCTACACCCCATTTTGATTATGGTGTGTCTTTAAGGAAACACAGGATATTTAGGCCTCTGATGTTTACACAACAAGTTGGGCAAACGTCTGTGCCATCATCCTTTGCTTCTGGTTCATTATCAACGAGCTATTATATTCCACCTTCTTAGACTCCCGCTCTGACACAGTATGTGTCTAAGGAGTGTATATTGAGGGACACTCCACCTGTATAGGATATTACTTCTGCTTCTGCACATCCAGTGACAACCATTGATCCGACTACCACAAGTATATTTATATAACTCTAACAAATTTTTATACGAAAATTTATTTTTATTATAACATGTATTGATATTTTTTTTCTTTAATAACATATTTATCTACTGATAGGAGGTGGGGGAGGGGGCGTACTCTCTTGTGTGCAGTATAGAACTTCGATAAATAGTTGATGGTTGAATACAATGATGATGGACAGATGATTGATAAATCTGGACAGGAATTTCAGGTTTTTTTTGTGACGCTAGCTAAATACCCCGACATCATTCCGATCAAACCTCTCTCTTGGAGACATCTTCCACATGAAGTCATGGATAATGCGTGGGCAAAAATATGGGTAAAAAATCTATTGGATTTAATGTAGATTTTTTTTTTCTATTTACATGAATTAATCTATTGGGTGTCATCTTCAGTTTAACTTCCCTGATGGCGATGGTGCACAAACAGTATGTTTAAAGGATCTAGGAGAGATTTGGAGAGCTTATAATCATGAGCTGTATGTTGGATGATGTGATAGAGTGGGCACAAAGTTGGATACATTACCTATCATGGATGACTGCCCGATATAGCAATATCTCCAAATGATTACCCATTGGGCGACTGCCAAATTTAAGGTATTAATCCCATTTGAGGTATTTAAATGACAGTTTTCATATTTTTCATTAATATTATCTTATTTATTATTAAACATTATTTTGGAATCATCTAAAAAAAACATTGATCCAAAGCAATACTTCCACACTTTGGGGCACACTACAATGTCAGATCATGAGAGGCAGCTGGTACGATATAGTTGTTTATAATTTTTCATTAGGACTTTCCCTTTTTATTGTTTCCTACATAAATTATGTCATTTTTTTAATATTAAATATATGATTATACATGCACTTTATGTTGTTTCAATGTCATTACAGAAGCACAAATTGAATATTGAAGGGCGTATCCCTCGAGCAAAATTGTTTTGCTCGAGTAGAAGGAAAAAAGATGGAAACACGGTTAATGAACCGACATAAGAAAATATTATGAGTTTTAATTACTTTATTTCAAAGTTTAAAATCTATTTTGAAATTTAATAATCTATTAATATTTTTAACAGGGTACTTTAGATGCCCTTGATGCCTAGGAGCCTGACAATTTAGGGACACATGATCATTTATATCAGGTTTTGGGAGATGAGCACTCTGGTTGAGTACGCTGCCAGCCTGGTAAGAATATAGTCCCGATGAGGTATTGGTCCTCTCTAGGTATCCATTCTAGTACCACTAAGTAGGAACATGTCAAGGAGAATACAAGATAGTCTGGCAAAAGGGTCAATGAGTTGGAATAACAGGTTCAAACAAGGGAGAAAGAATTTATGAAACTGATCAAATCTTTATCTTCATCACTTCCATCAAAGGACAACATGGCTTTTCAGACATATATTTCATCGATGGGTGCATTATCCAATGCAATAGGCGGAAGTTCTAGTGGCGTTCGAGATGATGACGTTCCTGGTGATGACGAGGATGCTAAAGAGGACGAGGGTGAGGATGAGGATGAGGACGAGGGCGAGGATGGGGCCGAGGGTGAAGATGGGGCCGATGGCGAGGATGGGGATGAAGATGAGAATGGGAATGATGAGGAGGATGACCAAGAGGACTAAGATGGCAGTGAGGACGAGGATGATGATGATAGTGGTGATGGTGATGGTGATCAGGGGCAGATTGATCCATTACATTTTTGAATTCTCTATAACTCTTTATTTTTGAACCTTGTTTTTCACTCTAGTATGGATATTTTTGAATTCACTATAACTCTTTATTTTGGACCAAATATGGAAGTATAATGATTTTATAATTATTTACGGGGCTTTTGGGGCTTGTTCGGAGCTCGGAACCTTGGCCAGCATAAAAAACACTATGCCTCACGGTTAGAAAATAACATGTTGGTTCTTTATAGAAGCCCCTGGAATAGCTCCCGTAGAATGATGGACACTTTTGTACTTCCTTTTATAACCAAAATAATAACTTTTAATAATTATTGCTTCCACTAAAGCTCCTCCCAAGTCTATCCTTCCAAATATTTCTTCTTTAGAAAAATAAACATTATCCAATACCTCCAGGAAGGTTGGAAGGCTAAAAAAACTAGCATAAACCAAACATCATCCCTTAGTCAAATCTAAAACCTACAAGATTTTATGTAATCATATTTGAAAAGATCTAGTGCAAGATTCACCAACTCAACAAAGTGGTTGGTGAACTTTAGAAGAGTACGCTTCACATTCTCTAACTTCAGAAACTCCAAAGTATTTTATAGGTGTAAAGTTTCAAGATAAAAAGATGGTTAAGTATCTTATTGAATGAAACCCAGGTAAGTCCTTTGTGAAATTTATCCTACACTATAGAATCCCAACATATTCATTATGGTCCCTTGATAATATACATGAAAAAACCCACATGATAATACTTAGGGATCTTCAGAAAATTTGAAGACACTCTGAATCAATTCAAGCCACTCTATAGAATCGTGTTATCCACTATCAATACAGAATACACGTGGATGATACTTGGAAAATTAAAATCCATGATCCACTTTCCATCCTAGGAATATTGGAAAAATGACCATATAGTCTGAATGATATGGATCTTTACCTCATCCAAAGATGGGTCTGTTGGAGGATCTTCCTAAGGAACCTACATTGTGGTTAACCATCTTATATTTCAATGATCTCATCATGTAGTAATTTTGCTAAACACAAGACCGAAACCAATCAACTACAAGATAATTCTAAAAAATTCAAACTCAAAAAATTATAAACAATTATTTAAAACAAAAAGAATTTAAATTAGTCATGAATTCTACAATTAAAGAGAAATACCCATTAATTGGAAGAGGACCATCTAAATAAACTCCCCACTAAGTTTATTCAACTGACCTTACACAATCCAAGTCCTCAGACATTCTAGATAGTTCAATTAAATTAATCCCACATATGATTTATTCAAAATATACTAAAAACTAGATCTTGGAATCTGTAATCATTTTTCAAGTCACCTATTGCAACTCTGATTCGATAATGGGAGTGATCTGTTCAGGTCCCTCTTCTGAACCTACTATCCAAATTCCAATGATCCTAATACTGTCTAATGAAGACATAAAAACAACATAGGCATTGTTGAAACACTTTTACATGAGAAAGGCCTCTGATACCAAATTTCAACAGACTAACCAAGGCCATCCAGACCTGTTACTTGAGCTAGCCCATTATAGGTGGGATAAAACAATGAAAACAACAATAGACATATGGAAAACTGATCAAACACATTCGTATTATGTTGAAACTTTAGGAAAATGATAAATTGGTCATTTGTGATGGGTACGAGTCAACTCCGCCTCAATCTGAGACACGGTGTGGCCGATATCACTCAAAGTTTCTCACTTTGATTTGAAATGGACAAGATTTTAAGTGAAAACAACCACTAACATACAAAAAACAGACCAAACATATTTGGATTGTGATGATACTTTATGAAAATAATCTAATGGTCATTTGATACAAGTACAAGACAACCCTGCCTCAATCCAAGTCACGGTGTGGCCGATATCACTCTAAATGTTTCTCTTTTGTTTAAAATGGACACCATTTTAAGTAAAAACAACTGGAATACGAAAAACCAACCAAAAGTATTCGTATTGTATTAATTATTTAACAAAATGATACATGGGTCATTTTTGAGGTATACGAGGAGACGACACATCATTCTGATCCGTGGTTTGCGTGGCACAGCTGAATATGTGTTTTTTTGGTGTTTGGCGCACATGAAAAGTGTGTGTGGGGTGGTCAAAACTGGCCGAACGACCTCAAAATGCCATGAAATCAGATGAAAACAAAGGGTGGGTGAATTTTGAAATGGTCATCTAGACGTCACATCAATCAGAGGTTTCATGTGACCGTGGTGGCCGAAAACGCACTCCGCGTGTCGTAAATGGCCAAAACATGCGTTTAACAGTCAAATGCATACCGAACGACATCAGAATGACTTGAAATCACACAAAAACACCCTAATTTTTTTTGAGGTGTATGAGGAGAAAAAAAGTCATTCAGACATGTAGGTTTCACGATATGGTTGAATATATGTTTTTTAGGTGTTTGGTGCGCTTGAAAAGCATGCGCGGGGTGGTCAAAACTGGCCGAACGACCTCAGAATTCCCTGAAATCGGACGACAACAAAGGGTGGGTGAATTATGAAATGTTCAGGTAGAAAAAACATCAATTGGAGGTGTCGTGTGACCGCGGTGGACGAAAACACACTCCACATGTCGTAAATGACCAACACATGCGTTTTACG
This sequence comes from Viscum album, assembly GCA_963277665.1. Lineage (NCBI taxonomy): Eukaryota > Viridiplantae > Streptophyta > Magnoliopsida > Santalales > Viscaceae > Viscum > Viscum album. Next base: position 1,671,112,727 of record OY728158.1, read on the forward strand.
GTCAAATACATACCCAACGACATCATAATGACTTGAAATCACACGAAACACCCTAATTAGTATTCGTGAGGTGTACAATAATACGACATGTCATTCGGACATGCAGTTTTCATGTCATGACTGAATATGTTTTTTTAGGTGTTTGGTGCGCTTGAAAAGCAAGCGTGGGGTGGTCAAAACCTGAAGAACAACCTCAGAATGGAATAAAAATAGAGGAAAACAAAGGGTGGGTGAACTTTGAAATGGCTGGACATACGATATATCAATCAAATGTGTCGTGTGACCGTGGTGGCCGATAACGCACTTCGCGTGTCGTAAATGGCCAAAACATGCGTTTAACTGTCAAATGAATACCGAACGACATCAGAATGACTTGAAATCACACAAAAACACCTTAATTTTTATTCGTGAGGCATACGAGGAGACAACACATCATTCGGACATGCAGTTTGCGCGGCACGACTGAATATGTATTTTTTAGGTGTTTTGCGTGCTTGAAAAGCATGCATGAGGTGGTCAAAACTGGCCGAATGACCTTGGAATTCAATGAAATCAGATGAAAAGAAAGGGTGGGTGAACTATGAAATGGTCAGACATACAACACATCAATCGGAGGTGTTGTGTGACCGCGATGGCTAAAAACGCACTCTGCATGTCGTAAATGGCCAAAACAAGCATTTAACGGTCAAATGCATATAGAACGACATCATAATGACTTGAAATCACACAAAAAAATCCAAATTATTATTCTTGAGGTGTATAAGGATACAACACGTCATTTGGACACATGGTTTGCACGACAAGGATGAATATGTTTTTTAGGTGTTTGGTGCGCTTGAAAAGCATGCGTGGGGTGGTCAAAACCAGTCAAATGACCTCAGAATTCCATGAAATCAGATGACAAGAAAGGGTGAGTGAATTTCTAAATGGTCGGGTAGAAAATATGTCAATCCAAGGTTTCGTGAGACTGCGGTATCCAAAAACACACTCCTCGTGTCCTAAATGACCAAAACATGCGTTTTACGGTCAAATAAATACCGAACGATATCAGAATGACTTGAAATCACACGAAAACACCCTAATTATTATTAGTGAGGTGTATGAAAAGATGAAACATCATTCAGATATGTGGTTTGTGTGGCATGGTAGAATATGTGTTTTTTAGGTATTTAGCGTGCTAGAAAAGCATGCGTGGGGTGGTCAAAACTGGCCGAACGACCTCGTAATACCAGGAAATCAGACGACAAAAAAGATTGGGTTAATTGTGAAATTGTCATCCAGACGACAAATCAATCAAAGGTGTTGTGTGACCGTGGTGGCCGAAAACGTACTCTGGACAGACCCCCACCCCGGACAACCCCCTCACCCCCGGATAGCCCTCTGCACCCCCCGGACAGCGCCCACCCTGGATAGCCCCCCACCCACCGGACATCCCCCCACCCACTGGACACCCCCCTACCCAGACAACCCCCACCCCCCTAATAGCCCCCAACCCCCCAGCCAACCCCCTTTCCCCAGAAAACCCCCATCCCCCAGACAACCCCCCACCCCCGGGACAACCCCCCACTCACCCCGGACAGCCCCCACCCCCTGGACAACCCCCTGCACCACCCGGATAGCCCTCCCACCCCCCAAATAGCCCCACACACCACCCAGATAGCCCCCACCCCCTGAAAATCCCTCCACTCAATTATTGAGTTATAATCTGTAAGTCCTAATGTTATTCATCTATTTTTTTTATTTTCAGTTTTGATTTGGTCTAAACTAGATCCCTCTCTCTTTACTCAGGCTGGGAACTCCTTCCTCCCTATAGATCCATCTCAATTCAATCAATTTTTTAGTTCTACACTCAAAATCGATAAGTATTAACTTAGTTTTAATATTATATATCTATTATTATTTGTTTCTCTTTTTATTTGACTTAAACCAGGTGGTCCCTTGTGTGGCATGACATACCCAATAATTGCAGTTTGATTTGTTTTCTATTTTCATTCTACAATTCATGTGTCAGGATTATATAAATCAACTTGATTTGAATTCATCATAGCCACTCATTTTATATAGTTAGTGAATCATATCGAGGCACAATGTGGCCGGTACCACTCAAAATGTCTCACTTTTATTTGAAATGGAAAGGATTTTAAGTGAAAACAATAACTTGCATACGGAAAACTGACTAAACGTATTCTAATTATGTTGATACATTAGCACAACGATCCATGGGTCATTTGTGATTTGTATGAGTCAATACCTCCTAAATATAGGGCATGGTGTGACTGATATCACTCAAAGTGTCTCTCTTTTATTTGAAATGGACATAATTTTAAGTGAAATCAATAACTGGAATATGGAAAACTGATCAAACACATTTAGATTATGTTGATACATTAGGAAAATGATCCATGGGTCATTTGTGACGTGTATAAGTCAACCCTGCCTCAATCCAAGGCACGGTGTGATGGGTACCACTCAAAGTGTCTCACTTTTTTTTGAAATGGATAGTATTTTAAGTGAAAAAACAATTGGCAAATGAAAAACCGACCAAACATATTCGGATAGTGTTGATACTTTATCACAATGATCCACAGAAGATTTTTGACGGGTACAAGTCAACCCCACCTCAATCTGAGGCCCGGTGTGACTGGTATCACTCAATGTGTCACACTTTTGTTTTAAATGGACAACATTTTAATTGAAAACAACAAAAAGCGTACATAAAATCTTCACAAGGCTACACATAGTTTCTTGAAATTAAGGAAAAATAAAATAAAATATAGTCTATTGGTCATAAGTTATTAGAATAAAATATTCGCAAGGCATATATTGAAACACAATGGGTTATAGTATATATAAAAACATGAATTATATTAGGAATGAGTCTCAACATCCCATCATGAACATGCACCAACACTCATGTTATAATTATCAATCACGGGTTGTTCATTCTATACAATAACATACAATAAATAAATATCACATAGTGATTTAATATGAAACCTATGAACACTCAAGAATACCATATAACAAATTGGTCAACAAGGCTATACATAGATTCTTGAAAAATAAGATTCAAAGTCTCATAAAAATACCCCAATGGTGAGGAATACATATAGTGACACCATAGCCCCATGGATCACCTCAATCCCATCCTCAAATAGTAGGTTCTAGGACCAAACCAAAGTCCCTCTGGGAACCTAATACCAAAGACTTAATTGAATATACATACCCACTACCCAAGATGGGGATTCATCTCACATCACACCCAGGAGAGAAAATTACAATTAGCCACATACCCCCTTATTATAATTGAAAAGTCTATGAAAATCATGTAGGCTATTTTAGTAACCCATCTCTTATATCGAGATTGGACAATGTTTCCCACTAACATATCATGAACTATTTATACATGGATACATAATCATTAGAGGAATATAAACATCCCATGTGCTTCCTATAACTCATCCTAGGTCTAATAACATGACCACTAACATTGTCTATCTTATGGGTATCATGACCCTTTTCCACTCTACCCATGTTTTTCTGTTGGTTTTAAGATACTCAACCCAATACCATGACTAAACATCCCATGTGCTTTCTATAACATGTAGGTTTTTATATCTTGTGTGTATTGCTGTTGTGGTTTGAGTGAGGAATGAATTCTAAGTTTTGAATACTCTTATGTGTGTTGGTGTAGTGGTTTGAGTGAGGAATGAATTCTAAATTTGGAATACTCTTATGGATGTTATTTCATTTCCTATAACATGTTTGCCTTTTCACTTATGGGTGTTATTGAATTTGAATTTCTAAATTTCTAAATTTCTAAATTCTGGAATGAATTATAAATTTTGAATACTTTGAATAGGGATTTTATATTGGTGTTGTTGCAGGTCTGGAGAGGGGGAGGTGTGTTGCTGTGTTGTTGCGGTTTTGGAGAGGGGATAGGGGCCTGCTACTGTGAGGTTGAGCAAATATATACAAATGTTTTGTAAAACCATTGGTATAGATGCTATAATATAACTATACTAATGGTTTTGTTATAACCATTGGTATAGGTTTATACCAACAGTTATAACAAAACTGTTGGTATAGCCTTATGGATTTCCATATCCCCTCTATACCAATGGTTGTAATCGTTGGTATAAGTGTAACACATATATACCAAAAGTTTCACAAACTATTTGTATATGCTATACTTTAACACACATGTTCCGACAGTTTGTAGAAACAATTGGTATACCTTATATTTTGACACCTATACCAACGGTTTTCACAGAACCATTGGTATAGGCCTATTGTCACGACTTACATGGCCATGGTTGAGGGAACTGTTGGTATACTATATACCAACAGTTTCCAGGCCTTTACCAATAGTTGTGAACCATTGGTAAAGTGTAAAATTCTAGTAGTGTGGCTACTATGGAAATCATATTATGTGATTAATGGTTTTCCACAATTCCAAGTTTTATTCCCATGCTATTTTATCATGACTAATTTTCCTTTATGATCCATGCCTTATGTACTACCAAGATTTATGTCATGACTCATGATGTTGATGTTTGAACATTATGTTCATGTTTTTACGTTAAAATGTTTATTTTTTTGTTTTATGTGCTCCATGATTACCCTTACTGAGCATTTTAGCTCACCCTTTCAATGTTTTCTTTTTCCCAGGATATAAAGAAATCTTTTAGGTAGGAAAACAAAAGGGGAAGATATTTATGGGAGATACTAAAAATATTTCACCATGATTAGAAGATTATGTTTCGTGTCACATCCCACGTTTTGAACCGGAGAAAATACCAAGGTTTTTGAACCTTTTCTTTTATCAACGGGTCAGTTTTCAAAAACCAAGCTTCGGAGTGAGGTCCCGGGTTTTGGAACCGTTATAAGCGGTGACATCAGACTGCGTGCGGTAGGTATAACCGTGTGGGTCAAACCGCACGCTTGGGTGAGTTTAGGTTTTTTTTAAATTAAAATAAAATAAAATAAAATAAAATAAATAAAAAACCTAAACTTACTCTCACTCACCCTCACTCAGCAAAACCCCCCACGACGCACCTCCCTCCTCTCCCGCGAGCCACGCGCCACCCCCCCCCCCCTCTCTCCCTCTCCTCCTCCCTCGGCTGACCTCCCAGAAGCCGGAACAGTAGCGCGGCGGCCCCCTCTCCCTCTCCTCCTCCCTTGGCCGACCTCGTAGCAGCCGCGCAAAGCGGTTCAGACCGAATCGCTGCAGCGCACAATGGCCCGACACGTGACCTCCTCCTTCCACAGATGATTTTGTCCGATTTTCTTCACCATATGGATTTTATCCTCCATGGTAAAGTCTTTAGATGTGTCCTTCATCCTCGCTTTGGCGATTCATCCCTTTTTTTGGTGCCCGTTTGGTTTGGCCGAATTTTGGGTTTTTGTGGTAACCTGAATTTTTGTCTTTCTTTTGGTTTTAGGGCGTGCGAAGGATTCTCTGGGACTCCTTGATGCGTGTTATGGAAACCTCCACTAAAGGCAAAGAGGTTCGGGTGGTTTTGGACCATCAGTATGGTTTCGAGGTAAGGATTTCACCTCTTTCTTTGTTTCACACTTGTTAAATTTGGGGCTTTTGATGTTTATGAGTCCTTGGTTTATCGTTGGCAGTGCGTTGAGATTCTCGGTGTGGTTCGCCTTCATTTTGGTTTGTCACCAGCACCCGAGGTAAGGTTTTATTGTTTCTGGTTGGTTTTCCCTTTCCTAAATTGGTTTATCTTTGTGTCTTAAGGTTTGTAGTGGTTGTCTTATAGTGCGTTGGAGGTTTTGGCATGGTTTCGAGTCGCCAGAGTATAGGAGACTCACTTGTACAGGCATAGGTATGTATTTATATGTACGTGGGTTCCCCCAGCGTTCATATATTTGTCCAGGGTAGTGAATATACACGTACAAGGCTATTTTTCCCCATTGCATATATAAAAAGTGCCTGCGTAAGTGAGCGGAGACAGGTGTATGTGTATAAGCATATGTCTAAGGATCCTCTTTCGCATGCTCATGGCCATGCATATCATGTGCATAGAGGATAGGTGTCCTTATACATATGTGAAATCACATATTCCTCATGGGGGAGCAACATTGGATCTTAGTTAGAAAGCACCAAGAGCCGGAGTGGATGGATGGATCCACCTAGAGGTATGGTCCCTCTCCTTGCCCTTTAAATTTAAGTAAAGTAATAGTGAGTTTAATATTGCACTTCTTTAGAATTTTAATTAAGCAAGTTTATTTCTAATTAAATGCTTCTGTTTAAATCGTGTGAATTGCTGGAATAAGATAAAAGTGGTTGCTTGGTCACTAAACTAACGATTTAATAATAAAACCCCTCTTTCAAGGTGCACTGCCTTCAATATAAAAATGTAGCAATAGCGTTTCATGATTGTCTTCCTTATTGTTTGACTTATTAATTTATTAAGTATTGAATAAGTTTTAAAGTAAAATCTAAATATCACTAAATTAATTGTTTGATAAAGTAATGACATGTTTTCTAATAAAACTCTTCCAATGGAGGTGAGCTGCCTTCAAAATAAAAATGTAGTAGTAGATTTTTTATGCTTGCTTTCTTAAATGTATTATGACTCTTTATGCTTGAAATTATACTTGATAAATGACATTCTTGTACTTTTACCTTACTGGTTACCTCAAATGACATTGCTTCTTGAAGAATAATAAATGAGCCATGACACCTCCTAAGTTCATGGCTTAACATGTAATTAGAACTTCTAGGGTAGGGTGTTTCCCCTCTTCCCTTTACTTCGTCACTTATGTCATGCCACGTCTTGTGCCGCTTGTCGCATCCTTCCGGAGATGTCTCATTATTTCTTATTGAAATTATTGGGTGGTTCGCTCATGCCCATTGTGGCATTCGTTTATGGTGAAGCCCATCCTGGGTGCTCTCTTTGCCTCTTGGCCACCCCCTTGGGTGTGCCCCGCCTAAACGCCCCCCTTCTTCCATGTTCTTTAAGTTATAAATGTAATGTGATAGTTTTAATTAAATTCCTTGCTTGAACAATTTTGTTGGATTGTACCTTTTAATGTCATTAATAACCCATCATTGAGGCATGTTGATGCCATACACTTTTGTTTACCTTCTATTTCTCATGCAAGTTCCAGAATTCTGATTAAAGATAATCAATCATGAGAACTAATTAGAAAAAGTTGAGAACAGATTTGGATAATTAAATGTGAAGAATTAATTATAAAATGGGAATTGTGTCGACTGATTAATTAATTGATAAATTCTAATAAATAAATGAGATTTTGGGTTCTAGACATGGCGTTCTAGACCAATTTAAAAGTTGGGTCTCGACATGGAGTTCCTTCCCAATGGTTATCCAAGCTTGTGATATACAGTGTTAAACATGGTGATCTACACCAAATTATTATCTAGGTGTTAGACATGGAGATCTACACCAAATGTGATTCGGGGTGTTAGAGATGGCGATCTACAACGAATAATTATCTAGGTGTTAGACATGGAGATCTACACCAAATGTGATTCGAGGTGTTAGACATGGGGATCTACACCAAATGAGAATTGGGGTGCTTGACATGGAGTTCAACACCAAACGAATGATAATAATGATTTATGAAAAGAATGAGATATGTGGGTAAAACCCGAGTGAATTGTGATCAAATAAAGAAAGGTAAGAATGAATGGATTTCCAATCTGATTTGAAATGATAAGTGAATAGCTAGAGTAAGTGAGAAAAATGATAAAAAGTGTTTTTATGCTTGAACCAAATTTGCTTGTGTTGTTTTATACAAGTTCTTATTCCGGCTATCGGCCGAGGTAGGTATTACTGTCAGGTGTCCTTTTTGGAACCTGGACCGGCGTTTATTGTTTGTATTGTATCATTATTGTTCAGAAATACCAGCACATTGTTTAATTATATTTCATGGTCTAGAGTGGGATAGACCCCGGTAATTTCGGCCTACTGAGATATATATCTCACACCCTACTCGGGCCGCCATTGCACTGGGGTACCCGAGTAGATTCTATTTGGTTGCAGGACCTTGTAATTGTTGTTTCTTGTACTTGGAGTTAGGAGCAAAGGACCGAGTTGGGGCTCGGTATTCTCATGGAGATCACCCTCAGGGCTTGAGAATTTTGTTTATTTACTTCTGCATTGATGTTTAGGTATGTCATGTGGTTTAATTCTTCCATTGTATCATTATAATGTCATGCATGCATCTCCTATATAAACTGACGTTCGTCAATTTTATTCAAACCTTATAAATGAAAAATGTTTTTTGCTCTTTTCTTATTATTTACACTACATCCGTTGTTGCTATATTTTTTCCATTTTCTTCACTTTTATAAGAGGGTATAGTCTCCCCCTGACTTACCTTACACCCTCGCCGCTATTCGGAAACCTCTAGCGTAAGGGGAGTCGCGCTTGAGGCCATGTCGCGGGCCGACTCGGGTGACCGGTTTAGGGTCGACCCGGGTTGGTTTGTGACATTAAGAGTTTACAAATACACTAAACTAATACCGTATTTGGGTGCCCGTTTGTGTCATGCATTAAGTATTACAAAAAAGTAATGTAATTTCCATGTATTACAAGATTGGGTCTGTATAGTTGGTATCCGAGCGAAGGTTTAGTTAACCTTTGGAAACTAGGATGTGAAAACTTTAATGAAATCCCTATAGATATTTCTAAGGTATGTCTAGGGATGTAGTTAAGGTTAAGTATAAGTATAGGTTACAGTCCTAGAATTATGATAATGATCATGAATAACCTCTAATTAAACCTAAGATGTTAAATATTGAAGGAACTCCCCTTGGAATATGTTTTTTTCCTAGTATGATTTTTGCCTCCCATACTATTCTTTTTTGGCTTTTAGATGATGTATGGAACCCAAAGGAATAATGTTTATGATCAATGCATTGGGAAATGCAATGATTTTCCTCCTGAACAACCAAATGTTATGGGATATGGAATGAAAAATATTATTTCTATACTTACACAAGCTATTAATCATTTTGGATTTCCAAATGAGCAGAGAAGGGAAAAACATTATATTGAGTCCTTTATGAGGCAACATCCACCTACTTTTAGTGGGTATTCTGATCCACTTGTTGTTGAGAAATGGATCAATACCAATGAAAATATATTTTACATCCATCTCTATTTGGAACATGAAATGGTCATTTTGGCTGTCTATAATTTAGAAGGTGAAGTAGACCAATGGTGGACTCCAATTAAGAATACAAGGCAACAAGATGAAATTGAATCCATGGAATGGGATGAGTTCAAGAACCTTTTTTCAATATGTACTACACTCGTACTCTTCAAACAAATATGGAAAATGAGTTCCTCGAGCTTAATATAAAGGATGATGAATCTATTGATACATATGAGGTGAATTTTATAAGACTTTCAAGGCCTGCTTCTGGATTTATCATGCAACCTAAAAGTAAAGTTGATCAATTTTTGAGTGGCTTAAAACCAAGTCTTCGAAGGGCCTTAGCTATAAGATACTTCAGTAGATATGAAGATACTGTGCGTCATGCTATTAAGGAAGAACAATAATTTGGTGTTATATATCCATCTCATGGTTTTGACATGAAATGAAAGATGGAGTTCAAGGGAAAATCTCAAAACAATGGTGAAAAGAAGATAAATGTTTCCTTATGCTCAAAGTGTGGTATGAAGCATGGTGGAGATTATCTTAAAGGGACTAGAAAATGTTTTAAGTGTGTAAAATAAGGCCATATAGTAGTTGAGTTCCGAAGTAATTGAAATAGGTTTCTAATGATGTGAATAGAGAAAAGACTACTGATAACACACCACCAACACTTCAATGAAATAAGTTCAAGAAAATGTGGAATTATGCTAACCAATGCCCTAATACAAGGTTTAATGATAATCAGCATCAACAAACTCTTAAGGAAAAAAGACAAAGGGAAGTCACATGAGAATACTATGGGCGATGTTGAGTATGACAACGAAGTAGTGAAATGATTAAGTGTCTATTTAATGGGATTTCAGAATAGTGTTGTGGAATCTCATTTACAGTATTATGGAATATTGGAGTATCTATGTATTGGTATATTATGGTTTTCCATAATTATATGGTATTCATAACCATGAAAAGTGATTGAAATATTTTTGGAAAGTAGATTATAAGAGCATAATTAAGGGATAAGGATAAAATAATATTTTTGACAGTATTAATGAGCTCATGACTGATAAAAGGACAAATTGATCTCGTGGTTTGAGTATATAGAATTTTTGGTATATTTGGTGTATGAAAAGAATTAATTTAGATAGAATTCATGTTGTCACTAAGGTTCAATGGTAATTTATGTTATTATTATATTTCAAGATAATTCATGTTGAAGTCCTTAAAATGTTTGGAATGTGACCAACAAGATATATCTTGTGATATATGGGTGATAAATGACGGTATTCACATATTTATTATATGACCATTCTGGTAATTGTTTTCTTTGTAATGTTAGATTAGACAGAAGTATTTTGGATACGACTAAAGGTTGGAATGGATTAATTTGGACATCATATAGTATTGTTTAATGCTAGAAATTTTTTTATATTATTTCTGGAATGTTATAATAGTATAGTTTTAGAAAAAGGACAACCCACAGGATGGGCGATAACCCATCGTGTCAGATAAGGCTATGGGAATCGAACCCATAACGAAAGTGAGACATTTCTTTATCACCTTCCACTAGCATACATGAAGTCTCTGGTTATTAAAAATTAGTTTTATTTTATTAATATGTATGATAGATGAATTATAATTCCATTTTTGGAACCATATACGATTAATATCACCAAATATGGACTTATGTATATTTAATAACTAGTGCTAACATTTTTTGATAGAGATAGATGGAATGAACTATAATTCTATCACATGATCTGCTAACAATTCAAGAATGAAAAATTCAACTGAATTTCTTTAAATAAGAGATGAAGTGAAAATTGTTAAAGTCACAAACAATGGTGAAATTGTACCAAAATCAAGTAAGTATTTATTCTTATGAAAAATTCATCAACTTTAGGGAAAGAATATTGAAAACCAAAAATTATATCCTAGTACCTTATTATTTTATGAATCATATGGTCCCTTAAATCATTGAATATTTATGGATTTCTTGTAGTTAACTTTCTCCAAACCTCATTCTCTATCACTATCCATCAGAACTTGATGTTAAATTTCTTTTCCATATCAATGTTTTCACTTCCCAGAAATGTTCTTCTATGTGGAAACCCAGTGATGAGTTACTTTGGGTAATCGTTATGTTTCAAAAATTCCGTATTAAAATTAAGTTTTAGTATTCCTTTTTACAATGTGGATGTCTATGAAAGAAACTTTCATGTGGAAAACCATTTATAACCCCAACGAATTTTGATGGATAAATTCATACTAAGGTGGGTAGAATGTAACACCCCAATATTTTATGTGATATATTATTTTTAATTTCATTCATGTCTTGTGTTGTTTGCTAAACCAAGATTAGCTTACGCTATACACAACACAATATTAACTTGTAGTATACACAACACTATTCTTGGCTTGTGTTGCAGAAAATTTCAAGTTCTTTTGATATAATTCATTTCACGAAACACTGAGTATAGTTTTTTTTTCAATTTATAAATGAATCATGTTTTTATTGTGTTATACATAACACCAAAGGAAGCTTTCACTACCCACAACACTGACATGGCTCGTGTTACATGCAAGAGCGACCTTCCTCGATAGCTTGCGTGGTACACAATACCGAGTTTCAATAAACAAAGATATATTATTAAAATATTATATAAACTAGCTATTATGAATAGTATTGACCACATTTTTAATTTTATATAAAATTAGTATTCATATTACACATGATATGAGAACAAAAATTTTTTTTTGGATAAAAGAAGTATTTTTCCAAAAAATGCAGTTTTACCGCCTTTTGATGGCGTACCCATTTTAAATATATTTTTGATACATTTATAAGTTCAATTTTAAAAAATAATGTTCTTTATTTGAATCAGGATATAAAAATTTATGTGGGATAATGTTTTGATATTTTTCAGATAACTTTCATATTTTGATGAATAGTAAAAATAAGCTAAATTTTACTTAACAATTACATTTTCATCGAGATAATTTATATGGTTAAATTATAATATTTATTGGTTTTAAAGTATAAATAGAATATATTTTTACTATTTAATATAATTTATGTCATTATCATTAATTTTATATTGAATTCACAGGTAAAAAAATTTCAATTTTTTAAAATGTTTTAACTTTTAAAACCCATTTTCTCAACAACGAGATTAATTTTGAATTAATTACTACAAATTTTGTATTTTGAATTTGAAAAATTGGATTCCATATTTATAATAAGGTGGTATAAATTATGTAAATAGGTAACTTATTTTTAGACATTATGAATAGTAACTTCAGTAAATATTTTACTTACCATGGTTAAAGGGTAAATCTGGTAAATAAGCATAAAAAATAATATTATAATAATATTCAATTACCCTAACACGTGTACATATCCCATTTGATGATAAATTTATGACTATGGCCATATTTGGGTTGATTTTGGGATCACATGGAGCTACTTGTAAGTGAAAATGACATTTGATTACTCTTAATTTAAGGTTAAGGAAAATTTAACCTAAACATATATCTTTTACTAAAACAATTTTTATATGATATTATATATAAGATATCTATGTATATAAATAGTAATTCAAAAGTTAAAAAATATTCATATATCATGGTATTTTATTTATAATTTTGAGACATTTTATACATATGTTTATTTATGACACAATTATGATGTAGTGATTACCTCATTCATGAATGATTCAAATAAATGAATTTATAAATATTAAAATAAGTGTAATTTGGTTATTTTGATGTCATAAACGAATTTTTTGTATTATATTGACATATTATATTTTCTTCAATTCCTTTGGTTTGAAGTAATAAGGTTGTTATGAATTTTTAAAAAAAGTCAAGTATGAATAGTTTCCAAAATTGACACAATTCAAAACATAAAACATAAAATAGTTTATTAAATGATATTAATTTCCTAAAATTATAAGATTTGGAAAAATGGTTAATATAAGTACAAATATATCATAAATAATTTTTTGTATTTCTTGACATGATATGGTAAATAAAATAACCCACAATGTGTAAATAACATGATATGAAGGTTAGATTATAAAGGGTAAAATAAGGGTAAACCAAAAAGATAAAGATAAAAAATATTAAAAAAATTGTTAAACGATTATTGGATGATGATTATTAGAACCAAAATCATCTCATATTATAATTAAATTATTTTTTTACCATTTTAAATCGAAATTTAATTTATAATAAATTAATATTTTGAAACATTCATAATGTTCCCCTCTCCTCTCTTATAAAAGGGCTCCTCCTCCCTCTCATCTTCACTCCATTTTGAGCCTTCAAGATCAGCCAAACCCTGAAAATTTCTCTTCTCAACTTCCCTTGTTACATTCTATAGGTGATGGTATTCTCAAAAGACCAACTCTAGTGCCCTAAGAGAATATTTAAAGGAGGTACGTCGAGGAAGAGGTAATATCTTCTACGGATTATTTAAAATTTATTTCTTATTATAATTCATCTTCTTTAGTTGTTTAATTAAAAAGTAAAAACATATGTATCACTCATATATTTATATGTTATTATAAATACAAAACAAACCTATTTCACCTTTTATCTATCCTATAAAGAAAGAAATAACCTCACATGTGTTGGTATGGATTACCGTCTCCACGCCGTGGTGTAATCTTTTTTTCACTACCACCTAAATTGGATGAGTTTAATGGTGTAATTATTTACTACATATGATTATTATAACATTATAATAATTATGAGATATTATAAACTATCCAATTTAATACCGTTCAATAACTATGGGAACGATATCGTCGCTTGTGCGTACGTACGACTAACCGTCTCCACGACGCGATGAGATTCATTTTCCATGTTAACAATTCAGGAATGATTATAAAGTATAAAAATAATAATCTTGAAATATATGACTTAATAATGATACTGGATTCAAATAAATAAATAAATATATAAATATTATTTACATACTTCCATCCAATTTAATAGGGAAACAAAAATAGCGGTCATGCGTACGTGCGACCTATTGTCTCCATGAATGGTGTCTTCCATTCCATTTATCAGTCTATTATATATATTTATACACTGAATATATATGATATATAAATAATTTTTTAAATTCTTGAAGTAAGTAAATTATTATCTATATAATTATATTAATAATAAAAAGTCCAAACATGTATGATAAATAAAAAGATTATTAACCAAAACGTTGCTTTAACATAGAATTGACAAATGAATGGGTAATATAAAGTCATATGTGAATCATTTATGATATAATAAATAATTTTTTTAAAAAAGTTAATAATATTTTAAATCCCACTACATAGGAGTTTCAGACACATATAGAAGAAATTGGACCTAAAGTAAGGGATAACTTTTCCAATCTCATTTCTCTCCGAGATTGTTTATTCGTAAGTATTTACTAGGGTTATATTTATCATCCATGTCCATGTTTCCTAAAAATGTTTTCATAAAATGTCTACTATTCTTGTATGTATGTTTCAAGTCATTTGACCCGTTTTTTTACTTTTACTACATGATTTGGAAGGAATCTTTTTTTTTACTTTTTTAGAAAAAGTACAAGAAGCATGTTTTGGTTTAACTTTTACAGCATGAAGGAATTTTTATGATTTCACAATTCCTTATTTCCACAAAGCTTCCTCTATAATATTTAAATTTTAATTTCAACTAAATTATTTCTTTTAAAATTTTACAACATTTTGAGAAAATAAACCATTTTTTAAAAAGAAAGAATATTCTTCTCAAGAATTAATTTCAAGTGTTTTATCAAAATTATTTTCCATATATTATGAAATTGGGTTATGTTTCTATCCCAATTATTACTTTGATTTAATTGTGTTTATGATGGAATTAATTTTTACAAATTCCATTTCTCTTATATAGATTATTTTTTGATGAAATGATGTTTAATAATCCCAATTTATTTCATGGGTTTTCTATGATGAATGATTTATTTTTTTGTAAAAAATGTAAGAATTATTTCACTATTAGATGGGTGGGACCTCTACCTCCCTCCAATTCTTTGGGTAATGATTTATATATAATGAGATAGACATGAATGGAATGAAAGGTAAATCCAGTTCCTTAATACATGGCTAGAACAGAAAGTAAATCTGGTTCAGTAATGAACTTTTTCTACCACGATGGCCTTGGAAAAAATGCCTTGGCTACTATGGAAATCATATTACGTGATTAATGGTTTTCCAAAATTCCATGTCTTATTACCAGGCTATTTTATCATGATTAATATTCCTTTATGGCCCATTCCTTATGTACATCCTGGATTTATGTCATGACTCATGATGTTGATGTTTGAACTTTATGATCATGTTTTTACATTCAAATGTTTAGGGTTTTGTTTTATGTGCTCCATGATTACCCTTACCGAGAATTTGAGCTCACTATTTTTATGTTTTCTTTTCCCCATGATATAAATAAAGGTTTTTGGTAGGAAAAAAAGGGGAAGGTATTTATGGGAGATTTTGAATATCTTTCACCATGATTAGAAGATTATGTTCTTAGTTTCCAAAGACACTAAACTAATACGGTCTTTGGGGTCTTTTTGTGTCATGTATTAAGTATTTCATAAAAGTAATATAATTTCCATGTGTGTAAGGTATGGGTCTCTACTACCTAGGCATATCCAATGTAAGATTATGTGGTAATATGTGGGAACTCCATATTTTTATGGATTCCAAAACCATTTTTCTGATAGAAAATTAAGTAATCTCCTAGGTTCGATGTTATGGCCTCCATCTAATGAATTAGGAGAATGAAAGCATTATCCAAGTCAGCCCACATACTGATTGTGGTAGCTATTAGATCATTATGAGAAATGATTCACTCAACCTTTTTTGTCTAGACATGCTTCCCCTATCTTTTGTAATAGCCAGGATATAGATATAAGGCTTAACATAAGTAAAAGGGGGACCCATCACCCTCGAGTACCGCCAATAAAATATCGGGGGAGTAATTGAGGTACTGGATATATGAGGAAGGTAACATCATATGAAAATGAAACTATCATATAACTTGTAATGAATTTTAGACAATATCCTATGAGGATACCATGAATTAAATTCTTGATATCAAGCCACCAATCTGGATCTTCAACTGGAACCTACCACACCATTTTTTATCGCTCCTGTTATAACCCTAAATTGTCAGGTTGGAGGGAGTGAGATCTTCTTTGGTCAATCCCAACATATAGATAATGCTGGTCAGGATGAGGTTAATCCCAGAACCCAGGTCCTTTAGGTATCATTAGATATCTGTGACATTGAATTGGCACGTATTATAAAGTAGATGTATTTCTCTCTACATGAGGGCACCCCCGTCTTCCCCAAAAAAGAGATGATTAATTGGAATTCCTCTTTATCAGCCTCTACAGTTGTGACCTATACTTCAAACTATAGGGGTATATTCAAGGATTATAAAAGGGCCTCACTCATCTCTTTTGATAAATGGACGGCCATGAGGATTAAAATCATCATGGGTATACTGAAATCAATGAGGGTGAAATATGGTTTTGGAAATAATAGAGGACTCTAATTTCCCTTATTCCACTAATTAATATTACTTTAGGACTTAAAATGCTATGATGTAGATATGGAGGTAGTGACCCCAAGGGGAACAAAATCCAAAACAGTTTCTGGCCTGCCTATGAGATAACATATAACTCTACAGGTGCATACGACTTATCTTTAAGCCATCCGGTCATCATATTTTTATGTTATGTGACTAGAAACTAACTCACATTCACCTAATCCCCCACTATTGCTGCAAGGTGAGTAGATACATGTGTTATGTATGTTAGTATGTCACCCAACTTGACCAAACCATGATACACTTAGTCCTATATCTAATCTTTTAACTTGATGTATTCATTGATGGTATGTATGAGAAACTGGTATTACTAGAAATGATTAGAAAAATAAATGAGTTTGGCCTCTTGGTGTTTTCTGTACTCTAGAAACTTTTGAATCCCATTTTACTTGGAACATATAAGGTAGCATGTGAACTGTGAATCTCTAAATGAGTAGTTATGGTTTCTTTATTTTCAACCATGGGTTTTGAAATTAATTTCCTTGATCATCTCTTGTTCCAGTGTGATGGAACCATAGATCGAGTGGCCCTTCACAAACCCATGCTGCTGTAAGGAGACCAATCGGGGGATATGGAGGGACAACCTAGAGTTGATGATTATGGCCAATATTTTATATAGGAAGTTATGCATGCTCAAAAATATATGCTACAATATGGAAGAGGGGTTCCTATTTTTGGAGAGGAGCGTAATGGTAGTGGAAAAAGAAACCCACAATTAGATACCTCCCTGGACGAAGTCTTGTATATCCAAGAAAACATCATGTTTCACTACAACTCAAGATGACCTATAGAATGATCCTATGAAACCATCTGGTCCTAAGGAACTATCAGGATTAAGACACAACATAGCCTCATGGATCTCCTTTTCATCTAGAATAGAACCCATCCCTTTATTGATATGGCCCGAGAGATGGTTAGGAATCACATCGAAGATCCCCGGGTCCATCCCCAGATACCCATTATGCATGCGATGATTTAGACCAGTGAACAGATCCTTGAAGAAGGAATGATCAAAGCCTCCCACAATTTCTCTATCGTCAGTATAACTCCATCAGGATATTGGGCTTAACCAACCTTTATATGTTTTCTTATTATGATTATTGTTTCTAAAACTATGTTTTTTGGTTTTAGTCAATGGATTGAACCAGAATGAATCATGTTAACACTTAATATGATGTAAAATTCAATGATTTTCCTCCTAAGAAACCCAATTTCATGGGAGAAAGAATGAAAAATCTCATTTTCATGATTACACAAATTTCTCAATCCATGAATCATGATGAGGTTCCAAATCAAAAAATGATGGAATAATTTTCTATTAAGTACTTCATAAGTAAACATCCACCTTATTTTAGAGGGTCTATTGAACCAATAATTATTGAAAAATATATCTACACCAATAAGAAGATATTTTCCATTTTATATTACATAGAGAATGATATGGTTATTTTGGTTGTCTATCATTTGGATGATGAATAAGTTCAATAGTTGAATCTTACCAAAAACATGAGGTGACGTGAATAAATTTTCTATATGGAGTGGGATGAGTTTAGAAGGTTATTTTTGAATAATTACTTTCCTTATATTCTTCATATCAAAATAGATAGGTAATTCCTCAATCAAAATAAAAAGGATGATGAATATATTAGTATATATGAGAAAACATTACAATGATTGTGAGGTATGCTTTAGGTATTATCATTCAACTAGAGAGTAAAATTGATAATTTGTTTAGTTTCTTAAACTAAACTCTCCAAAATGTTTTAGGAATAAGTGAACTCAGTAGATATGAAGAATTTTTTAATGTGATATCAAGGTAGAAATTAGAGATTAGAGTCACTGATCAACCACATGGTTTTAATAAGAAAATAAACATGAAATTCAAAGAAAATTCTAATAATAAAAACCATAGAGAGAATAATATGAGTCTTCCGGTATAGAATAATTATGGAAAGAAACATGGGGTAAGTTGTCTTAAGGGGACGAGTAAGTGATTTAACTATAGAAAGGATGGTAATTGGGTGATCAAATGTCGATGTGATGGGATGAACTTAGATAATTATTTGAATAGAGGGAAGTCTACACAAAATGAACCACGTAAACTATAATGTTTCAAATACAATGTGTATGGTAATTATTCTAACCACTACTCAAATTTTTCGGTTATTGAAAATGATCAATATAAGAAGACTCTTAAGCATATAAACATAGGAAAATCCCATGTACATAGTATTTCTGACATGGGGTACAATAACGAAGTGGGGAAATCCACAGTTAACATCCAATCTAGAAATCCAATTGTATTATTTGATTATAGATCTAACCAATATATTATATCTAAAGAATTTTATAAGGGTATCACATTACCACCTCAATAATTATATATTGAATTAGTATTGGAAACTCTAAATTGTATGATGATCACAAATAAAGATTATGATTATTCTCCGATTTTAGTTTATGGGAATGTTCTTCCTGAAAATATCTTTATTCTTTCTATAGTTGAAATCGATGTCATTTTGATCATGGATTAGATTTATTTATTTAAATCCCATATCAATTTTTAAGGAAGGGAAGTCACATTTGATATTCCAAATCAACCTATGATTTTCTATCGGTGTGAGGATAAATATAAACTTCCAATGGAAATTTTTCCATTGTTTAGGTCTTGATCCTTATTTAATGGGGGTATTAATCTCAAATCATTGGGGATTAACTTAGTATCTATGAAATTATTATTTTATAAGAGTTTCTAGATTCTTTACTAGAATAATTCAATAGTTTTACTCTAAATTATAAAGATGATTTTTCAATAGAACTCATACCAAGTGCTACACCTAATTCAATGTCTATATATAGCATGATCCTTATTGAGTTACATAATTTGGTGAAAGAACACAATTTGAATCTTGAAAATGGATTCATTCAACCATGTGAATCAATATGGGTTTCACTTGTTACTTTTCTATGAAGAAAGTTTGATGAATGGAAATTTTCATTATTTATTGGGAAGCACCCCTTAATCGTACATGAAAAATGGGGGTTCAAAACCCATTGGGCGTAGCCACTGTAGCAGTGGAGGCATTGTAGCAATGAAGAGCACTATAACAGTGGCAGGTCCCTGTAGCGGTGATAGGGTACTATAGAAGCTGCGAGTACTGTGCGGTACTGTAGTAGCGTGGGTAATATAGCAGTACTATTCACAGAATGAGCCTTGGGCTAACAAATTGGGCCTACCGGCCTTGTAATGGGATAAATTCCCACCAGGTCTTCGGGCTATGTAATGGTTCTCCCTCTACCCAGTTAAAGAGGTCTTTACTTTGCTTTAATAATAATTGAGGCATCGACCCCAACCTTTTATCGGGAACTTAACAAAATCACAATCAAGAACATGTACCCTCTACCTTGTATTAATGATTTATGTTGGTCATAATAGAAAAATAAAGAGGGGGATTGAGTTTCCAATAATATTCCTATTTAAAAAAAATTAAAAAATAAATCCTCTAATTTTTTAAAAACTCTATTTTAATTAAAATAGTATAAAAATATAAATTTTATATTTGAAAAATTTTATCAGAAGTAGGATTAAGGATCAGTTAAAATTAAAATTAAATACTTTATCCTTTGAGACTAATATAATTAATCAAATAATTTATATAAAAATAAATTAATTCTAAATATAAAATTAATTTTTTATTACACTTTAAAAAATAGAAACATATTTCAAAATTAAAACAAAAAAAACAAGAAAAATACAAATCTAGATTTAATTAAGGGGTTTAGTCTCAAGATAATATTTAATCACCTGCACCTGTAAATCACATTTTTTAATTAGTTCATTAAAAAATAAATCAATTCACAAACTGAATTAGGTTCTATAAATAATAATACAAAAGACTATCCAAGAACATATCCTCTTCCGCAACTATACATGGGATGAAAAAGACACCAAGTCACATAAGACCTCTTTTATAGTTATTATTGGGAATAAAAATGAAAGGACTTTAGAGAATATTGAGTATTATCTAGTTTAGCATACAATACTTGTTTTTACAGATAAAGAGATAAATATAAAAGATAGATTGAAATTTATGAAATAATAGAAAGATAAAGAGATCATAATAAGATAATTTCGATGAAACTCCATCTAATCAAATTCCGTGGTTCAGTATTCTTTGATTCCATCTTTGAATGTATTTGGATGATTTTTTTTTCAGAAGATTCTAGAAAATAGAGATGCATACAATATTCTATGTAGCATAAGTGATTGGATTAATTAACCTATGTTATTCTATGTGTAAGAAAAAACAAATTTAGTAGTATTATCTATCTCTAGATGTTAAAATATTTTTCCTAAAGAGATATTAATCATAATTATCCAATGAATAATAATCATTCTTTGTTAGTGGAACTAATGACACAATTAAAGTTTCAAAACTAGTCGATGGAGATTTTAAATTCTCCACTACTAAGTTGGATAGGGTAAAATGTATTCACATAAATCATTATTAGTTGAGATCATGAAAACATGACATAGTTAGATGTTTTGGAAATGTGACATGGTCAGTTCATCTGTTCAGGAGATCATCTTATTTTCACATGTGTTATGTTCATTAATTCATGTATTAAGACATATTTCTTCATGAGGTCACTACATTTGAATACATGATTAATATATTACTTTATGAAAACTTATACATACCATGCACAATAACTTTATTTCTTCATGTGGTAGGTAGTTTACTTCATGCTGGTAGGTATATATAGGTACAAATTTGTCTCACAATGGGTTAATTGTACATGCATTAAGGTGATTCTCAACACACAACAAATGGAATCTACAATGTGTGGTTATTTGAAGACTTAGAAAAAAAGTCATCTAAATCATGGTAAGTAGTTTATTCATATAGTAAGGTGAATTATAAAATGCAGTAAGGTGATATAGTCACTTGAACGTCAAATGATAAGGTGGCATGGTAGGCTAAAAAATTATAAATTTTATCAAAAATTTTCATTAAATAATTTCCTAATTTAAAACATGAAAATCATTAATAAAAATATAAATATGATTTGGGGTCATTAAAATAAGGTTTTTTTTGGTCTAAGATAACAATCTTGACCTTTTTGATGATCATAAATCTTGACATTTAAATTGAAATGAATTAAATTCATCAAAAATATATTTAAAAAATATTGAAATACTTATTTAATGAGTTCCTAAAATCAATCAATGTTTTCCACTAAATTCAGTTTATTTTAATAACCCACTAATTATAACCCCCCCCTTTTGAGATTATCAAAGAGAAAAAATTAATGAATAAGATAAAATATAGATGAGAGTGAAAGAGAGTCTTCCATTAATACATCAAAAGATATTTTAAAAATGGTATTGATAGATTACAATAAATCCATATCAAAAATCATAATCAGAATCAAAATGGAGGTCATCTCTAACATCTGTTGGAAATATAGGATCATTTACTTTAGATATAGATGTGAAAAAGAGTTAGTCTTAGGAATAGAGGTAGTATCAGGGTCTCTAATGATTATACAAATGTAAACTGGTATAATATTATGAAAGGATTAGGAAATAGTAAGGACAAAATGATTAGTTGTAGAGGATATAATAGTTTTATATAAAGGAATGGATAAAACAGCTAGCACATCTATCTGAGAGGTATAAATATATGATTATATCAAACTGCTAAAATCAATGAAAGCATGAGAACCATTCTCTAAATCCTGAAGAAGATCATATCAATTCTCCGTGAAAGATTTGAAAAATGGAATCATAACTCTCAGGTTTTCAATATATGACATAAAATATTTAGTTGGAGGGGGAATATTTAAATCCAAAGTAAGAGTTATAAAAATCCCTTTCAAAGAAGAATTTATGCAGATCCTTCCTAGATAAAAATCAATATCCCTTCTGATTGTTCCTTAGTATTGAATAGCCTATTTGACATATTAATGAACTAAAGATAGGGCATTAGAATCATGGGTTTGAAACCCATCATACACAGCTTTTCGAGTCTTACTAAACTATTTAAATTAAAATTTTAACTCTCCCAAAAAGAATTATTTAATCTCTTATTAATAAATAATTGAAATAACAGGAGGTGCATAAGAAATAGGACCATATTTAAACACAAAATTCATGAATCACTAGTCTAACTAATAATCATTTCAGATTGATCATCCTGAATATCACCAACAAGAGCTCTCAAATATGCAATCTCATTTTCTATAATCTATATTCTAAAACTAAATCTCATCAGAAGATGACTGATTACTAAAGTCAGAACTTCATAAATATTATCTTTTCCCACTTTCTATATAAATTTACCAAAATTTAGAAACATTTTTTGAACATATCCATCATTTATGATTTTAACACATCCATTTCATCCTTAGTGACCTATGAATTAGATGGAATAAGGGGTGTAGGAGAAAAGGGAGAGGGATAAATAGCTAGATTCCTACAATCTACCTTAGGAGAAAGATCCATAGATATATCTCTCATAGTATGATCCTAAACACTGATAACAACTTCAACTTCATATTAATCAAAATATTTAATAACGTTCTCATGAACAAAAAGCAGGGAATCCTGAATTCTCTCTTTAATGTCACAATATAAAACCAATGATCCCTGTAATGTTCTTTGTATAATTAGAATAGAAAGTACACTAGGTATAGGTAGACTACCTTCATGATTAGAATCATTATAATTGGGATATTCAAAGACAAATGAAAAAGATCTAGGGGAATTATCCCACTTAAAAGTTCCATCAAGTATGGGTTGTCTAGGAGTACTCCTAATAATATGAGATCCTTATGAGATATCCATATCTTCATTAGATCCAACTGAATAATCCCATTCTATATCATCATCATAAGATAATATATCTTCATTCTTAAGGTTTACATCTTTTTTTATTCCTATTCTTAATCTTCTTACATAGAAACTTCTTCATAATATTCTTTTGAATGAGATAAATTGTCATCAAAATGATCCAAAAACTCATTAGGTTCAATACATAGATCCACAATATCCCTAGGTATAATATTATTATTTTATAGGTTAAATTATTCATTCATTTTCTTTAGGTCATCCACTAATTCTTGTTTCCAAGGATTCTAGATGACATTCATTTTAGTAAACATATTTCTGGTAAGAAAAAAAATCTTATATATAGTTATATTTTCCTCTACCTGAGGAACTAATCATTTTCAATGTTGAAAAAAGTGATCTTAGGATAGGGTTAATAATATAACATTGAAGTTGTATTACATAGATTAAACATGTTTCAAAAAAAATATCTACAAAAGATAATTCAAACTCCATTCTTCATGAAAAATAAGAAAAATAGGTCATGATGCCTCATGATACAAAAGATTCCTTTTATTGGACATATTACATGATGAATTAATTAAACTAGAATCCTAAATTATCCATCTAATTCAATAGTAGTGGGTCTTCTTGGAGTACCATTCCCAATGAGCTTACCTTAGGCATTCTAAAACTCAAAATGTGGATGATTAATAGGGTATAGACTTTTATAAACCTCATATTCTATACTCTACATCATTACCAAATATCTCTCACAACACATTTAAGAGAATTAAAAAACATCATAATTTATCCTTGATTTTACTTTATCCCTCTTTTATCTAGGGAATAACTTGAGGTTTTCATAAAAATTGTTGACCATAATTAGATAGAATGGTCTACCATTTCCTTCAAACTAATCATCCTATAATTGTTCTTGAATTACATTCCAAACTAGTGATTGGTTCGACTTCCACTACTATGAATTGCATTTTTTTACACTAAAACTAGATGATAAATTAGATGAGAATTCTTTAGATTCACTAATGATATCGAGTTAGATTTTGACATCTTTGACTTTTTGATGTAGTTGACCAGATAAGAAATGTGGTCCCTGGAATTTTCTTTATCCTTGGAATTCCGATTCGATTTGATATCTCTGAAGTTTAATAAATTGGAGGTAAAAAATAGACGTTTGAGTTGGAGAGAGTGAGAGGTTTGAGACAATAGAAATTGATCCAATCAAAATATCTTAAAAGGATAACGGAGATATAAATAAAAAATACAGGTAATGGGATAGATTTAAAATTTAATTTTAATTAATACCATTTAGGGAAAAAAATAATAATAACATAAATGAAATCCAATTAAATATTTTCATGAAAACTTTAAAATAAATCGACATGGTAAGTATGTTGATCGTGGATCTATAATTACCATAAGTACAATAGGCATGCTAACCATAAAATTATAGTAGTTATGCTAACCACACAACCAAGATATTCATGATAAGTACTAACCATATGAATAAGTTTTCATGGAAAGAATATTAATTATGTGAGTAAATACTCACAATTAATTTTATAAAATATTAGATAATAGAAGTTACAAAAATTTAAGATAGAAATTAATAATTAAAATAATTATACATAATTTATCATTCTTAATTCATTTATGAAATAATCAATTCTTCCAATACTCCAAGTATTTTTAAATACACCCGTATGGTGACACTCAATACCAATGAACTCTAGATTTATACCAACTTTCTAGAAATGATCTCGTAGAAATTTAGGTATTATATCAATATTCTTTTTCCTAGAATGTGATACAGGGTTCATATAAATATTTTTCTGAATTATATTATCAAAATTTATAGGGACATACTAGAATTGATATACATAGTTAAGTAATTTATTTCTCTTCAATGAAATATGTTCATAGAAACTGCCTAAAGATATGTACTTGGATTTGGAAGTGGATAATGCCATAATTTTCTATTTCTTATTACACCATGAAACTATAGGATTTCAAAACAAATTAAAATGTTTTAGAAGTTATTTTATAGCTAAATTACAACCACAAAACTATGCATCTAAATAACTAACAAACTCAAATGCTTGTCCTTCGGTGTAAAGCAATCCTAAGTTATGTGTATTCTTGAGGTGTTTGAAAATTCTTTTCACAATTAGTAAATGTGACTCTTTTATTTTATTGATAATGAGAACACATATGAACACTAAATATTATATCAGGATAGCTAGTAGTTAAGTATATTAATATTATAATAATACCTCTATAAGTGGTTTAATTAGCCAATTTTTTAGTTTTCTCTAGATCCAACTTGTAGCTAGTAATCATAGGAGTATCACTACATTTAGTACTATCCATTCTTGAAATTTTAAAATATCTATGGTGTAATTTATTTTATTTAAAATAATTCCACTTTTATTTTGAATAATAAAAAACCATGAAATAATTTTATTTCACCCATCTAACTCATTTCAAATTCACTTGGAATTGTTTTTGAAAGTTCAGCAGACATATATATTTTTATAATATAAAAATTATATCATAAAAAAAGAATTATACTTGTATTTTTTTTAAATTATTATTATAAATAATGTATGGTCAAATATACCTTTAGTAAAAACATTTTGAAATAAACAATGAGTTGATCCTATCATACTGAGATCTAGGAGCTTGTTTTAAACCATAAATAGATTTTTCAATTTAAAAACATGATTTTGAAATTTTAGGTTTTAAAATATAGGGGGTTGTTTAAAAAAAAACCTCAGAAATATATCCATTTAAGAATTCACTCTTCACATCCATTTGATATAATTTTAAATCCAAATGTGTTGAATATAAAAGAAACATTATGATGGCTTTAGGTATAGATACTGGTGGAAGGGTTTCCTCATAATCAATTCCTTCATCATGACTATATCCTTACAAAACCAATCTAGATTAGTTTCTTACTATTATACCTAACTCATCAATATTGTTTCTAAAAACCCATTTAGTTCTAATAGTTTTTTAGTCATTGAGGATTTCAACTAGTTCCCATAATCTATTTATTTCAAACTAAATATGTTATTATTGAATATCCATTACCCATAATTAATCATTAATTGCATCTATGATGTTCTTAGGTTCTATATGTGACAAGAATGCTTGATGTTCAACCAGATTCCTTAGAGAATATCTAGTACGAGTTACTTTATATAAGTCACATATAATAGTACATAAGGGATGATATCTACTAGTCATAGTAGATCTAGGAAGTGAAGTGCTTGACACCTCATTATCATCTATACGTTCAGGTTCAAGCCATTCATTATAATTGGGATATTTTTATAGATGTTTGACAAGATTTTCACAAGGTTTTTCATTGATATCATTATTAGAATAGTCACCCTAATGATTTTCTAAAGATTTATTAGTCTCATGTGGATCTATTTCATCTATTTTGATATGTACAGATTATTCCACAATCATAATCATTTTATTAAACACCCTATATGATTTACATTATGTAGAATGTCCATGAAAAAAATCCTTCATCACTCTTGGAAGAAAACTTTTCTAAATTATTTTTTTATTGAGTATAAAGAATTTATAAAAAAACTATAACATATTTAACCTTTGGTTTTCTACCATTCCATAATTCATAAGCATTTTTATTTAATTGAGATATATTAAAACTCTATTAATTAAATAGAAAGTTGTATTCTTATCTTCTTCCCAAAAATAAATGGGTAAATCATAATCATTAATCAGTGTTTGAAAAATTTCCTAATGGGTTTTATTTCTTCTATGTACTACACCATTATGTTGTGGGGTACTCAGAGAATAAATTTATGATTATAGTCATGTTTTGAGAATAATGATTAAAATTATTGATTTTCAATATCAGGGCCATGATAAATTCTTCAAGTCTTAATTATAATCCCCATAAGATTATCTGTAGACCTTGAATATTGAAAAAATCTAGAAAGTGATTTAATTTTATGAGAAATAAAGTATACCCATGTATATCTTGAATAATCATCCACTATAAAATAAGAAATTTTTTTTCATTCTAAATTAAAAACTCTAGAGGTTATTTCTCTTTTGATAGGGATTATATACTTTTTATGTTAGGAATTATAGCTTTGGTAGATCCTTAACTAAACCTTTCATAGTTATCTTTATATGGGTGTGAATATTGTAATGGAATAATATCAAATACTAAAAACAAGATTTTTCATGAAAGTCACCAAAACAATAAACAATTTGAGAAAATGAACAATTTAAATTTACAACACAATCATTTTCAATTCTCAATGTAGTAAAAACTAAAGCATGTTTAGAATGGAAAACATTACAATAATTGCTTTCAAATTTAGCATGAAACCATCATCACACAATTTTGAAATGAAAAAAAATTATATTTTAATACATTTATAAATAATACTTTATAAATTTAGTCTATACAAGAGTTACCAATTTTTTTTTATATCCAATCATTTACTTTTTGGAATCGTACTCGTAATTCAAATTTACAACATCAACTTTAATAATGTTTTTGAAGCTCGAGTAGTCCCCGATCATTTTTATGTAGCATCCAATATCCAGGTACCACAGTATTTTACTAGAACTCTTCATGTAGGTAACCTATAAAATATATTTAAACCAAAAAATGAATTTTGTACCCATATTTTCTTTGGTCTAGATGTGTTAGTGATACGTTCTTCATGAATCCATAATTATCTTATTGGTTTCCTATAAGCATATCTTAAACTCTTAGAAATAAATAATTTATTTGGTCCTATTGAAAAATAATTAATTTCGAAATTAGTAGAACTAGAACATGGAATAAATTTAATTTTACTAATTCTCTTATATCCGAGTTGATACTAAATTATTCTTGTATATTTATAAATTTCCTACCTACCATGAATATTTTTTAATTTTTTTATTCTTTTAATGAACCACTCTAGATCATTATTTAATTTTTCATTAGATAATTTCAAATCATTTTTTCCTTTTTGAAATTGATCATTCTAATCCTTCTCTATTATAATATCAGATTTAAAATGAATTGACATAGAAATATACTTCTTTAAACTTCTATATTTATTTTTTAATTCATTAAATGTTTCTTCCATCAATATAGAATATTCAAATAATTAATCAGTAGACATATTTTCAAAAAACAAAATTCAATCTCAAAATGATATTTATTATGAGAAAGGGATTTAGGAAAAACATTTAATAACTCTTATGTGTTTATCATAAAACATATATTAGCTTTTCTTGTTTGTTTTCTCTACTAGAATTAGAATCAATTAAACTGTCTTATGAGGCACTCCAAGTGTATTTTAATGCATTTTAATATCTATTTTATTTTTCGTCATAATTTTTCATATATTTTGTCTTAATATAGTCTTATTTGATGTTTCCATTTATTTTACACTCATAGAATATTATTTCATTTGTTCAGTCAACCTCTTTCTAATATTTTCTTCAATTTTCTTTTGTTGTCATACTTACTTCTATCATTGAATTTCTTGAATAAAATTTTCTTTTTGTTAAATTTCTTGAACTATCTGGATAAATGAGCCATATATTCATCATTTTCATATGATTTATCATCACTAGATCATGAAACCTTGATCTTTTCTTTTTTTCTTTGAGTTATTTTTCTTGAATGATACAAAAATTTTCTTTGGACATCATATTATTACCTATTAACATTGAGTGTCTACTAATGAATCAGGATCATTCTAATAATTCATTTAGTTGGTAATATAATTAATTCAAAATATTCCCTTAGTGAAAATAAAGTTCATCTCCATATGTCTGATAAACATCTAAGTAGGAACATCACTGGATCCTTTTAAGCAATTGGTTTCTCAAGATAATTCATCATATTTAAAATTTCATTGAACCTGAGATACATATAAAAAGTAATATAATATGATTTTATCTTAAAAGTATCATATTTAATGGTATAAGTATTCAAGAATATTTTATTAACATTGGAAGTTACTTCTTGAGAAATAACCAGGGCATCCAAAATTTCAAAATCAGTAGTGTTGGAAGATATTCTATTAAACTCTTCATCTTCTAATGCATAGTAAAAAGTTATTCAAAACGTTAAATTTATTTTTATAAGTAGTTTTGGGGGGATAAATTCATGTATGTCTCTTAGTTTTAGGTAGTTTATACTTATCCTTAATCACAATATAAATTTCAAATCCCATTATTTCAATAAGAATTTTCATTATAATTTTACATTGATAATAATTAGTTTCATTAAAATAAAAATAATGAGTAGTGAAAGTTAATTATTATTTATAATTATTCATAAATAATTAAATTTATAAATTATATAAGTTTAATATCTTTAAATTAAACGGAACCAAATATAAAAAGATATTTGAAAAACCATTGATACCAAATGTTGATCAGAGTGGACAAATCAGGAAGGGTGAATTGAGTATCTAATAAAAAATCTATTTTAATTTTTCTGAAAACCTAAATACCTAAATTTAATAAATATTATTAGTTAATAAAAATAGTTTAAATATATAAATTTTATCCTTAAAATAGTTTCTAAAAAGTGGTATTAAGTCTTAGTTAAAATAACTTTTATATACTTTATCTTTTGAAACTATTATACTTAATAAAACATTTTATATAAACATTAATTAAGAATAACTATTAAAATATAGTTTTTTATAGTTTATAAAATAGAAAATTATTTGTAAATTAAAATAAAAAAAATAAAAAATCGCACAACAGAATTTAAACATGAGGTTTGGTCTCAAGAAGATACTTAATCACCTTCACTTTGAAATCACTTACTTCTAAGAAGTTTATTAACAAATAAACTGATCCACAACCTTGTTGGGTTTTAAAAATAATTATAAATAAGAATTTGTAGACACAAATCATCTTATATAGTTATATGTTGTATAAAAAGGTACTAGGTCACACATGACCTCTTCCAAAATTATTCATGGGAATATAAATGAAATGATTTGATAGAATATTGAGTATTATCCAGTTTAGCATAAGATATTGTGTTTTTACAGATAAATAGAGAAATATAAAAAATATCTTCAAAGTTATGCATCATCATAATGAGAAACATAATAAAATAAGATAATTGTGGTGTATTTCAGTCTAATAATATTTAGTGGATCAGTTATAACATCCCAAAACCTACACTCATGGATTTAGTGCTAAAATAATGAACTTTATATTTTCATATTTGATACTTATGAAGGTGAACCGATTTTTTCCATCTAAAACATAAACATCAAAAGGAAAATTTGGATCACTTACTTTATCAAGGATATTTTAGGTTTATATTTTTATAGAATTAGGAAAAACTTATACATAAACAATACCCAAGTCTTTATATGATCATATATCTAACCTAACCTAGATTTTATTATTTTAAATTTAGTCATCATCATCATCCATATGAAATTTTTTATATAAATAATTTATTCAATCTCAATATTTAAAACTTGGAGAAACATAAACATAATAAGGGTGAGATAAAATTCTCAATAAGGGTAAACATATGCATTAACAATTAAATGTCATTAGGGATAATAAGAAGAGCATACATGTTTGATGACATAATCAAAGTGCATGAGTATAGAATACGAATTTCCATACCCATAAATACATGTATCATTAAACAAGAAAACATGAAAAATGATTCAACAAAGGCAATATTCATCATAATAAATAATCATGATCCATGTGATATCAATCTTGATTATAAGAATCATTTTGAACCCATAGAAATCATTAATAAAATGTATTGGTATCTTCAAGACATCATTTATGTTTCACCCTTATAATTAGTCTTACAAATGGAATGACCATATAGTTGAATTCCATAACCAATGCATTATATGTTTTTAATGGATACAACTATATTTGTTTTATCATGGAGCCAACCATACTTAGTTAATAACATAACCTACCATCCTTGTTTTGTAATGGAACCACCCTACTAAATATGCAATTATCAATAATGATAACATAATACTTGAACATAAGAGTACTCATTTCATCGTAAAACTAATAAAAATAATCATCACTGACCCATGGAATAGAAATAGGTTCCAGGAAAATCTATTTGAAACATGATTATCTCATTCAAAAGAAATGATTTCCTTGAAAATCTCCTTGAAACATCGAAAACCCATGGGAAGGAAATGGGTTCTATGAAATATCATTGAAAAAATAATAATCCATCCAATGAAATAATTAGGATGGTATAAATATAAAACATCCCCATTAGAGGATATTTAAAAATAAGGTATGTTGATTTTTATGAATTTAAATACTATTAAAATATCATTAAAATCATTCTTGATGAAAATTATATTTTCTCCTTGAAAATGAAATATAAAAAATAAAAATTCATCAATTATTTTGAAAATATATTTATTTGAAAATAAAATTGGATACTTATAAATTAATATTCAAATAAAATAACAGTCATGAACTAGGGAAATCCATTTCTGTCATAAATATTAAAACAAATATTCCTTTCACATTTTTTGTAAAATCCAAATGGCCAATTTTGGGAATACGATGAGAATCTTCATTTTAAAACATTTTTAAAAATCCAATTATAGTTAACAATTAATTTAAAAAATCATATTAAAAAAATATTGAATAATTTTTTTTAAATTATGGGTTTTGAAAGAAAATGGATTATCAAATAAAGATAGAAATGAATTCATATTTTCTTAAAAATATTTTCTTTTTAAAATCATTTTTTAAATTTTAAAACTACAAACATAAAAAAGAAACCATTTTATTTTAAAAGAATCATAGAAACAAATAACGGAAAAATTAAATAATTTAGGATTTATAAAAATGGGAAAATTATGTTCATGCAATATTTTTAAAAAAAATATATTCATTTTGAAAAATTTGAAAAGGTGACTTTAAAAGAATATTTTTAAAATAAAGTCAATTACCAGTTTTGAAAACATTTAATTATAAGAACCATGAAATAATAGCAATAAAAAATGTTTAAATAACATTAAAATAGATAAATTAATTATATTACAAATAAATTGGGCCGTATATACACCTCATTAAATAATATAGGTGAATAACATCAAAATATTCCTCAACGAAAGGAAATTGATATGAAGTCCCGTATAATGATCATAATATTGAAGATAGAATTAATAAATAAGTAGATTATTTGTTTAAAATGTAAAAAAAAATATAAAAGTGGAAATAAATCCTATGATATTCAAAATTAATTTCACACATAATATTATAATATCAATGGTAAAAAATAAGTAATATAACCTAATGAAAAGAAATTGAGTTATGAAATTATTTAACACTTTGTAACTTTCAATTCATATCCAATTTGATGAATTAATTCAAATATAAACTTAATATACTATGATTTATGATGGATTGATGATACTATCTATAAAAGGGGTAGTATATAAACCACACAATAAAAACAAGTGGTGAATATGGAATATTTCTGAGGGAAGTAAATGCGAGATGAGAAAAAACCCTTACCTCGAGTCAAAACATTCCTTGTATTTTCCTTAACTCCTATATAATAAGATTACCTAAATTATTTTATTTATTAAGAACAATTTAATTTTTTGACACCATATAATTAAAAAATTTGTTTTATTTCTTTATAATAAAATATTTTAATACTTAATCAATTAAATCCCACATCAGGTGTTTTGGGGATGTTTGATACATTGTTTCAAAAACGATTCACTGTGTTGACCATGGTCAAGGAGGTAATTATTTCAACATGTACAGAATAATAATCATGAATTAATTGTTATATTTTTTCTTAAATCATAATTTTAAAAACAATAATGAAAAATGTTTATGAAAAATGAACAACATTATGATCATGGAGATGATAAGCTCTATGTACACATAAGTAACATTTCTATTTTTCAATGATAATTATGGAAAAAAAGGTATGAATCATTTTATCTTCCTATAAGGAAAATAATATCCAAAATACCCTATTATTTTTTTAAATATAATTATATATAACATTATTGGGATATAGTTATGAAAAAATGGCCGCATCACTTCATTGAGGCGATAGTCCACATATACACGAACGCTGTTATCATTTTTTAGTATAAGAAAGAAAATGATATATTATATATTTATAATGATAAATATATAATTATTATAATTGTTATATCATTTTTATCACATATACTTATGAAATATATCTTATTACCTTCTATGTAAAGCGTTATTGAAAAACGAATCACATCGTTTGGCGAGGTGACAATCCCTCATTCATATGAGAACATTACTGTATTGCACAAGAAATGGAAAGTAAAAAGTTTTATGAGATATAATTACAAAAATATTAAACATAGGTTACAAATAATATATATATATATATACTTTAAATCTACCATTACAATAATCAATGAGAGGTGATTATTGAAAACGAATGACATCGGTTCGTGATGTAGTGGTTCGTTTTACACACGAACGATAATTTCATATCCCATTTCATATAAGATGAGAAAAATTTAGGTTATGAAATTAATATAATTAAATATAAATATTTATGAGTTACCAAGGATATAATATGATAATATTTGAAAAATATTTTATGGATGTGGAAGAAGAAATAAAACAAAAATGAAAAGTTAGGAATATTAAATCTTCTAGAAACACCCTTTTAGGATTATTCCTAAAGTATTAATATAATGTATTTATAAAAAAGGATAATATTAATAGGTTATGGAACCATTTAGGTGATTTTTTTAGGGCTTGGATGAACCAAAAGGGTTTGAAGGTGTAAATAATAGTGGGGATTGGGTGGCCTTTTATAAGTGAGGTGAGTAGCACACTTGAAATTTTTGAAATGAAAAATGTGTATCCATTATTTTCACATGAAAAGTTTCCATAAAGTGGTATTATTGATTCTTATAAATTATAAGGTCTAAATATGGATATAAAATATATTTTATACATGTTTTTAGTTCATTTAAACCCTTATATTTTTAGTTTAACCCCAAAAAAACCCAAAAACAAAACCATAATAAAATCTAATATAATGTTGAATCAAATGGAATTAAGTGGAATAAATATAACAATGGAAAAATTATGTTACCTTAAATCATGATAAAAAACATTGGTACTTTTAAATTCCTTACTTTATTGAAAATAAAATACTATTTTTTACAAAAAAATTATTTTTCACTATTAACTGAAAAATCAATATTTTCCAAAAAATACAAAACTTTCACCCAAAGTAAATTTATATATGCAGATTTTAAAAATAAATTCAATTTTCTAAAATATATTCTATAAAATTCTAAAAATTAATTATATTATTTTTTCACAAAAACCAATAAAAACATTTTTGAAGAATAAAATTACTTTATTAAAATTTGATTGATTATCCACTAAACATTTATAAATAATTTATATTGGGTAATTAATGTATATATATATATATATAATGTAGTTAATACTATTCATACCCACCAATTTAATGGCTAGTTTATAATGGTTATATATTTCACGGGTCATTTATGCTAAGTGTTGTGTGTTGACTACGCTGTCAAACATGGATTTATTTTCTAAAATATTTGGATGTTACTTCCTTCCACATTTTAATAAATTACATCTTATCAATATTAACTTTTTCTTGGTAATGAATATTTTTGAATTTTAAAATACCTTTTCTTGAATCCGATATCGTAAAAAGGGATAATAAAACATCGTCTTGATAAGAGAGAAAATGATGTACAATGGTCATCTAGAATAACACATAATAGGTTTCAAAATTGGATAACATTACTGGTAAGTAAATAATTGTACATATAGGAAAAGATTATATAATTTTGGGAGTGATATAAATCATTTATCATATTAAAGTGAATGATCATTAGAAATTTAAGGACCTAAAAATCATAAATAAACGATGAGTGAAAAGACCATTGGTTCATCCAAAAAGAAGGTTACAGATAACTTTTTTTTTATTTCAAGATCATTTTCCTATATTTGAGAAATTATTTTACCATCTAGACTGAAAAAATAGTGAAATATATATACTTTTAAAATTTAATTTCTTCATTTAGTCAATTTTTAAAACAATCTCATCTTTTTCTCCAAACGATGAGTATTTGAGATGATTTTTTCATATTTGAAGCCCAAAAATAAACTTTTAAAGACAACATAACCATAAAATGGATAACAAGATATTCCTCCAATATTAAGACATTAACCAAAACCAAAATGGTTATCACATGGTAATATACATACCAAAATGATTAAAGCATCATATGATTAAATAATACATTAATCACAAAAATTCAATAGTAATACACAAAGTTCAAACAAAATAACTCCAAAATAATCTCAAAATTAAAGAGTGTTTTAACCTCAAAGGTTTTCTCATGCATTTCAAATTACAATAATAGAAATATGGGGATCTAATTTTGAAATAACATTAATCACATAGTCACC
The DNA here is from genome assembly GCA_963277665.1 of Viscum album. Lineage (NCBI taxonomy): Eukaryota > Viridiplantae > Streptophyta > Magnoliopsida > Santalales > Viscaceae > Viscum > Viscum album. Next base: position 1,671,148,866 of record OY728158.1, read on the forward strand.
AAATAACTTTTCAATCCCATGGTTATATAAATGATAAAACCTGTGTTCCCATAATTACACCAATATAAAAAATCATATAAAACATAATGGTTATAAATACCGTAAAAATTTTGTCCAAAAAATTCAAAGGAATAATTTTCATTAACCTAAATATTTACATATACTTCAACCAAATAAAATTTCTCCTAAAATGTCAATAATCGCATTTGGATCTCATTAATTAAAACGTCAAAAGGGGTGACTAATACATTAAACTTATGATCAAACTTAATATTATAGAACTATTACGGAATCCATAACTCCTAAGATTACCACACATGAAATCATCTTAATCTTCAAATTTATCTAATCCTTTCCTATAATACCAACTATAACAACCAAGACCCTCAACTCCTGGATCTGGTGCTAAAAACCTAAACATTAAATTTCTGTCTTTGATTCTTATAAAGGTGACCCATTTTTTTACATACAAAACATGAAAAATCAAAAATAATAGTTTGATAAATTAAATTCACAAGGACATGTTAGGTTTATAGTTTTATATAATTAGGACAAACTCATAAATAAATTATACCCATGTCTTTGACTTATCATATCTTCCACTTAACAAAACATTAATTATTTCACATTAATTCATCATCATTATCCATATGAAATAACTTATACACATAATTCATGAAAAATAAATATTTATAACCTAGGTAAAAATAAAAATAATAAGGGTGATATAAAATTCTCAATAAGTTTAAATATAAGCATTAAAAATTGAATGTCATCAGTGTGTATAAGTAGATTATAAGGGTATGGTGACATAATCGAAGAGCATGAGTATAAAATAATAATATTAATAAATATACATACCAGGATAATTAAACATAAAAGCACTTCATATGGATTTTAAAAGGGAATTATTCATAAAAATAATAATTATGAGACATGTGATATCAATCTTGATCATAAGAATCATTATAAACCCATGGAAATAATAGATAAAATGTATTCATATATTTGGAACATAATTTCCATGTTAATCTAATATTTACTCTTAAAAATAGAATAACCAAACAATCAACTTCAATACCCAAAACAATTGAGGGATATAATGTACCCACCCATCATTGTGTTATTATTTAACCACACTTCCTTGGTTAATAAATTAACCACCTATCTTTGGTTTATAATGAAACCACCCTTCAGAATGATAAATTATCAAGAAGCATAAAATTATCCTAAAATAGGGAAGCATTCCTTTCATCCTAAAACTATCCAAAAAATATCCATTGACTAGTGGATGGGAAATATATTTCATGAAAATATCTTTGAAACATGAATAACCCATAGAAAAGAAACATGTTCCATTAAAATTTCGTTCAAAAATGATTAACCCCTGGTAAAGAAATAAGTACCATGATAATCTCTTCAAAAAATCATAAACCATCTAGAGAAATAATGAGAATGATTTTATCGAAAAATATCCCTAGTTTTGAATAATTAATAACAATTTTTGTAACACCCAGAGATTTTATGAAAAATATTCTTTTTTAATTTCATTAATGTCTTGTGTTGTACGCTACACCAAAATAATCTTGCACAACATGCATCCTTGACTTTCCTTGCATTACACGCAAGTGCGACCTTCTGCGATAGCGTGTGTTGTACGCAATACCGAGTTTCGCTAGACACTGATATGCTATTAAAATATTATTAAAACTAGCCGTTATGAATAGTAATAACCACTTTTTGAAATTTTGTAAATTTTATTTTTCAAAATGGACTTCATTTTTGGATTCGGAATATCGAAATTAGCTTAGGGTGAAATTTTGGTACTTTTCGGATAACTTTCATTTTCTGATGAATAGTGAAAATTAGTAAATTTTAATTAAAAACAACCTTTTTAATCGAAATAATTAATAGTGATAAATTATTAATTTGAGTGGTTTTAAAGTATATTTATAATATATTTTTACAACTTAATACAATGTTGGTCATTGGATGTAATTAAACATTTAAACTAGACAGAAACAAGTGTCTATCTTTTGATAGTTATTATCTCTTAAGAACACGCTATTTGTTTTGAAGACAGGAATTAATTTTTAAATTAAGTAATGCAACTGATATGTTTTGAATTTGGTAAAATAGAAATCATTTTTTTCATAATATCAAATATAGCTTTGGCCTAATTTTTGGTATTTTTCTAGAAACTTTCATTTTTTGATGAACAGTGAAACCACTAAGTGGTAGTTAAAAAAATGATTTTTTCATAAAACTTAATTTTACCGCTTCTGTAAGTGGAATTTAAAAAATCCGAGAGACACAGTTGATGTCAGTAAGTAAAATGTGGTTCAATGAGATGAAAATAATTTTTGGTGAATAGTAACTTTTTACATTTTTTTACCACGGTTAAAAGTAAATAGGGTAACTATGGGTAAAAATGGTATTATTATTACCCTAACACATGTCCTAATTCTATTGGATAAGTTTAATTTGACCAAAAACAACCTTAGGAATAAAATATGACCATTTAGGCCCACATGGATTAGAATAGTACATTTATTATTATTTAATTCAAAGAAGAGTTAAAAGAGTTAAAATCAAAGTTTATTTACTACAACATTTTTAATATATGGTTATACATAAGATAAATTCGATTGTAAATATTCATTAGAAATATAATAATATTTCCTACATAATGATATTTTATTTGCAATTTTTAGACATTAAATAAATGAATTTATTTATGACACAATGATGATGTAGTAAATACCATAATAGTGAAAAATTAGAATAATTGATATTATAAATACCCAAATAAATATAATTTCAGCCTTTTTATGAATTCAACTAATTTTCTAGGTTAATAGGACATGTTATTATTGATTTAATAAACTTTTTTCAAACTAATAATTCTGGTATGAGTTTTAAAAAAATCAATTACTAAATAGTGTCAAAATTGACATAAAAGAGTTTTTAAAACAAATATTATATTATTAATTGTTATTTTATTCCTAAAAATATAAGGTTCGGCCAAATGACTTAGATAAGGTTCTATATATTAATAATAAACAACTTTGGGTTCGTTTGGCTGCTTATAGTAGGTTTATTAACCTTATAGTATAAGAACACAAGAAGACACGGTAAAAGTAAAATTATTTTACTTAATGTTAAATCTAAATGATAAGGTTAAAATAGGAACCTAAAATTGTCTAAATTCTGTTGGATGAGAGGATTTCGACCCATCCCCACCTTAGCTTCAAAATAAATCAATTTGGAGCTATTTAAAATCGAATTTGTCTTTATAATAAAATAATATTTTTAGTTTTTCCAAAAGAGCCCCTCTCCTCCCTTATAAAAGGGCACCTCCTCCCTCTCTTCCTCACACCACTTTGAGCATTCAAGCTCTGCCAAACCCTGACAAATTCCATTCTACACTTCCATTCAAACATCCTAGAGGTTCTGGTATTCCTCAAAGACCAATTTTAGTTCCCTAAAAGGAGATCTCAAAGAGGCGCTTCAAAGAAGAGGTAATGTCCGTTACCGATTATTTCAACTTTATTTCTTCTTCCACTTATTCTTATTAGGTTGTTTAATTATGAAGTAATAACATCAGTATCACTAATATACTGATATGTTATTATAAGTATGAAATAACCCTATTTCACCATCTATCCATCCTACAGAAAATGAAATCACAGCACGTGCGTACGTACGGAATACCGTCTCCACACTGTGGTGTAATCTATTTTCCACCACCCCCTTATTTGGATGGGTATAATGGTGAACATAATAACTATATATGATTATTGTAAAGTTATATTTATTCTGATATAGTATACATACACTCCAATACAATTCCACGATCATGAGAACGATATTATCGCTCATGCGTACGTACGGACTACCGTCTCCACGACGCGATGAGATACATTCTCCACGTTAACCATTCATGAATGATTATAGAGTATATATAATAAGTAATCATGAAATATATGATATAATAATGATACTGGATTTATGTGTATATATATGTATGTCATCTACTTAATTCCATTCAACTCAATAAGGAAACGAAAACAGCGTTCATCCGTACGTACGACCTACCGTCTCCATGAACAGTGTATTTCATTCCATTTACTAATCTATTATATATATGTATATTCTGAATATATATTATATATAAATCATGTTTTATATTCTGTAATTATGTAATCATGATCTAAGTAATCATATGAATAATTACAAGTCAAAACACGGACGAAAAATGAAACAATTTTAGCCAAAACGCTCTTTAACATGGAATTTACAAAAGAACGGGTAATATAAAGTCCTAAGTGAACCATATATGATATCATAAAAATGAGTATGATTCTGGAATAAGTAAATGACATTATTTAAATCATTATATAGGAGGTTCGGACACTTACGAAGCAAATCGGACCTAAGGTAAGGGATAATTTTTCAAATCTCATTTTTATCCGAGATCGCTTATTCGTAAGTATTTACTGGGGTTATATTTATCAACCATGTCCAAATTTTATAAAAATGTTTTCATGAATGTTTAAAGTCATTTCTACCCATTTTTGACTTTTACTACATGGTATGTAAGGAATCTTTCTTTTGTTTACGTTACGAGGTACTTTTTTGAATTTTCCGGCAAAAGTAGGAGAAGAATGTTTTTTTAACTTATACAGCACGAAAGGATTTTTACGGTTTTATAAATCCTTATTTTCATGATTATTCCTCCAAAAGATTTCATGACTATTTTCAACAAAATCGTTTTCTTTTAAAATTGCATGAAATTTTGTGAAAAGAAAATGTTTTTAAAGAAAAAGGGATATTTTCCTCAAGAATTCATTTTGAGTGTTTTATAAAAACTATTTTTCATATAAGATGACATTATTTCATATGTGTATGTTTCAAGTATAATGTCTCTATTATTTACATGGTACCACTTCTCTTATTATGAAATGATATCCATTTATTTTATATGGATTATGTGATGATGAGATGATGTTTATGAAACCCGTTGTATTTATTGGGTTTTTATGAATGATGTATGTTTATTTTGTGGCACAAGTAAGAGTGATTTCATTATGAGATGGGTGGGACCTATATCTCCCTCCAATGCATTGGGTAAAGATTTTATATCTCATGAGATAGACATGGCTGGAACGGAAGGTTAAACCAGTTCAGTGAAACAGGACTGAAACGAGGAGTGAAGTCGATTCAGAAATGGACTTTGTCCACTAAGATAGTATTGTCAATGAGTATTGACTAACAAGAAATGATTCTCCATGATTATGTGTGTATGACACAAAGTTTAATGTTTTAAGTTATGATTATTGGGATTACATTTCACTACTATGATTTATCCCATGTTATGATATTATGATCTCTTTTTCAGGTTAAGATTTGAAAAATGTTATGTTCTTATGAATATGATGTGATTGATATTTATTTTGTTTACCCTTAATGAGCATTTGAGCTCACCCTTTTATGTTTTCATTTCCCCAGGATATAAAGAAAGGTTTTAGGTATAAAAAAGGAAGATTTTTACGGGATATGTTGAAGATCTTTCACCATGATTAGAAGATTATATTCTGAGTTTCCAAAGACACTAAACTATTACGGTCCTTGTGTGTCTGTTTTTGTTATGTACTAAGTATTCCGCAAAAGTAATGTAATGTCAATGTACGTTAAGCTTAGGGTCTCTATAGTTGGTATCAGAGGAAAGGTCTAGTCAAACTTTGGAAACTAGGATCCGAGAACTTTAGTGAGATCCCTAGAGATATTTATAAGGTATGTCTAGGGATGTCCCTAAGGATAAGTATACGTATTGGATATAGTCCTAGAACTCTGGTAATGATATTAGATTAAACCAAAGATGTTAGATATTGAAGTTACTCCCCCTTTATTATGATTTTTACCTCTCACACTATTCTTTTTGGGTTTTAGACGATGGCTGAAACCCGAAGGAACTATGTTGATCAATGTAATGGACAATGCAATGATTTTCCTCCTGAAAAAACAAATGTTATGGGAGATGGAGTGAAAAATCTTATTGCTATACTTACACAAGCTATGAATCATTCTGGACTTCCGAATGAGCAGAGAAGGGAACAATATTCTATTGAGTCCTTCATGAGGCAACGTCCACCTTCTTTCAGTGGGTCTTCTGATCCACTTGTTGCTGAACAATGGATCAGTACTACTGAAAAGATATATTCAGTTCTTCAATGTTCTGAACATGATAAAGTCATCTAAGCAGTGTATTGTTTGGAAGGTGATGCTGATCAATGGTGGAATCTTATCAAGAATACAAGGCCAAGAGATGAAATTGAGTCCATGGAATGAGACGAGTTCAAGAACTTATTTTTCAATAAGTACTTCCCTCGTATTCTTCGAACAAAGATGGAGAAGGAGTTTCTTGAACTAAAGCAAAAGGATGATGAATCTGTTGGTATATATGAAGAGAATTTTACAAGGCTTGCAAGGTATGTATCTGGATTTATCATCCAACCTGAAAGTAAAGTTGATCGATTCTTCAGTGGCTTAAAACCAAATCTTCAAAGGGCATTAGCTATAAGAGACTTCAGTAGCTATGAAGAAATTGTGTGTTGTGCTATCATGGTAGAAAAGGAAGTTGGTGTTACTTATCCATCTCATAGTTTTGACAAGAAACGAAAGATGGAGTTCAAGGAGAAATCTCAGAATAATGGCGAAAAGAAGATGAATGTTTCCTTATGCTCAAAGTGTGGAAAGAAACATGGTGGAGATTGTCTTAAAGGGACTGGAAAATGTTTTATGTTTGGAAAAGAAGGTCATCGAGCAGCTGAGTGTCAAAGTAATGGAAAAATGATTTCTAATGATGTGAATAAAGAAAAGACTGCAGAGAACGCACCACCAACACTTCAAGTGCAAGGAAATGGGGCATTATGCTAATAAATGCCCTAATCCAAGGGTTAGTGATGATCGAAATGAGCAACCACTTAAGACAAAGGACAAAGGGAATTCACATGCGATCACTATTGGCGATGTTGAATATGACAACGATGTGGTGGAATGATTAAGTGTTTATGTAATTGGATTCCAAAATAATGTTGTATATAGTATCGTGGAATATTGGAATATTTATGTATTGGTCTATTGTGGTTTTAAATGGTACCGGTAACCATAGAACGTGATTGATATATTTTTGGAAAAAAAGATGATATGCGCATAATGAAAGGAAAACGAGAAAATGAAATGTTTGACTGTATTCATGAGCTCATGACTGATATAAGGAGATGTTTATGTCATGGTTTGAGTATATAGAATTTTTGGATTTTGGTATGTGGAAAGAGTTAACTTTTGACTGCATTCATGTTTTCACTATGGTTCAATTAATGGGTATTCATTCTTCAAGAGAATACATGATTAAGGTATTCACATGTTTGTAATTTGACCAACAAGATATATCTTATGATATATGGGGGATAAATGATGGCATTCACATGATTGTTATGTGACATTTCAAGTAATCATTTTATTTATACTATGAGATTGGACCAAAGTATTTTAGATAATCCAAAAGATTGGAATGGATTATGTTGGACATAAGTTAGGATAGAACTTTTTTCGATATTATTGATGGGATGTTATAGTAATATAGCATTAGAAAAAGGACAACCTGCAGGACGGGCGACATCCCATCGCGTCGGACAAGGCTGTGGGAATCGAACCCACAACCGAAGTGCGACTGACCTTTATCGCCTACCACTGGCCTATAGGAAGTCCCTGGTTAGTAGAAACTAATTTTATTTTAATACGTGGTATGATATATGTAGTATAAGTTCATTTTTGGAATCGTATACGATTAACCTCACCATAGATGGACTTATGTATATTTGATAACTTTTTCTAACCTTTTGTTTGAAACAGATGGAATAACCCATCATTCTATCACATGATCTATTAAAACTTCATGAATAACCAATTCAAATTCATTTCTTTAAGAGATGAAGTGGAAATTGTTCAAAGCATGAACAATAGTGAAATTGTACCAAAATCATGTAAGTATTTCTTTTAATTCACCAACTTTAGGGAAATGATCTTGAAAACCAAAAATATTGTCCTAGTGCCCTTATATCTAATGAATCAGATGGTACCTTAGATCATCGCAAATATATGGATTTGTGATTGTTGGCTATTTCATAGCCATGTTCTCTACCACTCTCCATCAGAACTTGATGGTTAGATTTTTCTTCCATATCCATATTTTCACCTATGTTCTCCTACGTGGAAACCTAGTGACGAGTTAATTTGGGTAACCGTTACATTTCATACATTAGTTTTTAAAGCCATGTTTGGGTATAACGTTTTACGATGTGGGTTTCTATTAAACAAACTTTCTAGTAGTAAACCATTTATAACCCCGACGAATTTCGAGGGCGAAATTCATTTTAAGGGGGGTAGAATGTAACACCCCGAGATTTTATGAAAAATATTTTTTTTAATTTCATTAATATCTTGTGTTATATGCTACACCAAAATAATCTTGTACAACATGCATCCTTGACTTGCCTTGCATTACACACAAGTGCGACCTTCCGCGATAGCGTGTGTTGTACGCAATACTGAGTTTCGCTAAATAATGATATGCTATTAAAATATTATTAAAACTAGCGGTTATGAATAGTAATAACCACTTTTTGAAATTTTGTAAATTTTATTTTTCAAAATGGACTTAATTTTTGGATTCGGAATATCGAAATTAGATTAGGGTGAAATTTTGGTACTTTTCGGATAACTTTCATTTTCTGATGAATTGTGAAAATTACTAAAATTTAATTAAAAACAACCTTTTAAATCAAAATAATTAATTGTGATAAATTTTTAATTTTAGTGGTTTTAAAGTATATTTAGAATATATTTTTACAACTTAATATAATGTTGGTCATTGGATGTAATTTCACATTTAAACCAGACATAAACAAGTGTCAGTCTTTTAATAGTTATTATCTCTTAAGAACACACTATTTGTTTTGAAGACGGGAATTAATTATCAAATTAAGTAATGAAAATGATATTTTTTGAATTTGGTAAAATAGAAATCATTTTTTTTTTCATAATATCAAATATATCTTAGGCCTAATTTTTGGTATTTTTCTGGAAACTTTCATTTTTTGATAAATAGTGAAACCACTAAGTGGTAGTTAAAAAAATGAATTTTTCATAAAACATAATTTTACCATTTTTGTGAGTGGAATTTCAAAAAATCCGAGAGACACAGTTGATGTCAGTAAGTAAAATGTGGTTCACTGAGATGAAAATAATTTTTGGTGAATAGTAACTTTTTACTTTTTTTTACCACGGTTAAAAGTAAATTGGGTAATTAAGGGTACAAATGATATTATTATTACCCTAAAACATGTCCTAATTATATTGGATAAGTGTAATTCGACCAAAAACAACCTTAATAATAAAATATGACCATTTAGGCCCACTTGATTTAGATTCGGACATTTATTATTATTTAATTCAAAGAAGAGTTAAAATAGTTAAAATCAATGTTTATTTACTACAACATTTTTAATATAGGGTTATGCATAAGATAAATTCGATTTTAAATATTCATTAGAAAGATAATAAGATTGCCTACATAATGATATTTTATTTATAATTTTTAGACATTAAATAAATTAATTTATTTATGACACAATGATGATCCAATAATTACCATAATAGTGTAAAATTAGAATAATTTATTTTATAAATACACAAATAAATATAATTTGAGACTTTTTATGAATTCCACTAATTATCTAGGTTAATATGACATGTTATTATTGATTTAATTAACTTTTTTTGAACTAATCATTTTGTTATGAGTTTTACAAAAATCAATTACTAAATAGTGTCAAAATTGACATAAAATAGTTTTTTAAAAAATATTATATTATTAATTGTTATTTTATTCCTAAAAATCTATGGTTCATCCAAATGAATTAGATAAGGTTATATATATTAATAATAAACAACTTGGGATTATTTTGGCTGCTTATAGAAAGTTTATTATCCTTATAGTATAAGAACACAAGAAGACACAGTAAAACTAAAATTATTTTACTTAATGTTAAATCTAAATTATTAGGTTAAAATAGGAACCTAAAATTGTCTAAATTCTATTTTATGAGAGGATTTCGACCCATCCCAACCTTATCTTAGAAATAAATCAATTTGGAGCTATTTAAAACCGAATTTGTCTTTATAATAAAATAATTTTTTTAGTTTTTCCAAAGGAGCCCCTCTCCTCCCTTATAAAAGGGCACCTCCTCCCTCTCTTCCTCACACCACATTGAGCCTTCAAGCTCGGAAAAACCCTGAAATATTACTTTCTCCAATTCCATAGCAACATAATAGAGGTTCTGGTCTTCCTCAAAGGCCAATTTTAGTGCCCTAAAAGGAGATCTCAAAGAGGCGCTTCAAAGAAGAGGTAATGTCCGATATCGATTCTTTCAACTTTATTTCTTCTTCCACTTCTTCTTCTTAGGTTGTTTAATTATGAAGTAATAAAATCAGTATCACTCATATACGAATATGTTATTATAATTATGAAACAACCCTATTTAACCATCTATCCATCCTACGGAAAACGAAATCACCGTGCATGCGTACGTATGGAATACCGTCTCCACGCCGTGGTGTAATATATTTTCCACCACCACCATACTTGGATGGGTATAATGGTGTAAATAATAACTATATATGATTATGGTAAAGTGATATTGATTCTGATATAGTATACATACACTCCAATACAATTCCACGATCATGAGAACGATATCATCGCTCGTGCGTACGTACGGACTACCGTCTCCACGACGCGATGAGATACATTCTCCAGGTTAACCATTCATGAATGATTATAAACTATATATAATAAGTAATCCTGAAATATATGAAATAAAAATGATACTGGATTTATGTGTATATATATGTATGTCATCTACTTAATTCCATTCAACTCAATAAGGAAACAAAAACAACGTTCATGCGTACGTATGGACTACCGTCTCCATGAACAGTGTATTTCTTTCCATTTAATAATCTATTATATATATGTATATTATGAATATATATTATATATAAATCATGTTTTATAATCTGTAATTAAGTAATAATTATCTAAGTAATCATATGAATAATTACAAGTCAAAACACGGACGAAACATGAAACAATTTTACCCAAAACACTCTTTAATATGGAATTTACAAAAGAACGGGTATTATAAAGTCATAAGTGAACCATATAGGACATCATAAAAATGGGTAAGATTCTGGAATAAGTCAATGAAATTATTTAAATCGTTATACAGGAGGTTCAGACACTTACCAAGCAAATCAGACCTAAGGTAAGGGATAATTTTGCAAATCTCATTTTTATCCGAGATCGCTTATTCGTAAGTATTTACTGGGGTTATATTTATCATCCATGTCCAAATTTTATAAAAATGTTTCCATGAATGTTTAAAGTCATTTATACCCATTTTTGACTTTTACTACATGGTATGTAAGGAATCATTCTTCTGTTTACGTTATGAGGTACTTTTTTGACTTTTTCGGCAAAAGTACGAGAAGAATGTTTTTTTAACTTATACAACACAAAAGGATTTTTACGGTTTTATAAAGCCTTATTTTCATGATGATTCCCCAAAAATATTTCATGACTATTTTCAACAAAATCCGTTTCCTTTAAAATTGCATGACATTTTTTGAAAAGAAAATGTTGTTAAAGAAAAAGGGATATTTTCCTCAAGAATTCATTTCAAGTGTTTTATCAAAACCATTTTTCATCTAAGATGACATTATTTCATATGTGTATGTTTCAAGTATAATTTATTTATGATTTAAATGGTTCAACTTCTCTTATTATGAAATGATATCCATTTATTTTATATGGATTATGTGATGATGAGGTGATGTTTATGAAACCCATTTTATTTATTGGGTTTTTACGAATGATGTATGTTTATTTTGTGGCACAAGTAAGAATGATTTAATTATGGGATGGGTGGGACCTATATCTCCCTCAAATTCATTGGGTAAAGATTTTATATCTCATGAGATAGACATGGTTGGAACGGCAGGTTAAACCGGTTCAGTGAAACAGGACTGAAACGAGGAGTGAACTCGGTTCAGAAATGGACTTTGTCCACTAAGATAGTCTTGTAAATGAACTTTGACTAACAAGAAATGATTTTCTATGATTATGTTTGTATTCCACAAAGTTTAATGTTTTATGTTATGATTATTGGGATTGCATTTCACTACTATGATTTATCCCATGTTATGATATTATGATCTCTTTTGCAGGTTAAGATTTACAAAATGTTATGTTCTTATGAATATGATGTGATTGATATTTCTTTCTTTTACCCTTACTGAGCATTTGAGCTCACCCTTTTATGTTTTCTTTTCCCCAGGATATAAAGAAAGGTTTTAGGTATAAAAAAAGGAAGATCTTTATGGGATATGTTGAAGATCTTTCACCATGATTAGAAGATTATATTCCGAGTCTCCAAAGACACTAAACTATTACGGTCCCTGTGTGTGTGTTTTTGTTATGTACTAAGTATTCCGAAAAAGTAATGTAATGTCAATGTACGTTAAGATTAGGGTCTCTACAATTTTTTTTGATTTTTATGAATGTAAAACCATTAAAATAATATTAAAAACATTATTAAGGATAATAACCTTTTCAATTTGAAAATGTCTTTTAAAAAATCTAAAAATTCATAATATTTTTGAAACAACATTTATTTTAAAATAAACATGGATACATGTAAAGTAAGATTCAAATAAAATAATGGTCATTATGGATGGAAAATCTATTTATTTCATAACCATTAAGACAAATATTCCATTTAATTTTTTGGTAAAATCCAAATGGGAATTATTTGGAAAACGGTAGGAATTTTATTTTTCAAACATTTTGTAAAAATATAATTATGGGAAAAAATGAATTTAAACAATCATAGTAAAAATATTTGAAAATATTTTTAGAAAACATGTATTTTGGTTGAAACGGTATTTTAAAATGAAGATAGAAATAAATTAGGAGTTTATTAAAAATATTTTCTTTTAAAAATGTCTTTTAAAATATAGAAACTGCACACATAAAAAAGAAACCATTTTAATTGAAAATAAAATTAAAAAATGTAAAGAAAAAATATTATCATTAAGGAATCATGATGTTAGGAAATTACATTCATGATGTTCCTGTTAAAAAAATACATTCCTTTCAAAACTAGTTGAAAAGGGAACATTAAAAGAGGGGTTTTAATGAAATTCCTTTACCAGTTTGGACCATTTGAATCCCAATACCCATGAAATTTTAACAATATTTTTTTTACATATCATGATAATAGATAAATTCAGGATATTACATGTAAAAGGGGATGTATATACACCTCATAAATGAATATAGTTGAATAACATCAAAATATGCCTCAATGAAAGAAAATTGAGACGAAGTCCTGTACAATGATCATAACATTAAAGTGAGAATTAATAAATGAGTTTATTATGTGTATAAAATTTAAATCCAAATATAAAGTGTAAATATATAATAATGTATTAAAAATTTATTGCACATAATATATTAGAATATCAATGGTAAAGAAGAAGTAATAAAACCAAATGAAAATAAAATGAGTTATCAAATTATTTATCACTTCGTAACTTTCAAGTCAAATCTTATTGGATGAATTAATTAAATTTGAAACTTAAAATACCATGATATGTGAGGTATTCATGAAATTACTTGTAAATGTGGAATTATATACACTATAAAATTAAAAAAGTGATGAATATGTCATATGAGCCACATAAGTAAAAGCGAGACGAGAAAAAACCCTTACCTCGAGTTTGGAATTTCTAGGTATGTCATTTGACTCATATAAAATAAGATTAAATCAATTATTTAATTTCTTGAGAAAATTTCACAAGTTTAACAACTTATAATTAAATAATTTGTTTTATTTTTTTCAGTGGCATATTTGAATTCTTAATTAGTTAAGTCTGTGTTAGGTGTTTTGAGGATGTTCGGTTCATTGTTTAAAAACAGATTAGTGTGTTGAGAATGGTCAAAGAGATAATTATTTAAAAATATATATAATAATAATCATTTAATAATTATCATATTTAATAATCATTTATACTTTTAAAAACAATCATGAAAAATATCTATGAAAATTTAACTATGTTATGATCAAGGAGATGGTAAGAAATACATAAACATTAGTAATGTTTCTATTTTTAAATGATCAATATGTAAAGAAGGTATGTGTTATTTTATTTAGAAAAAATAATATCAAAAATAAAATATTATTTCTTTAACTATACTTATATATATCATTATTTTTATGTGGAGATTAAAAAAATAAACACATCGCTTCATTGATCTGGTAGTCCACACGTACATGGGAGACGTTATCATTTTTCAGTGTAAGAAATAAAATGATATATAATATTTTTATAGCGATAAACATGGTATGAGAAACATTATTATGTCATTTAAATCATATATATTCCTTAAATTTATCCTTATTACCTTCCATGTAAAGCGTTAGTGAAAAACGAATCACATAACTATGTGAGGTAGTAGCTTGTCATTCACATGAGTGAAATTAGTGTATCCCCTACAAAATAGAATTTAAGAAGGTATATGTGATATCAAAAATATATAAGTATAAATATTTTACAAATATCAAATATATACTTTAATTCCATCATTACAACATGCTGTGAGAAGTGATGATTAAAAACAAATGATATCAGTTTGTGAGGCAGTAGTCCACCCACTGTTAAAAAATAACTTATACCAATGATTTGGAACCATTGGTATAAGTCCACAAAATATTGGTATATCATATAAAAATGGTTTAGAGGAATGCTGATTACTATGTTGTTGGTATAAACCTTTACCAATGTTTTTCCCAAAACCATTGTCATAGGTCTATCCCAACGATTTCCGAACTACTGGTATAGGTTTATACTAATAGTTGGAAACCATTGGGATATGATGATACCAATGGTTAAAAAACCATTGGTATAGACCTATACCAATAGTTTGGAAAACTACTGGTTTAGGTAATGTAAAATAATAGATACAACCGAGATTTGAACCCACTACCTCCAACTTATATTTAAAATACTTAACAACTATGATATAACTGTATTTGAGAATATAATTTGATATTTGAAAAAATAATTCATAAAAAACAGGGGTAGTTATACCAATGGTTTATAAAAGTTTTGGTATATGTCTATACCAACAGTTTTCAGAACCTTTGGCATAGGTACCCAGATTTTGGGGACCTATACCAATGGTTTTTCAAACCCATTTGTATATGTTTTTTATAAGGAACATATTATAATTGTTTTATATAATAGTTAGTATAGGGTTTTTTTGAGGTACCTGTACCCATGGTTTTGGGAAAACTGTGGGTATAGGATTTTTATGAGGCACCCATACCCACAGTTTTTTCAAAACCATGGGTATAGAGTTTGGACCAAGAACCTATACCCATAGTTATTTCCAAACCATGGGTATATAAAGTTCATATACCCATGATTTTGGAAAACCCTTGGGGATATGTATTGAATAAGGAACCTATACTTACTATTTTTCCAAAAACCATGGGTATAGGTAATGAATAAGGCACCTATACCCATAGTATTGAAAAAAATGTGGGTATAAGCGACCTTTAGCAACATTTGTTCTAAAATGTTGGTATAGGTTACCTATACCAATGGTTTTTCTAAACCATTGGTATAGGATTGTGGGTATATATTCAATTTCTATTAGTTTCCATACATGTGAATGGTGATTTTATATCCCATTTTATGGAAGAAGAGATAGATTTAGATTATTTAATTAATATAATAAGATCTAATTTTAAAGGATATAATGGTATTAACATATGATCATAGTTTAAGAATATTTGAAGGATTTGGAAGAAGGAATAAAACAAAATATCATAATTATGAATCTCACCTCTTTTTAGACCACCCCTTTAGGATTATACCTAATGTATTCCTAGAATGGATTTATGACCAAAATAAGGTTTCTAGGATGATAAGAAATAATTTGGGAAGTGATTTTATTAAGGAATAACAAAAAACGGATTAAACATGTTTAGAAGAGAGTATATGGGTTGTCCTTTTATAAGTGAGGCAAGTGGTACACTTTTATTTTTTTAATAGAAAAGGTGTAACACAGTTTCCCATGAAACAAGGGTAAAAATTGATTATTCATGAGCCTTAGATATTATAAGTTAGAAATATGTCCATATATTAGATTTTATACAAGTTTTTATGTCTTTTTAACAATTATAGTTTTAGTTTATTCCACTGGTAAACCAAAAAACAAACTTATACTAAAATCCAATTTAAATTTGATTGAAAAGTAATTAAGCAGATTAAATAAAACTAAAGAATACATATCATACTTTAAATAACATTAAAAACAAATTATGACGTTTAAATTAATTAATTTGACTAAATTTATTTCTAAACCCATTTTAGAACAAAAAGGAATCTTATAAATTCTTTAAATAAAAAGTCAGTTTCAATATAATCCTATATTAATCAGTATTCATTGAAAAATCAATATTTTTAGAAAAATTCAAAAAATTAACCCTAGGATAATTTTGATATGTTTTCATCAAAAATGAATTTTAATTTGTCAAATTAATATTCATAAATTGGAAAAAAATTAATTTCTTATTTTCTACAAAATATAAATAAAAAAGCATTTTTTGAAAAAAGAGTATTTTTGAAATATACAAATACTTTATCAAAAAATTAAGTAATTTTTTATCAATATGTTTTCATTATATAAAAAATTATACTTAATATTTTAATTTATTTTCTTCCTATTCATTTAGCAATGTTTAATGGCAAGGTAATAATGATCGTGTTAAAATGATAATATTAATAGTATTTAGCAGTTCATTAAAACGCGATTTTGTGTGTAATGCAAGCCATTGGATACATTTAATTTATTTTAAAAAATAAATTCATAAAATATCATTATGATATAATGATTCTCTCCCATAACCTTCACCACCATCATCAATTAATAAACACACACCTCTATTTGACGACTCCCTCATAGTTGCACCACCAGTAGTAGAATTCTATCATCACCTGTGACCACAAAATCCACCACAACCCTCCTGGATGACTCACTATCGTTGTTTCCAAAAGAAAAAAACACATCCGCCTGCTTACTACCATCGAAAACCTAAAAAATCACACCACCTCTCTAATCTCCCTTCAATAATAAAGCCATTCACCATAAGATGACTGCCACCCAATTGGATGAGATCAAATATCTTTAATCACGAATCTAAAAATATGAAGTCTGATGCCCGACTCCAGAAAAGGAGTGTTAAAATCTTAAAAAAACAACCTATCTAGACCAATAAGCTCTCCCAAAGTAGGAAACACACTATTTTTAGAAAATATAATGAATTGCATCACCGAATAGGTCATAATGTCGCACTTCTGGAAACTTCATTTTTTAGAAAATCTTTCAACTTAATAGTATAGAATATATTCAAATTATTTATAGAAAGAATCTCATAATATGAACAATTATTTCACAATAAAAACAAATTCCTCTATAAATTCTCCTCTCACTCATTCTTTTATCCTTACCAATTATATGGAACTTTTTTAGTGTGTTTTCATTACATAAATTATTTTAATTTTTCTTGGTAACACCCAAGATTTTCCTTATATCAAACATAGAAGGTGTTCCAATGTGGAAAAATTAAATTTACCCATAAAATATGAACCTTATATCATCACATTTGTTTCATTCTTTTACTTTGATTTGGTATTCTTTCCCGTCATTTTAGCATCACCTGTGATTGATTCTTAAATAAAAATTTTAAATCATCTTTTTGAATAAAATAATCCTTGGAATTCAAATTTTTCTCTTTTTTCTTAACCAAAATCAAATATTTTTCATTTTTCTAGATCTTTTTGTTTTTTACTTCATGTTTAACATTCATGTGTTCCTTGAGCATCTTCCCTTTATAAATTTCATCTTAAAATGGATGGGAAGGGAAATTGAACATATCAATTTGTTACTTCATCTTTTTGTAGATATGAATGATAGAATATTTTCTTATTACAACCTTGGATTATTCTTAACCAATTATATATTGTGTATAGAAATTTAACATTCTTTTCCTTAAAAATTTTAACTTCTTTTGAGATAAGTCCATTCTAATTTGAGCAGGATATATGATACTATATCTTTGAGGATATATATTCTTATTTATTTCATAGAGATTCATTATTTTCTTTAGATTAATTACTACTTATACATATATTTTATTCTATATTTTAATCTTGTATATCTAAATATTCAGTCATGTATCATGAATCTTATATTCTTTATTCAACTTTAATATCATATCATGTAGACCTAGATCTAGATATTTTGATGCATGGACATATTCTACCTTTGCATTTATTGATGTAACATCATCATTATTAAATACAATATCATCCAAGAAATCAGGATCCCTGGATAATATTTTAACATCATTGAATGAATTAATGGATTAACAATCATAAACATTCATACCTTTCTTTTAAAATATAATGTCATTTTTTGACTATATCAAATTACCATCAAACACTTTTTTGTTACATGTAATTCCATTTGTGTTTCAATTCTTCCTCAGATTATTTCCATTTTACACATCTTATAAATATTGAAGGATAAGTATAAAAACAATTAAAACTCAAATCTCGGAAATAATTAATTCATTCTAGAACAAGATAAATCTTACAATTCCTATGTTATTATACCAATTATTTGTTACATTAGGGTTCCTAATGAGATATATCCTACGATGTGGGTCAATTAATGTATTAAACTCTCCCCAATTCAGTTTCTTAATCCCAAAACTCTAAACACCTTAAATAATCTTGACCCCATTATTAGTAAGGTCACTATTATGTTCTTCCTATAATGTAAACCCAATTTTAATTTTTATTAAATTTAGATTAATGGAATTTATACATTGACTAATTGACCCAAAAAAACTATTTTATTCCTTCTAAAAAGATATAAAATAAAGAAAACTAGAAATAATAATTTTACATTGTTCCCCCATGTAAAGACCCGTAAAATTCAAGGGAAATTTTTTCTAAATTTTCTTTAGGATTTTACAAGAATGCGGTTTCTGACGGCACTTGATTCCGAGGCCCAGAGTGCCCAGAATCAATTTCCGAAGTTTGGCTCGGGTACGTTCAGTGAACGAACGACCGGGTTTTCCTATCTTTTGAACCAGTGCTCGGAATTGAAATCCGATGGCACCGATGAACTCGAAACGCTAGTAATCGCTTAAGGGAACCTTTACCATAGTTGCGTTTGTGCGGGATAAGAAGTTAATTTTTGGGGATTAATTAAATAAAGTGAATAAAATTGTTGAATCAATTTTATTTCATGTTATGTGGTTAACTTCTCCCATGGGAAGTTGGTGGTGGGCCCACATCCATCCAACTTCCCATGTGTGGATATTTGAAAGGGTGGGGCGCACACGAACCCCCCACCTTTTCAAATTCCTTAAACTCCCTAACCCTCTTAACCCTTAACTTTCCTAACCCCTCTAAAACCCCCATTTAAGTTTTGTTAACTTATCACCTCATTAATTTTATAACATCTTATGTTAATAACTTAAGTGAGTAAAATGTGGGTTTTGAATTTTCGAACTCTTGAAATTCAAATGGTTAGGTTGTGTTAATAAAATAAGACGTGGTCTTATTTTATTATTGTTAGAGTTTTGCAACCTTGAGAGGATTGGGGAAGCGGTCTTCTTCTTCTTCAACCTCGATGAAGAACGCGAAGAACACCGTTCTTCAACGAAGAAGTTCTCCGCCGAAGAACACGGTTCTTCCGCAATGCCGTATCCACGACACGACGTTCTTCTTCCGCGTCGTCTCTTCCGCGATGGTTTTCCGCGATGAAATCGCCGTCAACAACTTCGAATACTCGCTTCGCGACGTCGACGGTCTTTTCCCGCGATGCCCAACCTCCATGACGCTCGTCTTCCGTGGCTCGTTGACGAACACCGTTCCTTAACCGAGGTAGGGGATTATTTTATTTAATTATTTTCCATTCATGAATCTAGTTTATCGATTATCGTGGATTTTCTACTAGATGATATCGTTTAACGAGAGGGGGGCCGGACCGCACAAACCCGACCAAACCCCACTCCTATGTTCATGTTTGATTCTTTGTGGATGGAACGGAATGGCGAGGTGTCGTCGCACCACGCGGGAATCACACGACAAGTATTACACGATGCCGTCGTGCCGCGCCGTGGAAGGAAGTTTAAGAAAACGACATCGTCGCGCCGCGTCGAAGAGAACCAAAGAACCACGATCGGAGTCGGGCCGCGGTGAAGGGGCACGACGCCATCAGGTTGTGCTGGAAAACTACAAAGACGACACTTTTCGTTTTGACATGCGGATTGACTGGCAATGACGAAGCAGGCCGTTTTTGCATTTTAATCCCTTCGCAGTGAAGGTGGGGTCCCGGGGGAACCATAGGCGAAGACGACAGGAGGAACGGACCACCGGAGCGCGTCCGGTGGTCCGCGGAAGGCGGCGGCGGCGCGCCGCCGGTGGGTTGGCAGCCTGCGGATCAGCCGCTGGCCTCAATTAGGGGCGGGCGGGGGAGTCGCGCACCCCGCGCCGCGAATCGGCTTGGCCACAATGGCCGAGCCGCGGTCGGCCGGCCGAGCCGGACCGAGCCAGACCGATCCGGGCCGAGCCCATCCGGGTCGGACCCGGTTCGGGTCGACTCGGTTCGGCCGACCCAGGGGGGTCGGGCCGGGTCGGCCCGGGCCCAGACCCCCGTTTTCGAACCACTTTCGGTCTAATGCCCATATCTTGAGCTATAGAACTCCGATCGACGCACCGTCAGTTGCGTGGAAATCCTTGGAACGAGACGGCCGTTTATGTATATTACACTCAATGTTTCGGAGAACTTTGGGTTCGGCCGGGTTGGTTCGTACGCGAAATCAACCGGGCCCTCAGAGCGGAAACGCTCGTAACTTGAGTTCCGTACGTCCGATTGACGTGCCGTCGACTTTAATGGATTCCTCTAATTGAAAAGGATATTTTGGATTACTCCGCTCGAGGTTTGGATGCCGTTGGAGTGCGGTCAGGTTGGTTCGCTCACGAAACCAACCGGGCCCCTGGAACGAAAAATCCAATAACTCACAGACCGGGCGTCCAATTGACGCACCGTCTATCTCGTTGTTTTCCTCTTGATGAGATGGAACTTTTGGCATACTTCGCCCAAGATTTGGATACAGTTGGATAGTGGCCGGGTTGGATCGCACCCGAAATCCAACCGGGCCCCTGGAACGGAAAAGATGATATCTTTCAGACAAGACGTTCGTTTGACGAACCGTCAGCGGCGTTGTTGATAACATTGAGAAACGATCCCAATGAGTATACCCTATGAGAGTTCGGGGTACAGTTGAGATATGTCCAGGATTGTTTCGCTCACGAAACCAACCGGGCCCCTGGGATGAAAAGGCTAGAAACTCACAGACCGGGCGTCCGATTGACACGCTGTCTATTGCGTTAAGACCCATATGAAGAGGCGGTCCTTGAGATACTTCTTAGTGGGACTTTGAGATACTTAGAGTATCGACTAGTAGCTCGTGGAGAGGACCCTCCCAGAGACGAGCGTACGGAGTGCGGAGACCGTGTAGCTGGCTGAGACCTGACGACTGCTTGACCGACTCGACCTGGAGTGAGTCGACTAGCCCAGTGGACGGAGCACTACTTTGTGAGGTGCAGTCCCATGGAGGACAGAGCACTACCTGTGTGATAGTGCAGACCCGCGGTACTCATCCGGAGAGTACCTCAGCAGGCTACTAGGGGGTGTGCACTACTGTGTTTGGGTGACATACCTCAGTGGGAAGCACTACTGTGTCTAGGTGGATGACCCGCGGTACTCGATAGGAGGAGTACCTCAGCAGTATTAGGTTAGTGAGAAGTACCTCAGAGTCGTGACAGGACCACTGTACACTCTAGAGACGGAGCTCTTTAGCAGTTACGGTTTCGATAATGAAAATCCTGGTTTGAGCTGAGACTTTTGACCTTTGTGTTTACCTCATGATTGAGATGGGTCACTTGATAACTTAGGTATATGTATTGGCATATACCTGGGTAGTGGTTATCCGTTGATTTCAAGATCCTTGTGTTTCCTCATGGTTGAGATGGGTTACATGATAACTTAGGTATATGTATGGGCATATACCTAAGTAGAGGTTATCTATTGAGATCTTTTTTGTGGTTATCCTTGTTGGTTTTAGAGAGACCTTGAAGGTCTCGGGGTCCCTACTGAGTATCGTTATACTCACCATTGAATGGGCTATGCCCGCACCTCGTTGTGTTGGTTGCAGACGACAGGCAGTGCTGGCAGAGGCCGAGTGTTCGAGGACTGGACGGTACCCGGAGGTGGACCACACGACGAGTCAGTATCTGGAGGGGGACTTCACGACGAGATGACACACGAAGGTGGTTGACGGGTGAGAGTGTTGAGGAGGCTATCTGTACCTACCCTTCAGGTAGGATCCTAGGAGGAAGACCCAGGAGCTACATCCTTCATCCAGCTGTTGCCTTTTTCTATTGTACTTTCGTTCAGTTATAGTTGTACTTTCTTTTGGGTTTGTATTCTGGACCATTTACTTTTCATCACTTCTCTTGTACTTAGTGTTTACTTTTTCCACTTGCTTACTCTGTGGTGCTTGTTTTCTTTTATAAAGGCAATGCCTTCCGAGTTATCGGAATTTACGCCTTTGGTGCTAGTCGCCAGCCCCTGGACTATGGAAGGCAGGCATGGGGTACTCACGGCATGGGACCCGAGGACAGGTCGTGACAAATTGGTATCAGAGGAGTCGGTTCTACCGCAGAACTTATAACTCTGATATTTTCTTTCTGTGAAGCAATAGTGTTAAGGGTACCGAGTGTGGTCTTCAGTTCAGGGAGTCCAGTGTTGGTGCGGGCAGCCGACGTATCCATACACCAGGACCCTGACAACTGATTTCCGACTTTGTGCACGAAAACACTGATTGCGTGTGTGTTTTCAAAGGTTTTCCCTTAAAACTGCTCAAACCAGGTCCGCTCACCAGGTATAATCGTTTGACCATGTTACGTTGTTTCTTTCAGGAAGCCTTTTCTCAGACGACCAGCTAGAGCCCCGAGAGTGGTTCGTACTGACAGCCCGCCGAGCGACGTGGCCTTAGTACATGGCCCTTTTCTTGTTGAGGAACTAGCGGTACTACTACCCGTTGGGCCACCGATGCCACCATCCCCAGCAGTAGAGGGTGCACGTCGCTTGAGCGCACTGCACGAGTTCCAGCACCAGAGGCCACCAAGGTTCCAGGGAGGGATGGACCTGCCGGTGGCTGAGGATTGGCTGGAGACTGTGGTGAGAGTCTTCAGGCTAGTGGGGATGCCGGTAGACTTCATTGTGATCTTTGCTGCCAGCCTCCTTCAGGCAGCAGCAGGTAGGTGGTGGAGCCACTTGTTTCAGTTTTACGATGGGATGGCCTTCGCATGGGAAGAATTCGAGACCTTCTTCAGGGTGGAGTTTGTGACAGTAGCTCTACACCCCGAGCATGTACATGAGCTTCTGCCTTTGCCGCGTGTTTTTCTATCAGTAGCTGAGTCATCTGTGGGCAGTAGACAGATGATGCAGAGGTCCAAGAGGACCAGACCAGCAGTTGGACGATCTCGGGTTTTAGGACCGGTGGTGCGGGGCACCTGGGGTGGGGTCAGATCCAGGCGTGCCAGAAACAGACAGTGTTACTCATGCGACGGGAAGGGTCACTTGGCACGTGACTGTCTGACTCCTCGTACAGTTGATCCGCAGGCGTTGGAGGAGCCACCAAGGCAGTAGAGCTCCGGGAGCAGGTGGACATGAGCAGAACTAGTGGATACGTCCCTTGTACTTCTAGTTCCACGTTTTTGTTGTATTCATGTCTTTGTACTATGAGCTGCAATATTAAAAAGACACTTATCTTTGTTTTCATTCTTGTCCTTTTGTTTGGTTGATACTGAGTGGTCCCTGTTAAAACTGTTGACTTGACCCTCACTTTCGAGATTTCTACTGGAGGAGACCCAGTGACCTCACACTGATGCCGACAATGTAACTCGACCCTTGGAGGCGAGAGTGACAGTTGGATCTCTTAGTAGTTACGTTGAGGCCTTACGACGTCATCCATGGCATGAATGCGTCATTCATGTCAGGATTGACTGTATTAGGCAATGGGCGTGGTTTAACCCGGGGATGAGACCGAGTTTCTCTTTTCGGCAAAAGATAAATTTTAGCAGCTCTTTCAGATCATAGGCAAAGTAGGTGCAGATCATCCAGGAGCGGATGAAGACTGCACAGTGTAGTAAGAAACAGGAAACCGGCTCCAGTCTTAGAGACTCGAGCGTGTTAAATGTTAAAGAAGAGGAAGCTTAAATGAGAGATGAGTCTATGAAGCAGCAGACGTGGAGGCAGAGCTATGAGAGCATCATGAGGTGGTGTACATCCTAACATGGTACAACCACCCGCCTTAGTTATTCCCGCCAGGCTCAGGGAGCTGGAGGGCGAAGGAAGAGTGCGGCTACATGCGGTCAAGGAGTGTGACCCAATGGCTCTAGAAATGATTCAAGGGACAGTCTGTTTCCACTACTAGCTACTGTAGTAACGGACGTCGATACGAATCATTCATTTCTTTCACAAATATTGTTCCAGACCTAGAGTTTCCGGTAAGCCGTGGACTTGACCCTCACATCTAGAGATACCTTGGGAGGAGACTCGATAATCACACTTATGCCGACGATGTGGTCAGAACCTTGAGGCAAGAGTTCTGGTTGGAAATCTCTTGGTGGTAGCGTCGAGGCCTTATGACGTTAGTTTGAGTATGGAATGGGCAATAACTGTTCATACTCAAATTGATCGTTTTAGGAAAACGTCGGAATGAGTTTTCCTTATTCGGCGAAAAAGAAACCCTAGGCAGCACAAGTTAAACTCATGCACGGGAGGGTGCGACCGATCACTCTTGAGTCGGCCAACCTTACCCTCATGGCGGCAGTCATTTCGAGTTCCAGTTCTAACAGGAATTGGAGACCTCTAGAGTTCGAGGATGATAATCACATCCTTATACGGGTCTCACCTCGACGAAGTTTACAGAGTTGTGGCCAAGGCGGCAAGTAAACTCTGAGGTTCAACGGACCTTTCTAGGTCCAAAACCGGGTAGGCGAGGTGGTTTACTGCTTGACCCATCCACCTCAGTTGCACCAGGTGCACAACGACTTCCACGTATCTCAACTGAAGAGATACATGCTCGAACCTTCGCATATCATTGACCATGAGGAGCTGGACGATGGCGATGAGGTGTTTTCCACGGAGGTTCTAGTGGGGATCAAGGATCGACAGGAGCAGATCCTACGAGGATGATCGATTCCTCAGGTGCACTTTCTCTTGCAGTACGGAAACCACCGGGTGAGCACATGAGAGCAGAAGGCTCAGATGTGTGCTCTGTACCACTTTTGTAACCTTAGTTTGTGTTAAAGCTTTACGAGGACGTAAAGCCCTGAGGTGGGAGTAATGTAAAGACTCGTAAAATTCAAGGGAAATTTTTTCTAAATTTTCTTTGGAATTTTACAAGAACGTGGTTTCTGACGGCACATGATTCCGAGGCCCAGAGTGCCTGGAATCAATTTCCGAAGTTTGGCTCGGGTACGTTCAGTGAACGAATGAGCGGGTTTTCCTATCTTTTGAACCGGTGCTCGAAATTGAAATCCGATGGCATCGATGAACTCACAACGCCGGTAATAGCTTAAGGGAACCTTTACCGTAGTTGCGTTTGTGCGGGAGAAGAAGTTAATATTTGGTGATTAATTAAATAAAGTGAATAAAATTGTTAAATCAATTTTATTTCATGTTATGTGGTTAACTTCTCCCATGGGAAGTTGGTGGTGGGCCCACATCCATCCAACTTCCCATGTGTGGATATTTG
Source organism: Viscum album (assembly GCA_963277665.1). NCBI lineage: Eukaryota > Viridiplantae > Streptophyta > Magnoliopsida > Santalales > Viscaceae > Viscum > Viscum album. The sequence continues at coordinate 1,671,174,965 of OY728158.1, forward strand.
GAAGGGTGGGGCCCACACGAACCCCCACCTTTTCAAATTCCTTAAACTCCCTAACCCTCTTAACCCCTCACTTTCCTAACACCTCTAAACCCCCCATTTAAGTTTTGTTAACTTATCACTTCATTAATTTTATAACATCTTATGTTAATAACTTAAGTGAGTAATATGTGGGTTTTGAATTTTCAAACTCTTGAAATTCAAATGGTTAGGTTGTGTTAATAAAATAAGACTTGGTCTTATTTTATTATTGTTAGAGTTTTGCAACCTTGAGAGGATTGGGGAAGCCGTCTTCTTCTTCTTCAACCTCGACGAAGAACGTGAAGAACACCGTTCTTCAACGAAGAAGTTCTCCGCCGAAGAACACGATTCTTCCGTGACGCCGTATCCGCGATGCGACATTCTTCTTCCGCGTCGTCTCTTCCGCCACGGTTTTCCGCGACGAAATCGCCGTCAACGACTTCAAATCCTCGCTTCGCGACATCGACGTTCTTTTCCCACGACGCCCGACCTCCGCGACGCTCGTCTTCCGCGGCTCGTTGACAAACACCATTCCTGAACCGAGGTAGGGGATTATTTTATTTAATTATTTTCCGTTCATGAATCTAGTTTATCGATTATCATGGATTTTCGACTAGATGATATCGTTTAACGAGAGGGGGGCCGGACCACACAAACACGACCGAACCCCCTCCTATGTTCATGTTTGATTCTTTGTTGATGGAACGGAATGGCGAGGTGTCGTCGCACCACGCGGTAATCACACGACATGTATTACGCGACGCCGTCGCGCCGCGTCATGGAAGGAAGTTTAAGAACGCGACGCCGTCGCGCCGCGTTGAAGAAAACCAAAGAACCAAGGTCGGAGTCAGGCCGCGTCGAAGGGGCGCGGCGCCATCGGGTTGCCCTGGAAAACTACAAAGACGACAGTTTTTGTTTTGACATGTGGATTGACGGGCGATGACGAAGCAGACCGTTTTTGCGTTTGCATCCCTTCACAGTGAAGGTGAGGTCCCGGGGGGACCATAGGCGAAGACGGCAGGAGGAACGGACAACCGGAATGAGTCTGGTGGTCCGAAGAAGGTGGCGGTGGCGCGCCGTCGGAGGGTTGGCGGCCAGCGGATCCGCCACCGGCCTCAATTAGGGGCGGGCGAGGGAGTCGCGCACCCCTCTCAGCGAATCGGCTCGACCACGCTGGCCGAGCCGCGGCTGGCTGGCCGAGCCGGACCGAGCCGGACCGGGCGTTCGATTGACGCACCGTCTGTCTCATTGTTTTTCTCTTGATGAGACAGAACTTTTGGCATACTGCGCCTGAGATTTGGATACAGTTTGATAGTGTCCGGGTTGGATCGCACCCGAAATCCAACAGGGCCCCTGGAACGGAAAAGCTGATATCTTTCAGACAGGACTTTTGTTTAATGAACCGTCAGCGGTGTTGTTGATCATGTTGAGAAATGGTCCCAATGAGTATACCCTATGAGAGTTCTGGGTACAGTTGAGATACAGCCGGGATTGGTTCGCTCACAAAACCAACCGGGCCCCTCGGATGAAAAGGCTAGAAACTCACAGAGCGGGCGTCCGATTGACGCACCATCTGTTGCATTGAGAACCCTATGACGAGGCGGTCCTTGAGATACTTCTTCGTGGGACTTTGAGATACTTGGAGTATCGACCAGTAGCTCTTGGATCGGACCCTCCCAGAGACGAGCGTACGGAGTACGGAGACCGTGTAGCTGGCTGAGACCTGACGACTGCTTGACCGACTCGACTTGGAGTGAGTCGACTAGCCCAGTGGACGGAGAACTACTTTGTGAGGTGCAGTCCCATGGCGGACGGAGCACTACCTGTGTGATAGTGCAGACCCATAGTACTGGTCCGGAGAGTACCTCAGCAGGCTACTAGGGGGTGTGCACTACTGTGTTTGGGTGACATACCTCGGCGGGAAGCACTACTGTGTCTGGGTGGCTGACCCGCAGTACTCGACATGAGGAGTACCTCAGCAGTCTTAGGTTAGTGAGCAGTACCTCGGAGTGGTGACAGGACCACTGTACACTCCAGAGACGGAGCTCTTTAGCAGTTGCAGTTTCGATAATGAAAATCTTGGTTTGAGCTGAGACTTTTGACCTTTGTGTTTACCTCATGATTGAGATGGGTCACTTGATAACTTAGGTATATGTATAGGCATATACCTGGGTAGTTGTTATCCGTTCATTTCATGATCCTTGTGTTTCCTCATGGTTGTGATGGGTTACTTGATAACTTAGGTATATGTATGGGCATATACCTAAGTAGAGGTTATCTTTTGAGATCTTTTTTGTGGTTGTCCTTGTTGGTTTTAGAGAGACCTTGAGGGTCTTGGGGTCCCTACTGAGTATCGTTATACTCACCCCTGCATGGGCTATGCCCGCACCTCGTTGTGTTGGTTGCAGACGACGGGCAGTGCTGACAGAGGCCGAGTGTTCGAGGACTGGACGGTACCCGGAGGTGGACCACACGACGAGTCAGTATCTGGAGGAGGACATCACGGCGAGACGACACACAGAGGTGGTTGACGGGCGAGAGCGTTGAGGAGGCTATCTGTACCTACCCTCCAGGTAGGATCTGAGAAGGACGACCCAGGAGCTGCTTCCTTCTTCCAGTTGTTGCCTTTTTCTGTTTTACTTTCGTTTAGTTGTAGTTGTACTTTCTTTTGGGTTTGTATTCTGGCCCATTTACTTTTCAGCACTTCTCTTGTACTTAGTGTTTACTTTTTCTGCTTGCTTACTCTGTGTTGCTTGTTTTCTTTTATAAAGGCAATGTCTTCCCAGTTATTGGGGTTTACGCCTTTGGTGCTAGTCGCCAGCCCCTGTCCTATGGAAGGCGAGCTTGGGGTACTCACGGCACGAGCCCCGAGGACGGGTCGTGACACCCCACACTGAGTTAAGACAAGGACTATACTACACCAGTGTGTCAATGTACTAGAATGCAGTAAATACACTATTTATTTGTGTGCTTTATAGATTTCACTCTGAGACTGGGGACACTCAATTTTATAATTATTTATGAACGTTTCACTGCTTATCAAGGGTCACTCCCTCAATTATCTCTCATTACTCACTTCTTCAAGGAAGGAAAACAAGTTTTTCATACACGAAAATACAAGAACAAGCTCACCTTTGTCATTATTTCACTAATTGTATACAAGTTATCATTATTCTCCATGTAATTTATTCTCTTCTCTAGAATGTTTTGAATGAAACCATGAATAAAAATAAACTTTACTTAATGATATTTAATGGGAAATCAAGTAATATCTTCTTATTCTTCTTTGGAAAGATATTCAATGTGTGAAAAAAATTCTTTTACTCTTCTCACTCTTTTTCAGAATTCAATTTACTATATAATATTTCTATTTTCATTAATTATTCCATTATTTTGAAAAAAAATCTTCTCATATTTATAAATAATGTTATTTCTATAACTTATTCTTCTTGAATTTCATTTCAATAATCAAATAAAAATTCTACATCTTTCCCAAGATTAAAATATTTAATATTACTCAAAAAATCTTGTGGAAATTATTCTATATATCCTATTGAAATTTTATTCAAATTCATCCATCCAATTCCCAAATCTCATAATTTAATTATAGGAAATTCATATATGGAATATTTTTTGACTTAAACTTTTTTGTAGTATGAACATTAGTATCATGGTGCATTACCTTTTTCAAGACACAAAATCACCTTAAAAAATTCATATACAATTATTATCTTAGGAATTTTTAAAATTTATCATTTAAAAAATTTGAATATCACTAGAGATATAAAATAACATATTGATAAAATATTTTCAGATACTCAGTTTGAATATATTACACAAAAATCGCACATTAATTCATCAAATACATATATACGTATTTTCATTTAATATTTCAAGATCTAAAAAAATATTTCCCGACTAATTATCTATGAATTCCTACATTTTATTCTCCCCAATTATCATCCTAGGATACTTGAGTTAATTTTCATGATATTATTTTGACATACCATATAACCATCAAGTTTCTCTGACTGATGTATCTTATGTATCACCATGCTTTTTGAAAAACACTGATGTGATAATAGGTCATTCTTACATATCAACAAGATGAGTATTATATATTCCTTGAATAACATGAATTAATTTTATATATCACCAAGGTAGATCTTATATAACTAGTTAATCTTGAAAGATAATATGATATATCACTAAGGTGAATATTACATGAACCTTTTTAAAATCCTATTTTATATTATATAGAATTGAAAATTCAAAAATTAATTGTAGGTATTGCCGAGATGACTCTTATGTATTCATAATTTATTCTTATGTATATATAGAGATCCAATTTGTTTCTATAAAATTTGAGGTTTCATTGAGTTATTATTTTATATGCCTTTTCCAATTATTCTCTTCTAAAGATCTATACATTTTATCTTCCATAAAATATTTTTCCTCATCTCACCATCTTTAAAAATGAACTCCATATTTCTTAACTTCTATCCTAACTATTTTTATTATGTAATATGTTGTGTTTGAATGTTACCTATTCAATAATAAACACCAAAACTTATCTATTTTTGGAACATCTCAACTTATTAAATAGGTCTATATATATAATAGTTATTACTTCTAGAATATCTCTACAATTAAACTTTAAAACATACCTCTTTCAGTGCATAAATAGGTTTATAGAATATCTAAAACCCAAAAACATAACAAATGGATACTGAAATATTATTTTGGAGAACATTGTTCATCTGAAAAAGAATTATTGATAGTAAAATGATTGGATAATACTGTCATTATATTTTACTAATTTTTAAACGTCTAGATAATATATTATATTATATTAGTGTATGAGAAGTATAATCAGTAAAGGTGTTATGGGAAAAACATGTTCACTGGTTCGTTACACAATGAATTAATATGTTTGTTTCTTACTTGATTATATATATAGTTTTGAACCAAATTATTGGAGTTGAAAATTATTATAAATGTATTTTATATTTTAACATAATTCTCATTCACTTATAGGTGTTGAAGATATTTGGAGAAGGAAAAAAATATCTGGAGGATTATGTCATGAGTTTGAAGTTAATGGATGGAATTTAAGTGGTTATAAAATCAATTTGAATCATGAAAAGAAAAAAACATCTTATAATAATTTTTTAGAGAATATATAAAACCAAAAAATAGGAATGGTCATTGAGATACAAAGTCTTTGAGTTCCATAATATGTTATGGAAATTTAACTCACTTTGGTTATATAAGGACCTCAGAATACAAGTTGGATTTACCAAGAACCACATAGATAACTATTAATTATATAGAATAATAAATAACTAACATTCATAATCGATGGACATACTATCTATATAGAGGCCATTGAGATTTTTTATTTCTATAATTAGTTATAGGCCATGATATCTAAGATAAAATATATTTTCATTGACTATGTATGGAACTTTGTGTATGAACTTAAAGGGGTGAGACCCCTAGGATGAAAATTGTTTTTGTAAATAAGACCAACATGGATAATAGTCTCTTACCTATAAATCTCACTCAGTGGTAAACGAGCATAAAGAATTCATTTTATTGACTATAAAGATTCCATTTTTTTAATAGTGATGATAAATTTTATTTTGATAATTCTTTCCATGGTAGCTTATTATTATTATGAGATATATAAAATTCATGTTTAAACCAATTTATTTAATATGAATTTAGTAGTGAATTTGTATATTGTATAACTCAAAGGTTTTATGGATGAAAATAGTGTTGTTTAGGTATGGAAGCTGTAAAGATCCATTTATTGATTGAATCAAAATTCTTATTGATGGAACATCCATTGTAATAATGTAATAAGTCCATTTTTCTTAATCAAAAAATTGAATATTTTTTGGTTTTACAAGTGGGTTAGAAATCATGTTGTAGAATTTCTAGTGTTATATGAGGATAATAAAGTACTTTTTGTAAATTATATCCTATACTTAATTTTTATATTTTTGTGGTAATGAAAACCATTCTAAATAATATACATTAGTGAAGTAAACCACATACTATGTATTAATATCTATAAATATATATAAAAAGGATACTTGGACTAAGTGTAAATACATACAATAGTAATTTTCTAAATAGGATCATCATAAATAACTTAATGATAGTGAATGTACTATTGTTTTATGGTGTGAGTATTTTTAAGGATAAATATCCTTTAAATTGTTTATAAAGGGAAAAAATGAAAAGTATCAGTATGCTTAAACTATTAAACATCATGTAATATATGTTATGTAGTTGACTCAATTTATTGTATGTTTTTATCATTATTATTAGATAAAAAACCTATCTTGGTGAGAGTAACATGATTATAATAAAGATTATTTTTATTACTTACGAATATGTAAATATAGTTTAATCATTACCAGTGAATAAGTTATCATTATAATGGGAAAAACTGATGAAATATTTAAAACATATAAATATTATTTAAGGACTCAATCTTGTTTAATGTTTTACTTCAATGATGGTGATATTAGTTTTAATAGTTCCAAATGGTCCACCATAATGGATATAATAATATAGTTAGAGTAAAATTTTTCATTAGATACTATAATGGATGTTGAATGGATAAAAAATTCATTTATTAAACTTGTGGGTTTTCCTAGAATTTTTGGTAAATTGATCTATTTTACGATTTAAATGAATTTATTTCTCCATACATTGAACCCTAGTCTCACCTAAGGACCGGAAACATCCTTGAAAATATTATATCATTCAAGAAATAATTGGGAGTGATGATGTAAAGATTTTTTGGGTGTCTATAGTGGAGAATATAGTATATCTATTAACAAATCAATTAACAAAATAATTATCATATTATAATTGTGATAATCATGTAAAGTATATGTATATTAGATACAATGGAAATTGCATGTAATGGTGTTTATCCAAATAAATGTATCAAGGTTTTATTATATGGATATATCTATTTATCATTCATTCAGGTGTTATATGTATTTTACATTAAATATAGAATAAAAAAACCCTCAAAGTATAATTTTGAGTTATCTTTAATTAATGACCATCATAGAGTATTATGAGTTGAATTGACATGTTAGAATAATCTAGAGTAGAATCTCATATACAATACACACTTGACTCATAAAATAATAGTCCATGAATTGTTATATGGACTAATATTCTAAATTATATTTCCGATATTTCCATATGTATGGGCATAGATATACTTATGGGTGTATATTTAAATTAATCATCATTACCTAAGGTCATAAATTTATCTCACTTGTGAACCACCATAATTTGATACTTATATTACATGAACTTTGGGATTAATATAATAAGGGGTAATTTATTTTATTATTGACCATATGGTAGGCATCAACTCCCATGATTGAATTTTATTAGAAAAATTAATTTCTATTCTTAATTGGTTAACAAGTGATGTTATCATTTATATTGATGAATGATAAATGATGTATTTATTAAATTAGGTAAGTTTATTTTGTATAATTAATAATTTATGAGTAGACCTATAATATATTGACATATTCCATCTCAGGTGGTGGAAATAATGTCTTAGATTAATAAATAAAACAATTATAAATATATTTTATAAGGATATATCATATGGAGGACAAGCTGATATAGAGATATGAGTGTACTTGATTGAGATCATGCCACACACCTTTATATATTGAGTAACAATGATGATTTTATAGAGAATTAACTTTTAATACATTATGGATTAGGTAATTCATAATAATTTTAAATTATAAAAAGTCTCATTGGTTCACACATTAATCCATGGAATAAAGGAAAAAAAATTTATAAACATTTTTTCTAAATTTAAAAGTGTTTATATGATAATCGTATCCAATGGAGTTTGGTTAGACTCAGATATTTATGTAATTTGTCCTAAATTATAATCTAATTCAAGGAAGGTTATAGAATATTGGTTTCATGTAATAAATATTAAACCATAATGTGGTGCGAGTCACTAAATATTAGTTCTTTTATTATAATGTAATTTCATATTCTATATCATGGTGTTTGAATGACATTAGATATCATTTAGACACCTCTCCCATGATTAATATCATGTTTTTTGTAGTGTATGATACATATAATGATGGTGTGTTTATGACTAAGTAAATTTTAAAAGGGTTTAACAATTACTTAATAAATGAGGTAGTCATTATAAATGATACAATCGAAGAAGTCATGAGTATATTGTTTTAGAACATATGAAGCATAATAACTCTATGTGTCTCTTTCACTCAATTAAGGAGTTTTATTTAAAGGGAGTTCCTTGAAATTATTTTTTATACAATATATCACTATCTAAAAAGATAGAACATTCTTATGTTTTTTAATTTTCATTATCCTTGGTTGTGGTGATAATACATCATTTGAAGAAAAATAATATTTACCAATGAGTTTAGTAATCCCTTTTCAATAAGTGGATACCATTAAAAGAAGAATTAATTTTATTATTATTAATGGTTCTCTATCATCATCACTAATCTAGTGGGAATAAATATCAATAGTGAGGTATGCATTGTTTATGTTTTTTTTTAATTTTATAGGTTCCATTAATTAATACTCTTATAAATTTTGTGAAGATATGAAATGGTAGAGTAATATAGTATATAACAATTTCAAAAACTACACTACAATCCAAATTATATAATTATCTCACTTTTAATTCATATCACATGGAGTGATATAATTGTGTCACTATGTGTTTAGTGGCCCATATCACTTTATGATATATGGGATTTAGGGTATATATATCTTTAAAAATTAAGAGGGAGAAATCGCATGGAAGATGATGATAGAGAATATAGATTGTGAGTTGTCCTATTTGATGGATCATAAATGGGGAGGGAGGGGGATGTGGAATCTCCATTAAAAATAAATAAATAAATAATATTAGAAATATTAATATTAGAAATATTAATAATAAAAATAGTAAAATATTATATCCAAAGGACTCTTTCCACGGTTCATTATGTAAAACAAAAGATACATAGGGAGGATAGGTTCATATAATTAAAACTACCCTCAATCAATAAAAACAAAGTGTTTAATAAGTTCAAAAATAAATCCAATGATCATAATATAATAATATATTTCCATATTCAAATTCACCATATGTATCAAAATTATAGAAATAAGACTGTCGAGATATTGTAACCAGAATTATTTTTATTTTATAAGACCCTTCCTTTTAATAATAACATGAATAAAAATTGATTATATTATCTAGAATAAGTTTAAGGACACAAGTGTAATGAAATTATAAAATTAATATTATAAAGGTTTTATATCTCTATATAATAGAGATATCTAAAAGATATAGATTGTTTTGGACAGAGAGTATAAGTGGAATTGAGATCCATATTATCTAAGAAATTCACCAACACATTTAATTCTATAAAATTTTGAGAAACAAAAAAAATAAAATGTATAAAGTAAATATTCAATAACTCCCACTAATAATATAATTATTTCAAGAATTAAATTATGGGTTTTATTGAAATTAAACATTTCTAAATGCAATGAAAATAAAAACCTATTATGATAGGAACATTAATATAAAATAAAAGAAGAAGAAAATTTGAAATAAATAAGAAAATACCTATATCTATTATATTTATTTATATTTTTCATGTTATCCACTTAGAAATAACCCTTTTCTCTTTCCACCAAATGTGATAAACGATTATAGAATATTTGGACATCGTTGGAAGGATATTCTTTATATTCCAAAGAAATGACAGTATTCCAACTACTAAGGATTAGATAATAGGGAGACTAATTTAGAAATAATCTAAATAAGTCATGTCTCCCACAAATAAATCTTAGATTTTCTTTTATAGGCCTACTTCATTAGTTAATGATCCTCCACAAGGTTAGTCTTTCCTAAAGTTCATTAAAAACTCTTTTTTATTTATGTTATACATCTATAACATATTATCATTTATTTTAATTGGCAGATGAACTCTTAATTGATCACAATTCATTAAATAAATCATCATAGACTCTTTAAATTAAAGATAATGATAGTTAAGTCAAAGAACATGAGCCCGAGATATCCCAAATTATAATGATATTTCCATATTTGAAATCCCATATCATGGATAGGAATACATTATATATTATAAATATATACCTATGATATAATATTTATGTACATAACACTTTCTATAATTTCGCATCCTGGTTCACCAAAATAGTAAGAAGACTAGAGATTCCAAATGACTGTAGGTATGTCACACAATACATTAGAGGCTACTAACTTACAATAAGGATCAATCAAGAACACATGGATACTATACCCTCTATATGAGATAAATATAAATAATAGTTAAAATACCAATAAATCATCACCCACTATAACCACACAGTATAAAAATATAACAATACATGAACCATAATAAAATAACACATGTTATAACAATGTGTAACCCAATTTTAATGTTATAAAAGAATAATGACATAAGTTGGATTTATCATTATGTCGATTATACATAATATTATCCAAAGAAAATAAAATAAAATAGAAAAAAAATAGAAAATGAGTTTGAGTCACCGCCAAATCTCATATATCGATCGAGATAGCCAATAAGCTCATCCATCCATTATTGGACTCTTTCCCTAGATTTCATTCATCAACATAAGTTTTACGCACCCACCAAGGTGAACATGTAGGCTGTGAGAAACTTATTCACCAGGCCACTGAAAACTATGTCTCTGAATAAATCTAGAATATATAAGTTCATGAACAAAGTGATATTCCATAATAGTAACAATAAAAAAATATTCCACACAATAAAATACAAAACAAATCCCCTAGTGTGAGACCATACCTACTTCAACCCATTCCAATATCAGTGTAAATATACCACCCATAACAGAAACAGTCAGCATAAGATCTAACCTTATATCCCATATTAAACATAATAAACCAAAATTTTGAATAACAATCAATCATCATAATAACCAATAATCCCAACATGTAGTTAAAATGACATCCAATATCATACAATCATTGATTAAAATATAATTGGTTGATATATCTTCCAACCCATTAAAAAATTCCATAATTGAATGGGATCAATGTATCATTCCAAAACCAATGTTTGTAATGAACTGTAACGTCCCGGTTCCGGAAGCCACCTAGAGGCACCCCGTACCCGATTGGTCACATGGCCTCAAGCGCATTTCCCCAAATTCCAGAGGCTTCCAACTAGCAGCGAGGGCCTTGGGTGTGATAGTGAGGAAACTATGCCCTCATTGGTAGAGTATACAGAGGAATAAGAATAAACATACAACAGCGGAAGTAGTGAATAACCAACAATAATAACAGAGGAAGACTAAATCAATAAACTGGAGCAAATATGCATATATGGAATGGTGAAAAATAAAATTCTAGGAAAGCATCCAAACAAGTCACAATGCTGAAACACAATAGTACCAAAATAAGTACAAAAGAAAAGTAAACATATCCTCAGCATCGCAAGACAAATCTTGCTCCCATGCTCTCCTACTCTAAGAAATCAAGTTCCAGAAGTCGAAGGGCGCTTGCCCTTGTCTATACCTACAACAACATAGTCTGCTTGGGCCCAAAAGTATGGCCCAACTAGGGTGTGAGATAAAATCGAAGTAGGCATTCACTCAAAGATCCATTCCTAACAGTCAATGAGTATATGGCAGGTGAAGGTACAATAAGCAGTAAACATCAACAGCAATCAGAAGACAGTAAACAATAAGCAGTAAAACAAGATGATACATAGCAACAATCAATCCACAATAATCCAAAAATAGTGAAACAAACAACTAATAAGCTGGAAACCCACTGGGAAGTACTCACAACCATCCCCTCTGGTCCTATCCAAGAAGTACCACAACCCTCTGGGCAGTGCACTCAGCCTAACCCCTCTGGCTTGGTCATAAGAATTTATGAGACTCTCTAGGGAAGCTCACTCGGTCAATTCCCCTTATAGTCTAAGGTAGTCAGGGACTCTCTTGAGGAAGATCACGTGGTCTAACCCTCTTCACCCCAAGGTCTAGAGACTCTCTGAGGAAGCTATCTCGGTCAATTATTCCTATAGCCTCAGGTATACCACTGAATATCTAAGGAAGCTCACTCGGTCAATTCCCCCTCTAGCCTGAGAAGGATCTTAAAGAGATTCAAACAAGGTAAGACTCTTTGAGGAAGCGCACTCGGTCTACCCTCCTGTATTCTATAAAATCCAAGACTCTCTGGGAGCTCACTCGGTCCATCCCCTCTGTAGTCTATAATATCTAAGACTCTCCGGGAAGCTCACTCGGTCTATCCCTTATAGTCTATAGCACCAAGTTCTCTCAGCCCCATGCCAGTCAGTGCATAATAATTCTATAAGGCTAAAGTAAAAATATAGAGCTACTTGGCTATCCAAAGTACAACTATAGAGCTACATAGCTAACAGTCTACAAGGAAACAAGCATGTCATGAGTTTCACTTCAACCTATAACCGCAAGGCATGGAAACAGGTGTAACATCCAAAGGCAAACGAGACCCAAAGATCGTAAACAGAACAAAGCAAGGGAAAAAATACATCCAAGAACAACAAATTATCCTATAACAAAGTCAATTTACCTCTACACAAGCATACAAGCAAGGCAGGAAAACAACGAGGGAGAAAAGGTAAACACGTAATACCCCGTTCACGGGTATTGGTAGAATTTGAACATAAAACTCAGAGACTTTGAATGGTAAGTCACAAACCACCTACCTCAATCCTAGGAGATCGATATAATTGAACCATGATGTAAAATTCCCCCTATAACATCGTAGATCTGAGAAAACGCAGAAACTGTTCAACCTTAGATAACTTGTGAATGAGGATGAATTGGAAAACAAGGCTCAAGCAGAAGGAAGAACTCACTGATGCACTTCCAACACAATCAACCGTGCTCGAATCAGAGAACAGACGGATAGGCGGGATCTTGGGGAAGATCCGGCCATACAGGTCGCTCTCGGATGAACCAGACCTAGAAGAAGACGAATATGGTGAAGAGGCACGACCCCGGTCCGTTTAGTGAAAAAAAAGAAAAGTACATGGCATGTATTTTTAAAGTACACGGCGTGTAGTGGGTTTTCCGTACTCCACCAAAATCGGCATCCACGTCACCCCTACACACCGTGTGTGTGGCCCGGGCATGGCCAGCACATGGCTTTGAGCTGGAGAAGAGTACACGACGTGTACTCAGAAAGTACACGGCGCGTAATTCAAAATTTTCTAGAAAATCCATTTTTCCTTAAAAACACCAGAAAAGAAGGACATACCTGAAATGAAAATCCAGGTTCTTACAAACTTCCCCCCTTAAAGAAATTCGTCCCTGAATTTCCCTAGATGGGCGTAGAAGAAGAAACCTCGAACAACTCCGGCCACTACGATCAAACCTTAGCCTCCCTCTCCCAAGTCTTGTCCTATGCTCGCCCATGCTTCCATAGCACTCGTACCAGAGGAATAGACTGCCCTCGGAGAACCTTCGTATTGTGATCAAAAATCTGGATGGGATGCTCCTCAAACAACGCATCCCCTTCGATCTTAACCTCCTCGGGCTGAAAGACATGAGATGGGTCTGAAAAGTAACGTCGGAGCTGAGAGACGTGGAAGACGTCATGCATGGCCTGGTACCTCTAAGGTAGCTACAACCAATAGGCAACTGGCCCAACTCTCTCCAAAACCTCAAATGGCCCGACGTACCGTGGTGAAATCTTATCCTATCTCAAAATCCTCTTGTGTCCCAACCTCGGTGCGAAACACAGAAAAACCTGATCTCCGACCTCGAACTCCAAAGGTCGTCTCTGCAGATCAGTATAAGACTTATGTCAAGACTATGATGTAGACATATTCTTCCAAATTAGCTCTATCTGCTCAGAAGTCTCCTAAACAAGATGGGGTCCCAACAAAGCTACCTCTCCTTCCTCCAGCCAGCATAAGGGTGATTGGCATGGCCTACCGTATAGAGCCTCGTATGGTTCCATCAGAATGGTTTCTTAAAAACTGTTGTTTTAGGAGAACTCCACAAGAGGTATATGCTTCTCCCAAGAACCTCTGAAGTCTAAAATGCAAGCTCGGAGTATATCCTCAAGCACCTGGATTGTACGCTCGGACTATCCATCTTTCTGGGGATGGTATGTTGTACTCAAAAGTACCTGTGTACCCAATGCCTTCTGAAGTCCCTGCCAGAACTGAGAGGTAAAGTGCACATCCCTATCTGAAACAATGGAGTGTGTAACTCCATGTAGACGTACAATCTCTTGGATGTACAGTCATCCCAGATCATCGACACTGAAGGTCTCCTTGATTGGAAAGAATTGTGCTACCTTCGTAAGTCTGTAGACGAAGACCCAAACAACATCACTTCCCTAAGGTGACCTCGGGTACCCGGCCATGAAGTCCATCGCGACATCGTTCCACTTCATCTCCAGAATGGGTAACTCCTGTAAAAGAAGTGTTGGTCGCTGATGCTCTGCTTTCACCTGCTGACAAGTAGAACATCTCATGAAAAAACCAGCAATATCATTCTTCATACCTGGCCACCAGTACTGGCGATGAAGATCTCAATACATCTTGGTGATGCCAGGATTAACTTCCCAAACTGAGGAATGAAAATCCTGCATTACCTCCTCGCATATGTCTGCTGGCACCCATATGCGTCCCTGGAAACAGAATATCTCATCCTCTCCCACAGTCCATCCAGGAAGAGGGTCCCCTCCCGACACACTCTACCGCAGGACCAAGGCCTCTGAGTCTGATAGCTACCTTATTCGTACCCGATCAAGAAGAGAAGAGGTAACAACCACAGATGAAAGAAAGGTCTGTCCCTACCTGTCATGCACCTAAAGATGTATCTCAGAGAACAGAGCCATAAGCTTCCACTCTCTGCTGGCCTTCTAAACTCCCTGAATCTGAGTTCGTCTGCTCAACGCATCTGCCACTACATTGACCTTTCCCGGCGTATAGGCGAGCTTGAAGTCAAAGGACAGAAGATACTCAACCCACCTGCGCTGTCTCAGATTCAGATCACAATGATTGAAGATGTACTTGAGACTCTTGTGGTCGGTAAAAACAACAAAGTGCTCTCCCAGAAGATAGTGTCTCCAACAGCGTAAGTCATGAACAGCTGCTGCCAACTCCAGACCAGGCGTCAGGTAGTTCCTCTCATGTGGCCTCAACTACCGAGACCCATACGCAATGACTCCATCTCCCTGCATGAGCACGGATCCCATATTGATATCTGAAGCATCACAGTAAACAGAGTATCCCTTTCCCAGCTCTGGAAAGACTAGTATCGGGGCTGATGTCAACCTCCCTTTCAGCTTATGAAAGGTGGACTCACAAGAATATGACCATAAGAACTTCTCCCCTTTTTTTGGTCAGACCTGTCAACGGTGCTTCTAGGTGCGAGAAAACCTGAATGAAGCGTCTGTATTATCCGTCCAGCCCTAGGAAACTCCACACCTCAAGGACGTTCTTCGTATTCTCCTAAGAAACTACAGCTCTCACTTTATATGGGTCCACTGACACTCCTGTCTCCGAGATAACATGACCCAGGAATTGAATATGATCCATTCAAAAGTGGCACTTCTAGAGTTTAGCATACAGCTAATACTCTCTCAGTGTACTTAGAACAATCTCAAGATGTGGGGCATGGTCATGTTGAGTGTGAGGGTACACCAAGATATCATCCCCAAAGACCATGGCAAAGGATTCAAAGTACGGATGGAACACTTAGTTTATCAGTTCCATGAAAACTGTAGGCACGTTCGTAAGACCGAACGACATGAATGTATACTCGTAAAGACCATACCTGCTCCAGAAAGCTGTCAGAGGTATATCTGATTGTCTACGTGCAACTGATGATAACCGGACATCAAGTCGATCTTCGAGGACACCCAGGATCCTCGAAGCTGATCAAAGAGGTCATAGATCCTCAGCAAGGGATATCAGTTCTTGACTGTCAACTGGTTCAGCTTCCGATAATCCACACAAAGCCGAAGGGTATCATTTTACTTATTTACAAACAGGACAAGAGAACCCCATGGAGAAGTACTGGGTCGGATGAAACCCTTCGCATGCAACTCCTCTAACTTCTTCTTGAGCTCCTGCAACTCAGGTGTAGCCATCCTATAATGAGGAATTGACACTGGTGCCGCTCCTGGCATGAGCTCAATCGAGATGTCTACCTCACGCTCCGGAGGTAAACTTGAAAATTCATCTGGAAAGACATCCCTTAAATGATCCACCACTAGAGGAAAGTCTAACTGTGAAGTCCCCTGGTCATCTAGATAAAGACAGGAAATATGGGCTGTAACTTCCCCTATCCCAGGATTCTCTAGTCCATCTCTACCCGCCTGGACATCCCACTCACCTCTATGAAGGAATGATCCACTCTCTGGTGATATGAAACTCACCCAGCGGCGATAGCAATCAACGAATGCCTGGAAGGGAACCAACCAGTCCATACCAAGAATGAAGTCATAGCCCTTCATCTCTAGGACATAGAGGTCCCATAAGAAATGAAACCCCACAACCTCAAGAGGGAACTCTCTGCACTGACGTATGCTAGATTTCCTCATTCCCAACGGTGTGTCAAGAGTCAACAAGTCGGTAGACGAAAAGAGACAGATCCCAAGGCTCTCCACAACCGCGACAGAGATAAAGCTATGGGAAGAACCAGTATTGAAAAGAGATGAAGATAAAACTGAGGCTACTAAGATCGTACCTCGAACTGTAGAAGGGTCGGGATCCTGCTCCTGATAGGTCTGCTCCACGGCGAAAGACTGGCCTGCGCCGCGGCCCTATGCCCCTGGATGACTGCTCTGAGCTGATCCACACTACTGTCACTGATGACCTGGTGACTGACCACCATGGTCGCGACCTCCACCTCAGCCTGAACGGCCTGAAGAACTCCAGTTCCTAGACTGGTGGGAAACTGGTGAAGCATCTCCAGAACGACGGGTCATAGAAGAACCCCTACCTCTAGGTGAAGGTGAGAAGATGTGACAGAAGCGATGAAGATGGCCCATATTTCCACATGACCGACACTCCATCGGATCCCTCTGTCACTAAGGCCTAGTATGCCCACTACTACCGCACTGGTAGCATACAACCTGGCTTCCAGAAGACGCATCCCGCGAACCTCGATCTCCTTGTGAAGAATCTCTACGATGCTTCCAACTATCCGTAGGAGGAACACCAGCTCTGGATATTGAACCACCCTTGCTCACTACTCCAGAATCCCTCATATTGCGCTCAGTAATCAGTGCCTGGTTGACAATGGAGGATATCGAAGTCAGCTGGAAGATATTCACCTGGGAACGAATCTCCTTCCTGAGACCATCCTCGAACTTCCTAGCAAGGAACAACTCAACACCTGATGGGATCGGTGTGAAACACTATAGCTCAGTGAAACTAGATGAGTACTCCATAATAGAGAGAGTAATCTACTACATACTCATAAAATCTTGGGATCGATCGGCCCTCAGGGTCTCGGGATAGAAGTAGTCATAGAAGGTGCATCAAAACTCGTCCTAAGACATATCCGGATGATGCCCTGACCGTGAGATCACCTCGCACCACCTATTGGCTGTTTCCCATAGCATATAAGTAGCCAAATTTACCCTTTTCTCCGGAGGGATATCTAGGTGCTCAAAGATGGTCAGTGTGGCCTCTATCCACGACTCTGCAGCCTGAGTTACTCTATACCCTGAAAAAGTTGGAGGATGCTGCTGCTGGAAAACCCGCCTCAACTCAACCATCGATAGGGTAGGAGGTGGCGCTCCTTAGAAGGTATGCATCATCCTCAGTAAGTCCTCCCTGAACTGTGAATCAGTACCTGCGACTGGTATGACAGCTGGTGCCAAGGCTGGCTCGACTGCAGGATCGGCAGGAAGTCCCTGATCAACCATATTTGGCGTCTGATCACTGCCTGACAACAAACGTACAACCGGAGGAAGTCTCAGAGGCATAAATTTGAATGATCAAAAGTATACCTTAGATCAGAAAACAAGGACAGAGAACACAAGAGTACAAAACAGCAACAGGGGAAGAAAAACACACAAGTTTACATAACATGACTACACGACGTGTATAAAAACAACACGGTGTGTCTTCTCAAGCCACTGACATGGGCATGTACCCCTTCCCTACAGGTTGTGTAACACCTCAAACTACATGACGTATTGACCAAACACATGGAGTGTACTTGAATACTATTCCCCTACCCGAGTCTCTTTACACGGCTAACTCACACGGTTCAAACTAACCTCAGACTACACGACGTGTTCCCTAGGGACACAGTGTGTACAAGACACTGACTCGGAGGCCCGTGTTGTTGGTTACATGGTCCTCTACACGACTGGCCCATACATGGAATGTTCTGAATAAACACGATGTGTATAGGAGAAGGTGACACAGTCCCGTGTCATTCGTGACATGGATGGGTACCTGGGAAAGACTACACGGCATGTTCCAAAGAAACACAGCATGTCTTAGAGAAGGTCACGCCGACCTATGTTGCTTGTGACTTGGCTGGGTGCCAGGACAGAACTACACGGCGTGTTCTTCACCCACATGGCGTGTTCTACCCGAGCTTCCCTGACCCGTGTTATTAGTGACACGGCCGGGTACAAGGCTCAACACCACACGACGTGTACATACCTTACACGGTGTGCTCCTGACGTTATTTTCAAAACACTGTGTTCCTACACACACAGTCAGTAACACGACCTAAGAACTACACGACGTTTAACCAGAAAGTACATGCAGTGTATTCTGAATTTTTCTGGGTAGTAGCTCAAAAAATTCACAGAATCCCAGAAACACGGAAAACAAGGAAAAGAGGTTCCAAATTTTGATCCGTGAGGGCCCATACTCCCCGCGAATCAAAGCTTAGCATCCCCTACAGTCATGTACAAGAGAAAACAGGATCATGATCCACCAATTTCTGATTCAAGAGGGCCCATAACACCTCAATAATCAAAATTTGGAATTCATTTAAACAAATTACAACACAAACAATTCTATAACAAGCATCAGAGATTCTATCAAGGATCTATCACAACATCATGCATAATCTACACAACATCTATCACAACAGCATGCAATCGCTAATGCACCCTAAATGGCATGGCAAGAATGCATGGCATGCGATTTCTACAAGTACCTATATGATGCATGATATGACATACCCTCATCTAATTGGGTTGCGAAAAAAATAGAACTGTAATATCAAAACAATAACAGTACAAAACATGTGAATCACTTTAGGTGAAATTGTATCAACCGTAAAATCTCAAAAAAAGGAAACTGCAATAAATTAGGTAGTATAGATTTTCCCTGTACACAGGTTATCTACTCCTAGGCACAACTTATTACCAAGTACCAAATCCGTCATATCCCTGGATAAAGTCTCCAAATAGTAATGAAAGAGAGAAGAATTCCTCTAATACCACTTTGTAACGTCCCAGTTCCGGAAGCCACCCAGAGGCGCCCCGTACCCGGCTGGTCACATGGCCTCAAGCGCATTTCCCCAAACGCTAGAGGCTACTGACTAGCAGTGAGGGCCTTGGGTGTGATAGTGGGGAAACTATGCCCTCATTGGTAGAGTAAACAGCGGAAGAAGAATAAACATACAAAAGCGGAAGCAGTGAATAACAAACAATAATAACAGCGGAAGACTAAATCAACAAACTGAAACAAATATGTATATATGGATTGACGAAAAATACTACTCTAGGAAAGCAGCCAAACAAGTCACAATACTGAAACACCACAATACCAAAACAAGTACAAAAGAAATGTAAACAGCTCCTCGGCATCGCAAGCCAAAGCTTGGTCCCATGCTCTCCTACTCCAAGCAATCAGGTTCTAGAAGTTGAAGGGCACTTTCCCTTGTCTATACCTGCAACAACATAGTCTTCTTGGGCCCAAAATCATGGCCCAACTAGGGTGTGAGACAAAATCCCAGTAGGCATTCACCCGAAGATCTGTGCCTAATAGTCAGTGAGTATATGGCAGGTGAAGGTACAATAAGCAGTAAACAACAACAGCAAGGAGAAGATAGTAAATAGTAAGTAGTAAAACAGGATGATACATGGAATAAATCAATCCACAACAAACCAAAAATAGTGAAAAAAACAGCTAATAAGCTGGAAACCCACTAGGAAGTACTCGCAGCCATCCCCTCTGGTCCTATCCAAGAAGTACCACAACCCTCTGGGCAGTGCACTCAACTTAACCCCTCTGGCTTGGTCATATGAATTTATGAGACTCTCTGGGGAAGCTCACTCGGTCAATTCCCATTATAGTCTAGGTTAGTCAGGTACTCTCTTGAGGTAGATCAAATGGTCTAAAACTCTTATCCCCAAGGTATAGAGACTCTTTGAGGAAGGTATCTCTGTCAATTCCTCCTATAGCCTCAGGTATACCATAGACTCTCTGAGGAAGCTCACTCGGTTAATTCCCCCTCTAGCCTGAGAAGGTTCTTAAAGTGATTCAAACACGGTAAGACTCTCTGAGGAAGCGAACTCGGTCTAACCTCCTGTAGTCTATAAAATACAAGAATCTCTGGGAGCTCACTCGGTCCATCCCCACTGTAGTCTATAATATCTAAGACTCTCTGGGAAGCTCACTCGGTCTATCCCTTATAGTCTATAGCACCATGTTCTCTCAGCCCCGTACCAGTCAGTGCATAATAATGCTAAAAGGCTAAAGTACACCTATAGAGCTACTTGGCTAACCAAAGTACACCTATAGAGATACTTAGCTAATAGTATACAAGGAAACAAGCATGTCATGAGTTTCACTTCAACCTATAACCACAAGGCATGGAAACATGTGTAACAGCCAAAGGTAAATGAGACCCAAAGGTCGTAAACCGAATAAAGAAAGAGAAAAAATACTTCCAAGGACAAAAAATTATCCTCTAACAAGGTCAATTTACCTCTACACAAGCATACAATCAAGGCAGGAAAACAACGAGGGAAAAAAGGTAAACACGCAATACCCCGTTCACGGGTATTGGTGAAATTTTCACATAAAACTCAGAGACTTTGAACGGTAAGGCACAAACCGCCTACCTCAATCCTAGGAGATGGATATACTTGAACCACGATGGTTAATTCCCCCTAGAATGTCGTATATCTAAGAAAACACACAAAATGTTTAACCTTAGATAACTTGTGAAAGTGTAAGAATTAGAAAACAAGGCTCAAGCAGAAGGAAGAACTCACCGCTGCGCTTCCAACGCAATTGACCATGCTCAAATCGGAGAATAGATGGAGAGGCGGGAGCTCGGGGAAGATCCAGCCGAATGGGTTGCTCTCGGACAAACCAGACCTAGAAGAAGATGAATATGGCGAATAGGCACGACCCTGGTCTATTTAGTGAAAAAAAGAAAAGTACACGATGTGTATTTTTAATGTACACAACGTGTAGTGGGTTTTCCGTACTCTGCCAAAATTGGCCTCCATGTCACCCCTACACACCGTGTGTGTGGCACGGTCACGACCAGCACACGGCTTCGAGCTGGAGAAGAGTACATGACATGTACTCAGAAAGTACACGGCGTGTATATATAAATTTTCCAAAAACTCCATTTTTACTTAAAAACTCCAGAAAAGAAGGACATACCTGAAACAAAAATCCAGGTTCTTACATGAACGGTAAATATGTCTTATCCCATAGAAAATACAAAGAATGTTTAGGCACAATATCTAACCCCACTAGAAAATCTTGGGTGTATTTCCATAACACCCTTTCTAATGGACCAAATAAGGAATCAATGGGAATAAAATCCCATAGAACTTCAAAGTCTAGGGTGGATTGGTATAAAATCCAACTCCCTCACCGCATACCCACATGAATTAATATAATTAACAATTCAAATTAATTATATAACATGAATTATAATGAATTTACATAACACCCAATCCCATTTCTATATGAAATATGAATTGCAATTGTATCTAATTCTTTTTATAATTATGATTCGGATTATTCACTACACAACCTCATATTTCCTAATAATAATCTAAGATCTTATAAACCTGAGACTTTTTATACTTTTATGATAATTCTCTCTACCGCCCCATTAGAAATGTAAGCTAACCCATCCTTAATAATGCAAAAATCACATCTCAAGGTTATCCCAATGACAACCTTTCACAAATATAATACCCCCAACATTAATGGATACTCTAAGGCCACTTAAAAAGTCACATTAAGCCAACAAATATTAAAGGACACCCCTTATAGGTTTTAAAATCAAATTCCATCGCACTTACTACTTTATTCATGGTCATCAACAACCATGAAACACAAGAATAACACTCAAGGAATATCATATGGGCTAAAAATATCTATTAGACAAAAAACATGCATGGAAACAAATTTTGGTTCTAATACAAGTCATATGCACATAATTCTTTAACAATTATGTCATGATACCACATACCTTGATGCTATAAGATCCAAATTATAAAATATCACAAAGTGGTTTAGTTTCAATTAATATAAATCCTTAATTCTGATGAAACCCCCAAAATTTAGGGATTTTAGGTGAACAACATCAATTTAGCATGGGAAATATATAATAAATAGATGATAAAGAATTAGATCCCCACTATTAATAAAATACATCAATCAAAACTTTATTAAAATAGAAAATTAAGAATATATCTACTTTTAAAGGATAAAAATCAAGGAAGGGGGGGGGGAGATATCATTTGACTTATAATAAGAGTAGAAAGAAATATTTTAATAAAATCACTTCCCTTAGAATTTGTGAAATTGATTCTTTAAAATAGCAGTTCAAAGATTACATTGGAATTTTTTTGGACCACCATCAGAATTATAGTGGTCCACCAAGGTTCTGGTTCACACCCATTAAAGGGGACATAACTCCTTTCTAGGACACCAAAAACTAAATAGTCTCAAATTGGGCATCTAGTGGAAACTATACTCCTCGATAGTGTTTTGTAACACAACCTATTTTATCAGAATTTTATATTGAGCCTCCACGAATCCCATCCACAATTATGTTATTAATATGTGGAAACCTATATTTTATATGGATATCATGATAAATATTAGTCTCACCTGGGTAAATAGTCTATCCCAAAGAATGTATTTACCACATCGACTCCTCCCATGTGCTAATTGGGACAACAATCCAAACTCAAATATATATAAGACCCCATTATCATAGTGAGTCCAATATAGTGATAACTCATTAAAATATATGTTTTCCCTTATCACTCAATAATAAATTATAAATAGTTTAATATCCTTCACTCTATCAAGAATTGAGGTGGTGATACTTTGATCTATAAGCACATCCCTACCCAAATACCTATGGTCATTATGATACATATTTGTAAATTGGATGATTAGATTCCACTCATTTCTGGACTCTTGAAACAACTAATATCGATTATTATTACAAAATCTTTTGGCCATGAAATTCCCCTTCCCATGAGTTTACATAGTCATAATGTTGAAGGATTGAAGGTACTCAATTAACTTTCTCTGTCAGAGGCATAATGTTTATTTTGAGGAAATGTGCTTAAAACTCTTGAGGTCAACATAGACTGTGAACCTCTAACCTAAGAAGTAGTGATAAAAACCTCATATCATGTACATCACTATCCCTAACTCCATGTCATGGATCAGGTGATTCCAATTATGTGTCATAATTTGGATATATTCATAAGAAACTTCTCACTCATACAATATCAATACTCTTATAAACCAAAATATTAATTCATTGCATTAAATGGTAAACTCCTTACCCATATCAAATTAGGTTAAGATCAACATGTTAATTTACTTCCTTTTTTAACTCCTAAAAGGATCTCTCATAATAATCAAAACATTCAAACTTCACCCATGTAATGAATCCATATAACGAGGCTTAGTTTTTATTAATTGTTTTTTGAGACATTTTAAGGTATTTTTCTATATTTAGAGGATTTAGTAGAGGAAGTGGATCTCTTTTAAAGGAAGTGATCCTAGAGGTAGGAGTCTTCTTAGGAGAATACTTCTCACTGGAATCCCATTAAGAGGCCACCAGAAATCTGGTCGCCAAGGTAGATGCTTTTAACTATACCACTGAGGGTATAGTGGGGGTATAATAGAACCATGATAGAACATTGGAGTTCTTAGTGATTATTAGGGTTTCATTTCAAATCCATTATTAGGAATATTATATCTAATTTATGGATATATTCATAAAAAGGCTGGTTAATTGGATGACCATCAAAAAAATATAATTTGTTGAGATTGTTGTACATGGAATCCAAGACAATTGTATATTTTCTAATATATAATGTAGTGTATATTTATGGGTTCCCTTGAGATAATGAAGATAACATGGAACAAATTTATATAATAATATTTCACTGTGTCTATACTTAAATTTTTTGGGTTAAAATGATGGGGTTTTCGACCATTTTGTATGATAAAATTGAGAGGGTTTTCCACTTATGAGTTATATGATTCTGAATAAAGTGTACCTTTGATATTGTATTAGGATATGGTATTTTATGTGTGAGACACCCAACCTTCTATTATATTATAATTTGAATTTTGAGGTATTATAATCCATGTCAGGATATCTATGAGATATATTTTACAAGTTATTTAATATGGTTGAGAATTACGATATGTTATATAAGGAACTGTGAGATATTTTGTAATATGTAAATGGAATAGAATTATATTCCCAAATTCCCTCGATATATGAAAGGTATGGGATGGTATTCCACCTTAACTTTAATATTTTCAAAATATTTGGAGGCAATATGGATTTATTTTAGTGTTTTTTATAGTAATGAATTATATTCCCATTTATTTGAAGTATCCTATAAATCAGGATGACATGACCACTAACTCTAATGTAGATAATCATTTTTTATTGTATGCCCTATTACCATTTTTTTGATCATGTCACAAGATGATATTCCAATATCTATTATGCTTCTCATGGAAATGGATGTTATTCATAGTATTTATACTTCCATGGAAGGCGATGATATACCCACTTCTATTAAGAGGTTTATTGGAATTTGATGATATTATAATATTGCTTTGTCATGTATTTGGAATGGGATGATACCCACAATTATTCATCAAAAAAGTATAGAAATGGGATGATATTCCCACTTTTCCATTGTACTCTATGAGGTAAGGAATTTTATACCCACTTGACTAGTATTTATATCACATGGAATGATATGAACACTTATTGAATATTGTGATGTTATAAGATGTTATGCCAGTCTGATAAGTAAGGGAACGTGCACTAGAGTCGATGAGTGATTTGGATGGATGGATAGAGTAAGATACATGATCAAGTGGGGATTTTAATTTATTATATTTTATATTAATCTCCATTATTTTATATATTTTATAAAAATTGTATATGAAGTGGTTATCCTATTTACTTATGGATGACTTGTATGGAATTACAATTTTTTCATCTTATTATAACTTATTATATATTTATTTATAGTTTCCCATAGTTGTAATAATCGTATCATTTTGTTATATTATTATGATAGTATATAATTATTATATATACAATTTTCCATGTTTATTTGATCTAGAGGGTATAGTATACCCAATTTACCTACAGATCCTCATCACTAGTGATTAGAATATAGTGTAAAATTAAGAATGCATAAGGTAATATGGAGCATGTGACTTGGGATTTTATAGGGACCAAGTTGGTTGGACACTAAAAAGTTATATCATATTATTATTTGGATTTTTTTTAATATTTAGGATTGGTATCTAGAGGTCAAATGTTGTTAAAACTTGGTATACACTTTATACTTTATTAATATTTGACCCCTATATTGGGAAAGTCCAACTTACCAAGGATGTGATTGTGTTTTTTGGTTTCCAAATATTATCATCATCATATTTTTACGAATTATGATATGTGATTTATGGTTTATTGGTTTACTCTTGGATCAAGGTTGAATAATTTGTTCATTAATCACATTCAACACATAAGATTCCCATGAAATTTATATGATTGTTCGTGATTTATTTTCCCGATTATGAAGATGGGTTCACACATTTATAAGGTCATAAATTATAAAACATTTTATTATATAAGTTATTGGATGAATTATTATATACCAAATTTATGTTCTATGGTTATTATGTTATTACTTGGTGACAGTTCATGTAGATATTATGGTTTTTTGTGGCAACCTTTGAGAGTGGGTATCTAGGGATAAAGAGGGAACCTCATTCATGTGATACATTGATATTATAAATAGTGTTTATAGTGTAAAAATATATAATTACACTTACTAATTTTATTAAATTTTTTATGAAGATTTAAGAAGAAGGTGTTTTGATTCTTTTTTTTACTATTACAGTGACATGCTACCGCAATTCCCTCAAGTTGAGTTCTAGGAGGTTATGTATTAGCATACCCCAATAACTGTAAAACTAGAACAAAATGTAGCATTTATAAATTATATTATATATAATATCTAATTGATTTTTATTATATTATTCAATCTATTGGACATGGATCTCAAGTATTTAGTCCATTAATATTATATTTAACCAAATATATCCAAATATAGAATCCACCACTTTTTTTTGGTGAGGGCGTACAACTAGAAATTATGTATTTAATTGTCTTTATAGAGTATCATTAATTATATTTTGATACCCCATGAGAGGAGGACTAACCTCATGAAATATATTCTATAAGGACCAGACAAGCTCTTTTGGGATATTCTATTCTAGGAAAATAGTACAAGGAGATAACCTAAAAGATTTTTCTCATTCATTTCATTGAGAAATTCTTTTCCATGATGATGAGGGTGATAAAGCTTAACTTTTTACACTTATTGTTTGTAGGTACATGTTATTGTTATATTAAACATATCATTTTAATGAACATATTCATTCTTCACCCACATTTAATAGTAATTAGATTACTTGGGATATCCTATTTTGAGGAATTCTTTATTCATTTGATATAGGTTTAGGTGAATGATTTCCTCCTAAATTTATTTTTTGAGGTAGTTAAATGATCCCTTCTTTATAAGAGGAACCAGGTGGGGAGTGTTATTTCTTGAAATTCTAGATAATATTTTTGATATTGGAATGGATCATCAAGCTATATAAATTGGTTGTTATGTGATTTTTTATTCTTTCCAAAGTGATGATAGGAAGGCAACATAGGGTCATGGATCATCTCTTCTACCATGAGGGAGGACTCTTAAAGAGTGTTTTCAATGTTTTATATTGGGGTATACTCAAACCATAATGTTAATGGACAATTATTTAGTGTCATTCATGTGAGAATATGGGATATTTGTAGTGATTTTGTTAGATTTCTTCTCATCTAGATTGTAATGATGGTCATGCTTAGGATCATGGATCCAAATTTTGATTAGGGACATTACCATAGTGTAGTAATTAGAGTTTTTATTACCATTTAATCCATGTAATAGGTATCAATTCCAAGAAGTATTGGAAACATGGTAGTGATTCTCATGGCTGTCAATAAATAAAATGATAAGGTAGAGTCACAAGGTCATGAACATTTTATACTACTGAGTCTAATCCTTCTAATCATGGTTTGGGACTATCAACTATTTGAGGCAAGGTTTAAGTAAAATCCATCCAAGCATCTATTTTATTTCATATGGTTGAATTTCTTTCATTTACATATTCTTATTTAGTTAATTATTTAGGGGTTGTC
Source organism: Viscum album (assembly GCA_963277665.1). Taxonomy (NCBI): domain Eukaryota; kingdom Viridiplantae; phylum Streptophyta; class Magnoliopsida; order Santalales; family Viscaceae; genus Viscum; species Viscum album. The sequence continues at coordinate 1,671,202,805 of OY728158.1, forward strand.
GTGAAGTATCTATCTAGAATAATGAATATTGATAAGTTTTTATGAGAACCTCATGATAAGTAGTTATGAGAAACTTTTCAATTGATTTTTATTAGAGATACATAGCCTCTATTTGATCATTGTGATGGATTAATTAACACTATATAAAGTACACATAGATTTTTTTATCATTGATGAGTATATTTTTCGTTAGTTGATATTGATATTTATACCATTATAAAATAGTTCAATTGTTAGGTAGATAATTTTTGACTAGAATGTAGGTATATGGGAAACATTTCAACTAAATTTGTGAGTGTTTCTTTGTGAGGTGAGGATAAAATGGTACCACTAGTAATTCCTTCTATTTTAGATAGTTACAAAATAATTTTCTTCAAAATTCATTGATTTTTCTACCAATGAGAGTGATTGATATTAAGATAGATTAGATTCCAAATACAGAACACATGCTAATTATACTATACAGGATAACCCCTATAGATAATATAAAGATAAAGGTATAGCTATAATACTTGGAGGTGAAGGATTTGTTTTCCTTATAACTTATATTTGTATTCTCTATTTTTATATATTAATAAGTGATATGATTTTATTGTTTATGTGAATACTACCAGAGATCGAATGAAGTGATGATTAAGAACCATAATACCCTTCCTTATATTTTTAACCTATTAGATTATTTGAGGGAATACAATTGGATCTCTAAGATATATAAGAGGTCCAGATACCACAATTTACGAGTGAGTCCTTATGATGTTCCTAATACTACTTTCAAGAGAATGTATGGATTATATATGTTTTTATAATGTTATTCGGTCTGATGAAATTCCTAAAAATATATTATCTATGATGAATATATCCTAACATATATATTTATTCATTTCATATTTTATTTTTTTGATGGTATTTATAGTGAACTCCCAGACACGAGGGGTCCATGATCATTATTTGGAGATATTTCTGAGCATAATAAGGGAAAATATAATATATTCAAAGATATTGAATTTTCTTTTCTATATTAGATAAGATTACTTAGAGCATGGTAAATCAGAGGATAGAATATTAGTAGAACCATAAGAAGTCCTTGTCGTGGATTCATAAGAGAGACAATAGAATGTCTTCGAGATTCATAGTTTCTAATGATTATTAGGTTTCTATATGATATATTTAATAGAAATATCAATATTTTAAAAACTTATAGATACTCTAGAAAATAAGGGGTGTAGTATAAGTTTTCTAATCCCTATGATAGATCCCCTGGAATTTGATGTTCTAAATACCCATACCATAGTATCATAGATTCGGTGGTTACTTTATTAAATTAACACTAGATACAATTAATTATATCCAAAATGATTTAATAGTTTATTAGTTATTTAAACCTACATACATGCTTGAAACCTTCGTTACATTTGAAAACATACAATACAACATAGATTTTCCTTTGAAAATACATTTATTCCCTTTTTAATATCGTGGCATATTAATCATAATACACTTCCTGGAATCCAAAATAAATGAAAAAAATAAATTTATTGACTCTAATACTCATAAAGGGTACGAATATAATGGAATATATCATGAAAAATAAGGCAAAATTAATATGGAAATTTAAATTTGCTAAAAAAAAATTCATTTAATCAATAACTTGAACATGAAGAATGCTATGGCATGAATAAATTATGATCAAAATAATGACATATAAATAATCACAAGAGCTTGAATATTATCCATGTATATTATAACTAATAAAAAAATCACATGGAAATCAATAATATTCTCATAATGGGGGAATTCATTATTTGGGACATCATAAACATAACATCAAGGCCTCATGCTAAAACATCTTACATAAATGTGTAAGGCCTTGACAAAATACCTAAGTTAGTTTGTCTCATGAGGCCTACCAATGCATCGTGGGGATATATAAGGCCCCTCCAATCACTTACTAAGTCCAATTCATTACTCATATAAAATCGGATAAATATATCAATATAATCTACATATTGAAAAACTAGAATAAAAAATGTTAACATTTTCCACAATCAATAGACATAGTCATAAACAATGCATACCTAACTATTGATATTTATTCCCACTATATTAGTGATGATGATAAAGAACCATTAGTAATAATAAAATGACTCCTTCCTCTAATGGTATCAACCTATTGAATCCAAATTATAGAAATACAATTTTTGACATATTGTAACCATAATTATTTTATTTTGAGAAGACCCTTCCATTTAATACTAATTTGAATAAAAATTGATTCTATGAGTTAAAATATGTTCAATGACCCAAGTGTAATGAAATTATAAAATTCAAATTATAATAGTTTTATATCTATATATAAGAGAGATATATAAAAAATCTAGAAAACAAATTAGGGATAGACATTATAGGTGGAATTAAGACCTATATTATATAAATAATTCACTAATAAATTTTCTTTTATAAAATTTTTAGAAACAACAAAATAAAATGGATGAAATAAATATTATATAACTAACACTAATAATATAATAATTTCAATCATCAAATGATGGGTTTTATTGACATTAAACATGTCTAAATACAATGCAAACCAAAACCTATTATTCTAGGAACATTAAGATGAAATAAAACATGAATAAAAATTTAGAACAAATAAGAAAATACCACTATATAGTATATTTATTTATATAGTTCATGCAAAACACTAATAAATAACCCCTTTCTCTTTCCACCAAAGGTGATAACCGATTATAGAACATTTAACATCCTTCCAAGGATATTATTTATATTCCAAATAAATGATTGTATTATATATATTAAGGATGAAATAATAAGAAGATTTATAATATAATGTAATGAAGTCATGTATCCCACAAATAAAACTTATATTTTTTTTATTGTCCTCCTTCATTAGTAAATGAGCCTCCATAAGATCAATATTTCCTAATGTTATTATAAAACAATTTTGTAATTATATTTTAATTCTACAACATATAATTATCTATTGTAATTTATTATTGAACTCTTAATTGGTAATAATTCATTAAATACATTATCACATACTCTTTAAATTTAATATAATGATAATTAAGTCAAAGAACCATGATACCAAGATATCCCAAATTATAGTGATATTTCTATCTTTGAAATCCCATATCATGGATAGAAATATATTATATATTATAAATATCTACCTATGATATAACATTTATATACATAACACGTTCTATAATTCCCAAGCATTGTTCACACAAATAAAAACAAAACCAGATATGCCACATGACTTCATGTATATCGCACAATACATTAGAATCTACTAACTTAATATAAATATCTATCAAGAACATGAGTAGACTTCACCCTCTACATTAGATAACTATAAAAATAGTTAAAATAATAATAAATCACCATCCCCAATAACCATAAAATATAAAATTACAACAGTTCATGAACCATAATAAAATGAAACATGATTTCAAAATATGTAATTAAATTTTAATTTTAAAAAATAATACTTACTGAAATTGGATTTATAATTATCTCAACTATTCATAATATTATCCAAACAAAATGAAATAATAAAGAAAAAAAGGACATGGGTTTGAGTCAACATCCAATATCATATCTCGACCTATCCATACAATAGGCTCATCCATCCATTATTGGACCCTTTCCCTATATTTCATCCATAAACATAATTTTTACTCACACACCAAGGTTCACATATAGGCTATGAGAAACATATTCACCAGGCCACCAAAAACTATCTCCCTGAATAAATATAGAGTATACAAGTTTATGAACAAAGTGATATTCCATAATAATAATAATAAAAAATACATTTCACACCATAAAATACAAAATAATCCCCCTGGTGTGAGACCATACCTACTTCAACCCATTCCAATATTGGTGTAAATATATCACCCATAACAGAAATGATCAGTATATGATCCACCCTTATATACCATATTAAACAACACAAGATAAGATTTTTAATATTCATTAATCATAATAATAACCAATAATCACAATATGTAGTTAAAATGACATCCAAAATTATAAAACCATTGATTCTAATATAATTGGTTTATATATAATCCAACACATTAAAAAATTTCATGACTCAATGGTAATAATGTTTCTTTCTGAAAACAAAGTTTTGAATGTATGGTAAATATTTCTCATCCCACAACAAAGACAAATAATGATTGGGCACAATATCCAATACCAATGCTAAATCTAGGGTGTATTTTCATAACATCCTATACAATGGGGGAAATAAAGAATAAATGTTAATAAAATTCCATAGCACTTCAAAGTCCAAGGTGGATTGGTATAGCATCCAACCCCATTACCACATAACCACATGAATTAATATAATTCCAAATTAAAATTACTTATATAAAATGAATTATAATGAATTTACATAACACCCAATTCCATTTCTATATAAAATATAAATTTTAATTGTATCTAATTACTTTTTATAATTATTATTAGGAAGTCTCACCACACAACCTTATCTTTCACATTAATATCATAAGATCTCAAAAAAATGATAATTTTTATACTTTTATGAGAATCCTCTCACCCATCCCATTAGAAAAGTATGATAACCCCCTCCCAAAATAATGTGGGAATAACATATCAAGGTTGTCCCCATGAAAAACGTTCACAAATATAAGTTCCCCAATATAAATGGATAATACAAGGCCACTTAAAAAGGCTCATTAAGCCAAAACATATTAAAGGAAACACCTTATAGGTATGAAAATAAAATTCCATAACACTTTATATTTTAATCATGGTCATCAACAACCATGAAACATAACAATAAAACTAAAGGGACATAACATGGCCCAAAAATCCCTATTAGACTCACAACATACATGGAAACACATTTTGGTTCTAATCCAAGTCATATGCACACACTGCCTAAAAAAGTAAAGCATGATACCATATACCTTTAAGTTATAATATCCCACTTATATGATATCAAAAAGTGTCTTAGTTTCAGTCAATATAAATCCTTAATTTTGATGAAAACACTTAATTTAGGGATTTAGGTTAACAACATCAATTTAGTGAGGGAAATATTGAATAAATATATGAGAAAAAATAGGATCACCACTATTAAAAAAATTCATCAGTCATCAATTGATTCATAGTAAAAATTATAAAGATATCCACTTTGTAAGGATATAAATCAAGGAAGGGGGATATATTATTTGACCTATAGAAGGAGTTGAAATAAATATTTTAATAAAATTAGTTCCCTTAGAATTTATGAAATTTATTCTTTTAAATAGTAGTTCAAATATTGTATTGGAACTTTATTAGAACCCATTGGAATTATAGTGTCCCACCAAGGTTATGGTTTACACCCATTGGAGGTGACGTAGATCCTTTATATGACACTAGAAACTAAATGCTCTCCAGTTGGGAATCTAGTGGAAACTATACTCCTTGATAGTGTTTTGTAACAAATCCTATTTTATTTGAATTGGATATTGAGACTCCACAAAACCCATAAAAAATTACATTATTCATCTATGTAAACCAATATAGTATATGTATATCATGATACATCTTTGTCTCACCTGGGTAAATAGTCTATCCCAAGGAATGTAAGTACCACATCAACTTCTCCCATGTGCTAATTAGGAACACAACCCAAACTCAAAAATATAAGACTCCATTATCATCATGAGTTCAATATAATGATATATCCACAATATATATGTTTTCCCTTATCATAGAATAATAATTTTTAAATAGTTGAATTTCCTTCACTCTATCAAAACGTGAGGTGGTGATAATTATATCAATAAGAACATCCATACCCTAATACATATGGTCGTCAATATACATCTTAGTAAAAAGGATGATTGGCTTAAACTAATTACTATACTCTTGAAACACCTAATATTGAATCTTATTACACAATATTTTGGCTATGAGATTCCCCTTCCCATGAGTTTACATCATCACAATGTTAAAGGATTGAAGGTACTCAACTAACATTCTTCGAAAAAGTCAGAGGTTATATGTTCAGGACATATGCTTAAAACTCTTGTGGTAAACCAATACTATGAACCTATAACCCAAAATAGAGAATCCAACCTCATATCATGTACATAAATATACCTAACTCTAGGTCATGGATCTATTAGTTCCACTTATGTGTCATTATTTGGACATATTCAAAACAAACTACTCAATCATCGTATATCAAAACCACTCTGAACCTAAATATTACCTCATCACATTACAAGTTATACTCCTTACCCACATAATGTAATGTTAATATCAAAAAGTAAATTAACCTCCATTTTCAACTCCTAGAAAGATATCTCATAATAATAATACCATTCAAACTTCACTCATGTAATGAAACATTATACTAAGGTGTAGTTTTAGTAGTATTTTATTGATACATTTTAAGGTGTTTTTCTATGGTTGGAGGCCCTATTGGATTCCATGGATCCCATTTCAAGGAATTGATACTAGAGGAAGGAGTATTATAAAGGAGAGAATTCTCACTGGAATCCTATTAGTAGGTCACTAGAAATATGGTGGCCAAGGTATTGGTTTTTTATTTGACCACTGGGGTATGGGGGGGGGTATAATTAAACAATGGTATCCCATTGGAGTTCCTGTAGAGATCCACTAGAGTTAAAGTAAGAACTTGGTTCCCCCCATTTATGTGGTTTTATTTTGATAACTTGATAGGTTTTTTTGATAAAATTGTCTCTTTATACTATCACAAGGACACATAACCAATCATTACATTGCCCCTAGAGAACCCTATTGATTTAGATTCATCTTTGTCAAATATTGGTGAAATTAAATTCCATTGGTTATGATCCTCTATAGATATTAAGTCTAACCTATTAGAACCATAAATCTTTTATATGTCCTAATGATTATTAGTGTTTCATTTAAAATCCATGCTTTTGAATATTATGTATAATTTATGGACGTATTATAAAAACTTTTATTCATTGGATGATCAGTGTTGTGTGTGATCATATGAAGACAAGTTAGGTGGTTTATAATATTTCTCATTGGTTTATTATATATATATATTCATATTAGCGGGATTGTGTGAATGTATTAATATAAATTAAAATTGGATTTATTCATGTCAAATATGTAGAATTTTAATTTTAGGGTCATTAGAGGTCCTCTGAATGATGTATTTTGATTCTATGGTCACTGATGACCATCAAACTAATATAATGTGTTGATATTATTGTACACAGAACCCAAGAAAATAATATCTTTTCAAATATATAATGTATTGTATCTTTATGGGTTCCCTTGAGATTCCCAAGATAATATGAAACTCATTTATATAAGAATAGTTTATGGTTTCTAGCCTTAGATAGATTTGTTTTGGTTAAATTTATGGTCTTTTCACCCATTTTTTCATGAGTTACCTGATTCTGAGTATATTGTAACATTGATTTGGGATTGGGATATGGTGTTGTGTGTGATAGAGACCTAACCTTATATTATATTCTAATTCAAATTTAGAGTTATTCTAATCCATGTGATGATATCTATGTGATATATTTCAAAGGTTATTTAATATTCTTGAGATATTATGATATATATTATAAGGATCATTGAGATATTTTGTAATATGTTAATGTAATGGAATGATATGTACACATTCCCTAGATATGTGAAAGGTATGGGATGGTATTCCGAGTTACCTTTGATGTTGTTAAAATATTGGGATGTTATACCCATTTATTTTAGTGTTGTTTATAGTAATGGATGATATTACAATTTATTTGACATGCCCTATAAATTTTAATGAGATTCCCACTAACTATAATATTGATAATGGTATTTTATATTATTCCCTATTATAATTTTTGTGATCAAGTCCCAAGATTCTATGCCCATTTATGTGATGTTTCCCAAGGAAAGGGATGTTATTCCTAATATTTTTATTTCCATGGAAGGGGATGAAATGCCCCCTTTTTTCTGAGGGTTATTGTACTGGGATGATATTATAACATTTTTTAGTCATGTATTTGGAATGGGATGATACACCCACTTATTCTTCAAAAATTATAGGAATGGGAGGATATTCCCACTTTTCCTTTGTGTTGTATGAGGCATGGAATATTATTCCCACTTTACTATTAGTTATATCACATGGAATGTTATGAACATGTATTGAATATTGTAATGATATAGGGTGTTATTCCATTCCATTATATTTCATTATATCTTGAATAATATACCCATTCTCCCATGATCTAAAGTATAAAACATGTTGTTATGCTAAATTTGTACTTAATATTTTGACTAGGTGTATGTTATGTTGACCCTTGGTGTTGTAGGTGTGATATTTCTAGACTAATATAAAAATATTACAAATTAGGTATGGTCACCCACAAATTGGATTTTGTAGAAACATGTGATTTGATAGTTTTGATTTTTTTTGTTATTAATTATTTACTATCAGTATATTATATCATGCAAGTACATATATATTCTATATAAGCTTATAAAAAAATATGTATTCCCTAAAATGTTTCAACCATAGCTCATATGAGAATATTTTTGTTTGTGTAGACCTTATGATTAGATATATAGGTAAGGGAAAGTGCACTGGAGTTGATGGGGGAGCTAGATGGATGGATAGAGTAAAATACAATATCGAGTGGGGATTTTAATTTATTATTTTTTATATTCATATGAATAATTTTTTATATTTTATAAATCTAATAAACGATTTTCCTAGTGCTTATCCTATTTACTTACAGATTACCTATGTGAAATTTAAAAAAAATCGTCTTATTATAGCTTCTTATATGTTTCTTTATAGTTTTCCCATAGTTGTAATATACATATTATTTTGTTATATTATTATGATAGTATATAATTATTACAGAAACTATTATCCATGGTTATTTGATCTATAGGGTACAGTGTCCCCAAGTTATCTATAGAACATCATAACTGGTTATTATCCTCTAGTGTGTGTCTTAGCATGCATAAGGTAATATGGCACATGTGACTTGGAATATTTCAAGTATCACTTTGAGTGGACACTAAAAAGTGGTATCATATTATTATTTTGATTAGTTCTAATATTTATGCATGGTATATAGAGATATAATATTTTTGGAACTTGGGATACACTTTATAATTCAAAATAGTTGACCCCTGTATTGGGAAAGTCCAAGTTACCAGGGGTGGGATTGTGTTTCTTGGTTCCCAAATATTATTATTTTCATATTTTCAAGTAATAAAATATGTGATTTATGGTTTATCAGTTTAATCATGGATCGAGTTTGAATAATGTGTTCATTCATCACATTCATCACATAAAACTCCCATGAAATTAATATGGTTGTATGTGATTTATTCTTGATCATGAAGAGGGGTACAAAAATTTATAAGGTAATAAATTATAAAATATTTTATTATATAAGTTATTGGTTGAATTATTCTATAGAAGATTCTTGTTTCATGGTTATGATGGTATTACTTGGTGATTGTTCATGTGGATATTATGTGTTTTTGTTGTGTCTACATTTGAGAGTGGGTTTCCATAGATAAAGATGGAACCCCAGTCATGTGATACACTTATATTATATAGTTTTTATAGAGTAAATATATATAATTCCACTAACTAATTTTCTTAAAAAAATTTATCATGAATTTGGAAAATGGTGTTTTGATTCTTGTGTTTACCATTATCGTGGCATACTGCCATAATGCCCTAAATTTGAGTTCTAGGAGGTTAGGTTTGAGCATACCCCGCTAATAGTGATATAAGAACCACATGTTTCATCGATAAATTATATTCTTCAGAATATCTTTAATATTTTACTTTATATTATTCAATATATTGGATATGGAGCTCCAATATCTTGTCTATTAAAATTATACTTAAACAAAGAGATCCAAATGTAGCATCCACCTCTTTTTTTCTGGTGAGGTTTTACTATTTTAAATTGTGTGTTGTATTGTATTTATAGACTATCTTTGATTATATTTTGACTCCCCCTAATATGATAATGAACCTAATGATATATATGCTATGAGGGCTAGCCAAGAACTTCTAGGGTATTCTATACTAGGAAAAAAGTACAAGGATCTATCCTAAAAGGGTTCTATAGTTTATTTATCTAAGAAATAATTTTCTAGGATGATAATAGATGATATAACTTAAATTTTTATACTTATTGTTCATGGGTACATGTTATTGATGTATTAAACATCTCATTTTAATGATCAGGTTCATATTTCACCCACATTGGATGGTAATTAGATTTCTTGGGATATCCTATTTTGAGGATGGCTTAAGTCATCTGATATAGGTTTAGGTGAATGGATTCCTCCTGAATTTGTTTTTTGAGGTTGTTAAATAAAACTTTTTTCAAAGAGGAACTAGGTGGGGAGTGTTATTACAAGGAATTCTAGACAATGTTTTTTATCTTGGAATGGATCGTAAATTTATATAAATTTTTGATTTGGTGATTCTCACCAAAGTAGTGATAGGAAGGGAACATAGTTTCATGAATCATATCTTATACCAAGAGGGATGACTAATATAGAGTGTTTTAAATGTTTTATAGTGGGGTATATTCAAACAAAGTGTGAATGGAAACTTCATCATTGTAATTAATGTGAAAATATGGGATATCTATAGTTCTTTTGTTAGATTTATTCTTATTTACTTTGTAACCATGGCGATGTTTAAGCTCATGGATACAAATATTTATTGGGGAAATTACTATATGGTGGTAATTAGAGTTTTTATTACAAATTAATACATGGAATTTGAATCAATTCATTAAAGTAGTGGAAACATGGTAGTGATTATCATGGTTGTCAATAAATATAAGGATAAGGTAGAGTCACAAGGTCAAGAAAATTTTATACTATTGTGTCTAATCCTTCTAATCATGGTTAGGGACTATTATCTACATGATGAAAGATTTAAGTGAAATCCACACAAGAATATATTTTATTTGATATGGGTGAATTTATTTCATTTATATATTCTTATGTAGTTAATGATATAGTTTTTTTCCTTGAATTATCTATCTAGAATAAGGAATATAGATATATAATTAGGGGTAAAAATTTAGTGTGTTAATAATTTTTTGATGTACCATCATGATAATTATTTATAAGAACATATTCAATTTATTTTTATTAGTGATAAATATCTTTTATTTGATCATTGTGATTTATTAATCGACACTCTATCAAGTACACATAGATTGTTATCATTGATGAGAATATTTTATGTTATTTGATATTGATATTTATATCCTTATAATAGAGTTATATTGGTTGGTAGAAAATTTTAGACTAGACTGTAGGTATCTAGGAAAAAATAACACTTAATCTGTGAGTGTTTCTTTATTAGGTGAGGATAATATGGGACAACCAGTCATTATTTCTAATTTAGACAGTTCCAAAATAATTTTCTTCGAATTCTATTAATGTTTCTACCTATGATAGTGGCTAATATTATGATAGATCATAATATAAAAATTGAACAGATATCAGTTATACTATATATGATAAATCTTATAGAGAATATAAAGATAATGGTATATCTAGAGGACTTGGAGGTGAAATATTTATTTTCCTTAGAACATCCCTTTGGGTGCTCTATTTTTATTCACTTAGAAGGGATATGATTTTTTTTGTTTATGTGGAGACTACCAGAGCTCAAATGAAGTGATGGTTAAGAACTGAAATCCCCTTCCTCATATTTTTAACCTTTTCTATTAGTTTAGGGAAGAAAAGTGTCACTCTAAGAACTTTAAGAGGTCTAGATACCACCATTTACGGGTGAGTCCTTCTGATGTTCCTCATCCTAATTTTAGGAGAATATCTGGCTTATATATTTTTTTTATAATGCTATTAATTTTGATGAAATCACTAAACTATTTTATATCTTTGATGAATATATCCTTCCATACATATTTGGATTCATTTCCTATTTAATGTTTTGATGGTTTTTTAGTGCACTCCCAGATATAAGGGGCCCATGATCATTATTTGGAGATCATTATAAGCATACTAACAAAGAAAATAGTATATTACAAGATCTTGATTTTTCATTTCTATATGAAATAATTTTACATAGAGTATGGGATATTAGAGGATAGAATATTAGTAGAACCAGAGAATGTAAATGTTATGGCATAATAATAAAATCTAAATATTTTTTTCGAGATTCTATTCTAATGATTATCAGATTTCTAAATGATATTTATTATAGAGAAATAAATATTTGAAACCCTGATATAGACTCTATAAAAGAAGGGCTATATTTTGAGTTTTCAAATCCCTGTTAGAGATCCCCCAGAATCTTATTATGTAAATACCCCTACCCTAGTATCACAGATTCGGTGATTACTTTATTAAATTTCTTATAGATAAAAGTGATTTCATCCCAAATGATTGAATTGTTTATTAGTATTATAAAACTAGATATATAATTTAAAATTCCATTACATTTGAAAAAATAACATACAACATATAATTTTCTTTGAAAATACAATTATTCTGTTTTTCATATCACCAAATATCAATCATAATATACTTCCTCACATCCTATGGAATTGAAAGAAAAATAAAGGGGTAAAATATAATACTCAGTAAGGGTATGAATATAACAGAAACTATCATGAAAAAAATAAGGCATAATTAATATGTAATGTTAAATAATTTAAACAAATGTATTTTAATCAACAACTTGAACATGAAGAACACTATAGCCGGAATAAATGATGATAAAAACAAAGACATAAATAATCACGACATCTTGAAGCTTATCCATGGATATTATAAATAATCAAAAAATAACATATACATCAATAAATATTCTCATAATGGGGTACTTTATTGTTTGGTACATCATAAACCTAACATTCAGGCCTCATGCTAAAGCATCTTACATAAATGTGTAAGGTCTTTACCAAATACCCAAGTTAAATTGTCTCGTGAGACCTACCAATGCATCGAGGGGGCATAGAAGGCCCCTCCTACCATTTAATAAGACCGATATATTACTCATATAAAATTGGAGAAAAAAAATCAATATAATCATTCATATTGAAAAACTATTATAAAAAGTGTTAAACATTTCTATAATCACTAAACATAGTTGTAAACTATCCAGAGTAATATGGGGAATGGTATCCAAATAGTTAAACCCCGATCAAAATGACTATAATAAATGTAGATAAATATTAATGATGGTATTATTCTAGTATTTCACCAATGGAGTATATATAAAATAAAATATTTTTCTCATCAATGAATGAAATACAATAAAAATATCATTAAAAATATTCTTTAGGAAAATAACATTTTTACTTATACAATTTCATTTTAAAACAAAAAATTTCCCAAATATTATTAAAACAATTATTCCAAAATAACATTATATATTTTTAATGTAATATTAAAATAAATGAATAGTCATGATGTTTGGAATGTTTCATTCTTTTTGAGTATGTTAAAACAAGGATTCCTTTCACATTTGTGTAAGAAAAGTCAAAATGTACCCTATTAAAAAACAAAAAGAAGATTAATTTCTTTGTGAAAATACATTAATTGGTAAAATTGAATTTTAAAAAAATATAATAATATTAAAAACAATCAAGAAAACATTTTTAGAAAACCTATATTTTGAAGAAAAATAATTATCAATTGATGAGGGAAATAATGTCATATTTTATTTAAAACAAATTCCACCATTTTATGTACTGAAGAGGGTAAAATGGTACAATTATTTGAAAAGTTAATGAATAAACATAGTAGAAGAAATTATATTGGGTTTATGATAGAAAAAACAAATAATACTCCTAACATAGATTTATACCTAACAATCCTGAATAATAATAATATTTTGAAATAAACCATTTCCACTTTGGTAATTTTGAATTATAAACCCCATAAAAGAATTAATTTGTTTTAAAAACATAAATACCATGAAGATAAATATATCTATGATATAACATATAAAAGGTTTATTATATACAACTCATAGTATAATTAAGTTGGAATTATGGAATATATCTCATAAATGTAAAGGTGAGACGAGAAACCCTGACCTATGTTCTGATTTTCACCATAAATATTCAAAACCACATTTATAAAAACTATTTTTATTATACATTTATTACATAACCATAATAATGTATATTATACCATATATTATTTTCTCATAAATTTTAATAACTTTTTTATTAAAAAAACTTTCTTAAAATCCCTATTCGGGGTAATAATTTTTTTTTGTTTTCCATGTATGTTTTTTTGGTAGTTTAAGTAATTATAAATTTATCATTGATGCATAATATATATAATGTTAAATATAATATTAATTTCTTATATTTTCATCATATAATTATTTTTAATAGTCTATAAATGAAATATTTTAAAAAATGAGTTATATCATTTATGGATATGGTAGGTCATACGTGCATATGAACGTCGTTTTCATTTTTTTGATGTGTAGAAAGAAATAAAGGGAAATAATATTCAACATTAAATGAATAATTATTACATTATATATATCATATATATTCATTAAATTTATCATTATTACCATCCATTTCAAAATAAAATGAAAAAACATTTCACATCACTTCATGTAGGCGGTAGTCCACACGTACGCTTGAGTGACATTCTTTTTTTCTAATAGATTGGAAGGTAAGAAGGTAGATATTATATTATAATTACAGTGGATTTAATTAGGATTTTAAAGACTAAAAATTATGTTTTTTTCTCATCCTCCCCATTATAGAGGCTCCCTTACTTCCCTAACAATGATTCCACCCTCGATCACCTAGGTGGTGGGTTTTCTGGCTTCCTCATCTCATCCTCATTACTTATTCCCTTTCAATAATCCATCCTAGCTCCAATATTTAACTTCAATTTCACATATATTTATGTAACCCTCATTTGATTATGGAATTCCTTATATCCCTCTCTCCCTCTAATATTTTTTTGAGGCTTCAAACGTTCTTCCCAACTCACTGGTCTCTTGATTCAATCAAAGTATCCCATCAATGGATACTTTTGAAAATATGATCAATACTTATTGGGGTTTTAAATCCCACATAGTTGTAACAATACTTTATTCTCAAAACCTACTGTAATTATTGTATGATGAATACAACCTTGCATTCACATGGTTCCATTTTTCATGGCTCTTTAACGAATCTTATATACCTATTTTTTACTAGACCAATGACTTTCATATATATAAAAGCCCCCAATGATGAAAATTTAGATTTCATTCCTAGAAATACCACTACCCCTACATGATTTATACATCATTTATATTCATGGAGTCATGGTAGTATATTTACTATTCTTCGATAACAGGTCCAGATCTGTAGGTCACCACATTTCTTCACACATATGCTTTGAAGTGGATATGTTTAAACCAATGAGAGTGATAGTTTTTAATGATGTTGGTGAGAAATTTCATTAAAATAAAGTAGTAACATTTGAATCCTAGAGTGGAAACTTCTCATTATGATTCTATTTATTTTATCTGAAATAATAAATATACTGAAGAAAATCATGTCAAGGTTGTCTTTCTAGGAACCCAACCTTATTTGATGAATGTTTGAACAATGTTGGTTTGAATGCAATATCTAAAACCTCAATTCCAGCTTAATGATTTCATAACATTGACCACTATTGGATGTCCCCTCATATCTACCCAAGTTTTTTTGATTCTATAGGTCAAATTTTCCTCCTTAATGTAAAAGAAGTTAAAGATGGGAGGATCATTGTAACGCCCAGGACTTTTATGAGAAATATTTTGTTTTTATGTTATATAAATCATCAAATTAATATTTCACACAACAGTTGCTTGCTTTACACGCAATCGTGACCTTTCTCAATAGCTTGCGTCGTACGCAATACTGAGTTTCACTAAACAACGATATGATATTAAAATATTATTAAAACTAGCCATTATGGATAGTAATAACCACTTTTTAAAATTTTGTAAATTTTATTTTTCAATATGGACTTCATTTTTGGATTTGGAATATCGAAATTAGCTTAGGGTGAAATTTTGGTACTTTTCGGATAACTTTCATATTCTGATGAATAGTGATAATTACTAAATTTCAATTAAAAACAATTTTTTTAATAAAAATAATTAATAGTGATAAATTATTAATTTGAGTGGTTTTAAAGTATATTTAGAATATATATTTTACCATTTAATACAATGTTGTTCATTGGATGTAATTTCACATTTAAACCAGACATAAACAAGTGTCAATCTTTTGATAGTTATTATCTCTTAAAAACATGCTATTTTTTTGACGACGAGAATTAATTTTTAAATTAGTTAATGTAACTGATGTGTTTTTAATTTAGTAAAATAGACATCATACTTGAATTAATAATATCAAATATATCTTAGGCCTAATTTTTTGTATTTTTCTGGAAACTTTCATTTTTTTGATGAATAGTGAAACCACTAAGTGGTAGTTAAAAAACTGAATTTTTCATAAAACTTAATTTTACCGCTTCTATGGGTGGAATTTCGAAAATCCGAGAGACATGGTTAATATCAAAGACTAAAATTTGGTTCAATGAGATGAAAATAATGTTTGGTGAATAGTAACTTTTTTACTTTATTTTTACCACGACTAAAAGTAAATAGGGTAATTAAGGGTAAAAATGATATTATTATCACCATAACACATGTTGTAATTCTCTTGGATAAGTGTAATTAGACCAAAAACAACCTTAGGAATCAAATATGACCATTTAGGCCCACATGGATTAGATTAGGACATTTATTATCAATTTATTTAAAGAAGGGTTAAAATAGTTAAAATCAAAGTTTAATAAGTAAATAATTTTTAATATAAGGTTATACATAAGATAAATTCGACTATAAATATTCATTAGAAATATGAAAATATTTCATACATAATGGTATTTTATTTGTAATTTTTAGACATTAAATAAGTAAATTAATTTACGACACAAAGATGATGCAGTAATTATCTTATTAATGAAATATTGACATAATTGATGTTATAAATACAAAAATAAATTTAATTTGAGACTTTTTATGAATTAAAATAATATTATAGGTTAATATGACATGTTAGTATTGATTTAATTAACTTTTTTCGAACTAATAATTCTGTTATTATTTTTACAAAAATCAATTACTAAATAGTGTCAAAATTGACATAAAATAGTTTTTAAAACAAATATTATATTATTAATTGTTAGTTTATTCCTAAAACTATAAGGTTCTGCCAAATGACTTAGATAAGGTTATATATATTAATAATAAACAACTTGGAGATCGTTTGGCTTGTTATAGTAAGTTTATTAACCATATAGTGTAAGAACACAAAAACACATGGTAAAAGTAAAATTATCTATCTTAAAGTTTAATAAAAATGATAAGGTTAAAATAGGAACCTAAACTTGTATAAATTCTATTGGATGATATTATTTCGACCCATACCTACCTTAGCTTCTAAATAAATCAATTTGGAGCTATTTAAAACCGAATTTGGATTTATAATAAAATAATATTTTTAGTTTTTCCAAATGAGCCCCTCTCCTCCCTTATAAAAGGGCACCTCCTCCCCCTCTTCCTAACACCAATTTGAGACTTCAAGCTCGGAAAACCCCTACCAATTTCTCCTCTACACTTCCCTAGAGACATCCTAGAGGTCCTGGTCTTCTTCAAAGACAAATTTTAGTGCCCTAAAAGGAGGTTTCAAAGAAGCGCTTCAAAGAAGAGGTAATGTCCGTTACCGATTCTTTCAACTTTATTTCTTCTTCCACTTATTCTTATATAGTTGTTTAATTATTAAGTAATAACATAATTATGAATCATATACTGATATGTTATTATAAGTATGAAACAACCCTATTTCACCATCTATACATCCTACGGAAAACAAAATCACCGCGCGTGCGTACGTTCGGAATACCGTCTCCTCGTCGTGGTGTAAACTATTTTCCACCACCACCTTACTTGGATGAGTATAATGGTGTAAATAATGACTATATATGATTATTAAAAAGTTATATTGTTTTTGAAATAGTATATATACAATCCAATACAATTCCACGATCATGGGAACGATATCATCGCTCGTGCGTACGTACGGAATACCGTCTCCACGATGTGATACGACTCATTATACATGATCTTCATTGCATAATGATTATATAAATGAATTTAATGAATGAATATGATATATATTACACTAATACCATTCTGGAAATGAAGTATCTATAACCTAAAAAGAAAAATAAGAATTTATTCGACAAAACATGCATAAGAACAAAAAGTAATAAACACCCGAATAACAAGTAGTAATGAAATATTACTAATAAGAAGCTAAGAATATGACCATATATGATATTATAAAATTAAGTATAATTCTGGAATAAGTCAATAACATAATTTAAATCATTGTACAGGAGGTTCGGACACTTACGAAGCAAATCAGACCTAAGGTAAGGGAAAATATAACAATCTCATTTTTATCAGAGATTATTTATACTTTGGTATTTACTGGGGTGTATTTTATCATCCACATCCATGTTTTTTCAATATGTAATATTTATATCTTTCTAAAATAGTTTATATCCAATTTGACCCTTCAGTGAGTTTTCAGTAAAAGATATGAAATGAATCTTTTGTCGTTTTTCGTACGAGGTACTTTTTCACTTTTTCGACAAAAGTATGAGAAGAATGTTTTTTTAACTTATACGGAATGAATGGATTTTTAAAACATTTTTTCCAAGAAGATTCCTTTACAAGTTTTCAAGTTTATTTTTAATCAACTTCTTTTAGTTAAAAATTGTATGACATGTTAAGAAAGGAAGATTTTTTTGAAGTAGAAATGATATTTTTCTCAAGAATCGAGTTCAAGAGTTTTATCAAAATTATTTTCCATATAAGATAATATCGGGTTTTGTTTCTATCCCTATTATTACATGGATATGATTATGTTGTGATGGAAATATTTTTATGAATTCCTTTATCTTATATGAATTGTTTTATGATGTCACGATGTTTAAGATTCCCATTTTTATTACATGGGTTATGTTATGATGTATGGTTTATGATTTTGTGGCACACATAAGAATGGTATCATTATGAGATGGGTGGGACCAATATCTCCCTCCAATGCATTGGGTAAAGATTTTATATCTCATGAGATAGACATGGCTGGAACGGCAGGTTAAACCGGTTCAGTGAAACAGGACTGAAATGAGGAGTGAACTCGGTTCAGAAATGGACTTTGTCCACTAAGATAGTCTTGGCAATGAGTATTGACTAATAAGAAATTATTCTCTATGATTATGTGTGTATGACAAAAAGTTTCATGTTTTAAGTTATGATTATTGGTATTACATTTCACTACTATGATTTATCCCATGTTATGAAATTATGATCTCTTTTGTAGGTTAATATTTCCAAAATTTAAGTTCTTATGTATATGATGTGATTGATATTTCTTTTGTTTACCCTTACTAAGCATTTGAGCTCACCCTTTTGTATGTTTTATTTCCCCAGGTCAGGAAGAAGGTTATTAAGTAGGATATGCCAAAAGGGACTCTAGATATGATGAAATAAATGGGAGGCAAAGTAGATGCTTTATGAACCAGTTGTTTATGTTTCCTAGTTTCTAAAGACTCTATACCTATACAGTCCTTTCCTGGTTTTGTTATATGTTGTAATAAGTGTGCTTCAATTATGAAGTAATAACAATGTATGTAAAGTATGAGTCATTATAGTTGGTATCAGTGGAAAGGTATAGTCAACCTTTGGAAACTAGGATGTGAAAGCCTTAGTAAGAACCCTAAGGATAAGTCTAAGCGTAGAACACAATCTTAGTGTTTTAGAAATGGCCATGAATAACCTAGGATAAGACCTCAAGTGTGAAATTTTATTCTTGATTATGTGGTTTTCCTATTATAAGTAGTGTTTCTCAAACTATTCTTCTTGGTTTTAGTCAATGGCTGGAACCCAAAGGAACCGTGTTAATGCGGAATGTGATGGGCAATGCAATGATTGTCCCCCTGAGAAACCAAACGTTATGGGATCTGGAATGAAAAATCCTGTAACCATTATGACACAACATTCTTAATCTATGAATCATGTAGGACTTCCAAACGAGCAAAGGAAGGAGCAACATTCCGTTGAATCCTTCATGAGGCAGCGTCCACCTTCATTCAGCGGGTCTACTGATCCATTAGTTGCTGAAAAATGGATTAGTACTACTGAAAAGATATTTTTAGTTCTTCAATGTTCTGAACATGATAAAGTCATCCTAGCAGTGTAACGTTTGGAAGGAGATGCTGATCAATGGTGGACTATTATTAAGAATATGAGGCAAAGGGATGAAATTGAGTCCATGGAATGGGACAAGTTCAAGAACTTATTTTTCAATAAGTACTTCCCTCGTATTCTCCAAAAAAAGATGGAGAAAGAGTTTCTTGAACTAAAGCAAAAGGATGATGAATCTGTTGGTACCTATGAAGCAAATTTTACAAGAATTTCAAGGTACGCTTCTGGTATTATTATCCAACCCGAGAGTAAGATCGATCGATTCTTTAGTGGCTTAAAACCAAGTCTTTGAAGGGTGTTAGCCATAAGGGTCTTCAATAGCTACGATGAAATCGTTCGATGTGCTCTCAAAGTTGAGATGGAGATTAGAGTAACCCATCAGTCATATGGGTTTTATAAGAATAGGAAAATGGAATTCAAAAGAAAATCTAAAGAGCACACTGAAAAAAAGATGAGCTTTCTCTTATGCTGAAAGTGTGAAAAGAAACATGGAGGGACTTGTCTTAAAGGGACAAGTAAATGTTTTAAATGTGGAAAGGAAGGTCATCGGTCATTTGAATGCCTCAATGATGGGAAGGAGATGTCTAACGATTCAAACAAAGGAAGGGATACACAGAATGAACCTACTACACTTCAATGTTTCAAGTGTAGGGAGATGTGGCATTATGCCAATCAATGTCCAAATCAAAGGGTTGATGATGATGGTCGACGTCAACATACTCTTAAGGCTAAAGACAAAGGAATGTCACATGCAATTTCTATCAGCGATGTGGGGTACGATAACGATGAGGTGAAAGGTACACTTACTATCCACTCTAAAGTAGCAAATGTTTTATTTGATTCTGGATCCACCCACTCTTTTATTTCTGAAGAATTTTCTAAGAGTATCACCGTATTACCTCAACAATTAGATGTTGAGTTAGCTGTGACAAACCCTAATGGCACAACATTCTCATCAAAAGTGTATAATTCTTCCCCGATTGAAGTTTGTGGGAAAGTGCTTCCTGAAAATCTTGTGATCCTTCCTATAGTGTAATTTGATGTGATTCTTGGCATGGATTGGATTTATTTATATGGATATCATATCAATTTCCAAAGAAGGGAAGTCACATTTCATATTCCAGATCAATCTATGATCGTCTATCGATGCAAGGATGAACATAACCTTCCAGTGGAAATTTCTTCCATCTTATGGGTCTTGATTCCACTAAATGAGGGTTATTTATCTAAAATGGCTGGAGAGAAACTCACGATTAAGAATATGCCCATTGTACGGGAGTTTGATGATGTCTTTCCAGAGGAATTTCTGGGCCTTCCACCAAATCATGAAGTTGAGTTCTCAAAATAACTCGTACTGAGTGCTTTAACTATTTCAAAGACACCTTATAGAATGGCCCCAATTGAGTTGCAGGAATTGAAGAAGAAAATCCAAGAAAATCTTGATAAGGGATTCATACGCCCTAGTGTTTCACCTTGGGGAGCACCTGTTCTGTTTGATAAGAAGAAAGATGGATTAATGAGACTCTGCATTGATTATCGAGAACTTAACAAGATCACTATCAAGAACAAATATCCTCTCCCGTGCATTGATGACTTATTTGACCAACTACGCGGAGATCAATACTTTTCCAAGATTGATCTTCGTTCAGGGTATCACCAATTAAGGGTCAAAAGGGAGGATATACCAAATATGGATTTCCGTACAAGGTATGGACACTATGAATTTATAGTGATGCCATTTGGTCTTAATAATGCCCCTGCTATCTTCATGGATCTGATGAATAGAGTCTTTAGAGACTATCTTGATAAGATTGTGGTAGTCTTTATAGATGATATTCTTGTATATTCAAAGAGCATGGAAGAACATGAAGATCACTTGAGAATTATATTGAAGACCCTGAGAAAGGAGAATCTTTATGCCAAATTTACCAAATGTGAATTTTGGCTTCAAAAAGTTTCATTTTTGGGTCACATAATCTCAAAAGAGGGGATATTTGTGGATCCAGCAAAAACAGAGGTTATCGAAAGATGGTCGAGACCAACAACAGTAACTAAGATCCGAAGTTTTCTTGGTTTGGCTGGATATTATCGATGTTTTTTGAAAGATTTATCACGATTATCTAAACCACTCACCAAGCTGACTCGGAAAGGAGTTAAGTTTGTTTGGACGGAGGAATGTGAAGAGAATTTCATGGTGTTGAAAAGAAGGTTATCTAGTGGACCTGTGCTCACACTGCCTTGTAGTGGAGAAAGGTTTGTGATCTACAGTGATGCATCCAAGAAGGGATTGGGGTGTTTTCTTATGCAAAATGATATGGTGATAGCTTATGCCTCACGACAGTTGAAAATCCACGAGCAAAATTACCCAACTCATGATTTGGAGTATGCTGCAGTAATCTTTGAATTAAAGATTTGGAGGCATTATCTTTATGGAGAAAGGTGTGACATTTATACTGAACATAAAAGTTTAAAGTATATTTTCACACAAAAGGAGCTGAATATGCACCAAAGAAGATGGTTGGAGCTGATTAAGGATTACGACTACTCAATCCATTACCACCCTGGGAAAGAAATCAAGGTGGCATATGCATTAAGTCGACAAGACCATGCCAGTTTATCCATGATGAGGATCACAAAAGATCCAATATTTATGGATTTACAAAGGATGAATCTTGGAATTATAATGGAAGGGGAAAAATATTATTTTTATCAAATGAATGTTCAACCATCTATACATGTGAAGATTAAAGAGGCATAGAAAGAAGATGTAGAGTTACAAAAGAAGGTGAGAAAAGTACCTGAATTCAACCATGATTGTGATGGGATAATAATGTTCAGGAATCAGGTTTGTGTTCCTCCCATCCCAGAATTAAAGAAGGAGATTCTGGACGAGGCTCATAGTTATTTATTCTCTATTCATCCTGGAAGCACGAATATGAATAGGGATCTGAAAGGGTACTTCTGGTGGGATGGAATGAAAATAGATGTTGCTAAATATGTCTCTTGATGCTTGGTTTGTCAGCAAGTTAAATCTGAGAGACAGAAGTATAAGGGGATGTTACAACCATTACCCAAACCAGAATGGAAATGGGAAAACATCACTGTGGACTTTGTCACAGGACTTCCTAAAACATCCAAAGGCAATAATGCTATCTGGGTCATAGTTGATCATCTTACAAAGTCTGCACACTTCATTGCTATTAGAGAGGATTTCTCTCTGGATCAGCTTTCCAGGATATATGTAAAGGAAGTGGTAATATTTCATGGTGTACCACTTTCTATTATATTTGATCGGGATCCGAGGTTTACCTCAATGTTCTGGCGAAGTCTTTAGCATACTCTGGATACAGAGTTGAGTTTCAGCACTACTTATCATCCTCAGAAAAACAGTCAGTCTGAGAGAACAATTCAAACTCTATAAGATATGTTGAGATCTTGCTCTATGGATTTCATAGGTGGTTGGGATCAACACCTAACTTTGGTGGAATTTTCTTATAATAATAGCTTTCACTCCAGTTTTCAGATGGCTCTTTATGAAGCTCTCTATGGAAAGAAATGCAGGACTCCAACTTGCTGGGTTGAAGTTGGGGAAAGAAAGCTATTAGGACCTGATATTGTTGATGAGATGGTAGAAAAGGTCTGATCTATTCAACAACACATAAGAGCAGCTCAGAGTCGACAGAAAAGTTATACCGACAACCGAAGAAAAGACCTAGAGTTTGAAGTGGGTGATAAAGTGTTCTTACGAATATCTCTCTGGAAGAGGGTCATGAGATTTGGAAAGAAGGGGAAGTTGAGCCCTAGATATATCGGTCCTTTCAAAATACTAGATCATGTTGGGAAGGTAGCTTACCGATTGGCGCTTCCACCGAATCTCTCTCAAGTTCACGATGTGTTCCATGTATCTCTCCTGAGAAAGTACATACCTGATCCTTCACCTGTACTCAGCTCAGAAGTTGTACCGCTGGAGCAAGATCTTTCTTATGAAGAATAGCCGATAGAGATTCTTGATCGTAGTGAAAAAGTCATATGAAACAATACCACTCGCTTGGTGAAAGTTTTATGGAGGAACCAACAATTAGAATAAGCTACATGGGATCTTGAGGATATGATGATGGAAAGGTATCCTCATCTGTTTGTTATAAAGTGATGAATTTCGAGGGTGAAATTTATTTTAAGGGGGGTAGAATGTAACGCCCGAGACTTTTATGAGAAATATTTTGTTTTTATGTTATATAAATCATCAAAGGAATCTTTCACACAACACTAGCTTGCTTTACATGCAACCGCGGCCTTCCTCAATAGCTTGCGTCGTATGTAATACCGAGTTTCACTAAACAACGATATGCTATTAAAATATTATTAAAACAAGCCATTATGAATAGTAATAGACACTTTTTAAAATTTTGTAAATTTTATTTTTCCAAATGGACTTCATTTTTGGATTCGGAATATCGAAATTAGTTTAGGGTGAAATTTTGGTACTTTTCGGATAACTTTCATATTATGATGAATAATGAAAATTACTAAATTTTAATTAAAAACAACTTTTTAATATAAATAATTAATAGTGATTAATTATTAATTTTTGTGGTTTTAAACTAAATTTAGAATATATTTTTACCATTTAATACAATGTTGTTCATTGGATGTAATTTCACATTTAAACCAGACATAAACAAGTGTCAATCTTTTGATAGTTATTATCTCTTAAAAACACGCTATTTGTTTTGACGACAGGAATTAATTTTTAAATTAGTTATTTTAACTAATGTGTTTTTAATTTGAAAAAATAGACATCATTTTTGAATTCATAATATCAAATATATCTTAGGCCTAATTTTTGGTATTTTTCTGGAAACTTTCATTTTTTGATGAATAGTGAAACCACTAAGTGGTAGTTAAAAAACTGAATTTTTCATAAAACTTAATTTTACCGCTTCTGTGAGTGTAATTTCGAAAATCCGAGAGACACGGTTAATATCAAGGACTAAAATGTGGTTCAATGAGATGAAAATAAGCTTTGGTGAATAGTAACTTTTTACTTTTTTTTACCACGGTTAAAAGTAAATAGGGTAATTAAGGGTAAAAATGACATTTTTATCACCCTAACACATGTCCTAATTCTATTGGATAAGTTTAATTCGACAACAAACAACCTTAGGAATAAAATATGACCATTTAGGCCCACAAGGATTAGATTAGGACATTTATTATCAATTTATTTAAAGAAGGGTTAAAATAGTTAAAATTAATGTTTAATAAGTAAATAATTTTTAATATAGGGTTATATATAAGATAAATTAGACTATAAATATTTATTAGAAATCTAAAAATATTTCCTACATAATGGTATTTTATTTGTAATTTTTAGACATTATATAATTTATTTTATTTATAACACAAAGATGATGCAGTAATTATCTTATTAAGGAAATATTGATATAATTGATGTTATAAATACCCAAATAAATGTAATTTGAGAATTTTTAAGAATTAAAATAATTTTATAGGTTAATATGACATGTTAGTATTGATTTAATTAACTTTATTTGAACTAATCATTCTATTATTATTTTCACAAAAATCAATTACGAAATAGTGTCAAAATTGACATAAAATAGTTTTTAAAGCAAATATTATATTATTAATTGTTAGTTTATTCCTAAAAATATAACATTCGCCCAAATGACTTATATAAGGTTATATATATTAATAATAAACAACTTGGGGTTCATTTGTCCTTTTATAGTAAGTTTATTAACCTTATAGTGTAAGAACACAAAAAGACACGGTAAAAGTAAAATTATCTAACTTAAAGTTAAATATAAATGATATGGTTAAAATAGGAACCTAAACTTGTATAAATTATATTTGATGAGATTATTGCGACCCATACCCACCTTAGCTTCGAAATAAATCAATTTGGAGCTATTTAAAACCGAATTTGGATTTATAATAAAATAATATTTTTAGTTTTTTCAAAGGAGCCCCTCACCTCCTTTATAAAAGGAAACCTCCTACCCATCTTCCTCACACCACTTTGAGCCTTCAAGCTCGGCCAAACCCTACCAATTTCTCCTCTACACTTACCTAGAGATATCCTAGAGGTTCTGGTCTTCTTTAAAGACCAAATTTAGTGCCCTAAAAGGAGGTCTCAAAGAAGCGCTTCAAAGAAGAGGTAATGTCCGTTACCGATTCTTTCAACTTTATTTCTTCTTCCACTTATTCTTCTTTAGTTGTTTCCTTATGAAGTAATAACATTAGTGTCACTCATATATAGATTTTTTATTATAAGTATGAAACAACCCTATTTCACCATCTATCCATCCTATGGAAAATAAAATCACCGCGCGTGCGTACGCACGGAATACCGTCTCCACACCACGGTGTAAACTATTTTCCACCTCCAACTTACTTGGATGGGTATAATGGTGTAAATAATGACTATATATGATTATTGTAAAGTTATATTGATTCTGAAATAGTATACATACACTCCAATACAATTCCACGATCATGGGAATGATATCATCGCTCGTGCGTACATACGGAATACCGTCTCCACGATGTGATGCGACTCGTTCTACATGATCTTCATTGCATAATGATTATATAAATGAATTGAATGAATGAATATTATATATATTACACTAATACCGTTCTGTAAATGAGGTATCTATAACCTAAAAAGAAAAATAAGAATTTATTCAACAAAACATCAATAAGAACAAAAAGTAATAAACACTCGAATAACAAGTAGTAATGAAATATTACTAATAAGAAGCTAGGAATATGACCATATATGATATCATAAAAATAAGTATAATTCTTGAATAAGTCAATAACATTATTTAAATCATTATACAGGAGGTTCAGACACTTACGAAGCAAATCAGACCTAAGGTAAGGGAAAATATCACAATCTCATTTTTATCTAAGATTGTTTATACTTCGGTATTTACTGGGGTTTATTTTATCATACACATCCATGTTTCCTCAATATGTAATATATATATCCTTATACAATAGTTTATATCCAATTTTACCCTTCGGTTAGTTTTTAGTAAAAGATATTAAAGGAATCTTTTGTCGTTTTTCGTACGAGTTACTTTTTGAATTTTCCGACAAAAGTACGAGAAGAATGTTTTTTATAACTTATACAACATGAATGGATTTTTAAAACATTATTTCCAAGAAGCTTCCTTTACAAGTTTTCATGTTTATTTTTAATCAACTTCTTTTAGTTTAAAATTGTATGACATGTTAAAAAAGGAAAATGTTTTTGAAGTAGAAAAAATATTTTCCTCAAGAATGGAGCTCAAGAGTTTTATCAAAATTATTTTTCATCTAAGAATATATAGGGTTTTGTTTCTATCCCTATTATTACATGGATTTGATTATGTTGTGATGGAAATATTTTTATGAATTCCTTTATCTTATATGAATTGTTTTATGATGTCACGATGTTTAAGATTCCCATTTTTATTACATGGGTTATGCTATGATGTATGGTTTATGATTTTGTGGCACACATAATAATGGTATCATTATGAGATGGGTGGGACCTATATCTCCCTCCAATGAATTGGGTAAAGATTTTATATCTCATGAGATAGACATGGCTGGAACGGCAGGTTAAACCGGTTCAGTGAAACAGGACTGAAACGAGGAGTGAACTTGGTTCATAAATGGACTTTGTCCACTAAGATAGTCTTGGAAATGAGTCTTGAATAATAAGAAATTATTCTCTATGATTATGTGTGTATGCCAAAAATTTTCATGTTTTAATTTATGATTATTGGGATTACATTTCACTACTATGATTTATCCCATGTTATGAAATTATGATCTCTTTTGCAGGTTAAGATTTCCAAAAGTTATGTTCTTATGTATATGATATGATTGATATTTCTTTTGTTTACCCTTACTGAGCATTTCAGATCACCCTTTTGTATGTTTTATTTCCCCAGGTCAGGAAGAAGGTTATTAAGTAGGAGATGCCAAAAGGAACTCTAGATATGATGAAATAAATGGGAGGAAAAGTAGATACTTTATGAACCAGTTATTTATGTTTCCCAGTTTCTAAAGACTCTATACCCATACGGTCCTTTCCTGGTTTTGTTATATGTTGTAATAAGTGTTCTTCAATTATGAAGTAATAACAATATATGTAAAGTATGGTTCATTATAATCATTCCTCCAAGACATACCATTTTATTCTCTTATTCTTAGTCACATGTAGTGGTGGTTGGTTAAGTAGTGGTCTCTAAAGATGATCAAGTTACCACTATCTCAATTTTTAGTGAAAATATTAATTTTTTATGTGAAAGGTTATAGAATAGTTTAGGAATTCTGGGTTTTGATTCTGATCAACTTGTTCTAGAGGATTAAAATCAGGAACCAAAATAATTTGTTTTAGAATCATTATTTATGTTTTTGAGAAACCATCCCTATATCTATATGCATAAACAAATAAAATTTTTAAATGCCACTTTCAAGGGTAAAATTGATCTGGAATGTTGGAAGATGGTCACTAAAAGGTAATAATGGAAGTAGTATATTTCAAAGAATCATGGAGAACCCAATTATAGTGACAGAGTCATGGACTCTAAATATAATTCATGATGTGACTAGAATCATGAAGTTGTGGGGATCTTAAGGTATTTCATGAGGAACATTAATAAAGGAATTCATGATTTTTTTAAAATTTCTTGTTTTAAAATGGATAAGATCCAGAAAATATAGGGGATATTATAACCTACTAAAACCTATTTCCACTAAGTCCTATAGTAAGATCATAGGTCCTCAGATTGAAGCAAAGGTAACGTAAAATGTGATGGTATATAAATTTTTTTCATTGTAGGACCTTGTAAATAAAATGGAGTAGGAACCAACCCCTTACGATGAGGTTATTTTTCAAGTGTAATCTAATGATGAAAAAAACGAAGGTAGAGTTCAGATATAGTATATAGAACCAGGGAAAAAACAACAAGGGGATTTATCAATTCCCTAAAAACTATTATGAAAATTAATTCTTTTTACTTATAATTCAACAATGATTCTTATAAGTAATACATTGAGTCCCACTCTCCCACCATTATTAACAAGAAATAGCGCACTATAATGTCAGAGGAAAAATGTCCCTAGGGACTTGATGAACCATGAATGTAGTTGTCTGATTCATAGCTTAATTAAATTACCTAAGATATTGATTATGAACATTTACCTATTGATAACTACTTAGTGGTTGTGAATCTTATAACCTCAAAAATTGAATACAATCTATGTATTTATCCCTAAAATGATATATGATACATATTCTGAAAATATAGGAGTGACCCCTATGACTCAAAGGGTAGTCAGTAACATTGGGGTTTTCTTTAATAATCACTTATTGTCATGATCTGTCCCTCAAGGCCCGTGCTGTGACTACCCTAAGCCCACCTTCCATAGGCCAGGAGCTGGAGACTTGCAACAAAGGCATATTCCCTAAAACCGGGAAGTCATTTCCTTTAAAACCTGTAAACCCATGCAACCAAGAACACATCAAGATACAGACACAAGTAAAATGTATAGAAAACATAGGGTGTATAGTAAGAAAAAAGGGTCAGAATACAAGACTAATAAGAAAGATCAAGAAACTGAAAAGTAAAAGTAAACTGAAATAGATCCCATGAACACCCGCCAAGTATCATACCTGAAGAGTAGGTACAGCTCATGAACGACCGTCTCTGTGGTACAACTCGTCTAATGACTACCTCTGAGCTACCTCTAGTCCTGGTACTCTCGTCCTCAGTCAGCGTTGTCTGTCA
Source organism: Viscum album (assembly GCA_963277665.1). Classification (NCBI taxonomy): domain Eukaryota; kingdom Viridiplantae; phylum Streptophyta; class Magnoliopsida; order Santalales; family Viscaceae; genus Viscum; species Viscum album. Next base: position 1,671,232,982 of record OY728158.1, read on the forward strand.
TCTGCACCAAACACAACAAGGTGTGGGCATAGCCTGTTTAGGGGTGTGTATAATGATACTCAGTAGGGACCTGAGACCCTCAAGGTCTCACAAAATCCACAAAGGATAAACCCCATAGCCTGAAATCAACTAACAACCCTACTTAGGTATATGCCCATACATATACCAATGTTATCAAGTAAACCCATCTCAATCATGAGAAAACACAAGGTCTAACTCAAAATCCCAAAGCTCAATTGTTCCACATAGGAATGAATTCCATGAAGGTTAGTACTACACATGTACGCCACACTGAAGAATACTGCCAAGGTATTACCATGAATGAAAGTACCACACAGGTACGAACTCATCTCACACCAGGAATATCTTAGGTACAGTAGTAGAGATGATTAGATGTAACTACTGAATCATGTTACTATGTTAAGAGGCAGACCCACAAAGGATCCCAAATCACATACCCCCACAGGATCATAGTACATCGTTAGACCCACATGGGATCCTAGTACAACATCAGACCCACACAGGATCCTAGTACATAGTCAGACCCACACAGGATCCTAGTACATCGTCAGACCCACACACGATCCTAGTACATCGTCAGACCCACAAAGGACCTAGTACATCATCATAAGACCCACACAAAATCCTAGTACATCTGTCCTGCATGGATTCCTAGAGCGGTTCCATGTGGAACCATCAATCAAAAACCCACAAAGGATCCCTTTCTAATGTCACAACCTACTACAGGGTTCTTGTACTAATATTTCCCGCCTTTGGGAGGGTACGCTCCTCAAGACACTTTTCAATACTCTAACATCCATGAATCCCTACTAATAAGTATCCCAAAGGACCACCATGTCATAGGGGTCTCAACACAATAGACGGTGTGTCAATCAGATGCCTGGTCTGTATGTTATTTTCCTTTTAGTCCTAAGGGCCCAGTTGGATTCATAGTTGATCCAAACCAACCGTACCCCAACATTATCCAAATCTCAAGTGGGGTATATTAAAAGGAACATCTTTCTCTAAAGTTTCTGGCACCGTAGACGGTTCATTAAATGGACATCTGGTGCCAAAGTTATGGCTGAAAGAGCGGAAATGGGTCAAAGTTATTCCGGGTCTGGTCCAACCCAGCCCAACCAAGCCTGAGCCGAACTGGTTTGGGTCGACCTGACCCGATCTACTGGGTCCAGTCTAGTCCAAGGTGCAGCCCAGCCCGTGGTATGGCCTGAACCGTGCGGGATGGCCCACGGAGCGATGGGGCGGCTGTGGTCCGGTGGGGTGGTCGTTGGGTGGTGGGGCGGCTGCGGGGCGGCCGCGAGGCGTCGGGGTGGCCGCGGGGCGGCGGGGCATGGCAGGGCGGCCACGATGTGGCGGGGTGATGAGGCGGCCATGATGGGGTGGGGCGGCCATGGTGTGGGGTTCTGCCGCGGCTGACAGGATGGCCAACCGTCCACTCCGCACGGCGCGGTCACGCGGTGTGCCTTCCCTAGTGACCGGCAGTGAGCCAACCTCCCTTCCCTCTCTGCCGTGACACAAGTCTGCGGTTCTCTTCAGTCGGGCGGTGCGGTCATGCAGTTTCCTTTGTCACGGTCAGCAGTGTGCCGGCTTCCATACCCAAGTCCCACCAGTTCCATTCACCGGCATCGGTCACCAGCTTATTCCATTGTGAGGAGCACATCAAAAACCTCAATGAAATTGCGTAGGGGTTGTACCATGTTCGTTTGGCCCGCACTCTCCGCATTAAGGTGGTAGAAATCGGCTTAATAAATATTGAATTATGAAGAATGTCACGAATGATAAGGGGGGTACTCAAAACATCAAACCCTACCTCGTTCATTCATTGGTGTTGGAATGAGTAATAAGTCGAAGATGTTGACATTCTTCATGACCGCCACACACCCCTGATCCCAGGCTCATTCGTCTGTTTGTTAGATAATAGCTCTTCGATGGAGGTTATTCTTCATCGGTGAACTTTCTCCGACCAAGGAACATATTTTCCAACCCAAAACACAACTCCAAGAAGCGGAGATATAATATGATCTTAACTTAAGGCATTTAAATCATCTAATCAAAAAGATCTTTAAATGTGTGGTTACACTTCTTGTGTAACCACTCATTTAATGCTCCTCAGTAAATGAGGAGTTTAAGGTCGGGTGGCCCCCACATTGAATTCAAAAATTTGGAGAATTAAAAGTCTTGTGGTCCCCAACTCCATAAATCAAAGGAGGTTATAAGAAAAATAAAAATTGTTAAACATTTTTATTTTTCTATTCTTCCACGAGAAGCTGAAAATCTAACTCCTACCCTTGACCTACTCCGGTTGAGTTGAATATCTTCTTAAGTGAATACCGGAATTTTGAGTTCAATGGTTCCCTCAGATTTTAATTATGAGCACTGGTTCAAAATTTACAAAAAATAACTTTCACATTTATCGAACAAACCCGAAAAAATGTTCATAAATTCATTCTGGGAACACCGAGCATCAGAATCATGCGCCATCAGTTTTTGTGGGCTTGTAAAATTCCCATATAATTAAAAACAATTATAGGAAATTCCAGGTCTTTACATTCTCCCCACATTAGGTCTTTTCATCCCCGTTATCCAAAACTCAATCTAAGGAAACAAGTGGGGTTACTGAGCATGTATCTGGGCCTCCCGCTCCCATGTACTCTCCGGGAGGTTCCCATGCTGCCAGCGAACGAGCACCAAAGGTATCGAGTGACCACGAAGGACCCACTCTTGTCGATCCTCAATCTCTACTGGAAACTCCATAAAAGTTACCCCATCTTCGACGTCCATCTCACTGTGGTCGATGATGTGAGAAGGGTCGTGCAGTTATCTCCTCATCTGGGATACGTGGAAGACGTCATGCACCCAGTCCAACTGAGGGGGATGTTCTAGGCAGTAAGCTACCTCACCAACTCATCTGAGGACCTAAAAAGGTCCGATGAACCTCGGAGATAACTTTCCGCCTCGGCCAAATCTCTGCAAACCTCGTCGAGGAGAGACCTGTAGAAATATGTGGTCTCCATTCTTGAACTTCAGAGGTCTCCTTTTCCTATCGACATAAGAATTTTTTCTACTGTGTGTAGTCTTCATCCTCCCCTGGATGATATGCACTTTCTTTGTGGTAGCTCATACCATCCCTAGTCCCATGAGTGCTGACTCCCCTAGGTCAGTCCAATACAAAGGTGATCTGTAAGGTTGCCCGTACAATGCCTCAAAATGTGTTAGATCTATGGTGGAGTGATAGTTGTTGTTGTATGCAAACTCTAAAAAGGCAAGTGATCTTCCTAGCTGCGACCGAATTCAAGGACTCAAGCACGTAGCATGTCCTCGAGGGTCTGAATAGTCTGATCAGTCTGGCCATCCGTTTGAGGATGGAAGGCGGTGCTCAAATAAAGCTACATCCCAAAAGCCTCCTGAAACCCCTTCCATATCCTGGAAGTGAAACATGAATCACGATCAGAGACAATCATCAAGGGTACTCCATGTATCCACACAATCTCATGCACATAGAGGTGTCCCAAACTCTCTACAGAACCCTGCTCTCTGATCGGTAGGAAGTGGGATGACCTGGTGAGTCGGTCGACGATAACCCATGTATAATCATGAACCTTGTATGTACATGGAAGTTATATCATGAAATCCATGGATATCCCATACCACTTCCAATATGGGACCTCTAAAGGCTGAACTAATCCTGGTAGTACCTGATGCTCTGCCTTCTCTTGCTGACAAGTTAGGCTACGAGAGACCAACTATGCTACTGCTTTCTTCATTCCCAGCCACCAGTGTTGTTGTCAGAGGTATTGGTACATATTCACCACTCATGGATGTACCCTTAGAGCGGATGTGTGGAATCCCCTCAACACTTCATCCCGAAGTGACACTGGTACCATGGTACGTCCTCTGAAGTGGATGACGTGCTCCCCACCTTTAGAAAATCCATCAGGTGCTTGTCCTGTGGATATCTGAGAATGTTGATACTCACAGTCAGTGTCCCCATGCTGCGCCTCCTTGACTCGCTGAAGAAGTGGGGGAGTGACTGTAAGAGACTGAAGAATAGCTGCTCAATTTCGATCCACCAAGGATATCTGCAAAGTGGCCAGCTGCTCCATCACCTCACCTAGAAGCTGTATACCAGATCTATTGATGAGTGCATCTGCTACAATGTTCCCCTTCCTAGGAGTATAGACTATCTCAAATTCATAGTCCTGGAGGAACTCAAGCCAATGTCAGTGTCTCAGGTTTAGGTCCTTCTAATAGAAGATATACCAGAGACTCCTGTGATCCGAGTAGACTGTAAAACACTTTCCCATCTAGTAATATTGCCACATCTTCAAGGTGAAGATCACTACTGCTAACTCCAGGTCATGGGTAGTGTAGTTCTTCTCATGTTGTCTAAGATTTTGAGAACCATATGTGATCACTATTTTCTTGTGCATTAGGACACATCCAAGCCTGGCCCCTGATGCGTCGTAGTAAACTACATACCCTACGACCTCCTCCAGAAGCCTCAAGATAGGGGCACTAGTCATCCTCTGCCTCATCTCTTGAAATCTCCACTGGCATCTCTCTGACCAAATGAAGGGTTTCCCCTTTTTCATCAATACTAATAAAGGTTCTGCAACTCTGGTGAAATATGGAACAAATCTATTGTAGTATCCAGCCAAACCCAGAAAACTCTGTACCTCTGTCACACTCCTGTGAGGATCCTAAGAAAGTTCTGCCTCAATCATCGCTGGATCCATCACAAATACAGCCTCCGAGATGACATGTCCTAGAAAGTGAACCTCTCGGATCCAGAACTGGCACTTCCAGAGATTACCATAAATCCGGTTCTCTCAGAGTGTATCCAGAACTATCTACAAATGATAGACATGCTCCTCCTTAGTAGCCAAGTAGATCAGAATGTTGTCGATGAAGACTACGACAAAGCAATCAAGGTATGGCTGAAATATCTTATTCATGAGTCCCATGAACAATGCTAGAGCGTTGGTTATGCCAAATGGCATAACAAAAAACTCTTAATGGTCATACCGACATCTGAAAGTCGTCTTCTGCATATCCTCGTCTCATACTCTGAGCTGGTAATAGCCTGATCTGAGTTCTATCTTCGAGAACCATCGTGCTCCCTTCAGCTGATCAAAGAGTTTGTCAATCCTCGGAAGTGTGTACTTTTTCTTCTTGGTTACCTAGTTCAGGTGCTGATATTCAACAAAAAGTCTCAAGATCCCACCCGCCTTCTTGGTGAACAAAATCGGGGCTGACCAAGGAGAAACATTGGGCCTAATGAACCCCTTGATTTGCAAGTCCTCCAGCTGTACCCACAGATCACGAAGCTCTGCGGTAGCCATCTTATATGCTTTTTTAGAGATCGGTGTCATCCCAGGGTATAAGTCAATGTACAATTCCACCTCTCTGTGAGGAGGTAGACCTGGAACTTCATCAGGGAAAACATCCTAGTACTAATCCACCACAACAAGATAACTCGAATTCTCCACATCAACCACTCTGAGGGTAAGGCTAGCTAACTAATGTGTAATCTGCTGCACCCTTCACTGGGTAAGTCTATCCTGGGTTGCAAAGGTTCCCTTATTGACGGTGAAGGTCAACCTGGTACCCTCCGTGTGGACAACCCACACTTTGTGCCTAATACAGTCAATCTGAGCATGGACTGTAGTTAACCATTCCATATACAAGATGATGTTGTAAGGCCTCGAAGACGCTACTAGGAGATCCCAGCTGAAGCTCTCGCCTCCTAGAGTAAGATCACACTTTCGACACTAGTTCATAATCATTGAATCCTCTCCCATATGAGTCTCTATCCCTAAGGATCGAGCCAATGGTTTGTCGGAATATCCGATCTCCGAACAAGGGAAGTGGAAATAAAATAATGACTGGAACCTGTGTCTATAAGTACTACAACTAAGGTGGAACAAGCATAGATCATACCTCGTATCATCTCTCGAGTTCCATGGTCATAGGCATCAACTTCCTGGTGCTGAGCTCACCCTTTTCCACCTACTCCCTGTGGTTGGGGTGGACCACCTAGTGGTGGTGGCCGTAACATCTCAAATCGTCGTCCAATGCTAGTAGCACGACCAGCTCCTCTTCCACGTCTTCCTTCTCCCTACGGATCTCCTAGTTCAAACCTATGTCTCTACCTAGGTGGTCCCACAACAATATATCGATCATTCATATGGCGGGTTAGACAATCACGAGCCATGTTACCCTGCCCACAGCATGTGTAACACTTCCTGTTCCTCATATGACTGGCTCTGTCTCCGGTACCTCGCACAACCTATCATGAGTCAGGAGGTCGTCCACCTGTAGGTCTGGTCCTCTTGGACCTCTGCGAAATCTGTCAACTTCTAGCAGCAGAAGAATTCACTATGTGATTCCCACTGGTGGGTCTCGCTTCTAGGGACTTCTCAACAAGAAAACTCTCCACTAAGAGGGCTCACTCTAACACCCCCACCTGCGTCGTGATATTGAGAAAATCATCGAACCCTTGATCTCCCACCTGAGCCCCTACTCAAAGGTACGGGCTCTGAAGAATGGGTCCTGTACCATATATGTGGAGTAGAGTGAGAGGTTCATGAACCTCACTGAGTACTGAGCCATAATCATGCTGCCCTACTATAGATGAAGAAGCTCCTGAATGCGCACTACGCGAAGAGTCGCTGCGAAAAAATCTACCTGAAACAGGATCTTGATGTTTGTCCAAAGAAGAGTCACCTCGTCGTGAACTTGGAGAATCAATCTCTACCATCTGCCCACTTATTCTTGTAGAAGGCTAGCGGAAAGGATCACTATGAGATCATCTAGTGTCCCTACCAGTCGGAAGACTCTCATTACGGCCTCCATCCAATCTTCAGCTGCCTGTGGGTCTATCTCTCCCCTGAACCTGGGTGGCCTCTGGCACTAGAACTCCTAAAACACACTCAAGTGGCATGCACCCTCTGCTGTTGGGGTGGGTGGCATTGGTGGCCCAATAGGTAATGGTACCACTGGTGCCTCTACTGGTGCTTCTATTGGAAGAGGGCCCTGCACTGAGGTCTCGTCGCTCGGTGGGCTATCTGTGCATACTATACCCAAAACCCTAGCTAACTGTCTGCATGGAGGCATCCTAAAATGAAACAGGTGATCCAAGGTCAATAAGTTATACCTGATGATCTGAATCAAAGTGATCACAAAGAAAACTCTTGAAAATACACATGTAATCAGTGTATTTGTGCACTGAGTCAGAAATTAGAAGTTAGGGTCATGGTGTATAGATATGTCAGCTGCCGCACCAACACTGGATTCCCTAAACTGATAACCACACTCACAACAATTAACAATATTGCCATTAAAAATATCAGATTCCAATGTTTTATGGTAGAACAGACTCCTCTGATACCAATTTTTCACGACCCGTCCCCCGAGACCCGTGTCGTGACTACCCCAAGCCCGCCTTCCGTAGGCCATGGGATGGTGACTAGCACTGAAGGGCTATTCCCTAAAACCGGGAATAAATTGCCTTTAAAAAATGTAAACCCACCCAACCAAGCATAGAAAAATATATAAACACAAGTAAACTATATAGAAAACAAATGGTGCACAGTATGAAAAAAGGTTCTGAATACAAGCCCAACAAAAAAGTACAAGAAAATGAAAAGTACAAGTAAACTGAAATAGCTCCCATGAACACCCACCAAGGATCCTACCAGAAGGGTAGTTACAGCTCACAAATATCCGTATCTATGGTATGCCTCATCTAATGTCCACCTCTGAGCTTCCTCTAGTCTTGGTACTCTTGTCCTCAATCAGCGCTGTCCATCGTCTGCACCAAACATAACAAGGTGGGGCATATCCCATGCAGGGGTGAGTATAACGATACAAAGTAGGGACCCCGAGACCCTCAAGATCTCACAAAATCCAAAAATTATAAACCACATAGCATGAAATAAACTGAAACCCTACTTAGGTATATTCCCATACATATACCTATGTTATCAAATAAATCCATCTCAATCATGAGGAAACACAAGGTCCAACTCAAAATCCAGAAGCTCAATAATTCCACAAGGGAAGAAATACCACGAAGGTATGTACCACACATGTACGCCACACTAGAGAATACCACCATGGTATTACCACGAAAGAAAGTACCACACAGGTATGAACTCGGCTCACACCAGGTATATATTAGATACATTAGTAGAGATGATTAGATGTAACTACTAAATCATATTACTCCGTTAAGATGCAGACCCACGAAGGATCCTAAATCAGAGACCCACAGAGGATCGTAGTACATCGTCAGACCCACATAGGATCCTAGTACATCTTGAGACCCACACAAGATCCTAGAACATCGTCATACCCACACAGGATCCTAGTACATCGTCAGAACCACACAGGATCCTAGTACATCGTCAGACCCACACAGGATCCTAGTATATCGTCAGACCCACATAGGATCCAAGTAAAATAGTTGTGCATGGATTACTAGAGTGTTTCCATGTGGAACATTCAATCACACACCCACTAAGGATCAATTTCTCTTGTCACAGCCAGCTACAGGGTTCCTGCACAAAGCTTTCTTGTCTCCGAGAGGGTCCGCTCCTCATTCCACCTGTAGATACTCCTACTACCATGAAGTCCTATGAAGAAGTATCCCAAAGGACCACAACATCATAGGGGTTTCAAAGCAACAGGTGTTATGTCAACCGGACAGCTGGATTGTAAGTTAATAGCCTTCGAGTCCTGAGGGCCTGGTTGGATTCATGCTCTATCCAACCTGACCGTACCCCAAATTTATCCAAATATCATGTGGGGTATATCAAAAGGACCGTCTCGCTCTATGGTTTCCAGAACCATAGAATTTTCATCAAACAGATGTCCGGTGCCAAATTTATAGCTGAAAGAGTGGAAATGGGTCGAAGTTTGTCTCAGTCCGGTCCGACCCGACCTGGGCCGACCCGATTAGGGTTGACCCGACCCGACCATGTTTGGGTAGACCTGGACCAACCTAGTTTGAGTCGACCCAGCCCAACCCACTGGGTACAGCACGGTCCACGGGGAGGCCCAACCCGCGCTGCAGTGGGGCACCACGGTGCGGTGGGGCGGCCGCGGGGTGGCTGCGGAGTGGCATGTTGGTCGTGGTGCGACAGGGCGGCCACTGTGCGGTGAGGCGCCACAGGGCGGACACAGTGCGGTGGGGTGGTCGTGGTACAGGGGTCCTCCACAGCTGGCCGGATGGCCTACCGTCCACTCCACGTAGTGCAGTCATGCGCCATGCCTTCACTAGTGGCCGACAGTGAGCCGGCCGCGCTTCCCTCTCCGCCTTTGCACAAGGACGTGGTTCTCTTCCGTTGGGCGATGTGGTCGTGCCGTCATCTTTATCTCGGATGATGGTGGGCCGAACACCGTACCCAAGTCCCGCCAGTGCCATTCGTTGGCACTGGTCACCACATTCTTCCATTTTGAGTAAAATATCAAAAACCTCAAGGAATTTGCTGAGGGGCTGAACCATGTCCATTTGGCCCACACCCTCTGTGTTAGGACAGTAGCAAGCGGCTTAATAAATCTTAAATTATGAAGAATGTCAAGAATAGTAAGGGGTACACAAAACATTAAACCCTACCTTGTTCATTCATTGGTGTTGGCGCAAGGAAGAAGTTGAAGATGTAGACGTTCATCACACCCGCCCCACACCTCTGATCCTGGGCTCATTCATCAGTTTGTCAGATAATTTCTCTTCAATGGAGGTTGTTCTTTATTGGAGAACTTACTCCCACCAAGGAACTTTTTTTTCCAACCCAAAACTCAACTCCAAGAAGAGGAGATATAATAAGATCTTAACTTTTGGAATTATATTCATCTAATCACAAATATCATTAAATGGGTGGTTACACTTCTTTTGTAACCACTCATTTAATGCTCCTCATTAAATTAGGAGTTTAAGGTCGGGTGGAACCACATTGAATTCAAAAATTTGGAGAATTATAACTCTTGTGGTCCCCACCTCCATAAATCAAAGAAGTTTATAAGAAAAATAAAAATTGTTCAACATTTCTATTTTTCTATTCTTCCACGAGAAGATGAAAATCTAACTCCTACCCTCGATCTACTGTGGTTGAGGTGAAGGTCTTTTTAAGCGCATATCAGTGTTGTGAGTTCAACGGTGCCCTCAGATGTCAATTTTGAGAACCTGTTCAAAATTTACATAAACCTTCTCGCACGTTTATTGAACATACCTAAAAAAAGTTCATAAATTCATTCCGGGCACACCGAGCCTCAGAATCACACGCCGTCAATTTTCGCAGACTCGTAAAATTCCCATATAATTAAAAAAATATTACAGGAATTTCTAGGTCTTTAAAAATTATAGAATGATATATTTTTTTTGTTTTTCTTCATAGTTTTTCATTTGGTTAGCTGAAAGATACTTTAGTTTCCGAATTTGGGATTTTTTTAGTTATTGTATGATTTTTCTAAATTGGGTAATTTTTTTGAGTGTTCCCACTAAAACCCCCAAAATTCTAACATTCTTGGAAACAATAACAATGTATTTGGAGTGATATTAAAATTAAAAAAGTTTAATTATGACATATGTAAAATATATATACATTATATCCATGATTTCATCCAGTAGTGATAGGTAGTGATGAAAAACAAATTATATCAGCTCGCAAGGCGGTAGTCCACTATACATACGATCAACGATTTCATTTCCCATTTGATGTAAGATGAGATTGATATAAGTAATTACATTAACATAATAACATCTCAATATATGGGATATTATAGTTTTATTATTTTATCATTGTTTATATATATTTTAAGGAGTGAAAGGAATAAATAAAATGAAAACACATGGTTAAAAACTATACATCCTCTTCAGACAACCTCTTTAGGTTAATACCTAAAGTCTTCCAAGATTGGTTCCCTGATAAAACCTAGGACTCTAGGTCATTGGGAGGGATTTAAAGATTGTTTTTTTGAAGGAAATATATAAAACAAAGGGCATTGTATGTGTGAATAAGAGTGTAGATGGGTTCCCTTTTTATAAGTGGGGAAGAGAGCACACTTGGATTTTTTTAACAGAATAAATTGAACCCATGTTTTTCACATGGAAAAAGGCTCCAAAATGAATCATTATAAAAAATTAGATAATATAAGGTCGAAATATTTACATAAAATAGAACATTTACAAATATTCAGGTCTTTTTAACATTTATATTCTATGCTTAACCCCCACCCTGGTAAACCATTTTTAACCTTAACCATGATAATTAGTTTTTACTAGTTTCACTATTCATTATGAACAAAAATAAAGTCGAACTTATTATAATATATTCATTATTATTATTAAAAGTATTTATTATATCTTTTAAAATTCAATTCATAGAAGTGTAATTTTATAATTTAAATTTAATCTGTAGACGTGATGAAAAAATGGGTTTCTAAAGGAAATGTTTTCAAAAGTATGAAAATTTTATATATTAAAATTGAATGTATAAGTGATTAAAATTAAAATATTTGATTATTATTAATAAAATTGAACAAATTTTACTTTCAAATTTTTTTTAAAAAATTAAGAATATGTAAATTATTAAAAAGAAAAGGTAGTTTCAGTAAAAATAATTATTGTTCACTATTCATCTTAATATTAATCATTTTAGAAAATTCTCAAACATTAATTCTACAAAAATTGTGACATGATGATTTTTAAAATGGAGTTAGTTTTTTCAAATACAACTTCTAGTAGAGTAAAAAGTAATTCTAAAATAAGTTTGGTAAAATAAATGAAACCGTGTTATATAAAAATACAATTTTTGAGCATAAAATTGGATTTTTTCTTATATGATGACTAGAATAAATATTAGCTAAATGATAAAACATTTTAGTGAATATATAAAATAAAAATTTCATTAAAATAATCATTAATAGGGATTAATTTAATTTATTTAAATAAAAATATAATGTATTCATAAAAATAGTGTTTCATAAAAACATTTCTTTTATTATGAAATGATTTTCATTTTCATTCCTAATTTATTGACAAAAAATGAATTTATATGATAAATGCATAAACCATATAATATTCATAATTTATTAGGTCTTACTGATACACACCAATCTAACATCTTGGTTATGAAGGTCATATTTAAATAGTATATTTTACTGGAAATTTTAATCTCGATGTTGCATGCTGTATACATTATCGAACACAATATTCTTATTTTAAAATCATGAGGTGTTACATTCTCCAAACCTTAAATAAATCATGTAACAATAATTTTAACTTGTTCTAAAAATTATAGGGTTTTATAATTAAAAAAACCTTTGTTCAAAACCCATAACGTAGAAAGGGTTAATGAAACCTCTTTTTGATATGTGATAAAGTTAAATATGAAGGTCATCTATAATGACACATAAATAGGCCTACAAGTCAGAAAAAATAATTGGGAAATGAGAATATGTACATTGAAGAAAATCATAAGTAATTATGGGTAGTTATATTGGTTATTTATCATAATAATGTGAATGATCAAGGGAAATCCAATGACCACATAGCCATAGATATATGTTGGGTGAAAAGTCCATTGATTGATCAAAAATGAAAGAAAATGTATAACATTTTTTTCCAACTAGTATAAATACACTGAGAGGGGGTGAATAAGGACATGATAGGTTAAAATAACTTCCCCTTTGGACCTTGTTTCTTTATTAAACAAAATACTCTTCTCTTCATTTCCCATAGATATGTAAAAATAAAAATGAAATCATGCACGAGACCCATCGATTTTTACTTGATTCACCCTCACTGGGCTATGTCCAAGGAGCATACAATGACAATGTTCTGATGTACCAAATTTACCAAGGATCACTATCAATTAATGTTTTAGACTAGCTCACTTGTATACCTAGGTTTGATATATTTACACGGTTTAGGGATAACTCACTTCTTTTCCATGGGTTACTCCCTAACTCTCTTTTAATGGATCACTACTGGTGAAAAGGATCAACTTCATCATCTTCCTTTACTCACTTATTTTTGATAGTATCCACACAAATTTTATGGACATATATGTAATTTCATTATCAATAATGAATGCATCAAAAATTATAGGTAGATGATCTATTCAAGTAATTTCCCGGATACTTCTTTAATTCTATGAAAACACCTAGATGTAGTATGTACACTTTCCAAACAACTAGAATGAACTTATCCTTTATATATAAATAATAATTAATTATTATTTGAAAATATATTCAATAGATTCCAAGAATTACTTTAACTTCCTTGAATGTATAAGTGAATAAAGTCCTCCTCCAGGTATTGTCAATTGATGTAGATCCTATGAATTATTCTTCTTATGGATTCAGATATGACAATGATACTGTTCATAGGGTAATATATGAATGTATATCCATGCACAATATTCTAGTGGGATATCCCTATGTGAAACCCTCATGCACAAATCCCTATCTGAGATCTTGGCATGTACCATTGTGTGAGATCCTAGTGCATACCCTATTCGCGCTTTGCAAGAGATCCTGGTGAATACCCTATTCATTCTTTTCATGAGTTCTCGGTGTAAACCCTATTTATGATTTGTGAATCATCCTAGCATGAACCATGTTCAATATTTTCTCAATATTCTTGTTCAAACTCCATTCTCATTTTTTGTAAGATCTTATTTTGAGTCCCCTTTTTCTCTTTTCATGAGACTTTTTTCGGAAAATGAGTAACACTTACATGATGTAAACTGTGTATATTCCTTTATGATATATCTCTAAAAACCTACTTTGTGAGATCTCTCCATGAACCTACTTCTTGGAATTTTTTTTAGATGAATCATTTAAGAAAAACATTTTCAGTATTTAAGGACTATTTAGGGGGTATTTATGGTCATAAATCCACACCCTTAATTCCATGAATTGCGGATAATAATCCATTCAATCAGCATCACATGCTTCGTGAACCTCCATCACGAGATCAATTGACAATCAGGTGAATGCCATCAATGTTTTCTTCCAGTTCTTTTCATGATCCATCATGAGATCCAAAGAAAATCATTAGCACTACACGAGATCCCATCATGATATCCAAATAGAATCATGAGGGATGTGTAAGATCCCACCATGTGATCCAAAGACACTCATATGATTTTCGAGATCCCATCACGATATCCATTCATAAATTCGCACTCTGTAATATCAGTTCAACATTTGTGATGCGTGAGTTATGTTAAACATTCATGCTTCATGAGGCTAATTCAATATTGTCTCTCCATGAGACCAGTTCAAAATTCACACTCTATGAGAGAAGTTCAATATTTAAAATTCATGAGACTAATTAAACACTCGTGCTCCACGAGAGTTGATCAAGATTCACGATCTGTGAGATCAGACAAATCACCCTCACCCAAGATCATATATTCATTCTTTTTTGGGAGGTCAAACAGTTCACCTTTGCATGAGATCATACATTCATGCTTTTTGTGAGATCAAAAAATTCAACCTTACATGAGATTATACATTTTTTCTCTATGTGAGATCATACATTCAAAATTTTTTGTGAGTTCAAACATCGATGATAACTCTTCATTTCTTTTTTGACAACCATCCTTCGTCGACATCCTTAAACCTTGTCAAAAAATACAATCAATCCAAAAGTACCATCATGAGGGATATTGCCTAAAAATATACCCCTTTGGGTTTGTTGAAAACTCTACACATTTTGATACTACATTAAAGCTTCTTACATATTCGATAAAAAATTTGCTTCTTGCGATTTCGATAGCATTCTGAAATTTACATAGCACATAATCGAATCCCACATCATCTATGCTTGGCATGAGAAACAAGACTATCATGAAAACTTCATCAATGAAACACTTTATTCCAAAACCACTCAAATGCTTTCCCCATTAACCTAACATGTCATGATTTATAACCTTTGATCGATTATCTTTATCCTTGTAAAAATTTAATATCCCCCTACTTCACTAATCCCCTAGAAGATTATCCCCTATCTTAATTAAGACATTTTCTCCCCTTTTATAGACATAATTTTCCCCAATTAATGAACCCAAATGACACATTGTTTTAGTTTTTAATAGGGTAAAGAATAAAAATCAACACATTAGGGAAAAACTCATCATACCTTGGATATAAGGGGTCCCATATTGACACCTTTTCATGTTTTGGGATTCTAACAAACTCACAGTTCTAGTCGATGTTGTTATAATGATTCATTGGGTAAGTTACTTTTTAGAATGTACGCAACTTGTAGTTCTGTAGTCACATACTCCTACTTCACAATCCCATGATCCAAATTCTACTTGATAAAATGATATTTGATTTCAATTTGATTTTTAGTCAAGTTATGGATTAGAATTTTGATCAAAATTATATAACATGAATTATCACAAAGGATTCTGATCAGAGAATTCACTTGAACTCCCATATCATAATGATATTTTTCATCAAAAAAATTCTGTTCACTCTTGAGTATCCATAATATATTAATCTTATCCAGTTCTTAAGAAAATTTAAATATTGTTTCTTATTTATCCAATAAATACAAAACCTTCCAAGATAGAATGCACCACCTGATGTTTACTTTCTATCATATACTGATCTGGAGCAATCTACATCTATATAACCCAAAAACTCATGATGATATTTTTCATTTTACAATAGACTAAAATCCAACATTTCTTTGATATACAAAAGTATTATTTTCACTAAAATAAAGTGGGTTTCTTTGGTATTTCTTTGGTATCTAGCTGCTTGGAATGTGGAAAAAATAATATCTATCCCTTTTGCTATCAAGTACAATAGACTACTAGTGATTTTCTTATATTCTATGAAATTAACTACATTTCCTTCATTACCCCTTGATAGTTTCATCTGATTAGAAACTAGAGTCATCATATCCTTGAAATCATATATTAAAAAAATTTCAAACCTCCTTGGAATATTTAGATTGAGAAATGAATGTGTCATTATATGCTTTTGTTACATATAAATAAAAAAACATTAGTTCACCAATCATTGACATTTGAAATTCAATTTTCATGAATTCAATGAATTTATTGTACTATTCTTCATCTGATCCACCAAATATAATGTCATCAACATACACCAGAATAATCATCCTTTTACTACTATCATTGTTGAAAAATATATTGTAATCAACTCCACAACATAGAAAATCGAGTTTCTTCAAAAATTGATCAAGTCTGTAATACCATGCTCTCAACACTTGTTTCAACCTATATAGAGCCTTCCTTAGTTGAAAAACTCTTCTATCATATTAATAAATTATAAAAACAACAATCTTCCCAGTATAAACTTCTTATTCTATAACTCCATTCAGAAATTCTGACTTGATGTCCATCTAGAAAACTTTGATCCTTCTTTTCACTAATATTTCCAAGAATAATATGATTATCTCTAGTCTTGAAATAAGTGAGATTTTTTCACCAACATTAATACCCTCTATCTAAGAGAACCCTTTTCACTTTATTTTTTCTTTTTTTGAATCACATTTCCATATTCATTCATCTTGGTATGAAAGACCCATTTGGTCCCAATGAAATTCTTATTTTCTCGTCTCAAAACAATCTACCATGTATGTTTCTTATCAATTTGGTAAATATTTTCATTCATAGCCTGAAACCTATTCTCATCTCTAGTTACTTCATCAAAACATTTAGGCTCTACTTGAGATAGAAAGGATTCCTACTATAATGACTTAATTATTCTAGTTTGAACTAGCACTTTCAGATCACCAATGATGTTACATTTGTTAATTTTAGTTTCACTCTTCAATTTTTGTGTAGATATAGATTTTAATTCCTCCTTCTCATCATCACAATATTCTTTTAAATAATTATTTTCCACTTCAACTCCCCCTGAGTTTCTTACCTCATCATCACTATCCTCCGTAAATTGATCATGGATTTTATTAATATTCTATTCATTATCTATTATAGTGACATAATTACTCTAGAATACCTTTACAAGACTCTTATTGAAACATTTATATTCTTTTATTTTTACTAAATATCAAAAAAATATCGCATCATATCATTATGATTCAAATTTATTGTGTTTCTTATTATTGAAAATGAAAATTTTTCTTACAAATATTTTTTTTTTCAATGTTGGATTCTTCCCATAAAAAATCCCGTACATATTATTTACTTCCTGTAGACACAAAAGAGACCTATTAGATATGTAGACCGATGTCAAGACTGGTTCATTCTAGAATTTATCTGGTAGTTCCTTTTCAATAAGCATTTTTCTGGCCATGTTTTTTTTGGATTTGTTTTCTCATCTCAACCAATCCATGTTATTGAGGAATTACTATAGCTAAAAATTGATGCCTTATAATATATTTACCAATATAATATTTGACTATATTGTTTTTGAATTTTGTGTGATTATCTGTATGAAACTTTAGGATATTCTTTCCAAGCATCCTTTCAGATTACCTTTGATATTGTTTTATATAATTGAGCACATCAGACTTGTGGGAAATTATAAATGCCCATGCCATCCTACTAAAATCATCAATGAAAAGAACATAGTATCCCTTTCCATCAGTGGATCTTGTTGAGATAGATACACATACATCTTCATGCACCAATTCCTATACTCTGGTTTACATTTTCTCTATTAGAGTGTACAGTTTTATGATGATATTACCTTTTTGACTAGCATCTCACATATGAGTATGATCATGTTATAGATTAGGTAGATCTCGAGTTGCATCATATTTGACCAGATCTTATAGAGATGGTTGGAATAGATGCCCAAGATGTTTGTGCGACAACCTGTTTTCTTCATATTTGGATAAAAAAAATATTCTTCTCCATTTACAAGGTAGATATTTAACTTTTTTCTTTTTACCTATATAAAAATTGCAGCATCTCTTCCTTTTATATTACACATATTCTTAGTAAATCTTATAGCATGCCTTGATTCATATAATGTACTGACACTTAGAGAATTGTGATTGAGACCTTCAATAAAAAATCTAAATGGCCTGAAGGCCTTCTATTTTCATTCATTTTGGATAATCCTCCTTTTAAGGGTTGAAGGGGAACCCTTTTGTGGATCATAGGATTTATGTTATTACATGACCCAATGGTCTTAGAGAAAATCAACCTGACTATAACTACTTGGAACTGCTCCTCCCTAGCATCTACATAATGATGTTAACTCTCCACCTTCACTTGGTTGTTAGGCTAGGATTTCCATGCATGAACATGCTGGTCCTGATGGAAATTTACATACCCTCTAATTCTTCAAATCAGTTAGCTATGCTTTGGCGAATTCATCTTTCTATGAATACTCATTTAAATTTTTCTCCTTGTAGAGTCTTCCTGGTCTATTTAAGCATAGTTTCATGTAGCTTAATGGCCTAAGGTGTCCGGAAGGAATTGAGGTGGCCTAAAGGCTTTAAGGTGTCCCAAAGGCCTTGAGGTGGCATAAAATCCTTACTAGCTTGAGGGCCTTAGGTGACCCAAAGTCCTAAAAGACTAAATTAAAAAATCAGTGGCTCAAAATCCAAAAAATATGAATAGTTTTGGTACTACAATACCGAACAATAGTGAACAGTACCTACTATATGAACTACTACAGTGCCTACTATAGTACTTCTTCAGTTCCTAGAAATATGCCTATACCCAGATTTTATCTTGGGTCACTTGGATTAACTTTCTGATTCCTCACTAACTGGGTTGAGGTTCTGTACCCTTCAACACCTAGGAAATCAATATTTCTCATTTATTTACCCCCAAATTTGGCTTTTATCAAGCCAATAATGACTATTCCTTCATTATTTCCAAAATTTAAAACAATTTACTTTTCATATTTTTTTCTTGTAACAAGATCCTTATTAACTTTAATATGGGATGTGTATCCATTCTCAAGGATCCATACACTATAATGACATGATTACTTAAGGGAAATCTCTGAAACCACTTCCTTCTCATCTCTTTTCTTCTTGATCCATGTTTTGACTTCTTACTCAGCATGGATTGATAATCTTGATCATCCTCAGAGTATGGTTGAACAACTTCATCCTGAAAATATACAAGTTGATTTTTCATTTTCATCTCATTTGATGATACATTTTACTATTGATTACGACCACATTCAATATACTTCGGCATATTTCCCTGCATTATTGATGACAAATATCTTTCGTTGTGCCCAAATCCTACACACATAAAATAGTGACCATCAAATGATGTCTTGGAATATTGAGCTTTGTATGGATGCCTCTATTTATCATGTTCCCTTTAATAACTCTTGGATATAGAACAAACATTTTTTGATTATACCATATTTCCATAGTAATAACATCTTATTCGATGTGTGTTAATATGTGCCAATAAAACACTATTGGGTTTCCCTAGGGATCTCAGAATCTTATGGTTCTAATTCATATAGAAATCAACTTTTAATCTCAGAGTAGGTTCTGGTGGTCAGACTTTAGGCATTACATATTTCTATTTTTGATTAATCCCTATATTAGCCTTATTAATTGGATTCTACTATTTATACTATTCTGGTCAACATCTATGATCCACTTCTATGATTTCTATTTTATAAATAACCTATTTTCCCAATGTCGTATCGAGATTCAAGTGTTTTTCATGATACTTAACACTTTATTACAGGACAATGAATCCCCCTTCAAGTTCTTTGATACATTTTATTAGATCTTTTCCAATGTTAGTAAAACAATCGATTTCTATTTTTTTGTTCTTTGATTTTGAGATTTTACTCAATATCCTTTTATGAGCTATTTTAAATCGGAGACTTCAGTTTTTAAATTTCTTCATTCATGTCAAGTTTCTCTTATTCCAGCTACCGCATATAAAGTTTGGCATCATGAACCACTTTGTTGGATTTCTTCATCTTGTCTCTCCAAACATCTATCTCATGAAGTGTGTATTATAATTCAGCCTCCATATCAACTCTTCCTTTGACTCAATCTTC
Organism: Viscum album; assembly: GCA_963277665.1. Lineage (NCBI taxonomy): Eukaryota > Viridiplantae > Streptophyta > Magnoliopsida > Santalales > Viscaceae > Viscum > Viscum album. The sequence continues at coordinate 1,671,253,010 of OY728158.1, forward strand.
AATATATTCAATTTCTTTCCTTTTTGGGGAGCTACCAACAACTTCCACCATTGAATTTTCTCTATTACCTATCCAGTTATCCACCACCTCAACCTTACATTTTTTTTTCTGAACTATCATTTTCTTGTCAATGAAGATTCTTCTTTTTGAAGAAATTTTTGTTGAATGTTTTTTTGCCTTTCAAATAGTCTGAATAATTCTTTATTGGAATTTTAACTTTATTCTCATCATCTTCTTAAATCTTCTTAGGGAACCTTGCTACCATATATCTAAATTTTCCGCATAGGAAGCATGCATGTGGGAGTTTCCCTTTGAACTTTACTTTTCCTCTTTGTATATTTGAGGATAGGAATGACAATAACTCATTAGTCTATTCTTCATCTTGTCCATCTTCAAAGGTGAGCTTTTTTATGGCCTTGAATGCCACCTCTTTGTAATTCACTTTTCCCAAAAACTCAATATCTTCATTTCTCATCTCTTATGAAATAAAATTATTATGCAATATATCTAGTTTCAACTTCTTTGGATATTTATTATCAAAAATGGGAACTTTCAGATTGAACCTGGGTGGATGTATTCTCAAAATGTGCTTAAAAATATTTATATCTTCATTAATTTCCCAAAGACTAGGAGTACCTTCCACCAAAACATTCACCTGTTCAAATAATGCATCTAAAAACTCATTAGGGTTCATTCTCATATCTTCATATTTTTTCTACAAAACTTGTAATTTTTATTCTCTAATTTTTTAATCACCTATATAGAAATTTAAAAACTTTTCCCACATGGAACACATTAAATTAAATGACATCACCTTTATATAGATTTAAATAGATAAGGCTCCCCCTAATGCATTGATTCCTATGATATCAGTATCCAATACCCTTCTATCAACTTTTGATAAAGTACCACTGTCCCCATTGTCCAAAATAACTTGTGTTTCTATTGTATAAACCTCCATACTGAAGGATTGAAAATTGTGCTTTATCTAATTCTTCCATAACTAAAAATAATTTCCATCTAAGATTGAAATCCATTTATGATTAACCAATTCCCTTGATATAAACAATGAAATTAAACTTTTCATATAATAACAATTGTTATCCTAACTAGGTTAAGTAACATAAGTGTGGGGGGGGGGTGAATTAGGGTATTATAGATTAAAACAACCTCCCTATAGATCTTATTTCATTGTAAAAAAATAATATTCTCTCCATTTCTCTTAGAAATGTATAAATATAAATAAAATCAAGCATGAGACATAATGATTTTTACTTGGTTAACCATCACTAGGCTACGTCCAAGCAGATTACACTGACTATATACTAACGTACTGAATTTATTAAGTCTTACTTCAAATTAAAGGTTCAGGCTAGATCGCTTCTATGCCTTGGGTCACTACATTTACAAGGTTTAGGGATAGATAATTTCCTTCCAAAGGGTAATTACCTATCTATAATTTTATGGCTCACTACTAGTTGAATGGATCAACTTCTTGCTCCTCATTTTATCAATACTTTGGAAATGATCCCCACACAGTTTATGGACATATAGGTCCCTTCAGTATCAATAAATAATGAATCCTCAATAGTAGGTATATTATCTATTGAAGTCATTTATGGGATTTTCCTTCACTTATGTGAAAACATATGGATGTAGTACCTTCACTTTCTAGACAACTATAATGAAATTTTCCTTTTTGTAGACACAACAATTAACTCTTATTTGGAAAGATCTTCAACATATGCCAATTATTCCTTTCACTACCTTGAATGTTGTAGTGAATAAACTCCTTCTAAAAGTATTGTTTATTGGTGAAGATCATATGACTTATTATTCTTATGAAATTTTATATGAAAATGATACTATTCATAAGGAAATGTAGGTTTTTATCTCCATGGGAAAGATTCTAGTGTGATAACACTAAGTGAGACCCTTGTCTGTAACTCCCTATAAGAGATCCTGGTGCATACCTATGCATGAGATCCTGGTGCGTAACCTATTTTCCCTTTGAGTAAGATCTTGACGTGTACCCTGTTCTCACTTTTCATGAGTTCTTAGTAAAAACCTTATTCATGATTTGGATAAGATCCTAGAATGAACCATATTCATGATTTTTGAAAGATCCTAGTGTGAACCTTATTCACACTTTGTGCAAGATCCTTGTGTGAGTCCCATTCTATGCTTTGTGTGAGACATTGTTTGGATCATGCGTAACACTGATATGATGTAAATCACATATATTAATTCATGATACCTCTCCACAGAATTCTTCATGATATTTATCTGAAAACCTCCTTCTCAAACATTGTTTCAGATGAATCTTATAAGAAATAAATATTTAGTATTTAAGGATGGGTTAGTGGGTATTTATAGACATAAATACACATCCTTAACTCTAAAAATTGTGGACCGCCATCCATTTAATCAGAATCACGCACTCTGAGAACCTCCATAATGAGATAAATTTAAAATCATACGAAGGTCAACATTGTTGTATTCTAGTTATTTGTGTAATATATCATGAGATCCAAAGGAAATCATGAGAACTATGCAATATCTAATAATGTGATCCAAATAAAATCATAAAAACTACAAGAGATCCCACCATGAGATCTAAATACAATCATTTTCTTCATGATATACCATCACAAGAATCATTCATACATCCACACTCTATGAGATCAATTCAATATCTAAACTCCATGAGATCAGTTCAACATTTTCACTCCACGAGACCCATTCAACATTCATGTTCTGTGAGACCAGTTAAAAATTCATGCTCAGTAATACTAGTTCAACATTTATCCTCATAAAGACCATACATATCTCCCTCACCTGAGATCATACATTCACACTTTTCACATGATCAAATAGTTCACCCTTGCATGAGATCATACATTAATTATTTTTGTGAGATCAAACAGTTCTCCCTTGGGTGAGATCAGACATTCATGATTTGTGCGTGATAAGACATTTGTGATTTTTTTGAGATCAAACATCCATGAAAACTCTTGATACCTTCTTTAACAACTATCCTTCATCAACAACCTCGAAAATTTTCAACAAACACAATCAACCTAAAATAACCATCATGAGGAATTTTTTCCTAAAACAATTTTCAAGATCCTTTTTTAATGTCGAGGTATTACTTTACTATCAATATAGAGAACAAAAAAAATATACTTATATGATGTTTTTTATTTCATAAATATGATTTAATATTTGGGTTATGATTCAATAATTTCCCACTTCATTTATTAGAATAATAAATAGATATCCAATATGGATTTTTTTCTCATGAAGAACTAAAAATAGCCTTTTAGTGGATCATAATATCTATAAAAGTGTGAAACTCCAATCTGTTTGTCTCTAACTATTTAAGAAAATCAAAATGGTTATCATAATTTATCTAATATAATAAATTAATTTCTAAAACCTAAATAAAAACACCCATAGTTGAAAATAATTAATTCCATAAGTATTTATCCTAAAAAACCCTTCAGCATAGATATCTAAAAAATGTTATATAATTCATCAAAAATAATCCTTTATGCTAAACATAATTGTTATATATTTATCTAAAACCAATAAAATTACTCTTAGAATATTATTAATCACCTAAAATTAATGAAAATTAAAAAATAGTTGATTATCTAAATATCTTTTTTTTCAAACCATTAGAGTAAAAAAATATCATTTTAAAAAGTACATCACATAGGCCAGTGGTAGGCACTACACTTTTATCACCCTTTAGTTGTGTGTTTAAGCCCCCCCAACCTTTATAGAAGTGATTTTTTGGAACATATATTCAAGTTTTACTTTTTATAAAAATATATTAATATAATTCATATAACGTTCCCAAAAATATGATAAACAACCTAAAAATAATATTAATAATAAAATAAAATTTTAACAACTATAGTTTTCTATACAGATTTATCCACAAAGTATGATAATATTAATTGAATATTATTTAATAAGAATCAAGGATCATATTAACCCAAATGGTAATATATAACATAAAAATTATTTCCACAAAATGTAAACTCATCCTTCCTTAGATAACATTTTCACTAAAAGCCACACTAATACCAAGTGTCATATTATTATAAATGAATCCCAAAATAATATAAATCATATTGGAATCCCATCACTTAAAAATTTAAAATGGTTGTCTAAGAATTTGAACTTGTTATCAACCTTAAACTCATAAACCCATGATAGTATTAATAACTATTTTGTTAATCCTAGATTAAGACATATAATATTCCAAAAAAATAACACAATCATAGTATGTTCAATGATTTTTATTTCCAAAATTACATTGATAAAAATACTTCTAAAAAATAATTCTAGGATCCTAATACATAAATAATTTAATACTTTTACTTAAATTATTGGTATAACATAGTTCATTCTTTGGTTCAGGATTTAGAATTTAAAATAAGACATTGACTTGAATAATTCCTAGGATCCCCAAATTTTAGATAATAAACTATAAATGGATCTATAAGTTGAAATTTATTTCTCTTCATTGAAATCATCAATTTTATTTAAAAAAAATCTCTATTGACTTATTTTACATAAATAAAAAAATTTATTATTTTTTTGAGACATTCTATTGGGTGTCTCTTTCCTAATTTTTGACATGATAAAAATTGAACCTTTTTTCCTCTATGATATCTAATAGTCGAGCTCTTAGCATACTCCATTAATCTATTATTTTGTTATTATTAGATTTGGATAATGTGAATGTCATTAATAATATATTAGAATAACTAATTAGTAATAATAACATTATCTTATACTTCAGTCATCATTACATTTGGTTTCTAATAATCACCATATTTTCTATCATATTCAATGTGACAATGATTCCTTTGGGTTCCTTCAATTAGATAAAACTAGAATGAATTTTGTGAGCAATGATAATCACAATGGAAGATGATATAATAATTTATAGGATGTCTAAATAATGGAAACTATTTTTCAATCTAAGACACATTATGTTTAGACTAGGTCATTCATGATCATTATTATTAAAATCCATCATGATGGTTTGTAAATAAAATTTGAAATAACCAAATAATACCCCTAGGACTGTCAAACCAGGTGTACAGTAAAGCATGTTTTCATCCACTAGGTGATGATCTAGTCAAATAGCAAGGTTCCCTTTTCTAATTTATTACCCTAGGTGCAATTGTCCTAGCACCACATCCACTTGTAGTATCCATTTAGGGAGGTGTTTTAAGGAAATACACATAATATCGACCTTACCAAAACATTAGGATGTTATCCAATACTTATATGTTTCCTTAACATCATTTATAGATTTATTTTCTCTATTTCATTTTTTATAAATCAATTTCCTAGGGTTTTAATTAAACTTGCTCTGATACCAACTGTAATGACCCCAACCCCATTAGCCTAGAGTTTATGGACACTCTCTTACATTAGTGCCAGATAAATGAAATCACATCCCAAAGGTATGAATTGTATAGTAGTCTTGGAAAATTAGATTCATAATTTAAAAACACATTACATTTGAAAACGTAAAATACATCATAGAATTTTCTTTGAGAACACCATTATTCCATTTTATATATATCTAAAAATAAATTATAACACACATCTTGGAATAATAGGGAAAGGAAACCAATGAAATGGGTGAGCTTTAATGCTTAGTAAGGGTATGCGTACAAGGGAAGCTACCATGAACTAATAAGGCATAATCAAAATTTCAATATAAATTATAGAAATACATTCCATTTAGTAAGTTGAAAAAACATGAATATTATTATGGAATAAATAAATGATGTTCAATGTAATTTCAACTACATAATCACATGATCTTGAAAATTTTCCATGGATATTATATATAATATAATAATCACATGGAAATAAATAACTAATATCATAATGAGTGAATTCATAATTTCCGAACATCATAATCATAAATTTAATTCCTTGTACCAATAAATTTTAAAAAAAATTACTAAGCCCTCAACCAAATACCGAAGTCAGTTTCTCTCATGAGACATACCAATGCATCTAGGGGATATAGTGTGACCTACACATAAAATACTAAGACCAATAAATTACTAATATAAAATTTTAGAAACCTAATCAATGTAATCATTCATATTGAAATACTAGAATAAAAAATAGGTATAATTTCCCTAATCAATAAACATAATCATAAACACTGAAGTTTAATTTTGAGAATGATATCCAAATTGTATATCCCAAGTCCAATTAATCCTAAACCATCCAAATAAATAATAAGGATTATATCATTAAAACATATCCCTATATGATAATAATTAATATAAAGGGTTTTTTCTTTCTAGTGAATGGAAACCACATAAATATATCATTAAAAACATTCTTGAGAAAAATACCAATTTCACTATTAAAATATATTTTAAAAACTAAAAATTTATATAATATTAGTAAAAATATTTATTTAAAAATAACCTTTTAAAATTTTAAAGGAATATTTAAATCAATTAATAATCATGATGGTGGGAAATTTCTATTCATTCTGAGTATGTTAAAACAAATATTCCTTTCACATTTTTGTAATAAAAGTCAAAAAGTATCGTCTTTAGAAAATGATGGGAATATTCCTTTTAAAAAATTTGAAAAAATAAAAGAATGTATAAAATAACATTAAATAATCATAGTAGAATATTAAAAAGATTCTGAAAACAAATTTAGAAAACATGAAATTGTATGAATGAGTTTTTTGACCAATAAGGGAAATAAGGTCGGATTTTCTATAACAATTCTCAAAACTTTTACATACCAAAGAGAGAAAATAGAAATATTACATTAAACATTAATGAATAATAGTATTAGAGGAAAATATGTTTGATTTAATATATAAATATTAAATAATAATCCTATCATAGACTTAAACATAACAATATCGAATACCGAGGAGATTGTAAAATAAACCCTTACCACTTTAGTAAATTTTGAATTGTATAACCCATGAAAAAATTAACATGAAATGAAACATTGAATACCATAAATATAAATATATTATTTATATAACATATCATAGTGGTAGTATATACACCACAAAAAATAATAAATTTGTTCTTATGGAATATGTCTCGTGGAAGTAAAATAAAAAACATTTCACATCACTTTGTGGAGGTGGTAGTCCACACGTATGCACGAGTGACGTTATCATTTAGAAAAGATTTTAAGGTAAGAATTTATATGTGATATTATAATTAAATAACTTTAATTTTGAAATAAATATAATATATTTACATTAAATAAATTATTATATCTATCAATGAGAGGTGGTGATGGAAAACGAATTACATCGGCTCACAAGGCAGTAGTCCGCTGTACACATGATCAATGGTTTTGTTTCCCATTTGATGGAATAAGTGATGGATATGGGTTAATACACAAACATAATAAAATCTATGTATATTTTATAAACTACTTTTTCTATTTTAACATATTTTCTGTATATTTTAAGTAGTTACTGGAATAAATAAATTAAAAAAGCATATTTAAGAACAATACAAATTCTTCTAAAAAACTTCTTATGTTTATACCTAAATCCTTTATATATTGTTTGTATGATCAAAAAAGGGTTGTAGGTAATGTTAATGGATTTTATTATGTTATATGTTTTAGCTATTTCCTTGAAATTTTATTTAAAAGTGTGAAGTTAAAAAGAGAGGGGGTTCCCTTTTATAATTGTGCGAAATGACACACTTGGAATTTGTAAAGTGAATAAATTTTACCCATGTTTTTCACATTAAAAAAGGAATAAAAAAGGACAATTATTTAACCTTATATTATATTAGATATAAATGTGGGCATAAAATAGGAATTTAACATGGGTTTTTTTTATTTTAACCCTTATCTTCTTAGTTTAAGCCCTGATAAAATTATTTTAACCTTAAGTGTGGTATTTTTTTTTATTTTTTTACAATTAATTTTGACTTAAAATTAAGTAAAATAATCAGGTAGTATTTATTATTATGATTAAATATATTTAATATTTTATTTTTCAAATTCAATTCACATAAGTGGAATAATTTAATTTAAGGTTAAACCCTCATATGCGATGAAGAAACAATTTTTCAAAGAAAAATTGCCCATAACTATAAAAACAATTATATTAAAATTGAACATATAATTGATTAAAGTGAACTAAAATAAATAAATTATAATATAAATTAACTAATTTAACATTTAAAATAATTTATAACCAAATTTATCTTTGTAAATTCTTTAAAAGAAAATGCAATTTTCAATAAAAAACATTATTTTTCATTATTCATCAAAAAATTAATCTTTTTTATAAAATTATAAAAAATTAACTTTAATTTTATTCTGATATTATTATATCAAAAATTAATTTCATTTTTTCCACTAAATTTTCTATTATTTGAAAAAAATAACTTTAAAATAAATGTGGAAAATATTATGAAACAACTTTTTAGAATAATAAAATTTTTAACCATAAAACTTTATTGATTCTTATCTTATACACAGAAAAAATATTATATGAATGATTAAGAATTTCATTGAATATATAAAATAGATATTTTAATAAAATCTTTCACTAATGGTGATTAATTTAATTTATTTGGAAAAAACACGTTGTGGTCATCAAAAATGTATTTTAGAAAAACATTTCTTTTACATTCAAGTGATTTTTTTTTCATTACAAATCAATTGATTACCAATGAAAATATTTTATAGAATTTTAAACAACATAATATTCATAATTTATTTAGTCTTATTCATACCCACTAATTTAAAATCTATTTTATAATGGTAATTTTTAAATAATATAATTTATGAGTAATTTAAGCTCGATTTTTCATGTCGTATAAGCTATCGATCACAATATTATTCTATTAAAATCATACGGTGTTAAATTTTCCCCATATTCAATAAATTGTGAAATTTAAATTTGAAATTGTGCTCATAAATCAAGTGTTTAATATTTACAAATACATTTCCTAAAAACCAACATCGTAGAAAGGGTTAATAACACTTCCTCTTGATAAGTGAGAAAAAGGACATAAAAAGTTCATATAGAATAACACATAACATGGTTTTTAAGTAATAAAACATTAATGGGATTTCATAATATAGACATGGAGTAAAATAATTAATAATTATAGAGAGTGATAGAGATATCTATTAACAATAACGTGAATTATCTAAAGAAAGTCAATGACTACAAATCCATAAATATACATTGGGTTAAAATACCATTGATTTATAGAAAATGATAGTAAATGTATAAATTTTTTTTTTCAATATTATTTTTCTAAATTTGAGATATAATTTTACTCTCAAGATATAGAATAATATAAAATATACTTATTTTATTTTTTTCATTTCACAATCATGATTCCCTCTTTTTGGTTGTGCTTCGATCAATTCCAACTTCATTTCCTACTCTACGAAATAGACATGAAAGAAAAAAATTTAATCATAAAGAAATAAATTTAACTTTTAATGGATCATAGTATCCATCAAAGTGTGATAAGTCCTTCTGTTTGTCTCAAAATATTTAAAAAAACCAAAATGGTTAGAACAAGATTTCTAATAAAATACATTATGTTTTAAAACTACAATTGGAACACCTAAATTTATAAATAATCTATTCCATAAGTATTTAACCTTAAAACACTTCAAATTACATATAAAAAAATTAATAACATTATCCCTAAATATTCCTTTATATTCAAACTAATTATTATATATGTATCTCAAATCAACAAAATGTCTCCCAAAATATCATTAATCATCTAAATAATAAAAAAATTAAAATTAATTTGATCAAATTAAATTCTATTAATCAAACCATTAGAGTAAAAAAAATATCATATTAACCAGTAAATCATGTAGGCTAGTGGTAGGAGATACACCACTGTCACCATTCGTCTATAGGTTCAATCCTTACAACCTTTACAAATGTGATGGGTTGTCACCTATAATACAAGTTGTATTTTTTCTAAAACTATATTAATATAATTCCTATAAAATTCCAAATAATATTATGAACATCCTCAAAATAACATTTATCATCAAATCGATTTTTAACAACTATGTTTTTCTATATAGCTTACTTCTCTCTGAAAATATAATAATATTATTTGAATATTATTTCCTTAACATTAATGATAATATTAACCACAGTTTTAAGGAATAACTTTAAACTTATTTAAAAAATATTTAAATGAAATCTTTACCAAATACTTATTTCACTTAAACCCATACTACTATCATGGGTTATAATACTAAAAATGTCTCAAGAAAAATCTCAATCAACTTGGACATCCATCACTTAAAAAATTAAATGTTGTTTCTAATATGATTAACTTATGATTAACCTTAAACACATAAACCCATTATGGTATTCATAACTCATAAGTTAATTTTATATGATGACATCTTTTCATCCAAAAATTAACACAATAAATATATGTTTCATGATTATTAAAACCAAGCTAACATTGAAAAAATACTTCTACTACATAATTATTAGATCCCAATACATTAATTCTTAAACCCTTTTACTCCAATTATTGGTTTGACATAGGTCTGTCCTTCATTAAGGATTTAACATTTAAATTATAGAACTGACTTAGAAAATTCCTAGGATCCACACATTAAATAAAATGAACTGTAAATGGATCTTTGGGATAGAATTTATTTCCTTCCTTTAAAATTTTCAATTTTCCTTAGATTCTTTTCGTATATTTCCCTCTTTTACACAATTAAAACATTTTCCTATTTCTATGAGACATTATATAGGACGTCACTTTCCACGATTTTACTTGAAAAGAATTAAACGTTCTATCCTAAATGATCTCCACCCCTAGAGATCTTAGAAGGCTCCATTAATATCTCATTTGGTGAATCTAAGATAAATTTAAGTTATAAATTATTAATTATATATCGTAATAAATGATTGGTTATAATGACAATATCTTATACTTCATTCATCTCCCTATTTGGTTTCTCATAATCACGAAATTTTCGATGATATTCAGTTTTAACATGATTCCTTTAAATTACATCACTTGAATAAAACCATAAATCATAGTGTGATATACAATAATCATAGTGGAAAACTAAATATTCATTTATATGATGTCAAAATAATGAAACCTAGTTTTCAATCTAAGAAACCTTTGGTTTAACCTAGGTAATTCGTGGTCATCATCTATTAAAATCCATCATGATGGTTCATAAACAAAATTTTAATTAACACAAGAATATACCATGGGAGTGTCCAAAAATGTGTCCAGAAAGACTTATTTTCAGGCACCGTGTGATGATTGAGTCAAGGATCAATGCACCATTTTTGAATTTATTTCACCTACGTATAATTTTTCAAATCCACATCCACTTGTAGTATCAAGATATATATTTCTTTCTAGAAAATTAAAATAATATCTACATTACCAAATAATTTGGATGTTATCCTATACTTAGAGTTACCCTTAAAAATAATCATAATGTTATGTAATCTAATCTATGATTTCCAAAATATAGTTTCCAAGGGTTCTACTAAATATGATCTGATATCAACTATAAAGACCTAAACACTAGAAGATTAGAATTGATGGATAATTTATTACATTGGTTCTAGATATAAGCAATCATATCTCAATGGAATGAATGGTTTGTTAATATTAAAAAACTAGATACATACTTGAAACTAAAATTGAATTTGAAAACATAAAACACAACATTGAATTTTCCTTGAGAATTCCATTATTCCATTTTCTATATTCTGACATATTAATAATAATATACTTCCATGAATACTAGGGAAATGAAACATAAGAAATGGGCGGGTTATAATGATTAGTAAGGGAATGTGTACAACAGAATCTATCATGAACAAATAAGTCATAATCAATATGGAATGATAAATAACTGATAAAAATTCTATTTAATCAATAACCTGATCATGAAGAATATTATGGAATGAATAAATGATGATAAAAATAATTTCATGTAAATAATAACAAGAGCTTGAAACTTATCCCTATATATTATACCTAATAAAATAATATGATGGAATTCAATTAATAATCTTATAATGAGGTAATTAATTATTTTATACATCATAAACATAATGTTGAGGTTTTTTTCCATGAAATCTTACATAAATGGGTAAGTCCTCGACTAAATACCCAAGCTAGTTTATCTCATGTGACCTGTTGATGCATTGAGGGAATATAGAGAGCCTCATACATCAATTAATAAGTCTAATGCCTTCCTCATATTAAAGGGTATAAAACTAAACAATGTAATCATTCATATTAAAAACTATCATATTAAATATTAATAAATTCCCTTAAAAATAAACATAATTATAAATCATCTATAGTTATATGAAGAATTGTATCCAAATATTACACCTCTGGGAAAAATAATTATAAACCATCCAAATAAATAATAATTTTGGTATCATTAAAAAATACCCCAATTATAGAATAATTAAAATAAAGGGTTGTTCTCATTGATGAATAGAAATACAATAAAAATATAATTAAAAACATTCTTGAACAAAATAAAAATTTCACTTCTAAAATTACTTTGAAAAACATAAAATTCCAAAAATATAATAAAAATAATTTTATTTTATAAATAACATATAAACATGTAAATTAATATTCAAATAAATGATTATCCATGATGTTGTTAATCTTCTATTTATTCTGAGTATATCAAAAAAATACTCCTTTCACATTTTGTTAAGAAATGACAAAAAAGTTCAATTTTTTTAAAAAGGAAAGAAGATTCATTTAAAAAAATATTATAAAATTAAAATATTGGGAAAACATTTCTTTAAAAAATAACAATAATACATTAAAAACATTCATGGATGAATTTTTATGAAACATGAATTTTGAAGAGAAAATATTTTCGGTCAATGAGGGAAATAAGGTCATTTTCTCTTAAAAATATTTCCTAAATTATTTTATTAAAATAAAGAGTAAAATGGTACTATTACTTGATAATTTTATGCGTAAAAAGTAAAAAAGTATAAAATTAAATATATTAGGTTTAATATTTTTTTAATAAATACCCCATGTAGAGACTTGAACAAAATAATCCTATATAATGAGTAGATTGTGAAATAAACCCTTACCACTTTGGAAACTTTTGAATTGTAATCCCCATGAAAGAATTAAAGTCAAATGAAACATTATATTCAATTAATAAATAGTTATTAATGATATAATATATCAATTTTAAAGTATATACTCCATAAATAATAATTAAGTGGTGAATATGGAATATGTCTCGTGAAAGTAAAAGTGAGATGGGAAACCCTTACAACTGGTCCGATTTTCACCACTCATTTTTAAACTCTTGTATAACTAATATATTTATTATTAATATTTAACAGAACCATTATCATGTATATTATACCATATATTATTTTCTTATATATTTTTTTTCTTTCTTTTTATTAACAATTGTTTGTTAAAGTCACCATTTTGGGTGATATATGTTTTTTTTATGTATATTTTGGTTTGTTAGTTTTAGTCCTTGTACATTGATCATAGTTAAACCAACTCCAAAACATTTAAAATGATATTTAAATATAATATATTTATTAGATAATTATTTATAATATTCTATAACATTTAAAGGTATAAAAATAAGTTACATCGTTCACATAGATGGTAGACCGTACGTATACATGAACATTGTTTTCATTTTTTTGATTGATGGAATGAAGTAAAGGTAAATAATATTTCAAATTTAAAGAATTATTCTTATAAAATATGTAATAAAAATTATTTAAATATCTCATTATTACTATCTAATTGAAAATAAAATGAAACTGTTTCACATCACTTTATGGAGGAGGTAGTCTACACTTACGCATGAGCAACGTTATCATTTTCCAAAGGATTTGAAGAAAATAAGGTAGATGTGATATTATAATTATAAAATAATATTAAATAAATAAATAATATATATATATAAATATATATTAAATCTAAGATTATATCTTTCTATGAGAGGTGGTGATGGAAACAAAATTACATCTGCTTGAGAGGCGGTTGTCCATTATACACACGCTCGACGATTTCATTTCCCATTTTATGGAAGAGGAGATGGATATAGGTCCTAAAAATAACATAATAACATCTAAGTATATGTTAGATACTATTTTTATTATTTTATCATATTTTATTAATATTTTAGGTACTTAAAGTAAGAACCAAAATGAAAACACAAGGTTAAGAACTTTTCCTCTTCTCCACACAACCTCTTTATATTTATACCTAGAACCTTGTTATATTTGTTTTATGATAAAAAAGGACTCTAGGTCATGGTAAAGGATTAAATGAATTTATTTTTTCAATTATCTTCTGAATAAAATGTATTTGTAAGTGTGAAGTGGATAGGATAGTTGGTTCTCTTTTATAAGTGGGAGAGAGGACACACTTGGAATTTTTGAAAAGAATAAATTGTACCCCCCTTTTCACATGAAAAAAGCATCCAAAATGCATCAATGTAAAAAATAATATTATATAATGTCTAAATATTTCTATAAATTATAAGTTAGATATGTTTTTCTATTATTTTAACCCTTATATTCTTAGTTTAATCCCCTAGTAAATATGTTTTAACCTTAACCGAAGTAATTAATTTTTACTAGATTTACTATTCATTTTCACCAAAAATCAAGTTTAATTCATTATATAATATTAATTATATTTATTAAAAACATTTAATCATTTTCCCTAATTAAATTCACATAATTGGTAGAATTTAATTTAAATTAAAACCTGTATACATAAAGGAAAAATGATTTTTCTAAGGAAAAGTTTTCATAAGTAGAGAAGAAATTTATATTAATATTAAACATATAATTAATTAAGATAAAATAAATTGGATTAATTATAATATAATTTAACTACTTTTACATTTAAAACATTTTTATAAAAAATGGAACATTGAATATTCTTTAAATGAAAAGGCAGTTTTTAATAAAAATCATTATGTTTAACTATTCATTAAAAAAATATTTTCAAAAAATTCAAAAAAATTAAATATAATATAAATTTTAAATAATAATTTCAAAAATTGTGTTCATTTTTAAAATAAATTTTATAAATTTGGAAAAATGTAATTTTAAAATATGTTTGGAAAATTTGATGAGATTTCTTTTTAGAAAAATACATTTTTAAGCATAAAATTGAATTTATTCATATCTCATGCCATGAAAAAATATTAGATTAATGAAAAAACATTTTATTTATAATATTAAATATAAATTTCATTAAAATAATTCACAAATAGTTATTAATTTAATTTATTTAGATAAAAATAGAGTTCATACATAAAAAACACTTCCTTCAGAAAAATATTTCTTTTACTTTCAAATTATTTTTATTTTTATTCCTAATCAATTAATAAAAAATGAATTTATTTTAAATATTTTTAAAATATATAATTTTCATAATTTAGTTTTTTATATTTCTACCTACCAATTTAACATCTATTTTATAAGGGTATTACTTATATAATATATTTCACAGGGCTTTTCATCTCAGTTTTGTGTTTTGTGTATGATATCAAACACAATGTTATTATTTTAAAATATTTTATTGTTACAAAAGATATGGTTATTGATTACGTTGATCCTATCATCACTTAATTTAATTTAGGATTATGTGGTCTATTTTTATACATAAAGTGTTTTTATTATAGAAAACTTTATACATGGTGGTTAAGTAGTTATTTATGGTTATAGAAAATTGAGAACTCTTATGTGAAACTGAAGAATATATAATTTAGAGTTGGCAATAATTAAAAACATTATATTTACAACAAGAGGACTGGGGGATACAATGAACACAAGAGACTAAAGTATATCTATTTATTGTATGGTATAATGTTTTAATAGATATGGAGGGTCTAGTATCTTTATCCCTTTTTGTTTTATATGGAATATACTTATAAAATAGAGAATATGTTTATCGACATGATGAGTAGGATGGATCAGATTTTGGTGGATTGATAGGATAGTATCAAGAGTTTTCTAATGATCCTCTTTATTGAGATTCATCTCAATGTTTAGGTGTATCAAGGTTGGTATACTCTTATATCCCTAATCATTACCTCCTTAGTACTTGATAGAGTTAAAGAGAGTTAGTTATATAACCAAAATTGTTGGGTTATAAGAACAATTTTATATAGTAGGTAGATGACACCATATTGGAATTAGGATGAATGTGGGATCCAATATATATATGGTTGAGTTTTGATCCCTAATAATATGCATAAGGATTTTAAGTGGGGTGTACATACCTTGAGACGGGGTTTTCACCAGGGGCCAAAAAAAATGTATCATGACATCAACATGTAGTATTAGAGAGCTTGGATAATGAACGATATTATGGTGTTTAACTCTTAGTCTAACCTATCAGTAATTGAAGGTTGATTATCAGTGAAATTTATGTATTCTTCAACCTCAACACATTATCGAGTGGGTATTGGATGACGTGACTATAGATTTTGTGATGGGGTTCCCAAGACCACCTTATGGTAGTGATATGGTATTGGTAAATACAGATTAGTTCTTGAGGGTTGTACATTTCTTACCAATTTGAGAGAATCATTCAGTCAATGTGTTGGGTAAGTTATATGTTGGGAATATAGTCCATCTACATGGAGTGTCAAGTAGTATCATATCATATCAGGATTCCAAATTTTAATCTAAAGTTAGACAAGGATTGTAAAAGGCATTAAAAATTAAGATTCATTTTGGCACTACATACTATCCTCAAATAGATGTGCAGTCTAAGTATGAAATTATGAATCTGAAGGACATTATATGAGTATATTTCATAGTTTTTGGTGGTTAATGAGAAATCCATATATTGTTAGAATATTTTTCTTATAAAATTAGTAATCAATCATCTATTAAAATGATTTCATTTGAGGGATTGTATAGAAAACCATAATATTCCCCTTTTTTATAGCTATAAGAAATATAGTCATACATTCCATGGGAAAGTATCATAAAATAAAAGTCAGATCATATTCAGTTGATCAGTAGGTAGTTAGAGACTTCTTAAATAGGTGGAAATCATATTTCAACCGGGGATTTCATTCACTATAGTGTGATGTGGGCGATAATAAATTCTTTTTAGTGTCACCTCAATTGAAAATAGGTGGATTTAAAGGCTGTGAAAGTTAACACCATGATTTGTGTGTTTTTTAAAGTTAATAAAAGGATCAGTGAAACAACATACTTATCAGATCATCGTTATATATTTCTTGTGGTGTATGTCTTATTATATAACTCCTTATATTATTAATATCTTCCTTACCCTTAACATGGTTTGTTTATTAGGGATTTTGAGATGGGGGATGATAATACTTTGTAGGAATGACCAATTTATATTTTTGAGTGAATTTATGAGATACTTTTAGGGAATAAAATACCCATGATATGTGATTATTGGTGTAATAAAAATCTTTATAATGATACATCATAATAGGAGGTTAATCTATATACATACTGGTCTATGATTTTTTCCTTGTATGACTGGTGATGCATATCGAGGATGAGTTCTTGTATAATGGGAAGGTGTTAATGGTCCCCACATACTAAGAAGTTGGTAGAGTATGAGGATCCTATTTTGAGGAAGCCACTTGGGAGGTGGGTGTTTATCCTGAAGAAAACTTTTGAGAAAAAACCTAATGAGATTCTATTAATATTTTTTTTAACATGGCAGTGGAAATAAACTTGTCTACTGGGGTTTTTTGGGGGTGAACCAAAATCCTGATAGTCCACCAATGCTGAAGTGGGAGAAAATTCATCACATTTAAGAGGTTTATTTCTGTAATTTGGTAGGATGATTTAAAAAAACATCTCCTTCTCTCCCTAATCCACATGAACTGTTATTTCACCACTTTTAGAGCTTCCTCATGATTTTTGATATATCTTGGTGAAATGTTCTTATAATTTTTCATTATTAATTTTTATCTTCTCTAAATTGAAATGCTAACATCATGAACCCCTAAATATATAGTCTCTCTCACTAAATCATAGTATTTTGTTTAAAATCCATGATTTTTTGGATTTTGTTAAATTTACGTATTTTTTCTAAAAAATATTTATTAATATAATGATCATTATTGTATGGGGTACTACTAAGAAGAGGTTTGTTTTCCCTATGATTTATTACATGTTTCTAAAATTTACTTATGTTGTTTTTTTGTGTTGATGTTGATAAGAATAAATTAATTTCATGATATGAAACCTATAACACCCTCATGTTTATTAAATATATTTTTTAAATTAAATTTAACTTCTTTTATAGCTTATGTTACATGAAACATCGTGTTTAAATGAGTTGTGATACACAATTAAAATATTATTATTTATGATAGCTAAAAAATAGATTATAAATTTATGTATATTAATATGATTAACTTCTTTTTGTAATATATACCAAATTCATACACAATATAAATGTATTTCATTATTATTAGTAAATAATATCTCTATTTTTTGTAAAGTCATTTTATTCTTCAAAAATACATTTTCTTCAAAAACTATTTTTTTGGTAAAATTATTATGATTAAATTTTTGAACTTTTAAAATTTTAATCTTATAAACATAAAATTATTTTTAATTCAATATGTTAAAATTAACTTAGGATGATGTTTTGAGAATTTTTAAAAATATTTATTTTCAAATGAATAATAAACAATTCGGATTTAATTGAAAACTTTATGTACAAAGTTACATTTTATTTTAAAATGGTTTGAAAGTAAAATTATTTTTTTATATGTTAATTAATATAATTAAGTCTATTGAAATAATTTTTTTTATTTAATTCAGTATAAACATATTTTTATCAGTAAAAATAAATTTTACTACAAATATTTTTTAGCGTGCAATTTGTTTTTATCTAAATAAATTGAATTTATCACTATTGATGATTGATTTTAATTAAATTTACATATTATATACTTTATATAATTTTATAACATTCATCTAATATTTTTCAAGGCATGATATAAGAATAAATACATTTTTTATGCTTAAAAACCTTTATTTTTCTAAAAATTAGTTTTTGTCACATTTTATGAACTAATTTTCAAAATTAATTGTTGTCTCTTATAGGTATTGAATATGATAAAGTTTATTCCATATTTTGAATTTTGGGGTTAAAATTTGGTAAATATCCCACCTTTATTTTTGATCATTATAAATATTAACCATGGTAAACAATTTCAACTCAGTAAAGGGTAAATATGGTAAATCTAGTTAATACTAAGTTATAAGACCATAAATTTTCATATTAATTTTTATTGGATGAATATAAATTGACCCTTGTCACTTTAGGCTCTAAATTTAATTTTTTTAATGGACACTTTTCCATGAAAATGAAATTTATAATATTTAAAACAAAGAAAGATACAAAGTTTCACTATCTTAGTTTTAAATAAATTTATTTATTCACATTAGGATAAAAAAATTTAATAAGAAAATTCATATTCCTTTTTATATTAATAAAATTATTTTCATGGTACAAATTTATTTCTATTTTTTTTAAAATTTTATAATCACCTTAAAATATTGTGTAATGCTAATACAATATATATTAAATTAAAAGAAAATGAAAATAAAGGATTATAAAAATATTAAAACTAATATAATTTCAATGTTTTAATGTGTCCTGGGAATTTTAGAGATCTATATGACATAAAAGGGAGGTTTAGAAGCATTGTATTCTAATTCCACCTTTTTCTTTAAGTATTTAAGTAAAAATTAAATGAATATTTTTAAAAATGACATTAATGATATTTCACAATAAATAATATTTTTTAAAAATGATGTAAATTTCATAACAATCTTATATTCAGAAAAAATATTGAAATTAAATTTTAGAAATCATACATGTTCATTTTATGGGTATTGTTTTAATTTTTTAGTGAAATTATTATCTCTTAAAGGGTAAAAAATTAATATTATAGTTATTGTCAAAAGGGTTACTGAAGGGTTAAAATAAAAAGACAATAGTAAAAGTATAATCCAAACCCATCCAAATTTAATTGGATGAGAATAATTTAAATCATACACATATTGTCTTCTAATTTATCAATTTTTATCTATTTAGAAGTAAAATTAATTTATATTAATTTTATATTTTAAGAAATTCCAAGAGTTCCCCTCCCCTCAATTATAATAGGGCACCCATTCTATCTATTTATCACACCACATTGGGACATATAAATTTAACACCCCCTAAAAAATCCATTCCTCGTATTAATTATTAACATTATTTTGTTTGTATTCTTCCCAAAATACTAACCATATAGCCCTTAATAGGAGGATTTATTTCAAAGAAGTAGTAATTTCCTTAACCGATCACTTTCTTTTTAATTATTTTTTACATCCTCTAAATATGTTATATTATTCATAAAATAAAAACCCCATTATCCAAAACATACATAAATGTTATAATGATTATGATACCACATTTATTAACCCTCTTTTCATCAATGGGATGTGAAAATATCGCTTGTCCACAAGCACAACATACCGTCTCTACATAGCGACACAATTCATTTATCATCACCAAATTTTATAGATGGGTATTATTAAGGGTTTAATGTTTATATATGATACTTATGAAATAATTTCAATTTTTTTATGATCATATCATATATTTTAACGGCTCGTGCCTCTCCAGTCGATTACATTTCCATTTTTTAGTGTTTGAGGTGTTGTAGAGGAGGCTTGAGGATGTTATAGAAGTTTTTAATGGTATATGGATGTGAAAAAGAGCTATTATAGGGAATTAACACCATGTATAGTTTACAGAACTTGAAATTGTGTTTCACACCTTGTACAACTGGTTAGTTCACGACTTGTAAATCATTTAAGGGGTATAGCGTGAGATGGATTACATATCCAGTAAGTTTAATTCAACATATGAATTAAATAAATATTGAGGCAACATGTTTTTCAGTGAAATTTGATTTTTTTGGAAACATAAGGATTACACACCATGTAATGTTTACACAATGTGTAACTAGTGGGATTCCATGTTTTAAGTTCTTTTATTAGTTGGAATTTCATTCATTCAACTACACATCCTTCTCTTTAATTTTGGAAAAACCCCTAAGTACCCTGAGAGGATCTTGTATCCCATTCCACACACTTTTGTTTCTTGTTCTGGTGGATCCCAATTTGTGATATGTGGTGAGTTAATCTTCCTTCCCCATGGGTTTATTTCATTATTCTCCTAGTTATTCACTATGGTGATTTTGTTTTGGTTTGGGTTGTGATTTGGACTAAATTTTGATGATATTTGGGTGTAGTGTAGTATGACCCATGGTTTCCCATGTGCGGTTGTGGTTTTAGAATATTACTTTTTCATCCTGAAGTGAACAACAAGTCAAAAAATATTCTTTGTAATAGGGAATACATAAATTTTATTTATTGTGTATCATGTAGGATTGGTTTAATCTTATTAATCTAGGGTTTATGTTATTACTATATTAATCAAAGATAAATAATTGGTTAATTGAAATTGAAGGGTATAAAAGGGGAATCATTTTCATGTTTTTACAAATTTAATGTGATTGTGATATTTTGATTGTATGGGCTTAATGCCCCAATGAAAATTGTGTATATTGAGGGGATTTATTTGTGATGGATGTTATGTTCTTTTATTTCTGTTTATGTTTTTATTATTGTGATATCACCCTAACTAGGAAATTAGCTAACCAATTATATTTGAGTAATGAAATGGTTTCCCCTGGATTATGAATCGTCTGATTAAAATCAAAAAATAAAGTGAAATGTTATAAGACCCACTTTTTAAAATCTATAAAATGATCTTTTATATTTTTTGGTGTGTGTTTATACATTCTAGGATACGATGTGTGGTTGATGAGTGATAGGGGTATGTGGGGTTGATGACTTTATGGTCATGATTTTGGGTGGCAATGAGGTTGTTGTTTGGCTGTGATTTTGGGGTGGAGGGGGGGGGGTTATTTTTCATATTTTAGGGGTGGCGATGTGGTGGTTTTATGGTCATGATTTTAGGGTGTCTCAGTGGTTTTGTTTTGGCCGTTATTTTGGGTAAGCTATGTGGGGGTTGTTTGTACATGATTTTGGGGTGGTAAGGAGGTGGTTTTTTTGTCATGTTTTTGGGGTGGCGAGGTGGTTTTTGTTCGGAAATTCTCTTGGGGAGATGACGTGATGTTGTTATGGAAATCATGAGATACTTATGATATGTGTTTGCTCTGTGATATATGCATGGATAGTGATGGAATAATTAATTGGATAATAATGTTTTGAACGGTTTGGGCTTGGTTTGGTTACTGATAAGGAAATTATAAATGCAAAAATATATTTTCAGATGTGTGCTTAAATGTGGATGATTCTAGATAATGAAACAAATGGGTTGGATAATGGGAATTGGTTGGAAATGTGAAATGTGCCTTATGGCATGTGTGGTGTTATGAATTTAGAGGTGATAGTAAAAGTAATGATGATGTGAGTTGGATAGTGTTTGGTTTTGAACCCATAGGTTGGGATTTTCTATGGATATATGTATAAAATTTTATATTCTTTGGGATTTATATATGAACCTCATCCTTGTCAAGCACTATGTTCTGACACCCACATAGTTATGCAAGGGGTATTTTTCACAAAATCCTCTAAGGAGGATGGATTACTCTTTCTTAGTCTCTCTTTCAGTTGAGTTAAGTATTTTATAGGCTGTGATGACCGGAGGTCAGTTAGAGCACCATATGGTTTTTGTGAGATCCTAGGTTTCTTTAGGAGAAATATGATGTAATCTTTCCTATGGGTAGGTGAGACTGGGTTCCTTTAGGTGAAATGAGATATAACCTAGGTGTCTACAAGTAGTATGATATTGGATTGTGTGGATTACATTGGGGGTCATGAATGATAAGATTAGAGAATGAGGTTAATGTACTTTATTTTCACAATAACCTACCACTCTGGTTATGGTTTTGGATGTGTGATGGACTAAGTATCTTCATGAAAGACAAGATATAGTTATGATTGTGGGGAGGTGAGCCTAGGTTTTTGTGGGCATGATGTGATGTGACCATGATTGTGGGAAAATGGGGTATTAATAAGAGATGGGAGAACCATGACATATGTTGTTTGGGTTTGGGAGAGATATAACAGAAAGAATATTTTTTCGGGTACCCTTTATTGATGTGACTCATGCTATATTATATTACTTGGCATTTCATTATTTGGTGAGGGTGCCTCGGTAAGGTTGGGATGGATAGTTGACATGTTTAGGTGTGGTTGGATCTTCTGTTTTTTGATGTGTGAAATAGTATGCTACTTTAACATGTTCACAATAGAGTTTGGTTTTCCTATAGAGTATAATTGTATGGTCACCCTATGTATATGAAGTTATTTTCAGGTTTCTAGGAGGATTACATGGATTGTGCTAGACATTACTAGCTAGGATCTTGAATAAGTACTGTGTATCTTCTTTATGTTTTCTTTTGGGTATTTACTTTGGATAATTTTATCTATATCAATTTTGTTTATACATGTGTCTATTGGATGGTTTTGGTTTCTTTATTATTATTCTATTGAGTATTTTGTGGAATAGTCAACTTATCTCCCAATTCTATGTTATTGTAGAGGGTAATGCATCATATTTCATGATATTTTTATACCCTCAGTGCTGGTGACCAACACCGGGCCTACTAAATGTGGGACTCCAAGGTCATTATCTCTCTCCCCTCATTGTGGTATATTTGGAGGTAGGGGGCTGTGATAGAGTTGTATTTGAAAGATAGTTGAGATATAGGATATATTTTGGAATTATGAATACTAGTATTTCATGGGGTGGTATGTAAATAGTTCCAATTGACCTTGGTGTATGACATAGGACAGGGAGACCAGCTTTGAAACAAGATTTTAGGGCCCATATGATCTAGTGAAAATATGCTAAGCTTATTGATTGACCAAGTTGGATAGACCCATTTTAAAGGTAGAGAACTAGGATAGGTAGAAGCATCATGATTACTTTTTTTATTGTTTTAGTTGGGTTTATTGTGAATGGTAAAATAAATAATGTGAATTAAAATGTATCTAAATTAAATTTCACACAACTAGGATTAAGAAATTATTGATTTCTTTTTAGATATGGATGATGTTAATCATATGCATGTAGCTCACTAAATTGAGGTTTAGCAGGATGAGCCATTTTATCACCATAGGGTTGATCCAACAGAGGAGGAGGATTCTTAGAATAGGTTATTGCATTTTTTTTAGTGGAAATATTTAGGGAAGTATGAGGGAACTATTTATAATGTGGAGATAAAGAGATGGATTCATGATATTGATATCACTTTCAGATTTATTTGAAACCTAGTTGGATACTAGGTCTCATTAGAGGTTAGTAATATGGGGGAGTTGTGAATCAATGGTGGATTTGGTATCTGGGAGAGAAAAATGAGGTAGATGTTTCATGGGTTGAATTTTAAAAGAGTTCTGAGAATATTTACTTTCATTGAATATCGAGGAATTGAAGAGGCATGAGATTCATTCTCTTCAATATAGGAGTATGACACTGTGATAGATGTGAACCAATTTCAAGGACCTTTAGTGTTTTTTTCTAAATATTTTTCTAGATGATGTGTCTCATGTGAGACATCTTGAGGAGGCACTCTATCATTCTATCCAGTATGCAGTTAATCTTTTTTATATTGTTGACATAACTAGAGGTTTAGAATAAGGAAGAGGTGATTGAGAAGATTAACTTTTGAGGAGTATTAATGTGAGAGTGGAACCATAATGGTTCTCCTAGGAGTATATTTCTCGGTGGAAATTCTCAGGCACTAGGACCATTAACGCTTCAACCAGTGGAGAGTAGACCTCAACAAAATCCTTTCCTGCATTCTAGGGCTAGTGGTTTCCATGATATTCCTAGGGCTTTTTTCCAGTGTGTTTTTTTTGTTTCATTCATGGACATATCCAAAACCAATTCCCAATGGTTCCCTGAGATAATATTGGTGGAGGTGGATAGGTTTTGAACTAGCCTCCACATCAACTCTAAGTGAGTCAATTCTTGTAGCAGGATAAGTAGGATTATTCATATCCAAGGGGAGATGGAGTATGTAGAGGCCGAACATGAGACTTTACTCGTGTTTAGGGACCTAGAACTATTTGTGGTCATGGAGGGGTTCTTTATAAGAGAGGTAGGGGAGCTGGGCATCATCAGTTTCACATAGGGGAGGTAGTAGTACTAGAGGGGCCATAGATCATCAAAGGTATGATCAGGTTTTCTACCACACTTGTTTATGCCTTGTTTGATTCAGGAGAATTACACTACATTGTTTCACCTACTCTAGTATATGCTTTTAGAATAGTCGTATAGAGGATTCACATTCCCCTGGTATTGACTATTCTAATCAGAGGACTAGCCATCTTGTTTGATGTGTGTCTTGGGTGTACATTAATTATGGGTCCACATTAGTCCCAGAGGGATCTTTTAATGATACAAATGTATACATAAAATTTAATCCTCAGAATAAAATATCTGTATTCCATACATGATATTATGAATTTATTATAGAGGATATTAGTTTTCTTGGTGGTAGATGGCCAATATGCGACTTTCAATGGAAATAAGGGTTTTTATGTGGGCAGTTGGGATGTAAATCTTCTTATTTATTTAATGGATTATTTATCAATGGAATTAGTGGATGTTGGGATATTGGAGGTGTCTGTAGGATCAAATATGTATGATGAGATTCCCAAAATACAAGGGGGTGTGAGTTATATACTTTAAAAATTCCTTTGTAACCATTAAAGTCGGTATAAAACTTTCTTAAGGAAAGTTTCTTAAACTTAAGGAAATTTGTTTCCTAAGGTTTGATTTTAACTTTAATAAAACTTATTTTAACAAAGTTAAACAAAATTCAAAACCCATCTTAAATAATCCTTTTATTAAACATTACAACCTTAAGATAAAAACATAAGAAAGATTCAACCTTAGAGAATATAGAATCTTAAATATAATCAGAGTAACTTAATTAGAAAGTATAAGAAAGATATAATTTCTAACTTTAACAAAGTTAAAATAGAATCAGAAAAAAAAACAACTTGAAATAGAAAACAAGTAACAATTAGATTCTTTTAACCCAAAGATAAGGGGATCCAACAACCCGGGATAAAGGTTCCTTGATTTAAACTTTCAAGAAATTCTGTCTTACCCAAACCCAAGAAATCCCTCAATCTAAAGATCAATATCTATCTTTCTATCCCTGAAAGCCCTTGATTTAGAAGGAAATTAGAACCATTTTCTTCCACATACAGAAGCCCATGATCAGCATGATCAGAGTCTACACAAAGAAAGTTTGAACATGTTTTTCACACCTGAACAAGTTGTTCATGAAATCCGTACGAAGCACTGAGAGTTGTAAGAGCCTATTTCTCTAGAAATCACTTTACAAAATTTGATCACTTTTATATTCACTGTTCATCATCAAAGTTCACTGCATACTTTGATCGTTCAAATGAACTCTATTTATAGGTATAACTTCTCAACAGTTGACTCCACTCTAATAGAAATATTTTCCTTAAATTTTGGAGGGACCTGAACATATGTCAAATAGATAGTGGTTGGTTTATAAAAAATTGTACAACATTGTTTCATGTATAAGAAATGATATTATGTTTAAGATAAATATTAAGTATAAGAAAACATAGAATCTGATAATGTTGAAATGATACTTTAAATAACTCTAACATTATTAAGAAAATAGATTCCTAAGAAAATTAAAATTTGACTGAGAAAAATGGTATCACTATTTTGGGTACTGGTATCATAAAGACGGTATGAAATTTGTATCGGTATCGGTATCATGAAAACGGTATGACATTTGTACAGGTATCAGTATCATGAAAATGGTATGACATTTATACCGGTATCAGAATCATGAAAACAATATGACATTTGTACCTGTATCAGTATCATGAAAATGGTATGACATTTGTATCGGTATCGGTATCATGAAAATGATATGACATTTTCATGAGTAAAAATAATGAAAAAATCTGTATGTAAACATAATGAAAAATATATAAGTAAACATAATGACAGATATATAAGTAAACATAATGACAAAGCTGTAAGTAAACGTAGAGACAGATTTATAAGTAAACGTCATGACAAATATGTAAGTAAATGTAATGAGAATTATGTAAGTATAATGGAATGAGAATTTCGAACTTAAGAAAAAGTGTTTGTGATTTTCAAAACATAAGACTATAAGGAATAGAGAAGTCATAAGATAACCTCTTGACTCAACAATCTCCCCCTTTTTAGAAATCAAAAACAACTTTGTTAAAGAAGAATATATTGATTTTGATAAATAATTATGGAAAAATTATCTCCCCCTTTGAAGAATATTTAGGATGAATATGACTAACTCCCCCCTTAGGTTATATTTCCCAGGTATCATATGCTTTCTTTTTAGCATTCTGTTTTCTTTATTATGAAAATATCTCCCCCTTAGATAAAAATTTCTTCTTAAAATAACCTCCCCCTTAATTTGGAATTATTCTTTCTTACCATACTCCCCCTTAATATATTCTCCCCTTTTGGAGTCCTCATTAAATTATACCTTCAAATAAATTCTCCCCCTTTGTGATTTTCGAAAAGAAATGGAGAAGTATAAGATGAACCTGTATGTTCAAGGAAACATACATGAAAAAACGAAGCAGGATGTGCAAGAAACTTCTTAATGAAATTTTTAGAATAAAGTTTAAATTACAACAAAACATCGGAAGGTATACATCATCCATCCTTCTTCTGCTCAGACAAAATTTTCTTTATCAGAGCTTTAAGTTTCTTCACTTCCTTATGATATTCTTTAAGCTTCTGAACCAAGATCTTCTAATCCTAGTTCTTCTTTTATAAGGACAAGATCCTTTCTTCTTTATCTTTGATTATATTATCTTGATTATTAATGAAATATTCTTGAGCATACACCTTTTTCACTAATTCAGCTCTGACTTCTTTTTCACTTCTTACAGACTGGGAAACATAATTTAGTTGGATAAATTTCTATGTAATGGATTCCTCGACTTTGTTCAACTCAGATTCACAAATATTGAAATCTCTGTTTGTTGAATCCATGAATTCACTAAACCTTCTAAGCTCTTCATTGATGGTTTTGGTGCGGTTAAATACATTCTTACAAGTCACCTTCTGAGATTTATAATCAATCAAAATATTACTAAAGTCTTCTTCCAACTTGAGCACCATTTCTATAAGCATATTGGTAGATTCCATCTTTTGATTTAGGGTATCATACATCATTTGACTCCATGAATCTATGTTTTCATGAACCAGAATAGTACTGACTAACTTTAATAGTGACAAATTGACAAAGTCATGCTCAATATAAGAAGAGGATTCTGAATCTGAATTATCTTTTCCTTTCTCAAATCCTATTGGAGTTAAGGAATCTATTTTCTCTATCCTTTTGGAAGACTTATGAGGCTTTTCATTTTTGGATGATGCAACCAAAAAAATCTTGCCTTTGATAGGATTTTGAACTGGGGTTTTTTCATTTGATACTTGGATAACATTAAGATCTTCCTGTTTTTCTTTCTCCCCTTCAATCTCTTATTATTGTGTTCATTTGTGTCTTTCTTCTTCCTATATCTCTTCCCCTTCACCACTTTGTTGTTCAACCTCTTCATTATCTTATTCTTCCACATCAACTTCAACTTGTTCTTTAGCTTCAACCCCAACTTCTTCTTCAATCTCTTGATCTTCAAAAATGGATTTAGAAGTTGAACTCTGAGGAGTTCCAATGTAATCTTCCACATCCCTTAAAACATAATCATTGTCTTATTGAATTATCTGATCTTCCATTTCATGAACATGTTCTTATTTTTTTAAGAAATTCTTGGATTTTTAGATTTCTAGAGTGGAAACTAGTTTCCTAAGAATAACTTGAGATTTCGCTACTTCTTGAGATTTATACTCTAAATCTTTTAGTAAAGACTAATGCACTAGAGCTTCCAAGGATTTATTTTTCAGGATATTCTCCTTCTTTTCTTTTTCTATATTCTCAGCTTGCATGATTTTTAAGGCCTTATCCTCTGCATGATTTAAGCCAAAGGAAGTATACCCTTCCTTTCTGGTAGCCACCATCTCTCTCCATTTTGCAACTGTTGCATTAGAATAGGCTTTTAAATTCTTTGTTGGAGGAGGTATTGATACTTGAACATTATGAATCGGTGCTGTTAATCTTGGTTCTTCTTGATTCCTTTTCTTAGGTACATATTTCGAAGATTCTGGAACATCAATCTTGTTCCGGACAACCATTTATTCAAAATTTTTGAATTTTGGTAAAAACTCTACCTTCATTATCCTAAGAGTATCATCACTTAGCAAAAAAAATATTAAATCACTTAGAGACTGATTGGAAAGGGACATTTATCTCTTGAAGGAACATAACAATTATCCTAGAGATAGTTATTGGATACATAAGTATATGTGATTTGATGGTTCCACCTTTTTCTGTATGGATGGTGAGAAAGATGTACTTAATCAAGTAGACCTTCCTTACATTGACAAGAAAGTATAAAAGAAAGATATCACATATCATTATAGAGTCCTTATCACCTTTTCTTGGAATAAGAAATACTTTCATCCAGAGAGCCACTAGCATTTGATTTGTTGTATGATTAGTAATAATTAGATTCGTGACATACTTAAGACCAAGATAATCTAGAGCTTCGTATTTTTCAAAATAAACTTCCTTCGTGGGAAGTTTGTGAGAGCATAAAATAGTCTCTCCTTAATACGGTATCTTAAGAACATTTTCTACCTTCTTATAAGGAACTGTATAAGCCTTGTCATAACAATTAAACATTAACATTTCCTTTCTATATTTTCAAATAAATTAATGGATTCATAGAATTGTATGACTAGATCAGGGTAGACTGGATCCTAATATTTCTCTTTAGCCACACATACACATTCCCATCCATTATTTTTATGACCTTATAAATGAAAGAGTCATACTTTTAAAGGAAATTAGGGCATGCCAGTGTTTCCCTAAAGATTTATCAATTATTTATTTCCTTGCTAATCAGCATCTGATATGCTGAGGATTCAAGAGACATTCAGAGTGAAAGAAACTGAGGAATCAGAATGTAGACTATGAAGGTAATAGAACTTTGGAACATATAATAGAGAAGATGGTGTGGTGCTCATAAACAAAGAACCCCTTATATAGACATAACAATGACCTTTAAACTCCCATAAGATAATAAAATGGATGAAAAAACGTAATCTGATCTAACAATTAAGGATTATTGTAGAATATATGAATTCCGATATTTTGAGGTAAGGTAAAAAATGAATTGAAAATCTTGAAATACAAACAATTAAAGAACAAAATTAGAAATAGAAGAGTAATAAAATCTACCATTTGGAATACTCTGAAGAATTTATCTTTATTATAATAATTCTCTTGGAAGTTTTAGATTTTGAGGATTTATATTTGGAGAATGTCAATTCTAAGAATTTCAATTATGATAATTAAAATTCCAAGAATTTCGATTTCAAGAATTTTAATTCTAAATAGAAAGATAGTATGTATATTCCTAGAGAAAGATTAATTTTCATGAAAAATTTAAATAAGGATAAATTTTCATAAAGAAAGAATAAGAAGTAAAAACAAACAAACATATGTACTCCTCCTAAAATAAGGTGTATCTTAATATTATAAGATGATTTAAATAAGAAGTAGATATAAATGATTACCTTACAGTGATCATTCCTACCTTCTATTTAATATATTCAAATTTATAATAAGGTAATGGTTTTGTAAAAATACCAGCAAGTTGTTCTTACATTCTAATGAATTAAAGAATAATAACTCCTTTCAGTGTGTGATCCCTAAGAAAGTGATGTATAATATCTAAGTACTTTTCATGAGAGTGATTTTCATGGTGTTTACTTAGGGAAATTGAACTTGTGTTGTCACACATTATTTTAGTTTTAGTAAAACTCATACCATAGTCTCTAAGTGTGTGTTGAATTAACAAAACTTGAGCACAAAAACTTCCAACTGCTACATATTCAGCTTCAACAGTTGAAAGTGCTACATAATGTTGTTTCTTGCTAGACCAAGAAACTAAGGAATCTCCTAATAAATGAAAAGTTCCGAAGGTACTTTTTTCTATCCATTTTACAACCACTAAAGTCATCATCCGAAAAACTATTATGTTCAAAATCATTTCAAGAAGAATAAAATAGTCCCAAATCTAATGTTCCCTTTAAATAAAGAAAAAATATTTTTAAAGCCTTTAAATGATATTATTTAGAATTTTATTGGTATATTGAACATAAGAATACCAAAAAAAATTAAGTCAGGTCAACTAGTGGTAAAGTAAGTAAACTTCCTATCATTCCTCTATATGATGTTTGATCCATAGGTTTCCCTGCTTCATTAATATCAAGAGTATTGGAGATTCTAATATGAGTACTTATACTCTTAGTGTTGTTATACCTAAATTTTTTAAGAATTTCTTTGATATAATTATGTTGGGATATGAATGTTCCTTCTTGTTTTTGAGAAATCTGAAAACCTATGAAAAATGTTAACTCACCCAGTATACTCATCTCAAACACAAATTTCATAAGATTCTAAAAGGAATCAATTAAGGATTGCTGAGTTGACCCGAAGTTGATGAAATCAACATAAATATGAAAAATTAAAACATCATTGTTATCTTTCATAACAAAAAGGGTTGGAACCGCAATTCCCTTAACATAGTTACTTTGAAGAAAAAAATCTTGTAAGTCTATCATACCAAGCTCTAGGGGATTGTTTGAGTCCATATAAGGCTTTGGTAAGTTTTTAAACAAGATTAGGATATTTTGTATCTTCAAAACTAGGGGGTTGATCTACATAGACCTCCGTCTTTACATAACCGTTGAGGAAAGAACACTTCACATCCATTTGATATAGTTTAATGTTAAAGAATGCTGCGAAGGATAAAAAAAATATGGATAGATTCAAGTCTTGTTATAGGAGCATATGTTTCTTCATAGTCTATGCCTTCTTGTTTATTAAATCCTTTAGGAACTAACATTTCCTTATTTCTAACAATAATTCCATTTTCATCACATTTATTACTAAAACCCCATTTTACTACAATAACACTCATTTCATTAGGTTTTTTAACCAAGGTCCAAACATGATTCCTTGCGAATTCATTGAGTTCATCTTGTAATGCCTTTATCCAATATTCATCACCCAAGGCTTCTTCATGAGTCTTTGGTTCAAATTGGGAGATAAAAACAACATGTTCAACTTAATTACTTAAATAACTTCTATTTATTACTGATTGATTAATATTACCAATGATATTATCACTGAGATGATTCTTAAGTAACAACTGACTTGGATTTTGAAAAACTTATTTATCAACATATGGTAGAACATCCTCATAGGTAAATGTCTTAGAAATTTCTTCTTGAACATTTCCCTTAACTGAAGGATCCTCTATCAAAGGTTGGTGATCATTTTTATAAAATATATTGGAAATAAGTTCAGGTTGTTTGTAAACAAAAGGATCAGTTTCATCAAATTTAAGATGTACAGTTCTTCCACAGTGAAAGTGTTTTTATTAAAAACTCTATATGCCTTAGAATTAGTGGAGTAGCCTAAGAAAATTCCTTCATCAGATTTGGGTGAAAATTTATGTAATTTATCTTTAGTATTTAATATTAATACTTTGCAACTAGAAACTTTGAAATAAGAAACTTTTTGCTTTTGTGTAGTCCATAAATCGTAAGGTTTTTTATTAAGAAATGGTCTTATTAAAATTCGATTTACAGTATAACAAGAAGTACTTAAAGCATCAACCCAAAAATGTTTATCTATATAATATTCACTCAACATGGTTCTAGACATCTCTTAAATAATATGATTTCTTCTTTCAACTACACCATTTTTTTGAGGAGTTCTTGGAGTTGAAATGTTGGGAGAAAAACATTTTACTAAAAAATGTTTAAAAGTCTGAATTTTAAAATTCTCCACCAAGATCACTATGAATAGTTATCAAGGGTATATTTTTCTCATTTTTAACTTGATCTCTAATTTTTTTAAAATAAAAAAAATCTTCAGATTTATTTCCAAGAAAATAAACCCAAGTAAATCTAGTGTGGTCATCAACTAAAACAAACATACTGTATTTGACTCCAGTACTTTCAGTTTGTGTTGGAAAAAATAAGTCCACGTGTCCCAACTATTAGGCATTATAAGTTGAAACATCACGTATATATTTAAAGCTAGATTTCTGTTTATTACTATATTGACAAGGATCATAGACTTTTGAAGAATCAGACCTAAGATCTAGTAGGTCCTTAACAAGTCCTTTATTGGAAATTTTACTAATATTTCTTAAGTTACAGTTTCCTAGTCTTCTATGAAAAAGCCAATATTGATCTTTGAGTTCAATTAGGCATGGTAGATCTTGAATTTTGAGGTCTTATAGGTTTAAAGTGTATACATTATCATGTCGAAGGGTAGAGATAATAAACTCATCCTTGGAATTATGAACAAAGCATTTATAATTTCTAAAATTTACAAGGTAACCTTCATCACATAATTGGATTATGCTAATGAGGTTGTTCTTATGTTCTTTTACAAAAAGAACATTTGAAATAATAGCATTACCAAGAAGAATAATATTACCTATACCGATAATTTCTCATTTGGAGTTATCCTCAAAAGATACTTTTCCACCTTTAGTATTTAAAATATTTTTGAAATAGGTTTTGTTACTAGTCATGTTCTGGGAACATCCACTATCCATGTACCATATGTTTTTGGTACTTCATTCGTTATCCAAAAACAAATAAAGAGTTAGGTTTTCAAAATCCAAACTTTCTTGAATCTAGAATTGTTGGATAATAAAATTTTGGGTATCCACATTTTTTAGAATAGTAAACATTATGAAAACCATAGGATTGAACATTATTTAAAGAATATTTCTTCTTCCAATGCCCAAAAATTTGACATATAGTACAAAAGGGAGCTCTTGATGGAACAAAATATTTGTTTTTGAAAATTGTTTCTTCATGAGAATAAAATAATCCTTGATTATTACCATGAGGTCGGATCTGAGAATACATCTTGTCAAAATTATCTTTACCAGAATTAAGATTTGAAAGACGTTTCTTCAAAGAAAATATTTTAGATTTTAGTCTCAATACTAAATTAATATCCTCTAGAATAATAGATTTAGAGTTAAGTTTATTCTCGAAAGCATATTTTTCCAAAATTATATTTTTAAGATCTTTAGAAA
This sequence comes from Viscum album, assembly GCA_963277665.1. Lineage (NCBI taxonomy): Eukaryota > Viridiplantae > Streptophyta > Magnoliopsida > Santalales > Viscaceae > Viscum > Viscum album. The sequence goes on from OY728158.1 coordinate 1,671,287,418, forward strand.
GTTTATCCTTCTCAGAATTAAATTCCTCAAGTTTCTTAAAAAAAATTTATAAAAAAAAATTTTCTTATCAAGATCTTTGTTAAGATCTAAAATTTATTTGGTTAAAATAAATTCTCTAGAATTTTATTTTTCATGATTCTTAGAAACATTACAATTTTTTATCGCAAGCAACTTATCAAATCTAGAAACTTCCTCATAGGAAAGAAAATAATTATTGTTGTCTGATGGAGTAGAATCTTCATCTGAAGAAAAACCTTTATTAGTAAAATTTTCACTTAAAGACATATTGTTTAAGGATTTAGCAGTTTTTACCTTAGCCATATGACAGTGATTTTGAAATGGAGTTCTAGATATCAAACCAATATTATTTTTCTCCGAAGATTAATATTTTCAAGAATCATCTGAAGAATCTCCACCACTTGCACTCAAAGTGTCATTGGATTTCAAGAATTTATTATTCTTTGATCTGTATAACTTCTTATTATTCATTTTATAATTCATTTCCTTCTTATCTATATTCATAGGAAAGGGAAAATCAAGTCTAATATGAACAGTTATTCTACATTCATAGCATGTCACGTATCCATCTTTATTTTCTTTACCATATTTCTTCTTGTGTCTATATTGAAATTTCTTCTGGCCAAAAATCTTTTTCATTTTTCAAGAAATATTTTCTAACACATTTTTTGAAGCTTCACTTTCACTAGATTCAGATTGAAAAACAACTTTCATAGATTTAGATCTTGTAACTCTCTCAGGTGTTTTGGATTTCATATGATTTAAAGTAGTTGTAAAAGCAACATCACCCTTTCCATTCTTCTTCTTAATATTATCAACATATTTCTTCATTCTTGTTTTAGGTTAGAGAAGAGTTCCAAACAACTCATCAAGAGAAATCTGTGTAGCATTCCTATTCTAATCTATAGCTTTCCTCATGAATTTCCATTCGTTAGGCATGACGTCTATAATCTTGTCTACAAGAATCTCATCATCTAAACCTTTATCACCCATATATTGTAATTTGTTATTTATAGTTATGAATATTTGTTGTACCTTACATATGGGTTCTCTATAAGGAAAATAGAAACCACGATATCTAGCTCCGAGCATGTATCTTCTAGTTTCAATGTCTTTCAAAATTCCATAGTGAGTTAATTCATGATTCTTCCAAATGCTATTTTCATCTTCACAAGATGAAATTTGGCTATATATATTTCTAGTAATGGAAAAAAGAAATGTATTTCATACCTTAAAGTTTAGCTGGTATTCCACCTTTTCTGGATTAGTGAAGGTTCTAAGTTCCTTATCAAGAATCTTATAATCTCTTGTTAACATAATGTAGTTGTCTACACCTGTGTTTATCATGAATGTCTTCATTCCATATCTCCATTACTCATAATCATTACCATCAAAAATCATTGTTCTAGTAGGATTGCTATTGTTTAGAGATCCAGCCGGAATTCCTTCTATAATAAAAGAAACTTTATTTCCACAAAACTTGTTATAAGTAAAAGTTTATAAACAAGGAAAAAAATATGAAGGAGTAAAGAACAATGAAATCTTGAGAAAGAAAACATATATGTGAATATAATTATTTCAAAAAACTTCTTTTGATACAAATTTTAGGATCGAATATGTATGATGAGATGCTCAAAATACAAGAGGGGGTGAAATGTATACTTTAAAAATTAATTGGGAACATTTAAAGTTGGTATAAAACTTCCTTAAGGAAAGTTTCATAACCTTAAAAAAATCTATGTATTAAGGTTAGCTTTTAAATTTAAGAAAACTAATTTTAACAATATTAAACAAAATTAAAAAACCCTCTTAAATAATATTTTTCTTGAACTTTACAACCTTAAGATAAAAAGCAAGAAATATTTTCTTAAAAGAATGATTCTACCTTAGACCGTATAGAATCATTAATATTATCTGAGTAATGGAATTAGACTGTATATGAATGTTGAAAATTCTAAATTTAACAAAGTTAAAATAGAAGCAGAATAAAAACAACTTGAAATAAAAAAAAAGTAACAATTATATTCTTTTAACCCAAAGAGAAGGATATGAAACAAACTTGTAAAAAGGTTCCTTGATTTATACTTTCAAGAAAGTCTATCTTACCCAATCCTAGGTAATCCCTCAATCCAAAGATCAGTATCTATCTTGCTATCCCTACAAGCCCTCAATTTATAAGGAAATCTGCACCTTTTCTTTTCAACCCAGGAAGGCCACAATTAGCATGATCGAAGTCTACATAAAAAAATTCTCAACAAGTTGTTCACACCTGAACAAGTTGTTCACGACATCCACACGAAGTAATGAGAGCTATAAGATCCTCTCTCTCTAGAAATCACTTTATAGATTTTGATCTATTTTCTATTCACTATTAATCATCAAAGTTCACTACGTACTTTTCTCATTAAAATGAACTCTATTTATTGTAAAAACGTATCAATGGTCATATCCACTCCAACGGTCCTATTTTCCTTAAATTTTAGAGGGACCTGGACACGTGTCAAATGGAAAACGGTTAGTTTATAAAAAATTGTACGACATCATTTTATGTATAAGAAATGATGTTATGTTTAAGATAAATATTATTTATAAGAAAACATAGAATTCTATAATATTGGAATGATACTTTAAACAAATATAACATTATTAAGAAAATAGATTCTTTTGAAAATGAAAATCGGATTGAGAAAAACTGTATCACAATTTGGGGTACTAGTATCTTAAAGACGGTATAAAATTTGTACCGGTATCAGTATCATGAAAATCGTATGACATTTATACCCTTATCGGTATCATGAAAATAGTATGACATTTGTACCAGTATTGGTACCATGAAATTGATATGACATTAGTATCAGTATCAGTTTCATGAAAATGGTATGACATTTGTACCGGTATCAGTATCATGAAAACGGTAGGTCATTTGTATAAGTAAATGTAATAACAAATATGTATGTAAATGTAATGAAAAATCTGTAAGTAAATGTAATGAAATATATATAAGTAAACATAACGATAAATCTGTAAGTAAACGTAATGATAGATATATATGTAAACGTAATGAATAATTAGTAAGTAAACGTAATGATAATTCTGTAATTATAATGGAATGAGAATTCAGAACCTAAGAAAAAGTGTGTGATTTTCAAAACATAAGATCATATGGAATGGAGAAGTCATAAGATAACCTTATTGACTCAACAATGTCAAGGTTCTTTGTGGGAATTTCTATATGTTTTCTTAAAGGAGGTTGTGATGATACCCCCTCAATGTGATGTTGAGTTTAAGATAGATGTAGGATCATAAGTTTTAATATGAGGTGTATATCTTTTTAATTTTGGTTTAATTTCTTAATTATGGACCAATGTGAATACCCTTTGAGGTTATGGGTGTATCAAGGGTGTTTGGAGCTTGTTCAGATCTCAAAGACGGGATTTTTAGAAAATCTGGAAAATACACACGATTAGTAGAAACCATGCGGGGCATTCCACACAGTCTGACTTACAATGTGAGGCATGTAAAGAATGTATAAGGTGCTCGTATAGTTTGTCAAACAATTCAGATGGAGGCACATTCCCATATGGTAGCAACTGTAATTTTTTATAGAGGTTTTTTCGTGTTTTCCCCATGATTATTAAAACTGTATGCAATTACTGTGTGAGGTTCCCCTCCTTATAGTATTGGGTACACTATTGGCCTGTGATTTGTCCAACTGTGCATCCAAACCATGATGCCGAGAATGTTTTGGGGAAATTTCCATTTCCATTAAAATATATATTAAACCAAATTTATTTTTCACTCTCCTCCTTCATTGGACAACAAAACCATAGATATCTCCCTTGGAATCCAATTTGTAGGATTTTCTATGGAATCTCCATTCAAGCTTAGAATCAAGAGTCATTCATCTAATTGGATCTACACAAGTGGTTACTCAATTACTTTTGTTCTGTTCTTTGTTTGACTTAGGATCAAAGAAGTTATTTAGGTGAAAGATAATATTCCCTACTTCCATGTTCTTTGTATATTCTTCATTTTTTTCCAATCTAAGTCAAATCTTAAGATTATACTATATGATCACTCTACTAAAGACCTCGAGTATGTGGTCTATACATTTCCCTTATGGTTTGGTTCTTTATAGATCATTTTTTCCTTCTAATTCTCTCCATACATTCCTATGGTTCCATAAAAATGACAGGAATAATTAAATGTAATGAAATGGAAACTTTTAGGGATGACCTTTAGTTCCTTTAAGATGTGTTTAAGGTTGTTTCCCCATACAAGGCCACCCATGGGGTTCACTATGTAAATCACCTTCACCCATGCCTTTGTTAAACCACCCATGGGGTGAGTTAGTACTTTCCTTGTTAGAGGAATCCTATTAATAAATGAATTGAGATAAATTAGTTTAATAGTATATGGTTTTACTTCATTTCATGTTGATTTTTATTAAACAAATTTAATGTGATTTTGGGATTTGAGTGGTTAAACTCGTGGTATGAATTTTTAAATGAATCTAATGTTGAATGGTTATATAGGATTCCAAGAGTGTTCTACACCATGGGTCATGACATCAGTAGAGAATTCCTTGGACCCATATGATCCATATATTCCAATCTTGTGGGATTCCATGGGGCTTGATACCCCTTGGATCTAGTTTTTTTGGTCTCGCACTGGACATGACCCTTGGAACCCAATTCAATCCTAATTGAGTTTCCATCGAGATTATCTTGGGACACGATGAGGATTCCTTAGTCTTCTATACATTGGATCCATCACCAAGGGGTCTAACATTATTGATTATATGACATGGATGTGGAAAATGTGACAATATTGGCAATATGTCTTAGTCATGGTAATTTGGATACTTCTTGTTATACAATGTAGTTGTAGATTTTTTTATATACAGATTATACGGAAAGGCCAAGGGTGATATGATTTATTGTGTATATAGAGAGGCCATAGTGTTTACATTTGTTTACCTTAAATCAACCTTATTACTAGTTCGTGGGTTTTTTTAGGGATCCTTATTGGGATATATAATATCACTTGTTTTTTAGTATATATTCCATGGTCACTTTACATTTATTTTTTTCTTAACTATGATTTATATTGCACACAACATTAACTAATATTACAGAACCAGGATTTGTTATAGGTCTCTAGGTGACGATCTACTAGAATTGTATCTCTAACCTTGTTCGAGCTACCATTGGGTACAAAGATAGACTATATGGATGCTGTTTGTAATCGGAAAAATCCCCCATAGTTCAATGCTTAATTTTGTGTCATGCTTAAGAGTAAGAGAACACATGACTGACCTGAGGCTCATGATCCTATTTAGAGATAATGATTTTATTTCATTTTGATAATTTTATTCATGTATTTTACTGATTCTAGGTGTACATATTTTCGATGATATGACATGATAATAATTTTATATGGGATTACTCCCAGAATTGTTATATATATATATATATATATATCTATGTGAGTGTGTGTCTTTTGGATGTTTATTTATTGTCTGCTTGATTTACTGCTTCTATTATTAATTTTTATGATTGTTACCACTATATTACACTTTTGTAAGAGGAAATAGTCTTCCCATAGACACACCCTAGGCCCTTGCTGCAAGTTGGAAGCCTCTGGAATTTAGGGAGATGCGCTTGAGGTTGTGTGACTAACCAGGATCAGAGCATCATTCTATAACATCCAGGTCTGGGATGTTAAAATTGGTATTATGGGATTTTATTTTCTAGTTTTATTTACTATATTGATAAAATATAGAGGGATATGTAGGAATCATAATTTCTAATGATATATTCTTGGGTATATCTAACCCGAGTAAATGAAAATTCCAAATTTTCTCAAATGAAAACTGATGTTTTATGGATTTTTCCAATTATAGTTGATTTGATTCCACTGTTGGGTGATGTAATTGGATTATTATTTTATAATTGATATGATTGAGAGTTTAATTTTTTTTTGAAACCATATGAGATGAGGGTATTCCATCTCATGCATAATTTTTGGAACTTTAAATGGATCATATCCCATGAATTATGTTATGCCATTTAGGATTCATTAGTTATTGAATGATTTAGTGATAGTTTCTATGATAGATATGTCTTCTATTATGATAGAAATTTTATTCAGGGAATTGAGTAACATAGTTTGCAGATAGATAGACTTCTATAACCTAAGTGGTGTTTTACGGATTAGGATACAATAGACACCATAATCATCCAATTGCGGAACATTGACTCATAGACCATGAGTCACATGGACTAGAATGTGTTATGGTGTGGATTAGGTGGATGCTATATTTCAGTTATTAAGAAGTATTGTCCCTTATAGATCAGAAGTGGTGAACCATTTGGTTGAACCATGTAAAATGTAATGTGAAATGGAAATTGAAATGTGAACCAAAGAATTTACCATGACCCTAATTTTGAATGGGATTAGGGTAGCGTCGCTAGTGACATATGTGACTATTTATTTTATACAGTCCTAGATTTAGGAGTAGGTTGTATGGTATAACCTATTTATAGGAATGTTTTGACTTGTCCTATGGTATTAGATGTGACCATTGATATCTTTATTTTCTGAGGTGTCCATTTTTCATTGTAGAGGCATGTCACTATAAAGACCTCAAGTCATATTCCAAAAGGGTGGAGATGACCACACTATGAAGGCGGTGGTCCATGTTCTACCGGTAGATCCTCTTATAGTTCTAGTGGTGGAACTAGTATTTTAACTACAAAAACAATATAAGTATTAGTTCCTTGAGGTGTTTTCCACTTCATTCAAACTTTTTAGGGAGCACCACATCCTACCATGTCTATGGATGATCAGACATGTGTGTTCCGGAAGTAGAATCCTCCCAATTTTTCAAGGGATGGAAGTACACATGCTGCTAATCATATTCTAGGGATTATTCTATCAATGTTTGAGAATATAGAGACACCTCCTAAGATGAGAGTGAAGCTCAAGAATTATATGCTTTTGGGAGAATCAAATAACTGGTGGGATGTTATAAACTAGGTTGATAGGCTATGAGAGATGGTTTGGGTTAATTTAAAAACTAGATTCTATGACTAATTTTACCCCAATACTTTGATGGTAGAGAAGTCTGGAGAGTTCATGTGTCTAGAGAAAGGCGCATTGATGATTATGGAGTAATCGTCATGATTTACAAAGATGAATAATTTTTCACTGATGTACCTTACTGATGAGCTATCGAGTGAGAGATGCTTCAAGGAAGGACTCTGACATGCTGTTAGATATCAGATCAATATGTTTAGATTGACCTATATTACTAATATAGTAAATCAAGTTATAATTATAGAGAGGAACATGAGAGAATATCAGGGGAATATGAGAGTTGTATAGTATCTCGACCTAGTGGTTCAATGTCTTCAAGAAGGAAGACTCATTTTGAGGCTTCCAATGAGATAAGTACTGGACAATCTTTCAGTTTTGGTAGCTCATTTTTCTATCATCAATTTTAAAGATATAGATATGTGATAAATCAGTGCGATCAGGACCTAGTTGTTTTTTGATATTATAGTATGATGGTCCATGTGAAATGTGTCTTCATGACCTTCCCTCTAGCAATGAGAATTAGGGGTTTATCTCTAACACTAGGTTTAAGAGTGGGTTTCATAGCTCCATGTTAGGAAGGGAGTGGAAGTAGTACTGGTTGATCAGCCTGAGGCAGTGGTGGTCATGGACCAGGCATCTAGATGCCAGTTACACTAAGATAGCAGAGTGGGCCTACTCTATATAGTGAGGTTGTGTCACATTGTTTCGATTAAGGACAAATAAATTTTGTATGGACTACACTTCAGGAGGATGGTGTTAGACTATCTATGGGTATGATCTTAGTAGCCTCAACTCTTATATATTCTCTTTTTGACACTGGTGCATCATATAGTTTAATATATGCACCTATTTTGGAAATACTTGGTCTCATTATTTAGTTCTCTTAGGGAAGTATTTTGCTTGAAAATCCATTGGTGACGATGATGGAGGATGTACATCAGTGTAGGGAGTGCCCCTTGTGGTTAGTGGGTGTCAATTCTTATGGAATATTTTTTTCCTTAGGATGATCGAGTTTGAAATCATACTCAAGATAGACTAAATAGTATCTTATCAAGCCCACATTTTTTTCTATAACCAGAGGGTTATTTTCACATCAATATAGGGCATAGTTTATACTCAAAAGGGTGAATGGATTGTCCGTGAAATAAAATTTGGAAAATAGCATCATGGGATGGGTGGAATGATATCCCAGATCACTAGTTTATATCTAGATGATTAGGTAGTGTCTCATAGAGACTTTCCACCACTATATTATCATTTTAGGGATGTTTTCCGAAATGAATTCTCTAGTTTACCTCCTGAGAGAGTGGTTGAGTTTTCAATCGATCTAGTTTCAGGAGTAGTACCAGTATCCAATTCTCCTTATAAGATGACTATAATGGAGTTATAGGTGGTTAAAAGGTATCTTTAGGATTTTGAGGCAAAGGTGTTTATCTGACCTATCACTTCACTCTGGGGGTTTTCAATCCTTTTTTCATAAAATCTGGATGGTACACTTATTCTATGTGTGGGTTAATGAAAATAGAACTAGATGATAATTAAGAAATGTTATCAATTTCCACAGATAGATGACTGTTTGATCAGATTCGAGGATCTTGTGTTTTCATGAAAATTAACATGAGCTCTCGATATCACTAGGTGCGTGTTTGACCTACATACAAACCTCATACAACATTTCATAGTAGGTGTGGTATATATGAGTATCTAATTATCTCATTTGGTATCATGAATGCATCGGCGGTTTTCATTGTGATGATTAACCGAGTCTTCCACCATTGTTTATATTCATTTTTTGTGGTTTTGTGGATGATATATTTTTGTATTAGCATAATAAAAATGACCATATCAAACATCTGGATATTGTTTTGGATACACTGATAGAGCATCGGTTAATTGATATACTCTCAAATTTCCACTTATAGATGGATAAGATTCACTTCCTAGGCCATATTATTTCATGGACAAGACTATCAATTGACCTAGAGAAGGTGATAGATTTAGTTTTCAAGTAGAATCCCAAGAATTTATTTGACATACAAAGTTTCTTGGGGCCATCTGGATATGATAGGAATTTCATATTGGACTTATCACACCTAGAATTATCGCTTATGGGCTTGACTAAGAAGGGTGTTAAGTACATACGGATAGATACCTATGAGATAGCATTTCAGGATCTGAAAGGGATATTAAATTTAGTGACGGTCCTAATTCTACCAGAGTATGGAATAATCTACACTTTATATTATGACACATCAGGTATCGGGCTATGATTAGTGCTTATGTAGTGAGATAGAGTCATGGAATATGCATCTCGGTAGCTGAGTCCACATGAGAGGAACCACCCAAAACACTATCTTGAATTAGCTAAAATGTTTCATACTTTTCATTATAGAAAAAATTACTTACTAGGAGATTATTTTGTGGTGTACACAGAAAAAAAATCTCCACGTATATATCTATATAGTGTGATATAAATAAGAGGTTGCGAAATTGGGTTAAATACCTCCAGTATTTCGACTCTGATCTTGCCTATGCATCTGGGAAGGGAAATGCAGTGGCCAATGAAATGAGAAGGAGGACTCAAATATAGGTATTTCAGGAGGCTAGTAGCAAGTGGAAGCTTATGGATTTATTATTTGAGATGCACTTGGTGGTGGAGGAAATTCATGGACATAATTTTATTTAATCCTTAGTTGTGACTTGTACCATTTTGTACATAGTGAGGATGAATCAGATTTCATATTTAGGGAGCCTAGTCCTTTGGGAGAGTGTGATGGGAGAGGAACCACCTCTTGGTTGAATCGTATGTAATGATGAGATCCTTCATATCCATAGTCGTATTTTTGTTCCAATGGATATATTCAAGAAGATGATGTGGGATTTTCATGAATCTGTTTGGGAAATGAATCCCTATGTCACCAAGATATATCATGAATTACACTGCGAATACTGGTGGATAGGTCTGAAATGGGATGTATCTAGTTTTGTTTTGAGGAATTCTACCTATTAGTAGATGAAGTTCTAACAATAGGAACCAGACAAACTTTTACAATAGTTACCTATTACAAAGTGTAAGTGTCATGATGTCACGATGGATTTCATGGCTAGTTTACCAAGAACACATCAAGTTAGTGATGTTTTTTGAGTTTTTGTTGAAAGAACCAGGAATGTTTCAAATTTCCTACCAATCAAGGATACATTCAGTTTGATTGAGATTGGGATGTTGTATATATGCGAGATAGTAAACATTCATGGGGTATCATGCACTATCATCTTAGACAAGGATTCCCAATTTATGTTTCATTTCTAGAAGATTTTTCAAAGGGTACTTTGTACATAGGTGCTTTTGAGCATAGTATACAACCCTCCGACTGATGGCCATTCAAAGAATATGATATAGGTTCTTAAAGACATGTTTTTGGCATGGGTCCTAGATTTTGGGGACTCTTGTGAGAGGCATATACCCATGGTTGAGTTTACTAACAATAATAGCGATTAAGAGACGATAAAAATGACAACTAATAAGAATTTATATGGTTGGGAATTTCAATCACCCCTGTGATGGATAGAGGTAGGTAAGAAAGTTTTACAGGAACCACATCTCATGAAAGAGACTTCTAAGCATGTCTAGTTGATTAGAAAGTAGAGGGATACTGCACAATATTGATAGAAATATTAAACTGATCGATGTAGATGACCATTAGAGTTTGAGGTTGGGGATAATATCTTTTTAATTATCTCATCGGGACTGGGACATAAAAGTATCAGGATATAAGGAAAGATTTCACCGTGATATGTCAGGCCATTCGATATTTTGTAGAGATTCGGGCAAGTAGCCTATTGGTTTTAGTTACCTCATAGGTACCGAGTCATGCAAGACTTCTTCTATGTATCTCAATTGTGTCTTTATCATCCAGACCCATCTCATATTCTACAGCTTGAGGATGTGGATTTATAGGTAGATTCATCCATTAAGGATCATCCTATTTGTATTGTTGACATGAGCACAAAGGTTCAATGAGGCCAGTTAGTTCCTCTAGTATGGGTTCTATGGAATATTACTATTTATAGGATGCAACATGGGAGTAGGACGCCAACATACATGCTTAGTGGCCATAGTTATTCTTAGATGAATCTTTGAGAGAGAAATTCATGGGAGAATTTAATTAAGGGGGAAAGATTGTAAGATCCTATGTTTTTATATAAGGTGCATATCTTTTTAATTCCGGTTTAAATGCTTAATTATGGACAGATGTGAATACCCAATGTGGTTATGGGTGTATCAGATTATTTAGAGCCCAGATCCTAGTGTTTTGGAAATTTAGGTGAGCTTGCATGGTTAGTAGAAACCATACAGAATATGACTAATCATGTGAGGCTTGGACAGAGGGATAGAGGACCCTGCATAGTTTTTCAAACTATTTGGATAGAGGGGCATGCCTGTGCGGGAGCACCTACAGTTTTTTACGAGGTTTTGTAACGAACTTTTCCCTAGAATCCCCAAGACGATGCATTACTTTATTACATTGGTAAAGATATAATAATCTAATCTTAAAGGGATAATCAGTTCAGTAGTTTTGGAGACTAGTTTACATACATAAATCTTATATTATAGTTAAAATATAAAAAACAACATAGAAAGAACATTGAGAACCCCACTATTCTCTTAACATATCCCATCATATAGACCATAATATAAATATTGGTATCCAAGGAAAAATAAAACAAAAGAAATGGGTGAGCTCATATGCTCAGAAAGGGAAAGAGTAAAACAAAATCTATTATGAATAAACAAGTATAAACATTAAAGTAAGGTGCATAACTGAATCAAAAGTAATTCAAACATAATCTTGAGCATAATATGGGAATAATAAATATAAATCATATAATTACATATAAATAATAACATATATATTATCTTAATAAAATAATCACATGGAATATCAATACCTAATCTCATAATGAGGGAATACATAATATCGAACATAATAATCATACCATTAACGCTTCGACCAAGACACCATACATAAAAAGGTAAGGCCTCAACCAATACCCAAAATAGTTTCTCTCATGATACCTCCAAATGAATCTAGGGGATATATTGGGCCCCAACCATCAATTATTATGTCTAATGCATCCCTCATATGAAATGTGAGTAACATAAACAACAAAAACAATCATATTGAAAAACTAACATATGAAATATGAATACATTAACCATAAACCATGAATGGTATGAAAATAGAACATCCAAAATAAAATAGATCATATATCATGATATAAAATATGGTAGATGGTATCATAAGAGATCAACCACAATCATGCATAATATCCAACAAAGGATGTTGACATAGATGAAAATACTCTAGATAAATAAAACTTTTTTAAATTGAAATAAATTATTTAAAATGTCAAGAAATTTTAAAGGAAAAAATAGTCATTGAAAATAATCTTGTAAACATGTAAAGTAATATTCAATAGATTATGGTGTCATAATGGAGAAAAAAATTGTATAATTCTATAAAATATATAAAACATACTCCTTCCATATTTTTTCAAAAAGTTATAAAGTACCTTCTTTGGGAAATGAAAAAAATATTCCGTAAAAACCATTTTAAAATAGTAGAAAATGGGTAAATTTTTTTATCATATGTAGTATAATTGTAAAAATATTTTTGAAACCAATTTTAAGATACATGGACTTGGATGATCAATATCCCGAAGTAGATACTTACGTATAAAAATCCTTACTAATAATGAGATTGTTAAATTAACCCTTAAAATGTACTTTACTTTAGTTAAATGTGATTTAATCATATGTATAATAGTTTAAATAATTTTATTAATTTATAATAGAACCATATACCAATTTATGATATAATATATGAACTTATTGTATCATTTTTTAATAATATTTTGTTATTACCATTATTTTGGGAATTAACTACTATATATTTTTATGTAAGTCATGATTATTATGCATATGATATATTTAATTCACATCCAAAATGATATTAATTTCATATATAATATATTTATTATTATTTAATTTTTTTATAATGATTATTTAATGGTTAATATAGAAATTGAATCACATCATGTCGTGGAGATGGTAGGTCGTACGTACGTACGAGCAACGATATAATTCCCTTAATAGAGAAATGATAAGGAATTGGATGGTATATTAATTATATAGGATCAGTATCATGCCATAATTACTCTATATATCTATTATTTCCATCATTATACATATCCAATTAATGTGGTTATGAAAAAATTACACCACAATGTGGAGACGATAATCAGTATATACGCACGTGCAATGATTTTGTTTTTCATATGACAGATAAATCATGAAATATGGTTTTCCCATAATCATAATAAAATATCAAAATATAACTAATGCTAGATTTATTACTGTGTCATGGAAAAAACTCCTAAAAATGAATTATAGGATGGAATGGAATTGGATTGGTTGGTAAAAATGATTAACTCTTCTTTAGAAGACTCCCTTTAGATATCTTCTCAATGGGTCTAGGGTTGGCATTTATGGAAGACTAGGAACTGAATAACATGGATAAGGATGTTGGGAGGAGAAATGGTTAGGGTATTCTTGATCTAAAAGTCTCAATGTGGTGTGAGGAATTGAGGGAGAAGGTTCCATTTTATAATTGTGGTGAGGGGAACTTTTTGAAACTCTAAATATATTTAATTAATATAAATTAATTTTCAATTCAAAAAGTTTCCAGAGTGATTTATTTATAATATTATATGAAAATGGGTCGAAATAATCTCAAAAAATAATTTTTATACAAGTCTAGTTTACATTATAACCTTTATCTTTTGGTTTTAACCCTTAATTAATCCATTTAACTCTACTGTGACAATATGTATTTACTCTTTGAAGGTTCATATGTTTACTATAAAACTCAAAAATAAATGTAAATGAAGAATGGATTACATTTTAAATTATATACCTATTAGTTGGAAGAATTTTAGATTTTTATAAATTTTATATCATTTAATAAAATATTATTTTTTATAAGATAACATTAATGGAAAGTTTTATACAATAATTACTTTGACTTTTAATAAAATCAATAAAATAAGATATCTTCAAACCAACATTTATAAAATATCGGTAACCTGTTAAAGTTATATATAAAATACATGTATAAGATCAATTATCTCAAAGTATATTTTTTAATATTATTAATATCATTTATTTGATATTTCCATTAATCAAATAATTATTCCATCATCACTATATAAGTCTTTAATGTAATGATTTATTTCTTAAAAATTACAAAAAAATATCATGATGAATATAAATCCTACAATTTTAAAATGAATTTTTATAGTCTAATTTCCTTTCTGTATCAACCTATGTTAAAAATGATATATATGTATTAAAGATATGAGTATAACATCGTTAAATTTTCTTTAAATAAAATATAATAAATGGAATACTCTCATTCATGTGTATTATAATGGTTATAATCTCAGTCAAAAAATTATTTTTGTTAGAACCCACTCATCCAATGAAATTAGGACAAGTGTTATGGTAATGTTCTAATATTTATAATATTATTTTTACCCTTAATTACTCGATTTACCTTTAACCCTCTAAATAAAAAATTGCTAAAGTTATTATTCATAATGTCCAAAAATAAATGTAACCTACTTAAATAATTTTTACCCACTAATTGATAATATGAAATTAATCCATTTTTCAAGATTCAAAATAAATAATTTTTAGGAATTTATTTAAAATTAATCAAATTGTCAGAACGAGAAAACACGTTTTTAAAGTGATAATATTTAAAAGATTAAAATATTTTTATGTCCTAATTTAATGTAAAATTGATTCAAATGAAATAAATTGTATTAAATTATAAAAACATGATCTAATTACACTTTAAATAAAATTAAAAATATGATTCAACACTATAAATTATTTAGATTAAAAATTTGTTTTTAATTAAAATGCAATATTTTATCACAATTCTCAAAACATGAAACTTATAAAAAAATCTAAAAAATTATACTAAAGTGAATTTTTATATTTCTATTTAAAATAAGAAGTTTATTTGTTTCAAATATAATTTATAAAAGTGTCAAAAACCAAATTAAAAAAACATTCCATCAAAAGGTGGAGAAAATTCTGTTAGAAAAATATAGCCCGTTAAATCATTAAATTACTTTTATTCTTATCTTAAGCCTATAAAACTTATTAGATAAATTTAAAATAAGTTTTTTAATATATAAAATATATATTTATTTAATATCTTGAAATAATAGTGATTAATTTAATTTATTATGATAAAATGCAATTGTGGGAATAAAAATATTTTTTTAATAAAAACACATCATTTTTATTCAATTTGTTTTTATTTTAATTTCTAATTAATAAGTAACCCATGATTTCATTTTATAAAAATGTGTAAACTATATTTTCTAAATTTAGTTAGTCGTATTAACAAAATCCAACTTAATAGGTAATGCTAAAATAATAATATTTAATAGTATATCGTGGTTCATTTAAGATGAGCATTTCATGCAATGTAAGCTATCAATGAAAATAATTTTATCTGAAAATGATACATATCATAAAATTTTGTGGTGTTACGTTCTCCACTCCTTTAATAAACTAAATCCACAAAATTTGAAATTGCACTTCAAAAATTAAAGGTTGGTACTTGGAAATTCCTTTAGCGGAAACCCACTTTAGAAATAGGGTTAAAAACACCCCCTTAATAAAAGGGAAATGGAAATGTGAAAGTCACCACAAAATTAGGATTTTTAATAGGAGAACATTAGTGGAAAATGAAAACACGTACAAGAAAGATAAATCTAACTATCAATTTGTGATGGAGTGTGATATAGAACATGGTAATTATAAAGTTAACAATCATAAAACAATAAATTTGTGATCAGTTAAAAGACCATTGATTTCTCAGAATGAAAAGTAAATAGATAATTTTTTTGTTCCAAAATACTTTTCATAGATTTGATGGATTATTTTAATATTCATATAATCAATTACTAGATTTCTTTCCATGTCATATGAAATATCTCATCCTATGGTTATTCATTGATCTATTTTCACTTCATCCCTTACACATAGAAATGAATGTTTAAAATGAATTTTTCACAACTGGAGAACATTTATAAATAATAAGATCCAAGATTCATTCCTTCATATTTTAAATGTTCACTAAAATAAAATGGATAACATAGGTTACCCAATTTGAAAAATCATTCTTTAATCACAAACAATAATATTCAATGTTCAAATTAATCCATTTCACCCTTAAGAATCATCCAAAATACATCTTTCCAAATTCAAAGTCCAAAATTTATAAGTAATTCACTAAATTTTCAAAATACAATTAACCTAAAATTTTCCCCAAACAACATAATTCAGATATTTTTGTCACATACCAAATATATGAATTCCTTCATCACCTTAAAACCTTAATGAAAACATGCATGTGTCCAAATCCGTAAAAAATAAGTACTGCAGTAAAACCATATATATCTCATGATTCTTATAACTAGAATAACATAATTCTTGAATAGAAAAACAAATATAAATTAATTATTCTACTTCTATGGTATTAATAACCTAAGATTTACCTTGATCTATTTTATCTTTATTATATATATTTACTTGATGATTGAGACATTCGTTTTCATAGTGTCCCATCTCTATACAGTTGAAACATATCACATTTACAGCTTTTTTTATTCCCTTACAATCGTGATCCTAATAACCATTCTCTCCACACTTGTAAAAAACACTCATTCCATTCTAAAAAGAAATATGGTGTATCTTCCCACAATTATCACATGTTACGAAATCCTTCTTTCCCTTTTCCCCTATATCCTTCTCATGCTCCACCATTATCTTATTCTCTTTCCTTTCCTCAAATTCATAACACTTAGAGAATTAATGTTCTATCTTGATAGCACATGTGACTATATATTAATATGATGATATAGTTTCGGATACCAATTCCATTTAGAGTAATGGAATTACCATATCAAAAAATAACAAATCTTACTCATTGGGTTATGTTTGTAGTCTGTAACATGACTTTATAATCTTGTAAATCTAGTTTCATATTTAGCAACATCTTCATCCTCATTTTATCTAAAATTCAAGAATTTTCTCTCCATATATTCTTTGTTTTTTAAGGAAAATATTTTTCTAATAAAAGTTTCTTAAAATTATTCCATTCCATGTTTCTTATTTATTCCTTATCTTTTGTGTTTTTGAATCAAAAAACACCATTGATCCGCATCTCTCTTGAGAATATAAATTTCAATAAAACAATTCTATATTTCTTTAATTCCCAAATAAAGAAATATATTCTCAATGAAACATATCCATTTATCCGCTATAAAATAGATTTTTAGGCCCATTTAATGATAATGGTTGTTGTCTCATGAATCGGTCTAACATTTTTCTTCCATGTTGTGGATCAGGGTTCTCCATATGGGTAAGGTTATTATTTATAACTTGATTCAATTGTCCCAGTATTTTTATAAGTTGTTCGGAATCATTTGAATCTACAACTCCAATATCATTATCTTGCATATGATGTAAATCCCTACATGAATTATATATGTTTACATAGTTTCCATTCCTTCCATTAGGCACCATTTCAAAAAAAAATTGGATACACTATATTACATCATAACATTAAGAAACATAATGTATAATCTCAAAACTAGAAAATTACAAAACCTAAATTGAAAATATAGGTATAAATAATCTCAAAATCATAATATATGTTTATTTGGATATATTTCCAAAATTTTGCATAGGGTTTTATTCTCATATCTATTTTTTCTTAAATCTAGTTCCCAAGGTTTAGACTAAACTTACTATGATACCAACTATAACAACCCAAAACCTACTATCCTAGATATAGTTTATTACTTTATTACATTGTCATAGATACAAGACCGAAATCCCAAAGTAATGATCAGTTTATAATTTTTAGATACAATATTATATACATAAACCTTACATTACATTTGAAAATATAAAATAAAACATAGAAAATCCATTTATAATACCATTATTATTCTATATTATCCTTGAATATTAGTCATAATATACATCTTGTAATCTTAGTAAAAATAAAACATAAGAAAGGGGTTATCTTATATGCTTATAAAGAGTAAGTGTACAATGAAAACTATTATGAATAAATAAGCATAAACATTAAGGAAAGGTGAATAACTGAAACAGAATCCATTTAAACATAATATTGAGCATAATATGGAAAGAATAAATGTAAATAAAATAATTCCATATAAATAATAACAAAGATATTATAATAATCGAATAATCAAATGGAATATCAATAACTAATATCATAATGAAAGAATGAGTTGTGCTAGACATCATAATCATATCGTCAAGGATTCAGCCAAGACATAATATCTAAATGGTTAAGACCTTAACCAATACCCAAACTAGTTTTTATGATGATATATAATGATGAATTGATGAGATATATCAGTCACCATCAATGACGTACTAATTCCAATGCATTTCTCATATGAAACGAGTGAAACATAAACAACATAAACATTCATATTGAAAAACTAACATTTGAAATACCAATAAAATAACCCTAAAACTTAAATGGTATCTAAATATAACACCCATAGTAAAATTGATCATAAAAAATTTAATAAAATTTGGTAGATTATATCCTATGATATCAACCACAATCAAGAATAATACCCAATAAAGGATAATGATATATATAAAAATATTTTAGATAAATACTTATTTTTTACATTGAAATCATTTATTTAAAATGTGAAATAATTTTAAAGGAAACAATTTTCATTAAAAATAAACATGTAGATTTGTAAATTATGCTTCAATACCTCAATGTGCCATGATTGAAGAAAAATATACTCATTCCGTATAAGTTAAAAAAACATATTCCTTCCATATTGTTTTCAAAAAATTAATAAAGTAACTCGTTTGGAAAACTAAATAAATATCATTTTGAAACCATTTATAAAAATTAGAACACCAGTAAAAATACATTAAAAAATTGTAGGATAATATTAAAAAAATTAGAAAATATTTTTAAGAAACATGGACATGGATGATAAATATTCCCCAATAGATACTTACATATAAAAAATCCCAAATAGTATTAAGATTGTGAAATTAACCCTTACCTTGTAGTTTAATTTTGTTGAAGGTGCATTAAAATAAATTATAATAGTTTAAATAATGTTATTAATTTATAATTGAACCATATACAAATTTATGATATAATATATGATTTTATTATATTGTTTTGTATATAATATTTCATTATTTCCCTTATTTTGGGTGTTAACTGCTTCATTTTTATATGCATGTTTTTTCACATAAGTCCAAATTATTTTAAATAGAATATATTTATTTCATCTCAAAAATTATATTAAGTTCATAGAAATTATTTAAAATCATTATTTAATTTTTTATAATCAATCATGAATGGTTAACATGGAAAATGAATCAGATCGATTAGTGGAGATGGTAGGTCGTATGCATGCACGATCGAAGTTATCATTCCCTTAATGGTGAGAGGGAAAGTAATTGGATTGTATATAAATTATATAGGATTAATATAATTTTATAATTATTATATATATCGATTATTTCCATCATTATACCCATAAATGTAATGTGGTGATGAAAAACAAATTACACCATAGCGTGGAGACAGTAAGCCATACACACACACAAGGAATGCTTTTTTTTAATAAGATGGATAAGTCATGTAATATGATTATAACATAATCATACTAAAATCTAAATATATATATTATAATATAGTTATTACTATATCATGGAAACAACTCATGAAGAAGAAGTAGAAGAAGAAATGAACTTGGATGAGTTGGTAAAAATGATTACCTCTTCTTTGGAGGCCTCCATTTAGATATCTTCTAAAGGGGTCTAGGGTTAATATTTTTGGTATAAAAGGAATTAAAAAACTAGTATAAGGATTTTTGGAGGAGTAATGGGAAGGGTTTGGTCAATATAAAAGGCTCAATGTGGTGTGAGGAAGTGAGGGACGAGGATTTCTTATAATTGAGGTGTGTGGCACTTTTGGAAACTCTCAAAATATTTAATTAATATAAATTAATTTTCAATTAAAACTGAATCCAAAGTGAGTTATTTAAAATCATAGATGAATATGGGTTGAAATAATATATAACAAAAAATTTAGACAATATTAGGTCACATTATTACCCTTATCTTTTGGTTTTAACCCTTAAATAATCTCTTTAACTCTTTCCATGACAATATGTATTTTATGATTTGAAGATTAATATAGTTACTATAGAATTCAAAAAAAAACCTTTAATGAGTCATGGGTGAAATTATAAATTTCATCCCAATACGTTGGCTGAATTTTAGTGTTTGATGAATTTTATATCATTTAATTAAATATTATTTATTTTAATATAGAATTAAAGGAAATTTTTATACTATTCAATACTCTGACTTTTATAAAATTCAATAATACTATATATCTTCAATCCAAAATTTATAACATATATATAGCCTATAAAATTTTCTATAAAATTTTTGGATGACATAAATTATCTTAAATTATATTTATTTTAATATTTTTAATATCCTTTATTTGATATTTCCATTAATTAAATAATTACTACATAATCATTGTATAATCCTTTAAGATAAATATTTATTTATAAAAAATTAAAAATAAATTATCGTGATGAAAATAGATATGTTATATTGAAAATTACTATTTATAGTGGAATTTATATTTTGTATTACCCCATAATAAAAATGATGTATTTGTTAAAGATATGTGTATAGAATCTTTAACTTTTATTTAAATAAAATATAATAAATGTCACACACTCATCCAAGTGACATAAAGGGGATATAATATTTTCTGAAAGATTATTTTTGTTGAAACCCACTCAACCAATGAAATTTTTAAAGGTTTTTGGGTGAGTTTCTATTTTTTATATTATTTTTATTTTTACACTTAATTAATCATTTTACCTTTAACCGTGTTAATAAAACAATTTCTAAAAATACTATTCATAATGTACAAAAATAAATAAACCTACATACATAATTTTGACCAACAAATTAAAAATATTGAATCAATTTTTTTGAGTTTCAAAACGTAGAACTTTCATCAATTAATTTAAAATTAATCTCATTGTTGGAACAAGAAAACAAGTTTTTAAAGTGAAAATGTTCAAAAGATTAAAATGTTTTTATATCTGAATTCAATGTAAAATTGATTCCAATGAACAAAATTGGGTTAAATGATAAAAAAATAATCTAATTACAGTTTATAACTATTTAAAAACATAATTTATCACATTAAATTATTAAAATGAAAAATAGTTTTTCAATTGAAATGCAATATTTTATCACTATTCTTCAAAACATGAAACTTCTCAGAAAAATACCAAAATTTATACCAATGTAAATTTTTGTATTATTATTTAAAAGATGATGTTTATTTTTTAAAATAAAATTTATATAAGTGTAAAAAAAATATTAAAAACAAGTGTGTCATTAAAAAATAATAACACTACCTTTAGAAAAATATAGCCTTTTAATGCTTAAAATTGGTTTTATTTTTATTTGAATCCTATAAAACTTATCAGATGAATTTATTTATTTTTGAATATATAACATAAATATTCCATTAATATATTTCACTAATAGTGATTAATTTAGTTTATTATGATAAAATGAAATTTTGAGCATAAAAATAGTTTTTTTAATAAAAGCACATTGTCAATATTCAATTGGTTTTTTATTTCATTTACAATTAATTGGTAACCATTAAATTCATTTTATAAAAATGTTCAAATTTAATTTTTATAATTTTTTTAATATTATTCACAACCACCAACATAACGGTTAGTGTTAAAATAATAATATTTAATAGTATATCATGGTTCGTTTATGCTCAGTGTTGTGTCCAACGTAAGCTATCAATGAAATTAAATTTATATTAAAGAAACAACATAAAATATTGGTGTGTTACATGTGTTTCTAAATTTTTTTAAATATTTAGTTAAACCATGTATAGTGGTTGTACAAGGTTTCTCACCTTACAATAGTGGGCACAAGTTTGGCTCATAGTTTGGCCAACCGTGCAACCAAACCATGCTAGCCTGAAATTTTTTGGGAAATTACCATTTCCCTAAAAATATATATTAAAACTAATTTAATTTTAACTCTCCTCCTTAATTATATAGAATCACCATTGAGAGATCCCTTGGAATCCAATTTGTAGGATTCACCACTGAATCTCTGTCAAAGCTCGAAATCGAGAGTCATTTGTCTCATTAGATCCGCACTGGTCAGTACTCAATTCCTTTTGTGCTGTTTTTTACATGGTGTCGATAGAGTTATTTAGGTGAAAGTTAATGTGTAATATTTCCAGGTTTTTGGTATTCTCTTCATTTTTCTGTAGATTCAATTTGAAATAGAAATTATCATTTTATGAACACTCTATTATGGACCTACTGTAGGAGATTTATACGTTTCCCTTGAGGTATGTTACTTTATTTGGCTAGTTTCCATTATTCCAGCCACCAAACATTCCGATGGCTCACTGAAAATGACTTTAATAATTAATTTAAATTAAATGGAACCTGTTAGGGATTTTTTTAGTTACTTTGAAATGTATTTGAGGTTTCTTCCCCAACCAAGTCCAACCTGATGTGTGCCATTTAAATTGCCTTTACCCATTCCTTTGTTAAACCGCCCATGGGATGAGGTAATGATTTTCTTATTAGAGTAAGACTAATAATAAATGAATTGAATTTTATTAGTTATACAAGAGATGGTTTTACTCCTTTTCATGTTAGTTATTTTTATTAAAATCATTGAATGTGAATTGTGGATTTGAGTGGGTAAACTCATGGTATGACTTGGTAAATGAATTAAATGTCGAATGGTTACATAAAATGCCATGAGTGTGCTACACCATGGGTTATGATAGTAGTATAGAATGCCTTGGACCTATATTCTTCTTGGATTCTTATTATTTGGGATGCCTTGGGACTTACTACTAATTGGATCTAGTTTGTTCGGGCTCAAAGTGGACATATTGGTTGGACCCCATTTCAAGCCTAACCGAGTTTCCATTAAGATGCCCATGAGACTTGATGAGGATTCCTTTCTTTGCTATACCTTGGAGATAACCACGAGGGGTATGAAATTATTGATTATATGGCATGACCAGGGTAAATGTGACACTCTTGTTTATACGGATCATTCATGGTTGTTCTGACACTTATAGTTATATGGCGTGGTCGTGGTTGTTATGATTTAAAGATTATATGATAAGGATATGGGTGATATAATTTATTGTGTATATGGAGAGGGAATGGTGTTTACTTCTCTTTAATTTACTACTACCTTGTTATAGGTTCTTGAACCATGTTTTTTAGGTAGCCATGTTGGGATATACAGTATCACTTGTTTTGTAGTATATATGCCATGGGAACTTTACATTTATTTACTTCTTAACTATGATACATATTGCACTCTTATTTATATTATATTTCATGGCTAGGATTTGTTATAGACCTTTGAGTGATGACCTACCATGATTCTATATCACTCCCAGTTCAGACTGCCGTTTGGTATCTATAAGAAAATTAATGGATGCAATTAGTGATCGGGGAAATTGACCGCAGTTCAATGCTTTAATTTTTGCCATGTATAAGAGTAGGAGAGCATTATACCAAGCATGGGCTTGTGATTTCATTCATAGATAACACTTTTTTGATGTTTTTTGTGTTTTTATTCATGTATTGTTTCAATGCAATGTATAAATATTTTGGATGCTTTGTAGATATATGACATGATAATCATGGTTTATGATATTACTTATGTTATTGTTACATATGTATATATATATATTTATGATGTTTATCTATTGTATGATTGATTTACTGATTTTGCTATTGATTTTTATGATTGATACTATTGTGTCACACTATAGTAATAGGGTATAGTCTTACCACCAGCACACCCTAGGACCTTGATACTAGTCATAAGCCTCTAGTGTTTGGGTATATTTTTTTATGTTCATGTGACCAAATGAGATCAGGGAACCATTCCATGGAATTTGGACCCGGGATGTTACATTAGAATTTAATCCTAGAAATTCACTAATTTTTATGGATTCTTATCAGATGGAACCATCTAAGTTATAAGAGTTTAGTATTTAGATAGATGATTTGATGCATAAGGGTTTTATCTAGCTCATTTTGTCTTTGTGGGGGCGCTCTGATGTTTTTCACCAAGAAGGAAAATTGTAGTCTAAGGTTGTTTATAGACTATAAGATTTTTAATTAGGTAACAGTTAAGAACCATTACCCTCGTATATGGATAAATTATCCTTTTGATCTTTTCATAGGGGAAATTTGGTTTTCTAAGATTGATCTATGATTTGGACATCACCAGTTGAGGGTGAAGGAGGGTGATATCTTAAAGACTACCTTTAGATATAGGTACATGCGCATCAAGTTTGTAGTCATTACATTTGCTGTTATGAATTCACCAACCATTTTCATGGGGCTTATGAACTCCATGTTTCATGAGTTCAGGGACTAGATCATATCCATATTCATCAATGATGTCTCGATCTACATGGAGTTATAGGAGGATCCTTCTAATCATCTTAGAACTATTTTGTAGGTTCTTTGATGAAACCATAACTCTTGAAATATGTCCAAATGTATGATTTGTACATGAGAGGTGAATTTACTCAGCAATGTGTTTCCTTAGAAGGGTGTGTAAGTGGACATATTAAAGGATGAGGGAGTTGTTTCTTGGGTAGAGCCTAAGAACATGGAAGAGGTTCATAGTTTACTTGGCCTTTTAGTTTATTATAAGAGCTTTATACCTGGTATTCTTTGAGTTTCTACCCCAATAATTTATTTGACTTGGAAATACTAGGATGTTGTGTGGATTTATCAGTGCCAGGTAGTGTTATGTTACTTGAATGGTAAGTTTTTTAGTGTTACAATGCTTTATTTTCTTGATGGGGGTGTGATGTTCAAGGTTTTCTATGTTGATCCCCATATGGGAATGAGGTGCATGTTCATGAAAAAATGAGAAGTGATATCTTATTGTTCTAGGAAGTCACTTCCCCATGAAAATAACTATTCCATCACTATATAGAGCTTGTAGATATTTTTTCTGTGGTTAATTTGATGTCGAATTGACTCATTGGGGAGCACTTTTTGGTATTCATGGATCACAAGAGATTTAGGTACATCATTTATTTTCATGATTTAAATTATTAATAGTGTATGTGGACAAAGATTCATTTTGATTGTAATTTTGAAATCTCCTACACCTTGAGAAATGGTAATGTTATGCATTTTTTCATGAGCAGGAAGTCTATGAAGGATATTTTTTGGGGGATTTGAGGATTTTTGGAGAGCAATGGTGGATTTGGAATCCTTACACTTAGATGTAAGGGTGGATAGCAGTAGACTTTGTTTTATTCAGATGGTTCTACAATATTCTATAAAGTATTAGGCAGAGGAGACTCAGTAGAGAGACTTAAAATAAGTGGAGATGAATGATCATGTTGGCCATGGTGATGTTCTAAAATGATGGTCAGAATCGGGTGTTGATTCTTTAAAGGATAAAAGTAATGCATGACAATATGAATTCTTATGCTTATAACAAGTGCAAGACCTTATAGTTAAAATTTGGGGACCATGTTTTCTTGAAAGTTTTCTCTTGAAGTGGGTAGTGGAGGTTTGTAAAAGGGAGTAAGATTGCTCCTTGGTTTCATAGGCCCTTTGAGGTGTTGGGGTGAGTTGGCGAGGTAGTTTATCAGTTGGTGTTGCCACTATAGATGGAGAGGATCCACAATGTTTTCCACATATCCCTAATTCATCAACATATTCATAATGAATCCCTTATCTTTGATTGGGGAGAATTTGATATTGAGGATGATGCGACATTCATAGAATTCCTAGTATAAATCAAAGATAGCCAAGATAAGGCACTATATGGACGAACTATTACTTTGGTTCACGTGTTGTGGAGGCATGGTGTCTTGGAGGAGAGTTATTTGGAGTGAGAGAAATATATTTTTTCCTTGATCCCATAGTTTTTATGTTTTTATTTCTCTATTTTTCTTGTGATGTGATGTTTGGATCCTTTTTTAGGATATTTTTTGTTTTCTATTTATGTGATGTGTTTTCTTTGATGCGTGAAAACATTTTGACATATAAAAAGGGGAGGACCTGATTCCTAATTGAGAAAAATTAATTGTGATGTGATTAAACCCATAAATTTGAGTTTATTCTACCCATAAAAGATAGTATCTTGACATGTATGGAATAATTCTCTGATTCATGTGTTCATAGCAATCAAGTTAGTGGGTTATGATGATTGTTGGTCTGGGTTGCATAGAGGTTGATATGGTTATGTGGTGGTGTGATTGTGTGAGAGAAGGATGTTTGTGGCTATTTTTTGATGAGGTTGTGTGATATGTTTTGTGGTTGTTTTATTTTTAATGTATGGATGGTGGTAGTATTTGAAGTATGAAGAGATCCTTGAGTGGTATCTCACCAGGTGGTTGTTCAAAACCCATTCCTTTTGTTCTTGGTTTTTCATTATATAGGGATAGATTCATTTTATAGGTATCTAATGTAACGACATGTTTCTTCCTAGTCTATTAATTTTCTAGTTTTGGGTGTTTACGGTGTTCTAGAGGATTCTTGGGGAGGTTCTGGGAGTTTTTTGTGGAGCCTAGAGGTGAAGTAGAGCTATTGTAGGGAATACTAACTATATATAGTTTACACGATGTGAAATGGTGTTTCATGGATTGTTCAACCAGTGAGTTTATGGATTTTAAATTTTATAAGGGGGGAGTTGTGAGATGGATTACATGTTGAGTAAGTGTAATTAAAATATTGTGTTAAATAAATTCTCAAGGGAAATGTTTTTCTGTGGAAATTTGAAATTTTCATAAACCTGAGGATTACACTCCCTGTAATGGTTACACGATGTGAAACTAGTGGGATTATAAATTTTAAGTTATTTTCCCAACCAAAATTACATTTATTATCTACACCACATTATCACTCTTTTTGGAAGATCCCTAGGTTCCTTATGATGATCTTCTAACCGCCTTCCTCCCATTTTGGTTCATTGATTCTAGTGGATTCACATTGGGGAATTGTGTTGAGTTATTCTTCATTCCACATGGTTTTATTTTGTTCTAAAATTTAGGATTCTCTATGGAGATGTTTTTTTAGTTTTATTCTGAGTTGGAATATGTTTTTATTATTTTTGGTTGTTGTGTGGTTGATCTACAGTTTCCTATGTTGGTTTTTGGTTTGTGGGCGTATCATATTTTCCATGCAGTGTCCAGCAACTCGACAAAGCTTATTTTATATAGAGAATCCCTTGCTTATCTTTATTGTATAACATGAGGGTGGGTTTTACTCTTTTTCTTATTTGGTTTATGTTAATGATGGATTAATCAATGATAAAAAAATTTAATTGAAATTTAAGTGGAAAATATAGGAATTATTCACATGTTTTTACACCTTTGATATGATTTTGATATCGTGATTGTACAGAACAAATTCCTTTATTAAAATTGTGTTTTTAGGGATTTTGCTTCACTAGATGTTATTTTTTTTACTACTATAATTTTTATTTTTATTTTGATATCAACCTAAAATTTAAATTGTCAAAACACTTATATTTGACTAATGAAATGGATTACCCAGGATTTTGGCTTGTGTGATAACACCCCTAAAATAAAGGGAAATTTCATAAAAAAACTTTATTAAATCTATAAAATGATATTTTATATTTTGTGTTGTGTGGTCATGATTTTTGGGATATTATGTGTGTTTATGATGAGATTTATGTTTGATGTGTGACTAGGGCATTGGGGATGATGGATTGATGGCCTTTCTTTTGATCCTATGAGGGGGTTGTTGTTTGGATACAATTTTAGGGTGGTGTGGTGTTGGTTTTATGGATGTGATTTTAGGTTGGTGAAGGGGTGTTTTTTTCCATGATTTTTGGGGTGGTGATGTGATGGTTTGATGGACATGATTTTTATGAGATGAGTTTTTTGTTGTTTGGCCATGATTTGGGGTGGTGAGGTGGTGATTCTTTTGTCTTGATTTTGTGGTGGCAAGGCCATGTTTGTTCAGACATGCTTTTGGGTAGTGATTTAGTATTTTTTTGTCATTCTCTTTTGGTAGTGAGGCAATGTTTTTACAGGAATGATTAGTTTTTTTAATGTGTGTTTTCTTTGTGCTAGATGCCCAGGTAGTGATGGAATAATTATTTGGTTAATAATGTTTTTAATGGCTAGGGTTTGGTTTGGTTAATGGGATGGAAATGATAAATGAACAAATAAATGATGGGATATGTGGCTAAATGTGGATGATGATAAATAATTAAAGGAATGGGTTGGATAATGGGAATTAGTTGGCAATGTGAAATGTGTCTTGTGGCATGTGCAGTTTTATGTATTTAGAGGTGATAGAAAATTTGACAATGTTGTGAGTTGGTTATTATTTGTTTGTGAATAAATAGGTCGGGCTTGTGTGTGGCTATATGTTTGTACTTTTATATTATTTTTTTATTTCTGTCTAGAACCCATCCTTGTCAATAACTATGTTCCGACACTAGCATAGTTATGTGGAGGGGTTTTTCTTGACATCCACTAAGGAGAACAGATGGTTGGGTACCCACTCTTTTTCACTCTCTCTTCGAGTAAAGGTTGATATGATAAAGGATGTGATGGAAATAGGTCTGTTAGTGAACTATATGGTGGTTGTGATAGCCTAGGTTTCTTCAAGAGATATGTGATCTGGTCATTCCTGTGAGAAGTCAAGCCTGTGTTTATTCGGGTGAGATGTGATATAGCCTAGGTGTCTGCGGGTATGATGTTATGGGATTAGGTGGCATATGGTGGGGGTCATGCATTGTAGGAGGAGTTAATGAGGTTGATTTCCTTCATTTTCACAAAAACCTACTATTCTTGTTATGGTTGTGGATGTGTGATTGCCTAGTTGTTTTTGGGTGAGACATGATTATTTTTTTGCTTGTGGGGAAGTGAGCCCATGTGTCTATAGGTGTGATGTGATGTGACCGTGATTTTGGGGAGGTGTGGTATTCAAAAGATATGGGAGCACCAAAATGTATGATGTTGGGGTGTGAGGGTTACATACTAGTGTTAAAGTGGTGAAAGGTAACCTTTATTGATGTAAATCAAGTTATATTATATTACCTGGATTTCATTATTTAGTTAGTGTACCTTGGCGAGGTTGGGATGGATAGTTGACCAGTTTAGTAATTGTAAGTTATTCTGTTTGATCAAAGGTGTGTTAGTATGGTTATTTAATTTGCAAATGACGAATTTTATTTTCATACTGAGTATACAAGTATGATCAACCTGTGTATATAAATTTTTTTTCTAGTTCCAGGGGGATTGCATAGACTAGGTTGGACATTAGTAGCTCAGACCTTAGATAGCTATTATGTCACTTCTTTATCATTGCATTTGAGAACTTACTTTTTTTATTTAATCCATATTAGTTTTATTTGTACATTTATTTGTGGGATAGTATTGGTTTATTTTATATTATGAACTGGAGCTTTTTTTGGATGATTCAACATATCTCTTGATCCTTTTTTATTGTAGAGGGTAATGCCTTCCATTTCATGAGATTTTTATACCCTCAAATCTAGTCATCAACTTGGGGTCTGCTGGAGGTAGGACTCAGTGGGGTAATTATCTCTATCCCGTAATTTTGGTACATTTTCAGGAATGGTTTCATGACATATCTACCTTCTTACCTTCCAAACTATTAGAAAATGATAACGTTGATCATGCATACATGTAGACTACCACCTCCATGATGATATGTGATTTTTTTACATTTCTTCTTTAGATAGACAGTAATAAGGAAGGATTTAATGAATATACATTATGTATAAAATATAATTATTATTTTAAAAATGGTGATTTTTTATTTACGTTTCCTTTTTCCATCTGTCAAAAAATGGAAACAATGTTCATGTTTACGTATGACCTACCATCTCAATGAATGGTGTAATTCATTTTTCTATCACCATAATTTATTAATGACTCCAAAAATGTATATAATGTATAAATAAGATATTTATATAATGATTAAAATTATTTATATGATGGGAAAATGATCAAAATACAGGGACCAAAACTACTGAATCAGAATATATATAAAAAATAAAGTAGATATCATCGGAATTGTGAATTTAAAATCATTTTAGAAAATAAGTCATAAAATG
The DNA here is from genome assembly GCA_963277665.1 of Viscum album. Lineage (NCBI taxonomy): Eukaryota > Viridiplantae > Streptophyta > Magnoliopsida > Santalales > Viscaceae > Viscum > Viscum album. The sequence continues at coordinate 1,671,317,911 of OY728158.1, forward strand.
TTACAGTAAAATCATATATAGTATGACATATGTGAGTATAGTTATGTTTTATATTTATAACAAAACTATATTAATTATACAAGACTTTGTAATGCATATAAAGGAATTCAGACCTAAGGGAAAGAATTTTTGTCTCACTTTTATTTCTATTGGACACATGCCTTATACACAACTTGTTTCTTTTACATGGTGTATATATTTTTCATTAATGCATTTTATGATACTTCTTATCAAAATTATGCAGTTTACATATCCATATAAGGATATTGTTTTCATGTAAATTTGGATTCAAAAGTTACCAATATTGTAATGTTTTTATGTCACAATCTCATTATTTATTAGGATTTTTTATGATTAAGTTTTTTATGAAGAATAATTATAATCTTCTCCTAAAAAATATATATTAAATTACTTATCCACTAGTTATTTCCTGAAAATCCTTGTTTTCCTTTCATTTTCCTCACCTTGAATTCTTTTGATACCAACTATTTGTTTTTTAGGTAAAACAACTTTTTTTTATCTTCAGTCAAAAAACATATTTCATTCATATACATGTTTCCTAAAATAATTAAATATTATTATAATTATTCATAGATGATTTCATAAAGTCATTTTTACTCATGTTTTTATTTTATAAAAAAATCAAAAAGAATCTTCCTATCATTTATTGAATGAGTTACTTTATGTTTTTTTTAAAAAGTATTAAGGAAATGTTTTCTTTTAACTTATACGCCATGAAAAAAAATTCACTCTATCATAAAACTTATATGATTTAAAGAATAAATTAAATAGTTACATTAATATTTTATAAGAAAATGGTTCCCATAACATTTTAGATATTTTTATATTTTATGTAACACCCCAAGCTTCCACGGTACGTTTCCCTTCGAATGATGTGATAGCGTGTGTTGTACGCAACCTCGAGTTCTAACACACACCACAACTAATTAAACTAGCCGTTGTGAATAGTAATACCTACTTTTTGAAATCATATATATTTTATATTTCAAAATGGAATTCATTTTTGGATTCGGAATATTGAAATTATCCTAGGGTGAAATTTTGGTACTTTTCGGATAACTTTTATATTTTGATGAATAGTGAAAATTACTAAATTTTAATTAAAATCAACTTTTTTAATCAAAATAATTAATATTGATAAATTATGAATTTGAGTGGTTTTAAAGTATATTTAGAATATATTTTTACCATTTAATTTAATGTTTGTCATTGGACATAATTTCACAATTAAACCAGACATAAATAAGTGTCAATCTTTTGATAGTTATTATCTCTTAAAAACACGCTTTTTATTTTAACAACGGGAATTAATTTTAAATTAATTTCTGCCACTTCTATGTTTTGAATTTGGAAAAATGGATTACATATTTGGAATCAGGATGTCCAAATTATGTAAATAGGTAACTTTTATTTTTACACATTTTGAATAATTACTGCGGTAAATATTTTATTTACCATGGTTAAAGGGTAAATCCGGTAAATAAGGGTTAAAAAATAATATTATAATAATACAAAATTACACTAAAACGTGTCCTAACCTTATTGGTGGACACATACCCGACCATGGGCATCCTTGGGTCGATTTGGGGACCCCTTAGAGCCACTTTTATGTGGTAGGGACACATTATATTAATAAAGTTAAAATAAAAATAAAAATGGCATAAGCTTACATCTTTTAGAAGAACAATTTTTTACATAGGGTTATACATGTTGGATTTTCGATTATAAATATTCATTAGAAATCTAAAAAGATTTCCTACATAATGATATTTTATTTATAATTTTTAGACATCAAATAATTTAAATTATTAATGACACAATAATGATGCAATGTTTACCTCATTAATAAATCATTTAAATAAATAAGATTATAATGATTAAAATATTATCTAAAACCTGTCCAATTCTCATTGGTTGATGTTATTTAGAATATGAGTCATCTTATCGTCGACCTCAATAATTTTTGGACCATTATAAACCGAATATAATTATATTTTAAAGTAATACTTTCACTCTTTCCTAAAGAGCCCCTCCTCTCCCTTATAAAAGGAGACCACTTCTACTCATTCCTCACACCTTCAAAGCCTTTTGGTTCGGCCAAACTCTTCCCAAATACTCTCCCAACTTCCCTCACTACAACCTAGAGGCCTTATTTTGATCAGAAAGCTAACCTAAGGAGCCCTTTTGATCAAATCAAAAGAAAGAGCCCGAAGAAGAGGTAATGATTTCACCACCCTTTTCCAAGTTCATTTCTTCTTCCACTTCTTCTTTCTTTGTTGTTACCATTCTAAAATAATAAATCCAGTATCTCACATATACTGTGATGTTATTATAAATATGGTACAACCATATTCAGTATTCTATCCACCCTTTGAATAACATGTCACCATACGTGCGTACGTACGGCATACCGTCTCCATGTCGTGGTGTAATTGTTATTCAATATATTATTATTTGGATGGGTATAATAATGATGTGAAACTCATGTAAATAATAAATATAACATGTTAATTATTTTTTATATATGATATAACATCCATTTATATATTATTTTAATATCAAAAGAATGATATTGTCGCTCGTGCGTACGTACGGACTACCGTCTCCACGAACGCGATGAGATTCATTCTCCATCATATCCATTCAAGTATAATTATCATTTGATGATTTAAAAATGATGTTTAAGGACTTGATATAATTCTGGATATGAATAAGATACAACAAACATGGCTTACGTAACAAAACATATAAAATAAAACAAGTAAGTTAACACCTGAAACAATGATAATACTAAGATATTATTATCAAATCAATATTAAAAGATCATATATGATATCATATTAATGTATATGATTCTTTTATAATTTAATAACAATTATTTCACCATTATACAGGAGGTTAACCTACCCCAACCAAGGAAAAGTACAAGGTAAGGGTTATTTCACAATCTCTTCATTATCCGAGTTTGTTTATACGTAATAATCTACTGGGATCTCGTTATCATCCACATCCATGTTTCTTCAAAATGTATTTCAAAACATTTTTAATATTTAAAAGAATATGGGTTAAAGTAATTTATACCCTTGTTTGACTTTTTATAAGAGGTTTATAAGGGAATCTTTCCGTCGTTTTCCAAACAAGGTGCTTTTTAACCTTTTTGACAGAATTAAGATAAGAATGTTTTTTTAAACTTATACGGCGGGTGCGGTTATTCTCTACCGTTATTAACCCTTTGAGGCTTCTCTTACATGATTATAAAGATATTTTCAAAATAAAGGTTTTATTTTATAATTATGAGATTTTTAAATGATTTAAAAAAAAGAGATATTTCTCTCAAATATATGAAAATCCAGTGCAAATGTATACGTATTTAACGCAAGCTTAAAAATGTTTTCAGAAAACCCGACTCTCGAGTGTGGTAGACAGGAAGGGATTGGGAGTGGACCCATCATGGCCTGTAATTAATCGAGTAGTCTCAAAATTAGTTATTTTGTTTTCAGAATCTTGCATAATGATTTCAGAAAAACACTGGAGTATATTTTAACAATTTTAAACGTAAGTATCATCTAAAAAAAATTGCATCGGTAGGTCTCATGAGACAAACTAGTGTCTTGGCACAAGGCCTTGACAAATTCTTATTTGTAGTCTTGGCACGAGGCCTTGACTATGTGGTTATGATAGTCTGGAATTATGCATTCCAACATTATGAAAGTGGTTATTGATTTTTGCATGTTATTATTCGATTAGTAGAATATCCATGTGAATAAGTAAATGGCATTATTTCATTTTATTTATGTCATACCATGTTGAAAGTTCATGTTTGAAAGGCTTTTGTTTTAGTTATACATTGCCTTAAATGTTTATTCTTATTTATGAAAGTTTCCGCTATATTGTTATCCTTACTGGGCATTTGAGCTCACCCCTTTTCTATGTTTAATTTTTCCCAGGAAGTGAAGAAATAAATTATGAATGACCTGCAGGGATATTATGTGGGGATATGAGTGTGAATTATGGAGACAATATGTTGTTGTAGTAGTTTTTCATTTTATGATGTAATGTAAGACTTATGAATATATCTACTGTTTCCAAGACTACTAAACCAATCGGTCTTTCGAGATTTGATCTTTCTTGTGATCATGCCAATGTTATGTAATAATGCACCGACTCTGGGTAACTAGGGTCGGGGCATTACAGTTGGTATTAGAGGAAGTTTAGTACAAACCTTGGAAGCTAGATTTAGATAAACTCTGATTAGAGCACTAGACCTAAGATGAACTTTGAGGATTAGTGTAGAAGAACTTCCTAGAATTTTGGTATTGTAGGGATTTTGTGAGTTTTCCGAGAAATACATCCCTGTCTGGATACGAGCAGGTAGAGGCAGCTCTGGCACAGATGTACCTAGGGGTAAAACCCAAAAACACCGCTTTGAGCTAGACTCGAACGGGAACTGGTGCACGACAACGGGCCTTGCTGCACTCTTGGTTACGACACTCCCGGGGGATATGCTTAGGATAACTCTCATTTTCTTTACAAATCATTATGAAGGGTTTATGAGTATATAATTCCTCAAAGAAAACATTTTTATGATTATGGATTATATCCATAAATAGTCAAATTTATGTTAAGTGTTTTATAAGTATGGGATTATGTATTTTGATTCATAAACTGATCTAGTTTATGCCACTGTTTAGAAATGACGCCTAGTGGAAGAAATGGAAACCGTATCAATGCACGCACTCTATGTAGGGATTTCCCTCCTGCTCAAGATAATTATAGTGGAGCTGGTGATGCAACTGGCGCCGATCAGCTAATCACCATACTGGGACAACTTACTCAGGTTATGAATAATAACCTTACCCGTATGGAGCACCCTGATCCGCAGCGTGGAGGATCAATGTTAGATCGATTCATGAGGCAACAACCACCAACGTTCAATGGGAGTACAAATCCCTTAGTAGCTGAGCAATGGATATTTTCCCTAGAGAAAATATTTCAGGCTTTGGGGAGCAGTGAAAGGGAAAAAGTTATCATGGCAGTTTACCGCCTCACTGGAGATGCTGATCAATGGTGGTCATTGATTCAAAATATGAAGGAAGATGATGAAGTATTAAATATGGAATGGAGGGAGTTAAAAGATCTGTTTTTAGAAAAATACTTTCCTCGCGACCATCGAGCAGATATGGAAAGGCAATTTCTAAGTCTGAGATAGAAGGAGGATGAGAATTTCGCAAAGTATGAGGCTAACATTACAAGGTTAGCAAGGTACGCTGGTGATTATATACGTAACCAAATAAGTAAGATTGATCGTTTCTTTGATGGGTTAAAACCATTTCTCCTTCGAGCATTAGTCTCACAATCCTTTTCATCGTACGAAGACATTGTCTCATGTGCTATCAAGACCGAAAAGGAATTCTCTAAGTATTATGACTTTAAAGCAAAGCAAGAGAAAAAGAGACCTGCTGATCAATCTGGGAATGGAAATAAGGGGAAGAAGGGAAAGGTTGAATATCCATCCTGTGGTAAATGCGGGAAGAAACACCCTGGTACTTGCTTGAAGGGAATGGGAGTCTGTTACAAGTGTGGTGAAAAAGGCCACCAAGCTCGTGATTGCAAGGGGAAGAAGGAAGCTACCAACGTTCAGTGCTACAATTGCAGGGAGATGGGGCATTATGCAAATGAATGTCCTAAGCGTCAGGACAACTTACCTCAGAAAAGGCCAAGGGATCAAGGCCAGGCTTATGCTATCACTACTGCTGAGGTAGAAGCTCCGAAAGACGTGGTGGCAGGTAATTTAATGGTTTCCTCAAGTTTAGAAAATGCATTATTTGACTCTGGATCTTCGCATTGTTTCATATCTTACCAGTCTTCTAAGAAAATTAGATATTTCCAATTTGATTTAATAAGGGATTTGTCAGTTAAAACTCCTAAGGGAAGTATCATTGCAAAAACGTTTTGTGAATCAGTCCCCATTAGAGCACATAAATTTTCTTTATCTGCTGATCTCATCGTTATACCTATGATTGAGTTTGATATAATCCTCGGTATGGACTGGCTTTCAGACTATGATGCGAAGATTTATTGTAAGAAGAAAGAGGTTACGATTCTTGATGATAATGATAAGGAACACCTTATTTTTAGAGCAGAATCGTCACCACCTAATTCTTATTTAGATCCACCCTCAATAGCTCAACTAAATTCAATTATTGGGGAGGAAGAGAATGAAATAACTGCGGGTGAGGAATGGAATGTTCAAATAGAGGATGTACCTATTGTGAAAGAATTTGTAGATGTATTTCCGGAAGATTTACCTGGACATCCTCCAGAACGAGAAGTTGAGTTTTCGATTGATTTGATTCCTGGATCAAGGCCAATATCGAAGACCCCTTATAGAATGGCCACTGTAGAGTTAGTAGAACTAAAGAAAAAACTAGAGGAATTGAGTAATAAGGGATTTATTCGCCCTAGTGTTTCTCCATGGGGAGCCCCTGTTCTTTTTGTTAAAAAGAAAGATGGATCTATGAGGTTATGTATCGACTACATGGAGATCAATGCTATAACGATAAAGAACAGGTATCCCCTACCTCGCATTGACGATTTATTTGACCAACTACATGGAGCTCAATACTTTTCAAAGATTGACCTTCGATCTGGATACCATCAGTTGTGTGTGAAGAAGGAAGACATTTCGAAGACAGCATTTCGAACCAGGTACGGGCATTACGAGTTTACTGTAATGTCGTTTGGATTGACTAATGCACCATCTGTATTCATGGATCTGATGAATAGAGTTTTCAAGGAGTATCTCGATGAATTTGTGGTGGTATTTATTGATGATATCTTGGTATACTCCAAAACCTACGAAGATCATGAAAATCACTTGCGCATTATCTTGAAGACTCTGAGGAGGCATGAATTATATGGGAAGTTTAGCAAGTGTGAATTCTGGCTTCAGGATATTTCTTTTCTTGGCCATATTGTCTCTAAAGATGGAATCTCTGTTGATCCTTCTAAGACCAAGGCAATCTAAGAATGGCCAGCACCTACGAGTATAACTGAGGTATGTAGTTTTATTGGTTTGGCAGGTTATTATCGACGTTTCGTCCAGAATTTTGCCCGATTGGCTAACCCATTAACGAAGCTCACACGTAAAGGGGTTAAATTTGTTTGGACAAAAGAGTGTGAAGAATGTTTCGAAGAACTGAAGAGAATATTAGTCAATGCTCCTATATTGACTCTACCATCGGGGAATGATGGGTTCGTTATTTATAGTGATGCATCAAAGAAAGGACTTGGTTGTGTCCTTATGCAGAATGATAGTGTTATTGCCTATGCATCACGACAGTTGAAAATTCATGAACAAAACTATCCTACTCATGATCTTGAGTTAGCAGCTGTGATCTTTGCTTTGAAGATATGGAGACACTACCTATATGGTGAAAAATGTGAGATTTATACTGATCACAAGAGTTTGAAGTATATTTTCTCACAAAAAGAACTCAACATGAGGCAAAGGAGATGGCTTGAATTACTCAAGGATTATGATTGCACGATACACTACCACCTGGGGAAAGCAAACAAGGTGGCAGATGCTTTGAGCAGAAAATACAATGGAGTTTTGAACATGATGAGAATTGAAAGGGATCCAATTATCATGGATCTAGTGAAGATGGACATGGGAATAACCAGGGAAGGTGAAACATCAATTCTTTTTCAAATGGTTGCCAAACCATCTTTACTAGAAAGGATTAAGAGTTCTCAAACCGATGATGAAGAATTTCAGAAGAATATTAAAGCTGTGAATGATGGGAGATTGAGAGACTTTGTGTATGAAGATGGAATTTTGAAATTCGGGAAGAGACTTTGTGTTCCCGATTTACCTGAACTGAAAAGGGAATTGCTGGATGATGCTCATAGTTCCAATTTCTCTATACACCCTGGGAGTACCAAAATGTATAGAGATTTGAAGGAACATTTTTGGTGGGACAACATGAAGAGGGAGATTGCTGATTTTGTGTCAAGATGTATGGTTTTTCAACAAGTGAAAGCTGGAAGGCAACAGCATGGAGGAGTCATGCAACCTCTTCCCATACCGGAGTGGAAATGGGACAATATTACGATGGACTTTGTCATGGGGCTACCAAAGACTCCTAGAAGGAACGATGCAATATGGGTTATTGTTGATCGTCTTACCAAGTCAGCACATTTTCTTGCTATAAGAGAAGATCTACCCCTGGAACGTCTAGCAAGACTATACATTAATGAAGTTGTGAGACTTCATGGAGTACCCCTATCGATTGTTTCTGATCGTGATCCCCATTTTACTTCAAGATTTTGGAAAAGTCTTCAGAAATCCCTGGATACTGAACTTCATTTGAGCACTGCTTACCACCCTCAGACAGATGGACAATCAGAATGGACTATTCAAACCCTAGAAGACATGTTGAGATCTTGCTCACTTGACTTTCAGGGTATGTGGGATCAATATTTACCACTGGTAGAATTTTCCTATAACAATAGCTTCCATTCGAGTATTCAGATGGCACCATATGAAGCGTTATATGGAAGGAGATGTCGTACACCAACCTGTTGGGATGAGGTTGGTGAAAGAAAACTTGTAGGCCCAGAACTGGTGGAGGAAACGGTGGAAAAGGTGAAGGTAATCCAAAATCACATCAAAGCAGCTCAAAGTAGGTAGAAGAGCTATGCCGATAATCGAAGGAAAGATTTGGAATTTCAAGTCGGTGATCATGTTTTCCTGAAGGTATCTCCATGGAAGGGAGTCATACGTTTTGGTAAGAAAGGTAAATTGAGTCCCAGGTACATCGGACCCTTCGAAATTCTAGAACGAATTGGGGTTGTAGCTTACCGATTGGCAATACCGCCAAGTCTCTCCAAAGTTCACGATGTGTTCCACGTATCTCTGTTGAGAAAATACATGCCTGACCCAACGCATGTACTCACCTATGAGGAATTAGAACTGGAACCCGATCTGTCTTATTGTGAAGAGCCTGTCAGGATTCTTGATACAAGAGAACAAGTACTGAGAAACCGGACGATGCGTCTGGTAAAAGTTTTGTGGAGAAATCATAAGATGGAAGAGGCAACGTGGGAACCCAAGGAACTTATGATGAAGAACCACCCGAGTCTTTTTATGCAGTAATACCCTAGAAATTGCGAGGACGCAATTATTTGAAGGAGGGGAGAATGTAACACCCCAAGCTTCCACGGTACGTTTCCCTTCGAATAATGCGATAGCGTGTGTTGTACACAACCTCGAGTTCTAACACACACCACAACTAATTAAACTAGCCGTTGTGAATAGTAATACCTACTTTTTGAAATCATATATATTTTATATTTCAAAATGGACTTCATTTTTGGATTCGTAATATTGAAATTAGCCTAGGGTGAAATTTTGGTACTTTTCGGATAACTTTTATATTTTGATGAATAGTGAAAATTACTAAATTTTAATTAAAATCAACTTTTTTAATCAAAATAATTAATATTGATAAATTATGAATTTGAGTGGTTTTAATGTATATTTAGAATATATTTTTATCATTTAATTTAATGTTTGTCATTGGACATAATTTCACAATTAAACCAGACATAAACAAGTGTCAATCTTTTGATAGTTATTATCTCTTAAAAACACGCTTTTTATTTTAACAACGGGAATTAATTTTAAATTAATTTCTGCCACTTCTGTGTTTTGAATTTGGAAAAATGGATTACATATTTGGAATCAGGATTTCCAAATTATGTAAATAGGTAACTTTTATTTTTACACATTTTGAATAATTACTGCGGTAAATATTTTATTTACCATGGTTAAAGGGTAAATCCGGTAAATAAGGGTTAAAAAATAATATTATAATAATACAAAATTACCCTAAAACGTGTCCTAACCTTATTGGTGGAGACATACCCGACCATGGGCATCCTTGGGTCGATTTGTGGACCCCTTAGAGCCACTTGTATGTGGTAGGGACACATTATATTAATAAAGTTAAAATAAAAATAAAAATGGCAGAAGCTTACATCTTTTAGAAGAACAATTTTTTACATAGGGTTATACATGTTGGATTTTCGATTATAAATATTCATTAGAAAGATAAAAAGATTTCCTACATAATGATATTTTATTTATTATTTTTAGACATCAAATAATTTAAATTATTAATGACACAATAATGATGCAATGTTTACCTCATTAATAAATCATTTAAATAAATAAGATTATAATGATTAAAATATTATCTAAAACCTGTCCAATTATTATTGGTTGATGTTATTTAGAATATGAGTCATCTTATCTTCGACCTCAATAATTTTTGGACCATTATAAACCGAATATAATTATATTATAAATTAATACTTTCACTCTTTCCTAAAGAGCCCCTCCTCTCCCTTATAAAAGGAGACCACTTCTACTCTTTCCTCACACCTTCAAAGCCTTTTGGTTCGGCCAAACTCTGCCCAAATACTCTCCCAACTTCCCTCACTACAACCTAGAGGCCTTAGTTTGATCATTAAGCCAACCTAAGGAGCCCTTTTTATCAAATCAAAAGGAAGATCCCGAAGAAGAGGTAATGATTTCACCACCCTTTTCCAAGTTCATTTCTTCTTCCACTTCTTCTTCCTTTGTTGTTACCATTCTAAAATAATAACTCCAGTATCTCAAATATACTGTGATGTTATTATAAATATGGTACAACCATATTCAGTATTCTATCCACCCTTTGAATAACATGTCACCATACGTGCGTACGTACGGCTTACCGTCTCCACGTCGTGGTGTAATTGTTATTCAATATATTATTATTTGGATGGGTATAATAATGATGTGAAACTCATGTAAATAATAAATATAACATGTTAATTATTCTGTATATATTATATAACATCCATTTATATATTATTTTAATATCAAAAGAATGATATTGTCGCTCGTGCGTACGTATGGACTACCGTCTCCACGAACGCGATGAGATTCATTCTCCATCGTATCCATTCAAGTATAATTATCATTTGATGATTTAAAAATGATGTTTAAGGACTTGATATAATTCTGGATATGAATAAGATACAACAAACATGGCTTACGTAACAAAACATATTAAATAAAACAAGTATGTTAACACCCGAAACAACGATAATACTAAGATATTATTATCAAATCAATATTAAAAGATCATATATGATATCATATTAATGTATATGATTCTTTTATAATTTAATAACAATTATTTCACCATTATAGAGGAGGTTAACCTACCCCAACCAAGGAAAAGTACAAGGTAAGGGTTATTTCACAATCTCTTCATTATCCGAGGTTGTTTATACGTAATAATCTACTGGGATCTCGTTATCATCCACATCCATGTTTCTTCAAAATGTATTTCAAAACATTTTTAATATTTAAAAGAATATGGGTTAAAGTCATTTATACCCTTGTTTGACTTTTTATAAGAGGTTTATAAGGGAATCTTTCCGTCGTTTTCCAAACAAGGTGCTTTTTAACCTTTTCGACAGAATTAAGATAAGAATGTTTTTTTAAAACTTATACGGCGGGTGCAGTTATTCTCTACCGTTATTACCCCTTTGAGGCTTCTCTTACATGATTATAAAGATATTTTCAAAATAAAGGTTTTCTTTTATAATTATGGTATTTTTAAATGATTTCAAAAAAATGAGATATTTCTCTCAAATATATGAAAATCCAGTGCAAATTTATACATATTTAACGCAAGCATAAAAATGTTTTCAGAAAACATGACTCTCGAGTGTGGTAGACAGGAAGGGATTGGGAGTGGACCCATCATGGCCTGTAATTAATCGAGTAGTCTCAGAATTAGTTATTTTGTTTTCAGAAGCTTGCATAATGATTTCAGAAAAACACTGGAGTATATTTTAGCAATTTTAAACGTAAGTATCTTCTAAAAAACATTGCATCGGTAGGTCTCATGAGACAAACTAGTGTCTTGGCACAAGGCCTTGACAAAATCTTATTTGTAGTCTTGGAACGAGGCCTTGACTATGTGGTTATGATAGTCTGGCATTATGCATTCCAACATTATGAAAGTGGTTATTGATTTTTTGCATGTGATTATTCGATTAGTAGAATATCCATGTGAATAAGTAAATGGCATTATTTCATTTTATTTATGCCATACCATGTTGAAAGTTCATGTTTGAAAGGCTTTTGTTTTAGTTATACATTTCCTTAAATGTTTATTCTTATTTATGAAAGTTTCCGCTATATTGTTATCCATACTGGGCATTTGAGCTCACCCCTTTTCTATGTTTTATTTTTCCCAGGAAGTGAAGAAGTAAATTATGAATGACCTGCAAGGATATTATGTGGGGATATGAGTGTGAATTATGGAGACAATATGTTGTTGTAGTAGTTTTTCATTTTATGATGTAATGTAAGACTTATGAATATATCTAGTGTTTCCAAGACTACTAAACCAATCGGTCTTTCGAGATTTGATCTTTCTTGTGATCATGCCAATGTTATGTAATAATGCACCGACTCTGGGTAACTAGGGTCGGGGCGTTACATTTTAAATAAGAGATTTCAAAATGGATGGTTTATTTTCTTCAAATCGTATTCCATGTGATATTTTAAAATAATTTTTCTTAAAAGATGAAATCCTTTGATGTTACTTAAACTTGACTAGATTTATAATCCAATGATACCATATTTATTCATTCTCTAGATAGTTTATGTTTATAATGATAATATTTTTATGAAACTCATTCCTTATCTAGATGTTATATTGTGATGAGATGTTTATGAAAGCCATTTATTTGGAAGAATTTGGATCATATAAGTAGTAGATTATAAGATCCTTAGATCATTCTTGGGGACTTCAATGTTATTCTATGTCCATGTGAAAATGGTTTTGGATCATTATAATATCTCTACAATATTGTTTAAATATTTCATTAAAGGTAATAATATTATTGAGATTAATTTAGTTGTATCTAAATACACTTGGTATAGAAGACATTAAAATATAATAGTCTCCAACAATATCAATTGAGCAATATATAATGAGAAATATATTGATAAGTGGGATAATTTTTCTATAACCACCCTTACAAATAATAAACTTGGATCATCATCGAGTTTTGTTCGGCCTTTCTAATTGAAGCTCCAGGACAATCTTCTCTGTTGTATTTAATAACACATGGTCACTCACCCTGATTATGGAAGTATTGTTTAGGAGGTTTATAATTCCTCTAATTGTAAAAATGATTATTATTTTTCTTGTATCATGAATTTAAAACTCTTTAAAAACAAAGTGAAGGGTTGGTGTAGGGATACATCCAATATAATTTACAATTTATGGAATACAATCTTAATCAGATGAAATATTATTCTACTAATTATAATTTTGTATCTGATTTTCAGTAGGAAATAGATCTTAATAACAAGTTAAACTCTCTTCTCTCTATGAAAGAAAAACTTCAAAATGATATTTTCAGATTCAAATAGATCAATTATGGAGATATAAATACAATGTTTTACAATTATATCCAAATATTTAGGATGGATTTCAGACCTCTTACCTTAATCAAGGATGGAGACAATATTTTTAAAAATTAGCAAATACTAAATGATCATATTGTTTCCTATTTTAAAAATACAATCAATGGGCCTAAGCTAAATAATGATTTAATTTTTGTATCTTCCCATCCATTATTAGTATTAAGATAGTTATTTAAAAACTTTTGTTCCTATTGACTTTGAAATAAAATATTCAATCTTTATTCTGAGGCCAAATAGTTATCTGGGGCCTGATGGTTTTACCAACTCATTTTTTTTATCATTATTTGGATATCATACATCTGGATGTGTGTAAATTGTTTAAATATTTCTTCTCTAATGAAATTCTCCCCCAAGGCCTTAATAACCAATTCCTCTATTTGATTCCCAAAAATTTTAATGCCTTTGAGATTCACCTTTTCAAACCTATATCTCTTATCAACACAATATACTATATTATTACTAGGATGATTGCTAATAGACTTTCCATAATTATAAACAAAGTTGTATCTTGGAATCAGTTTTATTTTTTGAATGATAGAAGTATTCATTATTGTGTCTACCTAGATTTTGAGTGCAGAAATCTTCTAAATAAGTCAAATAGAGAGGATTTTGGTACTAGTTATTGAAGCTTCAGATACAAAGTTCTTCAATGTTTTCAAATCGGTGATACATTTTTCAATAGGATTAAAACAATTTCTATCTCATCTCATATCTCATTTATAATCTACGGTTAACTTAAGGGTTATTTTAAATGTTAAAAAATGGTTAGACTAGTTAATCCCCTATCTCTAATTCTCTTCTCTATATATGAGTGTTATTTAATTAGTCTCCTTACACATTTGGTGGACCAAGGTAAACATCATCCCATTTTTGTTTCAAGAAATCATGTTATACCTTCTCATCTAATTTATCCACAAGGCATAATTTTATTATTATGAAGGATAATAAATATTAGAAATATTAAGGTAGACCTCTCCCATTATGAATATTTTCTAGGTCAAGATATAAGCTAGAATAAAGACATTAATTTCTTTGGGAAAATATTTCTAGTTTCTATAAAAATTCATTTCATGAATGACTTGGACATCAAAGAGGGGTATCATCCCTTAACTTATATTTGTGTCCCAATATTTTGGATAAGGCCTAAAAGTAATTATTCTTCTGTAATAGTACATGAGAAAAATAATAAAATTTCTTATTGGAAATAAAAGTCCTTATCTATGGGTGGAAGAATATTCCTTATTAAATAAACCATTATTTTTAAACATATATAATTTTTTATGGTTTAAAAATGGACTCTTAAGCTTCTTAAAAGACTCAATGTTGGCATTATAGTTTTTTGGAGAAGAAGCGCTCTTGAAATAATGTTAATTACCATTAGTTAGGCTAAATTTTTAAGCTTTTTTCTAATAGTGGCCTAAGAATCTGGAATGTCAAATTTTCTATTGATTCTTTATAGGAGAGGGTTACATGGAACCTTATGAATAATAATTCCATGTCCCTAAATTTTCTTAGAGAAATATTTTTTGAAAAACTAAATAAAATAAATATGCACTATACGGATTCCTCTATCTGGTCTATCATCAAATATTCCTTCTCAAGAATTACATCTCATTCAAGATAGATCGTGAATAGGGATTCATCTCTAAAATTTTGGTTTGAAAATTGGACCAGTTATCCTTTTATATCCATTGTATATTATCAATATTTATATATTGATATTCATACTTATATTAATAACTAATTTAATTCTCCCCGACTGGATATTCTTGATAATATCAACAGCATGGTAATCAATTATTTTTTTCTCACATTTATGTTTTTTTTCAAGGAAACTATTTGTAATGGTATCCTTAATATTAAACTTTTATATAGTAACAATTTCAATGGTACAAATTATGATTTTATCTAACAAATAATATTTTTAAATCCTTAGATTAGGCCATATCAATTTAATATTTTTTAGAACATTTCTCACAACAGGATTCCCACTAATAGTTTTTTATGAGCATTTGGTATACATTTATGCTTCAAATATTGTCTGTGTAACCATCACAAAAAGCATTCTAACAACATTTTCTTATGTTTATCTACTAATATTTCCTTAAGGAAATATATCTATGATATTTTGAAATCAGGTTTTTGTAGGTTGACACCATTCTATCTCAACCCCAACAATGTATATATGTGGACTTATCTCCACAAGTCATAAACCTATTCATTGTAGTAGTAGTTGAGGTAATACATATTATATGGTATGATATAAACTCTTTTATCTATAAACATATTTCCTTCAAATATTATAAAATGGTGTTGAAAATTAACACTTCTATCAAGTAGGCTAGATCCCAATAGTTTTTATTCTACCACAACTCCATCCGGGACTTCTAAGTGCTACATCATCTTGGAGTTGTGGGAAATTACTACCATCCCAGAGAAACTTTTGAATTTTTCTAGAAAATCCACTTCTAGGTTGTGTTAAAATTAATGTTTATGATGATTTAAAGGGAAACCTACGTCCTCCAGGTTGTGGGGCTATCTATCAGGACCATAACAGGAATATTCTAGGATGCTTTTATGGAACTTATGGCATATTGTCTTCATTGTAATCAAAAAATTCATTGCATAATCAATACAGTATCCTTTGAAAGAAAAATTGATGGAAAAACCATTAGCTCAAAAGTGACAGTACCACCATTTTTAAGTGGTTTGTAATGGCATAACACATCTCTTATGGAACCTCACAGTTAGATGAATGGAGTGCATTCATTCTTTATCTAGATCCAACCTTACCATTACTAATGCTTTCCAATAAGTGAACTCAATGGCATATGAGCTTTCCAAAAAAGGATTCAAAATAGAAATCACATGGTATGATGATATTAGTAGAGATTTATCTTAATTTTTTTAAAAATATTTCAATAAAATCCCATATTCTATACTTTTTAAATTTTTTCTCTAATAAATGAGACTCGGTTTTTTAACCAAGGAATGACCTTTATTAAAAAAATTACATGGTCACTGATCACCATGAGGATAATGTAAAGTGTTGTGAATATTTTTCAAGTAAATTAAGTGAAAATTTTCATTGTTAGTTTATAATGTTGTGGATTGTTTATGTATTGAATTTATATTAGCCTGACAATATTGAACTCAATTATATTAGAATAAATAATGGGTTATATCCTTAAATTAATTTTTTCAATAACTTTATAGTCATTTGGATTATTTTACATGGGGAAAAGGTAATGGATTCACTCCTTTTAACTATTCTATTTGGGGTAAAGTCTGCCTTATATATAGTATAGAGAGAAGGGGTTGAGGGTAAGAAAATATCAAGGTTCTATTAAATTTAAATTGGAATTGTATAACATGCCAAAAATTGTGATGTTATCTATGTGTTATGTTTGATGATTTATTTAATATTCTAGTGATGTAATGATATTGTTGCATCAGGTATGGACGTAGATGGGATTCACTCGACAGTAAGATTATGAGGGGTTTAATATCTCTCTCAATCGATCGCATTGGGGTTTCCATTTGTTTTGTATTTTCTAGAAAAAACCAACAATTTTCCCATATTTAACTCAACACATACCTTCTTTCTAATGGTAGGTGGTCCAATGGGTTTTCAGGTGAAAAAGATCTTAGGGACTCACATAGGTCGAGAGGATGATAGTTCAATCTCATCATACCATTTGGGGGGAACTATTTCCTACTCCTGGATACTCATGTTCATGAATATCTTCCAAATCCGTTTACGATAATGATTACCCTAACAAATGAATCATGGGATAATTATCTTTTACAAGAAAATACGGAAGACTCATTAGTGAATCCATCTTTATGTATTCGAGGTTCTCCATATTTTTCCAGTAATGGGTATCTAGTTATGTGATGAAGTCATATAACCAAGAGCTTCAGAGTATGATACAACATAAGGAGGTGGTTAATATTCTGAGGAGGGGACTAATCCATAATGAGGTTTCCTACGTATCCTATTTATTATAGGAATAAAAACTAACATAGTTAATTAAACCCATGCAGTTTAACATCATATGAAGAGGGTGTATATGAGTGCTCTAGTGCACCTTGTATTCAAGATCGTGTCCCAGGGAGAGGTTCAAAATATCCTAATTATGGTGTGAATATGAGTTTTCATAGTTAATTTGATCAAAGATTACATACTAAAATTTCCCTAGCTAGTGGAGATTCATGATGCAGATGATATGATCAATGCAATTCTCTAGTATCATGTGAGCTATGCCCAATGTGAGAAACAAGTGATAAAAAATGATATTTATCAATGCATACAGGTACAAGACTAATGTACTAGGATAGTCCCTAAGAAGATTTATTATAGAGATCAGGCATCAGGGAGGCATCCAACATATCCTGGTTAGGAGAGGAATCAGATTCATCATAGTTTAGTTTATTTCTCCTTCTATTGGTGGATAAGGTAGAATAGTAATCCCTTTGGAATGATTGAGTCCTGGTGGTTAAGATGTTGGATACATGTGGGGACTGACACTAAAGCGGGTGTGTTTTTTAGATCGAGCCTTGGAAATGCATACTATATATCCTGGTTATGGTAGTAATAGAGTTATAATTGTTCATTCACACCCATTGGATTGACCCCAAGGTAGATTCCCTTGTATGGTGGAAAATATATCATGCCACTCATTGGGGAAAACATAATTTTTTTTACCTAGCCTTTATGGAGGATTATAATTCTGATGGCATGATTATTTAAACTCCCTAATCTCATGTTATCTATGATCATTGTGAGAAACAAGGGATAAAAATAATCAATGTTACTACTTGTGATTGTGGGACTTATTCACTAAGACATCCCTTGCGAGAATTATATAGAGATTGAACATTGGGGAGGTGTAATACATATCCTAGTTATGTTAAGAATCATTTTAATCTTAGTTCCCTTGATCAGGGCTTGAAGACTAACATTTCCCTATTGGAATGATCTAGATTCTTGTCTAACATGTGTCGATAGTCCGCTTTACATGCCTTGATTGTATGCTTGACATGTCAGATGGTGTCTGCCTGAAATGTTCAAAGACAATTGTATGATCCATTTTCCTTGTCTGGAGGAGTTCATATAATCTAGATTTCATGTCAGAGGGTTATCATATGATCAAGGTTGACATGTCTGGAAGAAATCTTAAGACTTGGTTGATTGATCCTGGAAGCCATCACATGACCCAAATGTCTTATCTAGAGAGTATCTCATAATCCTACTAACCTTACCGGATTTCATCTCAAGAATTGGATGGAATGCATAGAGGTATTTGTGAGAGTCAATTTAACATGTCCCAGAGGGCATCACATGACTCAATTGACATGTTTATAGGGCATCGTGAGAAGTGGTTAGTATTCTTAGAGGGCATGTAATGATCTAGTTTACATACCGAAGTGCTACCACGAGACTTGTCTGACATAAGAGGGTGACATTATATGATTCATGTGTATTATTTGAAGGACATCATAAGGTGCGGGTAACAAACCCAGAGGGATTTCAAGACTAAGGTGGCATGCCTAGGGGGACCTTATGACTTTCTCTAACATGTCTATAGGATTTTGTATGACACAAATAGCATGTTTAAGGAGCATCGTGGGATCTGGGTGACATGTCCTGGTGATGTATTGTATCATGGATAGCTTGTATGAAGTGCACGAGGTGCAATGAACATATTTTTTGTTTAATCCTTCCACCTTTGGTCTATGTTCTCACTATTATATTAAAATTTTAGATTTATTCAGTGTCAGTTTATTTGAAGTCTCATGAAATATAGAATATGTGCGGGATGTTCATCGATTTTCCTTTTGGAAGTCCTTAGCATGATCTATGAGTGATCACATGAACATCTTTATGCATGACACATGATCTCCTTAACTTTTTGTCGGTATATTACTTAACATAAAACTTATTAGTCATAAGATCAGAAATTCCGAGAAACCTGCTCTAACACTGGTGTGTCTGAATTCAAAAAAACCCTTGCACTTGAGATTCCCACCTCTTTTCCATGATAGGTAGTGGTCATTGATTGGTAGGTAGCTGTGTATTTTTTATTCTGGAATGGGTAATTTATAGGCATCACCTCAAAGGTTGTTCGCCAGTTTCCATGGAGTGTATCATGTGGATACAGGATAGAGTTGTTAAAGGGCTCTAGTGCCACACATCTTCTCAAGTCTCTGGCGGGGATCATTCAAAGGGCATCACCTAATTTTCAATGAATGCAAGTTCATATCATCAACACCTCCTTTATTGGATTATTCCCAATTAATGGGGACTTTTTTGATATAGGTGGACATGATGAAGGACTTTCATATTATTATATTGATATGTTCGTGGGCCTTTATGAGATCAAAGTGCTTGCTGAAAGGCCTTCACATGATCTCGGGTGACTTTTCGGGGGCCTTCCATGAGACATGGATGGATTATCAAGGGGCCCTCATTGGATTAGTCCATCTTCATTATGGGTCTTTCGGGACCCTGCTATGGGAAGCCTTTGTGTTTTGCAAGAGTTTTATGACTGGGATAGGCTCCCACCTTCCCTCTTTTTTATTTCCTTTTTTTATTATACAAAGGTCTGGGGTCAAGAGAGTTTGCAAGAGTATTATCGAGGAAAATTTCTCTATTTTTGGTGATGTGTTCCTTGAAAAATAAATGATCTACTGAAGATGTACAAGAATTTTATAGAAAATTCTATCAGTTTTTCCTTAAAGTTTCAAAGTGGGAGTGTGAGGTCGCCTGGGCATACTCGAGGATCATCATGTGATGTGGATGACCTGTTTCTAGTCTTCCACGAGAGAAGAAAAACATATCAAAAAGGTATTGCATTGTATTTGGATCATTGGGGGAACATCGCGTGACTTTTATGACCATGATAGGCTCATTCTTCCTTTGTTTTATTTACCTTATTTAGTTTATAAAGGGTTATTTGGATGGATTATCCATTAGTTTTCCACCAGGGCATCACGCAATCAATAATGGATCTCACAATGGCATGCAAGCATCATCATGGATGGTTTCTTTGCTTTCCAGTAGACTTGAAGAGGCGTTACATGATGTTTAAAGTATCATGTGATAGCATAAAAGGGACCATGAAATCAAAGGGATATGGGGCCATCACATGATCAAGGGGTCCAGTCCGAGTTGTATCATCTAAGTGTACATGGATGACATCCAACGCAACAAAAAGGATTCATAATCAAGTGTTTGAGTTGCATATCTAGGTGCCTATCAAGGATATATTTTTTTATGTTCGAATTTCCAGGTCTATGTCCCACATAACTGGAGAAGAGTCACATGATCATGAGTTCATGTCTAATACATATGATGATTGGCACCCTAGTTCCCGTGAATGTGTTGCGAGATTGGGTTCACATATTCAACGGAAAAACATGTACAAAGGTGAAAGGATTCATGTCATAAGTCATCTAATGAATGTGTCACACAATCCAAGTCTCTTGAATGTTCCATATAGCCAATGGTTCTCATATGAGTGTCACGTGAATAACAGCAAGTGAAATTAATCCCATTATGGGAGGATTTTCTGAATGTCATCACTTGATCCAATGGAAATCATATGATCTCATATCCCTAAGGACATAACATGATCTCCAACCTCAGTAGCCTCCCATGACAAATTTTTTCAGTTCCTCACATGACACCTTGAATGTTATGCGATCGGGAATCTCCATCGCATGATTGTCCATCCCATATTGGCATAAACATTATGTCTATTTCCCTGGTTTGATCATAGACCCTTCTGCATGAGAATTAAGTTTCATATTTTTATCCTTCACATTGTTTTATATGAAAAATTAATCTTCTTCTATTCAAAGGAAGAGTGATCTGTGCTGCCTCATTCCTTCATGTGGAAGGTGAGGTGGTGTCGCAGAACTTCACCTGATAGGTAACATGATGCCTCATCTATTTGTGTGTCTACATAGAGGCTTCACGATTCCTTGGTTGTTTTACATGGTAGGAGGTTTGTGTAGTAGTTCCATGATATCAATTCCATATAAAATCCACTTAAACCCCCTTAAAGATTGATCACGCTTGTGTATACGGTCAAACATATGGATCCATATTCTTATGAGAACACCTTTCATATAGAAATCCTGGAGTGAGGAGTTCTACAACAAGAAAGGTCATACACATGGACTATCTTTCCAAACTGATCACTTTAAGCAAGTTCACTACACCATAACTCTATTTACGGGCCATCCTTGATCTGCATTGAGGCATCAAGGAGTTAAAATATGATCAAGATCTTGCGCTTGAGTTAACATTAGTGTGTTGTATCCACAAAACTAAATATTCTATTCCTAGAGGTTGAATAAGATGGAGTGCGTCATATTTTACCCATTGCCTCATATGCACATTATGTGTCCTTCCAAAATAGTGTGTATTGTGTGATTATGAGCATCAAAAAATTCACCCACTCTATAATTGTATTTTTTTCAGAATGAAAAGATTCTAATTCAAAGGTAAATATATGACACTTTTCTATATATAAAAAATAATAATGGATTCCACCTACTTCATGCTATCACTGAATGGATTTTATTATCCTTTCATATTCCTGATCAATTTGTTTTCCATTCATAATTTTCATGACATTTATCTGGTTTGATATTATATGAATCAACAATGATACATATCATTTATATAATATCAAGTAAACCTGAATGTTTGGATCTGAATATTTACATCCCAATTTATTCCTTTTGAGAAGTTCTCACGAATGAACACCAACATGATATTCTTTATTAATGAATTTGCTCCAGTTATCTTGAGATTACTTGTTTCACAAAAGGGTAATTGGGTAGAGTTTATGTCTCAGAGTGATATTGAACTTCCTTTTTTGATTTAGATAGGCTTACCTAGAATAGATTCATGTTTTCTAAGGCCATATGGTGGGTCTTACAAGCTATTCCATTATTTTAGGTCAAATCATTGTTGTGTAGTAGTTTAGGGTCTTTTAGCTCAGACCTGATATTGTTGTAGTTTATAGACTTTTAGCTCGGACATAGTAATTCTATAGTTTATGGCCTTTTAGCTCGAACCTGATATTGTTTTAGTTTATGGTATTTTAGCTTAGACCTTATATTTATGTAGTTTAGGGTATTTTAGTTATGACCTAATATTGTTGTAGTTTATGGTATTTTATCATGGGCCTAATATTTCTTTAGTTTAGGGTCTTTTATCTTAGAACAGATATTGTTTTAGTTTGGGTTTTTTAGCTCAGAACTTTTATTACTTTAGTTTATGGTCTTCTAGCTCAGACCTGATGAATTATCATAGAATATGGTTCATATATTCTAGTAATGACACAAAAAACACTGAGATGAGGGTTTCTACCATGGATTTTCTAAGGCTCATGAGGAGTGGAGTTCCTTTCTTGTGAGCAGGATATGTATTTAGTTGGTCAGTTAATTGCCCTATTAATTGACAGCATGGACAATCAAAGATGATCTCTACTATTTTCCAAGGGTCATGGAATATTTATGGGTTGAATATGGTTTAGGGTAAAATACTTGAGATACTACATCCTCCTAGATATATGGAAAGAGGGTGATGTAATTCGTAAGCCAAAAGCTTGAGTCTGTGAATATGGGATTAGGAAGACATTCCAGGTATGTATCGTAACACTCTGAGATGTTAGGTTCTCCCATGGTGTAACTAGGGCTACTACGTATTAGAGATACCTCCTCACATAAATAATATTTCATTAGTTTTTGGGTTTATTCCCTTCTGTTTTAATATCATAGATGAACCGAGAGATCTATTTTTCTTTCTAGGGGCTGTGAAAGATTTTATAAGACTCGTGAATCTGAAAAATGAGGTTTCATATAGAAAGAAATCTATCCAGGAAGGGATCTGTCACCCTAACTAAATTTATCTCATAATTGTGAAGATATATCCCAACACCTTGTGATTTCTAATCATTAGGTATGGGCCATTGAAGGTTCGAGAATAGAGTTCCACATTCCTTATTTGAGAAAAGGAAGAAAACATAGTGACGTAACCTTTTGGGTATCGAATCCACTTGAATTGTCTAGTATGTAGATTGTAAATCATGGTTTAAATTTCTTGAGTTAAGAGTAAAGATATGGGACAGTCATACCAGGGATGACCTAAAATAGACCGATGTTCTTGTTTCCACCACAGTGATGTCATGATCATAAGAATTACACATCCCTTTATATTGGGTCATGATGTCTCTATTTGGTGGGTATAAGCCCTTCTGCATTAATAGAATGGCCAAGTTTAGAGATATCTTTTCCTTTCCATTGGATATTAATGGTTTGCAATGAACTAAATATCTTTAAATAAATAAATGTGACTTATGGAAAATGTAAGATTAAGTAAGGGTTCAATTACCCTAAAATTTTCACCATTGACTAATGACCATATTCTCATAGCGAGGAGATGTGAAAAACCATTAATCTATCTTTTTCCTATACTAAGGGTATAATGAGAATAGATTTAATTTTTCTAGGGCTAATATGTAGTCCCTACGAGCTTTATGCCTTATTTATTTGTTCCATAAATGTTACCTAAACTCTGGAGATGAAGTGCTTTGTGAGTGAAGCCTTGAATTTTTCTCAGGCCACCCTTTGCGGGTTTTCAACTTGAAAAGTTTTGTGTCTATCTCGCTGTAAATTTAAGGCCTTTCAATTTTGACCACCAGAGGCTAGAGTTTAAGTTTGTACATATTTGACTTAAGTATAGGCATTTTAAGGCCATAAAACTTTGGGGCCTAAAATGTGGGATTTTACACAAGATCCTAATTCAAATATAGGGGTCCCATAGTCCTCCAACATCCTTTTGAGTGATACATGAAGGTTTTGTAAATCATAGCTCGGGGTAATCAGATCATGAGTAACGATATAGGACAATCATGTTGGGGATGACCCAAAAGATAATGAGGTTCTAGGTTATACCATGATGAAATTAAGCTCATAATAATTAGAAATCCCTTATATTGGGCCAATATGTCTCTAGTTGGTGGGTATAAGACATTATACATTGATATAGTATCCATTTAGATTTATATACATATTTTCCATTCCAAGGGCTATGAAAGGTATATGGTGACTCGAGGCACTTGAGAGAAGCAATGTGGTGTTTGGATTGAAGTTCTTTAGAAGATGGAAAAAGCACCATGTACTTTGGTTGACTGGGGTAAGTCCCTTTTGGTCCTTTAATAAGGGACGATTATGGGTGATTTACTTCATAGTTTAATTTCATGTAGTGGGGATGTACTTTCTTCTGTACAATTTAACATCACATGGTAAGGATATGTTTTTTGTCTAGTTTTAATGTAATGCAACCAAGATGTTTTCGTTTCAGTTTAATGTCATGCGGTAAGGACTTACTTTTGTGATGTTTATTGTATTTTTTAAGGAATTACTCCCATGAAGTTTAATGTAATAAAGTAAGTACATTGAAACTTAAATGATAAAATGTTAAAATAATATGATATTCGTAAGCAGACCGTGTGTAGATTTGAATCGTATACAGGCATAGTTAGATTGAATGACCTAATCCCTTATGCATTTTGGGGTGTCTTTTTTTATTTCTTATTACAACTGGGACTAGGATTTAAGATCCATATTTCAATACATATCCCATGATTTTAGGAATCAATACACATATAGTTATTTTAATCCAATGCAGTTTAATGTGATGTGGTGAGGACTAAGATAAACCTATGTGAAAGAATGGAAATATTACAGTTGTGACCAAGGGTGGAAGTGTAAAGACCCTGACCCCAGTTTCCTAGATTCGGTTTATTACATTAATGCATTGGTATAATAAACAAGGACATAACATCCCAAAGGACCGAATATTTTAGTAGTTTTGGAAAATATGATACAAACATAAGTTTTACATTACAACTTGAAAGGAAAAAAAACATAGACACTCCTATGGAAACATCAATAACTGTTAGATTATCCCTGTAACTCATTGGTAATAAACATATTAACATACAAAGAAAAAACAAAACATAAAAAAGGGGTGATATTAGATGCTCAATAAGGGAAAGAAATATAATAGAAGCTAATATTAACAATAAGTCATGGTGAATGAATAATAACACATTCCATTTGAATATAAAATTGAGCATAATATGACAAGAATAAAAGATTAATAATAAATGTAATAAAAATAAACACATGAGAATGAATCTTTAACATGGATATTATACTATTCTAATATTCACATGGATAATCAGTTACTAATCATAAATGAGGGAATGCATATGCCAGATATCATAAACAGACCGCTGAGGCATGAGCCAAGACACCTGAAAATAAATGGTTGGGGCCTCGACCAAAATCAATTTATGTATTGTCACATAAGACCTAATGATTAGCCAAGGGGATATATAGGGCCCACCTGTCACTTTATAGGTCTAATTCATTCCTTATATGTCTAATAAAAATACATCTTTAATGAAAAATCTCCCATACCACTTTGAAATATTTGATTCTTAATCCCTATAATGGAATAACATTAAATGAAACATATAATATCAAAAGAATTAGGAGACTCATTATTTTATATAAAAAAGTCATTATAAACACCACATGCATTGAATAAGTGGTGAGAAAGAAATATATCTCACATAAGTAAAAGTGGGATGAGAAAATCCATTTTTTACTTTTGAAAGAAGAGTTCTTTTGGAAAAATCATTTGTATTTTTCATAAAATCACATTTTAAACATATATATAATAAAAGAAAAGGTAAAGACAATGAAATTATATTTGATTCATAAATTATTTCAAAATAATGTGAAAATATGTAATAATAGTTTTTAAGGAACTTTAGAAACGGGTCACTTCAGTGCGGTTTAAGAAAATTTTTTAATGATTATTTAAAATGGAAAAGGAATAAGTGTTTTTATAAAACCAGAAATGAACCAAGATATTTTTTCATTATAAAATAAGTGTTATTAGAAAATTAATGGTTTCTTACAAAATATTACGGGGTGTACATGAAAATGAGTTATTAATTAGGAAGTTCCCTTTAATCAGTCATGCTTATCAGGAATAATTGAGAGGGGAACATTTTCAAAACTTGTATTTACACATTAAAGAAAGATGAAATGGTCTGGATACAAGGTTTTGAAACATATATATAGAATATATAATAATTATTGAAAAATAATGAATAACTACATTGGGGTAAGGAGAGAGATAGCGTAACCCAAATGAAAAATGGAGGTTCATGAAGAAACTCTTACCACTTTGTAATCAATCAAACCATATGCCCCAAAAAGTTAATAATCATAAAATAAAACATTAAATAACATAAAAAAATAGATTCATAATGTGATACATCAAAGGTAATTACACATATACCATAAATAATAAATGGTGGTGAATATGGCATATCTCACAAAAATGAAGGTGAGACGAGAAAACCTTTACCTTATGTCCGAAAATATTATGAACTTTATCTTAATATCCTGGATAATAAAAATAAATCCATTAATTAATTAATTTAGAAACTTTTTATACATTTAATTGACTTAATATAATTTTATTAAGTTCATTTATGGTCTTTTGGATGAGTTATAATATTTAGTTTTATAGTTTGGGAGTGTTTCTTTCATTGGTTTTTATTATGAATTTACTAGTATATGAGTATGGATGTTCATGTAAATTAGGAATAGATGTATATAATTGTAGTTATATTTTATTAATTAAAATCCAGAAGATTAAATGGTTTAATAATTCATTAGTTTATTTGGGATTAGGATGAATCATTAGATAAGATGTTAGTGATAATCATTTAGATTATTTTGGCGGTTTTTCGGTCATCTAAAACTAGTTTTGTTTCATTAATTTACATAATGTATATATAATGGTTAAATAAAATTAAAAAGGATACAATACATATCTTATAATATTTTTTAACCATAAAAGGTTTATATTACTATCCTTGAAGGTGAAATTTATAAATGAAAACACAACATATACAAAGGCGGTAAATCGGCACCTCAAAGAAGATGTTTTCATTTTTAGAATAAAAGGAGAGGGAAGATAATTGATGATGGATTATTCAATAAACACAATAAAATTATAGTATATATAATATATTTTATTTTTAATGTTACTTTTATATATGGTGGTGATGATAAAATAATAAAATAAAAGAACTAGAAAAGAAATTAAAATAATAGGGAGAGGTTTTTACCTCTTGATTTTCTCCTCCTTGAGAACCTTCGTAAGGGGATTGGTTTTGGTATTTTTTTGAGAACAAAGGATACTCAACGTGGAGGAGGGGCTTGGGACGTATATTGGGTATATATTGGACAAGTCTCAATTATTTTAATGTATGAGGAGAATAGGTGGTGACATGTGATATTTATAGTGTAAGAGAGGGGTTTTCATTATTTTATTCATTAGTTTATTATTTTACCTCAAGACTATAAATAGTTTTAGAATTATAATCAAATATATTAAAATAATGAATTATAGTTCGAGATTATGGGATTAAATCAGCCATACATCACCTATGAATCAATAATTCATGTATTTTGTTAAATACCGTAAATTACCATATTTCACTATTTACAAAAATTTAACTTTTTAAAAAAAATACAAAAAATTCATCATAACCATTATTTGACCTGTAGAGTTAAAAAATGGACTCAATTTTTTTAAAATAATTTTCTAAATATGATAAATTTAATTTTTAATTAAATTCATCAATTACTCAAAAAACATTGATTATAAATTTATAACTAACTTTATAACACCTTCAAAAATTTACTAATGTCTCATAAAATTATTTTAAAATCATAAGATAAACAAAAATTAATTTATGAATAAATTTTATGAAAATAATATTTCTTTTAAATCATTTCATTAATTATAAAATTTTAATTAAATATTTATGACTTACAAAAATACCAACACTTAATTAATAATTTTTAAAATATTTATTTACTTATACAATTATATAATTATATAATATTACCATTTATTAGATGAATAAATATTATTTACATTTTTATTGTTAATTTTATTGTTCTAATGGCCACATTATTATTCCTAAAATTCACATTGTTATTCCTATTTTCACATTATTATCTATCAAAAATGAAACCTATCAGAAAAATATAAAAAATTTAACCAACGTAAATTTTGATATTAAACTTCCAGAAATAATGTTTATTTTTTCAAATATAATTTATAAGAGTTTTAAAATTTACATTTAAAACTAGTTCGCCATTAAATGGTGGTAAAACTATGTTAGAAAAAATAGTCTTTTATGTGTAAAAATAGATTTATTATTATCTTATGCCCCTAAATATATTTTAGATGAATGTAAAAATATTTTATTGAATTTATAATATATAAATTTCATTTATATATTTTACTAATAGTGTTTAATTATTAAAATAAATGTCACTATGGGCATAGAAATATTTTTAATAAAAATACACCATTTATGTTCAATTGTTTTTCAATTCTAATTAATTAGTAACTAATGAATTTATTTTATAAACATGTATAATATATATTTTCATAATTTAATTAATCTCATTCATTCATGAAATTCCAAAGAATAGGTGATAACTATCACAATAATAATATTTAATTATTTATTTAAGTTCAGTGTTCCCTGTAATATACACTATCGAAGAAGATAAATTTAAAAAGAGATGTACTGTAAAATATTTGGGTATTACATGATTTTTGGGTGTCACTATGTATCTCATGAGAATGAGAATCAAACAACACATAGTTCTGTAGGGTCGTTCATTTTAACATCATGCAGTGATGGAATGGGTCCCACAACGTGAAATGGTAATATTGTGTTTGAGCCCACGAATGAAATTATGGGTGTCACTACATATCCCATGCTGGTGGGAATCAATCCATATATTGTTCTAAATGGATTTTCATACACAGGTTTGACCTATACGTAAACAGGGGGAACTATTATATATATCTATTATGGTTGGTCTTGGAGTTGGAAATCTGGGTGTCACTACATGTCCTGTGAGGATAGGAATCAAGTACCACATAGTTCTTGAATGATAAAATCATTATTCATGGGTCTACATCGTATGAAGATGTGGGAATTATTAAAATTTATTGTTGTATTTGGGCCTATGATTAGAGATTCATGCATCTCTACATATCCTATGATGGCATGAATCAATCAACAAATAGTTCTTGAGGAACCATGCAGTTTTATATCATGTGGAAAGGTCATTAACCATGATGCTTCTCATTATTTAGCAAGGAATTATGGTGTGCCTTTTATGGTCTTACGTTTGGTACCATGATGGACCTGTCATATGATTTCATTCCTTGTTCATACGAGGAATATCTTACTACAATTCCAAATCCCATGTGATCTATGCTCAGTGTGAGAAACAAGGAATAGTAAGGGTTCATCTCATCATGAATTGGTATTCAAGATATCACATGGGAATTATATATCATGTGGTGGATGGACCAAGATATAGGAATGAGGCATCCCAATGTATCTCATTGAGAATGAGAATCAATCCATACATACTTCTATAACACCCTTACAGTTTAATGTCATGCGAAAATGACTTTTAGCCTTGTAGTTTAACATCTTGTGGTAATTACATGGATCACATGTCATAAAGGAAAAGGAATGTTATGGATTATATGAAAAAATAGAGGTATGAGCTTCACTATTTATCATGTAATGGCATGAATCAATCCATACATAGTTCTCAGGGAACTGTGCTGTTTAATTTCATGCGGCCAGGAAAATATTTTTACAGTTTATCATCATGTTGTTAGGACAAAGGATAATGTGTAGTTTAATGATTTGATAATAGGAAATCTCCACATAGTTTAAATCCAAGAAGTTAGAATGATCTCCATGCAGTTTATCATCCAGTGGTTAGGATTAAGGATACCTTGGAATTTAAAGTCTTGTTGTTAGGACTTCCCCGTAAAGTTTAAAGTCATTTGGTTAATATGGTCTCCATATATTTTATCATCATGCAGGCATGAAAAAGGATATCGTACAGTTTAAAGTCTTGATGTTAGGCCTTTTACATGTATTTTAAAGTCATGTGGTTAGGATAATACCTGTATAGTTTATCATCATGAGGTTAGTATGAAGAATATTGTGTAGTTTAAAGTCTTTTTATTAGGACATGGGTATTTTATGACAACTATGCAATGTATTTATTGAGAAATATTATATTTTTGGGAGGTGTGACATGCTCCCCAATCATGGTGTCCAATGAGTAGGATTCATTATGATGAAATTATGTATTACATAATTCCCTTCCAATTTGGGTTCCAGTTTCAGAAGCTCATTCGCTGGTATCATTTAGATCCTGAGAGCCCACACCAGTTCTCCATAGAGTAAATGGAGGTGAACCTTCTTATTAAAGGCCCATGTGATCCAATTCTAATGGACATCCAGGTTGTATAGCCTGCACAACAATCTATAATAGAGTGACTCTAGTTTTTCTATCCACTTTTTTGATTTCTCATCTTCTATGGGCTATCCACAAATGGCTATTTGGAGCAAGGTAAGTTAGACCTCTATGTGAAACACGATGTCCATCCCATACATGAATGAGTATAGTGTTGGATGTGTGGAAGTATTTATAGGGGTATGTTATTCCAATAAATCATGGATAATCTTGTCCTTCCAAGACTTCTTATCCTTGTTCTCAAAATTCTATAGTATATTCAATAGAGTCTTATTTAAGGCCTCTATTTATTCATTTTCTACTTCTTGATAGTGTGATGAGTGACTGGATTCTATATTGTACCCTTGGTAATATCTCTTCAACTTTGTAGAATAGAAGTTACTGTTGTCATTTTTCAATATTGTGTGAGGGAACCCAAACCTAGTAATAATACGAGACTTTACAAAGTTGATGATATTATTCATTCAAACTTATTTTAGGGGTATCACCTCATCCCATTTGGAAAAGATTTCAGTAGAAGTAAGGATATACTAGAACTTCTTAGAGGTGGCTGGGGGATATGCCCCCACAACATCCATTCCCCAAATAGAAAATTACCAGGAATATATATATTTATATATAAAAATTTAGGTGGTTTATGGATGAAGTTTACCTGATCCTGGCATGCATGACATTTCTTTTTGAATTTCCTGTAGTCGTGTATCATGTTTTTCTAGTAATATCCCAACCCTCTAATTTAATGGGAGAGCCTGGTCTTAGATTTATGGGAATTGTAAGCGCCTCCAGGGAATTTTTCCATGAAGGTCAGAATATATACTTTTTCTATGAATATATGTAGGATTCCATAAAATTCTCATTTGTAGAGGAATTTCTATTCATTTGGGTCATCCTATAGAGTGAAGTTCACTACATGGCACATAATCGGTTCCCTTCCATCTCGGTCTTTTGGGAGTGTCATGTTTTGGAGATAACCTATTATGGGATCCATCCTTCTAGGTGTGGTCATTGGTTCATCATGATATCAGGTGGTGTGACCTAATTGATTTCTTTCATATCACATATGTTGATTGATGAGTCCATTATTTGATGCTTGATATG
Organism: Viscum album; assembly: GCA_963277665.1. NCBI lineage: Eukaryota > Viridiplantae > Streptophyta > Magnoliopsida > Santalales > Viscaceae > Viscum > Viscum album. The sequence continues at coordinate 1,671,350,078 of OY728158.1, forward strand.
AAATATTACTTCTTCCTAATCCAGGTCTGCCAAGTTGGTAGCTGAATTAGATAGCATGTCTTCGAGAACATTTTGTGGTTGGGTAACATGATGCAATGTGGGCTCAAAAGGGAACTATTCCATCAGTCCCCAGACGTAGCCAGTGATAGGGACCAATTATTCCTTTTTGATGGAATATTTTATATTGATCTTCTATATCACTAATTTTTAATCCCCTTTAATATTTATGTAGGATATGTGAAGCTTTAGATCCAATTATAACCCAGTGACGAGGTCTTGATATTCTACCTCAATATTTGGGAAGCCTTCAGATAGTAAGAAAGAGTAGGGAGAAACTGCTTTGTCTTGAGAGAGAAATACAACCCCCACACCAATGTGATTCAACATTAAGTTTTCCATACCTTTGTCAAAAAGGCTCTAGGAGTCACTATTAAAGTTCCTCACCTATTTTCAGAGAGTTTCATGGGATTATAATAACTCCTCATATGGATTCTTGGTGTATTCGGGTGTATTTTCCAGGGAAGGATGTGTTGTGAGGAAATCATCCAAGGATTTCCCTTTCACTGAATTTTGTGATACGGACTATATGGTTTATTGTTATAGAATGAATTATCATCAAGATATATTCCCATACAATATGGGATGACCAAGGATGTAATTTTGTGAGTCTGTATGAGATACTAGATGGACTTCGTTGTGCTACAAGTAATGACTCAACTTTTTCACTGTGAAGATGAGTGCAAGGTAGTTATTCTCAACATTAGAATATCTAGTATCAGTAGCTATCACATTTTATCTAAGGTATTATATAGTAGTCTCACTCTCTGCATCATTTTTATGTATAAGGAGGGAACCCATAGAGAGTTCCATATAGGCCACATAAAATAAAAGTGGCCTCCCTTACATCGGAGGCATCAAAATAGGTGGGTGAAGTTAGTACTACTTAAGACTTTGAAGGCTTCGTGGAAGTCATCTTCCCATTGATAGATGATTCCCTTTTTCATTAGCCTAGTGGTTGGGAGACATTTTATGGCCAAATTTGTTATGAATATATGAATATTGGTGAGGTTCCCATAGATACCCCTCAGTTATTTGAGGTTTCTGGGGGTGACATTTCTAAAATAGAACTAGTCTTTTCTAGGTCAACCTCAATGTTGTGACGGTGTACCATAAATCTAAGAAACTTCCCTAACATTAACTCAAAAGTGAATTTCAATGGATTTATCTTTAGATTACATTGTTGTATCTTATCAAACATTATTTTAATGTCTCTGAGGTGATGACTTCACTATTTTGATCTAACAACTAGGTCATAGAAATAACATTCAACAATTATTCCTAGGAATGGATTAAAGATATGGTGCATAGTATGTTGATAAGTGGCAGTAGAATTCATTAAGATAAAGGGAATGACATGATAGAATAATATCTCATAAGGCACTCTAACGGGAGTAGATTCTTCACCTTTAGGGATCATCATGATCTAATGGTACCATGAGTACCCATCCATGAAAGAAAGGTCTTGGAAGCCACTAGTTGCATCAATCAATATTTCTATGATCGGAAAGGGTAAATTTTCCTTTATACAATGCTGGTTATAGTCTCTAATGTCAATTAAAACCCTAATTTTCCCATTATTTTTCTTGACGGGGATGATGTTGGCATGTCATATTAGATATTTCACTTCTCGGATAAAGTTTTATTTGATTATATTATCAAAATCTACGTCTACATTGGTGAAATGAGAGGGTTTCATCCTCTTGGATGTTTTATTGAAGCCTTCATTCTCATCAGGTAGGCTGAGATGGTAAGTTTCCACATTTAGATTCATTTCAGGTATTTCCATACACATTTCGATGTTTCTTTAGAAATTCAACGTACATATATTTCTCTTTGAGGGGTATGGTGAAACTAATCAACATAGGCCAAGGTATATCTTATGTTCCATAATTTACCATTATGTACTTGTTAACGGTGGTCAAGAAACCTTCCATGAATATGATAGGGGTGTTTCTAAGTCCATTTTTATCGTCTTCCATCTCTAAGTCTATGGAGTCCGTTTCAGGTGAAGATGAAAATATTGGGCATTCTCTACCACTATTAGTGTGAGGTAGGATATGAGAAGAGACATTATCATCCCTTTCTTCCAAAGTCATTACAAAGAGATGTCATATTTGATTATTTATTACACTTTCCCTAGGGATAAGAGGGGCTTGAACCTCTAGAACTATATCTTCTACCTTGACCCGATTTATGGGAGTACATAGTTGATATTGAGAATACTCTAGGGATTTATAAGGGAGGTTTCCAATGCATTAAGGGATAGAAACATTATATCATCATACATCAGTAGTTGAATTAGTCCCTTATTTCATAAGTTTTATTTAGCATATTTGGTCCATGAGTCTTGAAGGGGATGTTGTCACTATGTATTATGATAAATTTTCCATTGATGAGGGTAGTTCATACACTGATATAATGTTGAAGGTACAACCAATTGTCTATGGATCTAGGGATTTCCAAGTAGGAAATTATATGCGGTGTCTTTCTAGATAACCATAAAATCAACATCATATGTGAGATCCAAAAAATTTTCTTCGAGTTTGATCTTCCCAAGAGGTCTTTTCACACGATTATCAGACACTTTAATGTACAACCTTATGGGAGATAGGTCCACTTCATTGTATCCAAAACATCAAAGGGTTAAAAATGGGTTGAGGTTGATCTCATAACCATTATCAATCAAGGACCTTTTTATGGGGACATTATTGAGACTGTGAGAGAAATATATGTATCTGATGTTCCCTTGTATGACCTATTCCTGATCCAGGTAAGTGAACAATATGGATACATGGAATTCTGATGGTATGGACTCCACATGAAGGTGATCACCTATAGAAACATTGGTTTTAGACTCCTGTGGGCTCTAGATGGATTCAATGAGTGCCTCCCAGAGTTAATTTGAAAGATGGAGCACATCTAGGATTGAGATCATGGTTGGGGACACCTTCATCTATTTCATAAAGTCATACTTTTGAGCCATAGGTAGACACTTCTCAATTTGGGTATTCTCTTAGACATGTGGCTTAGGAGTTGTGGCACTTGAGGTGGATGGGCCTAACACTTGTGCAGAGGTTGTGGGAGTATCTACTACCAGTGGTGCAGGCTGTGCCGATATTCCCCATTGTTTTGGTTAATATGATAATCAAACCCATTCTAGGATGTCATGTAAGACAATTGGGTGAGGACAACTACTAGAGGGTTCTGTGATACCTTCATGACTTTGCTGAGTTTCCTAGAGTGCCCGACCCGGGGTCTCAGCTGCATATATGTCCTCTATAGGGAATTGACCAAAATATTAGGTCCGACCACACCCATGTTGTCTCCTATAACCTTGGTTCCATAGTATGAAACCTCATATTCCCATAATATATGTAGGTAACTCATATTATGAAGCTTTTCCATCATTAGATAAGGGGTCTTGAAAGTGTATCATGCTAGAAGAACCATAGATGAGATCTTTTTCCGTTGAGTATTTCATTTGGTGGGGCGGTTCTTATTTTGCAGATGTTGTAGGGAATAAGTCTATATGAGTTAGGGATTTCTTTGGAGTAGAATATGAATATTCATCTTCTGTTTCTTTCTTATTTTGGTGGCAATTCCGACTTTTGGGAGGTAAATTTGATGTTACCTCTTTTTGTGGTGGAGCTATTGTGGGTCTGTACATCTGTGCTCTCTGGGTGGAATGAACTCAAACAACTGGTTTTTTTCGAGTCATCTAGTTATTCAAATTTCACCCATATTTTCCTAAAACCTTATGCAAAAAAATTCTTCTTTTGACTGGGAAACAATTATGCAATCCACCTTCACTGAGGAGTTATCTAACACCACATATCTAAAATTGACCATGCCTTAAAGTATGTCTTTGAAGATGATGAAACCCTGAATATTATAACCCAAAATTCTATAGAAAGGTTAGTAGTAAAGACAGTTGATGAGGCCGACCTCATCAGGATTCTTGGGCTATGGTAGCGTGAGTAGGTTATTATACTTGGATGCAAAAAAAAACTCCGGACTAGTTCATTTCAGAAGGATTATGCTTTGTTAATATGTTCCTCAAATCCTGGGATACCCTAATTTATCTGTGCTTATAGATGAGGGGGACTTTGTGGTTGTGTCCACTTGAAAGGAGGTTTTGAGATGTTTAGGACTTGTCTGGGTTCCTGTATAGGCACCATTGCTAGCTTAAAAGTGACAAATGCATCTTCTGTTTTGGCTAGACTTTTCATCTATATTGCGGGTATGAGTCGAGTCTTGGATTGGGTTAACCGAATGGCCTCCTAATGACATTGAGTTGTTTCAGAAAACTCATAAAACCCACCAAGATATTTAATTAGGACCAAAGGTTTCTACCACTCATCCTAAATAATTCGAATACAGAGTACCAAAAGTTTCTCGTGTGAGAGAGGGATGTTAAGTGAATAGATTAAATATCCCACCTTTCTATAAAATTAGACACCCTCTCAGTGTAGTGTTACTTTCAGTTCATCAAGATTATTATTTTTGTTTTTGTTAGTATGGAACTAAATTGGTAAAGTAACTGAGGATAATGGTCTTACCTTCTTATAACGGATCCTGGTTGTAGGCTATTGTACTAAACAAAGGTTGGACATGTTAGAGTCTGGAAGAAATACCACAACTTTTTTGCCCTTTTTGATCTTGAGGGACCATCATCGACCCACATTGGGATAAAAAGTGTGTGAGATTTTGTTTAGATTTTTCTTAACCATAAAAGTTATAGAAGGTTATATTATCGAATTTGGGTGGAGGTGGGGTATCATCCACCCATTCAGGATATGGATTCTTCTCATGCTGTATAGATGTGTGTTTCCCTTCCATGGATTCCATTCGAATAGCGAGGGAATTGATGATGTTTATATGATCTGGGTAACTATTTTCTAATCCACCTCACTTCTTTGGGGAGTGGGTGGGGGTTGATGAGGTATCCTTATCTTTGTCTCATGCAGATTCTCAATATTTCCCTAGACTAAATTATTTCTCTGGATATAGAGTGGTTGTCCCCGCAATATAAGGAAGTCATGATCATTTTCGACTTCCTCATTTATGAATATTGGATTCATAAACCTAGATCCAATTTGGTGGTCATATAATACACTTTATGGATGATTTGATATTAGAGTTAGAATATTATCTCTTTCTATAGACAATACCCTGTGTAAATATTGACCCTGAGTAGCTCCTCGTTGAGTTTCTTGAGAGCTCGTATCTTAATCTCACATTGTGAAAAATATTACTATATGGTAGTAAAATCAACTCTTCTAGGAATTGATCAGGATTTATTCATACATTTTCCATTTTATTTGTCAATGTTGCACTATGGAGGTGGAAACTACTTATTTGGAGGTGCCATATTTTGGAGACTTCATTGGTTTTGGGTGCATGAATCCTCATTTGGTGCATCCAAATAACCATCCTCATGGTGTATGATTTCCATGATGCATCCCTCTACATATGTTCATAGATCCACTATGTCTATAATTTCTATAGTGACAACATTCACAAAGGCATATCGAGAATAATAGTTATGCCATTACTTTCGATGCAACATGGTGATTTCATGCTTCTTTCTTCATGGTCATTTATCAATCCCCTTTATATATTGGGATGTTTTGGATCACAACCCCAGTGGGGTCAGATTTACATCACCATAATATCCTCCCTTCTTGGTATATGAACAGTGACCTTGAAGGATTTTCTTATCAGGATTACTAAACAAGACCCTACCAGCAGAGGTTTGGCTTGCAGTGGGAGGAATGGGTGGGATACTGGACATTTATCTTGTCCTCCCAAACTAGAGATGACTGATTCCCTTTTTGGTGATGATGATGATAAAAATACCCCAGCCCTAAGGATAGGGGGTTATTTAGAGCTACAATTGGCATTGATTGATCTCCTTGATGAGGATCCAATGATTCCAATGGGAAATTTGATGATACCTGGGATGGACATCGAGATATAAATTCTCTTATCCTAGTGGGGTAGGGGTGATATGGAATCACCACTAATTCCCCTAGGACCCTCTCAAGAGATGATTAACCCAGATATGGTGATTGAGATATAAATTCATCAAACCCAGTAGATGGTTTTTTTGCAGCTGCTGAGGATATGTCTTGAATCCTGTTAAGAATTAACAATCCAAGGGGTGGAGGCAGTGGCAGATATTCCACTAGCTTGAAAGGATGGGTTTTCTCTTGGATGAACACCATAGAATATGCTACTATTCCACATTTGATGTGGCACAACTATGCTTGTATAGGAGCTGGGTGCGATGATAGTCGATGATGATAACCATTTTTTACAGGAAGTTATATGGATGATTGAAACTTTAGGGTCCCTGTCTAGAATTCATTATTATTTCTTCAAGGGTCCTAGTTTGATGTCATGTTGTCTAGCCCCTCCCTCTTTTTATGATTTTGGGCATCATTGAAGCATGGTAATTTCATTTTAGTGACCAACTAGCCTAGGAATTACCCGGTCCCCTAATTTATCTAGAGGCTAAAACATTACAAGACATCATATTTGAGGGATTCTATTGTTTCATGAGTATGGAAAAGTGTAAAGATACATATTTTCCACTTCCTCAAATATGAATTCATAACGTGCATTCATAGATTAGCTTCTACGGTTCATAATACAATGAAAACAAGAATGTTGAACATTTTCCATGGGTTTTTAAGATTTTGGATACCGGTTTATGGAGATAGAGGATAGGTCTACCTGACAACATATTATCTTGATTGTTTGAAGGTGAAACTCCTATCTTGGATAAAGGAGATGTCAATAATTCGGTCACTGACCTATAGACCACATATTTTGGCATAGATAAGGAATGAACTCCTTTTATATCTCATCTATGATCTCATAGTCATAAGTAGTGAGGGGCTAGAACATGATGTGGAGGTTGTATCTAGCTAAATCTTTCCATATATTAATATAGGCATCCTCCTTGATAGACCTACATGCCTCCATCTAGTTAGACCATATAATATGCTTCTGAGGGTCACATGTGGACTGGAGTGGAGTGCTACTGGAAGTTGATCCCGAACTATAGGCAGTTGACCATGATGTTTTGGTCACCTCTCTATATGAAGGTGTTAGATTTTGGAACACCCCTCTATATTGATGTGTCTTGGAAAGGGGATGATTTCATTATCTGTGGGAGATATCATCATGGGGAGGTTGACCATAGTATATTTTAGGATTAGAGTCCCTACGATCCATCTCCACGCATCCATGAGGGGGGCTATCACGATAATGATCTTCTTTTTCTTTAGTTGAAGAGATGATGAACACTTATGGAATTTGGAATGTGTCTTGAACGTCCACAAGGACACTAGAAATAATCATATTTCCAATATGGTAATTGATCTTAATTTTTTTTTGGAATATTCTAACCCACATTTGAAATTTTGTAGATATATGAGCCTTCTATATGATGGTTTCAGTAAGCTTCTTATAACTGTTTCTTATTTCAAGAATAATCACCCACTGCATATAATCTACTAGAGTATTCCATTGGGAAGTCTTATTATTGATAGTAATATGACCATGTCCTGAGGAATGTTCCATTCTCACTCGGTGAGTCTCAGTCAGGATGAGAATATTATACCATTCATGAGCCTTTTAGATTTTCTACTGGTCATTCTTGGAAGAGGTGTGAGACTTCCCCGTGACATGTTCCACTCTCACCCGACGAGTCCTGGTTAGAATAGTAATATTAACCTTTTATGAATATGAATTCACCACTAGAATATGCCATCAGACCTATGAAAATGGATAAGGGATATGTGCCTCTTCGGTTATTTCCTTAAAATGATGATGGTGCATTCGTTCATTTGTAAAAGTAGGAATATGTGTTTGTATTCCGTGATCTACAGGAATATGAGAGGCAGATTCACTGATTGGAATATTATATTGTATTGAGGCTTGTTTCATTATCACTTGTTCATCCCTATCTAGAACAATGATATAGTGATGATATTGGGATTTTGGAGTATGCATATAGACTTCTTCAGTAGGAATATTATCCTATCTATAGGCTTGTTCCCCTCTCCATGGTGATCCATAGCCAGAATAGGTATATAATCCCAATCCTATGTATTGTCAACATACCAATAAACTATTTTGATAGGAATTTTCCCCTATCATGAGGCATGTGCTTATCTCACTTTTCAAGACCTAGTTGTAAAGAGAGTGTGAGCTCAATCGTATGCCTTGGGATTTATTTTAATATTATAATAATCCTCCTGGATAGGAGAAAGAATGTGTGGTTTCTCTAGTATAACCACTTGTTCATAATGATCAGAGTGTTGAATTTCCATGGAAGTAGGGATAGTAATATGAGCCTGCCCATTTATTTGTACCTGTTCCAAAATATACTAGTAATTTTCACCAGTTGTTGTTAAAATATATTGGCATTTTAGAAAAGTGTGTGCAAGAATATAATCATGCACAATTTCCATCCCCACTATACGTAGGAAGACATATTTGATTGAAGTGGGGATATGGGCCCACTTATTTCCTCCTTGTAAAATTAGAATATTCTGACAGACTTGATACATAGGGATAGTGATATGTTCCACCCCATGACGACTAAAGGAATATGCCCAGAGATTTGTTCCATGTGAGAAAACATATGTACCTTCTCACTAGTTATTGATGGAATATACCAGAAGACTTCATCAGCTCGAGTGGGGATATGATCCCACGTCTTTTTATCCAATTCCTTACTCACCCAATGTTTCTTCCTTACTACATGTACATGGACATCATGGGCGGGAGTGTGTCAGGTGGCACCCTTAGCCGGTGAATGACGAGTACTAGTGGGATGGTGCTGGTGATGGAATTTGATAGGTGTCCTCCTAGGTGGAACCTGAACCAAAAGGGATCTGTAATTAAATACCTAGTACACCTTCATCAAATAATTATGTTGAATGTTTTCACACTATAGGGATAACATCCCGAAGCAGTTGGTTGTGATAATGAGGGCCACTGGCTTAGCTGTGACTTTCCTTAGGTGATGCAGACTCATCAGTTTTCATTATCATAGAACCTCATGGGAAGCTTCCATGGTGTGGATTATACCACTCCAGTGATTCTCTCAGACCATTCTGTTATCCACCTGAAACTAGGGTTTTCGAGAAGGTGAGGTCATTTTGTGACCTGTAGAGATTGTGGTCATAGGTGATTTACTAGAGAGATTTTCGAATGACGAAGACATTTTCTCAAATAAAGGTGTTGAGAGCAGTATATGTAGTCATGCGGACAACAAGGAACAACGTTTCCAATTATTGAAATATCATAGGCATGATATGCTCAATTAGATATGCATGGCTAACACAATTATCCTTTTATTCCTGATACAACCATTCTATTCTCTTGGACTTATAAAAGCGAGGATGGACTTATTTCATAAGAACCCATTTAAAGAGGATCATCTATAATATCATGTTGGTCTTACTATATTTGTTTGCACAGGATATGCAAAAAAATTTCCTACCACACGATTAACAGATTATCTTATTATTTGATAGGTTCACCTTGTTATTAACAATTTTTTCGTATTGGGTGAAAACAAAATGGAATGAGGGATAATAAACCATTAATCTTTTTATCAAAGAGATTCATGTTGGGTTTACTATTTTTGTTAGCGTATAGTGTGAAAACAAAATGGGCTGACAGATAATAACCAATCACTTTACATTTTAGATATTCACATTGGGTTCACCATTATTGTTTTGTATAGTGTGAAATCAAAATGGGATGATGGATAATAACCAATATTTTTTTATTTCAAATATTCATATTAGGTTCAACATTTTTGTTTCTTTGAGGATGAACGTGGATGGGATCCACCTGACAGTTAGATTGTGGGGTTTTTAAGGCCTTTCTCAATCACTCACATCAGGTTTTCCATTTTTTTAGTCTTCCCTATAAACTCCCAATGTCTCACTCATCTGTAACTAGGAACAAACCTACATTCCAAGGTAATCATTCATTTGGGTTTTCTGGTGAAACATCTCTTAGGGATTCCCCTTGGTCGAGAGGATGGGTGGTCGGGACCATTATACACTTTGGGGGTGAAATTTTTTCTACTATGGGACTCTATTATAGATTTAATATATGTTCGTGAATATATTCATAATCTCGATAGGGTATTAGTAACCCTAAGAAAATGATCGTTGGTTAATTATCTTTTTTGTGAAAAATTATGGGGGTCTGATTAGTGAATCCATCTGTTTGTATCTGGGGTTCTCTATATTTTTCTAGTGATGGGAAATTTCGTAGGTTTTGAAGCTATATAACCAAGATATTTGGAGTATGCTACCACATAAGGAGGAAATTAATATTCAAATGAGGGGATTGAGTCGTTATGAGGTGTTCTACATATCTTGGTTATTGCAAGAATCAAAATCCACATAGTTTTCTAAACCAGTGCAGTTTAACATCATGTTGAGAGGATGTATACGAGTGCTCTAAGGAATTAGGTATTCAATATGGATTCCTAAGGAGACTTTCTATATATCCTGATTATTGGAAGGAATCAGAGTATTTAATATATATGTATATGGCTTACACACTAAAGTTTCACTGGTGGGTTGAGATTCATGGTGAAAATGATATGAGTATTGTAATTCCATATCCTCCTGTAGGCTATGGTCTATGTGAGAAATAAGGGATAACAAATTTTCAATATCACTATATGAATGTATAGTACTAATTTAATGGGACAATTCTTAAGAATATTTATTATAGTGCTCAGGCCCAAGGGAGGCAACCTACATATCCTGGTTATGGAAAGAATCAGAGTCATCATAGTTCAGTTGATTTCTCAGTCCACTAGTGGATGAGGTATAATATTCATCCCATGGGAATTATTAGGTCCCGATGGATGATATATTGGAGACATGTGGGGACTGACACCAAGTAAGGTGTCTATTTGAGCTCGATCATTGTAAAGGTATCCTACATATCCTAGTTATGGCAGTAATCGAATTTCTCATAGTTCAGTCATGTTGTTCGGAATGGACCTAAGGTAGATTCCCTCATATAAAGGTGAATATATCATGTCACTCATTGGGGATTACACCCTTATGTTTCACATTATTTTATGAAGTATTATGATGAAGATGAAATGATTATTTCAACTCCCTAATCCCATGCAAGATATGATTGTTGTGAGAAACAAAGTATAAAAAATAATCAATGTCAATTCTTGTGTTTGTGGGAATTATGTGATGATACTTCCCTTGAAAGATTTATATGGAGCTTAAAACTCAGGGAGGTGTCCTATGTATCCTGGTTATGGAAGGATTCAGAGTCATCATAGTTCTCTTGATCATTTCTTACACACTAACATTTCCCTCTTTAACTGGCTTGTCTTCCTCTCAGACTTGTGTTGATAGTCCAGTCGACGTGCCTTGATTATCTACGTGACATGTCAGATGGCGCTTGACTGAAATGTTAATAGGAAATTGAATGATTCAGTTGACTTATATAGAGGACTTCATATAATCTACAAGACATATCAAAAGTTTGTCACGTGATCAAGGATGACTTATCCAGAGTACATCACAAGACTTTTCCAGTTTCTCCTGGAAGCCATCACATGATCCAGATGACTTGTCCAGAGGGTGTTGCATGATCCAGCTGAACTTCCTAGATGTCCTCACAAGAGCATGATAACACATATGGAGGGTGTCGTGAGAGTCAATGTGACATGTCCCATAGGGCATCACATGTCTCATCTGACATGTCTGGAGGGAATCACGAGAACTGTTTGGTCTATCTGGAGGGCATCACGAGAGCTAGTTGATATGCATAAGTTATACCAAGGGACTTGGATGACATGAGAAGGTGTCATTATATGATTCAGGTGACATATCTAAAAGACATCACAAGGTTCGGTCGACGAACCCAGAGGGCTTACTAAGACTAAGGTGGAATTCCCAAGGGGGACATGTGACTTACTCTAACATGTGTAGAAGATTTCACATGAACCAAATAGCTTGTCGAAGGAGTATCGAAGTATCTGGGAATCATGTATTTGTGTTTTTGGGTGTCTTGGATGACTCGTGTGAAGTGAATGAGGGTCATCAAACATATTTTTCTTAATTATTCTAACTTTTTTCTTTATTGTCACATTTATATTGAAAATTCATTAGGATTATTCAGTTTCAATTTATTTTAAGTCTCTCACAGTCTAGAATATGTGTGGGATGTTCCTCACCTGTCCAACTAGAAGTCCTTCATGTGATATATGAGTAATCACACGAAGTGAATTATGCATGGAGCATGATCACTCCAGATGTCTGCTAGTATATTTTTTGACAAGACTCTCTGAACATTAGACCAGACACTCGAAGAAACCCACTCTAATGCCAGTGCGTCTAAATGTGAAAAATCCCTTGCACATGAGATTCCATCCTATATTTTGTGATGGGTAACGATCACTAGTCAGTAGGTAGAAATGTATTTTTAATGTTGGGTTAGGGGGTTTATAGGACTCACTACCCTGGTTATTCACTAGTTTTCATAGTGTGAAAAACATGGATCAAGGATAGCATCGGTGAAAGGATCTGGATCCACACATCTTCGTAAGAGTATATCTTGGATCACTCAAATAGATGTCTTCTGATTTTCAACTACCATGAGTACATCCTGTTAATGTCTCCTTTGTTGTATTAGTTCTATTTAATCAGGAAATTTTGACTCATCTATACAAGTAGAAGGACTTCTATATTTACATATTAACATGTCCAATGGTCTTTGAGATATCAAATTATCTTCTGAAAGGGGTTTGTGTGATCTCTAGAGACTTGTTTAAGACCTACCACGAGACAAGGATGGCTTTTCAAGGGGCCCTCATGGGATCAGTCCATCTTGATGAGGGGTCTTGTGAGACCCCACTATAGGAAAACATAGCATGTCATAAAGGTTTTACGACCGTGAGAGGCTCTCAACTAATACCATTTTTATTTTCTTAATTTTATTGTGAAAAGTTTGGGGGTTATGAGAGATTTCATGAGTATTGTTGAGGAAAATTACTCTATTTTTTGTGATGCGTCATGTGACCAATAAAGGATCTTTTGGAGTTATGTGGGAATTTTATAGATAATTCCCTCTATTTGTCCTTATGGATACAAAGGGGAGAATGAGGTTATATGGGAATACTTGAGGCTCTTCGCATGCTGTAGATGACATGTCGGTGGTCTTTCTTGGGACATGGAAGAAATATCACTAGGGTGTCACGGTGTATTGTGATTCAGTGGGGGGGATCATGTGACTTTTATGACTGTGAGAAGCTCTTTATTCCTTCCTTTTATTTTCCTTGTTTTGTTTAAAAAGGGTTTTTTGATGGATTTCCATCAGTTGTCCATCAGGGCATCACACGATCAATAATGGATCTTGCAACACTGTGAAGACATCATCATGGAAGCTCTTGATTCCTTCCTTTTAATTTCCTGGTTTTGTTTAAAGAGGGTTTTTTTGGATTTCCATCAGCTGTCCATCAGGGCCTCCACGATCAGGGCATCACAAGATCAAATGAAATTCTTCCATAATTGGTGTTTTTTAATCTCATAACTTGTTCCAGTAGACATCTTACAATCACATATCTTTGAGGAAATTGCATGATCCCCAACAGCATTATCCTCTTGTGACAAACGTTTTTTGTTCTTTGGATGACACCTTGATGGTTACGCGATCAGCCATCTCCATTACGTGACTATCCATAATGTATTCGCATATACTATAAGTTTGTTTCCATGGATTGATCTCAGACCCTCCTATAAGAAAATTGAGTTTCATATATTTATCCTTAACATCGTCATATATTCATAATTGATCTTCTTATTTGTAAAGGAAGAGTGATATGTGGTGTTACAACCCATCATGTGATAGGTGAAGCGGTGGAGAAGTGCTTCACGCGATAGGTCATGTGATTATCCGTCTCTTCACATGAATTCTTGCGTGATGGATGATCATGGAATATCACCCATTTTCATTAATGGATATGAAAGTCCTTCATGTATAAGCCTCTTCATTTAACCATTATATAGGATCATGATTCACTTATTTGAGAGGAAAAAGAATGTTCTCTCCTCCCGACTAACAACTATACTCAAATATCGATATCCTTTTAGTTTTTATAGATGATGTATCGTGCTACCTTGGAGCATCTAAGAATGGTGGAGTGTTCTATAATCATGGTATTCCATCCATAGCACTGACATAATCAACCTGAGATCCAAAAATAATTTTGTATCAAGGTATATCTCCAAAAAATCAAGGATTTCTGTATTCTTCATGTCACATTATTGACGCCTGCAAAATGAGTATCAGAAAATTAAAAAAGGAAGGAATGAATGAATATGAGTATTATTTTCCCCATAAAAGAAAATTCAGAAGAATATGGATGAGACTTGTATATCACATGATCCCTTAGGGTACACACAATCACACAGCCATCATAATGTCACACAAACACTCCATATGCATCACATAACTTGAAGTGGACCTCATACCCTTTCGATAAGTCTTTTTTCTCCTGTAAAGCCTCTCCAAACAATAATTGACCATGATAAGATAGTTGAATAATCCCTCCCTATCCACATGATTCACCATCGAAAGCTTCCTATAAAAACCATCCAAAAATCCTTTGAAAATAGGAGAGAAATATCCAAAAATTAGAGTCTTATTTCAGTCATAATGATCATGTGACACATCATCGATCAGAATAATGAGTTCCCTTAGAAACATTAAATAAAACTCATGACACCCCCAAGAATTTGTAAAATAAATTAATGTAAATAAAAGAGGGAGGACGTGGGAGCCTCTCAAGGTCATAAAAGCCATGTGAAACTCCCCTGGAAGCCCAAAATATGTCGTGATACCTTAGTGGAATGTTCACCTCATCTTCTGAAATCCTTTTGGATTATTAGCATATTCGTGCAAAATAACTCAGGTATGTCCAGGAAACAATGCACTTCCCCTTTGGATCCCTGGGGATATATAGATGTATTTGTCCACAAAATTCTATCACATCTCCATATGACCTCTATTGGTAACACAATTCATACTCAATAGGTAGAGTAATCATCTTTGACATTACTCATGTAATTTCACATGACTCCCCATACTTTCTAAAATAAAACAATTTAAATAAAAGAGGGGTGGGAATCCTATCACGGTCAAAAAAAATTGTGATGTTCTATGGAAGTCCACAACATGGTCCCATGAGACTTATATATGAGAAAATTCGATCTTGTAGAGTCTGCTGGACAAGCCACCCTTGCCTTGTGAAATGTCCCATGTAAGGCATCAAGCATCTCATGGGCACCTTTAAATAGGAACATTAATTTCACTAAGTCCCTAGGACATGTCAATATGAAAATATAGAAGTACTTCTTCATGATCTAATGAACAGACAATTCCTCATTAATTGGAAACAATACAATAACAGATGCTTTGATGAGATATACTCACGATGTCTAAAAATTATGTGATGCCCTTAGAGCGATCTATGACAAAGGCACATAAAGATGCATGACACCAAACCCCTTCACTGACTCCATCCTGGATCTATGCCAGATATGTTATGATAACTGAAGAACAATCAGGGTGGATTGTCATATCAATTCCCTACCATAGTCTCAGAGAAACAAGTTGTCTTTTCACATCCATATGTATCAGGACACCAAATCAACAGAGCATATTTCTCAAAGAAAATGATCTCATGACCGACCTGTATTCAATCAGGTAATATATCGATGAATATCTGGAGAGATCATGCTCCGTGCATAAATAACATAATGTGATCATTCATAGATCATGAGAAGGTATCCTTACAGGACATACAAATAACCTCCCACATGTCTTATAGATCACATGAGACTTAAAATAAAATGACTATGAATAGATATAAGGAATACACAATACAAGGGATAGAACAAATACCAAAGGTGAAGGAATTCAACAAAAACATTTTCTATAGCCCTCATGTGCTTTGTGTGAGCCATCCAAGATATGCGAAAGCATCGGGACATTTCACCTAGATCTCATGATGCTCCTTCGTTATGCCACTCAGGTCATGTGAAGTTTTCCATACATTCTAGATAAAGTCACACAATCCCCTCGGGCATTCCACTTTAGTCTCTCAAAGACCTCTAGTCTTGTCACTCAAGACTCATGATGTCCTTTAGATACATCTCCTAACTCATATAATGACACTAGATCATGTCATCAATGTCTTGCAGATGTATTTGGTAATATCAACTAAGCTCTCGCATATCCATGTAGGCAAGTCATCTAACACTCATGATTCCCTCTAGACATGATGGCCAGGACTCGTGATGCCCTCTAGGAATGTCATCTGAGACTTACGACAACCTCCAGACACATTGTCCATGACTCATTATTCCCTCCAAGAATGTTAGCTGATACACACGATGACCTCAAGATATGTTGTCTAGGACTCAAAATTCCATCTAAGAATGTCATCCGAGACTCACGATGCCCTCCATACATGTCGGTCACGACTCAAAATTCACTCCAAGATTTTCATCCAATACATGAGACACCCTCTGAGACATGTTGTACTGACTCTTGTGACACCCTCCATTTTTTCATCTAGCCCTTGCGATGATACCAGGGAAACATAGTTGGATCATGAGACACCCTCTAGACATGTCATCCAAGATATGAAATGGCCTCCGAAAAACAACATCTAGATATTGTGATGTATTCTGTAGATGTCAAATGGGTTATGAAACACCCTAAAAATAAGAAGGCTAGTTCACAGCCCCCCCAGGACCTGATAACATTTGTGGTCCTCAGTGTGTAATCCCCAATCAATAGGTAAACCATAGTTTGTAAACCCTGATCAAGGGAATAATGGAAAATCTGATTCCTACCATATCCAAGATACGTAGGGCACCTCATTAAGGTTATATCTCCACATCAAATCTCCAAAGGGTTATCCCAATATATAAGTCCCTCACCCATTGAGTGATAACATTAACCATTTTTCATCCCTTTTTTCTCACACTAAGAATATATCACATGATAATAGGTAGTCACAGTAATCATATCATTCCCACCAAAATTCTCCACCATCCATGACATCATTTTTATGTAATCCCCAATGACTGGCATGACACATTTTCCTCAACACAATGTCATCTACCTTACGGCCAATCCCAAGGACATGATTGATCTATGAGAACTGTGATTACTATAATAAACAGGATACCTAGGAAATATTTATAAGGCCTGATCTTGAATAAACATCCATTTATATGTAACACTTATTTAAATTCCATTATAAACATCAGGTATTAATCATTATCTTGGGTTTATTACTCTACTTCATCTATCAGAGAACTGAGAAATTAACTGAACTATGATGACAATGATTCCTTCCATAAATGGGATATGTAGGACAACTCCATGAGGCATGAGATATATAATAAATCCTCCTAGGATAGTCCAAGTACATAAGTTCAACAAAATGAGCAATGAAAAAATGATTATTTTCCATCCCTTGTTTCTCACACCGAGCATAGATCACATGGGTTTAAGGAACTACAGTAATCATGTCATTTTCACCATGAGTCTTCACGATGGAAAGGGAAAAATCAATGTATAAACCTCGTACAACAAAAATATGACTACTCTTATTATCTCCATATACAATATATGTAGTAAGTCCCCACATGACTCAATATTAAACATTTGGTGTCCCAAAACACCTATATGAGTCCTCTCTGCATGATGTTAAACTGCACAGTTCCAATGATCTAAGTGGGTATTGATTCCTACAATAACTAGGATACGTAGGACACCTCATAATACCTAAATCCACTCTTTCGAATATTAAACTCTTCCTTACGTGGAAGTAGATTCTAAAAAACATGGTTATACCGCTTCAACACATAGGAAACTTCTTATTACTGGAAAATGATGGAGAACCTTGGATATATTCACATGGATTCACTAAATAGACACAAGTATTTTTCAATAAAATATAATTACCTCATGATTTGTTTTAGGGTAACTATCCCTATATCAGGATTAATAAGAGATTTGAGAACATATCAAAAAATATATGAGAGTCCTAGAGTAGGAAACAATTCCCCAAAAAAGGGTGCAATGAACCTGACCTCCAATCCACTTTAACCAATGTGAGTCACCAAGATTCATTGGTCCTAAAAACCCTGATGAATTCTATCCTTTGGAAAGTAGGTTTGTACCCTGCTATGAATGATGGAACCATTGGGATTTTTTGGTAAGAGGGACAATGAGAACTTGTTGTTCATGATTGTGCACAACACAAACACCCGCACAATCAACCATTGGGTGAAACCAAATCGAATTCAGTGAGGGTTTCTCGATCCCACCTTGAATCCAGAATAAACAAAAAGGTGAAGCTGAAGTGAAACTCTATAATAGAAAAATGATCAGGTAATAATATATCGATCTATTTTTTCACCACATATGCAAACCAAACGAACAAGACCAATGTGAATATCTCAAATTATAAAATGAGCATGCTACATGCCACTTTTTTTCATACCCTATATAAACCAAGTAGTAATACTAGCATAATCCTACAGATGATTCTCTATAACCAAGGTTCTTATAGAATATGTTCATCCTCTCTTTGATAAGTCCAAGTGAGAATAATGGATGAATCGAGAATAAAAGAACAATTTTGTTAACCATTAAAATTTAATTGAGCATATTTTTCCTATGATATTTCACTGATCTATAACCGTGTTATTTTTCATCTACACAATTGCAGATACTAATTTTAACATTCCAATTTGATACGTTGTTTTCATCATCCAACATCTGATCTGGTAAATCATTTGTATTTGCAACCCCCATTGGTCACAAAGTGATATCACCTTTTTGAAAAATCAAACCTCAGGTGTAGAAAACAATGGTCTAGGAATACCACTGATGTGGTACAATTCCAAATATGATAGCTTCCCATGAGGTTATCTAATCATGTTAACTGGTGAGTCTACATCATCTTGGGAAAGATGATGCTAATCTAGTATCCCTTGTCGTAACAGCCAACTACTTTGGGAGCTTATCCATAGAGCATGAAAACTACCACCTTTAGTCTCTGATTATGGTAGATCAGGATGCCAAATATGGATCCCTTTAGGTTCAAGTTCCATTGAAGAGGTCAACTATCAACCACCATCGCCTAAACCATCTCACCGGTATCCACCGGTCACCTGTTAAAGGTTCCACCCGATACAATTCTGCCTCTGATTCCCATGCACTGGTAATACGGAAGGCTCATCAGAGGAGGAACATACTAGATATCTAGGAAAGGGATCATATCTCTACTCCTTTTTATGATTCCTATCAGAAAATTCCTACATGAACCAGCAGGAAGGCTCATATCGCTACTGAATCAGAACTAGTATGTGGGAATATTCATGTAGTAGGCATGGGGGAGGCACATATGCCGACCCCCATGGATGAATCCCATCAACATATACCGATGGAACAAGGAGGAAAAAATGGGACAATATTCTGATTTAATCAAAGACATCTGCCAATGTATAATGGAGATGAAAAATTTCCAAGATAATATTATTTAACAAACTTTGATAAAATGAAAATATATTTTAGAAACAACTGAAGAACTCCACCCGAATATTTTGGTACTATTGTAGACAAAGGGACATGTTCATACTCCAATCCCTACATCCAGGTAAAGTCAACACTATGGTCATTATGAACAAGTTGTTTTATTGGAATAAGAACACATTATTCCTCCAATAAAAAAAAAATTCATCAAATTTTGATAATAGAAGAGGCATTATAATGGTCTCATAATCTCATTCTAACTAGTTCTTACTATGTGAGAGCAGCACATACTCTGGGATAGGGGCATATGCCTATCGAGAAATGTGACGGTATATTCCAAAGTCCCAAGATCAGGATCATATCCTCATTATAACTAGGGATATCCATGTGAAAGGGACACAAGCCTCAGGAAAATATCTTATTCATATAAAATAGTTACAGATACATATTAAAATGGACCAGGATTGGGAAAATATCCCCGTTATGGCTGTGGTTGACCAAGTGGGAATGAAAAATGCCTCGAGACATGCTCATATTCCTATAAGTGAATCTGCATGGAATATTCTTTTAGAACAAGGAATCTAAGCAAATATTACAACATTCACTGATGAATGACTATGTCAGCATCATTCCATGGAAATATAGGTGGAGGCTCGTACCCCTTCTCTCATTCTAGAGGTCCATCAACA
The DNA here is from genome assembly GCA_963277665.1 of Viscum album. Classification (NCBI taxonomy): domain Eukaryota; kingdom Viridiplantae; phylum Streptophyta; class Magnoliopsida; order Santalales; family Viscaceae; genus Viscum; species Viscum album. The sequence continues at coordinate 1,671,370,456 of OY728158.1, forward strand.
TATTCTGATGGGGAATTCATATTAAGACTTGAATCATATTCATGTTCCAGCCAGGGCTCACCAAGGGAGAGTGGAACATTCCTTGGGGTAGACACAACCCCTTTCCTGGAAATACCAGTACCATATCCCAAAGTCTTAGGATCATGATCATATTCACATCCACACTGGGGATCTCTAAGTGAGAATGAAACATTCATCAGAACAGGCTCATATTCGTATAAATAATGGGATAATTTATTGAAATATTCCAATAGCTTCTTAGCTATGGGAGAATATTCCCACAACAGTAGAAGGTTATATAAAAGTTACCACAACTGCCATACAGTAGGCTCATATCCCTACACAATTCTGAAATACAGGTCGAAAAATTATGACCATGATGTTGAACATGGACCATATTCCTAATCTGCTTGATGTAAGTGTCCATGAATTTTTGAGAGATACATTATCAAAACCAGAAGGGTTTGTAGACTCTTCCATCAAATCATAAGTGTAATACATTAATTACCACAATAGTTTTTCTTATGGTAGTTGGATATGGATCATAGGGACTGTACTCCTAAAATCAACCATGGTCAAACTCCCTACAAAAATATCTCCCAGAGAAAAGGAAATAATCCCATTTCCTAGAAAACTCAATATAGAGAGGTGTTCATAACTCCAATACCTTCATAATGCGAGGTTCTCAAAACATCGGAGACAGCTGCATATGGTTCCCCATAAAGTTCCTATTGCACTCCACTCCCAGCAGCAAAATACCATCAAAGCCATATTTTATGGTTTAACTAGATAGAGGCATGTAATAATGATAAAGAGGACGACAACATTGAAATATGGAGGGAGTTATCTGGAAATAACCTCCCATCATGTTCTAGACCCACTCTTATTATGACTATGAGACACCATATGAGTTAGAAAAGGTGTGCATGGATTATCTATTAGAGAATATGTGGGATAATCATCAACAACTGAAGGATAGAAATATCCCTTATCTTGGATATGAATGTCACCTCCAAACGAACAATATATTATATTTTAGCAAGGCCTGGGTGTTATCTCCATGCCCCACTTCAATGATGAATAGACATCACAAACAGAGGGAGAGGATAGCTAACAGAACATCAAACTAGGCCCCTCAAAGTAATGGGAATGCATCTAGGTTATAGGGGATGAATTTTTTATCTCCCGGACAACATCCCTTAAGGAGTGGTTCACGTCATGGGATTCCATCACATCCAGCTACCATTGGAGTATAGCTGATCCACATAAAAAGAGCCACAGTAGAATCTTCCATAGATATCATCCAAGAGCAGACCTAGACCCCTGGTCTAAGAGAATATCTACTACAGCCTTCATCCCCCATATTGTCAATTATTAAGAGGATTCATGACATATTATTAGCATCTTCAAGCAAATCCTAGCCCGCTGGGCTGAGGGAATTTATATCTCAATCACCATATCCATGTTTATAACCCCTTTAGAGGGTCCTAGAATAATCAGTGGTGATTCCAGATCACCCCCACCCCACTGGGTTGGGGGTATTTATATCTCTATATCTGTACTGGGAATCATCAAGTCCTAAAATGGAATCATTGTATCCTCAACAATGGGACCAATTTGTGAAAATTTCAACCCCAGATGTCCCCCGCCCCATAAGTCTAGGGGATTTTTTACCATCGTTACCATAGAGAGAATCGGTCTTTTATAGTCCAAGGTGGGAGGAGTATACGATAAATGTGATCATACACCATAGGGATTCACAAACTCAAATGTCCCAATATGGGCAAGGGATCTAATAACAAACATAATGAATGTAGTGTGGAATCATCCTATTGTTTTGAATGTAATGGAACAACCACTATTTCCAGGTATGCCTCAGTGAATATCGTCACTGTGAACAGGGAAGACATTGATCATGACATGAATGTAGAGGGCTGAAATACGAAAAATTCACTCCAAGAGGGGGTGTGGGGGTGATTTGGGTGCACCAACCAAGGTTGCACACACCCTAAACTATAGAAGGATCCAAAATCTAGCATTGTTTAATAACGATCTTCCACCTCTCCGACGGGATCCTACCAAAGAAAAATTGAAAGGTGAGACTGCATCTCAATCACTAATCAGAAGTATTGTGATTCTTTCCATAGAGGAACACCTTTCACAATATGAGAGTGAGATAAAAACACTATAACAACTCAATGAGGAGATAATCAGGGGCATTATTCCTATTGGGTATTTTCTTTAGGCAGAGAAAAATATTCTCCCTCCCACAACCGATATGCTGGTAAGATACATATCTTACCATCAAATGGGATCCAGATCCAAGTTCCTTTCTAAAAAACAAATAAGTTTAAAAATATAATGACTTACCTCTATTGCGGTGATAGCCTCTCCCTCACTTGGCAAATAATTCAGTAATAAGACAGATCGAGATTCAATAGTAGATGAAGGTGAGACCACCTCATCTACCCCCGCCCACTCCATATGGACAGAAGACGGCTCAAACAACATTACCCTCAGTGTTACTTAACATAATTTAGTATCTATCCACTCAAATGTAAGCCATATAAGAGATATGAACACCTTTGCAGCCTATGAGGAAGCTATATCCCAAATGGGTGGATGATACTCCACCTCTAGCCTAGATCATCAATACTAACTTCTCTACCTTTGATAGTTTAGGAAATCCCAAACAACATCTCACATAGTTTTTATCCTTATATGGGATGATTAAGGTCCCTTGATATCATCATGAAGAAAAAAATGAGGTGTTTCATACAGACTCTCATAGGTCCATCCTTTGGTATAATAGTCTTCCAACATGATCTGTTATAGGATGGGAAGACTTTCATCATCAGTTCCTTTATGAAATTTTCTCCATTCTGAGGTAAACAATGACCATTAACCTGAAAAATTGAAAGAAACATGAGAACGTTAGGGTGTATGATTTCATATCATGATGGAAAGGTTTAACCTATTTTCTCAGTATCAATCTTTTGCAAGAGTAACTACGAGAACTCTATGATGAAAATATCAAGGATGAGTTGCAGATTCCTGTTATCCCCACAAAGTATCTTGGGGGATTCCATGATTTTTCATAAATAGAATAATGTTGGGAAAAATATATTTAGAAAGCTTGATCCAAATCATGACTCATGCCCACAACATAGGGGGAATGTCTAGGAAACGTAGAAGCTGAAATTGTCACTCTCAAACCAACAGTAGTTCCCATTCAAGAACCTTGGAAGGACCCAAACCACATAACACCTTTGGTTGAATGGAGACAATCAAAAAATCTCCCTCACCCTGAAAAACTAAGGAATTAGGGTCGCCCGATATTTGGGGAAAAAATATAAAATTATACTTCTTTCGAAATTAACAACTCCATGGTTATTTCATGGTAGCCATGGATGATAACTTACTCAGCCTCCTATAGCTTAGGAACTCTGATGAGTTCAGCCTAACTGATCACCCCAATTACTATCCTAACCATACAAGCATAGGTCATAACATCCATTACTACATCATCATCAAAGATGTCCTTCAAGTCATGGTTGATTCTGGGCTGGTGGGATTGGAAAACTCCCCATGTCAAGTGGCATGCATGACCATTTTCCAGTCAAAATAAAAAGATGGATGATAGAAAGTTCTTTCTAGGCATGCACAAAATTTTAACAACTGGATGACCTGAAAAATATTTTATCATGTTCATGAATCCCTAAAATAATAGTTGAGTAGACCCAAAATATCTTCACCACCTAAGAGGGAGGTATCTTAAATTCATCCCAAAGGTTTTCGTGACCACCAAAAGTAGGAAGAAAAAAAGATGAAGAATCATGTTCTATGCCAACACAAGCCCTAAATATTGTATATTTCTTCCATGAAACACCATTATCATGGGACCCCCCCCCCCAAATTGGATCCTTTTCAAACTAAGAGATGATATTTGATTTTTTAATGTGATACAATTCATAGAACCCTTCTCTAATGATGAATATTCCCCAAAATATGATTTTCCCACACATAACCGGGGAATTGGAGGCCCCATGTGTGGTAAACAATGATACATGGTATAATGCAGATGTAGTCAGACCCAATATTCTAATTATATCCCCAAGTAGGACATATATACATCTGATTATCTTGGGAAAGTTCCCTAATATGACCAAAAGAGGCAAGGAGGTTCCGCAGACCCCTCCAGTAGTCTCCCACATCTGATTATCTTTCATGACCACCTAGGTGGGGTTCTATTTGATCAACCCAAGAAATGGGGAAGGTTAGCTTGACCTTTACCGGTGGAAGAACATATTGCCACAACTTCTTCATACTCCACAGGCATGTCCTCCTTAAATTCCCCAGATGCTGAACTGCATGCTGAGGAGAAACCCAATACTGGGAAGCGCAAAACTCTTGCGAAAAAATATGAAATTATGAATGAGATTGATATTTTCCAATCCAATATCTCAACAATTTATGTGACCCTTCTTTCAAAATAACTCAAGGAGGATCTTTTTGAATCCCTCTAGAGCCCACAAGAGTTAAATATAGATGTCAATTTGGCCAATATCTATCGATTGGAGACCATGTCCTCAAAATGACATGTCACTATCTTAGTCACTGATCAAGATCTATAAGAGGCTATCTAATGGTGAATTAGACCCTGATTTGTCTCAGGAAGACTTAATAATGTCAACATACAAAGGGCTCTGATTGATAATGGTTTTGGGATCAATCTCATCCTAGTTTTAAACCTCTGATGATAGGGATATGGAAAAGGAGACATATCTCTCACAAAGATGTCCATTCACGGGTATGATAAGTGTGAGAAAAGAACTATCAGGAAGATAAAAATTGAATCCACTTAGCTATACGGTCAACATTCCCTCAGTGTATGAAGTACCCCATTAATGGAAAAGTTTTTATATTCCATGGTGACAATTCCACCTTAGTGACTTACAGATATGTATATGCTGAAGAATATTTTTATAACAAGGGAGGAAATAGACCAATTGCAGATGACGATACATAGGTTTTGGACCATAATGGCTTTCAAACCTCTGCTATGAATCCCTAGAGTATGTTCAATGGTTATTATGTAGTCCCCATAAATCTAGTCAAGGTAGTAGTTCAAATCCTCAAGTTCCAAACCCCTCCTATCCCCAATGACATGTAAAAAATTGATAGCTCAAAATCTCTCTATAATGAATCATATAATAGTGTATGATAATATCTCTTCTCATGGAGTCCCTCTCCTTGATAGGGATGGAGAAGACCCCATATTTTTATCTTCACCTGAAATTGTCTCTATAGACTCAGATATGGAAGAAGATGAGGAAAACCTAGAGAATTATCCCTCCAACATTCGAGGAAGCTATATCTACCACCATAGATGAGTTCCGATAGATAAATATGGGAACAAAAGAAGAACTGTTCCATACTCAGATTAGTGCCTCCATGCCCCTTGAATAACAAGAGATGTACAGCACATTCTAGAAGAAGAACTGATATGTTTTCACTTTTAACTATTCAGAAATTATTGGACACAATACAGATGTGGCTACACACTATCTCAAACTACCCGATGAGCACCGACGCTTCAAATAGGCGGCCAAGAAGATGGACCCCTCTCATGAAACCAATTTATAGGCATAATTTTACAAGTTTATCAAATGAAACTTCATACAAGAAGTGAAATACCCAATATAACTTACCAACATCATCCCCTTCAAGAATAATAACAGGTATATTGGGGTCTTTATTTACTTTCGAGACCTTAATCAGCATTTCTCGATGGATGATTTCACATTTTCTATCAAATAAATCTTCATTGATGAAACTACTAGCTTCCAATACCATTCCTTCATGGATGGTTATTAAGGGTATAATCAAATCAAGATTTCCCCAGAAGATAATGAATCCACTACCTTTAAAGAACCTCAAGGGATCATTTTCTATTAGGTATTTCCCTTTGGGTCAAAGAATGTTTGATCTAAATATCAACGTGCCATGAATCACATATTTAATCCATTAATAGGAAGGATATAAAAATGCTATGTCGATGGACTCATTACTAAATCACTATAAAGAAATGATCAATTCACAGATCTCTAAACAATTTTCAACAAACTATAGCAGTCTATTCAGAAGATGAATCCATTAAAATTTTCTATTGGGGTAACATTTAAAATATTCCTTGGCTTTGTGGTACACAACCATATAATTTAAGTTCATCTAGAGAATACTATTTATATTTTAGCATTTTCACCCCACAAAATCTCAAATAACTAAGGGGACTCTGAGGGACCCTTACCTACTTTTGGAAAATCATATCCAAATTGGGTAGAAAAGCTCTCCACTTCACCAAGATACTAAAAAATGGAATCACCTTTAAATGGAATGATGAATATAAAAATCATTCGAAACTCTCAAGAAGTACCTACTACACTAACTAGTTTTAATTACCCTGGTAAAAGGGAGGCCACTCATCTTATATGTGGCCACAATTTAATTCTAAATGGGTTCCCTCCTTTCACAATAAAATGATGTGGGATGTGAGAATAGTCTCTACCACCTTAGATGGATGATGATAGGTACTAATACTGAATAAACTGATGTCAAGAAGAACTACCTTTCACTCATCTTTGTGGTGAAAATATAAGGAATTACTTACAACACCATGAAGTCCACATAGTCTCTCATATTGATATTCGCAAGTACATCCTTGGACATCCTTTATTGATTTTTTTCTTTAATTAAGGAGTGGTAATTCTATAACAATATTACATTTACTTCCTATCATGGAAGTCGGTGAAAGGGAAATCCCTGGCTAATTTCCTTGTAGCACATCCTTCCCCAGAAAATACACTGGAAGACACTGGGATTATAAGTGACGAGGTCTTATATACCCATGAAACTCCCCAGACATGGGAGATGTACTTTGATGGTGGCTCTAGAAGCCTCTTTGGTACAAGTATAGAAAAAAGAATCTTAATAGGGTTTGTTTGGGGATTTTATTTGTCTCACTAGACAAGGTAGTTTTCCCTACACTTTCTCACTATTTGAAGGTTGAATAAATAATGAGGTAGGAACCAAGCCCCCATCCCTGGATTGGAACTAGCCCTACAACTACACATAGCCTATTTGAATATCAAAGGGGACTTAGAATTTGTGAAAAAGTAGATGAATGTTGAATATCCTATTAAAAATGAGAAACTGACCCCAGTCACTTGCTACATCAGGGGATTGACTTCTGAATTCCCTTTGGAGATCACATTGCTTTATGTTCCCCTATAAAAAAATGCTCACGCATATACACTTGATAATGTAGCCACCATCCTATATGACCTTTATTAAGAGGAAGAAATCTTCCATATCACACATCGAAGAATGGTCTCATCAATCATCACATGTGATATGAAATAAATATATCATGTCAACACCACCCTAGAGTCTGATGAACCAATGAACACTCCTGGATGCACGGATCCCATAATTGGTTATCTCTAAAATAAGATTCTCCCAATAGAATGAGTTAAAAGAGAATAGATTTGATGCCTTGAAAAATAATTCACCTTGTAGGATAATCCGAATGAGAAAAATGTTCTCCATAAACATGGACTTGAGGGAATCCTCCTGAGGTACGTAGCTAGAGAAATTTTTCTATCACGGAAGAATCCCATGCAGTCTCTTATAGTACCCATCAATCGAGAACCAGGCTCTCCCACAATATCCGGAGGGTAGGATAATATTGAAAAACCATGATACAAGATTGTGTGGAATTTACCAATAAATTTCATGTGTTCTAGATTCATGAAATATTCATCTATCAGCCCTAAAAAGTTTTGTACATAACAAAGTATTCCATGCAATTTTTCATTTGGGGAATGGATGTTGTGGGGCCATATCCCCCACCCATAGCTATGTAGTTCAAGTACATCCTTACTGCTACCAAGTTATTTTCTAAATAGGATGAGACAATACCCCTCAAAGAAGTCGATATGAAGAATATAATCATCTTTATAAATTCCCATATCATCACCAGGTTCAGATTCCCTCACACAATGTTGAAGGAAAATGGAACCAACTTATGTACTATAGTTCTAAAGCGAATATACCAAGAGTAAAATATCAAGTCAATTCACACATCTCTCTATCATGCAGTGAAAAATTAAAAGATAAAGGAATTTAATATTACTTTATTGAATATACTATAGAATTTGATGAATAAGGATAATAAGTCTTGGCCACACAAGCTCCTCCATGTATCATGGACCTACCATACCACAACAGGTACTTGCACACATGCGACTCCATACTCATTGGGGGACAAGACCAAGGTAGTGTTACCCATAATGGTCCATTTTCCTTCGCTTTGAATAAAAATTTGAATAAAACTATCAGATGATGAAAAATAAAAAAAGTGACTAGATGAATTGGAATAGCTTAATGAGAACATTTTGGTACACACAACACAACTTAGAGGTCTATCAGAATCAGATCACACTGGCCTTTAATAAAAAGTATCACATTAGTTCATTCCTCTAAGGATGACTATTGTTGGCTCCTATAACCCCAATGATATTGGGAAAGAAGTCCTCGAAGTTGGAACTCAAATGGGAAGGGCCTTAAATTATATGTAAGGTCTATCAAAAAGGAGCCTACTCATTAGAAATTATGGATGAAGAATGTGTCGCACCACCCACAAATGTGTGATTTATCAAGAAATAGTTTACATATCCATTATCATATGGGAATCCACATCAGTATAAGTACAAAAATTGATCCTGACCACATGATGTTAAATTGTATGAAGCTAATCCTAACCACATTACATTAAACTGAATAAATCTTGTCCTGACCACATGATGTTAAAATGTACAGATCTCATGTAGACACCATGTAGTTAATCTATACAGAGCTTATCATAAAAATGTGACATTAAACTATAAGTATCTCATCATGACCACATGATGTTAAACTATACGAAGATAATGCTAACTACATGTGGTTAAACTATATAGATCCCATCCTAACCACATGAAGTTAAACTGTATAGAGTTTATCCTGACCACATGACATTAAACTATATGAACCTCATCTAAACCACTTGGAATTAAACTGTATGAATCTCATCCTAAACACATTATGTTAAACTGTATAAGGATTTTCCTATCCACATTACATTAAACTGTGAGGATATGTCCTAGAAATAAGATGTTAAACCATATTGCATCTCCTATCCTTACTGCATGACATAAAACGTCATGGAATCATAACATCCATCTGCATTCATGTCGAGTAACCCACAACCTTACCACATGATGATAAAATGGATGGGTTTCCTAGAACTATATACGTATTGATTCTAATTTCCAATGAGATATGTAGGGATGCCTCGATGTTATGTCCTAGTCCAAATACCACATGATACAAAATTCCCCAATCCTTCTCTTAAATTAATCTACATGGTGATAGGAACCCTTTTCATTCCTTGTTTCTCACACCAAGCACAAATCACATGGGATTATGATTTTTAGTAATGGATTCCCTACAAAAACAACACATTAAAACTTTTTATAGGCCCATCTCAGTCTTGAATGCAAGACCAAAAAATGTATACCATGAGTCCTTATTGCATGATGTTAAACTACACAGTCAATTTACCCAACATGAAATGAAACTACACAATCATGTGGACCTCTAATGAGAGGACCACTGTAGTTGGTGTTGGTATTATACCACACATGTATCCACTCTATCCCTCTTCACGTTCGGTAGCCCATGTCTTTGTTGCATGACGTCAAATTGCAGGGTTCTTCAAGAACTATGTGTGGATTGATTATCATTTTCGTGAGATATATATTGATTCTCATACTTCAATCCTTGTCCCCATCTACAACATCACCACATTTTCAAGTTGGTTTATCTTCTCCCATACCACATGATGTTAAACTGCATGGTTCCTTGAGAACAATGTGTGGCTTTATTCTTATCATCATAGTATATGCAGTGACACAAGGATCTTCAATCCTGGGACCTTCTACAATAATTAATAGAATTAATTCCCACCTATATATATGGGTCATACCTATGTATAGTATTTCCCACTCAAGAAATATGTGTGAATTGATTCCTTCCCTCACAGGATATGTAGTGATGCCTAAATTTCCAAATCTGAGCTTAGTCACAACAAAAAAATATAAATATGCCCCCTCTTTGCATACGGGTCACACCTACACAATTTACTTCATTAATAACTATGTGTGACTTTATTACCGTCACCATAGGATATGTAGTGACACCCATAATTCCAATCATTGTCCTATCCACAATCCCATCATTTCTCATCGAAGGATCCACATCCTCACCACATGATGTTAAAATAGTACGGCCTTTCAGAACTACACATGGTTTGATTCTCATTATCATGAGATACATAGTTATGCCCAGACTTTCACACTTGGGCCCAACCACAAAATTTCTATCCGTTCACATCGATTCATCTCTGTCTTCACTAGATAACGTTAAAATGAATGAGATTTCATGAACTACATGTGTCCTGATTCCCATCATCATGGGATACATAGTGACATCTAGATATCCAATACTGGTCCTAATGACAACAACTGAAGAGACATTCACCCTAACTACATAGAAACCATGTCACACAAACTCATTTTTCATATGTACGAGCCATATATACGTATAACATCCATGTGTAAATATCATACACATAATTTTCACATCATTTCCCAAATACTTACCGCATGATGTTAAAATACATGGGAATATTTCCAAACAACATGAAATTAAACTACACATGAGTAAATCCTTATCAAATGATGTCAAACTACAAGGAAAACATCTCAGTAACATGACATTAAAACTACACAACAAATACATCTTTACAAAATGAAAATAAACTACACAAAAAACGTCCATACCACATGATGTTAAACTGCACATAAAATTTCACCATTACATTATGATAAACTATGCAGACCATCACCCATTATTCATTCCTTATAAAGGACCACTAGAGACTTGCCTTGGTTAACTAGAGTACGGGTTTCTTCCAACATATTTTAAAATCACCTCAATACATGTGACACACTTCATGGCTTTAGTACCTCATGTTTCTAGAAACCTCACATATACATTTGGAAGGAAAATAATTCTCTTAGTATGGCCATTCTATTTAATCATAAGAGCTTGATACCCACCAATCAGTGACATTGTAGACCAAGATAAAGAGATTTCCAATCCCTGTGATCCTGACATCACTGTTGAAGAACTCAGCACCCGAGGGTGTTTTCATCCATCCATAGTATGAATATCCCATATCATTACTCATGAATTGAGAGCCTCAATCCATGGTTTTCAATATTTCCATCTCCCGATTGGAAGGAAATTGGAGTGCTCTTGACCCTGGTTATCCTAATCAGGATATTATGTAAGATATCTCATATTAGGTCTACATAATTCATTAACTTTAAATTCATGCACTTTGGTTGAATTTATATGAACTTAATCTCTAACCTATAATGGTCTAAATTTTTAGATCATAAACTTCTAGTGAAAGAGACATAAAACTTTTTGAGGTTGAAACCCCACAAAGGGTGACCTAAGAAAAATTCAAGTCTTCTCTCACTAAACAATTCATCTCTAGAGCTTAGTAAAACAATTAGGGTATAAATAAATAAATAATAAATCTCATATGTTCTACATTATATACCTAATAAAATCCAATCTATTCTCACTAGAAACCTTGGTCTAGGAAAAATTTAGAGAAAATATTTTTCACACCTCCTCGCCATAAGAATATATTCTCTAGGTGGTGATACAATGTTTAGGGTGATCGAACCCTTCTTGGATATTATATTTTCCATAAATTACACTTCATGATTTAAAGTGAATTGGGTCGTCGAAAAAGTTTCATATCCCTTGAAAATGAAAATATATATCTCATTTCATCCATTCTATTGATGTATAAGGGCATGATACCCACCAACAAGTGACATCCAAGTCTAATACAAAGTTATTTCCAATCCCTATGAGACTAATGTCACCATGATGAAACTCATCACCTTAGGGTGTTTTGGGTTATGCCTGGTATGATTGTCCCATAACTTCCTCATGACCTGAACATATTGGACTATGGTTTAAAATCCCTGTACGAAACTGTCCAAGTGGATTTGACATCCTAAATGTTATATCATCATGTTTTGAACCCTTTCTCAAGTCCAGAACGTGAAACTCCATTCCAAAACCTTTGATAGCCCACAACTCATGATTTGAAACCATAGGGTTTAGGGCTCAATATTTCCAACTAAGAGATAAATTTACCTACGGTTCCAAAACCCTCATTGGATATATTTATTTCAATATAAAACTTTATCATATAGAAATTTGAGACTTCAAAAATATTTCCTCGTCCTCAGAAATAAGTGGATAACAGCTTTTATTGTCCATGCTATCAACGCCTAAGGGTTTTGGCACACCAACTAAATTCATTTCCTCCTTTCAATAAAAGATCTATAATCCTTTTGATCCCCTGCAATGCCATGGAGGAATCTAGAACCTTAGTGTGTTGTGGTTCATCCCTTGTATGACTGATCCATCCCATTTTCACATACTCAAACTTTTGGGTTATGATTTATGTCACCCACAACTATGATTTTTGATATCTCCAAATAATCATGCATGCATTTACCATCCTTTGAACTAATCCCTTTTCCCAATAGACATCTCTCTTGATTGGGGGAATTTTTTTTATGCCCACCAAATGAGAATCATAAAATTCAAAAAGAAATGAATACCTGAATATGGTTATTATTTTCTCTAAAAATAAAATGAAGAAAAATATGGAAATGATTTATGGATCGCATGATACCTTAGGGGAATCACAATTGATTGCCCATTATAAGGTTGTGAAAAGGCTCCACATTTAGTTCATAACCTATATCAGACCTTACTTAAGCCCTTTCATCAAGTCTTACTTCTCTTGTGAAGGCTCTTCAGTTAACATGTGATCATGTAGAGACAACTGAATAAGCTCCCACGGGTTGTGTGACTAGTCATCAGAAGACGCCTGAAAAAACCATCCAAAAATAATTTGAAAATGGGAGATAAATATACAAAATGAGCAGGCCTCTTGTGATTATAAAGATCACAGGACACCTCACCGATGGGAAGAATGATTCCCTTAGCAACATTAGAGAAAACTAATGAAACCCCCGAGCATTTTTAGAATAAAATAAATAAAATAAAGGAGGGAGGAGGTAGAATACTCTCATGGTCTTAAAAGACACATGATAGGCCCCAGGTATCTAGAAATATTCCATGAGACCCCGGGGACATACCTAACTCATCTTGTCAAAGACCTTTGGCTTTCTATCTTTATTTCATGAAAGACCTTAGGTATGTCCAAGAAACCATGAGCTTCCCCTTTTCCACCCTAAGGATAAACAGATGGATTTGTCCACAAAATTCTACCACATCTTCATAATACCTCTATTGTTGAAGTGATGCATTATCAATAGGTACAGTAATTGTATTTTACATTACTCATTTAATTGTTCATGACTCTCTAACCATTGTAAAATAGAACAATTGAAATAAAATAGGGGGAGGAGGAAGTCAATAAAGGTCGTAATATATTTTTGATGTGCAAAGGAAGTTAGCAGCACGACCCCATGAGACTCCGGGATGAGCCTCCCTAATCTCATAGAGACTAAATGACAATCCACCCTTGTCACAATAAATGTCCCAAGTAAGGCATAGAGAATCTAAAGAACACATTTAAACATGAACATTGTTCCCCCTAAGGACCTTGGACATTTCAATATGAAAATATGTAAGTCCTTTAGCATTACCCCATGACAAAAAATCCCCTATTATTTAGATATAATCCAAAAATGGAGGAGTTTATGAGAGGTAATCATAGTCACTAAATTTCAGGCGATGCCCTTAGATCAATCCATGGAAAAAGCTCCTGATGACATGTGGTGTCATCCCCCTTCTCTGACTGTAGCCTAGATCCATTCTAGATATGCAATGAAAATCGTTGAACAATCATGGTTGAAAGGTCTATAAATTTCCCATCCCATTTTTAGATAAAGGAGTTGGCTTTTCACATCCATGTGCATTAGTACACCCAAAAACCAGAGTAGATTTCTTGAAGCAACTGATCTCATGAATAGAAAGTATTATATTTGGTAATATATTGGAGAATAGCTAAAGGGATAATTCCCATGAATACATTACTTTTCATGATCATTCGTAGATCACATGAAGGGATCCTAGAAGGAAATATGAATAACCACTCACGTGTCTTATAAATAACACGAGACTTAAGATAAACTAGCACATAATAAATCCAAATAATTCTCAATACAAGGGATATAATAAATACTAAAGGTGAAATAATTAAACAAAAACATATTTTTTGAACCTCATATGCTTCACATGATCCATCAAAGACATGAAACAACACCAAGACATGTCACATTTATCTCGCAATGCTCCTTCAGTATGCCACCCAAGTCATGTGAAGACTTCTAGAAATGTCAGAGAAAGTCACACAGTCCCCATTGATCATCCCACATTAGTCTCACAATTCCCTATAATCATATCTCCCAAGCCTCATGATGTCTTTCAGATACATCTCTTGACTCATATAATGACATCAGTTTAAGTCACCCAAGTCTTGTGGATACATCTGGGCATATAAAATAAGCTCTCATGATACCCATTAGCAAAGTCATGTGATTCACATAATTCCCTACATACATATTTCTCGGGAATAATAATTCCTTCAAAGAATGTGGTTCAAGATTCGAGATGCCACCCAGACATGATGGCCAGGACTCATGATTTCATATAGGAATGTCAGTCAAGACTCATGGTCCCCTCTAGATATTCTATCAAAGACTCTCTATTCCCTCTAAGAATGTTAGCCATGTATTTTTATGCACTCCAAGAATGTCAGCCAAGACATGGGACACCCTATGAGACATGTTGTACTGACTCTCTCAACACCCTCTATGTGTGTTAGCTAGCTCTTACGATGATACTAGGGAAAGTCGGCTGAATCATGAAACACCCTCTGAACATGTCACCCGGTTTATGCAATGGAATATGGAACAATGCATTTGAATCGTGTGATGTCCTCCATACAAGACAACAGGGTCATGGAACACTATCTAAACAAGCGGTCTAGGTTATAAGGGCCTTCCCGGAATTTATAACACCATCTGTCCCTGATGTGAAAACCCCAATCAATAGGGAAACCTCATTATTTAAGTCCTGATCAAGGAAACTATGAAGAATCTAATTCTTAAAATATTTATTATATTTATGAAAACACTTTAAGTTTTGATATCCACATCAAATATCACAAAAATTAAGTCCCTCACCCGTTGAGTGAGGACATTAATGATTTTCCTCCCCTAATTTCTCACATTGAGCATAACTCACACGATCATAGAGAGTCGTAATAACCATATCATTTGCATCAAAAGTCTCCACCATCCAGGGAATCGTATATATGTAATCTCCAATGAGTTTCATGAGATATTTTCCTCAAAATAGGGGCATCTACATTGGGGCCAATCCCAAGGTAATGATTGAACTATGAGAAATCTGATTCATGATATAACCAAGATACATAGGACACCTTCCTAAGTCCCAAGATCAAATAAATATACATTTTTATATAATACATATGTAAATTTATTTCCGACCATCAGGACCTAATCATTCACATGGGATGATCACACTACCTCATCCATTAGCAGATTGAGAGATTAAATGAACTATGATGAATCTGATTCCTACCATAACCAGGATATGTAGGAATTCTCTTTGAGGCCTAGGATCTATAATAAATCCTCTTAGGATAGTCCTAGTACATATGTACCACATCATGATAAATGAAAAAAATGATCAACCCTTTTTTCTCACACAGATCATATATCATGTGGGCTTAGGGAACTGCAATAATCCTATCATTTTTGAGTCAATAAGGTTTTCTTATGAATTTTCCATTCCTTCATGTTTTGAAAATCACAAACACTCTATCTTAAGGCAAATTTCATTCTCCATAAGTTCTATCTTGATAAGGAAAATTTTCCTTCCCCAAGGAAATTTATCCTTACCATGTTTTTCATTGTTCATAATTTTATTCTCTCTAAATATAAAACTTTTTATTCCTATGTGATAAATTCAGTTTCACATGTAAATCCTTGGAATTATATAAATACTTAGATATAGTGTATTTTGTTTTCAGGATCCGAATTCCGGTTCTGAATTCTCTAAAATTCAGAATCTGAATTCTGTGAAATTCAGAATCTGAATTCTCTAAAATTCAGAATCTGAATTCTCTAAAATTTAGAGTCCTAATTCTATGAAATTCAGACTCTGAATTCCTCCAAATTCAGACTCATAATTCCTCAGAATTCAGGTTCCAAATTCCTTAGAATTTTGACTCCAAATTCCTTAAAATTAAACTCCAAATTCCTTAGAATTCAGAATCTCAATTCCATATAATTCAGACTCCAAATTCCTTAGAATTATGACTCTGAATTCCTTAGAATTAAGACTCTTAATTCCTTATAATTCATACTCCAAATTCCTCATAATTCAGACTCCGAAGTCTATATAATTATGATTCTGAGTTCCTTTGAAAACAAAATCTGAATATCCTTGTAAAATAGATTCTGAAAGAAAATTTTCTTAGACACTTAATTTTATTTTATCCTTAGACTCTGAAAATTTGAATTTTGTTGAACAACTATATTTTTTCTTACTGTTGTTTGAGTTATAAAATGATGTTGTGCTTTCGGTTTCTAACTAATTATTGTTTGAGTGACACCTGTACAGGTCCCTCTAAATTTCAAGGAAAAATATGACCGTTGGAGGAGGGAGATGACCGTTGAAGATGTTCCTATACATAGTATCTCATTTGAACAAGATCACACGACCTAACAGATGTTGATCAATCTAGATATTACATGTTGTTGAAGTGGTTTCTAGAGAGAGACAATTTCATGATTTGTGTGTACTGAACATATTATTCAGAATTTCTTTGTGCAACTTTGAATGTTTCTGAGTACATTAAAGGGATTCCGGGGATAGGAAGACAGAGGTCCCGACTACCTTAATGTTTGAGGACTTCCTTGGTGAGGACGACAGAGGTTCCAACTACCTTGATGTTTAGGGCTTGTAGGGATAGTAAGACAGACTCCGATATTCTTATCAAGGGCTTACCTTGGTGTGTGTAAGACAGACTTTCTTGAAAGTATAAATCAAGGGACCTTTATCCAAGGTTGTTGGATAGCCTTATCTTTGGGTTAAAAGATTTATTACTTGTTACTTGTATTGTTTCAAGTTTTTTTTCCAATGCATTTTGATTCATAAGGAAATAATAACTATCTTATACTTCCTTGTTTTTTTATACTCTGATTCCTAATATTCTATATGCTTTAAGGTAGAATATTTGTCCTTGTAAAGTTTTCTTATGCTTTATTTCAGGAACCACTTCTCCAAAATCAAAAAAGTTTTTAGAACTAAGAGGTCTTTTGGACTTACCTTGTTTAACTTTGTTAAACACAATTTGGATTAAAGTCAAAAAAGAAAGTTTTTATACCAACTTTAATAGTTCTAAAAGAATTTTTAAAGTATACAATTCACCCCCCTCTTGTATATTGAGCATCTATATTCATCATTTCGATCCTATAATCATTGGAACCAAGAGTCTTCACTATGATAAGGGAAACCTCAGTGTATAAACCCTGAATAACTGAGCTATGAAGACCCTAATTCTATCCATAATCAAGATATATAGGACGTCCATAAAGGACTCGATCTTGAACATTTGGCTTCCCAAAACACCTATATAATTCCTCCCTGTGTGACGTTAAACTGCACGGTTCCAACAATCTATGTGGGTTTTGATTCCTGCATTAACCAAGATGTGTAGCATGTCTCATAATTGCTCAATCCCATCTTCATAATATTAACTACCAGCATTCATGGAAGCACATTCTAAAGAACTTGGTTATACATATTCACCACATAGTCAACAACCCATTACTATAAAATGATGGAGAACCTCAAATACAAATAGATTCATTCACTAAAGAGACCCCAATCTTTTTCATATAAAATTTAATTAACCCATGATTGTTTTTGTGATAACCATTATCATATCAATATTAGGAATAGATTCACAAAAATTTCTTAAATTAATAAGAGATTCCCACATTAGGTAAAAATTACCCATAACAGGATACAATGAGCCGGACAGCCCATTCTCTCAACCAATGTGAGTCCCCAAGAGTTGTTGGGCCAAAAAACCCAGATAAACACCAGCTTTTGGAAAATAGGTCAATACCCAGCTATGGATGAGGGAACATTGGGGGTTTCTGGTAAGAGCGGTAATGCTAACCCAATTTTCATGATTGTACACAATACAAACACCCCCACAATCAACCATTGGGTCAAACCAAACCCACTTCAATTATGGTTCCCCAACAACACCTCGAATATCAACAAGAAAGAAGCACATTTGTATTGACATGATCGCATAACCCCATGGAGGATCTTATTCTTCTTCATATAACCTACTTTGGGAGTTCTTTGCGTGTGCTGGTGAGTTTTATCTTGCATCGGTATTCTTGAAATGAATTCTCACAGTGGGATTTTTTCCTACATCCAATCTTTGTTTTTGTTAATGAATGCATTTTTTTCTCTCATGGAGAATACAATATCATCAATAACCCAGATGTTAAACTATAGAATTCTCCATCATATGATATAGATTCAAACATGGAGAGGCCTCCTAAACTGATCACTAGGAACTACATGCGTCACAATAAGATCACATCCACGTACAACCATTCCTACATTTCATATCTACATAGAGTATTCACAATTCTATGGTTATTCTTTTGACCAATGATGGTGAAAAAGAAGTTGATACTAGAAACAGAGGGATGGTTTAATATCTTCATTAATCATAGTGGATACTCTCAATGTGAATATGATATTCTTATTCTAGTAGTATACATAGTAGCCGACCACATTGCCTCCTAAAATCTATGAATGGATATTGAAGAACCCTATATTGCATCAAGAGAATCATTTATGCACTAAAAATATTCTATGGGAATGTAAATTTCTTCATGTTCTATAGTCACCTTATGAATGGGCTATCCAGTCTTTGTGTTGTTGACCTTATAGGTCACATTCTAATCTTATCCACAAACCATATTCACAACACTGAAAATTTATATAGAGGCATCTCATAATCCCATAAGCATCATATTCACATGATTGTGCGATAAATATCACATTCAATATAATGATAGTACTATATATGAACCTTGGATTTGTGGTGGGAGGAGGTTAATGTGGAAGGCCTGTGATATTATTTATAGAAGTGTTCTACTAAACCCCCTTCAAGACCAATCATGCTGGTGTAAATGGTATATATTATGGCTTGATCTTCTTCTGAAAACATGTTTCATATAGAATTCGATGCATAAGGAGTTCTACTAAAATCAATTTCGTACATATGAATAGGATTTCCAGAATGATCATTGTAAGCAAATTCACCACACCTTTACTCCATTTGTGAGCCATCCATGATATGCATGAAAGGTTGGGGGAGTTATAGTAAGAACAATATCATGCACTCAAGGTCCCATTAGTGTGAGGTATACAAAAATATGTAACTCTCATGCCACAAGGTTTAAGAATATGATGTACAACATCTTTTACCCATTTCTTGATATGCATAACATGTATCCTTCCACGAAAAGGTTCACAATGTATGATTATGAGCATTAACAGATATATAATGCAATGATCCTGGATATATTTTTTGATATATTAATGTGATATGATGATATGTATGATTTATATTAACATGAAAAAGGAATTAGATAATATTCCTTCTTGCTTTTTATATTATAAAAATATATAGATACTATGCCCAATTGTTTTGGTGGTGCCTATGGTGAGGGATAATATTCCCATTTATTTGATGTGTCCTATAGACCAGGATGACATGAAATTTTTCAATCATAATGTTTATGGTATGGGATGTTGTTCATAATTACCTTAATATTATGCATGTAATGGGATTCTATTTATAATTACGTGATGTTCCACTAGAAAAAAGATGATATCCCCATTATTTATTTTTGAATATAAGTGGCTGAGATTCCCACTTTTTCTGAGAAGGTTGAAATATTGACACAATATTCCCAAATGGAATTAGACTTGTATTTAGAATTGGATGATATGTGCACATGTTATTGACAATGTATATCCATGGATGTATATTCCCATTTTTCCTTATTCTTGTATTATTCATGGGAAGTTATGCATACTTTCTCGGTATTCATATTTTATGAGACATTATACCCATTTGTTTGAATTAATTGTGTTATAGGATGTTATTCACTTTTATCCATGATCCATGTTATGTGAAGAGATGTTATTACCAATTTACACTTGATATTATGAATCAGAATATGTATATTGAACCTTGGTATTACTAGTGTGATATGCTCAGAATAATATGAGGACTAACTGATGTTGGTATGATATCTCACATATTGTCTTTTGAAGCACCCAACGATTTGAAGATTAAGATATTTATTAATGTCATTTTTATTAACTATTGAAATAGAACATCATTCATGAATATATATATATATATTGGATTTGATTAGGGATACCATTAGTGGAGGCCTACTAAGATGTACTCAAACCCAACATGGGTATCTTAGTGTATGCGAAAAATTTATAATCATGGATACATGTAAAAGAAAGGGCACGCCCTTCTATCAATGAGTGAGATAGATAGATGGCTAGAGTAATAAATAAACAAGTAATGCACTCGAATCTATATTATTATGTAATCATCTCTATTTTTAATGTTTATGATAAAAATTATATGACCAACCATGTGGTAATCCTATTTACTTATATATGAATTGTGTGATATTATAGTTTTTTCTCAACCTGTTATAGCTTGAGACATTTTTCATTATGGTTCATCCATTACTATAATGTTTATAATATATTATTAAATTGTGATAATGGTTTCTTATTATTTTATTTTCTTCAAGTTATGGTTATCTCATATAGAGGTTACAATTTCCCTAAATTACCTATAGACCCTCATAGTTAGTCAGAAACCTCTAGCATATTAGGTGGTGAAACTAAGTTGGTCAACACACCCACCATTTTACTTTTTAAGGACTAGGTCTAATGAACTCTACATCCCCCTTTTTTTGTCAAAATCATCATCAACACTCTCAATATGAAGAATTATTGAATTAATATTAAGTGGTATTCTAAAATACCTAGGAAGCTACATATCTGGAAAAACATTTGGGTCACTCCCAATAAAATATGGCATTATCCTTCTTAGGTTCCACTGATAATCCTACCTCTAATATCATACAACCTAATAATTATAAATCTCTTATCAAAAAAAGAAACTTTGGATTTTTTTTCATAAGATCATGCTCTCTCACTATGCCTAATACGATCTCTAGTTGTTAATCATGGTCCAACAAATATTAGGAGTACATAATAATTTCATAAAAACACGACCAAAAATGAATCTAAATATGGATGGATAAAACTATTAAATAAGTTCATAAACACCAACAGTGCATTTTTTAATCCAAAAAACACAAAAAGAAACTCATAAAAGTTATACATTAGAGTAGATAAGGGTTTTTCTTATTAGTTTTTTATTTTATTTTTAAAATTAGTTAAAAAATGAAATTGTTTCAAGAAATGATGTAAATAAGTTTTTTTATGTTGGTTAAAGTGAAAAATGTAAAAATAGCTTCCATTCTAGTTATAATAATAACTCATGTTGAAAACCATCATAAAATGAAAATTTGGGGAACATTCAACATTGGTTATTATTATAAATGATGTGAAAGTTTTTTTTATGATGGATATTTTATTAAAATATTGTAAAGAACATAATTTCACAATGTTTATTATAGTAGTAGATGTTGAAAACCCATATAAAAAGAAATATTGAGGAACATTTTGTATCATTTATTAAAGAAATGATGTGTAAGTTTGTTTTTATACAAAAATTATTTAAAATAACATGTTTCAAAACAATTGAATTGATTTTTTACATCTTTTATAAAAATAAAAAATATAATAAATGTTTTTCTAATTTTTTTTAAAAAATAAAATGCTCAAATGTATTGTAGAAAACAAATATAGAAAACAATAGTAAAACCCAAAATAAAATTATATTAAACTATAAAAAAATCCTATATAGTTTTATAATATTTATTTATATCAAAACTTTGTTATAATTACAAAAACATCACAATTTCAAAATTAAATTATAAAATATACATTAAAAATATATAGAGTAAAATAAAAAATAAATCTTTTAAAATTATCTAACCATTGTCTTCATAAACTATTAACTCCATTCTATTATAAGGTAATGGATCATCAAAAATCAAAAAATGAAAATGAAATTATTCGACTTTTATTTTCAATAAAATGATAAGATAAATAAAATGAAAATTTTTAACATTATATAACCATTTGAAAATATGTAATTGAAATATTTTTAATTATTTTATACATCAGTTTTAGACTATAATACTCACATATAAATATTATTTGTTGCTGATTACAATACCATTTAAGAATAATTTATTTACTAAAAATGAAATTTAGAGAATGTTATAAATTTTTGTAATTATAAAATAAATTATAATTTTATACACACAATTGATCTTTTTTATCCCCTTTCCTATTTATCAGTAATAGTTATTTCATTCATTCATAGCACCATGTATAGATAATAACCAGAACGAATTATTTTCTTATATAAAAATAACACACAACATTCAGTGACCACTAATATAAAAAATTATAATGTGGATGCTTATTTAATGAATAAAAATAATATTATATGAAATATATATTTCATAAAATTCAACATAAGGAATAATTAAACAATTAATTTCTTTATTCATAAATATTCGAGAATAATATTTTACACTTTATTCATCCTATATTATCCTTTATAATAGAGTAAAAATAATTTTTTAATGAATCCATACATTTGTTTAACAACATACTAAATAAAAACTGTAAGAATTTACCTAAAAACCCATAAGTAGTATGTGAGATTAAATTTATATAATTGAAATAAATATGATAATAAATTTCTATTTAAAACTTTCGTATCCTTGTAAAGCCCAAAATATATACAGTTATAAGATCCAATATATATTTCTTTCAAATCATTAGTAAATAATCACAACCCCAAACATTAACACTCATTGTTAGCTTAAAAACACACAAAAACATAAATTAATAGGATAATTATTCATAATGTCCTTTATAAAAGGTACATTGTGAAGTGGAAGAGTCCTCAACATGTTGTTTCTATATATGCTGAATTTATTTATCATTAATTTATTCTTAGAATAAATATATATATATATTAAAATATTTTAAAAAATTATGCCAATAATATAATCATTACATACCTTAGTGGTTACTTTTCAAATAGGTCTATATGAATAAAGTAATAAATATCTTACACATTATCAAAATATTGAAACCTCATTAGTAAAGACTCTTTTCAATGATTTAATAATATATTCTTCTATTATTATAAGCTATTCCATATTCATATTCTGATGATGTATGGTGTCCCATTACTATTTATGATATCATATACTACAAAATTATATTGGGGAAACTCAAAATATAACTCACATTATACAGTAGATAGTTGAGTGGAAAAGGGAGGAGTGGGATATGTAGGCAAATGTGGACCATTTGTATATGTAGGTGGAGGTGGAGGAGTGGGATATAAAACCTGAGATTGTCTTTATGTGTATATAGACATTTACTATATCTATGGTTTAATCCTCTACACTATTTTATTTCCCATTTCTATTCCATTATCTTTTAAAAATCCATTTATATTTATATAAATTATTCCTAAAAGATGTTCTTGAATGCCCTAACAATTTGTTAATACATACACCCACCTCTTATACTCATAAGCGAACTAGGATTTCTACTTTTATGAATAAATTATCTAAAATATCCTTCTTACACTCAAGTATGAAGGTCTGTTGTGTGATTTTCTCCTCAATATGTCCCTATAATGAATATTTGAAAAAAAATTAATGAGTTATAAAATAAAAAGAGTTTATAAATAACTTAATTAAAATCTTACAAACTTTTTAGTTATAGATATAAACTCTTCAATAAGATATTTTTTCTTTTTCATCATCTAGGAGCTTTTATATTTTTCATCTTTTATGGGGGAATGAGGGTTGTCTCTATATATCTTGATGATTTTTATGGTCGTTTTTTAAACTATATAGATAACATTTTTTTTCATAGATTAACAAATATCCTCCATGATATAAAGTATGAAGATATATGTTCCTCATATAGATCTCATGATGTGATCTCTGCATTTTTTATTAATCAAGTACTAATAAATCATTAACATGGTAATTTTTAGTGATTATGAATAAAACACTTCAAACTATTGATACTTCACTTACCAAAAATTATACCTTCTTTCTATGTTCAATTAACATTGTTAAGTTATACTAATATATAAAATCACATATTTCACATGTATTTTCAGTTTTTTTATTCCATAGATAATGAAATTCATTGTTAGTGATGATTAAAAATCCCTATATACACATTAATAAAAACATAGAGATCTCCTCTTTATTTTATTAGTGTTAGGAAATTACATTGTCATGTGATGATAATGAAAAAAAATAACTTATAATACTATAAACAAGTAATCATAAATAAAATAATAAATGGGATTACCAAAATGGAATCCCAAATCTGATCTAGTTTCATATTGTTGAAATTTCTCTAATCAAAAATAAAAATGTTTATTTTTCTATGTATCTTTAATAACCACATAACACCTAAATTACATAAGATTTGGAACCATGGGATTATTATTACTATAAAACATAAAATATTTCCTCTAATACTTATAATGAGAAAGTGATAATTTAGGTAAACGTGCGATGTCACATTTACTAATCCTATAAGCCTTTTTTCCAATAGAATTAGGATGATCATGCACAGAGGAATGGGGAGGCTCCTTAGCAGAGGAATGTGGAGGGTCTTACATGGAAGATTGAGATGACTTAGATATTTAATCTAATGTGATCCTATACATCAAATTAACAAAAAAATATTATATAGTTATAAAAATCTAAAATCTACATATAAAATTAAATAAAAATTGGAAAATTATAGAACAAAAAAACTAAACAAATCACTTATTTTGTCATATTTTTTTGAATAGTTTACTGAAATAATAAAAAAAATTTAAAAAAGTTTATGATATGTAAAATGATATAGATAAAAGAATAAAAAACCCATGTAAAAGAAAATATTTATCCAATTGTTATATATAAAATCAATTTTCTATTACAAAAATATACAAACTAAACAAAACTATACTAAACAAACTTTTGATCTTATTCATTGGTGTAGTCAACTATAATTTCCAAACAATATTTAAAATATTTAATATAAATTAAATGATATAGAAAAAATAAAATAAAACTCACATAAAATATTATAAAAATATTAAATTTATATATAAAATTGAATAAAAATAATAAAATAAAAAAAACTAAACAAATATAAACACACTTGTTGTAAGAACCCGGGTTTTGATACGAAAGAATTTGGAATATTCTTGATGATATTCCAGAGCAGCGCCTTCAGACGGCGTGTGATTCAGGTCCCTGGAGTGGCCGAAATTAAATTTTCAGTGCATTCACACTGGAAATGTTAAATAAATGGGATAACTCCTAAACAGAGTTCCGGATCAGAGATCTGAGTGTACGAATGGGTCCGGAATGGGGTGTTTACCCTAGGAACGACATAAAAATTGTCGGCGCGGGATGTTTGGACCCCTGGCCCGCTTCTGGAACGTTAAACGGGTAAATTAATTAATTAATTAATTTGTTTAATGGCGAAATGCTAGTTTTTCTTAAACGGTGTCTCGGATTGGAAAAATGAGGGCACCGTTGAATTCGGAGTGTGTTGATTACCCTAGGAGGGGTATAAGTTTCGCGGGCGCGGGCAGTTTGTGAAAAATGGCCCCAGGGGCGTTTTCGTAATTTGGAGGCCTCGGGCGCTAAGTTTAATAACTTTTGAACGGGGTCTCGGATTAAAATTCTGAGACCGCCGTTATGTTCGAAGCGTCGTGTTTACCCCAGGGTCACCCTCCTTTTTGTCTGCATTGGGAGCAGAGTCGGGGGCGTGCCGGGCGGGGTGTTTAAGTGTTTTATTTAAACACGCACCCCCCTTCTTCCTCTTCTTATTCTTCCTCACAACCCCTCCCCTCCCTTCCTCCTTTCCGGCGAGCTCCGGCAAGCTCTGGCGAGGCGACTCCAGTGAGGTGGCTCCGGCGAGACGATGGCGCGCGGCGGATCACGCGGGAAGCACCGGGCGAAGCCCAACGAGGTAGGCGGATTTGAGTTTTCCTCCCCTTCCCCGTTTTAAATCCTAATTTATGCTCAATCGCCCCAATGGATCGTCGAACAAAGCCCGTATATGCGTAGATCCCGTCCCAAGGTTTTCGGAAAACTATCCGGATCGAATATTTGACCACTGGATCGTTTCCGGTGGTCCTCTGAAGTTTTCCGGCCATGTGGCCGGTTTCCGGCAAGTGCTGAAGGCGGCGGACGGCGGCGCAGGGCGGCCGCGGCATCGGGCGGCGGCGGCTTCGACTCCAGGAAGGCGGCGCGGCGGCCGTGGCTTCGGAAGGCGGCGTGGCGCTGGGCGCGGCGGCGGCAGCCGGTGGCGCCTGCAGGGCGCCGACGAGAGAGGGGGGGGGGGGGGGGCGGCGGCCCCGTGCGGCGCGACAACGACCCGCACTTTGCGGGTCGTTGTGTGGGGAGTGCGACCGTCCCTCGTGATCAGTCGGTGGAAAATCCCGTGTGGCGGGCGCGCGGGTGTGAAGGGGAGCAGGCCACGGAGCGGTGGCCCGCGGCTCGGCTAGACCGGGCTGGCCGGCTCGGGCCGGCCCAGGCAGTGCGGACCAGCCGGACCGGGCCGGTCCGGCCCAAAGGGGCTTTTCCCCTCAGACTTCGGACGCCCATATTTCGGGCTACGGGCGTCCGTTTTCCGCGCCGTCTACGGCAGCGCGGAGATTGCGACGAGGGAAATGTTTTGTGATGGTTTTGGAAATTTTTAATTCCCGAAACGATGGGCCTCGGAGGCGCGACACATCTTAAGTGGACGAGCGTTTTTCCCGGGATTCTTGTTTGGACGGCAAAGACGCGTCCGACGTCTGATTTAAGCGCCGTCAGTGGCGTTGGGACCCTGGCGTCGAGGCAGAGGTTTGCAGGGTGGTTGCAGGCGTTGAGGCCGGAGTTGAGGCGTGGGCCTCACGGCCCGTCTTTTGAGCTGCGGGTGGCGTTTCATGACTTTTTCACCGGACGTCCGTTCGGGGGGTGCGAGCAGTCGTTTCTGGGTGTTTTTCCGAGGAGATTATAGTGGTGCAATCTTCTCGCCCTAATTCGGCACGATGGTGCGGGGCCCACGAGGGCTGTTTGGGCGTCGATGGTGATATTCCATCTTTATCACCGTGTGACCGTTTTGGACAAGTGAGTAGTCCAACTTGTGTGCTTTTTCAAGAGGATCACAACGGTGCGATCCGTTCGTTGAGTTTCGGGACCGGGGTGCGGGTCCCACGTGGCACCGCTCGTGTGCGGTGCGCCGGGAGACATCTTTTTCTCCGGATATCTGTTGCACTCAAGTGAGTAGTGCTTTTGTCATGCTTTTCCGAGAGCATCGTGATGGCGCAGTCTGCCCGACCTCTTTCGGAGATGTGTTGTGGGTCCCACCCAACCGGGCTACGGTGAATAGTACCTTTTTTACCGGGTGGTCGTTTCGGGTGATTGAGTAGTCAATACCGTGTGTTTTTCTGAGGGGAACGCCGTGGTGTGCTTCGTTTGTTCAGTTTCGGGATTATGAGGTGGGCCCCACACGGGTTTGGTTACGGTGAATAGTGCCTTTTTCACCGGTTGACCGTTTCAGGCGAGTGAGTAGTCTATCTCGCGTGTTTTTCCGCGAGGTTTACAATGGTGCGATCCGTTTGGCTGTGTCGATTCTTATACGCGATCCTATTAAATGTGAAAGCATGAAAGGTGCCCCAGTGGTGGT
The DNA here is from genome assembly GCA_963277665.1 of Viscum album. Lineage (NCBI taxonomy): Eukaryota > Viridiplantae > Streptophyta > Magnoliopsida > Santalales > Viscaceae > Viscum > Viscum album. Next base: position 1,671,398,707 of record OY728158.1, read on the forward strand.
TCTCCCTACTTTGCTTGCAGCGGACCTTTGACGAGTGACCGCGTGCACTCCCGTGTGAGGGATGTAAATGCTTGAAGTGGTGTGGATGGCCGTGTCTGGGCCTTTGAGGTGGAGTTTTTACGTCACGCCTTCGCATTGACGTTGGGTGTCGTGTGCACGATAGCCTTTGGGCTGGAACGAGGTATACTCTGGGGGTATACGAGAGCGCTTGGAGGTACGTGTGGTTTGTACCTAAGATATTCGTGCGCTTGTTTGGGGTTGACTTGGGGCCACACATCGTGTGGGCCCCATGTGTGTGCCGTGTTCTGCCTTACGTACTTTGACCTCTTGCGACGTAGAGGGTTCCTCGGTGTGTTTTCTTGACTGGCAGGGTGGATTTTTTCCCCTGGCTCGGTGCTTGTTTGTTGACCAGCAGGGTTGAGTGGTCTACCCCTGGTTTTGTTCTCGATGGTTTGGCCGGTAGCGGTGCTAGTGACACCCAGTGCTGGAGCAGACGCTGCACCTCTTTTGGGAGAGTTGTTCTGGAGATGGGTGGTTGCGCAACACCCACTCCGTGTTCGGTTGGCCAGTGTTGTACCCTCCTGTAGAGTCGGCAGAGCGGTTCTGAGTTTTACCTGCCAGTGGGGCTGGGCAGTGGGTTACTCATCGACTTCCTCGGGCTTACCCTCCAGCAGGGCTGGGCAGTGGGTTGCTCACTGACTATTAGGGTTTACCCTCCAGCAGAGATTGGGCAGTGGGTCACCCGACGCTATTAGGGTCTACCCTCCAGAAGAGACTGGGCAGTGGGTCACCCGACGCTATTAGGGTCTACCCTCCAGGAGAGACTGGGCAGTGGGTCACCCGACGCTATTAGGGTCTACCCTCCAGCAGAGACTGGGTAGTGGGTCACCCGACGCTATTAGGGTCTACCCTCCAGGAGAGACTGGGCAGTGGGTCACCCGACGCTATTAGGGTCGACCCTCCAGCAGAGACTGGGCCGTGGGTCACCCGACTCTATTAGGGTCTACCCTCCTGCAGAGACTGGGCAGTGGGTCGCCCGAAGACCTCTTAGGGCCTACCCTCCAGTAGGGCTGGGCAGTGGGTCGCCCGTCATCTAGTTCCAGGTCTACCCTCCAGCAAGGATGGGCAGTGGGTCGCCTGTCAACTAATTCCAGGTCTACCCTCCAGTGGGGGCTGGGCAGTGGGTCGCCTAATGATGTATTAGGGTTTACCCTCCAGCAGGGCTGGGTAGTGGGTCAACCGATATCTGATTATGGTCTACCCTCCAACGGGGCTGGGCAGTGGGTCGCCGGATGATGTATAAGGGTTTACCCTCCAGCAGGGCTGGGTAGTGGGTCACCCGATATCTGATTATGGTCTACCATCCAGCGGGGCTGGGTAGTGGGTCGCTGGATGATGTATTAGGGTTTACCCTCCAGCAGGGTTAGGTAGTGGGTCACCCGATATCTGATTATGGTCTACCCTCCAGCGGGGCTAGGTAGTGGGTCGACGGATGATGTATTAGGGTTTACCCTCTAGCAGGGCAGGTTAGTGGGTCACCCGATATATGATTATGGTCTACCCTCCAGCGGGGCTGGGCAGTGGGTTTCCGGTTGTTGTATTAGGGTTTAGCCTCCACCAGGGATGGGCAGTGGGTCACCTGATATTTGGTTATGAATTACCCTCCAGTGGGGCTGGGCAGTGGGACACCTGTTAGCATTCCAGACTCAGTCTTTCCGACTAGGCTAGTATGTGGCTTCCCTCCGTGATTACCGGAGCGGGACCCTTGGTTGTACGAGTCGGTGATGGAACAGCTTGGGCTTGAGGAGACCTCTCGACTGCAGGGCAGTGATGAGGTGTGGTTTGACTTTTCCTAGAACTCTCAAGTACGAGGGGCGCTTTCCCCACTGAGACGCTTTCTTACGACGCGATCTAAAACTGTGCGGGCGAGTCAGTGCCGCCCAAAGCGAATATTATCAAGGTGCGGTGACTGACCCCCTTGGCTTATGGTTCAGGGCAGACGTGTGGGATGCTGGGAATCAGTATTGGTGTTACCTCTGGGACTATTGGCGACTCTTTTCTTGGGCTGAGCTACGGGATGGAGATCCCCTTACGAGTTTGATAGGGCTTCTTGGTTGAGCATAATGATATGTATATACCTTGTTCTAGTACCCACTTCTTGGGTTTGGTTACTCTCCTTCCAGGAGAGGCGAAGATGCGCGGGGTATGCCACGTGCTTTCCGTGTCTAGCTTCTCATGGTTGGACGAGTCCACTCTCCTGCTATAGGCAGCGAAAGCTCGACGAGAAGTGAATCTTCTCACCGTTCCTAGCTCCTTGTGTTAGGATGAGTCTTCTTCATTCTCTTGTTGGGTTGAGCTGGACTCTCTACTTCACTTTCAGTTGTACTCCCTTACCTTTCCCTTGTTCGCTCTACCGCTCACCCTTCGGTACCTCATTTTGTTGCTCCCTCGAGCCTTCGGGGTATCCTACTGAGTATTTTTATACACACCCCTGCTTGGGATTTTCCCGCACTTGGTGTGCCCTTGCAGATGACGGACAGGTGGAGTGTGACTTCAGTGGAGCGTAGGAGCTTGGGAACTTGGACCGCGTGCGGTGGTCATGGCCGGGTTCCAGGTGGCAGACCCGTCTTCTGTTTCTTTTTTTTACCTATTGCCGGGTTGTGGCACTTTTTGGTTGGGCGCGTGTTTTGCCCCTTTTTCCTTTTCAGCACTTTACTTGTATCTTGTAGAGGTTGATGCACTCTGTGGTTTATATATAGCAGTTGTTCTTTTACTCTGCTTGTCTTTTCTTTTACTCTGCAGTTTGGCATTGAGTGTGCTGCGTGTGTGTGTTTACAGGTGCTTAGGCAAAGGCCTCCCCAAGTTATTGTGCCTTCGGTGCTAGTCGCAAGCCCCTGGCCTATGGAGGCGGGCTTGGGGTAGTTGCGGCTCGAGCCCGGGTAGGTTCGGGTCGTGACAAAGTGGTATCATAGGTGGTTCGTTCCTTGGGACATTGTGCGGACATCCCTAAAAGAGGAATTGGTTGGGATTTAGGGCAACAGTGTTAATGTGCCTCGAGAGCGGCTCTCAGGCCAGGGAGTCCAGTGATGGTGCGGCGGCCGACGTATCCATTCACCAGGACCTTGATAACCTGCTTGTTGACTCGGCACGCTGAGACACTTGTTGCAGGGAAATTTTTTTGTGCATCACATTGGACCATGTCTTGAATGTCCTTCTTGAGTCAGCTCCCCATCGTTGTTATCGGTATATACATATATGCTCATTTGACCGCGACACTCCTTGATGATAATTAGGATGTCTCCGCGAAGACAGCCAGCCCAGATACCAGCTTTGGTTCATGACGAAGAACCTATGAGCTACGAGGCCACAGTCCCAGACCCATCATGCGAGCCCCTTTCTCCGGGTGGGCCGGTAGAAGCACCCCCCCTGTTGAGTAGCAGGCAGTTTTAGCAGAGCAGGCTGATCTTGAGCGTAGGTTGAGTATGCTCCGCAAGTTCCAGCGGCAGAAACCGCTGAGGTTCAGTGGTGAGCCAGACCCTCAGGTAGCATAGGTTTGGCTCGAGGTAGTGGTTTGCCTTTTCAGGCTTGTGCAGACGCTGACAGATCATAGAGTGGCTTTGGAAGCCACTCTTTTTCATGGAGCAGCTCGGCATTGGTGGAGTATGGTGACTCAGTTTCATGACGAGTCGTCATTTCCGTTGGACGAATTCCAGTTGTTGCTCCGTGAGGAGTTTTTCCCCTCCTGCTTGAGCTCCGTTCGGATTCAGGAGCTCCTGCAGTTTCAGTAGGGAGGGATGACGGTGGCCGAGTACGCGGCTAGTTTTGCAGACCGTGCATGCTTTTACCCGGACCTGGTCTATGACGACAACCTCCGAGTCCGGAAGTTTGAGCAAGGTCTCCGCCGAGATATTTGTGCTTTCATAGTACCCTTGGGCATTTCCACATATGTCGGGGTTCTAGAGAAGGTGCCGGTGACAGAGGGATCCTTGTCATGTTTTGCGTTTGGTAGTGGCAGTGGGCGCGACGGGGTCGAGACGTCTTCCATAGCTAGTAGGCGCCGGAGGATAGGACCTTGATGCAGGAGGCCTTCCCACTGCCGGTTTCGGAGACGTGGTCGTATACCAATATGGCGAAAAGGCCCAGGGCCTCAGCCGAGGACGCCCTTCCATGAGTGGATCCCGGGCCATGGTCATACACCACAGTGGCGCCAGAGGGCACCAGGGTAGCTCAGAGAGCGCCGGTGCTATGCTTGTGACGGGCGAGGTCACATGGCACGAGACTACCCGACTCGAGTTGCTGGGAGCTTCAGGCAGGCAGCAGGCGCACCGCCACGGCAGAGGCAGCACCGTGATCAGAGTAGTGGCCAGAGGGGTGGTGCTAGCAGAGGAGCGGGAGGAGCTGGAGGTGGGGGACGACGTTACGAGATCTCCCCGTTACCACTAGGCGGTCCACGTCAGGCTCCGGGAGCTGATGGTTGGGACCACGAACAGCCGCGAGCTTTGGATGTCTACGATCCTACAGAGCATGGGATGGTGAGAGGTACCCCATGCGACTCTTCTACTTTTGCAGTGGAATTGTTAGGCTCTGCTTGGGAAAGGATTTTCTCCCTGATCCTTATTTGAGGTGTTACCAGGGTGACGCAGGGCGTTGGGTGTAACCCTGTGTTGGAAAGGGAAAAAGACGTGAGAACTTTTCCTTTAGACGATGGTGTTGACTCCTTCGCCTTTTGAGCGTGTAAAGGAGCATCGACTGTGGAACCTTGCGTGACCAGATATCCTTGGGTGTTTCAGCATATGGATATTTTGAAGGAGGGAATCACCGGGCCTTGTTTCAGGTGCGGGCGGTGATTCCAGTCGCGGCGTGCGACGTAGAGGTTTGACTGGGGAGGTGAGCTACCCCCGAGGGCCTTCAGGCCTTTTGAGACCGTGCAAAGGGATGGTGAGGTACCCTACTGCCTTGTCCTAACCCCAAAGTCTGGAGTGGGTGCACGACGTCGGTATGGGCCGACCTAGAGTGAACAGATCAATCCTTTGGTCTGTGTGCAGTGACGCAGAGCTGTGTGTGGGTTCTTCTAGGTGTGAGAAAGCTAGGTGTGGGCTCAATACCCTGTGTTTCTCCCTAGTTTTTCTTTTCGAGGATGAAAAGCTTGAAGGAGGTAATGATGTAAGAACCCGGTTTTTGCTATGAAAGACTTTGGAATATTCTTGATGATATTCCAGAGCAGCGCCTTCAGACGGCGTGCGATTCCGGGCCCCGGAGTGGCCGGAAATAAATTTTCGGTGCATTCACACTGGAAATGTTAAATAAATGGGATAACTCCTAAATAGGGTTCCTGATCAGAGATCCGAGTGTACGGATGGGTCCGGAATGGGGTTTTTACCCTAGGAACGACATAAAACTTGTCGGGGCGGGATGTTTGGACCCCTCGCCCGCTTCTGGAACGTTAAACGGGTTAATTAATTAATCAATTAATTCGTTTAATGGTGAAATGCTATTTTTTCTTAAACGGTAGCTCGGATTGGAAAAACGAGGGCACTGTTGAGTTTGGATCGTGTCGTTTACCCTAGGAGGGGTATAAGTTTCGCGGGCGCGGGCCGTTTATGAAAAATGGCCCTAGGGGCGTTTTCGTAATTTGGCGGCCTCGGGCGCTAAGACTAATAAATTTTGAACGGGGTCTCGGATTAAAATTCCAAGACCGCCGTTATGCTCGAAGCGTCGTGTTTACCCCAGGGACACCCTCCTTTTTGTCTGCTTCGGGAGCGAAGTCGGGGGCGTGTCGGGCGGGGTGTTTAAGTGTTTTATTTAAACATGCACCCCCCTTCTTCCTCTTCTTCTTCTTCTTCATCACAACCCCTCCCCTCCCTTCCTCCTTTCCGGCGAGCTCCGGTGAGCTCCGGCGAGGAGACTCCGGTGAGGTGGCTCCGGCGAGACGATGGCGCGCGGCGGATCACGCGGGAAGCGCCGGGTGAAGCCCAACGAGGTAGGCGGATTTGAGTTTTCCTCCCCTTCCCCATTTTAAATCCTAATTTATGCTCAATCGCCCCAATGGATCGTCGAACAAAGCGCGTAGATGCGTAGATCCCGTCCCGAGGTTTTCGGAAAGCTATCCGGATCAAATATTCGACCACCGGATCGTTTCCGGTGGTCCTCTGAAGTTTTCCGGCCATGAGGCCGGTTTCCGGCGAGTGCCGAAGGCGGCACAGGGCGGCCGCGGCTTCGGGCGGCGGCGGCTTCGGCTCCGAGCAGGCGGTGCGGCGGCCACGGATTCGGACGGTGGCGCGGTGCTGGGTGCGGCGGCGGCAGCCGGCAGGGCGCCGGCGAGAGCGAGAGGGGGGTCGCGGGGCGGCGGCCCCGTGAGGCGTGACAACGACCCGCACTTTGCTGGTCGTTGTGTGGGGAGTGAGACCGGCCCCCGTGGCCGGTCGGTGGCAAATCCCGCGCGGCGGGCGCGCGGGTGTGAAGGGGAGCGGTCCGCGGAGCGGCGGCCCGTGGCTCGGCTAGAACGGGCCGGCTGGCGCGGGCCGGCCCAGGCAGGGCGGACCAGCCGGACCGGGCTGGTCCGGCCCAAAGGGGCTTTGCCCCTCAGACTTCGGACGCCCGTATTTCGGGCTACGGGCGCCGTCTGCGGCAGCACGGAGCTTGCGATGAGGGGAATGTTTGGTGATGGTTTCGGGAATTTTTAATTCCCGAAACGATGGGCCTCGGAGGCGCGACGCATCTTAAGTGGACGAGCGTTTTTCCTGGGATTCTTGTTGGGACGCCGTGGACGCGTCCGACGTCCGATTTAAGCGTCGTCAGTGGCGTTGGGACCCTGGCGTCGAGGCGGAGCTTTGCAGGGTGGTTTCAGGCATTGAGGCCGGAGTTGAGGCGCGGGCCTCACGGCCCGTCTTTTGAGCTGCGGGCGGTGTTTCCGGACTTTTTCACCGGACGTCCGTTCGGGGCGTGCGAGCAGTCGTTTCTAGGTGTTTTTCCGAGGAGATTACAGTGGTGCAATCTGCCCGCCCTAATTCGGCACGATGGTGCGGGGCCCACGAGGGTTGTTTGGGCGTCGACGGTGATATTCCATCTTTATCACCGGGCGACCATTTTGGACAAGTGAGTAGTCCATCTTGTGTGCTTTTTCGAGAGGATCACAACAGTGTGATCCGTTCGTTGAGTTTCGGGACCAGGGTGTGGGTCCCACGTGGCACCCCTCGTGTGCGGTGCGCCGGGAGACATCGTTTTCTCCAGATATCCGTTGCACTCAAGTGAGTAGTGCCTTTCACGTGCTTTTAGAGAGCATCACGATGGCGCAGTCCGCCCGACCTCTTTTGGAGATGTGTTGTGGGTCCCACACGACCGGGCTACGGTGAATAGTACCTTTTTCACCGAATGGCCATTTTGGGTGATTGAGTTGTCAATCCCGTGTGTTTTTTTGAGGGGAACGTCGTGGTGTGCTCCGTTTGTTATGTTTCGGGATTCTGAGGTGGGCCCCACACGGGTTTGGTTATAGTGAATAGTGCCTTTTTCATCGGTTGACCGTTTCAGGAGAGTGAGTAGTCTATCTCGCGTGTTTTTCCACGAGGTTTACAGTGGTGCAATCCGTTTGGCTGTGCGGAGCCTTATACACGATCCTATTAAATGTGAATGCATGAAAGGTGCCCTAGTGGTGGTTCACCCTACTTTGCTTGCAGCGGACCTTAGGCGATTGACCGTGTGCACTCTCGTGTGAGGGATGTAAATGCTTGAAGTGATGTGGATGGCTGTGTCTGGGCCTTTGAGGTGGAGTTGTTACGTCACGCCTTCGCGTTGACGTTGGGTGCCGTGTGCACGATAGCCTTTGGGCTGGAACGAGGTATACACTGGGGGTATACGAGAGCGCTTGGAGGTATGTGTGGTTTGTACCTGAGATGTACGTGTGCTTGGATGGGGTTGACTTGGGGCCACATGTCGTGTGGGACCCATGTGCGTGCCGTGTTCTACGTTACGTACTTTGACCTCTTGCGACGTAGAGGGTTCCTCGGTGTGTTTGTTTGACCAACAGGGTGGAGTTTTTCCCCTGGCTCGGTTCTCGTTTGTTGACCAGCAGGGTTGAGTGGTCTCCCCCTGGTTTCTTTCTCGATGGTTTGGCTGGTAGCGGTGCTAATGACACCCAGTGCTGGAGCAGACGCTGCACCTCTTTTTGGAGAGTTGTTCTGGAGTTGGGTGGTTGCGCGACACCCACTCCGTGTTCGGTTGGCCAGTGTTGTACCCTCCTGTAGAGATGGCAGAGCGGTTCTGAGTTTTACCCTCCAGCGGGGATGGGCAGTGGGTTACTCATCGACTTCCTCGGGCTTACCCTCCAGCAGGGCTGGGCAGTGGGTTGCTCACTGACTATTAGGGTTTACCCTCCAGCAGAGACTGGGCAGTGGGTCACCCGACGCTACTAGGGTCTACCCTCCAGCAGAGACTAGGCAGTGGGTCACCCGATGCTATTAGGGTATACCCTCCCGCAGAGACTGGGCAGTGGGTCACCGGACGCTATTAGGGTCTACCCTCCAGCAGAGACTGGGCAGTGGGTCACCCGACGCTATTAGGGTCTACCCTCCAGCAGAGACTGGGCAGTGGGTCACTCGACGCTATTAGGGTCTACCCTCCAGTAGAGACTGGGCAGTGGGTCACCCGACGCTATTAGGGTCTACCCTCCAGCAGAGACTGGGCAGTGGGTCGCCTGACGACCTCTTAGGGCCTACCCTCCAGTAGGGATGGGCAGTGGGTCGCCCGTCGTCTAGTTCCAGGTCTACCCTCCAGCAAGGCTGGGCAGTGGGTCGCCTGTCGACTTATTCCAGGTCTACCTTCTAGTGGGGGCTGGGCAGTGGGTCGCCTGATGATGTATTAGGGTTTGCCCACCAGTAGGGCTGGGTAGTGGGTCACCCGATATCTGATTATGGTCTACCCTCCAGCGGGGCTGGGCAGTGGGTCGCCGGATGATGTATTAGGGTTTACCCTCCAGCAGGGCTGGGTAGTGGGTCACCCGATATCTGATTATGGTCTACACTCCAGTGGGGCTGGGCAGTGGGTTGCCGGATGATGTATTAGTGTTTACCCTTCAGCAGTGCTGGGTAGTGGGTCACCCGATATCTGATTATGCTCTACCCTCCAGCGGGGCTGGGCAGTGGGTCACCGGATGATGTATTAGGGTTTACCCTCCAGCAGGGCTGGGTAGTGGGTCACCCGATATCTGATTATGGTATACCCTCCAGCGGGGCTGGGCAGTGGGTCTCCGGTTGATGTATTAGGGTTTACCCTCCAGCAGGGCTGGGCAGTGGGTCACCTGATATTTGGTTATGAATTACCCTCATGCGGGGCTGGGCAGTGGGACACCTGTTAGCATTCCAGACTCAGTCCTTCCGACTAGGCTAGTCTGTGGCTTTCCTCCGTGATTACCGGAGTGGGACCCTTGGTTGTACGGGTCGGTGATGGAATAACTTGGGCTTGAGGAGACCTCTGGACTGCAGGGTAGTGAAGAGGTGTGGTTTGACTTTTCCTAGAACTCTCAAGTACGAGGGGCGCTTTCCCCACCGAGACGTGTTCTTGCGACGCGATCTAAAACTGTGCGGGCGAGTCAGTGCCGCCCAAAGCGGATAGTATCAAGGTGCGGTGACTGAGCCCCTTGGCTTGTGGTTCAGGGCAGACGTGCGGGATGCTGGGCATCAGTGATGGTGTTACCTATGGGACGGTTGGCGACTCTATTCTTGGGCTGAGCTACGGGATTGAGATCCCCTTACGAGTTTGTTCGGGCTTCTTGGTTGAGAATAAAGATATGTATATACCTTGTTCTAGTACCCACTTCTTGGGTTTGGTTACTATCCTTCCAGGAGAGGCGAAGACGCGCGGGGTATGCCACGTGCTTTCCGTGTCTAGCTTCTCATGGTTGGACGAGTCCACACTCCTGCTATAGGCAGAGAAAGCTCGACGAGAAGTGCATCTTCTGACCGTTCCTAGCTCCTTGTGTTAGGACGAGTCTTCTTCGTTCTCTTGTTGGGTTGAGCTGGACTCTCTACTTCACTTTCAGTTATACTCCCTTACCTTTCCCTTGTTCACTCTACCGCTCACCCTTCGGTACCTCCTTTTGTTTCTCCCTCGCGCCTTCGGGGTATCCTACTGAGTATTTTTATACTCACCCCTGCTTGGGCTTTGCCCGCACTTTGTGTGCCCTTACAGACGACAAACAGGTGGAACGTGACTTCAGTGGAGCGTAGGAGCTTGGGAGCTTGGACCACGTGCGGTGGTCGTGGCTGGGTTCCAGGTGGTAGACCCGTCAGATGTTTCTTTTTGTTTACCTGTTTCCGGGTTGTGGCAGTTTTTGGTTTGGCGCGTGTTTTGCCCCTTTTTCCTTTTCTGCACTTTACTTGTATCTTGTAGAGGTCGATGCACTCTGTGGTTTATATATAGCAGTTGTTCTTTTACCCTGCTTGTCTTTTCTTTTACTCTGCAGTTTGGCATTGAGTGGGCTGTGTGTGTGTGTACAGGTGCTTAGGAAAAGGCCTCCCCGAGTTATTGTGCCTTCGGCGCTGGTCGCCAGCCCCTGGCCTATGGAGGCGGGCTTGGGGTAGTTGCGGCTCGAGCCCGGGTAGGGTCGGGTCGTGACACTTGTTATCATATTCGTTAGAGTATTTAACTAAAATGATAAAAAATATTGATAACATTTATGATACATGAAATGATTTTGAGAGAAGAAAAAAAATATTTATATATAAAGTGATAAAAATATCATAGAATAATAATATTATATTTAATAAATTTTTTAGTACCCACAATTTTTTATTATATTTTTTAAAATGGATGAATTAAATAAGAAATATACTTTAAAATAATATATTTAACATTTGTAAAATTTTGGAAAATTTTAATAGTAAATAAATATTGGTTAACTATAATATTAATAAATTACTAAAGGGGTTTTCCATATATTTCATCTTCATGATCGATTAGTATGGTATAAAACATTTTTATGTCATGGTCATCATTATCCTTTGATAAATATTTTATGTAATAAGTTATCATATATAATTCTTCATCATCACGAACTATGTCATCACCAAAATACAATTTTTCTTAAAAACTTATAGACCACTATATATTTGTTGTATAAATAATATAGAATTTTTTCACATTTTTTGATATGATAAAAGGGTCATCCATGTATTCCATTTTGTTTAGATCTACTAGTGTCATAATGAATTCATCATATTTAAAACATTTTTTACCCACAACTCATTTACTATTGGACACAAAAACAAAAAAATTAATTTAATCAATATCTCATATTTATATATATATTAAAAAAATAATATGAACTTGATATAGAGATTTGGTTTTTTCATTTTTCACTAAAACAATTCTTTGCTTCATTGGAAACTAATGTGGTGTTAATTTGTACAATGCTATTTTTTCCTCACATTTAGTATAAAATATAGATCTATAAATTTTATACTTGAAACATGTTAATAATTTTAAAACTTGATCTACCCATTAATAACATCAATTATTTTGATTCATTATATCTACCATGAATAACCTATTTAAACAATGGAAAAAAATTTCTTATAATTATTTAGTACCCACATATATATATTCTTTGGATAACATTGTTTTGACACATTAATTATATGAATGTTTGTTCTATGTGTTATTTAATATACATAAAAGTACCTATGTTACTTTTTCACCTATCATAAACTTTATGTTTTATTCATGGATCCATTTTCCAAAAAATATAACTTATTTATGGTGAGGTTTAGGAAAACCAACATTCTCCACTATAAACAAGTTGTATATTAAAACTCTTTCACCTCATTAGAAATATAACTCTAAATAATGGAGGCTTATAGTGAATAAATATTCATAACAACCACATTTAATAACTTCATATACCTTTTAAAAGGGTACATCCAACATAAATATAAGCGACAAAACATCTCTGTTTATTTCACCAGTTAATCTATTAAATGTTTCATGATATAAAAAATATGATGGAAAGTAAATTTCTAGTAAATAAATAATATTCATGGTATCATTATCCAGATTTATCAATGAATTATATCCCATTAATGTTTTTTAAATATAATTAAATAAATAAAACAACTTGTTGATATTAAATCTTACATGGATGGGTAGTATTCCATATAATACAACTGGTAAGAGTTTTTATATCATAACATGTCAATCCTGATATTCCACACCTATTGATTTCAAATATTTTATAGAAACTAATTTTTTTAATTTTAAAAAATAACCCTTATGAACTTTTATACCACAAAGGAATGGGAAAATTTTTATAATTGTTTACATTTTAAAAAGGACCCTAATGAAATTTCTGAGTAAACCCAATACTGAATTTAAACCATCCTTAATCTTTCCACTAATATCTAAAATTGTTTCAATCAAATTTTCACAAATATCATTGTCCAAAATTTTCAAAATAATGTTATGTTTGAACTTATGATATATAATATAGTTTAGATCAAAAAATGTTCATAATTTCTTTCATATATTTATATCAATACTAGATCTTTATGTATTTCCAAATTTAACATTAATGTTTTTCACCCTATCAAAATATTGATTTATTTAAAAATTATTTGGTGTAATATCTAACTTTATTAATTAGTTTAATTTCATATTTAATCATTGAAAAGAGTGATATATAGATAAGAAACTTTTATGTCACATGCCTATTATTTTACTCATATGTTGTAGTTGATAATTTGGAATCCATTCTTTGAAAATTTGAAAAACTTTTTGACCCATAACAATATCTTAAATTTTTGTTATTTTTAAAAGTCACATATACTGAGTATAATCATTAGATTAAATTGAAAATATTACTTTTTATATAAATTATACACTCTCATACCTTACTGCCATAAGAGTTTCAAATCATACATAATTATTGACATGTAAAAAAAATGGTTTTTGGAGTTATTTTGGTCCATATTTCATTAAACTCAACATGAAATATTTTTACATCATTCAAAATTAAGGAGATAAGTTTTATATTAGCGAAAAAACAATCAATTAAATATATTTTATTCTAATTCTATGATATAGATACATTCCATATGTTAACCATAAAATTATGAGATTGCTATCTTAAATTTGAAAAGAAAGAATTTACTTATTAATTTTTTAGACAATCTGTTGGATAAGGTAATTTTATATTATATATTTACTCATCTACACATATTCCTAAAATTTTGGAATCATTTGACTTTGTAAATAGTTGTTTCAATTGGGAACTTATAGAAATATACCAAATTTCTTCAGTATGAGTCTTGGTACTTGTCATAACACATAAATCAACTTATTATTTTTCATTCGAATTATATCATGATGTACCATATTTAGAACACTCTTACATAATATTATTTCATATATTACTCATAGTAATTGGGGAATATATCTATATTATTATAAACCAATATCATTGGGTATAATATTTTTTCATATTATAATGTTAAGGTAATATCATTGTTTTCAGAAAATATTTTTTTTAATAGTTGTATAAAGTTCATAAAATTATTTTCACTCCAACCATTTTGAGAATTCAAGTTAACTAATTTTATCATTTTTTATAAAATTATAAATTCCATACAACCTAGATATTATGGATTTTCAAAATAACTCTATAGGTTCTCAATATCTATTATTTTCTAAATTACATCCACTTCAATATAATGAATCATTTATTTAATTTGATAAAAAGTATCATATTAACAATCTTCATCATTATAAAATATTTAATTCTACCCAATTTCACCATGTTATTTCAAATTATTGTACATCATACTAAAATAATTTCAAATTAAATGATCATTGATTTCGCAGCTTTATAAATTTCTCATATTTAAGTATTTAATTCAAGGATAGAAAAACATGCTATTTTTTAGAACATTTCTTTTGGAAACTATAGAAAATCACCATCCCCTCCCTCATACACACAACATGTCCATTGTGTAGTGATCTAACTAAAATTAATTATCACCTATAAAATTTTATTGTATTGAATCTAAGTTATAGGATTTTAAATTTTAGACTCAAGTTTAAATTTATAAATAAAAAACATTATAATAATTTATCAAAAAGATATAAAAATGTAAAAAACAATTAAAATAATATAAATAATAAATTTTTTATATGATTAAAAAATAAAACAATATTTATATGTCATGAGTCTCATTATTTTTTATTTATAGAGAATGAAAAGAATACTTGACAAATAAAATAATTTAAAAATTAAAAACAAAATATTTTAAAAAAGAAGAAAAATAAATAAAATATTAATAAAATATTTCATAAATAAAAGAATAATATAATATTTCAAAAACAAATAGAACAATAAAATATTTTAAAAACGAAAAAATATATAAATAATAAAAAAATTATCAAATAGAAACATAAAAAACACTCATTCACACCACCGACACAATTCAGAACCCTAGAATTACCACTCAAAAACACTAAAAACAATGAAAAAGCCCAATAATTATGAAAATATACAATATTAGTTTGTTCAAAAACACTAGGGAAAACAATTCTAGTAAAAAACCGAAAAAAATAAAAAATAAATAACCTGATATTTTTCAGTTTTCAAAAAAGAGGGTCAGAGGATGGCAGAGAGAGGTCTATGGTGGTGATGTATGGTGGTTGATAGTGGCTGGAGGATATTGGAGGATAGGATAATTGATAATAGAGAGTCATTTTTTGTTTTGAGAGATAAATCCAAAGGGTTTTGATCAATTGAAATAATAAATATCACACACGTCATTCCAATTTTTTAAATATTTTTGAAGTTATTTATTACTATACCTAACATAAAAAATTGTTTATTTCATTTTTTATTTATATTTTTTTTAAAAAAAATTCTATATTAAATTTCTAATAATGAATTTCAAAATCATTAGTCATTTATATTTTACATCGAATAAAAAATAATACATTTAAAAAAACCATTGATAGCATTGGTAATAAATAACTAATTGTATAAAGATATTTTTTTTATATATTTTTTTATGCGGATACCTACTCCAAAAATATGTTCATGAAACATCCCATAGTCTCACCCACCACTAGTGATATTATAAACTCATATCTATATAAGTGAAATGATTGGATCCCCTCACATAATCAAACACGACATCTATTTGAGGATTTGGATACTACATCATGAAGGTTACATGGTTCTACCTCTGATCATCCAAACATAAAAATAAATTACCATAATTCTTATTGGTGAATATAATAGAGTTAACCCAATGGAAATTGGTAGATTTAATAAATCAATTTACCTAAAGGTCATCTAGCTTTAACTTTATCTCTCTAAGCTCATTCATAGACATCCTATATAGTGGAATTTTTATAGACTTCAAACCCAGAACAAGGTCAATCTTAAACTCGGCCTCCATCTCGAGAAATACACCCGTGAAATCCCTTGAGATAAAATATAAAAATTAATTTACATTGAGATAAAATACCAACTATAATGCATCCTCTTAAACCCCAAATGGAATTCTAGAAAAATTGTTATTGATCAAACCCATCTAGTGGTAGTCAAGTCCCAAGAGGCCAGTCTATAAATCTTACTCATCAACAAAGGTATAATATTAACCCTAAAATATATGTGAAGGATACCCAATAATGATATATGTCTATTTTTATTAGTTAGTGATTAAAATAATATACTCTATGTATCACATAAATAATTTACATCTCTAACATTAAGAAGTCCATGATATTCTTATAACTTCCAAACACAATAGTGAATCACGAACACCTCAGAATACCCCCGGATTAAACCTTAATAGTGTATCAATGGCCATCAACATCATAATATACTCCTAAACCAAAACTAAATCACTAACCAACTAGAAAAAATTGTATATCAAGAATAAACCATATCAAATAAAGAAAAATCCAAGTTAAATTAAAGAATGATAGTACCTTTTGTTATTGATGATCCATATCCATGATTAAGAGGGGTCTTATTTATCACATAAAGCTTGCATGAGCATGAACCCTGGACCCTAGACATATATAAACCCTATAGGTACCCACTTTTATAATGTTTCTACCCTTGCCTCTAGGAACCATGTCTTCCTTTATTTCATTTTTGACAACATAAACACTAACTACCACAATGAGAAGACTTCCCATGCCATGATCTTGACCCTTGAGCCTATCCATTACCATTCCCTCTTCCAATATAAGAAAAATTATGAATATACTGTTACATATTTCGTATATGTATAAAAACACATTACTCCATAGGTGGTTAGTGGCATTGAAATCAAATATACCCCACCCTACCACACTAGTAACACTTAGGTAGTGTTTTATAATTTTGAGGGAAGAGACGAACCATTACTTTAATTTTCTTATTGATCATACCCCTAGTGAGAATCATTAAATTTCTATTTTCAACTTCTAGGTGTTCCACTCATGGATCCCAAAATGGATCTAAATTATTATGGCACAACCATTTTAAAAAGTTTTTTCTTAGTAATGAAGACATAGATTACAACCTGAATTAAATTATTCTTATAAAATATATTCACCTAAACTAATTTTATATTCCTAAAACCATCCTCAAATCATCCAACCATAGTGATATAATTACCCACTAAAATAGGTAAAAAAATAGGATTTGTGAAATACATTATGTAATCCATCACTATAATCTCCCTCTAGGTGAGATTCAAAAAATCCCTAGCCCGCCTTTACTTCAATATTTTTTTAAAAAGTTCTCTATAAAACAAAACTGGATATCATCATAGGGAATCCCCTCATGTTGGTTTTCCTAGATTACCACAACCCTCCAATGTTTAGTCAGATTGTACAATATATGCATAGAAAACTTCAATCTCATCTTAATTGGTGTCTAAATCTGATCATATATAGTCTATATATAGTATATTAAGAACTCATTAGCCTATAATTCCCCCTAATACATAAATATATTCTAATGTTTTATATTCTACTATTATGTTAAATCATACATGGATGACTCATCTCATAGATCCATGTGATCCATTGAATATATAACATAAAGAAGAATCTCTAGAATTTACACATTCATAGTAGGTATTGGAGTAATAGGGGGTGTTGAAACCACTACTAGTTTGAGAAGATCTTCCTTACCCTCTTGGAACTCCATTTGAGTTATTTATGCTAGATTATTACTGAAATTCTAGAAACATAACTCAAAAAACATATATCATTCATGGAATATGGAAATCAATAACAAGGATCACACCCCACTACTCTAAACACCTTATCCATGGTCTTATATAACTCCAACACACTCTATCCCCACCTAGCCTCTCTCAAGGTTAGGTGAATAACACATGTAGGATCTTCATTATTAGTAATAAATCAAGAGTAAAAAAATTAATAAGTAACCATAAATTCAGTTAGGTATAATTCAATCAAAATTATATATAGGAAATATTTTTATAAAATCGTGTTTCAATTTTAAAGTAATGAACCCTTTATAGTAACACGATTATCACCTACATACAAGAAAAAAATGTCATGTGAATCCTATATTCCAAATATGATGCATATATATATATCTCCTCTTATTACCTTGTGCTAAGATTAAGACACTAAAAAATCACACACCATATTCCCTTAAAATCACAAAAATAATAAAATTAATAAACTAAAAATAGTAGTATTAGTCCTTGGTAACATGGAAATTTCCATACAGGTGTCATCTAGGCACAATCACGAGGTCCATAAAAACTTCTAAGCATTCTAATCTCTATTTACCATGTCCAAAATATTTGAAAAAATAAGAAATAATGCTCTAATAAAATTTTAATTCATTTGAGTAGTTAATATGAATAGTAATAAAAATAGATTTGTTTCATGACCATTGGAATAAGTCCCCATATTCTAGAGTCCACAGAAAAACACTGAGGGTTTATATGAAATGGGAAAAGATTATACACTATATAAAATAACGATAAATATCAATGTGTACAATGATAAATCATCATCCACAATAATTACATAATATCGAAATTAAAACTATGAACCAACTATAAAATAATATTACATTAATAAAAATATCTGAACCAACATGAAATTATACAAGAATATATACAAAATCAACATCACCTAATGGATTGATCATATATAGTAATTCTAAATCAAATAAAACTATAGAGTTATAAAATAGAAATTGGATCTTATTATCTACCTAAATTCATCTACCAATTCATCCATTAAACTTTCTCATCTATCTATTTTTAGTCCCATGTCCATACTTGCTTCCCTAACCATAAGGTATGCACGTCCACCAAGGATAACATATTTTGTGTGTGAAAAATACTCAATAGAAAATGACCAATGTTGTCTCCAAATAAATTCATTATATAAAATTTCATGAAAAATATTATATTATATAATTATAAAAACAATAAATACCTATCAAACCATAAATAAATAGAATAGATACTTATTTTGTGACCATACTGACTTTATCACATGTTAGTATTGGTCTGAACTTGTCTCCCCTAACCTAAAAGGTTGATGTGGATTATTCCCATTTATCTTATATCGAACATCCTAAGACATGAGTTTCTATAACCATCAATTATCATAATAATAAAAAATCCCAAAATTTACTTTAAATTACATATAAATTCCTACAACCATTGATTCTCGTATACTTTTTTGGCATAGGGTTAAACTCATTACAAAAATTCCATGAGGTAATGGACATGGTGTCCCATTCACTAACCAATTTCTTGAGTGAATTCGTATTATGTCCCATCCTATATCCAAGATTCTTAATTAGTGGTAAAATTGTCCCATAACATTTTTAATACTATGATGGATTGGAATAGTTTACAACCCATGACCTTGATAAGAAAAAATGGATATTGTGTCCAATACAACTTCTATGTTCATGGTGTTGTGTCATAGCATCCTACTCCCTTAACATATACATGCATTAATTGATAAAAAATCCAGTACCATTTCGATATGCAATATGAGTTAATATTGAACCCAATTTCATTTCATAATAATTATTATCTTGGTTCACATACACACAACACCTCATTCCAATTTGTAACCCATGGCCTCACACAATCAATACATTACATTCAAGGCTGAGAAATCTATCACATATTTCATAATCAAAAAAGAGATAAAAAGCCTCAATAATGTGAAAATAATATCACAAGGCTATCCCAATATAAACCTCTCATATATATGAGATATATGTCATTAATAGATACTCCAAATATACCTAGAAACATAATCCAATGAATAATATAAATAAGGACATGCCTTGTGGGTTCTAATTTCATGAACGGCAACAAATACTATTTCAATAATTTTAATTAGAATCTATTCAACCTATAAAGAAACAAATTTCAGTCCTAATCCCTAGAATGCTCACACTCCCCCAACAAAATACATATTAAATGTTATGTGAAACTAAAATAAATTGATGGGAAAATATAAATACCCTAAACCTCAACATTATAGGATCAAACTCATCTAATTTCACTGATTTATTTGGCTATAATACTGATAAACCCCACAATCTAGATGAAAACACCAATTTGGGGATTTTAGTTAAATAAAATCAATTTATTGAGAGAAAATTGGAATAAATGAAAGAGAAATATTTTAATATCTTCTAAAATCCAACACATTGATTGAAAATTTATTTGGATAAAAAAATAGTACAGATATCAAGTTGAATGAGTGAAAAAAATGAAAGAGTTATGGATTGTTCATGTGGCCTAATAGAGGAGAAAGAAGATAAGGGATTTTAGTTGTAATTCCCTATATAGAATCAACCAAAGGTAACCCTAGTCTAAGGACCATAAGATCTACGGTGTGCCACCCTGTACACTACAGGTTTTTGACTAGAGCTGAAAGTCTATAACCATCGTTAGGGAAACAATAATATTAGTTTCATCACATATAGTAATAAGTAAATTGTAGAATACTCATATGAAATTTATGTTAAAGGAATTATTGCAACGAAAAAACCATCAATAACATATAATATCAATATGGTATATCAAAAATGTGTCATTGGATAATATTTATACATAGATACATCAAGGGTCACCCACTAGGCCAACTAAGAATAAAATATATAAATACCCAAGGATATAATTAGATACATGTCTCTGAACACGAGTCCCAACCGGGACCCATTTCCCAATATCCATCCAATTACCCTAGTTTGATCCTCAATACAATATGATACATAAAACTAAAATGTATAATATGCATGGACATTGGGGTTACAATAAAATTTTATAGTATAAAACCCAATAGGGAGATAACTACACACCCATTATATAATTCATCATATATAGTACATAAATGTATAGAAAAATAAATCAATCATTAGTATACAACATGTAAACAATCATGTTAGATCATTGTGTTATAACTAAGACACCACGACACCTAACCTCACCTACATTGGACAATTAAAATGAGTGAATTCATATCACAACATAACTAAACCACAATCCCCATCGATCAGGTCATATAACTATAAACATGTCTCATCTAATACCATATATCTCATTGCAGAGTCTCATAATTAGTCCCAAACTCATATATAGTCTCATATTTCAACACTCTCACATAGGGTAAGGTTTCACACCACATCTTAGACTATCACCCTCTCACTTAGGGTGAGGTCTTATAAAAAATTCATACCACAAAACGTAGGAAGTAGTATACCACTACCCTATCACGTAGAATAAGGTATCATGCCACAACCCACTCATTCAAGATGAGGCCACATCCCTAGTACTTTCACCTAAACCCTCTTATTGGGGATAGGTTTAATATAAATCTCATACATGCACTCTCTATCATAGGGTGAGGTCTTATACATTCATTTTAAAAAGTTTCATGCTCATAGTAAGCATAGAACACAAAAATGGAAGGAAATCCCATAGATATTACCCCATCTAGTGGCATACAAATCCCCACCTACCTCTATATTAAAGGGTGTATTATATAGATCAGCCTCACATGAGTTGATCAGACTCATCATCCAATTGTATCATTCAAACCATAGATACATAATACTTGTAATAGTCCCTGGGTCTTAAGTAAACCCCATCTCAAAGTCCCAACCCATAGGTCTTACATGGATAGACAAGACACTAATCCTTTCACTCAATCCATGCACTACCCCATAGGGAATCTTGAAAATCAATAACATCAAACCCAACCATAGTACATTTATAGTACCAGTCCACTCCTTTAGGTTCCCCACTAGACATATAGTACCTAACCCAACATTCCCAATTCACTAAGACCTCTTGTGACAAACTAGATCAATACAACCCACTATATTACCGAGTTGACCCACCATAAGGCCCAGTGAGCATTCATTCCATGGGTGGTAAAAGAATGTTGATGGTATCAAACATGAACAATGGGAATAATTTCAGCCTATAAATCCATTAAATAAAATATTTTACTCCAATTTGGAGTCTAGCATGAGGTATCCCAAGTTAGATATCCACACTAAAGTAATAAATTTTTTCCAAAATAAAAAACCATACAAACATGGTATACATATAGTTAAATAAACAAAATCCATACATATTTCACAACTAAAAATGCAAACATATACTAGATATAGAAAATAATTAACATAAAAAAGAATTAAATGCATTATTAATTGAAATATACAATACAAAATGATAACAATAGGTTTTGAACACAATAAAAACAAAAACACTTCTCATAACTCGTAGTCACCACCTGATAATCAACTCACCCTAGTTATGAAGAAGGATACACCACCAAAGGAATTAGTACCTTTAACTATACCTAAAATAGAAAAGATATGGTATATATACACCTGATTGGTGTTTTCAAGGTGTGAGGAAATTGCTGATATGATACCACCATAAATCTTCATAGGTCTCTTTATAATTAAAGTAATTAGTATGAATTTAAAATAATTTTTGAATGTAATATTTCTTATATAATTAAAAAACCAAAATTAAATTAATCTTGGATTTTCAAAATCTAATGAAATAAAAAATGAACGAGAGATTGTTAAATGAAAAATATCAAGAATTAAAATAAATTAAGCATCACAAAATAATATAAAGGAATGTATAAAACATGAGACGATAAAAATACTTGAACATGGAATAACTTGTGAATTTAACCTCAGGTCAAATAAATGGTAAACTAAGTACCACTCAATTTAAATACCTGATAGCCTAAATTGAACCTAATAGACTAGACCTCATCATACCATTTCCTTCATTGTGTGGAATCCATTTCATGGAGATAAATAAAGACTTGGGGTATTATAAATTTCATAATCTAAGATGGTGGAGCACTAATACTAATAACCCATGAAACTACACAAGGATCACATGTGTATCTCATAAAAAACCAAATCTCAAAATAAATTTATCAACAAACTGATCATAATAAAAAATTCATTCTCATTTGAGAATTTTCATAGAATAAATTTCAACAATCTATGCCATATTGGCATAAAACCAACAAGTCTTTATGACAAAATAAATAAAAAACAATTAAATCCTTATTTCCACAAATAATTACCCTTCTAAATTTCTTATAAAAATCAATTTAAATAAAATATCCCTAAGGGGGATTTTATAAAACACCTTTCATTTGTGAGAGAAATATTTTTCAATATAATATATCATAGTTATTGAAAACCACCAATTTATAAAAAAAAATCAAGAAACATTAATTTCTCCTAACAATCACTTCTTTCTAAACACGACCTAGGAGTTGATGATAGCATCATCAGTCCCTACCCTTCCTGATAGAGAGGGACCTCAGTCGACATCCACATGGGACTGCCTTTACACATTCATTCCATTTTCTAACATAAAATCTCTTACCTATTTTCCATCCATTACTCTTATCCCTAAAGTAAAAGATTTTTTTAGAGTTTTCCACTTATGTCAATCTCAGAATCACAATTTACGACTACCAAATATTACCTTATCATGATACTGGTAACACAATTCAAGAATTAGCGACCTTCAATGTACTCATTTGACAAGTTTTTTTTATTTCATAGGTTATGTAGGATCGAGAAAATGTTAACATCCTTGATTATAGGAACATAAAGGTCCAATTCACATTAGAGATTGATATGATCCAAGACTAGTCCAATATGCCTCATTTCAATAATGAATATCATTTTGTCTTTTTCAAATGTCCAGATGAGTTTTACATGAATCATGACTCCCCAACTATGGTGCTCTAGGCCAGTTTTCCCGAACTCTAAATTTCCTTATAGAATCCCTCAATTATCCATTTATTCTGTAATTTTGTTGGTAGATTTACTTTCTCTAATAGTATAACAATATTGTTTCCCATCCAATCTAACCATGAATATATGTTGAAGTTGATGATTCATGAAGGCTAGTTGAGTTCATTTGGATTGTGGTAGGGTAATAATTACAAACAAAACCTATTATCTTTGATACATGGGTTGATTTCTATTCATCCTATAATAAGTTGGGAAACGAAAGGCAGTGTGTAGGTGTGTGTTCAAGGAAAACATCAAGATGAAGGAGGCGGATGGGTCAGGTCTTGGTGATAATGGTCTGACACTTGTGTATAATGACTTTTTTGAAGGAACAAATGGATGGGGATAGTAATGTTGCCTCCACTCTGAAGGAGTCATTCCCGAGGGAGCCTGATTTGAAGGTGGTGGATGTATATGTCTGGTTCAAATAGTATTTGGCATATACCAACTTAGTTATTGAAGTTATAATTGTCTTAGAAGAGATATAGGGTTCATTTACTTCATGGATGCTATTTTTTGAAATTTTTTCTTCCATTTTTGTCACCCATAGGGAGTCTTAGCTGATTAGAAATTAAGAAAACATTAAGGGGGGGGGGTACCTACTGGTTGAGGAAGAAAAACCATCCCTTGATGAAAAAGGCTTGAATTTAACTTCTAGATTAGTGGACCGGGTTCATTTGATAGGTTTGTGGAAAGGAACAAGGGGTTTAAGGGTGTGACTGAACTGGGTTCATCAGACCTATAAACCGTCATCCCAATTGTCTCATACTACTTGAAGTTTTTGTGAATTGGATTTGTTTCAAAACCAGGGGTGAGGTGGAAATTGACATATATTTTGGACCATATATTTTAGGATAAATTAATTAAAGTCCTCTCTAACACTAATGAGGGATCCGTGACGTCACCGAGTAGGCTAATCCCAAAAATGGAAGCTCTGGTGCCAATTCTAGGAAACCGATTCAAAGGAATAGATGTCCAAGAATTAGCACAAGTCCCATAAAAGGAAGAATCCAGTGATAACATATTCAACCGGCTCACAGTTGATAGTTTTGAGGTAATTTAAGGGATGATACTTCATAACCCAATGACAAAGAAAGGGAAAAAGGGAATCATAGACTCAGAAAGATACATTATTTCTAAGGGGGAAAATATCAAGGGCAAAAAGACTATTCATAGTTTCCAAAAACTAATGAAAAAATGGTCATCCAAAAGGCTGAGTATAAAATGGTTCTTGGATAAAAAATATTGTGGAGGACCAATTACATAAGAATATAATTAATGTGTAAGGTGGAGAGATAATAGAGGAGTATGGAGGTCTTAAGGGACTAGAGAGGACCAGTGACAAGATGAAAGTTCCACCTCCTAAATTAGGGCCCATTTAGAGGGGAACATCACAAAGGAAAGATTCAGAAAATGAAAAAAATACATTGAACTCATTCTTCTAATTAAGTAAGAATTACAATGAGTTTTCCAGATCAAGGAAAAAAATAAGTATGTAGAAAACATTTATGATAGAATCATCCAAGTTGATCTCAATGAGGATAAAAGGGTCTGGATCAAAAAAATAACACATTTTTGAATAAGGCATTAATAGAGGGAAGATCAATGTGGAGGAATATATCTAGACTTGGGACAAGATGGCTATTAATTTTGAATATCTTATTAAGAACACTCATAATAAAAAGGTAATTACACTTCACTAGATGATTTATAGTGTGTCCAATTATAATAATTAATGTTTAATCTTTAATGATTTTGTGTCTTCTTTATGTTTTTCATGAACTTGTAGTTTTATCTTGTATGGTTTCCTACTTCTTTTAGATAATTAATATTTAAATAAAAATTAGATTTTTAGTCAAAAAAATAAAATAAAAAAGGAATCATAAAGAATAGATAGAACAAAATGCATAGAGTTTTATACAATAAATTAAATAATTATTATATTAATGATTTGAAAATTAAAGTAATAACGGTATACTAAAGGAATAGATACTGTGGGGAAACAAGTATATAATATTTTGAATCCTTATTTATTTCTTTAAATAATAAAAAATTTGGGGTAAAAAAGATCCCTTATAAAACCATATAGACTATTGAATTTTAGATTAAAACATACCCATTTCATTAAAATATCCACCATAGACAACTAGGGTAAAGTATAATGAACAACATAGAAGGAATAGTGAAGAGAAGAAGGGAAAAGTGTAAATGATGAATAAAAGAATTTTTTCCTTAAACAATATCACTTAGATTCAAATGATAACACCATTTAATATTTAGGATATATAGTCTATTATTGAGGGAATCCTCTCAAAGGGGGTGGGTTTAAATAGGGGTCCAAATGGGGTTAAAATGAAAAATGGGTAGAAAAATAATTTCATGTATAAATTTATAGGCCTTTTGTAGGGTTGGAAACCTAGTTTGATTCCACATTTATTTTACTAGATTTAAATTATTAAAGAATTACCATTTTTCTTATTTGATACCATCAGTTCTTGCTACTAACCTTGGGTGTCTTGGAATGCACTTTGGGCTTGTATTGGTCTAGCTTGTTTGACATGGTAGGTTGACCTTGGAGACTTCCTTACACATCATTTGTTCTAACTTATCTCAATAAAGATCCACATATTTGGTGTATCCCTTTCCCTAAATCCAACCTACATAAGATTTACATCTCAATAATAAAATGTATCTCATATTCACATCCTACTCCCTTGGGAGCCCCACCTTTAGGAAATTCCATGTCGTTTCTTTATTTTCACCAATTTCTAGAAGGATCACTCTGAGAAATTGAAAAATTTTCCCATTATATAATCACATTAATTTTTCCATACAAATGGCTCACCTTGGATCAATAAACCAATTTTCAATAACCTACTCTTTCCTTTTAAGGATTTTTTATGGTTCCAAGTATATTTCTACAAACATTTTCAAAAAACACAAGGAAAAATAAAAATACAGACTATTACCCAAGGTACATAGAATCCAAGAAGTTATTAACCTACTTTATTATGATTTACCAAGAGAATTTGTAATTTAAACCATATTCTAGGACCTCTTTGGGGTCCCTTAAGTATTTTTTATGTAACACATCCCTTGGCGGAATAGTTGTTGGACATATCTTAGATATTCCACCCATTCTTGGGAGATTCAAAACTTCATAAAAAGGCTTAACCTTATCCCAAATCACCTATCAAAACTCAACTGAACCTCCTTATAGATTTCTCATACATGTAACTTGAGCCCCAAGTTAGAGGCATGAAATGAACAAGTATACCCATGATTTGTTAAGTATTTAAGGGACCACCAATATCATCAAAGGAGATACCTTACACAAGTAAAGATTAACCAAACCTTGCTAAATAACACCCCAAGAATCACCACATTACCAATACGTAATCTCATATCATGCAACATTATCAATTAATTATAATAATTTATTATTAATTATTCAATTAAATCTAATGAGTTATAACCATCATAATCAAATAGATTGGCCTCCCATTGATGAAACCTCAATCTACGACATGACAATGACCCATAGAATGTCTCAAACATTCTTATAAACATAATACCCACCACAAGAAATCCAACTAACAACCAATTTATAGTTAATTTGGTGATAGCAATAATAAATTCATCAAAAAATATTCCTCTATAAAAACAGTGAGCAATGTGATACATTTCACCTTTATTGGAATCATCGATACAACACACACTAAATCACCAACATAATGGGATGATTCTACCATAATATAGTGGAATCATCATCAAAATTATAATAAAAACAAGAAAAGTCATAGGTAAAAGAAGAATGGATAATAAGTGGAAATAAAGAACTTACCTCCATAGATAAAAGAATACTCCTTTGAGTTTCATGGATCTAGGGGGAGGGAAGAAGAATTAATGCATTGGGGGAACACCCTGATGGTTCAAATATCTAGTAGAATAGATGCATTAAGGGGGTTTTAAATAAAGGTAGTGTACTTATTATTTTACCCTATTCTAAAAAAACAAACCCAAACCCTACTATGTACCAGACCAACTAGTATAGGGTGAAAAATAGCTAAAAGATACCCGAAAATGGTATACTGATTATTGAAAATCTAATACAAGGTTTTTACACCCCAACAATACACACTATGCACTCAGTATAGAAAAATTGAGTACTCAGAGCCTCTATAATACTTCTAATAGTAATTGGCCACCCCAAACCTCCTATGAATGGATACCAATACCCAAAACCCACAAAATCAAATATGAATACCTCTATGAAATATGTAAATAATTGAAATTGTAATGAATGTATGAATTTTCAAAATAATCATGATCTAGATCTCATAATTAAAATTTCATATGAATTTCACCAACCTATAATGATTCAATTCCTCATAAACTCTCCACCATAGATTTTATGGTCACTAAGAAGCATTATGTTCAATCCCATTATTTCAAATCAGACTATAAAATCTTAATTCTATCACTCATTAAATATTTTTACTAGTCATGTATTCACCACATATAATCCAAATCTAGACCAACTATCTCTTCAATAAAAACTACTAGACTGATACCCAAATACAATAATCCTCATTTAAATGACATATCTCATTCCAAAAAAACCTTCCCATACTTAGTAAAGGATCAAAAGTGTGATTTGGTTATCTCTTTCACAAACTTCCACAAAAAGGGGTACCAACCCACAATGATACGAACTCATGATTCACATAATAATGCACCAAATAGGAAAAAATCATGAAAAACATTATCTCCATTTATACTAATCATCGAATATACTATTCATCATCCAAAAAATGAGATAATAGAAATCACCACCGTAGATGGATAATCAAATTTGGTAATGTTTCTAGAATATATATTTCTCATCATACTTATATCATATTCATCACCAAATTAATTAGATTCAATTAATATCCAAAAACCCAAAACATAAATCAGTTCCCTACCAAATTAAGGGATAGTCATCAAAATATTAGTTTGAAACTCCACATCATAAGATTTTCAATACCGTCATCCCGGGGATATAACCATACCAAAGCACCAAAATCCAAATAAGATTTTACTTATATGATACTTTATCATAGAAAACTTAAAACCATGACCCAAAACTATAATCTGTGTTCATATAATATCAAGTTATCCCACAATATGTCTTTTTTGACTAGACTGAACCTTGGTCAACACTACCAATCAGTGACATGCACAGACCCTAAAGCTATATTAACTTTTCACAAGGGAAAATATGAACTCATTACAACATCCCTCTATTAAAATAAGTGATTTATAAAATAACACCTTGTGTTTTACCTCTTTATCCCTTATAGATCCTAGAAATCAATACTAATTATTGGGACCACCCGAGTTGGTGATTTTCCATTAATCCATCACCAACTAGTGGTGCTCTACTAACCAGAAGCCTTACTTCCCTTTTCAACCAACTCACACAACTATAATTATTACTTATGTGTAATCCTAGTACCAAAATCTCTAATGATTCACAAACCCTCACTTTCCTGATTGTCTTGCCAAGAACTACCCATTAGCGATGTTCCCCCAACCATTCTTGATGTTTCTAAGAAAACTACATACTAATATTCTCTCATGAACACTAATATAAATACCACGAACATCCTTTTCTATGAATAATCCATGTCTTATTTATCCACAATCCATATTAGATCAAATGGTTCCTAAAACATCTATAGCCTAAAACCCATAACATCCCAAAACATGATTTTCAAATCAAGTTACATCACTTAACTCCTTAATACATCCATGCCTCATATGGATTTACATAGTTTTAGATATTCATATGATCTAATCCACACAAAAATAAACATTGGTATTTAATACAAAACCATGATCCAACTATAAATTAACCAATTTTTTAATTTCATCCTACCTATTATGAAGCACCGATAGTGTATTGATCCCCACACACTGATGAAAAAAACTAAGAACACCCAAAATCCTAATCCCACTATGCTCTAGTGTCACTATAAAATCTAAATAATCTACCCATTATCCTCTCATCTAATTTTAAAACCACCCTTGAACCATTATCAATAATAAAAATACTCATTTTCATCACTTGGTTGAAAGATAATCAACAAACACATTATGGCCAACTGTAACAAGACTCTCTGATAACCATAACCACCCACCAACAAACTATAAGATTTTCATCTTGCATGTTCATAACTGAAAGTATCATTAATTAATAAAATTACACACAAAAATTGATATAATGGATTTAATTAGTTAATGATCCAAAAAATGTTATTTGAGAAAATTTCAAATAAGTTATTGTTAATTATTTAAATAATTATAACATATCCTATTAAAACGATTCCTAAAAAAAATTATTTTTATAACATTTTTTCAAAACCAATTTATACTTATAAAACTATTTAATTTTCAAAATCACCCATTCTCAAGAACGAGATACTTACAAGACTAAAATGATGCATAAGCTAAAAAAATGTTTGAAACAAAAACCCAGAGTAAAAATATAAAAAAATAGTTTTCCATCTAAATATCATACTTGAATCAACATCTCAAATGCAATAGTGAAAATAATAAACATAAATATTATCACTAGAAACATAGAATTTCCCTATAAGTGGTTTATAAAATCCCATTAATATGGTTTATATCATGTACTAACAGTAACCTACCTCTAAATACCATTACCAAATAGTATATCAACCAAAAATAGTTCTTTTATACAATTTTCTAATACCCTAACTAGAATCTCCCAATGGTCACCCTAGATGGAGTTCCACAAGACCTTAGGTGAACCTCCCAATATTGAAGAGGATTATAACTAGTTGTGAGAATCTATAACAATCATTGGTGATTATATACTATTAGTAATATCACATATAATAATAGATATATAATAAAATTATCATATTACATCAAAGTAAGTAGTATGAATTTAAACTAAAATCCAACCATAAATAATAGATATTATCAATAAGTTATATCAAAAGTATATCACATGTCAACATGCCTATATATATGTATCAAGGGTCACCCACCATGATAAAAAATTGTAAAATAATTAAAGACCCAAGAATACCAATGGTGACATGTATATAAAGCTAAACATCCCTTCAGTCTCTTCTCCTAACATCCTTCTAGCTACTGATATTGATCCCTAATATAACCTATGACCTTAAATTCAAATATAAGTTCTTCACCTACACTGGGGTGCTTATTAAATGTTTGAACATAAAATAATGTATTACAACACCAATGTGTAACTTATATACATTATCATATGCAGTTTATGAATATATCAAAAAAGAAATCAGATGATAATATATAACACAGAAGAAATTGATTCGGGCCATCATGTGATAAATAAGACATTATAACACCTAACCTCACTTAAGTTATCTGATTACAATGAGATAATTCATCTCAAAATTCATCCCTAACTCATGCCCCATTTCTCTTAGTAGGGACCTAAAACTGAGTCATGACCACTACCATCTCATATAGGGTAAGGTATTATACAATGTTAAAAACTCATATATAGTCTCATACTACCACCTTCTCCCTAAATGTTAGGATTTATACCATATCTCATACCATATATCACACCATCACCTTCTCATTTAGGGTGAAGTTTCCTAAACAATATTAGGGAACATCTCAACCCACCACCCACTCACTCAGGATGATCTCTCGTATGAATTAATATACTATGTTGTGTACCTACACCATAACACTCTGTGTGAGGTCTTATAGAATATCTAATTACAGTTCCCTCTCATTTATGATAGGAAAACATAATCAAGTCTTACACCTTCTGCATCACAATATGGTTGAGGTCTCATACAAACCTTATTCCCATAACATCTCATTTAGGATGAGTTCTCATATAATTCTCAACATCTGTTTTATATGAACAATTAAGATAGAAAAGAAAAATGGTTGACATGTCCAAAAATTGTCCCTCACATAGTAGTAGACACCCCCTACTAAGCTTTATATTAGAGGATGGACTATATAAATCGGCCTAAAATTTTATGTCCTACCTCTTAATTAACTCCTACTCCAAAAACCATAGTTTCATACCACTCAGGATTATCCAAAGACACTATGTCATTACCCACATATAGTGTTGAACTATATTTCATACCTAGACACATTGAACACTAATATTTTTACTCAATCCATAAACTACCTAACAATTCCACTCATAAACACATTCCAATATCAAATCCAAACCCTATAACCTTTTTTATATCCAACCATACCCTAAAGAGACCTACTGGATGTTCGGTACCCTTACCAACATTCACAATGCACTATTACATTAAAAAATCTAAGAAAAAACCATCTAAGTCAAACTAAGGGATATATAATTCACTCTGTAAAATCATCACAATGATTTTTTCAAGCTAACCAAACCCATATTACGTTACAATCCTGATCTCTCAGGAGCTCCATATTTAGGAGGGTCCATATCCCATATTTACATCCACCACATGACACTAAGAACACTCTGAGGAGTTCTCACTCACTCACTCTATATAATCACAAGAACATACCATGGTCAACATCTCATCTTGGTTTACTAAACCTAGTCCTAATACCCTACTATCTTTATTCAATTATGTTTCATGGTTTAAAGATTATTTCTATATCCTTTCAAATATAAATCTTAATTATGAACACCAATGTAATTTGATACTCATTATCCTGAACATTTAGTAGGTCAAAAACCAAATCACTTGTCCTAAACCTAGGTCATTTATAATTTATTATATAATAAAATATCGATTTGGTGGCCCTTATAAATTTCTAGATACTGGTACCAAAGGAAATATATTCCTTTAAATCTCTCTAATCTCTAACCCATTCTTGGTATATTTAAAAAATCACAAATAATCTTAACCCTACCCCAACTCACCTCTCAAAACTCACACAACCCTCCTCATCAAGTTCTCAGTCCAGGAACATCAGTCCTAAGGCACACACATTAAATGAACATGTATTCACATATATGGTTAAGTATTAAAGGGAATACCAACCTTGATAATTGAGATACCATCGATATCCATGATTTACCAACCATCATCCAAGAATCCACTATGATTTTTCATGCTCATAAGCCCCTATCTCATATCACATTTCATAATTGATTAATTACTAACATTTATAATAAATTAATAAATTCAATTCAAGGAGACATAATTTCAAAAATATCCTTGATTGGAATATCATGGATAAAACCTTGAAAATGGTATGAAAAATACCCATATAATGCCTCCAAAATTCATAGGAACAAAATCATCATCACCTGACATCCTATTAATGGCTAATTCCAATCCAATTTTGTGATATATCTTGATTAATCCACGGTTCGATGTACTTATATAAAAATAGTGGTAAATAAGAGGTATTTATCCTCCTCTTTCATCCTTAATCCAGTACACCATGTATCCCAAACATAAAGTAATGATACCAATATAGTATAGTTGACTAATTAATAAAACCATTCCAAAAACCAAGAAATATTAAAGGGAGAATATTATGGGAGAATAAGGGGAATGAGAGAGGGATATTACTTTTACAAATGAAAGAAGTAATTGATAAATTTCATAGATCTAAAGGTAGGAAGGGGAGGAAGAATGAATAGTTAGGGGAAACTCCCTAATAATTTAGTTGTTTGAGAGAAGAGACCCATGAACATGGTTAAAATTATGTTGGTGTAATTTTGATTCTGATCTCATCTAAGAAAACAAAGGTAGCCCCTATAAAGTAATTGGTGCCTACCACTCATATGTTAAATTTTAACTATCCGATCAGTGGATATTATAGGGGGACTTTACCCTTTGGATACACATTGGGTACCCATTGGAAAACCATTAGGTACCTTGTAGCTCCATGCTACTTAAAATAACAATGGGTCCATGTTGAATGTCATCTAATGTCACCTCATCACACAAAACCCTCATAATCGATTAAAAACAAATTTTAGAGACATTTAATCCTTTGGAATTTAAATTTGGGTCTGAATTATCAAAACACTTCATGCACCAAAGATAAAAAACTCAAATTTCCTCTAAATTCCATCGACCTCTAACGACTCAAATAATTAAATTGTTAAAATACAGGCCCCTAAACATATCAAGATAGCTCTTCAAATAGGAGTTTGAAGCACCCACTAAAATTTTTATAGACCAAAACTAAAATATTGGTAGGACATAAGGGTTCCAATAAATTTCCACTAAATTTCAAATGGTAAGGTAAGTAGCTACTTCCTATGCCCATATAATTCGGGTGGCCACCGATCACATTTTTAGTGGAAATAAAGTTATTTTTCAATGTTTTTCTAAGTAATTCCATAAGACACTATGAGATAGTTTTTTTCAAATAAATTTAATATTTTTGATAGTATTCATTACACATGAAACTAATTTTATATTTTGTTACATTCAATATTAAGTTTAAATAGAACATAACATATGATTAAAATATTATTATTTAAAAGGATAGTTATCACATAGCTATTCGAATATTGAGTATAACTAGGATTAAATAAATTTTGGAAATATATAGTTTAAACATGTATATAAAAGTAATTCTTTGGTGAACAATTAATTATAAATGAAAATAATAACTATTTAAAAATAAAGAAAATATTTTTCTAAAAACTATTTTTTGGCATAATGTTTTCGACATCAATAAAATAAACAAACCACTTTTGGTGAATTAATTGTAAAAATAATTATATATTATATATTAAATAAAATTTTATCATTTTTATTATCTATTTTCTATAAAATATATAAGAACCAGACCAATTTTATGCTTAAAACTATATTTTTCTAAAAAGAAGTTTTGTCGCATTTTTCCCACTTATATTAAAATTAAAATCTTTCAATTTTATATTTTTTTTGAAAGGATAAAATTATTTTTTAAATAATTATTTCAAACTAATCATAAGGTGATGTTTTTTATAATTTTATAAGATGAAAAATGTTATGATGAATAGTAAAAAATACTAGTTTTTGTTAAGAATTTTCATTTCACTTAAATATTTTAGAAACATAAAAAAATAATATGATTTTAAAA
This sequence comes from Viscum album, assembly GCA_963277665.1. Taxonomy (NCBI): domain Eukaryota; kingdom Viridiplantae; phylum Streptophyta; class Magnoliopsida; order Santalales; family Viscaceae; genus Viscum; species Viscum album. Next base: position 1,671,433,151 of record OY728158.1, read on the forward strand.
GAAATATTAGTTTAATTAAATATATATTAACCAAATTTAGATCACTAGAATAATTTTCATGTTTAATTTTTATACAAAAACATTTTTAACTTTTGATGATTTTCTGTTTGAAAACCTGCATTCTCATCGCGTCTCCTATATTAATTTTAAATTAAAAATTTTCACTTCAATGAATTTAATTTGAAAAAATGGAATTGATATTTGGAATCATTATTATATAATATAATAAACATAATTTTTTTTACCATAACTAATATGAAAAATTAAAAAAAATTATTTACCATGGTTAAGGTAAACGTGGGTTTACTGAGGGTTAAACTAAAAAGCTAAGGGTTAAAAATGACCCAAAACATGTCTAAATTCTATTTTATGGAAATTTTTACATTATATAATTATAAAGTTATAATATAGGATCAATTTAAATATTTTTTAATTTTAATTAATTTAACATTTTTGGTTCTTTTGTAGGATTTCCATGTAGATTATAAGTGGGTTCTTTTCTCCCACTTAAAATGGGCCACCACCACCCTATAGTTACTCACACCTCTGAAGCCATCTAGTTTTCCCAAAACCTACCAAAGTCCCTCAAAAAACATAATTTTACAATTTATATAGCTTATTTTAATTCCAAAATACCAACACTAGGATCTTTAATAAGATATCTTACATGGGTTCTTCTAAGTGAAGGTAATTCTCTTACCTAAGCTCCTTCATTTTTATTTATTATCTTTCCACCTTAATTAATATATTGAAACTGTTAATATAATAACACCATTATTTACAATATATTTTTATTTTAATATGTTTATGTAATAATATTTATAAATACCCACTTCCATAAAATTGGAAATGGAATCATCGACTGTGCGTATGGCGGACTACCACCTCACGAACCTATGTAGTTCATTTTTCCATCAACACCATTCAAGCGTAGATATAATTATGGATTTAATAAATTTATATTATATTTATAATATTATTATAATTATTTAATTTTAATATCACATATAACTTTTTACGTTCAATTTTATTTTAAATACGATAACATCGGTCATGTGTACAGCGAATTACCACCTTGGGAAGAGATGTGATTCATTTTTCACTTATGAATTAAATGGTAAGAAATGAGGATAAAATTAAGGAATATATGTAATATATTTAATATGGTATTTATTGTTTAAAATTAATATTTTACCCAACTCCTTACCCATACAATTTTTAAGTTAATGTTATCGTCACTTGTGCGTACGTATGACCTACTGTCTCCTCGAAGTGATGCAATTTATTTTCTATTTCTAACTTTCATAAATGGTTATAAAAATTTATATACAAAGTAAATATGATATATATGAAAATATTATCATTAGTTAGATTATATATAAATATATATATATATATATTATTAATTATAACAATAACTTTCATGATAAAACTAACATAAGAAAAACACGAAATTAACACACGAAACAGTGAAAATAATGAAATATTATTAACAAATGAGTGGTAAAATGTTTAAACAGTATCATATATGATATTATTAATATCATTATGGTTATTGAATATATTTTTAATTAATCTGTAATTACTATACAGGAGGTTTTCACACAAATGATGGAATTAGAACTTGAGGTAATAGATTTTCGTATCACTTTTTAATTATGTGAGACGCATGACATATTCTCCACCTATTTATTTACTGTAGTTTATATACATAATATATATGTATTTTATGATTTTACTACATAATAATATTTTTATTTACATATCCATTTTAGTATCTTTCATTCACGTGTCTTATAATTAAAATTTTCCAAATTGGTAATGATATTATATTACAGACACATCTTTTATCAGGATTGTTTATAATTTTTCTTCCCTTGATGAAATCATATGATATATATCTCAATAAACTAATGAATTTTATTATAATATGCACATATTTTTATAATAAATATTTCCATTTATTTTCCTCTATTTATTTACTCAATCATCCAAATAATTTTTTAAGAGAAATAATATTTATTTCTCTCTTCGGTCCAAACCCAATTTTTCATTCAAAACTACATTATCTAAAAATGTTTTAATTTTTTTTACATTAATCAAATGATTTATTAGAGACATTTTTACCCATGTATTACTTTTTAAAATTCTTTATAAAAGAATCTTCATGTATTTTCCAAAAAATGCCTATTTGGATTTTATAGAAAATGTGAAAGTAATTTTTTTTAACATATATAATATAAATAGAATTATTCACCGTCATGAGAAATAGTTACGTTGAAGCTTCATTTATAATCATCCAAGGTTAGTTTCAAATAAACTGATTTTTAAAAATGTTTTAATTTTTTTAAAAATAAATTATAATGGAAAATATATTTTCGAAAAGAAATGTTTTAAAATATATTTAAAGATTCATTTATAGTTTTCAAGGTTTATTTTCAAATAAAAGGATTTAAAAAAAGTTTTATTAATTGTTTTTTTAAATGTGGTTTTCAAAGAAAATTTATTTTACTTGTAAATTATTTCAAGTTTATTTCCAAAATAATTTTCATTCTAATATGACAACCTTTGATATTAATTTTTACCCACAAGGATTATGATCCAAGGGTATCATTTTTATTTTTTATTTGAATGGTTTATGTTTATGATGATAAGATGTTTATGAAACTTTTTTATCTTTTATGTGTTATAACATGATAAAATTCTTATCAAAACCACTTAATTTCTTTGCTTATTCTATGATGAAATGATTAAATGATTATGAAACTTGTCTCTTTTCTATAGGTTATGATACAATGATATGTTTACAAAAACCATTTGATTTCATGGATTATGATATGATAAATGTTTTATGATCTTACGGAACACATAAGTATTACTTTCATTATGTGATGGGTGGGAAAAATATCTAACTCTAATTAATTGGGAAAAGATCTATATCTCATAAGGTATACAAGACTGGAATAAGTATTGAACCTAATTTAGTAAGGTAATTTTTCTTCTATGATGGTTTTAGGAGTAAACCCATTCAACTTTGATATGCATTGTAACAATCCTTTAATAATATAGATATAATTTTCAATTCTTATGTGTACGCCAAAATTCTATGTATTATGCTAATGTAATGCTCTTGGGGAACATGTTTGTTGGTTCCTTTATGATTCATGTCTTATGAACATACAATATTTAATCCATGTATCATGATTATGATCTTTGATTTAAAGGATTTGGTTTTCAAATGTTAATATTGTGTTCTCATAACTTTATGCTCATTTTCTTCTTATGTGATAATTGATATCTCATTTTCTTATCCTTAATAAGAATCGAATCTCACCATTTCTTATGTTTTATTTCACCAGGTTATGAAGAAAGGTTTTAGGTAGAGTATGTTTGTGAATAGTAATAAAGGGGATGATATTTATTAGAGATGATTGAGATCTATCACTAAATTAGGAAAATTTTAACCAAGTCTCAAAATATAATAAACTATTATAGTCTTCAAGCATGTGTTTGTTCAAGTTAATTAATATTCAGATAAAAAGATGTAATATCTATGTATGAAAATCTTGGCTCACTATAATTAGTATCAAAGGAAAGGTTTAGTTAGCCTCATAAAACTAGTATAAGAAATAATTATTTAGATACATAGGGAAATTTATAAGGATATATCTAGGAATACATTTGAGGATATGTATATGGATGAATTTTTTTTAAAAAAAATGTCTTATCATTTAGGTAAATGATAGAGTGATCGGTTTACAAGAAATTAAATCCATTTTTGGATACAACAAGTTGATGTGTCTCAATCATAGATGTAATTAGGTGTAATAACTATATAAAGGGTGGATTGATATGGACTCGATAATCACATGTTTCATGAAAATATCCCTTACTACACATTTGGTTTGACACTCATAGGGGATATGCTTTGGAAAATAAAAAATAATTATGAACTATCATAAAGGATTTAAATAATGACCATGAATGGCCTAGTTTAATACAAAGTTTTCATTGATTGAAAAGTAGGTTTCATGATTTAGGCATACTATAAGTGTTGTTTCATGATTATCTAGATTCCCACAAAGAATATTCTTTCTCACACTATGATTTTTTGGTTTTAGTCCATGGCTGGAACATGAAGTAATCATGTTACTGTTGAGTGTGGTTAAAAATGAAATGAATTTTCTCCTAAGAAGCCAAACGTTGTGGGAGATGGAATGAAAAATATTGATTCTATTCTCACATAACTTTCTCAGGATATAAATCATGGAGAACTTACAAATGATAAAATTAGGGAACAACATTTTATTTATTCCTTCAAGAGAAAATTCCTAAATTCTTTTTGTGGTTATTCTAATCCACAAGTTACTGAGAAATGGATCATCACAATTGGAAAGATATTTTCCAATATCCAGTGTTTGGAGCATGAAAAGATCATTTTTTTATCTTTATAATTTAGAAGATATCAATGGTGTAATCTCATCATGAATACAAGGGAACATGATAAAATTTTCTCAAGGGAGTGGTATGAGTTTCAATACTTATTTTTCAATAAGTAATTTCATTTTATTCTTTACAAAAAATAGAGAAGTAATTCCATGATCTAAAGAAAAGGGCTGATGAATCCATTAGAAACTATGAGGAAAATTTTACAATACATGAAAGTTATGATTCTTGTATTATCATCCAACCTGAAAGTAAGGTTGGTCTATTTATCATTGACTTAAACTGAAGGTTGTGAATGGAGTTAACTAAAATAACATTCAATATATATGAAGAGATTTTCCAATATTCTATCAAGGTGAAAATTAATATTAGAGTTATGTATCAATATCATGGGTTTTATAATAATATATATATGTAATTTAAAGTGAAATCTAAAACCCATGAAGAGAAGTATATGAGCTTTACTTTGTGCTCATTGTGTGGGAATAAACAAGGAGGAAATTTTCATAAGAGGGTTAGAAAATTTTTAAATTTTGGTAAGAAATGAAATTTAGTAATTTATTTTTGTAGAAATGGTTTTAATTTATCTAATGATTAAAATAGATAGAAATCTATACATAATTCACCACTCACACTCCATTGTTTCAAATGAAAGGAGTATAGGAATTAAGGGAATCAATTCACCAATCCAAGGGATAGTGAGGGTGATAAGGCACAACAACCTATGAATAAAATTGGAAAATGTAATTCTTATGAAATCACAATAGTTGAAGTGAATTATGATAATTAGGGCATAATTATACTCCACTACCTATTTATGAATTTTGTGTTTTATTTTTTATGAATAAGATCTATGAAAATATTATTGTTTTTTTCTTTAGTGAAATTTCATGTGATTTTTAGCATTTGTTATCTCTTTCTACAAAGATTATGGAATAATGAAATCAAATTTGATGTTATATTTGTTCAATATTGAACTCATTCTTCCAATGGAAGTTTTTTTGTAGAAGTTAACAACTTATTTAAGGAATAAAGGGTGGATTAATTTTTGGAAGTATATTTGTCTACAAGAAATATTAACTTATTTTTTATGGATACCATCATTGGTTTATAAGTATAATGTAGATCATAATTTGAAATTCATTTAAACCCACTTTTAGGATTTATATGTTGGGATTTAATCAATATTAAGGATATTTTAAGATTCATTTATTACAATACAACATTTGGTTTTGTATTTGTTTTTGTAAAAATGTTAATGGATGAGAGATGAATTTAAACCTTTAGAACATATGATTAATGGTACTAGTTAACTTTAGGGTTTATCTTATCTTTTATTTTGAGGTAATTATGGGTCGTAGTTGATCACCTTAATATTTCAACACACTTCATTACTATCAGAGAATATTTCTCCCCAGACCCACTTACCAGAATATAAATTAAGGATGTGTTAAGGTTTCTTGGAGTAATACATTAAATTTTATCTAATTTGGATCTGATATTTACCATGTTGTTTTTGTAAAGTCTTCATCAAGATCTTGATACAGAATTTAGTTTCAACACTACATATCTTTGTCATACAAATAGTCAGTCTAAGAAAAAAATTAAAACCCTATAGGATATGATAAGATCTTATTCTTTGGTTTTCAAAGGTGTTTGGGATCAACACATTAATCTAGTAGATTTTTCTTATAACAATAGATTTTACTCTATTATTCAGAATTCTCCTTATGAATCAATTTATAGAAAGAAGTATATAACTCTAACATATTGGTATGAAGTTTCAAAAAAAGATATTGGGATCTGGAATAGCTAATGAAATGGAATAGGAGGTAATATTCATTCAGCAACTCAAAAGTTCAGTAAAAAGGTTACAGAAATTTTATAATAATAATTGTTGACACACTTTATAATTTGATGTTGGTGAGAAGGTGTTTCTATGAGTTTCCTTTTTAAAGAATAAATGGAAAACTAAGACCTAGTTATATCAGTTCATTTGAAATTCACGATCTTATTAGGACCATAGAATATATTTTTTTGCTTCCATTGAACCTCTTTGTGGTTCAGGATATGTTTACTCTACCACTCTTGAGAATATATATATCTGATTCATTACATGTACTAAACATAGATCTCATACTTCTAGAGAATGGTATTTCTTAAGGTGATAAAATGGAGGAAATTTTGGATTTAATGTATAATTTTCTATGAAACAAGACCACATAATACGTCAATTTGTTATTGAAAAACCACTAGCTTGAGAAAATGATGTGGCAACCAAAGGATGTAGTGAGACATAAGTACCCTCATTTGGTGGTACTAAAGTAAAATTTTTTTATTGTGAAATTGTTTTTTAAGGGGGTAGAATGTAAAAATTATAGATTTTGATAAATTTTATTTTTAAAATAAATTTTATCCTTTCAATATTTCTTATTACAAACAATAATGATTTTATCTTGTTTTACACGCAACATTGAGTTTGAAAAATCGTGCATACTATTAAATAATAATAATTTAAAAAGACAATTATCACCTAAAAAGCGGAATGGTAGGTATGAATAATATTAACTAAATTATTAAAATATATGGTTTAAAAATATAGATAAAAATAAATTCTTTATTGACAATATAATTAGAAATGAAAATAAAAGCTATTTGAAAATAAAAAATAATAATTTTCTAAAAAACTATTTTTTCAAACACAGGTGTATACCTAAATAAATTAATAAAACAAATTTTCGTGAATGATTTTAATGAAATTTATATATTATATATTCAATAATATTTTTAACATTCATCATATTTTTTTTCTATAAAACAGATATAAATAAAACTAATTGTATATTTAAAAGATTATTTTTTCTAAAAAGATGTTTTGTCACATTTTGCCTGCTTGTTTTAAAATTAATTTTCAAAAAATTATGAATTTGTTTGACAAATAAAATCATAATTTTTGAAATCAACATGTAAAAATTATCTTTTGGTTAACTTTTGAGAGTTTTCTATGATGATAATGTTTTTGATGAATAGTGTAAAATACTAGTTTTTATTATGAATTTTCATTTATTTTAAATATTTTTTCAAAAATAAATATTTTTTTCAATATGGGTTTAAAATAAAAATTAGTTTAATTATATATTTATTAATCCAATTTGGTTCATTAGAATCATTTTCATACTTAATTTTTATATAAATTCTTTTTAATGTTTCTACTTTTTTTCTTTGAAAACTAGCTTTCTCATCCCATCAAACGGATTAATTTTGTATTAAATATTACCACTTATATTATTGGAATTTAGAAAAATGGATTCTATATTTTAAATTAAAATAATTTATATTATCTTATAATGTTTAATTAATTATTTACCATAATTTACAATAATAAAAGAGTCAAAATTATTTACTCTCGTTAAGGTACCAATGGGTTTACTGGGGTGTTAAACTAAAACGATATGACCAAAAACATGTCTAAATACAATATTATGGAAATATTTCCATCTTATCCTCTCCAATTTATAATATATGATAATTTGGAATATTTTCTAATGAGAATGATTTTATCATTTTGGAATATTTTTTGAATGTTTTCCCATAATTTCCAAGTGGGTTCCTTTCTCCTCTTTTAAAATCTCACCACAACCCTTCACTTATTTACACCTCCCAACAAATATAGTTTTTAAAAAACATAACAATATAATTCCACAAAATCCATAACCATTTCATATAGCTTTTTCTCCCCAAAAAATAACCTCACTATGATCATTAATAGGAGATCCAAGGGAGGTACTTCTAAGGGAAAGTGATTGTCTTCATTAAGATCCTTTTTATTTATTTGTTTTTAACCATAAATTATATATTAAAATTTACAATATAATATAAAAGGTATTTAAAATATAATTATATATTATTAGGTATATGTAATAATATTTTTACACCTCCATATTCAGCAAAGATGAAATGAAATCATCGATCATGTATACAGTGGACTACCGCCTCACGAACTGTTGTAGATTGTTTTCTATCACCTACATTAAAGTAAATATATAATGATGATATTAAAACATGTATATAATATTTATGATATTATTATACTTATTTTGTTTAATATCATATTTTTTTGTTCCATTCTGTTTCAAATATGATTATATCGCACGTGTGTACGACAGACTACTACCACACGAAGTGATGTGATTCAATCTTCACATATGCTTTACATGGAATGTAATGGGAATAAAATTAATTAATATCGCTTGTGCATATGTACAACCTATTGTCTCTATGAAGCGATGCGATTCATTTTCATGGTCACAATTTAATAAATGGTTTTAAAATTATCTACTCTGTAAATTTGATATTTATAAAATTATTTTAATTATTTAAATTCTATATATATATATCTTATGCTCTATAACCATAAATTTAATGGAAAACATGCATGAGAAAATAAGCCAATTAATATCCAGAAAAAATGAAAACAGTGAAATGTTATTAACAAAAGAGTGGGAAAATGTTATAATTGGATCATATATGATATTATAAATATGATTATGTTTCTTTAATAGATTTATAATAAAGATATATTCATTAAATAAGTGGTTTAGACACATGCGAAGGAATTCATACCCGATTTAATAGATTTTCCTCTCACTTTTTATACCTATGTGACACCGGCCATATCTACAACCTACTTATTTTATGTGGTGTATATACAACCAGTAAATATATTATTTAGTTATTATCCTGAAAATTATTTGGATTTACATATCCATTAGATTATATCTCTTTTATGGGTCATACAATTCAAAGTTATCAAAGTTGTAAATATTTCATTTTCCTATCTAATCCTATAATGGGATTTCATACGATTATGCTTCCAGTGATGAAATATTATGATATATCATTAAAAAAATAATGAATTTTATTATCTTAAAGTTATTTCTTGATAAGGAATTCCTTCCATTCATTTTAGGCTTTTTATGTACTCAAGAGGTCAAAATAATGTTCTTAAAAAATCATCTTTATTTATCTATTTAGTCAAGACCCATCGTTTTCACCCAACACAATGTTTTATAAAAAGGTATTCATTTTTTTAATTTATTAAAATGATTAATTAAATATATATTTTTACCAATTTTTTTATTTTTTTCATTTTTTTAATTGAATATCAATATCTTTTTCCAACTAATTCATGTTTGTATTTTACAAAAGATGGAAAAAGAATATTCATTTTAATTTTTATGGAATGAATGGAATTTACATCCATAAAAAAAAATTCTATAAATATTAATTTATATATAATCATGTTTATTTTATAATTAATTATTATTAATTTGTTTTATGTTTTACAATTTTTTTCATTGTGGAAATGATATTTTCCTAAATAAATGTTATAAATTATTTTTAAATATACTTTTATAACTTTCAAAGTTTGTTTTCAAAAGATTGGATTTCCAAAATGTTTTATGAATTTTTTAAAAAAAGTGATTTTCAAGGAAAAGTTTTTCCCTAAATAATTGTTCCATGTGTCTTCTCAAAATCATTTTTCATTTAAGATGGAATTATTTGGTGTTAAATTTGATTTACATGGAATATAATCTATGGGAACCATTATTATTCTTTTTCTAAATGGGTTATGTTTATAATGAAAAGATTTTTGGGAATCCTGTTTCTCTACCATAGGTTATACCGTGATAAAATTCTTATGAAATCTACTTCTTTTAATGGGTTATTTTATGATGAAATTAATATTAAACAAGTTTAATTTCCATAGGTTATGATATATTGAAATGTTTATGAAACCTATTTCATTTAATGGGTTATTGTATAATGAATGTTGTTTGATATTTTAGAATACATATTTATTAATTTCATTATGTTACGGGTGGTACCTATATAGATCTCTAATTTATTAGGAAAATATTTATATCTCATGAGAAAAAAGTATGAGAATGGGGAGCGAACCTCATTTTTCAAGGGAATTTTTCCACTATGATGGTCTTGAGAGTGATCCTTGACTACTATGATGGTTTGGGGGACTAAACCCATTCAACTATGATATCCTTGGTAGTGATACTTGACTACTATGGGAAAATATATATATGATTATGTGTATTCCAACATTCTATGTATTGTGCCAATGTTATAGTCTCATGGATCATGTTATTTGATTCTTTTATGATTCATGTCTTGTGAACTTCCATGATTTATTCCATTTATCAAGACTATGATCATTGATTTTCCATGTATGGTTTTCAAATGTTGATGTCATATTATCATACCCTTATTCTCATTTCATTATTACATGATTATTGATATATAAATTTCTTACCCATAATAAGCATATAATCTAACCATTTTTTTTTCACTCCCTAGGATATCAAGAAAGGTTTTAAGTAGGTTATGTTTGTAAACAGTACTAATGCGGAAGATATTTATGGGAAATATTGAAGATATTTCACCAAAGTTGAATATTTTATACTAAGTATCCAAAGACACTAAACTATTATGATTCTCAAAAGTATGTTATTTTAATGTAATTAATATCAATCTATGTGGCTGGAATATCTCTATATATAAATTAAGGGTCTCTATATTCCACCCATATTAGTTTCTCAAAATTCAATCCAGATCCTCCTTCAACACATTTCATAACCATAATGGTTCAAAATAAAAATGTTTTGGATAAAATAAAATCAAAAAAAATTATTCATACAAGAGGTTTGTCACAATTTCAATATCCCACTAGCACTAAATCCCCATAAATGTATTCACATTATATAAGATCTTATGAAATTATATCCAAAATATTTTTTATAAACTATCATAATATCTCTTATTTTGGACCGTCACTTCACTACTAAAATTAATACATATTCTATCTCCTAATGTATATCACTATGGTAATTTATAGAATTAAAAATGATAACAAATTCGTAATACAGAAACATAAGTAAAGAGAATCTTATAACCAATCATTAATGTACCATGAGCTAAAAATGTATTTGATGTGATCTCCATAAAACACATGTATCTTTATACAAACATTTCCAAAAAATTAATCATTATATATCACATGTATACTCATATAATACTACCATCCATTACATCTAGTATATCCACATTACATGGATCATTTTTATCTTGTATAATCCAACTTGTGTATTCTTCATTCCTCTGAAATAGATAGACCAATATAGATAAATATATTGTTTATCATTCATCAAGGTAGTTGAGAACATCACATGTCACTCAACCAATCATGTTCATTCATTTACATGGGTTAATTGTTTCTTTATATGATCCCCAATTCTAGTTAATATTAAAATTTTATCATGAATTGTTACATTCCATAAAAAACATCGATTATAGATAAATTGGATATTTTTCTAGAGGGGTTAATTATAATATTATCTCATGTAAAAAATGCGTCCATCATGAAAAATGATTAAGTAGAATTTAATATTGATAATAAACCCCTAATATTATTTATAATACAAAAATTTACATTACATGAACTAAATTTTGAATCAATAAAAATATAAATACATGCCAGAAAATCATAGGAATGTCAAATACCTAAAGATTTCACATGACCATCGTGGACAAGAAATATTATCCATTTTCAAAACTTCATAAATATTCCCATCATGCCTATTATTTATTTCCCTAATTAGATAGTAATTATAAACGGTGTATATGTAAATTTAGTGAAACTATGATTTTTTAGATTATATACTAGGTTTCTCCTCTAGTTATTAAATAATCTACTTAATCTGAAAAAATTCCATTGAAATATACCATAGAGTAGTATACATAGATTTATTTAGTGGAATTGACTAATATACCATTATTAAATATCTTATAGAAAGTTGGACCCCCCCGATTTATGCAAAAAAATATAAATAGATATTTTGAACTATCTTTATTGGTTTAGAAGCTATCGTTGGTGTAAGCCTATAAAATGATCTAATCTTCACCTCCAAAGGAAAATAATACATCTATATTTTTTTAGGTACATTATGTTATTATTTCTTATAAGGAAATTAATATCACTAGGATTTTTTAGTATATAATTTTAATGAAAAATGTATATGAGATGATAGGTCATGTGCGCAATAAGTCATGCATATTTGATTTAATTGTTAAAGTAAACATAATCACATTCATTTGTTTCCTTTCTATCTTCATTGAATTATGTTGACCCTTAGTAAGAATCACACCGTGCAACACTATAATAAAACCATTATTATTATTCTTCTTGATAAAACTATTTATCCCAATTCCAATGTATTTGTTTATGACTTATTCCAGAAAAACTCGTATATCTATCTCTATAGATATTCTTACCCAATATTTAGGTCTAATAAACATTTTATTTCATTGAGAATCATTTTCTAAGGTAATAATGTATAATATTTAATTTATAAAAATCATTTCAAAGAGTATTATGTTATACACATAAAAAACATAAATATTACCTATCTCTCACTAGACCACATATATACTGTAGGATTTATCACCATTTTTTATAATTTTTTTTGTTTAGTCATCAAAATGAGTATTCCAACATAGAGATGCTTATTTTAGTTTATAAATGTATTGATTCAACTTAGATACCTTAGAATAATAATTTATATCCTTAAACAAATATGGTGTTATCATATATACATTATCAATGATATTTACATTAAGAATAATAGTTTCTATATCCATTTTAATAATCCCATAAGCATAATAACTTATTATAAAAAGAAATTATAAATGAAATTTATCATTAATATATATGATAATGACTTTTTAGGGTTAATAACATGTTTTTTATTTAGAATGTGTTTATCTTGTGAAGAATAACACCTTTTATTTTGAGGGGTTTTACAAATCTATCCATTTCCTTTTGTGCGTCTCATGAATTCTATATATTCATGCATGATTCTTATTATTTATTATACATATCACATTCCTTAAAAAAATTAAAATGTTTCATCCATGCTAATGTATAACTCTTAAATATATAGAGATTTTTATTATGTTTCCTCTAAGTAAAAAACTTAACTATAATATTTTATACATATCTATATGAATGGAATTCTTAAGGTATATGAAACTCCAACATATTAATGATTAAAATAATATGAATGTAAAATCTTACTCTAGATCATGAATAGCATAATTACAACCCAACCATGTTTTTAGAGAGAACCATGATCTTCAGTCTGGTGTAAGTTCAAACCAAAACCTCACTATCCATAAATCAATAATTGAAATGAATTTTAATTATAACATAATTTTAAACCAAATATCTACAAATAATGGTAATAAATTCTCATTTTTGAATTAAAACAAAAACATTGATTTTGGTTGATCTAATTTAAAATTTATATTATACCTACCATGAAATTTTTTTAAAACATGAAATACATTTTTATAATAATAATGTAACAATTTTAACCAACAAATTTAAAATAATCATTATATAAATAATTTATAATAATGAATATCAAATAGGTAATTTTGATAAATAAATTAACACATTAAATATTTATTTTTACTGTAAAAAAATTTCATTATATTTCAAAAGGTATATAATTATATAAAAATTTAATATATACCTGTATAAAAAATTATATTAGACATATTTTATAATTTATAATTTATTTATAAATTATTATTTTATTTTTTTAGATTTTACACAACTATATCACAAATTGTTTTGTATCTATATCATTACTTGTGATAAAGGTACTGTCCTCCCCATCACATGAAGTGATAACTTATATCCCTAACTATGGTATATGATGAACTTCTTATCACTAGCTATGATATAGAAATTGAAAAACATGTGACCCACATTACAACTATTATTATTATAATGCTTAGTATTTTTCATTACTCATGATAGGTATCATAAACAATAGTATCCATATATTTATTTTCGTAATAATACTAATACATAAAATTTGAACTGTGTTGTACCTAACAATATCCTTATATAGATGGTGTATTATAAATCTCTATTTTAGAGTGTTCAATTAATGAATATTGTAGGTAGTGATTCCCTATATTTATATTTGACCAATTTTCATGAATGTTAGGGATTGAGTAACAACATTTCATGGATATTAATATCCACATATCACTTCAAATAGTCACATTCTTCATTTAATTAAATTTTCTAAATTTGAGGATTCGTAAATAATTCATTAAAGATTTATCTAATACCACCATAGGGTTTTAACAATATTAAACGTGTTTCAAGGTAGTAAATATATAAAACCAATCAATACTTGAATATTTAGATTATTGTAAGGAGAATTGAAAATCAAGAAAAAAAGAACAAATAATTATCCAAAATATCTATTGTTTTCAATTTATTGAAACTAGTAAGAAATAATGCACTATTTCTCTCCCCAAAAAAATGAGTCACTGGTTGAAGAATCTTTAAAATGTTTTTTATGATCTTATTTTTATTTTAAATACAATATAGTATCTACTCAATATAGTAATTAAGAAGAAGATTATATATTTAAAAATAATATCATAAAGTAGAAGATCTCAAAAATAAATTATTAAACTCTTCCAATTTCCCTACTTCCATAATAAATATCCTCCTAGACTTAAATACATTATCAAATTCTCATATAACTCTGGGTCATTTATATTCACTTATAGAATACACTTCATTCATTAAAAGTGATATTAGAACACTTAAATTATTATAATTCAATAAATACATCATGACATGATGATTAAGCTAAATATAGTGATAGTTAGGTGGGATAATAAAAACCCTATGAAATATCATATTATAAATAGTGATATATATTATATTACTTCCCCCTATATGAGATTTATATGAATTATGCTTTCAATATTCCACTTGAAATAATGACTCATAGAATTTATATATACTTTATTATAAGTTTTGAGTTTATATATAAACTCTTTTTGGAAAAAAATTCATCAACTCTGTTATTTTAGAAAAAATATTTGTACCAAAATTAGACCTTATTGCACCACCTTACATGCAATCCTATGGGACTTTATATCATTAAAAATGATTATAAATTCTTAATCCTTAAACATAATCAAAGTGAATTCTCAATATAAGTATTAATGTCACTCAAATTAAAAATACATCTAGTATAATCTATATAAATAATACGTATTTATATAAAAACATGTACACCATATGTATCTCTATACATCACATGCATACTCATATAATACCGTTTTCTAAGGCAGTGAAATGGAATATATTTATCATGTGTAAAATAAAACAAAAACTTTTTATTCTTATAAAATATATTAAGAATCCCAGATGAATGCATCACATGTTACTCAATCAAGAATGGCTATGAATTTTCTCTATTTAATTTAATTGTGGACTTATATGAAATACCTATCATAAAGAACGATAAACCATGTTTTGTTTATGAAAAACTCACCACATGATCAACAAAATATATATAGTCACCCTATATTAGATCAACCATATTAAGGATATAAGAAATGTATCAAAGTATAATACACATTTATGAAAAAAACTTGAGATTGCAAGTAATTTCTCATAATTTGATATTTAATTTCAAAATAATGATTAAATTATGTTTCCTAAAAACCATTTTTTGGAAAATTTCTAAAACAACCTATTAAATACATTGGTAAATACATTATAAATTCAACTCACATTTTCATTTGAAACTCCCAAAGTATTAACAATCGCTTTAAAATTTTTATACAGCCTAAGGGGGGTTAAATGATTTTGAACATAACATTTTAAAATAAACATTTCAACACATTATAAACTCTTTTAATTTCAAATACACTTGAAATTCCATGTATAAAATTTAAAACACTTGAAAATATCATTCATACCTTCATTAGATCAATTTTAAATATTTTTTATACACATAATTAATCACAATAAACATTTAGAAGTGTTAAGAATCAAAATACATGCCAATTTATAAAAAATGGAAAAAACACCTACCATAGTTCAGTTGAAATCAATACAAAAGTTGTCACGTAGAATGTTGTATTCTCAAATAAGCCTCAAGTAACTAAAAACAAGCCATAATAATTTAAACCCCCATGAATCAAACACATTAAACATCAAATTAAAACCTAGGTAACCCCTAACGTTCCAAGAGGAAGTGAAACTAAATAGAAAATAGATAAATATAAAGGGAGAAAGAAGAAAAAGATGTGAATGGTGTTTTACCATGAGAAATAACTAGACATTCAAAGTATGAGGGCTTTAAAATAATAGGATATAGAGGAGGGATAACCCATATATTGTTTCTAGGATATACTGAATGATGGGTAATATAATCTAATCCCTAAGATTTTAAATTTTGAAAATAATATCTCATAGTGTGTATGAGATGCAACACCAAGAGTACAAGGGAATGTAAAATCCTAAGACATGATGATATTTTTCTTCTTAAACAATTCAATATCATAGATATTATTCAATGCATAAAACACTGGGTTTGAATGAAACATGATACTCTACTAAAATATTATAGTTTAAACATGAAAATTATAACCTAGTCGTTAGGTTAGTGGGTATGAATAACACTAATTAAATTATTAAAATGAATATATTTTAACATTTATAGAATAAATGATATGAATATATACTAATTATATATAAAATTAGAACCATTTGAAAGTAAAATAAATATTTTTTGAGAAACTATATTTTTCTAATAAGCGGGTTAGTTGCGCGTTGCATATAAAATTTATAATTAATTTTTAAATATTTTAGAAAATTTATTTTAAATAAATAAACTTTATTTTTTAAATGATAATATATAAATTATTTTAGGTTTAATTTTTGTCATTTTTTTAAATTTTTTTTGATGAATAGTGAAAATATTGTATTTTAATTGAAATATTCCTTTTTGTATAAATTGTAATATAATATTTTAAATAAAATTAATTAAACTATTTAACTATTAATAAAATTTAGATTATTTTAATCATTTCTAAATTTAGTTTTTGAAAAAAATCCTTATAAACTTTTAGACATTTTCTCTTTGAAAAACTTGTTTCCGTGTCAAGTTTGTATGATTAATTTTAAATTAAAAATTTCCACTTATATTAATAGAATTTGAACAAATGGATTTTATATTTATAATATGAAAAATATATTACTAATAAGTTCAAATTAATTGTTTTTACCATAATGAATAGAGAAAACAATAAGAATTATTTACCATGATTAAGGTAAAAACGGGTTTATTGGGGCATTAAATGAAAATGTAAATGCTTAAAATGACATAAAAACTTCTATATTTTTTTATAACCATATTTAGAAATTATAATGTATAATTATCAACAATAATTCATTTTTTTAACTTTTTTGAATATGAAAAATATGGGTACACATTTTTCTTTTCAAACGTTACAAGTATGCCACTTACCTCACGTATGGAAGGCCACCACCTCTCCTCTCTTATTCAAACCTCCAAAATATTTATTATCAGAAGATAAATTTCCAAATAAAATCAAAAATTCTATTAAAAAATCCAATAACCCCTTTGTGGTCATAAATATATTCAATGAATACTTTAGGTATAATCCTAAAGTGGTAATCCGAGAAAAGGTGAAATCACTAACTATGTTTTATGGATTATTTCTTCTCTAAATCAATCAATTATTATCATTTATGATTATATAATAAAACAAATATATCAAATATAATAGGATTTTATTATTTTAATAGAATTATTTATATCCATCTCTTCTTCCCTCAAATGGAAAACGATAACTTTGCTCATGTGTACGACAGATTACCACTATGTGAACTAATGTGACACATTTCCCATCAACACCAATCATGATTGGGTATGATTATGGATATAGAGAATATATATTATATTCATAACATAATTATACATATTATTTTATTTAATAAAATATACCATTTTAATTTTCTTTATATAGGGGATGTGATAACATTGCTCGTACGTACGGCGAACTACCGCCTCACGAAGCCATACGATTTGTTTTTCACTAATGATTTAGATGAAAGTTAATAAGTATAAAGTCAACTATTATATGTAATATAAATTAAAGATTAGTTATATCTTTTAAATTTTTATTGTTATTAATAAATAATATATCATTTTATATCTTAATTATTCGTTCATTGAAAGATGGTAATGTTGTTTATGTATATGTGGACTACCTCCTTCATGAAGAGACGTGACACCCTTTTCATCACCACACCACATGGATGGAACATATGTATAATTATATATAAAGAAATAATATTTTTTTATGATTTTATGGTCATTATATAAAGATAAATTATTACTTACCTTCTTTCCATAATGATCATTGAAAAATGGAAATGTTACTCATGTGTATGTATGGAATACCATCTCCTTGATTGTAACATAGTTCATTTTCCATAACCATATTTCATTATTAATTTTAAAATTATAATTGATATATAAATTTTATAATTTTTACATGATTATTGTTCTTGATATTTTTAAATAATGACCTCTTTGACAATAGTCAACCTAACGAAGTCATTTTTGACACATAATCCAATATTTTCGAATCATATGACATAAACTTGGCTGATTAATTAATAATATATAGCATGGTAATGAGAGGAATAAAATGAATAATAAACACTAAAATGGTCTTTAATGAATTAAATAATTAAAAATTATTATTATTCATGGAATATAAATAACACACATGACGAGTCAGACTCAAGGTAAAGGCTTCTCATCTCACTTTTAGTTTTTGTGATATATACATAATATTCACAAATTTTTCATTTTTTGTGGTCTATATAATGCCTTTTTTAAGTTATATCATGAATTAATTTATCTTTCATGGTATTTATATTTTTATTTAATATTATTTATTTCATGGGGCATATGATTCAAAAGGTGCCAAAGTGGAAATGGTTTATTTCGCAATCTCATCATTATTCAGGTTTGTTTTTTTAAGTCTCATGTGGGGGAATTATATGATATTTCTATATCAAAATCATTATATTTTATTATAAATTATTTATTCATGAAATTTATCTAGTAATATTTAAATTTTTCCCCTTTGGTACATATAATGATTAAGAATTTGTTTTAAGAAAATCTGACTTTATTTCAGTCTTCAGTCAGAAATCATTTTTCTTCCAAAAATATGTTTTATAAAATTGTTTTAAAATTATATAAATAATTTATTAAAAATAATTTTTTATATGTTTAACTATTTACAAAATAGTTTGAAAGGAATATTTTTCTTATTTTCTAACAAGACACTTTTCTAACCATCTTACTGTGTAAAAAGAATGTTTATTTTAACTTACATGACATGTACGGAATTACCCGCCTTCATGATAATCATATATTTGATTCTTAATTTTAAATTTTATAAGGAAATTTTTTAATAAAATATTTTTTATAATATTCTACATATTTTTATATTTTAAATGTTATTTTCAATTAAATGAATTTTGACAATATTTTATGAATTTTCTAGGATTAAAATACAGAAGCTGATTTTTAAGGAAATATTATCTTCCATGAGGAATGATCCAAGTGATATTTAAAAATAATTTTTCTTATAAGAATACATAGCTTGATGATTATGATTTTATATAGATATACTCCAATGGTAGTATCCATGTTATTTCTTCGGATGTTTTATGATCACCTTGATTGGGTGTGTACTATGTTTATACCATGAATTTTACTCTATATAGACTATGATTATGTTTATTAATTGGGGAAATTATTTAAAATTCATATTATAGTTTAAATATGAATGTTTATTTTCATTATGTTTCATAACTTTCATATGAGGAATTCATCTCACTTAGTAAGTGACAGGTGGGTCTTGCTATATCCCCTCAATGCATTTGTGGGTCTCATGAGATAAACTATATTGGGTTTTGGATGAGGCCTTACCTATTTATATATATATTCTTTAGCTCAAGGTATCAAAAATATTATATGTCTTGGAAAAATGCCTCAATGGTATATATTATATTTCTAGCATTATAAATTCCATCATTATGAATTCATTTATTAATATTCCATATGATTATTCAATTAGTTAGAATATCCAGGATTATGTATTCAATATAATGTGATTATTTATATGTAATTATTTGATAATAATTTATTCCTACCATATTATGCACATGTTATTTATTAAATCAAATGAATTGTAGTTATTAATCTTTCCATATTGATTAATCGCTATTTATTTATAGATTTTTTTGTACGCTTACCCTTAATGATCATTGGAGATAACCCCTTTCTTATGTTTTATTTTCCCAAGACACAAGGAATTTTTTTGTGAGGGATATGATGGATACACTAAGAGGAATAATGTAATTCTCAAATAAAATTATTTTTCTATTTTTTGTTTTAAAATTTAATTTTAATTTCAAGTATGAATATAGTTAACCAATATGTTAAAACATTTTAGTATTCCATGATATTATTTCTTATATATTATAAATATTTAATAAATTATACACTAGATTCTGGATACTAGGGTTGATTTCACTATAGTTGGTATTAGTGGAAGCATAATTGAAACCATGGAAACTAGATTTAGGAAAACATAAATTATGGATAATTACCCTATGATAAGATTTTAGGATAACTGTAGATTAATGTAATAATATTTTGGTAATTAATAAATTATATTGTTTTCCATATAAAATATAACCATATTTGGATACTACAAGTGGATGTGGTTTAGGAACAAATGTACCTAGGGGTAATAACTCTGAAAATGGAGCATTTAGATTGACCAAATCATCACCTGGAGAATGGAAATGATCATTATTTCAAAAATGGTTTGAAATTACCTAAGGGAATATATATGATAATTCACATTTTCATAACAAACCATTATGAACGATTTGAAAATAATGATATCCCAAATGAACCCATGTTTATGATTAAAATATTATCTATATATAAATATTTCAAGTAGTTTTATGATTATAAATTATGTTTCATAATTATATGATCTACTCTAGTGTATTCCATCCTTTATAAATGGTTCCTAGGAGAAGGAATCTAAACCACATCAATTCACATACTACGAGTAAAAATGGTCATTTTTTATAGTCTTAAGCCAATATTTTGAATGGAACTAGTCTCACAAACATTATCATTGTATGAAAACATAGTAAAACGTGATAAAAAGATATAGAAATAATTCTAAAAGTTTTATGGCATTGAAGGTAAGAAAGAGAATAATATCATTCTAGATAAAATGATGAATAAAGGGAATAAGGGAAATAAGGATTTTATCACATGTGATAATTATGGAAAGAAACAACTCAATGATTTCGTAAAGGGAATGGGAGTTTTCTAAAAATGTTGAGATAAATTCCACCATTATTGTGATTGAAAGGGAACAAAGTTTTTTTTACCAATGTTCAATTATTAACCTATAATGATATGGTGAACTTTGAAAAAAAATTCCCTAAGTTTCAAAGGGATATAAATAAAAATAATCTAAGGGATTTTGTTAAAAATTACATTATTACCACATATGAAGTGGAATGATTAATGTGCTTGTGTTGGGATTCAATAATTATGTCATTTGAGTATTTTACGAATTATATCATGTTTATAAGAATTTGTAAATGTATAATGACTGTAATATAATACATTTTCATTAAGGATTTGATAGTGTGTTTTGAACAGTACTGATAAACATGTTAAATGATTTATTGAAAACTTGACATACTTGGAAAGCACATGATTGAGGAAATAAAACCATTAATATATTCTTGATGTTGAGATAATAATGTCAGGATAAAAAGATTATTGATATGGATAAAATAAATTGTATTGTACTATCTATTTTGGAACTGATTAATGATTTTTTTGGGATAAAAAATTATGCTATCATTGATAGAGTTTCTAATTTTTTTTTGTATTTAGGGAATATATCTAATAATCTCTGTTTTACTTATATAATATGGAAGAATTCATGTTTCAATAAGTTTTTATAATAATTTGGGTTATTACCATGCATCAATAGAATACATTATGAATTTATTCACAAATTTTGAATGTACTGATTAAGTGCCACTTCATATTGTTTGGGGGATTAATGATAAGTTAATTTTAAAAATTCAGTAACCTTGTTTCTCATGTTTTGGATCATAATATTTTGTAATTTTCATAAGATTAACCATTTATAAAATGGTTTACATTGATCTTTTGATGAGGTTTTAGAGATTAATGTATTAATTAACCATATGTATATTTATGAATATAAGATAACATGTACTATCCATTTTGTTGTAATAAAAACTAGAGATCTAAGGAATGAATTATCATTATATTATGGATATTAAAATGCATTAAAAGTAAATTTTTGTGCTTTAGGAAAAAAATCTTTTTTGGATATTCATATCTTAGAGTAATGGATGAATCAGAAATTAATCAATGCATGAAAAAATGATTAGATTTTACTTATGAAATACGAACATATAATGTAAGTTTATTTCTTTATATTATTATACAGTAAAATAATTTCATAACTTTAGGAAAAGAATATAAAAAAAATATCCAAATACCTTAACAAAAAGTGAACCCATGATATTTTAAATAATCAACGATTTATGGTTTCAATGTCCTTAACTTTAAATTTTCCATTCACTTTATTATGATAAATTACTTGTATCACTCTCTTTTTTTATTTATTCCTTTATTCCATTTCTATATGTTCACTTTCCACCAATTTCCTCCTACTTAGAAACCTAATTATATTTTATCCCATTTGATATTTATACTTACATTTCTATAATATCAAGAGAATGTTTCATAAACCCTTATCATGATTTGGGATTTATAGAAAGGAATTTTCAAATGAAAAATGGTCGGTCGTTTGCTAGAAGTACTGTTTTCAACACCAAATTAATTTTCTTAACTTGTAACTAGTATAGTGTTAAAGTATGGGGTCGATCCACATGGAAGAAATATTGGAATTTTATGTCACTTGATTTGAAATCACTTAAGTGAAGATGCTGAATTTAAATACGATTTGTTTGTTCATGGTACAAATCTCAAAAGATAACTAATCACATGGAATTTTCTAATTCACTACAAATTGAACTTGAAAAATTAAAATTACTTAAAACTGGATTTTGGATTTTAATGAAAATGTGTTGGGGTTGGAAATTTGTGTGGGACATTAAACCTTATTCCCTATTGTGTTTTGTTTTTCAAAATAACCCACATTTCTGGGTTTCATTTGTGTCAGAACTCCCTTTTTCTGGTGAGTTATGATCAAGTTGGTAGGAATCAATCCCTTGGTCTAGAAATTTATTTCTACTAACTGTTAATTTAGGAACCGCCCTCTTGAAATGACAAGTATATCAAATGGTCATGGATATCCTTGTTGTAATTCTCCCAAAGATCCCTGGAAACTCCATTCTTGGTCTGATATGGGGTTTCCAGCTAAATAAGTAAAGGAAGTTGGGATAATTAGGTGAGATACAATGAACGAACACAATAATAGAGAAATTTGTAATAAAGAACCCACATTTTCCCCAGACCCAACACAAGGGGTTAGTTACTCATAATTAAAAGGATAAGAAACTTTCTAAGATTCATCAGAGAGTTCATTACAATAGAAAATAAAATAATCTGAAGTACAACAAAACTACAAGAACTAGTGCCTAAAAACTATACTTCCTCCTCTAAGCTTCATTCCTAGCATACTTATTCTTCTTTCCCTAATCCCCCTTGTTCTGGCTCACTCACCAAAGTATTCTTGGTCAAAAGGGCCTTTTTATAGTTGTCCAAAAGCAGGTAGAAAAGAGAACCCTGGGTCAAGGAGTGGGTGAAAAGTAAAAAGGAAAAAACAGGAGAAGGCTGTAGTGTCCCGCATGGTTTGGGCGCACGCTTTGGTAAACCGTGCACCAACCGTGCAGATGCTACTGTCTCAAATCCTTGAGCCACACGGTTTTCCTGGATGGGCCACACAGTTTGGGCTAGTCATGCACTTACCGTATGGAGGGTACTATCAGTGGTATCTTCTCCCGCATGATTTTCTCATTGTTTGGATAACCATGTGGTGACCGTGTGGGTTGCCTCTGTCATTGAAATTTCATAATTCACTCATCTATCATGTCTAGTGCTTGATCCGGGTGACTCCATTCCAGCATAGTCTAGGGAAAAGGGTCCATAAGCCTTCAATTCACTTCTGAATCTCCAAAATTCATAGACTCCATGATTTATCATTTGGTGACCAAAAAACAAAGAACAAGGTACATAAAAATTGTGAAATTCATGAAAAACCATCTAAAAATACAATTTTATATATATTAAACCAAGTGTCAATTCCTTATGCACAGTAGTGTATCAAACTCCCCCACACTTAATTGATTTTTTCCCCTAAAAAAAGAATAAACAGTCATGTCCAAAGAGTTACCAAAGAGACATGTAGAAATTTCATAGATTATACCAATTAGATGAATATGAACATTGAACTAATTACCATTAAAAATTATAGCATTCATACTTCATGGCTTCCCAAGTCTGGAATATTAGCCAAAAAAGTATACTTAATCCAAAATAGTCAACCATTCATTCATAAATCAATTTTTCTTAAAAATGATTTTGCCCTTATTCATTCAAAGAAAGTGACTAACTCCATTTTCATCTCGTTATACACTCAGATTAGTTAATCCTAGGTTTCATCATTGCCAATTCGCGAGCTATCACTTTTATAGGTCACACACCCTCATTGACTTTCATTATTTGGAAGATGATGAAAGGTCATCGAAATTATTGGGAATGCCTTTTCATATCTCAAAATATTTTTCTTCTTTGATGTGGGGTGAGATACTAGAATAAAATGTGGCCAGTTATGCTCATGTCAACACATGATGAGAATGTTTGATCATGTCAAGATTTTATGAAATTAAGACCACGTAATAGCCACTAGTGTAGCAACAAAAATTCCCAAAACCTCACCTCTCCTTATGCAAAATTAGACTTCCATTTTAAGGGGTTCTTCAATTCAAATTACTCTATCACATTAAACAAACTGTTTTTCTAAATTAATGGCTAAATGATCCTTTTCAAGTATTACAAGGATTATTCACATCACAAACTAGGTTCTACAATCTGAACATATGATCCATTTTCAGAGATAATTTCCACAATTCATTTTTATCTAAATGATATAAACCCATGACATATATTAGAGCCCTTTAGACACACCTAAGAAGACATGCTACCCCAAGTACTTGGGCAAACAATCAATCAAAATGGGGTTCCAATTAAGGGCACCCTCCCTGACACTTAAAACTGAGAACATTCCCCCATGAAGGTAATAAATTAGAGAAGGTTGGTTAAGGAAGCATGAAAATGTGGGGAAAAAATGAAGAACAGAAAACAGTGAAAAAGTGAAAAACTATCCTGAATGTTGGTCAAGTGGGGAAATTAGGTGGTGTGTGAGAGCCCGACTAGAGGAAAGGTGTCTGGCATGGAATAGATGAAAATTACTACTGACGAGACAAAGGAACCATACAAGTGAAGTAGGAATAAGTAGTACTAGCTACAGGGAAAGAAAATAACAACACACAATCACACCAAGAATTCAAAATATCACACCATAAAAGAAGGTACATGATAGAGCAAATAGAACAGAAAAAGAAAGAAGCAACAAATAATGCAAGAAACTCCCATCATGGAGCAGATGGATCGAAAAAGAATTCTCGAGCGGTGGCGTCCTTGGTCGGATCAGTGGTAGGCGGAGGTAGGTCCACAAGATTAGTGAGAGTAGAGGTGGTAGAGGGCTCTCCCGTCAAGGCACTGCTCCTAACATATAGTAGGCGAGATGATGGTGGAGCACAACTTCATACAGGGTGGGAGGCTAAATATTGGCCAAAGTAAGGCCTTCCACCTCCATGTGCGCTCGCTCAAGCTACCAGTGGAACATAGAGTACTGGTCCTGCTGCCACTTCCAGAAGAGGTCAGGGTCAGCATACGGTGTTTGCTGCAGGGCGGGGTAAGATGGATAGGGCGGGTAAAATGGTGGGGGAATGGATGGGTGAGAGGGGGAAGAGAGATAATTATGGGTCCCCTAGGATGTGGAATGGTGGGAAACAGCAGGCTCAATAAGGTGATCCTCTATAGCTAGGCCTTCTAGTGGAGGTATAGCTGGTGCGGTCCTGAGAACACCCCAGATTCATAATCAGACACCATCTGGCTCCAGCATCCACATCCGACGAAGAAGAGTGATATCAAAGAAGGGTGCCACCAGTTGTTCCAAAAATTCCATGGCATCAAACTCAAGGTGAACTTGATCTTCCAGGAGAGTAATAAATGTTCCACCAAAAACATCTCCATTTGGCTTGGAAAACATTAGCTTCAAATATTTGGTGAAGAGGTAGGTGAGATTGACGTCGATGCCCATCACCATGGAGTAAAAAATCAGTAGGCCCCGAGTGCCCATTGTTCCTTCTCTATCCGACTAGGCTATAAAGAAGGTGGTAATAATCTAATGAAGGACCCAGTGTATGGGGTTAATCAATCTGGAAGCTTTGGCAGTCTGTGGTATGTATGGGGCCCCCGTGGCAATGGTGTACCAAAAAATCAGGGCCGTGGTTGGGTCCCACTCAAATGGTGCCAGAAAATAAGAATCAATCTGCATGTAGTCATTTTCATACAGGCCAATGGAGGTGGAAAACTCACTCATCCTGAGGCTGTGTCGCTGGTTCATCAAGCGGAAAGTGACATCATTGGAAGCTTCAATTTTAAATCCCTACTCGTCCTTATTGTATCGCTCACAGAAATGAAAAGTAGCCCTAAATTCTAAGACACGATCCATATAAACTGGCTTGTGGACCTCTAAATATTAGGTGAGATTTCCTCAGGCAATATGCATTTGGATCTCATCAGTAATTCCCAAGGAGGGAAGGTTTTCTGCGGTAAAATCATGATGGGGACTGATGTCACAATTCAAAAGGGTGAGGTAGTGCATGAGTTCCCCTTTCCTAGTGAACATAACCTACGAACCATGGGAGGAGCCTGAGCTAGATCCCTGGGATCTCTTGGAGGTAGACATGATTGGTTAGGGTTGGGTTTTGGGAACTTGTAGAATAAAACACATACAATGAAAGAATACAGTCACTACAATTATGGATAGCAATTGAAATTTCTGAAATGAAAAATTGGACATATTTCTAAGGAAAATCCCAAATTTGTAAATGAAGGATTTAAAAATATGTGTTCATTGGGAAATCATCGGTGAACATTTGGGTGATGAAGAAACAATGGAAAAACAAAAGAAGAGAAGGGGAATTGATGGCCATGAATAGAGAAGAAAAAACAGAATGGAAAACAAGAACAGGGGGAAAATCATCCAAAACCTAGGGAAAGAGGGGAAAAGAAAAGAAAAAAGAATGAGAAAGAAGAAAGAGGAATAAGAAGAATAAGAAGAAGAAGAGGAAGAGGAAGAGGAGGAGAAGAATACCTTAGAGGGAGATAGGGAAGGAGAACCTTGCTAAAGGAAGGAGGAGGAGGAGGAGAAGAGAACTCACACGGGCAGTGCATGGGAGGTACATGAATGGGAAGTGAGGGGGGTCAGCGTTTTATAAAATTTCAGGTTTTATGTGGCCGCACGGTTTAGGGCGCATGGTATTTTAAATCGTGCACCAACCGTCTGGAAGTGACTGAGTAAGGGGTTCGGGGCGCACGGGCTATGCATGGTTTGGATAACTATGCATTGGTCGTGCACTTGGTTATATCTAGGGGAGTCCGAGGTTCACATTTTCTGCATGGTTTGGTAAACTGTGTGCCAACCATGCAGTTGGTTTTGCGTGATGAAATTTTGAAAATTTTTCCTTTTTGAACCATAAACACACCCTCTGAATTAAAATCTTTGGCTCTCCATGAATGGGATAAAATAATTTGCGATTTTCCATAGGAAGTGTAAGACTTGCATTAATGAAATTCAATATTATACACTGACTTTTAGTGATACTTCCACACTATAACACACAAGAACTAAAAAATAAACTACCATGCAGTCCTAGGAACACTCAAACAGATAAATTATTGGAACAATTTTTGTTTCAAAATGCCGGGATACCTTCCAGTTAGTGCTACATTAAATGTCTCGAGATCGACTTACCTGGGGCTTGAGATACCCCAATTTCTTGGTAGAAATGGTTCCCACCATGTCATCCATGCTAAAGTAAGGATTTAGGTTCTTCCCATTAACCTTGAATGTTCAACCATCCATGCCATCCACTTCCACCACTCCATGGTGGAAAACAGTAACCACCGTAAAGGGTCACGACTAATGGGACTAAAAATTATGTGGAAAAAACATCAGACAAGAATTAAAAAGTAAGACTTTATCACCTGGATGGAATGATTTCTGGGAAATCATGTGTTCATGGACCGCCTTCGTATTCTCCTTATAAAGTTTGTCATTCTAATATGCCTCTCTCCTTATCTCCTCAAGCTGGGTTAACTTGAATTTCCCATTTTCTTCTGCAGCCTTGAGATCATACTTCAGGGCCTTGACAGCCCAATAATCCTTATGCTCCATATCCACCGGCAAATGGCAGGGTTTCCCATAGATCAACCGGAAAGGTGACATACCCAATGGTGTTTTGAAATCTCTCTAGTAGGCTCATAACACATCATATAATTTCTTGGAACAATCCTTTCATGATGCACCTACCATTTTCTCCAATATTTTATTTAACTCTCGATTTGACACCTCCACCTGACCACTAGATTGAGGTTGGTAAGGAGTCCTTTGGTTGTACTTGACCCCACACTTTAAGAGCAAATTTCTCATGAGAGTGTTGTCGAAATGTGTACCGAGTTCACTAATCAACACCCGCGAGGTCCCAAACGGACTGAAAACATTTTTCTTTAGAAAAGTGAAGACAACCTTAGCTGTATTATGAGTCATTGCCACTACTTATGCCCACTTGGAAACGAAATATACACATACCATAATGTACGTGTGCCCAAAGGATGTGGGAAACAAGAACATAAATTTGATTCACCATATATAAAAACACTTCAACCTCAAGTATCGGGTGTTGCGGCATCTCGGTACAACGGCCCACATTTCCCGTCCACTAGCATCGATCATAGCAGGAGAAAAAATGACAAGTGTCCTTATGCATGGATAGCCAAAAAAATCATGATTGTAAAACCCTTGCTACTATTAGATCTGGCCTATGATGTCCTCCTGCCGAAAAAGAGTGATAGAATTCCAAAAAACATTGGATCTCCTCATTTGAGACGCTACGGCGGATTACCCCATCGCCACATGAGCGGAAGAGCAGGGGGTATTCCAATAAATACCTCTTTCCCTCTATCAAAAAATAATTCCTCTGCTGAAATGATAAGTTCAGGTGGAAAGCTCATGTGGTTAAGTAATTTTCAAGGTCGGCAAACCATGGATGAGGTGGTATGCCAATGGAAAATATCTACTCATCGGGGAAATATTCCTTGATCTCCCGGTCTTCTTCTCTCTCTAAGTGGGGTAGTTCCAGCTATGAGAGATGATCAGCCACCAAATTCTCACTACCCTTCTTGTATTTAATTTCCAAATCAAACTCCTGGAGGAGGAACACCCAACTGATAAGTCATGGTTTGGCATCCTTCTTATTCAGAAAATACTTTAGTGCGGCATGGTCCATATAGACCACAAATTTAGAAAGCACCAAGTAGGAGCGGAATCTGTCAAATTCAAAAACCAAGTCCAAGATTTCCTTATCTATTGTGGTGTAATTAAGCTGCGTTCATTTAATGCTCAGCTATCCTAATAGATTGGTCTGAAAATATATTCCAGTCATTGTCCAAGCACTACCCCCATGGAATAATTTCTCACATCGCACATAAGTTCAAACTTCTCCTCCCAATTTGGAGAGATCATGACGGGGGATGCAACCAATTTTTCCTTCAGAATTTGAAATGACATGATACATTTATCATCAAACTCAAAAACTGCATCTGTGGATGGTCGATTGGTTAATGGATGAGCGATCTTGGAGAAGTCACAGATGAATCTTTGATAAAAACCCACATGCCCCAAAAATCTCCAAATTGCTTGGACTAATGTGGGAATGGACAACTATGAGATAACTTCCTTTTTAGCTAGATCCACCTGAATTTTTTTCATCGAGATCCTATGGCCTAACATGATTCCATGTTGTACCCTAAAATGAAACTTCTCCTAATTGAGAACCATATTTCTATGCTCACATCACTCAAGAACCAGCTCCAGATTCTTCAAGAAAGTATTGAATGATTTCCCATATACCGAGAAGTAGTCCATGAAAACCTCAATAATCTACTCCTTCATATCATGGAATATGGATGAAATGCACCTATGAAAGGTGGATGGAGTGTTTCATATCCCGAATGACATTCAGCGGTAGGCAAAGGTTCCATAAGGACATGTAAAGGTACTCTTTTCTTGATCCGATGATAAAGATTAGGTTATATCCTGAATAACCATCTAAGAAATTGTAAAATTCATGCACTGCCAATCATTCAAGCATTTGATCCATGAATGGAAGAGGGAAATGATCTTTCCTGGTTGCATCATTCAACTTTATGTAATCGACACAAACCTGCCATCCTATAACTGTTCGGGTCAGAATGAGCTCATTATTTTCATTGGTTACTACCGTGATCCCTCCCTTTTTAGGCACCACCTGAAAAGGACTCACCCGCAGGCTATCGTAGATAGGGTATATAATCCCAGCATCGAGTAATTTAATCACCTCCTTCACGAACACTTATTTCATGGGGGGGTCAGTCTTCGTTGTGGTTGGAGAGATTCTTTGGCCCCTTCCTCCATAAGTACCTTGGGGTTGCAGACCATGGGTCTTATACCATTAATATTAATGACCATCCAGCCAATGGCATGTTTCCAGCTTCAAAGGAATTGTAGAAGAGCCTCCTTATAATCTCCTCAGAGTGAGGTATTTAGGATCACTGGAAATGTATGTTCCTATCCCAAATATACATATTTCAATGAGGAGGGGAGAGGTTTCAACACGAGTTGGGGAGCCTTGAGAATGGAAGGTACCATCGGCTCAACCTCGGCTCACTCTGATAAATATGGAACAATATCCTTTTGCCAGCAATGGCCAAATTTCCCTATTATAAAGCTTAATTCCTATTGGTTTTCTTAAAGCTGGTCATCCTCTAAAACAGGTTCATTGCTGAATGAATAATATTTCATATCATCTTCCTCTAGGCTTAATCACTCAGTCATTATTTTCAATGCACAAAACTCCTCTTGGCCCATCAGTGAAACATGTTTCACCACCTTTAGGATGTTTTTGGAAACCTTATCATCACCAACACGGAAGATCATCTCACCCTGGTGCACATCAATTAACACCTTCCCAGTATCCAGAAAGGGTCTTACAAGAATTATAGAATCCTTTTGGCCTTCTTACATGTTGAGGATAATGAAATAAACTGGAAGAATTAACTTCCCCACTTTAACCAACACATCCTCCAATAGCCCCAGGGGTATTTAATAGAATGATTAGTTAGTTGGAATTCCACTCGGGTTGGCTTGAGGTCGTTCATCTCTAACATCATGAATAATCTAAAGGGAATTAAATTAGCACTCACCCCCAAATCACAAAGGGAGTTTCCAAACATGAAAGGTTCGATAGTGCATGGCATAGTAAAACTTTCTAGCTCTTAGAGCTTAAGAGGGATAGTATATTGGACTACCATTGAGCATTCCTTTGTTAGGGGAATGGTGAACATGTCTCCAATCTTCCTTTCATTTTAAAGGATCTATTTCATGAACTTTGTGTAGGTGTAAATTTGATTTATTTCCTTTGCAACAGGGATGTTGATATAAAGCTTCTGGAAGACTTCCATGAACTTGGAAAATTGCTGGTCTAGCTTCTGTTGTTTCATCCTCTCTAGAAATGGAATGGGAGGTTCATACACTTAAATCAATTCTTTTCCCTTAACCCGTGGGACTTCCGGTTCATTATCCAGCTCATTTTTTGGGGGAGTTTCCTCAACTGCAACTTCTCCACCTAAGTAGAATTTGGACTGCTTTGATGGTATAGCACCCTGATTGATAGTTACCTTCGGTGTCATCTCCTTTCCGCTTTGTAGAATAACAGCAATAGCCTCCTCCCATCGATTTTTCTCAATGTTTCCCGGTTGTGTACCAGGATGTTTGTGAGAAAGATGATTGGAAAGCTGGTCATTCTGGTTCCCAAGGATTCTAATTACCGCATTGTGGTTTTTAAATAGTGTTTCAGCAGTAATTATAAATGTAAGCATCATTTCCTCCAACCTTGAGGGAGGTTCCTACTGAGTTTGTTGGGATACTTGTGGGGGATGTGGTTTTCTCAATTGTTAAGGAGGATGAGGGTTTTGATACCATTGCTACTAATATGATCCTTGCTGAAATTGGTTTCCATGTCGCTGCCTTGAATATGGATTCTGAAACTGTTGTTTCCCATAACTAGGTGGTCTTTGGGGTTAGGGCTATGGATTTTTTTGTTGTTTCCCCCAGCCGGTATTTTGATTCGTTTTCCTCCCCTAGTTTTGGTATTGAGGGTAGTTGTTGGGTCCTCTGTTATATGAAACATAATTTACCTCACTAGTAGAGGCTCCCACACTTACCCCTAGGCACTCTCCCATTGCATGGTTGTCACTAAAATCACTACACGATGGTGGACTCACAGCTTGAACTTGAGATGGATGTTTTAAATTCCAATCGTCGATCGTTTTTGAGACGACTTCGAGTTGATCCGCAAGCATAGTGGTGGCATCAATATTATGCATGCCACTTTTCTAGGTTTCCTACATCAAATTCTATTGAAAACTATTGGATGAAATGTCTTCCAAAAATTCAAAAAGATCTTCAGGGGACTTTCTCATGAATATCCCCCCAGTAGCTGCATCAACCATGGACTTTGTATTAGTTTTCAGACCGCTATAGAAATTTTGGACTTGTATCCACAATGGAAGTTCGTGGTGTGGGCATTTACTCAGCATCTCCTTAAACTGTTCCCATGACTCATACAAAGATTCCGAGTCATGCTGTTGGAAGTTATGAATTTCATTCCATAAGGTGATCATCTTTGAGGGAGGTAAGTATTTCGATAAAAAGGCTTGGGCCAATGCCTCCCAGGTAAGAATAGATCTCTGAGGTAGCCCCTTGATCCAGTCCTTTTCCTTATCCCTTAATGAGAATGGAAACAACGTAAGGCGTATTACATCCTTTGACACTCCATGATACTGAAAAGTGTCACATATCTCTAAAAATTTGGAGAGGTGAGCATTGGGGTCTTCACTTGGCACCAACTGAACTGAACTATATTTTGAATTAACTACATCATCTCCGACTTGATCTCAAAGTGTTGGGCCTGCACCGATGGTCTTACTATTCTATTGTCCTCTCCCTGAATGGAGGGTAATCCACATTCCATAAGAGTACGCCGTGGCGACATCAATTCCTAAGGTGCCTGGATAATGAACTGTTGTTTCTCCCAAGGATAATAAGCCTACTGGTTCTGAGGCAAAAAGGGAGGCTGCTCCCACGGAATATATCGCCTTGGCTGTGGCTGCCCGAAACCTGGTACAAATTGAGCTGATGGCCTCTGTTGGTTCCTCAATAGGTATTCCACATAATCCCCCAGTTTATTCAGATGATTCTCTTCCTCACCACCAAGTGGTGGATTTCCTTCAATAACGAATGGCTGCCCAACTCCTTGGATAGCCCCCAGTTCTTCCTCCTACTGTTCAAATGGGTCATTTGCGTTGTGATCACCCATAAGTGCACAACGTCGCCTGAAAAACGTTATTTTGATTTCTAGATCTACTGGGTGTAACTCCTATGACTCGACAATATGAGAATTAGTGTACTGTCCACTCATATACCTACAATCTTGCACAACACAAACAACACACCCAGCGTAAAGGGGAAAAAATAATGAAATACATAAATGAGATTACGAAAAGAATTTTTTTTATAAAATTTTTAATTGTTTTCACTAAATGACTCAAATTAAATTAAAAAAACAACACTCGTGCCCCTTGAAACGACGCCAAAATTTGGTCTGTCGTTTTCCTGAAGTATTGTTTTCAACACCAAATTAATTTCCCTAACTTGTAACTAGTATAGTGTGTATGTACGGGGTCGATCCACAAGAAAATAGTATTGTCGTTTTAAGTCTCTTGATTTTAAATCACATAAGTGAAGATGCTGAATTTAAATATGATTGGTTGGTTCATGGTATAGATATAAAAAGATAACCAATTACTTGGACTATTCTAATTCACTACGAATTAAACTTGAAAATTGAAAATTACATGAAACTAGATTTTAGATTTTAATGAAAATGTGTCGGGGCTGGACATTCATGTGGGGAATTAAACCTTATTCCCTATTGTGTTGTGTTTTTCATAATAACCCGCATTTTTGGGTTTCATTTGTGTCAGAACTCCCTTGGTCCAGTGAGTTCTGATCAAGTCAGTAGGAATCAATCCCTTGGTCTGGAAATTGATTTCTACAGACTCTTAATTTAGGAACTGTCCTCTAGAAATGACAAGTATATCCAATGGTCATGGATATCCTTGTCGTAATTATCCCAAATATCCTTAGAAACTCCATTCTTGGTCCGATATGGGGTTTCTAGTGAAATAATAAATGGAAGTTGGGAGAATTAGGTGAGAGATAATGAACAAACACAATAATAGTGAAATTGATTATAACAAACCCACATTTTCCCCAGCCCCAACACAGGGGGGGTTATCTACTCATAATGAAAAGGATAATAAACTTACTAAGATTCATCAGAGAGTTCATTATAGTATAAAACAAAAGAACCCGAAGTACAACAAAACTACAAGAACCAGTGCCTAAAAACCTTCTTTCCTCCTCTAATCTTCGTTCCCAGCCAACTTCTTCTTCTTTCCCCAATCCCCCTTGTTTCATCTTTCTCCCCAAAGTCTTCTTGTTCAGAAAAGGCCATTTTCCAATTGTCCAAAAGTAGGTAAAAAAGGGAACCCTAGGTCAAGGAGTGGGTGAAAAATGAAAAGGAAAAAAAGAGAAGGCTGCAGTGGTCCGTACGGTTTGGGCACACGGTTTGGTAGACCGTGAACCAACCGTGTGGATGATAATGTCTCAAATCCTTAAGCCGCTCGATTTTATTAGATGGGCCACATGGTTTGGGTATGTCGTGCAGCAATCGTGCGGAGGGTACTGTCAATGTTATCTTCTCCTGCATGACTTTCACACGGTTTGGATAACCGTGTGGCAACCATGCGGGTTTCCTCTGTCATTGAAAGTCATGAATTCGCCCATCCTTCATGTCTAGTGCTTGATCCGGGTGACTCAATTTTGGTATAGTCAGGGGAAAATGGTCCATAA
Organism: Viscum album; assembly: GCA_963277665.1. Classification (NCBI taxonomy): domain Eukaryota; kingdom Viridiplantae; phylum Streptophyta; class Magnoliopsida; order Santalales; family Viscaceae; genus Viscum; species Viscum album. The sequence goes on from OY728158.1 coordinate 1,671,469,007, forward strand.
GTCTCTAATTCCCTTCTTAATCTCCAAAATTTATAGACTCCATGCTTTAAACTTTGTTGACCGAAAAAAAGAACAAGGTATATAAAAATTGTGAAATTCATTCAAACCCATACAAAAAACCATTTTATAGATATTAAACCAAGTGGAAATGCGTTATTCATTACAGTGCATCAACAAACCCTTGATTATTATTATGAAGATTAAATTTTTAGGAATAAATTTATACAAAGAATGTTCTTTAATAAATAGGATAAGGATAGTATCCCTTACTTTAGCATAGTAACAACTTAGATAAATGTAATAATGGGAGAGGATAAATGGTCTTCAATTATAAGATCATATATTTTATAGTAAATTGACATTTATAAATTCATGATAATATAAAAAATTAATATTCCTAAGGTAAAATACATTTAAGGTGCTTGAATTGAAAATAAAATAGAGAGGTCCCATACATTGAGAGGGTGTTTCCAAAAGCTTATGAGGAGAATATTGAGAGCCTGAGGCACCTTGGGTGGGATATAGAGATCAGAGTGTAGAGTATTGTCATTATTAAATGGTATTAAGTAAAGAAGAGTGGGATATTGGGTGAGTTTGTATAGGAAAAGAGAGGGGGTTCTTTATTATTTTTCAAACATTGGTTTTGGACTCAATACAATAAAGTAATAAAAAACACACACATTTCCATCATTTTTTTACCATGTTTTCTTTCTATGAGTAATTTTTTCTATTATTTTATATGTTCAATAACCTATAAAATTAAAATAACAGCCTTAGTGATGTTGAAGTAAGTCATTTTTACAAAATAATTTATTTTAAAACCTTAAAATATCATATAGGTTTTTGATTATTCATAAAGGATTTATAAAATTTCTAAAGTAATCTCAAGTAAATGATATTTTAAAGGGGGATATATATTTGGACTTAGATACCTTATATAACTCATATTACATCACTTTTGGGTCATTATAATTTCATAATACACAACTTATATTTATACCATATTTAATTTTTACTCGAAAATTTGAATGTCTCAAAAAATTATGAATAATTCATGATTGGGTAATTCTGATGTAATGATTCAAAAAATAATATTTGTTTTTGTAAAATAAATATCTAAATATAATAAAGAACAATTTTAAATTAAAATCCTCATTTATTGAAAAATACTTGGGTTTTTTAACAATAATAATTTTCTGATGCTTTTCAAAATTACATTTCACTTTGTAAAAATATAGTACCATTTATATTTAGAAAATAATATTTAATAATAAAATTTAATTAAAGTACAATTCTATTCATGGATTCATCAAATAGAGTGTCTTAAATAAAATTTAATATTACCCAAATATACAATTTGGGTTTTATCGTATTAAAATAATTTTTTTTATCAAACTCATAACATAATCATTTGTAATGTAAAACCAATAGAGAATAAATATAATCATTATTTTATTGAAAATAAAATTTAAATATTCGTAATATTAGGGTAATGATACATAACCCATTATTACACTCATGAACTCCCTAATGGTAAGGTGTGAAACTATAAGATTCTCATGGAGTGGTTTGAAAAACATGGTTTGGGATGTGATCTCAATCCACTTGAGATTATATCGTAAAAAGTTTCTCTCATGGTTTAGTTATTAGATATAATATTGGGATTGATCAATGGAAAATCTCAATTATTTTAATCCCTTTAAAAATATTGATAAATGGGATTCATAATGTATGATTCTACTTGTTAAGGTCATCTCTTCTTTTTTCAGTTTTAATGGGTCTTTATTATAAGCTTTAATATATTCTGATCATATGATCACTATCCAATGGTTATATTATCAATGGTTATGATGTTTAATGGTATTTTAAATCTGATAGGATATAACATATAATGGTCTAATATAACCAAATTAGTGCATGCGTTTTCTATATTTACATTACATAAATATGGTACTTATTCATTTAAAAAGAAATTTCATTTATAAATTTTTTGGTCATTACATTAACCCCCTTCATAAATTCCACAATTTTTTTATTTCATACACTAAAATAGATTAGGGTAATTCTGTTACATTTCCTCTTGTGGTCCCCATGTTGATTCCCCAAACTTCTAGTTCTACCACAACACTTTGAAAATTTTATTTTTCTTGATTCGTAGAATTTTGTCTATGTGATCTAAGATATTCAATTGATGATCCTATTATGAAATATCATTATCCATTGGAACCAACTTTTTATTCTATACATGTGATGGGTCTAGTAATGTACATCCTAAAGAGTGATGCATGAAAAACATAATTTTCTTGAGGTAGGTTATGTGGGAGTACTAGTTGGTAAGCCGCAACTCTGATGTGATCAAGGATATCAAAGGGGAAGATGTGTCTTGGACTAAGCTTTCCATTATTCCCAAACCTTGTGACTTTATTCCATGGTGATATATGAAGGAACAATTTGTCTCCAGCCTCATACTCTAGATCATGTTAATGATTGTCTGTACTTATTTTTTACTAAATATTTGTGGATTTCATATAATTTTGAATGATTTGAACCTTTTCTTCCATCTCCTATATAATATAAGTTCTCATAAACTTCCTCTATACAAATTCATCCCAAAATGTATGAGTCTAACAAATCTTCCTATATAGTTCCTCATAAGGATCCATTTGAATGTTATAATGAAAACATTTGTTATGTAAGAAATCCACTAGGTGAAGGTGTCTATCGCAACATTCTTGGAAATCCATTGATCATGATATTAACATATACTATAGATTTTCAATTGTAATTTTAGACTGACCACAAATCTAAGTGTGATAAGTACCGATAAATATCAATTTCGTATTCAATTCTTACAGGAGGCTTCTCCAATATCAAGGTAAACTTCAGATATCGATAAGATATAATGGAGAGTGGGACTCCATGTTGTCTTACCACTTCCCTTACGTATATCTTTGTGAGTTGATCAAGAGGGAAATATTTTGTAGTATAAACGAAATGTACTGACTTTACAAGGTGACCAACCACCAACTAGATTTTTTGAAATAGGTTCAAGGAAAATCCCTCTTTATTGAACATAAATAAATCCTATTTTGAAAACATAGAAAAGAGGAAACACATTACAAGAATGGATGACAAATCCTTAAAAAGACAATCCTTGAAGGAAAAATGGTCTTGAAGGTATAAATGGATGAAAATGTATAGGAAAACATCATAAAATAATCATGTCACCACCATTAAAGAAAATTTAAAAGTGAAATTAATCAAAAAAGTTGCACCAACCCCAACCAAAAAGTTGCATAATTCTAGGTACTATGGAGTATCCGAGAAGAACATCATAGATACGGAACACACCGAAGAAGATGATAAGCATATCACAGAGCCAGAATAGACCACAAAATCTAAAAATCACATCCCAAAGTCCAATATCACCATATAATCCAAGAAGCATATCAAAAAGTTGAGAAAAACGTGACAAATCACTCCTCCCACCAACAAGAATATTGAATGAGGACTGGATGATATGTTCTGATACATCTCTCCCTCAAAATATCCACCCACCAAATAGTTCTTGTGAGGATCTCAAAACATTTTCAACCTGATGAAACACATGAACATAAAGAAAACACCATGAAATGTTGAAATCAAGGAACCCATTGATCCAAAATGAGGACTGACGACTGTTTATGGGTGTCAGCACACCCATATCTCATTTGAGGTTTACTACCAGTGATGCATGCAAGAAGATGTACCATATCCAATTGAAATGATCACAAATCCAACATTCATCAATTAATCTACAACAAAATCAAACCAACATGTCATGAATTGAAAAAGAACCAGCTGAACCAGTAAAGACCTCTAGAGTAGATCAAAAATATAACAAGATCCAAATAAAACCACTCCTGATGAAATAAGTCCCAAACCATAGTTTGGCCACTGATCAATATACCACCATCTCTTCAAACCCACAAATGACATTTGGCAAAAAAAATTCCCTGCATCGATGCCTAAGACTTGCGACAAGAAATTACCTCCAGGGAACCACCGTCACCCACAACCGAATCAAATCCATATCTTTACACACACGACAATGAAAACCCATGCCTATGTCCACATATTCTTCACCTAAATTCTTAGAAAAATGGCCAAAAGAACCTCAGCTTTTGAACTTTCGATATCACAACATCCACTAATATTCATCTTGCCCAACGTGCATAACAACTAGGCAGTAATGGAAGTTCCTAGATCTGGAAAAAACTAGTTCTGAGGTAGGGGGCTGCATAATGATCATTGACCAAGGATGGAAAATTAGTGGTGGTGCCATAAAAATAATAATGAAATCAAAGAAAGGAGATCCAAGATAGGTTGGGATTCAAGTGATAATAATCTCAACAATGTAAAATAAAAACCCAGATGGATGTGGAAACTAGAATAATCAGTAGAAAAGATCAAGGATCTGTTGAAGAAACAGCCAAAGAAACCGTCCCTATGAAGACCACCCCACAAAGGCTAATGAAATTAGAGGAATAAGATTAAAAAACATCCCCTCGATAGGAGAAGACGAAACCATTTATGTATGGATTCGAACTACAAGGATAATCCAGAGCCATCTCACAAGGGGTGTTCAACTACTACTCAGATGGAATTATTACCGTTAGGTGTCCTAGGGAGTCCTAAAAGGAATTCCATTGTTATGTTTTCCCATTTTAATACTAGTATAGGAAATGGTTTCATTTTAACCTTGTACTTATATCATTCAGCTGCGCCATTATGGAATTCCAAAAATCAAGATACAAATTACACAATCTCTCTTTTCCTATTATCCCACCAGAAATTTTTCTTCAAATATATATATGTAGATATATCTCAATACTTATTAAATGAATAGAAAAGTATGATCTATGAACATCATCCAGAATATCCCTCTTTAGTTTTGGTTTGTTTGGGGAACATATTCAAATTCTAACCCTAAAAACCCCATTTTTAGCAATGATGAACTATGAAATATTTGCTACATTATTTTGTTGAAACTATTCATCTTTCTAATATCTATTGATTCTTTAAAGAATGGATGGTCAAGAAGTATTTTAGAAAAGTAGGATGAATGTCCATTTATTATTCCCATATTTATCCTTTTCATGTCCAATAATATTGGATAACTTTCAATCCTCATCATGGATAGAGTTATAAGATCATTTCTACTCAAAGAATCAATGACTTTGTTCACCTTCCCATGATGGTTATAGATTGAAAAATCAGAATCCTTGATCATATCTAACCACCTCTATTTTCACATATTAATATTCTTTTGAGTTAATATGTACTTGAGGATTTTATGGTCCATGTATATATCACACTTCTCCCTATAGAGATAATGTCACCAAATGTTTAATGTTAAGATCAATGTATTTAATTCAAGATCTTGATTTGGGTAGTTCTTATCATGGACATTTAGTTGGAATGATACATAAAAAATTTATGTTTTATTTCTCATGATAATTGGTCTCACCCAAATTTACCCAAGATTTTAGGGATAAGAGGTCGCTTATAGTTTAGCTTGGGTTGTCGAATCCTCAGAGAACTAAGAAGAAACCTACAGACACGTACATTATATGGACTGTTTTTTGATATAAGGTGGCCAACATGGGTTGATTTTATATGGTTTTAAGTGAACTATAAAAGACATAAGTGACTTTAAATTAATAGAATGAATTTATCCCATGTTATCACTTGGGGTGGATTTGATGCATTCCTTTTTCAACTACTTACATTTCTTATATTTGAGGTGAGTTCATTTAAGAAGATCAAACACTAGCATAAATTACCATTTTAATACCTAAACAGACTAATACTAATCACCTATACACTTTAAGGATCAATATTTTTAGCACTCCATGTTAAAGGTTCTTTTTAGCACTTGAAGTGTGTGACCTTGAATTCAACGAGGATAAAAGAGTGTAAAGATCCCCAAAAAAAATCTCACTTCAAATAAGTGATTAGAAATTAATGGAGTGAGAAATAAAATCCAAGAAAATTCATTTATACACTCTTGGATCAACCCTTAAGTGTGTTATACCTCCATTGATGTTATGGTTTCAATAGAATGAGGAAGTAGACTCATGAGGGAGGAATTGAAGAAGTAAAAAAAAATATAATGAAATAATGATCACTCCACCGTTGTGTGATAATTTCACAGGGTTTGGTGAGAATAAATTCACATTGTGAGACAATGGTATCAACGTTATATGAATAATAACATAATAATAGGATAAAAAGAGCTTTTATTAAGAATCTAATATGAATTAGAACAACATACACGTGAAAGAAAAACTTGAGATAACAAAATCATAGCATAACGTTACAATGAATTAAAGCATAAAAGATAATAATATACTCCACCACAACTTCATTAAATAGGTATTTCCTGAGTCTTGGGTTGATCCCCCGATAGTACAAAGTATTCCACTTGAGTATGGTAGGCCTAGGGCGGTGGAAAGTAAGGGAGAGGTGACTTTTCCACCCTTGACCCGAAGTTACAGCCAGCTTGCATACATCGAACATAGGTGCCTATATGAACTTATAGACGTCCAAATTGGAGTGGTCCATAGAAGTGATAAATGAAGCACCAGATTTCTACTAACTTTATGTATAATTTCAGCCCAAAATAATTTTTGTTTTTTGAGATATTATTAAATCGGTGGGCTGTTAGTATGGGCTGTAGAATCTGGCATAAACTTTTCTCTCTAAAATGGGCTGAATGAAACTTCCATTAGCACTCAGAATTATCTCTTATTTCTATTTTATTTAATGTTCCCCTTGAGTTACTCTATCTTCAGTTCAGTTTTATGAATTATTGGGCCTGGATCTTGGACCCTACAGTGGTTTTATTGGGTTATTGTTCAGTTCACTTCACCTAGAATGTTCTTTGTTCAAGGAAAACATTGGTGGTCTTCCAATATGAATCTTAAAGTACTAAAAAATTATAAATTGTTCCTAATATAAGGAGAAAAATTAAAATTAAATATGAAAATAAAATCAATAACATTTTTTATTTTAGGAGGTGTTTAAAAATGTACCATGTAATAGTTCATTTTAAGAGGGAATTGAAAACATAATGTGAGTTAATGTTTAAAGTATAAAATGCACTAAGAATGGTGTTAAAAAATAATAAGGTGCATGAATAATATATATATTAACAATGAATATTAGTCTCATTATTTGGATAATCACACCCCCAACTTGAGTTTTGCTTATCCCGGGAAAAATTTATCTCAAAAATGTAAAATTCGAGTTCCCTTTTCCAAAACAGTTTAATACACAATGCTTACAGAAAGACCTCATACCAAAAATTTATGAAACCCATAAAAATCCTTTAAAACTAGATAGGTCCATAATCATATCCCAAGCCCAATCCTATTACATTGTTCAAATTCACCTCCACATTTCATCAAATTTTAGTAAAGTATGATGATGTGTTGTGTGTCACAAAAGACACGGGGGATTATTTTTATTCAAGGGGAAAACGATGAAAGCACTATGTGGAATCACATTTCAATATTAAGATGAGTATTCAATTTTTTTTTGTATTTTTTTATTGTTTTTTTTTTGGAATTTTTTCCATGGTATTTGAAATTGCACTCAATAGAGTCAACCCATGCAGCGAGACTTTGCTGATGACTCCCAGGCATAAAGACCTTAGGGCAGCTACTGAAGACCACATACTCAGGCATCATCTTGAGTTAACTTAGTCGAAAAAAAGTCAAATTACCACAAATAGAGATAAAATTAATAACTCTGGGCGAGACAACTATGGAGTCAGGATCCCCAAGTTATGGAAGGCATGCATTATGTCATTTCATTTCTCTACGTGCAAATTTATTGTTTTTTATTTTATTTTTTTATTGAATGCTCATATTAAAACTAAAATGATCACAAAACCTATGCTATTTATTTGGGGGAACCCATGAACTCAACTAATACCCCACAATCCAGAGGACATGCATTGTGATTTTTTTATTTAGTGGATGAAAATATAAACGGTGAAAAGCAACATTGAACAACCGCACTTTCCAAAATCTATGCACATGAACATAAACGTGCATTAAAATCAGAATCAAGGAATGATAAATTATTTGATATTCAATTTCAATGTGAGAAATGTGTATTATCATGTTCATGTTTAAAGTAACTTTTCCTTCCATTAAGGCACAATTTTTTTTGAAATCTTTTTTTTCACACAAAAGAGATTTTTTTTATTTCATCTCCCACAACATAAAATAACACTAGCCTCAGTGTTCAAAGAAAAGAAAATTTAGAAGGGGGTAGAGGGAGAGAAGGGGAGTTAAAAAGGAAATTGAAAATGAGTATCATGTAATGAAGTCACTTGGGGGTTGAAGTTGAAGTTCTTACTGCTCCAATTTAGTCCTTTGATATCCATGTCACTTGTAGAGTTCTCTAGTGGAAAAAGGAAAAACAAAAAAAAACCAAAAAAACAATATATATATATATATATATAATTAAAAAATAAAATATAAGTATATATACAAAAATTATAGAATAAGGAAGCACTATAAGCCTTAGGTCGGTGGTAAGAGTGTTCCCCCGTCTCTCATCTGATTCAGGTTTGAGTCCCCACGGCTTTGCAGGTTGTGATGGGGTTTTCCCCACAACCTACCATGTGTCCTTTTAATTTATTATTTTTATTATTTTTTGTATTTTTATTTTAACCTACAAACACATATGAATTAAATTAACTGATGATACATTGTCTTCTTTTTAAATTTTTGTGTAAGGTATTACTCAAGGATCACGCCATGTGACACAGATGACTATGGCGATCCCCTTTCATACCCACCCATACTCATAATAGAAGAACAGGTCAATAGTATATTTTTTTTAAATATCAAATTGAATAATTAATCCTATTTTAAAAATAAATATGATTCATAAATATTGGAAACATGAAAACTATTCAATGCCTCTTGTGTAGTGAGTTTGATTAACATCGTTATCCTAACATGTATCCTAAATCTAACATTTTTTTCCTGGTTCATAGGTTGGATAGTTAACTAAACCTCTGTTTCATGTTTATTGAATGATTCAATGAATGATTTTAACCTATGAACATTGACATTGAATGTGTTACCACTTGTGGGATCTTGAATCTCTACTGCCCCATGAGGGTATACATGATGCACTATGAATGGACCTGACCATCTGGACCTTAACTTTCCCGGGTGTAAATGAAGTTTCAAACTATACAAGAGAACATATTTTCCTAGTTAGAAGTGTTTAACTTTAATATTCCTAGATTGGTAGGCTTTAACTCTATCTTTATTTATCCTTGAATTTTTATAAGCCTCCATCCTAAGTTCCTCAAGTTCATTAAGATCAAATTTCCTCTTTTCTTTGGCCAAAGAAATGTTTAAATTCATTTTTTTGATTGCTCAAAATGCCTTATGCTCAATTTAAATCGGTAAATGGAATTATTTTCGATAAAACAAACTATATGCTGACATTCCTAGGATGGTTTTAATTCTAAATTATATGCCTAAAGGGAATCCATGATTTTCTCAGACCAATCCTTCCTAGAGGGATTGCCAATTTTTTCAATAATTTTCTTAATCTCCATATTCGCTAACTCAGGTTGACCATTGTTTTGACGATGTTACTTAGTGGAAACATTATGAGAAATACCATACTTAGACATGAATGAAGATAATGGGCGGTTATAGAAATGGGTTCTTCGATCACTGATTATAGCTCTAGGAATTCCAAATCAAGAAAATATGTGCTCTTTCAGAAATCAGATAACAACATGATGGTTGTTGGACTTGGTGCGAATAGCCTCAAACCATTTTGAGACATAATAAACATCTAAGATGATGTAGAGGTATACCCTAGAGTTTGGAAAGGGTCCCATGAATTCAATTCCCCAATAATCAAAGATTTTGATGACCAGAATGGGAGTGAGAGGCATTTTATTCCTTCTGGTAATGGATCATAATTGTTGACACTAAGGACAACTTTTGTAGAATTGGAAGTAATCCTTAGCAAGGTTAGTCCAGTATAACCCACTTTTGAGGACCTTTTTAGTGGTTTTATTTGTTTAAAATTGTCCTCCACATGCCTCTCCATGACGAAATTTTAGAATGGAAGCTTGCTCATACTCAGGAACACATGTCTTAATGATTTGTTCAGAACAAAACATAAAGAGGTAAGGATCATAAAACACATATTGTTTTACATTAGAAAGGAATTTACTATTAGCTTGGGTCCCTAAGAATTTTGGAATGTCACCTGTCGCAAAATGGTGTTCTATGTCAGCATACGATGGGAAATCACTCATATGATAGAGGTGCTCATCGGGAAATGAATCAGACACAGAAATGTGATGTGAGTTGTCTTCGAATTCCATCATATAGAGGTAATCAGCTACAACATTTTCAACACCCTTTTTATCCTTAATGGTTAAATAATCCTCTTGAATAAGAAGGAACCACCTCATCAATCTAGCCTTGGAATATTGTTATTGGAAAAGGTATTTTAGGGCTGATTGGTCGGTGAAGAAAATGAATGGTGATCCAAAGAGATAGGACCTGAATTTTTCTAAGGAAAATACAACAGCAAGAAACTCTTTCTCAATGGTGGTTTAGTTTATTTTTGCATAATTTAAATATTTTATTGCATAATAAATTACATATTGTGTTTTCTCACACTGTTGTCCTAAGAAAGATCCTACAATAAATTCACTCACATCACACATGATCTCAAATGTAAGTTTCCAATTTAGATATTTCAAGATAGGTGGAGAGATAAGTGTTGATTTGAGTATAGAGAATGATTCCTCACAGATTTTTGTCTATAGAAATATAGAATCTTTCACTAATAGAGTACAAAGTGGTAGAGAAATAAAGATGAAATTCCTAATGAAACTTCTATAGAAACCAGCATGTCCTAAAAAGGACCTCACTTCCTTAACAGTTTTAAGAGAGGGAAGGTGAAGAATGATGTCGGCCTTAGATTTATCAACATCAATACCTCTACTAGAGACCATATGTCCTTGAACAAGTCCTTCCTTTACCATGAAATGAATTTTTTCCCAATTTAGGATGAGATTATTATCCTCACATATTGACAAAACCCTTTCAACATTTAGAAGGCATCCCTAAAAAGTATCCCCAAAGATAGGGAAGTCATCTATTAAGACCTCTAAAAAATCCCCCAACAAGTCCAAAAATATTCCCATCATGCACCACTGGAAATTATTGAGGGCATTATATAACCCAAAGGGAATTCTCTTGAAGGAAAAAGTGTTGAATGGACAAGTGAAGGTTTCTTTACCTTGATCCTATAAGGATAATTCGATATTATTATACTCTGAGAATCAATCTATGAAGCAATAGAATTGATGATCCGCCCCTCGCTTGAGGACTTGATCAATAAAGGGAAAGGGTAAATGGTCTTTCCTAGTACAAGAGTTGAGCTTCCTATAGTCATTATAGACTCTCCATCCATTATGGACCCTTGTGGGGAGAAGGTCACCATCCTTATTGGTGATCACAGTAATTCCAACTTTCTTTGTGGCAATGTGAATTGGGCTTACCCACTCACTCTCAGCAATGGATTAGATGATAACCACTTTCAACAACTTAAGAAGTTTTTTTCTTACCACATCCATAATATTTGGATTGAGTCTCCGGTGAGGTTGATGACATGGTTTAGATTCAGATTCAAGAACAATCCTATGAGTTCCAATGAGTTGTCTAATCCAGGGATATCATAAAGGGTCCATCCAATTGATTTCTTCTTCTTTATTAGGACATCCTATAGCATCATATCTTGATTGGATCCAAGAGAGGAAGAAATGAAAATAGCAAAGGCTCAATTTTCCCCTAAGAATGCATACTTGGGTGATGAAGGTAGGACCATAAATTTGAGATCTGATTGGTTATCACTTTCTATGAAAGGATGGGACTTTGTATTAGACATAGTTTCTTTATTGAGATTTCTTGACAAAATTGGTTCCTTGTGAATAGAATTTTCATCCACTAAATTGGCCATATCAGTGTCATGAATAGGTATGGACTCAATTTTATTGATTTCACCAATGGTATCATTGATTTTTGATTCACGAAAATTATCAATAGATTTATATGAAAGATATTCAATCCAAGGAGACAAATTTCCCTCATGTGAACAAAGAAAATCAATCTCTTCTTGACTTAAACATCATTCAGTAATCCCTTGATGTTCCTTGAGTTCACTATCAACACTAAAAATCTAATTAACCTCATATATATCTTCATCATCCCCAATTTGAGAGTTTTCATTGTAGATGTTCAAGTATAGACTCATGTTTCCAAAGTTGATGGCCATGTTCCCATTTCAGACTCAGATAATAGAGTTGATCATTGCAAGGAAGGGACGACCAAGGATGATTGGGGTTTTCTCCCTAGGACCTAAGATTGGGTGATTTTCAAGGAAAATAAAGTCAGCTAGGTAAATAAAATTTTCAACTTTCACCAAAACATCCTTTACAATCCTCTTGGGAACTCAAACACTACTATCAACAAGTTGAAGAGTGACAGATGTGGGTTGGAGTTCTTCGAGCCCTAATTGACAATACATGGCATAAGGAATGAGGTTTACAATGGCTCCTAGATCATTAAGATCCATGACAAATTTGTTCTTTACTAACTCAACATCGATGTATGGACATCCTGGGTCTTTCAACTTTGGAGGAATGGTCCCTAGAATGGTGGTACTCACATTAGTAGCCAAAAGGACTTGGTTTTTAATGTGAAAATTTTATTTTAAAAGTTCAAAAGACTTTAATGTACTTTGAGTAGGAAATAATTGTTTGGATTGCATCAAGAAGGGGGTGTTCAAATTAACCTGAGAGAATATTTCCCTCAAAGTCTCATTCAGTTCTAGTTTAGTTTCTCTTCTCATGCGTTGAGGGAAAGGGGGAGGTTCTTTGATTGTTTGATGTGGTTATAGTTACTTCACACTATCATTGGGTTTTTTCAGAATCAATGGGTGGTTCTTTATCATTTTAATGTATTTTTTAATCTTTTAATGGTTTGGGAATGTCTCTTTCAAGTTTCTCAATGTATTTCCCACTTCTTAAATAGTTACTTCTTTGAGTTGTTCATGAGAGTTTTGTGTGTAACAAGATTCTACCCTTAGAGTTGAGGATGGTACTATCGAAGTAAGCATGAGTTAATTATTGGTTTTAATGGTATTTAGTTCATGTTTAAGGTATGAAACATTTGAGTTCATTTTCTCCATTTGTTTACACAACTTCTCAATGATTGGAAGAGGGACAGATTAAGTAGGGGTTGTGCTGGTTGGTTTATCCTAGGAAGATACTTTGGTTGTTGGATTGGTTGTTGCATGCGTTGTTGGATGGGTTATTGGTATTAGATATGAGGGTGTTGGTATTGGAATGGTTTTGGTTTTAATTGGTTATAGTTTTGAAATGTTTTAGGAGGGTATGGGTTTGGCCCTTATGGATGGCTAGGTTGTTGGTTGGGTTGTGGTTATCTTTCCAACGAAATCCTGGATGGTCATTTTACCTTGGATTGAAAGTGTTTTGGTATTATGGATTCTGAAATTTTAGAGCATTGACCTCCACTAGTGGTCCTCCTAGAATAACATCTTTAATGGAAGGTATTTTTGGGTATTTGTCTGTCTTGTGGTCATGTTTTTCACAAATTGTGCAAAAAGGGTCAATAGTTTGAATTTCATGGACCTTCCGAAGATCGATCGCCTCGAACTTCCAAGTGAGTGTAGAAAGTTTCTCCCTAAGGATTTACTCCTCCCTATGTGTGTTAATTCCACTAGATTTGGGTGGATTCTCATAGTAATGTGATTCCCCCCATTTTTGGTTTTTTTGGACAGCCCTTTTAGATACTCGTAAGCATCATTTGGGGATTTGTTTTTGAAGGTTATATTACACATCATTTTAATGAATTGTTTGTTTCACAGACCCAAACCATCATATAAATGTCTAACTTATTCTGGGATTTAATATCCATGATGAGGTATTGTGTTCATTATGTATTTGAACCTTTCCCATGATTCATAAAATTACTCCCCTTCTTTTTCAAAAAAATGTTGGATTCTCTTTTTAAGTGAAATTGTTTTGTGATAGAGGAAGTATGTTTTATAGAAATATATTTGAAATTTGTCCTAGGAGTTGATTTATGCAGGTCCCAGCCATTTTTAACCAATTATTTCCTTGATCCTTTTGTGATAAAGGAAAGAGACTCATCTTAGCTGACTCAAGTTGATGTGGTTGGCACATAGTTTCAATAATGTCGTTGAACTCTTTGATATAAAGGTATGACATTTATGACTCCATCGCATCGAATGTTGTATGGTGGATTAGGAAATGTGGTTTGAAAACATAGTGGGCTTCTCCTAGGGAATCATGCCTAATGAAAGTGGGTGCATTGGTCTAGTCATGTGTGGGGTAGTCATTCATGGTTTGATCGACTGCATTCCCAAAGTTTGGGGCTTCCTCATTTGGATTTCAATTTTGGTTCCCACCCGGGGTTTATGAGTTGATTTCAATGAAGACATTCCATCGAAATGGGATCAATTTTTGACTCTGGAGTATTATTAAGATTAGGATCTAATGGAAAGATTTCCCTTGGTGTACTTGACTCCCCAACCCTAGAACTATCCAGCCTAACTAAACGGTTTGATTGGTCACAGGTATAGGTAGACATGCGCTAAAAGAAAAAAATGATAATGGAAAAAGATAATATAATTTGTATGAGAATAGAATAAATGGGGGATAATAGAATGGGTGTTGATATTACTTACTTGGGTCCCCATAAATAATTCCAAAATTTGGTCTTACCTGAATTTACCCATGATTTTAGGGTTAAGCGGTCGCTTGTAGTTTATCTTGGGTTGTCGAATCCTTGGAGACCTAAGAAGAAACCTATAGACACGTATATTCTATGGACTATTTTTATATATGAATTGGACAAATTGGGTTGATTTTATATGGGTTTAAGTTAATTCTATAAGAATTAAGTGACCTCAAATTAATATAATGATTTGATCCTAAGTTATCACTTGTGGTGGATTTGATGCATTCCTTTTTTAACTACTTCAATTTCTTATATTTAAGATGGGTTCATTTAAAAAGATCAAACAACGTCATCACCTAATAGTTTAATACCTGTAAAACTTAAAACTAATCACCAATACACTTGAAGGATCAATGATTTGATCACTCCAAGGTAAATTTTCTTGTTAGCACTTGAAGTGTGTGGCCTAAAATTCAACAAGGAGGAAAGAGTTTAAAGATATTCAAACAAAATTATAAATTAAAAAAATTGATTAATCATTAATGGGGTGAAAAATAACATCAAATCCATTCCCTTGATACTCCCTTGGATCAACCCATATGTTTTTTATCCCTCCATTGATGTTATTGTTTCAATGGAAGGGGTAAGTATACTCGTGAGGGAGGAATTGAAGAAGTAAAAAAAGATAATGAAATAATGATCACTCCGCCATTGTGTGATAATTTCACAAGGTCTGGTGTGAATAAATTTACACCGTGAGACAATGGTATTAATGTGATATGAATAATAATATAATAAGAGTATAATAATAACTTTTATTAAGAATATAAGATGAATTAGAACAAATTACATGTGAAAGAAAAACTTGAGGTAACAAAATCGCTCCATAACATTACAATGAAAGAAAGCACAAAATATGATAAACTTATCCCCCTAAACTTCATTAAATATTACTTTCAAGAGGATTGGGTCTATCCCCTAATACTACAAAGTATCCCACTTGAGTATTTTAGGCCTTGGGTGGTGGAAAGTAAGGGAGAAGAGACTTTTCCACCCTAGACACGAAGATGCAGCCAGCTTTTATACACCGAAAAGATGTGCCTGGATGACCTTCTAGATGTCCGAATTGGAGTGGTACAAAGCAGAGAAAAATTAATCTCAAGATGTCTACTAAATATTTTTAAAATGTCATCTCGAAATAATTTTTTCTTTCCGAGATATTATTAAATTGGTAGGCTATTTTTCGGGGCAACTGAATCCTGCCCAGAATTTTATCTCCAAATTAAGTTGCATTAAACATACATTAACACTCCAAATTATCTCTTGTAACTATTGGATGAAATGTTTCACTTGATTTTCAATATTTTATTTCAATTTTCAGAAATATTGGGCTTAAATCATGGCTCCTATAGTGGTTTTATTGGGCTGTGGTCCAGTTCACTTCACCCAGAATGATGTTTTTTCAAGGACAACTTTGGTGGTCTTCCAATATGAATCTTTAAGTACTAAAAAATTATTAATTGTTCCCAATTTAATGATAAACATTAAAATTAAATATGAAAATAAAATCAAGACCATTTTTTAGAAGGTGTTCAAAAATGTACCATGTAATAGTGCATTTTAAGTGGGAATTGCAAACATAATGTGCATTAATGTTCAATGTATAAAATGCACTAAAAATGGTGTTAATTAATAATAAAGAACATGAATAATATATATATTAACAATGAATATTATCCTCATTATTTGGATAATCAATTAAAAAACCCAATCCATTTTTGAATGCATTAATTTAGGTCAAAAATCAATACCTACTAGTGGGTAATGTGAGAACAGGTTCAAAAATTATTTTCTCTTGTAGGTCTTTAAATATTTCTTTACATTAATAATTCTAGAAAAACATTATTCCCTTTTGAGTTATCTTGGTTAGTGGCCTTAAAAACCATGATAACTTTTTCAAAAACCAATTATATTACCCAGATAATCTAAGAATAATAATGATATTTTTTCACAGATGTTCATCTTGGCCATCCTTCGATTATCTCTTATTTTTAAGGATCCATGTATATCCATTTTTGGTTGTGATATTCCCTAGTAATGTTAATTTATCCTACCAGAACTCACATTTAATATATTTTGGATATACATTTTCATTATACAAGGTCCTTAGAATGGTATTCAAATTCTCCTCATGTTTCTCCATACATTTGGAGTAGATAAGAATACCATCAATAAATACGGGCATAGATTTAATGAGGTAATCTCTAAAGACTATATTCATCACATCCATAAAGATTACTGGAGCATTAGTGAGTCCAAATGGAATCACTATAACTCATAGTGCCCATACCTTGTACATAACTTATTATTGGGGAAATCCTCCTTTATCACCATTATGTGATAATATCCTAACCAATTATATATCTTAGAGAAATATTTGGATCCATGTAGTTGATGAAACACGTCATCAATTCATGGCAGAAGATACTTTTTTTATCATGATATTTTTGAGTTCATTATAATCATTGAAGAGGCACAATGAACCATCCTTCTTCCTGATAAAGAGGACTTATGCACCCCATGGGGAATAACGTGAGAATTTAAACCTCATATCCACATTCTTATGTAGTTTCTTCTTCAGTTAATAAAGTTTAACAAAGGCCATTCTATATAGAGTCTTATGATATTGAAAAATTCATTGGTATAAACTAAATTTAAAACAAAACCTCACAGATTGGAAGAAAAACAAGTTACTCCTTCGGAAACACATTAGTTTATTCTTTATAATGGGCATGTCTCCAAGGATGATATTTTCTGTAAGATAAATAATTTGGTCTAGATATGCTTGATCTTAAGGAAATAATATCCATGTCTTAGATTTTGGTAATAAATAAGATTTATCCTCATCCATGAACATATATTTAATCAGATTTGGATTCATGATACAGAGGGTAATTTCCTTCTCCCAAAAATATAAATTGTATTTATAAATGGAAAACCAATCTATACATAGAATAACATTAAATTAAGCTTAAGGGAGTAACACAAGGTTCACTGGTTAATTCAACCCCCAAATTTTAACATGGTAGGAGTTATATATTTGAGATGAAATAGTTAAAAAATCTTCAATTTTCACTGATATCTCAACTAAAATTATTTTTGGTGGTGTTTTAATAGTTATACAAAAAATGTAAGATCTTAAAGAATGCATGAAATCATAGGTACATTAGACATTTGAATTTTATGATTGAGCGATAAGCCTGCCTTTCAGTTTTTTATTCCAGTTCTAATCATTTAGATTATACAAAATAGACTTAGTGAAGTTAAGTTTAAAACCATTAATAAAATAAATGGGAAACTATAAACATTTAATGGATCATCTAGAAATGACATATATCCCATAACATATGAATTTTATGTTTCAATATAAGTTATCCATGTTCTATTTTCTAATATAAACTATTATATTCATTTTTATTACATTAATAATGGTTCATAATGATATTTTGAATTTATAAAAGAATATAACCCTAGAGTTTAAAAATAGGTGTGTATAAAGATTGGTTTTCATTCTCTAGTTCATGATCAATTCTAGCTCCAAATTTGGTTTTTGAGGTTGTTACCTAGCTACATCTATTCTACTGCTACATCCACATGTAGTATCTAAAAAGGGATGTATTTCTTTAGAAACCACTTAATATATACTTTAACAAAAATTTTGGTTTCCTATAATATTATTATTATCCCTATGTCTTTTGTTAGATTTTTCTAATCCTATTCCAAAAAATAACTAGACATTCCTTTGATATCAACTATGACAACCTATATCTTTAATACACTTTATTTCAAGATATATTACATAAAAAACACTTAGTAAAACCCAAAATATATATAATAATATCTTGTTAGGGATATTAGGAACATAGAACATAAATTTGATAAATGGATAAAACAATATTATTGAAAAATTCCTCAACATGCTTATAGATTTCAATTTCTCATTTAAAATTTCACAAGATAACCTGGGGAAACCTATAATAAAGGAAAGATCTATAAAGACATGTAAGGGAATAAACAAATAATAACATGATTACTATATTACTTGTTAGTTAATTTGAATTTAAATGTGACATTAAAGTGGTGATAATCATAAACATGAACATAAAATCATGATATATGATGATAACATAAAAGAAACATGGGAATGTGGAAAAAACATTAAACATGAAATCCTAAACATAGAACAAGGATAAGAACCAAGATAACATAAAATGGTTTAAAAAGTACCAAAATGAATTATTTTTACTTCTAAATCTCATAATTGATATATCATGATACTAAAACATAACCTAATTCATTAGTGCCTAATATAATTTCGAGCAAACCTATCACTTTCATATCATTAACATGAATAAGTGTTCCCCATAGATTATTCATCATAATATAATTTCTCATAACATTTAATTCATAAATTAATGGATGTGAAATAAATAATTATAGGTATTTCTATGTTAATAACCTTGTGTGGAAATTTCAATGGTATTCAAAATATAAATGTTTTTCCTGAAAAAACACAGGATAATTTCAGCAGAGAAATGTGGGGTACATAATGAATCATGGGATGTCTTAATGAGAATAAAATATGTCTATCATCACATGTACATAATAATGTATGTAATAGGGATGTTTAAAAGAATATTCTATCAATATTAATTATAATATAAAATTTATCACATAAATATGGTGTTTTATTAAAGAGGAGGAGAGGATCCCTTACTCTAGCATAGTAACTGATTAGTCAAATGTTAAATTGGGAGGGGATAAATGATATCTCATTACAAGAACATAAATTTCCAAGTAAAGGGATATTAATAAATTCATGAAAATGTAACTAATTTAGATTCAAAAGTCTTAATACAAATAAGGTGTTTGAATGTAAAGGAAGAGAGAGAGGACTCATACCTTGAGAGGGTGTTTCCAAAATCTTGGTAGGAGGTTCTTGAGAACATAAAGAACCTTGGGGGATATAAAGAGATTAAATTGAAGAGTATATTCATGATAAAAATGATTTTTAGTGAAGATTAATTTTATATTGGTTGGGTTTATAGAGTAAAAGAGGGCATGTTTTATTATTTTCAAAACATAGGTTTTGCACTTCATGCAATAATGTTATCAAAACTATTGACCATCCCATGGTTTTCGCCCATAGTTTCTACCAGATATAATTATTTTCATTAAAATACCATGAACCAATAAAATTAAAATAATACCCATGGTGAGGTTATTGTGAGTGATGTTTAAAAATAATATATTTTAAAATATTAAAATATAATATAGGATTGGAAGGATTCTTAAAGGGTTCATAAAATTAATAAAACTACCTAAAACACATTTTTAATGGATTAATATATATTTTACTATGGATACCTTTTATGAAACATATTACATCAATTTTGAGACATTATGTGTCATAATGCACACCATATAATTATATCATATTTTTTTTTACATGAAAATATGACTGTATTAGAAAATTATATAAAAATCACCATTGGATAATTTCAAGGTTCAAGTTCCTAAAATAATATTTATTTTATCGAATTAATTATCTAAATATAATAAATTATAATTTTAAATTAAATCTTGATTTATTGAAAAATACTTTTCTTTTATAATAACTATTTTTACCCTTATAAAAATTAAATTTTCATTTCAAAAAATAATAGTATCATTTAAATTTAATACATACTATTTCATACTAATATTTTATTAAAAAATAAGTTAATTCATGGGTTCATAAAAATGAATTTATTAATTTAAATATGATATTACAGAAAAATAAAATTCTAGTTTTATGATATTGAAATCAAATTTTTATCAAACTCATTACTTAATAATTTATAAAGTAAAAACAATAAGGAATAATTAAAATAAATTTTTTTAGAATATATATATATATATATTCATATTGTAAAGGTCAAGAAACATAACCCCTTTTTACACTAGTGAACACCATAAGGGTATGGTGTGTGATGGTGATATTTTCATGGGGTTTTTCTCTGAACATGGTTTGGGTCATGATATCGATGAGCTTGAACTTCTATCATAATAATTTTTGATCATGGTTTAGCTGTTAGATCTTGAATTTGGATCAATCAAGGGAAAATACCAACGATGGTATCTTTCTTGGATTCTCAGATAAATGGGCTTTATATGATATGATCCTACTTGTTGAGGTAATTGCTTATTTTTTCTATGTCAATTGGACTTTATTATAACCATTAATATATACTAATCATATGATCTCTATTATATAGATTTATTATAAATGATTATGATTCTTAATGGAATTTTCAATCTAATAGGATATAACTTATAATGTTATAATAAAACCAAAGTAGTGAATGCATTTTATATATTTACAATACATATATAAGGAACCTATTCAATTTAAAAATAATTTTTATTTATAAAAGTTCAGGTAGTTACAACATATCAAAACCAAAAAACGCATGAAGAAACACTCAAAGTATACCATAATAAGGAAAAACACAAGTGATAGACCCTAGGTCATAGTAATCAATAAGTAAACTATTACCTTAATCTTGAATCATCATCCCAAAGAAATCCCATCAAAGATAGCATAGTATATTACTCTGAAACCTGAAGTAAAAAACCCATCCTAGTTACCAATGCACTAACATGAAGGTAAAATATTCTCAACCCACATGAAACTGACCAAAAAATTTATATAGTAGAATAAATAACCTTAAGGATAATGAATAGTTATCCTAAAACAATAAAGAAAAACCAAATCCAAAATCTCTGAACCACTCTCTAAAATACAAAAGGCATTCACACTTATTTATCTGTAGATGCCATCCAAAAAATAGAACAACCAATAAATTATTATTAGAAACCAAAATAATATCCCAAAAGGAGAGACCTAGAAATTATATGACCAGATAACTTAACAAAATCAAACTCACCAAGAGGAATTTACAATAATTTATAACCAATCCACTAAAAAGATAAAAGATAATGGATTCAAGAGGTCCTAGAGTGCAAAGGATGTTCTGGATCCATCCCTCCTCATTGTGTTTAGGAAAATCCAAGAAAAGGGAGAAGTCAATTCTAGGATATGGGAGATACCACACAAGAACAAATTCTTAGGGAGAAAAAATATATCTTCTATTAGGACCATTATAGGATTCATAATGACACTAAAAAGAAATATAAACCAAAATTATAATGCATTTCAATCAATTCAAGTAGTCCCATAACAGATGGTATAAACAAAAATCACTTATTCATTAATGAAATACCATGAAAAATTGTCATTTTCCCAAAATCAACATTCATTAAAATGAACCACCATTTAAAACATTTCATTCCATTTTAATTTTTCAAAGGACCTTTTTTAAGGCCAAATACACTCATGAATTTAACTCATAAAATAAAAACATTTCACAATAATTTTTCCTTATACCAAAACACTTCCCAAATTACATTTGAAACCAAAATCCCATTTTTACAAATCATTTCATATGAATTTAAATGAACCATAAAATACCTTGATCATCATAACTCTATTCATTACAATAAAGATTAAATATTCCATTTTTAAAATTTTCAACCATTGAAGACACTCTAAATAACCAATTTTGAAACTAACATATTAAAAAGAAAATTGATCTTTTAAAAATTCTAATTTTCAAAATAAAAAAAGTTTTTTTATCCAGAACTCATACATTAATGTCACTTTAAATGAAATCTTCTTAAAGTAGTCTACCAAATTTTATAATAATTTAGCATAGTCAATTTAAAAACTAGATTTCAAAATAAAAAGCATTTTTTACAAGAAAACAGAACATCACTCCATAACTACTATAAATCAAGTTTCAAAGACAAAAAACCTCATAAAATTCATTTTTCAATAAAAAACAATTTCAAAGGACACACAACATATCAATAAGGGAATAAACCAATCATACAATAATAAAACTCAAATTAAAACCACATTAAATATCATAATTCACCATAAAAATCCTTTAATTAGCATCACACTAATGGTAAACACCATTAAAATCATTTTGGAATGAAAGGGAGGAAAAAACACACTTTTGAAGAAGAATGATCATTGTGTATTTTTTGGATGAAATGTATAGTAAACCATTAACTAACCATATATTAGGAACTATCATGGTTATAAACTAACTCTACATGGGGTTCCTATAGTTTACCAAACCATGCAGGATATCAATGGAGTCCTAGTTTTCTCACCACATTCTCATATAAAACTTAAAATGACCCCCAAAATCATTTATGTACTCCTCAAGGGCCAAATTTTCATCATAAATATCAAAATTTACACATTATGTAAAAAATATTACTAAAAAGAAATTATCAAATCCTGACATCCCTTGAAATCTCATGGTATAATGCAAATAAGATCTCTACAAGCACTTTTTCACACCCTCAACATGAGTTTCAATGATGATTAGAGTCTCTATAATACCCGGATACTCCCCAAGTTTCTAAAGGATGTGAATTGATACCAATTTATCATAAACTAACTTGGGTCATCACTGAACCGGACACCCAAAATGGCATGTGACAAACATGAGGTTCGTTCTCGATTACCCTTGGATGGAAACTAGTTCCAGCATCTCAACGAATAATAGAAGGGAAATGTTTATCCTTTGATGTAACATATAAACTCATATAATTTGTGTGTTTAGTATAATTTAGGAGAAAAAACAACCAGATAATAAAATAAATTAGTATTTCTTATATAAATTTAATGGGGTCATGGCTGAAGGCCGGTACATCAACATCTATAAAAGAAAACTATGGAAATTACAAAAATTAACCACTACTATATCCATGTGACTTGAGGCCATGATCAAAATTCCAATAAAACCATCACCAAATATCCCAAACTATAAAATCCCAATCACCTTAAAATAATTCACAATAGATTCAAACAGTGAATGGTGTATGTAGGGTGAGAGAAAAATCACACCTGGTGGGATTTCACAAAAGGAGTTTATGAATTTCCTTATAAATTAATTTTCATTTTATGTTAGTTTTTAATGAAATATGATTGTATGTTTTCACCCATGAGTATATAAAATCCAATATCACAATTAAATCAACTCATAAAATCCAATTTCTTTGTCTTAAATGAAAAAAAATCACTTAAAACCCATTTTTCGGGCCTCGACATTCTTTTAATTAAAATAAACACTTTTAAATGTACATTAAATTTTCATTTTATTAATACCATTTTTAAAATATCTTTAATAATAATTTAAATAATTAATAAAAATCAACAATAATAACAAAATTAAAACACTAATGCACCATAATAAAAGGAAGTAAATATAAACAAGTATTAAAATAGAGTCATGGTGATACACACACCAATATATCTTGGGAACACAAAATAAGAAATGTTTACTATATGTATTACGATAGTAAATATGTTAAATATCTAAAAACATTTTAGAATAATCCAATATATACTCTATTGGAGCCATGTTGAAGCCTATTGATATATTCCTGAGTCTGTAACAAACACAGAACTGTCAACTAGCATCATCGATAGAACTCCCCTATGCCCTCCTATAATTCAGTAGATATAATCCATATATAATCGAGATTAGATATAAAAATCTCTCATTACTCACTAAGAATCCTATTACTGTTATTCATGTCCATCAATAATTGGTGAGTAGTAAACAAGGAATACAAGGAATATGAAAATAGTAAATCTAGCCTCACTAGTTACATACTTACATGAAACAACTATATTTGCATGTCATTAATGTCGCATGAAAAAAATATACGCATCAGGTTATAGTACATTACACAAAAATAAACAATATCCCCCTCAGAGGTCATAATTCAAAAGATATAAAGAGTATCTCACATATATATATATATTGAAATAGTCTGAATCATCCAAATGAGACACTATTAAAAATTAATCTAGATTAAAAGTCATTTTTATTCATTTATATTCCATCTCAAAAGATTATTTAAAATCAATTCATGGAAAAAAAATTCCAAAACATTTTTGAAACAATTCATCAAATCAATTTGAAATCCATTTTGAAACCAAATCTTTTTTTTCTTTTAAAACTCATGAAGGTTCAAACACAACTTTATAATCATTTCACACCCCAAATAAGGTTAAATAGTTTTGAACATCACATTTTAAAATATACCATTAAATACTTTAAAAAATTATAATATTTATAGTTTCTCTTAAAATACCAATTAAAATAGTTATTCCACTTAAAAAACTCATCCAACCATTTATTAAATCTATTTTTACAAAAATACATATGAATAATTACTCAAAATAAATATTTATAGATTTCAAGCATCAAACTACATTCTAATTTATAAAAATTCATAAAAATACCTACCATTATTCAATGGTAATAAAGCTGGAATTCATTATCTATAATTGTGGATTCTCTAACAAACCTCGAGAAACTATAAAAAATACACAGACATAAAAAGCCCATGAATTAACCACTGTAATCCTCAAATCCTTACCAAAATATCTCCTATATTTCTAAGAAGAAGTTAAATAGAATGAAAAATTAATAAAGAAATTGGTAGAAGGAATAATAAGAGGATCATAAGGTTTTACCCTGAGAAATCACATTAAATAAGAAGGGTAAGGGATTGAAAATCAAAGAGGAGGGAGGAGTGAGCTCCTCTTAGGGAATTCATAGGATGATCTAAGTTAGATTAAATATAAAGGGATGGTTATATTCTTTAAAGTTATCCAAGGGAGATTTTGGAAGATAGAAATTATAAATATGGGTGTCTCACATGGTTAGAACACAAAATTCAAAAAATTGTGCACCAAATATATGTGATTCATTGAGTAAAAAAGACACATTTTCATGGTTTACTATCCATGCACTAACTATCCCTTGCTTTTATGTTAAACTATAGAACAATTCAAATGATTTTCATACAGTTTCTCCTAACTGTACATAACACATGTGCTAGACAAATTCCTCAATAAGATAAGTCACATGGTTTCTCAAAGGTGGTCATGAAAACTATGAAGAAATATTCCATGTAAAATAAAGCACATTCAAAATGAATTGGAAAGAAGCCCAAATAGGTTTCATCAAATATTTTCTCCAAAACTATGCAAGAAAGAAGACGTGTAGAAGAAATAATTCTATAAAAAAATCAATCCCAAAACATGTATAAAAATTTAAATTGTCCCCAATTTAAATGAAATATTATAAAATAAATATACGTATCATGACATAGGGAGCGACTCCTTTAATATGTATTATGTTGTAAATATACAATAAAGTAACAACCACAACATTTTAGTTTAGAGCACATCGTGGATGGCATCCTGAATTATTGAGTGTACACAAGTTTAAAATTTAGAAAACCTACTTACTACCTAGTATAGTGGTAAGACAGTGTCGAACCATAAAGAAGGACTAATTTTATGCCTAAGAGAAAAAATAAAACAAAAAAAATTTGAAATAAAACATAGAAAAAAACATGAAAAATTGATGGTGGTGGTGTAAATGTGAAATTAATGAAGGTTTGTGTGTGAGGAAGTGAACGTGTGAGCAGGAAGAATAGTTAAATAGACAAGAAGAAAATCAAATAGTGGAAACTATCAATTTATGAGAAGGGGAACTCATCCAGATGACTTCAATTCTATTTTTTCATGTTTATTTACTTATATTGAAAAATCAAGAGATGATTCAAAGAGTTTGACCAGATGTTTCATCAGAATATCTTGTGACTAAGTGATTTCTATAGTTTTTCAACTGCAGAATTCATTCAATCACCAATTAATAGCAAATTAGAAAAGCACTAAGTTCAAAATATTGGTTGAACTCAGTGGTACCTCTCTCTTTTGAGCTTGATTCACTTTTCAGTAGTATACTCAGATTAAATAAAATTAAAATTTAATTCTAATCAAGATCAATTTTCATTTATTCTTGAGGTTTTATAAAAAAATGATCACCCAAAGGGTGAGATAGAGAGAGAGGTCATCTAGTAGAATAACATACATAAAAAATGTAAAATCAAAAATAATTAGCTCATCTTATTCCCCTGAAGGATATTATCCAACCATCATGATTAAATTCAATATATTTACAAGAATTAAAAGAAGTATGTTCATGTCTAAGTGAAATTCACAAAAATAGAGTAAGAAAAAAATGTTTTATCTCCCTCCTTGATCTCTATAAATCTCCAAGTGTGTGATATCATGTGATGTGCTCTGGACTAATACAATTGTGTTCTCTAGATCTAACATACTAGGAATATTGAAGTGGTGATCTACTAATCTACTGCTTGATGTTGTGGAAGTGGTGGTTCTGGATGTGGAAGTCATGAATTATATTTTCCTCATAAGTGGTGGTTGGAGTTATGATGTCCAGTCCTGATGGAAACATCCTACTGCCTCATGATTCTCCTCGAATATGTGTTTTGTAAAAAATTAAAAAAAATCATCACTCGCCTCTACTTATTCTTCTAGAGTCTCTTAATGTTTTTCATCCACTGGATTCATAGTTTTTGAATCATTTCGGTGGCCTCCGTGTGGTACTTTCAGTTTTCCACTATCATCTTATTGGTCACCGAAGCACAAAATACCTCAACTGAATCCCATTCCATGCATTGCGACCCTCCATCCACAATGGAAAAAATACCCAAAATAAAAATAAATACACAAACAAATGAATAAATTAATTTAATTAGTACTGGAGTGATGTAAGTACATAAATTAATAAGTATTATAATAATTATTAATATATAAATATAAACTATAACAATAAAAATATTTATTGAATTATTTACATTAAAAATAAATTATTAGATATATATATATAACTAATTAGGATATAAACTAAAAAGAATATAAATAAGTGTAATTATTAAATATAAAAATAAATAAATAAACTATTTATGTATTTAAATTTAAATTGTTATTATTTTTAATATATATAAAATATTATAGGAATTATAAATAAATGTTATTAGAAAATAAAAATATTTATTATATATTATATAGTATTATGTTTTTGTATGATCATTATATATTATAAAAATATATTATATAGATTAAGTAATATAAATACAATAAAAACAAAGTAGAAAAGGGGGAAAGGGAGTGGTTTGAGTAAGGGAAAAGAGCATGTGGCATCAGGTGTGGACAGAGGGGAGGAGAGGAAATGGGGGTTTGAGCTTGGATGCTCAGCAGTTCACCACTATGGAATAAGGGAAACCAGGGATTCAGAGGAGCAGTGCTGAGTCTTCAGCGGTAGGCGTGGATGAAAGTGGTTCTACTCAGGAGTTGGATGTCACAGGGAGTAGGGAGGAGGGTTCAAGATTCAAATTTGGTACAGAGTGGTGCATGCTCAGCTTCACGAGATGGATCCTCCAAAAGACAGAGATTTGGGTTGCTCTCTTCTTCAGTGAGTTCGTATTCTTCAACAGCATCTTGAGGTTCTTAACAGGTATGATTGATCTATTGTGGTTTAATGCTATGAGGTACAATTTTTTTTTTATTTTTGGTTTGAATTTGTTTTTTCAATTTTGATTTTATTGATTTCTATTAGATGTTCGTGATTACGGTTTTGGGTTTGTTCAATGGTGAGTCAGAAGAGGAGGGGTGATAGTGTGAGTGGATGGAATTATGTGAGGGAGGACATGAAGAAGGGGGTGAGGCACCATAAGGAGGCTTGCGGTGTGAGGGGTGTGGCATTGGCTAGTATTGGAAAACACCACTAGTGAGACTGGTGCTGTGTGAATGATATATAGGGGATAAAGGAGTGAATCGAAGTGTTTCAGGGAGACACCACCAAGATGGTGGTTGGTGGTAGATGGAGTGAAGGGAAGCATCGCCAGACTGGGCAGTGTGAAAGGAAGCGGCGCCAGACGTGGAGGTGTGTGGGGAGTTGGTAGTAAGAAATGAGATACCTCCAGTGTGGGCTGATAGTGTGAATGAATGGTGATAGGAGGTTGAGACACCTCCAGGGGAGCTGGCGGTGTGTAAGAACAGACCACTCGGAAGGAGTGTGGCAGTGCATTATGAGTGGCAGTAGCAGTCGTAGGTGTGGTTCCCTTTAACAAAAATCATCAACAAAATGTTACACAAATAAAAAACAAATTATTTAAAATAAATTAAAATTATTAATTAGAAAAAATGAAATTAAAAATTCTAATTTTCATTAAAAAAAATAATTTGAGTGAAAAATTATTCTACAGATTAAGTAAAAAATAAAAATTTATTTAGTATAAAAAATAATTACAATCCTTTACTTAATTTAATTAATAAATTAATAAATTAAACAATTAATTGAATAAAAAATTAAATTAAAATTAAATATGAATACAATTAAATAATTGAACTAAATTATTAAGAATAATTTAATTATTTATATAATTAATGATAGAAGATATTTTTTTATTTAAATATTAATAAAGTAAATTAATAAAAAAGTTATTTAGAAAAACAAAAGAATAGAAATAATTTAAAAAATAATGAAAAAAATTAAAATTTAATGAATGAGAAAGTTAAAATAAATAATTAATTGAATTTTCAAATTATTAAAAATAATGAAAAGAAACAATAAAATATAAAATAAACCAAAAATAACTATTTTACTAAATAAGTACAATATTTACAAAAATTTATAAATATTAATTAAAATACATCTTTTGGAAATTAAAAATACACTAAAAAATAAAATATGTGGAAAATGTATTAAAAAAATCCACACCAAACTATCCCACACTTAACTCCTTGTTTGTCCTAAAAAAACATGCTTTGGATTTTTAAAAACACAAGGAATGATATTACAGTCAATTCATTATGTGTATTTCTAGACTTTAAGAACGAAGGCACAGAATCTAGAAGATGAATTTTCAAAGAAGGTATTGAAAAAAGTTGTCCGGCATGGTTTCAAAAACACATTTGAAATCAAAGTCAATACAAAATCATCAACTTTCAGGAATGTCATGCCTTCTTTATGAAATAACTTTCGGTCCTACTTTAATTCCAAAGCTAGTTCTAATTCAAAAAGTTATGACATGTTAAGTTAACTAGAATTAAAACCTCAACAAAAGGCACTTCTAATACTCAGTTTATCCTAGGTTCCAAAATTTAATGTCTAGTTATTTCATCAATTAATTTATTTAACTCAAATGATTTTTAATTAAATTAATTATTCCCTTCTTCATTTAGGTATAAAATTCACCTCACTTAATGTGTTCATTTTTGACATGGCACATTTTTCTAATTGTTTCCCTACAATATTTCTTATATAGAGCACTGTGTATAAAAATTATTGAAATTGAAACTGGATTCTATTTATTATCATAAATTTACCTAGTTCCCTTCTCTAATAGGCTCACTATGGGCTATCATTTTCCAATTTTACTCTAGTTACAAAGGACCCAAATAATTATCATTTGAGATGGATTACTAAAGTTATTATAAAATTTTTTATAAAAAGTGTGTACCCTAGGATTTAGTATAATTTTATAGACACCTATGGTCATTATTCTAATTCCACAAAATGTATCCTATCACACCCATTTCCTCAGTTCTTACATGGAAATTACATAAAGATAGTGAACAAATCCACTCAGCAATCACTCATCCTCAATAGTTTGATACTAAGTACAACCCTTAACATATAGAAAGTTTTGATCCACTAGGAAGGATAGAATTGAAGTGCCAACTAAACCCAAATGACCCTGAGGTGATGAAATAATTTGAAAATTTTGACATATTTTTAAAAAAATTGGAAAAAATGAATATGTTTTTAAACATAAAGGTGAAATTTGAAGTGAAACCAGAAAGAACCCTCTCCTCCACACCTAAAATTCAAAATTTTCCCCAATTTTGAATCCAAATGTGGGAGAAAATATTCAAAATTATAAAACATTTTTTAGAGGTGATATGAATGTTAAAAAAGACTATTTGAAACATCAAAAAGAAAAGAAAATACAAAAACAAATATTCAAAATAAAAAAAGGATTATTTTTTTAAGTTCACTAAACTATCATAAAATGTACATTGTAAATAGTAGCAAGATAATAAAAAGGAATACTATGGGTGCAATCATTTTTAACAATGTAGTTCATCAAAATGCTCAACTTACTATATTTTAATAAGCTAGCAACCAAGCAGGAAAGTTTTTTGAATTTCAAAAGAACTCCTAGGGGACTCCCCTACACATATAATCATGTAGCAGATAGTAAAAAACTATGAAGATAAATTATAATAACAAATAAGGGAAACACTTCCCTAAAATATTAGAGTTTTGACCATTAATTTTCATTGAAAAGATCCTCTTTTGCTGCACTACATAAATTACTCTGGAAAATCATCACCATTTCCATTAAGTTTAGGAAAATAAGCATAAGAGTCCAAAATTTAATGTTAAGAAAAAATAAATCAAGGAATTGTGTGAAATAAGTTTTATCCATATGAAGTAGGGTATTTATACCTTTTTTTACTTTGATGAGTTTCCATCAGCAATAATACTCTCAAGTAGCATCAATTCACGAGACATCATCAGATACTTATAACATCAAACATGAGAAACATGATATAGGTGTTAGCTTAAATGAAAAAAACAAAAATAAAGAGAAAACTACATAAAGACCATGGGTTAGTTCCCATGAAACACTAAGTTTATAGTCCTCATTTATACTTGAGACAACTTCATTACTCCAGCTGAGAAATGGGATCCAAGCCCTTTGGATTCCCTTAAAATAAATGTTTGATCCTTTGAACATTAACAAAAAATGGTATGTTATATTCACCAACTAACTCCACAACTTAGTTAAGCATAACTCTATCAATGGTAATGGGTCTTGACCACTTGGTCTTCAACTTTCATAGAAACATTTTTGGTCTAGAATTAACAACATGACCCTCTAATCAACTTTGAAATCCATATTTTTAAGGACTGAATCCTGAAATGAATTTTTTATCTATTTATAAATTTCATCATTCCCTTAAGACTCCCTCATTGTCTTCTCCATCTCACTGAGCTCCAACAGCCTTCTCTCACCATCTGACATAAAATCAATGTTTAGGGCATTCACTGCCCAAAAGTATTTTTTCTTCAATTCAGTAGGCGGATATAATGTCTCACAAAAAAGAAGCATGTATGATGAAATCTCTATAGAAGTCTTGTATTCAGTTATGAGGCCCAAAGAGCCTCATCTATCTTCACTGATCAATATTTACTAGAGTTAGACACAATATTTTCCAAGATCTACTAAATCTCCCTATTAGACACTTCTTCTTTCCCACTAGATTGTGGGTGGTTGGTGGTATATGTCATATGTTTGAATCCATACTTCCCCATAAAATTCCCGAACTTGTAATTTTTGAAGTGAGTACCCTTTTTATTTATGAATTATCTAGGCACACTAAACCTAGAAAAAATATTTTTCTTGATAAATTTAACGACACTAGAAACAGAATTCTTGGGCTGAGTTACTAAATCAACCCATTTGGACACACAGTCCATATAAACCAAAATGTACTTATTCCCATAAGAGTATGGGAATGGTCTAATTAATTCCAACCCCCAGACATAGAAATATTCTACCCCTAGAATTCGTTTTTGAGTAAACTTTTGTATTCTTCCCACATGTCCTAACATATGAAACTTGTCATAGACTATAACCAAACTTATAGAATCTTTGAAAAATGTTGGCTAGTAGAAATCGGCATGAAAAACCTTTTTATTAGTCTTCTCTCCTCCGTGGTAGCAACCACAAGGTGATTAATTGAACCTCTCAAGTATGGGTATCCGTTATTATCCAACCAAACATCTTTTTAAAATCACATCAACACATATCCTAAAGAGAAGTGGATCATCCCAAAAAAAATCAATTCAGATATAAACCTCTTTATTCTGTTATGTGAGAGGTCCTAAGGCATGATACCTACTTCCATAAAATTGGAAAAAATTTCAATCCAAGAAGATAGTTGAACAGAAGTAGAAAACAACTATTCATCAGCGAATGAAGTGTTTATCCTTATAGAATCATCACTTTGGGTGTTTGGAAGTTTGGATAAGTTATTTTACACCACATTTTCATCCCCTTTGTTATCCTTAATGACCGAATCAAATTCCTTCAAATTCAAGGTCCACCTCATGAGCCTCAGTTTTGTAGCATTCTTAGCTATAAAATACTTAAGAGCTGCATGATCAGTAAAAATGAAAAAATGGGACCCTATCAAGTACTGTATAATCTTTTCCAAAGTAAAAAAATCATAACAACCAATTCCTTATTAGTTGTTGAATATTTCTTCTGGGAATCATCCAGTAGCTTTTTAGCATAATAAATGACATGAAACTTATTATCCTTCCTCTTCCCCAAAACATCACAAACTTCTTGGTCACTTGCATCATACATTACCTCAAAAAGAAGATTCTAGTTGAAGGAAGTGATCACTGGTGAGGTTTTTAGCTAATTATTAAGAAGGTTAAATGAATCCATTCAATTCTCATAAAAAAGGAGTTTCATTTACTAGTAGTGAGCACAAAGGCCTAATATTCTTATAAAATTTATTAATGGACCTCTTATAGAACCAAGCATGAACAAAAAAATATTTTGATCCCCTTGGCATTTTCTAGAGGGGGAAACATTTGTATGAACTCAACCTTGTAATTATCCACCTGAAGCCCCTTATTATAAACCTTTTTTCCTAAAACTATCCTCTTAGTATCCATAAACTGGCACTTTTCCCAGTTGACAACCATAATTGTCGCCTAAAATATCCCTAGAAAAACATCCAAATTTTGTAAGCAGTTATCAAAATTACATCCCACTACTAAAATATAATCCCTGAAACTTCAATAATCCATTCAGTAAAATCAGAAAACTAGCCATCATACATCTTTGAAAAGTGGCTGGCACACCACACAGGCCAAATAGCATCCACCTATAAGAAAATGTCACAAATGGATAAGTGTACGTGGTTTTATCTTGATCCTTAGGTAAAATTGAAATCTATTTTTAACCTGAGTATCCATCATCAAAGAATAATAATTCATTTCCATCCAACCTCTACAATATTTTTTCCAAAAATGTCATGGGGAAATGGGCATTTCATGTGGATGCATTGAGTTTTCTATAATCTATACAGACCCTACATTTATTAACAACTTTTTTTTGGATTTTCTAATTCCTATCATTTGTGACCAATGTCACACCACTCTTTTTTAGGGAAACCTAGACATGACTTACCTAAGGGCTATCAGAAATAGGAAATATGATCCCAATATCCATCAACCAGATAACATATTCCCTCACCACTCCCTTCTTGTTTGGGTTGAGTACTATTTGGGCTTCCAATCTCGGATTACACTCAGGTCCCTTGATAATTTTGTCAATGATGAAGGATAGACTTATTCTTTTTATGTCAGCAATTTTCCAGCCAAGGACAATCTTTTTTTTTTCTTCAAAACAATCTGTAGGTTTTTCTCTTGACTTAACTCTAGATTGAATGAAATGATCACATGCAGTGTGAAAATATTCCCTAAAAAGGAATATTTGAAATGGTAATGGAGGGGTTTGATCTCAAGAATGGGTGGTGATTATATTTAGGGAAGACACTTGGGATTGGGTGGACCAAAGTCTTTATGCCTCTTCCTGAAGAAGGTAGTGTAGAAGGAGTCTTTCTCATCACTATTATTTCAAGAAACAATTTCCTCACAATTATACGCCACTTTGTGGAATATAATGTGTTTCAAAGAAAACTCATCTAGGTGTTCTAGAAGATCTCCCTCAAACTCATCTATGGGATCACCCTCTATACATGAGAAAATCCCCATGCAAGTGGCAGTAGGGATCTCAGGTTCACCATTGATTTCCTCTATCATCCTTAGAAACTCTTCTTTCTCCCCATCAACAGAATTTTCACAAACTGAAAAGTCATCTTTGAGAATTATTAGGTTTATGGTTTCTTTAATTTTATTTAAACCATTTAGTTCCTCTATTTTTTCACCCAATTTGAAAATTAACTTACCATTAGAGACATGTATCATAGCTCCCCCATGGCTAGGATGGGCCCAAAAAGGATTATAGGTATCTCTTGGTCACACTCCATATCAATAATGGTAAAGTTAGTAGGCATAAAAAGTATACCTAATCCCACTATAAAATCATCATCCATACCCATTGGGTGAGTAATGGATCTATCAACAAGATGTAAGACAACTGTGGTGGAAGTAGGAAATACTAGTCTCAAGTGTTAAAAAATTGACATAGGTATCAAGTCAATGATGGATCCTAAATCACACAGACAATTGAACTTACCACCTCTATACAAAAAGGTGAAGGGGATGATAAATCATCTTGGGTTCTAGAGCATAAGTGGTATCTTATTCTACATCATTGCACTACACTCCTTAGCTAGATAATTGGTGAAAAACTCTTCTAGGGTCTTTTTGTTTGAGAATATATTCATGATGTATTTGAATTATTATGGGAGTTTAATTAGGGATTAAAGGAATGGAATTTAAATTTTCATCATTTTAACCACTTTTAAAGACATCAGCAACTCAAAATCAAAAGTTGGTTTTTTTATTTTTGTGGGAAAGGGATTAAAGGGGAATTTTTTTAACAATTGGGGTAATCCCTTTGATTTATTATTAAAGGGTTTTCTTCCCTTTATTATATTTTTTTTAAGAAATTTTATTTCGGTTTTTCAATGGAACACTAGGAACCATAGGGGTTAGTGCGACTGTCCAGTTTTCTGGTTTCATTATTTTCCATATTCAAATTTCAGATTCATCTAACTTTTTATTCTTAGAAGTTTGGGGAACTTTTTTAGGTTCTTTATTGGTTTTTAGACCACTTATTGTGGTCTCATCCATGTCATTTTCCTTGGGGTTGGCCTTAGTGGTACTAGGAAGCTTTACATTGTCTCTACTATCCACATCCCTAGCCAACTGTCCCATTTGAATTTTCAAAATTTTCATTCTTGAATCCATTTTAACTTCATAAAAGTCATTTTGGGTGTTTTTTTCATCAATTATTCCGATAAAATATTGAAAAATTTCTCTTGAAACATCTTTTCAATTGGATGACTCAGCCTTGGGTCGAGATTGGGGTTGTGGTTGGGGTTGGAATTATTGCCTAGGAGGGTGCTTGAATCTAGGAGGGGAAATAGGTCAAATGAATCCCTACTCCCTCCAATATAGGTTCAGGTGGTTCCTAAACCTCTGATTTTAGGTATTTGAAAACGAATATTCCCTACTATGCATCCTTGTACCATAGCTAAAAAACTGTCACTCTTAAGAGATTTGGTCGGCATTTCAAAATTGGGACAGTAGGTCATTGAATTTCCACACATTCCACAATGGAGGCATTGCTCCCTAAGGGTGTTAGGGGTGTTCTCAATGAATAAACTAGCATCTTGGGATTCATCTTAAGGATAAGGGGTTATTTCCTTCAAAATAATGGTTCTTATTATGGGGAACATGTGATTGGAGTTGTGTGTTATTGTATTGAAAATATGTTTGAGCTCCTCATCAGTCCTATCACTAATGTCCCCTATAGTAAATTGATCAATCAATGGTTGGTGGTAAGGGGTGAGGTTTTTTTATAAGGTTTACATTCGGAATTGGGGGGTAAATTGGTTATCTGTACATTATCTAAGTAAACCCATAAACCTAACCCAAGATTCATGAAACAACTCAACCTCATCTTCTATAAATCTAGTGATCTTGTGCCTAATCTCAAATGCCATTCTCCTATGATATAATTTCCTCGTGAAAGAATTGTATTCTTGATCCCAGGTGACATTGATCTCCCCTATTTATTTTTGGAACCATTTCAATGCATTTCCATTGTGGTAGAAGGGGAAAACTCTCAACATTATCTCTTTCTCACTAAGGCCTCTAAGTGGAAGTCGGTGGACACTATAATAGAAACACCTGATGAATTCAAGAGATTCTTAACTAGGTATCCCAGTGAAGGTCGGTATCTGGGACCCAATATATTGCTTGATTTCATAATTTCAGGACATAGTTGAGATCCTAATACAGGATGGGTAGCTAGAGGCATAAGGTAAAATTAATTCTCTCAAATAGTGTCTCTCAATAATTCAATTACCATGTGAGTTCATATTTTCAGGAGGTGAAATATTCATGTTTTGATTTTCATCATCCCTATTGTCTTCAATTTTAATTTTATTTTTCCTTGAATTATCTAGGGTTCTTCTCAATATCAGGAAAGGTAGGCTATAAGGTTTCAAACATAAACCGAGTTTTCATGTAGAATTAGTTTCATTGTATTTATTTTGAATTTTCTTGGTAAATATTTTTTGACAGTTTTGTTTTTGTATTTTTATTTTTTGTTTTTTTGATAGTTTTTAAGGTGAATTTATGTTTTATTAATTGATTGAATGAGTGATCCATGATAAAGGCACCAAAATTTGGCATCACGCTTCATTGAGCGTGCACAAAATTAAAATTTATAAAACCTAATTACTACAAAGTATAATGGTAAGATAGGGTCGAACCACAGAGAGGGACTAATTTTATGCATAAGACCAAAAATAAAATAAAAAAAATGAAACAAAAAAAAGAAATAAACAAGAACAGTTGATTATTTTGGTCGAATTGTGAAATTAATGAAGGGTTTTATGTGAATAAGTGAATGTTTTGGAAGAAAGAACAATCAAATAGACAAGCAGGAAAAAAGGTAGCGGAAACTATCAATTCACGTGCACGGGGATTTCAATTGGCCGATTTCAATTCTGGTTTCTCTTGTTCATGTACAAAGATTGAAACATCTGGAGATGATTGAAAGAGGTTGACTTGATGTTTCATCAGGTAAACTTGTTACTAGGTGTCTTATATAGTTTATGAAAAAAATATGTCATTCGATCACCAGTTAATAGCCAATCAACCAACCACTGAGTTCATGATGTCGGTTGAACTCAGTGTTGCCTCTATCTTTTGAGCTTGATTTACATTTAAGTAGAATCTTTAGAATAAATAAAATTAAAACTTAATTCCAATCAGTATTAGTTTTAACTTATTCTTGAGGATTTATAAAAAATGATCATCCAAATAGAGAGAGAGGTAGATTCCATCTTGTAAAAGAACATACATGAACAAGGGAGACCTGGACTTAATCAGCTAAACCTATTCCGCTGAAAGAGATTATCCAAGAATCACGATTAAATTCAACATATTAATAAGAATTAAAAAAGGGATTTTCATGTCCAAGATAAATTAGAAAAATAGAGTAAGAAAAAAAATTATCTCACTACATGATCTCTAGAAAATTCTAAGTGTGTGATATCTTGTGCTATGCTCCTACTGAATAAAATTGTGTTCTCCATATCTTCCACCCTGGGAATCTAGAAGTGGTGCTCTGCTAATCTACTTCTTGATGTTATGTAAGTGGTGGTTCTGAATGTAATAGTCATGGATGTCCAGTCCTAATGGTAACCTCCTACTGCCTCATGAATCTCCTCAAATATGTGTGTTCTGAAAATTTGAAAAATATTCATCTCCTGCCTATGCTTATGATTCTGGAGTCTTCCAATGTTTGTTGTACGCTACTCTCACAATCCATGAATCATTTCTTTCACCTCCACGTGACACATTATGTTTTCTACTACCTGCTTGTTAGTCACTGAAGCACGAACTCCCTCAATCGAATCTTGTGCTAAGTACTACGACACTCCTTGCACAATGATAAAGACTACCAAAATCAAAATAAATATACAAACAAATGAATCACTTAATTTAATTAGTACTGGAGTGAAGTAAGTGTATAAATAAATAAGTATTACAATACCAATTAAAAAATAAATATACATTTTAACTATTAAAATATTTATTTATTTATTTTCATTAAAAATAAATTATTCGATATATATAAAATTTATTAAGATATAAAATACATTAAAAAAATTATAATTATTAAATATAAAAATAAATAAATAAAATATAAATCTATTTAAATTGACTTTATTTGTATTATTTAAACAAATAATATTTTATAAGAATTATAAGTAATTTTTATTAAAAAATAAAATTAGTTATTATATATTATTATTTATTGTGATCATTATATATTATGTATTATATTATATAGATTAACTAATATAAATAAAATAAAAGGAAAGAAGAAAAAGGGGTAAGGGTGTGGGTCGATTGAGGGAGAAGAGGGGGTGCCTTAAGGGTGTGCATAGAGGGGAAGAAAGGAAGTGGGGGTGCAAGTTCGGATGCTCGGCGGTTCGCATATGTGTAGAGAGGGAATTATGGGAGTCGAATAAGTGGTGGTGAGTGTTTAATGGTAGGCGTGGATGACATTGGTTGTTTTTTAGAGTCAAACATTGAATGAAGTAGGGACAGAGGGTTTGAGATTCAGATGTGGTGCGTAGTGGCACTAGCTCAGCTTCACGCGATGTCTAGAAGGTAGCTCCTCTAGTGGATGGATATTCAAGATTCTCTCTTCTCTGGTGAGTTTTGATTCTACAGTAGCAGCTTGGGGTTCATCACCGGTAGGTTAGATCTTTGGTGTTTTGCAGCTATGGAGTTCAATTTGTTTGTTGTGTTGGTTTGAATTTGCTGGTTCGATTTTTCTACTGTTGATTTCTATTTAATTTCATTGATTATAGTTCTATATTTTTATGATGGTGATTTGAAAGATGAGGGGTGACGGTGTGAGTGGATGGTAGTGTGTGGGGGAGGACTAGAGGAAGTAGGTGAGTCACCTCCAGGAGGCTGGCAGTGCGAGGGGTGTGGAAGTGGTTGGGATATGGAAACACTACCAGTGAGACTGGTGGTGTGTGAACGAGATGAAGTTGATAAAGGAGGGAGTGGATATGTGTTACAGAGACACCACCGGGATGGTGGATAGCAGTATATGGAGTGAAGGGAAGAACCACAAGACTTGGGGGTGTGTGGAAATTGGTGGTAAAAAAGGAGATATCGCTAGTATAGGAAAACAGTGGGAAGGACATGTAGTAGGAGGTTCAGTCAGCGCCAGGGGGAGCTGGCGGTGCGTCAGAGGTCTCCGCCAAGCAGTTGCAGGTGTGGGAACCTAAAACAAAAATCAACAAAAAAAATGTTACAAAAAACAAAATATCATGTTCACTCGGCTTTCGAGCCATAAATATTATGTAACAAAGCAGCTTATTGGGTGGGTTTTCCCTTGTGGGGGCTATGACCTGAATTTTAGGCTTATGTGTGTGAGGTGTGTGTGAATTTAATGTAATTATACCCCCAAGCACTTAATATATATATAAAATTAAAGAATTAATGAAATGAAGAATTAAATTATAATTAAATATTTAAATAATTATATCATTTACATAAATTATTAAAACTAATTTAATTATTTTTATAATCAATTATAGTAGATAAAATTTATTTATTTACAGATGAATTAAAAAAAATTAATAAAATTGTTATTTAGAGACACACAATAATTAAAATAATGAAAGAATGAAAAGAATGAAAAAATTAAAATTAAAAGAATGAGAAATTCATAACAAAATAATGAATTGAATTTTAAAATTAGTAAAAAGAATGACAAAAAACAATAAAATACACCATAAATAAAAAAATCGACGCATTAATAATTCTATACGAAATTCACAACAATTGATAAAAATAATTAAAATGCATTGATTGCACATTTTAAAAAACACTAAAAAAAATAAAACATCTAAAAAATGTATTAAAAAGAAGCCACATTAGTGGCCTATACTGATAATGATTATGGGATAGAGAATATACAACATCTAGTGCAATGCATGATATAATCACGTCTAATACAATAATATATTATATAACCAATTAGTATTATATAAAAA
This sequence comes from Viscum album, assembly GCA_963277665.1. Lineage (NCBI taxonomy): Eukaryota > Viridiplantae > Streptophyta > Magnoliopsida > Santalales > Viscaceae > Viscum > Viscum album. Next base: position 1,671,509,717 of record OY728158.1, read on the forward strand.
TATAATGTTTGATTGATTTTTAGATGATGATAATTTAGAGGAGTGTTGTTGATGGAATATGATAATTTTAAGGAGTTAAATGTTTCATTATTCGTGGTCATATGTTAAAAATTCTTTCTAAACATCATCTTTATTTTCAAACAATTATGAAATATTTTGGGTTTTAGGAGTTTTCATAAGGCCAATATATAGAGGCCAAAAAAAGAGATTGTGTGAGAGGCTCCATTCATAGAATTTTTTTTGAAACTAATTTTATCTCCATCCCTCTCTCTAACTCAAAGGATCTAGAAATCAATGAGGAAGAGGTGATCATTCTCAATAATTGGGAGATCTTTTCAGAACATGGACATCCTTGAAGGAAGGAATATTTTTTAATCTCAATTATCTTTATCTTGCTCATTTCAAGGAACTATGACAAGCTGGATCAACAATGAAAATTTTCACCGTACTTCATTTATTTATCTTGTATAATATTAATGGAAATATCAAATGGAAATTTAGGTTTTCATTTATGTTCTGTGTTGTGTTTGTAAAAATGTTATCCCCTCCAAAACCAATAAACTTATACATTCTTTTAACACATATTCTTTCACTTTTGGGTTGGCGTCTCAATGCATTTATTTTTTGGATTTCCAAAATCCGAATTCGATTAGGTTTATATCTTTTTTGGGGTTGAAAATATTATCAAAATGAATCATTTTATTTCTTTTTTGAAAATCAATGATGTAACTCGTATTTTTTGTTTATTTTTTGGTAAAAGTTTTAGGTTTAATTGGTTATATATGATACTTTTGAGTGAATAATATCAACTTATTAAATCATTTAGGGAGAACATTATTAAAAAACTATGAAATAAGTATTTATATATATCATTTCACACCATGAAAATGATAATAATGTTAAGGGAATTAGTAAAAAACTTTCTGTATTTTGTAAGGAAACCTTTTAAAAATGAAACAATGAAGAAGCTGGTTATGTCACATTATGTTTTCATATAATAAATGACTTCATTTTATTATTAATTATACTAATTTTATTTTTTTATGTGGATTTCAAAAAATTGATTCAGTTAAATATTATACATTTTTATAATAATTTATTCTATTAAATTAAAGGTATAAAAGGGAAATGTTTTTATAGGATTTGAATATGAATGTTTTCCCAGGGTGAATCTAGATAAACTAAGTAGGTAATTAGTGTATGTTTTTTGTTCCAAATTTTACAATTCTAACATCAATAATAATTGTAATTGGATAGAATGAATGATCCAAATTATTTTAAAAAAATTCATGTAGGTTATATAAAGAACATAAAAAAATCACGATCATAAATATAGTTTTCTTTTTATTTCATTGTAAAAAATTCTACCATAATATAGTTTTCTTTTTATTATCCATGATTCACATTTCTACTTATCGTATACATATTTATCAATTTGTACCTCCACAAAATCAAATATCATGTACTAATTTTTTTCAATATTTATTTTTATGTATATTATTGATCCTCTCTTAGTTTGAAAGACTTATATTAAACTCTAGAATATATTATATACACTGCACCAACAACATCAGGCACCTCTATAGAGTATACAAATGTTTGTGCATCAATCTATTATTCAATAATAAATATCATATTGAATTAAATACACAACATGATCTTTTGGATAAATCAGTCACCATCACCCAAGTCAAACTATTCCTTTGTGAATTCTATTTTAGTACAAACAACATTTTGCCGGTAGATAAAACCACAATCCTTCTCTAGCTATCTCATGATCCTTTTTAAATAATATTTTGATTCATTTGAATAAAACATTTCTTCATGTACTAGATAATAAATCCAAATATGAACCAAAACACCCTTCAATTAAAATCACTGAATAAATTAACTCTTCCATATACAATAAAAAATATCAATTCCATGATTATAAAACATTAACACAACCATTAAACATCTCATATCTACCTTTACACAACCTTTGAAAACTTATAATCACTCCCACAATCCTTCTCTAGCTGTCCGTAACACATTTCTTAAAAATCTCTATTCACAATTATGCAGTCTAAAGAAACTATTATATAGCCTTTTTAAATAATATATGTAAGGACTCGAGCCCAGAAGGCCAGAGACGGTTCCTTTAAAATGCTATGTAATTTTTTCAGTTCCATTTTCTAAAAAACATTACCTAGAATTTTTAAGGAATGGGCTTCGAGTATCTCAGATCAGGTCCTTACAGTTGGTATCAGAGGAACGGTCTAACTAATTTTGAAGATTAGATGTTGTGATAGAGTCTAGAAGTTTAACAGTCTTAGATTTCTTAATTCTGAATAAAGAAAGTCATAATTTTCTTGATTCTGATGAAATGATTTGTGAGAATGCAATTATTGTTAAGGGGGAATAATATAACACCCCAAGAAATTCAAATAGTACTTTTATTTTAATTAAATAATTATTTTTTATAATGTAAAAGAAATTTTTTTAATTAATACATTTATTAAACTAAATTATTTTATGTAAACAAAATAAATTTTTATTCAAGATTATAAAATATTAATTTTCATGAAATATTATTTTCATTAAATAAATGTTTTTTTTAAAATAATAAGTTAAAATATATTTTTTATTTAAATGTATGTTTTAATATATAATGTTTTGAATAAATTATTATTTTGCAAGGAAAAAATATATTTTGATTTAAAATTATAAAAAACATATTGTTCAAAAACATATGGTATTAATTTATTTAAAATAGTATTTTATTATAACTATATTTAGTTTATTATTTTTAGGTGGCTAATTTTTTTTACAATTAAAATGATTATATTTTACATATATGTAATGAAATGTATATATTTATGAAACTAATTAAAATTTTACTATTATGTTAAAATAAATAAAATCTTACCATTAAAATTTGTTTTAATTTTTTAATTATGATAATAATAATAATAATAATACTAATTAAGGGTAAAATAATTTTTTATGCAAATTATTATTATTTAAGATATTATATTTTATAAATATATGGTAATATATAATGTTATGGTTTTAAAAAATTTATAAATTATAAATATATTTTATTATTTTATTATATAAAAACAGCAATTTATGTATTTGTTTTAAAAAATTAATTTCATATAATATAAAAAATGATATTTGTTTTAAAAAAATGTGACTTAATTTTAAAAAACTACAAAACAAAATAATAAAAAATGGAAAATGTCAATAAAAAGGGGGAAAAAGAATTGAATAAAAAATAATGAAACATTACATATACATGTTAAAAATTGAGAGAGAAATGTCCAACAAAAAATAATGAATAAAAAAATGAAAATAGATAAATGATGAAATTTGACTCTCATAAAATGAAAAAATGGGACATAGAGAGGAGAAAACATAAAAATATACAAAATTAAAAACATCAATAAAGGAATAGAAAATAATGATAAAAGAAAATAAAAAAACAATAATAAAATAATAAATTGAAGAAATGGAGAAATTAACTCATGTTTTTGTCACCTTTTAAATCAACACCATGTAGACACCAATCACCCATAAAAATAACGATGAGAATAATTTATAAAAACATGAACAACCCCTTGGAATAAATTTAAAGCTTCTAAACCAATATATATATATATAACACTTTTGTTGCAAACCCTGCATAACCTGCATTACGATCTGCACCTTTCTTGCTTTGCTTCAGGCGTGTCTGAGCTTTGTTAGTCGGTTTGTATTTAAGGTAAGGTTCATTTTATTTTATTTTTGTAATGGCAAGACTTATATGTATACATATGCATATATATATATATCTTGGTTGGTTTAATATTTTTTAATGAAAGGTCTTTGTTTTAACTTCATGTTTTAAGGGATTGAATTAGTTTCTGTTTTATTTCATCAATACTTATATATATGTGTATGTATATGTGTATGTACGATTATATATATATATAAGTGTATACACACTTGTATATATATAACTATTTCACTTAATAATTTTTTGTCACGACCCGTCCCCTGGGGCCTGTGTCGTGACTACCCCAAGCCCGACTTCTATAGGCCATGGGTTGGAGACTAGCACCAGAAAGGTGTATCCCTAAAACAGGAAGGTGTTTCCTTTAAACCAGTAAAAACACACTGACTATGTACAAAACAAAAGTAAACCACGTAGTAAAATAGCTGAAGTAAAAGTGTGTACTGAAAGTAAAGGGGTCCGGAATACAAGCCCAAATGAAAGATACAATACAACAAAAAAATAGAAAACAGCTCCAAAGATCATCTTCCAAGGATCTTACCTGAAGGGTAGGTACAAATTGTATCCATAGCTCTCCACATAAACGAATCACCGTCGTGTACTTCCTGGTCCTGGATCCTAAAGTCTCAACTGAGCTGCTCGTTGTCTGGACAAGACACCACAAGGTGCGGGTGAATCCAGTATAGGGGTGAGTATAGAAATACCCAATAGGGACCCTGAGGCTCCTGAAGGTCTCTCAGAATTCCACAAAGGAAAACCAAAATGTATGATCTTAATCACAAAGCACAAAGAAAAAGACTTAGCTCAAACTAGGTATAACTTATGTAAAAAAGTACATATGATTAGTCGTAAAGCTAGATCATTTTATTCATGCAAGAGGCTCTACTACTAACCCACACAGGGTTAGTAGGTACTAACCCTCGCTGACCCACACATGCTCGGTAGGTATTAACCCCCGCTGACTCACACAAGATCTGACCTACCAAGGATCGATAGGTACTAACTCCCACTAACCCACATTGGATCTAACCAACACAGGATCTGACCCACACATGATTGGTAGGTACTGATCCACACAGGATCGCTATGTGCTGATCCACATATGATCTCTAGGTGTTGATCCACATAGGATCTCTAGCTTTTGACCCGCACATGATCTCTAGGTGCTGATCCACATAGGGTTGCTATTCATTCTTCATGTCTCATCTAGCTACTGGATTCCCATATATAATACGCTTGATTCTAAGAGGATCCTCTCATCAAGCCTTTGGTCATACATCAACTGGCATGAAGTTCCACGAAGAAGTAACCCAATGATCCATCATGTCAAAGTGTTCCATCCCAATAGATGGCTAGTCAATCAGATGCCCGGTCTGAGAGTTATAGGCATTTTAGTGCCGAGGGCCAGGCTGGATTCAGTTACGATCCAACCTGGCCGTGCTAAAAAATTCTCCAAAACACTGGTGGAGTATCTCAAAAGTACCGTCTTGTTCCAAGGATTCCAGTGCCACAGAGGGTTCGTCAAATGGATGTTTGGTTTTTGCGATATGGCCTTTTAAGAGTATCTAGGCCGAAATGGGTCCGGGCCTAACCCGGCCCGGTCTGAACCGGCTGGGCCGCGGACTGCTCCAAACTGAACTGGCTAGGCTGTGGAGGGCTCGGCCCGCTGGGCAATGGACAGGACAAGCCCACCGGATGGCACGACCCCCTAGAAGGGTCATGCAGCCACTCGTTCCCGAACGACTCAAAGAGTCATTCGGCTCTTTAACCGGTAGCACCACATGGTGTCACCGCAACTGGAAGCGGGACCCATGGGTTGTGGGTCCCCTTCACCGTGGCTTCGAAGGTGCACCGCTCACTGCTATGGTGACTGGTCGAGGTTCGGCCGCTCATTTGGTCCGTCACGGTGCCGAGCAGCACCGCCTCCTTCCGCGGCCCGCTAGCGTCGGCCTCCGCCCTCGCCCCTAGTGTCAGTCACCAGCACCTCTACACTAGCGCATCTTCTATGGCATTTTTCTAATGCTTTGGAGTTCCATTTCCACTCCCTTCTGTGCCTACAGGCCTCCTAGAATGTCTCCATCATTAAGTGACCCTTTGATTCACGTTGTCATCAAATTCATCATTCCCCCACAAAGAACAGAGTAATAAATCCAACAGCGGAGGGTATGGGCCTGGTTTGTTTGGCCAGCTCCCTTTGCGCTAGAATCATAGCAAGACGGTATCAAATAAAAACATCACATTTATATTTATTAAGCCTTGTTCAAATCTCCCTCAACAAACACCCCCAAATTCAAGAACGAGGAAAAGAATATAGAGTTTCTATAATTTAATAACAACCCCTACCTCGTAAATGGAGGTGACGTCATGATCATAGAGGGAGAAGAGTCCTCGCTTCATGAAGCCGTCATCATTTTTCTATCCCAGATCGTTGCCTCCCAAGCTTCCGTCTTCCTTCTATGTAGGTTTCTGCAGTACTTCGCCAGAGGTTCCTCACATGGTGAATCCAAGTCAAAAACCCCAACCCGAGCTCCATTTAAATAGAGGGGGAGGGTGAGTAATGCAATGAGGAATTAATGAGGTTCATTAATGAATGAACCTCTTAATTACCAATGGTGTGGTTACAAAAAAGGAGATTCATGACCTTAAAGGCCCTGACCACCCATCAGTCCCACCACCACCTCTCAACAGGTGGTAAGGAAAATAAAATAATAATTTTGTTATTTTATTATTTGTTTAAAAGTCACAAACACTGACCTTTTTAATCAACCCACTATGTTTTAAGTTAAGCCTCTCTTAAGAAAATCCTGGCACTGCAGGTTCAATAGTGCACTTAGATTTTTAATCCGAGTTCTAGTTAAAATGATAGAAAATTCCACCCACATGTTTACTAAACGTACCTTAAAAAAAGGTAAAATTCCGTTCCGGGTACATCGGGCCTCAGAATCAAACGCTTTCAATATTTTCATACTCATAATATTCTGAAATAATTTAAAAATATATATGTGGAAATTCTAAGTCTTTACATTCTCCCCACCTTAGGGAGGTTCTTCAACAAAATCTACAACAAAAGTAAGGAACAAATGGAGGTACTGGTCACATATCTGAGCCTCCCGCTCCCATGTTCTCTCCTAGAGGTTCGTACCTAACTTTTCCAGAGTTTCAACACCCTTTTCATCTTTGAAAAAGAAGGGAAATCCCTTCGTGTGGACGGAGAGATACCAGTGGAATTTTCAGGAGCTAAGGTAGAGACTGACGAGTGCCCCCATCTTAAGGCTACCAGAATAGGGCATTGGGTATGTAATATACTACAATACATCAAGGATAAGACTAAGTTATGTATTAATGTAGGAGCGATCATTAATCACTTACGGCTAACAACATTTGAGATAGAATGAGTAGAACTACGCTACCCATGATCAGGAGTTAGCAGTAGTGGCCTTTGCACTAAAGATGTGGCGGCACAACTTGATGGGTGAATGATTTACTATTTACTCTGATCACAAGAGTCTTAGGTATATCTTCTCATAGAAGGACCTAAACGTGAGAGATCAGTTATGGATAGAGTTCACCCACGACTATGACATTGAGATAGTCTACACACTTAGGAAGGAGAACGTAGTAGCATACACACTCAGTAGGAGGTCTGGTCTGCAGTTTCTGTGTGACGCAATAGAGAAAATAGCCACGTTGTAGTTATCTTTCGTGGATAGTTATGGAGAAGCTTACCTCCAGTCAATGATAGTTACTCCCCCACTTCTTTAGTGTGTCCGAGAGGCACATATTGGGGACATAGACTGCAAGGTTCGAAATGCTCAGATATCCTCAGGTCAGGCTCCAGATGGATTTTTTGAAGGTGGGGAGCACATAATCCTGTTTAGAGTAAGAACCATATTACTAGTGACACTACGAGAGGAGGTGTTGAGGGATTTCCACACAACGCCTTTAGTGATGAATCATGGAGTGGAAAAATGTACTAGGACATCTGTTGTTGGTACTAGTGGCCAGGGATGATGAAAGCAGTGGTAGAGTTCATTTCTCGATGCCTCACTTGTCATCAAGTTAAGGCTGAGAATTAGGTACTAGAAGGCTTAGATCAGCCACTTTGAGGTATCAGAGTGGAAGTGGGATGGTATCTCCATGGTGTTCATGACAGGGCTACCACATACATCCATGGGACACAATTCCATCTGGGTGATCATTGAGCGACTCACCATGTGGGCCCACTTTTTACCCATCTCAGAGCAGGGATCAGTAGAGATCTTGAGAAGTCTCTACATACAGGAGATTGTATGACTTCACATGGTTCCATCGACGATCATCTCATATCGCGACACTTATTTTACATCCCGCTTGTGGAAGGGATTACATGAGGTGTTTGGGACTCGGCTACGCTTGAGCACCACCTTCTATCCTCAGACATATGGTCAGATAGAGAAGACCATAAAAACACCTGAGGACATGCTTCGTGCTTGTGTCCTAGATTTTGTCCACAATTGGGAGGACCACCTGCCATTGGTGGAGTTCACATACAATAACAGTTATCACTCCACCATCGGCATGGCTCCGTTTGAGACCTAGTATAGGAGACCATGTAGACCACCTCTATGCTATATAGACCAAGGGGAGTCAACACTTATGGGTCTAGAGTTGGTATAGGCTACCACAGAGAAGGTGAAGATCATCTTGGAGCAGATTAAGACCGCACAGATCATGAAAAAGTCATATGGTGACAGGATACAGAGATCCTTGGAGTTTAAGGAAGGAGACCATGTCATCCTACGGGTCTCACCCCGACGAGGATTATGGTGGTTTTGCTGGGGTGTCATGCTATCTTTGAGGTTTATCAGACCATTATAGAACCTGAATAGAGTAGGATAGGTGGAATATCATCTAGATATTCCCCCACAGATGCACCAGGTTCATAAGTTTTTCCATGTGTCGTAGCTAAAGAGGTACATGCATGATTCATCATGCATTATTGACTGGGGTGAGCTGGACATCGACGATGGGGTGACATTTGAGAAGTTCTCAGTGGAGATAAAAGATCAACAAGAGAGGGTCCTTTGTGGGTGGTCGATTCCTATGGTTCGAGTTTGATGGCAGCACGGGAACCTCTAGTAGAGAACATGGAAGTGGGAGGCTCAGATGCGTGCTCAATACCCCCATTTTCCCCTAGTTTTGTTTTATTTTTTGGGGACGAAAATATGTAAGGTGGGGAGAATGTAAAGACCCAAAAATTTCATATATATATATATATATTAATTTATTTGGGAATATTAAAATTATGTGAAAATTAATGATGCTTAATTATAAGGACCGGTGTGCCCATAACAGAGTTTTGAACATTATTTAAAGGTACGTTGAGTAAAGGCACTGGTGGCATTTTCAATATTTTGAACTGGTGTTCAGATTAAAAATCTGAGGGCACTATTGAATCCATAACACTGAGACTCGATTAAGGGAGCTCACTACTAGAAAAGGGGGCATTGGAGCCCCCCAGACTCGGGCGACCGCCATTGGCGGTCGCTATAGGTCAGCATTAGCGACCGCCAATGGCGGTCGCTAAGCTGAATAAAAAATTTCGGGGGGTTTCTGCGCCCCCCCCCCCCCCCCCCGCGCACTCTCCTCTCCCTCGATCCCTCGCCCTAACCCTCCCTCGCCGCCCTCCCTCGCGCCGCCCTCCCCTCCCCCGCCGCCCGGCCTCCCCCGCCGCCCGGCCTCCCCCGCCGCCCGGCCTCCCCCGCCGCCCGGCCTCCCCCGCCGCCCGGCCTCCCCCGCCGCCCGACCTCCCCCGCCGCCCGCCCTCCCCCGCCGCCCGCCCTCCCCGGCCGCCTGGCCTCCCCCGCCGCCTGCCATCCGCCCTCCGGCCGCCGCCCTCCGCCCTCGGGCCTCCGGCCGCCGCCCTCGGGCCTCCGGCCGCCGCCCTCCGGCCTCCGGCCGCCGCCCTCCGGCCTCTCGGCCCTCCCCCCCACCCCGGACGGCACCCGCACCCCGGACAGCCCCCGGCGCGCACTCCGGACCGCCCCCCGCACCCCGGACGCCTCCCCGCACCGCGGACAGCACCCCCCCGCGCACTCCGGACCGCCCCCCGCACCCCGGACGCCTCCCCGCACCCCGGACAGCACCCCCCCGCGCACTCCGGACCGCCCCCCGCACCCCGGACGCCTCCCCGCACCCCGGACAGCACCCCCCCGCGCACTCCGGACCGCCCCCCCGCACCCCGGACGCCTCCCCGCACCCCGGACAGCCCCCCCCTGCACTCGGACACCCCCCTCCGAACCCGGACAGCCCCCCCGCACCCCGGACAGCCCCCCCCCCCCCCCCCGCACTCGGACACCCCCCCTCCGAACCCGGACAGCCCCCCCGCACCCCGGACAGGCCCCCCGCACCCCGGACACCCCACCCCGCACCCCCGACAGCCCCCCTGCACCCCAGACAGCCCCCCCTCCCCCGCACCCCGGACACCCCCGCACCCCGAACACCCCTGCCCGCACCCCTGACAGGCCCCCGACACCCCAGACACCCCTCCCCGCACCTCGGAAGGCCCCCTCCGACCCCGGACACCCCCCCCCCCCCTCGCTGCGCGTCCCCCGTCCCCTCACCGCCTCCTCTCCTCCAGCTCCCCGCCGCCGCCGCTGCCCGTCCCCTCCCTTGCCGCACCGCCTTTGGCTCCGGCTCCCCTTCGCTGCCTCCTCTCCCTCGCAGCACAGCCTTCGGCTCCCCTCCCTTTCAGGTTTGTAGCTCAATCAGGTAACATGAGCTTTCAGTTACATTATTATTTTATCAATGGTTCATAAAATGGTTAATATTTATTTTGAATATAGTTGATTTGAAAAATGTAAATTTAATAAGTATTGTGTAAATGTTTGTTATACAGATATTATTATGGATAAGAGTTGGATTGATCTTCCAAATCGAACGTCTAGAGAATATTTCAATGGCATTATGCAGTTTATTGAGTTCACGAGAGGATTTGAAAGTGACTATATTAGTTGTCCATGTAGAAAATGTGCTAACAGATATCAATTCACACGAGATACTGTGAGGGAGCACCTTTTCTTTAATGGATTTCTGAAAAATTATAAGAGTTGGACTCGTCATGGAGAAGAATATGTTCGTTGTCAAAATACAGATGCAGCTCAGATGGATGTTGATGCAAGGATGACTGATCCAATGCATGAAATGCTTACTGAAATGGTACGTGGGTTTGATCCTGAAGGCATTGACATCCAGAATCTTGAGACCGGTGAGATAAATCTTCGCTCTGGTGCAGATCGTGATTCGAGGAGGTTTTATGAAGTACTTGATGATGCGAAAACAGAATTATATCCTGGATGTACTTCTTACAATAAACTGTCGTTTATCGTGGAGTTGTTGCATTTGAAGACTTTGAATAATTGGTCAGACACATCATTCGACATGCTTTTGGTTTTATTGAAAAAAGTTCTTCCTGTCGACGCTAAGATTCCTGAGTCGTATTACTATGCTCGTAAGTTGACAGAGAACTTAGGTTTTACATATGAGACTATAGATGCATGTGCAAACAACTGTATGTTGTTTAGAAATGAAACTGCTCATTTGGATATTTGTACGGTTTGTGGCGCTTCCAGGTGGAAAGAGAACAGGGGAAATAAGACTCATCAAAGTCAGATTGCGATACAGGGGAAACCGATTGCCGTAAAGCAAATGCGTTACTTTCCCCTTAAACCGAGGTTGAAAAGATTTTTTATGTCATCTAAAGTTTCTAATTTAATGAGATGGCATGCAGAAAGAGTTCATGAAAGTGACATGTTAACCCACCCGGCAGACTCTCATGCATGGAAGGATTTTGATAAGAGACATCCCGACTTTGCTAAAGATGTTCGTAATGTCCGATTGGGATTGGCAGCAGATGGTTTCAATCCATTCAAGTCTATGGTTGGTGCAACTCATAGCACATGGCCCGTGGTGTTGGTTCCATATAATCTTCCTCCGTGGCTTTGTATGAAGCAACAATTTATATTACTTTCCACTCTTATTGATGGACCTAAAAGTCCGGGGGATAAGATTGATGTTTACCTTCAGCCATTGATTGATGAGTTGAATGAATTTTGGGGCGATGGTGTGATGACTTATGACTGCGAAACGAATGAAATGTTCAAACTGCATGCAGCTTTATTATGGACAATCAATGACTTCCCAGCTTATGCAAATTTATCAGGCTGGAGTACGAAAGGGGAATTTGCTTGCCCTTGTTGCAATAAAAGTAAAAAATCTGTATGGCTTAAACATTCCAAAAAATGGGCGTACATGGGTCACAGGCGTTTTCTCCCTCCCCAGCACAGGTTCATAAAGGACAGAGTGGCATTTGATGGTTCTAGAGAGTTCAGCCCAGCACCAAAGATCATGACAGGAGTCGAAATGTTATCGCAGATTGAGGAAGAAAACATTCGCACGGTATATGAAATTCAGGATTTGGTGGCTCCTCCAGTACGTAATATTCGTGCTGCGGGTAGGCAGCGCAGTCACAATTGGAAAAAGAAAAGTATTTTTTATAGTCTTCCGTATTGGAAAACTAACATGTTGAGGCATAATTTGGATGTCATGCACATTGAAAAAAATGTTTGTGATAACATATTGTGGACCATTTTAGGTGTCAGTGGAAAGTCAAAGGACCATGTTAATGCACGCCGTGATTTGGAAGAAATGGGTTTAAGGAAACAGTTGCATTTACAGTTAGCTGAGGGAAACAAGGCATATATGCCTGCTGCACAGTATTCGATGACTACAGAGGAGAAAAAGACATTTCTTTCCATTTTGAAGATGGTCAAGGTGCCTGATGGTTACTCTTCTAATATTTCAAAGTGTGTGAATCTGACGAGCAAGACATTGCAAGGGTTGAAAAGTCATGACAATCACATATTACTTCAGCAGTTGATTCCAATCGCAATTTGTGATTGTTTATCCCCCAATGTTGTTCAGCCCTTGATTGAGATGAGTAATTTTTTTAGACAGCTTTGTTTAAGAAATCAACGAATGAGTGATTTAAAAAGTTTGCAGGACCGAATTGTACTTACGCTTTGTCACTTTGAGAAACTTTTCCCCCCCTCATTTTTCGATGTTATGGTCCACTTGACAGTGCACCTAACTGATGAAGTAATGGCTGCTGGTCCAGTGCAATTCAGGTGGATGTATCCTATTGAACGGTATTTGAGTACATTGAAAAGATTTGTACGCAACAGAGCTCGTCCAGAGGCATCAATAGCCAATGGTTATTTGATGGATGAGTGTACTACCTTTTGTGCAGAATATCTTACGGATGTTGAAACAAAATTAGATAAGCCCTCTCGGATTCATGATGGTCCAGTTGGAGAAGGAACCACATTTGATATGGACAACATCGAGTGGATACAAGCACATCGATATATCTTGTTCAATACTCCATCAGTTGCACCATTAATGCAGTAAGTATCTTATCAATGTGCTTGTATAACTTTTACATGTTTTCTTTGCATAAGTTGATCTTTTAAACATCGCGTAATCATTTGCAGGAAACACATTAATGAGATAAAAGAAGAGATGCATCGTGCGACTGAGTTGCAAATTCAACAATCTCATTATGCGACATTTCATGATTGGTTCAAGGATTATGTATGTATAAATTGATTTTCATTATGAGTGAAGTATTAAACTAATTCTTTCTGCATATATCAGTATTGATTTTTATAAATTATGTAGGTTCGTAAGCTGAGGGAGTTAGGGGACCCCACGCTACCTGAAGTATTTATCCAACTGGCTGAGGGTCCATCTATAACGGCTCGTCGTTATAAAGCTATTGATGCTAATGGTTTTCGATTTCGCATTAAAGATGTTGACGACAAACGAGCAACACAAAACAGTGGCATCGGTTGTCCCTTTGTCGATTCTGGTTATTACTATGGTCAATTGATAGACATCATTGAAGTTGTATATACACACGGTTTGAAGTACATATTGTTAAAGTGTAATTGGGTTGATCCAGTGCGTGGATGTAAAGTCGATCAATATCAGTTTTCATTGGTGAATTTTAACTATATGTTATACAGAAATAATGAACGAGTTGAGAATGAACCTTTCATTTTGACATCACAAGCGGAACAAGTATTCTTCGTTACTTTGCCTTCGGATCCAAGTTGGCAAGTTGTTGTCAAAATGTCTCGGCGAGGAGTGTTTTTATTTGAAGAAGATGAACCCGAGACTGTTCCGTTTGTTTACCAACAACTTGATCAACATACCGTAGTTCAACGTGAAGAAGATATTTATTGGGTCAGAGCGGCTGTTGAAGGAGAAACGGTCGATTTTCATGCTTAATGAAAGGTATAATTGTTTTCCCGCTATTCAGTAGAATGTCCTAGGATATCATAAATTATCTAATCATTTTATAAATCCTTATAAGTTTTAATCCTCACTTTTGTAAGTTAATTCAGTCATAAATATTTAGGTTGATTAACTTTCTGATTTTTTAAAATTCATTCACAACTAATTATTCAATCCATTTTTTGTTTGATTAACAGTTGTACAAGTTTGATTTATTAAGAACAATCCAATTTATCTTTTAAACACTTTGGACTCATTACTGATATTTTGTATGACTGCAGACATGTCAGGGGAAGAGGCAGAAAATCCACATCATCCATCTGAGGCATCTACGTCTCAGGGTCGAGGTATGTTTGAATGTCATTGTCTATATTTTTTATGTAATTGACATATATATATATATATATAACATTTGTCAATTTATATATAAAATTGTTTTCAACAGGATCAGACTCGGCTGCTTCTTCCTCTCGCAGGAGAGGCCCTGGTCGTGGCATATTATCATGGAATTCCGACACGATGACAGATGTTTCATTTGATGAGGTATTTCATCCCGTGGGACCGAATGCCCCGGCATTTATTCGTCAGCTGGGTCATATCATACGTGACCCACATCGATTTCCATTGACCACGCGTGATTGGGCTTCTATCCCTCAGGACACATTAGATCGTCTATGGAGGGAGGTTCAGGTAAGAAAATAATTTTACTTTATTTTCTATTTATAAATAATACTAATATGTTTGATTATTTTCATTATAGCAAAATTTGAAAGTATGCCCTGAAGAGTTTCGGCCGGTGTGTATGAGCAAATGCCGTAAGCTGTGGAAAGATTATAAAGGCAAAGTGAAGAGGGACCACTGGATACCAAATGTGGGTGCCCTTGACATTTTGGAAAAGGTCCCGAGAGGTGTCCTCCCAGCTCAGTGGCGTGACTTGGTTGCATATTGGTCTACTGAGGGTGTTGCGGTTAGTATATTAATTATTTTTCTGTATATATATTTTCAAGAATATGTGATTTGTTTGAAATTTGAATGAATTGAATGTAGGAGGTGTCAACACGCCATTCGGAGAATCGAGCGTTGCAGGGACCAGCTCACAGGCTCGGGACTCGTCACGTGTCTCAGATCCGACATGAGGTATATATTATTCATTTTTTAATTTATTAATTAATATGGTTTTGTGTTTATATTCTTTTAATATACAGTTGCGAGGGCAAGGTGCAGCAACTGATAAAATGTCGGTGTGGATAAGGACTCGTGATCGCAATGATCCAGAGGTTGCAGCATTGATAGTAAGTGTCTGTACTTACCAATAATTACATAAATCTATATATTAACATATATATATTTAAATATTTCACAGGATCAATTTGAAGCTGAGTTAGAACAGCTGCCAGAGGACCAGCGACAGCTTCCCATGCGACGGGATGAGATCTTTCATCGCATTATTGGTCGGGACGGGCATGGCTATAGTTTGACCTATGGAGCAGGGATTCCTCGTTCTGTAGTGTCACGCGCTGCGGTTGTCGGTCCTGCTGTTGCTCATATGACACAGCAGATGTCAGATTTTGAGGCACGGCTGCGCGCTTCCGAGGAGACAAATGCGCAATTGACAGCTGAGGTTAGAGCACTGCGGGAATATGTGCGTCGAGCTGATGGTACAGGGGATCATACGACGCAGGTATATACTGTATTTATTTATTTAATTTAAATTATTTTTGTTATTAAAATATTTATAATGTTTATTTGTTGTAGGCACCTGGCCCACCAGAAGGAGGTAGCAGTGATGGCAACACGTGACGCACCATATATTCACGAGATATGTTTTTTGTTTTTACTGGTAGGGTTGACATTGATGTACTGTATTTATTCATTTAAGTAATGCATTATTACCATCCATGGTGGTCTTTTAAATATTTTATAGATTATGTATTATTAATATATTTTTTATAAATTTCTGTATGGTATCGATAAAAGAAATATGTATTAATTAGATATTATCACTTTTATTTTTCACTTTTGTAATCAATGGGATGGCCTTTGCACCCCCGGAGAACCCCCCGCACCCCCGTACACCCCCCGCCACCCCCGTACAGCCCCCCGCCACCCCCGTACAGCCCCCCGCCACCCCCGTACAGCCCCCCGCCACCCCCGTACAGCCCCCCGCCACCCCCGTACAGCCCCCCGCCACCCCCGTACAGCCCCCCGCACCCCCGTACAGCCCCCCGCACCCCCGTACAGCCCCCCCGCCACCCCCGTACAGCCCCCCGCCACCCCCGTACAGCCCCCCGCCACCCCCGTACAGCCCCCCGCCACCCCCGTACAGCCCCCCGCCACCCCCGTACAGCCCCCCGCCACCCCCGTACAGCCCCCCGCCACCCCCGTACAGCCCCCCGCACCCCCGTACAGCCCCCCGCCACCCCCGTACAGCCCCCCGCCACCCCCGTACAGCCCCCCGCCACCCCCGTACAGCCCCCCGCACCCCCGTACAGCCCCCCGCACCCCCGTACAGCCCCCCGCCACCCCCGTACAGCCCCCCGCCACCCCCGTACAGCCCCCCGCCACCCCCGTACAGCCCCCCGCCACCCCCGTACAGCCCCCCGCCACCCCCGTACAGCCCCCCGCACCCCCGTACAGCCCCCCGCACCCCCGTACAGCCCCCCGCCACCCCCGTACAGCCCCCCGCCACCCCCGTACAGCCCCCCGCCACCCCCGTACAGCCCCCCGCACCCCCGTACAGCCCCCCGCCACCCCCGTACAGCCCCCCGCACCCCCGTACAGCCCCCCGCACCCCCGTACAGCCCCCCGCCACCCCCGTACAGCCCCCCGCCACCCCCGTACAGCCCCCCGCCACCCCCGTACAGCCCCCCGCACCCCCGTACAGCCCCCCGCCACCCCCGTACAGCCCCCCGCCACCCCCGTACAGCCCCCCGCACCCCCGTACAGCCCCCCGCCACCCCCGTACAGCCCCCCGCCACCCCCGTACAGCCCCCCGCCACCCCCGTACAGCCCCCCGCCACCCCCGTACAGCCCCCCGCCACCCCCGTACAGCCCCCCCCGCCACCCCCGTACAGCCCCCCGCCACCCCCGTACAGACGGCACCTCATTCGGAGGTGCCGTGTGACCGCGGCGGCCGGAAACGCGTTTCCGGCGCCTTTAAACACCAAAACGGCGTGCGGCGGTCCGATTCGGAGCAAACGTGCTCCGAACGACCTGAAACCGCACGGGAACATCCGGGGCGTGAATTGTGAAATGGTCGGCCAGACGGCACCTCATTCGGAGGTGCCGTGTGACCGCGGCGGCCGGAAACGCGTTTCCGGCGCCATTAAACACCAAAACGGCGTGCGGCGGTCCGATTCGGAGCAAACGTGCTCTGAACGACCTGAAACCGCACGGGAACGATAGAAATATTATTCCTGAGATGCAGGAGGAGGCCGCACGTCCATCGGACGTGCGGTTCGCGCGGCACGTCCGATTGTGCCGTTTTCAGCAGCGCGGCGCGCGCTGAAATGGCGCGTTGGGGGGTCAAAACCACCCGAACGACCTCCGAATGCCACGAAACCGTACGACAACATCCGGTGCGTGAATTGTGAAATGGTCGGCCAGACGGAACCTCATTCGGAGGTGCCGTGTGACCGTGGCGGCCGGAAACGCGTTTCCGGCGCCATTAAACACCAAAACGGCGTTCGGCGGTCCGATTCAGAGCAAACGTGTTCCGAACGACCTGAAACCGCACGGGAACGATAGAAATATTATTCCTGAGATGCAGGAGGAGGCCGCACGTCCATCGGACGTGCGGTTCGCGCGGCACGTCCGATTGTGCCGTTTTTCAGCAGCGCGGCGCGCGCTGAAATGGCGCGTTGGGGGGTCAAAACCACCCGAACGACCTCCGAATGCCACGAAACCGTACGACAACATCCGGGGCGTGAATTGTGAAATGGTCGGCCAGACGGCACCTCATTCGGAGGTGCCGTGTGACCGCGGCGGCCGGAAACGCGTTTCCGGCGCCATTAAACACCAAAACGGCGTGCGGCGGTCCGATTCGGAGCAAACGTGCTCCGAACGACCTGAAACCGCACGGGAACGATAGAAATATTATTCCTGAGATGCAGGAGGAGGCCGCACGTCCATCGGACGTGCGGTTCGCGCGGCACGTCCGATTGTGCCGTTTTCAGCAGCGCGGCGCGCGCTGAAATGGCGCGTTGGGGGGTCAAAACCACCCGAACGACCTCCGAATGCCACGAAACCGTACGACAACATCCGGTGGGTGAATTGTGAAATGGTCGGCCAGACGGCACCTCATTCGGAGGTGCCGTGTGACCGCGGCGGCCGGAAACGCGTTTCCGGCGCCATTAAACACCAAAACGGCGTGCGGCGGTCCCGTTCGGAGCAAACGTGCTCCGAACGACCTGAAACCGCACGGGAACGATAGAAATATTATTCCTGAGATGCAGGAGGAGGCCGCACGTCCATCGGACGTGCGGTTCGCGCGGCACGTCCGATTGTGCCGTTTTCAGCAGCGCGGCACGCGCTGAAATGGCGCGTTGGGGGGTCAAAACCACCCGAACGACCTCCGAACGACCTGAAACCGCACGACAACATCCGGTGCGTGAATTGTGAAATGGTCGGCCAGACGGCACCTCATTCGGAGGTGCCGTGTGACCGCGGCGGCCGGAAACGCGTTTCCGGCGCCATTAAACACCAAAACGGCGTGCGGCGGTCCGATTCGGAGCAAACGTGCTCCGAACGACCTGAAACCGCACGGGAACGATAGAAATATTATTCCTGAGATGCAGGAGGAGGCCGCACGTCCATCGGACGTGCGGTTCGCGCGGCACGTCCGATTGTGCCGTTTTCAGCAGCGCGGCGCGCGCTGAAATGGCGCGTTGGGGGGTCAAAACCACCCGAACGACCTCCGAATGCCACGAAACCGTACGACAACATCCGGTGCGTGAATTGTGAAATGGTCGGCCAGACGGCACCTCATTCGGAGGTGTCGTGTGACCGCGGCGGCCGGAAACGCGTTTCCGGCGCCATTAAACACCAAAACGGCGTGCGGCGGTCCGATTCGGAGCAAACGTGCTCCGAACGACCTGAAACCGCACGGGAACGATAGAAATATTATTCCTGAGATGCAGGAGGAGGCCGCACGTCCATCGGACGTGCGGTTCACGCGGCACGTCCGATTGTGCCGTTTTCAGCAGCGCGGCGCGCGCTGAAATGGGGCGTTGGGGGGTCAAAACCACCCGAACGACCTCCGAATGCCACGAAACCGTACGACAACATCCGGGGCGTGAATTGTGAAATGGTCGGCCAGACGGCACCTCATTCGGAGGTGCCGTGTGACCGCGGCGGCCGGAAACGCGTTTCCGGCGCCATTAAACACCAAAACGGCGTGCGGCGGTCCGATTCGGAGCAAACGTGCTCCGAACGACCTGAAACCGCACGGGAACGATAGAAATATTATTCCTGAGATGCAGGAGGAGGCCGCACGTCCATCGGACGTGCGGTTCGCGCGGCACGTCCGATTGTGCCGTTTTCAGCAGCGCGGCGCGCGCTGAAATGGCACGTTGGGGGGTCAAAACCACCCGAACGACCTCCGAATGCCACGAAACCGTACGACAACATCCGGGGCGTGAATTGTGAAATGGTCGGCCAGACGGCACCTCATTCGGAGGTGCCGTGTGACCGTGTCGGCCGGAAACGCGTTTCCGGCGCCATTAAACACCAAAACGGCGTGCGGCGGTCCGATTCGGAGCAAACGTGTTCCGAACGACCTGAAACCGCACGGGAACGATAGAAATATTATTCCTGAGATGCAGGAGGAGGCCGCACGTCCATCGGACGTGCGGTTCGCGCGGCACGTCCGATTGTGCCGTTTTCAGCAGCGCGGCGCGCGCTGAAATGGCGCGTTGGGGGGTCAAAACCACCCGAACGACCTCCGAAGGCCACGAAACCGTACGACAACATCCGGGGCGTGAATTGTGAAATGGTCGGCCAGACGGCACCTCATTCGGAGGTGCCGTGTGACCGCGGCGGCCGGAAACGCGTTTCCGGCGCCATTAAACACCAAAACGGCGTGCGGCGGTCCGATTCGGAGCAAACGTGCTCCGAACGACCTGAAACCGCACGGGAACGATAGAAATATTATTCCTGAGATGCAGGAGGAGGCCGCACGTCCATCGGACGTGCGGTTCGCGCGGCACGTCCGATTGTGCCGTTTTCAGCAGCGCGGCGCGCGCTGAAATGGCGCGTTGGGGGGTCAAAACCACCCGAACGACCTCCGAATGCCACGAAACCGTACGACAACATCCGGTGCGTGAATTGTGAAATGGTCGGCCAGACGGCACCTCATTCGGAGGTGCCGTGTGACCGCGGCGGCCGGAAACGCGTTTCCGGCGCCATTAAACACCAAAACGGCGTGCGGCGGTCCCGTTCGGAGCAAACGTGCTCCGAACGACCTGAAACCGCACGGGAACGATAGAAATATTATTCCTGAGATGCAGGAGGAGGCCGCACGTCCATCGGACGTGCGGTTCGCGCGGCACGTCCGATTGTGCCGTTTTCAGCAGCGCGGCGCGCGCTGAAATGGCGCGTTGGGGGGTCAAAACCACCCGAACGACCTCCGAACGACCTGAAACCGCACGACAACATCCGGTGCGTGAATTGTGAAATGGTCGGCCAGACGGCACCTCATTTGGAGGTGCCGTGTGACCGCGGCGGCCGGAAACGCGTTTCCGGCGCCATTAAACACCAAAACGGCGTGCGGCGGTCCGATTCGGAGCAAACGTGCTCCGAACGACCTGAAACCGCCCGGGAACGATAGAAATATTATTCCTGAGATGCAGGAGGAGGCCGCACGTCCATCGGACGTGCGGTTTGCGCGGCACGTCCGATTGTGCCGTTTTCAGCAGCGCGACGCGCGCTGAAATGGCGCGTTGGGGGGTCAAAACCACCCGAACGACCTCCGAATGCCACGAAACCGTACGACAACATCCGGTGCGTGAATTTTGAAATGGTCGGCCAGACGGCACCTCATTCGGAGGTGCCGTGTGACCGCGGCGGCCGGAAACGCGTTTCCGGCGCCATTAAACACCAAAACGGCGTGCGGCGGTCCGATTCGGAGCAAACGTGCTCCGAACGACCTGAAACCGCACGGGAACGATAGAAATATTATTCCTGAGATGCAGGAGGAGGCCGCACGTCCATCGGACGTGCGGTTCACGCGGCACGTCCGATTGTGCCGTTTTCAGCAGCGCGGCGCGCGCTGAAATGGGGCGTTGGGGGGTCAAAACCACCCGAACGACCTCCGAATGCCACGAAACCGTACGACAACATCCGGGGCGTGAATTGTGAAATGGTCGGCCAGACGGCACCTCATTCGGAGGTGCCGTGTGACCGCGGCGGCCGGAAACGCGTTTCCGGCGCCATTAAACACCAAAACGGCGTGCGGCGGTCCGATTCGGAGCAAACGTGCTCCGAACGACCTGAAACCGCACGGGAACGATAGAAATATTATTCCTGAGATGCAGGAGGAGGCCGCACGTCCATCGGACGTGCGGTTCGCGCGGCACGTCCGATTGTGCCGTTTTCAGCAGCGCGGCGCGCGCTGAAATGGCACGTTGGGGGGTCAAAACCACCCGAACGACCTCCGAATGCCACGAAACCGTACGACAACATCCGGGGCGTGAATTGTGAAATGGTCGGCCAGACGGCACCTCATTCGGAGGTGCCGTGTGACCGTGTCGGCCGGAAACGCGTTTCCGGCGCCATTAAACACCAAAACGGCGTGCGGCGGTCCGATTCGGAGCAAACGTGTTCCGAACGACCTGAAACCGCACGGGAACGATAGAAATATTATTCCTGAGATGCAGGAGGAGGCCGCACGTCCATCGGACGTGCGGTTCGCGCGGCACGTCCGATTGTGCCGTTTTCAGCAGCGCGGCGCGCGCTGAAATGGCGCGTTGGGGGGTCAAAACCACCCGAACGACCTCCGAAGGCCACGAAACCGTACGACAACATCCGGGGCGTGAATTGTGAAATGGTCGGCCAGACGGCACCTCATTCGGAGGTGCCGTGTGACCGCGGCGGCCGGAAACGCGTTTCCGGCGCCATTAAACACCAAAACGGCGTGCGGCGGTCCGATTCGGAGCAAACGTGCTCCGAACGACCTGAAACCGCACGGGAACGATAGAAATATTATTCCTGAGATGCAGGAGGAGGCCGCACGTCCATCGGACGTGCGGTTCGTGCGGCACGTCCGATTGTGCCGTATTCAGCAGCGCGGCGCGCGCTGAAAGGGCGCGTTGGGGGGTCAAAACCACCCGAACGACCTCCGAATGCCACGAAACCGGACGACAACATCCGGGGCGTGAATTGTGAAATGGTCGGCCAGACGGCACCTCATTCGGAGGTGCCGTGTGACCGCGGCGGCCGGAAACAAAACGGCGTGCGGCGGTCCGATTCGGAGCAAACGTGCTCCGAACGACCTGAAATATATTATATATATATAATATTTAAAATATATTATATAGAGAATATTTAAATTATTATAACACAATGATTTGATATTATATATGTATTAAATATGTATTAAAACATTTCAAATATATAATATATATATATATATATATATATATTTAAAATATTGTATTTAATAGTATATATATGAATATTTTTACATAAATATATATATATATTTATATTGAATTCAATAAAATTTTTTTAAAAAAATTTTTTTTTTTTGAATAGCGACCGCCATAGGCGGTCGCTATAGGGTGCCATGCCGGCCCACTATAGCGACCGCCATTGGCGGTCGCTATAGGGTGCCCGGCAGGGGGCCTTCAGCGACCGCCAAGCGGTCGCTGAAGGCCGAACTGACGGCCTTCTATAGCGACCGCCATTGGCGGTCGCTAAAGCCCTCTAGCGACGGGGCAACAGCGACCGCCAATGGCGGTCGCTGCGCGGCCGCTACAGACCTTTAGCGACCGCCAATGGCGGTCGCTAATTGTCTTATTTTTAGTAGTGGGCTTTACATAAACAGTAGTATGTCAGGTGATAAAGTTAGTTTTTTTTTACATTTAAAGAAATAATAAAATAAAATAAAAGTTGTTATTTTATTTTTCCTACGACCTCTTGAGAAGCGGTAATGGGACCGATGGGTTTTGAATCCATTTAATGGCTTGACTCTCCAATTTTATAATTGCACCATTAGGAATTAAGAGATTCGTTCATTAATAAACCTCATTAATTCCTCGTTGCATTACTCACCCACCCCCTCTATTTAAATGGAGATCGAGTTGAGGTTTTTGACCCAAATTCATCAAGAAATAAACCTCTGGAAAAGTACTACAGAAACTTCCAACGATGGAGGAAGGATTCCTGGGCGACAACGATCTGGGATCGACGAATGCCGGTGACATCATCAAGTGAGGACTCTTCTACCTCCAAGACTGCATTGTCACCTCCATTTATGAGGTATGGTTTGCTATTAAATTCAATAAACTCTCTTCTATTTTCCTTGATCTTGAATTTGGAGGTGTTTTGTTACAGGTTATTTGAACAAGGCTTAATCAATATCTATGTGATGTTTTTATTTGATACCCGATTGTTATGATGCTAACACGGAGGGCCCAGACCAAACGAACATGGCATAGACCCTCCGCTTCTTGATTTATTGTTGTGTTCTTCGCAGGGTAAATTTTAAATATGATGGAAACATGAATTAGAGGGTCACGTAGCAACATCGGTATCATAGGGGGCCTTTAGGCGTATACATGAGTGGAAACGGAGTTCCAGAGCATCGCTGAAACCCCGCAGAAGATGAGTCGGTGATGGCGGGCAAGGGCGGTGGCCGGTGCTCGCCATCGGCGGATGGAGGCAGCGCCGCGATGGACCAGACGGGGAGCCGAACCTCGTCCGACCACATTTCAGGTGAGCGTCATGCCGTCACGCACCAAGGGAGGTGGCTACGGCTTTGAAACCATTGTGATGGGGACCCATGCCCCGCGGTTCTTGCATCTAGCCGGGGAGACGCCACATGGAAACGTCGGTTAAAGTGTTGAACAACTCTTTGAGCCATTTGGGAATGATGGGTCGCATGACCCCTCGTGAAGGTCACACCAGCCGGAAGGCCAGGATGGTCCATTGCCCAGTAGGTCGTGCCCGCCACGGCCTAGCCCAACTGGTTTGGGCCGGGTCCGTCCGCGGCCCATCGGGCTGAGCCCGCCGTGGCCCAGTCGGTTGGGGCCGGGCCGGTCTTTGGCCCAACCGGTTTGGGCCAGGTCGGGTTAGACCTGGAACAGGTTTGGTCGACCCAAACTGGGTCGGGTCGGCCTAGGTCGGGGCAGGCAGGGTCGGAGCAGAACAAGACACATTTTGGCCCAGATACGACTAAAAGGCCATATCTCGCAAACCAGACATCCATTTGACGAACTATATACTGTGCTTGAATATTTGGAATGATACAGTCCTTTTGAGATATTCCACTAGAGTTTTGTAGAAATTTCAATTATGGCTTGGTTGGATCGTACCCGAATCCAACCGGGTCGTCGACACTAAAATGCCTATAACTCTCAAAATGAGCGTCCAATTTAATTACTGTCTGTTGCATTTGAACCCTTATGAAATGACGGATCATTGGGTTACTTATTCATGGGACATCGTGCTGGTTGATTTATAACTGATGGATTGAGGCGCGGATCCTCTAAGAATTAATCTTACTATGTACGGGAATCCAGTTGCTGGATGAGATTAGAAGAATGAATAGCGATCATGTGTGGATCAGTACCTAGAGATCCTATGCGGATCAGCACCTAGCAATCCTGTGTTGCTCAGTACCTAGAGATCTAATGTGGATTAGCACTTACCCATCTTGTGTGGGTCAGATCCTGTGTGGGTCAGCGCTCAGCGATCCTATGGGGGTTAGCACATATTGATTCTATATGGGTCAGATCCTATGTGGGTTAGCGTTCAACGATCTTGTGTGGGTCAGTGAAAAGCGATCTTGTGTGGGTATGTGCATACTGATCTTGTGTGGCACAGATCCTATGTGGGTCAGCGGGGGTTAGTACCTATCTATACTGGGCAGGTTAGATCCTCTATGGGTCAACGAGGGTTAGTACCTACCGACCCTATGTGGGTTAGCAGGGGTTAGTACCTACCAACCCTGTGTAAGTCAGCAGCAGAGCCTCTTGAAAGAATAAGATGATCTTGCTTTATGAATAATCATCTGTACTTATATACTTATTTTATACCTGGTTTGAGCTGAGTCTTTTTTTGTGCTCTGTGATTGAGATCAGGATTTTTGGTTTTCCTTTGTAGAATTCTGAGAGACCTTTGGGGGCCTCGGGATCCCTATAGGTTATTTTTATACTCACCTTGGGGCTCGTGTTGTGACTACCCCAAGCCCACCTTCCATAGGCCAAGGGTTGGCGACTAGAAAGGGAATGGTGTATCCATAAAAAGAGAAGGTGTTTCCTTTAAACCTATACAAAAACACATACTAGGTACACAACAAAATTAATCCATTGTAGGGTCCTGAAAAATCCACAAATATAAATGGGAATTCCACTTAATTTGGGAAAGGATTCTACCCAATTTCCCTCAGAGGAACGTGCAAAAATATGAATAATACTCAAAAATTGACAAAGGACTGACCGACCAGTGTACTGGTTCAATATTGATGGTACGCAGCTGGTTCAGCGAGATGCCCCTTCCACGGACCAACATCGTCTGCGAAACAGATGTGGGAACCCATACGCGGGCACGAAGCAGGACGTACGCCAGGCCGGTCCACCGCCACGAACCGCGCCAACCGGCCCAAGCCATGCGTGTCGTCGTTCGCGAAATAGAGGTGGAAGATGTATGCGATCGAGGATCTTATCATTTACCAAATAGAGGATGAGTGGTGCACGACTGTGGAGGAATTTCACGAAACTCGGTTCCATAAATATCTGTTGACCGAGTCATACGCGGGCGAGGCTTTCTTCATGGGCTTCCTCAAAAAAGCACTGTGTGCCCCGTCGATATACCATCTTCATTACTCTATAAATATACCCTGAGGGGGGTAAAAAATTATAACACCCCAAGATTTCATAGTGTGTTACTTATTCAAAATATTTCAATAACTTTCACTACACGCAACACCGAGTTCAAGCGCACCATGACTTACCAAACAAGCCGTTCAAAATAGGTTATGAATAGTATTAACTAATTTTTGAACATTATATAATCCTTATAATTTTATAATCCAAATTATGAGTTTCTTAGACATGATGTAAGAAAAAATTTATTTTTTCAGATAAAAGAAGTATTTTTCAAAAAATGCACTTTTACTAACTTTTAATAGTGAACCCTTTTTAAATCCAATATTTTAAACTTTTATATATTCAATTTGACTAAATAAATTTATTCTTTAGAATAGGGAATAAAAAATTTACAATGTAACACCCCAAGATTCCACGGTACGCTTCTCTTTGAATAATATAGTAGCGTGTGCTGTACGCAACTTCGAGTTCTAATACACACTACAACCAATCAAACTAGCTGTTATGAATAGTAATACATACTTGTTGAAATTTTATAAATTTTATCTCTCAAAATGGACTTAATTTTTGGATTCATTAGCCTAGGGTGAAATTCTGGTACTTTTCGGATAACTTTTGTATATTGATGAATAGTGAAAATTACTAAATTTTAATAAAAAACAACTTTTTTAATCAAAATAATTAATTGTGATAAATTATGAATTTTAGTGGTTTTTAAGTATAGTTAGAATATATTTTTACCATTTAATACAATTTTTTTCATTGTACATAATTTCATAATTAAACCGGACATAAACAAGTGTCAATCTTTTTATAATTATTATATCTTAAAAACACGTCTTTTGTTTTGACAGCGGAAATTAATTTTAAATTAATTTCTTCCACTTCTGTGTTTTGAATTTGGAAAAATGGATTGAATATTTTGAATCAGGATGTACAAATTTTGTAAATAGGTAACATTTATTTTTAGACATTTTGAATAATTACATCGGTAAATATTTTATTTACCATAGTTAAAGGGTAAATCTAGTAAATAAGGGTAGAAAATAATATTATAATAATAATAAATTACCCTAAAACGAGTCCTAAACTTATTGGTGGATACATGTCTGACCATGGGCATCTTGTGGTTGATTTTGGGACCCCATGGAGCCACTTGTAAGTGATAGGGACACTTTATATTAATTAAGTTAAAGTAAATACAAAAATGACATAAGCTTATATTTTTTAGAAAAACAATTTTTACATAGGGTTATATATGTTATATTTTCAATTATAAATATTAATTTGGAAACTAAAAATATTTCCTACATAATGGTATTTTATCTATAATTTTTAGACATTGAAAAAGTAAAAAATATATATGTCACAATAATGATGCAGTATTTTCCTTATTAATAAACAAAATCAAATAATTGGTATTATAAATGTTAAAATAAATATAATTTCAATGTTTTGATGACATAAAAGAATTTTATTGGTTAATATGACATTTTAGGATTTCTTAAATGAATCTTTTTAGTATTAATAAAGTTGTTAAGACTTTAAAAAAAATCAATTATTGAGTAGTATCAAAATTGACATAAATGCGTTTTTTAAAAAAATCTTATATTATTAATTTATATTCTATTCCTAAAAATATAAGGTTCGGCAAAAGGACTTATATCATTATTGGTGTATTATTAATGGACCACTTTTGGGTCGCTTAAATGTATATAGTATGTTTATTAACTATATAATATATAAATACAAAGTGACATGGTAAATGTCAATCTAATTAACTAAGAATAAAAACTAAAAGATAAGGTTAATATAATGACCTAAACCTGTCTAAAATCTATTGGTTGAAAAGATTTAGACCAATACCCACCTTATACTTTGAATAATTCACTTTGGAGCGATTATAAACCGAATATGAATTTATTATAAATTAATATGTTAAGTTTTTCCTAAAGAGCCCCTCCTCCCCCTTATAAAAGGACCCAAATTCTAACCAATAATTCACTCCTTCAAAGACTTTGAGTTACGCCAAAACCTGACCAAATACTCTGTAAACTTCCCTCACTTCAACCTAGAGGCATTATTTTGATCAGAAAGCCAACCTAAGGAGCCCTTTTGATCAAATCAAAAGGAAGAACCTGAAGAAGAGGTAAGGCTTTCACCACCCTCTTTCAAGTTCCTTTCTCCTACAACTTCTTCATTCTTTGTTATTTGTATTCTAAAATAATAAATCCAGTATATCATATATAATGTTATGTAATTATAAATATGGTACAACCATATTCACTATTCTATCCATCCTTTGAATGACATGTCACTATACATGCGTACGTACGGCTTACCGTCTCCACGCCGTGGTGTAATTGTTATTCAATACATTATTATTTGCATGGATGTAATAATGATGTGTATTTGATGTAAATAATAAATATAACATTATAATTATTCTTTATATATGATATAACATCCAATTATATATTATTTTAATATCAAAAGAATGATATTTTCACTCGTGCGTACGTACGAATTAGCGTCTCCACGACGCGGTGAGATTCATTTCAAAGTTCACCATTGATCGATGATTATAAAAATATATATTACTAATAAGTATGTAATATATGAAATAATAATGCTACTAGACATATATATATATATATATATATATAAGTATTTACGTACTTACATATATGTTATTCACTTATATCCATTCAATACTATATGAAAATAGAAACAGTGTTTATGCGTACGTACGGACTACTGTCTCTATAAACAGTGTTTTCCATTTAATATATATGTCTATTATACATTTTTATATTCTAAATATATATGATATATTTATCATGTTTTATATTCTTGAAATAGTTTAATCATGATCTAAGTGATACAATCATGAGTAACGAGTTAAAACACGTACGATAAAGAAAGTGATCATTACCCGAAATGTTAATTTAACCTGGAAATTATTATTAAATGGGTAGTATAAAGTCATAAATGAATCATGTATGATATCATAAATATTAATATGGTTATTTTATAATTTAATAAAATACTACGATCTTCGTACAGGAGGTTAAACGAACCCTCGACTAAAGGAAAGTGCAATGTAAGGGGTTTTCATCTTACTCATTATTCCCGTGAGATTCATGCCATATTTCCACAATTACCTTTTGTGTGGTGTATGTACTACCTATAATTATATTCTTTGTGTAATACAATTTAATTTATTTGTATTTACATATTCATTTTATGATACCTATTTCATGGGGTGTATGTTCCGTAAGTTACCAAATTGGTAATGGTGAATTTCACAATCTCTTTATTATCCGAGGTTGTTTTTACGTAAGTATCTACTGGGAAATATTTATTATCCATGTCAATGTTTTATGAATTAATTTTCAAAGTAATTATTTTTAGGGACTTTTTACTAAAACATCATTTCAAATTCTTTAAATATTTATTCTTCTAAATATTTCTCTTTAATGTCCATGTCTTCAAAATGGTTTTTAAGGATTTATTTATATGGACATGAATGTTTTTAAAATTTTAATTCCTTTCAAACGTTTCAATGTGATATGGGACACTTTTATTAAAAAATTTATTTAAATGACTTCTTTTCTATATTGTGTGACTTTTAAATGTTTTAATAAAAAAGGGGTATTTCTCTCAAAAAGTTTTACAAATCATTTTCATCTATGTCAAAATTCTTTAATGGATTTTAAACTTTTTTGAAGTTGATTTATTAGGATACAAATCTTTCATATTGTGTTGAAGGTTTTGTGATATGTTTGACTGTGGATGTGTTATTTTTATACCATTCATGGTTTATAGAGAAAGTATTGACATTTTGTATGCTAGTTTTAATACGAATGATTATGTTATGTTTAAACTTGTTCATATGAAGAATGAATTGGACTTAATAAGTGACGGGTGGAGCCCTATATAGCTCCTCGATACATCAGTATGTCTCATGAGACAAACTAGTGTCTTGGCACGAGGCCTTGACAAAATATTATTTTCAGTCTTGGCATGAGGCCTTGGCTACGTGGTTATAGTCTGGCATTATGAATTCCATCATTATGAAAGTGGTTAGTGATATTGCATGTTATTATTCAACTAGAAGAACATCCATGTGAATAAGTAAGTGGAATTATTTCATTTTAATTTTTCCATATCCTGCTGAAATTCAAGTTTAAAAGGCTTTTGTTTAGTTATACATTGCCTTAAATGTTTATACTTATTTATAAATGTTTCCGCTTTATTGCTTACCCTTACTGAGCGTTTGAGCTCACCCCTTTCTATGTTTTATTTTTTCCAGGATTCCAAGTAGTGTATTGTGATTGATATGCAGGGTTAAGCCAAGGTAATAATGGAATTCATAAAGATTATTTATGTTTTTTATGTCTTAAAGTGCAATGTAACATTCATGTATGTAATCTATTTTCCGAGACTGATAAACTAATCGGTCCTTCAAGACTTGATTCATTGTAATCATGCCAATGTATTAAAATAATGCAACGACTCTGGGTAACTGGGGTCGGGGTGTTACAGTTTGTATCATAGGATGTTTAGTAATAAACATGGAAACTATATTTAGATAAACACTGATTAGAGAACATATCCCTAAGATAGAGTTTGAGGATTAGTATAGAAGAACTTCCTAGAATTCTGGTATTGTAGAGATTTTTTATGTTTTCTGAGCAATACATCCCTATCTAGATATGAGCAGGTAGAGGCGGCTCTAGCACAGATGTACCTAGGGGTCAAACCCGAAAACACTACTTTAAGCTAGACTTGAATGAGAACTGGTGCACGACAACGGGCCTTGCTGCACTCTTGGTTACGACACCCCTGGGGGATATGATTAGGATAATTCTCATTTTATTTACAAACCATTATGATGGGATCATGAGTATATGCTTACTCAAAGAAATCATTTTTATGATTATGGATTATATCAATAAACAGTTCAATTTGCGTTAGGTATTTTACAAGTTTGGAATTATTCATTGCAATTCATAAACTGATCCTAGTTTATGCTATTGTATAGAAATTGCGCCCAGTATAAGGAATGTGAACTCCAGTAATACGTATGATCCAAAGAATAATAAGGATCATATCTTTCATGGTATTAAGCCATCATTTAGAAGGGAAATAGTCTCCCACGTATTATCATCATATAAAGAAATAGTATCATGTGTCGATAAGATAAGTTAAGATTTTATTGAGTCCTATGGATTTGAAGGGAAGAAAGAGAAGAAAAGGAGGGAAGAGAGAAGGATGGATAAAGGGAAGAGGGAAAAGAAGAATTTTCCCATATGTGATAACTGTGGGAAGAAACACCCTGGAACTTGCCTGAAAGGAATGGGAGTTTGTTATAAGTGTGGAGAAAAAGTACACCATGTACGTGACTGTAAGGGTAAGAAAAAGGTTTCAAATGTACAATGCTTCATCTGCAAGGAGTTGGGACAGTACGCGAACCAATGTCCAAATAATCAGAGTATGCCCCAAATGATGCTATTGGATAATAATCAAGTTATAATGCTACCACATATGTGAAGGAATGACTAGAGTTATTATGTTTTATTAGAGAATTATGTCATTTGAGTGTTGTATCAACAATGTATTGGTTATAATAATTATGGAGTATATAAGGATTTTACTGCAGTACTATTTCTTTAAGTACTTGAGATTGTGTGGAACCAAGAAAAGTGGCTCAATAGTAGGTTAAATTTTTGGAAATTATATGGTTGAGAGAAAGATAAAACATAATATGGTTCTGATAATGAGGTAGTGATTTTAGAATAAGAGATGATTGATTTGAATAAATAATATTGGATATTCTTGACTACCTTGAAACTGATTAATGATTTCTATTCCCATCATTGTTGGAGTTTACAAAATTTTTTATAGATAGAGTATATCCATTATACTATAAGTAATAAGGGATCATGAATGTAATCAATAAGGTTTTATAGTAATTCAAGATGTTGCAGTATTTTAAAAGAATACATGATGAAGGTGTTCACATGTTATTATGCGGAAAAAAGGATATTCATTGTGTTTACCTTCCTTATAAATTTTGGACTGTGAGTTTGGACAGAAGTATTTTGGATAATTGTAGTTTGAGATTATCTTTGTATTTCCATAAATCGAAAACCCGGAGGTCGGGCGGTAACCCGTCACGACCGAAAAGGCCGCAAGACTTGTACCCGCAACCGAAGGGTGACAAAGGTTTATCACCTACCTCTAGCCCACGAGATGTCATGGATTAAATAATGTAATTTATTTTATGAATTTCTTTTACATGAATTATAAATTCATTTTTTAACCCCAAATGAATAGGATAAATAGAATATTTTTTCTAAGTTCTATTATCTTTTAGAGTGAAAGATGAGTTTGTGGTATAAATTAGTTAAAAGATGGAACTCCACTTGTCAAGTATATATTTTTCTTCTCCTATTATTCTATCAAGAAATTAATTCTTATACTTTATTGAAGGGACCTTAAAACCAAAAATGTGTTATCTTAATACCTTATGTTTTGTTGAACCGATGGTATTTTAAATCATCATAGATTGATGAATTTAAGGACCTCAATTTTAAACTTGTTTATGATCGATGACCTCAATCACTACTTATAAATATTTACATTTATCTCCAAATTATATGTCACTAATTTCGACAAATGTTCTCCTAATCGAGACCATAATTTGGTGGTGACCCTTTTATTTCTCTTTTCCTCTTATTAAGACTAAATTTTATTAACCAAATTTCTGATGTGGGTTTTCCCACAAAGATATTTTCTATTTTCATACTTTATTTTTGAAGAACAATATCAAATTTTGAGGAATCAATTTATTGAAGGAGGGAAGAATGTAACACCCCAAGATTTCATAGTGTGTTACTTCTTCAAAATAATTCAATAACTTGCACTACACGCAACACCGAGTTCAAGCGCACCATGACTTACCAAACATGTCGTTCAAAAGAGGTTATGAATAGTATTAACTAAATTTTGAACTTTATATAATCCTTATAATTTTAGAATCCTTATTATGAGTTTCTTAGACATGATGTAAGAAAGAATTCATTTTTTTAGATAAAAGAAGTATTTTTCAAAAAATGCACTTTTACCGACTTTTAATAGTGAACCGTTTTAAATCCATTATTTTAATCATTTATATATTCAATTTGACTAAATACATTTATTCTTCAGAATGGGGCATAAAACTTTTACAATTTAACAACCCAAGCTTCCACAGTATTCTTCTCTTTGAATAATACAGTAGCGTGTGTTGTACGCAACATCGAGTTCTAACACACACTACAACCAATGAAACTAGCCGTTATGAATAGTAATACTTACTTTCTGAAATTTTATAAATTTTATCTCTCAAAATGGAATTCATTTTTGGATTCGGAATATCAAATTTATCCTAGGGTGAAATTTTGGTACTTTTCAGATAACTTGTATATTTTGATGAATATTGAAAATTACTAAATTTTAATTAAAAAAACATTATTAATCAAAATAATTAATTGTGATAAATTATTATTTTGAGTGGTTTTAAAGTATAATTAGAATATAGTTTAACCATTTAATACTATGTTGGTCATTGGACATAATTTTACAGTTAAACCGGACATAAACAAGTGTCAATCTTTTAATAGTTACTATATCTTAAAAACACACTTTTTGTTTTGATAGCAGGAATTAGTTTTAAATTAATTTCTGCCACTTCTGTGTATTGAATTTGAAAAAATGGATTCCATATTTTGAATAATGATGTCCAAATTGTGTAAATAGGTAACTTTTATTTTTTTATATTTTGAATAATTACTTCGGTAAATATTTTATTTACCATGGTTAAAGGGTAAATCCGGTAAATAAGGGTAAAAAATAATATTATAATAAGAATAAATTACCCTAAAATGTGTCCTAACCATATTGGTGGATACATTTCCGACCATAGGCATCTTTATGTCGATTTTGGGACCCCATAGAGCTACTTGTAGGTGATAGGGATACTTTATATTAATTAAGTTAAAGTAAATACAAAAATGACATAAGCTTATATCTTTTAGAAAACAATTTTTACATATGGTTATATATGTTATATTTTCAATTATAAATATTAATTATAAAACTATAAATATTTCCTACATAATGGTATTTTATTTATAAAATTTAGACATTGAAAAAGTAAAAATATATATGACACAATAATGATGCAGTATTTTCCTTATTAATGAAAGAATCAAATATTTGGTATTATAAATGTTAAAATAAATATAATTTCAAAGTTTTGATGACATAAACGAATTTTATTGGTTAATATTCCATGTTAGTATTTCTTGAATGAATTTGTTTCTAATTAATAAAGTTTTTAATACTTTAACAAAAATAAATTATTGAGTAGTATCAAAATTGACATAAATGAGTTTTTAAAACAAATATTATATTATTAATTTATATTATCTTCCTAAAAATATAAGGTTCAGTCAGAGGACTTATATAATTATTGGTGTATCATTAATGGACCACTTTGGGGTCTGTTGTATGTATATAGTAAGTTTATTAACTATATAATATAAAAATAGAAACTGACATGGTAAATATCAATATAATTAACTAAGAGTTAAAACTAAAAGATAAGGTTAATATAATGACCCAAAACTGTCTAATATCTATTGGTTGAAAGATTTAGACCCATACCCACCTTATAATTTGAATAATCCACTTTTGAGCCATTACAAACCGAATATTAATTTATTATAAATTAATACTTTAAGTTTTTCTTAAAGAGCCCCTCCCCCCTTATAAAAGGACCCAACTTATAACCAATTATTCACACCTTCAAAGCCTTTTGGTTCGGCCAAAACCTGGCCAAATTGTAACGCCCCGACCCCAGCTACCCAGAGTCGGTGCATTACTTCGTAACATTGGCATGATCACAAAGGATCAAGTCTCGAAAGACCGATTAGTTTAGTAGCCTTGGAAACACTAGATACATTCATAAGTCTTTCATTACATCAAAAAGTGAAAAACTACAATAACAAAGTCTCCATAGTCCACACTCATATCCTCTTCCGACTATCCCTGCAGGTCATTCATAAAATACTTCTTCACATCCTGGAAAATATTAAAACATTGAAAGGGGTGAGCTCAGATGCTCAGTAAGGATAACAATAATGCGGAAGCTTTCATAAATAAACATTAACATTTAAGGCAATGTATAACTAAAACAAAAGCCTTTTAAACATGAACTTCAACATAATATGGCAAAAGTAAAATGAGATAATGCCATTTACTTCTTCACATGGATATTCTACTGGTCGAATAATCACATGCAATATCAATAACCACTTTCATAATGATGGAATGTATAATGCCGGACATTCTGAAACATTTTGTCAAGGCCTCGGCCAAGACATCTAAAATGATTAAGGCCTCGGCCAAAACCATAAATCAAATTGGGAAAGGGCCTCGGCCAATTCCACGTCTAGTTGTCTCATGAGACCTGCCGATGCAATTTTTTTAGAAGATACTTATGTTTAAAATTGCTCAAATACACTCCAGTGTTTTTCTGAAAACATTATGCAAGCTTCTGAAAACAAAATAACTAATTCTGAGACTGCTCGACTAATTACAGGCCATGATGGGTCCACGCCCAATCCCTTCCTGTCTACCACACTCGAGAGTCGGGTTTTCTGAAAACATTTTTAAGCTTGCATTAAATACGTATACATTTGCACTGGATTTTCATATATTTGAGAGAAAAGTCTCTTTCTTGAAATCATTTAAAAATCACATAATTATAAAAGAAAACCTTTTTAATAAATGTAAAAGTCAAAGGGGTTTATACACCGTATAAAAGAAAACTGTGTATAAAACAAAATATGCCTCAATGGAAGAAGATTGAGACAAAATCCTTACAAAGATCATTTTTAAAATAAAATAGATCTATTATGTGTTTTCACTATAAGTAAACATAAAGAAAGTATAAATAAAATATAGGACATAATAATATCATAACATAATTTGAAAGTAGGAGATTAACCCAAAGAATGGAAATTGGGTTAAGAAGTTCCCTTACAAAGAGCATTTTTAAAATAAAATAGATCTATTATGTGTATTCACTACAAGTACACATAAATAATGTACAAATACAGGATATGACATAATAATATCATGACATAATTTGAAAGTAGGATATTAACCCAAAGAACGAAAATTGGGTTAAGAAGTTCCCTTACCTTGTGTCCGACTTGACTCAACCGTTCTTTAACCTCCTGAATAATAAACTAGAGTTAATATCTACCTTATTAAGAACCATTTTCAATTTCATTATCCTTTTTATATCACTTATTACAATGTTATGAACATTATGTAATTATTTAAGTTAATAACGGTCGTTTTGTCGATCTTTGGTACATGAGTCAACAATAAACTTCTTATAATTATAAGTTGTTCATGTGGTGAAATATCCATTATATCCAGAATTATATTAATGATGTAGATATCATATATATCATATACATACAGTATATACATTCATTTATAATATTACGTAACATTTAGAGGTAAGAAATGAAATGCACCGTTCATGGAGACGGTAAGCCGTACGTACGCATGAACGCTACTTTCATTTCAATTTCATATTTAATGGAATGAAATCATAATGATATAAATGTATAATATAATTCCAGTATAATATAGTGTATAATACCATTTTCTCCATCCTTTATACATCCCACACATGGCATTAACGATTCAAATCACTTTGAGGGGGCGGTAGTCCGCACTTCCTAAAATGAAATTATCGCGTTTTACCCATAATGGAAATCATAAAGTATGCCATAAATGAGAAATACAGAAGCATAAGTAAAACAAAAACATATTATATATCATATATAAAAATAGTGACATCTTAATGGCCACCTTTGGAGGTGTTATATGAGTGTTGAACAATCATCGTTTCGTGAGGCAGAAATTCGCCATCCACAGAAACCATATGTTCTTTAACCATTAGATGTAGGTGTGTGTAAGTGTAGCTCGAATCCTTCTTATAACAACATCCTAGTATATTGAGGATACTGGTGTTGTTACAAAAGAAATGAATAAAAAGAGTTTAGGGGGTTGGAGAAGAAAAATAAAACAAAACAACATTAGAAAAGACATTACCTCAAAATCGGGTAACTCTTTTTGATTTGAGCTAAAGGCTTCCTTGGGAAGAGTTCTGCCCAAAGTGAGGTTTCTAGGAGTAAGGAAGGAATGTTGGGAGAGTATTTGGGCCGAGGTTGGCCGAGCCAAATGGCTTGATGGTGTGAATAAGGTGGGAGAGGTGGGGGCCTTTTATAAGTGGAGAGGAGGGGCACTTTTGGAAAGTAATGAAATGTTACATTATTTCAAAATGCTTTTCGGATTCTAAAGGTCCCACATCTATATAATTCGAGGCTAAGGTGATAAGGTTTCGAAATATCTTCATCCAATAGGCTTTGGACAAGTGTAATCCTCGGATTTTGCATTATCTTCTCATTTTATTTAAATCGTCAAATAATGATGTCATCGCTGCATCATTATTATGTCATAAATACTTTAATTTATTTAATGTCTAAAAATTATAAAACAAATACTATGATGTAGGAAATCTTTTTAGCTTTCCAATGACTATTTATAATCAAAATTTGGACTTGTATAACCCCAATTAAAAATTGTTTTAGTAGAACAATTTATGTTAGTGTCATTTTCACTTTAACATTAAATAAAAAGTAATTTATGTTATTTCCCAACAAAAGTGGATCCATGGGGTCCCCAAGTTAGGCCATGGCTTGTCTTGGTCGGCCATGACTCAACCAATGAGGTTGGGACATGTGTCTAGGTCATTTCATATTATTAATGTATTATTTATACCTTAAACTACACTAATTACCACTAATCGCGATTAAGAACTTAAAAGTTACTATTCACCAAAAAATTATTTTGATCTCATTGAACCACATTTTACTTCTTAATGACAACCATGTATGTCGGATTTTTGAAAATCAAATCACAGAAGTTGTAATATTTCATTTAAACGAAAAATCAGTTATTTAACTACCACTTAGTGGTTTCACTATTCATCAAAAATTGAAGTTTTTCAGAATAAGGCCAAAATTTCACCCTAAGCTATAATTGATATTCCGAATTCAAAAATGATGTCTGTTTTACAAAATTCCAAACATATAAGTTGTATTAATTAATTTCATAATTAATTCCCGCTGTTACAACAAATAGCGTGTTTTTAAGAAACAATTTATATCAAAAGTTTGGCAATTGTTTATGTCCAATTTCAATGTTAAATTAATTCTAATGACCACCATTGGATAAAATGGTAAAAATATTTTCTAATTATACCTTAAAACCACTAAATAGTATAATTTATCTGTATAAATTATTTTGATTAAAAAAGTTGTTTTTATGTATTTTTCACTATTCATAAAAAATTAGAAGTTCTCAGAAAAATACCAAAAATTCAACATAGGCTAATTTCGATATTACGAATACAAAAATGAAGTCCATTTTGAAATATAAAATTTCTATAATTTTAAAAAGTGGTTATTACTATTCATAACGGCTATTTTGATTAGTTGCGGTGTGTTAGAACTCGAACTTGCGTACAATGCAAGCTATTGCATTATTGAATGAGAAGCGTATCGTGGAAGCTCGGGGTGTTACATTCTCCCCTCCTTCAATAAATTGCGTCCTCGCAATTTGAAATTTTTCTTTGATAATAAAAGGCTGAAAATAGAAAATACCTTTGTGGAAAACCCACATCGGAAATAAGGTTAATAAATATATAACATTAAAAGAAAGCAGGATAAGTACAAAGGTCACCCGATATAGCCCATTCTAGGATTCTATGAAAATATGGATATGGAGGAGAAACAAACCATCAAGGTCTGATGGAGAGTTATAGAAAACAGGATTAGGAGAAAGTTTAACCATAAGAAAATCACAAACTTGTGATTGGTTAAACGGTCATTGAATCCCCAGTTGGAAAAGTTAACCGACAACATTTTTGTTTTAAGTTACCTTTTATTATGTTGAGGAATTTATTTATGAGATTTACTAAGAACGTAGGGGAATATACATACTTGTTATGTATACTTTCATTCGTTAATAAATTTTTACCACAAACCCAACTTTTACTCCAAATGGTAACGGAACTCAAAAATATTCTATTTATCCTAATTGTATAAGGTTCCAAATGTTAACACATACCATTTAGATTAGTAAAACGATTTTGTAATAACCAGGGACTTCCTGTAGGCTAGTGGTAGGAAATAAAGGCTTGTCGCACTATGGTTGTGGGTTCGATTCCTGCAGCTGTGTCCGACGCGACGGGTTATTCCCCACCCTGCAGGTTGTCCTTTTTCTAAAAATATAGTATTATAGTATTCCAGAAATAATCTTCAGAAAAGTTTTAACCTTAAACAATACTATTCAAAGTTCAACTTAATCCATCCCAACATTTATAGTTATCCAAAATACCTCTGTCCAAACTTTTCTCTAAAAGGTCTCTTAATTCCAAAATCAATTGTAACATCAGATTCCCCAAACAAAGAAAAGTTTCTCTTATTGTCACATACCAAAAATATGATTACCTTAATCATATTAAAACCTTACTGAAACCAACAAGTACTGCAGTACAATCCTTATATAGATCACATTATTCTAATAACCAGAATATAATCCATGAGTCCGAAAGCATCAATACATTAGTTATTCTGCTTCAACTGTAGTAATAGCATAAGATTGTCCTTGATCCCTTGGCCTTTTCTGAGGTAAGTTTCCTTGACGCTTAGGACATTCATTTGCATAATGACCCATTTCTCTACAATTGTAGCATTCAACTTTGACAGCCTCTTTCTTTCCCTTGCAATCACGTGCCTGGTGACCTTTTTCTCCACATTTATAACAGACTCCCATTCCTTTTAGGCAAGTACCAGGGTGATTCTTCCCACAATTATCACATAATGGAAAATCCTTCTTTCCCTTTTTCCCTTTATCTGTCTCTTGTTCCACCGTTCTCTTCTTCTCTTGCTTTACTTTGTTGTCATAAGACTTAGAGAATTCCTTTTCTGTCTTGATAGCACATGAGACTATATCTTCGTATGTTGAGAAGGATTGTGATACCAAAGCTCGACGGAGAAATGGTTTTAACCCATCAAAGAAACGATCAATCTTACTCCTTGGGTTACGTATGTAATCTGCAGCATACCTTGCTAACCTTGTAAAGTTAGCCTCATACTTTGCGACATTCTCATCCTCCTTCTGCCTCAGACTCAGAAATTGCCTTTCCATATCTGCTCGATGGTCACGAGGAAAGTATTTTTCTAAGAAAAGATCTTTGAACTCCCTCCATTCCATATTCGATACGTCATCATCTTCCTTTGTGTTTTGAATCAGCGACCACCACTGATCGGCATCTCCAGTGAGGCGGTAAACTGCCATGACAACCTTCTCCCTTTCACTACTCCCCAAGGCATGGAATATTTTCTCTAAGGAATTTATCCATTGCTCAGCTAATATAGGATTTGTACTCCCATTGAAGGTTGGTGGTTGTTGCCTCATGAAACGGTCTAGCATTGATCCTCCACGTTGCGGATCAGGGTGCTCCATACGAGTAAGGTTGTTATTCATAACCTGCGTGAGTTGTCCCAGTATGGTAATAAGTTGATCAGCACCAGTTGTATCTCCAGGTCCACAATAATTATCTTGAGCAGGAGGGCAATCCCTACACGGAGTTCGTGCATTGATACAGTTTCCATTCCTTCTACTAGGCGCCATTTCTAAACAATGGCATAATCCAGATTAGTTTATGAATCAAAATACATAATTCCATACTTGTATAATACTTAACATAAATTGAACTATTTATGGATATAATCCATAATCATAAAAAGAAATGTTTCCTTTGAGGAAGTATGTACTCATAAACCTTACATAATGGTTTGTAAAGAAAATGAGAATTATCCTAAGCATATCCCCCGGGAGTGTCATAACCAAGAGTGCAGCAAGGCCCGTTGTCGTGCACCAGTTCCCGTTTGAGTCTAGCTCAAAGCGGTGTTTTCGGGTTTTACCCCTAGGTACATCTGTGCCAGAGCCACCTCTACCTGCTCGTATCCAGACAGGGATGTATTGCTCGGAAAACTCACAACATCTCTACAATACTAAAATTCTAGGAAGTTCTTCTATACTAATCCTCAAAGTCTATCTTTGGGCTATGTGCTCTAATCAGAGTTTATCTAAATCTAGCTTCCAAGGTTAGTACTAAACTGCCTCTGATACCAACTGTAACGCCCCGACCCCAGCTACCCAGAGTCGGTGCATTACTTCGTAACATTGGCATGATCACAAAGGATCAAGTCTCGAAAGACCGATTAGTTTAGTAGCCTTGGAAACACTAGATACATTCATAAGTCTTTCATTACATCAAAAAGTGAAAAACTACAATAACAAAGTCTCCATAGTCCACACTCATATCCTCTTCCGACTATCCCTGCAGGTCATTCATAAAATACTTCTTCACATCCTGGAAAATATTAAAACATTGAAAGGGGTGAGCTCAGATGCTCAGTAAGGATAACAATAATGCGGAAGCTTTCATAAATAAACATTAACATTTAAGGCAATGTATAACTAAAACAAAAGCCTTTTAAACATGAACTTCAACATAATATGGCAAAAGTAAAATGAGATAATGCCATTTACTTCTTCACATGGATATTCTACTGGTCGAATAATCACATGCAATATCAATAACCACTTTCATAATGATGGAATGTATAATGCCGGACATTCTGAAACATTTTGTCAAGGCCTCGGCCAAGACATCTAAAATGATTAAGGCCTCGGCCAAAACCATAAATCAAATTGGGAAAGGGCCTCGGCCAATTCCACGTCTAGTTGTCTCATGAGACCTGCCGATGCAATTTTTTTAGAAGATACTTATGTTTAAAATTGCTCAAATACACTCCAGTGTTTTTCTGAAAACATTATGCAAGCTTCTGAAAACAAAATAACTAATTCTGAGACTGCTCGACTAATTACAGGCCATGATGGGTCCACGCCCAATCCCTTCCTGTCTACCACACTCGAGAGTCGGGTTTTCTGAAAACATTTTTAAGCTTGCATTAAATACGTATACATTTGCACTGGATTTTCATATATTTGAGAGAAAAGTCTCTTTCTTGAAATCATTTAAAAATCACATAATTATAAAAGAAAACCTTTTTAATAAATGTAAAAGTCAAAGGGGTTTATACACCGTATAAAAGAAAACTGTGTATAAAACAAAATATGCCTCAATGGAAGAAGATTGAGACAAAATCCTTACAAAGATCATTTTTAAAATAAAATAGATCTATTATGTGTTTTCACTATAAGTAAACATAAAGAAAGTATAAATAAAATATAGGACATAATAATATCATAACATAATTTGAAAGTAGGAGATTAACCCAAAGAATGGAAATTGGGTTAAGAAGTTCCCTTACAAAGAGCATTTTTAAAATAAAATAGATCTATTATGTGTATTCACTACAAGTACACATAAATAATGTACAAATACAGGATATGACATAATAATATCATGACATAATTTGAAAGTAGGATATTAACCCAAAGAACGAAAATTGGGTTAAGAAGTTCCCTTACCTTGTGTCCGACTTGACTCAACCGTTCTTTAACCTCCTGAATAATAAACTAGAGTTAATATCTACCTTATTAAGAACCATTTTCAATTTCATTATCCTTTTTATATCACTTATTACAATGTTATGAACATTATGTAATTATTTAAGTTAATAACGGTCGTTTTGTCGATCTTTGGTACATGAGTCAACAATAAACTTCTTATAATTATAAGTTGTTCATGTGGTGAAATATCCATTATATCCAGAATTATATTAATGATGTAGATATCATATATATCATATATATACAGTATATACATTCATTTATAATATTACGTAACATTTAGAGGTAAGAAATGAAATGCACCGTTCATGGAGACGGTAAGCCGTACGTACGCATGAACGCTACTTTCATTTCAATTTCATATTTAATGGAATGAAATCATAATGATATAAATGTATAATATAATTCCAGTATAATATAGTGTATAATACCATTTTCTCCATCCTTTATACATCCCACACATGGCATTAACGATTCAAATCACTTTGAGGGGGCGGTAGTCCGCACTTCCTAAAATGAAATTATCGCGTTTTACCCATAATGGAAATCATAAAGTATGCCATAAATGAGAAATACAGAAGCATAAGTAAAACAAAAACATATTATATATCATATATAAAAATAGTGACATCTTAATGGCCACCTTTGGAGGTGTTATATGAGTGTTGAACAATCATCGTTTCGTGAGGCAGAAATTCGCCATCCACAGAAACCATATGTTCTTTAACCATTAGATGTAGGTGTGTGTAAGTGTAGCTCGAATCCTTCTTATAACAACATCCTAGTATATTGAGGATACTGGTGTTGTTACAAAAGAAATGAATAAAAAGAGTTTAGGGGGTTGGAGAAGAAAAATAAAACAAAACAACATTAGAAAAGACATTACCTCAAAATCGGGTAACTCTTTTTGATTTGAGCTAAAGGCTTCCTTGGGAAGAGTTCTGCCCAAAGTGA
Source organism: Viscum album (assembly GCA_963277665.1). NCBI lineage: Eukaryota > Viridiplantae > Streptophyta > Magnoliopsida > Santalales > Viscaceae > Viscum > Viscum album. The sequence goes on from OY728158.1 coordinate 1,671,553,553, forward strand.
GGTTTCTAGGAGTAAGGAAGGAATGTTGGGAGAGTATTTGGGCAGAGGTTGGCCGAGCCAAATGGCTTGATGGTGTGAATAAGGTGGGAGAGGTGGGGGCCTTTTATAAGTGGAGAGGAGGGGCACTTTTGGAAAGTAATGAAATGTTACATTATTTCAAAATGCTTTTCGGATTCTAAAGGTCCCAAATCTATATAATTCGAGGCTAAGGTGATAAGGTTTCGAAATATCTTCATCCAATAGGCTTTGGACAAGTGTAATCCTCGGATTTTGCATTATCTTCTCATTTTATTTAAATCGTCAAATAATGATGTCATCGCTGCATCATTATTATGTCATAAATACTTTAATTTATTTAATGTCTAAAAATTATAAAACAAATACTATGATATAGGAAATCTTTTTAGCTTTCCAATGACTATTTATAATCAAAATTTGGACTTGTATAACCCCAATTAAAAATTGTTTTAGTAGAACAATTTATGTTAGTGTCATTTTCACTTTAACATTAAATAAAAAGTAATTTATGTTATTTCCCAACAAAAGTGGATCCATGGGGTCCCCAAGTTAGGCCATGGCTTGTCTTGGTCGGCCATGACTCAACCAATGAGGTTGGGACATGTGTCTAGGTCATTTCATATTATTAATGTATTATTTATACCTTAAACTACACTAATTACCACTAATCGCGATTAAGAACTTAAAAGTTACTATTCACCAAAAAATTATTTTGATCTCATTGAACCACATTTTACTTCTTAATGACAACCATGTATGTCGGATTTTTGAAAATCAAATCACAGAAGTTGTAATATTTCATTTAAACGAAAAATCAGTTATTTAACTACCACTTAGTGGTTTCACTATTCATCAAAAATTGAAGTTTTTCAGAATAAGGCCAAAATTTCACCCTAAGCTATAATTGATATTCCGAATTCAAAAATGATGTCTGTTTTACAAAATTCCAAACATATAAGTTGTATTAATTAATTTCATAATTAATTCCCGCTGTTACAACAAATAGCGTGTTTTTAAGAAACAATTTATATCAAAAGTTTGGCAATTGTTTATGTCCAATTTCAATGTTAAATTAATTCTAATGACCACCATTGGATAAAATGGTAAAAATATTTTCTAATTATACCTTAAAACCACTAAATAGTATAATTTATCTGTATAAATTATTTTGATTAAAAAAGTTGTTTTTATGTATTTTTCACTATTCATAAAAAATTAGAAGTTCTCAGAAAAATACCAAAAATTCAACATAGGCTAATTTCGATATTACGAATACAAAAATGAAGTCCATTTTGAAATATAAAATTTATATAATTTTAAAAAGTGGTTATTACTATTCATAACGGCTATTTTGATTAGTTGCGGTGTGTTAGAACTCGAACTTGCGTACAATGCAAGCTATTGCATTATTGAATGAGAAGCGTATCGTGGAAGCTCGGGGTGTTACACAAATAATCTCTCAACTTCCTTCAATTCAACCTAGAGTTCTATGTTTTATCAAAAAGCCAACCTAAGGAGCCCTTTTGATCAAATCAAAGGGAAGAACCTGAAGAAGAGGTAATGTTTTCACCACCCTCTTTCAAGTTCCTTTCTCCTTCAACTTCTTCTTTCTTTGTTATTTCTATTCTAAAATAATAACTCCAGTATCTCCTATATACTATGATATTATTATAAATATGGTACAACCATATTCAGTATTATATCCATCCTTTGAATGACATGTCACCATACGTGCGTACGTACGGCTTACCGTCTGCACGTCATGGTGTAATTGTTATTCAATACATTAATATGTGGATGGTTATAATAATGATGTGTATTTGATGTAAATAATAAATATAAAATTATAAGGATTCTGTATATATGATATACCATCCAATTATATATTATTTTAATATCAAAAGAATGATATTTTCGCTCATGCGTACGTACAGATTACCGTCTCCACGATGCGATTAGATTCATTTCCAAGTACACCATTCATCAACGATTATATAAATATATATTACTAATAAGAATGTAATATATGACATAATAATGCTACTGAAGATATATATATATATATATATTTATATATATATAAGTATTTATGTACTTATATATATCTTATTCACTTACTTCCGTTCAATACTATATAAAAACAGAAACAACGTTTATGTGTACATACAGACTACTGTCTCTATAAACAGTGTTTTCCATTTCATATATATGTCTATTATACATATTTATATTCTAAATATATATGATATATTTATAATTTTTAATATTCTTTAAGTATTTAAATCATGATCTAAGTGATACAATCAAGAGTAACAAGTTAAAACACATACGATAAAGAAAGCGATTATTACCCGAAATGGTAATTTACCGTGGAAATTATTATTAAATGGGTAGTATAAAGTCATAAATAAATCATGTATGATATCATAAATATTAATATGGTTCTGGTATAATTTAATAACATACTACCATATTTTTACAGGAGGTTAAACGTACCCTTGACTAAAGAAAAGGGCAAGGTATGGGGTTTTCATCTCACTCTTTATTCCCGTGAGATTCATGCCATATTGCCATTATAACCTTTCGTGTGGTGTATGTACTTCCTATAATTGTATTCATCGTTTAATAAATTTTAATTTATGTCTATTTACATATTCATTGTATGATACCTTTTTCATGGGGTGTATGTTTTGTAAGTTACCAAATTGGTAAGGGTTAATTTCACAATCTCATTATTATCCAAGGTTGTTTTTATATAAGTATCTACGGGGACATATTTATTATCCATGTCCATGTTTTATGAAAAAGTTTTCAATGGAATTATTTTTAGGTACTTTCTACTAAAACATCATTTCAAATATTTTAAATATTTATTCTTCTAAATCTTTCACTTTAATGTCCATTCCTTCAAAATGGTTTTTAAGGATTTATTTATATAGACATAAATGTTTTTAAAATGTTAATTACATTCAAAAGTTTCAAAGTGGTATAGGAAAATTTGATTCAAAAATGTTCTTAAATGACTTCTTTTCTAAATTGTGTGACTTTTAAATGTTTTAATGAAAATGGGGTATTTCTCTCAAAGACTTTTACAAATCATTTTCATCTACGTCAAAATTATTTAATGGATTTTAAACTTGTTTTGATGTTGATTTATCATGATAAAAATCTTCCATATTGTGTTGAAGGTTTTGTGATATGTTTGACTATGGATGTGTCATTTTTTTACCATTCATGGTTTATGGAAAAAGTATTGAAATTTCGTATGCTATTTTTAATATGAATGATTATGTTATGTTTAAACCTATTCATACGAGGAATGCATTGGACTTAATAAGTGATAGGTGGATCCCTCTATAACTCCTCGATGCATTGGTAGGTCTAATGAGACAAACTGGTGTCTTGGCACGAGGCCATGACAAAATCTTATTTGTAGTTTTGGCACAAGGCCTTGGCTGTGTGGTTATGATAGTCTGGAATTATGCATTCCATCATTATGAAAGTGGTAAGTGATATTGCATGTGATTATTCGACTAGCAGAACATCCTTGTGAATAAGTAAATGGCATTGTTTCATTTTATTTTTTCCTTATTATGCTGAAATTCAAGTTTAAAAGGATTTTGTTTTAGTTATACATTGCCTTAAATGTTTATGCTTATTTATGAAAGTTTCTGCTGTATTTCTTACCCTTACTGAGTGTTTGAGCTCACCCCTTTCTATGTTTTATTTTTCCCAGGATTCCAAGAATTTTATTGTGATTTATATGTAGGTTTAAGCCAAGGTAATAATGGCGTTCATAAAGATTATTTATGTTGTTTTGTATGTCTTAAAATAATGCACCGAATCTGGGTAACTGGGGTTGGGTCATTACAAAAATGCAGGGAGGAAAGGACGTGTGAAAACCTGTGGGGAGACACTAGATAAATCGCTCCAAGTGGTAAGGTTCTGAAACCATCCATGGACCCCATATCGTTCGCGGATGCACTCTTCCGCATAGAGGAGAAACCAAACCACGAACCACATGTGACCAGCTCCTCCGCGGACAGCCCTTAGTGGCTATTTACTTCATGGACATCCTAGGTGACCAGCTTCTACGTGGCCCCGCCTCCTCCATGACCATCTCATACGTGGACACCCTTCTCTACCATCACTGACCCCCATGAAAAATAGAGAGTCACACAATGAACTTTTCGGGCCAAGTCAACATTATTTTCTATTGCACCGTTATGCCGCTCCAACATTCGTCCTATAAATTCCATGAGTCGAGAAACTCCTGATAAGACTCCTAAAATCCCATTACCTAGCTCCCATTCTAGGTTCATCCAGAAAGGGCAGTCCTTGCATAAGTCCAACACCAACCATTGCTAGGTATCTCTTACCTAGTTGTCCTGACCACATGAAGTTAAACTCTATGGCCCTCATCCTATCCATATGACGTTAAACTATATGGAAATAGTCCTCTCTAAATGACTATAAACTGTAGCACACCATATGTTCCAAACATAGGATGCCTCTTTCCCCAAACAAGAGATGCCTTATGCTCATAACATAAGATTCTAATAGTCACCTCTACATGACTATAAACTGTAGTACACCCTATGTTCCAAACATAGGGTTCCTCTTAATCCAAATAAGAGATGCCTTGTGATCCAAGCATGAGATGCCAATGGTCCTCTCTACATGACTTTAAACTGTAGTATTCCCTATGTTCCAAATATAGGACACCTCTTGATCCAACCAAGATACGCCTTATGCTCCAAGCATGTGATGCCGAATGCCATGATTATAGTGGCGTAATTTCAAGAGCATTGAAATCAGTTCAAACATTCCATCATTCCACCTCATGCTTTGCGTGTCCTTCATTCGGATCTTCATCCACTTTCATGTCTAAAGGGACCTCCTAATGGCCTGGTCCCATGTCGCATAGGCTCACCTATCGTCCAAGGCCAATGCCCCAGAAGACTTTGGATGACACTTTGATCCAGGTACTGTGTTTCGAACACAATCAACAATTGACCCCCGTTTTTTTGTCTCCATTTCAGGATAACGTGATATGGATGTTGTGTTTTGAACGTGATCAATAGTTACCCTCCATCACCACACCACCCTCACCGCGTTATGAATGTCCGAAATCTGATTGACAATTTTCATCTCCCTTTGTTCGGACACATTCCAATGCCCCTTGGCATTATCCCTCTTGTGATCTAGCGCATAGGTGAAGGCCTCAACCCACTACCTAGTTGTGATGCCCTCATGGACAGACATGAGGAAGACACATGGTAATCTTCCTTAAGTAAGTCCCCATCCACCATTGCTTCTCTATAGCATAACATGGACTCCGTCCTCAAGCAAGTCCCGATCTCTCTCTCCCTGGGCCGCTCCATGCATAAGCCCCACTCCATATCCCACGGATGAACCTTTCACGACGTGATCGTTAGGTATATGTAATCTCTTGTTTCTCACACTGAGCATGACTCAATTGAACTTAGAGTAAGCACCGACCCTGACACTAACACCTCGGGCAGCCTAGAGTGTAAGCCCCATGCCACCTTCTAAACTACGTGGTCTTTGATCCCTACTAAGGCAGGGTACGTAGGAAGCCTCCATGAGGTTCAATCCCACCATCCACCTAGAACCCAGGTCCTTATTCACGTCGGTTCACCAACCCCATGGGCTACCTCAGAGCATAATCCCCAAATATCCTAAATGAACTACATGGGTTTTGATCCCTGTCTCCTAAGCAGGGTACATCTGAAGCCTCCCTGAGGTTCAATCCAAATTTGGGCTGCTAACCTAGTGTAAGTCCCAATCATAACCCTCAAAACGAACTACATTGGTTTGGATCCCTGTTTCTTAAACAAGGCACATAGGATGCCTCCCAGAAGTTCAATCCCAATAACAGGAAACTCTCAAGTGTAAGCCCTAATCTCCCAGAACTACGTGGACTTTGATCCCCGACCAACCAGGATAGGTAGGAAACCTCCCCGAGGTGCAAGACCTATTTATAAGTATGATACACATCCATCACTTTCAAACCATGTCCTCATGACCCCAGAAGGACTATATCTAGGCCCAGGAAATCACTTCCCTTTGGACTTCCGGGCCGCTTCGACGTAAGTCCCGCACCAACTTTGACCGAGCATCTCTCGCCCGGGTGTCCTGGCCACATGATGTTAAACTGTACGGTTGGATCCTTATCGCATGACCTTAAGATGTTATGTGTCCCGTCAAGTTCCACCAAACTACGTGGATTCTGATTCCTCTCACGAGGATACGTAGGAAGCCCAAATCACAGGTTGGATCAAAACGATCATGTCATTATCTTTCCCCCATGGATGATAATAAACTCCAGAGTTCCTAGTTATGAGGCTTCAAACCAGTGTCGTCTCAATCATTCAAAACTCCTCAAAGTCATTAATCCAATAAGGGATGGAAAACCTTAGGCCTAAATTACTCTGTATCCCTGCGTTCAGCTGACTATTTCCAACCAGGAGTAATATGTGGATACTATGCTTGGGTATAAACCAAAGATTCACGAATAGATGAATACATCTTAAATCTATAAGAGAGTCCAGGAACATGAAATAATTCCCCCCAAAATTGTGTGATGAGCCTGAATTCTCATCCCCTCGACCAATGTGAGTTCTTAAGCATCACTGGCCGAATCGCCCAGCGAACGCCTGTCTTTGGAAAGAAGGTCCATGGATCATTGGATATAGAACTGTTGGGTGTTTCGAAATGACAATGGTGCACCTGATATGAGTGATTAAGCAGAACCTAACCTTCTCTAATCAACCATCGGGCTGCACACGTTTTCTCCATCAATAAAAACAACCACAGAGTAAAACAGCTGAAATAAAAGTGTGTATTGAATGTAAATGGGTCCGGAATAGAAGCCCAATTAAAAGATACAATACAACAGAAAAATAGAAAATAGCTCATGAGATTGTACACCAAGGATCCTACCTATAGGGTAGGTATAGCTTGTCTCCACAGCTCTCCTCATCAACTAGTCACCTCAGTGTACCACCTAGTCCTGGATTCTAAAGTCTCAGTCGAGTTGATCATCATCTGCTTAAGACACAACAAGGTTCGAGAGAGTCCCTTGTAAGGGTGAGTATAACATTACCCAGTAGGGACCCCGATACCCCCGAAGGTCACTCATAATTTCAGAAAGGAAAACCACAAAGTATTATCTCAATCACAAAGAATCATGAAAAATACTCAACTCAAACAAGGTATAACTTAAGTACAGAAGAACATATGATTAGTCACAAAGCAAGATCATCTTATTCTATCAAGAGGATCTGTTACTAACCCATAGAGGGTCGGTAGGTACTAACCCCCACTAACCCACACAGGATTAGTAGATAATAACCCCCACTGGCCCACACAGGATCCGACATGCCCATGATCGATATGTACTAACCCCCACTAACCCACATAGGATCTAACCCACACCGGATCACTCAACGCTGACCCACAGAGGATCTGACCCACACAGGATCGGTAGGTTCTGATCCACACAGGATCGGTAGGTGTTGATCCACACAGTATCTCTAGGTTTTGATCCATAGAGGATCACTAGATTCTAATCCACACAAGATCGCTAGGTGATCATCCACATAGGATCACTAGGTGTTGATCCACACATGATCACTATTCATTCTTCACATCTGAGTCATATGTTGGATTTTCATACATAGTACACTTGATTCTGGGAGGATCCTCTCCTCAAGACATTGGTCATACATCATCCGGCATGAAGTCCTACGAAATGGTATATTAATGATCTGTCATGTCATAAGGGTTCCAATGCAATAGACGACACATCAATCAGACGCCCAATATGAGAGTTATAGGCATCTTTATACTGAGGAACTAGTTGGATTCAGGTAAGATACAACCTGTCCATACTCTAAATTTCTCCAAATAATTGGTGGAGTTTCCCAGAAGGACCATCTCGTTCCAAGGATTCCACCAACGTAGATGGTTTGTCAAACAGACGTCTGATTTACGAGATATGTCATTTTAAGCGTATCTGGGACGAAATGGGTTTGGGTCCAATCCGACCCGGCCTGACCCAGCCCAGCCCAAACCAGTTTGCTATGGTGGTCTCGGACCTCTTGGCAGCAGACCGGCTTGGTCCGCCGGTTGGTGCGACTCGCGTGAGGGGTCGCATGACCCCTCGTTCCCGAATGGATCAATGAACTGTTCATCTCTTTAACCGGTGGCGCCATGTGGTGCCGCGTCAGCTGGAAATGGGACCCGTGGGGTGCGAGTCCCCTTCGTCATGGATTCAAAGCCATGACTACCTCTCGTGGTGCACGATGGTGCGCCGCTGCCGCCAACGCGGTCTGTTGTGGGTCGACCTCTTTTCTAGTCTGTCGCGGCTCTGAGCGGCGCCGCCACCTTCTGCGACCAGCATGCATCGGCCTCCACCTTTTCCCACTGGCACTCGTCACTAGTGTTGTGCCAACACATCATTCACGGGGTTCCAGTGATGCTCCAGAGCTCTATTTTCAGTCCCATCGGCACCTACGGGCCTCCCTGGATGCTGCCATCACTGTATGACCCTCTGATTCGTGTTACCATCAAATTCAAAATTATCTTGGGAAGAACACAACAAAAAATCAAGCAGCGGAGGGTCAGAGCCTTGTTCATTTCACCCACACCCTCCATTTTAGAATAATTACAAGCGGGTATCAAATAAAAACATCACATAGATATTGATTAAGCATTATTCAAATCACCACCAACAAAACTCCCAAATTGAAGAATGACGAAAAGAAAACAGAGTTTATAGAATTTAATAACAACCCCTACCTCATAAATGGAGGTGAAGTTGCGGTTGTGGAGGGAAAAGAGTCCTTGCTTGATGAAGCCACCGGTGTTCGTGGATTTCGAATCGTTGCCGCCCAAGATTCCTTCCTCCATTAGTGGAAGTTGCTGTAGTACATCACCAGAGGTTCCTCGCTTGATAAAGCGGTGTCAAAACCCCCAACCCGAGATCCATTTAAATAGAGGGGGTGGTGATTAAAAAAATGAAGAATTTATGCGGTTCATTAATGAATGAACCTCTTAATTCCCAATGGTGCAGTTACAAAACATGAGAGTCAATCCATTAAATGAATTTAAAACCCATCGGTCCCACCACCGCCGCTCAACAGGTGGTAGAAAAAATAAAATAACAGTTTTTTTATTTTATTAATTCTTTAAAAGTCACAAAACAAACTTTTTCACTTGACCTAATGTGGTCGAAGTTAAACCTCCCTTAAGATAATCCCAGTGTTATGGATTCAACGGTGCCATCAAAATTTTAATCAGAGCACCGGTTCAAAAGATAGAAAATGACACCCATGTGTTTACTGAACCTACCTCTTAAAAAGTTCAAAATTCCATTCCAGGCACACCGTGCCTCAGAATCAAGCGCCTTCCAATTTTTTAGACTCGTAATATTCCCAAATAATTTAAAAAATATATAAAAATTCTGGTTCATTACATTTTAGATGATAAATATTTATTTTAAATTTAATGTTTTATAGAATTATTAATAAGTCCATTATTCCTAAGGATTTATGTAAGGATTTAATTAATTTATGAAATAAAAATTCTATTTATTTTACAAAGGTTTACATACAGACAGACAGACACACACACACACAATTACCAATTTTCAGAAAATAATTGTTATGGTTTTTTATTTTAGTTTTAATTCTATGTGTATGGATTATATGAATTTAGTATTACTATTGGTCAATTGGTGTTGATTATAATGAAATACACACACACTCCCACATATATTTCCAACTTTTAGATCTAATTAATCCAAGGATTGTTTTAAATTTTATCTCAAACTAAATATCTTGAAAGATAATTCATTTATCAGAGGATTTGCTGGTGTTTTGAAAAAAAATACTTTTATGTGTACAATATATGTATATATATATATATGTACACATATTCATTTCAATTTATTAATTTAAGAGGAATAAACTTTCATTTCTAAGATCAATCTACAATGTGAGATTATTCTTAATTTATCAATTTATAGTTCATTCTTATATGAAATATTGGTTTTAAAATGATAATAGTTATCATTTTATGTGATCAATCTATTATTTTATCTATACAAGCCATCATTTTATGTTCAAAAATTAATCTTCATTCATTGGTATGTCATGAATAGTTAGTTAATGTCATCAACTAAATTATAATTTATATCTCATGCATTTTAGATCAAAAATACATTATAATTATATATTCATTTTATTTATGACTTATAATTTGTGACAATTATTTAATTCTTGGGATTCTTGTAAAATTGTTTTAGAAACTCTCACGGTTATGTATGTGACATGTTAGAAGTTAGATTACATTATTTGTAATGAAATTAATAATAAGTATGTAGTTTTGTAATGTTTTGGGTTAGGAATTGAGAAAGGCAGGTCCATGGAATTGTTTTTTAAAAATTGGCACTATAATGTTATGTGGCGTTATGGGGAGAGAACCCATATGTATTAAGGGAAATTTTTTCCACATGACTTGTGGTATTATGATATGGAATTTATTATGGTCTACCAGGTATCATGAATGACCCACCAGGAAATTATTATTTCAACAGAGAAATCCTATCATTCTTTCTATTATAATTAGTTTGAGAAAATAATGGTTTTCTAAATGTAGGTATGTTTTGAAAATCTAATTTATGTATGTATGTTTATTTTAATGATATGTTTTAAAAGAATTAAGTAATCTTTTAGAAACCCCTTACTAGGAATTTTAAATTCTCACCCTACATTTTCAAATATTTCTATAGGTTTATTGAACTTACAAGTGATGTATTTTTTTAAGTAGAGGCTACACATAGAATATTTGTTTTATATATTTAATTTATTTCTGATCAACCTTGATAAATGTAATAGTTGTATCTAATTGTATAGAAACTAGACTAGTAAAAGGACCTCTATTGTGTAATGTGTTGTAGGGGTGTCCATGGGCCGGGTTGGGTCGGGTCATGGATGTTTCAGGACCCGAACCAACCAAAAAAGCTCGAGTCGGGTTGGTTTGGGTCACATGCTTTAGGAGAAGCTGACTCGACCCAACCCAACCCGTTGGAGTTGGGTTACCTGACGCATGGCTGAAGGACTCAACCCAACCCAACCGGCTGTGGGTTGGGTCCGTTCGGGTCGGGTTCTATGTGTAAATCCAACCCAACCCGACCCGACCCTGACCCCGACCCTGACCCAACCCAAAGGACCCTGCCCCAGCCCCTAGACCTAGCCCACCCACCTAGACTACCATTTCCCCCTGCACCAGCCCCCCCTGCACTGCACCCCCACCAGCCCCCCTATCCCACCAGCTGCACAAGCCCCACCACCAGCCCTTCCCCCCCTGCACTGCACCCCCACCACACCCCTATCCCCCCCTCCTGCACCAGCCCACCACCATTCCCCTCCTCCTTGCACTCCACCCCCACCAGCCCCCTCCCCCCTACACTCCTTCACTGCTGCGCCAGCCCCACTGCCTTGCACAACCTCTCCCCCTCCCCCTACTGCACCAGTCCCTCCCCCTCCCCCTGACCTTGTACCAGCCCCTCCCTCAACCCCCTACTGCATCAACCCTACACCAGCCCCTCCCCCTCCCCCCTCCTGCACCAGCCCCTCCCCCTACCCTGCACCAGCCCATCCCCCTCCCCCAAACAGCCCCTACCACCTACTGCACCAGCCCCACAACCATCCCCTACCCACTTATTGCACTAGCCCCTCCCCCTATTTCACTAGCCCCTCCCCGTACCCCTGCAATACACCTTCCCCCACCCCTTCCCTACACTACACCAGCCAGCCCCTCCCCCTACCGCCTTCCATTACATCATCCCCTCCCCCCACACTGCACCCCCACTAGCCCCTCCCCTCACACTTTCCCTGCAGCACCAGCCCCTCCCCCTCCCACTTTCCCTGCTGCACCATCCCCTCTCCCTTCCCTGCTGCACAAACCCTCTCCCTCTCCCCTGCACTACACCAACCCCTCCCCCTCCCCTGCCCTTACACCAGCCCCTCCCCCCCTCTCCCTCCCCCTTCACGACACCAACCCCTCCCCCTACCCCCTTCCCCGCACCAACCAACCCCTCCCCCAACCCCTTACCTTGCATCAGCCCATCCCCTCCCCCTTACCTTGCACCAGCCCCTCCCCTTACCCCCTTCCATGCACTGCACCAGCCCCTCCCCCCCCAGCTGCACCAGCCTGCACCACTACACTAGCAATCCCCCATCTATTACCCTACCTGACTTTCCTAGCAACTATCTACTATATCTAGCTAGAATATACCAACTACAGAATTACTATACTGCCCCCTAACAGTAAATACCCCCTTACATAGCCCCAACTAGCCCACACTCCTAACAATGTCCTTGGAAATGGAAATAAATTTCATTGTGTAAACATGTTGTAGCGAAAAAAACATTCCCCTAAAAGCGGATAGAGTCACCACAACAAATAATTAAGTGAGTAACCAGGTCAAACCACAGGGATAAGTTTGGATTACTAGTATTCTTGGTTGAATGTTTAACAAAATTAGTATACAGAAATGGCTACGTGAAGATAGAAGATACGTGGACAAGCATGAAGAAAAAAACATATCCTTTCTATAGTTGATAACTACAAACTGGGAGGATTACACCTTAACTAGAGTTACAAATAATTTTTAGGGAAAATAGAAATCAAACAAAATCACCCAAGTATACCTACTGTTCATACAACTGAAATGAGAAACATTCACTTCTTGCTTGAAATGTGCACACATGCACTATAATCCGACTCACATAGGTGCATAAATAAATTAGTTATGGAAGATAATTTGAAAAACATGATTAAAAAAATACTTACCTTACCAGAAGTGCCGCCAGAAAGAACGCACAATAGGCAAGTTGAAGTGAGCCGATAGGAGGTATTTCTCCTGATTTCTTGTGAGGGAATATGTCCGTCTAGGGAGGAGGTGAGTGAGGAGAGGAGGAGGATGGGATTAGAGTACGAGGAAGGAGGACAGTCACTGGTGGTGAGGGAAGGATGAAAGAATGGTATTAGGGTTAGGCCAAGCGCGAGGGAAGGTCGGGGTGAGGGGGAGGTGGAGAGGAGGAGAATCTGTCCGGGAAGGGGAGGAGGTGAGCGAGGAGAGGAGGAGGAGAAGGGAGGAAATCCAGTCGTGTGCGAGGGAAGGTATGGGATAGAAAGGAGAGGAGGCAGCAAGAGGTGGGAGAGAACGATGGAGGAAGAGGCGGGCGAGTGTGAGGGAGGAAGAGAATTAAGGTGGCCAGGCCGGGTCGCGACCCTAGGTATGATTTTTTTCATATAGCCTCGGGTCAACAGGTCGGGTGGGGTTGATATATAGCCATCCCAGGACCCGACCCAACCCATCCACGGGTCAACCCGATACAAACCCGACCCAAACATTGTTTTTCCACAACCCAACCCAACCCTACCCAACCCTGTCGGGTCGTGTCGAACCCATTGGGTTGGGTCAGGTCTAGACACCCCTAATGTGTTGTGTAATTTTTTAGTTACATTTTATAAAAAAACATTACATAGCATTTTTAAGGCACTATGTCTGGGCTTTTGGGATCAAGTCCATACTTAAAAAAATGAAGTATTGTTTTTAAACCAAATATCGTTTTTTATTTTATATTAATTTATATTTTTAATACATTAACATAAAGTGGATTTTTTATGTAATAAAATAATAAAATATATTTATAATTTATAAATATTTTTAAACAAAAAAACAATATATTTTCAAATACTTATAAAATATATTATCTTAAATAATAATATTTTTCATTATAAAATTTTTTTACCCTTAATTAGTATTAAATTTATTATTATTATTATTATCATCATCATTAAAATATTAAAACAAATTACAATGGTCAGCTTTTATTTATTTTAACCTGATGGTAAAATTTTAATTTGTGTCATAAATATATAAATTTCATTATATATATGTAAAATAAAATCATTTTCATTTTCATACAATTTTATATACCAAAAAATAATCAAATAAATATATTTATAATAAAATAATATTTTCATTAAATTATTACCATATTTAAAAAAAATATAATTTTAAATCAAAAAATGTTTTTTCTTTAAAAATAATAAAATATTCAAAACATTATATATTAAAACATAATTTAAAATACATAATATATCTTATCTTATTATTTGAAAAAATAAATTTATTTAATGAAAATAATATTTCTTGATAAGTAATATTTTATAATCATGAATAAAAATTTATTTTGATTATGAAAAATAATTTAGTTTCATAAGAGTATTAATTAAAAATATTTATTTTAAATTATAAACAAAATAAATATTTAATTAAAATAAAAGTAATATTTTAATTTCTTTGGGTGTTACAATATATTACTCTTATATAGACTATTAATCTATCATATCACACTAAAGATTTGTATATTTCTGGTCACTCTTATACAGATAGTGTAATTTCAAAATAACACCTACAAAATCTATATAAAAGTAAACCTACTCTTATTTAACATATCAAAACCACATTTCGATAACATTCACCAACTGTTGAATATTCAAAAATTGTTGAAGAATGTTTCCAAAAAACCCCAACATATCAAATTTTAATACACTAATAGAATTTAACAACACATATACCAAACCTATTTAAGGACACATCACTTGTAAAATTAAATAACAACATTTGATGGAGGGATGAAAAATTTTACAATAATGAGAATGACGATTGGTGAAACAAGGTGTTTCCACATAAAGAATGGGTATGGGTGCACTTGAGGAAGGAAAAATTCCCATATTAAAGGAAATATAAAATCCATCCTCTTAGATATTTTTGTTTCTATGTTTAAAAGAAGATCAATGAGAATTCTTACACGATAGGCTTACTCGACATGTATGGAGACATAGTGTTACCTTTAATGTTATAGATCATTCTCCATTTTAATTTTTATATTTATAAAAAATTTATTTTGAGAGTGGAAGAGATAATGAGAGCCATTTCTTGTATATGCATCGAGGAGATAATGGATGAAGTGTTGGTGGGAGTATTCTTCAACAAATAATGCATATAAATTTACAACATGCTCTAAATGGAATTAAAGGATCAATAATTAGTGCAAGGACCAAAATAATGAAATTGAATTTCCATAGATTAAATAATAATTTTCAAGAGGATTCCCAACACATTTTCTTGAACGAACCAATTAAAAATTAATTTCTATAATAAAGGACCTACTATATCTTAAAAGGAAAAACTTTATGGTTTTATTAGTTTTCAATATTAGTGTCACTAAAGAATCTTTAAAATAAAGGTTGGAGCTATTAAATCAAAATATGGTGGACTATTTGTATCTAAATTTTTTGTCTATGCAAGGAATTAAAATTAATGGATTATTTATCACAAAAATAATTTATTAATATACGAAATGGAAATTTATTAGAAATGATTTCTCTTCAGTCCTAATAATATGTTTCAAAATATAAAAAAACATTATTTTGGATATAGGTGTTAGACTATTATATCGTGAATTTGGCTACAAATAATATTTATCATTATATTTATACGGAGATGAAACATTTTGTTTTCAATATCATGTGTTTATCTTATGACTACACATTCTTTCTAGATTATATGATTTATAAAATGGATTGTAATCCTTTGTGACACATTATGACTAGAATTCAATGATATGGTTTATATTTTAGTTACATTATGATCCTATATTTGATTTATTTTTTGTTCCCATTGTTATTAGGTCATTATTTTATTTTCTTATTAGACTTTGGGAGTGTTGGGAAGTGGGATTTCATGTGACCACAAGAAATATGACTTTTAATACATCATAATTTTATACATACTATGTTTAGTATAGTAAAAATAAAACCTTTGGAATATCCCTCAACTAGGTTTATCAAAATTAGTAGGCCTTTCCAGCTTACTAAGTTCACATATCCATGCTACATCACAAGAATTAAATGTAAAGGAAATAAAACCAAGGGATGACCACAAAGAAAGAAAATAATATAATAGATTAATATAAATTATAAAATGAGTCATACATGCATTGGAGAAACATTCTTGGACTGATAATATTCACTAGAAATATAATAAATACAATAAGTGGAAAAATAAAAAAGCATGAATTAATTATAGTAGATTAACACTCTTAAATTCACTATTTATATTAGAATCATTATATAGATTCTGGTCCTGTATGAATGCAGTAGGTATTATATTATAATTTATGGTAAACTATGCATAAGGTTTCCACTCCCTTTTATAGGATTTCCGATTCAGTTTCTTAAGTTTCCCCACCCTCCAAATTTCATAAAGACGCATCCATTTACTAAGATATTGATGACCTCTAGTAACACTTTTTACCTTAAAATTTCACCTTAGTGAAAACTTCCCAAAAATTATCCTAAAGACTTCTACACACAAAAAATTATAGAAATCCTTGATTCCATCAGAATATATGAACATATGATGGTATAAATTCCACCTGAAGAAGTTATTTCTATAGCTGTATACACACTGAGATTACTCAAATTATGGTGACTGGAGATTCAATAACTAAAATCCATATAACTGAAACCATTGAATTGAAACAAAATTCACATCCCAATAATCTCTCAATTAAATACTTTTTTGAGAAAACCATTTAAAAATATCCAATACTTTTTAAAAACAAACAAACATCCCTTCCTTCATAGGATGAAGTGTTCTGCAACCTACATCCATTCACCCATGTCCCACCAAGGAGTAATATTTCCGTATACTTTATTGAACTAATTTTTTAGTGAACATGTCATCCTGATATTGTATTCCAACTATCTTATATGTATATAAATTTTTTTACTTTTTCAATTTTTGAATGAAGTGGTACATTAGGTCAATATGTTACAAAATTTTAGGGAACACCATATTTTAATCCCAATGAATTGAAATTTGATTATCATAGAATAAAATTCCTTCATTATGTGTTAATTTATATTCCTTCAGTACATGCTTCAACCAAACCAACACATTCCCAAAAAGTTTTGAAGCTTAAAAGTCTATTTTTTCTATTTAACACAACATTCCACTATATTCATGACATCAAACAGATCATTGTTCCACTATATATGAACACAAACTCGATTGTTTTCTTCAGAGTGTCTGAGTGTCCAGTGAAGTCTGCATCCACAAAACCATGAAATATATATTCCTCCTAAAATTAAATTGGAACTTTGTAAATTAATTTAATGTAAAAAATGATCTAGTTTATGACTTTAAAGTGTACCATTCCAAGGTTAAACATAAAGTGACTTAAAAATCTAACTATAAATGAAATGGTCAATCATGTATAAATAATTTCATATGTCAAATATTTAATAGCTAATTCAAATAGAACATTCCAAATGTAATGGATCTATCCTTTCATTTTCAGTGAATATGGATTTGAATGTTTGAATTTTTTAGAAAGAGGAGTTGAGATGGTATTACATCTAATCATTCCCAACATTCTTATGATCTTCCAAATATAGCCTTTCTGACATAACTACAAAGTCTCAAATTTTATATCCCATTCAATCCTAATTCCCAATATTTTATTAAAATTCCAAAAATCATTCATTTTAACTCTTCCAAATAAAATAATTTTCAGATCCTAAATCATTTAAACATATTTACCCACATGAAACAAGTCATCCACACACAATAGTGGTAAGATAAATGTCTGATCATACCATTTCTTCCAATAACAATAAATATTGGTATTTTATATTCTTATTCCCTATTATGAAATAAAATTGTCAAACATTTTATTCCATTGTTTCGATTCATTCTTCAACTCATAATGATTTTTCATTAATTTACAAATGAAATTTTAGTTCGCATATTACAAGAGATCTCCCGAATGTTTAATGTAAATTTCATCCTCTAACTCACCATGAAGAAATGTTTTATTAATATCCGTATGTTCTAAGTATAGATCAACTGATTTCTCTATGAATAATACTATCTAGATAGTTTCTTGTTTAACTATCATTGATTATATCTCTAAGAAATCAACTCTTTTTTTATCACATTGGATCCCCAACCGCATTTTGAAATGCTTCTTGCCATTAGCCTCTTCCTTAAAAAGGTAAACCCACATATTCTCAAGTTCACTTTTTACTTATGGTTAATCAGTCAGTTACAAAGTCCTGTTATATTTTATTGAAGAAATTTTTTCAACCATTGTTTACTTCCATTAATACAAGTCATTTATTGTTTCTGATTTTTGAAAGAATTTAGGTTCCCCCACATTTATTAAAAAATAGAAACATCATGGGATCCCCAAGCCGCTGAACTGATCTTATGATATAAATTGATCTTACCAGATAAATTTTCTACATTTTACTAATCATTTATACACTATATTTTAGATACATAAATTCTAATTATCCCATTAAATCTTTAGTGGGTCTTAAAATTTCTAGCATATCTTTTAATTATATTAATTCTAGACTTTCAGTGATTTAAACTATATTCTCTTAGAGTTTTAAACTTCTGGTATGTTTACACAAATAAAATTGGAATTTTATAGTTGATTTAATTACCTCAAATCCCTTTTATATCATGTTCAATTACTTCAATAAAACTTTTTAACATAAGAGAACATCTCTACTCCAGATGATTTCTCTCATATCTTCAACCTACAGTCGATGTAAAAATTTAATTGTTTTTACCCAATGATAAATGTGATTCTGATTTTACATCAATAATTTTTTATCCTTATCTTCAATATAAATATAAACCATACTTACAAGGGATTTAATATAATAAACCTCTATCATGTTTCAAAACTATAGATCCACCACCTTTACAACTACCAATGTTGGAATCCAATTAATGAGGTATATCATTGTGTTGACTACCTCATCCCAAATCACCTTAGGCATTTGAGAGTAAATATAAATTATTTGAGTATTCTCACTCAATTTTTGATTAATTTTTTTCCACTCCCTTATTTTATTGTGTTTTACAAACTATATTCCCATGATCTATCCTCTTATTCAGGAAAACATTTTGAAAGTTATATTTGATGTATTCACCAAATGAAGACATTTAAGCTTATGAGAACATTATCTTTTCACCATGCTGTTTTACTAAATTAAATACTGAAATAAATAAAAATTATGCATAAAAAATAAACCCAAAATTTTCTAACTACATCACTAATGAAGGTTATAATATATAAAGAACCTACATGGGACTAAATAGGGGAATGTCACCAAACATATGAGTGATATAGTTTCAAATTCCAAACTCTAGGATTTCATCCTTCCAAATTACAGGACACACTTCTCTATTTCCCAAGTATAAAACATACACTCCTTACAAATTTAGTTTGATAAATCATTAATATACCTTTAGCTATCAGAAAATTTATGTTATTATCACTAACGTGACCAAGCCTATAATTCCAAACATTTAGTTTATCATAAGTTCATCTTCTAGAAACAAAACTTCCACCTAAACTTCCTACTAAAAAAATGTTTTTTCCTTTACTCCTTATGAAAAAACAATGGATCCTAAAGTAACTCCCCATAATTAATTAGAAAAATTATCTCCCTAGCCCACCTCATCATTTATTATAATAATACAAGATTCTTTCAAATATTATAAAGGTGTTTAATAACTCCTAAAGATTCATCATAAAATATATAAACTCTTCCAAACATCCCATTTAAATAATTAACTATTCATCATTGTACTCTAGTTGAATGAATGGATAGTCCATATTCAATCACCCATGACTTCACTATAGTATTAACACTTAGAAATTTGTTTTCCACCTTCTATTATACTAAAAAAATTGAACTTATAGATGTTGATTCCCTTATGGTTTAATTCATATAACATATATTATTATTTTTTATATGGCCTTTATTTCCAAAATTCAATCAAGTTGGACTAGGACCAACTGAATTACTCTAGATTATTTCTGCATACTTTTATTATGATGGTTACTTATAATATCTCCTCTAGGGTGACCATCCTCATCCCTATTTATTAATAGAACTACATGATCCTGTTTATACTTCCCTTCGATATAGATCCTCATTGAGAATCAAATTCCAGAAATCCTAAAATACCATATATGACTTTCCAAGTGATTTTATAGTAGCAGTCACCATCACGTACCAAAATTACATTAATGAAGAGAAATGTAAGATTGCCAAAAATATCTTCTACAAATTTTTCCTTCAAATATTTGAGCTTCCCTAAGATCAAACTAAAGTTATTCACATGATCTACCACTCGTCTTCCTTATAATAACCTTTATAGGAATAAATTTCACACAATAAACACTTTATTAAATGTTTTTGGTCTCCCATACATATTTAACTATAGGAAAATGACCATTTCATGACAGTTTTTTTTGAAACGGCGGCAGTTTAAACCCCCCACCAAATGATTCTGTAGCGTTTTCAGAAAACCACCCGTAAAGTGTGAGTTAGCATACAATACGTGGCGGTTTCCTCGATTTAGAGGCAGTTTATGGTGACTGTTATAGTGGGTACATTTCGTAGTGGGGAAGGGGAGAATGAGTAATGGTCAACCAATAATTGAGGGAAAGTATAAAATTCAAAACAAGGAGGTAATAAAACTACTAGTTATAATTAAATCACACTGTAATCTACCAAAACAATGTTAATATCCAAAACTCATGTAGTGGGTTTTGTAAAAGTGTGATCTAGAACCCTCATTGTAATTTTATCTTTTTTCCCATTTTAAAATGGAATTTGGCCTCCTACAAATCTTAGAATATGGAGTGGTCTAATATATAGTGGTTCTTCTATATTCATCTTTGTATAGAATCCATGACCTAATTCCCATTTCCAATACATTTTACCCTCACTATGCCCGAGGCTAAAATGTGGTGAGCTTGGGTTTCCTATTTTGTATAGGTGATCCTCCGATATTTCATTCCCACACAAAGACATTTCAAGATTCTCATGGTTCATAGGAAAACCACTAGGAAAATACGTATATCACCATGTCCTCCCCAACTCATGGTTATTTGTCCAATTTTACACAAAAGCATGCCCAACATAAAACTCCCTCGTTCATATCCAGAAAAGTCAATGCACAAGATGTGGTGGCCTTAAAAATCCTAAAACACCACCTCAAACCTCAAAATCACCACAATAATATCCCTAAATATCCCCAAGCCTTGATAATTCACAAAGGGGTGTTCATAAAGGGTATGTACCATTACACTCATTCTATTTATTTTGGTTTCCCTATTATTTCTCAATTCTAAGTCAAGGTGATCATATTTTCCCAAAAATTATAAGAACTATGTGTGGATTGATTCATATTTTCAAGGGATACATAGTGATTCCTAGATCTCCTATCTCAAACCCAACCAAAAAAACAATATCAAATCCCCCACTTTATCTTAGTGATTGGGTTTTTTCATTCACATTGGTTTTCCATCCATAGGATTGGCATCAAGACAATTTCATTTCATTTTAAACATCTATTTAAAAAACATTAAACCTCATATAATAAGGTATTTTTTACATGATGTTAAGCTATAGATTATTTTATTAATTTTCACATGATGTTAAACTATGTGATATATGGCCCATCATGTAATACTTGAAACATCTTAAGGTAGTATACCTAGCAATACCTGTCTTCCTCTACATATTATTCAAATCTAAATAAGGATCCTTATCATGTGGTTCTTTATCTACAAACATATGTTATGAAAAAAATGACTCTTACCCTTGGAAAGAGCTAAATATGTATAGGGGTATTATATAAAAACTATATGTGGATTGATTCATGATGTTTCAATATATGTAGTGATGTTGGGATCTCCTATAATAGGCCTTGGTGAAAATTATAATCACACTGGTTATACCCAAAAGGTGAGACCATTCCTCATTTACATCAATTTGTTTATTTCTTTCTCACATAATGGTTCCCATATATCTCATCCTTCTCCTCTTATACAAGAGACAAATATTTATATAGGACCTTTCCAAGAACTATGAATGGATTGATTCCTGTTACTATATGTTATGTTTTTGATCATTCATCCTAGGGTATCAAACCTAATAAATTTAAGAAAATTTAATCATAAAAAATGATTCATGACAAAAAAAATAATCGACATATATGGTGCATACCTCACTCGGTAAATCAATACACAAAAGGAAACATTAGAAATCAATAAAATACATAAAATGAAACATGAAAAATCAAGAAAATGTTAGGTCATGAAATTTTTTGGTGTCAACTATGTGACACAAGTGATACATATACAAACCGATTATTACCATATTTTTCTAACATATCAACAAAATAACTAATCACAGTCCGATGATGAATAAATCTCGTAACCCTCTCTACCTCCATCTCTAATTCCGGCTACCACCTGAAAAAACATTATATTGAAAATTAAATATTGTTGTATATTTATATTTAAACATTAAAACAATAAAAGTTTTCAAACTAAATGATTTAGAATTTATGTGATTTACCTACTCACCATTAGTTAATGAAATACCACTGGGGGTAGATCTGGTATTCTTCTGATATAAATCAATCAACGCTTTCTGCCAGAGGATATCTCAGCCCCCTGGTTGTGAACTGTGTTTTGTAGAGAAACAATCTCTCTCTATGTATCTCAGGGTATGGAATGACTAAAACTAGGAGTATATGCAACTTCAATCCCTGGTGTCCTGCCAAAGACCTCATATGGTATGGGTCCTAAACCCATCCCACACACTCTACTAGGATGCTCTTTCCCAAGGAATTTAGCAACCAGGTCATGTTGGGTGACTAAGTAGGACTGCGCAGGATTGGCATCCCACTGTTCTAACATTTTTACCTATAAATAAAATAGTAGTCATATTAGAATAAATATATATTAACATTGTAACAACTAATAATAAGTTATTATAATGAAAAATGAGTTAATACCCCAACTTCTTTGGTAGGAACATTAACAAAACGTTCATTAGATTTTTGATAAACATTTAACCACACTTCAGTTCAGGATGCTTCATGTCCTAAACTTTTTGAATGAAATAAACAAAAAGAAATCAAAAATTTATTATATTAAACAAATAATATTTTCTTATAAATATTTAAAATAATGAAAAGATTACTAGATCAGATCAGATTCTAGGAAAACTCTTTGACTCCATAGTGTGAGGGATGACCTGCATAGCCTGACTTGATGCCTTCTTTCTTGAAAGATCCTGAAATAAATAAAAATCAATTTAATAGTAATGTATTCAATGTCATCTCCTATTAATATACATGTATAAATGTAAAATGAGATTATTATAGTAATATATATTTAAATACCATTTGATTCTCATCACGATGCTTGTCAACAGGAACATTCCATTTCTCTTTGGGTACCCAATCGAGTAGCTTGTCATACATCTGTTGGGTGGTCAACGAAGTATCTTTGACATCGCCCCACAATATCCATTTAAATTCTTTCCATTTTTTGCTAATATTTTTCAATGTCCACTTTTGTGCTATCACATCAGCAACCTTAAAGTAAAAAAACATATGTACATAGAAATTATTTTTGAAAATATTAATGACATGACATTTAATTACACCATAATGTATTAAAATTACCTTTATTTGGGAATCAAAAACTTCATTTTTCTAACTTTCAGGCTTATGTATCCAATCATCATATGAAATAGGAATGGAAATGGGCTCCGTGGCTAGCTGGCCTAAAAACTGGCCAAGTAATCCTGTGGTGTCATCAGTAGGGACCCCATATAAGTCAAATGGGACAAATAGTTTCTCTCCGTTCAGATTCCATACATCTGAACGTTTTATATTTTTTTTTCCATAGTTTAATTATTTCCATCTTTAATGTTCAAATAGTTAGTATAAAAAAAGTGCAATAAATTTATTCATATTATAATTTGTAACTATAACAGTCACCATCCAGTATCCCTGCGAGGAACTAGATGTGGCGCGCCGCTCCCCCACAACTGAGGGTCCTGATGTGGGAGGAAATAATTGAGCTGCGGAAGGGACGCTCACATAGGGTTTGAGAGATGGTGGAGGGGGAGATGGTGTAAGGGTGGAGGCAAATGGTGGCTCAGATATCGTATGGAGGGAGACATATGGATCTTCATCTATCGTAGTGGTCGATGAAATAGTATATCACTTCCTCATTGACATTCCTATTATTTAATCAAATAAAATTATGTTCAGAATATATATTTCATAAAAATTATGCAGGAAAAAAAATTAAAAAAGATAACAGATGCACAGTACTATCAATCAAAATAGACATAACAATGATAATTAATGATTGCACAAATGAAATAATTGGTTGCTAAATTAATGCATAAATGTACATACAATCATTTTCTCCTTCAATCATGTCTGTTGGCTGCTCAATTACTTCATCAACTTCATTAATCCTTTCTAGATTAATATGTTCAATATCATGGTGGAAAAATAATTCTGATTCTTTTTGTTGACGAGATTCAATGTCATAGGTCAAATCTTCCACTTCATCATCCATATCATACAAATCTATTTATTTTATGTGAGCAACCACACTCCAACCTTAATCCACAACATCATTAACATAATATATCATTTTTTCTTGTGATAATAAGATATATGTATCATGAAGTTCATGATCACCAATATCCTTCAAGAGAGAGAAGTTCATAGAAGTAAATTTCAAGGAATCTCTTTTAACTCCTCACATAATATCGACCCAATTGCATTTGAATAAAAAAACTGAAAAATTCCATTCGTAGTTTAATTTAATAATATAGGTCATCTTTCCATAGTATCCCACTTCATAAAATGTAAATATACCACTATTTTGTGTTTTAAAACCCTCTTCTTGATCGACTGTACGAAATCTAAATCCATTCACATTGTAACAGTCGAACTTTCCAACTTCTTTTAGAGGACCTCGAGCAAGAGACTTCAAATATTCTAACAAATTTTCTCGAGTATCAATATTCATGATCTAAAAAAATAAATATAATTTATTAGAATTAAAAAATATATGTGTCCACCTAATATTCATATTTATTGAAATATTTATGAACTTACACATCGTGAAAACTATTCTACAAGCTCTTTATTAACAGCTTCCGTTATATCTTTCTCATTTACGGTTAGGCCTCTCATTCATCTCTTTATTTGTATCCTCAAATCTTCAAAAAAGGGATCTGAAATTTAACTATTCAGCTTCACATATCTATGTGCCTGTAATAATTATATTTCTTTTAGTGTAAGATTTGAGGTTCTTCCAACTGATCGGCCAATAACAGGAAATATTTTGGATTTCCCATGTATTTGAGATTGAGTCGATGTATCATAAACAAGTCCAACTCAATTAAATCATGTCTCAATATCTTCCAAGTATCTAAAACAAAAGGTAATACACTCTTCTTCCAAATTGCATCCAGCAATATAGCCTTCTGGTTGAACTTTATTTCTCACGTATGATTTCAAATGCCCAAGATATCGGTGAAATAAAATAAACATTATTATGAATTTAATTATGTTCTGAAAATTGTTTACTCAACTGAAATATATATAAATAAAGTACCTCTCAATTGGATATATCCATCGATAATGAACGGGGCCTCCTAATTTAGCTTCCTCAACCAAATGCACAGTTAAATGCATCATGACAGTAAAAAACGACGGAGGAAAGATCATATCCATTGCACAAAGTGTCAATAAAAACATCTCCTAAAGGTTGTCAAACGAAAATGGATGTAGATATTTCTCAAATAATTTACTAAAAATTGTGCTAAATTGGAGTACGACAACAGTAACATTTTTAGGTAATAATGTATGCAATGTTAATTGTAGTAATTGTTGTAACAAAATATGTGAATCGTGACTTTTCAATCCATATAAATTATGATTATTTAAGTCAACACACATCGAGATGTTACTTGAATACCCATTAGATACTTTCACATGCTTTAAAATTAGATGGAATGTATCTTTATCCCTATTTTTCATTTTAAAAATTTTCAGAGCATACATTTCATTCTCATCAGGTAAGAGATCGCGTTTTATTTTCATTACTTGAAAGTATTTTCGAGCATTGAGATGATCCTTAGAATTTCCATTATCATTAAGGAATGTGAATATCAAATTGTCACATAAATTCATCTCAATATACATCACAACATGATTATGCTGCAACAAATTAAATTCCCAATACAGAATTTTTAAGAATATTCTTTTTTTAATACATTATTGTGTTTCAATTTCACTTGATGATGCACTTCGAACCCGTTTCCCACTATCATTCAAATGATAAACCTTCCCAAAATCTATTTTGACTTTTCTAAGTTGTGTCAATATTTCATAACCAGTTAACATCTTTGTAGGTGGTCTATGATTAATGAAACCATTAAATTTTGATCTGTTCAGCCAAAATCTATGAGATGCATCGAGAAATATTCGATGGAACAAGAAGAACCATTTTCTACTATGAAGTAGACATTTGGGCTCAAAATCAAAGTTATAAACAAGACAATCCAAACCCATGTAAGTGTTCCAACTAGATAAATTCCCACACCCAGGAAAGTCACTAATGGTCCACATTAAAGCAGCATGCATTTTGAACATTATTTTAGAAGAAACATCAAATGTATCAACACTGTTGCTCCATAACTCCTGTAATTATTCAATTAAATGCTGCAAGTATACATCAATATAATTTCCAGGAATTGTTTTATAGTAATAATAATCGAAATGATAAAAGACATTTGTTTCATACACATCCACAGAGGCAGATTGTAAGGGATCAAAACAACATTCCAAATGTTATAACTGGTACTCAAAGTCCCAAATGGTTTGAATCAATCAACAACCAATCCCAGTCGTACATTCCTGGGATCAGTTGAGAAATTTGGATATATAAATCAAATGTATTCCAAGATTTTGAATATTTTGGATGTCACATTAACCCATCATTGTTATTATCTACAGAATGCCACTTCATGTGTTCATTGGTTTTTGATGACATGAATAATCTTTGAAATCAATGATTTAAAGGAAAGTAATGTAAAACCTTTTCAGGTATGTTACTTTTCTTCTTCTTTGTGGTAGTATGTTGATTCAAACTTCCAACATAACCCATTGAATTAAATCTAGAATAAGAACATTTTTTTCAATCTTTTCTACTTAAATCCAATCTCCAATAATGTATACAAGCTTTGGGGAACACATGTATTTTTGTATAATTCAAACCAAACATGTTAACATCTTTTTTCATATCATAAAAATACTCAGGGATGTTTGCTTCAAGAAATTCCTCACTCAACAACTCCAATATCATGGACATTTCCTTATTTTTAATTCCACATAGACATTCGATATGGTAAAACTTCAGCAAAAAAGAATGTTTTGAATATTTCAAACACCCATTATACAACTCTTGATTTCCATTTTCAACTAAATCATGAAATTTATTTTCCTCAGTGAAGTTTTATCTCACATTATTCTCCACATAATCGAGATGCGGATCCACTAATATGTTGGAATCTTCATCTGGTTGTCCTAAAGTCCCAAAAACATCACTTATCATGTTTCTATTTGTAACACCCTAATATGATTGTTCTGATATGTTTTTATGTTGATGGTAGTGTCTTGTAGTTCCAAATGAATCATTTATATGGTTTTTCATTTCATTTCCCATTATCAATGAAGTTGGGAGCTGATTTTCTGGATTGAAATTTGTTCTCAACATTTCTGTAATGTTCGATTCTCTGTGCCAAATCCAACACAAAAATTTACCAAGGAATTGCTTCAATATTAAATGTTCCTAAACTTCATCTCTCTTCAAACATCTTCTAAACTTACATTTAGGACATGGAAATATTATTCTCCCTTCAACTAATCGATTGGAAATTGTAAAATCTAAAAACTCCTCCAAACCCTTAACACACTGAGGCGTGTTCCTTGGTAATGTGATCCAGCTCTTATCCATGTATATCACAATGTTCCTACACAATATAAAAAAAATTAAAGCCCATAACTATTATTAAATAGGTAAATATATTCATATATACTAATTGATAAAATATATTAATATGTTAATGATTTGGAAGAAGTATAGGATTAGATCAAAAAATCCTTATGGACACTTTTTCCTAATATCCCATAGCAACTTAAAGATCTTTAAGATTATATTTGGCCATGAAATATCTCATAATATAGCTATTAAGTCTCAAAAATACTATCTCATGTCTACCAAAACATCCCAATCAATATATCAATTTCAAAGAAGATGCATGAATGCCTTTGAAACCAATTTGTCACAAACCAACCTAGATAACCTACCTAAGTGGAATATTATACGGTTTCTATGTAGATCACAAATTTCATGGATGAATAGATACAGAAAAATAAATAAGAATTAGGTGTATAAAATAGAGTTATATTATATTTTTGAAGATATGCATGTGTGATAAATGATACAGATGGAGAAATCATGGAGGAAGGGAAATAGATGTTGGGATCACCGGAAAGTGTCAGAGGTGGAGCTAGAGGAATAGACACATGGAGAAAGATATAGAATATTTCTTCATATGTTAGAAAAATCACCCAATTAAAATTATACATCTGTAAATGAACCTTATATTAGTTATGTAATAATGAAACGAGAACCAAATTTAATGATCAAATATGAGTTTTCATACCACTAAAATGAGGTTTTCAGTAAAAATATCATGAAAATCTATTTGTAAAATTTTTACACATATTAAAAGTCCCAGTTTTAAATTTTAAAATTTATTTATAACCACTTAAAACAATTTTAAAACACACACTATCATTTTTAAAATCTTCAAAATTTACCCGATAACCATTTTAAAATTAAAAAACCTTTATCAAACATTAGTTGAAGATCAATTTACAAAAAAAACACAAAATAAACCAACCATGGAGGTACTATTGAGCATACATTAATTGGGTACAAGTCTAGGTGCACAATGTCTTAACCATGAAACCATCACCAAGAGTAACATATAACCCTGAAGGAAAGCTTAATGAGGGTTTAAAATCTATGTGACCTCACAATTTACCACTAGATAAACTCACACATCATCCCAATAAGAAAACCCCAAAATCAAAATCCCAACATCCCCTAGTAACATGGGTTTCATCATGAGTGGTGGTGATTATGCACCTACCCATGAAAAACCTATGAATACCTGATGATTTTATTTGCATCAACTAGAAATCCTAAATAACAAGGGAAACATATGATTGATCTAAGGATCTTATGGTGTAATGAACCTAACTCCTCTTTTGACAGTTTTTCATGAACCAACCCAAGTTGTCCCTCCTTCAAACGTACGGTCTGACCCATGATAAGACCTAAAGGGTGTTCCAAATCCACATGGGATGTATCAAGTTCTAATGAAACATTTAAATACCACCTAAAAATGATTTCAACCAATATATAATTATGGAAATAATTTTTGGAAAAAAATAAAATTTCAGTAAGACCCTTTCCTACATTATACATCAACGCCATAGAAAAGTAAATAAGCAGCAACCTAATATCAATAATATGAAATGTAATAAATATCAGTAAGAACTAAAATCTCCCATTCCCATTGAAATCCCTCTCCTGTAAGGAAAATTTCCCCCTCTAGTGGTTGTTCTTCTCCCACTATCATCTATAGCTACCCTCAGTCTGTTGAAAGTAGTAAAATCGAAAGTGGCCAATCCCATAAAAAGGAAATAAAGTAAAACTAAACTAAAAACATAACTACCATATTATGACTATAAGAGTCACCACCCAACCAAATGAAACAAAACACCCATTGGGTGAGAATAAAAGATATGTTGAAAATGAAACTAAAAAATGATAGAGATATAGGCACTACATAAAAATGATTTGTATGGATCTCAAAAGAGAACCCATTTATTAAATACATTTATAGAGAATATAATTTCATTCTAGTTCGAAAAAATAAATATACAAATATATTGTTTTCTATTCATCTCTAGAACAACAAACACGACAATGATTCTTAAATACCATTTCCCCCTTTCCATTTTGAAAATCATTTACAAAGAATAACATAATTTCAAAAAATGCCTTCATAATAATATAATTAAATGAAGAAATATTTTTAGTTGGAAATAAAATAGTAGAAATCATATCATAAGGTGCTACAAAATAAAAGAAATTGGAACAAGAAACTTGTTATTTTAGACATAAAATGGAAACTAAGAAAAATATCGTGCAAATATAGTAATATTTAAATAGAAATAAAATGAAAGAAAGAAACCTCAGAAATAAATAAGTAGCTAGGTTATTTGGGTTCTAGGTATATCATATCCTATTGATCAAACATATAGGAATCTATTTCCATCATGACTCATTGGAGGGGACACACCCAAGGTACATTAGTAAAAGAAATGTCACATTGTTAAGTAAGTGTTATATCATAATCCTACTAGTGAAATCGGCTGAGGCCCTACCGAATAGACTAGAAACTAGTCCTAGACTATCTACCTAGGTACCCATGATTCCCATGTTCCATGCCCATAACTAAAATACATGTGTGATGTTTGGTAGAAA
This sequence comes from Viscum album, assembly GCA_963277665.1. Classification (NCBI taxonomy): domain Eukaryota; kingdom Viridiplantae; phylum Streptophyta; class Magnoliopsida; order Santalales; family Viscaceae; genus Viscum; species Viscum album. The sequence continues at coordinate 1,671,584,224 of OY728158.1, forward strand.
AAAAATATTGATGACACAACATTACAAGGGAAGCATACAACAACACATCACCTCCCTGTATTACCAATGAAAATCCCAATTTCTTAGAAACATACCAAAATATAATTCATATCAAACCTAGGTCCAACACATACATAAAATTATGGGCTTCCATTGGAGTTAAAGTTATTTTTAAAAACCCATTAGAATGTTCGAATTTGTCCAAAAAATTTTAGAAATCAAAATTAAACATTTGGAAAATCACTTTTCACACTATAGCTTTCACATTCAAAATGAAAATTAACACTTAGACACATATTCACCTTTAAATATACATATATATATATATATATATATGTGTGTGTGTGTGTGTGTTTTTGTGTTCCCATTTTCCAAATGCACATATTCCCAATTACATGTGTGAATATATACAGCGAGAGCACTTATTATGGAATGGTCCACAATCGAACCCCGTAAAGCCTAGGAAGAATAAACTAAACAAAATAACCCTATGATTGGGTTCGAGTTCATCAATGCCATAGGAAACTCAAGGGGGAGTATAAGGTTAAAAATGAAAATACAAGAGTAAGTGAGAATATGAGAAGAAAAGCCTACCTAAGATAAACTTTGGAAGAATCATCGAGGCTGTGAGGGGCTAGGGATTCAGGGGTCACCGAGGGGGTCTCACGGGAGTCAGGGGGAGAAGGGGGTCTCAAGGGTTGGGGGGAAGTGTATGGATTGAAAAAAAAATGTTTTAGCGGTGGTTTATTAAAAGCTGATGCTAAATCATTAATAAAAAAATAAACAGCAGTTCAGTAAACTGCAGCTAAAAACCCATCTTAAAGGACTAATAATATTGTAGTGTTTTGTAGGGATTTCATGAAATAAATTCCATAGAAACATATCAACCTAGTCTTTACTTTTATCCAGTTCCATAACATTCACTGAAAGTAAACCCCCACTATAAAATAACATCATGTATGTTGAGAAAAAAACATGAGCTGCCTCTGATTTGTTAAGAGAGTGTTTCACCATAAACTAAGCATCGATACCCCTTGTTAGGAAGTAGGAATCAATGTGACCCTTGGAATAAATACCATTAATCTACTCGAAGTTATTAGAATGGAAATTCAACATAGTGAAAATAAAAATTCTATAACTTCCCTTGACTAAGTGTATAAAAAGTAGAAAATATAAGGACCCAACTCACTGGAAAAAGTGGCATGAGTCCTATGTGCACAGGAGGAACACGGGTTCCTTTATTCTCAGTTGATTTTTCCAATGGTTTTTTCCAATTACTTCAGCTCCATTATTCTCACCAGAAGTGGGATGCCACCACTGAGATTGATTCATTCTATAAATCCAATGATTTAAAAATGGAGGCAATATGAAATGTCATTCATCGAGATTTGGTGGAGCGTGTGTAGGTAGAGCATTGAAAGAAGCTATGGTAGCTAATAGTGGAATAGTCTGGGAACTGCTTCTTGGATGCAGGGGTGATGTAGTCTAAAACTGTAGATCAGGATGTTGTGAAGGCTTATGATACAGTAAACCCAAGCAGGTGTCATGCATGTATTGAAGGAGATTCTAGTCGGTGGAATTTTGTATATGTGTGCGATGATGATTCTGAAAGAATTATTATAAAGGGTGACAATGCCCTTGTGGTTTCCAAAGGAGAGGTTAAACTTGATAGATTTAAAATTTGCAATCATTCAATTATTTGAAGACTTGTTCTTCCTCGTGGAGGAAATTTTTGGAAGATTGATGACTTGGTCAGTAAATTAAATTCGGATGGGGGGTTTTCTGATTGGTGATGCATACCGATGGGACGAGGATTCTTCCATAGTATTTTCCTATCATAGGATCTGAAAATAAGATCTTGGGGTATCAAATCAATTGTGCAAAAGTCGGGTATTGTTTTGTTTTCAAGAATGGTATCTTAATTTCAATCCTTTCTCAATTAAAAAAACTAGACTTCATGTTTGGATAAAAAAATTTGGTCTTCACTGGATCTTGTGGAATCCTAAGATTTGTTTTTTACATTTATTTAGCTATGGAAATTCCAATAAAAATGGATAAAACTACTGAGGATGCGTTTTTTGATCACTATACTAGGATACTTGTGGAATTTGATATAAGATATTGTTTTAATCATAATATTTTTTTGTCTGTATTGGATGATCACATTTCTCTAAAAGTGAAATATTAGAGATTACCTAATTTATGTATAGAGTGTCAAGTTATTGGTCATGTTAAAGAAAAGTTTTGTAAAAACATTATATGATCAATCTGTTCACTAAAAGGGCATTCTGAGGCCCCTTTTAAGAAGAAATTAAGGAAGAATTCCATGCAAAGTAAAGCGATTTTTGTTAGTGGAAGGAACTCCCCTTATGAAAAAGTCAAAAAAAAATTAATTTTGGTGTTCCATGAGTGGTGTAAGATATCTTTCATCAATCGGTACCAGAGGCTTGGGTGGCTTAGGATACCGAACAAAGTGTCCTTGTGCATAAAATAGGGGAATGTAGGCCTGAATTGACTGGATCTGAGCTAGGATTAGCCCTGGTTTTGGTTCCTGAGAATTTAGGAGTGGAGTGGCATGAATTTGGTCTTGCATATGAGGGGAAAAAATTATAAGTGATGGTACAAATATTTCAATGATTTAGGAAGAAATTTAAAAACTAAGGGAAACACATGACATTCATGGGAGGTGGGAAGATATGGAGTATAATTCCCCAAAATATCAACATATAGTCAGATTTTATCCAAAGGGAAATATGTTATTATGGATGATGAGATTTTCCAACCTGTTCCTTCTAGGAAGGAAATACAAAGGAACAACTACTCATATCTGTAGCCAACTATTGTTAACAGATGCCATGGTCCTTTATATTATTACTCTAATTGGGATGTTGATGATGATGTTTCCTACTGTGACTATGATCTTTGATATCTCTTCTCATTTATTCTTGGAAAGAGGGAACATATTCTTGTATGACCCCATCCATCATCCTTTGTATTTTATTTTATATTTAATAAAAAGGGTTATTCCCTAACCTTTTCAGTATCACTATGAAAATTTTAATCTATTGTGTATTTACAAGGTGTAATTTTTTAATTTTGCATACACTATAAATTAGGGTCCCCACTAACTTTTATAGAAATACATAGCCAGTCACTAAATTTTAACAAGCTTCTAGTGTTCATTGAGAGTCACCAATTTGGTAACTAAGTAGTGATCACTATTAACACCTTTACCATTGACTTATTTCCTTGGAGAACACTTCCAGAAACCTAATTCTAGAGATTTATATTAAAAAAAATATTTGACCTCCCTAATACCATCAAAATATACAAACATATATGTGTTAAAATACTTCTTAGAGGTGTTTTTATACTATTTTATACACACTAAGATGAGTCAACTTATGGTGACTAAACATCTAGTGACTTGAATCCATTGAAATAAAATCAATGAACTAAAGTAGAATTCACATCCCAATTGGAAGATTGAGAGATAATTATTGGAAAATGATATTATGATATTTCAAAGTAGGTATTATTTCACATATTATTCATTTTATAAGATTCGTCAATATAAAAACTTTAAACATAACGTGTGATAACTTTAAATGTATCATTTTAATGAAAAAAATACACATTCTTAGATAATTGTGATTTTTATCCAAGGAATTTAGAGAATGAAACTATCTGTTAACAGTGATACATAGATTAATAAACAAAAATTAAAGTTCTTCTCTAACCAATAAAAAATTTATATGATGTTTTTATTACTAAAGATGGTTTTATAGGGAATATGAAAAACCAATAAAATAGTAAACCAAGGAATTTATAGAAAACATCTAAATATCAACAAAAAATAATTTTACCCATAGGTTTGTCTTTTTTGTCATTTTTGGGTTTAAAAATACATAATACAGTCTCTATAGTTTCCATGGTTCTGATCTATTTCATGAAAATGGATCACTTGTTAGTTTTTCATGTAGTCAAAGATCAACGATGGCCCGTAAATAATATTATACCACAATGATTCCATTAGAGGCATCAATTTCATATGATGAAACCACATTTCTCACAATAATTTAATATGTTCATTACTTATACAACATCTATAGTCAAGATAAATTAGAATTTGGAAGATCCTAGTATGGATTAACCAAAGTAGACTAAAGTGAATTCTAGGTGGTGTATTAGTTAGAAGAAGTAGTTTTAGGTCCCTAAATTGGATACAATATATGATGAAAAAGCATTTTTAAATTTTTTTTGGGACAAATGATGATCCCCATATCAAATAAAAGTGATAATCAATCTAATCATTGGATTAAAAAAATACTATGATGAAAAATCATCATTATAACATATAATAATAAGGAGAAAGTGAAAAAACATAAAAATTAAAAATTCAATTTTTTATTTAATTTTTATATCAAATTTTAATATTATAAATTATATATAATTAGTATTCCAAGTCGAGATTATTCCATAGTATCCAACTAGGATTTAAAAACAATAATCAATTTCTATTGATAAAGAATAAAAATATAGATGAATTTTTCCTTATTTTTTATTGAAAATAATAATAATAATTTTCTATAATGATATAATTAATATGAGGTTTGATTATTATTATTATCAGTTATGGTTCTTATGGTATGACTCTCTTGTGACCTTACTGAACCTTTTGATGAAGGTATCCATGACTACTGATGAAGGTATCCAAAAGACAATAAAAATACTTTCAAGTAACACAATGATACTCCTCAAATGGGATAAATTGATTTCATGTTTATCCTTAATTCTTAAGAATGCTCTTAATAGTCACTTTACAGGAATTACATGAATAATGATAAATAATTGAGTTAAATAGAGTGAATTTTAATTTTTTTAATTCTATTCTGAATTTACCACTTTATGAAAAGGGTTAGAGGTAGGATGCTGACAAATAAAATGTAATAGTTAATAGAATAAATGGTGGATCTCACAATTACTAAAATTACACTACATATATTTTATATAAAAGAAGAAAAATGTAATGATGGAATGTATTATTTTATCTTATCATCCTTGTCAGATATACCATATGTTTGGATATACACCAAAAATATTTCCAATATCTTACCCACTATGATCTTATTTTCTAACTTCATGAAATATATAAAATCTTTGATGATGTTTTGGATATTATCTATAATAATAAGGACAACTTATTTATATTCTATACACTTTTCAAATCTTCATGGATCATGTTTCATTCCACTACAAAATCTATCAGATGTGTCATATCTGTTTCCTAGATTTATCTTCCCTTGATAAAAACTATCACATTGTTCTATATAAAATACTCACAAAAATTGATCATATATTTTGATCCAATAATATGGATAATCTCTATAATTTTTAATCTTTCATAGTGTATACAATTCAAATTAAACTCAAGCCATTATTTGTCACTAAGAATTCCTTCTTCAAAATCTATTAGAATGGGTTGTTTAGTCTAGAGAAATGGGTAAAAGTTCTATAACATAATTTTTTTCCTATTAATATTATAGGTTTAATGTGTTCCATCCCCCATAAAAAACATGGATATACACAATATATAATTATTATTACCATATTTTATACACAATTATATGTGAAATTTAATTTCATAAATCCTAGATATTATACGAATACTAATATGAATGATCTAAGGAACTCAATGAACTCTTCTAGTTCGATGGTTGTATATTTTATATGGAGTTTTGTAATCCATGTTTGGATCATTCCCCCAAACTTGTTATGGACGATATTTGCTTCCCCATTTTTTTCTGCTTGTTCATAAATTTCTCAAGAAGGCCATAAAAATGAAATTACAAATATATTTATTTAGAAATTAGTATATTAATCATATAATAATAAATCTTTTTATAATTATACATAAGTTATATAGTTTCCCCAATCATATATAAAACATGATTTATACCTCTTTTGAATATCTAATCATATTTATTTTTATGGATCATATTAAAAACAGTTATGGTTTTCATTATAGAAATATTTGGAATCCTTTAAAAATATTTCCTAATTTATTTCATAGGATTTGAATATTCATATATCATTTCATACATTACTTCACAGTATAGTTCTTTTTGAAATTAATAATAATAAAGTTTCCCCTAAAATTTATAGCATCCATGTTCTTCCACAACCTAGTCACCATAACTTTAAGAAACAATTTTTTAATTCATTTTTTTTTATTTTTGGTTGTTTGTCAGAGTAGATTACTTAATAGGGGGGGGGGGTGGTGAATTGAGTATCTAAAAAATTTCTATTTAAAAAGTATTCTTAAAAAGGTTCACCAATAAATTTAAATGCAGCCTAGTTAATCAAAGTAATACGGTTATGAAAGTTTGACTATTTAAATAACTTCTTAAAAGATTGATTAATTCACAGTAATCTTAATATTGGTTATTAACATTACTTTTGATGTTATTATAATAAGCCAGCATAGTTATAACTTCTTTCCAAGATTGACTATCAATGTGAATTTAGTGATTTCTGAATTATACAGTAGAACAGTAAAATAGAGAAGACTAAATTATGTAACACATCAGATATAAAACAAGTGGTTTACTGTAAATATGAGACCTAATCAACTCCATTTGGTGATAACCTACCAAAAATAATTCTAGATTAATAAACTTGATTCACACCCTGGATCGGGTTTAACAATAGTACACAGGACTGTCCAGGTCATAGGACCTCTTCCACAGTTCTCCATGGGTACAAACTGACTGGTCACACAGGGATCTCTTCCACACTTATCTGTGGGTATACACAAGTGTAAAAATATGTTTGAGAAAGGATATCATGTATCCTTCAGTTTAATGCAGGAGATAGTGGATGTTTTTATAAAGAAACACAGACACTGCTAGAACGATAAATATAGTTCACAACAGAGCAGAAGTATAGAGATAGGGTTTGAAGTGCTCTGAGTGTTTGTCTATACAGCTATGGACTTCTAGGATGAAGCAGATTCTGGAATCTATTCCTCGTAGAGAAATCACAGTATAGCATGTTAGCTAGATCTGGCTTGTGTTCTTCGTGGTGTTGACAGTGAGAAGATTTCCTCGACTCTAGGATTTGAGTATTCTTCATGGGGTTTTCAGCAGTATCAAGTTTCATATATCGATTCTTGTCGATAACTCTCCAAGTGTTTCTTAGTTTTCCTTCTGACACCCACCTACTTCACGTCTATTTTTTCTGGGCCACACTTTTATTTTATTTTGGAGTTCATGTGTTGGAGCTGACATGATGCATGTACTCTGTACCTCGTACCTCATACTATTAGGTGACATGTCTTCAAAGAAACATTAATTATGTCATTTCATTTAAAATCTTTAAATGTTTACTGTTAGATATTAAATTGAAAAATGAAAAAACAAATTAATAAATAGTGTCACAATCTCTCATGAAATGGTTTCTCCATTATACAATTTCTAGTCACGATTTCTATATAGTCACAGTGTCTGGATGGTCACAGTGTCTAGTCACAGTGTCTAGATGGTCACAGTGTCTGGTCACAGTGTCTGGATGGTCACGGTGTCTAGTCACGGGGTCTGGATGGTCATGGTGTCTAGTCACGGTGTCTGCATGTTCACGGTGTCTGGTCACCCGGTCTGGATGGTCACAGTGTCTGGTCACAGTGTCTAGATCATTTTCCAGAAAAACACAACCAGTGGCAGAATCACGGTGTATCAGACTTAGCCAAATATCTATATTCAGACATAAATCGTGATATTCATAGAATGAAATAGACTTAATCATTCATCAAATAAATCATTATAAAGTAAACTAAATATAGTGTACAATAATCAAACTTAATGTATAGAAATTAAGATCATGGATAGCTTTACTTAAAGCATAAGGAGACTAATCATCTGTACCCATGATTTGAGATAAATTACATAGGATTAAAAAGTTCTATAGAATGAATAGGATTTTTATCATGAAAACATGATTAAAACATGAGGAGTCCAGCAATTTCCCCCATTTTTATGATCAAAAATCATGTGAGTGTGAGATCTATTCTTAGACTTTAATGTGCATATTTATCCCCCTTTTGGGATTATCAAAAAGAGTGAATAAAAAATAGACAATAAAAGTAAAAAATGCATTATATAAAGAAGAGTTTCCTTACAAATATTATACATCAAACGAAATAAAACAACATCCCTATCAAAATATAGTAGTCACTATTATCTATCACTGGTGTGTCTTCTCTTTTCCCTTGGCAGCAGCATCAGAAGAAGAAGCCATAAGAGCAGAGGTAGAAGTGGAGGAAGGAAGTGAACTAGTGGACAGAGTAGGTAAAGGGAGACCTTCAAAGATAGAAGGCGACAAGGTAGTTACATTAAAATATAGAGGCAACTATTGATCATGTATAACATGTCTGATTTGACTCAGAGCCTGAGAGACAGATTGAGATGTAGAGGGAAGGGTAGCATATGAGAAGGTAGGCAAACCGGATCTCAGTGGTGCAACTACAGGAGCCACAATGGAAGTACTTTGTACATTATGATAAGGCCTCAGAAGCTTGATGAAGTCTTCAATGATCTCTCTACTATACTGCTTAGCTTTTTCAAAGTCATCCTTGTTCTCCATAATCTTTTCCAACATACGAGTGAAATCTACGAGCTTTTGGACTTGAGTTTTGAAGGCTTGAGTAATAGGGGGATTCTCATATTCTCAATAAGGTACTTGAAGTGGTTGGTCATGTAATTCTTAGAGAAGATCTAATTGAAGTAGAAATCCACCTTAATAGAAATGTCATGCTGAGCATCATTTGATATTTTGGAGTGGATTCTCACCAAATCAAGAACTCTGTCATTGTTCTTGATAACTTCAGAGAGATATTCTTTATAAAAGCCACTGCGCACAGCTTGTAGTTCCTCATTGAATGAAATTCTGAGTAGATCGCTATCTAAAGAAGGTTGAGATGATTATCCAGAATTATTAGAGGTTGTGACGATTGAGGCAAGGGATTTTAGCTGATTAAGAAATTTCTAGAGGCACCACTTATACTCATCAGTTGACTTGTTAAGACCAATAACAAGTTCACACATCTCTTGAAAAATCTACATGTTTCTTTTAGCTATTTTTTCTGCTAAAGAAGTTAAATGAGGTTGAATCAGTGTGGTTACTTCCTATGGGGTCTGAGGAACAATACCCTCAATAGGATGAGAAGTAGGTTTTGATTTCGAGTTTATGACTCTCTGCATTTCTTCAACCATACCTTTGAGAGTTTTTACATCATCACTAAGCTGTTTATTCTAGATTCTTGTTTCTTGAATCTCATGGAGCATCTTTGGATGAATCTTCCATATAATATTTTCTAATAATAGTGAAGCATCTCACCCACTCAAGTTGGTTATAGGAGAAGTTTGATTGTTCATGATCTTTTCATCCCCATCCAATAGGGTAGCTCCAATTTCTTTCATATCATACTTATTCACCAAGTGTAAAGGTTATTATAAAGGCCCAGATATAGAAGCTGAGACAGGCTCAGGTTCTTTGGAAGATATAGATTCAAGATCAAATGTCATTTTCAACTAAAACATTATAGAAATATCAATACCATTGACTAAGACTTTATTTGAGTCATTCAAATCTAAATAACTTGGAAATTTATACCATGTATCCACTAATCAAGGATCAATCAGATTAGGCACTTCAATAGATTCTAGACTGGGAGGCTGATCCCCCTTAACATGTGTATCTTCCTCACGATTGAGAGATTTATATCCTTGTTCTATTTCTATGATTTCATCCCTATGTTCCTCATCCATTTCCTATCTAGCCAACAGAAAGGCTAGATCCATTCTCTCTTCAGCGGAAGGAATAAATTTAGGAGTTGTTTGTTTCTCTACATGTTCCTCACTAGCAACTTCTTGCACAAGAGACAGATCTTCTTTTATATTCTCTTCTACAAATTCCTTTTATCTTTCAACAATAACATAGTCTTATATTGAGGAAGGATGTTCTTCCAAATCACCAACCTTTTCAGGAACTTGCACTTCTTTTTCAGCCAAGTCTTGAGGAATATGTTCACTATCCTCCTTAGTCAGGACAATTTCTGTTTTAGGTGCAACAAACTTTTATTATTATTATTATTATTCTTCTTCTTCAAAATACGCAACAAATTCATCTTGTTATAGACCTAAATCATAAATATCCTTAGGTCTTGACTGGTTTTCCACTGAATTAAACTTTTCATAAATTTTGTCATTATCTTCCACCCAATATTTTCTCCATGGATTCCAATTGATTTTCATTATCTTTATTGTATATTTAAAAAGACAAAACTCATAGTCATTGATGTATTCTTTATCTGGTCTAACCAATCCCTTTTTATGAAGCATATATGAGATAAGTCTTGAGTAAAATAGAGAAGTTGACATGGAGGTTGTTTTGATAAACTCGCACATATAGTGTATAACATACTTTAATATGTGGATATTATTTCCATTTTTCATGATATGTATAAAAAATACATCCTGATACATGAGTACAATGAAATCACCTTTTCTAGGGCTAATCAAATTCTGAACAAACTATAACAGAAGTCTGGTTTCTCCATCCAGCTCAGTAGCTATGGCTCTCCTCTTGGTTCCATTTCTAGTTAAACTTCTCAAAGCTTCTTCCAAGACAATGAATTCACTTGGAGGTGGAGGACCACTCTGATAGTCCTCAAAAATACCCTCACGAGGTATCCTAAGGCATGCTTCCCATAACCTCAATGAAAAAGTGCATCTATGGCCATTTATCTAGCTTCTCACAACATAGACATCTTCATTATCAAAAGAAAACTGAACATACTAGTAAAAATGTAAAACTAATTTCAGGTAAATTTTCTTATCCTCTAATATAAACCAATCTAGCCATCCTTTCTCTTTTAAGAATCTCAATACCAGAGACTTACTTGTCAAAATACACTTGTGGAAAATCTCTTTTTTAGGCACCACTATTCTATCTACCAGATTATGATTCAGAGGACCCTAAGGTGCTATATTCAGTGTGATTTTCCTTTTCTTCTTTGAACTGTGTTTCTCAAGAGTTGACGAAAAAGGGTGTTTCATCCTGGGCATCCACCAAATGTTTGAGAGGGAGAGAGAACCAAAGGGTTGAGAGAGGGCATATGGTTTGATAGAAGATAAGAGAGCTCAAGTAAAGAATGATTGAAACTTATTTTATTTTATCATTTTGGAATACCATGAATCGTGAAATCAAAAGCATGAGAAAGTAAAACGAATAAAATAATGAATTACCTCGATAAGAGTTACAATTTATAGATAAAAAAATAAATCATTTTTACAGTGAGACCGTAATAGGCCTTCACCATGAGACAATAACAAGTGTTCATGATTAGACCTTAACAATGTGATTTCTAAACCGTGTGACCATATTGTTTGAGACAGTAAGTGTCAGACAGTAACCGAGAAATAGTAAATGTGAGACTATAAACATGAAACAGTAAGTCTTAAGATAATAAAACTATGGAACTGTTAAATCTAAATAGTATACTCAAGATAGTGACTTGTGAAACCGTAAACTGTGATATATGAAACAATATGACTACTACTTAAGGTTTATAATTCCTAATTCATGTATGGTGTAGTCCATTCATTCATAATTTAATGGAGTGGTGAATATATCAATAATCTTATATTCAGTACCAATGAATTACAATGTGATACTACCTTTTTGATAATTATCTCTAAAAAAGTGATGTCTCACATCAATATGATTTGTCCTAGAGCATGAAACATGATTTTTCATGATGTTAATAGCATCTGTGTTGTCAAAAATTTTAGGTACATTCATGAGTTGATATCCATAATATAGTAATGTGTGTTTCATCCGCAAAATCTGTGCACAACAACTACCAACAACTATGTATTCATCTTTTGCATTAGATAGTTCAACGAAATTTTGTTTCTTACTACAACATGATACTAGTGACTTGCCTAAAAAGTGACATGTTATAGAGGTGCTTTTTCTATCTAACTTACTACCACTGATGTCGGCATCAAAATAACTAACTAATTTAAATGATTTCCCTCTGAGATAGAACAATACTAGATTGGTTGTATTCTTGAGGTATTTGAAAATTCTCTTGAAAACATTTAAATGAGATTCCTTAGTATTTTTTTGAAAACGAGAACACATACACACACTAAACATAATGTCAGGTCGGTTGGAAGTTAAGTAGATTAAGCTTTCAATCCTTCCTCTATAAGTGGTTTTATCAATATATTTTCCATCTTCATAAAGATCCAACTTACAAGTGGTACTCATTGGAGTGTCACTACTTTTAGTACTATCCAAACCAAAACGTTTTAGAAGATCTCTAGTATATTTTCTTTGATTTAAAATAATACCATCATCATTTTGAAAGATTTAAAATCCAAGAAAGAATTTTAGTTCACCCATTAAACTCATTTCAAATTCGTTTTTCATCATTTTAGAAAAATAAATACATGAAGAATTTCTTGGAGATCCAAAGATAATATCATCTACATAAATTTGAACTACTAAAACATCATTGGAAATTCGTTTTATATAGTGGTTAGGATCAACTATTCCTTTTGTAAAACTTCTGGAACTATGAAAGGTACTCAGTCTATCATACCAAGCTCTTGGAGATTGTTTTAAACCATATAAATCATTTGATAATGTAAAAATATGATTTGAAAAATGAAGATTTTTAAAACCAGGGGTTTCTTAACAAAGACATCCTCACCTATATACCCATTTAGGAATGCACTCTTAACATCTATTTGATATAGTTTGAAATTCATATGTGCAACATAAGAAAGAAGAATTATGATGGCTCCAAGTCTTTCTATAGGTGAAAAGTTTTCCTCATTGTAAATTCTCTCTTCTTTAATATAGCCTGGTGCAACCAGTCTAGCCTTGTTTCTAATTATATTACTAGATCATCTACTTTATTTCTAAACACACATTCAGTGCCTATGATGAATGTGTATTTAGGTATATCAACAGGTTTCCAAACATTGTTCCTTTCAAACTGATTAAGTTCTTCTTTCTTAGATATCACTCAAAATTCATCATCGATAGCATCATTAATGTTTTTAGGTTCAAGTTGTGACAAGAGGACTTGATGATCAACCTGATTTCTAAGAGAATCTCTAGTTTATATTCCTTTATCTAGGTCTCTTACGACAAAATCTAAAGGATGGTTATTAAGAGTTATAACAACTCTAGAGAAGGAAGGACTAGTGACTTCAGGTTCATCAACAGGTTCAGGCTCATTGTGACTTGAGTCTAAAGATTTTCTAGAACTGGATGTTTTCATAGATTCTTTCACAGGATGGTTAGAGGATTTTTAATGAATGTTCAGATTTGATACATCATCCTACAGGTTCTCTAGAGTATTCTTAGGCTCATGTGGATCTATTCCATCAAATTTAATATGCACATATTCTTCCACACATTTAGTTCTTTTGTTAAAAACTCTATTGGATTTACTAGAAATGGAATATCCTAAAAATATTCCTTCATCACTCTTGGATGCAAATTTTTCAAGATTGTCCTTAGTATTAAGGATATATAAATTTCAACTACAAACTTTTAAGTAGCTTACTTTGGGTTTTCTATTATTCAACAGTTCATATAGAGTCCTTTTAAGAATAGGTATAATCAACACTCTATTGATTATATAGCCGGATGTATTTAAAGCTTCATCCCAAACATAAATTGGTAGGCTATACTCACTAAGCATGGTTCTAGAAATCTCTTGTAGGGTTCTATTTCTTCTTTCTAGAACTCCATTTTGTCGAGGTGTTCAAGGGGCAGTGAAATTATGACTACAGAAATTTTTGTGAGCAAAAGGATTCAAACTCTTGATTTTCAAACTCACGACCATGATCCCTTCTTAATGATTTAATTTTAAGTCCACTAATATTTTCTATAGTTTTGGAATATTTGGTAAAATGAGAGAAGACTTCACTTTTGTGAGCCAAAAATAAAGTTTAAGTATATATATATATATATTGATGGTACTTCCTTGGCCTAAATGACCAAAGCAAAAAATTTATTTAAAGAATGATTACAAAAGTTATAAGTACGAGATCATGTTACAATCTTTTTCATTGAAGGGAATAAGAGCACCGGGGAGGTCTTCACACCAGGTAATTTCTTGATTAACTCATATGTTGGCCAAGCCATTTGAAACCATGTTTTCTTCCTGATAAACATGTGTGATGATGTAGTTCAGGTCAGCAAGAAAATGGTTGCATTCTATCCAACGTGTAGTGATTGGCCAAGATAAATGAGTTAGACCATTCCAAATTACATGGAATATGGTCGTCGAGTCACTTTCAATCCAAACGTTGTTCCACCCATAAACCATAGCAAAATTTATCGCATGAATCAAGCCCATCATCTTAGCTTTGAGGGAGGAGGTAGTGCCACAATGTCCTATGAAGCATCCTAGAATCTATCCTAGGTTGTTCCTGACAACAACACCACATCCCGTGGGACCCAAATTACCCTTGGAGGTGCCATATATGTTGATTTTGATCCTTCTTGAGAGAGGGGATATGAAAAACACCTCCAGAGTGAGGTGTGGTTGAAAAACATTGACGTTGATCTGTAGACCTTTCAGTGTTCCGAAATAGTGTGCGGTATTGTGGCGATGACCTTTCTGAATCAAAGAAGCATATTATATGGAAATAAGGATCCAAGTACAACCTGTATTAAGATTGAGTGAGTAGTTTTTATAAATAATTTTGTTCTGATCATACCAGATTAGATGTTGAAGTTCAGCAACTGCCGCAAGGAAAATGTTTCTGATTTTTTTGGAGCCATCCAACTCTGCACATTTCATAAGTTGATTTTTGACAGAGTCAAGAATCAACCATATGCAATCAAATATGTAAAAAATATATTTCCAAAGAGCAGAGGCAATAGCACATGAAAGGAAGATATGGTTATCATCTTCTCTATGTTGATTACAGATTTTACATTTTGAGAAAATATGAATTTCAAACAATTGGAGGAAGATATCAGTGGGAACTCTGTTGTGAGCAAGGCGCTAGATGGGATTTAATATTGATGGTTTTATACAAGGATTTTTGAAGTGTTTAATCCAGCTATATTCATTCTCATTGGTAAAACACATGTGAGAGTAGTAATTTTTAGAGGTAAGAATTCCATTGTGATCCGGCTCCCAAATTAAGAAATCCTTGTTATAAGAGAAAGGGTAGTCATCAATGAGATTCAAAATAATATATGGGAGATGATCTTGTTGAGGGTTTAGAGAATTTTTGATAGTGTTTTTGGTTTTTTAGGTAGTTGATTGGGTGGAATCATAGAAATTAAAGGCATGCCAATCCATTTGTCAAGCTAGAAATTCATGGAAGAGTCTCTACATACCATCCATCATGAGTTGTTCAAATGTTGGAGAAGGAGTGTTTAATGGCATTCCATATGGATGAATTAATAAATCTCAAGTTTCCAGTCTTAAGTTTATCAAGAAATATATTTTTGAGAAAAATGAGGGACTTTGAAGTGTTGTGGAAGATATTCCAAGTAAGTTGAGCTTGAATGGATTCATTAAAGTGATTTAAGTTTTTTATACCAATGCCACCATTCTCAATAGGCTTGCAACAAGTTGACCAAGGTACCATCACTAGTTTTCTTTCAAGAGTACTACCGGTCCAAATGAAATTTTTAATAGTCGTATTCATTTTTTTATAAGATTAATGGGCCATTTGTAAACCATCATATAGTAAACCAAGTTAGAGAAAATAGTAGATTTGATAAGGAAAGTCCTACTTGCCATAGAGAGAGATTTACGCTTATAAGAGGAAAGATAGTTATAAAATTGATTAAAAATATTGAAAAAGTGGAAAGATTTTGGTTTACCACAAAAAACGGGGACACCAATGTAAGTGAAAGGGAGAGAGACTTCTTTCAAACCCAAATCATTGATAATATTTCATTTTATGATGGAGGGAAAATTCATTCCAAAAAAGATACAAGATTTCTTCCAACTTATGGTTTGACTAGAAAACTCCTCATAGTGGGAGAGAGTATTTTTTAGGTTAAGAATGTTTCTTTTGTCTCCTTGAAGGAAAAGGATAATGTCATTAGCATAGAAAAGGTGAGTGGGAGCATTAACATTTCTAGAGACATGAATAGGTTTCAATTTTCTTTGGCTCACTAGATGATCCATCAGTCTACTAAGGTAGTCTTCCGCTATCGAGAAGGGAATGGAAGAGAGAGGGTCACCTTGTCCTATGCATTTAGTGCATTTAAAGTAACCATTGGGAGAGCCATTGATTAATATGGAGATGGTGGCCAAATTGAAGAGAGTTCGGATCGCATCAATGAAGTGCATAAAAACCAAAACTTTGAAGAAATTTGAATATAAAACTCTAATCCATAGTTTCAAAAGCATTCCTGAGGTCAACTTTAATAGCTATGTTGACTCATCTATTAGTTTTTTTCAAGTTGTTAATACATTCAGAGGCAAGACAGATACAGTCTTGAATGGATCTACCTTTTATAAATCCAAATTGGTTCCATGAAATGTTTTTGTCAGTAATGGTTCAATGCCTGTTAGTAATGATTTTGGAAATGATTTTGTAGAGGGTGTTGATAAGAGCAATGGGTCTGAAAAGATGAATTTCAGAGGCATTATCCACTCTAGGGATAAAGGTGAGAAATTGAGCATTGATATCATGAAGAAGCACCCCATTTGTGAAAAAGGATTTAAAAAGCTTAAAAATATTGTATTGGACCACATCCCAATAATTTTGGAAGAAACCATTGTTAAAGAAATCAGGACCCGGGGCACTATCGGGATTCAGACTGAAGAAAATTTCGTTGATTTCATGATCCAGCGGTGTGGTAAGAAGGAAAATATTTTATGCATCAGTGATCACAAAATTAATGACCTCATAGAGGAGGTCTTTGCTATTATCATGGCCATTAATGATGGTTTCATAATAGGAAACTATATGTTGAGCTAGGTCATCATCCTTGTCAAAAATCTTATCCCTGTCCTTTAGAAAGGTTTGAGGTCAGCAGGCTTTCCTGGATCTTTGGAGGGCATTATAGAATTTGGTATTTTGGTCTCCATCAGTTAACCATTTAACGTTATAATCTTGATTTCTCATATTATATTTAAAGGTGAGAAAGGAATTGAGATTGACCATAACATTTATTTCTTGTGTGGGATCAGTGTGGAGGTCCGAGTTGGTGTTATTGTTTTGGAGATCATGGAGTTGTTTCTCAAGAAGAATAATGTCATTATTGATTTTTTTTTGGAATTGGAATTACACCAAGATTTAAGAGTCTGTTTGAGTTGTTTTAGTTTGAGGTAGCATGTAAAGGAATCATTACTATTAGACATAGAGGACACAAAATTTTGGATGACATGATTGTAGTCTTAATTAGAAAACCACAAATTATTGAAGAGGAAGGTCAATCTAGGTTTCATATCTTTGGAGGAAATGTTTACTTGGATGGGATTATGTCAGAGTTTAGTCTATGGACGGTGATGCTAGATATTGAATCCCATTTCTCTAAAGCCGAGATATTCGTAAAGGCTCTGTCCAATTTGGAAGCAACCACTTTGTAGTAATGTCTACTATACCAGGTGTAGTTTATACTAGTGAGATTAATTTAAATAATATTGTTGTCCTCGATCATTGCATTAAATTCCCTCTTGGAGATAGAGGTATGCGAGAGGCCAATTTTATAACTAGAGTAAATAATAGCATTAAAATCTCTTATGAGCACCCAAGGAGCATTAATGTTGGTGCTTAAATGAGAGAGGTCATTCCAAAGATTTCTTCTTTATTGGAATTTTTTCTTAGCATAAAAAAAGAGAAGAAGGTGAAAGTACCATCAATAGAAAAGGTGAAAGTTAAGGTATGATCAGAAATACTAAAGACAATAAAATTCTGTAAAGATGAATTTATAAAAATCCATAGAGAATCAGCATTTAGATTATTATTGATTGTACTCAAAAACATGTAGTTAGGTTGTCACAAGTGAGAATATTTAGAGGATAAGGAGATTTTTGGTTCTTCAATAGCCAAAAGATAAGGGTGATGTATGTTAACCATTATTTTTAGAACAATTAGGGTGCTTGATTTGGAGATACCCTGAAAATTCCCGAAAAGGATCTTAATTTACACTGGGGTTTGGAGTTAGAACTCCCTTTTTTCTTTTTTCCAGATCCTTTATTTCTATTGGATCTTCTAATCTCTTGGGTATGAGTGGTCATTTATTGTTTTGTATGGGAATTGTTTGGGGGTTTTTTCAAGTGTGTGGCCATATCTAAATCTATGGTATCCTTTTAAACTGGAGGAAGGTAATTGGGACTTTGAGGTACCAAATTTTCAGGCTTAATAGTGGATTCTTCATTTAATACAGTAGAGGAAATATAAATATTTGGCAACATTGTTTCCATTATAGACAGGGGTCTTTATTTTTTTTCATGATTATCTGTTCTGGCAGAGCATGTGTCTTGTCATGTGGTATCGGTTCTTTTGAAAATGAAGAAAAAGTAGTAGAGGCCATACATAGGGACTTTGTCTTGGGATGATTTCCTTGCTGAGTGAGACAGTGTGAGTGGAGGGAGTTGTAAGAGGATGTTATTTGATAGGGGTGTCATTTGTAATAAAATTCAGGTCACTATTCTCATAGGTGTTTTCATAAGTAGGGTTTGATTCATTGATGTTTATATTTCATGAGTGCATTGGAACAGACTTATCAACAGGTGCAGTAGAGCAGGAGTATGTAGAGCTCTTAGAGCTAATCATAATATTACTTTCATTATAACCAGAAAGTAGGTTTTTAGATTTCATTGAATAAACATCAGTATGAGAATTTGGAAGGATGGAATACATGGGATAGGATGGTCCAAAGTAGTCTTTTGTGGGGTATCCAGTAGGTGATTCTGCTTTTGTTTTAGTGGGTCTTTAAGAACCTACATAAGTGAAGGAGCTAGAAGTGAAGAAACATTGTTATGTGGGACAGATTTCACGACATTTTTCATGACCACTTCAATTTCTACGATGGATAGAGACTGCTTGGTGGTGTTTTATGAGGTTTTTTCCTCTGCCTGGTCAAAGAAATGATCATAATTGAGAGTGGGAGTGGATGTGTTACAAGAATTTTCATGTTCAGTTGATAGATTAATGGTGTCTAGTACCATATTTTCAATTTCAGTTAAGAGGCTTTGATCATTAATCGATGTTTTGTCTTCTTCAATATTATTTTCCCAGTTAGTACCCGAGATGCCCCTTATGTGCACCAAATTGTGTGTTTTCCTTACCCAAAATTCCTTTTTGGGTGGTTTGGGTATGTCTATCATCGGGGTTTTGTCTTTTTTAGCTTTTCTTATTTCTTTCTAATCATTCTCATTTGGTTGATTTACATGATTTCGAATCACCCTATAGTTTAATATAGTGTGACCAATGATTTTACAATGATTTCAAAAGGGGGGATTCCGTTCATATTCCACTCTAATTTTAGTTTTATACTCATTGGCATTTAAAGTAATTGAGTTGGGTAGCTTGGAATAAAGATTTATTTCTACCATTATTCTAAAAAAGTGACCCAAATTAGCATTTAAAGTCCTATGTCAATTTTAAGAGGAGTTTCTATGCCGGAGAAAATGTCATTCAAGATTTTAGGGTTCCAAAAGAACCAATTGAGACCATTCAATTTAATCCATACTTGTGCTAGTGTGTTTCTATGTGTGTGCGGATTAAAAGTGGAGTCCCAGTCTGAAATTCTAAATAAGCCTAGTTTGCGGTTAAGAGTATCGGTCTTCCAAACTATTTCTAAATTCTCGTGTGATTTTAATAGTATGTGGAAATATCCTTTACCTAGGGGAATTAGCTTCTTGTTTTTAGAACTCCAATAATGGGAGATTTGAGAATGAAGTTCAATTAAAGTCTAGGGTCGGTTACCTTTGTGGTAGGATACACATCCCATTACCGAGAATTTTCACAACTGAGCTCTTTGCTGAAGGGAATCCGGATCTGCCTCCACTAGACATCCACTATCATCCAGATTCTTGACAAGTGAGGGCTTCATCTTGAATTAGTTACTTGGATCAGTGTTTTTTAGCACATCTAGAAATGATGCCCCGTGAGATCTGCCAGCGAGATCACGGTTACGAGTTTCTATTCCAGAGGGGTCTTCATTTCTTGTAGATAATGTAATTCTTCGCTGGAGGGAAATTTTTTTATCTGTGACTTCGCGAAATGTTGTGAATCAAAGCGAAAAGGCTAGAGGAAATTATCCATTTAGGAGGAAGGTGCAAAGATCATTCATGAAACAGTGAAGTTTCATGGGTTTTTAAAGAGAGATGGTCTCCCATCTCTCTAAATCCTGTCTCGGGTCTTGGGCAGAAAGTCCAAGTATATCTCAAAAAGTCATCTACAAGAACATAAAGATAGTTCTTCCCATTTAAACTAGAAAATCTAGATGGTCCAAACAAATCCATGTGAAATAGTTTGAGAGGTTGAGAATTTGACACTTATTTCTTTGGTTTGAAGAAAATTTTGTGTTTCTTTCCCTTTTTGACAAGGATTACACACATTATCATTTGGAAACTCAAGTTTGGGTAGGTATTTGATGAAGCATTTTCTAGTTATCTTTATAAGGGAGTGAATATTACAATGTTGTAAACTCTTGTGCTAAAGCCAAGACTCTTTATGAAATACACATATGCATGAACCATTTTGAGAAATTAAACAATCTAAGTTAACAGAGTATACATTTTCATTTCTTAATGTAGAAAACACTAATTCATTTTTAGAATTAAAAACATTGTAAGAATTATTTTCAAATTTAACTTGAAATAAACCATCACATAATTTTTAGATACTTAGTAGTATATATTTTAATCCATCAACAAAAAGTACTTTGGAAATTAAAACTGCGTTAGAGTTACCGATTTTGCCAAGGCCAATAATCTTTCCTCTAGATTTGTCACCAAAGGTGAAATTTCCTCCACCAATCATTATTAATTTCTTGAAGCATGAGTAGTCTCCTATAATGTGTCTTGAACACCCATTGTCCAAGTACCACAAGCTTTTACAAGAACTCTTTAAGAAATTTTCCTACAAAATGTTCAAATAAAATAGATTTTGGTACCCATATTTGTTTGGGTCTAGTAATATTTGTGACAAGTGATTTAGGAACCCATATCTACCTCATAGGTTTCCTATAATCATTATGTATAGTATTTGAAAAATAAAATCTATTTTGTCCATAAAAACATGAAAAAGTAGAGACTATATCATAACTTGAACTAACTGAATTGTTTCCAGAACTGGGAGTAAAGCGGTATGTCCTAGATTTATAAACAAATTTATTTTTCCCAAAAAAATTACTAGGTTTATAGACAATGCCGGTAGTATATTTAGGAGAAATTTGTTTACCTATAATTTGAGTAAGGATATGTTTTCTATTGGTAAAATTTTCTAAGACTTTCTTCAATTTCTCATTAGACATTTTTAATTCATTGTTCTCCTTGAGAAGTTGAGCATTTTTCTCATTTTCTGTTGTATGTTCAGATTTTACAGTCACAGTAAGAGCATTTTGTTTCATCATAGATTTATATTTATCTTTTAGTTCATGGCATGTCTCTTAAATAATATTACAATATTCAAATATTTCTTCATTAGACATATTTTCAGAGTAACTCTCATCTCCAGAGTAGTACGAATTATGTATAGTAGAGTCCATTGTTACCTTAGATAGGTTTGTCATAAAACACATATTGTCTTTCTCATCCTTTTCATCATGTGAATATTTTGAGTCACATGAACTATCCTCCGAAGCACTCTAGGTTATTTTCCATTCCTTTTTATACTATCTATCCTTGTCCTTGTATATAATTTTTTACTTGAGCTTGGGACAGTTAGCCTTGATATGTACCTTTCTCTTACATTCATAACCGAAAATCTCATTATAATTGTCACTTCTTTTCCAATCTTTCTTCCAGTTTCCTTTTTGATCATATTTTCCCTTGAAGTTAGGATTTTTGAAAAAATTCATTTTCTTGTAAAATCTCTTTAATTTTCTGGATAATTGATCCATCTCCTCATCAATGTCTGGTGATGATTGTTCACTACTTGAAATTTCTACAGAGGCTTATAACTTACCTTTTTCTTTGTGTATAGAGGTGGTGGTCTTGAATGCAACAGATTTTCTTTTGGGTTCATCTTCCTCCCCCTTGTTGAATTCCAGATCCTCTTCATTCATTATTAGTATTCCAATGAGTTATTTAAAAGGTAGATTTTTGATGTCACATGAATCTCTAATGGAGACAGAGGTTCCTCTCCATTGCTCAGGTAGGCATCTGAGAATTCTCATGATCTTTTCTTTAGAAGTGACTTCTATTCCAAGAGAAATCATTGTGTTGACAATTTAATTTAACCTAAGATACATCTCAAAAATAGTCCCATTAGGTTTTATTTTAAAGTTTTCATATATAATAGTATTATTATTAAGTCTCGTTTCTTTTACACTAGAAGTTCCTACATGTGAAACAGACAAGGTATCCCAAATCTCATGGGCAGTTTTATATGAAGAGATTATATTAAATTCCTCATCTCCTAAAGAGAAATATAGAACATTCATGGCTTTACAATTATTATTGTAGGTAGTTTGGGTAGGTTCATCCCAATTGATTCTATTAGTAGTAGGAATCTTATATTCATCTATAATTGAATACCAGATTTGAAAACCCATACTTTCTAAATGAATTTTCATTTTGATTTTCCATTGAGCATAATTTGTTCCTTTAAATAATGGTGGTTTGTTGGTTGTATCACCTTCCAATCTATTATCTATACTTAATAAATAATTTAAAGATCTAGAAATTTATAATTAACAAAAATTTATAGATCTTTAAAGTACAACTACAATCACAGTTGAATGGGGTCAGAAATAGAGTCTTAACAAAAAATCCTCTAATACCAAATGTTGGTCGGAGTAGAGTTCACAAGAAGGGGGGGTGAATTAAGTATCTATAAAAATTTCTATTTAAAAAGTATTCTTAAAAAGTTTCACCAATAAATTGAAATATAGCCCAATTAATCAAAGTAATACGGTTATGAAAGTTTGAATATTTTTATAACTTCTTATAAGATATATTAATTCTCTATAATCTTAATATTGGTTATTAACATTACTTTTTAAGATATTCTAAAAAGTAAAAATTGTTATAAATTATTTCCAAAGATTAACTATCAAAGTGAATTTAGTGATTTCTGACCTATATAGACGAACAGTAAAATAGAGATGACTAAATTAAATAACACAATAGATATAAAACAAGTGATTTAGTCTCAAGATGAGACCTAATCCACTCCACTTGGTTATCACCTGCCACTAATACATTTATATTAATAAACTTTATCCACACCCTAGATCGGGGTTAACAACAATACAAATGACTATTGATGTCACAAGTCCTCTTCCACAGTTCATTGTGGGTTCAAACTGACATGTTAAAAAAGGACCTCTTCTACACTTGTCTGTGGGTATACACAAGTGTAAAAAGATGTTTGAGAAAGGATATCATGCATCCATCAGTTTATTGTTGGAGACAGTGTGTGTTTTTAATCACACACACACTTCTCAAAATCTAAAAATAGTTCACAATAGAGCAGAAGTATTGAGATTGGGTTAGAAGTGCTCTAGGTGTTAGTTTATGAAGATCTGGACTTATAGGATGATGTAGATGCATGAATCGAGTCCTCGGGGAGAAAATTGAGTATTTCAAGTCATCTAGATCTGGATTGTGTTCTTATTGGTGTCGGTAGTGTGAACAAGTCCTAGACAATGGGATTTGAGTGTGCTTCATGTGTTGTTCAGAAATATCAAGTTGCATATCTATTCTTCTCAATAATTCTATAATTTTTTCTTAGTTCTATTGCTCACACCCACTTACTTCACATCTATTTGTTTCTGGGCCTCACTTCTCTTTTAATTTTGAGTGCATGTGTTGGAGTCGATAGGATTCATGTACTCTACACCTCATACCTAGTACTATTAGGTGACATGTCTACAGAGAAACATTAATTATTTCAGTGCATTTAAAATCTTCAAATATTACCATTAGAGATTAAATTGAAAAATTACAAAACATTTTAAAAAACAGGGTCATAATCTATTAGGAAATAGTGTCTCCATGAAATGGTGTCTGGTCACGGTGTCTGGATGGTCACGGTGTCTAGTCACGGTGTCTGGATGGTCACGATGTCTGGTCCTGGTGTCTGGATCCTTTGCTTGAAAAACACAACTGGTGGAAGACTCACAGTTTATCAGACTTATCCATATATATGTATTCATACTTAAAATAGTGGTATTCATAGAATAGATTAGACTTAATCATTCATCAAAGAAATCATTATAATGTAAACTAAATATAGTGTATAGAAATCAAACTTAATGTATAAAAATTAAGATATTGGCTAGCTTTACTTAAAGAATAAGGAGAGTAATCATTTATACACATTATTTGAGATAAATTACAAAGTATTAATAAGTTTTATAGAATGAATATGATTTGTGATCATTAAAACATGATTAAAACATGTGGAGTCCAACATTGGTTCTTTTGATACTTTCTAATTCTTCATTTGTTTCACATTGAGTACTATAATGACATTTTTCACCACATAAAAAAATTCAACATGACTTTTATCTTTAGGATTACAGTGTAGATATCTCTTTGATGCACTTTTTGGTTTCATAGACATTCTACAAAAAGAACCAATTTTTTCTCAATTTTTACACTTACTGGATAAATAATTTTTTAAAATAAAATTAATTTATATAATTTATTATATTTTCATATTTGACCATTAATTTTCTTGGGAACTAGGAATTTTACCAAAAAATAAATAGTAATGAAACATGGGAATCACCATTCTCTGCTATTTTCTCTCATTGTAACTACGAGAATCGAAAGAGTGTGTTAGTGCATTTGAAATGACATTTTATTTACCTTTGATATCTTCTATACTAAAGTTATAAAACTTTACTTCATTCCACCATAATACAAATATTTATTGGGTAACTCGTTTAAATTTTTCTTTCATAAAATTATTTATATAAGGACTATATGTACTTATAGTAAATGTTTTTTTCAACAAATCCTTGTTAACCCTGATTCTTTTATGAACTATAAGTAATTATCAATCATTGATAGAATATGTATTCTCTATCTTATTTTAACATCCACTCATGTATCTACCAATTTGTTCATTATGGTTTTTATTATTTTAATAATACATCCAAATGATGATTTAAATTATCTATTTCAAAGAAAATTTGATATTCACCCCATCTAGATACTCCAATTTTGGTAGGATATGATTCATATACTTCAAAATTTTCTTCACTTCATAATATTATTTTATCCAATCCATTTTGAAGACCCTCGTAGGTATAGGTTGTTGATGTTTGAGAACCGTAGGTTTTAAAAGATGTAGATTCAGAACTATTTGGAGTTTTTGAGTTCAAATCAACATCATACATTTGTAATCACATATTAAATGTTTTAAAGGATTTTTATTGAGAGGTATGTTTTTTAGGGAAATAATTGACACATTTCTTTATACATCATTTAAATTAGGTGGCATAAGGTTTTTGGGGTAGTAAGCCTCTAGGGTTCTGATGGTCAAGATAAGGACCACTGGCCACCTCACCGTAAGGATATTACATGTCCAAAGGGACCCTGGTGGGACACTAGACATCTAGTGGATCCCATGAATGTTTTTGTGGGATAGGGAAATTTTGGAATCTCAAGGGTTTAACTTAAAACACCCATCAAATTTAGCCTCTTATAGATAGTCATTATTAGGGTAGATATCCTTTTTTATTCTCTCTCCCTCTCCCGTCTTCTTGCATGATGTTTGGTGGTTTGATAGGGTTTACATTTTATATTAAGGTAAGACACCCTTTTCCTGATCTTTTCAATCATCACCCTTGTCCAGACATTTATATTGAGTTTATTAATATAGGTATTTTTTATATTCTTTCCCCAAGACATGGTTAACTAATTCTTCGATGTTGTGGATTTCAAACAGGGGTGTGAGATGAGTGTGAGGGATGGTGAATGCACTAATTGTTTTGACATTTCATTAGAGGTAACTCACTTATTTATTATTCTACATATTTTTATCCACATGGGATGATATTTGAAATTGATTGACTTCATATTTTATGAATTTTACTCATCCTAGGCCTAGATGAATTTTGGGATTGATATGCACCCCGTTACGTGAGGTTTTATCCAGGGGAGGCTACTCGATGAGTATTACTTTTGTTATTCCAAAATAAAAAATTATGTATTAATAATTTAAATTAATTATTAATAGTTTATAATTTATTATAGATTCCTTATATTGAGATAAATGATTGACATGTTGAATAGTGTTCGGTGCATTCTTGGATGAGTTTGGGAAATGGTAGTCGGGTGTCTCTTGAGGTAATATATCAATGTAAATG
Source organism: Viscum album (assembly GCA_963277665.1). Classification (NCBI taxonomy): domain Eukaryota; kingdom Viridiplantae; phylum Streptophyta; class Magnoliopsida; order Santalales; family Viscaceae; genus Viscum; species Viscum album. The sequence continues at coordinate 1,671,610,777 of OY728158.1, forward strand.
GTAGGTGGTCCATAATATTACCTCTTTATATGGTTTTAAATATATTTTTATGGATATTAAGTGTATGTAAATGGGTGAAATATATATGACATGGAACCATGGGTGATTTCCACTATTTTAACCGGGTCTTAGAAGATTGGTTTGACTCTTAATGAGACATTAGGTTTTATGAATTTATTACTTAGAAACTGATTTTTATATTTTTTATATTAATGATTCAATAGAAGTGATATTGGAACCCAATTAGGTTTTCTATCAATAAGTAGTGGATCTAAAAAAATAGAGAGTTATTTTTTTTAAATGTGTTACTTTCTAAGAGTAATAGAAAAAGTGTAGCTTATGTATTATCTTAATATCAAATGTATGGAATGGGATCATAAGTTGGTATGTGAGGCTAACCTAGAGTGGAAACATATGTTTTTCCTTTTCATCTTGGTTCATGTGTACGAACTGTATAAACTTTAATAGGTCCTCTAAACCTAATATATTGAACACATAATCACTTATAGAAATGTCACGATTTGAAATTGTTGAGATACTTAAGGAACATAACCTTGATGGGTGTGTTTGTTAGTAATTTATGTTCATGACACCGGTATATAATCCTTGCGTGTTTCTTGATGATAGAAACTCATGTATTAGTTTTTTTAAGTGGCGATCTAGCCTTGGTTATGGGACTTTGTATGATGAAATCCTCAATATGATGAAACACATGATGTGGGTAAGTTGTATAGGATATTAGGACATGTTAATTAATTTTGATCTTGATGAATATGGCCTAGGTATATAATAACCTGGGTGTGGGTTTCCTAGAATGTGATATAGGATTTGTGAGACCAATGCGTATGTGATAATTAATTCTATAACTTTATGATATTCATTTTATAAAATTTATTCTTACAGTGATAATTCATTCACATGAGCTTATGTTTTTAATTATGATGATAATCCATTCATCAATTATTATATCATGGTTAATAGTGATAACTTGGTCAATTGTATGTAGTTATTTATAGAGGATAATCCCATCACCTTTATTATAAAATATCATGGTGATAAACCATTAACCATTATTAATCCTATAATGATAACCCATTAATTATAGTTTCTAGTTGGTAGTGATAGCCCACCCACTCATACTCATTCTATGATAGTGATTAACCATTTACAATTATATTGTTATGGTGGCATCCTATTAATATATATACTTATATATCGGTGATATCCTATTCACCTATCCTTATGTAGTGGTGAAATATTTTTCGCCCATACTCTTTATGAGGGTGAAAGATTATTCATATCACAGTGACAGTGACAGATTTTTGACCTTATTGCGGCTGTGATAGCTTATTCACCTTTGTATTTCTATGTTTGTAGATCATCCACCTATCTTGTGATGTATTAATTAGCGCACATTATCCTATGAGTGTAGAGTGGTAATGTCTTGTTTATCCATACACCTTGTGATAGTGGTAGCTTTTTTACCATATTGTTATTTTAATAGGTCGTTCACCTTATTATGATGGTGAGATTCTATTTTCCTTATTTTGGAAGTTGTGATAACTCATCTATTGATGGAATATGGTGATAAACCACTGACAAAGTCAATTTTTTTGAGTGGTAATTATCCATTCACCCATAATCATTACAGAAAATGATACTTCATTCACATGTTATATTTATGATAGTGATGCTAACCCATTCATTTACAATATTGATAGTGATACCCCATTAAGCTAGTATTATTATTTTTTGGAGGATAGTCAATTCATTGCCTCTCTATTTTTGGACTATGGAAATAATGTTCCATTCTGAAATTGGATGAAGCAAGTTTGTGCCATCTATTAGGTTGTCTTTTGGAGTACTCTCTATATGATAGGCACATTTCTTATGATTTTTATGACTGGTTTACTCATTTAATACATGCATGAACATTTGTACTAGTTTTTATTCGGGATACTATATGTAGTGGTCTAAAATGATCTGTGATCACACCATATACATACACATTGGTTCATGTGTGGATCTTATGGTTGGGTAATATCCCTTGTATAGGTAGAGAAGCTAGAAAATATTATCTAGGATTAGTGATAGTTTTGAGTCATGGAGTAGGATAGTGGTTAGGTCTCTATAAATTTTCTTCTATTTTATCCATTATTGTTTATGATCGATCCATTTAGTTATCTCACTGATGTATGACTATGTATTCTTTATGAGTAAATTTTATTACATCATTAGGTATTTTATTTCTTTATAGTATTTTTGTTCTATAATATTATATTATTATCTTTTATGTGATTATTATTAAGAAAACTTCTATTTTTTATTATCGGTTCTAATACTAGAGTTTATTTTATCCCATTTTTTTATACCACTACTTCTAGTCGGAAACCTATAGCGTATGGGAAGGTACACCCGTTGTCACACAGAACCTCCATATTGAATTTATATAGGATAATAGGGTTAGAGATGTTATAAAGTGGTATCAAATATTTATTTTTTTGATTCAACTATTTATATAGGGTTTATGGAGTTATAGATGCTTATAAATTTGGGTAGATGTTATGTTTGTGTTTGGACAGTAGTACTTGTATGAGTTATATTCCAAGTTTCAAGGGAGTGGGTAGATATTCTTGGATATGGCTATTACATTTAGGTTTATCTTATCAATGAAAATTTAGAGATTTTCATTTATTGGTTTTACTCTTGGAATTGGTTGATATAAATTTTTTTTCATGCATTATATTCAAAACATAGGATTAAAATAAAATTCTAATTCTTTTATTATGTTAATGATCTGATTATAAGGAAGGGCTTAATCATTTAATGTTTCAATAATAAGTTATATAATTTTTTCCAATATAATTTCCTAGTGGAACTCTAATAAAATAAACCAGGTTCACTATTTATTTTATTTACATATATGATGTTTGGTTATGTGAATCTATATGTATTTGATACATATCCCCAATATTGGATAGGTTATGTTAGATTTATGCCAGACGGATATGATGCCCTTGTGTCATAGGTTGTGTATAGAGTATTAGATATCATTGCTTCTTTTTTTCCTTTTCCTATTTTTTGAAGACATAAGGAGATGATTAGTTTTTGTGTAACATTTTTTATGTGATTATTTATGTAATAAAAATAATTACCCCATAGTGGGTAGTATAGATATAGGGATACTCGATGTCTATGAGATACCTAGACTGGATGCATTGGTAAATGGATTTCATTCTAGTATTTGAGATAGAAGAATAGGTTTTTCTTCATGGTTAGGGACTTGTGGTGGTGTATATCCCATATAATAGGTGGGAGAGTCTAATTATGATGATATTTGACTAAGGATATTTGTGAGTAAAATTTGTTAGCAGAGTATCGAGTAACTTTTCTTACATCCATGGGGGATAGGTTATGGTATGTGAGGGTAGCCTAAGAGGGAGGGGATTTCATGGGAACATGGAATTCTAATAGATAGTTATCATGGTTAACTTCTTCATATGACCTGAAAGACTCATAGGTTAGGTTTGATCATGTTTTGGTTTAGGAATCATGGACACCTTAGGTATGTGTGGATTGGGAATCTTTGATGGTTCCTCATGTGAGAGGTGATTGACATGATTAAGTACATGGTTATCTGGTTTATTATGTGATTGATCCAAGAATTGATGGGGTGTGACTCGTGGAATCATTATTTGAGAGGAATAGTGGGAATAAATAGGGATTATACCTACTTAGTTATGATATTCAATTAAAAATGATGGTTGTGATATAAAATTGTGATGGGTTTTCTAGGATAATCCTTACCCAGGAAAGAAACTAAGGATTTATTACTTGTAATATAAGGTATGGGGGTTTATTGACCCATGGTAGGCCATGAGAAAATGACATTATTGGTTTAATAGTTTCAATAATACCTTTATGAATTATAGTAATTTTTTATTAAGAATAGTATGGGATGATCTCTAAGAGTTTGTGATTTGTGCGTGGGAGTCACATGAATTTGAAGAATATATAAAGATGATATTTTTTATGCAATATTTTTTACTACAAAACCTTCATAGTTTATAAGATAGTACAATTAGGGATGTTATTTTGATAAATTGAGACTTATAATGAGCCAACCAAGTTCAACCAAACATTTCACTCGATCTGTCCCACTACATGGCATAGAGAGCATTCCTAGCCACCACGGGCTGGCGACAAGCACTAGGCATGACCAATTATCATTTGGGAATGGTCTACCCATAGATAAACTGGTATAACGGATCCATAAAATGGGATATCCACACAAAAATTAGAGTAAATAAAAAAATGTAAGAATATACCATAAAAAAACATACATCAAAGTATAAACATTCCATAACATGACATATACATGGAATCTCAAAATTAATCCTATAACCCAAAAAAGGGATAGTGCCAGAAAAGGCATAAACATACAACATATTGGGTATAAAATAAAAAAAATGGCTCCACATGAGTCAAAATGTGTGATACCATATCTCCTCCACAAAACAAGGACAATTTTAATCAAGAAGAGACACCTGGGAACATGGTTCCCTTGTCTTAACCTGTGTCCTATAAAATGACATTTGTAAACTCCCAAAGGGACCAAGTAAGTTGGGAGACATGAATCCCCGTGTGATGGTACCATGAATATATTTAAGGCTTTTATCCATGAAAACAAATAAACCTGTTCAAAAACATTTTCAAAATAAACCACTTTGAAAACATACACTTTTAAACAAACCATTGAAATTCCTTTGGTTTTACATTTCATATGATACCAATTTTCAAAAAACATTTTAAAAATGGATCAAATAAATAAACATATCCATAAGGCATAACATTCTCAACATAATAAAAGAGAAAACCCATGGTTTATCATAAAAAAAATATCAATAATCATATAAATGGAAATGAAACAAAATAAATGTTCATAACATATCATCACATCAATGTGGAATTAAGAAATGAATAAATCATATAATATAAACCATAATGAGTAATGTACACCTAGGACTCTAACCATCATGTCTATCATGAGTTAATAAAAAAGTATTCCAGCTAGCTAAGAAAATGGATTATCTCATGGTCTTCCAACAGAATGAATCTCACAGTCCCTTGGAAACCAAGTTATAAACTCACACGATCCTCACTCTGATGAATCACATGGCCACTCTAAAAACCATAATGTAATATCTCATGGTCTTACCTATGTAGGATAACATGGTCCCTTAAATAAACCCCTCACTCACACCCTGACTAACCCATATGCTACTCCATGACAACACATTCACAAATTAATTCACATGTAAATCAAGATATAGCATAATCTATTTCATAATCAAACAAGACCATTTTATCAAAACACCCCTTTCCAAAGTAAAAAACATTTCTAAACAAATTTCTTAAAACTTTTTTAATTCATCAAACCCTTTTGAGACATTTTAACAAACACTTGGAGTGCATACAAGACACACACATTTTGAAAACCACCTAAAAACCTTCAAAGTTCCAAATAATACATGAAAAACATCAAAAATGAAATACATACCAATGATAAAATATTTTCATATAAATTAAAAAAATACATTGTTCCTAATTTAATTATAATTCATGGAAAACACTATTAAATAGAGACAACTTCCTTGGATTCAGTCCAAATTAATTTCCTCCAATGATAACTACATGGGAGAGGCACAAGAATTCCTTACACACATAATGAACAATAAAGAAAACAAAAACCCATTTATATACCCATGATTAGTTTAACACCACCCTAAGGGTTCCACACTTCCACAAAAATTGAAGAACAATGATTGATAAGGGGAAAAATCATAAATAAATCCACTTACTTAAGGATAAAACACCAATACCTCCAAGAGAATTCCACCAATGAGGAGGGTAAGAATATATAAGTCAAGGGATAGGGGATACAGATAATTGAGGAAATAAAGTGGGTCAAAATTAATTAAAAAGAACTTCAAAAAATGGTGAAAATGTTGTTTTATGTGACCTGGAAGAACTGTATGGTTTGGCTGAATGATTAGGAAAATCATGCCCCAACTATGTAAGTTACACTATCCTCCCAAAATGGGTCTCAGGCTTTCCCCTTGGGTGTTTTATGGATTAAAAAATCAATCTCCAACTAGGAAAAACCCAAAAATTAATCAATGTAGTACACTTACACGGTTAGTGTCACACATGGTTAGAAAAATTGTGCCCTAACATTGATCTCTGGCATGTCCTCCTAAAATATTCAATTTTGGACTCTCGATACTCAGGAATAAAACAAATTCCTAGAAAAGTCAATAAAACTCAAAACTAGACGTACTAGTGATATAGAGGGTTTCACATTACTCATATGGGGTATAGGGAATTTAGAGGTGCATATATATTGGGATGGAGTCTAAGACTCCTTAAATTCAATATTTCTTGGATCTAGGTGATGTGATTCTGATGGTACATGAGGAATGAACACACATAGGGTGAGACTAGGCATGAGATGGCTAATAGAAAGGTCCAAGACACTGTGTTTTGATTAAGTAATAACTATTCAAGTTAAATTTGTGATGTTTTATGGTATATGATTTCCAGAATTTGTTATTATGGATATGGTAAGCGGTTTATTGACTAGTAAAAATAGCTATATTGAGATATCATTAGTATATAAAATGAGGCATCCATAATGAAAATATAAAATTATTGAGAAGCTGTGATAATTATGGAAAATTTTAAATAATCATCACTCATGGTGGATGATTTATAACATTTTTATTTTTGGTAATCATGGTGATATTATCATTTGATTACATAGCATGCTAATGAGTTGAGTTTCTTCGTGAGATGATTGAAGAGTTTGTAGAGTTCCTCAATTATAAAGAGTTGGTTGTTATAAGTATAATAAAATGCAGTTGTGTAGTGTGGAGTCAGTAGTGGGTAGGAATGGAAATTTTCATAATATTGATAGATGTCTCTGAATTTAGGATATATTCATCAACATAGGTAGGATATATTATATCATTGATATTATTAGATGGAGGTGATACATGGTACCATGATATCTATAAACCATGGAAGTAATTTTGTAGTATGAGTTTTCTAATATTATATGAGTATGGATTATAAGTATCAATGTTTTTTATTATGTAAGATGAGTAAGGTGGATCATGATGATCAAAGATAAGGTAAATATTTTTGTGGAGATTTTTCATAGGTGGTTTTATTGTGTGTAACTCATTTAGGGTAATTTTGATGAATTTTGATGGGGGTATTTTTAGTAAAACAACCTAGTGGTGGTTGTAGTTTATTAATGGATCTTGTATGTAAGTGAAAAAGATATATTTCACAAGATGGTAACACCTATATATGGGTATATATTTGTAGTGATTATCTAGATCCATCCAGTTTAATTTCGGACAACATGATTTATGAGTTTATAATATTATGAGGTAACTAGATACAAGTTATAGAAATGTGAACCTATTGGGAGTTTGGGTCCATGGAATACCGGTAATATTTGATAGTATTATTTTAAATGTAATGAATAATGGATTATTGAATTGTAATAAGTCTATAATGTGAGACTATGGCTTAAATCTAGATGTTTCGGTGGTGCTTGGTTGTAGCATCGAGTGGATGATTTTATGTATTAGACCAGTTATATCCACTTTTGATGTAGAAAATTAGTGAATTAGTAATTCATGAATTCCTCAATGTGTGGGGAATATCCATGGATTTGGTTTTTTGATTCGACGCTATAATATATAGGTTGTTCTTTTCAAAAGAAGACTGTGCGTTTGGATACTGAAATTTGTGTTTCATGTGTGATCAAGTACGATGACTCAGATATGAGTTAAAAATGTTTCATTTGAGGAATGATTTCTGTGTATGATGAGATGAATTATGAATCATCTAATATTTGGGATTTTCCCCTTGTTTGGTGAATTATGGGAAAAATCGTAACTGATAAAAGATCAATAAGTAGGTTTTGTATCAAATTTCAAGGATCGGTGTTACTCATAAAAGGTGAAAATGGAGACCTATCAGGGATGAGTAGTGTTATGGTGGGGAGGTTATAATTCTTACATAGGTATGAGATGGTGGGTTCAAAGAAAACTAGGTTCTAAATGAAGTGGTTCTAGACTTGTTTTTCATTTTTTAGAGTTCAGGTCAATATTTTTCATTAATAGATGCATTTTTAATGTTTTAAGGGATTTTTGTTGAAATGAATATTAAGTTAAAAGAAACATTAAGAGAGTCTTTAATTATCTCTTATATGAGTTGGAATTGTGTGGTTTCTACATTAATCCACATGAACAGTGGTAGATGTAGTGAATTACTAATGGCCGAAATAGTGGCCACTAGCCTCCTCGCTGTAGGGTCTATGGCTGGCCAGTGAGAACATGGTGAGCCACAAAAAATATGATAACTACCAAGAATGTTTTGAGAGAACCAGTTTGTGATACACCTAACACTGAGAGGGGGGGGGGGGTTGAATCAATGTTGGGGACATTTTAAACCAATTCCAACTTTTATCCCTGTACCTATTGACCTGTTAGGATCTTGATTCTCTTATTCTCTTTTCCCTGAAGCATGTAATAATAGAAAGAAGTAAAAATATGAACATGATATTTTCTACAAGGTTCACCACTCAATAAGAGTAGATAAATCCTTTCCATGCATGGATATGACTATTTCATAGATTCTCCACTATGATGTGATATGAAATTACGGTGGAGTGGCTAGGCAAGTAATCTTCTAGCTAGTGTGAGTCCCTACACTTTAAAGGGGGGGGGGGGGGGTGGGAAACAATCCTCTTCCCTGGACAGGTGATGGCCTAGTCCAACATGTAGCCTCTATCTGTTTCTTTATACTACCTATGAAGACAGTCATCTTCCTTCTTCAAAAGTTAGGTTCTACTCTTGGTCTTCTCTAGTTATATTAAGTTGATTACTTGCAAATAATTAGGAAAGAAATTCTTCCTTATTTCCTTCAATTATTTTCTAGTGCATCAGCAACTGCACTAGACTTCTTCTATCTTCTTCTTAGTACAAAAAAGAAATGCACTAAAACATCTTATCTCTTCTTGGCTAGAATCACATACACTAATTTTATTATTCAGGTAGTGAAGATCGATTCACTTGGCATCATCTGAATCAAACTGCCTTAAATAATTTTCAGCCTTCAGTTGGGCATACTCTGTTCTTCTTCTTCATCTCTTCACTACTAGATTTTTTGGCTTTATAGGTGGGGGAATTATAGAGGCTGCCATTTGGTGGCCACTAATACTATCAACAGCAGCCGCCAAATGGCGGCTGCGGCCCTTTAATACTGAAAAAACCTAATCCCCCCCATTATCTGCTCCCCGACCTCGCGACCCACCCCTCCCCGGCCCCGTGACCATGACCCTCAACGACCTCAATAGATGTGTCATCTATGCGTACACGTCACGAATAATAATTAGATTTTTTTCCTGTGATTTCAGGTCAATATGATGTCATCCGCTATGAATTTGACCATTAAACGCCCGTTTTGGCCATTTATGACACCAGAACAGAATTCTCTATCCCTACGGTCACATGGTGTATCCAATGGATGTGTCGTCTACTCGAACACTTCACAATTCACTCACCTGTTGTTGTCGTCTGATTTCAGGTCATTCTGACCTCGTTCAGCCCATTTGGACCCCCACACGCGTTTATGAAGTGCACCCAACACTTAAAAACTCATATTCGGTCGTACCATGATAACTGCATGTTTGATTGACATGCCATCTACATGTACACATCACGAATAATAATTAGATTGTTTCCCTGTGATTTCAGTTCAATCCGATGTTGTCTTCTATGAATTTGACCATTAAACACCTGTTTTGGCCGTTTATGACACCAGAACCGCATTTTCGGTCACCGTGGGCACACGACGCATCCGATTGACATGCCATCTACTCAACCACATCAAAATTCACTCACCCATTGATTTCGTCTTAATTCACGAAACTCCAACTTTGTTCGGCCTGTTTGGACCCCCCCCCCACGCGCGTTTATGAAGCGTGCCCAACACTTAAAAAATGCATATTGAGCTGTACCGCACAAACCACTCGTCCGATTGACGTTTCGTCTATGCGTACACATCACGGATAATAATTAGATTCATTTACGATGATTTCATGTCAATCTGATGTCGTCCGATATGAATTTTACCGTTAAACGCCCGTTTTGGCTGTTTGTGACACCAGAACTACGTTTTCGGTCACAGTAGGCACACGACGCTTACGATTGATGTGTCGTCTTCTCGACCACTTCACAATTCACTAATGCATTACTATCGCCTATTTTTAGGCCATTCCAACTTCGTTTGGTTTGTTTGGGCCCCCCCACGCGTGTTTATGAAGCGCGCCCAACACTTAAAAAAAGAATATTGAGACGTATCGTGAAAACTGCACGTCCGATTGATGTGTCGTCTACGCGTACACGCCACAAATAATAATTAGATTGTTGACATGTGATTTCAGGTAAATGCGATGTCGGCTGCTATTAATTTGAACGTTAAACACCCGTTTTGGCCGTTTTTGACACCAGAACTGCATTCTCGGTCACCACGGGTACATGCCACATCCGATGGACATGCCCTCAACATGAAAACTTAAAAATTCACTCACCCATTTCTGTGGTTTGATTTCAGGCAATTCTGACTTTGTTTGGCCCTTTTGGACCCCCCACGCGCGTTTATGAAGCGCGCCCAACACTTAAAAAACACATATTGATCCATACCGCGCAAACCACATGTCTGATTGATGGTTTGTCTATGCGTAATCATCACAAATAGTAATTAGATTGTTTCCCTGTGATTTTAGGTCAATCCGATGTCGTCCGCTATGAATTTGACCGTTAAACGCCCGTTTTGGCCGTTTATGACACCATAACTGCGTTCTTGGTCACCACGGGCAGACGACGCATCCGATTGACATGTTTTCTACTGGAACACATCAAAATTTATTCACCCATTTCTTTCGTCTGATTTCAGGAAATTCCGACTTTGTTCAGCCCATTTGGACCCCCACGCACGTTTATGAAGCTCGCCCAACACTTAAAACATATATTGATCCGTACCGTGCAAACCACACATCCGATTGACGTTCCGTCTATTCGTACACGTCACGAATAATAATTATATTGTTTTAAAATGATTTCAGGTCACTACGATGTCATCCGCTATGAATGTAACCGTTAAACGCCCGTTTTGGCCGTTTATGACACCAGAACCGTGTTCTCGGTCACAGCGGGCACACAACATGTCCAATGGACACGCCATCAGTTCAAACACTTCACAATTCACTCACCCATTTTTGGCTTCTGATTTCAGGCCATTCCAACTTTTTTCGGCCCATTTGGACCCCCACACGCTTTTATAAAGCACGCCGCACACTTAAAAAATGCATAGTGAGTCGTACCGTGCAAACCTCAATTCCGATTGACGTTACATCTACGTGTACACATCTAGAATAATAATTATAATGTTTTCTTGTAATTTTAGCTCAATTCGATGTCGTCTGCTATGAATTTGACTGTTAAACGCCCGTTTTGGCCGTTTATGACACCAGAACTACATTCTCAGTCACTGCGGGCACACATCGCATCCATTTGACGTTCCGTCTACTCAACCACTTCACAATTCACTCACCCATTTATTTCATCTGATTTCAGACCATTCTGACTTCGTTCGGCCCTTTTGGACCCCCCCCCCCCCGCCTGTTTATGAAGCACGCCCAACACTAAAAAAATGCATATTGAGTTGTACCATGCACACCGCATGTCATATTGACGTTCCTTCTAAGCGCACATATCAAGAATAATAATTAGAATGTTGTCCTATGATTTCTGGTCAATTCGATGTCGTCCACTATGAATTTGACTTTTAGACACCCGTTTTGGCCATTTATGACACCAGAACTATGTTCTCGGTCACCGTGGGCACACAACATGTCCGATTGACATGCCTTCTGCTCAACCACTTCAAAATTCATGCATCCATTGCTGTCGTCTAATTTTATTCCATTCTGACTTCATTCGACCCATTTGGACCCCCCACACGCGTTTATGAAGTGCGCCCGACACTTAAAAACACATATTGATCCATACCATGCAAACCACACATTTGATTGATGTTCCGTATATGCGTACACATAACGAATAATAATTATATTGTTTCCTAGTGATTTCAGGTCAATCTGATGTCGTCTGCTATGAATTTGACCGTTAAACGCCCGTTTTGGCCGTTTATGACACCAGAACTGCGTTCTCAGTCACCGCGGGCACACGACACATCTGATTGACATTAAGTCTACTCGAACACTTCAAAATTCACTCACCCATTGTTGTCCTCTGATTTTAGGTCATTTTGACTATGTTCGTCCCATTTGTACCCCCCCACGTGCATTTATGAAGCGCGCCCAACACTTAAAAAACACATATTGAGCCGTACCGTGAAAACTGCACGTCCGATTGATGTTCCCTCTACGTGTACACATCACGAATAATAATTACATTGTTTTCCTATGATTTGAGGTCAATCCAACATTGTCCTCTATGAATTTGGCCATAAACGCCTGTTTTGACCGTTTATGACACAAAAACTGTGTTCTCGGTCACCGCGGGCCCACGGCGAGTCCGATGGACGTGCCATCTACTCGACCACTTTCCAATTCACTCACCCGTTGCTTTCATCCAATTTCATGACATTATGACTTAATTCTCCCCATTTTTACCCCCCCATGCGTGTTTAGGAAGCACACCCAACACTTACAAAACACATATTGAGTCATACCGTGCAAACCGCATGTCCGATTGACGTGTTGTCTGCACATACAAGTCACAATTCACCCACCCTAGAAAGCTGTAGATATCGAAAGAGTTCTTGGGATTCTCGTAAGAAACAACTGCCTGAATTTTCTATCCATCCACTGACACACCTTCCTCTAAGATTATTTCACCCAATAACTATACCTAATCAATAAAAAATTGACATATATATAGCATGGCATATAGTTGATGCTTTGTAAGTGTAATCTGTATGATGTAAAGATATTGGGTATGATCATCATCAGTCTTGGAGTGCATGAAGATGTCATCCAAAAATACTAAAACAAAAAAAGGAAGATTATATTCATCAAAGATATAAAAACTTCTAGAGAATTCATCAAAACATATGAAATTACCTCCTGCATGGGGTTCATTCTCATCGGGATCACCAGTATCACTACGATGTCCACCAACTGTATTTGAAGACTACAATATATATCAATATTATGTATCTTAAATATATCAATAAAAGTAAATTAGAGTACGGTTTGTTTTATTGTTTAATTGTGGCACCACTTGTTGCATCGTCATTTCATCAATACGTGATGACATATGTGACAACCTCTCCGCATACTCTGCACGTAACTGCTCAAAATGTGCATCAAAATTGCCCTGCATATCCTGCATGGAAGCTTCTATCTCAGCCTATGTGCGCATCCCAGACTCACTGCATGCACCCATCACATCTACTCTAATAACTGCACGTCGTGGGACACCACCGTCATATGTCAAAGAATAACCATGACCATCACGCCCCACGACACAGTGGAATATTTCATCTCTACACACAGTACTACGACATTGCTCCTCTAGAAACTCTGCTAACTGAGCATCAAACTGTGCCTGTAGCATATAATGAATCAATGAACTAATATGAATAATTTATATAAAATAAAAATACATTTATTAGTAAATAATTTTCTCACTATAACACCGTCAATATCGGGATCACCCGCTCTACGAGTCGTCACCCATATGGACATCTAATCAATAGGATCACCACTTTGGGTGTAACTATAATTAAGGGGTTCACCATGTTATACTACAATATTTTTAAAATATGAATGAAATAGTGAATTCTAAACATACATCATGTTTGATCTGTGACACATGTCGAGTGCCAAGTCTGGAAGGCGTGCCCTATATCACCTGATTATGTGAATGACGAACAGACTCGGTCTACATTCAATTTATTTACTTAAAAGACCTTTGAAAAATTAGTCATTTATAAATTAAAAGTAATAAATCTTACCATCACTGCCTCACTCGACCAAAACACAACCAAATCATACCACTTCACAGGAGGAATTCCTGGAGGGACTCGCTGTAGAATGTCTGACACACCCGCAAATGGTGTCCAGTGATTTCTCTTCACCCTTGACTTGTAATCCTTCTCTAATTTTCGACATTTGGACATACATACAGCCTGAAACTCATCTGGATAGGATGTCAAATTATCCTGTTAAAACAATTGTCAGTATATGGGACAATAATAATAACAATATGATGATAAATTAAACATTTAATTTAACTGAACCTCCTTCCATAATCCGTCCATCATATCATGGGGAAAATAACTCCATTCACGAGTCGTTAGAAGGAATTTGTGTGAGTCTCGTATCATATTCCTTAACCGACGACTCAATATATTAGCACCATCTCCAACTGGATAAAATGTGTCGAAAATTACACATCAAATTGGGCTCCATAGTTCTAGGATCGAACCCCTCTACCAGGGCCCCTACGTCTACTGGAAGACGCACTAGATCCTGATAAACATAAATTCAAAATTCTATTAGAATATAAATTGATGATTATAAATAGTAAGGGAAATATACACAAAAAATTACAATCAATTAATTTAGAAAAATGAAAACATACATACCAACAACATCAGGTGAACCACTATGACCACCCTGTGACATACCTACATTAAAATAAATTATAGTTAAATCAAAAAAAAATTATACATATATATCTCATAAATATTTTTACAAATAATAACTTGGGATATAATCAAAATTTTCACTAATCATGCAAGTCTATCATATCTCCTCCAACTGTCTCTCTGTCCCATTGTATATCTTCATCTCATATAGATATTTTTGTTTGGTAAAGTGTTTGATTAGGAAATGCGACAACTTCAGGTTACTCCTGGTCAATCAGAAAAACACCTCTTTTATACATTTTCACCAAAAATTTCCAATCAGAATCATTGCCGACAAAGTAAACTTTTTCTAACTCTCATGTTAGTATGAAGGGATTATTTCTACCTCATCCATATTTATATATCATATTTTTAAATTTTACTAATGTAAATTGGAAGTTATCAACTTTAGTTGCACAAACTGGATTGAACCGATCACACCTTAACAATATGTGTTTTAAGCCACGACCATAAATGACCTCAATAATATCTCTCAACAATGCATAATAATATCCTACACAAAAAAAAGAACATTCAACACCACTATTTTGTGTGGCTCGGTTCATGTCAACATTGCTAATACAAAATCAAGATCTGTGAGCATCCAAATACTTGTAGCGACGAGCTGTAATAAAGAGACCAATCAGCTAGTTGGTTGAGTTCATCGCTCACATGCTGGGTTAAATCACGTAACTTTTAAATCTTCAAATTTCACATATATAGTTTAATGGATAAAGGATTGTGAAAATACAACTAATTTTCACTATAAAAATTTTAAATCCATTATACGTACATGATTCTTGAACCACTCATGAAATGTGTTGAAATGATGTTTTTGGATTTGATAGTCAGTTGCATGGGGGCCTTTCACGTTTCAACTCAGCAATATGCATCCTAAATCACAACAAAATATAATTTAATCAATTAAATAAATCTACAAATAAAATACACAACAACTATGAAACTTACTGTATCAATGGCATAACTTATGGAGTGTTGAACAACACATATCAATGATCTTGAACCCACTTGTTGTTCCGCATATCAAATTTCATTCCTTCTCCAATTGGACCCTTTTAATTCTGGGACGGTTTATCTATCTTTGTTTCAACCTCATCAATATATGAAGCACATAGATTATTACACTAATCCATTAAATATCCCTTGGAAATTGAGGCTTCCAAATGAACATTGTTGCGCCCATACCGTTTCAATGTATTTAAGTATCAATCTATTGGATATATCCACTTGAATTGCATGGGACCACCAGAAATGACATCACCAGTTAAATGAACGGTCAAGTGAACCATGTTATCAAAAAAAAGATAGCGGTAATTGTTTTTCTATGTGACATAGTATAAGTACAATCTTATCATATAGCTTTTTCAAATCACTAAGGCGATGATTCCTAGAACAGAGCTCCCTGAAAAAATTGTAAACTCCAATCAACGGCTGAACAACATTGGAAGGTAAGAAATAATTAATTGCAATAGGAATTAATTGTTAAAGTAGAATATTATTATCGTGACTTTCCAAACCCTGTAATTTCATTCTCTTCATATTCACACGCTTCGAAATATTAGAGAAATAACCATCTGGAACCTTAACGGTCTTCAAAATTTATAGAAAAGTTTGTTTCTCTTTTTTACTCATTGTGTACTGTGTAGCAGGAATGTATGCTCGATTACCTTCACCCAGCTATAAATGTAAAGGTTTTCTCAATCCCATTTCTTGAAAATCATGTCAAGCATTATCAATATCCTTTGATTTCCCCTTGACACCTAAAATGGTGCACAGAATATTTTCACATACATTTTTTTCAATGTGCATCACATCCAAATTATGTCTTTAAATATTTTATTTCCAATAAGGAAATTCAAAAAAAACTCCATTTCTTATAATTACGACTTCTCTATCTATTTTCAACAGGAATAGAAGGCAATGCGGGAACCAATAAATCATGAAAATCATACATTGTACGGATGTTTTCTTGATGAAGTTGTGCACAAATTTCAACCCCAGACGGTATTTGTGGTGATGGGTCATAATATCTATTCCCATCAAACGATACACGGTCTTTTCTAAACTTGTAAAATCGAGGAAGAAATCATCTGTGACCAAGATATGCCCACTTTCTACAGTGCTTAAGCCATACAGATTTCTTAATCTTATTACAATAAGGGTAAGAAAATTCTTCTTTTGTACTCCAACATGATAAGTTAGAATACACTGGGAAATCATTAATTATCCATAACAAGGTGGCCTGAAGTCTAAAAATTTCATTAGCTACCATGTCAAAAGTCATTACACCATCGTCCCAAAATTCTTGCAGCTCATCAATCAAAGGTTGCATATAAACATCAATTTTTTCACCAGGTCCTCTCGGTCCATAAATTTGAATTGAAAGTAAGCAAAATTGTTGCTTCATAGATACCCATGGGGGAATGTTGTATGGAACCAACACCACTGGCCATGTACTATGTGTCGCACCAACCATGGAATTAAATGGGTTAAAACCATCTACTGCCAAACCCAGTCGAATATTACGACCATCTCAGGAAAAGTCTAGGTGTCTTTGATTAAACTCTTTCCATGCCAAAGAATATGTCAGGTGAGTTAATTTATCAACCTTTTTCTTTCTCTCTAAATGCCAAGTTATCAATTTAGCAATTTTAGTGGACAAGAAGAATCTCTTCAGTCTCGGTTTCAGTGGGAAATAACGCATCCGTTTAGTGGAAAATTGATTCCCTTGATTCAAGACTCTCCTAGGAAGAATCTGACTACCTTGACTAATCTCATTGGTCTTCCACCTGGATGTAAGCAAACAGTACAAATATTTAATTGCACATTCTCTTTTCTGAATAACATCCGATTATTGCGACACACATCAATTGTATCATATGTAAAACCAAGATCATCGGTCAACTTGTGAGCTTAATATAATGACTCTGTAATCTTCGCTACAGTAGGGAGTAATTTCTTTAATAATACCAACAACATGTCGAATGAGGTGTCTGACCACTGGTTCAAGGCCTTCAGGTGTAACAATTCAATGATGAACGATAGTTTACTAAATTTAGTGAATCTAGGATATAATTTAGTACACGCATAATTAAGAATTTCAAAGAATTTCAATGCTTCTCCATCTGCAGAAGAACAAGGATTACTCAATCCAACGTCTTCATTTACGACATTACTGTCTTCTGATTGAAACTGATGCATCATATCATTGAGAATTATGTTCATCAGATCAACTGTTCTCGAATAAAAATTCATATGAATACATTCTGAGTGATGACATGAAATAGAATCTTCTCCAGGACGTGTCCATGTCATACAATTTTTCAAAAACCCATTCAAAAATAAATGTTCTCTAACACTATCTCATTTCAAGAGTTTTCTATTTGCACATTTTCTGCACGGACAACTAATCATATCACTTGGAAATCTGTAGTTGAAATCAATAAATCACTTAATCCCCTCATAATATTCAGCTGAAAATCTATCTTTCATATCAATCCAGCTTCTATCCATACCTGTATTTAGTATAAATCAAAAGTAAAATATCTTATTTAAATTCTAAAAAAACACATATAATTAAAATTTAAAAACCAAATTTGAAGGATAAAAAAATTACCTATAGAGGAATCAACCATGGGTAACGGGGTGTGACTCGATTGCAGATCCATGATGGCGCAGTGACATTATGACAGGGGTTCGACGACCGGACTCAAAAGGAGCAGAACCATTGGACGAAGCCTAGGAGGGTTCTACACGGTGGGGCACAATAGACCGGGAGGGTCCAACGGAGGTAGGAGTACTTTCCGGAGGGATGGAACAGGGCCAAGAGGGGACTACGACGAATGTACTATTCAAAGTTGCAGTGTAGAGGCAGGGGGTGGGGGTTTCCAGGTCGCGGGGGTGTCGGGGTCACGGGGGGCGTAGCGTGGCGGCAAGGCGGTGGGGGTCATCGGGGTTGCAGGTGGCGCAACACGGAGGAGGCAAGGGGGGTGGGGGTCGCCGGGGGTTGGGGTCAATGGGGGTTATCGGGGTCTTCGGGATGTAGGGGTCGGGGTCAGGGTTGCCGGGGTCATCGGAGGTTGGGGGTTGGGGTCGCCAGGGGTCGGGGAGGGGTCACCGGGGGTCGGGATCGCTGGGGATTGGGGTTGCTGGGTCGAGGGGTCAGGGTCACGGTTGTGGGTTCGGGGAGGGGTGGATCATGGGGTCAGGGAGGGGATAATTAGGTTTTTTCGGTATCAAAGTGCAACAGCCGCCATTTAGTGGCCGCTGTTGATAGTATTAGCGGCCACCAAATGGCATCCGCTATAAGTTCCTTGCCTCGAATGCCAAAAATTATAGTAATGTTTTATGAATATATTATGTAGTCATTAATGGATATATTTCATATTTGGGAGGCTCTATTAATGTTGGACTAGGACCCAAGGTGGGTTTCCATATTTTAGTATTGGATCTAACAACCTACATAGGTGTTGTTCGATATGTGTTGGTTTCTTAGGGTGATAGGTAAGGGTGGAACTATGAAATATCTTAATATTGTTCACATGGTATGTGAGAATAGTTGAGTATGTAAATATTACTTATAATTGAACCAAATTCAATTATTTTTTCTCTTGATTGATGTATATGGACTATCTAGACTATGATAGGTCCCCTAAACCTTATGTGATTAACACATTGCTACTAATGGATGTCACCTTTAGAAAGTGGTGATATAATTAAGGAATGAAATAGTCAGTTGTTTCCTTATATCTAATTAATTTTATTATCATGTTATGGAATACTTGTGTCTTATTTGATAATAGAAACTGATTTTTTGTAATCTAAGTTGTAAGCTAGCCTTGGTGATGGGACATGGTATGATGATTATCTCTATAGTCAGATCCTGATGACGTGTGTAAGATTTATGTGAACCTATGTCAAGATGAAGAAGGTTGATCTTTATGTACAAATCCTATGTGTCATATTTTCTAGGTAAGGGTGTAGGTCCCTAGACTATATTGACCACTGATAAGCGTGAATTAGTGGTTTAATTTTTTGAATTATTTTCTTTCAAATTCAACATCTTAAATTGTTGAGGATCTCAATCCACTCAATAGTACCTGAGATTCTCACCTCATATGTTGAAATACTAATAAATATCACAACACAAAATATTTACAACATTAAATATAAATAAATACTCCGTGACATGTTAGTTAGAACCCTCAATATGGATTCTCCACTATAATTCTTTTATCAATTACAATGGTCGATATAGAATCACACAATACCTTAACTATTGAGTCCACATATGAGGACCTTAGACAACTTCACACTATGTTTACAGAGTCCTCACTATAATTTTGATCTTGATTCACACAAGAGGATCTTTATAAAACATTACACAGTGTTACCAGTGGCCATGTAACATTATTTCACAAACCCATTATATTAGAAAGATGTGGTGGTTCTAAAAACAATAGGTGACACCCGCAATACACCAAAGGTTAAAAATAAATTCCAGGGGATTATGAAACATTTAAGGGATTATTTTCCCAAAAAAAGTACATCAACATGAAAATATACAATATTAAAATCAAAACCAACCATATGATGCATGAGTATAATTAATATAACCCAAAATATAATCCAATAAAACAACAATATTAGAGTGACAATGGAACATGGAATATAAAAAGACCAAACTAAAAGACAACATGAATCAAAGACATCATGTGACATGATCCCAAGTACCACCCAAATCATCAGCAAGCTCGAACCACACTGGCTATTCCCATGGTATCATGATGCATCTATAAAGATGTATAATACATTTCCCTTTCCTAATTGCCAGTATTAAACATAAAAAAACATACCAATGTGACAAAGTGGGGGTGATTATAAACATAATAGGCATTTCCCAAAGGTTTCCTAATAAATGAATCTAGTACAAGAACCAATTATCACATTTTAAGTAAAAAATTTGAAAAAAAATCCTCATTTATATAATCCCTTAAACGAAATCCATGTGAGAAAATCCAAAACATTTTATCATAATAAATTTAGTTTAATAAAAACAAATTGATCTAAATAAACTTGACAATTATTTCTTTTACACTTTTAATACCCAATAATGTTACTCACACCCACCCATAAACAAATACATGTTAGGTGGATTTTTCATACTCATGAGAAGTTACTTTTTGATCTAAAATTGTTTCACTAGGTGACCAATCTCCATGTGCCCCATTGAAACATGACCCTTATTGAGGATTATATCCAATGGAAATGAACTTAATCTAACCATGTATTCCATGACCATATATGAAATAATTTATTCCCTTTAAATAATTTCATAAAAAATATTTCATTCATCAAAATAATTCTAATAATATAATATCATCATATTTAAATTATAAAAAAGATGGTTTCCCTAAATCCATCCCACATTCCATAATTCCAAAATGCCATAAAAAAACTTTCTTTCATGGAATCACACAATAATTCCACATAAAATCCAACCAAATTCGTTAAAAAACTAATCCTTAATCTTTTATAATAGTGGAGATGAGAGAGTATCCACCCACCTTTAAATAGATGATGAAAATGAAGGAGAAAAACAAAACATCTAAATTAATGTTCAAAAAACCATAAATTCAGTTTGATTCCCACAATAAAACACTACACTATCCATTATAATCACATTTTAATTTTTAATGGTCACGTAAAACACCTAGGGTATCCCGAAGTCGAGAGTTTAAGAGTCATAACAAAAAAGTGATTTTAAACTACTAGATATGATTTTATACACAGACTGGAAACGTAAGACAATGGCACAGTCTACCCACCATAGTGAAGAAATGGGGAAAATATCACTATACAAAGGAACAATGAATATAACTAGAACATATAAATCAATCAATAATGATCAAACCATAGTGTAACATAAGGGTCACCCCTCATCCCATTTGGCCTCTGAAATCCATGCTTTAGGGCATGCCCAAATCCTATTTATCTGAGTTAAGGCTACGAGACAACCCAAACACCACCCCAAATCTACCCCCAAAATGGAAGAGGCACCCAAATGGGTTCGAAATTGCATCTACCTTATATTTATTATCCATTTCATAAATTTAAGTGGTTCTGGCCTTATTATGCATTACCCCTAACTCCATGGATCATCAACCACACAATCGACATAACCACCCAAAAAATATTCCAATAACTCAAAAAAACGTCTAGGCCTCTATTAAATAGATATAATGAATATTTATACATTTAGTGACTCCCCACTCGAGCCCCTAAGACATATCTATTTTTTATCTACACTACATAGATCAAAGGCATATGTCGTAGCCCATGCTCCACAACCTAGAATTTACAAAAAATAGCATATCTCCTTCCAGAACCCCTTTTTACCCCTATAAAACTCCCAAAACATAACCCAACTATTATATAATTTGAATATAAATATTAAAATTCTAAGGTACTTGAAACAAGGGTTGTTTAATTCTCCCTACTATTGGTCTTTCTATCCTCTGAAAGTGGAAAATGTGTTTCTTTTGAAGAGATTGGTCTATTACTCTTGGATTTACTTTTCACACTCCCATGTATTTTTTTGGATATGACCATGTTTCCATAAAAACATTACCAACATGATGATTTTCCATTGAAATAGATTCTATTTCCTATTAATAATCTTCACTGGAACATTAATCTAAGTAGAAACTGACTGAAGTTCAGTAAAGTCCCATAAAATCACATGTTCATGATCATGTTGGTTGTTATTCAATTGAGATAAATGAAACAGATTATGCATGGAACTCAATTTTAGTGGTAAATCTAACTGATAAATGAAATCACCCACTTGATCCAATATATTAAAATTTACAACGTACATAGGATAAATATTTCCATTATTACAAAATTTATTATTCCCTAATATTGGAGAGATTTACAAAAATACACGATTATCCACATAAAATAATAACACCCATCAATTGTGATCTACATGTTATTTTTTAAACCTTTGAACTATCTATATTCTCATTCTTATCATTTGAATATTCTCCATTGTCTCATTCCCTAAGGTAGATCTGATAAGTGAAGACTCAACTATTTCTACCCAATAAAGTGAAGAATGAAAAGGAAGTCCATACAATGATTTGAAAGGATACATATTCATATAATCCTAATAACTATTATTATATGATAAATACAATAATTATATGTGATAATCACATGAGAATACAAAATATATTATAAAATCACTCAGCATGTCTTCTAATGTCTGGATTATCAATTCATATTGTTTTTTTATTTGAGGGTGAAAAGCTATGATCATGGTCAATTGGGTTCCAAGATCTTTCTAAAAGGACTTATAAAAGTGATATGTGAATCTATGATCTCTAATAGAAACAATTAAAATGGGAACACCATGAATCTTCACAAATTTATGAATGTAGAGTTTGGAAAAATCTTCCACCGTATTGGATTCACGAATAGGGATGAATTGAGCCAAAATTATGAGATGGTTCACAATAACCCATATGAAATAATGTTTCCAAATCATTATTGGTGTACCTATAGAAAAATAAATTGTAATATTCTCCCATTTACAAATGGTAATTGGTAAAATTTGAAACATACCTGATAGTTATTGGTGCTCTACCTTGACCTGCTAAAACTCTTACGCTTTCCTTTTTATTCTATCCCACAAAAATATACTATCAATATTTAATACATATATTAGATTCTAAGATAAATATCCGATCTCTAATAGTGGTATGTATAAATAAGTAGTTCCTAATATTTTTTAGGGACCACAATATGATCTCTAAACCGCAGTACAAATCTCCCATCTAGTTATCATCCCTAAATGGTCTCCGCAACATTGAGTTATTTCCTCATGGTTAAATATTTAGGATCAGATATATAAGTAACCCAAACATTTTAAACCAATTGAAGAACAAAAAAACAGGAATAAAATTATAACATCTCCTTACTTTACAAAATTTAGTTTCATATCAATAATGACTAACATTAACTACCATTAACTTGAAGACTTTACATCCATCTGATTATATGAATTCCTACATAATGTATGTACCAATTAATTCCCATTAACCAGTGTATAAATCAAGTTTAATTTAAATATCTATAGATATTCCATCTATATGTGTTTATTTATATTTAAAACTTTTTATGAGGAAATTTTTTTCAATCTCTCATGATCCGAAAAAAATGTGAATTTATTATAAAAAATATAATGATTCCATGTCTTGAAGGAATGAACTATAATATCCAATTCCAGATTATGTTTAGGTTAGTTCTTATCATGTAATTATAAAATTCATGATCTATAAGAAATGAAATGGTGTCCCTATATGATAAAACTACACAACTAAGATCATGATGCATCATAATTGACCAAATAACCATGTCCTGACTCTAGAAACATAAGGATAAGTGTGGATGTATGTTAAACTTTACGTTCTTGGAATGATTTCTGAGTTTCTTTATTCCATTATATGGAACAAATTTCCTTGTAAAATATCTCAATAGAGAGACAATATGTCATAAATCATGGCTGGAACTCCTGCAGTATCATCCTAATCTAAAGACACTGTGTATCTCAAAAAACACTTCAGTGGTTTCTATGATATAAAAACATATATGTTTTCGAGATCCACTAAAAAGTATTTTTTTTAAATAACATGACCAATTAAACGTACCACCTGTATCAATATGTAAGATTTTTAAATCTTATCATAATGTTGATGTTCCCACATGGTACTCAAAACTGTAACCAATTATTCCTAATGATCAACTTTTTTACTAGAATAAACTAAAATATCATTAATGAACACAACTAAAAATGTATCCAAATACACTTAAAATATTCAATTCATCAATAACATGAAAACATATGGTTAATTCTTAAATCCATAGGTAATGACCATATAATTATAGTGACCATAACATCTTTTAAAATATATTTTTTCAATATCCTCCATCTGAACTCATAATTGGTAATATCTTGATCATAAGTCAATTTAATAGAACCACTAGGATACCCTTAATTGATAAAATATGCTTTCAATGTGTGGAAGATGATACAGATTCTTTATCATAATTTTTTAATCTTATAATAATCCACATAAATCCAATGAGTTTCATCTACCTTATTTATAAAATCATTCAACACTTCTCATTGAGATATTCTCTGTTGAATGAACACTTTTATTTAAACATATTATAATTGAACCTTCAATTAATTTATTTATATTCATTCCATACTATAATATATATGTGAAATATGAGTGTTTATTGGTAAGAGTTCAATCGTAAATTCTTCTTCTCTTTTAGGTGGAAACCTAGAAATTTTTTTTGGAAAATGTTTTCGAATTTGTAGATAATAGTTAGAAAATATCTATTTTTGATCTTATCAATATATACCAAAGTAACAACTACCAAATAGTAATATATATCCTAACCATCGGTATCATAGTTCCTTATATTCTAGAATTTACCACCCAAACACCTTTAAATATATGTTTAATTCCATCAGATGATTCAAAACTCACCTATTATGCATAATAATTTATATGGTCCTTAAAATTAATCAACCAATCAATCCCCAAAATAATTTCATTGATGTAAATCTCTATAATAAAAAAATCAGATAAAAACTCAGTCCCATCTATTTTTGTTGAAAATGATGCACACATAAAGTATTGATACTCCCATTTTCCTAGAGGTGTTTTATGATTTAAAATAGAAGGCATCATTTAAACTTTTAAACACATATGTTCCACAACATGAAAATTGATAAAAGAGAGGGATTGAATCATATAAAGAAAGTATTTTATAACGTTATAATTTAAAATAATCATACCTCACACTATCAAAGGACCCATTTGATCATCCACGATGATATTATCTTGTTCACATAGCTTCTAACGAGCTCCTCCCTAATCTATGCCTCCTTACTGAGGTGGAATAACATACGGAGTCATGGTGTTCCTAGATTAACCTTGTCTTTCTTAGTTATGAGGATGAGAAATATTTTGATGAGATATCCCCACCGAAGCATAGGATATCAAAAAAACATGAGATTCATATCCAGCATTATAATTTTCAACAATATGACTATAATGATGAAGATGTCCCAACTGGTTATAGCTATGAAGTTCTCTAAGTAGTGTTATATAGTCTCTCATTCTATGAGAACGTGAACAAAACTTAAAGAATCCATGCTTAATCATGGTCTTATAAGAAAGTTAACAAATCTCGTGGTCTAATTCATAAGGGCTCCACCAATTTGGAAGTAAGTTTCCCTTTTGAGATTATTTCTAGATTTTGAGTTCTCGCTTATTTCCATGGAGACAAATATACTTCCTGTAGCAGGATTTCCAGATTTATCTCTTTCTACCATGATCACTCTATTTACCATATCTTTATCCTCTATAATACAAAGAACATATATCTTAGAGTTAATCTTTATTCAAAGACTATAGTAAATACAACTACCCTTGTAACCAAGAGTGAGTGGTGATATTATTACACTGGTGTTAGTTACAAGAAGTATCATCCCAAAGTAATGAATAGTTTAATCATCCTGAAAAAATAAATACATGATTTAATTTCAAATTGTATTAGAAAATATATAATAAAATATATAATTTTCATTGATAACACCATTATTACCTTTTTCAAATCCCTACATATCAATTGTAATGCACTTCTTGACATTATGGGGAAGGAAACATAAGAAGGGGAGATCTATAATCTCGGTAAGGGCATGTTTACAACATAATCTATAATGACTAAATAAGTAATAATCAACATGTCAAGGTAAATAAATAAATCAAATTTCCTTTAATTATAAACTTTAATAAAAATAATAAAATGAAAGGACTTAATGATGATCAAATAATGCCATATAAATTGTCACATGAGATTGAAACAAATCCATGAATATTCTAACTAATCGAATGATCACATGGACATCAATAAATAATATCATAATTAGGGAATTTATAATATTAGACATCATCATAATATCATCAAGCCCTCATGATAATACATCATACATAAATGGGTATGTCCTTGGATAAAAACCCAAGATAGTTTGTCTCATGAGACATTCTAAGGCATCGAGGGGCTATAACGGGTCCCATCCATCATGTGCTAATTCCAATGAATTCCCCTTATGAAATCAGATTAACATAATCAATATAAAAATTTGTCTTTAAAAACAATAAAAATGAAATGTTAATAATTTCCCCATTTGAGAAACATACCCATAAACCATCCAGAGTACTATGGTGAATTATATCCAGATAGTACACACCTTTAAAACTGATCACAACACATCGAGAAAAATAATTTGGATGGTATCATTGAAATATCTTCCAAATGTATTAAAAGATAAAATTATGGGGTTTTCATTGAGAAATATAAATACTATAAAAATTATATTAATATATTCTTGAGGAAAATATCCTTTTCACTTTAGAGATCACATTAAAAAACTATAAATTTATAGAATATTAGGTAAAAAACTTTTTGTGAAAATAACCTTTTAAAATTATAAAAATAATATTTTAAAAATTTAATATTAATTATCATGGGAAATTTTTTAAATTACTCATACATTAAAACAAATATTTCATTCACATTTTCAGTAAAAGTCAAAATATAGCTCATTCGGGAAACGATAATAAGTTTCCTTTCAAACCATTTTTTTAGAAATTAAAAAATTTGTAAAAATGTATTCAATAAATCAAATTGATATGTTATAAAATATTTTTGAAAATATTTTTATAAAATATGGATATGGAAGAAAAAGGTTTTTCAACTTAAGAGAGAAATAAAGTCATCTTTTATTAAAAACATTTTCTCAATCATTTTAAGTACCAAAGATATGAAAATTTAACTATCACATGGAATGTCCATTAATAACTATTAGATAATAAAATATTTATTTTTTATGATATAGAGATAAAATAATTCTCCAAGCTAATGCTTAAACAAAAAAATCCCAAATAATAAATTGATTTTGAAATGAAACATTACCCCTATAGAAACTTTTGAATTATAATATCTATTAAATAATAACATTAAATTAAACTTTAAATACAATTAATATAAATTTATTCATGATATAACACATAAAAGTATAATAATATGCACCATATAAAATAACTATGTTGTGAATTTTTTATATGTCTCATGGAAGTAAATTGTGACAAAAAAGCCTTACCACTTTAGTACAATTTTAATCATATTTCATAGGAAATAAATAACATAAATTTAAAAATTTAATAAATTTAATAATAATATATTCATGATATAAAATTAAAAAGTTTTAGTACATATTCCACATAAAATAAATTTTGTGCAGAAAATTACAATACTCCTCAATGAAAGGAAACTTAAAAAAATATCTTACCTCAAGTTCGATTTCGTTTATACAAGATCGTACCTCCAATATAATCATTATAAATTTATTATAAATATATTATATGACCATAATAATATATTTAACACAATATATGACTTACCTATAGTCTTTTATGACCCGTTTATTAATAATTCTTTGTTAAAATCGCTGTTTCAGTTGATAATTGCTTCATTTTCATGTATATTTTGGTTTAGTAGTTTCAGTAATTTTTTTTTCATAATGATTACATAATTTATAAAATTTTATAATTTATAAAATTAATATATGTAATAATTATATAACTATTTATAACATTCTATAAAATTTAGATATGAGAAAATGAGTTTTATCGTTCATGGAGACGGTATGGCGTACATACGCATGAATACAATTTCTATTTTTTCCAACTGATGAAATTTAAGAAATGTAGATAATTTTTCACATTTAAATAATAATTATTATATGAAATATCTCATTTATATTAAAAAAATATATCATTATTACTATCTATATGAAAATAAAATGAAAAACATTTCGCATCTCTACGTGGAGGTGGTAGTCCACATGTATGCACATGCGAAGTTATTGTTTCCCAATGGATTGAAAGAAAATAATTTATATTTGGTTTTTAATTACATGATTATATTAATTTCATAAATATAATATAAATTTTTAAAATTCTTTATTATATCCATCCATGAGAGGCAGTGATGGAAAATGAATTATATCAGTTTGTGAGGCGGTAGTTAGCTGTACACACAATCGATAGTTCCATTTCCCATTTGACGGAAGAGGAGATGTATATAGGTTATGAAATTGAAATAATAAAATCTTAGTATATATAAGATACTTTTTTTATTGTATTATAATATTTTTAGAATATTTTAAATAGCTATAAGAAGATGTTAAATGAAAATGCATGATTCAGAACTTTACCCCATCCTCGAGGAACCCCATTATATTTATACTTAAATCCCTTATAGATCGTATTTTTTACCAAAAAGAGGGATGTAGGATGTATGTATCGATGTAAGGAATATATTGGGGCTGTTATTTCCCAAATTAAAAGGTTTTGGTATTGTGAAGAGGATATGGGAAGGGTGGTCTTTTATATGTGGGAAGAGAACACACTTGGAATTTTTGAAAAGAAAAAGTAATACCCACATTATTCAAATTACAAAAGGCTAAAAACGAATCATTATATAATCCTAGATGTGTAAAGGCATGAATATGTCCTTACAATAAGAACTATACAAGTTTTTAGGTTATTTTAGCCCTTATCTTCTTAGCTTAAACCCCCAGTAAATCTATTATAACCTTAACTGTGGTAAATAATTTATCTTGACTTTATGATTAATTATGGAAAAAAATTAAGTTGTACCTATTATATAAAAGTAATTATTCGATTTAAAAATATTGAATATATTTTTCCAAATTCAATTCATATAATTTCCAAAATTTTATTTAAAATTATTATCATAGAAACGATGAAGAACTATTTTTCAAATGAAAATTTTTCATAAGTATAAAATGTTTTTATGTTAAAATTGAATATATCATTAATTAAAATGTACTAAATTGGATTAATAATAATATAATTGAACTAATTTTACTTTTAATTTTTTTTTTAAAAAATAAAACATTGTGAATGATTTAAATGAATAGGTAGTTTCTTGAAACACTGTTTTTTCAAGTGGTATGAGAATATTATGAAGAGTACCTCAATAAAGTTACATAGGTGAAGATACCAAATAAGAATCAAATAGAATTTTCTAATCCACCCTATGTGCCTCCCGCTACTTGTCAGTAGGCTCACATATCTCCTTGTGTGAAACTGAATAGAAGGCCACCCATGTGTGGGACACCTGTGCCAAGTGCTTGTGTCATGTACCCATGAGGGAAAACTACTTAAACCAAGGTCCCATGTTTTCCTATAAATAGAAACCCTACCCCTGATTATAAGGTCTAAAAAATTGAAAGAATCCTTGAATCACTGGTCAGGAAACCACTTCACCCAGGTCCTCTAAAACCTCTCATGCATCCCTATGCAACTCAATAGAAGAGAGAATTAAGGGGGATTGTGAGATCAAAGTCCCTAAAGGGTCTGAAACACAAAGGAACCTATGTGGGGACCTCTTCACCCTATAGGAAAACCAACTGCATAAGGTACATTCCCTAACCAAGGACCTGTATGAGCCTCATCCAAGGTAACCCAAAAGAACCTATAGTTCCTATGCTAAAGCCTCTCTCAAGTTTTGTATCGCAGGTGACCAATTCTCTAAGGAATATCCAACTAACACAGGCCTATATCCCCATGAGTGAAGCACTTCCAGTACATCCCAGGACCTGTTTGAATCAGCTTCACTCTTTAATATAGGTCCTTTATGGTCCCCCCTTTGAGTCTTCTTCTAATCCACCAATGGCAGAGGTATTGTTCATTTGGATTCCTCATTAGAATGAGACCAAATTGAAACCTCCAATATTGCCTTTGAACATGAAATCCCATGGAAATAGAAACACCGATGTGTCTACCATTTGGATATACAATTCAATATTAATAGGTGTCCCACACTTGTCCTACCTAATGGGTTTGATCCTTAGGGTGCATGTAGTTATCAGTTCCCATAGTCATGAGTACCCCGACCCTAGGGGCGGTGTAAGGGAACTCCTAGTCTCGGGTTCTAGGGTTAGGAACATGTCCTTCTTATGTTGTCTCTAATACCTAAAGCCTCTAGTTCTAAAAGATGATACATGGAATGATATCCTCCTATCTTCCCCCAAAAAAAATTTGGTAATTCATCCGAGAGTAATCCCCCAACCTTTCTCACATGTCCTATCTCACCTAATTCCATCCTTCTCCATACCCATGGCCCATAGATGGATATATAACCAAATGTGACTACCCCAGTTACCAAAATAATAGGGGATATGGGCACTTCAAATCCATTTATCTATCCCTTTGAGTTCACTGTATAACGATGGGAGGGATGTGTCATTTCACTGACCTCTTACACCATCAGATGGAGGATCGAGTGGTTGTCTAGAGATTCCACATCCTCTTTCTCACATTAAATCACAACACATGTGATCTTAGGGGTTGGTCATAGTCATTGGTTTTTCAGGATCAGAAGCATTTTTTGGTAGATAATCTTCCTTTGGATATTCCTATTGATTTATTTCAGAGGGCCTCCATAGGCATGGGTCCTCAAACCCACGTATTCAGTGCTTGGGAAATTAATATTGTGTGATTTCATAGATCTTCTTATACCTCTTGTTTCTCACACCAAGCTTTACTCATGTGGGATTTGAGGTTGGTGGTGATCAGGAAATCCACACGATCCAGACTCACATGGGATCTATTCCAAGTGTAATATCTAATTGAATCAATGGGACTCCTAATCAAGAGTAATCCCCAACTATGTCACAAAACCAAATCACCAGGACATCCTCCTCATAATTATGCCCCAACCAAACCATAATCACCGAGGTATCCTCCTCAGGAGTAATCCCTAACCAATCAATAATCCATAGGTCATCCTCATCAGTAGTAATCTCACACTAAACCCAAATCACCAGTGTATCCTCCTAGGAGCAATCCCTAAAAAAACCGAAATAACTAGGGAATACTATTCATAAGTCATCCCAAACCAATCCAAAATCACTAGGGAATTCTCTTCAGGGGTAATCCCCAACCAAACCCAAATCACCAGGGAATCCTCTTTATAAGGAACCACTAACCAAACCCAAATCACCAGGGTATCCTCCTTTGGAGTAAGCCTCAACCAAAACCGATCATTAGGGAAATCTTTCTTAGCAGTGATCCCTATCCAAACATAAACCCACCTAAGAATCCTCCTTAGGATTAATTCCCAATAAAATCCTCTTAAAGGGTCACACAACCTTGTGAGATAATCCCAAGGGCCTCTATATGTATGGATCCTCACAACTGAACTGGGTGGGATTTGATTCCAGTCCAAATGGGATATCTAAGAAGCCTCACTGATTTCCAAACCCAACACCTAAAACCAAGCCTAATTATCTCTGGGATACATTATCAGTAGAATCTTATTCAACATTTGAATCTATATCCCTTCCAGGTTCCCTAAGCCACTTCATCATAAGTCCCACACCAAAATGTGATTAGGTACCTTTTACCTAGACGTCCTTGACACATGATGCAAAACCACATGGTTTGGTATTTATCAGATGAACTTAAATGGTATGATGTGCCTTATTAATTAATAACGAACTACGTGGATTCTGATTCCGTTCACAAAGATATGTAGGAATCTTATTTCATGGGTTTGATCCAGACATCAAAACAACTCCCATATAACTGGATGATGATAGAATCTGGAGTGACCCACTATTTATGTAAAAACCTGCATCATCATAATAGCGACCAAAGAATCTATAATCAATATATAATATGATACCATCAGTGGAGAACCTCTGATAGATATGGATATATCGATTGATAAAAATGTAAGATATATACAGTTGATTCTAAAATAAATACATTATAATAATTTATTCTTAATTATAGGGTGTCCTATGTAATACTTGGGAATTAATGAAGGATTCAAAAACATACCATAAATCTATAATAGAGTCCAAATGTATGAAACAAGTCTCCCAAAATGGTGTGATGAGCCCGACCTCTCATCCTTTAAACCAATGTGAGATCTTAAGAATTGTTGTCCAAACTCCCTAATGAGTTCCTACAATTGGAAAGTAGGTCCCTCATGGATAAAAAAACATTGAGTGTTTTTAGTTCCACAAATAATCCCATTTGAAACCATTCATAAATAGTGAACCTTAAACAAATTATTGAATAAAACTCAACCCCTTGAAATCAATAATTGGTCGAATCCCTATTTATCTTCAGAAAAATGTTAAAACCAACATGTATTGATAAATAAGATTATGGTGTCACCCCCATGAAAAGCCTTAATCCAAGAAAAATATGTTATCACCAACCCAGTTTCCTCGATGTTGAGTCTCAAATGCACTGATCTACGAGTATCATAAGAATGGTACCATCCTGGCCATGGAGGTTCTTGACAGACCCTCCATCTACTGAAGCCCCACTAATCATCCAATCAATGATGACTAGTGGTCTATAAGTAGACAACACCTATTTCCATCTTCGTCTATTTCAACAGCTTATCCCCATAATGCAACAACTATCACTTCCCTTATCTTAGGAATATTTATCAAGAGGCCAAGGAAGACTTATTCCATAAGACACAAGGCTCCTTCCAAAAGAATCCTGATTGCAATCTTCTCCGCCAACATCGCATGGTAGTAAATCCTAAACACGATGAAGGTTCCATCCTTAGTAGTCTATCCCATTTTATCCCATCCCTGTTGTGAAAGACAACCAATCGAGAGTAGAAATCGGAAAACCTAGAGCATGGATAATTTTTTTTCCCGTTTAGAGAATCTCACCAATCAAATTCAGAGGAAAATATGAGAGATAATATACAACAACTTATACTAATTTAGCTGGACATCAAAATAATCTAGATACACCCTAGGAATTCTACCATTCAAATCTAGTAGTACACAGCAATTTGGAACATAAAAATCACCACACCAATCAAGATTTCAAGCTATCTCACATTATAGTGTTCAAATAATCCTATCAGAAAATTTTAGTAGCAAACCACAAGTATGTTCACACACCTACCTACATTCATCATGTATCCTAATTGTTTTGTCTTAAAGAACCAAGAGAATTCAGTTAGAAATTCATGGTGAAAAATAGGGGGCATACCCAACTATCCTCCCCCAGACGTGAGTATTGTTAGAATCCCCTAGTAGAAAGTAGAGGATAAGAGTAGGCACATACCCTTGATCCAAATACGGAATGGGAATATATCCCCATTACTATTGTTGAATTCACCATGAATATCCTGAAAATACTTAAGGGTAGACGCATATCTGTAGACACATCCTACAGACTGTTCGGGAAATCATTATGGAAAAAGTTGTGTCATATGGACAGACACATAGCTCCATACCCATAAATGAGGTTTCTCGTGAATATGTCACCCCAGATAAGGAACACACCTTTGATCCCATCTAGGTGGGTTATGGGGAGATCAACCTAACGATATATGAACAACCAGATTAGGAACACACACTCATTCAACCATGGGTTAATTAGACGATTCTAATGGCCAATTCGAGGTAGGAATAAACCCGTTCCAAAATTCATGAATCCTGCCAACAAATTCTGATAGAAACATTATAGATATTAAAAAATTGTTTCTATTACTAAAAAACACTTTCCTGGGAAAGTGTACCTATTCATTTGTATGAATTTATCTAAAAATAAGCCTCACTATATATGATTATAAAATGAATCGTCGATCTATGATCCCACACTATATAATGCTGATTTTCATGAAGATATTAAACACTTATCTGTGGAAGGTCACGTTCCTACTATCTCATTACCAAATTATAGGGGAAGTAGTAGTAATTTCGAAGGCCCTCCTCAAACACTTCACCATGAAGGCTTGATTCAATACCATAACCCGAGTGGTCTCAAGTGCCTATCTATTTAAGAGGGTCGTGAAAGCCCTCCGTGTCACCATAGGATCAAATAGATTGAGGTAATTCCCCTTAATATAATATACTATTGTAGTCCTCCCCATGATGGAGTTTTCTATGAAATTACTCTCTGTAATAGTGTTTCTCTTCAACTTAAGGGTCCTACCCTTAGTGATGTAGTGATTAAAAATCCCTCCTACCCCGACGAACATGAAAAAACATGGCCAGTCTTGTATGATGCATTATAATTAACTGGTGATCTTATTTATCAACTGGAAGATAACCCAATGTGACGGTCATTCTCCAAATCCCCTTGGATTTCATACCATCTAATATGATAGAGTAATTCCCCACCAAACTCACTTATTATGATAAAGTGATTGTAAAGTGACCACTCTAGTTAGACCAAGTTGAGGAGTCTCTAAAAAAATAAGAAGATGAAGTGATGAAAATGAGGAGACAAATGGCTAAAGATGACATTACAACCATGTTGTGGACTTTACCCACCCCTTAATACAACATTCGATAGGTATTTTTAGAAGATTTTGTGCTCAAAATCTGCATCAATATATGTAAAACTCTTCGTCACTTGAGATAGAAAGTATTACCCAATGATGAATACTATAGTCACATCAAGGTAATTGAAGGGATGAAACACCAGATTGACATAGAGGATCTCCCATATGCATGAAATCCAATGTTTAAGAAATACAAAGGATCCCTTCAATGCACATGAATCATTGTGTTAAAAAGATGAAAACATATGGTCACAGATACCCCCATATTGTGTTAATATTAGAGGGTGAAACATAGAGAGTTACATTTCACCAAGCTCCCCAACCAGTAAAGCACATCCATGGTTGTATCATTAAATATAATAGCATCAGGTCAGCCCCAAAAAATATAATCTGTTCAGAACCAATGATATGATAAAAAAGGCCTTGAACAACTCTAAAAAATGTCAGTCCATAAGAGATCAGGATATATAGATACCTTTCCATTAGGAATTGAATAATATTGAGAAGTCCTCCTACTTAGGCAAAGTCAATATTTAGATAGCGCAAATATTGAAAATAGTGCAAGGATCTTCAGAATTTGGTGATTCAGGTGTATGCCAAATGATTCACCCAACCAATGTTGAAATGAAATTACATAAAATTAGATGGTAAGTCATAACAGTAGAATCCAAAACAATTTAGGAGAAACCATAGCTCGTAGGGATGAGGGATTTTGTAACCCAACCTTCAAGGATATGAAATCAGGACTGAAGAGTTGTGAAAGTGGAATAAGAATATTCCTAGCCCTTAGGGTTTGAGAATTTTACCTCAATAACCTCCCCCTCATTGGAAATAATTCTTGTCTATATTTGGGGTACAATGTAAAATGATCCTCCAAATTCTTTATATCCTGTGATCTGTTACCCTCACTAAGAATTCACATGACTAAGCTGTCTGGAGGTTCCCTTTGGATTATTATCTTCCAAAGGGCTCCTAGATATCTAGTAAGGAGAGGGAAAAGACTCATGGAGGGCATAGAAAAATGAATTATTATAAATCCATTAATATAACGGTTTTAATTCATTATACATCAGTGAATGTCATTAAAACTACCCCTATAAACACTATAGAATAGAAGGACAATTAATAGGAGGAGATAAAGGAGGATTGTTTGGTTCACAATATGTTACACACTAAAATGATTTATGTATGTGTGCATACCCAGAACCAATTACTCACCCAAAATATATATGTTCCCTCAAACAACATATCCTTACCTCCTCAAAGATCATATAACAAGGAAAATGAAAAGGTAATATTGCACCTTTCCCACCTTCAGAAGGGGATGCATCCCTTATTCTTGATGAAATATTTTCTCATATAGGGAAAGAGATAAAATAATTGAGAACACTCAATGATGAAATACTATAAGTATTCCTTCCTACATGATATTTTATAAAAGAATATCCCCATCTCACACTCTCATTTGGTGTACCTCAAAAAAAAGGTTTTCTATAGAAACTAAAATAGATCTGTAATATCCTCTCAATGTGGGATAAAAAACACAAATATACTTTGATCCCAAAAAAGTAGATCAAGAGTTACCTTCATAGGGTGTACAATCATAATGGGTATATGTGAATCCCTAATATCATGTCCCTATAAGCAACCCAAACAAGATTAAAGAAGTGCGACCACAAATGGCCCTATTTACCACTGCACCTGTTCAATCTCTATCTCAACTAGACATACCCTAAGGGATCATGAACACTATTGTGTCACAAATAGATCAATTAGAATCCATGGTAGAATTAATTGTGCTGATACATCTAGAAAATATTCTTTACCCTGCATGGGTAGATTCGAATCATACACCACCAAACTTTGGGAAACCTACATTTCTAATTATTAATAGCTCGAGAGACCCGAAGTTGTATTTGATTCATTTCAAGACTTTCTATTACCCCATGATGGGGACTTCTTAACAATAGGAGGAAGTTAAAACCATGTTCTTAATAAAATAACTATAGTGAATATCCTTTATATAGTACACTAGTTTTTAGGCTCGGTCAATTGTGGGGTAGGAAGACCTCTGATAGAAGTTTCACTTCCAGCTCTTCTCTAAACTTCAAAATAAAACAATCCTCAACCTCTCAATTTGAAAACAATGGGTGAGTGAAAGGGTATCATATTTCATTTCTTGGTGGAAAGTATTGAAATACTCCTTAAATCTAACACTCCCTCAAGAATAAATTTTCCCATATGTATAGAAAATATTCAAGATGATTTTTTCACACCACTTATCCCAGTGAAATTTATTGTATGGTTTTAGTACCTCTCCATAATCACTCAAATAGTGGAAGAATATATCACTCAGGTTAAATATAAGTCTCGTGTAATTCCATCATCTCATGGAAATAGAATGGGTAAAGAAGGGGTTGTCACTGTTACTCTTAAGAAGACCCATGTACCTATTACCACTCCAAATCATACAGCATATCATGTAGTTCCACCTCATCAGTGCTAGAAACAATGCCTACATCGCTAGGATGGTCAAAGAGATCTGGGGTAAAATTTGGTTGAGGAGATGAGAAACCTGGTATATTCTTTTCAGAGAGACAAAGTCCAAATATAATTCATCTTAGCATTGGAAAAAAACTTGATGATGTTTCCAAAGCCTAAGAAACCCAGCAAGTATAGTGATTAGGATCTCCCAAATTATTTCCCCTTTCATCAAGTTTGGGTACATAACATCTAGTATTTTTTTTAAAAGACAACTGATGTGAGGTTATTTTGTCATGAAAACCGCAATCAATATTTTTCCTATTAAATTGAAGTATAGTCGTGACCACTAGGTTCTCTATCGAGAAGGTTGTAGTTTGAGTTGCAAAACTATCACTTTTTTGTTTTTGTTTTTTTGAATGAAATGAAATTTGTATATTTGATTAAGAGTTTGAAGAAAGAATATAATCTAAAATTCAAGAAAAATCAAGAACAATTTAAAAAATTGACAGAAAACGATATGGGTTTGAAATTCATATTTAATATAGTGGTCGCAGACATGAATAAATATCTTGGACACTCCCCTATTACATGTATAAAAATATTCCTCAGTTTGAATTTATAAATGCACCACAAGGACCCCCAGGTGAACTCTCAAAATTTTACCATACACCATAATTAATTACTTAGAATGATTGTTGTCTCACATATAGAAGTTATTCAGTTATTTGAAGACCTCCAAGTAATAAAACCTAATTGAAACCACTATGCTCAATAGAAAGACCTTGACAAATAATTTTAAATAGATAATTCTATTAATTTAATTTAAACATTGAACAACCATAAAAATTGTTTAATTTATATTCATGAAATAAAGCGACCAGATTCATTCAATGATTTATGTTCAAAAGAAATTCAATTAGATATTAGACAATGTGTTTGCAACATGGAAGAGAGTGTCCACCAGGTTTCACCTTCCACAAAAACTGGGGGCTCAACAACACATTTCATAGGAAGCCACTGACTCCTTCATTAAAGCATCAATGGGCAACATCATCACGATCTCAACCTCCACCGCGGAAAAGATATAGTCTGAATCATTACTTCGGTGTTGGGAGGACCCCCTTGGGTGTGATGTTGCTCCTCTCTGCCTAGAATACTGTTGAAGAGAGTCCAACAGGTGCCTTTTATAGGAACTCCCATCGAAACCTATGACCGAAATCACCTTTTTTTTGTGCATCACCGATTACATGACGTGTACCTAGGTTACACAATGTGTAATACATATCCACTTTCTCCTCCACCTCCAATGAATATTATAAACTAGTTTGACTATTTTAATCACTACATAATGTGTATTAATATTACACATCGTTTACTTTCTTTTCACACTCTATACTTAAGTCACACCAGGTCATATGTGGAAAATTCATTTTGATGAATTCCTGATGTGTAATTGTGTTACATGTCATATAAGCACTCTACTCCATATTTTTTCATCATTGATTCATTTCTCCAAAATCCATTATTGTGCCACTACAAATCACTCGTGGTGTAAAGTGCCCTTTACCTGCAATCCTGGAATATAGCTGACAAATACAAACAGTTAAAAGTCCAGAATTATGACATTTTCACAATTTAGCTGAAATTTTTTTTGTATTCATAAAAAATTAAATTCAGCTACAAATGTTAAATTTTTGGGGTTTAAATAATTTAATTAGACATTCAAAATAGTTTAAAAATTATCTATATCAACACCTTTCAAAATATGGTGCACTATAGGAAAGTGAAGCTAGGAAGGACACCTACTCAAGTAGCACGTGTTTTTGCCACCAATACAGATGAGGGGAGTGAATGATAGGAAGTAACAATAAGGTTATGAAGAATTTCATCAATTAGAATATTATAAAGATGACTAATCAGAATCATTCTATCCTCCTAACACAGTTGAAAGAACCAACTGCGCCTTCAACCACTTCTACCACAACATAGCCGACTCCATCTACAAATCAGTCCTCGAAAATCCAGTCTTCCAAAAAGTGACATAGTCAAAAGAAAAATAATTAAACACATGAAGATGATCATTTTACAAGGAATAAAATTCTTTGAATTTAGTGGATTCATGCCTACAATACCAGAATATTGTGCACTGCCTCGCCAAATGGTACAACCAATGTTAACCCGCCAGACAGTATCTCCATCACATGAGGAGTGGTTTTTCAGGTCTGTTAACAATATCCACATAATGGGTCTGTTCTCAGATGTGGAGCATGATTTTGAGGTAGAATCACCTAAATTTTATTGTGGAACTAGGGGAAGAGTCCATCAGAATAAAAAATATAGGGGAAGATGTGGTCATTGTTGGATTCACTACCCTAACTGCATCCCTTCTCGAACGTCTATGGATCCAAAACTCCTAGGGGAGATCTCCCAAAAGCTTATCAAGAGGAAGAAATTTCCCCCATTAAAGTAAAAGTTTTTCATGACACAATAATCCCAAATTATTGTCTAGAGGATACATTATCTCCTAATCAACATCAGAATGTATGCGAACCTATTTGACCTCATACACTAAGGGTAGAAGACCTTTATCTCCTTCCATGAGGTATGATTCATCCATATAAATTACTTATGTTCCAAAAAAACTTGAAATAGAACATTCCCTTGTTGGGAAGCACAGAAATTTGGATAATGAGTATGATGTTTTGATGAAACTATCCCTAGTTCCAGCCAGGATTTCAATCCAAGATGCTATGTAAATATCAAAAGACCTATGGGAAGAACTCAAAGATTCCTTGCTGAGAATTTAGGAATTTAATGTTGAGGTTTTTGTTTCCGAAATGTATTATGCAGAGAATGATCCTGCAGAAATCCACATAGTCATATCATTCACAGACTAGGATGAGGATTCCACCATATAAGGACACGTCTGACCCTTGTATATATAGGTAAGAATAAATGAAATTAATATTTGTTGATCCTTAATTGAAAATGGATCTAGATTCAATATCATTATAATAAAAAATAATAATAAAATGGGTTTCAAAGAATCTCACTTGTTCCCCTCCACTATAATGTTATAGGTCTATGAAAATAATGAGAAACATAATCTTAGTGAAATAAAACTTAGGATGTAGTTCAGGGATCGCATGCCTAACATAGAATTCATGGTTTCTAGGTATGATACAACCTTTAATGTTCTTCCAAGAAGACCTTAACTACATCAGTATGAGGTTATCCTCTTATAGTACCACCAATTCCTCAAATATTATATCAATGTTAAAATTGCGACATTTCATGGTGAAAAATCACCATTCAAATTTTACGAGTCATAGTATATTGATGATGTATTCTATCAATGGGAAGGGAAGTGATCCATGACTAATGATGTCACTCAAATCAATGCCCTTTAATGGTCTGGATATGATTCCAATTAACCCATTCATCCAACTTAGTAATGATAATGTTTTACCCATCAACAAAATCAAAGAGATGGGTCTGAATTCAGGGACACATCCATCAAATTCTATGATATCAATTATGAAAAATTTGATTGATAGAAATTGAGATATTTTCAACTCTTGGAGAACTAATGAAAGTACATATAAAAATTTATCCATTACGTCTACCAAGAATTAAAAAATTCACGTTCCATCATCTAGCCTAGAAGAATTTGTCATTTCACTAGTTGAAAATGAAAATGGTCATTCTCAGTCCCTCATCTCCTCTTTAGAGTTCTAAAAAGGCCTCAATCCATCAATTCTTCCAGAAATGTTTTCTTCATCTATTGAATGTCCAACTGTCAACTCATCCCCTAACTTTGAGAAACTTTATTCGTCCCCAACTTCACATGAAGAGGCGGAATGGGTGAATAGTGATGTGGGGAATAAGAGGAAGAGCTACGGGATTACCCTCTAGTATTTGAGGAAGGTGTCTCCACCATAATTGATGAAGTTAGAGAAATAAATCTGGGTATAAAGGAAGATCCATGATCCAATTTGATCACTTCAGCCATGAATTTTGATGAAATGTATATATATTATTCCTTATTAAAGAAACACCAGAAAATACTTTCCTAGAGTTACATAGAGATTGTAGGCCTTGATCTTGAAGTGGATATTAACCACATGGTCTTTCTAGAAGACCACTAGGGATACAAACATGCATCCATAAGGACGCATCCAACTCACGCCTCCAAAAATGAGACTAAAGTGGACAAGCTCATCAAGGCCAACATTATCTGAGAGGTATAATATCCCAAATTTCTAACCAATATCTTCCCAGTAATGAAGAAAAATGGGAAAATCATATTTTTCATAAACATTATAGATATAAACTGACACTATCTAAAAGATGACTTCTCGGTTCCAATCACAAAACTTCTGATTGATGTGATAGAGGGTTATCAATCTCTCTCCCACAAGGATAGATATTAATGGTATAAACAAATTCATATGTCCCCAGAATACGAATAATTAACCATCTTCATGGTCCCAAAAGAGTATTCTACTATTAGGTAGTTCCCCTTTTCTTGAAAAGAGCCGGCGCCACACACCAATGTGAAATTATTTTCATATTCAAACACTTTTTGGGGAAGTTTGTTGAATGCTATGTTAACGATCTATTGGTTAAGTACCAACAATTTTTTGAACCCCTCGCTATCATAGATACCATATTTAATAGTCTATGACAACATATACTAAAGGTGAACCCCTTGAAATGTGATTTAATGGTATCCTTTGGAAAGTTTCTTAGATTTTTTATACACCATCACGACATCAAATTTGACCCTGAGAAAAAAATATGATTAGAATGTAATCTCCTCAGAACCATAAATATTTTAGAGTAATTCAAGGAAACAAGGAATACATATGGCACTTCATAGAAAACATTGTAGGCAATTGACTCCCCTTAACCAAACTATTGAAAAAGAAGTTCACATATAAGTTGACTAGTGAATGTTAGGAAGAATTTGAGAACCTCAAGAAATACCTCTTGAGCCCACCATTATTAATGCCACTTATTGAGGGAAATCCACTCATTCTATATGTGATATCCCTAGAGTGATCACTGGGAATGTTTCTTCTGTAAAATAATGATTCTAGGAATTAAAGAAAACTTTATTATCTCAGATGAACCATGATCGATGTTGAGACTCATTATTCATATATTGAGAAGAGATGCATATAATAAATATACATGGTTAAAAGCTGAGTCTCTATCTATTAATCTATGAGGTTCATTTGATATCTCTCAAAAACCCACTCAAATACATCCTCAGTCATCCAATTTTTTAAGGACTTCTGGAATAGTTGGTGGTTATTCTATAGCAGTTTGATATAAAATTTGTACCTCAAAAGTAGTGAAAGGATAGGACTTGGTAGATTTCCTTGAAGAACACCTGTCTATAGAAAACAAATTCATTAAATTTTGAATCTACAGATAAGGATATATTATTATTAATGTTATTCCCTAATCATGGGAAATTTATTTTGGTGGCACATCTAGAAGCCCAACATGGAGAAGAATGGAATACCCTAATCTCAACAAATTCGGGTTTTGGATCATGCTTATCTCTCCAAAAAAATCAGTCTTTCCTTAATCCTTCTTATTATTAGAGGAATTTACCAACAAGGGGGATGAATATTTGGCCCTCATTATAGGCCTAAAATTTCCACTCCAAATATAGGTGGACCACTTATAAATGAAAGGTTATTCAGAGTTGGAAATCAATCATAGAAAAGATGATTACACCATGAGAAAATAACTAATACCCCTATTTGACAATGTTTTAGGGTTAATAGAAAAGTTACCTAGAAATCCAACATTGAATCACATCACGCGATTATATAATTACTTGGAAGATTTATAGGAAAATGCAT
This sequence comes from Viscum album, assembly GCA_963277665.1. Lineage (NCBI taxonomy): Eukaryota > Viridiplantae > Streptophyta > Magnoliopsida > Santalales > Viscaceae > Viscum > Viscum album. The sequence goes on from OY728158.1 coordinate 1,671,654,462, forward strand.
TTACAGCTTTGGAAGATCCAAATAGGGATGAAACAGTCATCAACATTGCCCATCACCGAATGGTCTCACCTTTTGTTCAAGTCAAAATGGAAGTGATCAAAAAATGATCCCTATACCTGAATCGTATGGTCCTACCACTAGTTGGATTCTTCATATCATGGAATACCTTCCATATAAAGTACTCCCACCAGATAAATCTAGGAAAGAGAAAATCTGATGGTGAGCAACCAACTTCACTATTTATGATGTCCCAAATCACCAAAAATTCCCTTATAAATGGGGCTTTTACAAAGTCCTCCTAAGATGTATCTATGGATAAGATACCACTTCTATCATGAATGAAGTATACAATAGATCTTGTGTCACCCACCAGTTGGGTATTAAGATTTCCCATCAAGTCCAAATACTCGGATACTACGTGGCCCAAGTGGCATAAGATTTCACAAAATTATCCAAGAAATGTCATTACAATAATGTTCATTACATATTCATACTCAACCCATGAATTTTATACATACATCCAAATAATCCTAGTCATTTTCCATATTATGAATGTATGTTTTGAGGATATACCCTCCACCTACCTCCAGGAAGCTCAAATAAATCTTAACTACAACTGATTTCTTCTCCAAATGGGATGAGGAATACCCCATGACGAAATCTATCCCAAAATAATTTTCAACTCTGTGAAGGTCAACATCATTACTAGATTTAGTTTCCCTCAAACAATATTCAAATAAAATGGCACCAACTTCTACTTTTTTGAGGTGTAAAAATTATATTATGAGTACAATATAAAATCCAACCATTCATCCCACTATAATGTAATGGATAATGGATAGATATAGGACTTCAACAAGAACCTATAAAACATACAAAAAAATATGGTGGATAAGGATAAGAATTCCAATCCAAATTAACTCTTACTTACTTTATGGGATTATCAAAATAAAACCCATACTACCACACGTACGATCGAATACTCACTGGTATACGAAACAAAATCAGTCCTACCCATTGAGGTTCAATTTCCATTACTCTTCATTCTATTTGTGATCAGATATCCCTGGATGAAAAGTCCCATAAATTATTAGATGAACTGGAGAAATTTGATGAGAAAAAATTGAAAAAATTTCACCACTTAGAGGTCCATCAAAATCGGACAACATGGACCTTTAACTAGACGGTACACCTATACTCATTCCTATAAAGATAACTTTTATTGGCCCTCATAACTCTAATGAGACCAATAATGAACCCTCCATAGCTTGAGTCGAAGTGGTAGGGACCTTACTCAATGAACAGGGCCCACACTAATGAGATTATTCCTTGATTTCGATTAATTGAGATCTTTTCACAACCCCTACTAATGTAATGTTTATAAATAGATACTTTTTCTAATTTAGAAGCAGAATGTTCGTGCTACACGATATTAAACTACAGAGACTCATCATCCTCATCATATAATGATAAATTGCATGACATATTGTTCTATTCATCTTAAAGACAATTAAAAGACACCAATCATCCTCACCATAAGACATTAAACTGAATGGTTAACATCCCTCTCATTTGACACTAAGAAACCCATGATATACCATGAGATAACATAGTCCTAGTGGTCCCTTAAATATGGTCCTCCATCTTAGTTATAAGTCCTAATATCATTCCTATAACCCATCAACATGTCAAGATTATAGCGACCCTATCCTTTTGCACATATTATTACATGATTTTAAACATAATTAACCATCTAATTACAAGCCAAGGATTATAATGTCTAGTGACTTTGGAATATTAGGAACATAATTAAACATTATGAAACCAAAATATTAACATATTTTATTTAATATTAAAAATGAGTTCCTAAGTTCCATTGAGCTCAAACAACTACATAGTATAACCTAGTGAATACATTAACAAAAGGAATGTGCTAAAAATCATAGTAAAGAAATATTCATTGGAATAAATCACAGCACATGGGTTAGAAGGCATAACATGATGTCATAAAGGGAATGAAACATGAATAAACATAAGGAAGAATAAAATGTATAAAATGGGAATATATAATCATGGAATCATATGAATGTGGAAAAAACATATAACATGACCTAAAAATGATTCAAGGATAACTGCCAAGACTATATCACATGGTGGAAAAAGTCCCATAAAGGAATCTAGTTCACTCCCTATCCCAACATGACGTCTCACGATACTGAACATCAAACAATGGATTGGAGTTCTATCTAGTCACACCAATCATAACGTGTTCATGAATATGTCTTCATCATAAAGAATCATACACAAAGAATCAAACATAACATAAGGTTCATTTATAATGATTCTATTGTATTATTAATGTGATTTTATGTGAATATACTATATGACATAATTATAACAAGGGAATTTACCTTGATATAATTTCGGGTTGTTACAGAGATGCCCTCTTGGCCAAACATGAAGAAGAAAGTATGAGAGCCTCCCATGTGGAATTCCCAGTCACATCATTTCCACTCCATGGTGGAACATGGGCCTCATTTATTGGTATGTTCCCAAAATTTATCATGTCTTTATCACATGACATAAAACAAAATGGTTTACGTCCTCATTTCATGATAATTGACTGCACAATATTTTTAAGAACTACATGTGGGTTGATTCTCGTACTATTGAGATATGTAGTGAATACTAGACCATATGTATTAGTCCCATCCATAATTCTAGAAAATTTAAAGTCACCCTTTTATCCTACATTAAAACCTGATCGATGTGGGGAAATATTTTTAAGAACTATGTATGGATAGATTCTTTCTCCAATAAGATATGTAGTGACGCCCGAGTCCAATACCCTGGTCCTACCGAAATATTCCTTTACATGTTAGGTAACTCATGTCTATACCAAAATATGTTAAAATACATGAAAAAAATCGTCATAGAATTATGATAAATTACACCATCTTTCAAGAACTACTTATGGATTGATTCTCATTCCAATGAGATATGTAATGATGCTCGAATCTACAATCTCAGGTCCAAACACAAAAAAAATCCCCACTCCCTGTATATATTTTAAACCATCATGAGGAATTTTCCAAGAACTATGTATGTATTGATTATTTCCATTACATGATACATAGTGATACACATATTTCTATCCTTGGGCCTACCTGCAACATTTCCTCTCTTTCACTTCAGTACATTTTTTTCTTCACTACATGGAATTAAACTACATGGGATTTTAAGAACTATGTATGGATTGATTATCATCCTAATGATATATGTAGTGACATCTAGATCATACCTCATGGACCATTCACCACAAAAATATAAATTCCCTTACCCTTTACTTGTGTTGCACTTATGTCATGGAAGAATCTTTTATCACTTTTTTTCTCACACTGATCATAGATCATTTGGGATATGGAGTTTTAGTAAAGGAGTTATCTACATGAGTAAGGAATATCAATTTGAATCATGGTATTTGTGGTCATGGTTGAAAGAACATAAAAGGAACACCAAGAGTCTGTATCACATGATAATAAATGAAACAATTTCCTCCATAACTATGCGTGTCTTGATTATCATTCCAATGAGATATTTAGTGATGTCTGGATCTTCAATCCTGGACCCAGCAACAATATGATATGGTAAATTCCCCCCACTCCCCTATGTATGAGTTAGATATTCATAAGAGGATCTAATATGGTTTCTTTACCCATGTGTGTGTCTATATTCAAAAAAAACCCTTTTATTTATAGATGAATTCAATCATTATGGGGAATCATTTCTAGAACTACATGAGACTTGATTCTCACTTAAAAATATATGTAGTGACTCTTGGGTCCTATCCCCTAGTCTAGTTGCAATATTCCATTTTTCATGTTGATTCACCTTCATATTTACCACATGACATTAAATTGCATGGATGACATCCTTACCATATGACGTTAGACTACAATTCTAGTGTCTTGGCCACATAACATTAAACTGCATGGTACCTAAAGAATTTCATGTGGATTTATTCTCATTACAGTGTGATACTTAGTGAAACCTAGGTCTCATGTCCAATTCCTAGACACCAGGAAAATAAAAATACTACCTCCCCTATGTACAAAAAAAGATCTATGCATGAGATGTTTATTTGGGTCCCCTCATTAGGGGGTCCACCAAGGAAACATGGAATCCCCTCCCCCACATATGAGTTAGATCTATGTAATGGTCTCTACAAATCATGGAAAAAATCAGTCCAATTGATTCATTTATGCTCATATATCACATGACAGAATCCCAATCTTGGATACATTAGGATCTTTAAATTCTTCCTCCAATATATGGTGATTGAATGTATGATACCTGAGTACCCCTTTAATTTAATATGTTGTAACATGCCCCGATTGGATATTCATAGAGTCACCCACAAAAATTGGTTTTTTCAGCTAAAAGATTCCATTATTTTACAATATAGTAACATGTCCCAATCAGAATTGCATAATGTATCCCACAAAATGGGGTTTTCAACCAGTGGTAACTTCTTCATCTGAAGAATCCTCTTTTGTCATCATAATATTTGACAAAATTATGTTTGGGCCCACGCTTCAAATCAGTCCATGGCCATCCCTCGCATATTTGAACCATATCATTTCTCCCAATTTGAGAACCCCCAAGACCATGGTTTAAAATTTTCTTCTTTATGTATGAATTATGATAGAACAAATTTGGTCTGATAAGCCACATACAACCTGTTGTTTCCAAAATGTTGTGGTCCTAGTCATATGACCTAAAACTACTTTCATCATATTTCCCATGATTGGGTCAGACTTATCTAGGGAACCTATTCCCTCAATTATTTGGTAATTTTGATTGGAAAGTACCCTTTTGTATTCAGGTATATTCCTTCCAAAAAACCAAACTCTTTGTCCTGGGATATCCGAATCTCCATAAAATTATTTCATCCATCCGTAATATAATGTCATAATTATTGAGAATTACATTTCTTAAATATATTGTAACATGTCCCTATTTACTTTTCATAAATCTCCCACATAAATAACTATTATCCATAGGATGATACTATTTGACTCTGCAGTAACATGCCCTAGTTTGTTTTGAATAAAGCATCCAACAAAATGAGTTTGTCAACCCGTGGTAAATTAATCCTCTGGAGATAAATCCACTATAACCACAATAAATTTTTCCCATAACACTATTTAGATACAATAATCCCCAGGTTAGATATTTCATCACTATTCTCCTCATACACGAAAATAATGGCACATTCCTAGACAGGTTACCAGGAAAGGGGATAATTATTAACCATTAAATTAAAGCTAAAGACCATAAATTATGTCCATATAATGTCTTTGATGTATGAAATTAAACTGTATAGAACAATTTCCTTGATATATTAAATTAAACTACATAGAATAATTTCCTTTCTGTTCGACATTAAACTACATAGCATAACATCATATTCATAGGATGTAAACTGTACACAAAATTCCTTGTCTTAAGATGTTAAATTGTATGGTAAATGTCCTGGTCTCATGAAATTAAACTGTAGGATGCTTCATCCCTTTTCAGGAAGTGGAATTCCACCCTAATATAATTCATTTAACAAAATAGAAACTCCTTTACACAAATCAAACTCATGTAATAGAAGTTTCCCATTCCTATAAAATGCCAATACAAACTCTCCCTTCATTCTCATACATCTTCCTTTGAAAAAACACCCAACTTGGTCTTGATAAATACAAATCATAATAAAATTCATGTAGATATTAGAAATATAATGACATAATTTTCGAGAAATATTGTTTCTGACTATGTTGTAACATTCCCTTATTGGATTTTCTTATGTTTCCCACCAAATTTCAGGGCCTTCCAGCCATAGGATGCCTCTATTTTATTATTCAATAACACACCTAACATGACAAAATTATATGTATATTTTTATTCAAATTTCAATAGTTTTGAGTGTGTTAAATGACAAAACCCATGGATTTAAATGTTTTATTAAATAATGGAAAATTTTAATTATATAATTAAAATGGTCTAAAATTTGAAAATTTCATAATTCTAGATTTTTCATAAATTTTAATAACTTTGATATTTTTATCATAAATTTTAAAATATTGATCCAATTTGAGTGATTTTTTTGTAGGATTACTTTATTTTTAGGCTTAAAATTATTCTTCTAGATCATAATTTTTTTGAATATAAAAAGGCCTTAAAAATAAATCAATTTGAAACATTTTTATTGATGACAACGTGGACCCCAACGTAGTAATTGAGTCATAAATCTTTCTACACACCGCCAATTAAAACGATTCCTTCTGGATTTAAAATATAAGTAAATAACGCATTTTAACATATAATATCATGGAGATATTACATAATTAATACAACCATTGGATGCTTGTAAATTTTTGAAGATTTCGGAAACATTCTTACAGAAAGAGTATGACTCGTTATTTGTGTCATAAATTCCTCTATCAGTGTCCAATTACATAAAACGTTTCATGGTCAATAGAAAAATTAATCACAAGAACATTGAAGAAGAAAAATTTCTCATATTATGTCATTAAAGGGGTAAACCAGTGGAAAAAATTTCAGTGGATAGAATCTTGAGGATATCTTAGAGGGAGATTTGGAAGATCGTGATTTTCAATACCGAATGATGGAACCCCCTTGGATTATATATAGAGGAGTTCACCCATATTGAAGGATATTTATTGATGCCCTGATGAAGGAATCCACCGTGGAGGAGGTTGATCTATTACATGTCCCTATTTTCATTTTTATTTCTTTTGTTTTTATTTCTGTTTTACTTTTAATTAAATTTTAATTTTATTTTTTAGTTAATTAATTAAATTACATGCATTTTTTTATTAAAGTGTGATAACTATCATTTATTTTATTATTATTAATTTTATTCTTATTTATACTTAATTATATTTTTAATTTTCTTCTTTGAATTATAATAATAATAATTTGTATTAGTATTACTATTATTTTGACATTCAATTTTATTTTTTCTTTACTTTTTTATATTATTATTATTTTCCTCCCCTTAAATTTGATTTTCTTCTCTCTCTATCACTCTATCTCTCATCCTAATAATATTTTATTTTCTTCTTTTATTTTATTTCTATCATCATCATTCTTCTTTTCATTTTTGTTCTCATTCCATTTCTTCTTCTCCTTTTTTTTAATTTTTATTCTCATTATATTATTTTAATTTTATTCTATTCTTATTATCTTTCATATTTACACTATTATGATATATTACCCTAAACAATGAAGGTTTAACTGAATGTATGTATTAGGGGGAGTTAAATATGTTCTTTAATTTTCTTGAAAATTTATTTTATGTTTTTATGTATATTTGAGTAGCATGCATGGGTGAGGGGAATTTCTGTGATGTGGACCGCCCCCAATGACATGAAAATCAATATATTTATATTATTTTATTTAATATATTTTTTCTTTCCCCATTGGTTATTTATTTACATGTTTGATTTGATCTAATAAATGGATGAAACCATATCAACAGAGTCAGTTCCTTGAATATGGAACATCCTAGACTAAGGTGTGTCATCAAAATTGATTAAACAGTGAGGTGGAATTGAAAGTGCTTAGGCATACAATGATTTCCAAAATTTTTAATGAAATAATATTAGTTCATAAATGATATTTCATGTTTTTATTATCAAACCAAAATGAAACACATAAAATAAGAATAATGATTCAACCCCAAAAACTAATCCCAAATCAAAGTCCTTTCTCTCCAAAATTTCATTTTGTTTATAAATGCATGCTCGTATAAATTAGAATTTTCATTTTTCCTGTCATTAATCAAAAAACCCCCAAAAATATGTGTCATTAGTTTCATAAATTAATAAAAAAAAGAGTTATTTTAATTTATATAAAAGAATTAAGTGAAGAAACTAAAAATATCTTCATGTGAGATGACCCTTGTCAGCCTCTCTGTTGCATTAAGAAAAAATAATTTTCTTTTTTCCATTCCCCATGATAGGCATGAATCAAAACTAGTGTCATTTCCATGGATCAAATCAATGGTTCATTCAATTTTATATTTTTTTATTTTATATAGATTTTAATTGATTTTATAAAGAGAAAACTAAAAGAAAATAATGATGTTTTCAAATGATAATTTTTTCAACTCATGGAACAATCACTCTAACGTGAAAACACCAGTGTTTCTAAATGATGAGAGGCAGATCTCCTATAAAAGATTAATAAACTCATTAACATGGAAAATATTATAATAAATGGGAATAAAACTGATATTTAATTTTAGGAACTAGAAGATATGGTTGATAAAGTCCAAATAGATAATTATGGACTGAAGGCCAAGAAGGAAGTGCCAACAGAGCTACCCAATTTAACTGAAGACATCAAATAGGTTGAGGCCCAACTTGAGGAGTACCCACATCCTAACTTTATAAAGATCCAAATACAAAAAATACCATATTGATCTAGAGTGGATTCATGATGAGGAAAACTTAATCACTGAGATAACTATGGGAGATCAAAAATATCTGGATGACTTATGGAATTAGTATGAGGTAAAAATTGATCTCCCCGCTATATACCAAGTAGAAGATCTGGTTCCATTAAATTTTACAATAACCATGAAAGATGATTAATTTATCCCAATTATGCAATTTGATGAAAATATAGAGGAGTCTATATACCTACCTCTGCTTTCCACCATCCAACACCAAGAGGGACTCACCACTAAGGTAGTGATAGAAGCAGAACCAAATCACAGAGAAGATATTTCTTTGAAATCCTTCTCTTTGGGTTTTATTTAATATGAATTGAGTATCACTTCTTATTAATTTTCATTTTCATATTTTTTTATTTTTCAATGCCTTATATGATGATGAAGAAATTGGAATTGTAGCTGTTCGGGAACAAATGAAGCTCCTAGATTTCATTGAACATACATTTGAGAATCCCCATCAGGAAATCCAAGTTGTTGAGCCTAATGAAATCAGAAAATAGGAACATCTAATTGATGGTGGTAAATTTCTTATTAAAAATTAAAATTTTATTCACATAAAAATAGAAGTTTACTTATCCTTTGAACATTCAATTCATACAGTCTATTTGAAACCAATAAAGGACAAGAAGGAGGTTGCATGAGTAGAAAACAAGAATGATGGTGACTCATAATTCATCCTTACCCCACTATGCATGGTATACCAAATTTGTAAGGGGGAGGTATTTTCATTAGTTTATCCATGGATCATTTCTCACCAAGAAGGATGAAGAACAAATTGGGAATAGCCACATGTGGTGGATAAAATAAAAGAACCTCAATCCACCATTATACATTGGATAATATCTAAAAATACCCTTTAGAGAAATTAAAAATGAAAGGCCCACTTGGGGGATCATACCAAAACTTATACTTTTAAACTTTATTTCTAGTAATTTTAATTTCAATTTTAATTTCTTAAGAAGTAGTCCTGCATGCAACCCACTCCAGCATATCTTTTTAACATTTAATGACTTAATCCTTATACATAATTGAGAAATTATATTTTTATAGTTTAATAATGGAATATAAGATTTTTATTTTGTGGAATATAAGACTAAACATAATGGTAAATAGAGTTCACTTTTGATCTTTTAAATTTTAATATGCTTATATTTTTTACCAAAACGTGTTTGAGATTTAAAGTTGAAATTAAATGCCCATTATTGAACTATTATTTACTTGAACAATCTATAAGATATTAGTTTCTTAGGATTAATATGATTAAATTTTTTATATTTCAAAGTTAATGAAATAGAATTATAAAAAATGGATAAAAGGATGATTAAAGTGAATCATGGATATTCAAATGAGTACTCATGATTTGAAGTAATTAATTGATTCATGTAAATGAAATTTTCCACCCATTTTTCAAGATTTGAATTTATGAAATTCATGTGAATTGATTTTGTCATTATTAATTATGTATCGAGTAATTATCCAATATCATATTCCCATTCCTGAGAGGATTTCTAGAACAATTGCTTCCTACATTTTCTGGAAAATATTTCTTGAGTGATATTTGGACATGCCACTAGATATAACATACATTTGAACTTGTCAAAGATATTAATATGAAAAAATTGTAGGTTCCAAGCGCAGTGGAAGTGCATTGGTGGGTTTTCCCAACATTAATTTTAGCGTTAAAAAATGTTCGATCTGAGATCTAACATGATAATAAAACTCCGGATCCTCGGAATAGGAATAAGAACGAAAATAAAGAGAAGGGTACTAGAACCATTGAGAGGATCATCATATGTTGGTTATAATTAATTTAATTATTTGAAAAAAATTACATTCATGGAATTATTTCTTTGTTGATGTTTCTCGGGTACATTTTTATGGGATTCTTCATTTCGTCGTAGAAGCCAAGTGTAGACTTCCTCTTGCAGTGATCCACACGTGCACCACATATCACTTGATGTCACCAAAGGAATCTCTTGGTGCTAGAATGGATAAGCCTTTGCTTTCATTTTCCACCTTAGATTGCCTTGATCCAGTGGAGGGGGATCTCTCTCAGTCTTGAGAGCGTTTGTGGAGGAAGGAGATCTCTCAGCCTTGAGAGAATTTTCCAGAATTTATTTGCACAATGATTCTTTGAAAAGTTTTGGGGTTGTGAGGGTATTTATAATCGAGCTTGAGGTTATAGAGTTATGACAATAAATACACAGGTCACGTGTTTTATTTATATAATTAACTCTTATTGTTAACCCCCATGTCAAATCATTAATTCCTTGACATGTTCCCATGCTGATTATAATAAATATCACTAAATAAAACAATATTATTTCATCAAAATCCCGACTAAAAAAATACACCGTGTGTAATCAATAATACATGGAGTGTACTTGTTTTTCATTTCCTTTATTTCCTCCACAACATTTATTAGACCTTGAATAATGGATATTTATTTATGAAATAAATGTAACTGCATTACTCTCTAATAAATATATATTATTCCACCCACAATATATTCTCTTTAATAACTAGAGTGGAAATAAATGCGATTAGGAATCCTTAAATAATTATTAAATAATATTCAAGAATAATCTTTATTTAACTTGTTAAATTAATATTTAACTGAGATACATGGATACACTTATTGTGTCACCCTCTAGGCCTCTTTCTCAATGCCATTAGGCGGAGCCTACCTAAAGTCCAAGGTTAGAATCCAGCAACACTCCAAGGCACCCATAGAGAAAGACATTGACACCTAAATGACATGTCACCTCCTACGAATGCTTACAGTGTAATATAATCCCTTTGTCACAATATCTCAAATCAAGCGGGCTGCATGCTAGTGCCACCAACCCATGTGCTCGATTATTCTTTCTTTGACTTCCCAGAATTGAACTCACCCATTCCTTAACATGGACATGGATTTATTTAGGCTATATCAATTCCATAAAATGGAAAGAGATATCTACTTCCAATATAGAACAAAAGGTACAAATCATTTCTCGCATTATCTATTAATGAATTATCACTCATGATGCACCCAACATATCCTAACTCACTATGAACTATGTGTCATCACATTTTTCATCAATACATATAAGTGTATGAGTTTTAATACCCATTAATAATAATCTTAATGTTTAAGGACCAATACACACGTCCGTAGATAGGAACATCCAATGACACTATGAAATGTGGATTTCCTACTGGTGGGTCTCATTCTCATAATATCCTCTTAGACATTACCAAGGGCGCACACCAAAAGAAGGTGCCTCAAAGTTTTATGATTCCTCACCCCTAATGGCCTGTATTATTTTTGTCCCTCAAATAAAATCATCCAGCCATAGAACATATATTCAAGAACAGTGTTATGGCACTTCTAGGTTCTCATTATAGCAGGGATCAGCTATGACCTGTTAATGCAACATCTATCCTTGAGACAGTATCACATGCATTGTCATGCAGAAGAACAATCAATATGTGACAAGGTGTTTATTTAATTAATAAAGTAAAAAAGTAATTGGTTCTAGGACACCAACTCTAACATAATCCCACTGGACTAGAACCAACTCCTAACAAATTTTAACTCACTAGCTCTCACATGATATTCATACTTCTATTGAGAAAGGCCTTTACTCCTGGGGTCCACCACGTTCTCTTCCGTGGACACTCTACTCACTGCAATTTCAACCCTTTGATAGAAATACATCAAGAGGTTATACTTTTGGAGTACGTGATTTGTCAGTTGATATGACCTTGGATCTTTTGCAAGAGCCACAACTGCAGTATTATCACAATACAACGTGATAGGATATTTACTGTTAGGAACCACATCAATCTCTTGGACAAAGTTCTGAATCCAGACAGCTTCATTGGCTGCATCAGAAGTTTTTATATAGTCAGTATCCACTATAGAATCGGTGACTACATGCTACTTTGAACTCTTCAATCTTACAACTCCTCTATTGAGACAAAAAAGATATCTAGATTGTGACTTCATATCGTTCTGATATGTCTTAAAACTTGCATCATCATACCCTCTAATGAAAAGCTCCTAATCTCCTCCATACACTAGGAACAAATCCTTAGTTCTTCTTAGATACTTAAGGATAGTCTTAACAGTAGTACAGTGTTGTTCTCCTGGATCTACTTGATATCTTCCTACCATGCTCAGTGCATAGGCAACATCAAGCCTGGTACATAACATGACATTCATGATGGATCCTATAGTTGAAGTGTATGAGATCATACTCATTCTATATTTTTCCTGTTGTGTCTGGGGACACATTTTCTTATAAATATGTAAGCCATGTGACACTGGAACTAATCCCCTCTTCGATTGTTCCATACTAAATATCTTTTGTATCTGGTCAATGTATGTACCCTGACATATTCCAAGAAGCCTCTTGGATCTATCACAAATGATCTTTATCCCTAGAATGTAGGAAGCTTCAACCAAGTCCTTCATAGAGAAACACTTGTTCAACTAGTCCTTAATTGACTGTAAGAATGGTATATCGTTTCCAATAAGCAATATGTCATCAAAATATATGACTTGGATAATGATCGCATTCCCATTAAACCACTTATAAACACATGGCTAACATTTATTTTTAATGAAACCAAATTCCTTTACGGATTCATCAAATCGAATGTTCCATTACTTGGATGATTTCTTTAATCCAAAAATGTATTTCTACAACTTGAAAACCCATTTGGATTCACCTGGTGTCACAAATCCTTCTAGTTGTGTTATATAGACATCTAACTGAAGGTTCACGTTAAGGAATGTTGTTTTGACATCCATTTTAGAAATTTCAATGTCATGGTAAGATGATATGGAAAGTATGATTCTTATGGATTTAAACATGGCAACTGGTGAGAAGGTTTCATCATAGTCAATTCCTTAACATTGTATGAATACATTATCCACTATACTTGCTTTATAGGTTCAAACTTGAACTTCCATGTACAGTTTTCTATTTAATACCCATTTGCATCAAACATGCTTTACATTAACTGGCTCATTGACCAGAACTCAAACATGGTTCTAATACATAGAATCCATCTCAGAATTCATAGCTTCCATCCATCTGCAGCTTTTAATTTTTCTACTACTTCCTTGAAGGAGATAGGTTCATCATTTTCCAATAATTATGATTCCCCATCCTCGGTGACTAGAAAACCAAATCTCTCTGGTTCCCATACCTCTCTTGAGCTCCTACATAGTATTTTTGTTTCTAGAAATTCTTCCAAGGGGACCTATAGAACTTGTTCCTATACCAACTCTGGTATATCTTGAGCATCAACTTCATTGAAGTCAATCTTGCTCCCACTATCCTTTTTGAGGATGTTCTCCCTCTGAAGAAAAAAAGCTTGTCTAGAGATAGTAACTTTCTTGTCTTGAGGGTTATATGGGTAATATCCTTTCTTTTCCTTGGGATATCCAATAAAGATACACCTTGTGCCTCGGGGTGCTAGTTTGTTTCCTGAGATGTCCATAACAAGTGCGTCTCATCCCCAAACATGTGTATGCAAAAAAAGGGGTTGCTTTACATTCCATAACTCGGAGGGAATTCCATTTTTCACCTTATATGGTACTCGGTTTAATGTGTATGCTACAGTTTGTAATTCATATCCCTAAAAGGATGATGGAAGATACGCATGACTCATCATCAACCTCACCATATTCAATAAGGTGTTGTTCCTCCTTTAACTAACACAATTCCACTGTGGTGTATAAGGAGGAGTGAGTTGAGATAGAATCACACACTCCCATAGAAGATCGATGAACTCTTGGTTCAGATATTCTCCACCTCGATCCTATTGAAGTTTCTTTATCATCATACCAAGCTAATTCTCTACTTCATTCTTGAATTCCTTAAATTTCTCTATGGACTCTGACTTATAACTCATTAAGTAGACATATCCATATCTACTTAAATCATCAGTAAAAGAAATGAAGTATGAATATCCACCTCTAGCTTCAACTGGAAATGGTCCACACACATTTTTGTGCACCAATCATAGAAGCTTTGTGGCCCTTTCAACCTGTCCACCGAAAGGAGGCTTTGTCAATTTACCTTGTAAACAAGCATGACATCTATCAAGTTTTTTTAGCTTATTAGAGTCTAAATATCCATCTTGGCAGAGCTTTGGCATGTGATTCTCGTTTACATGACTGAGATGGTGATGACACGACTGGGTGACGTATGAGTCATGTGAGTTTGTTTCGTTATCAATTGCCAACACTTGGATTTTTTAATTTAATACATAAAAACCATTATTTAAACGAGCTATACCATAACATACATTTTTCTTATAAAAGATGCAACCCTTATTTCCAAACGTGAAAATAAATCCATCCATATCCAAAAAAGATACCAAAATTATGTTCTTGGTAACATTAGGCACATAATAACAGTTATTTAAAACCAAAATCATCCCAGTCAGCAATGAGAGGTGGTAATCACCAATAGCCAACACAACCAGCCTTACGCCATTGGAAGCTCGAAGATCCACCTCTTTTCTGTAAATTTTTCTAAATCTACTTGGTTCCTAAATTTGAATATAGATGTGATCCCCACAAGATGTATCTAATACCCAATATGTTGAAATAGAAAGATTACACATGTCAATGAACACACCTTTAGTGTCCCCATGCTACTAGGTGTAGTTCCTCTTCCAGTGGCCTTACTTTCCATATGCAAAACATACTGCCTCCCATTCCTTACCCTACCTCTTGATCTTCTACTTCTTGGAGGGATGACGCTCGGGGATTAAAACCTTTTATAATTCTTTGGCCCTTTTACCTTGTCCTTCCTTTTCTTATTCACCATAAAGACTACGGGTTTGTCACACCCCATGTCCTTATCTACCTTGAGAATCAAGGTCAGAAGTTCTGATAGACTATTCTTATTATTTCTCATGTTTTAGTTGATAATAAATATTGGGAAGGTCTTGGGAAGTGTTGATAGGATGAGATATGTACACATCTCATCTGGAAATTTAATCCCTAAGATGTCTAAGCGTTCAATGTAGCCAATAAGCTTGACTATATGAGTCCCAGCTAGCTCAGACTCTCCTATATTAGTTGTAAACAAAGTGTTGGAGATCTCATATCTCTCTTGTCTCGCCTTCTCTTAGTAGAGATCCTTAAGGTGAGACATCATACTATACATGTCCAGGTTTTCATGTTGCTTAAAGATCTCATTAGACATGGCCGATAGCATGAAACATTGGACATATATGGAATCATCCATATGTTTCACATAGAGATATATTTCCTCATCACTAGCCTCTTTTAAAGGTAAAACTGGAACAGGCTCTTCCAGCACATACAATTTCCTTTCATGGCGAAGGATGACGCGTAAACGTCTCTGCCACTCTTGGAAATTGGTTCCAGTGAAAAGGTTTTCCATCTCAAGTATGGTCCACAATGATATGTTTGAAGTCATTTTTCTTTCCATTTCTAAAAATTAAGATGATCAAAGTTTTAGTACTTTATTACAAAACTCATACAAATAAATAAATTAATACTTATTAGTCTCCCACTATTTTATCGAAATCCAATAATTGACTTTGGAATATTCTGTTTCCTGAATATTCTAGTAGAATTAATCCATATTTCCCTTCTCATTACCCCAACAAGGGTTGGTGATGCTACTTGAAGGGTTTTAGGTAGGCATTCCAAATTCCAACTGCATTAACTCGCTGCTCCTTGATCTGCTGAGTGGACTCCCCAATCCTGAAATCCTTTTATTTTGGATTTCCTCAACCTTAACCTCTTGGTCACACCAAGTCCTACTGTGGTAGTCAACCCTTGATTTGAACCAATTCAATTGAACCCAAAACCTTTAATTAGAATTACCTAATAATTTAAAGCACTCCAACTAGGTTTGGTCAAGTACTTTGAACTATGGTTCGATTCTAACCAAGATTATAGAAGGCCATACCGACTTAATATTTCTTTGAGGGATTTTATCCTTATACATAAATGGCCAATTTATTATTTTTTATTAAATTCTTGTTAATATTAAGTGGGATATACTTTAGTGATTAACCATGTAAAAGATAATATTTACACATAATCCGGTCTTATTTTAGTTTCATCTTGCATGCTTGTTTAATTCATTAATTGCGTGATCATGACAACACACCCACAATAAATAAAACATGAAACTGATAGAAATAAAATTAAAGGTATGATCATGAGCTTGTTCTATTGGAGATTTTATCTAGTAGTTGATAAACTAACCAAAGACCTAGGGGGAAACACCTTGAACCTTTCAGGTTCGTGTTTACAGCGTTCCCCCTATCCACCATTGTATCTCCTAGGACTTGTTTCGGCTTTGCTCCTAACTTGAGATGCATCCATTATATTTTGAGATCCATCCATTACATATGAATTTAGCTCACACGAAGGTGAGGGGTAAAAATGAGATTTTACATAAAAGAAACCTTGGGTGCGTATGCCCTATATATTAATGAGGAGAAGGCTCGCGGGCCAAAATTTTTTATTTAAACAAATAAATTAAAAGAAACCATTCACATAAAAAGGACTTGGTGTATCTCATGATCATCCAAACATGAAACAATATTTACGCATAAATAAAACTAAAATTCAATTCTCTATTCGTTCTTGCTTAAGGTAAATCATGCTCGAGTCAATTAATTATCTTTAATTAATCAATCATTTTATCTTAAACCCTTTTATGAATTTCCTTGAGATTCTCATCCATCATAATTTTAAACTTTTAAATTCATTTATAATTATCTTTGTACGTAACTTGTACCTTGCAGGCAACCTGGTGAATTCCCATTCATTACACAGATGTTAAATTAAACACATATATATAAAACACCTATCACATGTTGTGCCTCAAAATTACATCTTCACTATGGTACACATATCAAGGGTTTTTATAATATATTAATAAATTTTAATAAATATATGTAATTTGGATGAGTACACGGAATGTAGTTCTGACTACATGGCTCGTACTTTTGTTCACCATCCATCCTAAGTACACACCTGGTGACATGGCATGGAGATGTACTTCAGAAATTTTCGGAGTAAAAGACATGTTCAGTGGGACACACACCGTGTAGTATCCGTGTTACATGGTTCCTTACCATGGCCATGGATTTATTTAGGATATATAAATTCCATAAAGGACCTGAGATATCTACTTCCTTTATAGAGCAGAATGGATAAATCCTTTCTTGCATTATCTATTAATGCAGTATCACTCGTGACACACCAAACATATCCTACCTCGCTGCGAACAATGTGTCATCAAAGTTTTTGTCAATACTTCTAAGTGCACGAGTTGTAATACGCATTAATAATAATCATAAAGACTAAGGACCAATACACAAAGCCTCAGATATGAACATCCAATGACACTATTAAATTTGGATTTCTTACTGGCGGGTCTCATTATCATAATATATTCGGAGATATTACCAAGGGCGCACACCATGAGAAGGTGCCTCAAAGTAGTAAGAGTCCTCACCCCTATGGTCTTGTATTATTTGTGTGCCTCAAATAACATCATCCGGCCATAGAATACATATTCAAGAATAGTGTTAAAGAACTTTTGGGTTCTCATCATAGCCCGGATCCGCTATGACCCTTTAATGCAATAACTATCCTTGGGACATTATCACATGCATTTTCATGTAGAAGAATAGTCAAGATGTTATAAGGTGATTATTTAAAGAATAAAGAACAAATTAGTACGTTATAGGCCCCCAAATCCAACATACTCCCACTTGGACTAAAGCCAACTGCTAAAAACTTTTAACCCACTAGCTCTGACATGATATTCATGCTTTTACTGAGATAGGACTTTAGTCATGGGGTCTTCCATGTTCTCTTCTGTGGACACTCTGCTCACTGAAACTTCACCCCTTTGATAGAAATCCCCCATGATATGATACTTTCATAGTATGTGCTTTTTATGTTGATGTGACCTTCATTCTTTTTCAAGATCCACCACTGCAGTATTTGTTGAGATGGTATGTGAGTATGATATACTCTATAATACCAAATGTAGGATCAAAATAAGAGAGATACTGTATGGAGTATCTAATGATTCTCAAAATTCAAGAGGGGGGGGGGTGAATTGTTTACTTTTAAAAATTCATTTGGAACTTTTAAAGATGATTATGTTTAATAAGGTTAAACAAGGTAATTCACAAACAAAACCTCTAGTTCTACACACTTTCTTGATTCCAGAAATATGATTCTGAGAATGTGAATTCAGAAATATGGTTACAGAAAGTGAAACTTAATGAATGTTTACAAGAATAAATATTCTTCCTTAAAGCGTATATAATCTTACTAAAGCAGAGTACAAATATAAAGAAGTATAAGATAGTTATACTTTCCTCAACAATAAAAATGCAGTAGAAAAACTTGTAACAAAACAGGTAATAGTAGTAAGTCTTTTAGCCCAAAGAGAAGGGTATCCAACAACCTTGGATAAAGGTCCCTTGATTTAAACATTCAAGAAAGTCTATCTTACCCACACCAGCGTAATCCCTCGATACGAAGATCAGAGTCTGTCTTGTTATCCCTATAAGCCCTCAACTTTAAGGTAGTCGGAACCTCTGTCTTCCTCAACAAGGAAGTCCTCAACTTAAAGGTAGCTGACACCACTGTTTACCTATCCCCGGAAGCCCTAATGTACTCATCAACATTCAGAGTCAGCCAAAGTAGATCTGAACAAGAAGTCTAGTACGCACAAAGCATTAAGGTATCTCTCTCTAGAAATTACTTCAGCAGTATGTAATCTCTAGATTTACAAACTTGTTTTGGGATCTTTCAATAGAGATCCTATTTATATGAATGGATTCAATTGTTGGCTCCCTCCTCCAACGATCATATTTTTCCTTGAATTTTGGAGGGACCTGTACATGTGTCACTCAAACAAAAGTTAGTTATTAACTGAAAGCATGGAATCATTTTACAACAAAACAAGTGTAGGAAAAATATTGTTACATAACTAAAATCCAATATTCTGAATATATGGGAATATGAAAGTTTGGAGTCTAACCAAAAATGAATTCGGAGTCTATAATACAAAGATATTAAGATTCTATATTCTAGGAATTTGGAACCTGAATTCTATAGATTTTTTGAGTCTGAATTTCATTGAAATTTGGAATCGGGATTCACAAGAATTCGGAACCAGAACTTACAAAGTTCAGAATCAGAGTTCATGAGAATTCAGACTCAGAGCTCATAAGAGTTTGGATTCTGAATTCAGAGAACTCGGAGTCAGAACCTAGAAAAGTTCATATCCAGAATTCATATTTAGAATTTGAAGTCATAACTTCGAAGAGTTTGTATCCATAATTCGTAATTAGAATTCAAAGTCAGAACTCAGAAGAGTTCGTATCCAGAATTCCTAATCAGAATTCAGAGTCTGAGAAGAGTTCATATCTAGAATTCATAATCAGAATTCAGAGTCAGAACTCAAGAAGAGTTCGTAACCAGAATTTGTATACAGAATTTAGAATCAGAACTTCAGAAGAGTTCATAACCAAAATTCGTAATTAGAATTCGGATTCTAAAACAGAATGCTTCATATCTAGGTATTCATAAGATTCCATGGATTTAGTTTCAAACTGAATTTTACACTTAGAAAAATTATGATATGTATAGTGATACATTGTAAGGATAAATTTCCTTGGGGAAGGAAAATTTTATTTATAGAAGTAAAACACAGGGTAAAAAGGGATTTGCCTTGAGATAAGGTGTTTGTGATTTTCAAAATAACAGGAATGGTAAAGTCATAAGGAAACCATAATGACTCAAAAATCTTCCCATGTATGAAGGAATGGAAAAGTCATAATAAAAAATTTATTGAATAAAAAATCTCCCCCTTTTTGGAAAGCACTAACATCCTTACGAAAAATAATAAAAGGACTTAAAAAATATTTTTTTAGACTTTTCAAATAAAACTTATCTCCCTTTTTACATTGGAAAAGATGAATACGAATAACTCTACCTTAGGCTTTGGAACACTAAGGATCATATTCTAGATTTTCGGAATGAAAATTTTAATTATCTTGAGTATGGAAATCTTCATAATGGAAAATTACTTCTTAGATAAACTCCCCCTTACTTAGGGATATTTCTTCTTTAATTGTAATTATTTTTCCTTTCTCACCCTTTTTTATTTTCAAAATTAAATTTAGGGAATGGAAAAGAAATATGGTACCTGAAATATTAGTACAAACATCCATGAAAAACAAGTAGCCACAATATTATTAAGATTGGAAGAATTTTCACAAGAAAAAATTGATACAACAAAATATCATATTTGGATCTATTTTGCTTATTTTTCCTTGGTTATCAGCTTCTTCACGATGGTTTTCAGCTTCTTTATCTCTTTGTGATCCTCCTCTGCTTTCTTCTCTATGGATTTGATCCTATCATCATGAGCCTTCAGAGCCTCTGCTTGGTCCTTCAGCAAGTCATCTTTCTTCACTAGCTTTTCTTGAATCTCAATCCGGAGATCCCTTTCTGTTTTTTAACTTTGGACAACATAATTCTACTTCCCATTCAGATCTTTGATATCCTGAATCCAAGAATTCTGCTCAATGTTTAGATTTTCCTTAAATCTAGTTGTGAGATCCTTTATTTTGTTTTCTTGAGTGTCAAAGTAATACTTAACATCATTTTGAAAGTCATCAAGCTCTGTTAAATCTCCGACTATATTCTTTGACCAGCTCAACATTTTCTTGCAAGATTTTCTATGGGCTTCATAGTTGATAAAGAAATTCTTGTGTTCGACCTCAATCTTTATGAAGATATCCATCACCATGGATACAAAGTCTGATTTATGATTAATGCTATGCTAGAGCATTTGGAATCTAGAGTTGACTGTTGGAATGATCAGAATGGTGTCCACTATCTTCTTCAGGGTCTGAATGAAAAAATCATGTCGTAGTGTTGATGACTCTGAATCTGACACTCTTCTAGGTTGTGGTTCTTCCTCTATCTCGAAAAGATTCCTCTTATAAGATCCTCCATATTCCTTCTTCCATATAATTTCTTTGGTTGGGGTATCAACAACCACTTGTTTCCCCTTGTTGGTTTTTGGAATATCTTCTTCATCTAAAGATTCCTACTCACTCTCAGTCAATTGAACAATCCTATCTTCGTCAATTTTTTCTTTCTCAGCTCCTTCTACAATATCTTCTGGAAGAATTTATTCATGATTATGACTCTCTTCCTCAGATAACTTGTTCACTTCATCTTCATCCTTCTCATCAATTCCAGGAGTTTTAAGTTTTTAAGATCTATCTTGATAAGTTCGGATTGATAATTTTTTGGAAGCACTTTCCTTCTCATGATAGTATTCAACTCTTTAATGAGATCATCAGTGCGACTACTACTTCCTTCCTTTTCTTGCACTTGTTCCACAACTTCTAACTATTCAGAAACCTTCTCTTGAACTTTTTCTAGAGTCATACACTTTTTCCCCAAGGTCTTAGGTAATGGTTTGAATAAAAAGGATTTTGGTACCAGGATGTTCTCGGATGCTACTTCAGTGGCCTTCAAAATAGATTGAATAATCTATGCCTATGACATCTTTTTATTAATATTATTATCTTTGGCTTGGTTTTTAAGCTCTTCAGTAGCTTTCTCCTTCAATTACTTGGCCTCAGTAGGGTCAAGGACAAACGGTGGCTCCCCTTCCTTCCAATTATTTTTATCCTCCCTCTATCTGGCTACTACCTCATCCGGATACTCTTTTGTTTCTTGGGCTTTGGAGGTGCAGATTCGGTTTCTTTGGCCTTAGTGGTTTTCTCTGTTTCTTCCACTTCCTTTAGTTTTCTCTTCTTTACAGATTTCTTTGACGGTTCAACCTCTTCTTCATTTTTCAGAACGACTTCTGCTTCTTCTTTTGGTAGATCATAAAATTCACCTAACTCCTTAGAGAAACCAACTTTCATCCTCTTGATGGTATCATCGCTGATTAGCATTGATTTGCAATTCCTCAGCTTGGAACTATAAGGGATCATAAAAGATTCAAGGAATCGAACTATCAATTTGGAAAAGAGGGTAGGATACATTATTATCTGTGCTCTCAAATTCCCATTCTTGATATTCTATATTGTAATGAAAATATGCTTCATCAGATTGATCATCCTTAAATTTACCAAAAAGTCCAAGAAATACATATCACATTTATTAAGAGTGTCCTTGTCACCATTTTTTGGTATGATAAACCCTAAACCCATAACTGTAGGATATGATTTTTGGTAGACAAGTGAGCAATTTTTGCAGTCTTGACATCTGTAAGTCAATGACATTGCATAGCCTTCACTTTTACAAGACACCCATGAACATCTGGAAGATTATGGGAACAAAACTCTGCCTCTCCATCATAAGATAACCCTACAAAGCTAGCAGCCTTGGTGTAAGAAAGTGAAAATGTTTTTCCATAACTCTTGAAGGAAAATGTTTCTCTACCAGCTTCCTTAAAAAGACAAGATGACTCATAAAACTCTATCAGCAAATCTGGATACACTACATCCTGAGCTCGTGGCTTTGATATAGATACACTCTCCCATCCATTAAGCTTGATATTATTGGATATAATAGAGTAATATTTGTTGAATAATTTCAGATGTACTAACCTCTCCCTGTATATTTTCCACTCTACAATCGTCTTGACAGTAGACAACTCTTGAGAAGGAACTTCCGCGGAAATTCAGACATGAGAATGATTTGAAAATCCGAAATGGGATTTTGATGTTGGGCAGATCTTTGACAACCAAAAGCTTTAAGAACTGATTTGGGACAACTATCGGGTTCCCCTTTAATAGGTGTTCAAGTGACAGTTCATCTTCCCATTTCAATCCAATGGCTGAGAATTATTTAGATCTGATCTGATGGTTGAAATGATAGTCGTATGGAAAATTTTCTAGGATCCGATCCTTTGAGGTTTTTAAAGGAAAAGATTTGGATTTAAGGATACTAGAATCTATGAAATTTGAAAAATACAAAAGAAACTATCAGCAAGTAAAAGGTGATTATGAAAACTCAAGAAAGAGTCCAACCTTTCGGATTGTTTGGAAGATTATTTGTTTTGAGGAAAATTATTCTTGAAAAACATTTTGATTCCGAAAAAATTGAGTACAAAAAAAATTACTACGCATGTCTTCATTAAGAAAATTTCAAATATGAAAATTTTCATTACAAAAATTTCCAGTAAAAAAATTTTCATTATGAAGATTTCAAGTACGAAAAACATGAAAAACATCAGTATGAGAAATATGAAAAACTTCATTTAAAAAATTATGAAAAAAATCATTACAAAAAATATGAAAAACATCATTATGACAAATATGAAAAACATTATTATGAAAAATATGAAAAACTTCATTATGAAAAATATAAAAAACTTCAGTATGAAAAATATGAAAAACTTTATTATGAAAAATATGAAAAACTTCATTGTGAAAAATATGAAAAACTTCATTATGAAAATTATGAAAAACATCAAATCAAATGTACTCCCCCTAAGAAAAAGATTATATTACGTTATAGAGATTGATTCAAAAAAAAAAGTTAACAAGGAGGTTTAACATATATTTATCATTCCTAAATTCTATTTAATGGATTCAAATCTATCGGAGGGTAAAGATTTTGTGAAAATATGAACAAGTTGGTCTTGTGTTCTGATAAATTGAAGAATGATATCTCCTTTTGTGTGTGATCCCTAATAAATTGATGCCTAATATCTATGTGTTTTGAATGAGAGTGATGTGTAAGATTATTACTAAGGGAAATGACACTTGTATTATCACACAAAATTTATGTTTTGGTAAAACTCATACCATAGTCTGTGAGTGTGTGGTGCATCCAAAACACTTGAGCACAACAACATCCAGTTGCTACATATTCAGCTTCAACATTGGAATGTGCTACTGAGTGTTGCTTATTGCATGACCATGAAACTAATTAATCTCCTAATAAATGACAATTTCCGAATGTACCCTTTCTATCCATTCTTCATCCACCAAAGTCAGCATCAAAAAAACTTTTTAAAACAAAATAATTTCCAAAAGTATAGAAGAGTCCTAAATCCATGGTTCCCTTTAAGTAGCAAAAAATTCTTTTCACTACTTTTAAATGAGATTCCTTAGGATTGGATTGATGTCTTTCACATAAGGATACTGAAAACATTAAGTCTGTATGACTAGCTATCACGTAAAGTAAACATCCTATCATACCTCTAAAATTTGTTTGATCTACTGGTTTCCCAGCTTCATCAAGATCAATTGTATTTGAGGTACCAATGGGAGTACTTATACTGTTAGTGTTTTCATATCCACAATTTTGAAGAAAATATTTAATATACATTTGTTGGCATATATAGATTCCTTCTAGATTTTGAGAAATTTGAAAACCAAGGAACAATGTTAACTCACCCATCATGCTCATTTCAAACTCATATTTCATTATATCCACAAAGGAGTCAGTTAAAGATTACTTATTTGAACCAAATATAATGTCATCAACATTAATTCTAACAATCAAAAAAAATTTCTTATCTTTCTTTATAAAAAGGGATGGATCTTCATTTCCCTTAGCATAATTATTTTGAAACAAAAATCCTGTAAGTCTATCATACCAAGATCAAGGGGATCAATTAAGGCCATACAAATCTTTGGTAAGTCTAAAAACATGATCATGATGTTTTGAATCTTCAAACCTAGGAGGTTGTTCAACAAAAACTTCCACTTGAACATAACCGTTAATGAAAGCACATTTCACATCCATTTGAAAAAGTTTTAAATTGAAGATTGCTACAATGGTGATTAAAATACAAATAGATTCAAATCTATCTACTGGAGCATAGGTTTCTTCATAGTCTATTCCTTCTTGTTGATTATAGCCTTTAGAAACTAATCTAGCTTTATTTATTACAATGATTCCATTTTCATCACACTTATTTCTAAAGACCCATTTTACTCCAATAATAGAAGTTTCCTTAGGTCTTTCAACCAAGGTCTAGACTTTATTCCTTTTCAATTCATTTACTTCATCTTTCATAGATTTAATCCAATCATCATCACCTAAAGATTCATTAGTTCTTTTTGGTTCTAATTGAGAAAGAATGCAAGATGTTCTACTTCATTTATTAAGGAACTTATTGTCCTTACAAGATGATTTACATCACCAATGGTACTATCACTGGGATGATTCTTAAGAAACAACTGATTTGGGTTTTGTAAAACCTGTACATCAACATAGGGTAGAAAGTCATCGGGGGTAAATGTTTCAGAAGTATCTTCTTGGAAATTTTCCTTATCAGAAGGATCTTCTATCAAAGGTTGAGAATACGTTTTTGAAAACACTTATAAAGATGTAGGTTGGGGTTATTTAAAAACAAAGGGACCAGTTTCATCAAATTTAACATGTACTGTATCTTCAACAGTACAAGTGTTTTTTTGAGAACTCTATATGCCTTTGAAGTTGTGGAGTAGCCTAAGAAAATTCCTTCATCAAATTCTGATGTGAATTTATATAGATTATATTTAGTATTCAGAATGAATACATTGAAACCAAAAACATTAAAGTATGAAAGTCTAGATTTTCTACCATTCCATAACTGATAAGGAGTTTTATTAAGAAAAGGTATAATCAATGCTCGATTTATAGAATAACAAGAAATACTTACAGCTTTAGCCCAAAAATGTTTGGATATAAAATATTCACTCAACATGGTTCTGGTTATATCTTGAAGAATTCTATTTCTTCTTTCAACAACACCATTCTATTGAGGTGTTCTAGGTGCTGAGAAGTTATGAGTAATTCCTTTTCTACTACAATAAGTTTCAAAATCAGAATTCTGAAATTCTCCTCCATGATCACTATTAATAGTTTTTAATGGAAGGATTTTATCATTTTTAACTTGTTCTCTAAAACATTTTAAATAAGAAAACTCTTCAGACTTCTTTACTAGAAAATAGACCCACATTAATCTAGTGTAATCATCAACCAAGAAAAATATATAATACTTGCCCCAAATGCTTCCAGTTTGTGTAGATCCAAAGAGATCCATATGCACTAACTGTAATTCATCAGTAGTTGAGACTTCATCGAATGATTTAAAACATGATTTATGTTTCTTTCAATATTGATAAGGGTCACAAACTTTGAATAATCAAATCTATGCTCTGGTAGATCCTTAACTAGTCTTTTCATAGAAACTTTGCTTAAGATCCTAAGGTTAAAATGTCTTACCCTTTTATTCCACAACCAAGAATGATCTTCCATTACACTAAGGCAAGGTAGATCTTGGCTCCTAAGGTATTATAGGTTTAGTTTGTAAACATCCTCTTGCCTA
Source organism: Viscum album (assembly GCA_963277665.1). NCBI lineage: Eukaryota > Viridiplantae > Streptophyta > Magnoliopsida > Santalales > Viscaceae > Viscum > Viscum album. Next base: position 1,671,681,366 of record OY728158.1, read on the forward strand.
TGGGTAGAAAGAATGAACTCTTCCTTGTAATTGTGTACTAAACACTTGTCATTCATAAAATTCACAAGGTAACCTTCATCACATAATTTTCTTATGCTAATGAGGTTGTGATTAAGAGCTTTAACAAATAAAACATTTGAAAATAATGTTTTTTCAAGAAGAACTATATTAACTATACCAATAATTTCCCCCTGATCATTATCTCCAAAAGTTACTTTTCCTCCTTTCGTATTGATAATCATTTCAAAATTGTTTTTGTTACCAGTCATATGTTGTGAACATCCACTATCCATGTACCATGTATTGTTGTTTTTACTTTCTATATTTTCCTAAAAATAAGAAAAAGTTAGGTTTTCGGAATCCAAACTTTCTTGGATCCATAATTCCTAGAAAGGAAAATTTTTGTCACCCATAACCTTTTAGAAAAATAGGCTTTATGAAATCCTAATGATTGGGTTTTGTTTAGAGAACAATGTTTTGCCTAGTTTCCACCACACTGACACTTAGTGAAAAAAGGATCACTTTGCGGAAAAAAATAATTGTTCTAAAAATAGGCTTAGAACTTGTATAACCAAAACCAGAACTATTCCTTAGAGGTCAGATTTGGGAATATATTTTATCAAAATTTTCATTAACTAAGGTAATGTTTGACAAACACTTCCTCATGGAAAAGATTTCAGATTTAAGTTTGATAACCAAGTTATAGTCTTCCAAAACATTTGATTTTGAACTAGATCTAGGCTCAAAAACATTTTTCTTAGAAATTACGTTTTCTAGATCTTTTGAAAGAATATTCTTCTCTGAATTTACATCCTCAATAATTTTTGAAATACTTTCAAAATCAGAATTTTTCTTATCAAGATCTTTAGAATGATCTAATATTTCCTTAGTAATAATAGTATGCCTAGAATTTTCCTAATCATGTTTTTCATGAGTTTTGAGCTCTCAATCTCAAGGAGTTTGGAAAACCTAGAAACTTATTCATAGGAAGGTAATGTATAATCGTTATCAGAAGAGGATTCTTCATCAGAAGAGTTATAATATTTACTATCATTAGCATTCAAAGATATATTGGTCATAGATTCATCATTGTGTACCTTATCCATTAAAAAATGACTTTCAATACGTATTCTGGCTATTAGACCAAGATTCTTCTATCCAGAAGATTAATAATCTAAAGATTCATCAGAAAAGTCACCACCATTGGCACTCCATGTGTCATTAGCTTTCAAGACTTTCTTAGCTTTATCCTTGTAATACTTCTTCCTATTTCTATCAAAATGATTTTTCCTTTCTTTATTTTCTCTTAAGTATGGGACAATTAGGTATCATATGTCCACCTCTCTTGCATTCAAAACACGTGACTTCTGAATATTTATTATCATTCCTTCCTTTATTCTTATATCTGGATTGAAAGTTCCTCTATCTAGCTTTCTTGTTCATACTTCAAGCAAGATTTTCTAATTCATTCTCTAAATATTCACTTCCACTATATTCAGATTGGATAACAACTTTCTTATATTGGGATCTGGTAACTCTCTCAAGAGTTTTATCTTTCATATGATTTTAATTAGTAGTAAAAGAAACACTTTCACTTCCATTATTATTCTTTACATTATAATCATGTCTCTTTATTCTAGTGTCATGTTGAAGAAGAGTTCCAAACAGCTCATCTAAGGAAATCTGAGTAACCTTTCTATTCTCATCAAAAGTAGTCCTCTTGGATTCATACTCATTGGGCATGATTTCTATGATCTTATCAACAAGATATTCATCATCTAATCCGTTTTCATCCATGGATTGTAAACTATTTACAATTTTCATGAATCTTGGTTTCACTATACATATGGGTTCTCCATAAAGAAAATTAAAACCATGACATTCAGATCTAAGCATAGATCTTCATGTTTCAATAATTTTGGAAGTTCCAAAGTGAGTAACTTCACATTTATTCCAAATACAATTTGCTGCTTCACAAGATGAAATTTGGAAATATATATTTCTAGTCATGGAGTAAAGAAAAGTATTGTGCACCTTATAATTCATTTGATATTCATGCTTTTCTTGATTGGTAAAGGTACTAACTTCTTTGTCAGGAATTTTGTATCCTCCATTAAGCATAACAAAATTATCAACACCAGTATTGATAATAAAAGTCTTCATTCGATCTCTATAATACTCATAATCATTTCCATCAAAGATAGGTGGTCTAGTTGGATTGAGATTTTCTATGGAACCAACATTGATTCCTTCCATGTTTAAGAAAAATCTTTCCACACAAAACATGTTAATAGAGAAAACATTTGTAAAAAAGCAAAATATTCATCAGAAAGGAAAAATATAAAACATGAGTATCACTAAGAAAAAAATAATATGAACTTCATGAGTCCGAAAAACTGATTCCGAAAAATAGAAGAATAAGAAGATTTCTCTTCTGAATCTAATAGTGATATTAATTCAGATTGAACTAGATTTCTGAAGCCAATTGTTAGATTGGTTCCAGATATAAGGTCACCTCCTCTGATACCAATTGATGAGATGGTATGTGAGTATGATATAATCTATAATACCAAATATAGGATAGAAATAATAGAGATACTATATGGATTATCTAATGATTCTCAAAATACAAGAGGTGGGTGAATTTTATACTTTTAAAAATTCCATTGGAACTTTTAAAGATGGTTATGTTTAACAAGGTTAAACAAGGTAATTCACAAAAAAAACCTCTAGTTCTACACACTTGATTGATTCCGAAAATATGATTCTAAGAATGTGAATCTAGAAATATGGTTCCACAAAGTGAAACATAATGAATGTTTACAACAATAAAGACTCTACCTTAAAGCGTATAGAATCTTAATAAATAAGAGTAAAAATATAGGGAAGTATAAGATAGTTATACTTTCATAAACAATAAAAATGTATAAGAAAAACATGTAACAAAACAAGTAACAATAGTAAGTCTTTTAACCCAAAGAGGAGGGTATCCAAAAACCTTGGATAAAGGTCCCTTGATTTATACATTCAAGAAATTATGTCTTACCCACACCAGGGTAAGCCCTCGATATGAAGATTGAAGTTTGTCTCGCTATCCCCACATGTCCTCCACTTTAAGGTAGTCGGAACCTCTGTCTTCCTCAGCAAGGAAGTCCTCAGCTTCAAGGTAGTTAGCACCTATGTCTTCCTATCCCCTGAAGCCCTTGAATGTACTCAGTAACATTCGGAGTCACACAAAGCAATTATGAACAAGAATTTTACTACACACAAATCATTAAGGTATCTCTCTCTAGAAATTACTTCAGCAGCATGTAATCTATAGATTGATAAACTTGTTCTGGGCTCTTTTAAATGAGCTCCTATTTATAGGAACGACATCAATGGTCGGTTCCCTCCTCCGACAGTCATATTTTTCCTTGAATTTCAAAGGGACCTATGCACGTGTCACTCAAACAATGATTAGTTAGTAACTGAAAACATGACATCATTTTATAACAAAACAAGTGTAAGAAAAATATGGTTACATAACTAAAATCCAATATTCGGAATGTAGGGAAATATGAAAGTTCGAGTCTAACCAAAAATAAATTCAGATTCTATAATACAAAGATATTTTGATTTTGTTTTCTATGAATTTAGAACCTGAAATATATAGGTTTTTTGAGTATGAATTTTAGGGAAATTTGGAATCTGGACTCACAAGAATTCTGAACCAGAACATACAACGTTCGAAGTCAGAGCTCATGAGAATTCAGAGTCAGAACTCATATGAGTTTGGAGTCTGAATTTTGAGAACTCGGAGTCAGAACATGGAAAAGTTCATAACCAGAATTCATATTCAGAATTAGGAGCCAAAACTCAAAAGAGTTCGTATCTATAATTCGTAATTAGAATTTGGAATCATAACTCAGAAGAGTTCGTATACAGAATTCGTAATCAGAATTTAGAGTCTCAGAAGTGTTTGTATCCAGAATTCGTAATCAGAATTCAGAGTCAGAACTCAGAAGAGTTGATAACCAGAATTTGTATACAGAATTTGGAAGAAGAACTTCATAATTGTTTGTAACCAGAATTCATAATTAAAAGTCGGATTAAAAAACAGAATGCTTCATATCTAGGTATTCATAGGATTCCAAGGTTCTGGTTTCGAACCGAATTTTACACATAGAAAAATTATGATATGGAAAATGAAACATAGTAAGGATAAATTTCCATGGGGAAGGAAATTTTTTCTTTATTGAAGTAAAACAAAGGGTAAAAAGTTATTTTCCTTGAGATAAGGTGTTTGTGATTTTCAAAACAATAGGAATGGTAAAGTCATAAAGAAAACTTCATTACTCAACAATCTTCCCAAGTATGAAGGAATGGAAAAGTCATAAGGAAAACCTTATTGACTCAAAATTATTTTCAAAATAAAATGTGATAGGATCTTTACTTCTAGACACCACATCAAGCTCCTGGAAAAAGTTCTAAATCCAGAAAGCTTCCTTGGCTGTATGAGAAGCCGCTATATATTCGGACTCTGTTGTTGAATCGACAACAACTGGCTACTATGAACTATTCCAGCTCAAATCTCCTCCATTGAGACAGAAAACATATCCAGATTGTGACATCAGATCATTTTGATCTTTCTGAAGACCAGCATTAGCATACCCATTGATGATAAGATCCTCATCTCCTCCACACACCAGGAACATATCCTTTGTTCTTCCTAGATACTTAAGGATAGTCTTAACAACAGTCCAATGTTGTTCTCCTGGATCTTCTTGATATCTTCCTACCATTATCATTGTATAGGAAACATCAAGCATGGTACATAACAAGGAATACATGATGGATCCTATAGCCGAATCATATGGGATGTTACTCATTATATCCTTCTCTTGTTTTGTATGGGGAAAATTTTCATAGAATGATGTCATCCTTGTGACATTGGAACCAATCCCCTCATGAATTATTCCATACTAAATCTATTTAGTATCTGGTCAATGTATGTACCCTCACTTAGTCCATGAAGCCTCTTGGATATATCATGAATGATCTTGATCTGTAGAATGTAGGCTACTTCACCCAAGTACTTCATGGAGAAACACTTGTTGAACCATTCCATTAATGATTATAAGACTGGTACATCGTTTCCATTAAGTAATATGTCATCAAAATATACTACTAGGATAATGATAACATTCCCATTAAACCGCTTATAAACACATGGATCATATTCATTCTTAATGAAACCAAATTCCTTTAGGGATTCATCGAATCGAATGTTCCATGACATGGATGCTTTCTTTAATCCATAAATGAATTTATGCAACTTGCAAACCCATTTGACTTCACCTGGTGTCACAAACCCCTCTGGTTGTGTCATATAGATATATTCCTGAAGGTTCCTATTAAGGAATGCTATTATGACATCCATTTTCCAAATTTCATAGTCAGGGTAAGCTTTTATGGAATGTATGATTCTTATGGATTTAAACATAGAAACTAGAGAAAAGGTTTCATCATATTCAATTACGTAATGATGTCTGAATCCTTTAGCCACTAGACTTGATTTATAGGTGCAAACTTGACCTTCCATGTCCATTTTTCTCATGGATACCCATTTGAATCCAATAGGCTTTACATCAAATAGATCATCGACCCAATCCCAGACTTGGTTCTGATACATGGAATCCATCTCAGAATTCATATCTTCTAGCCATCTTGCAGCTTCTGAGCTTTCTATTGTATCCTTATAGGAGAGAGGTTCATCATTGTCCAACAATAATGATTTTCCATCCTCAGTGACTAGGAAACCAAATCTCTCTAGGTCCCTTACCTATCTTGAGATCCTATGTAGTACTTTTGTTTTTGGAACTTATTCTATGAGGACATGTGGAACTTGTTCCTATACCAACTTCTATGTATCTTGAGCATCAACTTCATCGAATTCAATCTTTCTTCCACTATCCTTTTTGAGAATTCTCTACCTCTCATAAAAAAGAGCTTGTATAGTGACATTCACTTTCTTGTCATGAGGGTTATATAAGTAATATCCTTTAATTTTTTTGGTATATCCTATAAAGATACACCTCGTGACTCGAGGTGCTAGTTTGTTTCCTGAGAAGGCCTTAACAAATTCCTCGCATCCCCATACATGTTTATGCGACAAAATGGGTTGCTTATCATTCCATAACTCAAAGGGAATTCAATTTTCCACCTTAGTTGGTACTCGGTTTAATGTGTATACTGCAGAATGTAATTCATATCCTCAAAGTATAATAAAAGATCCACATGACTCATCATCGACCTCACCATGTCCAACAATGTATGGTTCCTCCTTTCAATAACAACATTCCACTGTGGTATATAAGGAGGAGTGAGTTGAGATAGAATCCTAGACTCTCGTAGAAGATTGATGAACTCTTGGTTCAAATATTTTCCACCTAGATCTGATTGAAGTTTCTTTATCTTCTTACCAAGATGATTATCTACTTCATTCTTGAATTCCTTAAATTTATCTAAGGACTCTGACTTAGACCTCATTAAGTATACATAGCCATATCTAATTAAATCATCATAAAAAGTGATAATGTAAGAATATCCACCTCTAGATTTTACAGGAAATGGTCCACACACATTTGTGTGCACCATTCCTAGAAGCTCGGTGGCCCTTTCACCCTGTCTACCAAAAGTCAGCTTGGTCATTTTAACTTGTAAATAAGTGTGACATATATCAAGTGGTTTTAGCTCAATAGAGTCTAAATATCCATCTTAGTAGAGCTTTGTCAAGCGCTTCTCGTTTACATGACCAAGAAGATGATGCCACAAATGGGTGATGTATGAGTAATGTGAGTTTGTTTCGTTATCTATTTCCAAAAATTGGTTTTCCTAATTTAATACATACAAACCATTATTTAAATGTGCCATAACATAACATACATTGTTCTTATAAAAGAATAAACCCTTATTTTCGAACTTGAAAATAAATCCATCCATATAAAATCAAGATACAAAAAATTATGTTCATGGTAACATTAGGCACATAATAACAGTTATGTAAAACCAAAATCATCATAGTCAGCAATGAGAGGTGGTAATCGCCAATAACCAAAACAGCCATCCTTGCTCCATTGGCATCTCAAAGATCCACCTCTCCTCTTAAAATATTTTTAAATCTACTTGGTTCCTACTTTTGAATACAGATATGAGCCCCAAAATCTGGATCTAATACCCAATTTGTAGAAATAGAAGGATTACACTCAATAACGAACACACCTTTAGCGACCCCATGCTTCTGGGTGAAGTTCCTCTTCTAATGGCCTTGCTTTCCACATGAAAAACATACTCCCTCGCATTCCTTTCCCTACCAATGGATGTTCCCCTTCTTGTAGGGATGATGCTCGGGGGCTTCAGACCTTTTATAAATCTTTGGACCCTTTTCCTTGTCCTTCCTTTTCTTATTCACCATATGGACTACAGGTTTGTCACGCCCCATGTGCTTATCTACCTAGAGAATCAAGGTAAGAAGCTCCTATAGACTCTTCTCATTATTTCTCTTATTGTAGTTGAAAATAAAGCTTCAGAAGGTCTTGGGAAATGATGATAGGATGAGAACTGTACACAGATCATCTGGGAATTTAATCCCTAAGATGTCTAGGTGTTCAATGTATCCAATAAACTTGACTAAATGAGGGCCATCTGGCACAGACTCTCCAAGATTAGTTGTAAAAAAGGCTTTAGAGATCTCATATATCTCTTGTCTCTCCTTCTCTTGGTAGTGATCCTTAAGGTGAGACATCATTCTATACGTGTCCATGTTTTCATGTTGCTTAAAGAGCTCATTAGACATGGCCTATAGCATGAAACATTGGACATCTGTGGAATCATCCATATGTTTTGCATTGAGAGATATTTCCTCATCACTGGCCTCTTTCCCAGGTGCAATTGGAACATGCTCTTCCAGCACGTACAATTTCCTTTTGGGGTGAAGGATGATGCATAAATGCCTCTGCCACTCTTGGAAATTGATGCCAGTGAGAAGTTTTTCCTTCTCGAGTATAGTATGCAATGATAGGTTTTAATTCATTTTTCTTATCAAATCTACAAATTAAGATGATAAAAAAGTTTAGTACTTTATTACAAAACTAAGAAAAATAAATAAATTAATACTTATTAGTCTCCCACTATTTTATCGAAATCCAATAGCCCTCACCATTGACTTCAAAATATTCTCTTTCTTGAATATTCTAGTGGAAAGAATCCATATTTCCCTTTTCATTACCCCAACTAGGGTTGTTCAAGCAACTTGAAGGGTTTTAGGTACGTATTCCAAATGCGAACTGCATTAACTCGCATATCCTTGATGCGTTGAGTTGACTCCCCAATCCTGAAATCCTTTTATTTTGGATTTCGTCAACCTTTGCCTCTTGGTCACACTGAGTCCTGCTCTGGTAGTTAACCCTTGTTGTGAACCAAGTCAAGTCAACCCAAAACCTTGAATTATAATTCCCTAATAATTGAAAGCACCCCAACTAGGGTTGGTCAAGAACTTTGAACTATGGTTCAATTCTAACCAAGATTATGGAAGACCATACCGACTTAATATTTCTCTGAGGAATTTTATCCTTATACGTAAATCGCCAATTTATTATTTTTTATTACATGCTTGTTAATGTTAAGTGGGATATTCTTAAGTGATTAACCATGTCAAAGATAATATTTATACATAAGCTGGTCTTATTTTAGTTCCATCTTGCATGCTTATTTAATTCATTAATTGTGTGATCATTACAACACACCCACAATAAATAAACCATGCAACTGAATGAAATAAAATAAACGGTATGATCATAAGCTTGTTCTATTGCTTATTTTATCTAGCGATTGATAATATATCCCAAGACCTAGGGGAGAAATACCTTGAACATTTCGGGTTCGTCTTTACTGCTTTCCCCCTATCCACCTTTGTATCTACTTGGATTGGTTTTGTCTTGGATCTTAACTTGAGCCGCATCTATTGGCTTGGGAGATCCATCCATTACATATTCATTTATCTCACACACAGGTGAGGGGTAAAAAGGGGTTTTTACATAAAAGAAACCTTGGGCGCTCAGGCCCTACATATTAATGAGTAGAAGGCTCACAAGCCACCAATTTTAATTTAAATAAATAAATTAAAAGAAACCATTGACATATAAAGGTCTTGGTCTAGCTCATGATCATCTATACATGCAATGATATTTACTCATAAATAAAACTAGAATTAAATTCTTTAATCGTTCTTGATTAAGGTAAATCACGGTTGAATCAATTAATTATCTTTAATTAATCAATACTTTTATATTAAACCCTTTTCTGAATTTTATTGAGATTCTCATCCATCATAATTTTAAACAAATAAATTCATTTAAAATTATCTTTATACATAAGTTGTACCTTGGAGGCAACCCAATGAATTCCTGTTCATTAGGTAGATATTAAATTAAACATATATATATAAAACACCTATCACGTGTTGTGCCTTAGATTTACGCCTGCACTATGGTACATGTCTCAAGGGTTTGTATAATATAATAATAAATTTTAATAAATCTGCATAATTTTGATGAGTACACAGCGTGTAGTTCAAACTATGTGGAGTGTAGTTTTGTTCACCATCCATCTGAAGTACACGCCTAGGGACATGGCATGTAGATTTACATTGTAAATTTTCGAATTACACGGCGTGTTCAGTGGGACACACACTGTGTAGTATCCGCATTACATGGTTTCCTGCCGGGCAAGCCATGTATGGGGTACACAGTCCAACCCTAACCTGAAGGGACTACACGCCATTTTCAGTGGACCACACAATGTATAATCTTGAAACCGTGTACCACCTATTCCTGGTCAACACACAGTGTCATTTATAACTTAGGTATACTCCAATACATGCCCTAATTTGGCAGACCAGTCTGATGCATTAAACCTAGAATACATAGTGTGTACTTCTGAATACATGCCATATATTCTTGTGTTGTATAGCCAAGAACGTTTGGACCCTCCATATGATATCCTCTATTTTATTTTAATCAAAGTTAAAAGAAAAATTCATTTCTGTATGGTGAATGAGAAATGAGAGAGGAGGAACAGATCTTGAGATTTAGATTTAAAGAACGATTAAATTGAATTGAAAAAACTAAATTATTAAATGGATAAATCACCAACAAAAATATAAATAATTATAATCAATGATATGACCCATCTAATAGCACTTGTAGGTTCTAGGTGCAGCAGAACCGCTTTGGTGGGTTTTCCTAACATTAATTTTAGCGTTAAACAACGTTCAATACGAGATTCATCACGATAATAAAACGTCGAATCTTTGGAAGAGAATGAAGAACGAAAATAAAGAGAAGGGTCCTAGAACCATTAAGAGTATCATCATATTTTGGTTATAATTAATTTAATTAGTTGAAAAGAATCACCTTGATGGAATTATTTCTTCGTTGATGTTTCCCAGTCACGTTTAGATGTAATTCGTCATCGTGTCACAGAAGTCAAGTGTAGACATCCTCTTATGGTGATCCACATGTGCACCACGTATCTTGGGACGTCGCCAATGGAATATCCAGGTGCTATCATGGAGAAGCCTTTTCTTGCATTTTCCACCTAGATCACCTTGATATGATGGAGGAGGATCTCTCTCGGTCTTGAGATCATTCTTGGAGGAAGAATTTCTCTCGGCCATGAGAGAATTTTCTAGAATTGTTGTGCACAATGATTCTCTGAAAAGGGTTGGGGTTGTGAGGATATTTATAATTGGGTTTGAGGTTATAGAGTTATGATAATAAGTAAACACATTACACATTTTATTTATTTCATTAACTCTTATTGAAAACCCCCATGTAGAATCATTAATTCGTTACATGCGCTCATGCTGATTATAATAAATATCATTTAATAAAATAATATTATTTCCTCAAAATCCCGACTAAAAAACTACACAGCATGTAATCATTAATACACGGCATGTACTTGTTTTTCATTTCCCTTATTTCCTTCACCACATTTATTAGACCTTGAATAATGGCTATTTATTTAAAAATAAATGTAACTGCATTAGTCGCTAATAAATATATATTATTCTTCCCACAATATAATCTCTCAAATAACTAGTGTTAAAATAAGTGGGATCTGGCATTATTAAATAATTATTAAACCACAGTCACGAATAATCTTTATTTAACATGTCAAATTAATATTTAGCTGAGATACATGGACACACTTAGTGTGTGACCCTCTAGGCCTCTTTCTCAGTGGCATTCGACGGAGCCTACCTAAAGTCCAAGGTTAGCATCTAGCAACATTCCAAGGCACCCATAGAGAAATAAGTTGACTCCACAATGATGTGTCACCTCCTATGAACACTTACTGTGAAATATAATCCTTTTTTCATGAAATCTCGAATCAAGCGGGCTGAATACTATTGACATCAACCCATGTGCTCGATTATTCATTCTTTGAATTTCTAGAATTGAACTCTCCCATTCCTTACCATAGAAATTGATTTATATAGGCTATATCAATTCCATCAAAGGGTCTGAGATATCTACTTCTGTTATAGAAGAGAAGGGACAAATCCTTTTTTGCATTATCTATTAATATAGTATCACTCGTGACGCACCAACCGTATCCTACCTCACTATGAATAGTGTGTCGTCACAGTTTTTATCAATACATCTAAGTGGAAAAGTTGTAATACCCATTAAAAATAATCTTAAAGCCTATGGTCCAATACAAACGTCTGCAGATAGGAACATCCAATGACACTATTAAATGAGGATTTCCTACTGCCAGGTCTCGTTCTCATAATATCCTCTTGGATATTACCAAGGGCGCACACCATGACAAGGTTCCTCAAAGTTTTATGAGTCCTCACCCCTAATGGCCTATATTTTTTTTGTCCCTCAAATAACATCATCTGTCCATAGAACATATATTCAAGAAAAATTTTATGGTACTTCCGGGTTCTCATCATAGTAGGGATCCGCTATGATCCTTTAATGCAACAGCTATCCTTGGGACATTATCACATGCATTGTCACACAAAAGAAAAATCAAGATGTGATAAGGTGTTTATTTAATGAATAAAATACAAAGTAGTTGGTTCAAGGGAGCCAACTCCTACAAAAATAAATTTAAAATGATTGAGTAATCTTTTGATAAACAACATACCCTTAAAATACCACCTTTACATCATTTTTTACTTATCCCATTGAAAACCTAAATGACTTTATCAGGGATGCTTGATGTTTTAAGCCATTTTTAAGCATTCCTACCCTACTCTTTTTAATTGTGTGATATTTTAAAATTTATGTACGAGGGTGAAGGGAATCAGGGTGTATAGGATGAAATAAATTGTAATTAAAAAGTGTGGGTGTGACTATTATTGGAATAAAGAATTGTTTTGATTCATTATATGTTATTAATTAAATTCTATTCTTGAAAAAAATTGAAAAAAAGGAATTGGATGTGACTTATAAGAATAAAAAATCACCATCACTGGACAAATTATTTTTATCATATTTGGTGATGCAGTGGATGTGAGGTTTATTCTAAGAATAAATTTATAAAAATAAAAAAATACTAAAAAAGGCTACATTGAAAAATGAAAAAAGTATAGAATTAGAGAAAAATTCAAGAAGGTTCACATAATTCATTATGCTTTCATTATTCATGATCATTACTTTGAAAGTTTGGGGGAAGTGGGAGTTCTTACTTTAAGTGAGATAATTTAATTAAACTTTTATTTTTGATATCATTCATTTCTCTTAAGAGATAAATATCTTCTTTGAGCCTTAAATTTTAAAACATAAAATCTTACCAACCTTCATCCTTAGAGAAATTTGATCGTTTATTTCAATTCTACATTATATTATGTGCCTTTTCTGTTTATAAATTATATAAATTCGTTCCTTTAAAATTCTATGTATAATAATAATGTATTCATTATATTTTCATAACTCTACTTAAATTGTATCATGAGTGATGCGAGAAAATAATCAATTGTGAGGGAGATCATGATTTGGTAAGTTTGATAATAATTAATTTTGGAACTTTAATGAATAACAAGAGAAGTTCCATCATTTTTCAAAGCAAAAAATTAAAATACATGGATTGGTTGTTTCATTGTAAAATGGGAATTTTAATTGATATTTTATGTTGAATTTGAACATTTAATTTTTCATTGAGAATATTTTGATTTTAGTCCATTGAAATTTGAATATTGATAACAATAGTTCCCTTTTTTAATCCTTTTTGAGATTTTATACTTGAGGAAAATCATGGTTCAAGTGTGGAGGTATTTCACCGACAAATATTATGTAAATATTTTTATTCAAATTTCAATGGTTTTAAGTGTTTTTAAATGATAAAATTCATGGATGTCAATGTTTTATAAAACAATTAGTAATTTTAATTATAAAATGAAAATGGGCTAAAATGTAAAAATTTCTTTATTCGAGAATTTTGGTAGATTTTAATCACTTTTGGGTTTTGATCATAAATTTTTAAATATTGATTCAATTTCAGTGATAAATTTTTTATGATTAGATGATTTGTGGAATTCAGAGTCTTATTCTATAAAATTATTTGATTCGAACATCCAAATTACCTAAAAAATAAATAAATTTTAAATATTGTTAGGGACTACAATGTGGACCCTACCTTAGTAATTGAATCATAACTCAGGCTACACACCTCCAATTAAAAAGAATCAAACTGTATTTAAAATATAATTAAATGATTAATTTTACCATTTAAAATAATGGATATTATTTATAATTAATAAGTCTATTGGATGATCAATGTTTGGGACAGATTTAGAACAAATTCTTCCATAAAGACATTGACTCATTAATTGCGTCATAACATCCTCTATCTGCGTCCAACAATTTTTAAAATTGGAGGGTCAATATAATATTTAATTTTGAGAAAATTTTAAGAAGAATAGTTTCCCAAATAAATTCATTAAAGGGGTAATACATTAGAAAAATTATGGTGGATGGAATCTGGAGGAGATCTTAAAGTCGGATTTAGAAGATCTTTATTTTCAATACCAAAGGATGGCACCACCTTGGCCTATATAAGGAGGAGTTCACCCAAGATGAAGGGTATCGCTCGATGTCCTGAGGAGGTAACCCAACATGGGGGAGACTGAGCTACTACATTTCCATGTATTCATTTTTATTTATTTTTTTTGTCTTAGTGTCAATTAAATTGTTATTGTAATTTTTAGTTAATTAATTAAATTAAATGCATATTTTCAATAAAGTGTCTTCACAATCATCCATTTTCTTATTATTCTTCTTATTCATCTAATTTCTAATTATTCAAAAAATTTAATTTTTATCTTTTAATTAATATAATAATTATAATTATAATAATTATTATTATTATCATTTTAACATTCTATTTTATTATTTATTTAATTTTATTATTTTATTATTCATTTCATATTCTTATATTTTATTTTATCATCAACGTCCCTCCCTATCTCTCATCCAAATTCTATATTATTTTCTTCTTTAAATTTACTTCTCCCATCACCATTATTTTTCACATTTGTATTCCCATTATATTTCTTCTTCTTCTCCACCTTTTTACTTTTATTCTTATTATTTTATTTTATTTTTATTTTCTTGTTTTTCTCTTCTATCTTTAAACCATTGTGATCCTGTACCCTTAGAAGTGAGGAGATTACCCAAAGGATTATCTTGGGGGGAGGTGAAGGTGTTCCTAAATTTTCTTTAATGTTTATTTTAGTTTGTAGGTAGATTTTTGTAGCATTTATGGGTGATACAAATGTCCCTCATGTGGATTTCCACCAATAACATGAATTTCAATATATTTATATTATTTTATTTAATATATTTTCTCTCTCTCCATTGGTTAATTCTTAACAAATTGGAGTTGATCTAATCAATGGATTAAATAAAATAGATAGAGTTGGTCCTTAGAAGATGGCACATCCTAGACCAAGGTGTGTCATCAACCTTGATTAAAGGAGGAGGAGGAATTGAGATTTCATAGGAATTAAATGATTTCCATAATTTCTAAATAAATAACAGTAATTTTAATATGAAATTTCATGTTTGGATTAGCAAACCAAAATCAAATATATAAATGAGAATAATGATTGAACCTAAAAACCAAACCCAAAACCAAGTACTTTCTCTTTTTAATTTCATTTTGTTTATAACTTCATGGTAATATAAATTAGAATTTTCATTTTACATGTCATTAATAAGAAACTCCAAAATATTTGTTATTATTTTTGTAAATTAATAAAAATAAAAAAAGTAGATATATTAGGTGATATTGAATAAGTAAATGAATAAATTGAAAATACACTCAAGTGAGACGGCCCTGGTCAGACTCTATGCTGCATTAGGAAAAAATAATTTTCTTCTTCCATTCCCCATGATAGATTTTCATCAATTCCATAGATGTATTTGCAAAAAATATCCCAAAAAAATATTTTTCAACGAGTAGTAACTTTATCCACAGGAGTGACATCCCTCTATTCCCAAATATGATGATTTAGATTCAGGAACCACAAAATGATACCTAAAACTACCCCATTGGTATTCTAATAATGTTGGAACATTTTTAGCTAATAAGTCTTATTTGGTCCATCATTTACAAAATATATGGTCAAGTTTGTTCAACCTAAAACACCAGTATCACTAGTCTGACTTGCATGAATTTAAACTACACACAAAAAAAGACATAGTACTCAACATATTGAAAACCTACAAAGGGATATTTGTAAAAAAGTAAAGTCTCATCTCATTAGACCTGGACCCCATGTGGTCTAAAAAAATGAGCAATGAAATGAAATAGACACAATAATTGATAGGTTAAAAATTAGAAAATAGTGTTCTAAGAAAAAGATGAGTCTCACCCACAAAGTAATTGTAACATTGGAAATAGGAAAAAAGTATTTTGATAAAATAAAAAAACACAAATCTTGTATTTTTTTTTCATATAACCTTAGAAATAATTGAATTACACTTTCTAGGCCCCATGTATTAGGAAAACATTTGTGCGCTCTCTCACCCATATCATTTAAATTATAATGCAATGAAATTCAATCAAATGAGTCATTTTCAGTGTTGTTCTATGCTTTTATTATGGAAAAAAATGAAAGAATAAGTGATTATAAACAAAAATACTTTTCATTTATGTTCTAGTGGATAGGGGTACTTCCACACACTGAACCCTATCATCCAAATTTTATTGTTTTTCTTTAACGAAGTCTTTGATAAGAAGATTTCTAGCTCAATCATTCTCCATAGCTTTCCAGTGCTTGAATGATTGTATAGAAGAAGCCTCCCTAACATCATGGATCATATTCTACTCTATTACTAATACATCCCTTCATTGTTCCAAATCCCTTGCCAAGGATTGGTGGAGATGGACTACCTCTTCCTTTTTGTAATTTAATTATTCTTTAAGGCACATCATTTGGAGAGATTTCTCATCAAGGAGATATTGATACACCTACACCTTCATAGTTTGGATTATATTATCTTAGGTCATGGAAACTCTGAGTTCCTAAAAATGGCTCGCTAGCTACATCTTAGATTGATGTGATCTATTCTCCTCTTCCATTTTTAGAATGAGAAATGTCGTCTCATGATAGGTCTCATGGTAACAAAATCCATTATATCCCTACATATCAAAATTGAATAGAAGTATAAGACATTTTGACTAAATGTACTTAAGAGGAATCTCCAAGATTGTCTTCCAAATATCCCTCCGAAAAATGCGTCAGGTAGTGTGAAAAGCCTTTTACATTCCTAGATCAGAATCAGAGTCACTCTTAGAGGGAGTGACATAGTTTGGTATTAGTGAACTAAACAAACTATCATGTTTCTATCCCTAAAATAGCCTCAGTTTCACCTACCAATGTTAGTGGAACTAACATGGAATCCCCCCTCCCAGGCCTAGTCACCAATGATGATGGAACTGAATAATCGTTCAAACTTCTCATCAACATTAAAAGGTCAATAGACAATAAATGAAATGAGGTGACAAAAATATTTGATAACACCCAATCATTTTGGGGTTTACTATTGTAATTTGTACATATCTAGTACCCTCAACCTCAATTATTAGGGAAATAACCTCTTGAAGAGGAGCATCCTCTTGAGTTTCCTCCAAAAAAGTGATCTGGGTATCTTGAGAATCACCTACTTTAGGATTCTTGGTCATCACTCCCTCAGTAATGGGAGAAGGTAGGAGTTGGATTCCCTATTTGTGAAGTGTCTTGGAATATTTATCTACATATAAAGCTATAAAAGTTGAGATTTGATGTAAAACATATGGTGAATGAAAATCAACTTTATGTAGAAAATGAAAGAACAATAAAAATAAAATCCATCCAATCCCATACTAAAATACTACAAATCATTGAGGGAACCAAATATATCAATTTGGATTAAATAGATCCATTGTTTCATGATACATAGCATCAAGTATCACAACATCCTCACTATTAGGGGTATATATGATGCATTTATTAAGACAAAAGTGGCTCCTAAATATATCCCCACTAACAAATTATAAGTAGGAACAACATAGTTTGGACCTGCAGAGTCATGTCCAGCATCAGCACCTTCATTAGACTATCAAAGGTCCTTTTCAACCCCTTTTGGAGTAATAAAGAGACCAACATTGAATTCCATAAGGTCCTCTAGTGTATGCAATGAATCTGAAATATCATGAGGATAAATAAGTTAGAAACAAGAAATGAATTATAAGGGAGTGCATATGATATTACCATGGACATATCCCTTCTCTATAGGAATGGTGGAATACATGGTTTCATATCTTAGTGCTTCATCCATCAAAATGATGGATTCATCAGCATGGTTCCATGCATCCCCTTATTATCCTCCTCGATCATTGATGGACCATTGTAAAATTCCATAAAGGAGGAAATCAATTAAAATTTTGAAAAAGGCAAGAACGATTAGAAGAGTATGTCAATAATGTCATGAAATCGAATGACAACATAAAGACTTACTATGGTTCTTGGACTGGGAAAACATTATTGCCATTTTTATCTTCCACTCTTGAGATGATGTAGGCCCCATATCAGTCCTCTTGGAAACATATACTTGAGGTTACTATCAATAAATTATCACTTTCATCTCCTCAATCATGTTCCTATTCCTTGGGGATAGTTTTGGGGAACCAAGGGCCTCATCCTCTATCCTAATGGGTGTGCCCATGGGATCATACCTCGGTGACACAAGAACCTCTATCGTTGCTCTTTCTTTTTCTCATCCTCCTCCTCCTTCTTCTCCTTAGAGATTCTAAAAAAACCACGTAAATATTAATAACATAGGATGAAAGAGTAGAAAAGGGAAGGGATAAAAGAGAAATACACCAGCAGGGTTAAGGTAGTCATCCTATTCCTCTTCGAGATGACTATCCACCCCCTCAAGAACCCCTCGTTCTATAATGTCAGACACACATTTTGTGGTTCAGATCTGATAATCAGTCTCATATATCAAAGCCTCTGTTTCCTAAATATACCTCACCACCTCAGAAAATTGTTGTTATGGTGGTGATTATATGGTTATTTTAAATATCCCATCTCTAGGATGTTCATACCATCCTATAGAAACAACCATGCATCCCTAATATAACTAGTGATGCCCCACTGAGATCATATCACTATTGGTAGAATGTAATTTTCCCCTATTGGGGCTAGTAGTGAAGAATATCCAACACCATTTTACTTGGAAGCCTCTTCAGGACTCATTTCTCTCAGAAAAGAATGGGTGTCCAGAACATGAGTCTCCTATTGAAGGTGACAATTGGACCACCTTGGTGTAGGATGCATGTTTTTCTAAAACCTATCCTACTTGGTGGTTTTTTTTCGAGATTTCCTCGAAGGCTCCAAAGCTTCATCATCATCACCTTCGATCTAAACCTTTCTAATGTGCATTCCATGACCAGAAGTTGTTGTGGTCATGACTCGATAAAAAAATTTCTTCAATACCCATCGAGGGTATGAAATGATCCAGACCCTAGAATACCCAACCTCTAATCCGATTGATAGATATGATGGAGGTACCATAATGGAAATCCTGGAAACCTCCATGACCAACAAGATACATAACTATTGGGATACCATCAGATGCTTCTGAAGCCTAACATGCATAGGGGGAAAGACTCTTGACTATTGAAGACATTTGAACTATTGATTAGATGGATATGGAGACTAGCTATCATAAATGATTTCGCTATCAATGAGAGCCTCCATTACTTTGTCCATGAATGTTATCACATACCACCTTTGTTCATGATCATTTTCCTTTCCCTCATCAGTGAATCTCTCGATATGAGTATCACAATATGATAAGAAGTTGAATTATCCAAAAATGTTCAACATCATAACTGCTTCATCGTACTTCAGATATCAAGGATAGATTATAGAAATCACTTGAAAAAATTGGAGAAATAATTTCTTAGGGACTTTAACTAGGCTCCACATCGCATATGAATTGAAGTATGATGTAATACACCCCCAAAACACTTGAAATGAACCTTAAATTCTAAACAAAAAATTCCTATTTTACATTTTCCATGAGCACTAGTAAATTATCACCAGGAAAGTGGAATCCAACCCTATATGCATATTTTATACTAATGTTTTTGTAATATCAAAATTCCCTAGCCTCACACTTCCATTGGATTCATGGATTGGAAGTAGGTAAATGATTTTACCCATTGTGAGGAATCCATCTAGGTGAGATTTTAAAGAAACTTTGGGATTGACCTTATAACACTAACATGTATACTATCCCTTCTCCAGTATAGTCCCAAATGTGCTAGAAGCAACCAAAATATTTGAAGTGGGGCATCCTATGGGGATCCTACAAGTGGAAAATTCTCCTTCTGTCTTAATAAAATATATCATCCATGGTCAAAGAAGGATTTCACACTTGGGGAAAGGATATTTTTTCTATGATTTCTTATCCACCTTAAAAATATCATAGGTTAAAGGTGGTTTCCATTAAGTGTCATTCCATGTTGTATCTAGTTGGGTGAACTCATGATAAATTTTTGTAAGAATTGGGGATCTGAAATTTTTTACACACCGCAGATGCTAATTAGAACTTCACCATGTGTCAGGTGAAAGGAATTTTCTTGAGGACTCTATCATCTTAGCTACATAGGGATGATTTATGAGTTCTTGTAAATGTAATTCCGTACTAACAAAATATTCTTATAGATATGGATGTCCAGAATCTTGTTTTTAATTATACACAAGTATTTAGCACCCAGTATGACCACATCCACTCAAACCTAACTCCCCCTCTATAATAGAAATCATTGTACTCATGAGATTGCATTTCATCTGACTGTGAAGCACTAATAGTTGAGTTATAAAAATGTGGATTTGACTCTTTACTATAAAGGTTCATATCTAGAGTGATGTTTTTGTGATTCATGAAACATCTAGTGGGAACCATTCATTTCTTAGTATAATCACCTTCAGAGGAAAAAATTGATGGAATGGTAGGTTGTGTGCTTCACAAACCAAGAGTTATGTAAGTAACATCGAGACCCATGGATAAAGGTGTCCTTAAGAAGTATGTGATCATACAATGGAAGGTAATAGTTTCATGGGTACTCTGGTTGATACGGTGCCAAATACTTCACAAAAATATTGAATAGTAGGACCAACCAAGTAATAGTAATTTGGCCTGACAACCTTTATCATCTCCAATGCATGTGCAACAACTTTCTTGAGGGAATCAATCAGAGGACTCATTGAAAACATACTAGAATGAATCAAGTTTTATCATTAAGTTAAAATATACAATTAAAGACATTGATATTTTGACTTTAAAGAATTAAAAAGTTTGGAAAAGGAAAGAAATCATGCATTCCCATTGACTAGGTGCCACGTGCGGCCCTCCCATCCAAGATTCTCCCACAAGCCCCTTGACCAGTGCCTCATCTAGGTTCCTCGTCAGGTTGAATCTGCATAGGATAGTAACTCAAGTGTATGTACCATAGTAAATTATTCAAGATACCTTCATGTAAGTATGAGTTTAGTAAGTCTGGAAAGAAAAAATGTGTGATGATAGAAAAAGTCGCCAATACCAAATGAGGGAAATTAGAAAAGGGTCCATTGATATTTTATAGACAGTGCTAGCCTGCGAACTAGACCTACAATGTGGATCTATGCCATTAACCTATGCACTGAACTTACACACCAGCCCCATGCCACTGACCTGCATAGGTGTTCTACAAGGGTGTTTTTTTCAGGTTTTACTAATCCTCCTTTAGAATATTTTCCCCATTCTAACTTAGGACTAGATCCTCATCTTGCAATCAGACCCAATCATGAATGGGGGATTTTATTAACACTATGATTTTTCAAGTGTGATAAAAATATTATGAAGAGTACCTCAATAATGTTAAAGAGGTGAATAAACCTATGAAGAATCAAATGGAATTTCTTATGTGGTCTTACATGCATCCCTCTCCACATCAGTAGGCTCGCATAGTACCCAACATGATGCTTAAAGGCAGGCCACCCCTACGCATGACTCATGTGATGGGTGCCTACCTCAAGGACCTTGGTGGGGTAGCTCCTTTGACCAGGGTCCCCTATTTGACATTAAATAAGACCCTTGGGCTGCTATCTTTTTGAACTAAAAAATTAGAAGCATCATGGAAGCCCTGGTTTCACAACCCTTTCACCTAGGTCCTCCAAAACCTCTCATATAACCCTCTATAACCTCAGAAAAGAGGGAATTAAGGGGAATAGTAAGATAAAAGTCCCTCCAGGTTTTGAAACACAAATTCACCTATGTGCGGAATTCACACCCCCCACGTACAACCACTTGTGTGAGGTACCTTCCCTAATTAGGGACCTTTGTGAGCCTCATACAAGGACACCCAAGGAAACCTATGGTGCCTATGCTAAATCATTTCCCATGTTTTGTTTCCCTTATGACCCATTCTCTAGGGTAACTCCAGCTCTCACAAGGCTATACACCACTAAATTAAGCAATTCTAGTTTCTCCCTAGCCCTGCACAAAGAAACTTTTCTCTCTTAGATAGGACCTACATGGGCCACCCTTTGAGTCCTCTTCCAATCCCCCAAGGGTAGGGCTCCTCTTCCTCTAGGAACCTTATCTAAAGGGGTCCAAATTGAAACTTCCACAAAATATTATAGACATGAAAACCCATTCAAATAGGCACACCGGTGTATCTCCCTTTTGGATATTCATTCCTTCAATTTGATGTGTCTTGTAATTGTCTTACCTGACAGGTAGGGTCCTCGGGCATATATAGATATGAACTTCCATGATCATGAGGACTCTGACCCTAGGGCAGTGTCCGGGAACTCCCAGTGTCAGATTCTAGGGTCAGGACCATGGCCTTTCCTAGTTTTCACTAAGACATGGAGCCTTCGGTTCAAATCAAGGAAATATGAAATAATATCCTCTAATCTTCCCCTAGAACCTGTTTTAGTGAATCCATCTTTGAGTAAGAAATAAGGCTTTCTTATGGGACCTATATTGTTTCATTTCATCCTCCTTCTCTAGACCCATGGGCCACAGATGGGTATATCACCTGATGTGACTATCTTGATTACCAAAATAAGAGGGGATATGGGCACTTCAAATCCTTTTCTACATCCCTTCAGGTCTAGGGTACAACGATGGGAGGCATCCACCATCTCCCTAACCTCTTCCAAAAATGGAAGGAGGATTGTGTGGTTTTCTGAATCTTCTACTTCATCTTTATTAAATTCAATAATGACTCATGTAGGCTTAAGGGTTAGTCATGATCATGGTTTCTGCATGACCATATGCATGTTTTGGTAGAGAATATTCCTTCAGACCTTCCTATCTCTTTTATTCAGAGAGACTCTATAGGTGTGGGTCCTCAAGTCCATGTATCCAAACTTAGTGAAATTTATATTGTGTGGTTTATTAGATATTTCAATTACAATTTTTTCTCACACTGATCATGAATCATGTGGGATTTGAGTTTAGTGGTTATCATGACATCTAAATGATCGTGAATCACATGGGAATCATTCCATCATTAATTGCAAATTGAATCCATAGGCCTTCTAATTAGGAGTAATCCCCAACTATGTCAGTACACCCAAACCACCCGGGCATCCTCCTCATAAGTAAGCCCCAACCAAACCCATATCACCAGGGAGTCATCCTCAGGAGTATGTACCAAACAAAACCAAATAAACAATAAATCATCCTTAGGAGTAATCCCAAACAAAATCCAAACCACCAGAGAATCTGCTGCATTAGTAAGCCCCAAAAACCCCAAATAAACAGGCAATCCTCCTCAAGAGTAAGACCTAACCAAACCCAATCATCTGAGAATCCTTCTAAAGAGTAAGACCCAACCAATCATCCGATAATCCTGGAATCCACCTTAGGAGTACGCCCCAATAAAATCCTTACAATGATCAATACTCTCCTGCAACATAAACTGGAGGGCCTCCATAGGAAAGAGTACTCACAACCAAACTATGTGGGCTTTGATTCCCATCCAAATGGGATACATAGGAAGACTCCCTGAGGTCCAAAACAAACAACCCAAACCAAACCTAATTCTATTTGGTTTATATTCATTGGGAGTCTTATTCAACCTTGGAATATATATCCCATCCATTTTCCCTGATCCACTTTATCATAATTCCTAAACTAAAATTTGACTAGAAACCTTCCACCTAGACATCCTTATCACATGACACTAAATTGCATGGTTTAATCCTTATCACATGACCTTAAAAGTTTTTTTGTGACCCCTTAAGTGGAAAAAACAAGGTGGGTTCTGATTCCTTTCACAAGGATGTGTAGGAATCCCATTTAGGGGTCTGGTCCAAATATCAAAACAACTCTCATCTCTCTAGATGACGATACACGTCATATCACCCCCTTGTGTGCCTGAAAACAAGCATTGAAATAATAATAAGCAAAGAATATCTAATCAGTACATAAGAGGTAACCATTGATGTAGAACCTCGGATACATACAGATATCTACATTTATGAAGAATCTTAGAGATATACATATGATTCTAAAATCCATACATGGTAATAATTGATTGTTCATTAAAGGTTTTCATACATCATACATGGGAATTAATGAAGGAATCATGAATATATCTTAAATATATAATAGTGTCCGAGAGTAGGAAGAAATTTCTAATAAAAGTTTTTGATGATCCTGAAATCCCATCCTCATAACTAATTTTATTTTTTAAGCATCATTGACAAAACTCTCTAATGAGAACCTGCCTTTGGAAAACAGTTCCCTTGTGGATATAGAACCATTTGGTGTTTCTGATTCCACAAATAGAACTATTAGAAACTATTCAAAAATAGTGAACCTGACATGAATTATTTCACAAAACTCATCCCCTAAAATGCATCCCCATGGGACACCAGATGTTTCTTCACAAACACATTTTTAAATAAAAATCATTATTTTTTTCTATTAATATAAAAAATTAAACTTTTCAGAAAATTAGAAGAAAAAAAATCACTCTAATATGAATTTTAAATTATGATTTAAATAACTAATGTAATTGTTTTAAAAAAAAATTTAATGTGGTAGAAATTAATTTTAAAATATGTGTGTAAAATGTGAGAAAACTACTTTTAGAAAAATTAAAATTTTCCTTATTTTTTTTCTTTTTCTTTGAAATGATACTTATTTTTATCTCCAATGAATTGATAACTAATGAGTTTATATATACATTCATAAAGAATATAATTTTCAAAAAAAATTATTCCTATTCATAACCACTAATTTCACGACATAGATATACTGTTATACTATTTTATTACTCTTTTAGACTCAGGGTTGTGTGTATCAAAACCTATCGAAGAGATTGAATTTATTTGGAAGGAGATATATTTCATAAATTATTGGGGTGTTAAATTTTTCAATCCTATAAAAAATTTGTTCCTCAAAATTTGAACTTGCACTCATAAATCGAGGAGTTGATATTTTAAAATAAAATTGTTGAAAACCCACATCGTAATAAGGGTTCCTAAAAATTACACTTGATAAGAAATAAATGGATGTATTTGGTTCATCTAAAATAAAACATAAATTGTTTTATAAGTAGAAAAACATTTAAGGGAAGTTAAAATATAGACATGGAGGAAAAGAATAAATAATTATGGAGACATATAGATATTATTGATCACAAGAAAGTGGATGATAAAGAGAAGGTTAATAAACAAAAATCCATGAATATGTGATGAGTTAGAAGACCATTAATTCATTGGATAATAAAGTAATCGGATAAAATTTATATTTCAAGATCCTTTTTCTATTTTTGAGAGATTCTTCTACAACAAGGATAGAGAACACCAGAAAAAATACTACAAATTTCATCCTTGGGTTGTGCTTAAATCAATTTACAATTCATTTATTATTACAATAAATTAATATCCAAGATGAATTATTTTATTTTTGAAGTACTAAAATTTACTTTTAACAAATCATAAGATCTATAAAACAGTGACATGTATTTCTTTCTGTCTCTAAATATTTAATAAAACCATAATGATTAGCATGAGTTATCCAATATAATACATTAATCTCTAAACCTCAACACTAACACACAAATTTCAACTTAATTTATTCCATAAGCATGTCTCCATAAAATAGTTCAAGTAAAAAAAATTCATATTAACATATACACCACGTTGGCCAGTGGTTGGAGATGTATCCTTATCTTCCTTTGGTTATAGATTCAATCCCTACGAACTTTCCAGATTTGATGGGTTATCAGTCGGTATTTAGGATTTCCTTTTTCTAAACCCATATTAATATATCTACTAGAACATTCCCAACAATGTTAAATATATCCTCAAAAATAAAATTGGTTATTTTTGCACTTTTTAACCACAAGGGTTTTCTATAAAACTAATTTGTTCCAATGAAATTAAATAATATTATTTTAATATTATTAAACAAACATAAATGATCATATTTACTCTAATGTTATCAATACCTTTATTATTTTTTCAAAAAAATTAAAGGAATTCTTCCTTAAATAACATTTTCATGAAAAAATATACTAAGACAATGGTTTTTAGTGCTATAAATATATCCAAAAAATATCCATAATCTTGATAAACTCCCATAACATAAATACTCAAAAGGGTTATTTAAGATATCGAACATATGATCAAACTTAAACTCATAAACTCATGATGGTATCCATAACTCTTAATTTAATATTGAATGAACACATATATTCTTCCAAAAATAACACAATATTTAGATGTTTCGTTAATTTTATAACCAAAATACCATTGGTAAAATAATTATACAAAATAATTCTCAATTCCAAATATATAAAAAATTAAATTTTTCTACTTTGGATGTATTAATAGTAGAAACTTGATGTTGAACCATTATCTTCTTCTGAGATATTTTCCCTTAATACCTGGGGTATTCATTTGCATAGAGACTTATCTCTATATTGTTAAAACATTTAATATTAGAGGTCTATTTATTAACATTTAATTAACACACCTAATATCCTTTCTCTCCACACATAAAGAAAATTCACATTCCCTTCATGAAGGTAAGATGATTTTTCATTCCATAAGTATCAAGTATTGGAAAATATTTCTTACCCTACTTCCCTTTATCCCTTTTTTCTCTTCCATATTATTCTTATGCTTCTTACAAACAAAGAAATAATACATATATAATTCCATATATATATTTATAGAACATGATATTATATCCTCATATGCTGAAATTTTTTTGGATAACAGTTACCATAGAAGGATTGGTTTAAGTTCATCAAATAAATGATCAATCATTATATTTGGATCAAACACATTGTTTTCATTATTTATTCTTAACCTTTTGAATTTAGATTCATTGATAATAACATTTTAAACTTCCTTTTTTAGACTAAATAAT
This sequence comes from Viscum album, assembly GCA_963277665.1. Taxonomy (NCBI): domain Eukaryota; kingdom Viridiplantae; phylum Streptophyta; class Magnoliopsida; order Santalales; family Viscaceae; genus Viscum; species Viscum album. The sequence continues at coordinate 1,671,708,362 of OY728158.1, forward strand.
TTTCTCTCCATATCTTCTCATTTTCAGGAGGAAAATATTTTTCCAAGAAGAGTATCTAAAAGTCATTCCATTCCATGTTTTATATTTCTTCATTATCCATACTGTTTTGAATAAAAGACCACCATTGATAAACATACCATAAGAGAGGATAATATGACATGATAATCCTCTAACATTCATTACTCCACAAACAAAGAAATATCTTATTTACAGAATATGTTCATTCCTCAGATATAAACTGATTTATAGTCCCATTAAATGATAGAGGTTGATGGTGCATTAAGGGGCATAACATTGTTACACCACAGTTTGGATTAGTAGGATACTCTATACGGGAAACGTTACTATACATAACCTAATTCAAATTCTTCAATATAGTTATAATTTTTTATATATATAGTTTCAGCTCCATCTCTTGCTTTATTATCATGCCCAAGAGGGAAATTCCTCTATGGATTACGCATATTGACCAATTTTCCATTACTTCTATTATGAAATATTTATAAACAATGAAATACATTGGATTAGACCATAAAATTATGAAAAATAATGTATAATCCCATAAATAGTGTAATATATAACATTAATTAAATAATTCATTCATAGATAATATCATAATCATAAAAATGGTTTCTTTGGGAAAGTTTTCAAATCTTAATTTTTTAAATCCTTCAAAATGGTTTGTAATAAAATATGAAATATACCAAAAATATCCCCCAGAGAGTGTTAAACCAGGTGAACACCAAGGCCTATTTTCATTCACTTGGTGAATATTGATTCAAATCCAAATACTGAATTTTTAGAGTTATTATCCTGAGGTAAAAAAATTTCAAAACCACATCCACTTTTAGTATCCAGATAGAGATTTATTTCTAGAAAAAACCATATAATATCTACTTTAACAAAAAAATTGGATGTTATAATATACATAAAATTATCCTAAATGTTATTTATATGGTTATGTTCTCTAATAGAGGATTTTATAAATCTAATTCTAAAGGTTTCTACTAATAATTCTTTTGATACTGACTGTAAAGACCATGACCTAATTAGACCAAAATCATTGGTTACATTATTAAATTTTTGCAAGATACAGGTGATTGTATCCTAAAGGAACAAATAGTTTAGTAGTCATGAAAAAATATATACATAATTGAATTTGGAATTATATTACAATACTTAAAATAAAAAAAATATTTCATAAAACCATTATTCCCTTTTTAATATCTCTACATATCAATCATAATTCACATCCAAGATTTTCGAGGGAGGGAATCATAAGAAAGGGTGAGAGCCGATTATTAGCAAGGGATTTCATATTGTTGAATATATCCTGAATATATAAGGAATAATCAATATAGAAATGTAAATAAACAAAATTCCTACAATTTAATCATTAAATTAAACAAGAAGAATAATATGGAATGAATAAATGCTGAAAAGATAATTCAATATAAAGAGTCACATAGGATTGAAATTTATTCATGGATATTATAAATATTTTAATAATAAACTGGAAATAAGTAACTAATATCCAACTAATGGAATACATAAATATAGAAATCATCACAATAGATTCAAGGCCTCATTCCATGACATATTATATAAATGGATAAGGGATTGACCAAAAAACTAAAGATAATTTGTCTCATGAGACCCACTAATGCATCAGGGGTGTATAGGGGATCATCCCGACACATTTTTAAGTCTAATGAGTTAATTAAATTAATGGGGATAAACATAATAAATGTAAACATTTTCATTGATAAACTAGTATATTAAATGTTAATAATTTCCCCAATCACTAAACATAATCATAAACCACATAGAGTAGTATGGAGAGTGGTAAACAAATAGTAAATCCCGGCTAAAGTGACCATAAATCACACATACAGACAATAATAATGGTATCATTAAAATATATTCCCAATATTGCATAAGGAAAAATATAGGTTGTTGTAATTGATTAATAGAAATATCAAAAAAAATCAAACATTCTTTATGAAAATATCATTTTCAATTTGAAAATAACCAAAATTAATAAATTTATAGAATATTAAGAAAAATAATTTATTTGAAAATAACCTTTTAAAATTTTAAATGAATCTTCAATGTAGTGATTGGTCATTGTGGTATGAAAAAATTTTCATGTCAAGTATATTAAAAAAAATACTTTCACATTTTTAGTAAAAGTAAAAAAGTTTCTTGTTCAGAAAATGACAATAAGATTCCTTTAAAATAAATTTGTATAAAGTAAAAAATAGGTAAAATTTATTTTAAAAATAATATTTATAGTTTTGAAAATAGTTTTGAAAATAATTTTAGATGAAATGGATATGGAATAAAAGGTTTTTTTGACTTAAGGGAGTAATGAATTTATATTTTTTTAAAATCATTTTATTAATAATTTTAAGTACCAAAGAGAGGAAAATGTTACTATTACATATAAACTATAAGAATAACTAGAGTATAAGAAAATATATTTTTATTAATATAGAGATATCAAATAAATCTCCCAATGGAGACTTAAACATAAATAATCAAGAATAATCAAAATATTATAAAATAAACCCTTACTACTTCGGTAACATTTGAATTATAATCCTCATAAAAGAAATAACATCAAATGAAAATTTATATACAATTAAAATAAAGAGTATAATCATACAATATATCAAATTTGTAGTATATACAACACGAAAAATAGTTATGTAGTGAATATGGAATATGTCTCATGGAAGTAAAAGTGAGATGAGAAACCATTACCACTATGGTAACTTTTGAATCATATTCCACATAAAATAAGTAACTTAAAAAGAAACATTAAATAAAATTAATACGAATATATTCATGATATAAAATTTAAAATGTTTATAATGTACACCATATAATAGAAATTAGGCTCATCACATTACAATACACCTCTATGAAACGAAATTGTGACAAAACACCTTACCTCGGGTTTGATTTCCTCCGTACATGTTTGGACCACATGTGTAATAAGTATTTATTTATTATAAATCTATTAAATAACTATAATATTATATAGTATGCCATAAATAATTTACCTATAGTCTTATATGACCCATTTATTAACAATTCTTTATTTAAATCACTGTTTCAGGTGATCATTGGTATTTGTTTTTTGTATTTTTTGTTATAGTAATTTTTCTAATTATTATTTGAGAATATTTACATAACTTAAAAATAATTAACCATGATATATATATATATATTATATAATAAAAATTATATACATATTTATAATATTCTATAAAATCCAGAGATTGGAAAATGAGTTACACCGTTCATGGAGATGATAGGTCATACGTACGCATGAAAGTTGGTTCTATTTTTACAAATGATGCACCATAATAAAGGTAAATAATATTTAACACTTAAATAAACATTAATATATCAAATATCTCATTTAGTTTTGTTAAATATATTTATATTACCATCCATTTAAAAATTAAATGAATAACATTTCACATCGTTATGTGAAGGTGGTAGTCCACACATTCACATGACCGATGTTATTATTTTCAAAAATATTTTAAATTAAAAAAATTTATGTGATATTATAATGAAATAGTTATTTAATTTCATAAACACCATATAAGAGATGTGGTGATGGAAAATGAATTACATCGTTTCACGAGGCGGTAGTCCACTTTACAAATGATCGACGATTTTGTTTACCATTTGATAGAAGAAGAGATGGATATAGTTTATGAAATTAACATAATAACATATAAGTATATATAAAATAATATTTTTATAACATTATAATAGCTTTATAATATTTTTAAGTGTTATAAAAATAATTAAAAAGAATGGATGGTTAATAATTGTACTACTTCTTAAGAAAACCTCTTTAGGTTTATAACTAAATCCTTGCAAGATTGGATTCATAATTAATAAAAGTCCAATAGTATGTGTATAGGGACGTGATTATTATATTTGGGTAAGTATATTTCAAAGTAAAAGTAATTTTTTGTGTCAAGATGAGAGGACAGGTGGTGGCTTTTTATAAGTGGGGAAGTGGACACACTTGGATGTTTTTAAAATAAAAAGTGATACCCATGTTTTTCACATTCCAAAAGGAGCCAAAATTAATAATTATAGAAATTTGTATTATATAAGGTATAAATATGGCCATAAAATACAAATTACAGAAGTTGTTACGGTAATCTGAACTTTTATCTTCTTAGCTTACCCCTTAATAAATCTGTTTTAACCTTAAATATAGTAACTATTTTTTACACTTTACTATTCATTATAACCAAAAATTAAGTTCACATTTATATATAATATTAATTTTCATGATTCCAAATAGGGTGTAAAATTTTCCAAATTAAATTCACATAAGTGGATGAATTTAATTTAAAATTAATCCCTTGGACGTGATGAAAAAAATCCAAAAGAACAATTTTCATAAGTAAAATATATATATATATTAAAATTGAACACATAATTGAATAAAATGAAATAAATAGGATTAATTTTATTATAATTGGAAAAATTTTACTTAAAAAAATAAATTGAACATTTTAAATACTTTAAGGGAAATGAATATTTTTAATAAAAATTATTATTTGTTTACTATTCATTGAAAAATTAATATTTTCACAAAATTTTCAAAAAATAACTCTAAGATAATCATTAATTATGATTTAAAGAATAAATTTAATTATTTAAAATATATTTTCTATGGTTTTGAAAATTATATTTTGTAATAAGGTTGGAAAATGTGACAAAAATACTTTTAGAAAAAGTAACGTTTTTAGAAAAACAATTATTTTTCTTTCAAATGATTTTTATTTTTATTTTTAATCAGTTTGTAATTAATGAATTAATTTATAGATTTATGAACCATATAATTTTCATAAATTATTTATTTATATTCACATCCACTAATTTAATATCTAGCTTATAATTTTATACTATTTCATAGTTCTTTTAGACATGGGGTTGTGTGTATCACAAGCTATCAAACAGAAAGTATTTATTTAAAAGGAAATGTATATCATATAGTCTCATAGTGTTATTCCCAAACATAAAGATTAATTCCTTCAAGGTTTCACTAACAACTACTTCTGGTGAATATTGGACTAAATTCCTAAATTTAGCTACATACTCTATGATAGATAGACTCTCTTATTTAAATCCAAATAAATCAATTTCTCTTACAACTCTAAAATTGTGTGGATTGAATATTATATTGAACAATTCTTTAAAGACCTATCAGGTAATGAATTAGTCAATTTTATCTTGGATAGCTGAGTCCCACATTTGGAATGCAAGATTTTATATCATATAAGTTTCCGGGTTAACTCTCAGCTCAACATGTGTACCCAAAAATTCAAAGATTTTTTTTATCTGATTCCTCGACATAGTTACTTTTACAATCCTAGAACCACCACAAATTAGGGTTGGGTTTTTACTTTTAAAATTTAATATCGTGGACCAATTATTAAGGATTATCATTTCCATTACCTCTATCTACGTGTTGAAAATTCTCAATGATGCTTAAGACTAACTCTTGTTTCACCTATGGATTCTGTGAAACCCCATTTTTGATAGCTTCTTTATTCGGATTCTTATGAAAAATAAGTGTATTAATTATATACAACTCAAACAATACACATTTTCATCATCACTCACTAGAAATTTAAGTATTTGAAATTCCAAATCCCTGCAAGTAATAATCAGTAACCATTCTTTTCAAATTAAAACCATTTTAACCATTTTCTTAAACTATAAATTTAAAAATAAACATTTAATTCCAAGTATAAAGTCTTTCTAACAATTCATTATTTGATACACTCATCTGCTGAACCCATGATGATGAGATGAAAATACCAATAATAGCTTCTTAAAATGATTTTTTACTATATTCCCTAGTGTATTTAACTTCATCATAAAAAGATAACTATTTATTTTTAAGCTAAACATTTCATGTTCTTGAATTCCTATCCCATTTATAACATCACAAGAGAAATCTGGACTGATGAAAACTGATACCATTTGTAACATCTCACCCCACACCCATTGGCTTAAAAAGAGGTATAGGTATTACTAACTTTAGGTGAAATCCACATGACACCAAAGATTAGTAATAAATTTGATGATATTTGGAAACATCTGTAGGATGATTTTACCTATAAAATACATCAACCACACATCATAAAACATAATCCTCTAAACTAACCATATAATGTATAACTATAAATAATACAACCAAAAATATAATTTTGTAGATCAATAATATCATAGTGAAAACATAACATGGAATATGAAAAGACAAAACTATAATAAAACATGACTCAAATACATAATGTGCAAGTTCCCATGTACCATTTGAACTTTCACAAGAATCAAACCCACCTTTCATGACCAAGGTATCAAGGTACATCACTAGTGGAATAGGATACCATTACCCTTCCCGAGGCGTTATATACAACATCTGTGAACACACCAAAATTCCTAATAATGGAGTGATTATTAAATCAGTAAAAATTTCCCAAAGGATTCCCAACATGCACCGCTAAGAAAAAATATTGTACGAACATATTATATAAAAAATTTCAAAAAAATCAAAATATATATTAATCAATAAAATAAATCCATTTCTTAAAATACAAAAAAGTTTTCAAAAAAATACAATTTAAGAAAAATAATTAACCTAAATAAAAATTCCCATTAATTCCTTTATCTTTAGAACACCCAACCATGATACTCACACCCACACATACAGACATGCTTTCTAGGTGAAAGTTCCATAATCTTGAGTGGCTACACATAGATCCACCATTTTTTTACTAGAGGACTAGTCTCCAAGTTCCCTAATGGAACACACCCCTTGTTTATGGTTATGTCCAATGAAAATGAACTTATGTTAAACATGTATACCAAGACTATATATCACATCAATGTATTCCACATAAAAAAATTCTTCACTCTTATGAATTTTATCATACCAGTTTATTTTATCAAAACCATTTAATATGTTTAAAATCATCATTAAAAAAGTATAAACAAGAGTGTTTTCCAAAAGCAATCCAATTTTCAATAATTTCAAAACACTAACCGAAAATATTATTCCACAAAATAAAAAAAGTGATTCCATATAAAATAAAACCAAAACCATTTAGGAAAAATATTCCTTGATGTTTTAGAATAGTCGATATAAGGGAGAAGTCACCTATATCACAACATATGATGAAAACTATGAAAAAAATATATTCAGGTCCACAACACATTATATTCTTTTTTATTTCAATAATGAAACACTCAATGGTCAATTAGAATTGGATTATTTTTGTAAAGGGTAACTAAAAATTCCCATGGCATCCTTGGATGTTGGTAAGAGAAGAACTCTACCAAAAAATGGATTTTCGACCACCATATTAGATGTAATATTGAGATTAGAAACATAATACCATAGTGATGTCCACCCACAATGACATATAAATGATAAAAAAAATAGCTTATCATAGTTAATGGGGCAATTTCATAGTCATAAAACAAAATGGTGTGTCCCATAACACTATGCCATAGTCCCCCCAACTTATCTATCCTTTGAAATCCCAAATGCGGGGTGAAACCAGATCTTATTTAGATTGGGAAAGGCTACTATGTATCCCAAACACCACACCACAACTACCACTAAAATATTAGAGATTACCAAATGGGATTTATGCCACATATCACCTCATTGACACATCCATAACCAAAATGGTAGTGGAAAAAAAGTTTTTAAGATGCAGCCCTAGCACCATGTTGTAGCAACCCTGTAATCAGAAGAACCACCTATGAACTCTTCCCAAGGCTCCATTACAGATCCATGACTCCACGCCATATCCATTTTGAATAATTTAGAGGTGTAAAAACTCCACTATTGAGACCCTATTCTATAGTAATTCTTCTCCATGTCTCTAATATTAAAGGCCTATGCCACATCCCATACTCAATGACGCATCATTTCCAAAAATGGAAGAACCCTTTCCAAAACCCCTTCTATCCCACTAAAACCCCTACAACTTTACCCAAGAATTATATATGCTAAATATATATAATAAAAGTTCAAATTACCTAAAATTAGAGGTTTTACTATCTAGATTTTCCTTCTTCTCTTGAATCACACTAGATGATCTTTATACTTCTTTTCACAGTGTCACCTGCAATTCAACTATTTAATCACATAATAAGATATTTTCACCTCTTAAAATAGTATTCTACTTCTCAAATCTAATAATGTAGTTTAAATTCCTCTTCCTTCTTCATATTGATCTTACACTATGAGTGTTATATATCTTCTCATCTCAAGTAAAACTTCATGTACCTTCTATAGAAACTGATCAAGTCTGTTGGAAATTCTCAATAGTTCAAATCACCTATACATGATTAGTTTACTTGATTAAAAATTTTTTGGTAAATTATTCCTTCTACTAATAATACCCCAAACTCACCTAAATATGTGTAAGCAGTGCACACAATTTATTGAATATTATTTTATGTAACATTAAACTTGAACAAATAATTTTACTTTCTTCATTTATTCTCAATAAAATATCATCAAGTCTAAATTATGCATGAATTTAATGGGATTATCAGCAAAAACCCTTTTACACATAATATTTCTCACTTTATTATTTTATGTTCTATTTAATGTTTTTATTCTATTTATGTTATTTCATTGAGTGATTGTGAATTCATGTGTACATGTATTCACATATGAATGTCCAAGAACTTTTCATTACTTCATACACTCTCATCCTTCCTTCAATAGTAAACACCTGATATATAATATATTCTTAAATATTACTTAAAATAATATCCTACAAAAAAAGGGTGTTTCATGAATACACATTTTATTCTAATAGGAAGTGCCTCTATTCTTTGCATTTCCCAAGTATCCTCAAGAAAAATAAGAAGGATTTATAGAATCATTTATTCACAAAGCTATTCTAATTTTTGTAACACAATAAAATGAATATGTTCTCCCGATTTTTTTATGAAAATGTTCACTATGATAGTATCATTTCAAGAGGCTCTTGGATCTTCTTCGTCATGGAAGAAAATATTTCTTCATGGTGTTATGTTTTTCTCTAGAAAATGAGAGCCTCAAAGAATTGAAGAAGTATATCACAAGTAAGAAGATCTCATTTTCTTGGAAAGTTCCACCACCAAAACTCTCTGTTTCATGACACCTAATGTATAAATAATAATATCTATGAACACACTGTCATTGAAATACTCTTCAGACATGTATTTTCATCTCAATATCTTTATGACACAGAAAATAACATCAACTTTTATTTTTGTGAGGATATGTGATCAAAAATTACATGAGCTTTGGAACATGCATGTTATCTATAGGAAATTCACCTACAAATCCTTACATAGGCTCACACCTTTACATCGGGTTACCCTCAAATAGTTTAGGATACATTTATATGGGCCTTGTTACCCTTATGAAGGTATTCTTGTGTAACGTGGTTACCCTTACGAAGGTACCCTTACACAGCTTCATTACTATTCTACAGTGTATTATTCACATAGTTTACCCTTATGTTTCATCAATATACCCTTATGAAGTGTAGTATCTACACAGTTTAACCATATTTAGCCTCAATGTGACCTTATGAAACATATATAAATACCATTATATAACCTTCAAAACTTTGTATATACCCTTACATGGATGAATATATACCCTTATATAGTATATTTCCATATGAAGCAAATGAATTACCAATACTGATGAAATTTAAATCACCATTTTCTAATACACAACTACACTAGTTAATTCAAAATCATCTAAGGCCATATTAAACCTCATGAAATATCCCTAATGAAATTGCATATCCTTTATATAAAACACATCATGAAATAATATTTCTATTTCATGGATTTCTTTAATTATTATTTTTCTTCATCATGAAATAATTTTTATGTTGTAAGGAATTATTTAATTCCTCTTATTCTCCATCATGTTTAAAAAATGTTTCATAATTGACACAAGTCTTTAACATTATAGAATAGAATAACAACAATCAAAATAAATTAAAAAAAATAATTTATGAATCATGACATCAAATTAAATTAAATTAATCCATAAAAATTCCTTATGAATCATTACCTTACTTCCAATAAAAAAACACATATTGACTCATATACAACAAACAAAATGGTTACAAGGTTTCAATAATCCCCCCTTTATACTTTTTATTAATATCACCTCACATAATAAAATTAAATACGTGGTTTAACTTATTTTCTCCCCCTAATTGATAATCAAATGAAATTTGTAGGTGGGGTTCTACACATCTCATAAATTTTCTCAAAACACATTATCCTTAATTATATGACTATTTATTTTAAAATTTTGGGAGAGGGATGATATCACATGGTTTTCTTAGTAAATAACCTTTAGTCAACACTAAATCTATGTGGGATAACTCGATGTAGAAAATAACGGAGATATAAATAAGGTTATCTATAATGACCATAAAAAACTATGCATGTGAAATAATCCATATAAATTATCAATTCATATTTTTGGGATTGAAAATAGACACATCAAAAAGTGTAGAGGAAAAAATATAGCTCCTCATTCATGGTTTATTATCAACCCCCCCTTCAAAATGATTTTCAATTCAATCAGAGTATGGAAAAGGGAGTGATCATCATACTACATCTTCTAATTTTATAAATTTGTTCAAAATTCCCACATTATCTATATAGTGATTATTTAACTTCTTTAGCTCATAAATGATCCCCCCCAAAGGGATGCATCCATCTCTTATAATTCCCTACATGTTTGTACTATATATATATAAAGGAATAGTTGGACATTCTTTTTCTTCAGGGGTACCATTCAAGATGAGAACTTCCTCTCAATCTGGGTCATTCTGTTCTTACAATATCAGAATGGAAATATTTCTTTGGATACCTATTTTTTTGAGTCTCATATTTTTTATTATCATGTTTCTTTCATTGAACTTATTCTTTTTGTAGAATACCTTTTTCCACCTCAATTTCTGTCTCCACTATCTTTCCTTTATATTTTGATTTTTCAAACATTCCTTAAATTTTATAACTAATTTCAATTGATTTATCCAATTAACTTGGAACTCTTTCTTGAAATTATCTATCTTCTCAAAATATTCACTTGACTTGTAACTATTTTTCTATTTAAACATCTTCCATTTCACAGCATAGGTAAATATTGTGGTATAATCCTCATGCATTTCTCAACTATGTGACTCTTCTGATTGCATCTACCATAATATTCTTCTAAGAATTCATATCTATTTTGAATTGGTATTTTGGATATATTTTTTATCATAAAATTATTTCTTTGATAACAATCCCTCATATATTCATCATGACTCCCCCTTAATTCATGAATGTTTCTTTGAAATGACATGATATACCATTAAGGGAAGGATTTCTTCCAATTAATTTCACAACACTATAAAATACCTCTTAACTTGTCCCATTCACCTTGATATATATTATATACAAATACTTTTTATTATTATAGTTACTTAAATAAGTCCTTCATTTTACCAAGGGTAGTGATTTTATTAACATAAATATTTCTACCTTTGATATAGGATAGGATCTAAAACTTTTATTCTTAGTTCAATAAGGATTAGATTCACTTTCATCACCAACACTCTTAGAAATAGAAATTTTCAATTTAGACAGATTATGTGTAGATCTATCTTTCCCATTTAGACCCTTCATTTTACAAGAATTTGAATGTTCACCATTAACTTTAGTTGAATTGATGAAATCAAATTTAATTCTATTATATTTTATCCTTTATTTAGTTTTTATCCACTTTCTTATGTCCTTCTATTATTTTCATGAATATTCATATTATGCTAACAATCCAATTTTTTGTCCACAACATCCATCAACACTAATAATAGCCTATGAATATTCTTTTTTTATTTTAGGATGTATTCTCTCTATATTTCACAAGATTTATATGATCCTATTTTTTAGTGAAACCACCACTCTTTTAGATACTTCTTTATGAATATATATATATATATAAATATGCTCTCAACCCCCTTGTTGTGGTGGATTTATCTGTATTTTTAACCATCCGTACTTTTGAATAATTTTGTTTGAAATTTGTATCATGAATTAAAACAACATTAGTACGTATGAATGATTATAGGTTATGGGATACCTTCTTCTTGGATTATGTTTCCATTTGGTTATAGGATGATCTAATTCACTTAATGGAATCATGACTCTCAATGTAAATTTTTGTGGTAACATCTCATTTTCTAGTAATATGTGAAGTGCTAGCTTGTGATAATTCAGGGTTATTCAATATCACCTCCAGTTTTAAACAAGTTATAATTAGTGAGTTATTATCATCCTTAACCAATATATTTTTTTCTTCCCAATCCTACATCAACTTATTTATTTTTTCCTTCCTGCAATTTTATTGATTATCATATAGAATTTTCAAGCTCCTGTACCCTTTTTTCTTTATCCTCTAACTAAAAACCTTGAAAAACCATATCAACTTTGTGTGAATTTTCATGCACATGGAAATATTCTAGAAAATCCATCTCAAATAAACAATTTTCGAAAAAAATATTTTCAATTATTATATATATTTAGAATATTTTTCATTGAACAAATAAATTGTTTCATACTTCTCTTTCATATGTTTTTATAGATTATTGGATATTCCAAAACATTTATCCTATTCCTCTTCCATATAATTAGACTCTTATTCAAGATATAAATTTTCATCTTGAAGAAAATTGATACCATAACCAATACTATTTACCACTTCTTTGGGATATTTATTTAGATGTTCAATGAATTCAAAATGAAGATCACTAAGTGATGAATCATGATCACTTCTTAATAAGTATTTATTTAAATAATAATAATATAGATAATTATTTAATCATATACCACTTTGATTTCCTATAGTTAGTGGTGTCTCTACATTTACTATAATATTCTTCTTTAGCTTCTTAGTTTTTCATTTCTTCTATTCTTCTAAATTCTGGTTGAAAACTCTAGATTATTATCCTCAAGAGTAAATACAAATTTATTAATCTGAGGTAGCTCAATTATTTATTTATATCATAAATTCATAACAACTCATTTAGATCTTTAGACGGAACCTTAATATAATACCAATTATAGATTCCTAGGCTAGATTGACCAATAAATGGGGGAGTGAATTGGTGGTTTACTTTTAAAAATTCATTAATTTTTAATTCAACATCTTAAACATGGTAAGGTTCTCATACCACTCAATGTTATCTCATATCCTCACTTGATATACAGAAGAAATTAGAGATATTATAGAACTTAGTATTTACAAGGTTCAAAATAAATACCTACTCCTTGATAAGTTGTTTAGTCCCCCCCAACATAGATTCTACACTATAATATTGTTATCAATAACAATGGTCGATATAGTGTAACATTGTATCTTAACTCCTAAGTCCATATAGAATGAATTTTAGGATGCTTCTTATAGTTCTACCAGATTTCATAATGTCCTTATACACTTGAGTCACACAAGAGGTTATTTATATTACTTCACATGGTGTTCCTAGGGACAACACTAGTATTCTACTCTTGAATCACATGAGAGGAAATTTATACCACTTCACATAGTGTTACAAGTGTTGACATTAGACTTATAATCATTAATCACTCAAGAGGATCTTTATGATACTTCACATAGTCTTATACTTCTTAATGATGAACGTATAGTAGAAACTCATCATCCTTATTCTGAGTGATATTCCTCCATGAGAATACTGAATTTTCTCGTCTCGTTTAAAAATTCAAGTACCTTAAAAATACACTAATTAAGTCTATCAATATTTCTCAATAATCTTGATCACCTCTATATGATCATTTACCTCACTAAAACAATTTTCATGGAATTATATCTACTACTAATTAATTCGTAATCTTACTTAAATGTGTTCAATTTGTTAAAAAAATTATTCAATATTATTTTATGCAAGATAAAACTTACACAACTCAATTAACTTACTTCATGAATTCTCTGTTCTATCCGAACAAGTGAAATTTATATATTAATTTCATATACTTAACATCTAAAACCCTATTATAGATAATATTTTTCATTTTATTATCATATATTCTATCTCAATTTATTTATTTCATTTTTCATTTTTTGTCAAGTGATTATGAATTCATGTATGAATTGATAAATATATTCTTGCACAAGATCTTATCCTTGCTTTGTTCTCTCTCCTCATTTGTATAATGTAAAAAATCCATTATATCCTTTATTATTCAATCCTAATATATTCCTAACATCCTTTCTCATAATAAAGTCTTTCATGAAACTCAATTTATATGATGTGGTAGTACTTATTGTCTTCAATTTATCCAAAGATCTTCTTACAAACCTAGAAGGCTTCATAGAACCAGTTCATTCGAAATATATTTAAATGTGTGTAACATAAGGAAAGGCTTATGGTATCTTAGTTTCTTTATGAAACTATTATGTGTGATTGTCACAAGTTAAGAGGCCATTAGTTTCCTTCTCAAATCAATGGGGGATTCAAATTAATATGTTTATCTCTAGAAAATAAGATCATTGAACAATGGTATTAAAAACACTTGAGTTTTATGCTCTCCACATATAGGAAAGTCTGAGAAATATAACTTCACATTTCATTCCACTTCAAGGATCAATAATAATATCCCTAATTATCCCAGCATTGATATATTCTTCTAATGTTGGTTTCCAACATAAGATATTTGTGACACCACAAATAATATCATATTTCCTTATGAGATGAGTTGTGATAAACAATTACATGAGATTAAGAACATGTGGACTAACCATACATAGTTTACATTGATATGTTTACACAGCCTCAAACCTTTACATGGGGTTACCCTTACACGGTTTGGGTAACCCTTACATGATCCATGTTACCAATACGCAATTACCTCTACTTTTCCAGGTTTTCATTATGAAGGTACCCTTATAAAACCTCTTCACCCTTACACAGTGCAGTATATACATGGTTTACCCTTACATGAAATCAATGTACCCTTAAATATTGTATTAACCATGTGGTTTACCCTAATGTAGCTTCAATGTGCCCTTATTCAGTGCATACCACTGCCTTTACATAGCCTTCACAACTTTTCTTATACCATTATATGACTAAAGAAAGACCTTTATGCATCACAATACCCTTATGAAGATAATTAATCACCTTTATGTATTTAATTTAAATCATTATTTAACTTTATATAGCTATCCATATTATTTTAAAATCATCTAGTGCCTTTTCAAGCCTCATAAAAAATTATTCAAGCAATCAAAAACCCATAAAAAAACTCCTTGTGAAATTATATTTATATGTAAAAGACTTATTAATTCCTTTTATTTTTCTTCATCATGAAATAATATTTATATTACATATAATTATTTAATTCCTCTTCTTCTTCACTAGGTTGTAAAAATTTTATCATCATTGATAGAAATTTTGACATTAAAAACACTTCAACAATCATTATAATCAATTAACAAGGGGAATTTTTCAAGCATCGAATCTAATTACATTAAATGAATCTATAATAATTCTCCAAGAATCATCAACTGAATTACTCTCAAGAAACACATATTGACTCATTAACACCAAATTATATACATGGGTTCCAAAATGGGTAGCCCAAAGTGTATTATAGAATTTTTAGGTGAATTTAATAGTAATAAGACATTCTAAAAAATAATGGTATATATTCAAAATCATTTATTCTTAATGATAATATCTAATAAACCATGATAATTTTTATACTTATGATGATTATATGTTTAGGAATTATTATATTAATGTAAATTGTGAGGAACCAATCACTTATAATTAATTATGTTTAGGTGATACAATTTTCATCTTTATTGTGATATATTATGATGATAATTTGACCACCCATGTCACTCCCATGATGATTTCCCATTAATCTATAGTTGACCATGGAGTATTGATATCTCATTCAATAATATTTTTTTTATTGTAATATCCCATTCACATTGGTATTGTTATGGTTATAGATCATCCAAATATATTGTGTCCTATTAGTGATATCCCATTCACCTATGAATTAGAAGTGGTGAAAGACTATAATCCATTATTTTCGTGATGGTGATATCTCATTTTCCATATAGTGATGGTGATTGCATGTTCACTAAATTGTGATCATCATAAACATTCCACCTATATTGTAACATATCAATGTTAGATTAGTAACCGGCCATTGGGGGGGTGGTGATATCCAATTAAACCATAATCAAAGTTATGGTGATAGATTTTTCACCTTATTGTGTTGGTGGTAGCCCAATGGCCTTATTGTGATGTCCATAGACCATTCAAATTTTTTTGATAGTGAAATATTTTCCCCCATATTGTGATTATAGTGATAGATCATTCAACCTTTAATGGGATAGGGTGATAACCCATTCACCTAATTGCTTATTATGTGTGTTGATTACCCATTAACCCATACTCATTTCCAACCGTGACACACTATTCACTTGGTATATTGAGGATTGAGATGATCACATGTTCATATACTATATTGTTTAATTATACCATTTACTTAATGTATTGATGGTAAGGATAATAGTTCATTTATTACTGAGCTATGTTCAGACTATGGGAACACCATGTCATTTTATTATTGGTTGAATCATATTTTAGAGAACCATCATGTTTGGTTTTTGAGTACCCTTGGTATGATATGTGGATTTTATGTGATGTTTTGTAGCTTCTTTTTAATCCATTACATGAATGAATGTAAATAATAGTTTTTATTATGGATATCATTATTGGTGGCCTACTGAGTTTTATACTCCCACCATACATGGTAACACTACTTTGTCAGTAGATATTATAGTCAACGTGTAGGCTTGGTTGATATCCCTATTATTGTTAGACAATCCCTTATTTGGGTTTTTAGGTAGGTTTGATGTAAGGATGAGGGAAGTGGTTAGGTTACCATGTCGTTTAACTTCACTTTATACTACACTATACATGATCGGCCCATGGGGTGGCCTTGTTGATGTATAACTGTGTCACCTAAATTATTACATTTCACTATATCATGGATTGATTTAAATCTTTATGGTATACTTTCCATTGTGAATCTATATTTTATGTTTTGATATGATCCCTATTATGGATTATTTTGTTAATTTGTGTTATTATATTGGATTAAACTAGAAATTATAGCCTCCTCATATGGCTTATTTGACCACCATTACAAGACCAAAGCCTCTAGTGTACTGGTAGGCATGCTTGAGGTCACATGGAACCCATATCTTAAATCCATTCATGCAAACCAGGATAATTATACCACACCATGGAATATTACAATAAACCTTCTTTTTTATTGGAGATGCGTATTTACTAAATCATTGATGTATACTCTATAATAACTTAATATATATGGAAACAATTATTTATACTTATGACCAATATACTCATTGGATAACTTTTTTACCTTATTTATAATATGTGATTTAATTTTTTATCTAATTCACTATATAAGATATCCCAAAAAATATCTCTTTGTATATGCCCAAATTATCTTTCTTTTTTAATATATCATTATATCTTTTTCAAACACATCATCTTTCTAATATAAGTTCTTGATATTTAATATATAATTCTATAAACTATAATAATCTATTGAATAATCTATCTATACTCCTACGGAATATTCCTAAAAAACTATTGAGTCTAAATGAAAAAAATATCCATTCAAAGATCCCTACTAAATTTTTTATCCATTATTATATGTAATATTTCTTGGATTTCATCAGTTCAAGTGACATAACAGGCCATTTAAATATCCATACTGGAGTTGTGATTTCATTCAATGGTATTTATTTTTTTTCTATTCTAATCTTTTAATATTTTGATATAAGATAGCGTTGAAAGTAAAAAATGTATCCTCTCATTATAGATCCTTATTTTTATAGTCTTTTTAATAAGATGATTGGAGAAATAAATTTTTTTGGTACTATTGATATCAGAGTAATAAATCACTATCCTGGATTTACCACATTATTTCTTTGCATAACTAATTACCATGAATATCGTACTCTTGTAAGAAAACACATTATTCCTAATTAATATTTGATTGATTAATTTTGGAATCTATTTCTCAAAAACATTTATTATTTCATATAGGAAGATAATTACCTTACTACTGAACACTATATGGGGATATTTAAGAGAAATTATAGCCTCTAGAATTTCCTTCTCCCATAATTTCAAAGAGTGCTCTAAACAATTTTATCAAAATTAATGTATTTTCATGGGAATTTCATCTTATTCATTTATCTGTATAACTATCAATCCAAATAATTCTTTATACTACTCAATAATTCTATGGTTTTCTCAATCCTAAGATATAAATTCTTAATCATGGATAGAAGTATCTTAATTATTAAAATCCATTCTAGTTTTTATAAAAGTAGTATAAATTAAATAATTATTCATGATAATTACCTCTAAAAATATTTATACTAGATGAATTTTTATAAGGAATTTATTTCTAATTTATAAGTCATCGAGAAACCTATAAATAATATAATTAAAATATTTGAAACATATTCTCCTATTTAGTCCAATCGAAACATTATTTCACTTCTTTTGTCACCATTATTACATTGTTATTGTTAGTCCAATGAAAAATTATGTTGTATTTATTTTCAAGAAGTAATTATGTCAATATGTGAGTTGGGAATGTTAGATTGAGATGATTTACCAATGAATATGTATATGGAGCACCCAACAGATACTGTATTGAACCTTTTGGGTACAGTGTTTCATTTGTTGTCTATAACGTTTCAATATGTGTATGGTAAAGAAATGTTTGAAGTGGTGGCCATTCAAGCATTATTATTGAACCAGTGAAAAGCCCACTTTGATTATGGATTGCAAGAACTGTCAAAAATTCGTTGTTCTCAATGGTGATCAATGAGATAGGAATATCCCATTCCTATCAATATGGTGAACTTATTCAAAAGATAATTTTACTTGGAGAATAATTATGGAATCATGAAATGACATTGGATGTCATTCTTGGATATTCTCTATATAAATTCAGATGAATGTTGAACTGATCCTAAGTTCCATCACATGTATCAATGAATGACACTTTGTTACAACATTTGAAGAAGGACATGAATAAGGACATGAAATACATTATTGCTTGATGATTTTGGAAGATCTATTTATTGGTTTTTAATTGGATGAACTATTTGATAAACTTGTGTTGATATTAAATGTTTAAGATATGTCTAAAAAGAGTTTTCACATTCGGTAAAATCTTCAATGTTCTTTGTAATTTTAATTCCATAAAGAATATAAGAATAGTAATTATTCTTGAGAGTGAAAATGTTTGGATAAGTTGGTTTTGGTATTTATTTGATGTTGTTTGCAAATTATTTTTGGAATGTTCCTTTAAAAAAAATCGGACTTAGCCAACCAAGCTAACCATATAGCTAAAAAAGTGGAACACACCACTGAGTGGGAATATGAGATCATACCCTAGCTAGCCAGCCAGCATGGGCCGACCTTGGTTGAGGGGGACATGGGGAACATAGAAGCACACCCACATGGGTGCATGGGAAATCCAGTGAAGTTCCATCTTGTAGGGAAGCATGGAGGCATCATAGAGTGCACGTAGAGCACGATCACAAGAGAACACAGTATGGAGTGGTACCATGGATAGAGGAGGTGGATTCTGAGCAGTGTTTGACGTGTCTTGTAATAAAAATAAGTTTCATAACGTGGTGAGTATTGATGTGGGACGTGTTTGCGGGTAATATTCGCAGTTTAAAAACATGGAAGAGCTCTCCTTCCTCCGATCTGATCTTTTTTAAATACACATACATATCATGCATGTCCAATCAGTTTCAATATGATAAGCATAGAGCTTCCACACTGTCTTCTTCAACCTCTTATCAGTCAACGCAAACCAGCAGTCCAGAGAACATCTGAACCTCGATGATTGTCTTTTCGAACATCATTGATGATCTAACCTAAATCATGAGTTTCATCTCGATTTCATGATACCATTCATGAAATTACATTTTCATGCATGAAAATTAAATTAAGAACATGCATGGGCCGAGGAAAGTGAAGTTGTTTTGGCGTCATCATTCATCCAAACTTCATGGATGATTCAAGATTCATTTTTTATGGATATATCATGCAATATTTAAATGAATGCACATGACACAGAAGGTCACGCATTTGAAAAGGAAACATCCATATATCTCGGAATATCTCTATTCTCATTTGATGATTTCCTAGATGAGGATATCGAAAATTCAACGATATGATTTGAATGATGTTTCTTTTCGGATTTGAATGTTGTGAAACTCAGTTATCCTAACCTATAAATAGAGAATCCACAAATGAGGGTTTGGTGTTGCAAAAAAAGAGTTATATCTCACCTGGAGGAATAGAGAATCCCAAAACCACTATTCGTGAAGGAGTGTTCCACACATATCTTTCTTGTGTGAAGATAGAAGGCTTTATCAATATTTTCTTTTGAAAAGGCCACTGAGTATCCCAAAATCACTCAACCATGTTCTTAAGCACTCTGGATATGCATCACAATTAACTTCCATCTACGAAGCAAATGGATAGCGTAACACGCCTAACTTCCTCTCTTGAAGTACTTAGAACCATGAAGCCTTCATGGTTCATGTGTAATCTTTAAACTAATAATCAAGTGCCTCCACTATCCTACATAATGTTTTTGATCCATGAAGCTAACGATTTTCACTTGAATGTGCTTATGTTTTTCAGGACAAATTATCATACACTGTTTCCATGAGTAATCTGTGGAGAAGAAAATAGACCGAGGTAGAGGGTATCATGTGCATGCATAATACACATGCATTCATGTTCATGAATTGATACACCCAAGCTAGTGTGTTTTCAAAGTTATTTCATTCCATTTAGGTGCTCATGTGATATCATACTCATACATGAAACACAAAAAATTAAAGGAAAGAACTAATCCCATGTGTGTGAAAATAAAAAGTGCGTGAATAGTGCATGCACATGCATGAAGGCATAAGAAAATTCATGTCACATAATATAAAAAGAAATAAAAATGGAATATTTTTGTGTGCACTTGTGAAGAAGGAAGTGAGAAGAAAGATAATGATAAAAGGTTTTTTGGTGTGTAAGAAGAAAGGGAAGAGTACATGAATTCATGCATTCACATTCACAAGTGGATAATTTATTGAGATATCCAAAATAAGATGTTTTTAATTCCATTAATCACATGAATTAATTGGATTTAAATTGGTATTGAAGCGAGGAATAATTAAAGAAAATCTTATATATGATTTGACAGTGTTTGAGAATTAAAAAGAACAGAAAAGATGACATAGTCCAAGAGAATTCTTGCCTATTAATATTCTTGAAGAAATTGTGTGTACCATCTACACACATCTAAGTGAGTTCGGGTCTTCATCAAAAGA
The DNA here is from genome assembly GCA_963277665.1 of Viscum album. Classification (NCBI taxonomy): domain Eukaryota; kingdom Viridiplantae; phylum Streptophyta; class Magnoliopsida; order Santalales; family Viscaceae; genus Viscum; species Viscum album. The sequence continues at coordinate 1,671,729,927 of OY728158.1, forward strand.
AGAAATAATTACCTGAGCATTGTGGCACTAAGGCAACTGATTAGTATAAGTGAACAGAATAATTGAACGATGCCAATAGACCATACCTAAGGCTTTTGAGTATTCTTGAATAGATACAAAGAAAATTTTCATTCAACAAGATCATGGGGGAAGAGCATAAGATCAATCTACAATGAATTCAGAGCATCAAAAGGAGGTATACACTCATGTGACTCAGAAGAACGAAGTATCATATGAGACTCTAGAGTAGAATACTTTAGTGAGACTCTGGAGTAGGCTAGTGAGATTCTAGTAAAACTGTGAGATGTAGTATAAAGAACCTCCTGTGGGACTTAGTAGAGATATAGTGTTACTCTATATCAACCATTTTAATTTTTCATATGATTTTAGTGGAGAATATCTGTTAGGGAGAATAACCAACACATCAAGGAGTGGGTCTTTGTATTGAACCTTATAAATTCTTGTGTTCTGTGAAATTAAATTTATAGCTTCATTCGAGGTAAGTATGAGAGACACAAAAATATTGGATCAAGGATTTAACCAGCCATAGAGGATTAATTGGAGAGAAAAAAAATTTAAAATGTTTAAATGGATATATAATTCAACCGTCCCCCTCTCAGTGACTCACACTGATATGGTCAGTTCAATTGGTATCAAAAGGATGGTCACGTCTAAAAGATCTAAGGGCGTCTTTATGAAGTGAAGATTTCATGAAATGAGTGAGAAACCTAAAATGGATATTTATTCAAATACTTGGAAGAATTGGAATAAGAAACATGAAAGGAAGATGATGCAAAATATTACTGCTAAGGGGAGAAACCTTCTACTAATGGTAATATGGAATTTACAACATGTAATAATTCTTTTTATTATTATGACTCTTCTAATGAGGTCTGGACAAGATGTGATGATGATAGATCAATTAATGATCTATGGTTTTTACTTGTAGAACATCTGAAGATTATCCCTGGGGAAGTGGTAAGACATATTTCTATAAGCATCAACACTCTTGAAGATGAAAAGTTATTTCTATAAGAAGATGTTGATTCCATGGAAGAGTCATTGGATAAAAGGGTTGGTATGTCCAAAACTCTCACAAAACATATTAAAGTAATTAAAGAAACAATTTCTCTTTTAAAATGAATGATATGATGAAGTTATTGAATCATTTCAAGGAAGAATTTGTGAGTAATAATTCTTCATGATTTTATTTGTATAATCTTTCCATGCATTTGAAAAAATGCCGAATGTTTCTATGATTTTCAAAGCTACTCAACTGGAAGACAAAGATAACAAAATAAATTAGCATGAAATTTCATTGAAAGAATTAAGAAACAGGAATGAAGATCATACCATGGATTTGATGAGAATAAAAAAATGCCACAACAAATCCAGGAGAAATTAAAAATAGTTGGAAGGTATTCCCTTGGGAATATAAAAAACAGTGAAGTCAATAAAACTGTGAAACAAACCATTCCCAAGAATTAGTTTATCATGGATTCTAAGAATGTCATCTCAACCAAGAAAATATGCTTCTATTATGGAAAGAATTGTCATACCATGCATCACTACACACAATCCATGGAAATGAATGGAAACAAGATGAAATTATTTGGAGAATCAATCCAAGAGAATATAAGATTGAATGAAGACATTACTAAATATGATTTTAATAAGTTTCCTAAGAAAGGTAACCCAAAAGCCTTGAAGAATCCATGTGGTAGATCCAAACTAGAACATGTTAAGAAGGAGTTTTTAGTTATCTAGATTGGCCAATTTCAAATTACTAAAGAACTAAAATAATCTAAAGATGAAGTAATATCTAATGTTATGGAAAATGGGAATATATTACTCCACATGAAAAAGAATTTGAATTTCATGAGAGTTTTTCAAAACATTACAACTCATGTGTCTCACAAGTATTGTATGGAAGGTGCAAGTAGGCTGGACATGTTGCAAAAAAATGTATAACTATTTTATCATGTCAAATAGAGATGCTGAAAAGTGAAAAACATGAACCGATGGAAGCTACTTCACTACTATCATAATTAAGGATGAACAGTGCACAAATGTTGAAGTTGAATGCAAGTAAAGGGTCCATGTGGAAAATAAAATATAAAAATGATAAATGGAGAGGAGACAATAGCATGAAGAGTAACAGAAACGTTAGAGCTATCCGGAAATGAGTTCATGGTTTAAGAGGAAATTCTCAGCCATGTTTCTCATATTAAGAAGCTCATATGTGTTCCATATTATTCCCTTGTATTTTTTTTGAATATGTTTGCTTACATTGTGGGGAATTGAATTTTAAGGTCATTCTCAAGATGAGAGTTGAATGAAAAAAGTATAGAAAAAAACTTTGGACTGATTATTCTTGATTTTATATATACTTGGAATATTCCATAGGAGAAAATTATAAACATGATTAACTTGAAGATTATCTGGTGATATTTTCCACCATATTAAATTAAAGGGATTCCAGCCCTTGAGGGGGAGAAATTATGAAGGAGATGATATCAAAGATTATTTCATGAAAAATCTTAAAATTCATATCACCTCTAGATGTTGAAACTTGAGGTATTCCAATCACACTTGCATACCTTGTTCTGAATTGTAATTATCATTTCAATTAAGTGGGAGTGCTTGATTGATGACAATATGGGGTGATAGGGAGCTTTATCTTTTCATTTGAACTCTTTAATATGTTTATTAAAGTATATGTAGGATTTTTCATTTCATTGGTATATCTTATTATTTCTAACCCCTTGGGTAAGAATTGAAACATTTTGAGCATGATTTCACATGCATGGTTTTTTATTGAAAACATTGAATAACATGGTCATATATTTATTGTTTTCTACACTAGGTTTTCCCAAGTAGCATTAGAGTTCATTAACTAATGTCTCTTTTCTATATGAACCATGTGACATCATCCCACTATCAGAAATATTCAATAAGATATTTTTTAAAGGGAGGAGAACATTTTTTTTAACATTCTCCAATTAACCATTGAATTTTCTTTCTAACAATGGGGATAAAATATTAGAACACATATTGACTCTTACAAAGTGTGCATAGGTGATATAGAAAATAAAAATAAAAAGGTGGGGATTGTTGGGCATAGTGTTCCATTTGTAGTAAATAATGTGTCAATATTTTTATGGTAAAGAAATTATTGAAGTGGTGGTGATTCATTCATTTTTATTGACCTAGTGAAAAAACACTTTGATTATGGGTTTCAATCACTGTCAACAACTGGTGGTTGGAAATGGTGATCAATGAGATAGGAATACCCCATTACTATAAATATGGTGAAGTTTTTCCAATGAAAATTTTACTTGGAGAATCATTATAAACTCATGAAATGACATTGGATGTCATGTTTAGACATTCTCTATATAAATTCAGATGATTTTTGAACTAATCATAAGTTCCAAGACATATTTCAATTAATTAAACTATGTTACAAAATTTGAAGAAGGCCATGGAGAAGGACATGCAATTATTTATTGCATGATGAGTTTGGAAGATCCATCCACTGGTTTCTGATTGGAAGAACTATTTTTGAAACATGTATTGATCTTAAATGTTTAAGAGGTTTCCAAAAAGAGTTTTCATATTGGGTAACTTCTTGAATTTTATTGGAATTATAATTCCAAAATGAATAGAAGAAGAAAAATTATTCTTTAGAATGAAAAGGTTTGGATAAGTTGGTTTTCATATTTATTTGAAGAAGTTTGGAAAGTAGTTTTGGAATTGTCCGTTATAAAAAATTATGGAAATAGCCATCCATGCCAACCAGCTATCTAGGGGAAGCAACACACACTACTGAGTGGGTGGATGAGCTCAACCCCCAGCCAGCCATCCATCATGGGCCAGCATTGGTTGACGATCACATGGGGCACAAAAGAGCACACCCATAGGGGTGCATGGGATAGCTAGTGAAGTGACACTATGTAGGGAGGACCATAGGCATCATAGAGTGGGCACATAGCGTCCCCGAATGAGAACACAACACACAATAGTACTATGGAAGAAGGATGATAATTATGAGTTGTTTTTTCCATAGATTGTAATAAAAAAGGAACCACATAACATGGTGAGTTTTGATGTGGGACACATTTCTGGGTACTATTCACAGTTTAAAAATGCGGAAGCGCTCCCCACCATCTGATCATGTATAATGAGAGTCGCTGATCTGTTTTTAAGACATGGACATATCATGTCCGTCTGATCAGTTTTAATCCGGCGATCATAGAGCTTCCACGCGGTCATCTTCAACCTCGGATCACCCGATGAAAAACAACATGCTGGAGCACAGTCGAACATCCATGATTGTGTTTCCGACCACAGTTGATGATCTACCCTACAACATGATGGTCTTCCAGATATAATGATACCATGCATGAAATTACATTTTCAGGAATGAAAATAAAATTAATAACTCACGTGGGATGAGGAAAATGAAGTTGTTGATGCCTCATCATTCTTATGGACTTCATGGATGATTAATCCTTCATTTTCAATGGAGATTTCAAGAAATCTTTATATTCATGCATGTAAAAAAGAAGGATGCGCATTTGAAACATAAACATCCATATATCTCGTCATATCTCTATTTGAGTTTAAAGATTTAAAATACGAGGTTGTTGGATATTAAATATATGATTTGAATGATATTTCTTACTGTATTTAAACGTGGTGAAACTCATTGATCCTCTCCTATAAATAGAGAATCCTCACATGATGTTTTGGTGTTAAAGAAATTGAGAAGTCTCTCATCTGGAGGAACAGGCCATCGTGCAACCTGTATTCACGAAGGAGTGTTCTGTGCAGCTCTTGCTTGCACAAAGATAGAAGGTCTCATCATGATTATCTTTTGCGAATGCCATTGAATATCCCTCAAGTGCTCAACCTTATACTTAATAACTCTTGAGATGCCTCACGAATAACTGCCATCAGTGAAGCAAAGGGATGATACAACGCACCTCCCTACCTCTCATGAATAACTAAGAACCAAGAAGCCATCATGGTTCATGAGTGATCTTCAAAATCGTAAACCAGTGCCTCTACTATGCTTCGCGAGGTTGTTGATCCATGAAGCTCATGTTTTTCACATAAACATGATTCTTTTTTTCCGCTAAAGTATCATACATTGTTTTAAGGAAGCATATGTGTAGAACATATATTGAGGTAGAGGGTATCACGTGCATGCATAGTACACATGCACAGATGTGCATGAATTAATACATCTGAGGTGGTGTGTGTGCTCAAAGGGATTTCAGTCTATTTGAGTGCTCATGTGATGACATACACATGCATGAAACACGAAAAATAAAAATAAAGAACTAAGCCTATGTGTGTGAAAACAAAAAGTGCATTAACAGTGCATTTACATGGATGCATGTATAAGCTAATGCATGAAAGAAAATAAAAAAAATAAAAAAGGAGGATTGTGTGTGCACTTGTGAAGAAGGATGTGAGAAGAAAGAAAATAAGAAAAGGGGTTTGGGTTTGTAAGAAGAAAGGGAAGAGGGGATGAATTGTTGGCTTCCCATTCACATGTGGAGAAGTTATTGAGTCACCCAAAATAAGATTTTTTGAATGCCATGAAACCCATGAATTAGGTCAATTTGAATTGAGACTGAAGTTGCACAAAATTTAAGAGTATTTTATATTCGAGTTGAAAGTGTTTGAGAATTCAAGAAGACTGACAGAGCTAACATAGTGAAAGATCATTATTTCCTATTAATATTATTGAATATGTTGTGTTCACTATCTACACACATCTATGTGAGGTTGAGTCTTCATCAAAAGAATAAAGAATTTCCTGATCATTGTTTCACTGTGCCAAAAGATTAGTACAAGTGATCAGAATCATTGAGAAAGGACAAAAGACCTTACCAAAGGCTATTGAAGATTCTTGATCATATACCTATGCAAGTTTGATTCAGAATGCTCATGGGTTAAGATCATAAGATAAACTTATAGTGAACCAAGATCTTAAAAAGGAATTAGACTCTTGTGTGATTGAGGATCAAGGAGTATCCTATGAGACTCATGAGAGGAAGAAATTAGTGAGAATTTGGAGTATGACAGTGAGATTCTGGTAACACTGTGATATGTAGTATAAATAACCTCATATGTGACTCAGGAGAGATAGAATGTGACTCTGTATCGACCATTGTAATTGTTATTTGATTATAGTGGATAATATTTATTAGGGATAATGTCCAACATAGAAAGGAGTAGGTCCTTTTACTGAACCTTGTAAATCCTTTTGTTCAGTGCCTTTGATTTTATAGCTTCATTGGAGGTAAGGATGAGAGACAAAAGTAGATTGGATCAAGTCTTTATCCATACATAGTAGTTTAATTGAAAAGAATCAATTTTTAAAAAGTTTAAAGGAATCACAGATTCACCCCTACCTCTCTCAGTGATTATCACTGATCTGGGAACATCAAAAGCATTGAGACATAACTTGGTGTATTTTTTTGATGTATTATGATATGTAATAATAACAGAGTTTACTAAAATCGGAGACGCTAACAAATCTTTATCCAATCATTATTCATGATTCATGTTTATTATTCATATGTTGAACTTTGTAAAAATAGTTTAGTTTTTGATGTCATTGATTCTATTATATTACAAACAAGCATATATTAGTCTTTATAAGTTAAAATATGTTATGTTTATATGATTTTTTGATGTTTAAAGTTCAGTACAAATTCATCAAAAATTAATATTGTGGAGTTGATGAGTTTGAGGAAGCCACGAGACTAACTTATTGTTTTTTAGAATATGATATGTTTTAGATGATTTTATCCTAAAGGTTAATGATATATATAAATAATATAACACTTTAAATAATAATGTAACATGTTGATAGTTCTAATGATAATTCATCCATGTTTTTTCTTGAGTAAATAAATTTTTATAATATAAAATAATCCCTTAGATGATGATATTTTAAGAAATGAGTTTATATTTGTTTGATTAAGGTGTTGAATTAATTATAAAATAACTTGAGAAATTTAGTTTTTTATAAATTGATGGGTTTAAATAATAGTTTAGTTTTATTAATGAAGTTTAATATTTATTGAAATGCTTATTTTTCAGTTTTGTCAAATTATGAATTTCAGGGTTTTAGTTTCTATATATGATTTAAAAGGGTTTTTTTATGATAAGATATCATTTGAAGATGTAATTAAGGGTTTTTAGATCATATTCATTCATTAGAGAATATTTTTTAAGTATCAATATTTTTTGGGGTAGGTGGCCATCACTACAGACATTTTGGAGTCATTCTTTCCATAGTGATTCTTTAAAAGCTAAGAACCGAGGGAGCTACATGCATTTTAATGTTATTTGAATATTTTTAAATTTTTTCCTCAAATGGAATATATTTTTATGGAATGGAAAAATATATTTCATTGATATAATTTTAAGTTAGGTGTTTGGAGTAGTGTTTTGGCCTTTGAATCTCACGCGGTTATTGGGAAACTAAAACCACACTCTAAACATGTAATGAGGCATTTATTAGGATATTTAGAAGTAGTGACATGTGTTTTTTCTATTTTTTAATGGTATAAGTTATAATGGAAATCATAATGTTTGGAGGATAAACCAAAATGTGGAGATATGAATGTGCATGCTATAAGGGAAGTCATAGAAGGTTAAAAAAATTATGAGAAATAGGAAACATGAAATTATGGAATGGTGTAGTTTGATCTATTGGATGAATTTGGGTTAACTACTAGCAACCGATAATATAAACTAGTTAACACTATAGAAAAGATAAACATTGAAACTATCTATTGTATTGTAGTACTGTATACTTCAACATATTAATATAGAAATATAGACTTTACAAATATTAGTATTGATTCTCTAAGAACATGACTTCTATTATTACGATAACACACTATACCAACTATACAGATTCTAAACTATAGAAATGTGAGTTACTATAGGTATACATTTATTTATGAGCTCTTTTCATGATATTATATTAATATACAGTGTGTTCTCTATAATTTTTCATTAATGTAGTTAGTTTTCTAAACTCTATGGATGTAGGGATTAATCTAAAACATATAAATCCTTTGTTATTTCTTTTTTGTACCCATATTTAATATATATTTTTGAATAAAATTTATTTGGTTATCTGGGTGTTTCCATAAAAACTTATTTTAATTCCTGATTTGGAAGATCGATGTCGTATTTTTAGAAATTAACGATGGATAAGGAAGAAGGAAATGTGAAGATAAATCATTTTAAAGGGTCTAATTTAAATTGTTGGAGGATTTAGATCAAATATTAACTTTATAATAAAAACATGAACTTTCCAATTCATGGCTTTGAACCAACAGAGATTGAGAATACTGATTAGATGTTATAGGATATATAGGTTCTATTATTTTTTCACCTTACATTGGAAAAAATATGGTGATCCAAATTTGAGAGGATAAGAAAATAAATGACTTGATTAAAGATCTTGTGAATTATTATGAGAATAAATCTATATTAAAACATAATAAAATGGAATATATTTTTTTGGATATTTTCAATTAATTCAACACTATCAGAAGGATGTTGTCATATATGGAAATTACGACAGACTATAAGGTATGTTCACTAGATTTATTGTGTTCAATACCTAATAGTTTAGAGTATAATTTAATAACTATGATTATTTATTCAAGGAATACATATTTTAAGTTGAATTATGGGTGAGATCAGACCCTAGTTCAATATATCCTAAGAAAATTATACGATTATTCTATTCACATTGAAGGAAGAGACATATACATGTTGTGAAATAATCAAAGAGGACTATCAAAATAAATAGTAAAGCGTTGTGATAAGGAAAATGGTATGGGTTTAATCTACTAAATATTTTTTTGTAGAAAGGACATGTAAATAAATAGTGAATACTCAAATGGAATTCACCTAAAAAATATGAAAAAACATGAAATTTGGACAAACTAGTCATGTGTTTTTACTATGTTCAGATAGCCCAATAGAGTCTTAAATTTCAGAATAATGATCATAATTATATGACAAATTAGTGAATGGATTACAAAATAATTATATTTCATGAAATTATTGAAATTTAAATCTTACTGATGATAAACCCTTGCAAATTTTCGGAAATGTGATACGTGGATTAAAATTAACAATGGGAGTTTTCACATTCTGGGGAACGTGTGATATACCATAAGGCAGATAAGGGATATTATTTTTATTGTGAAGCTTGATAATATGGGATTTTGAAGCCCATTTGATACCTAGGGAGTTATGGTCAAATCTCATGAAGAAATGAATGGAAACCTATACAATATGATAGATATTTTCATGGAAATGTTTGTAATAATAAATTCATTTAGGGATTCAAAAATATAAAATTATAGGTTATTCATCTTGAGTAATAAAGGGATGAAGGTGATAGAAATAAAAGTAATGAAACTATATCATAGGCTGGTTAAAGTTATCCTATATGAAGATTTTATATTTTTAAATTATATAAAGCTATATTTTGTAAAAAGAGGTAATACACTAAGAGTTGGGAAGATTAACCTATTAGAAATTGTTTTTTTGGGTTCATGAATTTGTATATTCATCTACAGGGTCACTATGTTATGTGAGTCTTATAAAATTATTAATAAGGAATATGTGAGTTTACTTTCTAAAAATAAAATCTTATGTATTTATCAATTTTTAGAATTGGAAGATTTTTATAGAGATAATCAAAGATGAAATACTTAAGGATTAAAAATGAAAATGAGTATGATAGTAATGACTTTAGTGAATTTTTTACTAATAATGGAATCCAGTTATAGAAGACTCTTCTAGGTACAACATAATATAATGATGTGGAAGTTATGATGAATATGACATTGAATGAATGTAATAGGATTATGAGTCTACACCCTAGGTTATCCAAGGATTTCTAGGTACACCTAGGGAATACAGAAGATTATTTTATAAAAAATAGTCTATTTATTCCAATGGGGAAACATCGACCTAATGATCTATCATTAGGAAAGGAGTTAAAACTCTCTCATTTAGGATTCCTTAATTTTTTTCCTTATTTTTCATATAGATCACGATTCAATGGATAAATAGGATTAAAAATCTAGAACATGATTCATTATTGGATACAGTGATAATGGGTTTGTATATCATTTTTTGGATGATAAAAAAAAATAAGACCATTAGAATCCAAATGTGATATTTCATTAATTTTTTATTATAGGTACTTTCATGAAGTTTAAACTGATAGTGGGAATAAATAATTGTAGTTCTAGGAAAAAGTGAATCACACAGGTGTACCTAATCATGTGATAATAGAACCAGGGGATCCTACTCATCAATTTGAGTAAAGGATATCAATAAGTATGAGAATACTGACATATAGGTATTCGTCATCATTTAACTATTTTTTATTAACTGTTTGGGGAGAATCAAAATTCTTTGAGGAGGAAATGTAGTTAACGAAGTTGACTATGTTGGATTTTTCAAAGAAAGAGGATGTTTTTTCATTTAATTAGTTAATAATTTTTATATGAATCTTTTTCTACTATGAAATAAATAATTATAGAAAAATTGGTATATAGAGTTATGTAAGAACATGATGATAAGAGGAGGTACAAATAAAGGCTTCAATAGAAAGGTATTTCAATAGAATAAAGGTTTGGATTTCCCTAAAATTTTATCACTTGTAGTGAATCTTACTACTATATGGGTTGTTATTAGAATTTTTGGATCATAGGATTTATATATTGAGAGGATTGATGTGAAGATAACTTTACTTCATGGATATTTGGAGGATGATCTTTATATGGGGCATCCTAAAAGATATTTTGAGTCAAGAAAGGAATACATAGTGTCAAAAGTCTCGAAACGTTTATATGGATTAAATTGGTCACCATGGTAGTCAAAGAAAAGTGTGATTATTTCTAGAGTAAAAATGAATGAAAATAGTGTGTCATGGATGATTTTTTTTTGTTTCAAATTATTTTTATGTATACATTATATATGTTGTGTGTGATGATGACATTTATATTAAAGGATCATGCATACAAAGGGTTTTTGGGATTGAAGGGAAATTATATAAGGGGTTTGAGATAAAAAATATTAGATAAGATAGTTATATTTTAGGTATAGTGATCAAAATATACCATGTTGTTGGAACATTAATGTTTTTATAGGCTTACCACCTTGGAATGATTTTGAGTAGATTTAGTATACTGTAAGAAAATCTAGTTTTCGTTCCTTTGGAAAACCATTTTAAAATTCAAAATGATAATGCACAAAATAAAAATAAATAGTTTGAGTATATAGAATAGGTTATTTATACATCAGTTTTCGGGATATTGATGTATTCCATGGTTTATACATCACCTGATATTTCTCATGTAGTGGGAGTTATATGTAGGGACATAGATAAACCTAGAAAGAAACATTAATACCTGTGAAGAGGATCCTAAATTATTTTAATGGAATTATGAAATGAAAATTCATTACAATGGTGTATGAATGATAAATATGGTGGAAATTTTTAGAGTAGTAGGACTACCACAAGTTATATGTTTACTTTTAGAGAAAACATACTAAGTTTTATTTCAATCCTAGAGACGGATATATCACTCTCTATCATAGAAGTATAATAAATTTCTATAAAAAAAATTGGGAAGGATATAGTTGGGATGACTAAATTTTTATAGAAGAAGGATAAAAATTGTGTGAGAAATGTATTACACTTTGACAATCATAGAGTTATACATATTAAAAATAACCCGATGATTCATGTATGAATTGGTCATGTTCAATTAAAGTACCAATTTATCATATTATTCTTATAATATTGGTAATTGACATTAAAAAATATTTTTAGAACCAATAATCTAATACATATGTTGATAAAACTAATGATGATTGAGAATTTGAGGCACTATTGTGCCTCAATTAGTATTTATTCATTAATGGAGGATGATTTGAAAAATATTGAAGAACTCTATGGGAGAATGGAAGGTAATGAAATTTTTATCACCTAAATATTCAAATTCAAACTGATGTTTTGATAGGAAAGTGCCCATTGGTGGGTGAAAAAGATAATGAGATTGGATTATGTAAGATTTCTAAATCTAAAACCATGATAGGAGGACTTTTTTGGATCAAGATACATGTTATAGATTGTTATAATGGTGGACCCTGGTTCATTGGTTGAGGTTGGTAAAATTTATAGTGGTCTATATGGCTCACCAATGACAAAATATAATAGAGCTAGCCAACAAAACTAATAGTGCTACTAGGGAAATGTGGAATTCAATGGTACTATAAAAGAATAAACTTCATTGAAATGGTATTTTTTCTATTTTACTTCCATCATTATCATAGAACAATATAACCACTGTGTGGATTTAGAATTATATAAATTCAAGTTAATATATAATTTCTAGGTTTTAGGAGCTCATTTATAGATAGGGTTTCAGCACACAGTTTTTGATATGTAATTTTCTCTTAGATATGGTTAATTGTTTATAACTTTATATGTATGTCTGAATTATTACCTTACCATATCAATATTTTGTTCTTTTTCATCTTCAAAATCTTTATTTTTCACCCTTTTACACTTCTTCTAAAATTGAATATCATTAGTTCTCCCAACCATTCTATAATATGAAATTTAAATTTTCATAGTTGTAGAGGTTGATACCTATGTTTACTCAAAACATGGAGATATTGAGTAAATATAACATGGAAAAGATAGTAATAATATTAAATTTCTCTATATTTGAAGTTGAAAATACATATTTTCATGAAAAAGACATTATATAATAAATTTCATTCATAGAGGCTCTATATTGTGGTCAAGAGAGAATCACTCCTTAGTCAGTATTAATATGGTTTTTTATGGTTTAAGAGAATTTTATAAATGGCTAAGCTAATGAACAATAATTATTTTCATTTATTTATTCAAAAAATATTATCATAATTAGACCAACGCCAACCCAAAATATTAATAAAGAAAATATTTTCACCTAAAATTTATAATTAAATTATAGAAAATAATTAGCTTGTCTTGATAATTATTTCTTCATTGATGACTTGGTCCAAATTCTAGTCATACCATAATTGTGATTAAGAATACAAATTAAATATCTCTATTCATATCCACACATGAACAATGAATCTCAAAACACCATCATTGGAATTCCAGGTGCTATCATGGAGGAATTAAATATCTTGTAACATTCATTATTGATCACAACTAGAATCTCTCTTGAAATTATCTTTATTTTTATATTGATCTATTGAGGGTGTCAAAGGATGATTGCCTCTAATTCCAGTGAATTTTCTTGGGAAAATGTCATTCTACAAGAAAATTATCTTTCCCTAAGAATAAATTATAGAAGTTGGTTATCTACTTAGGTTTATAAAATTAGTTATTATAAATGTGTCCTTAAATGATTTATTTATTCCAATTAAACCCCACATAAAATAATAATAGTATTATTATTATTACTACTAATAATAATTATACAATATTTCATGATGTTTACTAAGTCATAGATATTTAAATATCATATATTAAATGAAAAATTAATATTCATTTAAATTAATTTAAATAAAATATATTTCATTTCATGTAGAACCAAAACTTAGTCTTTCAATCATCCTTGGTATTTATCAAACATTTAATAATAAACAAATATTTAAATAAATAATAATAACTATATTATTAATTAAATAAATAAATATTATATTCACTAATTAGTGAATAACTATTTTTTGATGTAAATAAATAAATATTTAGTTTTTTAACTTGAGAATAAACAAGTAATAAATAAATATGATATAATTACTAACTGTAAAAATACTATTTAGTTAATTTTCAACTCACAAGTATATTCTACTAATAACTGGTGATTGAATTTATATTGTCAACAAAACCAGAATAATTTTTAATCCACAAGCTGAAAATAATACTTACTCAAACTGTTAAATTCAAATAGAATTTAAATGAGATTTAGGATACACTTAGGGTTTAACACTCTAGGCCTCATTATTTGTTGAATTAGGTTAACTAGCCTAAATTCCAAAATTAGCATCTAGAAAAATTTCAAGGCACTCATAAATAAATAAATTAATGTCACAATAAGATCTACCTCGTATGAATTATCACTATGTAATATAGTCCATTTGTATGGATATATCATCAAACAAGTTGCATACTTTGTTCCATCAACCTAAATTCTTGTTATATTTTTCATTGATTTTTGGAAATGAACCCATCAATAAAAAATATATATCTATGTATTTATCATAAAATTCCATTTCAATAAAAGGGAGAGATGTGTCTTCTTAGATAAAAATTAATGGAAAAAAATCCTTTCTTGACATATTCATTAACAAATGTCACTTATGAAAACCCCAGTGTAACCTACCTCACTACAACCATATGTTATCATGTTTTTTGTAAATATATAAAAGTACGTGATTAGTGATACACATTAATAAAAATCTCATATAAAAAGGCCAATAAACAAGTATATTTATAGGAATATACAATGAAAAATAACATCTAGAATTCATATTTTTAGATTTGATCTCATAACCTCTTATTTTGGAGATTACAAAAAGAGAACTTCATGAGAAAAAGTCTCAATATATTATGATCCCCTAAAACCTGATAATAAAATAAAATATATCTAATCATATAGATTTTTTCTAACTATAGAACATATTCCTAAGAATATTTTCATATCACTTCAAGGTTCCCATTATAGTAGGGAACTACAATAACATTTCAATGAGATATATTTTATAAGGAAATCATCAAATTTATTTTATGTATATGAATAATACTAATTTATTATTATATTAATATTAAATAAATTTCACATACAGGTAATAAAAATTAAAAACAATTAGTTTTAGGTCACTAAATCCTATAGAATCCCCTTTCACTTGAGAAAAATTCTAACTAATTTTTTAGCCTTATATGATAAAAAAGTTTCTGTTTTGGTATAAGTAGGGAATACCATGTTCTAGCCATTATTCTACTTAATATGAATTCATCTATTTAAAAAAAATACCTCAATATATTATATCATGATGTATTATCTGTAACACCCCAGGTAAATAAAGAATATGACATTTTTATATTTATCCATATTTGTGAATAAAATATTAATATTACTTTAAATGTGATGTTATGCTTGATGGCGTACCCAATACGCAACAACGAGTTTCTTTGGAATCTTACGTTGCACTCTAATAATAAAATAATATTATTTTAAATAGTAGTTAACACCTAGCCATTGTAATGGCAGGAATGAACAGAACTAACCACAAGATGATTATATATGTTTTTCAAATATTTTTACTTTTTACAATAAATGTTAGTGGATTAAAAATGCAAATGAATCCAATTTTAAGCGTAAACATTAAAATATTCTTTAAAAGGTCGATTAACCGCCTTTTGATGGCAAACCACTTTTAAATCCACTTTTTGAAAATTTTATGTGTTATATTTGACAAAATAAAATTTTTCTTTAAAATCGGGACATGAAAATTTACTTTGTGTAAATTTTTGGTATTTTTCCGAAAAAGTTCAATTTTTAATGAATAGTGAAAAATGTTGTATTTTAATTCAAGACCTCTTTTAATATAATTTATTTATATGATTGGATTATCTTTTGAATTGGTTTTAAATTTAAATGAGAATATATTTTTTCCATTTAATCCAATAGTGGTCGTTGGAATTAGTTTCACTTTGAAATCAGACTTAAACTAGTGTCCTTCTTTTGATAAATGTTGTTTCATAAAAACACGCTATTTGTTTTGACAGCGGGAATTAATTATTAAATTAATTAATGAAACTTTTATGTTTTGAATTTTTTAAAATAGACATCATTTTTGAATTCGGAATATCAAATATAGCATAGGGTGAACTTTTGGTAATTTTCTGAAAAACATCAATTTTTGATGAATAGTGAAACCACTAAGTGGTACTTATAAAAAACTGATTCTCCGTTTAAATGAAATTTTGACATCTTTGTGTTTTGAATTTCAAAAATCTGACATACATGGTTGTCATTAATAATTAACATGTGGTTCAATGGGATTAAAATAATTTTTTGGTGAATAGTTACTTATTAAGTTTTTAATCGCGATTAGAGATAATTAGTGTAGTTTAAGGTAAGAATAATGTTTTAATAAAATAAAATGACCTAGACACATTTCCTACCCTCATTGGATGAGTCATGGCCGACCAATACAATCGATGGGTCAACTTGGGGACCCCATGTATCCACTTAGGTTGGAAAATTACATAAATATCTTTTTATTTAATGTTAAAGTAAAAATGACACAAACATGAGATGTTTAACTAGAACAATTTTTACATGGGGTCATACAAGTCATATTTTTTACTAAAAATATTAATTTGAAAGATAAAAAGATTTCCTACATCATAGTATTTTTTTTATAATTTTTAGACATCAAATAAATTAAATTATTTATGAGATCATGATGATGCAGTGATGACCTCATTATTTAACGATTTAAATAAAATAGAAAGATAATGTAAACTATAAGACCTAAACATGTCAAAAACCTATTGTATTGGTTGATTTAGAACCCTTATCACCTTATCCTCGAATTATATCAATGTGGGTCCTTTTAAATCCGAAACTCATTTTAAAAATAAAGGAACATTTCTTTACATTCCAAGGGTGCCCCTCCTCTCCTCTTATAAAAGGCCCCCACCTCTACATCCTTACCCACACTTCCAAAGCCTTTGGCTCGGCCAACCCCTACCCATTTTGTCTCTCCAAATCCCTCTATAACTCCTTGAAGCCTCACTTTGGGCCGAAGTCTTCCCAAGGAAGCCATTGAGCTCAAACCAAAGGGAGTTACCCAATTTTAAGGTAATGTCTTCACTTGTGTCCTTTTGTTTTATTTTGCTTCTCCAACCCCCTAAAATATTTTTATTCATTTATTTTGTAACAACTACAGTGTCTAAAATATACTAGGATGTTTTTATAAGAATTATTCGAGCTACACTTACACACACCATTGTCTAATGGTTAAAGAACATACTGTTTCTGTGGTTGGCGATTTTCTGCCTCACGAAACGATGATTGTTCAATATTCCTTTAACACCTTTAAAGGCGGCCATTATGATGTCACTGTATTTTATATACGATATATATGGTATTTATGTTTACTATATGCTTCTTTATTTTATATTTAAAACATACCTTTATTCTTTTCATGTTGTGTAAATGTGATAATTTCATATGAGGAAGTGTAGACTACCGCCCCCTCAAGTGATGTTAGTCGTACATGAAATACATGGAATGTATAAAGAATGAAATTAATGAGCATATGTGACCTATATAACATATATATTATACTGGAATTATAATATATATATATATATAATTTATTTTTAATTCCATTAATATGACAAAAAATGAAAGTAGCGTTCATGCGTACGTACGACCTACCGTCTCCATGAACGGTGCTTTTCGTTTTTTTTCTCCGAATGATATGGAATAGTATAAAATGAATATGAACTGGATATATATTATATTTTAATAATTAATACTTTTCTGGAAATTATTTACTTATAACTACATGGGCAATCATTTTTTAAACAAGTTCATTTTCGACTCATGTACCAAACATCGGCAAAAACATCTAATATGAACTAAAATTACTAAAAAATTATTATAACATTATAATATGTGATATGAACTAAATAATAATCTATAAAGGAGGTCCTTAGGCAATTATAAATTAACCAAAGTTTATTATTCAGGAATATAAAGAAATGAACAAGACAAGTCGGACTTGAGGTAAGGGAATCCTAGTACTCCTCTCTTTCTTTTTAAGTACACTCTTCTATTTCATTCCTTTTAAGCTCATATTTTTGTGATTGGGATGTTATTTTATATTAATCTTACTGTAATTTTTATGTTCATATGATGAGAGACCCTATTCGTTCTCATCAACCCATTTTGGATGTTTTGAGTGGCAGCGTTAGGCTGCCGAATTTTCGTAAGAGATCTAACCTCTCTCTTTCTCTTTAAGTACTCTCCTTTATGTCACTTCTTTTAAGCTCATATTTGTTATGATGGGGGATGTTATTTTATATTCCTCTTGCAATACATTTTATTTTAATATGATGAGAGACCCTATTCGATCTCATCAATCCATTTTTTGATGTTTTAAGTGGCGCCGTTAGGCTGCCGAGTTTTCGTAAGGGATTTTTCATCTCACTTATATTCCCGTGAGATTTATGCTACATTTGCCACAAATTTCTTTGATTGGTGTATGTAATGCCCATTATTTTACTCATTGTGTAATATAATTTAATTTATGAGTATTTACATCAATGTTGTATTGTCCTTCTTTCACGGGGTGTATGTTTCGAAAGATACCCATGTTGGTAAGGGATCCGTTCACCCTCCTCTTTTAAAAAGACTTCTTTTGTTATGTCTTTTAATTCACATACTATTATGTTGGGATATGTTCTTCTATATCCTTATTGATGTAAATTTTATTTCCAAGTGATGATATACCCTTTTTATCTCTCATCTACTCATTTTCTGAATTTTGAATTGACGCCGTTAGGCTGTCGAATTTTACCAAGGGAACTTTTTAACCAAATTTCGATTTCTTTGGGTTCAATTTGTAGTTATTGAATATGTCATCCTGTGAATATGTGTGAATGACCTTTTATTATTTTACACTTTATATCCACTTATATTGGGTGTATTTATATTTTTCACACATAATTTTGAGATTGATTTATCCTTAATTTAAGGATACCTTCTTCATAAGGGATTTCATCGCATTTTACATTTCTATTGAGACTTCATTGTTGTTATGCACCAATTCACTCTTATATGGTGTATATATTGTCCTTTGGAATATTATATCGTCAATCCATTTATTCTCATGATATTATAAAGTTCTGATTAAATGTTATTCCTCAATTATTGTATTCAAGTGTCTCTAATTTTGGTAAAAACCCTTTAACCAAAATATCGCTTTAAATGTTTTAATGGTTTGTTCTTATTAATATACATGTTTTAAAAATGGTTTTATGAATTTATTTATATGGATATTAATGGTTTAAAATTTTAAAATCTTCAAGGTGGTATAGGACACTTTGATTCAAATATCTCTTTATTAAATTTTTTAAATGGTTTTGAAAATGGTTTTTAGAATGGATTCATTATTTCAATATCTTAAAATGTTATATTATTTTTTCAATGTGGGAATTTTATCTTTCCATTATGCTTAAGTTATGTTCTATGATTAGGTTTTGGTTCTTGGTCATTGTTATGAAGACGGGTGGTTCTGTGATAAACTAAGGGCGGGTGAGCCCGATATAGCTCTCCAATGCATTGGGTAACACGAAGGAGTGAAACATTAAGGTTTCTCCGAAGTGATTTAGGGAATATACTGTGGTGGGTATTCCAAACGTAACCAAGAGGGTTACTCCCTACGTAAGAATGTTATGAATGCCTCAGGTTACCTTTATGTCTTATGATTTCTATGATTTATTCATGATTCGATGAGGTATGTTAAAGTGCTTATGTTTTATGAGTAAAGTATGATTGCATTGATTCCTATGTGTACATGTACCCATGTTTCCTTTCCATATATTTTTATATCCCTTACTGAGCTTTTTATACTCATCCCAAGTTTTTGAAATGTTTTTCACAGGTCAAGGGAAAGGTACATGATATGATGATAGTGTCAAGGAAGTGTCAAGAAAGAATCCATGTTTTATTTTAAATATGTTTCCGTTGATGGAAAAAAATGAATACTATCTTTTATGTAACAACTTTGTTTAAATGTGGAATGTAATGCAAGCTTATGATCTAATTCTCTAAAACTCTAAACCTGAAAATATCCTCAATGTGTAATCTTGTATTAACTCAAGATTAAGTAAGGTTTAAGGCTGGGGCCTTATAGTTGGTATCAGAGGTCGGTTTATATAACTTTAGAGGTTATGGTATTCTTTAAGCATAAGTGACATTACCATAATGGTTAGGATTTCAGAAAGAGTCCTAGTTTTAGATAAAGTGATTGAGTAAGTATATCTTAGTGTTTATCTTCCTCATTAGTACATTATGGTTTTGTTGATATACTCACACTGACCTTTTTGGTTATAGTAAATGGATTGATCTAGAAGGCACCAAAGTAACAGTGGATGTGAAGGAAACTGTGCCAGTTTTTTGAGCAGGCAACTAAATGATATGGGAGCTACAATGAGAACTCTTGTGTTTATCCTCAACCAACTATCTGGAGTCATGATTGACCACCTAAACCTTGATGATTTATCTAAGGCATCATATATGTGTGAAACAAATCCCTACGGAACTATAGGTAATAATCATAAAGGTAAGTGTGTTCAAAAACCGATGTGTCAAAGATGTGGAAAGAAACACCTAGGAAAATGTTTCAAAGGGACAGAAATATGCTATAGATGTGGAAATGAATGTCATAAAGCAATAACCTGCCATGGAAAAAGGAAGCATCCAGTTGACTCGAGGAAAGGGAAAGAAGTTCTTTCTAAGGGATCAATTAAATGTTTTAAATGTGGTGTTCATGGTCATTATGCAAACACATGTCCTATGAAGAAGTTTCTTGAATGGGATCACCAAGATCGTACAAATATTCATTTACCAATACCTAATGCCATTCCGATTGAGGATGAAGAAACTGACAATGACCAATCAAAGGTATGGATTATTTCATAACTTTTGTTTTCCTATTTTGGAATCTTAGTATATGATTCATGATTTTGTTTGTAGGAAATAAGTATTTCAGAATAAGTTGGAAAGGAATGGTTAATAGATCATGAAGAATGTTGAATGAGTAAGAAGTCAAAATATAAGGGCTTCAAGAGTTATGGTGAAATTCTTAATAGTATTAAGTCTCTTTTGATGATGGGGTTACATTAGAAGACTTTTTATAGTATGTGTAACCTTGATGTTTAATATATGAAAATTTTATTCAAGGAATAGTTATATGTTCTTTTGTGGACATAGTTATGAAGAACCATTTGGGTTTATATGATCCTTACTTTTGAGGTAATTATGGGTTACTATATGTTATGATGGAAGTGAAAGACATGAGATAAAATTGAGATTAAATTATGTTATGGTTATTTTTGATGATTTTATCTCTTTTGGGGGAATGATTTGAGAATTATATAGTTTTGTAAAAAGGACAACACGTAGACCGTGTGACAACCCGTCGCGCTAGACAAAGCTATGGGACTCGAACCCACAACCAAAGAACGACTGGTATTTATCGCCTACCACTGGACTACGTGAAGTCCCTATTTAGTTTGACTGATTCTTTTTAGTTAGATGATTGTATGAATTAAGAGTAAGTTTATTTTGGGTTATCTATGGAAATGATTAAACTATCATGGAGGATATGTGATTAGGTTAATTACTTTTCAATACGAGACATTAAGAGAAACTGATGTTGTTTGGAGATAAATGTTACGATTTTACTTGGAAGACTATGTGACTAAATCCTTCAAATATTTGGGTTTCAATTTTAGTTTTGTTTACTTTGAAGAATTTTATGGACAATTGTTTATCAAATGGTCTTCGTTGAACTTTGGGTTTTGTTGGAAAAAATTTGGAGATTAAGAATAGATTTTCTTTTTATAAATGGTTATCCTTTCATGGATTATCTGATCTTGTACTAACCTTTTGTGTTTTGGTTTTGGTTAAAGTCTAAAGAAATGGGAAGTATATAGTTCTATTTTTTGGATTAGGTGATTCTCTATAAGTTGATTATAGTACTCTTAATGTGAAAAAGTCTTCCTAAATACTCGTCTTTTGGAGAAAATATGAGTTTTTGTATGGAATCTAATAAAAGTTGAAAGTCAACATGATAAGTGATTATGTTTCCTTATGAATAAATTCCTCAATAAAAAGTAACATAAAACAAAAATGTTGTTTATTAACTTTTCCTACTGGGGAATCGAATACCGTTTAACCAAATCACAAGTTTGTGATTTTCTTGTGGTTAACTTTCTCCTAAACATGTTTTCTATCACTCTCCATCAGAACATGACCCTATGTTTTCTCCTCCATGTCCATGTTTTCCTACATGGAATCCTAGTATGGGTTAACTCGGGTGACCTCTGTACTTATCTTTCTTTATTTTAAAGTGATTGTTTTGCCGACTCTTGTTCCGATGTGGGACTTTCAAGGATGTTTCCAAGCTCAATTTTAAAATTGTGAGGACACAATTCCCAAAAGGGGGGAAGGATGTAACACCCCAGGTAAATAAAGAATATGACATTTTTATATTTATCCATATTTTTGAATAAAATATTAATATTACTTTAAAGGGGATGCTATGATCTATGGCGTACCCAGTACGCAACAACGAGTTTCTTGGGAATCTTACGTTGCACTCTAATAATGAAATAATATTATTTTAAATAGTAGTTAACGCCTAGCCGTTGTAATGGAGGGAATGAACAGAACTAACCACAATATGATTATATATGTTTGTCAAATATTTTTACTTTTTACAATAAATGTTAGTGGATTAAAAATGAAAATGAATCCAATTTTAAGCGTAAACATTCTAATATTCATTAAAAGGTTGATTAACCGCCTTTTGATGGCGAACCTCTTTTAAATCTGCTTTTTGACACTTTTATGTGTTATATTTGACAAAATAAAATTCTTCTTTAGAATCGGGACATCAAAATTTACTTTGTGTAAATTTTTGGTATTTTTCCAAAAAAGTTCAATTTGTAATGAATAGTGAAAAATGTTGTATTTTAATTCAAAACCTCTATTAATATAATTTATTTATATGATTAGATTATCTTTTAAATTAGTTTTAAAGTGAAATTGGAATATATTTTTACCATTTAATCCAATAGTGGTCGTTGTAATTAGTTTCACTTTGAAATCGGACTTAAACTAGTGTCAATCTTTTGATACATTTTGTTTCATAAAAACACGCTATTTGTTTTGACAGTGGGAATTAATTATTAAATTAATTATTTCAACTTATATGTTTTGAATTTTTTAAAATAGACATCATTTTTGAATTCGGATTATCAAATATAGCTTAGTGTGAACTTCTGGTAATTTTCTGAAAAACATCAATTTTTGATGAATAGTGAAACCACTAAGTGGTACTTATAAAAAACTGATTTTCCGTTTAAATGAAATTTTGACATCTTTGTGTTTTGAATTTCAAAAATACGACATACATGGTTGTCAATAGAAAGTAAAATGTGGTTCAATGGGATTAAAATAATTTTTTGGTGAATAGTAACTTATTAAGTTTTTAATTGCGATTAGAGGTAATTAGTGTAGTTTAAGGAAAGAATAATGTTTTAATAAAATTAAATGACCTAGACACATTTCCTACCCTCATTGGATTAGTCATGGACGACCAAGACAATCGATGGGTCAACCTTGGGACCCCATGGAGCCACTTAGGTTGGAGAATGACATAAATATCTTTTTATTTAATGTTATAGTAAAAATGACACAAACATGAGATGTTTAACTAAAACAATTTTTACATGGGGTTATACAAGTCAGAATTTTTACTATAAATAGTCATTAAAAAGATAAAAATATTTCCGACATCATAGTATTTTTTTTATAATTTTTAGACATCAAATAAATTAAATTATTTATGACATCATGATGATGCAGTGATGACCTAATTATTTAACGATTTAAATAAAATGGAAAGATAATGTAAACTCTAAGAACTACACATGTCAAAAACCTATAGGATGGGTGGATTTCGAACCCTTATCACCTTATACTCGAATTATACCAATTTGGGACCTTTTAAATCCGAAACCCATTTTAAAATAAAGGAACATTTCTTTACTTTCCAAGGGTGCCCCTCCTCTCCTCTTATAAAAGGCCCCCACCTCTACCTCCTTAACCACAGTTC
The DNA here is from genome assembly GCA_963277665.1 of Viscum album. Classification (NCBI taxonomy): domain Eukaryota; kingdom Viridiplantae; phylum Streptophyta; class Magnoliopsida; order Santalales; family Viscaceae; genus Viscum; species Viscum album. Next base: position 1,671,753,924 of record OY728158.1, read on the forward strand.
CAAAGCCTTTGGCTCAGCCAAACCCTACCCATTTTGTCTCTACACATCCCTATATAACTCCTTGAATTCTCACTTTGGGCCGAAGTCTTCCCAAGGAAGCCTTCGAGCTCAAACCAAAGGGAGTTACCCGATTTTAAGGTAATGTCTTCACTTGTGTCCTTTTGTTTTATTTTTCTTCTCCAACCCCCTAAACTATTTGTATTAATTCCTTTTCTAACAAATCCAGTATATCAAATATACTAGTATGTTGTTATAAGAATTATTTGAGCTACACTTACACACACCTTTGTCTAATGGTTAAAGAACATAATGTTTCTGTGGTTGGCAATTTTCTGCCTCACGAAACGATGATTGTTCAATATTCTTTTAACACCTTTAAAGGTGGCCATTATGATGTCACTGTATTTTTAATATGATATATATGGTATTTATGTTTACTATATTCTTCTGTATTTTATATTTAAAACATACCTTTATTCTTTTCATGTTGTGTAAATGCGATAATTTCATATGAGGAAGTGTGGACTACCGCCCCCTCAAGTGATGTGACCCGTACATGCAATAAATGGAATGTATAAAAAATGAAATTAATGAGAATATGTGACATATATAACATATATATTATACTGGAATTATAATATATATATATATATATCATTTATTTTTAATTCCATTAATATGACAAAAAAAAAGAAAGTAGCGTTCATGCGTACGTATGGCCTACCGTCGCCATGAACGGTGCTTTTCGGTTCTTATCTCCAAATGATATGGAATAGTATAAAATGAATATTTACTGGATATATATTATATTTTAATTATTAATACTATTCTGGAAATTATTTACTTATAACTACATGGGCAATCGTTTTTCAAACAAGTTCATTTTTGACTCATGTACCAAACATCGGCAAAAACATCTGATATGAACTAAAATTACTAAACAATTATTATAACATTATAATATGAGATATGAACTGAATAATAATCTATAAAGGAGTTCCTTAGGAAATTATAAATTGACCATAGTTTATTATTCAGGAATATAAAGAAACGAACAAGACAAGTCGGACTTGAGGTAAGGGAATCCTACTCCCCTCTTTCTTTTTAAGTACACTCTTTTATGTCTTTCCTTTTAAGCTCATATTTTTGTGATTGGGATGTTCTTTTATATTAATCTTACTGTATGTTTTATGTTCATATGATGAGAGACCCTATTCTCTCTCATCAACCCATTTTGGAAGTTTTGAGTGGCGGCGTTAGGCTGCCGAATTTTCGTAAGAGATCTAACCTCTCTCTTTCTCTTTAAGTACTCTCCTTTATGTCACTTCTTTTAAGCTCATCTTTGTTATGATGGGGGATGTTATTTTATATTCCTCTTGTAGTAAATTTTATTTTAATATGATGAGAGACCCTATTTGATCTCATCAATCCATTTTTGGAAGTTTTAAGTGGCGTCGTTAGGCTGCCGAGTTTTCTTAAGGGATTTTTCATCTCACTTATATTCTCGTGAGACTTATGCTACATTTTCCAAAAATTCCTTTGAGTGGTGCATGTACTGCCCATTATTTTACTCATTGTGTAATATACTTTCATTTATGAGTATTTACATCAATTCTGTTTTGTCCTTCTTTCAAGGGGTGTATGTTTTGAAAGATACCCATGTCGGTAAGGGAACCTTTCACCCTCCTCTTTTAAAAAGACTTCTTTTGTTATGTATTTTAATTCACATACTATTATGTTGGGATATGTTCTTATATATCCTTATTGATTTAAATTTTATGTCCAAGTGATGAGATACCCTTTTTATCTCTCATCAACTCATTTTCTGAATTTTGAAGTGACGCCGTTAGGCTGTCGAATTTTACCAAGGGAACTTTTTAACCCAATTTCGATTTCTTTGGGTTCAACATGCAGTTATTGAATATGTCATCCTGTGAATATGTGTGAATGAACTTTTATTGTTTTAAACTTAATATCCACTTATATTGGGTGTATTTATATTTTTCACACATAATTTTGAGATTGAATTATCCTTAATTTAAGGATACCTTCTTTATAAGGGATTTCATCGCATTTTACATTTCTATTGAGACTTAATTGTTGTTATGAACCAATTCACTCTTATATGGTGTACATACTATCCTTTGGAATATTATTTCATGAATCCATTTATTCTCATGATATTATAAAGTTCTGATTAAATTTTATTCCTCAATTATTGTATTCAAGTGTCTCTAATTTTGGTAAAAACCCTTTAACCAAAATATCGCTTTAAATGTTTTAATGATTTGTTCTTATTAATATCAATGTTTTCAATATGGTTTTAAGAATTTATTTATATGGATATTAATGGTTTAAAATTTTAAAATATTCAGGGTGGTATGGGACACTTTGATTCAAAAATCTCTTTATTAAATATTTTAAATGGTTTTGAAAATGGTTTTTAGAATGGATTCATTATTTCAATATCTTAAAATGTTATATTATTTTTGCAATGTGGGAATGTTATCTTTTCTTTATGATTAAGTTATGTGCTATGATTATGTTATGGTTCTTGGGCATTATTATGAACACGGGTGGTTCCGTGATAAACTAAGGGAGGGGGAGCCCGATATAGCTCTTCAATGCATTGGGTAACGCGAAGGAGTGAAACATTAAGGTTTCTCTGAAGAGATTTAGGGAATATACTGTGGTGGGTATTCCAAACGTAACCAAGAGGGTTACTCCCTACATAATAATGTTATGAATGCCTCAAGTTACCTTTATGTCTTATGATTTCTATGATTTATTCATGATTTGATGAGGTATGTTCAAGTGATTATGTTTTATGAGTAAAGTATGATTGCATTGATTCTTATGTGTACATGTACTCATGTTTCCTTTCCATATATTTTTATATCCCTTACTGAGCTTTTTATGCTCATCCGAAGTTTTTGAAAAGTTTTTCACAAGTCAAGGGGAAGGTACATGATATGATGATAGTGTCAAGGAAGTGTCAAGAAAGAATCCATGTTTTATTTTAAATATGTTTTTGTTGATGGAAAAAAATGAATACTATATTTTATGTAACCACATTGTATAAATGTGGAATGTAATGCAAGTTTATGATCTAATTCTCTAAAACTCTAAACCTGAAAAGATCCTCAATGTGTAATCTTGTAATAACTCAAGATTAAGTAAGGTTTAAGTCTGGGGCCTTATATTATCCATCTTTAATTTTTCAAGATTTTATATATAAAATAAAAACAATATCTTGAAATAAATCATTTCCCAACCACTTCTCAATCTACATAAAAAGACACAACATACTTAGCCTATATAGAAATAGAAATCACTATCTGCAATATGTTTTCTCTTACATATTTCCTTAGAATAATTATGATACAAAATCCAAGTGATCTCATAATATACTTGTTTTGTATCCCCTTCATAACTTGTATTATCATTTATCGAATTACCAATAACTAATCTATTTTAACTTTCTAGTGTACTATCAAATAGTTCATATAACCATCCTTTACAATTCTCCTGGTTTTGTTTGATATTTTATCACTATAATTTATGAATAAGAAATATAAATAATTGGTATATATCATGTCATTTGAGATATATTCCAAGGTAATCTTATATATATAGTATATTATCACAAAATATCCTCCATTGTTTTCACACATCATATAGGAGATATTTCATGTCATGTGATAGAGGAAAGGATACCTTGTCGGCATATGTACTATAACATATTATAAGAATCCCCCCCCCCAAACACACACAGAGATGTATATATGTCTGTATATCTGATTCTCTATAATTGAAGTTATTACTTAAAGGCAGTCATGGACGAATTATCCTAAGTGTTAATTAACTATAAGAATCATAATCTTTTTTTTATAATTTATCAACACACCGTTTATAGAAGACAAATAGTTCTCCCACTAACCTTTTATAGAAACCAAACATAAATTCATTCCAAACAAATATTCTATGACCATTATTACTATTTCATTTGATAAATTGATCACTAAAACATGCATACCTTATTTTAAATCTTTAGTTCCACCAACCCTTATGGATGCATCATATAGTTTACATAATAATGTTTCCTCTATGGAAGGAATCATTGGCATGTAACTACTAGTATAATGATCATACAAAGTTTTTATAACAATTATAAATCTAATGTATTTTAGAATTACATAATTGTATAATGTTTTTTCATAGAATATATCAATACATACCATGAACATTTAATAACCAATCAATCCTTATTGGTAATTATTTATACCATACATGTATTTTTTATATTTAATACAAACCATGTCTTACATCAACTATTGAAACTACAATAGTATAGAATTATATTTTGGTATGTTTAATCCATTTATAAATTCGTATAAACATTATAATCATAACTTGTTCGCATTCATTGCTTCTCTATAGAATTTACTAATTTTATCAAATAATAATTAACCAATTTCATTCAATATAAAAAAACCCTTTTGGTTTTAACATTCATATATAGTATTTGTTTCTAGAATAATTCCTCCCCTTAAACTGGTGGAATTTAGTGTTCTTATACCATCTCATATGAAGTTTTATCCAAGAATTCATTAAATTATATATTTCTCCCACTATCTGTAAGATATGTACATATTTGTAATCAAAATATAATTATTATTGACTAATAAAATTCTATATTAGGGATGTTAATATATAAAGTTTATAAAAATAAAATTAACTTAGATTCAATTTATGTTTTTATATATGTATGTTTGAAGATAAATATAGCATTAAAAATTATTCTCATCAAACATATGAGGTTATAAAATAATGGATAATCATCGTATAGTAACTTATATGGTATCTATCAGTAAATCTTGTTAGAATATGGTTAGCTACAACACTTCTATTTGAAAAACATGTCTTAAAATACTATGGAATAATGGTAATACAAATAATACTCTTTATCAATAATCCTTGTACTACCTTTACCTCGTTGATGTGTATAATGTAAGGAGTGTTTAGGAGAACCCTCACTCTATATTTAAATAATCTATGAATACATTGTTAATATATTCTCTGAAAATAAAACCCAAAAGATCATACATCCTTTTCTAAGTTAATTCAACACATCCACATTACATAATAAAAAACTCTTAAAGGAATCTCATGAATTATATGTGTATTCATCTATATTCACATTAGAATAGTTCACACTATATCTTTGAACTAATTTAACATTTTTTGTAACTTATATTTATTTTTAATGGTTTATTTTCAAAAAAAACGTAATGTGTAATTATATTTATAATACCTTTGTTTTTTATATCCAAGGAGACTAAATATCATTCTTGTTATAACATTGAAAATAATTTTTTTTTATTTTTTCATATCAAACAATTATATTTACATAAAAATGTATGAGTATTATATTTTATATTCTGAATTAATTAATGATTTATTAGATATTTTTTATTCAAGTATAACTAAACTATTAAATAATAATAAAAAAACATAAAAACATGCATTTCCAAAATAAATAATTTCTCATAATGTCAAATTGGACACTGAGAAAGAATTTTTTTGTAATATTCAGGAAAATATAGTTTAACATGAATAAATCCAATGGGAAATCTAATGTTGTGTGCATACGTTTTGGTAACATAAGAATCACATCATCTCAGTTACTTAGAGAATTCACTGTACTTCTTGCAATATTCTTGAATCTCCTTGTTACCTATATTTAAGTATAATTTTTTTAAAAACATATTACATTTAATACTCAAGAAGTGAAAGGTAAATTTTAAATATAATTCTAAATATACCTCAACATGATGTTATTATTTTTTTATTATTTAATTTAATATAGTTATTTATCCAGTGATCTTTTTGGTCACATGAGATAAAAATAGCCCCAAATTTATTTCTCTCCCATTGAATCCTTTATCTCTTTGAATAATGCTATAAATTCACCATTGAATTTGCACCAATCATGGGATTTTTAACACAGTTTTTCATTTTTTTTTCATCATAAGGTATGGGTAAACACACCCATTATGATCCATATATATTTGGGGAATTGTATAAGTGGTTGGAATAATTCCAAACTAGGTTTCCCATCAATTTATTCTAATAAAATATTTATAATTGGATTAATGATACCCCAAATTACTCATAGAGAGGATAATTTAATATATAATTAATAAATAATTTATTGAAAATAATTTACATACTTTGTTAAACATTTATTCATTGATTATTCTGTTGAATATCAAGTTGTACTACCATTGTGATTAAGGATCTAATGTAAAATCCATATTGTAGTATCAAAATGTGATACATGAATCTCTGAATTCCAGTGTTGAAAATATGTGTGCTAGCATGGAATATCAAAATGTCTTATATAATTCAGCATTGATCACAATTAGAGCCTTTTCACTCGTGAAGGACTCTCTATTATTATCTCTATCTATATATTGTTCTTGCAATAATATCTCTGTACAAAATAGTTATCCTTTCTAACTTTAAATGGTATATGTTGGGTTATATACTTAGGTTCAGAAAATTTTTTATTTCATGATGGCCCATAACTAATTTATTTATTTTAAGTGAAACCCACATACAACAATAAAATTATTATTATCATATTCCATAATGTGCGGTAACTTATGTAAATTTAACCATTATTTCATAAATAAATACACCTATATTTTTTAAAATGATATTAAATAAACTATATATCATTTAATTTGTACCATTAAGTATGTTGTACTATTCTTCTCGATTTTTATCAAACCTCTAATAATACATATTTATTTAAATAAATATATAAAACTATATTATTTTTTAAAAAAATATCAAATTTTATATTTTCAAACAAGAAAATTAATAATTATTTAATATTTGTGTAATTAGATAAATAATTATATGTTACCTCGTGAATGAAAAAATAATATTTATTTAATATTTAAATCACATACATATTCTTTTGAATAATTGGTGATTGAATTTGTGCACTCAACATAACCTAAATAATTATTAAACAAAAAATCGGGAATAATATTCATTTACATTGTTAAATTTAAATATAATTTAGCTGTGATTCTAGATACACTTTGTGTGTGATCCTCTATTCACCTTTCTTAGTGGAATTAGGTGAACTGACCTAAATTCCATGATTATAGTATAAAAATACATCAAACAACCCATAGAGAAAACATTAATTTCCTAATGAAAAAAAATATCATACAAACACTCACTATGTAATATAATATCATTTTATTAAAATATCATCAAGCGGGTAGCATAATTTGTGCCATTAACTATAGCATAATATACCTTTCTTTGAATTCTGAAAATGAAGTCACCAATGAATGGAAATTTCAATTAATTTATCATAATGTTCAATTTAAATTAATGGGTAAGAGATATCTAATTCCATTAAATGGAATTGAAAAAACCTTTGATAAATTATTTTTAATATATATTACTAATGATGTAGCCAAAATATCCTACCTTATCACCAGAACATGTCATCAAAATTTTTATATATACATAAAAGTACACGATTCATTATCTTCATTAATAAAAATCTCATGTCTAAGGATCAATACACATGACCAAGAATATGAATATATAATGACACATAACATATGGAATTTCTTTTAGTAGGTTTATTCTCATAATATCCTATCTATTATATTACCAAACATGAAATTCCAAATAATAGGTATCAATATCTTATGATCCCCAAAATCCTGATATTTTAAAATAATTTTTTTCCATCTAATATATTTTATTCGACCATGTAACATATGTTTAAGAATATTGTCAAAGCACTTCAAATTTCTCATTAACGTAGGGAATTACTATAAAACATTGATACAATGAATGAACTTAAGTCATTATCAAATTGATGTTATGTTGAAAAACATTCAACATGATATAATGTATTAATATTCAAGGTTTTACATATATAGGGAATAAAAATTATGATGTTTTTTGGTTCTAGGGAACCTTATCCAATAGTTTAAATCAAAAATTTAAAATAGAGAAGATATATGGGGTATGGAAGTGAAAATACCTTGGAGCTAAGAGTTGGTGATATAATGGATATATTGAAATTGGAGTTTTATGGAGTTTTCATTCCATGGTAGAATATTTTTTTTAAAAATGAAGAATTCGGTCTAAATCCAAATCCAGGTAAGGTAGTTCATGTTTGAGGAACATAGAGTGACTTTAATGGGAATGTTCTAACCACAAAAAATTTAAGGGGAACCAAGAGTGATCTTATTTGGTTTTATAAATGTTTTTATTATCTTAATTATTTAAATAAATGGTGGATGATTAATAATAATATTTAAAAACATATATGGAAATTCTGAGTATGTAGAATTATAGGTGAGAGAGAGCTATGAAGTGATTATTGTATAATAGGGGAAGATGAAAAAATTGTGTTTTCTCTCAATATTTTCATTGATCACTATAGATAGTATGATATGAATAAGTGTATTTGTGAGAGTATTATTTTTCAACTGAGGTGTAATATTAGACTTGATTAGTATTATTGAGACTCATGATTTCCATAATGCTTTTTCTTTAAAAAGACCATTGATCTTTATTTTATTTATTACATGTTACTGCTTGTAAAATTGGTTTGCATCAATATATTTTATTTGGTTCAGGGATATTCCATTTAAAATTTATTCATCATTATAATAAACTAGATATTTTATGTTTCCAGATAAAAACCACAATATACCGAGGACTATCACACATAGTGTGAGTAAAACCTATAAAAAATATAATTTGATTCTATCCTACAATATTTCTTTCTTACACACTGTGAGAATTATAATACTTATACAAAAAATATCATTTGATCATAATAGTTATAGAGGTTTTAATTAGTTAATAAAATTTTTTCTATAAAAATATATCCACATTGATTCACCCCACCTAATTCTCTGTGAGTAATAATTGGTGTCAGTGTAGGTTCATCCTTTGATTGGGTTTATATGTTTTAAGTTATTGTTAATCCACATATAGTAAGTGAAGACTAAAATAAATTTATGAGTTGTTGAAAATGGAGAATATATAGGATTTACCAATAAAAAATAATATAGTGTTTGATTCTACCAAAACACTAATGAACATGAAATGTGAGGAGGAAAACAAGGTGATAGAGATTACATTTGTAATAAAAGAAGAAGACGATTTGTAATTAATTAAAGGTAATAAATGTATATAAATGTATATAATATATATTGTTAATTATCCTCTAGAAAAATCTATTTTAGTCTATGATTGATGTTATTTAAGGGAATCACTTGGTGTTTTTTATTCCAAAATAATTGTTTACATGAAAATGATCTCAAAAGAAGTTTTCACATTCAAATTTTAGTCTATAAAGGGTCTATAATATGAGAAGACATTTCTAGAGTTTCAAAATAAAGAAATCATAGAAGCATTAATTGAGAGGTTTCTAATGCACACAAATTTGATCAAAGTGATTAACATCAAGTAATATTCATCATCACTATTTATAGAAAACTATTCCCTATTTGAGTAGGGATTAAAAATTCAATTGACGGGAATATTGAAAATAATAAATTCATTGATGTTCAAATCCATGAATCAGAGGATAACCAAATGAATATCACTAATTTTAATAATACATAGTTAGATTTCAAAAAAATGAATAAAGTATCTTGAAAATTCTTTGCATAGGAATATAAAACTTCCTAAATATTATGAAATTTTGGTTGAGTTGATCAGAAGATTGTGTGAAGATAAATTGAAGTTATTCAAGTATGTGAAATATATTTTCAACATGATGTGTCTTGGTCTGGAAGAAAAATTGAGGATTTTAGAAGTTCTTCAAGATTAATCTTCAGAAACTATTGAGAAAAGATTTTTTTATTCATATTTCTGAAGAATATTTTTAATCTAAGAGATCATATTTTATAGATATGGAAATATTTAAAATATCTATTGATAAATCTATTGTACACTTAAAGAAAACGTGGCTATATTTTTGAATAATAATTTGTTTGTACTAAATATAATTAAATAAAAATTTGACATTAAAAATCTATCTCAATAATATATATATAATTAATAGGAAGATAAAACATACCATGATGGTATATGTGAATAATAAAAAACAATTTCCCAAATGAATCTTAACAAAAAAAGGAAAAAAATAAATAGATGCTAAAGCTAAATGAATTATTAATAAAATGATAAAATCAAGATTTTGGGTGGATTTTGGTTATGTTAAATGTTTTTGTATTAGGAGTTTTATTTTTTATATAGTATTTTAATTCCTGGAAGGAAAAAAGACATAAATCATTGGGGCAGTGCTATGTTGGGGTAATGTAAATAAAAGAAAAATGGTATGAATCTATCAATATTAAAAAATTGATATCTTGGAATATATCTACATAAATTTAAATGATTTTGGTCATTCTAATAATGAGCGATGGTTTAAAACAACCAAGTAGGTTCCAAAAACTATTTAATAAAGATGACCCCAAAATGAGAAAGGAACTAAATAAAAATGAAGGTGAGTTTACAATGGGGTATGTAGAAACCAAATGTGAATCAAAACACACCTAAGAATGATGAGAAATCTGATACATTGAAAAGGATAAGATTATTGTATTATAGAATAACATTACACACCATGTAAAATTATATACAAGATATGAATATCATGTTAAAGGAAGAAATATAGAGTAACAAAGAAGATAATAAATTTTAGAAATAAAAAATTGATTAGTTTGGTGTATGATATCTCCAATAATAAACAATAATTAAAATTTAATGAGAAATTTTTAAAATAAGGAGACTTAATATAAAATTTTTATTTATTTTTTATAAGTGGATAGAATGGATGTTGGTTGAGAATATATTGATATATATCATTTTTGGTATTAAAGAATAATTGAATATGATATATATTGAATAATTGAGATACAACTATGAGTATTTATTAAATTATACATTCTTCTAAAAAATAATGAGTAACATTGTTTAAGTATGAAATTTTTATAATTAAGTATGTTATCGTTATTCATAATAAAATTTGATTATTCATATATTGAAAAGCACAACAGCCTCAGCCAAATGGGTGAGGATTCGAAATGTGCATCTAAGAGACCTAAGACCAAATCTGGGTGGAGAAATATTGACGGGTTATTGTAGCAATAATTGTAGTAGGTACTATAGCAGGTGTTGTTTGATATTGATTCACCATAACATAGCTAATAGATTTTGAAGAATGAGATGGTATAACAATTACTATCGGGACCAACCTGGGCATGCATGAGAACCTTAGCTGAATATTTATGAGAAGGTGGAGAGATGACATCATGATGTAGATGATGGGGAGGGGTAGTTTCATGTAGTTATATTCTGGATGAATTCATCTAAGATCATCAGATCATGTAATGTCACAAATACTATTGGCCATATAAGGGTTCCCCTTAATCCCATGAAAGGGAGATTATCAAAAAACCATTTAAAAAAGAAGGCCTTCAGGACATTTGGGCATATATTGGAAATTTGAAAATATATATACTATTCAATACTATCGATTATAGATTGTTTAACATTATCATCTAAGATCTTTGATGAGTAGGAAGGTGATGAGTTTAAGTGATTCCACCATTGTTTGGTGTGCCCTCTAATTAGAATTGAAACATGTGGAGTGGATGAGTGTGAGGAAGAAGATGCAATAAATTATTTGTATTAAGAAAAATAATTTTAGATTAGTTTATCATAGTGATTAAAGAATCTATTGAATCATATAACCCTATAAAGAATAATTAATATTGTTGATAGTTTTATTGAGGATTTATCCAAGTGTGTTTTGGCTTGAATAGATTTTAATGATAGGAAAGATTCAATTAGATTATGATATTTGAAGAGATTACTTCATGTTGATTTCAGTAAGGTGTAGTATTAATTTATGATTGAATTATTAACTTTATTCTAAATAAAATTTATTATTTTGAATAAGATTTGATTTTTTTGAGGTAGTTGAATGTATATTAAAATACCTGTTTTTAATTTTTTTAAAATACTAAAAAATAGGATTATGTTAAGTCATAATATTTAAGATTCATTCTAATGTGATTAAAATTTATTTTTAGATAACCTTAAGTGTTTTGAGATCATTTTAAATAGTTTGATATGTATTGATAATTATAGAGCATGTTTAGTAAAGATGGCCATCTCCATGGGAATTTTAAAATGATCTATGTGATATTTGTTTTGGGAATGCTATAATTGGAGGAGACTATGGGTGTTTTACAGTTTTTATCATATTTTTAACTACTCACATAAAATAGAATAATAATTTATTCCATGTAATAAACTACTTCAGATAGAAAAATGAAAATCTATAAATTTTGAGGGTAAGTGTGGACATTATAGTTCCAGAGGATCTTGATAATCTGAAACGAAATATTGTGCACAGAAAATGTAATTTTTAATATATTTCAAATGTGTAACATGTGAATTACAAGATTTTTTAATGTTAAATGGATATATGTAATTTTTTATTCTTATGGAACGAATTGAAATTTGTAGATACCATTGTACAAGATATAACAAAAGATGTGGTGGGTTGTAAACTATTGTGTCAGAAGTAGGATGCTTAAAATGGGTGTATTCAAAGTCACATAGGTAAGTGTACATGAGTAACCAAAATAAGAAGTTTTAGAGTGTATATTATATGGAGAAAATAGTTTTAATATAATGTTTTTTTAATGTTTAGTCTAGAAGTACATTGGATCATGTTTGAAGATGTTGAAAATGAAATTTCATATAGAGTGGATTTTTATCATGGTAGTGAACAAATCATTTCATGCTTGGTCTTGATGTGTTTCAACTAAAAATTTCATATTTCTAAGATTTATGTGATGTGAATATGATCATGTCATGCAGTCCAGAGTTGGTGCAGATTTGGATACATTGAAAATTACATTTTGAGGAGGTGTTATGTCTTAGATGACAATGTTTTTAAAAAATAAACAATTTAATTTAAATTCAAATCTAGATTAGGTAGTTTAAATTTTATTAATATAAAGAAACATGAATGTAAAAATTTTATCCACACAAACCATATGTAACACATAGAGTAATCTTAAATTGAGGAGAGATCTGTGTTGATCTTAATATTTTAAATTAATTGCTTGGAGTTTGTAGGATCCCAGGTATTTATATAACAATACATTTTCATATATATTAATATTTATGAATAAGATATTATTTTTATATTATATTGTATTCTTTATCTAATAGATTACTCATCATAGAACAACATGTTTCTTTAAAATCTTATGTTGCACACAACCTTGAGTTATACCGAAAAATAATATAAAAATATTTTTATTTTCAATAATAGTTAATGATTAATCATTGTATAGGAGGGAATGAACAGAACTAAATATTTTATGATTACACATTTTTCTAAATGTTTTTACTTTTATCCAATAAATTTTAGAGTATTAAAATAAAAATGAATATGACTTTAAGCATGAAATACTCTAATATTTAAAAAAGGTCATTTTACCGCCTTTTAAAGAAAACCCATTTTTAAAAATAGTTTTGCCACTTTTATGTGTTATATTTGACAAAATAAACTTCTTATATGGAATTGGGACATCAGAATTTACTTTGGTTAATTTTTTGGTAATTTTCTGATAAAGATCATTTTTTATTGAATAGTGAAAAATACAGCATTTTAATTTAAATCTACATTTTCATATAATTTATTTATATAGTTAGATTAACCTTTTAATTGGTTCAAAATTGTAATTAGATTATATTATTATCATAAAATACAATTTTGGTTATTTTAATTAATTTCACAATTTAATTTTGACATAAACACATATCAATCCTTTGATAGTTTTATTTCTAAAAAACACGCTTTATGGTTTTGACAATGAAAATTAATTTTAAATTAATTACTAAAATTTTTGTGTTTTGAATTTATAAAAATGGATTAAATATTTTTAATTATAAGTTCAAAATTCGGTGAATAAGTACATTTTATTTTTTTACATTATGAATAATAACTTTAGTAATTATTTTTATTTACCATGGTTAAAGGCTAAATCTAGTAAATAAGGGTAACAAATAATATTATAATAATATTAAACTACCGTAACCTATGTCATAATCCTATTTTATGAGTTATTTATGAAAATGGGAATCTTTGGGCCAATTTTAGGACCACATTGATGCACGTGAGAGTGATAATGACATGATATAATAATTAATTTAAAGTAAAGAGAAAAATAACATAAAAATATATGTTTTTTATAAAACAATTTTAAGGTGGGATTATATAACTGATATATTTTACTATAAATAGTCATTAGAAATATAAAATTATTTCCTACATCATGATATTTTATTTGTATTTTTTAGATTTAAAATAAATAAATTTAATTATGACACAATGACGATGCAATGATTTCTTCATTAATAAAGGATTCAAATAATTGATATTATAAATATTAAAATAAATTTAATTTGAATATTTTGATATCATCCAAGAATTTTATGGATGATACTGACATATTATATTTTATTTAATGCCCATTTCTCCTATGAATCAAGTTTTTACAACTTTAACAAAAATCAGTTAAAAAATAGTATCAAAATTTACATAAATGAGTTTTTAAAACAAATACTATTTTATTAAGTGATATATTAGTCCAAAAAATATAATATTCTTACAAATAACTTATATAATGTGATATATTTCATTAATGATCCACTTATGTCTCTTTTTTCATTTTATAGTAACTATATTAACCATATATTATGAAAATATATGAAGTCATAGTAAGAGTTAATGTTTTTAACTAAGAGTTAATGTTATAAGATAAGGTTAACTTTTTTACCTAACTTGTCTAAAAATTATTGTTTGAGATTTTTTCAAACCCAAATCATATTATCATCTAATTAAATGAGTTTTGGACCTTTTTTAATCTAAATTTAATTTATAATAAATTAATATTTCAATAAATTCCTAAAGTGGCCCTCCTCCATCTTATAAAAGGCCACCACCTCTACCCAATTACTCACCCCTATAAAGCCCCTTGTATCATCCAAATTATGATCAAATAATCTCCCAACATACATAATTTAATCTTAGAAGCCTTAACTTTGTCATAACACAAATAAATAAAGCCTTTTGGCTCAAATAAAAAGAAGTTACACGTTTTAAAGGTCATGTCTTCTCTCAAGTTCCTTTCCTTTATTTTCCTTCTTCACTCCATATAATCTTCTTATTTTTTGATTACATAACAACACAAGTATCCTAAATATTTTAGGATGTTATTATTATAAGTATTTTAACCATAATTACACACACATCCATCTAATGGATATGAACATACTCTTTCTGTGTACGGTGAACTACTGCCTCACGAAACGACGATTGTTCAATTTTCTCATACCATCTCCCATGGTGTAAATTCTGATGGAAATGTATTTATATATGATATATATTATATTTATATTGTCTTTATGATTATATATTTTTTTACATCATACCTTTATGTTTTCCATAATGTGTAAATACGATAATTACATTTGAGGAAGTGCAGACTACCACCCCCTCAATGTGATATGACTCCTTCATTCCATACATGGAACGTATAAAGAATAGAATTAAGGAAATTATGTAATTTTTATAAAATATTATATGAATATAGAATTATAATATATCAATGTATCATTTTTTCATTCCTTTAATATGACAAATAAATGAAATTGGCTTTCATGCGAACATATGACCTACCGTCTCCATCAATGGTGCATTTAATTTGTTATATAAAAATGTTATGGAATATTATAAATACATATATAAAAGATATATATGATATTTAAATCATGAATAATATTCTAGTAATGATGTAATATTTACAACATGGACAATTTACATTAAAACAAGTTCATTTTTTAATCATTGACCGAACATCGACAAAAAGACCGATATGAACTTAAATAATTATATAGTTTTTATAACATGATGATAAAATGATGGTAAGTAATATAAAATGAATAATAAAATTGAAAAATTTTCTAAAACAAGTATAAATTAACCAAAGTCTATTATTGAGGAATATAAAGAAAGAACGAGACAAGTCGGACTCAAGGTAAGGGACTTTGTCTCAATATCCTTTCATTGAAGTATATTTTGGTTTATATACAACCTTCTTTTATATGGTTTATAATTATAAAATTTTTATTTTAATTTAATTCAATGGTTTTCAAAAGGAATCATTTTCTACAAAGAGTTTTACTAAATGAAAAAATGAATGTTTCATTATAAGTTATCTGGTGACGACGACCTTTCTGCCGCTGCGAGCATTATTTCATACTTGGCTTCATTAACAAGCCGTAATGTTTTTAAAAGGAAAATAATTACCATATTCCCATTTTACATATTTTGGTATTGATAGTGGTTTGGATAAATCATTTATTATGTAAATATCTTGAAATGATATATTGTGATTGCTATGTGGAAATGTGATCTTTCATTTATACTTGTTTTATGTGTTATGATTATGTTATTGTTCTTGGGAATTATTTACATATACAGGTGGTTCTATGATAAATTGAGGCTAGGTTAGCACGAGATAGCTCTCTAATGCATTGGGTAACATGACAGAGGTAAACATTAATGTCTCTCTTAAGATATTTAGGGAATATACTATGATGAGTATTCCAAACATAACTCTCTATATAGCTATGAAAGCTACAATGTAATTATTTTATGGATGAAAAAATTTGCATTTATGATTTATGATTTCTATGTGTTATTCATAAATCTTATAATTTCATGAGTTATGTTAAAGTGGTTATGATTTATGATTGAAAAGTATGATTTTGTTTATTTGTATGTATTTATGGACTAATGTTTTCTTCCCTTATTTTATATCCTTTACTACAATTTTTATTCTCATACCAAGTTGTAGAAATGTTTTTCACATGGTATAAAGAAGGGTAAGTGAAAGGGGTAATTCAAGAAGATTTTTATTAAGAAAAATAATTCTTGTTTTTATTTAAGGAGTTTTATAATTGTGAAAAAAATTGGATAGAGTAGAAGTGTCTACTCTGTAATATTTGAGATGTAATGTAATAGTTATGGACTAATTCTCTAAAAATATAAACCTGAAAAGATCCTAATGTGAATTATTAATTTAACTAAAGAATTTTTAATTTCTAAGGCTAGGGCCTTATAGTTGGTATCATAGATCGGTTTACAGAAATTTAAGAGTTAGGATATTATTAAATGAATATACATAAATTATTTTGTTTACATTATGGTAATATTGAAATGATATAGAATTTTATGAATATTGTGTTGCTTAGTCTAAGATATTTCCGTGTTCAGAATGGTTTTCCAAAGAGGAAATAGGGAAGTTATTATGGGATGACATCATGAGGAAAACAACCTACCAAATCAGCAACCATAAATGGTTGAAATCGAAAATAAACAATTTTCTGCAATGATTTCATGGTTGAATCATCCTAAAATTGTGGTTGTATCCATGCATGAGATCATCCATATCAACCAAAAAGGAACATGTTGGTAGCGAAGCATTTCATGAGGCAACATCCCCCATAATTCAGAATATTATTTGACCATGTGCTAGCTGAAGGGTGGATTAAAACACTGGAAGAAATTTTTGATATCATGGGGTGTTCATAATATCAAAAGGTTATTACTGTTCTTTACTATTTTGAAGGTGAAACCGATCAATTGTGGTTGATGGAAAAAAATATCCAGGATAATGAGGATATTGATGCTCTTGATTGGGATGAATTCAAAGGTATGTTCCTTGAGAAATATTTTCCTAAGGCGGTTTGACTTAGGATGGAAAACAAATTCTTGGAATTGATGGAGGAGGATAACTTAGTGGCTGTTTATGAAGAAACATTCACTCAACTGGAAAGGTATTCTCCAAATTTCATATGGGATCTTGATCGTAAAATCGGTCATTTTTACTCAGTATTAAAGCCAAAGTATCGAAGGGCCTTAACATCTCAAGAGTTCAAAAGTTTGTGAAAAACTTTTTCGATGTGCAGAGAAGGTGGAAATTGAGTTTCATGATGTTAAGGTGTTATTTAAAAAAACAACAGAATAATAGGTTAAGGTGGAAGATGAAAGGGAAGAGTTATTCAAAAAATCTTGATGGTAAGAAACTTAAGTGTACAGTTTGTGAAAATTGTCGTAAAAAGAACACTCGGGAATGTATTTTGAATTCTTGTAAGTGCTTTTAATGAGGTAAAATGGTACATGAGGCTCGTAATTAGAATAAAAAATATCAGGGTAAAGGTAAGAGAAAATCTGATTTACAATGATTAAAATTTTTATGTGCATTGAAATGGGTGATTATACAGATGAGTGTCCGAAGAAGAACTCAAATGTTGGAATTCAATCGTACTACAAGCAGAAAGGGGTGTTGAAATCCTTTTCAACTATTTCAATAGATGTTGCACCATCAAATGAAGTAGTATCAGGTACATTTTTTGTTTATTCAGATTATGCCAACATGTTGTTTGATTTCGGGTCTACACATTCTTTAATTTCATAGAAAGTTTCAAGTAGATTTAGAATTTCATCTCAAGATATGAATCCTAAACATGTGATAAAAACACCTGGAGGAAATTTTGGGATAAAAAGAAATTATAAGAACCTTCCTGTCCTTTTGTGCAGAAAAAATATACCTGTGAATCTTTTTTTTGCCTATAGTAGGGTTTGATATTGTTTGGGCTATGGATTGGCGTTCCATTTATCATGCTAATATTTACTGCAGAGCTAAAGAGGTTTCTTTTTAGAATGAATTTCAGTTTGTGTACATTAATAAACCCTTTCTTTTGATAACATATCAGAAAGCTGAGAAACTAGTAAAATATGGAAATGAATGTAACCTTGCACATATATTGGAAAACAATGGAACTATTCCTATTAATAATGTTCTAGTGGTCAATGAGTATCTTTATGTTTTTTCTGATGAGTTTCTTGGTATAATACCTGATCGATAATTTGAATTTATTATTGACTTGGTTCCTGATGCTAAGCCAATTTCAAAACCACCTTATCAAATGGATAAAATTGAACTTTTAGAGTTAAAGAAGCAATTGTTGGATTAATTAGATAATGGTTTCATTTGACCTAGCATATCACCATGTGGTTCTCCTATCTTGTTTGTTAAAAATAAATATGGTTCAATGATAATTTTCATTGATTATAGAGCCTTGAATTACATCACTACTAAGAACAAGTATCCTTTTCCTCTTATCGAGGAATTTTTTGATCATCTCTAGAGAGCTCAGTATTTTTCAAGGATTTAATTTAGGTTGAGGTACCATCAGTTGAATGTAAAGGAATCATACATTCCAAAGACTATGTTTCATACTAGATATAGCGGTTATGAATTTGTAGTTATGCCTTTTGGGTAAACCAATGCACCTGTTGTATTCATGGATCTTATGAATAAAAATTTTCATGTGTTCTTGGATAAGTTTTTAGTTGTGTTTATTGATGATATTTTGGTATATTATCAAATTAAATAGGAGCATGAAATTAATTTAAGGGTTGTTTTACAAAATTTAAATGAAAAGAAACTATATGGGAAATTCAGACAGAGTGAGTTTTGGTTACAACATATTTCATTCCTTGTCAAATTGTTTCTAAAGAAGTAATAACTATTGATCCTACCAAAAAAAGTTTATGATGAATGGAAAATACCTACAAATATAACTGAGATTCATAATTTTCATAGTCTAGTAGGTTATTACTAGAGTTTTGTTGAAAATATTTCATGCTTATCTAGCCCGCTGACTAAGTTAACTCTAAAATGTTTTAAGTTCATCTGGAAAAAATAATGTGATAAATGTTATTTGGAATTGAAAAGAAGATTAGTGAATGCTCTAGTTTTGGAACTGCCTTGAAATAATAGTGAATTTGTTACCTATAATGATGATTCATTAAAAGGAATTAGTTGTTTCTTAATTCATAATGATCAGTTAATTGCTTATGTTTCATGTCAGTTGAAAACTCATGAGTAAAATTACCCTACATATGATTTAGAATTAGCTTCTGTTGTTTTTTCTTTAAAAATTTGGGGGAATCATCTGTATGGTGTGAAGTGTGTAATATATACTAACTATAAAAGTTGGAAGTATATATTCACTCAGAATGAATTAAACATGAGACATGGAAGATGGTTGGAATTAATCAAGGATTATGATTTCATGTTTTATTACCATCCACGAAAGGAAAATAAAGTGGCTGATGCTTTGAGTCGAAAGGATAATGATATATTAACCATGTTACGTTTCAAACTAGATTCTTTGGTTTTTCATTTGATAAATTTTGGATTGGTTGTTTTTGGTGTAGGGAATTATTTTATTTTGTTTAAGGTGTCAGGGAAATCATCTCTATTAGACAAAATTAAGCCAGTATATAAAGAAGACATTGAGATGTAGAAAAATGTAGAATTGGTTCAGAAGGATAATTTTACTAAATTTAACATTGATGAAGACTGTGTTTTTATGTTTGGAAAGAGATTATGTGTTCCTTTTGATTCATTGTTAAATAAATGTGAAGCTCATAGTTCTCCATTTTCAGTTCATCCTGCGAGTACTAAGATGTACAAAGATCTTTAGGAGTATTACTGGTGGGATGGAATGAAAAGAGATATTACTGACTTTACCCCGAGTTGTTTGATTTTTCAATAGGTTAAATTAGAGTGGAAATTACCGAAAGGGATTCTTTGAACTTTTCTAGTTCTAGAGTGGAAATGGGAAAATGTGTGCATGGATTTTATACTGGGATTACCAAGGAATTCTTAATGTAACAATAAAATTTGGGTTATTGTTGATCGATTGACTAAATCTGCTCATTTTATTCATATTCAAGATACATTGTCTCTAGATCAACTTTTTCAATTTTATATTAAAGATATAGTCTGTTTACATGGATTTACCCTCTCCATTACATCTGATTGTGATCCCAGGTTCACTTATAACTTATGGAAGGGTGTTCAGAAGTCATTGGGTACTGAATAAAATTTTACTAAATCTTTTCATCTGAAATCTGATGGGTAGTCAGAATGGTCAATTCATACTTTGTAAGATATAAATCGTGCTTGTTCAATGGGTTATTAGGAGTGTTAGGACCATCATATTTCATTGGTTGAGTTTTGTTATAATAACAGTTTTCATTCCAGTATACATATGGCACCATTTGAAGCATTATATGGAAAGTGGTGTTGAACTCCATATTTTTGGGATGAAGTAGGTGATAGGAAGTTGATGAGACTGGAATTGGTAGAAGAGATGGCATAAAAAGTTCAGTTGATATAGAAGAACATGGGAATATCTCAGAGAAGACATAAAAATTATGTCGATAACCGGAGAAAGGATGTTTCTCTCGATGTAGGTGATCATGTCATTCTCAATGTTTCTCCATGGAAATGTGTGATGCATTTTGGTAAAAAGGGAAATATAAGTTTGAGATTAATTGGACCCTATGAAATCAAAGAGAAAGTTTGATTAGTTTCTTATAGAGTGGATTTACCTCCATGTTTATCACAAGTACACAATGTCTTTCAGGTTTCAATATAGAGAAAGTTTATGCTAGATCCATCTCATGTTTTGAGTCCAAAGGTAGTTCAGTTGGAAGAGAATATTTCTTACGAGGAACAACTAGTCTAGATTCTTGACTGTAGAGAGAAAGTGTTTCAGAATAAGGTAATTCATCAGGTAAATGTTTTGTGGGAAAACCATATGGTTGAAGAGGAAATATGGGGATCTGAAAATTCTATGAGGGATAAATACCTCCACTTATTTGATTAGTGAATAAAATTGTGAGGATGCAATTATCAAAAGGGGTAATGATGTAGGATCCTAGGTATTTATATAATAATACATTTTCCTATCTATTAATATTTATGAATAAGATATTATTTTTAAGTTAAAGTGGATGCTTTTTCAAATAGAGTACTCAACACACAACAAAAAGTTTCTTTGAAATCATATATTGCACACAACATTGAGTTATAAAAAAATAATATATTATATTATTATTTTAAACGATAGTTAATTCCTAGTTGTTGTATTGGCGGGAATGAAAAGAAATAGATTCTTTATGATTAATAATTTTTCTTAAATATTTTTACATTTTTCTAATAAATATTATAGGCTTAAAATAAGAATAATTCTGATTTTAATCATGAAGTACTCTAATATTTTTAAAATGTCATTTTATCACCTTTTGAAGGAAATCCCTTTTTTAAATCTAGTTTTTTCACTTTTATATGTTCTATGTGAGAAAATAAACTTCATTTATAGATGAGGGAAACTAGACTTTTCTTTGGTTAAATTTTTGGTAATTTTTTGATAAAGATCATTTTTTAATGAATAGTGAAAAATACTTCATTTTAATTGAAAAAAACCATTTCATCTAATTTATTTATATAGATAGATTTTCCTTTTAATTGGTTCCAAATTGAAATTTTATTTTTTATCATTTAATCTAATTTTTGTCATTGGAAGTAATTTCACATTTCAATTGGACATAAACACATGTCAATATTTTGGCAGTTTTTACTTCTTAAAAACACGCTTTCTGGTTTTGAGAATGGAAATTAATTTCAAATTAATAACAAAAATTTATTTGTTTTGAATTTTTAATAATGGATTTAATATTTGGAATCACAATTTTTAAATTGTTTGAATAGGTACCTTTCATTTTTGGACATTATGAATAGTAACTTCAGTAGTTATTTTTATTTACGATGGTTAAAAAATAATAATATAATATTATTAAACTACCCTACCACATGTCCTAATCCAATTGGATGAGTTATTTCTAAACACGTGCATCCTTGAGTCGATTTTAGGACCCCATGAAGCCACTTGAGAGTGATAATGACATGATATGATAATTAATTTAAAGTAAAAAGAAAAATATCATAAACATATTTCTTTTTACTAAAACAATTTTCAGTTGGGTTTATATAATTGATATATTTTGACTATAAGTATTAATTAGAAAGATAAAAAGTTTTACTACATCCTGATATTTTATATATAATTTTTTTATATTAAATAAATAAATTTAATTATGACACAATGATGATGCAGTGATTGCTTTATTAATTAAGGATTCAAATAAATTATATTATAAATATTATAATAAATATAATTTGAATATTTTAATGTAATACATGAATTTCATGGAAGATATGGACATATTATATTTTATCTAATGCCTTTTCTTAATGAATAAATTTGTTATGACTTTAACAAAAATCAGTTACTAAATAGTATCAAAATTGACATAATTGAGTTTTTAAAACAATTACTATTCTATTAAATGAGAGAATAGTCATAAAAATATATGGTTCGTCTAAATAACATATATAATGTTACTATTGTCATTAATGATCCACTTATGCCTCGATTTTAATTTTATAGTAACTATAGTAACCATATATTGTGAACATAATAGAAGTCATGGTAAGAGTTAATGTTTTTAATAAAGGGTTAAAGCTAAAAGATAAGGTTGAATTTGTGACTTAACTTGTATAAAACCTATTGGTAAAGAGTTTCTAGAACCAAAATCATCTTATAATTGAATTAAATGAGTTTTGGACCTTTTATAATCTAAATTTAATTTACAATAATTAATATTTCAAGACTTTCCTATAGTGCCTCTCCTCCCTCTTATAAAAGGCCACCACCTCTACCCACTTACTCACACCTATAAAGCCCCTTGTCTCATACAAATTATACTCACATAATCTCCCAACATCCCTAATTTCCACCTAGAAGGATTACCTTGGAAATAATGCAATTTTAGAAATACTATTGGGCTCAAATCAAAAGAAGTTACCCAATTTAGAGGTAACGTCTTCTCTCAAGTTACATTCCTTTATTTTCCTTCTTCACTCCCTATGATCTTATTATTATTTTATTTCATAAAAACACTAGTATAATTAATATACTATTATTTTTTTATGATAATTATTCAAACTACACATAAACACACCTCCATCTAATGGAAACAAATATACTCTTTCTGTGTATGGCGAACTACTGCCTCACTAAATGATGGTTGTTCCATTTTCCCCAACCAAATCTCATGGTGGCCATTATGATGGAACTATATTTATATGTTATATATATTATTATTTTTTGTCTCTATTCTTCTGTAATTTTTCTTTACAACATACCTTAATGTTTTCTATAATGTGTAAAAACAATAATTTCATTTGAGGAAGTGCAGACTCCCACCCCCTCAAAGTGATATGACTCATTCATTCCATACATGAAACGTATAAAGGATGGAGTTAATGTGTATAAAATAAGATATGAATCATTAGTTATAAAATGTCTATGCGTCATTTCGTTTTCTTTCCTTTAATATGACAAATAAATGAAAGTAGTGTTCATGCGTACGTACGACCTACCATCTCCATGAATGGTTCATTTAATTTATTATCCAAAAATGTTGTGGGCTATTATAAAAATATATATACAGGATATATATGATATTTAAATCATAAATAATATTCTGGTGAAGATTGAATTTTTACTACATGGACTATTTACATCAAAATGAGTTCATTTTCGACTCATGTACCAAACATCGACAAAACGACCGATATGAAATTAAATAATTATGTGATTTTTATAACATGATGACAACATGATGATAATTAATATAAAATTAAAAATAAATTTGAAAAATGTTCTGAAGAAAGTATACATTAGCCTATTTTTATTTTTTAGGAATATAAATAATGAAGGAGATAAGTCGGACTCAAGGTAAGGGACTTCGTCTCAATCTCCTTTCATTGAGAAATATTTTAGTTTATACATGACTTTATTTTATATGGTGTATAATGATACCATTTTTCTTTTAATTAAATTTACTAGTTTTCAAAATTAATATTTTTCTACAAAGTGTTCTACTAAATTATAAAAAAAAAATTCATTTTAATGTACGCGGTGACAATAACCTTTCTTCCACCACGAGAATTATTTGATAGTTGGATTCCTTAACAAACTGTAATATTTTTAAAAGTAAAATAAATACCATATAACCTTTTTACATATTTTGAAATTGAAAATGGGTTTTATAAATAATTTATTATGTCAATAACTTGAAATGATATATTGTGATTTCAATGTGGAAATGTTATCATTCTTTTATGTTTGTTTTATGTGTTATGATTATGTAATGGTTATTGGGAATTATTTATGTATAGGGGTGATTACATGATAAACTGAGGGAGGGTGATCCTGAGATAGTTCTCCAATTCATTGGGTAACCTTACGGAGGTAAAGGTTAATTTTTCTCTTGAGAGATTTAGGAAATATACTATGATGTGTATCTAAACGTAACTCCCTATATAGTTATGAAAGTTGCGATGTAAGTATGTTATGGATGACACAAGTTACATTTTTGGTTTATTATTTCTATGTTTTATTCATAAATCTTAGGATTTCATAATTTATGTTAAAGATCTAATGTTTTATGGTCGAAGACTATGATTTTTTTATATTTATGTATTTATGGACTAATGTTTTCTTCCCTTATTTTATATCCCTTACTGAGCTTTTTATGCTTATCCCATGTTTTTGAAATTTTTTTCAGAGGGTTTAAGGAACGGTAAGAGAAATTAATTATTCAAGAACATTTTTATCAAGAAAAATAATTATTTTTTTATTTAAGGAATTTTATTATTGTGAAAAAATTGGATAGAGCATAAGTTTCTACTTTGTAATATTTGAGATGTAATGTAATAGTTATAGCCTAATTCTATAAAACTCTAAACCTGAAAAGAACCTAAATGTAAACAACACTTTATGAAACAACACTTTATTATTAAAATTATTTAAACATGATAGTTAAAACCTAAACATTAAACATAGTAATATTAATAGTAATAACTAATTTTAAAATTTTATTAATAATAATTTCAAATAAATAGTAAATATTTATAATGAAACATATAATATTTTCTAAGGTCATTATATGTTTAAAAATACTATTATCATAAAGGAACTAATTTTTATGTCCTTCTGTAAAAATTAATACAATTAATTTTAGACAATATTATAAATTTATATTGGTAATATAAAATTAATTTTTTAATTCATAATTTCAAAATTATCTTATGGTTATTTTTTGGTATTTTTATGAGAAACTTCAGTTTTGGATGAATAGTGAAAAAATACAGATTTTTTATTAAAAACTATTTTTTCATCTAATTTATTTAAAAAATAGAATTATATTTTAAGTAGTATTTAAAGTGAAAAAAGATAAATTATACATATATTAATCTAATATAGTTCATTGGAATAATTTTACATTGAATTTAGATATAAAATCTTAATGAACTTTTGAACATTCTCACTTTAAAAACCGCTTTCTCACCATGTCTATGGGATTTAAATTTAATTTTATTTTTAAACTTCCATGATTTATTTTTAAACTTCCATGATTTAATTTTTTTAAAAAATTGATATAACCAATTTAATAATTATTATATTTATATTCTAATAATATAAACTTAATTTTTTCCCAAAAATATTATTGAACGTGATTAAAATTAATTACAATGATCTACTTGAAAAAAACACATTTTTGACCAAATTTAGGAACAAACCTTATATTATTAAGTTTTGTTGGATTTTTATGACTTTTTCTGGGTAAAAACGTGGGTACACCTAAATAGTTTTCAAAATATCCAAGTGTATCTCCACCCACCAATATAAAAGGCCACCACCTCCCCCTTCCTCACACATCCCAAACCACTTTGGGTCAACCAATATCTTACTAAATATCTCCAAACATCCCTCCCCTAAACTTATAATCCTCACATTGGTAATAAATATATCCAAGGAAACCCTTTGGTGTAAACCAAAAGGAGTTACCAGAATAAGAGGTAACATCCTTCCTCAAGGTCTTTTGATTTATTTTCACTCTCCATTAACTCAGTTATTATTATTCCATATTTATATAATAACATCAGTATCCTCCATATACTAAGATGTTTTCATTCTAATTTTTCTACATTCACTCACACAAACTTTCATCTATTGGGTAGCGAACATACAGTTCTTATACGACAAACTATCACCTCGTGAAATGATGACTACTCATTTTTTCTTTAAAACCTTTCAGGGTTGGGAATTATGATTGAAACACTATTTTTATACTATATATTTTATACATATAATTTATTTACTCTTATTTAATTTTTATATATAACATACCTTTATGCTTTCTATTTTTTATCAATGATAAATGTATTTGTCGAAGTGTGGACTATCGCCTCCTCTTAGCAATGTTATTTGTTCACACTTTACGTGTAATGTATTAAGGATATTTTTAGTAAATTTATAAGATATATATTACATAATAATTATACTGTAAAGATTATATATATATATATATTCATTTACATTCTTTCTTTCAATACGATAATAAAAAAGAAGCAATGTTCAACCATATATATGGCCTACCATCTCCATTAACGGTGTATTCCATTTAATATTTATATATTATATAGAATAATATAAATATTTATATAATAAATATATTTTATATATAATTTTTTTATATTATATAAATAATTAAATCATTATCTAATTAATATGATCAAGAATAAAAATTCTAAACATGTATGATAAACAAAGCAATAATTACCCGAAACATTACATTAACATGGAATAGTTAATAAATAGGTAATATAAAGTCATCAGTGAATCATATATGGTATTAGATATAATAATATATTCATTTGGTAGATTTATAATAAACTTATATTTATTATATTTGAGTAAATGTGTATAATGATAGTCTAGACTTAAGTTAAGGGAATTTTATCTAATTTTTTTCCATGACATATATGCCATATTCACCACTCGTTTCTTTTGTATGGTTTACATAATACCCTATGAAATATTATATTATTAATTTAATTTATTTAATGATATTAAAATATTTAATTTATGTTATTAATTTATTGGGATCATGATTCTATTATAACTCAAGTAATAATGGTTTTCTCTTCTCACTTTTATTTTTCTTCAGTCACAAGCCATGTTCAATACCCATTTCCTATATGTGGTGTGTTTACTTCACATGGATGTATTATATGTTTCTTATAATTATATTTATGGGTATTTACATATCCGTTTTACGATATTTATTTAATGGGGTTTATGTGTCAAAAGTTACCAAATTAGTAAAGTAATTTTGTCTCGCTTTTCTTTCTTTAAGACACATGTCATGTTATGAACAAATAATATTTTAAAAGGAGAATATAATGCCATTTGATAATTTATATCATTAACATGTTTATTTTCATGAAATGTAATTTCATAGGGAGTATAATTAAAAGTTACCAAGTGGTAAAAATTTATTGAAATAATATCATTCTTTATCGAGATTGTTTTTTATTATGATTCCATTGATGAAATATTATGATCTATATCTCAAGAACACTCATGATTTTTATTCACATATGGTTATTCACGATATCTCAATTTATTGGTACCATTGTTTTAATATTTGGTACTTAATGTTATTGATAAAATGTTTTAAATGAAAATTGGATCCCATTTCTCTTTTTGGTTGGAAGTCTGTTAATCCCAAAAGACACGTTTTCAAAATATTTTTTTAAAATATTTTTAGAAATGATATTTAAAACTAATTTCAAGGAAAAAGGATTTCAAAGGTTTTTTTGGTTTTCAAGTGTTCTATTATATTTTTTCAATTTTATTTTCAAATAAAAATATTTTCAACATGTTTTCATGTTTCTTTTATAAATTTTCAAGGAAAATATTTTTCATAATGTTTTCAAGAATTATATATGTGTCTTGAAAGATATTTTTTAATAAAAAGGTTTTAAAAAGGTTTTAAATTTTATTTTATAAGTTTTCATGGAAAACCCCATTTAAAATATTTTTAAGTCTAACATGAAAAGTTTTCATGTTTTTTTTTCCAGAATTTTTTTTTCAAAAAGTTTTATGATTATAAATATTATATCAAAGAATAAATGATATTTCACTCAAGAAATGTTTTTAATGAAATGTTATTGCTTTATTTATAATAAAATTATTTTTGAAATGGTATTGTGATAGGTATTTTTAGTGAAAGGATATTTTCTATGAGAAAGTTTCCATGTGATTTTTCAAAATCCTTCTCTATATAATATGGCATACTTTGTGATAGTTTTTATTTGTGGGGATATGATCCAAGACTGCCATTTATATTCCTTCTTTAATTTTTTATGATTTTTATTGAATGGTGTCTATGACACCCATTCTTCTTCCATAAGTTATATTTTTTTGAACGTGTTTATTTTGAAGGGAGTTTCTTTAATGAAATGATTATGCAACATATATCTTTTCCATAGGTAATGATATGATATAATGTTATGATTCCAATTTTATTTCATGGGAAATTATATTATATTTATGAAACCCATATATTTTTATGGGTCATGATATGATTAAAGTTTTATTGTCCTGTGGAACATATATGCAAGATTTTATTATGTTATGGGTTGGAACTATATCTATGTCTAATGCATTGGGTTACAATATATGTTTTATGATATCAAGGGGGTACACTAGTGGGAATCCCATGCCGAAAGAATATTTTTCATGAGAGTTCATCCCAATCCGGAAGCAAGAGGGCACTTGGGAGGGCATACTAATCCAAAAACAAAAGTTCATCTTAAGCCAGAAACTAGAGGGTGCATGGGTTGACAACCCAGGATAAAAAAAGGCGATACTGGGGAGGATATCACAAGCCCTAAATAAGAGGTAACATGGGAGGGTATCCTAAACACGAAACAAGATGGTATATAAGAGGGCATCCCAAATCCAAAGTAGGTACACGTGTTATTATCCCAAGCCTAACATGTTGTGAAGGACTTTCTAGGTAGCCTTGACATAGGATTTTCTTTGTTTATGTCTATTACCTAAATTATATGTCTTATTATTATCTTATTCTTTCATGTATTATTATATTGATTCCCTTATGATCCATGTATTATAAAAAACCAATGTTTAAGTCAATATTTTTTTTATTATATTTGTTATAAATAGTATTATATTTTAATATTTTCATCACATTTTCATACCGTAATTATCATGTTTATCACCTTGTTTACCCTTACTGAGCATCTGAGCTCACACCTTTATCATGTTTCCTTTTACTAGGTTATGAACATTGGTTTTAAGGACAAGTACTATAGGGGAATATCCTTGAATGAATTATTTAATATCCTTCACCAAGTTAGAATATTATTTTCCAAGTATAAAAATATGTTAAACTATTATGGTCCTCAGGTATGTACTTTTGTAATGAGATGAAAATTAATCTAAGATGATGTAATATCCCCATTTGTTAAGCCTATATTGATATAGTTTGTATCAATGTAATGGTTTATTTAAACTTTGGAAACTAATATGAGAAAACATTAGTGAGATCCCTATGGATATATCTAAGGATATGACTAGGGGTGTCTCTGATAATAAGTCTAAGGATGGGTTAATTTTTAGGAAAATGTCTTAGAATTTGGGTAAATGATAGAGTGAGTGGTTTCCTAGAAATACATCCTTATCCGGATACTAAAAGTGGACGTGGTTCTGGAATAGATATACCTAGGAGTAACAACTATGACAAGGTGTGTCGGGCCTGACTCAAGCATAACTTGGTGCACAAAAAATGGGCCTTTCTATGTATCTAGTTTGACACTCCTGGGGGATATTCTTTGGTAATTCACAAACAATTTATGAACCAGTATGAGGGATTTAAATAAATTATGACTATAAATAACCTGTGATAAACCTAAGGTTTAATAGATTAATAAGGAATGTGTCATTATTCAGACATCAAATATGTAGTTTTTCAAGATTATGTGGTTCCCCACTAGGATTATTGTATCTTACTATATGATATTTTTATTTTAGTCAATGGTAGGAACCTGAAGGAACTATGTTAATAGGGAATTCAATGGAAAATGAAATTATTTTCCTCCTGAGAAACTAAATGTTAAGGGATATTGAATGAAAATCCCCATTTCTATACTCATATAAATTTCTCAAGATATGAATTATGGTGAACATATTAATGGGAAATAGAAGAAACAATGTTCTATTGATTCCTTCATGAGGAAACACCCACCTTATTTCAGTGGTTCTATTACCCATTAGTTTCTAATTAATGGATCAGTATAATAGACAAGTTATTCCCTATTATCCAGTGTTGAGTGGATGAAAACGTTACAATGGTTGTATACCATTAAGATGGTGTGGTGGATCAATGGTGGAATCTTATTAAGAATAAATGAAAAAAAGATGAAATTCAATCCATGGAATGGGATGAGTTCAAGAAATTATTTCTCAATAAGTTCATTCCTCGTATTCTTTGAATGAAAATGGAAAGTATTTATTAGATCTTAATCATAATAAAGATGTATCGTTTGGTGCCTATGAATAAAATTTTAAAAGGACTGCGAGGTACTCTATAGTTATTATCATCCAACCTGAAAGAAAAACTTATTGACTCTTTAGTGGCCTGAAACCTAGTGTTTGAAAGTCCTTGTCTATAAGAGAATTAAGAAGCTATGAAAAAGTTTCTCAATGTTTTATAAAGGAGGAAATGTAGTTTGTAATTGCATATCAATCTCATGGGTTTGATAAGAATAAGAAGATAGAGTTAACACAAAAATATAACAACCCCAAAGAAAAGAAAATGATTCTTCTATTAATGAAAAAGTGTGGGAAGAAATATGGGGGGAATTATCATAAGGGGAATAATAAAATGTTTTGAGTGAGTAACAGAAGGTCATCGAGAAACATAATTTTTATGTAATGGGAAGAAGTTTTCTAATGATTCAAATAGTGATAAATACCAACAGAATGAACCTTCCACACTTCTGTGTTTTAATTCATGGATGTTGGCCAATATGCTAACAAGTAACCTAATCCAAGGACTAATGTGGATGATAAGTCACAAAAAACACTGAGGAAAACAGAAAACGTTGAATCTTATAAAATAAAAATGTATAAAGTTTATATTGATAATTAGGGCACACATATCCTCCCCTCTATAGTTAGAAATTTCATGTTTTATTTAGTAAGATTACGCCCTATGAAAATAGTATTGTTCATCCTTTAGTGATGTTTAATGTGATTATCTCCCTCTTAATGGATTATAGTTTAATAAAATATTATTTTTTATTCTATCGATGCAAGGATGGACTTATGTTTACAATAAAAATGTTTTGGCATAAGATAAGATATTATTTAATGAATAAAGGTTGAATTATATTTTGGAACAGTTAAAAGGTTGGCTATTTATAGAATATTTTATGATAAACTTCAGTTGAAGATTTATATATTAAATTATTATCTCACCATATGAGGATTTATGTATATTGGATAACTTACGCTAACCACTTTATGTGATTATAACTAAAGATAGATGGAATGACTTATCATTATACCTTAGGATCTATTATTACTTCAAGAAAAAAATACACCATTATTTATTAGGAGATTTAGTGGAAATTTATCAAGGAACAACAAAGGGTGAGATTTTGCTGAAAACAAGTAAATATACCTTCTCATGAATATTATTCAACATTAGGAAATGGGTCTTGAAATAAAAGGATGTCTGGTTATCATCATTTTTAATGATATCAATGACCATTTTTTCAAGCCTCTTTGGGTTAGGTCGTTGTGATTGTTAACTTAATCCTAACCATGTTATCTATCACTCTCCATCTGTACTTCATGCTTATATTTTTCTTCCATTTCCATGTTTTCACTTCCCACCTAAATTGTACTATATGAGAAACTAGTTACACAACTACAAATTAGGCCTTTAACAGTCATACTAAAAGGTATTTATTAGTTCTTTTGGAGCACCAATATGTAAGCGATGTTAAAGGGATATCTTTAACAATTATTGTAAAAATAATTTATAAAGGACCCTTTATCACCACTAAAACATGTTGATAAAGGGGGACTTTATTAGTGTTTTAGCACTATTATAGGTAGCCTTTATCATTTCTTTTTTAGAACTGTTAAAGGTCCCCTTTAAGAGCATTAAACAAACTAATTATAAAGGCCTTGCTGATAAAGTGTATAAATTTTTTTTAACGCCCCATGCCTCAGCACCCCCCTCTTTATCATTTCCCCCCTTTATCAACACTTCCCCCACCCCTTCACTAGTCCTTTAGTTTGTTCCCCTACCTCCAACGAGTTTTGAACCTGGGACCTACATCTAATACACTGAATCCTTTTTCAAGACCCTATACTATTTTTTTACATTATTATGATATATCTATATATTTATATATATTTCAATATATTTTTTACCCATATATTTATATATATGTATATATATATATAAGTTTATATATATATAATTATTTGTAAATACATCTTTATTTATATATATTTTTTAAAATAGATATTAACACTAAAACCCTTAAAAACCATAAAAACGTTAAGAAACATTAAAAACAATAAAACCCCTAAAATACCAGACACAACCATAATTTCTCATCCGAGAGTTTGTTTTATCGCCACCACCATTCAAATGGAATATCATGAAATGAGATTAGATAAGATATATGGTACATGATGAATGGAATCCCAGAAAAGATTTTATACCCATTTGAATTTTAAAAAATTGGGGTCGACGATTAAAAACATTATTTCAACGTCAGACTAGGAATTTATGCATATAATAAATTAGGACAATTCTCAAAGAGTTTTATCAAACCTGAACAACATATATCTCATTACTGGCTTCTATTTTATATTTGGAAGAGCCCAAATGGACATCCGTATCAAAAGTTATTGTCATTTGAAGTTCAAGTTTGATTTCCGACTTTTTTGAAACAGTAATAACATTTATTCATTTATTTCTAATGCAATTTGAATATAAATT
Source organism: Viscum album (assembly GCA_963277665.1). Classification (NCBI taxonomy): domain Eukaryota; kingdom Viridiplantae; phylum Streptophyta; class Magnoliopsida; order Santalales; family Viscaceae; genus Viscum; species Viscum album. Next base: position 1,671,787,957 of record OY728158.1, read on the forward strand.
GGTTTTATCTCATTTCATAAGCTTCTATTTTACTAGTTGGTGTGCTAAAATGGGCTTCTAGATCGAAAGTAATGTTCCTTTTTTGGGTTTTTAGTGGTTTTAGGGGTTTTAAGAGTTTTCCACATTCAATGGCCATAACTTCTGATCTGATTGTCTATTTTTCCTCTACCACATATCAAATGGAATAATGTGACAATATTTACTCCTCAGTGACCCATAGGAACCCTCTATCACCTCTATTAAGGCCACAACTTCCTATAAAACCTCCAAAATACAATAACATTTGCTACAGTTTCCATTAATGAAATATATATTTTTGAAATATAACCTTTACCAGTGATAGAAAAAATTGGTGATAAAGGGGGATACATTTTCTGAACTTTCTTACAATCATTGATAAAAGGACCCCTTTAACAGTGATTGTTTTTAGCAAGCAATGGATAAACCCAATTTTGTAATTGTGTTAAAAGTTACTTTGGGTAACCATTATGGTTCTAATTTTCTTTTTTTAACAAGTTTTATTATTCATTTTATTGTTGTGTGTTTCTAAGAAATTAACATTAAAAAATTTAACCTTTAATAACCTAGATGAATTTTGGGGGATAAATTCATTTTAAGGGAGGTAGAATATAACACCCTGAGTTTCTGTGAACATTTTTTCAAATAAAATATTTTTATTTAATTCCTTTTATTTCCCACTACACTACATCAAACTCTCTTTATACATTACACTAAGGTAATCTTTCACTACATGAAACAACGACCTAGCTTGTGTTACACGCAACACTGAGTTTCTATGAAAAAACACATTATTATTATAATTATTTAGAATAAATAGTTATAAACTAGACGATAAACATAGTAATATGAATTATAATAACTAATTTTAGTTTTTTTATTATATTATCAAATAAATTGAACATATTTATAATGAAACATATAGTTTTTTTGTAGTCTTTATATGATTAAAAATACAATTTTCTTAAAAGAATTGTTTTTTATGCCCCTCTATGAAAAATAATAAAATTAATTTTAGACACTTTTGAAATTTAATTTAATAAAATAAATTTAATATTTGAATTTATAATTTCAAAATTATCCTATGGTGAATTTTTGTGTTTTTCTGAGAAAATTCATTTTTGGATGAATAGTGAAAAATACTGAATTTTAATTCAAAAATGAATTTTCATATAATTTATTTATATAGTTAAATTATATTTTAAGTTGAATTTAAATTATTAATAGACCAATTATACATTAATTAATCCAATATAGATCATTGGAACCATTTTATATTTAATTTAGATATACAATATTAATGACCTTTTGAATATGCTTTTTTCAAAAACTCTCTTTCTTGCTACGTCTGCAGGATTAGAATTAAATTTAATTTTTCAACTTCTATGAGTTGAATTTAGAAAAATTGAATTAAAAAGTTTCAATATTTATAATATTTATATTATAATAATATCAACTTATTTTTTGACCAGAAATATTAGTGAATGTGATTAAAATTAATTACAGCGATTAAGGTAAAATAAAGCTTATTAAGGGACTAAACATTAAAATTAAGGGTCAAAATGAACTAGACATTTGTTTGGTACCAATTTTATGAACAAATTTAGGATTTAAACCTTATATTATTGAATTTATTAGTTTTTTATAACTCTTTTTAGGTAAAAACGTGGGTACACCTAACCTGTTTTCAAAAATGCCATGTTTGTCCCCTCCCTCCCTTATAAAACGTCACCGCCTCTCCCATTTCTCAAACCTCCCAAGACACTTTGTATCGACCATGATATTCCAAAATATATCCTCAAAATCCCTCCCCTCAACCTATAAGCTTCACCATGGGAAGAAATCTATCCACAGAATCCCTTTGGTGCAAACCAATTGGAGTTACCCAAATAAGAGGCAACATCCTTCATAAGGATCATTTTTTTTATTTTCATTATCCATTCCCTCAATTCTTCTTATTACAAGTTGATATAATAACTAGAGTATAATAAATATACTTATATATTTTTATTCTAAGTTTTATAAATATACTCACACACACTTTCATCTAATTTGTAGTGAACTTACCATTCGTGTACAGTGAACTACCGTCTAACAAAATATTGATTATTCATTTTTTCCTTTACCTACTTTCATGATTTGGAATTATGACGGAATTTCTTTATATATTATATATGTTATATTTATAATATATTTATGATTCTGTAAATTTCAAATTGAACATACCTTTATTCTTTCCATTTTTTGTAACTACGATAATTTCATTTGTTGAAGTGTGGACTACCGCCTCCTCAAAGCGATGTGAATCGTTTTTACTTTACATAGAATGTATTAAAGATTTGTTTAGTAAAATTATCTGATATATATTAAATAATAACTCTAATTTAATTATATAACATTTACATATATAAATATATGTCTTTTACTTTCTTTCTATCAATATGATAACGAAATAAAAGAAGTGTTCATGCTTACGTACGATATATCGTCTCTATGAACTGTGAATTTAGTTTAATACTTATATCATTTATCATTTAATATAAGTATTTATATAATGAATATATGTGATATATTCATAATTTTTTAAATTCTTTAAATAAGTAAATTTTTATCTATTCAAGTTGATCAATAATAACAATTCAAAACATGTAAGATAGTAAAAGTGGTTATTTCTGGAAACATTACTTTAACATGGAATTATTAATAAATATGAATTATAAAGAAATTAATGAATCATATATGGTATTAGATATAATAATATGTTTCTTTGGTAGATTTATAATAAACATATATTTATTAAACATGAGGTTTTAACGTGTAGGAATAAATTCAAGACTTAAGGTAATGGAATTTCATCTCACTTTTCCCCCTGAGATATATACCATATTCACCACTCGCTTATTTTGTGTGGTTTATAAACATCCATATGAAATGTTATATCATTAATTTACATTTTTAAATGGTATTTAAACCTTTAATTTATGTTATTATTTAATTGGATTCCTGATTCTAATGTAACACAAATAGTTAGGGTTTTCTCATCTCACTTTTATGTTATGTCCTACAAAACCCATGTTCACCACCCTTTTATTATATGTGGTGTGTTTAATTACTATTTATGTATTATATGATTATTATAATTAAATTTATTATATTTAAATACCCTTTTGATGATATATATTTTATGGGGCTTATGTTTCAAAAGATACCAAATCGGTAAAGTAATTTTTCTCAATTTTTCTTCTTTGAGACACATGCTATGTTATGAACCTATATTATTTTACAAGATTTATATACTACCATTTGACATATTATATCCTAAATCAAATTATTATAAATATATTTTAAGGATCATGCAATTTCATGTTGATTATAATTCAAATTTACAAAGTTGTAAGAGTTTATTGAAATAATCTCATCACATACTGAAATTAGTTATGATTATGATTCCATTGATGAAATATTATGATAAATATATCAACAACACTAATTAATTTTCTTCTACTGTATTTATTTATGATATCTTTATTTATTTGTACTATTTTACCACTCATTGGTACTTTATCTAATTAAGAAAAAAATTAAGTAAAATTTGATCTCATTTCTCTTTTAGGTCGAAAATCTATTTATACCAAAACAACATGTTTTTAAATGATTATTTTCAAAAAAAGGTTTTTAGAAATGATCTTTAAAGGTCATTCTCAAGGAAAAATAATTTTGAAATTTTTTTTATGGTTGTCAAGGACTCCTTTGTAACCTTTGAAAACTATTTTCAAATAAAATGGTTTTTAATATGTCTTCAATATTATTTTATAAGTTTTAAAGGAAAAATGATTTTCAAAATGTTTTTAATAATTATTTATATGTTTTGAAATATAATTTCAAAGAAAAATATTTTCAAAAAAATTTCATGATTATTTTATAAATTTTCAAAGATAAAAGATTTCAATTTTTCCAAAGATTCCAATATAATTTTTCAAGTTTATTTTCATGAAAATAGAGTTCAGAGAGATGATCATGGTAATAGGGAAGGAAATGTTTAAGCGATCAAAGAATGAGGGGAGGAAAAATGGGAAAAAAATCTATTTATCATTTGATATTACAATGAGGAAATGCATTTAGAGACAATCTAGATCAAAGCCTTAGAGGAAGAGAATGATAGAATATTATAAAGACAACTACATGTGAATGTTAATTCCAAACAACTGGCTTGGATCAATAAGAAAGATAGAATCATATAATTAGGCTTTAATGAGGAAAATATTAATTCATAAGAGTACATTCACATGTGGGACATGTTGGATATTTTACTTAATAAATTTTCCATGTGATATTTTAAAAAACTTCTCTATATAAGATGACATACCTATTGATAGTTTATGTTTTCTGTGGATATAATCCAAGAATACCATTCATATTATTTCTTGAATAGTTTATGTTTTTATGGAATGATGTTTTTGATGCTCGTTTTTCTTACACGAGTTATATGATTTTTAAACCATTTTATTTTCAAGGGTTATGCTTTGATGAAATGATTATTGAGCCTATCTATTTTCCATATGTAATGATATGATAGAATTTTATGATAAACATTTCATTTCAGGGGTTATTATTTGATGTTTATGAATCCCATATATTTTTATGTGTCATGATATGATGCAAGTTTTATTATCTTGTGGAACATGTATAAATGATTTTATTATGTGATGGGTGGGACCAATTTCTCCCTCCAATGAGTTGGGTAACGATAAATATTTTATAAGACAAAGGTAGTACATGAGAGGGAATCCCAAGCCCAAAAAATAGGCACACAGGATCAGATCCCAAGCCCAAAACAATACGGCACACATGAGGAAATCGAAATCCCAAAACAAGAGGGTATCTTAAGCCCGAAAAAAGTGGGTACACTGGTGGAAAACCCAAGACTGAAATAATTGGGTACATAGGAGTACAACCCATGATTTAAATAAGAGGGTACACAATAGGTAATTCCAAGCCTGAAGTAGGTACATGGGATATTATCCCAAGACAAACATATTATGAATTTTTTAGTACGTATCCTTGACATAGGATTTTATATTCTTATGTCTATGAAACAAATTCCATGTCTTATTACTATATTATCATTTCATGGATTATGCTTATAATTCTCTTATGATTTGTGTCTTATGAACAACCAATATTTATTCTAGGATTAATTTTTATGGTCTTTGTTATGTTGGGTATAATATTCTAGTATTTTTTATCACGTTCTCATACCCTTATACACATGTTTATCCCACTTGGTTACAATTACTGAGCATAAGATCTCACCCCTTTCTTATGTTTCCTTTCACTAGGTTATGAATAAAGGTTTTATGTATAAGTACTAGAGGTGATGATCTTTGTGGGATACATTGAATATATTTCACCAAGTTAGAATATTTTGTTCCAGGTTTCCAAAGACACCAAACAATTATGGTCCTCATGCTTGTAATTTTATAATATGATAAATATTCATTTAATATGATGTAATATCCATGTATGTTAATCTTGAGTCACTATAGGAAGTTACTTTTAGGTTTACATATCTAGAGAATTAGTTTATAACTATTACATAACAAAACCATACATTAAATGATGGAAAATTTCACTTAGTATCAATTTTTCCCATAAAACGATACTCCTAAAGTAATACACATTTTATCTTCATTGAAAATATTTATGATTTTCATCTTGAATTCTTCATTATTCCTACTAATCCTTAAAACAAATAAAAAAATTTGAAAACATAGAATGGGTATAAAAATCTTAGTAAGATATAAACAAATAATAATTAAACATTTTAATTGTAACATCCCAGGTAAATAATGAAAAAAAAAATTTCATATTTATTAATATTTAATAATTAAATATTAATTTTACTTTAAAGGTGTTTCTATGTTCGATAGCGTACCCGATACGCAACAAAGAGTTTATTTGAAATCTTACATTGCACATTAGTAATAAAATAATATTATTTTAAATGGTAGTTAACACGTAGTCGTTGTATTGGAGGGAATGAATAAAAAAACTAAAATATGATTATATATGTTTTTTAAATGTTTTACATTTATCTAATAAAAGATAAAGGCTTAAAATATGAAAAGAATTCAATTTTAGGTATATATACTCTAATATTCACTAAAGGTCCACTTATCGCCTTTTGATGGTGAGCCGTCATTAAATATAGTTTTGGTCAATCTTGTACATTCTATTGGACCAAATAAAACTCTTATTTACAATTGGGACATCAAAATTTACTTTGTGTGAATTTTTGGTATTTTTTCGATAAAGTTCATTTTTTTAATGAATAGTGAAAAACGTTGTATTTTAATTGAAAACCTATTTTTAATATAATTTATTTATATGATTATATTATCTTTTTAATTGGTTTTAAAGTTAAATTAGAATATATTTTTACCATTAAATCTAATAGTGGTCATTGGAATTAATTTCACTTTGAAATCGGACTTAAACTAGTGTCAATCTTTTGATACTTATTGTTTCATAAAAACATGTCATTTGCTCTGACAGCGTAAATTAATTATTAAATTAATTAATGAAACTTATATTTTTTGAATTTTTTAAAATATAATTCATTTTTGAATTCGGAATATCAAATATAGCTTAGGGTGATGTTTTGGTATTTTTCTGAAAAACTTCAATTTTTGATGAATAGTGAAACCACTATGTGGTACTTATAAAAACTGATTTTCCGTTTAAATGAAATTTTACCACCTATGTGTTTTGAATTTAAAAAATCTGACATAAATGGTTTTCATTAAGAATTAAAATTTGTTTCAATGGGATTAAAATAATTTTTAGTGAATAGTAACTTTTATGTTTATTAATCGCGATTAGAGGTAGTTAGTGTAGTTTAAGGTAAAAATAATGTTTTAATAATACGAAATGACCTATACACATGTACTACCCTCTTTGGATGTGTCATGGAAGACCCAAACAATCCATGGGTCAACTTGGGGACCCCATGGAGCCACTTTGGTAGGAAAATGACATTAATACCTTTTTATTTAAAGTTAAAATTAAAATGTCACAAACATGTGTCGTTTTACTAAAACAATTTTTACATGGGGTTATACAAGTCAGATTTCTGACTATAAATATTAATTATAAATATAAAAAGTTTTCCTACATCATGATATTTTTTTATAATTTTTATACATTAAATAAATTAAATTATTAATGAAACCATGATGATGCAGCGATTGCCTCATTATTTAACGATTTAAATAAAATGAAAATATAATGTAAAATCTAAGACCTACACATGTCAAAAACCTATTGGATGGGTATATTTCTAAACCTTATCACCTTATCCTCGAATTATATCACTGTGGGACATTTTAAATCCGAATCTCATTTTAAAATAAAGTAACATTTCTTTACTTTCCAAGAGTGCCCCTCCTCTCCTCTTATAAAAGGCCCCCACCTCTACCACCTTACCCACACATCTAAAGCCTTTGGGTCAGCTAACCCCTTCCAATTTAGTCTCTACACATCCCTCTCTTACTCCTTGAAGCCTCACTTTGGGCAGAAATCTTCCCAAGGAAGCCTTTGAGCTCAAATCAAAAAGAGTTATCCGTTTTAAATATAGTGTTTTCTCTTGTGTTCTTTTGTTTTATTTTGCTTCTCCAACCCCCTAAAATCTTTTTATTCATTTCTTTTGTAACAAATCCAGTATCTTAAATATACTAGGATGTTTTTATAATAATATTTTGAGAAATACTTACACACACCTACATCTAATGGTTAAAGAACATACTGTTTCTGTGGATGGCGAATTTATGCCTCACGAAACGATGATTGTTCAATATTATTCTAACACCTTCAAAGGTGTCCATTAAGATGTCACTAAATTTATATATGATATATAATATGTTTATGGTCTCCTTAATCTTATGTTTTTTTCATTTGGGGCATGCCTTTATGGCTTCCATTATGGGTATACACGATATCTTCATTTTAGGAAGTGCGGACTACCGCCCCCTCAAAGTGATTTGATTCGTTAATGCCATGTGTGGGACGTACAGAGGATGAATTTAATGTTATTATATATGATTTTATACTGGAATTATAATATAAATTTATATCATTATTATTTCTTTCATTAACATATGAGACAGAAATGAAAGTAGCGTTCATGCGTACGTACGGCTTACCGTCTCCATGAACGGTGCATTTCATTTCTTATCCCCAAATGTAATGTACTATTATAAGTACATATACATAATGGATATATATTATGTATGTTACATCTAAATGATTAATATAATTCAATAATTAAAATATACATATCTCTCATTTAGTTTTAATTCCATTAATATGACATAGAAATGAAAGTAGCGTTCATGCGTACGTACGGCTTACCGTCTCCATGAACGGTGCATTTCATTTCTTACCTATAAATGATTATGTAATATTATAAATACATGTATATTATGGATATATGTGATATATATGATATCCAAATCATGAATATCATTCTGGATATAATGAATATTTGACCACACGAACAACATGTAATTGTAAGAAGTCCACTTTTGACTTAAGAACCAAATATCGACAAAACAAAAATTATTAACATAAATGATTACATAATGTTTATAACATTAAAATAAGTGATATAAAAGGAATAATGAACTTGAAAAAGGTTCTTAAGCAAGTAGAAATTAACTCAAGTTTATTATTCAGGACGTTAAAGAACGATCGAGTCAAGTCGGACCCGAGGTAAGGGAACTTGTTAACCCAATTTCCGTTCTTTGGGTTAATCTCCTACTTTAAAATTACGTCATGATATTATTATGTCCTATACTTTATTTGTACTTTATTTTTGTGTAATTATAGTGAATACACATAATATATCTATTTTATTTAAAAAAATGATATTTGTAAGGGACTTTGTCTCAATCTCCTTTCGTTGTGGCATATTTCGTTTTATACACAACATTCTTTTATACGGTGTATAAACCCCTTTGACTTACTTTTATACAAAAGTAATCTTTTTCTACGAAGCATTTCACTAAAGACAAAAAGGAATTTTTCATTTAACATACGCGGTGACAACGACCTTTTCTGCTGCCACGAGTATTATTTGGTCTTTGGCTTCCTCAACAAGCCATAATGTTTTTAATGTGAAATAAATACCATATAATCTTTTATGTATTTTGGTATTGAAAATGGTTTTTATAATGGATTTTTTATGTCAATATATTTATGTGATATATTGTGATCAAAGTGTTAAAATGTTTTCTTTCCATTATATTGGTTTTATGTCTTTTGATTTTATAATAGTACTTGGACATTTGACGGGTGGTTACATGATAAACCATATGATGGATGGTTCCATGAATACCAAGATGGGTGGTTACGTTATAACCTCCAATGCATTGGATATGGAAGTCGGTCGTATGGATATTCCATTAAGTGATATGTGTGGAAGTCGACCGTATGGTTAATCCATTTAAGTATGTTTATGTCCCAAGTTACCATTATATGTATGTGTTCTTTATATGGGTTTTATGGTAATCTTTTGGTTACAAAAGGTTAATTAATGATATTTTATTCAGTGAAATGTTTTACTACTTCCTAAAGGTGAAAGGTATTACTTTGATAAAGTATACATGGTTTACTTGTTGTTTTGAAAAACTAACAGTTTTCGTTCTTTGTGTATCCCTTACCGAGATTTTTATGCTCACCCCAAGTTTTTTTGAAATGTTTTTCACAGAACTTAATGTGGAATAGGGTCAAGGATGGGATCAAGGGAACGTCATTCTATCTAAAACATGGAACTAGACATGTTCCTTTTTAAGAGTTTTTATTTTATGGAAACTTAGTAGAAGTGTCTTCTTTCTAATATTTTGAGATATAATAGTTATGATCTAATTCTCTAAAACTCTAAACCTGAAAAGATCCTCAATGTGAATTATTCATTTAATTCAATATTAACTAAGGTTTAAGGTCGGGGCCTTATAGTTGGTATCAGAGGTCGGTTTAGACAAATTTAGGAGTTAGAAAATTGTTAAATTATAAACTAATTTATGGTATGATTGAAATGATATAGCATTTAAAGATTACCATTTTGCTTCGCCTAAGATATTTCTGTGTTAAGAATGTTTTTTCATAGAGGAAAAAGATGAAATTTTCTGGGAAGTCATACAGAGTAGAATGACATTCCAAATCAGTATACTGAGATGGTCAAAATCAGAATTGAACAGTTTGTTGCAGTGATGTCTTAGTTCACTCAGGTGATAAATCATGGTTGTGTTTACTGAAGATATTTTTGTGTTTTCTAAAATTAAATAGGAGCATGAAATTCATTTAAGGGTTATCTTGAAAACCATAAAAGAAAAGAAATTGTATGGGAAATTTAGAAAGTGTGAGTTTTGGTTGCAACAAATTTCTTTCCTTGGTCACATTGTTTCAAAAGATGGCATAAGTGTTGATCTTTCTAAACAAAAGTTGTTGAAGAATGGACAAGACCCACAAATGTAACTGAGATCCTTAGTTTTATTGGTTTGGCAGGTTACTACAGAAGGTTTATTGAAAATTTTTCACGGTTATCTAGTCCAATTACTAAGCTAACTCGGAAGGGTGTTAAGTTTATCTGGACAAAAGAATGTGATGATTGTTTTCAGGAGCTGAAAAGAAGATTGGTGAATGCTCCAGTTTTGGCACTTCCTTCCAGGAATGGTGAGTTTTTTATCTATAGTGATGCTTTATTGAAAGGACTTGGTTGTGTTTTAATGCAGAATGATCAGTTAATTGCTTATTCTTCACGTCAGTTGAAAACTCATGAGGTAAATTACCCTACACATGACTTGGAATTATCTGCTGTTGTTTTTGCTCTAAAAATTTGAAGGCATCATTTGTATGGAGTAATGTGTGAAATATATAATGATCACAAAAGTTTAAATTATATATTCACTCAGAAATAATTGAACATGAGACAGAGGAGATGGCTGGAATTAATTAAGGATTATGATTGTACAATTCATTACCATATAAGAAAAGAAAATAAATTGGCTGATGCTTTGAGTCGAAAAAGTAATGCTTCATTAAAAATGTTGGGTTTGGAACATGACCCTTTGGTTAAGGATTTGATGAACTTTGGCATAGAAGTTTTTGGTGCAGGATGTTCTTCTTTTTTGTTTCAGATATCAGTGAAATCTTTTCTATCAGACAAAATCAAGCAAGCATAGAAGCAAGACAGTGAGTTGCAGAAAAAGGTAGAGCTGGTTCAGAAGGGTAAGTTGCCTGAATTCAACATTGATAATGATTGTGTTTTGAGTTTTGGGAAGAGATTGTGTGTACCTTGTGATTCACAGTTGAAGATAGAGTTGTTATGTGAAGCTCATAGTTCTCCGTTTTCAGTTCATCCTGGCAGTACTAGGATGCATAGAGATCTGCGAGAGTATTACTGGTGGGATGGAATGAAAAGGGATATTTCTGGTTTTACTGTGAAGTGTTTGACTTGTCAGCAAGTTAAAGCAGTGCGGCAGTTAACGAAAGGAATGCTTCAGCCATTACCAGTGCCAAAGTGTAAATGGGAAAATATATCCATGGACTTTGTTGTGGGATTACCTAGGACATCTCGAGGTAATAATGCAATCTGGGTTATTGTTGATCGATTGACTAAATCTGCTAGTTTCCTTCCTATTCGAGATACATTCTCTCTAGATCAACTTTCTCGATTGTATCTTAAATAGATAGTCAGGTTTCATAGAGTTCCCCTCTCCATTGTATCTGATCATGATCCCAAGTTTACTTCTATCTTTTGGAAAGGCCTTCAGAAGTCGTTGGGTATTAAATTAAATTTTAGTACCGCATTTCATCCGTAATCAGATGGGCAGTTAGAATGAACAATTCAGTCATTGGAGGATATGCTACGTGCTTGTTCGATGGATTATCAGGGAATATAGGACCAACATCTTTCTTTGGTTGAGTTTTCTTATAATAACAGTTTTCATTCCAGTATACAAATAGAACCATTTGAAGCATTATATGGGAAGCGGTGCTGAACTCCAGCTTTTTGGGATGAAGTGGGTGAAAGGAAGCTGATGGGACCATAATTTGTAGAAGAGATGGCATAAAAAGTTCAGTTGATTCAGAAACACATGAGAATAGCTCAGAGCAGGCATAAGAGTTATGCAGATAACCGGAGGAAGGTTCTATCTTTCGAGGTAGGTGATCATGTTTTTTTCAAAGTTTCATCGTGGAAAAGTGTGATGCGATTTGGTAAGAAAGGAAAGATGAGTCCAAGGTTTATTGGACCATATGAAATTCTGGAGAGAGTTGGATCAGTTGCATACAGAGTGGCTTTACCTCCAAGTTTATCTCAGGTACACAATGTTTTTCATGTTTTGATGTTGTGAAATTATATGCCAGATCTATCTCATGTTTTGAGCCCATAGGTAGTTTAGTTGGAAGAGAATCTCTCTTATGAAGAACAGTCAGTCCAGATTCTTGACCAAAGAGAGCAAGTGTTGCAAAATAAGGTAATTTACCAGGTAAAGGTTTTTTGGAAAAACCATATGGTTGAAGAGGCAACATGGGAATCTGAAAATGCTATGAGGGATAAATACCCCCACTTATTTTGACAAGTAAATAAAATTGCGAGGACGCAATTCCCAAAATGGGGGAAGGATGTAACATCCCAGGTAAATAATAAATAAAACATTTTCATATTTATTAATATTTATGAATTAAATATTAATTTTACTTTAAAGGGGTTGCTATGTTCGATAGCGTACCTGATACGCAACAAAGAGTTTCTTTGAAATCTTACATTGCACATTAGTAATAAAATAATATTATTTTAAATGGTAGTTAACACGTAGCCGTTGTATTGGTGGGAATGAATAGAAACAACTAAAATATGATTAAATGTGTTTGTTAAATGTTTTACATTTATCCAATAAAAGATAAAGGCTTAAAATACGAAAAGAATTCAATTTTAGGCATATATACTCTAATATTCACTAAAGGTCCACTTATCGCCTTTTGATGGCGAACCGTCGTTAAATATAGTTATGGTCACCCGTATACATTATATTGGACCAAATAAAACTATTCTTTAGAATTGGGACATCAATATTTACTTTGTGTGAATTTTTTGTATTTTTTCGATAAAGTTCATTTTTTAATGAATAGTGAAAAATGTTGTATTTTAATTCAAAACCTCTTTTTAATATAATTTATTTATATGATTAGATTATATTTTGAATTGTTTTTAAAGTTAAATTTGAATATATGTTTACCATTAAATCCAATAGTGGTCATTGGAATTAATTTCACTTTGAAATCTGACATAAATTATTGTCAATATTTTGATACTTATTGTTTCATAAAAACACGCTATTTGTCTGACAACGGGAATTAATTATAAAATTAATTAATGCAACTTATATGTTTTGAATTTTTTAAAATATAATTCATTTTTGAATTCGGAATATTAAATATATCTTAGGGTGAAGTTTTGGTATTTTTCTAAAAAACATCAATTTTTGATGAATAGTGAAACCACTAAGTGGTACTTAAAAAAACTGATTTTCCGTTTAAATGAAATTTTACCACCTCTATGTTTTGAATTTAAAAAAATCCAATATACATGGTTGTCATTAAGAAGTAAAATGTGGTTCAATGGGATTAAAATAATTTTTTTGTGAATAGTAACTTTTATGTTTATTAATCGCGATTAGAGGTAATTAGTGTAGTTTAAGGTAAAAATAATGTTTTAATAATATGAAATGACCTAGAAACATGTCCTACCCTTATTGTATGTGTCATGGAAGACCAAGAAAATCCATGGTTCAACTTGGGAACCTCATGGAGCCACTTTGGTAGGAAAATTACATTAATACCTTTTTATTTAAAGTTAAAATTAAAATGTCACAAACATGTGTTGTTTTACTAAAAAAAAATTTACATGGGGTTATACAAGTCAGAGTTTTGACTATAAATATTAATTATAAAGATAAAACTATTTCATACATCATGATATTTTTTTATAATTTTTAGACAATAAATAAATTAAATTATTAATGACACCATGATGATGCAGCGATTACCTCATTATTTAACGATATAAATAAAATGAAAATATAATGTAAAATCTAAGACCTACACTTGTCAAAAACCTATTGGATGGGTATATTTAGAACCCTTATCACCTTATCCTAGAATTATATCAATGTGGGACCTTTTAAATCTGAAACGCATTTTAAAATAAAGTAACATTTCTTTACTTTCCAAGAGTTCCCCTCCTCCCCTCTTATAAAAGGCCCCCACCTCTACCACCTTACCCACACTTCCAAAGCCTTTGTCTCGGCCAACCCCTGCCCATTTTGTCTCTCCAAATCCCTCTTTTACTCCTTGAAGCCTCACTTTTGGCAGAAGTCTTCCTAAGGAAGCCTTTGAGCTCAAATCAAAAAGAGTTACCCGTTTTAAAGGTAGTGTTTTCTCTTGTGTTCTTTTATTTCATTTTTCTTCTCCAACCCCCTAAACTCTTTTTATTCATTTATTTTGTAACAAATACATTACCTTCAATTTACTAGGATGTTGTTATAAGAAGAATTCGAGCTAAACTTACACACAACTACATCTAATGGTTAAAGAATATACTGTTTCTGTGGATGGCGAATTTATGCCACACGAAACAATGATTGTTCAATATTATTCTAACGCTTTCAAAGGTGGCCATTAAGATGTCACTATATTTATATATGATATATAATATGTTTATGTTCTCCTTAAGATTATGTATTTTTAATTTATTTTATACCTTTATGGCTTCTATTATGGGTATACACGATATCTTCATTTTAGGAAGTGCGGACTACCGCCCCCTCAAAGTGATTTGGTTCGTTAATGCCATATGTGGGATGTATAAAGGATGGATTTAAAGTTATTATATATGATTTTATACTGTAATTATAATATACCTTTATATCATTATTATTTATTTCCATTAATGTATGAGATATAAATGAAATTAGTGTTCATGCGTACGTACGGCTTACCGTCTCCATGAATGGTGCATTTCATTTCATATCCCCAAATGTAATGTAATATTATAAGTACATATACATAATGAATATATATGATTTATGTTACATCTAAATGATTAATATAATTATGGAATTAAAATATACATATCTCTCATTTAGTTTTAATTCCATTAATATGATAGAGAAATGAAAGTAGCGTTCATGCGTACGTACGGCTTACCGTCTCCATGAACGGTGCATTTAATTTCTTACCTCTAAATGATTATGTAATATTATAAATACATGTATATGATAGATATATATGATATATATGATATCCAAATAATGAATATCATTCTGGATATAATGAATATTTGACCACACGAACAACATGTAATTGTAAGAAGTCCACTTTCGACTTAAGAACCAAATATTGATAAAACAAACATTATTAACATAAATTATTACATAATGTTTATAACATGGAAATATGTGATATAAAATGAATAGTGAACTTGAAAAAGGTTCTTAAGCAAGTAGATATTAACTCAAGTTTATTATTTAGGATGTTAAATAACGATCGAGTCAAGTCGGACCCGAGGTAAGGGAACTTCTTAACCCAATTTCGGTTCTTTGGGTTAATCTCCTACTTTCAAATTACGTCATGATATTATTATGTCCTATCTTGTATTTTTATTTTATTTATGTGTACTTATAGTGAATACACCTAATATATCTATTTTATTTAAAAAAATTATATTTGTAAGGGACTTCGTCTCAATCTCCTTTCATTGAGGCATATTTCGTTTTATACACAACTTTCTTTTATACGGTGTATAAACCCCTTTGACTTTTACTTTTATACAAAAGTAATATTTTTCTATGAAGCGTTTTACTAAAAAACAAAAAGGAATTTTTATTTTAACGTATGCGGTGACAACGACCTTTTCTGCCGCCACGAGTATTATTTGGTCTTTGGCTTCCTCAACAAGCGGTAATGTTTTTAAAGTGAAATAAATACCATATACTCTTTTATGTATTTTGGTATTGAAAACGGTTTTTATAATGGATTATTTATGTCAATATATTTATGTGATATATTGTGATCAAAGTGTGGAAATGTTTTCTTTCCATTATATTTGTTTTATGTCTTATGATTTTATAATGGTACTTGGACATTTGACGGGTGGTTACATGATAAACCATATGACAGGTGGTTCCGTGAATACCAAGACGGGTGGTTACATTATAACCTCCAATGCATTGGGTATGGATGTCGGCCGTATGGCTATTCCATTAAGTGATATGTGTGGAAGTCGACCGTATGGTTATTCCATTTAAGTATGTTTGTGTCCCAAGTTACCTTTATATGTATGTGTTCTTTATATCGGTTTTATGGTAATCTTTTGGTCACAAAAGGGTAAGTAATGATATTTTATTCAGTGAAGTGTTTTTACTACTTCCTAAAGGTGAAAGGTATTACTTTGATAAAGTATACATGGTTTACTTGTTGTTTTGAAAAACTAACAGTTTTCATTCTTTGTGTATCCCTTACTGAGCTTTTTATGCTCACCCCATGTTTTTTTTGAAATGTTTTTCACAGAACTTAATGTGGAATAGGGTCAAGGATGGGATCAAGGGAAAGTCATTCTATCTAAAACATGGAACTAGAAATGTTTTTTTTAAGAGTTTTTATTTTAAGGAAACTTATTATAAGTGTCTACTTTGTAATATTTTGAGATGTAATAGTTACGATCTAATTCTCTAAAACTCTAAACCTGAAAATATCCTCAATGTGAATTATTAATTTAATTCAATATTAAGTAAGGTTTAAGGCCATGGACTTATATTAGTCCATTTTAAAATCATCAGATCATAAAATTAATTTTCCTTTAACAGAATAAATATTGATCTAAAATAAATATTTTCTTGCACCTAAAATTGGCTTTAATGCCCAAAGTTTTTCATAAAACAAACTATAATAAAACATAAGGTAGAAATCATAATAATTAGGTTTTCTTATAAAAAACATGATCACCTATGAAAACTATTTTCATAATATCATACCCTTTTACCCTAATTGAATAATCATTGTTTTAAAACAAAATATCGTAATATTACCTTTCAAAATCAAGATATTTTAATTAAAACTCATTATAAAGCATAGAAACGTCATGTAGGTTACCTTGGAAAACATATTTATAGACTAATTATAGCAACCCTCATAAGAAACCTTAAAATTTTAATAACCATTATGACTGACTTATAAAATAGTTCTCTAAAAAACATAAGCATTACCCAATACATTGAAGAGCTATATCGAACTCACCCTTCATCATGAGAAATATTTGGATCACCCATCATCATGACCTATATCGAGGTCACCCATATTTTTAGACAATTTATAGGGACCTCAACATGTATTAAACATATAAAAGATTTCAATTATTCCATAAAACTCATAAAATATACTTTTGAACCCATAAGTAAAACATTTTTGAATATTGATATACTAGCCCAGAATGGCCAGAAGGCCTTTTTTGTTATGGATAATACCCCTTTTAAGGGTTGAAGGGGAACCCCTACATGACCCATAGGCGCAAGGCAAAAGGCACGACAAACCCGCAATACATGACCTGAAGGCCGAGAGGCATACCATGCCTAATACATAACCCATAGGCCTAGCCCACTTGAACTTCCCCTCCCCAGCTTTCAATGTCATTGATCACCTAGCTCCCCACCTTGCATTGCAGATCGACTAGCATTTCCCCGTACAAAGCTACACAGTGCATGGTCACGATGGCGGCTGCCATACCCTCTCATTCTTCCAATCCGGTTAGCTCTATATCTGGTGGTAGCTACTCCTGTTTCTCTGATCCTGTTCTGGGGATTTTTCTATGTGAACTGGGATACTCCATGGTCTACATTACCCGAAGGCCCTGTGGCCCAAAGGCCTTTGATGACACGAAGGCCCTGGAGACCCGTAGGCCCAAACAGGTGGCCCAAAGGCCCAAATTGGGTGAATAGTTCTGGCTTCTACAGTACCGCTACAGTGCCAGCTACAATACCTAGATATTCGCCTCCACCCAGTTTTGAACCTGGTTCTCTTGGTTTCCAAGAAGGAGCCCTTACCACTCAGGTACGGGCTCGTTGTCAAAACGTGTATAACAAACACAGACTCTCGAAGGGGGCCCCCACCAGCCCAAGTGCGTGGCATGATCCCCAGCTAGGAAATGGCTTTGAATCACCCTGTTCATAATACAAACATTGTTCGAGCCTGGTGGGACTCAATCCTGTGCCAGTTCCCATTGAGAGCGAGGGGTACAACCAGTGGGTACCACTCGGCTAACACCCCATGGGAAAAAACATGTATCGCTAACACCGACTCCCCAAGGGGGCCCCCACCAGCCCAAGTGCACGGCACACTCCCCAGCTTGGAAATGGCTTTGAATCGGCCTTTTCATAATACGAACAGTGTTTGAGCATAGTGGGACTCGATCCTGCGCCAGTTCCCATGGAGAGCAAGGGGTAAAACTAGCGGGTACAACTCGGCTAACACCCCATGGGAAAAAAACGTGTATCGCTAACACCGACTCCCGAAGGGGGCCCCCACCATCCCAACTACGTGACACGCTCCCCAGCTAGGAAATGGATTTGAATAGCCCTGTTAATAATACGAACAGTGTTCGAGCCTGGTGGGACTCGATCCTATGCCAGTTCCCATGGACAGCAAGGGGTACAACAAGTGGGTACCACTCGGCTAACACCCCAAGGGAAAAATGTGTATCGCTAACACCGACTTCCAAAGGGGGCCCCCACCAACCAAAGTGCGCGGCACACTCTCCATTTAGGAAATGGCTTTGAATCGCCCTGTTCATAATACGGACAGTGTTTGAGCCTGGTGGGACTCGATCCTGCACCAGTTCCCATGGAGAGTGAGGGGTAAAACCAGCGGTTACCACTCGGCTAACACCCCATGGGCTTGAATATTGAATATTCATTTCCATTAAAACACAATTTTACAAAATAAAATTCATAATGAAAAATGAGGGATTCTATTAGAATAAAAATGTAATATTATAAAATAATATATATATATAATAATTTTTATGGTGGTGTGAAAATTCATTGATTTCATTTATTTTAAAACAGAACATTCCTTTTACATTTTTTAAATAAATTCAATACAATCCATATAAAATACGTAAGCATTTCCCTTTAAAAACCACTTAAATAAAGACAAAAGAGGCATAAAATTTACATTATATTTCCTTCAAGTCCATATAAATTGATATAATAATTATTTTTTATAATTTATACATTAAATAAAATGATTTTTAAAATATATATATAAGTGATTTAAAACAATGTTTTTAAAGTAAAGTGTCTCTTTACTCGAGTCTGACTTGTCACATATATTCTTTATCTTCTGGAATAATAAATATATATTAATTTTTTTCTCGACTCAACACCTTTTTCAGGTTTATTATTCCATTTATTCTTTTATTACTATGTTATATATAATTACTTAATCAATTAAATTCACATTGGATGTTTTGATGATATTCAGCTCATATGTCAAAAATGAAAATAATAAGTTGACTATGGTAAAAGAGGAAATTATTCCATCATCCCTATAATAATAATAATTACATGATTATAATTATTATAAATTATTTATACATTTAAAATAAACAATGTAATATTTATATGAAAAATTAATTAATTTACAATCATGGAGATAGTAGGTCATACGAACGTGTGACTAAGATTTCTATTTTTCAAAACACTTGATGGAAACAAGGTAATTATTATTTTAACTTTATTTAATGATGATTATATTATTTATTTATGTATATATATATTATCCATGTAATATGGTAATGAAACAAAATCACATCAGTTCATAGAGGTGGTAATCTAAACATACGCATGAATGATGTTATCATTTTTCACAAGATAGAAATGTTTGGAAATAGGTGATATATTATAGTTCCATAATAGTAATTATTTTATTTATATGATATATATAAATAAAATCCATCAATATATGAAACCATAATATGATGGGATGGAAAATAAATTACATAGGTTCGCAATGCGGTAGTCTACCGTACACATGAACTAATGATTCATTTCACATTTGATGGATGAAGGAGATA
This sequence comes from Viscum album, assembly GCA_963277665.1. Lineage (NCBI taxonomy): Eukaryota > Viridiplantae > Streptophyta > Magnoliopsida > Santalales > Viscaceae > Viscum > Viscum album. Next base: position 1,671,808,163 of record OY728158.1, read on the forward strand.
GATATCAGTTATCCCATTAAAATAAAATTATAAAACAATACTTAATATACCAATGTATTATTTTCATCATGTTTGAATAATTTTTTAATGATTTTGAAGAATAAATAAAAATATAACATTTGGTTAAAAGTTATACCTCTTCTTTGGACACGATCCTTTACTTTAAACATTATGCCCTATATAGTTCGAATTAATAATAAAATATGACCTCTAGAACATGGGGATTTATGTTAGGAAGGAATTTGGGCTCGTATTGGATAATCTCCAATTATAAAATGGTGTGAGGAAGAGAGGAAAGGAGATTCCTTTTTATAGGTGTGGGGCGGGGAATTCTTGGAATTACAAAATATATTGAATTAATATAAATTAATTTTCTTGCTCAAGTAGTTAAAAATTTATATAATTCCAAATTAGGATGAGGATGGTTTAAAATATCTCATAAAATGAAATTTTTACTAGTTTAGATAATTTTTTACCCTTATAATTTTATTTTAAATCCACTAATAACCCTTTTGAAAATTACGACGGTGTCAACATTTTTAAACATTTTTGGGTAAATAAAATAATATAAAAGGAAAACTAACCCATAAATGGATCATGAATAATATTTTCATCTATATATAATTATCTATACAACATATTGGATTTTTATGAATTTTAACTACAAAAAAACATGCCTTCAACAACACTGGAATTTATTAGCGCTAGAAAAATTTGATAATAAAGTCCATCTTTATTTGTGCTAAAATAAGTACTGATAAAGTAAACCTTTTATCTGCATGAAAAAGCACTGATAAAGTTCACCCTTTATCAATGATTTTTTATCACTAATAAAAGGTTCCCTATATTAGTGCTAAAATAAAGCACTGATAAAATGATCCCTTTATTAGTGCTACTTTAGTGTTGATAATTGTCCGGAATAAAATGAAAAAATAAAAAAATAAAAATAAAATGATTAAATTATTAAAATATTAATCATTTTATTAATTAAATATTTATTGATAAAAATGATACAATTTAATATACATATATATAGATTATAAATATTAATAAATAATATATATTAAATATAGCTATATAAAATGAATAATTATAATATATGTAATATTAATTAAAAACATATTATTGTCTTATTCATTTTAAACATTGTTTAATTTTTCAATTTAACATATATAAAGTGTCATGTGTTGCATTTATTTTAGACACACACACACACAAGGATATATATATATATATATATATATATCTGTGTCTGTGTGTGTGTGTTTTAATGATTTTTTATATTCAAATGCACACATAAATATGTTTATGCAATATATAGAAGAACATACACCTAATATTTATGTAATTTATTCAAATTTTACAATATTTTAGAATTTCATTATAACACAATACATTTAATATATATTCTGTTTTTAATCATCCAATCTTATTTATTTGTTTTTAATACAACAGTTTGAGTATTCATTATTAATGTTTTTATTTTTTATTTTATTTTTGAATTTCGTCATTTTCTATTATTAATTTATATAAGTTTATTTACTATGTTTTATTTTTTTCAATATGTATTCATCCACTTCAATATATATATATATATATATATCCATATTTTCTTAATAACATATATTTAATTAATAAAATTTATCCATTTTTTCAATATTTTTAAAGTGTACTAATTTTGAATTATTCAATTTCACTCATTTTTAAAATTCAAGTATTTAAGATTATATATCCATTAATAATGGTGAAATTATATTTTTAAATAAATATCTAAAAATAAATATATCTATAAATGTATATTTAATATACTTGTAATTATTATAAATAAAAAATTATTATTTTTAAATAAGTATTTATATAGTTATAATTAAATAATTATATATATTTAAATAATTATAAAATTATAATAAATTTCTTTAAATAATGATAAAATTATAATAAATTTATTTAAAAAATTATAATTATAAAACTTTTAACAATACATTTTTAGTGCTAATAATGCTCGAGATTTATCATTGCTAAAAAAGAACTCATAAGTATTTAATTTGTCAGCACTTATAAATTTACACTGATAAAAGAGATCTTTATTAGTGCTTTTCTAAAAGAGTTATTAAAAGTGTCCCCAATCTATTAAAAAACCCTAACCATGACTCCGTCACTCGTAATTCTCAAGCTCTGGTAGAACTCCTCTACTATCGGCGCGACTCCTCTATATTCCCTTGGATTAATCAATGCTACAATCAAATGTATGTTATTTTATACTCTTCCTTTCATTGTTTGATATTTTGGGTTATGTGTTTTTCATTTTTTTACTATTCTTAAACTTGATGAACCCTACATCTCTTCTCATTGCTACTGAAATTCGACGAGTGTGGTTCTATTTCATCATTTTCCTCTATATAAAATGGTTTTAAAGAAAGATAAAGATGTTTTCATATTTTAAGGTCAGTCAACATATGTGTATAGGCCTATATGGATAAATAAAATAGATTTTGGATCTACCCTCTCCACACATCCTCTCGTCACACACCCTCTCCTCTCCCTGATTTATTATTATTATTATTCTTCTATATATATTTGAGTGTCCAACCCATTTGTCCCAACAGACACACATAAATGGCTTTCTATCCTCTTTACATTGATAAGGAGACCTCTCATTCCCCTCAGTTTTCTCTTCATTTGAATAATATGGGTTCCAAATTCTATGAAGTTTCTCAAATTCAATTAATCTTATATACTATATTATAGATTCTAAAATCTTAATTATGTGGATTTTAAGGACTAGGGGATACCTATTTTTGTCCCTCATTTATGGGTGATGAATATATATGGACCAGGATAAGTGAAAAAATCATTAAAAATGGTTTTTTTATTTTGGTTATTCATGTAAATTGATAAGCAAAGAAATGTGTTATTTAGATTTATGATTTTGGAGAATAATTTTTTTATTGAATTAATTATTCACATTATAAAAATTATTTTAGTGATTCCTGGGGTGATATTTTTTTAATTAAATCAAAATTATTATTAAAATTAAACCATGGGTCGAAAAGAGTGATGGGAATTTATTTGGTGAGAAAATTATGATCAAATATTTTTTTTAAAATTTCCTTGATTAGATATACTTAATAAATAATTGGGTAAATGGAATTATAAATATAGAAAAACATATAAAGAATGTATTTCGCAAAATTAAATGAGTTTCCCATGGTTGGATAGTTGATCAAGAAAACTATGATATGTGATTTATTAATCAAGGTAGAGAGATAATTAATTTATAGGATAAAAAATATTTTGAAAAGTCATCTAACATGGTGAATAACTAACGATAGAAAAACAATTAATTAAAATATAATTTTGAGGGTTTGGATCTTTATGTATTATAAGTCATGTAATTTTTTATCCATGTACAAAATTCAAAATATTGATATATAATATTTGCTGATATCCTTGAATCATAAATAGAAATTTAATCTTATATTTACTTTTATGAGAGACTATGACAAATGACCAATGTGGATTTTTGTGGTCCATTAAATATATGATATTTTATGAATGAATTTGGATACATCTCCCAAATGGTTTCTTATCAATTATAGATAATAAGGAGAATCATAGGTTTCTTTAAACATTTATTGAAACACTCAATGAAAGAAGTTCTATGACATGATAAAATTATCAGTTTCCATGAGATAGTGGTCAATGCTCAAGAAACTTTATTAAATTTAGATTCCCTATAATGGTATATGATCCCACTATTTTAATTAACCCTTTGTTTCATTCCATATCCAAAAAAATATTCTTCATTAATAATTTTTTATCACTAGGTTAAGGTACTAACACTCCTTCGGTGATCGAGGGTCCTCAAGAATATTTCTATGATTGAAGGCTTGTGTAATCTCCTCAAAGTATATAATACATTGTTTTCTGCTTCAGAGTTATAAAGAAAACGTATTCCATCAAAGCTTAAATATGGATTCAACTGATATTATATTACAAGTATGTCATATGTGTTTTTTTGTTATACCAATTCATATTTATCCTTGATATAAATCATCCATTGTGTAGGTTTTTTATCCATATAATGATCATAAGATGATACCCTAATATTCATAAGTGGTATCAGAGACTTGTTCTTCCTAGATGAAATTAATTAATATATTCATTTTTTTAATAAATAAATTTCATATTGTATTATGTCAATATCATATATTATGATATGAGGGATTTGTTTTTTCAGACATAGAATATGGCTATTATATATCATGTTGTATGACATATAGAAAAAATCTTTGTATTTGAACTATTTTATCATTCAATTTATGATATCAAAAAATATGACTCTTTCCATCGTTTACGTGAAAATAAAGGATCAAAGAACAAATAAAATATCACCTCAATTGTTAAATATGATAAATGAAATATGATATATGATGTCATATTTGGTGATACGATTCATGGAATATGATTAAAGATTCATCATAAAATATTATTGAATTTTAGGGATATGTCTCTCCAATATTATATTTTACAATGGATAATGTCATTATTAGTCATAAATTATGACATTACTAGAGGTAATTGAATAGATAATTCAAGCTATGTTGTATAATTTTCAATGATGGGTAGCATCTATGATTCCTCTAATATTTTATAATAATATATCATAATAATAAATTTATTATTACATTGAATAGATTCATTTCATGTATAAGAATAAAAAACATCATGATAAATACTGAGCATAATTTAAAAAATTCTCCCTTTAAAGGGATGTATGTTATTGGAGGAATCTTATAGTGGATTAAAAAAATATCCAACATTGGAAGGTGAGGAATCATTTAGTAGACATAAGTTATGTCTAATGTATATCATAAGTTATGTTTAAAGGGATGTATGTTATTGGAAGGTGAGGATAATTTTTGAATGATTCCATTAGTGTAAGTTCATAGGACACTTTAATCCTTAGATGCATGATTTTATTCCATCCCCTGATAATGGATTGGAATCCCAATTTCAAACTAGCCATCCTCCCATCATTGTGGTTACAAAGTTCATTAATGACATACCTCTTAAACAGTGATGTGAGAAAGGCTAGTTCGAAAGGGGGGATGAGTAGCCTCAAATCCATCATCAAGAGATGGAAGGAAATCAAGCATCTAATGATGAATTAAAAAAAGGTATGTTTGACTACTCATACAGAAAATTTCTTCTGAACATGATGATGTTACTAATAATGATCAATAATAGACTATTTATGATGAAACTACGGAATTATTAGTGGATCAATAACATGTTGATGAAAAACAACAATGTCCTAACATCATGGTTTTGAATAAAATTATCAATGAAAGAAGTTAGGGTATAAAATTTGAGGTTGGTTGGAATCAATGTGGCCAACCTATTAAACCCAACAAGTCAAAGTTCATTATTTATCTTGGGGCCACAATGAGGATGAATGTGCCGATTGATATTAACTCAGGGTGTCTTTATAAGGCCCCGACCTTAAACATTACTTATTATGGAATAAAATGAATAATTCACATTGAGGATCTTTTCAGGTTTAGAGTTTTAGAGAATTAGTTCATAACTATTACATCTCAAAATATTACATAGTAGACACTTCTACTATGTTTCCATAAAATAAAAAAACACTTAAAAAGAAACATGTCTAGTTCCATGTTTTAGATAAAATGTCTTTCCTTGATCCCATCCTTGACCCTATTCATCTTTATGTCCTGTGAAAAACATTTCAAAAACTTGGAATGAGCATAAAAATCCCAGTAAAGGATACAAAAAGAAGGAAAACTGTTAGTTTTTTAAAAACAACAAGTAAACCATGAGTACTTTACCAAAGTAATACTTTTTACCTTTATGAAGTAGTAAAAACTCTTCACTGAATAAAAGACCATTACTTACCCTTTTGTAACCAAAATATTACCATAAAAACCATATAAAGAACACATAACATATAATGGTAACTTGGGACATAAACATACTTAATTGGAATAACCATACGGTCGACTTCCACACATACTTAATGATATAGACATACAGTCGACTTCCATACCCAATGCATTGGAGGTTATAATGTAACCACCCATCCTGGTATTCATGTAACCACCCGTCATATGTTTTATCATGTAACCACCTGTAAAATTTCCAAGTACCATCATTAAACATAAAATATTGAAAATATAAACATTTCAATAAAAAAATTTCATTTGCAATGACAATAAGTAATTCCAAGAAATTGAATTAATCAATCCATTTTCAAAATCCATTTAAAAGAGATTTTTGAATCAAAGTGTCTCATACCACTTTGAAGCTTTTAATGGAATTATAATTTTAAAACATTAATGTCCATATAAATAAATACTGAAAACCATTTTGAAAACATGGACATTAAAGATAAAGATTTAGAATAATGAATCATTAAAACATTTAAAACGATATTTTTGTTAAAGATTTTTTAACAAAATGAGAGACTCTTGAATACAAATAATTATGGAATAACATTTAATCTGAGATTTATAATATCATGAGAATAAAGGGATTCATGATATAATATTTCAAAGGACAGTATACACACCATATAAGAGTGAATTGGTGCATAACAACAATTAAGTCTCAATGGAAATGTAAATTGAGATGAAATCCATTATAAAGATGGTATCCTTAAATTAAGGATAAATCTATCACATAATTATGTGTGAGAAATATAAATACACCCAATATAAGTGGATATTAAGTTTGAAACAATCATAGGTTATTCAAACATAATCTTGGAAAAACAAAACCAATGACATAGATATTTAACCCAATGAAATGAGATTGAGTTATGATTTCCCGTACAAGTTTGTAAGAATTTATCAATGAGATGATTATGTGTAGAAGAAGTATATCCACACAAAGGTTTGTGGAAATTAAAACATAGATATTCCACAAATAATCTTGGCATAATAAAATCAAGAAGTAGATGGTTAACCCAAATAATTGAAATTGGGTTAAGAAGTTCCCTTACAGAAATCCGACAGCCTAACGACGTCACTTTAAAATTCAGAAAATGAGTTGATGAGAGAGAAAATGGTATCTCATCACTTGGACATAAAATTTACATAAATAAGGATTTATAATAACATATCCCAACATAATATAATGTGAATTAAAATACATAACAAAATAAGTCTTTTAAAAAGAGGAGGGTGAAAGGTCCCCTTACCGAGTTGGGTAACTGTCGAAACGTACACCCCATGGAAGAAGGGTCATACAATAAAGATGTAAATACCCATAAATGAAATTATACTTCACAAAGTGTATAATAATGGGCAGTAAATAAACCACTCAAAGGAAATAGTGGCAAATGTAGCATAAATGTCACGAGAATAAAAGTGAGATGAAAAATCCCTTACGAAAATTCGGCAGCCTAACGGCGCCACATAAAACATCCAAAAATGGATTTATGAGATCAAATAGGGTCTATCATAATATGAACATAAAAATTAAAGTATGATGAATATAAAAGAACATCCCCAAACATAATAAAGTTGAGTTTAAAAAGAAAATACATAAAAGAGAGTACTTAAAAAGAAACAGAGAGGTTGGATCCCTTACGAAAATTCGGCAGCCTAACGACGCCACTTAAAAATTCATAAAATGAATTGATGAGAGTAAGAGGGGTTATATCATCATATGAAAATAAAAATTACAGTATGGTGAATATAAAATAACATCCTCCAACAAAATAATGACGATCTTAAAAGAAATTACATAAAAGAGAGTACTTAAAAAGAAAGAGAGAGGTTTGATCCCTTACCTCGTGTCCGACATGACTCAATCATTCTTTAATCTCCTAAATAATAAAATTTGTCAATTTATAATTGCTCAAGGACCTACTTTAAATATTATTATTCAGTTAATATCACAAATTATAATTTTATAATAATTGGTTAATAATTTGAGTTCATATCAGACGTTTTTGTCGATGTTTGGTACATGAGTCAAAAAAATGAAGTTGTTTGAAAATAATTTTCCATATAGTTATTGGTACATCATCTCCAGAATATTATTAATGTTTTAGATATCATATATTTCGAGTATATTTTCATTTTTTACTATTCCATAACATTTGGAGATAAAAAAATTAAAAGCACCGTTCATGGAGACGGTAGGCCGTACGTACGCATGAATACTACTTTCATTTTTTGTCATATTAATGGAATTAAAGTTAAAAGAGAGATATATATATTATAATTCCAGAATGATATTAATCATTTATATGTAATATATGAAATATATATCCATTATATATATGTACTTATATTATTACATAACATTTGGAGATAAGAAATGAAATGTACCGTTCATGGAGACGGTAAGCCGTACGTACACATGAATGCTACTTTCATTTCTTTGGCAGATTAATGGAATTAAAACTATATGAGAGATATATATATATTATAATTACATTATAATATATATGTTTTATATATCACATAATCTCATAAATTTCATTCTTTATACATTCCATGTATTGCATGAACGAGTCACATCACTTGAGGGGGCGGTAGTCCACACTTCCTCAAATGAAATTATCACATTTGCACAACATACAAAGCATAAAGGTATGTATTAAATATAAAATACAGAAGAATAGAGTAGAAATAAATATAATATATATCATAAATAAATATATTTCCATCATAATGGCCACCATGAGAGGTGGTATGAGAAAATAGAACAATCATCATTTCATGAGGCAGTAATTCGCCATCCACAGAAACAGTATGTTCTTTAACCATTAGACGGAGGTGTGTGTTAGTGTAGCTCGAATACTAATCATAACAAAATCCTAGTATATTTAAGATACTGGTGTTGTTACAAAATAAATAAATAAAAGGAGTTTAGGGGGTTGGAGAAGCAAAATAAAACAAAAGAACACTAGGGAAGGCTTTACCTTTAAATCGGGTAACTCTTTTTGATTTGAGCTCAAAGGCTTCCTTGGAAAGACTTATGCCCCAATTTAGGATTCTAGGAGTAAGAGATGGATGTGGAGAGACAAAATGGGCAGGGGTTGGCCGAGCCCAAGGCTTGAGATGTGTGGGTAATGTGGTAGAGGTGGGGGCCTTTTATAAGAGGAGAGGAGGGGCACTCTTGGAAAGTTATAAACTTTTACTTTATTACAAAATGATTTTTGGATTTTAAAGGTCCCAAAATTATATATTTCTAGGATAAGGTGATAATAATTCTACATACACCCATCCAATAGGTTTTTGACAAATTTAGGTCTTAGATTTTACATTATCTTTTCATTTTATTTAAATCGTTAAATAATGAGGTAATCGCCGCATCATCATGGTGTCATATATTATTTAATTTATCTAATGTCCAAAAATTATAAAAAAAACTATCATGATGTATGAAATCTTTTTATCTTTCTAATGAATATTTATAGTCAAAAATAGGACTTGTATAACCCCATTTCAAAATTGTTTTAGTAAAACAACTCATGTTTATGACATTTTTTTAACTTTAAATAAAAAGTTATTTATGTCATTTTCCTACCAAAGTGGCTCCATGGGGTCCCCAAGTTGACCCATGGGTTTTCCAAGTCGGCCATGACTCATCCAAGTATGGTAGGACATGTGTCTAGGTCATTTCATATTATTAAAACATTATTTTTACCTTAAATTACACTAATTACCGCTAATTGCGATTAAAAACATAAAAGTTACTATTTACTAAAAAATTATTTTTATCTAATTGAACCACATTTTAATTCTTAATGAAAACCATGTAAGTAGGATTTTTGAAAATCAAATCACAGAAGTGGAAAAGTTTCATTTAAATGAAAAATCAGTTTCTTTAACTACCACTTAGTGGTTTCACTATTCATCAAAAATTGAAGTTTTTCAGAAAAATAAAAAAAAATCACCATAAGATATATTTGATATTCCGAATTAAAAAAATGATGACTAATTTAAAAAATTATAAACATATAAGTTGAATTAATTAATTTTATAATTAATTCCCACTGTCAAAACAAATAGCTTGTTTTTTATGAAATAATATCTATTAAAAGATTGACACTAGTTTAAGTCCAATTCCAAAGTGAAATTAATTACAATGACCACTTTTGGATTAAATGGTAAAAATATATTCTAATTTTACTTTAAAACCAATTCAAAAGATAATCTAATCATATAAATAAATTAGATTAAAAATAGTTTTTGAGTTAAAATACAACATTTTTCACTATTCATTTAAAAATGTACTTTATCGGAAAAATACCAAAAATTTACACAAAGTAAATTTTGATGTCCCAATTCAAAAGAAGAATTTTATTTTGTCATATATAACAGATAAAATTTTCAAAAATTGGATTTAAAAGAGGTTCGCCAACAAAAGGCGGTTAATCGGCCTTTTAAAGAATATTAGAATGTTTATGCTTAAAATTGGATTCATTCGCATTTTTAATCCTCTAAAATTTATTGTAAAAAGTAAAAATATTTGACAAACATATATAATCATTTTCTAGTTAGTTCTGTTCATTCCCTTCATTACAACGGCTAGGCGTTAACTACCATTTAAAATAATATTATTTTATTATTAGAGTCCAACTTAAGATTTCAAAGAATCTCGTTGTTGCGTATTGGGTACGCCATCGAGCATAGCGTTCCCTTTAAAGTAATATTAATACTTTATTCAAAAATATGGATAAATATGAAAATTTCATATTCTTTATTTACCTGGGGTGTTACAGTCTTGTCTAACCTATAATGAAGGAAATCCTTTGTAAAGATATTACAGTAATGTTATAATATACAATACCTATTTTACTGAAAAATTATATAATGAAACGTTGATTTAGTTTTCATTTTTCCGTATAGAATTATTTTATTTTAGAATTTTTCTGTATGAAATTTTCTTTAATGGCCACTGGAAAATCCCATAGAGGCTTCTAGAATCTTTTGAGGAGGTTATATCTCAGGGATGTTGAGGGAAAAATAGAGCACCACCCACCACTTAGTTATGCAGAAATTATAAAGAAGGAAGCATGGAATTATTTTAAAAATCTTCACAATGAGAAATGATTTAAGGTGCATTTTAATAAATAATATATTATTAGACATTATTTATTTTGTCCAAATTTATTAAAAATTACTAATTTATGAAATAACAAAAGAGTGCTGAAAATAAAGAACGTGCATCAAAACCAGCATACCCCCATCGCAAAGGAAGGATGACATACACTTCATTAGAGAATAAAATTGTATATATTTTAAATCAATAATAAAAGTTTAATTATATGATATGAAATGACATATGTTCCTTTTTTTATATGTATATTGGTAAATTAAAATATTAATCCACTGCCATCCCACTTCATGTGCTATAGAAGGAGGCTTGTGTAAATAAGGAGGATTTATTTGTTGATGAAAACACTAAATAAATATGGGAATCATGTGTAAGTATTCCCAAATTTTAATTCTTTATAATTTATAACAATACTATATAAAAATAAATTTGTTCATATTTTTTATATAGTTTAGAAAAAACAATTGTGAACATCTGTACCAGAAGAAAAGTGACATTCAATGGCTTTGAAGTGGCCTGAACAATACGGTTGCATTAGAGGATTATGTTTTGGAACCTCTCCTATAACATATTTCAATAATATAAAACCACAGTAAAACACATATAATATGATTAGATGAATGTAGACACAAGTACAATAACTACAGGATATTATTTTACGGTCTAGTTTTTCAAACCAATGTATAAAAAAGGATCAAAGAGAACTTGCGGTGGAGAAAAGATCTAAACATGAACCAAATTATCCCACTATATTTGAGGGTATTCATTCCCCCCAACCACATAACTTACCTGAGGTAATAATTTTTTTTTACTCTTTCTCCTAAATGTGAATGAAACAACTTCTAATAACATTGTATTACTAAAATACTTCTGGGTACAGTTGTATGTGATTTTTATCTACCAACAACCATGTATTGTTGTGTGACGATGGGTACATCATATAATATCTCAAGAGATGATATGAAAAATAAAACCCTACCCAAAAATCATATTATATTGGGGATTGAGTTATCTTTTGAGCCAACTTCTGAGTTGTGTGTTCCACTTGATGGTCCAGATATTACAACGGTCGAAGCTGCTATTGGAGCTTTAAAAGAATGGCAGTCTACTCTTACAAAGATTCATGGGGTATGTATTTAACGAAAAATTTCATATGAAAACCTATAATAGTTTATGATAAAAGTTCTGAAGTGAGGTATGATATTATATATGGATAAAGTGGTTGTGAAACAAAAGTTCAAATCAATAAAATCTAATTAATCGACAAAAAAATGGCCTTCCGAGAGCACCGTCTCCCCACCAGTTCTAGAGAAACATTTATTATCATTAAAACTTCTTAAAGAAACCTAATTGGACTATAAAACTATGTATTACATTGAATATTTAGAATAAATATATGGATATTCCTTGACAGACAGAATTGGTCTCGAGACTCTAAATGAGATCCTCAAGCATGAATGGTTGGGAATCTCAATTATGAATACATATATACATTACATTTTCATAATAATTATTTCCAAATAGGGAGATAAATATATTTATTAAAGTTAATAACTATTCATATTTTGTATAGGATTTATATTAAAACTATATAAAGGGAAGATTGTATAAAGCACTTTTTTGGATTCATTAATCATTGTATCATTTCTATGCCATAAATTACATTGAATAAGTAATAAATAGAGAAGAAAAAATATGAGTTACTCAAGTGTTTAATAAAAATTCATTATAAAACATACTCATTTTTTTTACTATAATTCAAGGGTAAAACTCTATGATCTTATCAAATAGAATATATTTTTAATTTTTTCATTACATGATTTTTTTTAGAAATCACTTTATGCTTATGACAATCAACATAGACATCCAAAATATTTATATTTTGGATAAAATGCAAGTATTTACAACCAACCAAACAACCACAAATGATGTTTATTGTGAATATATAATACACTATAATCAACATATTATATATAAACATTGAATTATATGTTTGGTCTGTGTTTTAATGAGAATTTTGTTACGATAGGGTGGTCGCTCAATATTGGAAGGATCATGGAATGAAGTAGGTGTCTGAAAAGATAATGATTATAGATTACTACAAATGGAAACCAATGAAGGTATATATAGAAATATTTTACTATCAAAACATTTCAAAACAATTTAATTATTTTGGAAAAAATTCCTACAATGTCTAAAACAAGATAATGCAATTGATTTTAAATATTATATGTAAAAATTTATGAGAGAAATCATAAATCATGAAAAGACCAACATCCCCCAATAAATAATTTACAAAGATAATTAAAATTACATTAAATATATTTCATAATCAATTTTTTGTCTATATTTTCTTAGTACTATCAAGATTTATGACAGTAGAGATAATCAAAAGAAGAAATCAATTTGTATAGAAATGAGTTAGAAACTTAATTTTTGTTAGAATTTATGATAAAAACAAATTTAGGTGATTACCGTCTATGTTTGTTATCTAGTACGTGTTTTCAAATTCAAATGATTTTTGGGGATTGTAGAATTAGTGTGAGAATGCTTATATATTATTTTTGATATTTTTATCAAATAGAATAATAATGGAGGAAATAATGTTTTTTTAGAAGTGCTGACCTAAAAAATAAAATTGTTGCGAAATCACAAAGGTAGAGGTGGAGTCAGAGGAGATGGAAGTGGAAGATATGGAGTTGAATGCAGAGGACGAGTCATAGTCAGGGACCGATGTGGAGGAGGAGGTAGAGGTGAAGACCGAGGTGGATACCGACGTGGAGGAGGATAAGAAGCACTCGCTTAAAAACCAAAAAAAATTGTTGCGAAATGAAGTAGAATAAGTATGTTACAATTATTGCATTTGAGAAAAATTATTTAAAAGTAAACACAATACTTTCAACTTAAGATAAGATCCATTATGCATATTTCTAGTTTAAATTGACATTTTAGTAAAGAATAGACATGGCATAATCAAAAATAAACAAATGAATTAAGATTGTTTTTTTTAATTTAGGAAAACTATCCATATAGAATTTTTTATGTGTATGGATTAGTATCACCTCAATATGATTCACAGTGTGATCGATATGACTCAAAGCATCTGTTATCATATTAAAATTAAAATTTTAATACAAAAACGTGTCACTCAATAAAAACTAATAAAAAATGATCACATTTCCTTGATAATTTGGAATAATGATTCATAATTGATTTTTGATGAGAAAGAATAAGTCTCATGTCAAACCCACTCATGATTCCACCTTAATGGCTCAAAGTGAGTGGTTCATTTTTAAAATGACATTTTAGTAAAAAACCACATGCGGCGTACTCAAAAACAAAGGAAAAAAATTATGATTTTATTGATAATTTAGAAAAATGATCCCTGAGTCATTTGGGACATGTATCATTTACCCACACCCCAATCCAACACACAGTGTGATAAGTATAACTCTGAGTCCATTTTTTTATTCAAAATTTACATCAATTTTAGTGAAACAAACTATCGACATTCTCAAAACTGAGAAAATTCATTCGAAATGTTTTGGTACTTTAGGAAAATGATCTATATGTAATTTTTGATGTGTAGTTATCATACTCAACTCAATATGATTCATGGTGTGACCAGTATGACTCCATGAGTCCGTTATCAATATAAAAATTACATTTTAATATAATGAGTGTCAATCACTAAAAAATGAGAAAACATGCTCAAATTTCCTTGATAATTTGGTACAATGATTCAAAATTAATTTGTGATGTGTATGAATCAGTCTCATGTAAAACCACATAGGATTCACCCTGTATGGATCAAAGTTAAAATTTATCTTTTAAAATGACATTTTAGAAAAAAAAAACATTGTGTACTCAAAACTAGGGAAACACATTTTGATTGTTTTGATACTTTAGTAAAATGATCCATGAGTCTTTGGAGACATATATCAATCAAACCACCTCCATATGATGCACAGTGTAATCAGAATGTCTCCAAGTGTGTATTTTTATTCAAAATTGATATTAATTTTAGTTAAAAAACAACTGACATACTCAAAACCTAGAAAACACAATCGGATTGTTTGGTACTTTAGGAAAATGATACATACATCACTTTTAATGTGTAGGGATCAGAAAAACCGCAATATGATGCATGATATGATTGGTATGACTCTAGTTGAGTATTTTTATTCAAAACTGACTTTAATTTTAATCATAAAAACAACTTACATACTAAAAATTAAGAAAACACATTCCAATTATTTTGGTGCTTTTGAAAAATGATCCATAAGTCATTTTTTGATATGTTGGTATCAGTCACACCTCAATTTTAATCATGGTGTGATAGGTACAACTCCAAATTCATCTTTTTATAAACTATTTGCATTAATTTTATTAAAAAAACAACTGACATACTATATAATAATGTTTTATTTTTCTTGTATTTTATTTATAAATTTTATTTCATTTAAATTATATATTTGTATCTTATTTTGTTAAATTTTTCATTGTTTTTGCTGATGTAGCATGTTGTTACAAAACAATACACCTGTTTCTAGTGATGTAGTGTGTTGCAGCATCACACTGCAGTTTTCACCTTTATCACCTCTACTAAATGCACTAATAACGGTATGATTTGTCATTGTTTTTAAAGGATCTTATAATTCTACCGTTTATCAGTGCTTATAAAAGTTCTAATAAAGTATATCTTTATCAAAGATTTTAAATATGATGATAAATCATAATTTTATCACTGAAAATAAAAGCACTGATAAATTATAATTTTATCAGTGCTTTTAAAAGTGTTGATAAATTGTGTCATTTATCAGTGATTTTAAAAGAGCTGATAAAAGTATGATTTATAATCACTTTTATTTGTTCGGATAAATCTACCCTTTATAAGGCCCCAGCCTTAAACCTTACTTAATCTTGAGTTATTACAAGATTACACATTGAGGATCTTTTCAGGTTTAGAGTTTTAGAGAATTAGATCATGAAACTTGCATTACATTCCATATTTAGACGAAGTGGTTACATGAAAGACAGTATTCATTCTTCCCATCAACAGAAACATATTTAAAATAAAACATGGATTCTTTCTTGACACATCCTTGACACTGTCATCACATCATGTAACCTTCCCTTGACCTGTGAAAAACATTTCAAAAACTTGGGATGAGCATAAAAAGCTCAGTAAGGGATATAAAAATATGGAAAGGAATCATGAGTACATGTATACATAAGAATGAAATCATACTTTACCCATAAAACATAGGCACTTTAACATACCTCATAAAATCATAGAAATCATATGACATAAAGGTAACTTGAGGCATTCATAACATTCTTACGTAGGGAGTAACCCTCTTGGTTACGTTTGGAATACCCATCATAGTATATTCCCTAAATCTCTTCGGAGAAACCTTAACGTTTAACTCCTTCGCGTTACCCAATGCATTAGAGAGCTATATCGGGCTCACCCGCCCTTAGTTTATCACGGAACCACCCGTTCTTCATAACAATGCCCAAGAACCATAACATAATCTTATCACATAAAACATGAATAAAGGAAACATAACATTTCCACATTTCAATCACAATATAACATTTTAGGATATTCAAATAATGAATTCATTAAAAAAACATTTCAAAACCATTTAAAACATTTAATAAAGAGATTTTTGATTCAAAGTGTCCCATACCACCTTGAAGCTTAAAATTTTAAACCATTAATATCCATATAAATAAATCCTTAAAACCATTTTGAAAACATGGATATTAATAAGAACAAATAATTAAAACATTTAAAACGATATTTTGGTTAAAGGGGTTTTACCAAAATTTGTGACACTTGAATACAATAATTGAGGAATAACATTTAGTCAGAACATTATAATATCATGATAATAAATGGATTCATGATATAATACTCCAAAGGACAGTATATACACCATATAAGAGTGAATTGGTGCATAACAACAATGAACCCTCAATAGAAATGTCAAATGTGATGAAATCCCTTATAAAGAAGGTATCCTTAAATTAAGGACAAATCAATCTCAAAAATATGTGTGCCAAATATAAATACACCCAATATAAGTGGATATTAAGTGTAAAACAATAAAAGGTCATTCACACATATTCAATGGATGACATATTCAATGACCACATGTTGAACCCAAAGAAATCGAAATTGGGTTAAAAAGTTCCCTTGACAGCCTAACGACATCACATCAAAATGATTTGGTGAGAGATAAAAAGTGTATCTCATCCCTTGGGCATAAAATTTACATCAATAAGGATATATGAGAATATATCCCAACATAACAATATGTAAATTAAAAGACCCAACAAAAGAAGACTTTAAAAAAAAAGAGGAGGGTGAAAGGTTCCCTTACCGACTTGGGTATCATTCAAAACATACACCCCATGAAAGAAGGACAATAGATCATTGATGTAAATACTCATAAACGAAATTATATTAAAAAAAGAGTAGAATAATGGGCAATACATACACCACTAAATGGAAATTTTTGGCAAATGTAGCATAAATCTCACGGGAATAAAAGTGAGATGAAAAATCCCTTACGAAAACTCGGTAGCCTAACGACGCCACATAAAACTTCCGAATATGGATTGATGATATCAAATAGAGTATCTCATCACATTACAATAAAATTTACAGAAAGAGGAATATAAAAGCACATCCCGCAACATTACAAAGAGGAGCTTAAAAGAAGTGACATAAAGGAGAGTACGTAAAAAGAAAGAGAGAGGTTAGATCTCTTACGAAAGTTCGGCAGCCTAACGACGCCACTCAAAACTTCCAAAATGGATTGATGAGAGAGAATAGGGTATCTCATCACATGAACATAAAAATTACAGTAAGTGTAATATAAAAGATAATCCCAATAAAAATAAAGATGAGCTTTAAAAGGAATGACATAAAAGTGTGTACTTAAAAAGAAAGAGAGGAGTAGGATCCCTTACCTCGGGTCCGACTTGACTCGATCGTTCTTTAACGTCCTGAATAATAAACTTGAGTTAATTTCCACGTTATTAAGAAACTTTTTCTAGTTCATTATTCCTATTAGATCACTTATTTCCATGTTATAAACATTATGTAAACATTTAAGTTAATAATGTTTGTTTTGTCGATATTTGGTTCTTAAGTCGAAAGTGGACTTCTTACAATTACATGCTGTTCGTGTGGTCAAATGTTTATTATATACAGAATTATATTCATGATTTGGATATCATATATGTCATATATATCCAGTACATGCATGAATTTATAACATTACATAATCATTTAGAGGTAAGAAATGAAATGCACCGTTCATGGAGACAGTAAGCCGTACGTACGCATGAACGCTACTTTCATTTCAATTTCATATTTTATAGAATGGAATAATAATGATATAAAGGTATATTATAATTACAGTATAATATCATATATAATATCATAGTTCCATCCTTTATACGTCCCACATATGGTATTTAACGAATCAAATCACTTTGAGGGGGCGGTAGTCCGCACTTCCTAAAATGAAGATATCGCATATACCCATAATGGAAGCCATAAAGGTAAGACACAAATGAAAAATACAGAAGCATAAGTAAAACATAAACATATTATATATCATATATAAAAATAGTGACATCATAATGGCCACCTTTTAATGTGTTAAATGAGTATTGAACAATCATCGTTTCGGGAGGCATAATTTCGTCATCCACGGAAACCGTATGTTCTTTAACCATTTGATGTAGTTGTGTGAGAGTGTAGCTCGAATAAATCTTATACCAACATCATAGTATATTTAAGATACTGTTTTTGTTACAAAAGAAGTAAATAAAAAGAGTTTAGGGGTTGGAGAAGAAAAATAAAACAAATGAACATGAGAGAATGAATTACCTTTAAAAGTGTAACTCCTGTTGATTTGAGCCTAAAGGCTTCCTTTGAAAGGATTATGCCAAAAGGTAATCCTCTAGGATGAGGAGAGGGATGTGGAGAGAGTAAATGGTCAGGGTTTGGCCGAGCCAAAGGCTTGAGGAGTGTGTGAAATGAGGTAGATGTGGGGGCCTTTTATAAGAGGAGAGGAGGGGCACTTTTGGAAAGTAAAGAAATATTACTTTATTTGAAAATGTGTTTCGGTTTTAAAAGATCCCACATTGATATAATTCGTGGATAAGGTGATAAGTGTTCGAAATCCACCCATCCAATAAGTTTTTGACATGTGTAGTTCATAGAGTTTACATTATCTTTCCATTTTATTTAAATCATCAAATAATGATGTCATCGCTACATCATTATTATGTCATATATAATTTAATTTATTTAATGTCTAAAAATTATAAAAAAAATACTATGATGTAGGAAAGCTTGTTAGCTTTCCAATTACTATTTATAATAAAAAATCTGACTTGTATAACACCACTTAAAAATTGTTTTAGTAAAACATATCATGTTTGTGTCATTTTTACTTTTACATTAAATATAACGTTATTTATGTCATTTCCCAACCAAAGTGGCTCCATGGGGTCCCCAAGTTGACCCATGGCTTTTCTTGGTCGTCCATTACACATACAATGAGGTTAGGACATGTTTCAAGTTCATTTCATATTATTAAAACATTATTTTTACCTTAAACTACACTAATTACCTCTAATAGCGATTAAAAACTTAATAAGTTACTATTCACCAAAAAATTATTTTTATCCCATTGAACCACATTTTACTTCTTTATGAAAACCATGTATGTCGGATTTTTAAAATTCAAAACACAAAGATGGCAAAATTTCATTTAAATGGAAAAATCAGTTTTTTATAAGTACCACTTAGTGGTGTCACTATTCATCAAAAATTGATGTTTTTCAGAAAAAACCCAAAAATTCACCCTAAGCTATATTTGATATTCCGAATTCAAAAATGAAGTCTATTTTAAAAAATTCAAAACATATAAGTCACATTAATTAATTTAATAATTAATTCCCGCTGTCAGAGCAAATAGCGTGTTTTTATGAAATAATAAGTATCAAAAGATTGACACTGGTTTAAGTCTGATTTCAAAGTGAAATTAATTCCAACGACCACTATTGGATTTAATGGTAAAAATATATTTTAATTTCACTTTAAAACCAATTCAAAAGATAATCTAATCATATAAATAGATTAGATTAGAAAGAGGTTTTGAATTAATATACAACATTTTACACTATTCATTAAAAAAATGAACTTTATCGGAAAGATACCAAAAATTTACACAAAGTAAATTTTGATGTACCGATTCTTAATAAGAGTTTTATTTGGCCCAATATAATGTTTAAGAGTGATCAAAACAATATTTAATGACAATTCTCCATCAAAAGGTGATAAGTGAACCTTTAGTGAAAATTAGGGTATAAAAGCCTAAAATTGAATTCTTTCCGTATTTTAAGCCATTATCTTTTATTGGATAAATGTAAAAACATTTAAAAACATATATAATCATATTATATTTATTTCTATCCATTTCCGCCAATACAACAGCTACATGTTAACTACCATTTAAAATAATATTATTTTATTATTAGAGTACAACATAAGATTCCCAAGAAACTCGTTGTTGCGTGTTGGGTACGCCATCGAGCATAGCGTCCCCTATAAAGTCATATCAATATTTTATTCACAAATATGGGTAAATATGAAAATTTCATATTCTTTATTTACCTGGGGTGTTACATCCTTCCCCCCTTTTGGGAATTGCGTCCTCACAATTTTTAAAATTGGGCTTGGAAACATCCTTGAAAGTCCCACATCGGAGAAGAGTTGGTAAAACAATCACTTTAAAATAAAGAAAGATAAGTACAAAGGTCACCCGAGTTAACCCATACTAGTATTCCAAGTATGAAACATGGACATGGAGGAGAAAACATAGGGTCATGTTCTGATGGAGAGTGATAGAAAATATGTTTAGGAGAAAGTTAACCATGAGAAAATCACAAACTTGTGATGGGTTAAACAGTATTTGATTCCCCAGTAGGAAAAGTTAATATACAAAATTATTGTTTTAAGTTACTTTTTATTGAGGAATTTATTCATAAGGAAACATAATCACTTATCATGTTGACTCTCAACTTAGATTCCTTACACAAACTCATATTTTCTCCAAAGGGCGAGTATTTAGGAAGACTTGATCACATTAAGAGTACTATAATCAACTTCTAGAGAATCACCTAATCCACAAAAGAGAACTATATACATCCCATTTCTTTAGGCTTTAACCAAAACCAAAACCAAAAAGGTTAGTACAAGGTTAGATAATCCATAAAAGGATAACCCTTTATAAAAACAAAATCTATTCTTAATCTCCAAAATTTGTCAAACAAAACCCAAAGTTCAACAAGGATCATCCGATAAACAATTTGTCCATAAAATTATTCAAATTAAACCAATATAAGATTGAAACCCAAATATTTGAAGGATTTAGTCAAATAGTTTTCCAAGTTAAATCGTAACATTTATCTCCAAACAACATCAGTTGCCCTTAAAGTCTCGTATTGAAAAGTAATTAACCTAATCACATATCCTCCATGATAGGTTAATCATTTTCATAAATAACCCAAAATCAACTTACTCTTAATTCATAAAATCATATAACTAGAAAGAATCGGTCAAACTAACCAGGGACTTCACGTAGTCCAGTGGTAGGCGATAAATATCAGTCGTACTTTGGTTGTGGGTTCGATTCCCGCAGCTTTGTCCGACGCGACGGGATGTCACACGGTCTGCGTGTTGTCCTTTTTCCAAAACTATATAATTTTTAAAACATTCCCCAAAATGAGATAAAATATTCAGGAATAATCATAACATATTTTAACCTCAAGTTTATCTCATGCCCTTCATTTTCCATCATATCATATAATAACCCATAATTACCTCAAAAGTAAGGATTATATAAATCCTAATGGTTACCTTAATAATTATTACCTGAATTTCCACATCGAGTTGTCCATCTCGTACATGATGCATTAGAGAACTCACCAAGGGTCAAGTGGTTGATCATGACTCCTTGATAGTTGGTTTAGAAAAACCATGAGATTCCTCATTGAATCCCCCATCTCATCCAGTATCTTAATCAGAGAACCACCACAGTTTCCTTCAAACCCATTGTCACTTTGGTACCTGCTAGATCCATCCATTTACTAAAACCAAAAAGGTCAGTGTGAGTATATCAACAAAACCATCATGTACTAACGAGGAAGGTAAACACTAAGATATACTTACTCATTCACTTTATCTAAAACTAGGACTCTTTCTGAAATCCTAACCATTATGGTAATGTCACTTATGCTTAAAGAATACCCTAACCTCTAAATTTATCTAAACCGGCCTTTGATACCAACTATAAGGCCCCAGCCTTAAACCTTACTTAATCTTGAGTTATTACAAGATTACACATTGAGGATCTTTTCAGGTTTAGAGTTTTAGAGAATTAGATCATGAAACTTTCATTACATTTCGTATTTAGACAAATTGGTTACATGAAAGACAGTATTCATTCTTCCCATCAACAGAAACATATTTAAAATAAAACATGGATTCTTTCTTGACACATCCTTGACACTGTCATCACATCATGTACCCTTCCCTTGACCTGTGAAAAACATTTCAAAAACATGGGATGAGCATAAAAAGCTTAGTAAGGGATATAAAAATATGTAAAGGAATCATGAGTACATGTATACATAAGAATGAAATCATACTTTACCCATAAAACATAGGCACTTTAACATACCTCATAAAATCATAGAAATCATATGACATAAAGGTAACTTGAGGCATTCATAACATTCTTACGTAGGGAGTAACCCTCTTGGTTACGTTTGGAATACCGATCACAGTATATTCCCTAAATCTCTTCGGAGAAACCTTAACGTTTCACTCCTTCGCGTTACTCAATGCATTAGAGAGCTATATCGGGCTCACCCGCCCTTAGTTTATCACAGAACCACCCGTTCTTCATAACAATGCCCAAGAACCATAACATAATCTTATCACATAAAACATGAATAAAGGAAACATAACATTTCCACATTTCAATCACAATATAACATTTTAGGATATTCAAATAATGAATCCATTAAAACCCATTTCAAAACCATTTAAAACATTTAATAAAGAGATTTTTTAATCAAAGTGTCACATACCACCTTGAAGCTTAAAATTTTAAACCATTAATATCCATATAAATAAATCCTTAAAACCATTTTGAAAACATGGATATTAATAAGAACAAATAATTAAAACATTTAAAACGATATTTTGGTTAAAGGGGTTTTACCAAAATTAGTGACACTTGAATACAATAATTGAGGAATAACATTTAGTCAGAACTTTATAATATCATGAGAATAAATGGATTCATGATATAATACTCCAAAGGACAGTATATACACCATATAAGAGTGAATTGGTGCATAACAACAATGAACCCTCAATAGAAATGTCAAATGCGATGAAATCCCTTATAAAGAAGGTATCCTTAAATTAAGGACAAATCAATCTCAAAAATATGCGTGCCAAATAAAAATACACCCAATATAAGTGGATATTAAGTGTAAAACAATAAAAGTTCATTCACACATATTCAATGGATGACATATTCAATGACCACATGTTGAACCCAAAGAAATCGAAATTGGGTTAAAAAGTTCCCTTGACAGCCTAACGGCATCACATCAAAATGAGTTGGTGAGAGATAAAAAGTGTATCTCATCCCTTGGACATAAAATTTACATCAATAAGGATATATGAGAATATATCCCAACATAACAATATGTAAATTAAAAGACCCAACAAAAGAAAACTTTTAAAAAAAAGAGGAGGGTGAAAGGTTCCCTTACCGACTTGGGTATCATTCAAAACATACACCCCATGAAAGAAGGACAATAGATCATTGATGTAAATACTCATAAAAGAAATTATATTAAACAAAGAGTAGAATAATGGGCAGTACATACACCACTCAATGGAATTTGTGGCAAATGTAGCATAAATCTCACGGTAATAAAAGTGAGATGAAAAATTCCTTACGAAAACTCAGCAGCCTAACGGCGCCACATAAAACTTCCGAATATGGATTGATGAGATCAAATAGGGTATCTCATCACATTACAATAAAATTTACAGAAAGAGGAAAATAAAATAACATCCCCCAACATTACAAAGAGGAGCTTAAAAGAAGTGACATAAAGGAGAGTACGTAAAAAGAAAGAGAGAGGTTAGATCTCTTACGAAAGTTCGGCAGCCTAACGGCGCCACTCAAAACTTCCAAAATGGATTGATGAGAGAGAATAGGGTCTCTCATCACATGAACATAAAAATTACAGTAAGTTTAATATAAAAGATAATCCCAATAACAATAAAGATGAGCTTTAAAAGGAATGACATAAAAGTGTGTACTTAAAAAGAAAGAGAGGAGTAGGATCCCTTACCTCGAGTCCGACTTGACTCGATCATTCTTTAACGTCCTGAATAATAAACTTGAGTTAATTTCCACTTTATTAAGAAACTTTTTCTAGTTCATTATTCCTATTAGATCACTTATTTCCATGTTATAAACATTATGTAAACATTTAAGTTAATAATGTTTGTTTTGTCGATATTTGGTTCTTAAGTCGAAAGTGGACTTCTTACAATTACATGTTGTTCGTGTGGTCAAATGTTTATTATATCCAGAATTATATTCATGATTTGGATATCATATATGTCATATATATCCAGTACATGCATGCATTTATAACATTACATAATCATTTAGAGGTAATAAATGAAATGCACCGTTCATGGAGACGGTAAGCCGTACGTACGCATGAACGCTACTTTCATTTCAATTTCATATTTTATAGAATGGAATAATAATGATATAAAGGTATATTATAATTACAGTATAATATCATATATAATATCATAGTTCCATCCTTTATACGTCCCACATATGGTATTTAATGAATCAAATCACTTTGAGGGGGCGGTAGTCTGCACTTCCTAAAATGAAGATATCCCATATACCCATAATGGAAGCCATAAAGGTAAGACACAAATGAAAAATACAGAAGAATAAGTAAAACATAAACATATTATATATCATATATAAAAATAGTGACATCATAATGGCCACCTTTGAAGGTGTTAAATGAGTATTGAACAATCATCGTTTCGGGAGGCATAATTTCGCCATCCACGGAAACCGTATGTTCTTTAACCATTTGATGTAGTTGTGTGAGAGTGTAGCTCGAATAAATCTTATAACAACATCCTAGTATATTTAAGATACTGTTTTTTTTTACAAAAGAAGTAAATAAAAAGAGTTTAGGGGTTGGAGAAGAAAAATAAAACAAATGAACATGAGAGAATGAATTACCTTTAAAAGTGTAACTCCTTTTGATTTGAGCCTAAAGGCTTCCTTTGAAAGTATTCTGCCCAAAGGGAATCCTCTAGGATGAGGAGAGGGATGTGGAGAGAGTAAATGGTCAGGTTTTGGCCGAGCCAAAGGCTTGAGGAGTGTGTGAAATGAGGTAGATGTGGGGGCCTTTTATAAGAGGAGAGGAGGGGCACTTTTGGAAAGTAAAGAAATATTACTTTATTTGAAAATGTGTTTCGGTTTTAAAAGGTCCCACATTGATATAATTCGTGGACAAGGTGATAAGTGTTCGAAATCCACCCATTCAATAAGTTTTTGACATGTGTAGTTCATACATTTTACATTATCTTTCCATTTTATTTAAATCGTCAAATAATGATGTCATCGCTGCATCATTATTATGTCATATATAATTTCATTTATTTAATGTCTAAAAATTATAAAAAAAAATACTATGATGTAGGAAAGCTTGTTAGATTTCTAATTACTATTTATAATAAAAAATCTGACTTGTATAACACCACTTAAAAATTGTTTTAGTAAAACATATCATGTTTGTGTCATTTTTACTTTTACATTAAATAAAACGTTATTTATGTCATTTCCCAACCAAAGTGGCTCCATGGGTTCCCCAAGTTGACCCATGGATTTTGTTGGTCTTCCATTACACATACAATGAGTTTAGGACATGTTTCAAGTTCATTTCATATTATTAAAACATTATTTTTACCTTAAACTACACTAATTACCTCTAATCGCGATTAAAAACTTAATAAGTTACTATTCACCAAAAAATTATTTTTATCCCATTGAACCACATTTTACTTCTTAATGAAAACCATGTATGTCGGATTTTTGAAATTCAAAACAGAAAGATGGCAAAATTTCATTTAAACGGAAAAATCAGTTTTTTATAAGTACCACTTAGTGGTGTCACTATTCATCAAAAATTGATGTTTTTCAGAAAAATCCCAAAAATTCACCATAAGATATATTTGATATTCCGAATTCAAAAATGAAGTATATTTTACAAAATTCAAAACATATAAGTCACATTAATTAATTTAATAATTAATTCCCGCTGTCAGAGAAAATAGCGTGTTTTTATGAAACAATAAGTATCAAAAGATTGACACTGGTTTAAGTCTGATTTCAAAGTGAAATTAATTCCAACGACCACTATTGGATTTAATGGTAAAAATATATTTTAATTTAACTTTAAAACCAATTCAAAAGATAATCTAATCATATAAATAAATTAGATTAGAAAGAGGTTTTGAATTAAAATACAACATTTTACATTATTCATTAAAAAAATGAACTTTATCGGAAAGATACCAAAAATTTACACAAAGTAAATTTTGATGTCCCGATTCTTAATAAGAGTTTTATTTGGCCCAATATAATGTTTAAGAGTGATCAAAACAATATTTAATGACAATTCTCCATCAAAAGGTGATAAGTGAACCTTTAGTGAAAATTAGGGTATAAAAGCCTAAAATTGAATTCTTTCTGTATTTTAAGCCATTATCTTTTATTGGATAAATGTAAAAACATTTAAAAACATATATAATCATATTTTATTTATTTCTATCCATTCCCGCCAATACAATGGCTACATGTTAACTACCATTTAAAATAATATTATTTTATTATTAGTGTGCAACGTAAGATTCCCAAGAAACTCGTTGTTGCGTGTTGGGTACGCCATCGAGCATAGCGTCCCCTTTAAAGTCATATCAATATTTTATTCACAAATATGGGTAAATATGAAAATTTCATATTCTTTATTTACCTGGGGTGTTACACCCTTTATCTGTTATTTTTTAGTGATAATAAAATTCATGGACTTTTAACCACACTCATGTACTCAGTGCATTTATAGCCCTGATAAAGTTCAATTCTATCACTATTAATGGTGTGTTTTTATTAGTGTTTAAATCATTTAAAAAAATATTTTTTATTAAAAAAAATCATTAATATCATTTTTTAAACTATAAATTAATATTACATCAATGTAATAAATATAATAATGTAATTAGAATATAAACCTCTGAAATACCTCTAATAGGTTATATTTATATACAAAATTTCTATGATACTTTTTATCATCCATAAAATATTACTTTTAGTGTTTTTAAAATCTTTTACTTGATTTTTCTACTACTTACACAAGAACTGTGTTGGTGTTGAGTTAGTATTTAAGATATTTATATAATAAATATAAATAAAAAATAAAAAAACATAAAATATCAATTATTATAAAAATTACTTTTAATACTAATTTATAATTTTATTATCCCTATGTAAACATAAAATAGGAATTTAAAATCAAGAGGGTGATATTTTTAATTTTCCATTACTTAAAATCATATAAGGATAAAACATAAAATATAAGAGGAAAAATGGTAATATATTAAACTTTTGGATGATTATGTGCAAAATAGACTTACCAATTAAATAAAGGTATATTCTTGAATGAATTTTAAGCCTTATGAGATTATTTTGAACCCTACTTAACTCATTTTAACTTTAATCGG
Organism: Viscum album; assembly: GCA_963277665.1. Lineage (NCBI taxonomy): Eukaryota > Viridiplantae > Streptophyta > Magnoliopsida > Santalales > Viscaceae > Viscum > Viscum album. The sequence continues at coordinate 1,671,836,202 of OY728158.1, forward strand.
ATAACAAAAATTTAATGTGGCTATTATTCATAATAGCCAAAAATAAAAGGGTCTTATTTTCCAAATTTTTGACCTCTTCATTCCAAATATGAAATGGATTTTTTAATATTCCATTTTTATAAGTGGATTAATTTAATTTTAAAAATAACCCCGTAAAACTCAATGAAAAATGGTTTTTATGAAAAATTCCTTTTTAAGTATTGAATTTTTTTTTAATGAAAAATAAAGTACAAATTCATCACAAAGAAGATAATTTGTTTTTATTAAATAAAAAATAACTAATTAAACATTAAAAATAATACAATATATAATTTTTATTTTTAAATACTTGAAAATAAAATTTGGTTTCCATTAAAAATCATCATTTTTCATTATTCATTGAAAAATAAAACATTACATAAACTTTTTAAAAAATAATTCAATGATAATTTTGACATGTTGAATTCAAAAATGAAGTTAATTTTTCCAAATAAAAATTATAAAAATTTGGAAATAGATATTTTAAATGAAACCATATAATATATAAAAACTCATTTTAGGTAGAAATAACAATTTTATCTTTTTGAGTGAAAAATTACCCAATATTCTTATAATGAATATAAATCTAAAAAAATATAATTAATGAATGTAAATAAGACAAGAGAATTATTTGTATAAAAATTACGTAGGTTTTTATATTCATCCCTCATTTTGTAAATTCCATCCTTTTAATTTTATTTTCTATTTAAACAAGTGGGTATATCATTCCCTTATAGTATTTTCATATTCCCATTTTGATTCATCAATCATATGGTTTTTCTAAAAAAATTAACATAGTGAATTGAATTATTTCATAACACCTTCAATATATGTCTAAGAATCTAAACTGTATTTTCCTTATATGAGTGGTTTTCCTCTAATTGAACTACTTTTGGGATCAAAACATGAGATGCATCTGACACAAGTTTTTTTAACAAGGATACATTAAATATGTCATGTACATAATAGAAAATTGGAGGCAAGTACACTCAGTAAGAAACTGATCCAAATTTCTCTAGTATTTTATACTATCCAATGAACTATAGACTTAGATTTCCTTTTTAGGGAAAACACATATTACATTTCTATGGTGATAATTTAAAAAAAAACATGATGAGATACCACAAATTAAGGATCATTCCTCTATTAATTTTTATAATCTTTATTGCTACATTGATTTTCACTCATATATTGTTGAATCATATTCACCTTCTGAACTATTGCCTCTATAAATTTTAGTACTAAAAAATTTATTTTTTCTTGAGTCAAACACTCCTTTCCATATAATGCCTTAAAATATTCGATCTATATGTTGGAATAAAAACTATTATTGTAAGAAAATTCATCAAATGTAATATGTTAATCCATACTTACCAAGTAATCTATTTATTAATATTTAATCATATCTTTCAAGTTTTGAACCGTTCACTTTTACAATCCATCTAATTGAGGATGAAAAGGTGTACCAATATTTAATTGATTTTATAAATAAATCCAAAGTCCTTTCTAAAAATTAACAGTAAACCAATGATCCTAATCATATATAGTAGAGAGAGGAAATCCATGATACCTGACTATGTCCTTGTGGTATAGTTAAAAAAGATAATATAAATAAATAGTATCTAAAATGGTAAGTAAAGGTGAAGATTTAGTTAGGAAATAAAAAAACCCAAATATCATTATTATATAAAGATGCATTTGAAAATACTACTATGAAATCCATGGAAATATTTTCTTATTTCCACTTCAGCACTGGAAAAGGCTGAAATATCCCATTCTATAATTGTCATTCTACTTTTACCAATTAACAAGTCAAACATTTCATGGTATATTAATAAATATCTATTTTAATTCCATCCCACCAGTAATACTCCTAATTTTCATTGTAAACATATATTGATTCCAGTATTATGGGAAGTTAAGATTTGTGAGCCTCACTCAACAACTCTTTATTCTATAACGACTCTCAAGGAATGCATAATGCTTTTTGAAATCTAATAAAACCTTCTTGATCATTCGTACCATTCAATATATACTCTAAAATCCTTAAATAAAAAGTTCTAAAATACAATAATTACTATAGTATCATTGAAAAAATAAAACTTTAACATAATTATTAATTCCAAACCCCATAACATTTATCATTCCTATTCATATGTAGTAATATCATAAGCATGAACATGATCCATTAACTTATTTTTAAGTATATTCTCTTAATGCTTCGGGCATTCATTTGAATAGTGCCCCATATCTTTAATGTTGAAACACTTACCATAAAATGTTTCTTTATTTAACTCACATTCATATGCCTAATTTAATCTATCCCCACACTTGAATAAAACTCCCATTTTATTCAAGAAAGTACCATGGTGTTTCACAATAATGTCATGTGGGAAACCCATCTTCCATTGTTTGACTTGTCTATTTTTTTGTTCCATCATCCTATTCTTCAATGGCTTCCCTTTAAAGCCATAAAATATAAATAATTCTTTATCCTTTTTTATAAAACATGATATTATTTTCTCATATGATGAGAATATTTTTTCGGTTAATTTCCTTTGAATTATTGGCATAATATCATCAAGTTAATGAAAATTATTACTATTTGGATTACAAACATTGATATAGTTTCCATTCCTTATGTTAGGTTCCATTTATAAAAAATATAGTACACAAGATTAGATCATAAAATTATGTTCTAGAATATATAGTCCCAAAACTACAGAAAAAATTAATAGAAATTGAAAAAAATTTGTATGGATAATCTCATAATCATAAATATGGTTTCTTTGTGAAAGTTTCTGAATCATACAAATATTTTCAAATCCTTCATAATGGTTTGTAAATAAACTTTTAATTAATAAAATCCTATCCCCTGGGAGTGTAAACTGTGTGCACAATAGGTCCCATTGTCATAGACCAGGTAATACTCGATTCAAAGCTCGACACCCCTTTTATGAGTTATTATCCCTTGGGATATCTCTATGAGAACCAAGCCAACTTATAGTATCCAGATAGGGAAATATTTTGAGGAAAATCCGATAATAACTACCTTACTAAAACATGAGGATGTTATCATATAATTATAGATATCATTATAGTAATTCATAGGGTTATATTCCCTAATCTGTGTTCTCCTAAATCTAGTCCCCAATGTTTCTAATAAATTTTATATGATACTAACTATAAAGACCCCACTCCTAGTATCATAAGGTGAGTTTCAATACTATTATATTGGAACTGGATACATGGAATCACATCCCAAAGAATTGAATTAGTTATTAGTCTTGGTAAACTAGATACAAACTTTTTTCACATAAATTTTAAAACATAAAATATAAAAAGTTATTTCTTTTAGAACACCATTATTCCTATTATAATATCACTTTATATTATTCACAAAACACTTATTGGTATCCTATAAAAAATAAAAAAAATAAATGGGTGAGATCAAATTATTATAAAGGGTAATTATAAAATGTATGTTGTGATGAATAAATACTAATTTTCAATATTCCAAGGTAAAACACTGAAATATTATTACTTTAAACAATAACTTGAACATAATATGGAATGAGTAAATATTTATCAAATAAATATATATCAATAATCACATGAAATTAAAAAGTACACATGGATATTATAAAATATCTAATAATCATATGTACATAAATAAATAATATCATAATAAGGGAATGCATAATTTTGTACATCTAAAACATAATTTTAGGACCTTTTACATGCTATTTTAAATATATGGGTAAAATCCCATCTACTTTATCCAACTAAGTTGTCTCCTGAGACCTGTCGATGCATCGAGGAGCTATCTATAATCAAGACCCACCCAATTATTACAAATTTCAATTCATTCCTCATATGAAAGTTGTGAAAAATAATCTATATAATCATTTGGATTAAAAACAAACATATTAAATTTTAATACTTACCCAAATAAAATAAACACAATCATAAACTGTTTGTAGTAATATAGTGAATGGTAATAAAATTATACTTCATCATATAAACTAATTATAAAACATCCAAATAAATAATAATTATGATAAAAATAACAAGTATCTCTAATGGATCTTAAGTAAAATAAAGGGTTTATTTCATTGATGAATATAATTACCATAAAAATTTGATTAAAAAACTCTTTTGGAAAATAACCTTTTAATTTAAAAATATTTTTAAAACTTAAATTTCATAAAATATTTTGAAAATAAATTTCTTTGAATTTTTTTTTGTAAAATTATGAAATAAACATAAAAACATTGAGTTCTCATGATAAGAGACAATTTAGTTTTAGTCGTATATGTTAAAATAAATATTCTTTTTACATTTTCGGTAAAATCAAAACAGACATTGTTTGGAAAACAACATGAATATTACTCCCATAATATTTTCTAAAAATTAAAACATGGGTAATTTTTTTAATCAATAATTTATAAAATGTTAAAAAAATTGAAATCATTTTTAGAAAACATTTTTTAGGAATAAAAAATATTTTTTTACTAAAGAGAAAAATGAAGTCGGTTTTCTTAAAAATAGTTCTTCAATAATTTTAAATAAAAATAGAGATAAAATGGTAATATTATAAGAAAATGTTCATGAATAACCATAATAGAAGAAAATAGACTAATCTTATGATATAAATATAAATTAATTCCTCAAGTGATACTTAAACATAAACAGTACCTAATAATGATGAAATTGTGAAATAAACCATTACCATTTTGGTAACATTTGAATCATAATCATAATGAAAGAAATAACATAAAATTACACTGTAAATACTTTGAAGATAAAGATATTAATGATATAAATTTTCAAAAGGTTTATTATATAAACCACAGAAATAAATAAGGGGTGAATGTGACATATGTCTCATTGAAGTAAAAGTGAGATGAGAAAACCTTACGCCGGGTTAAAATTCCTTCCTATGTGTATAAAAATATAGAATAATAGATTTAATTTTATTATAAATATATTATATTACCATAATAATATATAATGTACTTATAGTCTTTTAACACCTGTTTAATACCAACTCATTGTTAAAATCAGTATTTCGGGTGATAAATGCTACATTTTTCATGTATGTTTTGGTTCGGTAATTTTGTTCTTTTTACATTGATTATGGTTACATAATTTCTAGAATGTTAAACATGATATAAATATAATATATATTCATTATATATGAATTTATAGTAATCTATATGATTTAGAGATATAAAATGGACTACACCATTCATGGAAATGGTAAGTCGTATGTACGCATGAACGTTGATTCCATTTTTCTCAAATGATGGAATGAAAGGAAAATAAATATTAATTCACCCTAATAGAATCATTATTATTTTATATATATAATTTATATTAATCAAATCTATCCTATTAACATCCATGTAAAAATAATATGAAAAAAAATCGCATTACAACGTGGTAGTGGTGGTCCACACGTATGCATGAGAGACATTATTGTTTTCCAATAATTAATACTAAAAATAAGCCTTTAACAGTGCTAAAATGGAATTTATCAGTTCAATATAAGCACTATCTACTTCATCCAGATTAAAATATGGTATCTTTTATCAACGCTAAAAAACACTGATAAAGGGGCATACTACAATATTCTATAACATCATAAAATAGTACCGGTCATTGTCTTGTAACAACACACCACAGCAAAAAAACACTAAGAAATCAGAAAATTGATGTATGAATATTGAGTTTAAATGAAGACAAAACAATCTAGGGTCGTTTTATCAGTTTTGGTGATGTGATACATGTTTAAAAATAAAATGATACTTATATATTGAATAGATTCACTTGGATTCATACTAGTCACATTGTATGTCAGATTTTGGTGCAACTGAATCTTACACATCTCAAATGACTTATGGATAATTTTTCTAAATTATCAAAAAAATCTGAAAGTGTTTTCTCAGTTTTGATTATGTCACTTGTATTTTTTTTCTAAAATTTAATTTTAAACTAGAAACATGCACTTTGACACATACCGGTCACATACTGTGTACATTAAAAATGAAAATGATTCTTACATGTCACAAATGACTTATGAATCATTTTCCAAAATTATAAATACAATCTGAGTGTGTTTTCTCGGTTTTCAGTTAGTGACACTTTTTGACCAAAAATGTTGATTTTAAACTGATAATAGACACATTGATTCATACTGGAAATATCATGTATCTGATTGAGGTGATTATACTTCATAAACTATACAAATTACTTACGGATCATGTTACTAATTTTTAAAAACAATCTAAATGTGTTTTATTGGTTTTGAGTAGGTGAGTTTCCTTTTTTACTAAAATTGAAGTCAATTTTAAATAAAAAGGAAAACTTGAAGTCATATCGGTCACACTGTGTTTATGATTGAGTTGAGGATGATTCTTTCATGTACCAAATGGGTTATGGATAATTTTCATACAGTATTAAAACAATATGAATGTATTTACTTTGTTTTGAGTGTGTTACTTTTTGTTTTTACTAAAATGACATTTTAAATGGGAAACATGGACTTTGACTCATAATGATCACATTGTGTTTCTATTTGACATGAGACTAATTTCTACATGTCAAAATATAATTATGAATAAGTATCCTAAATTATAAATAAAATCTGAGTGTGTTTTCTTAGTTTTTAGTGACTGAAATGTTTGAACTAAACTATCAATTTTAAATTGATAACGGACACATTGAGTCATATAGGGCGCATCGTGTGTCATATTGAGGTGAAGATGATTCTTACAAATAAATAATTATTTATGTATAGTTTACCTAAAGTATCAAAAAAAATTGAATGTGTTTTCTCAATTTTGAGTAAGTTGGTTTTCCTTTTTACTAAAATTTAATCACAGTTTTAAATAAAAAGGTGCACTTGGAGTCATATCGGTCACAAAATGAATCAAGTTGAGGTAAGGATAATTTTTACACATCAAAAATGGATTTTGGATCATTTTCATAATGTATCAAAACAATCCAAATGTGTTTAGTCAGTTTTGAGGGCATCACTATTCTTTTTTAATAAAATGACATTTTAAATTGGAAACACTCACTTTGACTCATACTGAACACATCATGTATCAGTTTTAAGAAAGACCATATCCAACACATCAAAAATGAATTATGAATAAATTAACTAAATTATTTATAAAATCTGAGTGCATTTTCTTGGTTTTTAGTGAGTGACATTTTTTGAACTAAACTGTCAATTTTAAACTGAAAACAGAAACATTAAGTCATACTAGGAACATCATGTGTCATTTTGAGGTGTGGATGATTAATACACATCAAAAATGACTTATTTATTGGTTCCCTAATTTAACAAACAATATGAATGTGTTTTCTTGGTTTTGAGTAGGTCAGTTGTATTTTTTACTAAAATTGATGTCATTTTTAAATAAAAACAGGCACTTCGAGTTATACCGGTCACAATGTACATTGGATTAAGGTGTGACTGATTATTATACAAATAAAATGAGTTATTGATCTTTTTTCTAATGTATCAAAAAATTATGAATCTGTTTTCTTAGTTTGGAGTATGTTACTTGTTTTTTTACTAAAATTTCATTTTAAATTGGAAACATGCACTTTGACCCATACCAATCATATCATGTATCAGTTTGATGTGTGACTAGTTCTTACACATAAAAAATTTACTTATGAATCTATGTCCTAAATTAAAAAAACATATCATGTTTCCTTTATTTTCAGTGAGTGACATTTTTTGAACTAAATTTTTATTTTTAAACTAATAATAGACACATTGAGTCATAGAGGTCACACCATGTGTCTAATTGAGGTGTGGTTGATTCCTACACATCCAAACTGACTTATGGATCATTTCACTAAAGTATCAAATTAATCAGAATATTTTTTCTCAGTTTTGAGTATGTCAGTCACCCTTCTTACTAAAATTAATGTCAATTTTAAATAAAAAGAAGTACATAGAGTCATACAATTCACAACATGTGTCAGATTAAGGTAAGGTTGATTCCTACATATCCCAAAGTCTCAAAATATCCTAATTTCTAACATAACCTCATTTATATTGTCTTTCTATGATTAATTTAAAATACTTCATATTGAATTGATGCTCTTAACTAAAACATATTTCTCATTTTTGAAATTTAGAAGAGTAAGAGAGGCTCATGTTCCCATTATATCACTATAATTCACCATAATAGGCACATGAGCTTCATCTAATATCCTATATTTCAACAATGAGAAAGGTTTTTCATCTAAAATAATCGAATCTGTATGAATTATCTGCAGTTTGACATAGAAAGGAAATAAAAATACAAAACATGGTTAAATTATAATAAATAATCATTTTATTTTTTTATTTATTATTGCTGATAGTTTAATGTAAAATATAGATTCCTAGAAAGATCTATTAAAATAATTAATATTAGATAAAAATGATAAGGAAATTAACATACACATAGTATATAAAATAATGACATAATTAATTAAATAAGTAGTAGGAATTGAACTTTTCTTGATGGTTGTATGCATTCTTGATGAATTTACTTGTTATCATTATCTATATTGCAGGCTTAAAGTCCAATCCCTAAACAGAATGAGTAGATTCTAATAAAACACCCTAACTCGAAAAAAATAATTCACTTTTACAACAAAAAATTATTATAAGATTAATACTGAAAAAAATAAATTAAACATAAATATGAGACAATAAATTAATTATATGGATAATTATTTTACTTTTGAAAACATTTTTTAACATATATATATACCGACAGTAAATCAAGAATAATGATAAAAAAATATCTATCTCAAATAAATCAATCAACGAGTGGGGATGATGAGGATAAAATGAGATACATTGGATTGAATCTTTGAATCATCCAAGAGAAAGTAAAAAAATATCATATTGGGTTTATAAAATTTTCATTTTATATAATAAAAAAATATATACACATACAATATTCATTATCAAAGGTGAATGACTCCCATTTGTGAGAATTACATAGATGGTAAGTAGAGACTCATATGGTTGGAAACAAAAATAAATGTTAAAGAATGGTTTTTTTTTATCATGAATTAAAGTAAAATCTTCATATTTTTTATTATATGTCTGATGAAAAAAATGGAGTGATTTTTAAAAAGTATTAATGAGTACGTTAATATTTCAAACATGGATATATTTTAATAAACTATAATAAATTCAAAAAAAGGCTGAAATCAATGATTAAATTTTCATTGGGGATCAGAAATATTTGGTGAATTCTTGAAGGAGAAATACTCTACAAAAAAACCTCATTTTTCACAAGTAGATCTTAAATCATTTGGAGTGGCTAAAAATAATGATAATTAGATCAAATATATGCATCATTAGTTTGATATGAATAAGAACAATATGACATGGGAAATTATTCCAAGGCTATAAGATACAATTTTTATCAAAACCAAGTGGGTGTTCAGTAATAAATACATTGAATATGAAAAAGTGACTCTGTTTCCGACGCTTTCCGCTTGGATGCGCGTGCATCCATCACATAGAGGACGCACGTCTTATTGCCCCACATTCCCGCTTTCCTAAAGAGGGTGGCATCCGTTCCTTATTCATGGACGTCTGCTCCTTGATTGAAACTGGGATGATGGGATGTTGGTTCTTCCTTCCGTGGATTCCTCCTCGGAGCTCATCACCTAGTCCTGGTCTCCCTCATAGATTTAAGACATGCTCATGAATCTCATTCCCGGTGCCATATCTTCATGGACACCAATTTATTACGCTGCTTCCATCGAGATGCTCCAAGGGGTCTGGCCAGGGCAGCAACTTTTGATTAGGAGAGTGGTCACATTGAGGCATCGTTGGCTTGTCTTGACTTTGGGGGATTGGCATGTCTGTCTTCTGTCCCTTATTATAGGGATTCTCGAGGGAACGGAAGCCTGAGGCATCCCACATCGAATGCGGGGAATTGTATGCCATAGTCATGTATCTGAGGTTTTCCTCAGCTTCCCATGTTTATCACAGGGCATGCCGCGAGTTTAATGTCCAGCGGAGATGGATTAGACTGATCAGAAGACTAGCTAGAGTGGATCATGTTGAGGAACCCCCTAGAGGGAACACCAATGTTGGGGCAGCACGTGGGCGGCTTCCCGAATGCTGTGGAGTGGAATGAGGTGGAATGATCCCACCAGGATGTGGTGTCCTGAGTATGAATCAGGATGGGTGATGAATTGATGGGGATTGAACCTCATGGAGGCTTCCTACGTATCCCCATGGTAGGGAATCAAAGTCCACGTAGTTTGATGATATAGTGGGACACCTGAAAAGGTGACCTGTGAGAATGAACGCATGGATGGGGCCCGGAAGAAGTACAACCTATGGGCTAGGGAATGATCTTCCCAAGGAACATGGGTTTGAGGGAGAGGTCAGGATGGGACATGGGTGTTGGTCTTGAACCTCGTGAAGGCTTCGTACATATCATGCCTTAGCACGGATCAAAGTCCACGTAGTTCAGGATGGATGGGGCTTATGCTCTGAGATGGCCCAGAGTGATGGATGGATGGGGCTTACACTCTGAGGTTGCCCACAGTGGCGAATGGATGGGGATTACGCTCTGAGGCGGCCCACAGTGATGGATGGATGGGGCTTAGGCTCTAAGGTGGCCCACCATGATGGATGGATGGGGTTTACGCTCTGAGGCAGCCCACAGTGGCGGGTGGATGGGGTTTACGCTCTGAGGTGGCCCACAGTGGCGGATGGATGGGGATTACGCTCTGATACGGCCCACAGTGATGGATGGATGGGGCTTTCGCTCTGAGGCGTCCCATAGTGGCAGATAGATGGGGATTACACTCTAAGGCGGCCCACAGTGATGTATGGATGGGGCTTATGCTCTAAGGCGGCCCACAGTGATTGGCGAACTGACGTGAAGAGGTTGAAACGACCGGGTGGTGGGCTTGACCCTCGTGGAGGCTTCCTACGTATCCTTGTGGTAGGGAATCAATGTCCACGTAGTTCGGGTGGACAGTTTAACGTCAAGCGAGATGGGGGGATTTGGGGATTATGCTCTAAGGTGACCCATGGTGGTTGGTGAACCGACATGAAGAGGTCCAAATGACCGGGTGGTGGGATTGAACCTCATGGAGGCTTCCAACGTACCATGCCTTAGCATAGATCAAAGTCCTTGTAGTTCGCTATAGGCAGGGGTCAGGGTCGGCGCTCACTCTAAGCTCATGTGAGTCATGCTCAGTGTGAGAAAAAAGAGGTTGCAGGGACCTGAAGATCACGTCGCAAAGGGTGCATCCGTGAGAAGCGAAGAGGGGCTTATGCATTGAGTGTCCCAAGGTGATGGAACTTACTCCAGGATGGAGGCCCAAGGGCGACAAAGCGCAGAGGGAGAGGGATTTGGGATCGAACAAAGGAAGTGCCTCATTCCCTATCGCACCCTCTGCTGGCTTTGGCTGTGGGGAAGTACGGAGGTGCATGGGTGCGACCTTCCACAAGAAGGATTAGGGTCTTACACCAAGGCGGCTACCCTTCTCCCATGGACAAAGGACACTCTAAAAAGGAGGATATCATCCCATGTGGGGGTGATTCCATCCCCGTGGAGACAAGTGGGCATAAAGAATGCCCGAGCTGGGGGGACCCTATGTGTGAGGCACGGGGCTGGATCACAGTTTAACGTCATGTGTTGAGGATGAGGTGCTTAGAAGTTTAATGTCTCACTGCTCGGATGAGGTTGGTTTGCTCCACACCCCTAGTACATACATAACCGGAACCCTCAACCCCTTATGGGAGGGAAGGCATCGACAAGGCCATCGTAAAGTAGGGTCGTAGAATGAACCATTGAGGGGTCCACGTTAGTGTGGATATGAGAAAAAGTGTTAGCTATTAGCGTTCCTATGTGAAGAAGCATGAGGAAAAGCAATGCAACGGGAAAGGCCCCCCAAGGGACCTTGAGGTTACTTCGTACAATCCTGTATGGTCGTGCACGAAAACATTGCATGGTGTGTATGTCCGGTATCTTTGCCCGGGGCATCCAGAAGGAGGAAATCAAGCACCTACATAAGGAGGCCCCCGGGGAGCACCAAGGTGAGAGGTCTCGGGGATTTCACGCAAAGAAATGAGATGCACAAAAAACACTGGGATGGCGCGTAATCGGGGCAGAGGGAATGCACGCGGCTAGGAGGATTGCAAAAAAGGGATATGAATTGTGCACGAGTGGAAAAGGCCACACCCATCAAAAGGGATTGCGCACAATTGGACCATTTTTCACACAACAGAAGAAATTATGCGCAAGGGAGGAACCCTGAAGGGTTTGAAATTCTGGTTAAGCCAGAGGGATTGCGCGCAAAGGCGGATCCCGGGGTGAGGTGGCATGAAAAGGGTCAATACCTGAAGGCCATATTGCATGTGTGGAAGTCTGATTTCACGCACGAGAGCGGGTTCAAATTCTGAAACCCTAAAATGGAAGGGGTCTCCTTCTATTTATAGGCATCGGGCGGCGCAGAATCCTGAGCAGTGCGCGAAAACTTGCACGCCAGAGATGGTGGTGCAGAATATTGGCCACGTTGGCGTGGTCACGCAATTATTGTGCACCGGTGACAAGGATCATCTGCGAATCTCAAACCCCTTTCGGTGGCCATATTGTTTCGCACGCATTCCCCCTTTTTTTGCGCAGCACTTTTGGGCCCTCCAGACCAGGTCTCCGGGTCCGAATATGACTTGCCATTTCAAAACATCCTTTAGTAGCTACAGACTTTTCAGCGTTTGCAAATGCCCCCCCTCATAATTTGATTGGCGAGAGGTCGCAATGATCGGATTTCGAGTGAAACTCCGAAACGCCGAAGTGTTGGGCTTCGAGAGCCCCCTGCACGTAAAAAATGGTGCGGTGTGCAAAAAATCCAGCTAGCATGGAATCCGCTTTCCATGCGGAGCGGAACCCCGGCTTCACTTATAAAAGGGGCCATGGGTCCCATGATCCATACCCAAGCTTTCTCCCGCAATAGGCTTAGAGGTCTCGTGCACGAAATTACCTTTGCGCATGAGCGTAAAACCCACTTTGGTAGCGCATAAGTTCTCAAAGTTTTTGATATATTTATGCGCCAACCCGGGATTTTCCGCCCCGGCTTCTCTGATTTCGCACCCACCTTCTGAATTTTGCGCAAGGCATCAAGATTCCATGCAACACCCTCGAAGCACTTGGTTGGAAGAAGATGGCCACAAACCATGTAGATAAGGGGGAAGTCGTTGTTCGGAGAGCTGAAATGGCGGCGAACAAGGAGGTTTATGGCACTAGGGTGGCCGTTTCCAACAACCATACCTTGTTCAACCTTCTAACCCCCTCCCAGAAGGAGTATCCTTTGTCTAACAAACTTCCACTATGGAACTTCAGCATTTTGGAGGAGGTTCCACTTCCAGGCTTCAAGGTTGATACACTGCGGTCATGGGTGACCCGGTAGTATGACATTCCCTGATACAATATCACCAACAATGATCGTCCAACCAGAGAGACCAGACACATGGATGTATATGTCTTGAACCCGAGGAATAGGACCATTGCTGGGGGTGATCCTGTTGCGGAGAGTTTCCCATCCCTCTATACAAGAATATTCCATCAGAGCATCACGAATGATACTAAGGGCTAGCTGTAATATTGGGATTTTTGTTCTGAAGGCAACTTCACCAGTGAGTGGGTCTGGGCGTACTGGGTTCGCCATACGTGCGGCTAATTTGGGGCCATGCTACGGCACATTGGTTTGTTCGAGGCGGTGTGGACGTCACAGTTCCACTTCTACTGCTAGCATGAACTCGGGCTAGAGCTGTTCACCCAGTGGTCCCCTGACACCAACACATTCCATCTTCACCATGGGGAAGTTGGTATCAGACTATGGGATGTCCACTGCATCGAAGGTATCCCACTAGAAGTCTATCAATATGACGAGTTCCTCCCCCCAATGAATACCTGGTAGGATAGATCATGGACCCCCCATTCGGACATGGCACCTGATGGAGGTGGCCAAAGAGAGGGTGGAGGTCAAGGACTTCCTGAAGGACATCACCTACAAGGACTGGTTCAGCCTATTCCTAGAGAAGGACCCAGCGGTCAAGATGTCGGGACGGGGAAAACGGTTCCCAACTGCAGCTTAGAGGAGCAAGAATGGATCGTACTAGAGTATCATGGAGGTGGGTAAACACCAATCATAGGGCTATTGCGTTAATGGGGCCCAGGACCTGAATGTTCAATACGCCGGGTTCCTCACCACCTTCCTAAGTGGGTGGCTTCTGCGGGTGCGGGACGCATGGATGGGTGTCCTTCCAGCAACCCTGGTCATGGCGGGCACCATGGCCACCAACAAAAGGTTTAATCTGGAAGTCCCCGTGTTGGCTAGGCGGTACACCATTCTAGGACGCATCGCAAGAGGGGGATCACCTCGGAGGGTGTGTGGCCACTTCTAGATCTTCCATGGCTGGGTGGTGGCTCATATTGGAAGGTACACTTTCCCAAACGCCGTTCGTCCTCCGGGAAATGGCATGTGCCCATCTCTGTTGAACATTGTCGAGGTCGCGCCGATGACGCTAAACGAGGAGGGAGTAAGGATCATAATTGGTAACCATGCCAACTTCAACATCATCCCATTCCCCACCCCGTTTTCCCAAATGATAGACAATGGGAAAGGCTCGCTGGAGTAGTAGGAATACTTCCAGAGCATCCGAGGCGGGGTGATTGTGGCTCAGATTGATGGGAATATCACCTACGAGCCTTACGTGCCATCCTGATTCGCCAGACAGTTCGGGTGCCTCCAGTGAATGCCGAAGAGGTTCTTCACAGACGGCTGGGAGGAGAGGAACCCTTGCGTCCTTCACCATACGTGGTTATTGTTCATCACTTATGGCTCTAGAAATGTCATTACCCTTCCTCCCACTGGGGTCGATGCTGGCCTATCAACCGAGTATGTCGAACATTGGGCTATAGCGTACCGTAAAGGGATTTTGCGCAAGCGAGTTCGGCAACTCGGGACTACCCGCGTGGATCCCGGGCAACGAGGGAGAATGTAAGGTTCCACTAGAAGGGGGGACCAGGGGCACTCCAGAGAGAAAGGCCTGCGCAGGCCGGGACCTCAGTCACGGGGACATTGCATGGTGTTGTTGCGACCCCGTTGCCCGGAGAAGGGTCACACGAGGCCTCTAGAGAACTTCCCAAGAAGCAGATAAGATACCTGCTCAATCCTTCCCATGATGCAATCTTCCCGGCATTGTGGTCGGCCGAGATGACCCTGCGACAATCGATGACCATTGAACCCCTCTGGCAGAAGATAATGCAGGATGGGGTCCAGCTGCCAGAAGTTGGGCTCATTCGGGTTACCTACCGGGTAAACTTTAATAGATGGCATGCCTACCTAACGGCCATGGACATGTACACATGCCAACGGGGTTGGCGCGTGGAGCCACCTCTCTTAGTAAAAGTCATGCTCCGTCAGGGGCATGATCTTGAACAGATGTCGTTAGAGGGCGATGATAGTGGTGATGAGTCAGAGGGAGAGGAGGAGACAAGAGAAGATGAAGGATCTCAGGGAGGGTCCCACAAAGGGATCCTGCAAGAGAGTGGCGAGATCGTCGGCTCCCACATAGACATAACCGAGCTGCTTGAGGTTCGTCTCTATCATTATTTATCCTCCTTATTTATCCATTTTTTTCTGAAACTTCTAATCTATTTCACTATCACACTCAAGAGCATATAGGCACTAATCAAGCATCCCCAATAGAGGAAGGAGAAGAGGCGCTGGTGGGAAAGGGTGGAGCTCCAACGCCTATTATCGAACTGACAAGCGCTGAGGGCTCACCTGCCATGATAGCTCCTGTAGTGGTCAGGACACTAGAGGTTGATGCCTTAGGTTACTGTAAGTCCCTTGCTTCGCTACTGGTGCTTACTGTCAGAGAAATCAACTAATCAGGATGCTCCCTGTACAGTGATCTCGGCGTTGGAGGATCGTCGGGCTGCTGAGCCCGGGCCGTCCATGAGTGAATTAGTGGCAGAAGTACCACCTCCTTCAGAACATACTTCCCAAACTCGATCGGCCCCGAAAATTGGTGAGCAGGGGGAAGAAGACACCAGTGGTGCTGTCATTGGAGCGAGGCTGGAAGATGACGAAGGCACCATCTTTATCGGGGTGAGATAGGAAGGTCACCCAGACATCGAGGATCCTATTCCATGGGAAGGCATACCTAAGGCAGATCCAGCTACTGACCTTCTGGATGTCTTCCCTATATATAATACCACTGATCCCAAAGAAATAGATGATTCAGATTCGGAAGCGGCCGAGGAGAGTTGGATGACACGACACAAAGGGTGGAAGTGCATCTAGCGTTTTCTTAGGCAGCCTCAGACAGATTAGCTGAGGCGGATGGGATCACTTCAGAGCTGGTTGTGTTTCTTGTGTGTCGAAGAGGCTGATGCTGAACGCCTTCATCTGACGGTCCATGATTACATGGCCAAGAATATACGTTAGAGTAATCGGCGCACCGATGTTGCCCAGTGTCGGGAAGAATCGGTGAGCTCCTGAGCGTTCCTGAGGGCGGAGCAGGAAGTCTGATGCCTCGAAGAGTAGGCGACAGAGAAGGAGGCCTTAATTACAACATGCTCTGAGCTCTTGGATCAACTAACGGCCCGACTAGCTGATTCCCCAGAACAACTGATGGAGGCAAGTCACTAGATGACCGTGCTTCAAACCGAACAGGCACGGTCACAAGCTAAGGTTGGCGAACTACGCTCTGTGGCTGCTGATGAAGAGAGAGTCTTTAGGGAGTGAGAAGCAGTCATGGAGGCCACCAACCAAAGGGTAGCAGCGTTGGAAATATCTCTCCATGAAGCTGACCCTTAAGGGCCATGTTTTGGCCAGCTCATGAACTTTTTTATTTTAATGTATGGACAAATCCATTTATCTATACATTTTGTTTAACATGCTCATCCATAATCCCAAAATAAATAACAATTCATCCCTAAGATCATGTGGTTCGTACCCAATGTGAGAAAAAAAGGATGCTCGTATTATCATTCCGTTCAACTGTGGGGAATCAACCAAGCTTTAGGCTTCCAAAATCGTTCTTGGACTTCTGAGGAGAAGAGGGAGGCCCGGTTGAATGGAGGGGACTTCAGTCCAATCGATGCATAGTCTCCTCAATGTGCTCTAATGCATGAGCGGGGAAATGCCAGGGGCATTGGAATCAATCCGAACACAGGGAGATGAAAAAGGTGAATCACAGTACCCAAATTCGGAACACTATATGAGGGGCGTGACGATGGAGGATAGATGTTGACCGTGGCGAAAACACAACATCCATATCGCATTGGCCTGAAATGGGGACAACAAATGAGGGTTGACCGCTGACCATGTTCGCTACACGGGGCCTAAATCAAATATAATTGATCAGTCTTCCAGAACGTTGGCCTAATACAGTAGGTGGACCATATGTTGAGCATCCATACTGTTAGGGGGTCCCATCAAACAAGACCAGACTTCCGGAACGTTGGCCCAAGACAGCAGGTAGACCATAGGTCGAGCATCCATACTGTTAAGGGCTCCCATCAAACATGAAATAGGATGAAGATCCGAATAAAGGGGCACACAAATCATGGAAAGTGAAGTGGTGTTTTTTCAAATAGAATCCAACACTCCCAAAATTACACCACCATGGTCCAGGCACATTAGGATGACATATTAATCTGGTCACAGATCATCCATACTTTTAGATAGGACCTCTCTGGTGAGAGAACTGTCGCTTCCCAACATCACTACGGGGCATACCAAACTTATTTGCGGCTAATGTTGTAGTTACAAAACTCCCCGAGAAGTCAGGCCAAAGGGCTGACAGTGAGGACGAACAGGATTTGGTAATCCCTGGGGCTGGACCCAAGACGAAATATCTGGGCATTCCTACGTACTGCATAACAATGGGAATCAACCCGCACATAGTTCTAGAAAGGTTCTTAGTTTAATGTCTTAGAACTCAGACCACGGATTGGTAATGAGGGTGGGAGACACATGGTAAGGTGCTTACAAAACCTGGCATGAATGAGGACGAGGTCCTTCTTACAATGTTTTTCTTGGAAAATTGTTTTGGTCAAGGGACAAAACACAAAAGTTAGACTGGGCCCATGGGAAAGTGCCTGAGCATTCCAACGTATCTCATAAGGATTAGAATCAAGCTGCACGTAGTTCTCAAGGGTGGAACGGCACGGGAAGGTACCTTTTCCATAGATTAAAGGGGCGTGCAGGTCTAGACCTCGCACCAAAAGAAGTGGTATTTGATGTATCATGTTTGTCCTTGAAGGTGAATGGTTTTTCTTTTGTGGAGTGACCGACCTAGGGTAGAAATTCATAGTATCGCCAAAATAGTCAAGTTGTATACGGGCGTTGAAAAATGGCATGGTAAATGTCCAATAACCAACGTGATGCCCTCTATGGAGAGGTCGTCACAATGCAGTGTTGTTTTTTGTCGTGCGGCCGGGACGATATCATCACAGTTTATGGTCATGTGGTAGGACCAACCAGCACAGTTTAAGGGCATATAGCTTGGACTCGGGGGAACTCTCATGATGTGATAAATCATACCCAATGCGGATGAGGACATAATCCCATACCATCACTGAACACAATTCCAGGAGAGGAGCCTCGGGCCAAGGGGATGACGAGGGTTCAAAAATCAAGGGGCAGAAGACACTAGCCTCCAGCTGAGCTGGGCCTGAAACGTAATGTCTGGGTGACACCTCATTTCCCGTGGGGATGAGGATCAAGCTATTAATGGTCCTTAGAGAAGACCCAATCCCAGAATATTAGCGATCATATCGTGGGAGCCCTGGGAGACGCAGTAATGTAGCTTTTTCTGCCTAACCTGTGGAAGTGCATTGAGGGTTAGTGCAAAGAGTGTCGAGATTCCACCTTGACACGATGGGGTGGAATATAATGTGAATCATGCAACCAACATTTTGGGCCATAAGGATTCGGCGTGACGACAGAGGATTACTGTTGACCAAGTTTTCAACATAGCATCCTGTCGTGTTATCCTGAAATGGGGACAAACAAATGAGCATCAACTGCTGATCATGTTCGCAATGCGGGATTTGTATCAATTTTCTGTCTGAAACCCTCGAGGGAGTTGGACCATAACTGTAATAGATACTTTAGGGGTTGTATCCAGGCTGTTCTTGGGGGTCCCTCTGGGCACGAAAGATAATGGGGGCCCGAATGAAGGGGAGAACAATGCTTGACAAGTGGACAGTACTTGCCTAAGTTGAATCTGACACTCCAGGTTCTAGACCAGAGTACTCTGAACACATTAGCGGACCACTGAAAATGGTCCAAGGGCTCAGTTTGAGAGCATCCAAAAGATGGAGGATTCCCGGGAGAAGGGGGCATGGCGCCAAAAACCCTGTACCACACCTATATATCCCCCTCGTGGAGAGGGACAAGCCAAAAGACCTAGGTGACCGAGAGATCATGGGATCACTTAAAAGATGGGGCTGGACCTGAAACCTAGGTCATCAGGTGGTCCTACGTATCCTATAAAGATGGGAATCAAGCCACACATAGTTCTAGATGAACAGTTTAAAGTCATGTAGGACGATGAAAGGCATTTCATCCGGGAATGTGTATGGGATAGCGAGTAACCCAACGTGAATGAAGACAAAGCCCCGCACCACACCATACAATCCCACTAGAAAGAGCCTGGGTCAGGGGCCCGAGGCTAGGCCTCAGTCAGGGAGGCCTTACCAGCTTGCAGTTTAACGTCTTGTAGTGGGGACGGGAAGAGGAGGAGGAAACCTCAAATAAGGGCAGTATACGATGCATCAACTAACCCGATGTGAATGAGGATATAATCCCACACCACACCATACTCATCAGGTAAGAACTTGGGATAGGGCCTGGAAAGGCCAAGGGGATTAAGGATAGCCCACAGTCAGGAAGGCCAGACCATCTTGCAGTTTAATGTCATGCGAGATGAACGTGCAGTTTAAGGTCATGCGGGACTAGAGGAAGTTTAGGGTAATGCGGGACCATAATTTTTAATGTCGTGCAGGACCGTTAGGCTCAAGAAAATTATTTCATGAGGAACTTGGCATTGGTGGGAGGAGTTATACGCTCACCATCTATGGTCACCAGGGATTATGCTCCATTGGGGTATACCATTTGAACAATGAAATTCCCTTCCCATTTGGGCTCTAAGTTGGGTGGTTTTCTGCCAGGGATCATTGGCGCCCTGAGGGCCAAGACCAAATCACCTTGCAAGAAAGAGCAGAGGCAAACCTTCTTATTGAAGGCTTGATCCATCCTGCTCTGATGCCTCTCCAGGTTGTGCAAAGCACGAAGCCTATTCTCGTCTAGTGCTTCCAATTAACCTAGAAGTATTTTGGCAACTCTATCTGGCGCTTGCTAGTCGTAGACTACTGTGTGAAATGAGGGAAACTGAATCTCAATGGGTAGGAAGGCCTCAGTTCCGTACAGTAGGGAATACGGGGTCACCTGGGTGCAATTACGAGTCGTCGTCCGATAGGCCCAGAGGGAATTGGAGAGCTTATCAGGCAAACTCTTCTTGTTCTGACCATCCATCTTTTGCAGAATGTTAGAGAGGGTTATGTTAAATGTATCAATCTATCCATTTTCTTGCGCATGATAGTGAGAGGTATGGTTAGATCGAATGTTGTACTTATCATACAATTTTTTCAGATTGACTACTTGGAAGTTGGTGTTGTTATCAGTGAGGATAGCGTGAGGTACTCCAAATCGATAGATGATGTTAGAACCCATGAAGTCGGTGATAGAACAGGATTTAACTTCTTTGAGCAGAATAGCCTCTTCCCACTTGGAAAAGAAATCTGCAGTGGTCAGAATGAACCGGCATTAGAGAGCTGTTGCCGGTGGGTAAGGTCCTACAACATCCAACCCCCAGCCTGCAAAGGGCCAAGAATACATGGTGGTGTGGAGGGGCTCCAGTGTCCGATCCACAAAGCTCGCATGAACTTGTCATGCATGGAACCTCTTGGAGAAATTGATACAGGCATGGATCATGGAGGTCTAGAAGTACCCCAACCTCTGTATCTGGTGAGACAACTTTGACCCGGCCTAATGGGTGCCACATGAACCAGCATGAACCTTTTGCATGACCTGTGGAATCTCGACTCCTTGAAGGCAATGGAGGAGACCACCATAAAATCCACATTTTTAAAGGGTCTGCTCAAGGCTAGGACCGCTTTTCAGGGTAAACTATAGCGCGAGGCATCGGATTCGCTTGCGCTCTGCCCGGTCTGACAGAATATTACCATGTAGGTGGTATTCAACCAATGGTGTCCTCCAATCAGGAATTGCCTCGATCACCGCATCTGAAGTACCCAGGGCTCCTGACGTAGGGGCTCCGGCAGTGAGATGGATTACCTGTGGTCCATCATCGTCATCTAGGGTGATAGGAGATATGACCCTCCGGTGCTCCATGTGGATAATTAGGTTGTCCTGTTCGGGCTCCGCAAGTGACGCGGCCAGGATGGCCAAAGCATCTGCTCGTCCATTCTACGACTGAGGGATGTGACTGACCTCTAGACGAGAAGGGAACTGGGCCATTATATGGAGGGTGTACTCCAACAATGGCATGAGTTTTGGATTTCTGAAAACATAGTCTCCATTTACGTGCTTGATGACCAGCTAGGAATCCCCTTTAACATGCAGATGGGGCATGTCGATCTCGAGGGCCAGCTCGAGAACAATAATGAAGGCATGATACTCTTCCCCATTGTTGGTGCAACCCTCTGATAATAGGAATGAGTATGGAAGAACGGATTTCCATGGGGTGATGAAGACGATACCCAGGACCACTCTGTTGATCCTAGGATCATTGAGTCTTCTGTCGGTGCGGCTCTGGGTGGCACCGTCGAAGTGCATCTGCCAACATGGGACGACATGGTCGACTGAGAGGATTTCCTCCTTAGAAGAAACTATGTCCAGCGGCTGATCTACGGAGGTTGGGTGGGCAACTAGAAAGTTTTCCAATGCTTTTCCTTTAATAGCCTTCTGAGGTTCAAACCTGATATTGAACTGCTAGAGGATCACCGCCCACCGCACTAGTCAGATAGTCAACATAGGTCGGTTCATAATCTACTTCAGTGGGTCTACCTGAGAGACTAGTTATACCTCGTGGTGCTGCAAGTAGTTCCACAACTTTTTTTATGGAAAACACGAGCACAAGGAAACTCTTCTCTATGGGAGAAAATCTGATTTCTGTATCGAGGAGCATGCGACTATGGTAGTAGAGGTTATTCTCTATCCCCTCCTTGTTCTTCTGGGTGAGAAGTGCACTGAGGGACCCTTCCAGGGAAGTCACATAAAGGACCAGCGGCTTCCCAGAGACGGGTGACATCAAGACTGGAGGTTGGAGCAGATACTGGTTGATTTTATCAAAGGAGGTATGACACTCTTCATCCCATTCATAGGTGGCGCCTTTCTTCAAGATCTGGGAAAAGGGCTTACACTTTCCAGACAGATTCGCAATGAATCAGAATATATATGCTAAGTGGCCTTGGAAACCTCGATGTTCCCAAATATTTCTTGGGGGAGGCATCTGGCTGATGGCCTTGATCTTCTCTAGGTCAATCCCAATGCCTCGGTACCTGACAACAAAGCCAAGGAACTTGCCGAAGTGACCCCGAAAGAACACTTTAACGGGTTCATCTTTAGGTGGTGGGAACGGAGGAAGCCGAACACTTTCTCAAGGTCCTTCAGATGGTCCTGGTGCTGGAGAGATTTGACCACGAGATCATCCACGTATCATTCCACCAATGTTCCCAAAAATAGCTTGAATATGCGATGCATGGCCTGCTGAAAGGTGGAACCCGCATTCTTTAGGTCAAAGGGCATAACCATATAACATAAAGTACCTTGGGGTGCCCTGAAGGCAGTGGAATCCCCATCCTTAGTGGCCATTCAGACATAGTTGTGCCTGGAATACCCATCCATGAAAGAGAGGGCATAGAACCCTACCGTGGAATCAATCAACAACTCTATCACTAGAAGGGGAAAATCATCCTTCGGACAGTGGCGATTGAGATCACGAAAGTTGATACAGACCCTGATTTGTCTGTTCTTCTTCCTGACTGGAATAATGTTGGCTAGCCACTTGGGATACTAGACATCCTTAATGAAGTTGGATTTGATGAGCTTATCAACCTTTTCCTCAACCGTGGAACCATGAGAAGGGTGTATATTTCTGGGAGGCTACTTGAACCCGCGATGGCTTGTCGGGAGACCAAGGCGATGGACAGCTACCTGAGGATCTAGTCCTGGAATCTCATCATAACTCCAAGAGAACACATCATGGTGTTGTTTGAGGAATCCCACATACCGTTGCTACTCCTCGAGGGGCATGGCGGCACTGACCAATGTGGGTCTTGGGTCCACCTCACTACTAAGGTTCACTTGTACCAACTCGTCCACCGTGGTGGAGACACCCTCTTCAAAGGCTGGGGGAGCATCCTCTAGATCCCCTTTTCCACTTGTGGAGGGATCTTCTATGGGGGGAGTAGCTTTCGAGCCACCAGACTCTGACGGGAGGCTGGTACCGGCTTGAGCGACAATGGTCATCACATCAGGAGATTCATGCACCCCTAAGACCATAGCGATGAAGGCAGCCGATACAATCCCATCTGGTCTTCAGCCCATGGGGCCGCGCTTGGTGACATCAAAGCAGTAGTGGCGCGTTAGCTTGATCTGGTTAATTATAGCCCGGAGAAACAGACACGTATGACGTACCACCATTGCCATGATCCTGACATCCCGATACCGTACAGGGGTAGGAGGTTCCAGGATCACCCGATCTTGGTTGGTGTAGGAGTATGAGGTGATTTTCTATCATCTCTTGGACCTGGGAATATTCCTTCCTCTTGTACTCAAAAGAACAAAGCATTTCCCCATGTCGGGGGGTCATGGCCTCCAACCGATGGATTTGGAAGACGTCAGTGTCATTCAAATCTACCAATGGGTCGATTGTAGCAGCGACGGTCTCAACTTCACTCACCTTGACTTGTTTATTCTTGCTCTTATGATAGTTGGGGTCCAGATAACGGGCTTCTCAAGAGGAAAAATGAGATTCATCCCTTTAGATCATACCCACTCAAACATTAATGGAATATTTGAGGAATTGGTGATACGATGAGGGGACTGCCGCGTGAAGGTGGAGCCACGTCCTGACCATCAATGTGTTGTACGCTGTGTCATGGAAAACAACCATGAATTCGGTGCTGGAAATTAGGCCACTGAACTGGATCTTCAAGCAGACCATGCCGACTGAGGTTTTCTCGGTCCTATCGTATCGCTGGATTCTGAGGTCGGAGGGAGTTAAAACATCCTCAGACAAACCCAGCTTCCACAGTGTCTGAGTCGGAATTAGGTTAATCCCAGAACCTGTGTCAAAAAGACAGAGGTAGACTTCCATGCCATTTAACTAGCCAGTGATGTACAATGGGTGAATGTGCCCCTATATAGAAGGGTCTTCATCTTCACTTTAGAATGAGATAACTTCCTTGCATTCATCGTTCTCAACTGCCTCGTCATGGAAGGATTCTGTAGATGCTACCTCCATCTCGAACTGGAGGGGGATCCTTAGGGCCTTGAAAAGCACCTCTCGCATTTCAGATGATAGGTGAAGAGCCTCAAGGAAAGAGAACCTCACAGAAATGCTGGATAGGGGATTCAAAACATCATACTTTTGCGGCAACCGTGCGCCTCTACTTACGGGAGGCCGCTCTGCAATTGGAGGCACGGCGGGCCCTGCCAGCTGGACCGGGGGCTGACTGGTACTAGGCATATCTCGTTGTTCACCAGTGTAAGCCTAGAGAGTGGCTTCCAGATTAGGACTGAATGGCTGGGGTTGGCTGGTGGTAGGGCGAAGCTGGTCGCGGAAAGGCTGATGTGGTTTCGCCTGATCAAGTAACCCAAACGGTGGTGGAGGCGAACATGTCGACACCGGATGAAGGGGCCGCATGTGCTAAGCTCTGCACTGGGCCTGTTGTCTGGTCTTAGCGGTGTGCATGGCCTGGATATAGGTGCCAACTGATGTACCCTGGTGGTTCATGTAACCATGACTCCAATGACGTTGGCGACGACTAGGGACATTAGGAAGGTCTACTTGGAGTTCCTCATCGTCGGAAGTCAAATAGGGATTTACCAACTCTACGGTGTTAACCGAAGCATACCCTGGACTATCACTTGGAGAGTCGTCCACCACTGGGCAGATTCTGGGATGGATTCCCATCTCTGAGGGCATGAAGTCGCCGAGAGTGCGGGACGATGACGGCATTGGCAGGGCACGTTGTTTCCTCTTGCGTCAACGTTGATTGCTCTTCTGGGAAGAGGCTAGCTGATACGACAATGTCAAAGTGGAAACTGCAGTTTCTGAGGGCTCTGGATGATTTAGGAATACACAGATGATTCCATGGGTGTGGTCGACCGTCTTGTGGGCCATCAAGTTGTTATAATTTTGGGACCCATAGTCGGAAGCCTGCTTCCATTCACCTTCTTCGCCGCTACTGCCATCCGATCTCACAAAGACGCCTTCCACTTGTGTCGGGGCTGGGCCCAACCTAACTATATTGTTGTCAATATGGTCTTGGTGCCAGTCCTTGAAAATGTATCATCACTTGATGGTGTGCCCCAAGATCTGGTGACAAGGGCAGTAGTTAGGGTGATCAGTGAGATATGCCTCTTCTGGCTTCCGGCACTCAGGCAGTGACCGCATTGTCGTGACACGTCAAATTGATTATATTTTTAAGGTTGATTTATAGTCTAGGTTAAACCCTATGTCGTCTCTCAAGGAGCGTTGTTAGGTTTAGATTGTGTATTTTTAATAAAAATGACTAAGAGAGGGGGTGGTTTTCAAAATAGTTTAAAACAATGACTTAGTTGAGATAGCTTAAAAGATGAGTGACCAAGTGGATTTTGAGAAATATGAGATAAAAGTGTCGATGTGATTTCACTACACAAATATCAAGTTCATTGTTCATAGAGATTCATCTTAGGTTTAGAGTAATTCTTTGGTTGGAATTAATTGGAATCCAGATTAATTCCTGTGCTTTTATTTCAATGCTTTAAGGACCAAACCTTGACGTAACAATTGTATTGTCAAGGTCCAATACTTATGCATGGAATAAGAGCTTCCAAATCATATTGAAATCTCAATAAGTTGGGTATGAAAAGGATTCTTGTGATGTCCAATCGGAACAACACAAGTCACGCACTCAAAACCTCACACCGATCGGTTAGAAATTAAGAGCATAACACTCACATGTATCAAATAAAGCATTAAAATATGAAATAAAATAAGATACATGGAATGAAATGTTTAAACACCCAAATTAATCCAAACCAGTAGCTAGTGTATGCATAGGAACTCCCTTGACATGTGTGTAGCTCCCTCACAACGAACACCCAACTTTTAGCTCAACATCGGGAGGAGGAGGAAGCTCGGGTGGAACTCCTTCTTCATCCTTGATTCCCCTATGAGGATAGGGGCCTCCAGAACCTCCAAGGTGATTAGGAGACTCTTATAGGACTTCAAATTGGATGAACTTCACTCCTTGTCCGAACTTACAAATGACGAGCCCAAGGTGCCCTTTTATAGGAAATGTGGGAGGTTGTTTTGGGCACACAAATTTCATCAATCCACTTGCACGATGCATTTCGGCCTTGAAACAGTATTATCTCGCTTTGGAAAAAATAGAAAGGTTGTAGCGCTACCTATTGACTGTCTCCACCGAATGTTTGGAACCATTTGGACAACTAACACTCAAGATATTAATAAAATACATAACACCACATTTGACGTGGTCCAAATTCGGTGGCTTGGACAGATCAGTTCGGTTGGGCCCCATACAAGCCGAATCAGGATTGGGTTCCTTCATATGAAATGTACCCTGTTAAAGTTTGGACAGGCACAAAAAATTGCAGCCCATTGGGTTGCACGGATTTTGTTTACTATTCAAAACAGTGGACAGATGTCCATGGATCCGTGCAATTTTGGCCCATTTTTCTTTCACTTCATCAAGGGCCCTCCAAATCACCTCCACCTACTTTGTAATTTTCAAAAAAAGTATCATTTCCCTATTTAACAGTGATAAACACAAAATTATTGAATCAAACATGAAGCACAATTTGATAATATTTTTATAATTTTTAATACAAAATATGTTTAGCACAGCGGTGTAAGGGTGAAAATGAAACTGTGAATCGTGGTACGATCACACCCCCACACCAAAACATTTGCACTCCTGGGAAAAGTCATATATCCAAATACATTGATGTATATATATATATATATATATTTACAACATCCTAAAGATTTATCATTTGAGGAAATTTTATTTAATGTAAAGTGATCAATGCACGAACCACACCAAGGAGTTCTTCCTAGTGAAAATAGAAAAAGATGTCTCATAAATCATATCATAGCAAAATTCAAAAAGATTCATGATACCCAATTGATAAAGGAATTCAGAAGTAAAACATGACACTAACTCTCCATGTGTGTCTGTGGAAACCATTCCATGCCATTCTTTCCACTTGGCATCCAATAAATATATGTTATTTTAACATTTTTCAGCTTAAATGATTTTGTCACCAAACCTGTCCTACATCCTTTGCAATCATATTTCAAGACCCACTCATTAAACATTCCCAGAAGTCAAACCATAAGCTCCCGACCTAGATATCCACATATGTTGCACATTTCATCACTCCCCTCATTTATTATATATATATATATATATATATATATATTTAAGTTGCAATTGGAACAAATCTCACACTCATCTCTCAACCCTTTGTTTGATCTCCTCACGACACTAATTGCAATAGTTATAACAAGATCAAAGGTTGAGGAGGAGTGGTTTTTGACCTTCCCAAGACACAACAAATTTTTTTTTGAGGGCGTACAATAGCCATACATTAGGTACACACGCATAGGTCAATCTGGTACAGTAATGAAACAGATCGGATAAGGAACGAACGTATGGAAATATCATTTAAAGCTGAAAATATTAACCCAACATATATTTACCTTATATTAAGTAAGAAATAATCACACTTTGTGGTTTGGTGAAAATATTTGTGGATATATTAGTGACACAATTTTCCCAAAAACTACTCACACAATGGGCATCAATCATCTCAAAGGTTTCACATGGATACGACCATTTATATCATTGACAGAAAACCAGTTCCCTAAGAATCACTCCCTGATGTTAAATTCATACAAATACTCTTTTTAGCCTTCGTTATGGTATTTTTACTTTCCCCACATTATGGTCACTAAATCATGGAACTTCGAATTTGTTGATGGGGAAAAATGAAAATACCATAAAGAAGGCCAAAAAGAGAAAACAAAAGGAGAAAACAATGAAAACAGATCGGATAAGGAATGAACATATGGAAATATCATTTAAAGCTGAAAATATTAACCCAACATATATTTACCTTATATTAAGTAAGAAATAATCACACTTTTTGGTTTGGTGCAAAACTTTGTGGAGATATTAGTGACATAGTTTTCCCAAAAACTACTCACACAATGGGCATCAATAATCTCAAAGGTTTCACATGGATATGACCATTTATATCATTGATAGAAAACCAGTTCCCTAAGAATCACTCCCTGATGTTAAATTCATACAAATACTCTTTTTAGCCTTCGTTATGGTATTTTTACTTTCCCCACATTATGGTCGCCAAATCATGTAACTTCGAAATTGTTGATGGGGAAAAACGAAAATACCATAAAGAAGGCCAAAAAGAGAAAAAAAGGGAGAAAACAATGAAAATTCCTAACTATCCCAGGAATGTATCCACCCCCCCCCCCCCCCACACCTAGATAATGCAGTGTCCTCACTGTAATAAAAGAGACTGTGGGAAGGAAGGATAAAACCTGGTGAGTGTTATTCATATACCGCTTCTTGAACATGGAGTTCCTCCATTGGGGACTCCAGAATGGCTTCATGGAAGTGCTTCAGCCACTACCCATTGATAGTGAAGGTTTGTTTAGTGTCTTCATTTTGAACCTAGACAACACCAAATGGAGAAACATTAGTAAAAATGTAAGGTCCAAACCAACGGGAATGAAGCTTACCAGGGTGCAACTTCAGCCTTGCATTGTAGAGGAGGACCTTCTGTCCGATGTGGAATTGACAATGAAGGATGAGACGGTCATGGGCAGCCTTGGTTCGCTCCTTATAAATTTGGGAGTTCTCATATGAATCTCTTCTCATTTCCTCCAACTCCTGAATCTGCAACATTCTTTGAATACCTGCACCAGAAAGATTATAATTCCATTGTTTAATAGCCCAGTAGGCCCGGTGCTCTACCTCAACATGGTGGTGACAACTCTTCCCAAAAACTAGCCGATATGGTGACATGCCAATTGGAGTTTTGAATGCAGTACGGTAAGCCCATAATGAATCATCGAGTCTAAGACTCCAGTCTTTTCTGTTTGGATGAATCGTTTTCTCAAGAATCTGTTTTACCTCTCTATTTGATACTTCGGCTTGACCATTCGTTTGTGGGTGATAAGCAGTAGACACTCGATGCACAACCCCATACCTGCGCAAAAGAGATTGCATTGTGCGGTTGCAGAAATGAGAACCCTGATCACCAATGATAAACCTAGGTAATCCAAACCTACAGAATATTTGGGTTCTCAAAAATTCCACAAATGTCTTGGAATCATCTGTCCTCGTGGCTCATGCCTCTACCCACATTGATTCATAATCCACTGCTAGAATAATGTAATGGTTCCAAAATGAATTGGGGAATGGTCACATAAAGTCAATGACCCAAACATCAAAAATGTCATGGAAGAGAAAGGGTTGTTGGGGCATCTCATTTCTTTTAGATACATCCCCAATTATTTGACAACGAGGACAAGATTTACAGAATTCATGGGCATCCCTAAACAATGTGGGCCAAAAGAGACTAGAATCTAAGACCTTGCGAGCAGTCCGTTGGAGACCAAAGTGGCCCCCACAAGCAAGTGTGTGGCAGAACGTAAGGACAGACTGAAAGTCACTATCGGGAACACAACGCCTAATAACTTGATCACTACATGTGCACCAGAGGTAGGGGTCATCCCTAATGTACCAACGAGAATCATGTTTTAGACAGTCAGCCGGGTTTTTGGTGAAATCAGTAGGAATGCAAGACGCTACCAAATAATTTACAATTTCAGCATACCAAGGAATAGCATCTTGCACTTGGTACAGTTGCTTATCCGGAAACAATTCATTTATGGGAATACAGGGGGGATGAGTCAATGTACGAGGTTGGTAGAATCCTACTGATATGGTCAGCAACCACATTCTCTGCTCCTTTTTTATCCCTAATTTCTAGATCAAATTCCTGAAGGAGGAGCATCCAGCGAATGAGACGTGGTTTGGCTTCTGGTTTCTTTAGAAGATATTGGAGGGCTGCATGGTCTGAGAACACGACTTTGGACCCTAGAAGTTATGACCTAAATTTATCCAAGGCAAACAAAATTGCAAGAAATTATTTTTCAGTTGTGTTGTAGTTTCTTTGGGCAGGGTCCATAGTACGTGAGGCATAAGCTATGACATGTAGAGCTCAGTCGACCCTTTGTGATAAGACTGCCCCAACTGCATAGTTAGTGGCATCACACATGAGATCAAATGGTAAATCCCACCGAGGTGGTTGGATTATCAGGGGTGATGTCAGACTCCATTTTAACTTATTGAATGATTTCTCACATTTTTTATCAAAATCATATTCTTTTTCTTTTTGGAGTAATCGGTAGAGGGGGAGTGCAATTTTACTAGAGTCCCAAATGAAACGCCGATAAAATCCAGCATGACCTAGGAAAGACCTCACATCCCAAAATTTTTTAGGGAATTCTAGGGAGGAAATGATATCTACTTTTGATTTGTCCACTTGGATACCTTCCCCAGAAATGAAATGTCCCAAAACTATACCTTGTTGCACCATGAAATGGCATTTCCCATAATTTAATACGAGATTCATTTCAATACAGCGATGTAGGACAGAAGCAAGACTACTCAAACATTCATCAAAAGAGGATCGATAAACAGTAAAATCATCCATGAAAACTTCCATGCAATTCTCCAGGTAATCCGACAAAATACTAACCATACATCGTTGGAAAGTACCTAGAGCATTGCACAGACCAAATGGCATCCTTCTATAAGCAAATGTACCAAAGGGGAAAGTATAGGTTGTCTTTTCCTGATCCTCAGGGGCAATATGGATCTGATAGTATCCAGAATACCCATCATGGAAACAGTAATGGGACTTCCCTGCTATCCTCTCTAGCATCTGGTCAATGAATGGCAATGGGAAATGGTCCTTCCTAGTGTGTTGGTTTAGTCTGCGATAGTCTATACAGACATGCCAACTATTCTGCACACAAGTTGGAACAAATTCATTGTTTTCATTTTTAACTACAGTAAGGCCAGTTTGTTTAGGAACTACTTGAACGGGACTGACCCATTGGCTGTCATAGATAGGGTAAATGATTTCAGAAGCAAACAATTTTGTTACTTATTTTTTAACAACATCAAGTAGGTTTGGGTTCAGTCGACGTTGTGACTTCCTCAATGGTTTAGCCTCATCATTTAATAAAATATGATGTGTACAAATTGATGGGCTAATGCTAGGAATGTCAGCAAGTGTCCATCCCAAAGATTTTTTATACTTCATCAAAAGATCAAGCAGTCGCAATTCATGCTCAGGAGGGAGTGAACTAGCAATGATGACGGGAAACTTGTTTCCATTATCAAGATATGAGTATTTTAAATCATGAGGAAGTTGTTTCAGTTCCATTTCTGGAGGATTTTGGATTGACGGAAGTGTGTGTGACAGTGAGAAGTCACTGATCTCATCTAACTGCTCAATGGTAACATCCTCAAATGAGGAATGAGCTTTTACAAGCTTAGCAGTATCCTCGATGGTCATGTGATCCTCTGTGTTCAAGAAATCATCAATTAACAAACATGTATGACATTTCTCTAGACCGCTACAACAATCAATGCATGATTCATTACCTAACATTTCAATCAATGAAGAAAACTCAGAAAGGGGATTAGGAGAATAAAAATAAGTTGTTTCAGGGGAAGGGAGAACATCAATTGAATTGACAGAGAGAGAGGAGTGTTCTTCTGAGGGGTGCTTCATGGCATCAAGGATATTGAAGTGGACTGTATTACCACCAAAATCCATAGATAATGTACCATTATGGACATTAATTATGGTTTTGGCGGTTTTCAAGAAAGGTCACCCCAATATAATTGGGGCATTTCCATTCATCCTATCATCTTCCATTTTATGCATGTAAAAATCGGCAGAAAAAATTAAAATTTTCACCCTCATAAGAACATCCTCTAACACACCAGAGGGGTGTGCTGTACTCCGATTTTCTTGCTGAATGACAATACTAGTGGGCTTCAGTTCACCGACCTACAATGAAGAGTAAATAGAGTGAGGCATCACATTAATAGAAGCACCCAAATCAAGCATAGCATTGGAACATGAATACTCCCCTATGGTGCACAGAATCGAGAATGTCCCAGGATCATTTCACTTGGTAAGAAGTTATGACTCTATCAATGCTGAAACATTCCTCCCCAGGCTCACCTTCTCATCACCACTAAGCCTCCTTCGGTGTGTACACATCTCATTTAGAAACTTGGCATATCTTGGAATTTGCTTCATAGCATCAATCAAAGAAATGTTAACCTGTACTTTCTTGAATGTTTCCAAGATATCTTTATCAAGTTCAGTTTCTTTTTGTTTCCTAGGTTGGGCAGCCCTTTGAGGAAATGGAAGAGGAATGGTTGGGATAGGTGGATCATCAATAGCCATAGTTTTCCTTTGGAAGGGCTTCTCTCAGGAAAAGGGTTTTCTTCTCTTGAAACATTTTCAGTAGTTGGGATGGTGGTTTCCTTTGGAAGGGAGGACTCTAATGGAGGGGTCATTTGGATTTTGAGTTGTGTCCCACTCCTAAGGGTGATGGAACTAGCATTTCCTTTATCCCTAGGGTTTACTACTGGTTGAGATGGTAGTTTACCCGACCCATGACTTTGGATTTCCCCCATCGAGTTGGCAAGTTGGCCTAGTTGGGTCTGTAGGTCTTGTATGGCTGCTTGGGTGGTTTGTTGGAATTGGATATTATTGGAAGCCATTTGCTTCATCATATCTTCTTGGCTAGGCTCGATTTTTGGAGGGGGTTGTTGGAAATGCCTTTGGGGTGGTTGAAAATTTCTGGGTGGTGGTGGTTGATGACTACTTTTCCCTGGTTGGTTCCAAGGTGGATGAGGCTGGTTTGAATACCCCCCTTGCCTATAGTCTTGGTTGTCCTTCCACCCTTGGTTGGATGGATAGTATGGTTCTTCCCTAAAGGGTTGGTTAAAGGGGCGTCCTGGAAATATTGCCTCACAACTTTCAGAAGATTCTCTCAATTGAGGACATTGGTCAGAATAGTGTGTGTCAGAAGAGCAGATTCCACAATGGATGGGAGGATGGGATTGAAATTTCCCTTGGGAGAGAGCAAGTTGTTGTAGAAGGGTACTTACCTCTTCAAACTCTGTGTCCAACTTCTTCTCAAACTCATTACTTTGCACCTCATGGACACCTCAAATGGGAACACTGGACCGTGTACCGAATTGTTGAGTGTTCTCTGCCATGTCCTCAATGAGGGTTTTTGCATCAATTGGGGTTTTATCTACCAATGTACCACCTGTATTAGCATCAATCATATTTCGATCAATAGGAATCAAACCTTCATAAAAATATTAAATTAAAAGTTGATCACTTATTTGGTGGTGTGGGAAACTTGAACAAAGCCTTTTAAATCTTTCCCAATATTCATGAAGTGTTTCCCCTTGAGATTGTCTTATACCACATATTTATTTCCTTATATTTGCAGTTCGAGAGGTTGGGAATTATTTTTCAAGAAAAAAGTGTTTCATGTCCGCCCAGCCTCTTATTGGTGAATTAACATAGTACAACCAATCTTTCGCAGTGTCTTCTAACGAAAATGGGAATGATCTAAGCTTTACTTGTTCCTCATCAACATTAGCAGGTTTTAATGATGAACAAGCATTATGAAATTCTTTTAAGTTCTTATGAGGGTCTTCTCCAGGGATTCCATGAAATCTTGGTAATAAATGGATTAAACCAGATTTTAATTCAAAATTAGGTGCCTCACCTTGAATTTGAATGTAAGTTGGTTGGATATCAACATCAGGTGAGGTTAATTATTTTAATGTTCTATTATTTTCAGCCATGATATATAAGTTATGTTCAGTTTTAACTTTGGTTTCAGAAGAAGAAGAAGGATCCAGAATAATTTTAAGATTTGATGTCTCCTCCTTCCAAGTGTGGTCTTGTATGTCTCGGTTTCGTTGATGTAGGATCCTCTCCGGTTCGGGTTCGACAGTTTGTAGGTGTCCCGGAGTAGAACGCGTCATAAAAATAACCTACACAATAAATAAATTAGAACACAAAAACAAATGCAAAGGTAGAAGATAAAACGAACAAATATTCACAAAAATTACAAAAATATTATCAAAAACACGCACAAAAAACCAAAGCGCTCCTCGGAAACGGCGCCAAAATTTGACAGTGTTGTCATGACACGTCAAATTTATTATATTTTTAAGGTTGATTTATAGTCTAGGGTAATCCCTAGGTCGTCTCTCAAGGAGTGCTGGTAGGTTTATAGTGTGTATTTTTAATAAAAATGGCTAAGAGAGGGGGTGGTTTTGAAAATAGTTTATAACAATGACTTAGTTGAAATAGCATAAAAGATGAGTGACCAAGTGGATTTTGCGAAATATGAGATAAAATTGTCGATGTGATTTCACTACACACATATCAAGTTCATTGTTCATAGAGATTCATCTTAGGTTTAGAGTAATTCTTTGGTTGGAATTAATTATAATCCCGATTAATTCCTGAGCTTTTATTTCAATGCGTTAAGGACCAAACCTTGACATAACAATCGTATTGTCAAGGTACAGTACTTATTCATGGAATAAAATCTTCCAAATCATATTGAAATCTCAATAAGTTGGGTATGAAACGGATTCTTGTGATGTCCAATCGGAACAACACAAGTCACACACTAAAAACCTCACACCGATCGGTTAGAAATTAAGAGCATAACACTCACATGTATCAAATAAAGCATTCAAATCTGAAATAAAATAAGATACATGGAATGAAATGTTTAAACACCCAAATTAATCCAAACCAGTAGCTAGTGTATGCATCGGAACTCCCTTGACATGTGTGTAGCTCCCTCACAACGAACACCCAACTTTTAGCTCGACATCGGGAGGAGGAGGAAGCTCGGGTGGAACTCCTTCTTCATCCTTGATTCCCCTATGTGGATAGGGGCCTCCAGAACCTCCAAGGTGATTAGGAGACTCCTATAGGACACCAAATTGTCAGCACTTCACTCCTTGGCCGAACTTACAAATGATGAGCCCAAGGTTCCCTTTTATATGAAATGTGGGAGGTGGTTTTGGGCACATAGATTCCATCAATCCACTTTCACGACGCGTTTCAGCCTTCATACAGTCTTATCTCGCTTTGGAGAAAATAGAAACGTTGTAGCGCTACCTCTTGACTATCTCCACCGAATTTTTGGCACCGTTTGGACAACTACAGGTCAAGATATTGATAAAATACAGAACACCACATTTGACTTGGTCCAAATTCGGTGGCTTGGACAGATCAGTTTAGTGGGGCCCCATACAAGACGAATCAGGATTGGGTTCCTTCATATGAAATGTAGCCTATAAATTTGGACATGACCACAACATTTAAGCCCATTTGGATGCACGGATTTTGTGTAATATTAAAATCAGTGGACAGATGTCCATGGATCCATGCAATTTTGGCCCATTTTTCTTTCACTTCATCAAGGGCCCTCCAAATCACCTCCACCTACATTGTAATTTTCAAAACAAGTATCATTTACCTATTTAACAGTGATAAACACAAAATTATTGAATCAAACATGAAGCACAATTTGATAATATTTTTTTAATTTTTAATACAAAATATGTTTAGCAGAGCGGTGTAAGGGTGAAAATGAAACTGTGAATCGTGGTACGATCAGGAAGCCGCACAATTCTATGCTCCAAGGCACTGCAGAAGTAACCGGTGACCTAAGCCTCATCAAATGAGTAGGTCTGATTTCTTCTGTCCAGATGTGGGGCTCTAGGAGGCTGACCTTAATGGGGGGCCGAAGGAGCATGCTGAGGAGGCGGAACCTGATTATCTCACCTAGGCGGTGGCGGTGCATTACGCGGAGGCGCTTGCCGATTTTGAGGCAGTCGCTGTAGGGATGGAAGTTGTGCCTATGGAGGCGGACCCTTATGGGGCTACAGATCTGGACTCATAGGTAGCAATTCCAGCTGCCTGGGGGGCCTCTATTTGGGCCATAGCAGCGTGCTCGACTCTGGCAGCTCTCTTTGCTGGGATTACAGGAGGCAGCGGGCATGCCTAGCAGGCCTGTTGTAGGGCTTCTTCGAGGTGCCGAGCCTTGTCTGAGAAGTCCTGAAACCCTCCAGGGTAATTTGGAGTGATCAGAGAAGGAACTAGATCTTCCTTAACATTCCCTATGCACATTGTTATTAATTTCTCCTGAGTTACTGGCATTTCAAGGGAGTATGTGAGCCCTTCCACCGGGCGATGAAATTTGTGACTCACTCATCGGGCCTTTTCTTTTACCTGAAGAGGTCTTCTATGTTTGTATTTCAGATTATGAAACTAAACCGGTAGAGTAATTTCATGCGAAGGTCCTCTAGGCTAGTCAACGATCCGACAGGGAGTTGGCTGTACTAGACAAACGTTGGCCCCTCCAGTGTCTGAACAAAGCAAAGGAGCTTGGTGGCCTCCTACTGCGCTGGAGTCCCTAACATAATCACACACATTTAATTGAAGTGATCCAAGTGCTAGGGCGGGTCTCTTGTCTTATTAAAGGGGGCGAAAGTGGGGTTCCCAAATCCCGGAGGTGCTGGCATATCATCCAACCATGATGGGTACTGCTTGTTGTCTGGTGGGATTGCCACCTACTGAGTTTCCAAAGCCTCAAAGTGAGTGATGATTGCTTCCATCAGATCGTCTGGACGTGGGTTCCTGTCTTGATGTGGATCCCTAACCACAAGTGAATTTTCGGGCTCTTCAATTTGGTAAACAAGCTCAGCAGCTCGTGGAGCAGCTGGTGGAGCGACCCTTGGGGTAGCGGGAGGAACCCGAGCGGGGTCTCTTGGGAGATTACGCCGCTTAGGGGGGTTTGGCGAAACATATCGTGCCCTCTTTCCATGAGATCTGACCTATCCTCTGTCAGCGCACACGACATGATCGATGTTACCTGGGAGAATCTCGCTGAGGGGTAGTTGTTCCTACCCTTGTTGCCCCGGCCTAGGATCACCATAGTCTGGTCGCTGCTCTGCAATGCATTCATCCAGAAGATCATCGACCAACCTCTTCTGCTTAGCAAGCTGTTGGCGCAGTGTGGCCTTCTCGAGATCTTCCTCTACCTTTTGAACTAAGGAAAACGTGTCAGAGAGCTTGACAGCCCCAACATGCTCTTTACCCTTGCCGATATTCCGGTTAAGTATTAACACCTCAGTGGGTGCGGGGAGACCTAGGAGGTTCCTCTGCTGATGAGTAATCATCCCTAATGTATCCAGTGGTGGCCTGTCCTCAAGGGGTAAGTCCCCATAAAGAATTTCCAAACTGTTCCCCTCTCCTGACAGATCGGCCATGTTGACCGCCACTACCCTCGGGGGCATGTCCTTGGAGCCGCCCAGTGAGTCGGGCTGCCGAATAATCACACTAAAGATAAGGGAAGTGTACTTCCCCTATCCAGGGACGTGCACATGGGGGTTGGCCTCCATGATAACTTTTCGGAGTACTTGAAAACTCTGAACGCATTGTTGTTGGAGAGACCTATGGTGGCCAAGTGATTCAGGGTGTAGGACCACGGGGAGCGTGTCTAGGTCGACCTGAAGACATTGCTTGACGATATCCTCAAGGTGTTCTTGGATCCCAGGATAAGGCACTTGCTGATGGTGAAGACGGGAGGGAGTCACCCGGAGGGTCTGGCAGAAACATTCAAACTCTCCCGGGGTGAGCGATTCAGGTGTATCAAAATCCGACCGTGCGACCGGCCAAAACTTCTCGAGGAAGTGGCCCGCTGTGACGATGGTCCAAAATCTCCCTGACTCAGGTTTAGGATTCGTCCCTTGATGGCCCTACTCATCAACTGGGAATGGCTGGGGAACTGGCAGCAGTTCCAAGGCAGGCTGCTGGGCCGATGGGCTGGCCGGCGGAGAATACAGTGAGCAGGCCGATTGGCCGCCGAATCCTAGGTTGTCCTACAAGGGTTGCAGTGTCCTAGCAGCCATGTCATGATAGGATGGACATGATAATGAGCCTCCTGTCACAGTTTCAGTGCTTTCCGGGGGTGTTCTATGTCGTGGCTCTTCTGCCATCGACCCCCAAAAAAGATCTCTGCCGTCTCTGGATGAGGTGGAAGGTTCTTTCAGAGAGGTCGATAGTGACTGCAAGTTCGATCCTTGGGGGTACAACAAGTCCTCATCCTCTTGGATATACCTTTAAAGGGAGGCGGGGATCATACGGATCTCGCATTCAGGGAGTACGAGGCTAAAGCGTTGTGTCCTTATCCCAGCCATTGACTCAGAGGACTGAGGAGAGGGCTCCATCGCTGAGTCTTACTCCACCTCGGAGTCTGAGAAACAGACCGGTATGATTTCCATCCAGCTTTCCCTGGAATTTCTCCTACGGTGACGACGTCCCACCTTCCTACCCCTGGATGGATCCTTGGGGTAGGGCTGATTTCCATCACGGAGTCCTCTGGCCGCACTGGTGTTGGGGCGGAGAGGATTGAAGTCCGGGGTGCGGTGAGCACCGGGGAAAATGCCGAAAGGGACACGGGGAGGACCTCCATGTGGGTGAGTGACTGGATATACAACGACTTCATACTCACGACCTGCGGTAGGGGAAGTGGCCCCAAACCCAGTGTAGTGAGTGAGCACTAGAGAGAGCCCCACCCAGAGTGTTGCTGTCACGGGGGAGCCCCCTACCTACAGTGAGGGTGGCTCTAGGTAAGCCTCTAGGCCGAGGTTGGAAGCCAGGAAGGCCCATACCTTCCAGAACAGTGGAACAGAGTAGGCCTTCATGCTGGATAGAACTACCACGAATTGGTCTGTAGTGGCCATTTCCTGTGCCGGCGACCGGGAGAGTCGACCAAACCTGCCCGTGGGGCGGTCGGGGACTCGATCCAAATCAGGCATATGACTACCCTACTCAACATGTGCGAGGGTTTGATGATAGGAGTCAGCAGTGTATCGGGCCATAGTGGCGGCTGAAGTTGATTCCTTGGGGCGAGCATCCTCTTCTGCTTGTGCACGACGTTGACGTCGGGTCGGGTGGGTTGGAGACGGTGGTGCAGGCACATGGATTGCCTACTCCTCGGCTCGAGGAGCCGGGTGGTGGCACCGACGCTGCCTGAAGGGGGCACTTTCCATGAACCCCAGAAGTAGGTCTCCAACTAGGCCGACCCAGGCATCCACTACCTCATCGACATAGGGGAGGAAGCTGCCAAGGCGTTCTAGGGATAAGCTCCCAAAACGGTTGAATGTCGGAGTGGGGAGCAGCAGCTCCCTATGCGGCCCTCAGGGGCGGCGTTGGCTATGAGGTGCAGCTGTCTTGAGGTCCAAATAGGCCATGTCCCTAGTGGGGATGACCCCCTCCTCCCCGAACCTATTCACAAGGTCTTAGATCACCCTTCAATGGATAATATCTGATGAGGAGAGGAGGCGTGAGTGCCCAGAAGTCAAGGCGGTTGGAGCAGCTGTGGAAGAGGAGGCACTGCATGGGTAGCCGCGTCAGTACTACCCATGCCCATACGTTGGTGGGTAGTTGGAAACTGAGCTCCGAATACAGTGATCGGATTCCTGAAAATAGGGATATGAACCCATTAACACTAATAGGAAAATAAATCGAAAACTAGTATCCCATCACCATTCTGTCTTCCCTGGTCGGTAAGAGGGATCCACACTGACAACGTCGCAGAACAGAGTGCTCAACATCCTGACTACCCCAACCGATGGAGGATGTCATGTCTTGGTGCTGGGTTCCCGGACCTGGTGACATGCTAATCTTTCGACACCCCAAAAATCTACCAGTATCCATATTTAGAAGAAGTGATTCACGTTGGGTTCACCATTTTCTGTTTCCGATGCTTTCTATCAGGGCGCGCGCGCATCCATCACGTAGAGGACACACGACTTATTTCCCCACATTCCATCTTTCCAAAGTCGGGCGACATCCATTCCTTATTTAGGGACGTCTTCTCCTTGATCGAAACCTGGATGATGGGATGTCGGTTCTTCCTTCCGTGGAATCCTCCTCGGAGCTCGTCACCTAGTCTGGGTCTCCCTCATAGATTTAAGTTGTACTCGTGAATCTCGTTCCTGATTCCATATCTTCATGGACACCAATTAATTAGGTTTCTTCCATCGAGATGCTCCAAGGGGTCTGTTCGAGGCAGCAACCTTCGGTTAAGAGAGCAGTCACGTTGAGGCATTGTTGGCGTGTCTTCACACTGGGGGATTGGCATGTCTGTCTTCTGTCCCTTATTATAGGGCCTCTCAAGGGCACAGAAGCTCGAGGCGTCCCACATCGAATGCGAGGAATTGTATGCCATAGGCATGTATCAGAGGTTTTCCTCAGCTTCCCATTTTTAACACAAGGCATGCCTCGAGTTTAACGTCCATCGGAGACGGATCAGACTGATCAGAACACTTTCTAGAGTGGATCAGGTTGAGGAACCCCCTGGAGGGAACACCGATGTTGGGGCCAGCACATGGGCAGCTTCCCAAATGATGTGTAGTGGAATGAGGTGGCATGATCCCACTAGGATGTGGCTTCCCGGGTAATAATCACGATGGGTGATGAAATGAAGGGGCTTGAACCTCGTGGAGGCTTCCTATGGATCCCCGTGATAGGGAATCAAAGTCCGCATAGTTTGATGATATGGTGGGACACCTGAAAGGGAGACCTGCGAGAATGAACGCATGGATGGGGCCCATAAGAAGTAGAACCTCTAGGCTAGGGCATGAGCTTCCCGAGGCACATGGGATCGAGGGAGAGGTCAGGATGGGACATGGGTGATGGGATTGAACCTCGTGGAGGCTTCCTATGTACCATGAATTAGAATGGATAAAAGTCCATTTGGTTCAGGATGGATGGGGATTATGCTATGAGACAGCCCACAGTGATAGATGGATGGGTCCTACACTATGAGGCGTCCCACAGTGGCGGATGGATGGGTCTTACACTCTGAGGCAGCCCACAGTGATGGATGGATGGGGCTTATGCTCTGAGGTGGCCCACAGTGATTGGAGAACCGACGGGAAGAGGATGAAATGACTGGGTGTTGGGCTTGAACCTCGTGGAGGCTTCCTACGTATCCTCGTGGCAGGGAATCAAAGTCCACGTACTTCGGGTGGACATTTCAACGTCATGCGGGACGAGGGGATTTGGGGATTACACTCTGAGGTGACCCGTGGTGGTTTGTGAACTGACATTAAGAGGTCAGAACGACTGGCAGGTGGGCTTGAACCTCGTGGAGACTTCCGATGTACCATGCCTTAGCACAGATCAAAGTCCCCGTTGTTCTCTATAGGTGGGGGACAAGGTCGGTGCTCACTCTAAGCTCATGTGAATCATTCTAAGTGTGAGAAAAAAGAGGTTGTAGGGACCTAAAGATCAGGTCGCAAAGGGTGCGTCCGTGAGAAGAGAAGAGGGGATTACACGTTGAGCAGCCCAAGGTGCTGGGACTTACTCCAGGATGGAGGCCAAAGGGCATAAAAGTGCAGAGGGAGAGGGATTTGGGACCGAACAAATGAAGTGCCTCATTCCCTATCGCACCCTCCGTTGGCCTTGGCGGTGGGGAAGTACGGAGGTGCATGGGTGAGACTT
This sequence comes from Viscum album, assembly GCA_963277665.1. NCBI lineage: Eukaryota > Viridiplantae > Streptophyta > Magnoliopsida > Santalales > Viscaceae > Viscum > Viscum album. The sequence goes on from OY728158.1 coordinate 1,671,878,301, forward strand.
TCCAAAAGAAGGATTAGGGGCTTACACCAAGGCAGCTTCCCTTCCCCCATGGGAAAAGGCCACTCTGAAAAGGAGGATATCTTCCCATGTGGGGGGTGATTCCATACCCGTGGAGAGAAGTGGGCATAAAGAATGCCCGAGCTACGGGGGACCCTACGTGCGAGGCACGGGGCCGGATCATAGTTTAACGTAATGTGTTGAGGATGAGGTGCTTGGCAGTTTAATGTCCTACCGCTCGGACGAGGTGGGTTTTCTGCACACCCCTAAGACTTACATATCAGGCACCCTCTACCCCTTGTGGGAGGGAAGGCATTAACCAGGCCATACTAAAGGGGGGTCGTAGAATGAACTATCGAGGGGTCCACGTTAGGGTGGCTATGGGAAGAAGAAATAGCTGTTAGTGTGCCTATGCGAAGAAGCATGGGGAATATAAATGCAATGGGAAAAGCTGCCCAAGGGACATTGAGGTTACTTCGTACGATCCTGGAAGGTCGTATGAGAAAATAGTGCACGGTGTGTATCCCCAGTATGTGAGCTTGGGGCATCCAGAAGGAGGACATCGAGCGCCTACACAAAGAGGCACCCGGGGATCACCAAGGTGAGGGGTCCCGAGGATTGCACGCAAAGAAATGGTATGCGCACAAAACATTGGGATGGCGCATAATCGGGGCAGAGGGATTGCACACGATTAGGAGGATCGTGCAAAAGGGATATGAATTGCGTGCAAGTGGCAAAGGTCGCACCCATCAAAAGGGATTTCCCACAATTGGACTGTATTGCGCGCAACAGAAGAAATTGTGTGCAAGGGAGGAACCCTGAAGGGTGTGAAATTCTGCTTAAGCAAGAGGGATTGCGCGCAAAGGCGGATCCCGGGGTGAGGTGGCCTGAAAAGGGTCAATACCTAAAGGCCATCTTATGCGCGTAGAAGTCTGATTTCGTGCACGAGAGCTCATTCAAATTCTAAAACCATGAAATTGAAGGAGTCTCCTTCTATTTATAGGAATCAGGCGGGGCTAAATGCTGAGCAGTGCGTGAAAACTTGCGCGCTAGAGACGGCGGTGCAGAATATTGGCCGTGCGGGCGCGGTCGTAAAATTATTGCGTGCCAGTTCTGAGGATATTTCGCGAATCCCAGACCCGTTCTGTGCGGCTATATTTTTTCGCATGCATTCCCCTTTTTTCACGCAGCAATTTCGGGCCCTCCAAACTGGGTCTCCAGGTCCGAATATGACTTCACTTCGCCATTTCGAAGCTTCCTTTAGTAGCTACATAATTTTCGGCGTCTAAAAATTCCCCCCCCCCCTTGGAATTGGATTGGCGAGAGGTCGCAATGATCAGATTTCGAGGGAAACGCCAAAACGCCGAAGTGTTGGGATTCGAGAGCCCCCTGCGAGAAAAAAATGTTGCGGTGCGCAAAACTCTATCTGGCATGGAATCCTCTTTCCATGCGGCATGGAACCCAGGCATCGCTTATAAAAGGGTCCACAGGTCCCATGATCCATACCCAAAATTTCTCGTGCGATAGGCTTAGAACTCTCATGCGTGAAATTAGCTCTGGGCCTGCGGGTAAAACCCGCTTTGGCTACGCGTAATTTCCCCGAGTTTTGGATATATTTATGCGCAAACCCGGGATTTTCCACGCTGGCTTCTCCAATTTCATACCCAACTTCTGAATTTCATGAAACGCATCAAGATTCCGTGCAACACCCTCAAAGAACGTGGCTGGAAGAAGATTCCCTCAAACCAAGTAGATAAGGGGGAAGCCGAAGTTCGCAGAGCTAAAATGGCGGCGAACGAGGAGGTTTATGGCGCCAGGATGGTCGTTTCCAACAACCATTCCTTGTTCAACCTGCTAACCCCTGCCCAAAAGGAGTATCCTTTGTCTAACAACCTTCCAATGTAGAACTTCGGCATTTTCGAGGAGGTTCTGCTGCTGGGATTCGAGGTTGATACACCGCGGTCATGGGTGAACCGGTAGGATGACCTTCCCCGATACAATATCACCAACAATGATCGTCCTAGAAGAGAGACCAGACACATGGATGTATATGTCTTGAACCCGAGGAATAGGACCATTGATGGGGGTGATCCTGTTGCAGAAAGTTCCCCAGCCCTCTACGCAAGCACGTTCCGTGACCTCCCTTTATGACGACCATCATAAAGGGGGGTCATGCACGTAAGACCAATATCCTGCGCTGCTGTCTAAGGCGTGGAATATTGGCCGTACGGGCGCGGTCGCACAATTATTGTGCTCCAATGCCGGGGACCTTTCACGAATCCTGGACCCCTTCTATGTAGCCATATTTTTTCGCGCGCATTCCACTTTTTTTCGCGCAGCACTTCCGGGCCCTCCGGACCGAGTCTCCAGGTCCAAATATGACTTCGCTTCGCTATTTCGAAACTTCCTTTAGTAGCTACAGACTTTTTGATGCCTACAGACTCAAAATAGGAATGAATATGATGTTTTGGTGTTTCTTTCATGGTTTCTAGATTAAAAATTTTCTTGGATTTTGAGTTTTTTATTCATATTTTCATGCTGGGGGATATAGGATCATGTATAGCTTCTTTGTCAGTCTGAAGACCACTCCTATTTTTGAAGTAAATATAATTATACCTTGTATTTTGTTTAGTGGTTCCCAATAGTTTTCCCATATCTCAAACATAGATGTGTCATAAAAATTAACTAATTTGTAACTAATAGTTTTTTAAATATGTATTATATTTTTTATTTATCTTAATCATATAGAGACTTTTATGATTCAAACCAATGTATTATTTTTTGAAACATTCCATTAACAGAACATTGATAGCCATAATTTTCATCATATGGTTGTAATTTGAATAGTGTCCTAGATTAGTGTTGAAATTAAGGAGGATCCATAGGTCTATGTACTCCTTTATCTCACTAGTAATGGTTTGGTTGTTAATGGTATCTGTGGTCATAATTATCAAAAAATGGATAATACATTATTTTAAATCAATGTCCATTCCATACTAATTTGGAATTCTCAGTGACAGAGAAAGGTATATCAAATGTGGTACAATGATAATTTTAATTCAAAAACATTCCCATGTGGTGTCATTTCTCTATAAGGTTATTTTTAATATTTTTAGTACAGAGTCTAGTAGATTGATCTTTATCAAGGGTAGAAATTGTGGTTTCTCTCTTAGAAATGGTTCTCCACCTAGAATACTTATGTAATGAATTTTGTTCCATGTTATTAAAAATTTATTAGAGTTGTTCCACTGTTCTATCACTAATGTTCCCTCTAGAGGACTAATACACAAAAATTTATTGTTATGGGGCTAGAATTTCATAGAATGTGTCTGTATGAGTTGTTGGACGAAATAAATCCATTAATTTTACACCATATTTCATATCTCATTATCCCATGAAAAAATATCTTAATAAATCATTATAGAGTTGTTCCCATGTGTCATATATTTCATCATCCACAGTTTGGAAACAACTTATAGAATAATGTTTCAAATAGAATGGGACAACCCTATATTTCAGTTCCTCCTCACTTAACCCTCTTAGTGCCAATTATTTCCTGACATAATATAAGACCCCAATGATGTCAGATATTTCATCATCCAAGTGATTTTCAATGTGAAATTCCAAGACAATGACAACACTGATCGCTATATGGATGAATTTTTCAAATGATGATGATTTAAAAGAGGTATATGTAATGGAATATAGGTATTGGGAGCCTATTATACCTCATAAAAACATCCCCCAACATTGTGTTTGATATATTTCCAGTCACACAGTACCAATGTTGTCCCAAGGAGAGACACATGCTATCAGGGAAGATGATACTTCAATACAACTAAAGAAATGAATTTTGGGTTGTTTTATTATAGGATAGTGCAACTAGACTTGTGGGTATATACGGATGTGGGATAACAAGGTTCATTTGATAATCGAGGGAAATTAGAGATATCGAAAATCCTGGATTTCGTTTTAGTCTTGGATTCAAGCCTTGGAATTGTTTGATCCTTGAATATATCATAGATTCGAGCTTTGATTCAACAATGAGGAGTGACGACTGCATGTTTCTTCCACAAAGAGCTTCGAATATCTTGAACCAGTTTGTGGTGATTAGGGTTCTTAAAATAGATGGTGAAACATTTATCAGCACTTCAATGTTTTTTTGATAAAGATACCTTTTATAAGTGCTAAGTTAATAAGTGATGATAAAATGAATCTTTATCAGTTTTTAAAACTGATAAATACTTATAATACTTTTTTTAAAATAATTTTTTAGAAAATTATAATTATTATATATAATTATAACACTTATAATAATACATTTTATAAAATAATAATTTTATAATTCTTTGACTATATAATTATTTATTTATAATTATATAAATACCTTTTTTAAAAATAACATTTATATCATTATATATAATAATATAATTATATATATATATAAACATAGTAAATATATTCATTATTTAAATAAATGTATTATAATTTTTTAATTATATAAATACTTTTAAAAAAGTATTTATTTATTTATTTTTATAAATATATAAAAACATTAAATATGAAATTATAATCCTTTTTATTTATAAATAATTTTTTACAAATGTATTTTTAACATTATTAATGAATATTTAATCTTAACTCCATGGATGTTAAAAATGATTAAAAATGATTAATTAAAAATGAGTACAATAATGAAAACTTTGATAAGTTTGAAAAATATAAATCATTAAAAAAGGGATATATATAGAAATAAAGATGAATATGAATAGAAAATATTAAAATATAATAAATAATTATATATAAATAAATAATATAAATTGATTAAATACCCAAAAAATATATTTTTCTGTGTATATATATAAAAATACATTAATTACTTATATGTGAAATAAATATAATAGGATTGATCTATGTTAAATTGAAAAATAAAATGACATTGAATTATGTCCATTACTCGATGCAATTAGTTTATGTTTTTAATTCATATTAATTTTTAATTATAAACCATTATTCACTAAAATATTATCATTTAACATAAACAATAAAAAAATATTTTTTATTATATAAATCCCATTTATATACATAAATATATATCTATATATTTAATTTATAATATTTATTAACATTATCAATAGTTATCAAATTAATAAAATGATTAATATTTTTCTCAATATACTTATTTTTAATTTTTATTTGTATATTTTTTATTTTTCATATATCTATATATATTTAATATATACTATTTATTATTATTTATAATTTATATATAGTATAATAAATTTCTTCTTTTTTATCAATAATTATTTAATTAAAAAATTTTGTAATATTTCTTAAATAAACTCATTTTTTAATTTTTATTTATTTACTTATTTAATTTTATTTATTTGGACCTTTACTGGCACCAAAAAAATGATGATAAAGGATTCATTTATGGACACTAAAAATATAGAACTGATAAAGGGTAAACTTTATGAGCAGTTTCCTTAGTGATAATAATGATGACATTTTATCAGCAGTTTTTACTAGTTCTAATAAATACTTGTGCTGTTAAAGGTCGATTTTGTAGCAGAGAAATTGGTAGGTCATAATTTATATTTGATATTATATCTCCAAAATAATGTTTATTTATTAAATATCACATATATTTCATTAAAATTATCCTTACTAACTTCTGTGTAAGTAAGAAGTGAAAAATGAATGACATCGCTTTGCCAGGTGGTAATCCTCCATAAACATGAGCGACTTTGTCATTTCCCCCCAAAACATATAAATTAAGATGGTATATATGATATCATAATTCAAAAATTATAATAATTTCCAAAATTATTATATTCATATGTTAAATCCATAATTATATTCTTCCTTGAAATGTGTTGATGGAAAATGAATTACAGTAGTCCATGTGGAGGTAGTCCACCGAACACACGAATGACAGATTTATTTTCCATTTCATAAAACTAGATATAGATATAGGTTATTAAATTAAGTTAAAAATTTATTATTATATTTTATATATAGGTGTTATTATCTAATCATGATTGAATAAAATTTGAATGAGGTGGAAGAATAAATAAAACAAATATACATGTTATGAATTTTACCTATTCTTTGAGTAACTCTTCTATGTTTATACAAAATGATTTCTTAGATTGAATTTATAATCAAAAAAGGCATCTAGGATATTGGAACATGATTTAGAAAATTATTTCATTAGGTATTGGATGTATAAAATGTTTTTGGAAGTGTGAAGTGGTGAGTATAGTGAGTGGCCTTTTATAAGTGGGGGAGAGGACACACGTGGAATTTTTGAAAACATTAAAGTATACCCACATTTTTCAAATTCCATTGGGAACCCAAATGAGTAATTATAGAACCTTAGAGGTTATAACGAATAAATATGGAAATAAAATGTGTTTTTTACAATTTTTAGGTCATTTTTAATCCTTATCATCTTAGTTTAACACCCAGTAAACCATGTTTTACATTAACTGTGTTAAATTATTATTATTAGTTTCAATATTCAATACAGTCAAAAATAAATATGATACTATTAGTTAATATAAATTATTTTTATTAAAAATTTGAAATCCATTTTTATAAATTCAATTCACATAATTGGGAGAACTGAATTTAAAATTAAACCTACAAGCGTGTCGAACAAACACATATCTAAAGTAAAACTTTCAAAAGATTAAAATGTTTTAATATCAGAATTCAATATAAAATTAATTTTAATGACATAAATTTGTTATTATTTTATATAATTTAACTTATTTTAATTTAAAACCAATTTAAAATATTATTTAACTTTTAAAATAATTTAAATTAAAAGACTGTTTTCAATAAAAATATGTATTTTCATTATTCTTGAAAATGTTAATATTTTTAGAAAATTATAAAACATTCACCCAAAGATAATTTTGAAATGTATATTTTAAAAAATAAGATTATTTTTTTGAAATAAATCTTCTAAATATGGTAAAAATTAATTTCAAATTATGTACCCAAAGCGTGACTAAACCACCTTTTTTAAAAATAATGTTCTTCAGAAAACATTTCCACTTATTCTTATTAGTTCTTATTTTATTTATAATAAATAGATATCCATTTAATTTTTTTATACATGTGTAAAACATATACTTTTAGTAATTTATTTATTACTATTTTTTCCTAAAAACATAATGTCTAGTTTATAATGGTCATAATAATATTTTAATAGTGCACCATGTTTCATTCAAACTCAGTGTTTTGTACATTGTAAGATATCGTAGAGATTGAATTTTTTTAAAATAAATATAACATAAAGTGTTTGGTGTAACATTATACTCTAATCTTGTTGTTTCATGTAATATATAATATCTAATATGATGTTACTCTTTTAAAATCTTAGTGTGTTACAACATCACCTTTTATGATCTCATGCATATTCAATATAGATGATCCAAAAATACCATGGGCCTCCTACTAGGTATAATCCCTCCAACCATACCTTGTTTTTTAGTTACAAATAGAAAATATGAAATTTAATTGGATTCTAATGCATAAATCTCACCCCAACCATTACTAGGGACTCTTTCCTAGTAGTTCATTACATATGATATTATACTATATTGAATATGTCATCGTCATATGATTAACTCCCCGATTTTTTATGAAACTGTTTTTTGAATAAATTAATTATCTTGGATGTCTTTTATTTCCTAATATACCAATTTAATCACTTTTTATATACTACACCAAGATAATCTTGCACTATATGCAACACCGACTTGGATTTCATTACACGTTACACAAAGTTTCTACAAAACAACATTTTATTATTATAATTATTTCAAAAATGTAGTTATAACATATTCATTATTCATAGTAATATGAATATTAATAAATAATTTTTAAATATTATTTATAATGGTTTCATATAAGTAAAACATATTGATAAGAAAATATGTAATTTTTTGTAAAGTCTTTATACGTTCGAAAGTACTATTTTCTCAAATGAATTTCTTTTTATGTCCTTGGATGAACAATAATAAAATAAATTTTAAAAACATTTAGAAACAGAATTAATTAATATAAAATTCATTTTTAATTTCATAATGTCAAAATTATCTTCAGGTGATTTATTTTGGATTTTTCTGAAAAAAATAGTTTTTTGATGAATAGTTAAAAATACATAATTTTATTTGAAAACTACTTTTCATATAATTTATTAATGTTGTAAAATTATATTTTAATTTTTTTAGAAGTTTAATTATATAAAAATTAAATCAATTAATATAAATTAGGTCATTTTAACTAATTTCACAATGAAATTGGATATAAGATCATTTCAAACTTTAAAACATTTTCACTTTAAAAAACCCATTGTTTCGACACATTTGGAAGGTTGATATTAAATTAATTTATACCACTTTTATGTTCTGAATTGTGAAAAATTTATTCAATATTTGGAATTAGAATAATTTATAAACTAATAAGATTAACTTAGTTTATTTCAAAAATGATTAATGAATGTAATTAAAATTAATTACAATGATTAAGGTAAAAACAATATTACATAGTAGTTAAACATTAAATTATGAGGCCAAATAAACTTGACACATGTAGAAAATACATTGGATTGAAATAATTCAACAAATTTACATATTTTCACAAAAATGGAAAATTATTTAAGTAACATTATGTAAGTTATACCTTTCAATAGTGTTTACCTTTTTATTTTAACAAGAATGTCACTCCTCCTCCACTATAAAAGGTTACTCATCCCCCTAACTTATTCACACCTCTAATTCACTTTTAATTATCCAATAAATTCCCAAATAAGCTCCAAAATTACCTACCTTTTTCCTAGAAGAACTAATATGGTTATAAATCTGACCAAATAATCCCTTGTGGTGCAAAACCAAAAAAAGTTACCCAAAAAAGAGGCAACGTTATTCAACGTGTATTTGTGTTTTATTTATTTATCCACCCATTAATTTATTATTATTACATTATTATATAAAAACATAGGTATCCTAAATATACAAAAAAAATTCTAAGGGTTTCTTCTACACCTACACACACTTCCATCAAATGGGAAAAGAACTTATTGATAGTGTGTGTGAAGGACTACCACCTCTCAAAACGATGGCATTCATTTTTACTTTACCACATATCATGGTTTGGAATTGTGATAAAAATAATGTTTTCATATGATATATAGTATGTATTTAGTATTCCATAATTACTCTATACTGAATACCTTCATTCTTTCCATTTTTGTGAATACAATAACATCATTTGTCGACATGTGGACTAATGCCTCCTCAAAGTGATGTGATTCATTCACACTATACATGGAATGTATTAATGATGAGTTTATATAATGTATATGATATATATGGAATAATAATTATACATTTATGATAATTTAAATATTTATATACATATATTTTATTTACATTATTTATTTCAATATGAGATGAAAACAGAAACAATGTTCATGTGTACGTATGACCTACGGTCTCCATGAACGGTGTATTCCATTTCATATTTATATCATTTATAGATTGTTAAAAATACTTTTATATAGAATATATATGATATTTATATAATTTTTTACATTTTTGGAAGAATTAAATCATTATCTAAATAAGGCGATCAAGAATAACAAGTCAAAGCATATAGGAAGAACGAAGTGGTTATTACTCGAAACATAAAATTGACATGGAATAGTTAATAAATAGGTAATATAAAGTAATTATAAAATAATATATGTTATTTTAAATTATAATATGGTTCAATGGTAGATTTATAATAATATTATTTTTGTTATATAGTAGGTTTTAATTTGTATAAAGAAATTCAATACTTAAGGTAAGGGTTTTCTCGTCTCACTTTAATTTCTAAGAGATATATGCTACATTAACCACTTATTCTTGTTCCGTGGTGTATATAATTACCTATGAAATATTATATAATGAATTCTATTTATTTAATTATTTTAAATGTATACATTTAGGTCATTATTTTACTTATCTCATGATTGAAAATATACTCAAGTTGTAAGGGGATTTCTAGCCTCACTTTTATTTCCGTGATACTTATGCCCTATTCACCACTCATTTATTTGGTGTTACATATATGCTACCTATGAATGTATTATATAGTTAGTATACTTATATTTATGTGTATTTAAATATAAATTTCAATATTTATATTTCATGGGGTATATGGTTCAAAAGTTACCAAATCGGTAAAGTAATTTTGTCTTAATTTTCTTTCTTTGAGATACATGCCATGATTTACACCTATATTCTTCTATAAAATGTATATAATACCCTTTGAAATGATTTTTAATAAATCCCATTAATTTAATGATATTTTAAACTTATATTAATGTCATTATATTAGGGTTACTATAATTCTATGTTACCAAATTGGTAAGAGGTTTTTGCTACAATCTCATCTTTATTGGGATTTTATACAATTATGATTTCATTGATAAAGTATTAGGATCCATATATCACAAACTATCAAAAATTGTATTATATAATAGTTATTCATTACATATTAATTTATTGGTACCATTTTCTACTCTTTATTACTCAAGATAATTAAGAAATTTTCTTTAGGAAAATATGACTTCATCCTTATCTTCATTTAGAAATTTATGTTCTTTAAAAACCAGGTTTTCCAATGAAATGTTTTCATAAATGTACTAATATTATCCTATGGTATGTAAAAAAAATTTACCCATGTTTTACATTTTTTTAAAATAAAAATTGTTATTAAAAATTAATATTCTTGTCTTTTTTTAATAGAGTAACTTTTATAAATATTTTACAGTGTATAAGGAATGTACAACATCTATGAATTTATCTCTTGTCATTTATTTGAAGCTTTTATTATAAGTTTTCACTATTTTTTTCAATGAAAATGGTTTTCAAAATGTTTTATGTTTTATTTTTTTCAAATAATAAAGTATATTTTCCTCAAGAAATGTTTTAAATTATTTTTAAATATTACTTTCTATGTTTTCAAAAAAAATTCAATTGAAAGGATTTTGAAAATATTTTATACTTTATGAATTTCTTTTTAAAAGAAAGATTATATTCCTTAAGAAATTCTCCAAGTTAACATTTAAAATCCTCCTCTATCTAATATAACAGAGTATGATATAGTTTATTCTTTCTTAAGGACATGGTCTAAGGGCACCATTTTTTTCATTGAATAGTTTATGGTTATGACAAAAAATTTCTTATGAAACCTGGTTCTCTTCCATGGGATATACCATGATAAAGTGATTAGGAAACTCCCTTCCCTTCATGTGTTATTCTATGATTAAATGATTATGACACCTTTCTATTTTCTATAGGTAATGATTGGTTGAAGAGTTTATAATACCCATTTAATTTCATGGGTTTTGATATTATGAATGTTTATGATATTTTGGAACACATATATATGATTTCATTATGTGAAGAGTGGGAAATATACCTCTATATAAAGAATTGAGTAATAATGGATGACTCATTAGTATATATATTGTTCATGAACCCGATTGCATGTTCAGACTTTTATGCATGGGCATGGTTGCATGTCTATAAGTTTATGTGTGACCTAATTAATGGTCAAAATGTTATGTGTGAACCTGATTACATGTTCACAATGTTATGTGTGGACCTGCTTTCATGTCTATAAGTTTATACATGAACCTGATTACATGTTAAAACTTTTATGCATGAACCTAATTACATGTTCCCAATGTTATGTGTGGGCATAGTTTCATGTCCATAAGTTTATGTGTGAATCTAATTACATGTTCACAATTTTATGCATGAACTTGATTACATGATCACAATGTTATGCATAAACCGAATTACATGTTCAAAATTTTATACATGAACCTGATTAAATGTTAACATTGTTATGCATGAACTTGATTACATGTTCATTGTGTTATGCATGAACCTCATTACATGTTCACCATGTTATACATGAACTTAATTAAATGTTAAAAATGTTATGTGTGGACCTAGTTGCATGTCCATAAATTAATATGTGGGTATGATTTCATTTCCTAGTCCTAATTAGTGAACTAGTTTCTATTTACACATGTTCATAATGTTATAAGTTGATTCGTATACCACAATTATACATCTTATTCTAGTATTATGCTCTCATGATTCATGTTCACTAATTTCCTTATGATTCGTGTCTTATGTACTGCTAATATTTATTCCATGATTAATTTTTATGCACTTTGATATGAATGGTGTGATATTTTAATGATACAATCATGCTATCATACTTTTATGCTCATGTTATACTTAAATATCTCCCTTATTTACCCTTACTGAGCAACTAATATCACCCTTTCTTTGGTTTCCTTTCCCTAGGTTTTAAAGAAAAGTTTTATGTAGGAATAAAAAAGGGGAAGATATTTAACATGGATGTTGAAAATCATTCACCATGATAAAATAATATGTTTCCACATTTCCAATGAAACTAAACTATTACGGTTCTCAAGCATGTATTATTTTAATGTTCTGAATATTCATCTAAAATGATGTAATATCCATGTTTGTTAAGACTGGGTCTCTATATTTGATATCATTGGAATAGTGTATTAAGCATTTGGAAACAAAGATGAGAAACCATTAATGAGATACCTAGGGATATTTCCCAGGATATGTCAATTAATGTATCTAAGGATTAGTAAAGGATGAGTCAAATTTTAGGAAAATGTTTGGGAAATTTGGTTGTGGACAAAGAATGTGGTTTCCCAGAAATACATCCATGTGTGTAGACTACAAGTGGATTTGTATATGGAATAAATGTACATATGAGTAACAAAACCAAAAACACTGTATTGAGCTTAACCAATGCATGATAATGGGCCTTACTACACACGTGGTTTGATACTCCCTTGGGATATGCCTAGGAAATTCAAAAACTCTTCATGAAACATTATGAAGGATTTAAATATAATATTACTATGAATAGCCTTGAATAAAGCTATGTTTTCTTAGATTATAGAATAAGGTTTCATGATTTAGACATCCTATAAGTGGGTTTTCATGATTATATGGTTTTTATCTATGATTAGTGTTTATCAAACAATGTTTTTGGTTTTAATTAATGGCTAGAACTTGAAAAAAAACATGTTAATTAAAAATGTAAAGGAAAATGAAATGATTTTACTCCTGACTTGTCAAATGTTATGGGAGATGGAATATAAAACCTCATTGCTATGATCACAACAATTTATCAATATATGAATAATAGGAAAAATACAAATGAGTAAAGGAGAGAACATTTTTTTGTTGAGTCCTTCATGAGTCAAATCGCAGATTCATTCAACGGTTCTACAGACCTATTATATGTTGAGTAATGGATCAGTACCACTGAAAAGATATTTTCTATTATATAGTTTTCTAAGGTAGAAACATTCATAATGGTTGTCTACCATTTGAAATGTGATGCGGATAAAAGGTGGAATCATTTTATGAATTTGAAGAAATTAGAAAAAATTGGCTCCATGAAGTGGGATGATTTTAAAAAAAAATCAATAAGTATTTTCCTCATATTATTTGTAAAAAAATGGTTAATGAATTCCTAGAGCTTAATCATAGGGATGATTAATCTTTTGGTTACTATGAAGAAAGTTTTACAGGACATGAATGGTACCCTTCTAGTATTAAAATTCATACTTGAAGTAATGTTCATTGATTATTAAGTGGATTGAAACCAAATTTATGAAGGGAATTATCCATAAAGTACTTTTAATTATATGAATAAACCATTCCATTTTCATTAAAAATGGAAATAGAAGCTAGAAACCCTCTTGGTTATGGTGATAAGAAAAGTAAATTGGGGTTCCATTGAAAATCTAGTGATATGTCACATGGAGGAAAGAAATAGTTTCAAACTTCTACATGCCAAAAATATAATTATGGGAACTTAAGTGAGTTCCTAAAAGGAATAAGAATGCATTTAAAGTATGGTAATCCAAGCCATAGAGAAAAACAATGTAAAAGTGATGTGAAGAGGACAATCAATGAAATGACTAGAGAGAGATCTCTATAGAATACACCACCCACATTTTAATGTTTTATGTAAAATGACTTTTAAGATATTTGAGATCCAATTCCCCAATCTCGTAGATAACATGAATAAAAATACACATCAACCTCTTCTGATAAAGTAGAAAACTAATTCTTATGTAATCATAATGGATGAATTCAATAATTAAAATTAGGTAATTCTTACACTCCCCTGTTTAGTTGGGAATTTCATGTTTTATTCTTTATGAATAATCCCTATGAAAATATTAATTTTCGTCATTTAGTGAGATTTATTGTGATTGTATCCCTCTACATGGATTATACATTAATAAAATCACATTTTATATCCTATCAGTACAAGGATGGACCCAGGTTTCCAATGAAAATGTTTTTGGTATAATATAAGATCTTATTTAATGGATTAAGGGTGAATTATATTTTGGAAGGGTTTTAAGGTTAACCAATTATGGAATGTATTATGTTAAAATTAATATGAGGTTTTAGATATTAATTTATTATGTTTGTATATGAGTATTTATGCATTTTAGATAACCTGTGCTAAAAAATTTGTTGTGATGTTAACTAAAAAGAGATTGAATGACTTATCATTCTATTTACGGATCTCATGATCTGTTAGTTCTTTATGAGTGAAACATTACCCTTTATTCCTTGTAGTAAGAGATGAAGTGGGGATTTATCAAGGAATAACCAAAGGGTGATATTGTTCATATGTAATGGAATGAAATCATGTTTGTTTATATTCGTGTGAAACATTCATCAACTCTCATTAAAGAATATTAAACAAATATATATCCTAATACCTTCGAGTCTATTGAACCAATAGTTTTATAAATCATCATATATTTATTGATTTGGGTCCCATAACATTACATTTATCATTAAACTGATTACGATCAGTGATCTTTATCACTCTTTATAAATATTTTTTATTCTCTTATAATCTCAATCTTCCCTTCCCACCTATGTTCTCCTAATTAAAAACCCATTTATGGGTTACATTGGGTAACCATTATGTTTCTAAATTTTTTTTTAAATGGAATTTTTAGTATTCATTTTTACGATGTATGTTTCAATGAAATGAACTTTCATGTAATAAAATATTCATAACCAACACATATTTCAAGGGAAAAACTCATTTTTAGAGGTGTAAAATGTAACACACTGAGTCTTTATGAATGATTTTTTATAAATAAATTAATTTTATTTAATGTTTTTCATTGAATTCTAATACAAGTTAATATTTTAATATGATTTAAACAAATAAAATCTTGCGCACAATGAAACACTGACTTGTCTTGTGTTACACCCGATGCTACATTTTTACAAAACAACATTTTATTATTATAATTCTTTAAACAAAAAAAAATATAAAACAGCTGTAAAAATTAGTAATATGAATAGTAATAAATAATTTTTCAATATTATTTATAATTTTTGATAGAAATAAAACATATATATAATAAAACATATAATTTTTGGAAAATTGTTTATATTTTTTAAAATACTATTTTTCTTAAAGGAAAAGTTTTTTATATCCTCCTATGAACTATAATAAAATTATTGTTTGAATTTTTTTAAAATTGAATTTGATAAAATTGAGTTAATTTTTTTATTCAGAATATCAAAGTTATATTTCGGTGAATCTTTTGGATTTTTCTAAAAAAAATCATTTTTTATGAATAATGAAAAATATTGAATTTTAATTCAAAACTGATTTTTCCTCTAATTTATTTATATTATTAAATTATATTTCAATTTGAATTAAAATTTTAATTAGATATATTTTACGTCAATGAATCCAATATAGGTAATTTTAACAAATTTCACATTGAAATTGGATATAAAAACATTTCAAACTTTTAAACAATTTCGCTTAAAAAACCCCGTTGTCACGACATGCATGTGGGATTAATTTTAAATTATTTTATTCCAATTTGGTGTCTATAATTTGGAAAAATGGATTATATATTTGTAATAAAAACAATTTATAATTTATATTAAGGTGAACTTATTTTTATACAAAAAATATTAGTAAAAGTAAATAAAATTAATTACAATGATTAAGGTAAAAACAAGATTTCATAATAGTTAAAATTTCACTTAAGGGGAAAAATAACCTATACACATGTACAAAATACATTAAATATAAATATTTCAAACAAGTACCATATTTTATATAAAATGGAAAATTATTAGATGAAAATGATTTAAGGGGTACCTCATTAGTATTTTATTTTTTATATTTATAAGAATGTCACTCCTCCTCCACTATAAAATGAAACTCACCCCCCCCCCCCCCCCGATAATTCAGAAATATAATTACCATTTTATCATAAATAACATGAAAATATAAGATTCTAAATTCCCCCACTTCATACTATAAGCCTAAAGTTTTTCATAAAGACAACCAAGGAATCCCTTTGGAGTAAACCAAAAGGAGTTACCTGAAAAAGAGGCAACGTTCTTCAATATGCATTTCTCTATTATTTATTTCTACAGACATTTATTTATTCATATTCCATTATTATATAAGAAATTAATTATCTTGAGTATATTCATTTATTTTTATTCTAATGTTTCTACCTACACCTATATGAACTTCTATCAAATGGATAACGAACTTATTGATCATGGGTACAACGAACTACAGCCTTCCGAAATGATGTCATTCATTTTTCCTTTACCACCTATAATGGATGGGAATTATGATTAATATAATATTTTTATATGATATATATCATTTATTTATTCTTATATAATTATTATATAACACATACCTTCATTCATTAATTTTGATGGAGTATGATTACTTCGTTTGTGGACGTGTTGACTACTGCATCCTCAAAGCAATGTGATTCGTTCACACTTTACATAGAATGTATTAAAGACAGGTTAAATAAATTTATATGATATATATGAAATAAATATTCTAATATGATAACAGTATATATATACATATATGTCATTTAATTTGTTTCTTTCAATACAAGAAGAAAACAGAAACAATGATCATGCATACGTACGACTTACCATCTCCATGAACAATGTATTCCATTTCATATTTATATATTTTATAGATTATTATAAATAATTATATATTGAATATATATTATATTTATATAATTTTTAAATTATTTAATGAAGTAAATCAAGATATAATTAAGATGATCCAAAATAACAAGTCAAAACATACATGTATAACAGAGCGGTTATTACCCAAAACATTACATTAACATGAAATTTTTCATAAATGGGTAATATAAAGTCATAATAAAGTAATATATGGTATGATATATAAGAATATTGTTTTGTAGATTTATAATAAACATATATTTATTATACAGGAGGTTTTAATGTGTATGAATAAATTCAATACATAAGTTAATGGTTTTCTCCTATAACTTTTTTTTATGTAAAATATATGCTATATTCACCATGTATTCTTATTTTGTGGTGTATATACTTCCCTATGAAATGTTATATCGTGAATTTAATTTATGTAATGATAATAAAATTCTAATTTGATTTTTTTCCTTTTATGTATCTCATGATTCAAAATATACTCAAGTAGTAAGGGGATTTATGGTCTCACTTTTATTTCTGCGAGACTTATGTCATATTCACCACTCGTTTATTTTGTGTGGTATATATACTTCCCATGAATTTATTATATAATTATTATCCTTAAATTTATAGTTATTTACATATATATTTTATGATATCTATTTCATGGGGTATATGGTTTAAAAGTTACTAAATCGGTAAAGTAATTTTATCTCAATTTTCTTTCTTTGAGATACATTTCGTGTTATGAACTTATATTCCACTATGATGTGTATATACTACCCTTTAAATTTTTTATCATTAATATACATATTTTTATGATATTTTAATATTATTTTAATTTCATTCTCTCATGGGGATTGTGATTCGAATTTACTGAAGTGGTAAGAGTTTATTGCCTTAATCTCAACATTATCGGTATAGTATATAATTATGCTTTCATTGATGAAATATTATGATTCATCACTCAAGAACTATCATGAATTTTATTCATCTCTGGTTATTCATGATATATTTATGTCTTTTTACCATTTTTGTAATCTATGTTACTCAAGATAGTTAATAAAATATTTTTAAGAAAATTAAACATTATTCCACTCTTCAGTCAGAAATCTGTGTTCTTTAAAAACCATATTCTCTAAAAAATGTTATAAAAATGTTATAATATTCTCATATTATAATTAAAAGAAATTTATCTATGTGTTAATTTTGTAAAAAAATTTAGAAAAATCAATCTTCTTGTGATTATCCAATCGATGCACTTTTCTAAAAAAACTACGTTACCCAAGGAATGTTCAGCATGTATGGATTTATACAAAATTATTTCTATAAAGATTATTTTATAAGTTTTCAAAGTTTTTTGCAAAGAAAAGGGATTAATTTTTTTATGTTTTAATTTTTTTTAAATAGAAAATCATATTTCCCTAAACAAATTTTTTAAATGTTTTATAAATATCAATTTATAAGGTTTCATATTTGTTTTAGAAGGAATGGATTTTGAAAATATTTAAGTCTATAAAATTTATTTTGTAAGGAAATGATATTTTTATTAAGAAATTATCCTAGTGATATTTCAAAATCCTCCTCCATCTAAGATGACATTGTTTGATATTGTTTAATCCTTTTTGGGTATATTATTTAAGGGAACCATTCTTTTTCTTTATTTTAATGGTTTATCATTATGATTAAAAGATGTTTATAAAACCCATTTATCTTCCATAGTGTATACCATGATAAAATGGTTATGAAACTCGCTTCTTTTCATGTGTTATTTTATTATTAAATGATTATAATACTTATCTCTTTTTTATAGTTGATTATAGGATAAAGTGTTTAATACCCATTTCATTTCATATATTATTATATTATGAATTCTTATAATCTTTTTGGAACACTTATTAATGATTTCATTATGTGGTGGGTGGTACCTATATCTCCCTCCAATGAATTGGGTAATTATGGACGACTCATGAGTTTATATTTTATGTTTGATCCTGATTACATGTTCATAGTGTTATGCATGGACCTGGTTGTATGTCCATAAGTTTATTTGTAAACCTGGTTACATGTTCACAATGTTATGTGTGAACCTGATTACATGTTAACAATGTTATGTGTAGATCCAGTTGCATGTCCATAAGTTTATGTGTGAAGATGATTACATATTCAATGTGTTATGAATGAACCTATTTATATGTTCACAATGTTATGTGTGGACCTGGTTTCATATCCCAATGTTTATGGTTGCACCAAATTACATGTTCACAATGTTATGGATGAACCTGATTGCATGTTCACAATGTTATGCATGAACCTAATCACATGTTCATAGTTTTATGAGTTAACCTGATTACATGTTCACAATGTTATGAATGAAACTTATTATATCTCCATAATGTTATGCATGAACTTGATTACATATTCAAAATTTTATGCATGAACTTGATTACATGTTCAAATTGTTATGTGTGGACCTGGTTTCATGTACATAAGTTTATGTGAGGGCGTGATTTCATTTCCTAAACCTAATGAGATAACATATTTCAATTTACACTTGTTCAAAATGTTATAAGTTTAAGTTTATACCAGAAATTTATATCTTATGCCAATATTATTCTCTCATGACTCATGTTATTTTATTTCATTTTTATTTGTGTCCTATAAATTTCCAATCTTTATTCCATGATTCGTGTTTATGATCTTTAATATGCATTGTATGACCTTCTATTTGTAGGATCATGGTCTCATATCCTTATTCTCATGTTATACTTATGTATCTCCATTGTTTACCCATTCTAAACATCTTATATTTCCCCTTTCTTATGTTTCATTTCCCTCGGTTATAAATAAAGTTTTAAAGTAAGAATACTAAAGGAGAAGATCTTTTAGGGAGATGTTGGAAATATTGCATAGTGATATAATATCTTGTTTACAAGTTTCCATATACACTAAAATATTATAGTCCTCATACATGTATTTTTTGTAATGTTTTGAATATTCATCTAAAATGATGTAATATCCACGTATGTTAATACTAGGTCACTATAGTATGACAATAAAATAAAAATGTATCCATATCACTATTTGAGAGCTTCCCAATAGGGATCCCATTAGTCATCATTTCCACCAGCATTGAATGAACCTAAATCCTACAAAATATGTAGATGAGGATACTTTGAATATTTCATCCCCAAACATCTAAACTAGGAAACCCATGAATAGTTATAACTTAGGACTATTGAATACTAATGTTAAGGAGTTTTTTCACACCATTTATCCCATAAATACCCATGAATCTGGTGTTATATCCCATGAAAACTTTGGAGCCTACTACAGATGAGATTTTCTACCCATATTGTGAGGCCCCAATCATGATTGAGGTTCCAACACTAGCTTCTCAACTGAAATAATCTCAAAGTAAGGATCATGGGGGTAAATCCATCATTACAATATAGGAGATAGTCTCTACCCCTATGGACTCTGACATCTTTGAGGATCATTATCATACCACTATTGTATCCTAAGGATCAAAATAATCTATTCATGTCAAGATAGATAAAATATTTAAAAGGTTGAAACCAATTACTACATCCACCAATTTTTCATCAATAGGATAAGGAAATCATAATTTCATAGGTAATCCCCACAATACAATAATAAAATAATCGAGAGGTATTCCCCATAGAATTCACTATAGAGGTCCTCCAAGTGCCACCATAAAAAATGAATCTTGATCTTATTCATATGGAAGATATAATAGGGGTCCTCCCCAATAAATTTAACATATTTCCATGAAATTATTCCTCACTATATAAAATAAGGAATTATGAACCATAGTGGTCCTCCCCATGGTCTGGTGAAACCAGGAAGCTAAAAAAGGTCCTCCCCAAAGCGTAATTCATGATGTTCATCCCCGTTTAAATTTTAACATCAATCACAATGGCCCTTATCCTTATATGTTCCATAGGTTTCTTTCCCATAGAAATATGATGATCTATAACAAAACTCTTCCCCATGAAACTATTTATAGAGTTGCTCTCTACAGTACAAATATTGACCACAAAGGAGGTCATCACCTCATAAATGCTTCCATAATGAATAACTATTGAGGCCCTACCCATGAAAAAATATCTAATATATCTATTGGTCATAACTATGAAATATGTTGAGGAATTATTGTTTTTGTCAAAAAAATAGCCAACATCAATGTACTCACTATGAAGGAAACCAATAAATCGGTAACCATGGAGTCCCTCCCCATGAAACCAAGTTAATAACTCTGAAGGTCCTTCCTAAGGTATATGTTGTAGAGGTACTCATTTTCATTAAGTAGTTAACCATAATTGATGTCCTACCAATAATTTAAAATCCATAAACGATCATGGAGATCATTTATATGTTTTATTTTGTGAAGTCCCTCCTAACAATGACACATCTTCTTGGAATGAAATTCTTCCCTATATCAATGTTACTCTAATTTTTTCCTCATGTAAATAGGAACTTGATAAATTGAGGATAGCTACATCGAACACCTCATCACCAACAAGTATTTTCTTATCTTTTTCAAAGTGGAATTTAACGAAATTATCATTTCCTAAACCTCTCTAAATCCATTCTCCCTTGGATGTTACTATGGTGGTGCAGAATGATATCACTACTCTAGATAAAATAGTATATAAATGTTTTTTATAATAAGATTAGGTTAAAGAAACTCGCACTGAGAATTGATAAAACTCTACAAGTATTTGAAAAAAATTATCTAATAAAATAATATCAATCATGTTCTTTCCCATGGACACTCCACAATATGATATTCATGATAAATTAAATAGGGAATTCACACCATAAATTCATCACAACATGTGGGAAACTATTCATCATATAAAGATGAGGAACCAACCTTATGATGTGTATATAAATTGTTCCATAGTGATGGATATGTTATGTATCCATGTTGATATGGCCCCCATTTCTTTGAACATAAATCCCAAATCAAGAAAATTGTGTGAGTGTATCTAACATGCCTACCTCAGTGGTTTAAATTAATTATACCAAATAGTAATTGATACCCCAATTTCTATGTGTATCATAGAGTACAGTGAATAAAAATATATTCATTTCACTCTACTTATAAAATAATAAGGCTCATTAAGGAAATAATATTATAATGTTATTAATTTAGGCCAAGCATCATGTCCTTAATCTAAATATATTATATAACCCATCAAATTAAATTATCTTATTCAAAAATCCCTAAAAAAGAGAACATGTTGGGGTAAATACATTAATAAGATTCTATATCAGGCTTCAAGGGATATAAAATAGACCTCTCATTTGAGTAAAGGTAAACATGAAATCAAAGATAAACCATTGAAGGTAATAACCACTCCCCAAAAATTCACTATATCCAGTTCAATAGAGGGGAAAAACGACAAAAGGATGATAATTCAACAATAGCATCCCCAAATCAGTATATGAGTAGATAAAACATGTATAGATATGGTAATTTTTACCACAATATCCAGCAATGGATTATCCAATATGAAAAAATTATTGTACAGGATTGTAGTAGATAAAAGTATACAATAACCAATAGTACTAGAGAATTTCTACCTACCCCACCTCTAAGGAAATCAATCTATTCCAGACTAAGAGAAAATTTAAAAAATATCCCTTTCGGTTTCTTGTATTTATGTTTAATGAATCATATCTTTTCCTAATAGCTCATTTAATGATAAATATTGTCTACTCCCTCAATATCACCAATCATAATCCACTTATATCGGAACATCAAGGAGAGATAGTGAAACCTCACATGGGCCTTATGAAGAAATAGTATTCCATGAAAACATAAACAAAGTGGATTATGACTTATCCCTTGATGGATATTAAGGGGATGATGATCCCTCATACTACTCTAATGTGGGTTGAAAGAACCTGGTTTTTTCTACAAAAGACTTTGGAATATTCTTGATGAAATTCCAGTGCAGCGCCTTCAGACGGCGTGCAATTCTGATCCCTGGAGTGGCTGGAATTAAATTTTCAGTGCGTTCACACTAGAAATGCTAAATAAATGGGATAACTCCTAAATTGAGCTTCATATCAGAGATCCGAGTGTACGTATGGGTCCGGAATGGGGTTTTTACCCTAGGAATGACATAAAACTTGTCGGCGCGGGACGTTTAGACCCCTCACCCGCTTTTGGAATGTTAAATGGATTAATTAATTAATTAATTAATTCGTTTAATGGAGAAACACTAGTATCTCTTAAACGGTGGATCAGATCATAAAACTGAGAGCACCGTTGAGTTCGGAGCGTTCCGTTTACCCTAGGAGAGGTATAAGTTTCGCGGGCGCGACCGATTTGTGAAAAATGGCCCCAGGGGCGTTTTCGTAATTTAGCGGATTCGGACGTTAAATTTTATAACTTTTGAACGGGGTCTCGGATTAAAATTCCTAGACTGCTGTTGTGCTCGGGAGTTGGTTATTACCCTAAGGGAGGCTTAACCGCGCCCCTTCGGGAGTTCGGGTTCGGGCCGACGGGCGGGTGGTTAAGCGTTTTCTATTTAAACGCTTAACACACCCACCTCCCTCTTCTCCTTCCCCTTCCCCCTGACAGCCCCACCTCTCCCTCTCCTCCTCCATTCCGGCGAGGAGACTCCGGAGAGGCGGTCTGGCGAGGCACGGCCACCCCGGCGGGTTAACGGCGAAGCGACGGGCTTAGTCCCAATAGGTAGGTGGTGTTTGTTTGAGTTTTAAATCCTGAACCCCCCTTTGAACCTCAATTTTAGCATCGGTTCATTGTTTAATCTTCGACCAAATCCCATGGTCATGTAGCACGCATTTTTCTCTTTTCAGAAGCTTGTTTCGGATTTGAAATCAGAATTCGGAGGAGTTCACAATCGTTCGCCGAAGGTTGGGGGAAATTCGGGAGGTTCTGGGTGTTTCCCGGCGGGTTCTGGCGGTCCGGCGGGCTTAGGCAGCGGCGCGACACCTGCAGTCAGCGGTGGTCCGAGGTCGAGATGAAGGCGGCAGCGGCTCCCAGGGTGGCGCGGCGGCTCGGCCTAGCGCGGTGGGGGCGTGGCATTCTGGCGGCGGTCCGGGGTTCGGGGGGTGGCGGCTCCGGCGTAGGGTAAGGATAAGGAGGGGTCGCGGGGTGCGCGACCCCGCGTAACGCGGGTCGCTGTGGATGAGGAAGAAACTGGCCGTCAAGGCCAGTCGGTGGCGACATGCTACGGCCAGCTGGCCGCGACAGACCGAACCAGACCCGCGGCCGGGCCGCGGGCCGGCTGGGGGCGGACCGGCCGCACCGGGCCGGTCTGGCCCAAGGGAGTTTCCCCTTTCGAATTTCCGACGCCCGCAGCTCTCGCTACGGGCGTCCGTTTTGTGCGTCGTCAGTGGAATCGCGGACCTTGCGTCGAGGAGAACACTTTTATCTAGTTTTGGGAATTTTTAATTCCCGAAATGAGGGGCCTCGGAGGCACGATGCATCTTTAAGTGGACGAGCATTTTTTCAGAGATTCTTGTTTTGGACGGCGCAGACGCGTCCGAAGTCCGTTTTGAGCACCGTCAGTGGCGTTGTGACCCCGGCACTGAGGCGGAGGTTTCCAGTGTGGTTCCAGGCGTTGAGGCCGAAGTTGAGGTGTGGGCCCCATGGCCCGTCTCTTGAGCTGCGTGCAGCGTTTCACAACTTTTTCATCGGACGTCCGTTCAGGGCGTGGGAGCAGTCGATGTTGGGTGTTTTTCCGAGGGGATTGCAATGGTGCAATCCACCCTCCCTAATTCAGCACGATGGTGCGGGGCCCACAAGGGCCGTTTGGGCGTCGACGGTGATTTTCCATCTTTATCACCGGGCGACCGTTTTGGACAAGTGAGTAGTCCATCTTGTGTGCTTTTTCGAGAGGATCGCATCATTGCGATCTGTCCGTTGAGTTTCGGGACCGGGTAGCGGGTCCCACGTCGCACCGCTTGTGTGCGGTGCGCCGGAGTGCATCTTTTTCTCCATATATCATTTGCACTCATGTGAGTAGTGCTTTTGACATGTTTTCCTGAGGGGATCGCAATGGTGTTATGCGCCTGACTGTTTTCGGGGCCGAGGCTCCGGATCACGGGACGTCGTTCGGGCGTGAGGCGGTGTTGGTGACTTTTCTGTTGGATATCCGTTGGAGGCGTGTGAGTAGTCTAACCTGTGTGTTTTTTCGTGAGGTTTACAACGATTCCATCCGTTTGGCTATTCAGAGCCTCTTGTGTGATCTTGTTAAATGTGGAAGCATGAAAGGTTCTCCAGTGGTTGTTCGCCCTACCTTGTTTGTAGGGGGCCCTTGGCGTGTGATCGCACACTCGCGGGAGAGTGATGTAAGTGGTTCACAAGATGTGGTTGGTCGTGCCTGGGCCTTGAGGTGGATTTGTTACCTCACACCTTCGCTTTGACGTTGGGTGCCGTGTGCACGATAGCCCTTGGGCTGAAAGTGAGGTATACTGTGGGAGTATATGGGAGCGCTTGGAGGGACGTGTGGTTTGTACCTGAGAACGTTCGTTCACTTAGTTGGGGTTGACGTGGGGCCACATGTCATGTGGGCCCCATGTGCGTGTCGTGTTCTGATTTTCATACTTTTACCTCTCATGACGTAGAGAGTCCCTCTATGCGTTTGTTTGACCAGCAGGGTGGAGTTTTTCCCCTGGCTCTGTACTCGTTTGTTTGACCAGCAGGATTGAGTGGTCTTTCCCTGGTTTTATTCTCGATGGATTGGCTTGTAGCAGGGATAGTGACACCCAGGGATGGAACATGCACTGAACCTATTTTGGAGATTTGTTCTAGAGTTGGGTGGTTGCGCGACACCCACTCCGTATTTGGTTGTCCAGTGTTGTACCCTCCTATAGAGATGGACAGAGCAGTTCTGAGTTTTACCCTCCAGCGGGGCTGGGCAGTGGGTTACTCATCGACTTCCTCGGGCCTACCCTCCAGCAAGGCTGGGCATTGGGTTGCTCACTGACTTCTAGGGTTTACCCTTTAGTAGAGACTGGGCAGTGGGTCACCCGACGCTATTAGGGTCTACCCTCCAGTAGAGACTGGGCGGTGGGTCACCCGACCCACTTAGGGTCTACCCTCCAGCAGAGACTAGGTAGTGGGTCGCCGGACGACCTCTTAGGGTCTACCCTCCAGAAGGGTTGGGCAGTGGGTCGCCCGTCGTCTAGTTCCAGGTCTACCCTCCAACAAGGCTGGGCATGGGTCGCATGATGCTGTATTGAGGTCTACCTTCCAGCGGGGCTGGGCAGTGGGTCACCTGATGATGTGTTAGGGTTTACCCTCCAGTAGGTCTGGATAATGGTTCACCCGATATCTGGTTATGAATTACCCTCCAATAGGGCTGGGCAGTGGGACACCTGTTGGCATTCCAGGCTCAGTCCTCTCTACTAGGCTAGTCTGTGGATTTCCTTCGTGATTACCAGATTGGGACCCTCGGTTATACGGGTCAGTGTTGTGACGACTTGACTTTGAGGAGACCTCTCGACTACAGGGAAGTGACGAGGCGTGGTTTTACTTTCCCTAGAACTCTCAAGTACGAGGGGCACTTTCCCTACTGACACGCGTTCTAGTGACGCGATCTAAAACCATGCGGGCGAGTCAGTGCCGCCCAAAGCGGATAGTGTCGAGGTGTGGTGATTGAGCCCCTTGGCTTGCGGTTCGGGGCAGACTTGCGGGATGCTGGGCATTAATGGTGTTACTTTTGGGACTGTTGGATACTCTTTCTTGGGCTGAGCTACGGGACGGAGATCCCCATAGGATGTTGTTCAGGCTTCTTGTTGAGCATATGGACTTATATATACCTTTTTCTAGCACACACTTCTTGGGTTTGGCTACTCTCCTTCCAGGAGAGGCGAAGACGCACAGGGTATGCCATGTGCTTTCCGTTTCTAGCTTCTCATGGTTGGACAAGTCTACTCTCCTACTATAGGTAGCGAAGACTCGATAGGAAGTTCATCTTCTCACCGTTTCCAGCTCCTTGTGTCTGTATGAGTCTACTTCCTTTCTCTTGTTGGGTTGAGCTATACTCTTTACTGCACTCTCTATTGTACTCTCTTTGCTTTCTTCTATTCGCTCTACTGCTCACCCTTCAGTACCTCCTTTTTTTGCTCCCTCGAGCCTTCGGGGTATCCTACTGAGTATTTTTATACTCACCCCTTCTTGGGATTTTCCCGCACTTGGTGTGCCCTTGCAGACGACGAACAGGTGGAGTGTGACTTTAGTGAGCATATGAGCTTGGGATCTTGGACCGCGTGCGGTGGTCGTGGCCGGGTTCCAGGTGGGAGACCCGTCAGCTGTTTCTTTTTGTTTACCTGTTGCTGGGTTGTATCACTTTTTGGTTGGGTGCGTGTTTTGCCCCTTTTCTTTTCAGTGTTCCTTCATCTTTCTTTGTACTTGTAGAAGTCGATTCAATTTCTGGTATATATATAGCAGTTGCCCTTTCCTTTTCTTTTCTTTTCTTTACATTCACTCTGCACTGTTGCATTGAGTTTGCTTCGTGTGTGTGTATAGGTGCTTAGGGAAAGGCCTCCCCGAGTTATTGTGCCTTCGGTGCTGGTCGCCAGCCCCTAGCCTATGGAGGCGGGCTTAGGGTAGTTGCGGCTTGAGCACGGGTAGGGTCGGGTCGTGACAAAGTGGTATCAAAGGTGGTTCGTTCCTTCGGACGCTGTTCAGACGTCCCTAAAAGAGGAATTGGTTGAGATTTTGGGAAATAGTGTTAACGTGTCTCGAGAGTGGCTCTCAGGACAGGGAGTCCAGTGATGGTGCATCGGCCGACGTATCCATTCATGAGGACCTTGATAACCCGCTTGTCGACTCAGCATGCTGAGACACTTGTTTCATGGAAATTTGTTTGTGCATCACATAGGACTGAGTCTTGACTGTCCTTCTTGAGTCAGCTCCTCATTGATGTTGTTATTCGTATATACACATATGCTCATCTGACTGCAGTACTCCTTGATAATTTTTAGGATGTCTCTGCGAGGACAGCCAGCCAGGATACCAGCTTTGGTGCGTGACGATGACCCTGTGAGCTACGAGGCCACAGTCCAGAACCCATTATGCGAGCCCTTTCTACGGGTGGGCCAATAGCAGGACCGACACCTGTTGAGAAACAGACAGTTCCAATAGAGCAGGCTGAGCTTGAGCGTAGGTTGAGCGCGCTCTGTGAGTTCCAGTGGCAGAGGCTGGTGAGGTTTAGTGGTGAGCCAGACCCTCAGGCAGGAGAGGTTTGGCTCGAGGCGGTGGTTCGCCTTTTCAGGCTTATGCAGACGTCGACAGATTAGAGAGTGTCTTTGGCAGCCACCCTTTTTCGTGGAGGAGCTTGGCGTTGGTGGAGTCTGGTGACTCAGCTTCTTGAAGAGTCGTCACTTTCATCGGACGACTTCCCGTTGTTGTTTCGTGAGGAGTTTTTCCCCTTCTTCTTGCGCTCTGTTCAGATTACGGAGCTCCTGCAGTTTCAACAGGGAGGGATGACAATGGCCGAGTACGCGGCTAGTTTTGCAGACCGTGCACGCTTTTACCCAGACTTGGTCCATGACGACAACCTCCGAGCACGGATGTTTGAGCAGCGTCTCCACCGAGAGATTCCTGCTATCATGGTACCGTTGGGCATTTCCACATATGCAGTGGTGCTAGAGCAGACGTTGGTGACAGAGAGCTTCCTTTCACGTTTTGTGGTTGGTAGTGGCAGAGGGCATGATGGTGCTGAGACGTCTTCCATAGTTAGCAGGCGCCAGAAGACAGGACCTCGATGCAGGTGACCTTCCCACTGCCGGTTTCGGAGACGTGGTCATATACCACTGTGGAGAAAAGACGTAGGGCCTCAGTCGAGGATTCCCTTCCGTGAGTGGATCCCGAGCTGTGGTCGTACACTACAGTGGCGCCGGAGGGCACCAGGAAAGCCCAGAGAGCACCGATGTTATGCTTGTGACGGGCGAGATCACTTGGCACGAGACTTCCCGACCCGAGTTGCTGAGTGCTTCGGGCAGGCAGCAGGCGCACCACCACGGTAGAGGCAGCGCCGTGATCGGAGTAGTACCCAGAGAGGTGGTGCTAGAAGATGACCGGGAGGAGCTGGTAGTGGGGGATGACTTTACGAGATCTCCCCATCACCACTAGGCGGTCCACTTCAGGCTCTGGGAGCTAACGGTTGGGACCACGGACAACCGCGAGCTTTGGATGTCTACGATCCTGCAGAGCATGGGATGGTGAGAGGTACCCCTTGCGACTCTTCTACTTTTTGTAGTAGAATTGTTAGGCTCTGCGTGTGAAAGGATTTTCTCTGTGCTCCTTGTTTGAGGTGTTCGTAGGGTGACGCAGGGCGTCGGGTGTAACCCTATGTTGGTAAGGAAAAAGGCGTGAGACCTTTTCCTTTAGTCGATGGTGTTGTCTCCTTTACCTTTTGAACGTGTAAGAGAGCATAGACTGTGGAACCTTGTGTGACCAGATATGCTTGGGTGTTTCACCATATGGATATTTTGAAGGAGGGAATCATTGGGCCTTGTTTCAGGTGCGGGCTGTGATTCCAGTCGCGGCGTGCGACATAGAGGTTCGTTCAAGGAGGTGAGCTACCCCCGAGAGCCTTCGGGTCGTTTGAGACTGTGCAAAGGGATGGCGAGGTTGTCTACCGCCTCTCCCTAACCCCATACTCGGAAGTGGGCGCACGACATCGGCAAGGGCCGACCTTGAGTGAACGGATAAATCCTTTGGTCCATGTGCGGGGACGTAGAGCTGTGCGTGGGTTCTTCTCAGTATAGGAAAGACAGGTGTGGGATTAGTACCCTGTGTTTCTCCCTAGTTTTTCTTTTCGGGGATGAAAATCTTGATAGAGGGAATGATTTAAGAACCTGGTTTTTTCTACGAATGACTTTGAAATATTCATGATGAAATTCCAGTGCATTGCCTTCAGACGTCGTGCAATTCCGAGCCCCGGAGTGGCCGAAATTAAATTTTCAGTGCGTTCACACTGGAAATGCTAAATAAATGGGATAACTCATAAACGGAGATTCAGATCTAAGATCCAAGTGTACAGATGGCTCCAGAATGGGGTGTTCACCCTAGGAACGACATAAAACTTGTCGGCGCGGGACGTTTGGACCCCTCGCCTGCTTCTGGAATGTTAAACGGATTAATTAATTAATTAATTAATTAATTAATTAGTTTAATGGAGAAACTCTAGTATCTCATAAACAGTGGCTCGGATTGGAAAAACTAGAGCACCGTTGAGTTCGGAGTGTGCCGTTTACCCTAGGAGGGGCATAAGTTTCACGGGCGTGAGCTGTTTGTGAAAAATGGCCCCAGGGGCATTTTCATAATTTAGCGGCTTCAGACGTTAAATTTTATAACTTTTTAACGGGTTCTGGGATTAAAATTCTGAGATCTCCATGTTGGTCGGGAGGTGGTGATTACTCTAAGGTAGGCTTAACCGTGACCCCGTCGGGAGTTCGATTTTGGGCCGACGGGCGCGTGGTTAAGCGTTTTCTATTTAAACGCTTAACACACCCACCTCCCTCTTCTCCTTCCCCTTCCCCCCTGGAATCCCCTCCTCTCCCTCTCCTCCTCTATTCCGGTGAGGAGACTCTGGAAAGGTGGTCCGGCAAGGCGCAGCCACCCCGGCGGGTTAACGGCGAAGCGACGAGCTTAGTCCCAAGAGGTAGGTGGTGTTCGTTTGAGTTTTAAATCCCAAACCCCCCTTTAAACCTCCATTTTAGCATCGGTTCGTTGTTTAATCTTCGACCAAACCCCATGGTCGTGTAGTACACATTTTTCTATTTCCGAGGCTTTATTTGGATTTGAAATCGGAATTCGGAGGCGTTCGCAATCGTTCGCCGAAGGTTGCAAGAAATTCGGGAGGTTCTGGGGGTTTCCCGGCGGGTTCCGACGGTCCGGCAGGCTTAGGCGGCGGCGTGGCACCTGCAGCCGGCGGTGGTCCGAGGTTGAGGCGCCGGCGGCGGTGGCTCCCAGGGTGGCACGACTGCTCGACCTAGAGCGGTGGTGGCGCAGCATTCCGGTGGTGGTCCGGGGTTCCGGGGGGTGGCGGCTCCGGCTTAGGGCAAGGAGAAGGAGGGGTCGCGGGGTGCGCGACCGCGCATGCGGTGACCGCGACCCGCGTAACGCGGGTCGCTGCAGATGGAAAAGGGACCGGCCATCAAGGCCGATCGATGGGGACAGGCCGTGGCCAGCTGGCCGCAGTGGACCGAACCGGACCCAGGGCCGGGCCGCGGGCCGGCTGTGGGCGGACCGGCCGGACCGGGCCGGCCCGGCCCAAGGGAGTTTCCCCTTTCGAATTTCTGATGCCCGCAGCTCTCGCTAAGGGCGTCCGTTTTACATGCCGTCAGCGGCATCACGGATCTTGCATCGAGGGGAACGTTTTGAGATGGTTTTGGGAATTTTTAATTCCCAAAACGAGGGGCCTCGGAGGTGCGACACATCTTTAAGTGGACGAGCGTTTTCTCGAGATTCTTGTTCTGGACGGCGCGGATGCGTTTGACGTCCATTTTGAGCACCGTCAGTGGCATTGCGACCCTGGTACTAAGGCGGAGGTTTCCAGTGTGGTTCCAGGCATTGAGGTCGAAGTTGAGGCGTGGGCCCCATGGCCCGTCTCTTGAGCTGCGTGCAGCGTTTCATGACTTTTTCATCGGACTTCTGTTCAGGGCATGCGAGCAGTCGATGTTGGGTGTTTTTTTGAGGGGATTGCAATGGAGCAATCTGCCCACCCAAATTCGGAATGATGGTGCGGGGCCCACAGGGGCCGTTTGGGCGTTGATGGTGATTTTCCATCTTTATCACCGGGAAACCGTTTTGGACAAGTTAGTAGTCCATCTTGTGTGCTCTTTCGAGAGGATTGCAACGGTACGATCCGTTCGTTGAGTTTTGGGACCGGGTTGCGGGTCCCACGTGGCACCGCTCGTGTGCGGTGCGCCGGAGTGCATCGTTTTCTCCGGATATCTGTTGCACTCATGTGAGTAGTTCTTTTGACATGTTTTCCCGAGGGGATCGTAATGGTGTGATGCGCCCGACTGTTTTCGGGGCCGGGGCTCGGGATCACGGGATGCAGTTCGGGCGTGAGGCGGTGTTGGTGACTTTTCTGTCGAATATCCATTGGAGGTGTTTATGTAGTCTAACCCACGTGTTTTTTCGTGAGGTTTACAACTGTTCGATCCGTTTGGCTTTGCAGAGCCTCTTTCACAATCTGGTTAAATGTGGAAGCATGAAAGGTGCTCCAGTGGTGGTTCTCCCTACCTTGTTTATAGCGGGCCGTTGGTGTGTGATTGCGCACTCTTGGGAGAGTGATGTAAGTGGTTCACGAGATGTGGTTGGCCGTGCCTGGGCCTTGAGGTGGAGTTGCTACTTCACGCCTTCACATTGACGTTGGGTGTCGTGTGCACGATAGCCCTTGGGCTGTAAGTGTGGTATACTCTGGGAGTATATGGGAGCGCTTGGAGGTATGTGTGGTTTGTACCTGATAACGTTCGTGTGATCAGTTGGGGTTGATGTGGGGCCACACGTCGTGTGGGCACCATGTGCGTGTCGGGTTCTTCTTTGCATACTTTTACCTCTCGCGACGTAGAGGGTCCCTCTGTGCGTTTGTTTGACCAGCAGGGTGGAGTTTTTCCCCTGTCTCTGTACTCGTTTGTTTGACCAGTAGGATTGAGTGGTCTCCCCTGGTTTCATTCTCGATGGATTTTCTGGTAGCGGGCCTAGTGACACCTAGTGATGGAATAGGCACTGAACCTCTTTTGGAGAGTTGTTCTAGAGTTGGGTGGTTGCGCGACACCCACTCCGTGTTCGGTTGGCCAGTGTTGTACCCTCCTGTAGAGATGGCTAGAGCAGTTCTGAGTTTTACCCTCCAGCAGGGCTGGGCAGTGGGTTACTCATCGACTTCCTCAGGCTTACCCTCCATTAGGGTTGGGCAGTGGGTTTCTCACTGACTTCTAGTGTTTACCCTCCAGCAGAGACTCGGCAGTGGGTCACCCCACGCTATTAGGGTCTACCCTCCAGCAGAGACTGGGCAGTGGGTCACCCGACGCACTTAGGGTCTACCCTCCAGCAAAGACTGGGCAGTGGGTCACCCGACGACCTCTTAGGGTCTACCCTCCAGCAGGGCTGGGCAGTGGGTCGCCCGTCGTCTAGTTCCAGGTCTACCCTCCAGCAAGGCTGGGCAGTGGGTCGCCTGTCGACTTATTCTAGGTCTACCATCCAGCGGGGCTGGGCAGTGGGTCGCCTGATTATGTATTGAGGTCTACCCTCCAGCGGGGCTGGGCAGTGGGTCGCCTGATGATGTGTTTGGGTTTACCCTCCAGTGGGGCTGGGCAGTGGGTCACCCGATATCTGGTTATGAATTACCCTCCAGCAGGGTTGGGAAGTGGGACACCTGTTGGCATTCCAGGCTCATTCCTTTCTACTAGGCTAGCCTGTGGCTTTCCTCCGTGATTACCGGAGTGGGACCCTTGGTTATACAGGTCAATTTTGTGACGGCTTGACTTTGAGGAGACCTCTCGACTGTAGGGCAGTTATGAGGCGTGGTTTTACTTTCCCTAGAACTCTCAAGTACGAGGGGCGCTTTCCCCACTGAGACGCGTTCTAGTGACGCGATCTAAAACTATGTGGGAAGGTTAGTTCCACCCAATGCTGATAGTGTCGAGGTGTGGTGATTGAGCCCCTTGGCTTGCGGTTCGGGGAAGACGTGAGGGATGCTGGGCATTAATGGAGTTACTTTTGGGACTGTTGGATACTCTTTCTTGGGCTGAGCTACGGGACGAAGATCCCCATATGACGTTGTTCGGGCTTCTTGTTGAGAATATGGACTTGTATATACCTTGTTCTAGCACCCACTTCTTGGGTTTGGCTACTCTCATTCCTGGAGAGGCGAAGACGCGCGGGTATGCCACGTGCTTTTCGTGTCTATCTTCTCATGGTTGGATGAGTATAATCTCCTACTATAGGTATCGAAGACTCGACAAGAAGTTCATCTTCTCACCATTTCTAGCTCCTTGTGTCTGGATGAGTCTACTTCCTTTCTCTTGTTGGGTTGAGCTGGACTCTTTACTGAACTCTCTGTTGTACTCTCTTTGTTTTACCTTGTTCGCTCTACTGCTCACCCTTTGGTACCTCCTTTTTTTGCTCCCTCGAGCCTTCAGGGTATCCTAATGAGTATTTTTATACTCATCCCTGCTTGGGCTTTGCCCGCACTTGGTGTTCCCTTGCAGACGACGGATAGGTGGAGCGTGACTTCAGTGGAGCATAAGAGCTTGGGAGCATGGACACCGTGTGGTGGTCGTGGCCAGGTTACAGGTGGGAGACCCATCAGCTGTTTCTTTTTGTTTACCTATTGCCGGGTCATGGAAATTTTTGGTTGGGCGCATGTTTTGCCCCTTTTCTTTTCAGTGTTCCATAATCATTCTTTATACTTGTAGAGGTTGATGTACTTTTTGGTACATATATAGTAGTTTCCCTTTCCCTTTCTTTTCTTGTCTTTACTTTTACTCTGCACTGTTGCATTGAGTTTGCTACGTGTGTGTGTGCAGGTGCTTAGGCAAAGGCCTCCCCGAGTTATTGTGCCTTCGGCGCTGGTCGCCAGCCCCTGGCCTATGGAGGCGGGCTTGGGGTAGTTACAGGTCAAGCTCGGGTAGGGTCGGGTCATGACATGGGTGATGATTCTATTCCAACTATATGAATTAAATTGATGAATGATGTTAATGAAAATCACGTAGATAATGTGGATCTTGAAATTGACATTGAATATCACAATGAGGATAATTCCACTAAAACTTTAGTGCACGATGAAAATTTTGAGGAGCTCGTGCACACCCAAAATAAGAGGTAGGATCACGATTAGGGATATATTCATAGCATTTATCTAATTCTTTATTGGTGGGATTTAGATAATGATAAATATTATGGTATATCTATATGTACAACCCACACACTACCTAAATATTCTGTGCCGTATTCCATTG
Organism: Viscum album; assembly: GCA_963277665.1. Lineage (NCBI taxonomy): Eukaryota > Viridiplantae > Streptophyta > Magnoliopsida > Santalales > Viscaceae > Viscum > Viscum album. Next base: position 1,671,913,421 of record OY728158.1, read on the forward strand.
AGGATATGATTTCTATATAATATGTTCAGTTATAGAATAGAATGTGACTCAAAGATTAATTTCTCCAAGGAAATATATCTAATGAGTTCATCTTCATTAACAAATATAATATATATCCTCTAGAGAATACCCTTCAACATAAAAGGAACTAATTGACTAGAAAAATTAGAGTTTAGTCATCCAATAAACTGAAGGACCAAAAATTTAGTTTATATGACCTATAGACCATGGATTATCAAGAATTACCTCTACTAGGTCCATAAGTTACACGATTTCAAGAATGTTATCTTAGGATGACTCAATCTATTTTCAACTACATGAACAAGTGATTTAAACGTATCTAGTTATACTCGTTTCATTCACTTAGGTGTTGGACAAGGTGGCGTTGCCACCAGAACTCCTTGGATCTGTTGAGTCCCTTTTAGCTCAAACAAAATCCATGGTGGGGTGATGTGAAATAGTGATTCTAGATAAAAAACCATATACTGAGTGGGTGGACATGACTCCTCCTCTAACCAACATTGGGAATCCCACTTACATGATATTTAATGGTTTGAGAGATTGGAAGTCATATTTCATGTGTTTTTCATCATGGTGTAGCCCCACAATGGGAACACCAAAATAGAAGGTTGAGAGAAAACTCATGTGTTTCATGAACAAATTGGATGAAGTAACATTTTTATAGTATATAAATCTACTAGTTGGGTATATGTTCACTTGGTAAGATCTCTAATGGTTCATTTGTTAACAATTCATCTCCATACTAAGAAGTATGACCATCTGTGGCCTCTGAAATTACAAACAATTTGAAAATGAGAGGGTTTCAAACTCCATAAAAAGGTGAAAAGGCTTAACCTATTCACTAAATATACATCTTTTACAGGTGAAGTTATTGGATATATGCATAAAAATATATAATATAGGTTTTAGTCACCACTCATTCCCTTAAAATACAATGGTATATTCTGAGAGTATATAGTTGAAGCACATTAGCTGGAGGATATCATTTGGTATTCCAATTCCGAAATCAGTCAACCCCATTGACACAGTAGAATAAATACTGTAAGGAATTAACTAAAAATGTCAAGCTCAAACAAGTTTCAATTTTAGAACCAACCCCTAGGCCTTATAACTATTATATGATGACTCCTTATAAATATAAAACACAGTAATAGTGATCTCTTCAAGATAAAAATAAGGAAAAAATCTCCCAAACCCTGAAAACAATAAAAAGGTTTTATTACATTTAAAAATAGTAGTATGATTGATTATTCATCACCACCCCCAGAGAATAAGTTTGGTAAATTATTAGTTATCAAGATACCTAATGACTTCAGTCTAAATGATTTCCCTCATTACTACCCCTTTCATCAAATTTTGAGGAACAATATCATAGAATGTTTCATCTTCAAGGAATTTATCTAGATGATGATTTAAATCAAGCATATAAATTTTAAAAAATCCCAGATGTTGTTAACCTGTATCTTTTTTACCCTACAAAATGAGGAATAACAATGGTAAGAGTCCCCAAAAATGTATGTGTATAAATTTAATGATAGGATAAAAAAGAAAATCATCCATCTGACCACTGTTAATTATGAAGGTGTAACTAAATGAAATAATCATGACCTGAATTTCCATTAAGATACTTAGTGAGATATATTCATCATCACAATAGTCTAGGATTCAACAAAACTAATTTCAGAGACACAACACACAACGAGATGAGCCCCCAAAAGAACCCATATAGGTTCTACCTCTTCCAGATTTCATTTCATCATCACTAAGAGGATGGGAATCTCCTTACCAAAAAAATATCCATCTAATTATTATTCATGATACGGCTTAATCAATTTCATACACTTGATTGACCCATCACTATTGAGGAGGACACATGTGATCCCTAGTTTCCCCTAAATAATTTGGAAGGTGGTCATAGAGTTTGGCGAGGTTGAAGTGTGTTAGACCTCAATATCCATATAAAATTTTAAATAATGTTATATATGTAACTACAAAACGAATATAAGTGATTCAATAAGATAATAAAGAATATCATTTTGATCACGAATCATATAAGGATCATTCTGATCTAAATATACTAGCAGACCGATTAGTATACAAATAATCATCCAATCAACACAAACATATGTGGAGCTTAGTTTTACCCAAACTATAGATATAATAAACACCCCCCAATTATGGTCAAAAGAAGTAGTCATCATTATAGTCAACTTTGAACCCCAATCCTCAAGATGGGGAGTAACTACAATATATGAAACCTAGACCCTCTATGAAAAGTTATGGCATTTTGAAGAGTCTCTCTATCAACATGGAAAAAATTTCATTCTTTGATTTACTTTAACATTAAAATGAAATTAGTTAATCATTTATTGAGGTTCTCTCAATTCAACAATAATTCAACGTTGATGTTACTATAGGGGAGATACGCATTATAGAGTTTGCTTCTACTAAGTGGAATACTATACTTTTCTTTATAAAAAAAAGAAATATCCATATAAGGTCACATAATGACATTATATACATTTTGAAAACTATATTATATCGAATTTCATTGATAGCTATCCAATAATAATTATATAATCAACATTATCGTAATATACACAATTTGAAATATGGGCTACAGTGAAGTTGACTTGTCCCCCTCCAACCTGATAATTCAGGGGAATGATAAGAATGAGTAGATTCCACCGTGAATAATAAATATGAGAATATAATTTGAAGATCTCATGTCAAAATTAGAGTTCAGGGTGGTTTTACAAGACATGGATTTCAATATCTTACTAGTAATTCCTAACTCTATATCCTTATAGATATTCCATCGTCATGTTACAAGTTCCCGAAATACTGTATTAATGGGAATGTTGGTGGGTAATCTATGGTGATTATTATCCTTTTTAGTGTTGTGAATATCAGTATATGGAAACATGGTACTAAAAAAAGGAATGGAAACAACTATTAGTAACCGACACCACACAAATTGCAGTCTATAAGGGCCTTAATGTTACCCATGTAAACCCATGGATGAACTTGAAAAAGTTTTGGTGTTTCTAATCTAAATCATGGTGAAAAAATCTATAGATCTGTGGATTCATCATGTTATTCTAGAAAATTACTTGGATCCTCTAATCACTTCCCTCTCCTACGATTTCTTGGTTGACAAGTCTTTTGAATAGCCATCATCAATACAGGTTGATATCCCTATGAAATCCATGTTGATCAATATCACCCCAAGTATATCAATCATAAATATGGTTGGAAAAATTCTTAGTCCACACAACCAAGGATCTCATATTTCCTAGGTGTGGACCCTATAAGACAAACATAGTTCTTGGGAGTTTTTTCTTACATATATATGGTGTAAATTCTACAAAATTAACCCATACATTCTATAGAAGGATGTAATCCCAATGGAAATGATGAGGCCCCTATGAAAACATCAAGATATAAAGGCTTAAATTTGGATTATAATCCTAAAAATGGAAAATAAGAAAAGGAAGAAATCAAGGATTCTTTTATTCCATTTCTAAAAGGTGTCTCGACCACCATTGATGAACTTAGAAAAGTGAATATCAGTATGGAAGAAGATCAGTATATTAAGTTGATTAGTATAAAATTGGATACTAAGAAATATGAGATATAAACATATTCCTTTGAGTAATACCAATATTTATTTTAATATAACTACATGGAATTTCACGGTATGGATCCTAGTGTAGCTAAAAATTAATTATGTTTGTCATATAATAATAATGTCTACAAATAGTTTCCAAAGAGGATGGATCTGAACCATACTTACAATGAGGAAGTTGAGTTCAATAATATAACTAAACCCAACTTCATATAAAATGTTAAATACCTAAATTGGATCATCAAATTTTCCCCATAAAGAAAAAAATAGGAAAATATGAATCAGTATTAACTTCTGGTATTTCAACAACTACTACTAATAGGATTATTTCCCACTCTCGATCATGAAACTCTTAATTAATGCATCATATGGATTTCATGAACTATCATTTATTGACTAGTATTTTGGTTATAACTAGATTCAAATGAATCATAGAGATGAGTAGGATACTTCCTTTACAAAACCTTAATGTGTATTCTATTTCCTAGTAATGCCCTTTGTCTTGATGAATGTTAGTGTTACCTTCCAATGTTCTATACACCATATTTTTAATTATTTTTTAGAGAATACCATAGAATTATATGTGGTAAATATATTGGTAAAATACCGATAATTTTGGGATCACCTTGATGATTTTAAGGTAGTTTTTATATAATTTCATTAATATAGGTTGAAGATAAACCCATTAATTTCTTTTTCAGGATAACATCGGGGAAAATCCTTAGCTTTGTGGTATGTTATCATGGCAGTGAGTTCGACCCCAAAAAAACCAAGTCAATACGTTATATTCCGCCCCTCAAAACCCTATGTAATTGAGATGACACTAGTGATTCCTTGATTAAATTAATTTCTTTATAACAAACCTCATCGATAAGTGTTTTCCATTTACAAAGTTGATGAAGAAAGGGGCCACCTATAACTGGAATAACGATTTTCAAAGAGCATTAAACAATCTATAATTGTACCTTCTACATCCACCACTCTTAATGACACTCATATAATCAAATCCCCTCATCCTTTATGTTGAAACCCCAAAATGATTACATTGTGACCTCATTACTCAAAATAATGAAATTCGAAAAGAAAATAGTCTCTATTTTCTCAGCAGGAGGATCTCGATAAAAAACATGCAATTAAATTTTTTTTATGTTTTCTAAAAAATGTGGCTTTTTCTAAATTTATCTATGTTTTCATAAAATAATGGATAATTTTGATCTATTTTTATAATTTTTTAAAAAATTTATGAATTTTTAGTTAAGTTGTGTTTTCTTAAAAAAATATAATTTATCCATATTTTTTATTCACATTATAACCTAGAAAATTTTAAATATCTATGAATTTTAAGATGGGGATAATTTTTAATTTAACTATATTTTAAAAAAACATGGACTGTTTTTATTTTATCTTTTTGAGTGTGAAAAAAAAAGTTGAAAAAAAAATGTTATTATATATATATATATATATATATATTTTACACATTATAATTTATTATTGTTAAAATTAGAGAATTTAAATATTAATTGATAAATTAATTTAAATAATACGTGTGTAGTATGTGTGTATAATATATCAATCACTAGTAATATTAAACACACACACACAGAGATATGTGTTTGTGTGTGTGTCTATGTCTGTCTGTGTTGTTTTTTTATATTTACAATGACATAAATGTACAGTATATATCATACATATAATATAATTATATAACCTTATAAATAAATGTTATTCATATAAAATTAATATACATGCACACAAAATCGTGAATACATACATATATAGATGCACACGTACATATATACATACAACACACACACAAGTTAAAAAATAACAACAATTAATTAACAATAACTAAATAAATAAATATTAATAATAAATTATTAAACATGTGAATAAATATAGAATAATATTTCAAATTACTATATTTTTTTTATAAATTTATAAGTATAATTATATTAATATATATATAATTATAACTATTTTTTTATTATTATCTATATATATACATATTTATATTTATATACAAATATTCTAACTTATATTTAAATATAATATAATATATATATATTTATCTATAAATTTATAGTTATAATTATATTAATTCATTTGTGTATAATATATATATATTAATATATTAATATATATATATGTATATAATTATATGATTATATGATTATATATAAATATATATTAATTTAAATTTAAATAAAAATAAAAATAACACACACACACACATATTTATATATATACTTATTACGCCTATATAGGACATAAAAACCTCAGACAAAGTAGTCTGGGCACGCTGCTCATTCATAGAGTTTGTGGGTTCGAAACATAGGGCTATCAAATTTTACATTGGGGTGGGGTTTTTCTACTTGTGTGTGAAGCACATAGAGGTAGGGGAACTATGAGTGGAGGGTTTTCAGAAAAAAAGGAGTAGAAACATGCAGGGTTCATTGGTGTCTATGGTTGGAAAAGGTGATTCATGGTGTCTCTTGAGAGATCCAAATTTAAAATTTAAAAATAAATTTACATTTACACTAAAATTATATTTTACCATTTTTATTAAAACATGGGTTAATATGAGTCTATTTACTAGTATTTCATTTAAATGTAGGTAACTATCAATATAAATGTTGTTAAATTTATAACATCTTATTTAATTTCATTTTTACAAAATGTGGTAATTTATATTTTCTGCATTTTAAACATGGATAATGTAAAAAACATGGCTAATTAAAAATAAATTATAGGGAAAATTAATGTTGGGACTTGGTTTTCTGATATCATGAAAAACTTACTTGATTATTTTTTACATTTTAGAAACCAAGACACTATTTTCACCTCTCAAAAGTCCACCTACTCTCTTGTATTGATAAGCTGAAATACATCCTTAGTCTTCGTATGCTAACCAAATTCCTAGCATGATGGGTAGTTATTATAGAGTAGTTTAATATTCAGTTCATATATAATATTGTGATCAAGGGGATAGTGCTTGTAGATTTCCTCATGCCTCACCCTATCCTTGAGAATTCTTTATCATAATTAAACTCCCTAAAAAATAATTATTCTCCATCCTTTAATCCTCTTGGGTATAGGAGCTTCACTTTTATTGTTCCTCTAGGAACCCAATAGGTAAATGTATGGAAACCAAAAATCATAATATGGTCGACATAGATATTATGTTGGTTTCCTTATAAAATGTGGTTCTACCTTACTCCTTCACATTGGTAGGATGATAAAAAAATAACAAGGCTAAACATTAGGCCCACATTATAGGTTCTAAAAAATCCATAACAATACAATTTTCAAAATTAAAAATTAGGGGTGATTCAAATTTTGTGATCAATTAAATAAACAGTGACTATACCATTAACTACGAAGATATGATTCCTTTGATTATGTATTATGTTTGATGGTTGAATTCCCCTCATATCTATTACTATCTCACATCTAGCATTTATATAGTAACTAGTCAAATACATTGAAAAATGCATCTATATCACTAGAAGATTCAGATAAAATAATATGATCATCAACATCGCACATCATAGAGTTTTCTACAAATTATTTCATAATGATAAAGATGAAATCAATGAAATTAATTCCATGTCAAACCAAATTGGGATGTTTCCTTTACTGGATAATGTCATAGTTGGGTGGAAGCCTCCCATAGTATCATACCTTCATAATGAGATTCTCATAAAGGATTGATAAAAATAGATCATTCAAGAGGAAGAAAATTTCAAATTTTATGATAGTTTTAATTCCAAAAATTTCATCTAAAAATGAGTCTTTTATGGGGTCTTTATTGGGTGCATTGAAGCAGGATAGACCCTTTCCATTATATAGGAAATCCATGAATGTACTTTTGATTCCCACCAGTCATGAATGCATCTCATCTTCTAAATCTGGATACTTGGATACTTGTATCCCATAATGATGAAAGATTGTATGAAAATTAAATTGAAATCCAATGTCAACTAGATAAACACTAATTTCATTCATCAACCACTAGTGTTTTTTGAAGACCTACAAATACTCTTATCCATTTTCAATATAGGGGACAGCTTTCATTGGTTTTTACCCTCTAGTCAAAGCTATGATGTTCAGGTTTTTTCTTACTGGTATTGATTTCTTCTATAAATGGACTTAAGTTGTATCCTTAATGGAGTTTGAAATGACCATTTTCATCAATTTCATGAATTCCTAAATCATTACACAATTTGGACTCTCTATCATAATATTAATGGGCATCAATACCAATTTATAGGATTCTGAATTAAATAGGTTGTATTAGGAGTAAAACATTTTATCAAACCATTCATCATGTTATCATCCAACAAAAAATGAATAAATTGATGCCATAAACAAATTTATATCAAATATACTTTAAAATATATTTGATAAATGTAATAATACTTTATCATATGAACTCTAATATTCTCTAGTGTAATATCACTCCATGAATCATATCGTCTCATGGGTGACCACATACACACTTGTGTATGGGACAGAGGCAGTCCTACACATTGACATTCAATTTCCATCACATCTCACCCTTAAATATTATCAACTATTTAATGATGAACAGTATTATATATTGTTTTATTAATTAGAAGGAATCAATTAGAAAAGTGTATGTTTGATGAATAACCTCGATATTCATTAAAATCGTGTCTCATGAGAATTCAATAAAAAGATCTATATTGAAACTAATATGATATAATATGAATATTGATGTTTTTTTTCAATATATTCCTAGGATTATGAAAAGGATTACAAACTAAGGATGACACTTTAACATACATGGAGATTTTTTCTAGTGATTTCCAAATTTTGAGGGGTAGAAAAATAGAAGTAAAGTTCAAAGTTTAGTTCGAATAAAAGTATAGGAATTCAAGATAATATGAGAGAAATAACACTACTATAGGTAAATTCCATAGAGTATAGGTTCATGTCGTGGACTGGTCATGATATGAGTCACATATAAGATGTGGTCTAGTTGATTTGAGCATAAGATGAAAAAGTTTTAGAAGTCATGCATCACGGAAGTGAAGGCACTACACACAGTTTGGATTTGTATGAATGCCACACCATGAATATTGAAGGGATGGGTGAAAATGGTGTTTTTATATGAATATTTTCCTAACCTATAATTTGGAGTTAAAAAATGGGGAAGATGATAAAGGACCCTCTCAGCATGTAATCTATTCCTGGATGTAATCTTCATGGTGAAAGAAACTTGAGAGAAGCTATTTTGGAAAAGGAGAAATGAAAAGAAGATATAATAAGATGGGAAAATAAAATGAGGTTCTTTGACGTGATCTAAATGAACATCATAAGGGATATGAGACTTGGGAGAACTCACCTAATTTAAGAGTGTCACATACCTAACTATATTGAATGGGTTTCATATATGAACTTGAGTGAGCTGAGTTAAGAGTATGAATGTTTCACTATGGGGCCTAGGTGAACTATACATGGGAGAATATGGGGACCTGTAATAATTACATATAGGAAAATAAATGGACTTGTGTGAGATATATCTAGTCCAATTTTGGGTATTAGGGGAATATTTATACTTGGGTGAAGGTGGAACATAGGTGAAAATTGATATGATATTCTAGATCACCAAACATAGAATTTAAGGATGAAATTTTCAATAAAGATTCATTCAGATTTAGAGGTGACCATTAAGTCATTAAATATAGTAATACTTCATCTAAATTATGATAAAATATACTTTTATAGATGTGATTCAAGTAGGATGTGAACTATCCCTAAATTCATTTAAAAGGAATTGATCTAGAAAGATACTAAACATAGATAAAAATTTTAATTCAATAAAACTATTGATGTAAATTGAATAGTGATAAGACTAATAAGACATTATTGTATGATCATTAGACTACCCGTTAGTGTTAAACCATGTAAAAATCATAATTTTGTGTTTTAATTTCTGATTTTTTGATTGTGGTGAATGTATAATACAATCCAATATGTTTAACCACTTTCAATAAATGTTGGTACAAGATCCATCAAAATAAAAGACAAATATTTCACCTTGATTCTGTCTTCCCCTATCAGGTTGTTTTAGGTTTTAACATGTTTTTTCAAATCAATGGTTATAGGAATTAAATCCATCATCAGTAATTCCTTAAGATAGAGAATTTGGTAAATTCTAAATGATTTATTATATTTTATGGAAGAAACTATCATATTTGAAAAAATATTATGATATTATATCATTGATCACTCATTCTATATTTTCTTTATGATTCAATGAACATGATCCAAGTCAGTTATAAAATATGGAATTTCATGAATAAAGGTGATAAGAAACTCAATTATAATAAAGATAAAGGTCAAAGTACTTGATCCAGATATTTCATGAATCATATTTCTATGAAAGTGATGATTTTCAAGAGTACTAAGTCCATTTGGAAAAAACAATCCAATATATATGAAAGTGATAATAAATTGAAGGAGACTAAGGTAAAAGTCCTACTCAATATATTCGATGATTTGAAAATGATTCTAGATGGAGATGCTGATAGTTTCTTCAATAAACTCTCTAAATTTTTTAAATATATTCTAGTAATTGGTAAGTAGATAAAGGATGTTGATATTTTAAAGATGATTTTGAGATAAAACCTAGCTCTATATAATCCTTGATATTCATCTCTTGAGGAGAGGTATTTTTCCTATTTAACTCTAGATTATTTTATACCCATTCATGTTTCTTATTAGATGTGATTTATGAGAGAAGGGACATCAATCCAAAAAATTTAGGAAATTACATTCAAATCTTTGGAGAAATTAAAATTCAATGAAAATGGAAATAGATAAGGGGATCTATATGATAAATTTTTTTCACTTGTGGCTAGAATGTTCAAGAGAGGTAAAAAATTAAATGGAAAGAAACCCTTAAAATAAATTTAATCTAGTAAAGTGGAAAACAATATTGTAAGTTGTTCAAAAATGATGTATTATAAAGAAATATAGAATTCATATAAAAATCTCAAAGTAAATTACCTCTTAGAAAATAATATATGACAATAATTTTATCTGGAAGAAGGTTTCAAATGAACGTATTTGTGGGTAAAGAAAATTATGGTGAAGAACATTATCTAGAGGAAGCTGAAACAAAATTCAAATCCAATAAAAAATATTCCTGGATATAAAATATTGAAAAAATATTCTAGATATGGATGTTATAATGGACTATAAGGTGTTTTCAATATCAAGGTGGAACCTGATGGGACCTATAAAATATTTATGTTTGAAATAAGAAATATTAATGAATTACAGACTTTTTGAAAGAGCCATCTGAATATGTAGATTAGTTTGGTGAGAAAATTTAACAACTATAGATAGAGGTGGGAAATCAGCCACCTAATCAAGGGGATTTAGAATTTGAAGTTGAATTAAAATTAAATATTGAGTAATATGATAAAGTGATTTTGGATGATTGATATGTACTATAGAAGAGAATTGAGAAAATGTGATCTCTTGATGAAAAGGTTGACAATTTTTAAAGAAAATTTTAATCATATGTTAATTATAATGTGATAAATAAGCAACATCAATTTGTAAATTTCTCAAAAATTGAAATATTGGAGAGATCCAAGAGAGGATCAAAAGGTGTTAGAAAAATTATTAATGATCAAAGGCCTAAATACACTGAAAGTGGTGGGATTATCTTATATAAAAATTCATCTAATGTAAGAAAGTTTAAATCATGGAGAAATGGAATATTGAAGGTTGATGATGTGGAAAACAACACTGAGATGAAACAATAATGAAGAATAATATCTCAGACCAATTGAATAACGAGGACTGAGATTAGTCATCAATATTAAAATGATCATCAATATGAAATGAATAAATGAATTGTTAAAAAATAAATAAGGGACATTTTTTATAAAAGTAACCCTACATGAAGATTTAATTTTTTTTCCAGCATGGGTACACCATTTCCTATTATTAATAGGGAAGGAGCTATTTTAGAGGAGAAGATCCCAGAAGTATGAAAATAAAAATAATACCATATCATTCATTTCCTATAAGAAATTATTTCTAGGGTTATTATTTCCAATGATTCAATTTTAGGTACAATGATGTTGATTTGAGATTGGAAAGGGGTAGGCATTATCATCATTGTGGTTAAAGATAGATGAGTATAAAACAAACAAACAGGGTATTTTTGAATATTATATACTCTCTTAATGTAACACTCCAAGATTCCACGGTACATTTCTCTTTGAATAATACAATAACTTGTGTCCTGCGTAACTTTGAGTTCTAACACACCACGACCAATCAAACCACCCATTATGAATAGTAATAATCACTTTTTGAAATTTTATAAATTTTATTTTTCAAAATGGACTTCATTTTTGGATTCATAATATCAAAATTAGCTTAGAATGATTTTACAGTATTTTTTTGAAAACATTAAATTTTTTATGAATAGTGAAAAACACTGTGTTGTTGTTTAAAACCTACTTTTTATTTAAATAATTATTTATTTTATTTAATTTTATTTTAAGTAAAAATAGATACATAATGCCTATATTGGTTCAATGTAATTCATTGGAGTTATTTTATAATAATTTTAGATGTATAAAATTTTATTGAACTTTTTAACGTCTTTTACCCACCTTCTAGGAACGTTATAAAAATTTGAATAAAACATAATTTGAATGCTTCTGTGAATTGAATTTAAAAACATCAGAGAGACACAGTTGATATCAATAAGTAAAATTTGCTTCAATAGGATGAAAATAATTTTTTGTGAATAGTAACTTTTTAATTTTTTTAACACGGTTAAAAGTAAATAGGGTAATTAAAGGTAAAAGTGATATTATAATTACCCTAACACATGTCCTAATTCTTTTAGATAAGTTTATTTTGAAAAAAAAACTTAGGAAAAAAATATGATCTTTTTGTTCCACTTGGATTAAATTAGGACTTTTATTATTATTTTATTTAAAGAAGAGTTAAAAGTGTTAAATTCAACGTTTAATAACTAACACATTTTTAATATAGGGTTATACATAAGATAAATTTGACTATAAATATTCAATAGAAATATAAAAAGATTTCCTACATAATTTTATTTTATTTATAATTTTTCAACATTAAATAATTATATTTATTTATGACACAATGATGATGTAGTAATTACCTTATTATTGAAAGATTAAAATAATTGATATTATAAATATTAATATAATTGTAAATTGAGACATTTGATTTATTCCATGAATTTTATAGATTAATATGACATTTAAGGGTTAATTATACAATCTCTTCATTATTCGAGTTTTTTTATACATTAGTATCTACTGGGACCTCTTTATCGTGCACAACTGTATTCCTTAAAAATGTTTTTCAAAACATTTTTACTATTTCCATGACTATGAGTTAAAGTCATTTATACACTTGTCTGAAATTTAATAAATTTTTTATAAAGGAATCTTTCCGTCATTTTCCAAACACAGTCCTTTACGATCTTTTCGACAAAATTAAGGAAAGAATGTTTTTTTAACTTATACGACGGGTTCGACTATTTTCACCTATTATACAGCCATCAAAGAATACCTTACAAGCTTATAAGAATATTTTCAGAATAAATGTTCTCTTTTATAATTATGTTACATTTAAATTATTTCAAAATAGAAAGAGATATTTCTCTCAAATATTTTTTATTTCATCTATGTCAACATCCTTTGATGGATTTTACACTTTTTTGAAGTTGATTTATTATTGTACATTCTTCTATATTGTATTGAGGGTTTTGTGATATGTTTAACTATGGAGGTGTTATTTTTATACCATTCAGGGTTTTTGGTAAAATTATTAACATTTCGTATGTTAGTTTTAATATAAATGTTTATGTTATGTTTTAACCTTTTCATATGAGGAATGCATTTGAATTTGTATGTAACGGGTGGAGCCCACTATATCTCCTCGATGCATCTGTAGGTCTCATGAGACAAACTAGTGTCTTGGCACAAGGCCTTGACAAAATCTTATTTGTAGCCTTGGCACAAGGCCTTGACTATGTGGTTATGATGTCTGACATTTTTCATTCCATCATTATAAAATTATCTATTGATATTACAAGTGATTATTAGACTAGTAGAATATCCATATGAATAAGTAAATGGAATTATTTGATTTATCTTTTCCATATTATGCTGAATTTTATGTTTAAAATTATTTTGTTTTGGTCTTATATATTTCCTTAAATGTTTATGATTATTTATGATAGTTGCCTCTATATTTTTATCCTTATTGAGAATTTGAGATCACCCATTTCTATGTTCTATTTTTCCCTGGATGCGAAGAAGTATATTAAGATAGTCCTCCAGGAAAAGGATAAGGGATATGAGTGTGTTCAAATGGGACACAATGTTGTTGTTTTTCCATTTCATGATGTAATGTAAAACTTATGTATGTATCTAGAACTTCCAAGGAAACTAAAATAATCAGTCTTTTGAGACTTGATCTCTTGTGATCATTCCATTGTTATGTAATAATGCACCGAATCTAGGTAACTAGTGCCAGGACGTTACATTTGGTATCATAGGAAGTTTATTACAAACCTTTGAAGCTATATTTAGAAAAACTATGATTGAAGAGCATTACCCTAAGTTAGAATTTCATGATTAGTATAGAAGAATTTAAAAATATTTTGGTAATGCAGAGATTTTGTGTATTTTCCAAGAAATACATCCCTGTCTGGAAACAATTATTTAGAGGAATCATTGTCACAATTGTACCTTGGAGTGAAAAATCTAACAAGGAGTTTCGAGCTTGACCTGGGGTATCCTGGTACATGACAGTGGGCCTTGCTGCACTTTTGGTTACAACATTCCCGGGGTATATGCTTAGGATAATTGACATTTTCTTAGAAAACCATTAATGAAGGATTTATGAGTAAATAACTTTTCAAAGAAATCATTTTTTATGATTATGGATTATATGCATCAACTGTTAAATTTATGTTAGGTATTTATTTGTTTGGAATTATGTATTGTGATTCATAAACTAATATAATGTATGCCATTGTTTAGAAATGGCACCTAGTAGAAGGAATGGAAACTGTAGAAAACACATAGTCCATTTGGGTATTTCCCTCCTACTAAAGATAATTATAGTGGAGTTGGAGATGAAAACGGTGATGAACAACTTATAACCACACTAGGACAACTCACAAAGGTTATGAAAAATAACCTTACCCGTATAGAGAACCCTGATCTATAACACGGAGGATCAATGTTAGACTGCTTTATGAAGAAACAACCACCTACATTCAATGGGACTAAAAATATATTTGTAGTTGAGAAATGGATAAGTTCCTAAGAGAAAATATTTCATGATTTGGGGAGTAGCAAAATGGAAAAACTTTTCATGGAATTTTATCACCTCATGGGAGATGCAGATCAATGGTGGTCAATAATTCAAAAAATAAAGGAGGATGAAGAAGTATCCAATATGGAATGGATGGGGTTTAAACATATTTTCTTAGAAAAATAATTTCCTCGCGAACATCGAGCCGATATGGAAATAAAATTTCTAAGTCTGAGGAAAAAGGGGGATGATAATGTCACTAAGTATGAGTCTAACTTTACAAGCTTAGCATGGCATGAAACATATTATATACATAACCTAATGAGTAATATTGATAGATTCTTTGATATGTTAAAACCATTTCTCTATCAAGCATTAGTCTCACAATCCTTCTCAACATATGATGATATTGTCTCATGTGCAATTAATATAGAAAAGAAATTCTTTAAGTCTTATGACTTTAAAGAAAAGAAAGAGAAGAAGAGATCTGTTGAACACTCTAGAAATGGAAATAAGGGGATGAAGGGAAAATCTGAATTTCTATCCTGCAGTAAATGTGGGAAGAAACACCCTGGTACATGCATGAAGGGAATGAGAGTCTGTTATAAGTGTGGAGAAAAATACCACTAATCTTGTGATTTCAAGGGAAATAAAGAGGCTATCAATGTTGAATGATACAATTGTAGAGAAATGGGTTATTATAAAAATTAAGGTCCTAAGTTCCAAGGAAACTTACCATAGAAAAGTCTAAGGTAGAAAGGGAATGCTTATGAGATCACTACTACTGATGTTGAAGCTTCGAATGATGTGGTGGCAGGTAATTTAATGGTTTCCTCAAGTTAACCAATGCTTTATTTGATTCCGGATCGTCACACTATTTCATATCTTTCCAGTTTTCTATGAAAATTATATATTTCTAATTTGATTTAATAAGGGAGTTTTCAGTCAAAACTCTTAAGGGAAGTTTCATTGCAACAATGTTTTGTGAATCAGTTCCCATTTGGTCATATAAATGTTATTTATCTTCTTATCTCATCATCATACCCATGATTGAATTTGATATAATCCCCAATATGGATTGGCTTTTAGACCATGATGAAAAAATTTATTTTAAGAAAAAGGAGTTTACAATTTTTTATGATGATAAGGATTACCTTATCTTTATATTAGAAAATTCATCATTTGATTCTTATCTAGTTCCACCCCAAGTAGATCTACTAAATTTAATTATTGGGGAGGAAGAGAGTGAAATAACTATGGGTGAGGAAAGTAATGCTCAAATATAGTATATACCTATTGTTGAAGAATGTGTTGATGTGTTTCCAGAGGATTTACCTGGACATCCTCCAGAATGAGAAATTGTGTATTCCATTGATTTAATTCTTGGTTCAAGGCCCATATCGAAGACCCCTTATAGAATGGCCACTATTTAATTAGTGTAACTAAATAAATAAGTAGAAGAATTTAGTAATAAAGGATTTATTCACCCTAGTGTTTTTCTCCATGGGGAGCCCCTATTCTTTTTGTTAAGAAGAAAGACAAATCTATGAGGTTGTGCATTGATTATACAGAGATTAATGCTATAAAAATAAAGAACAAGTATCTCATACCTTCCATTGATGATTTATTCGATCAACTTCATGAAGATAAATATTTTTCAATGACTGAACTTTGATCTGGATATCATCATTTGGGTGTGAATAAAGAAGTCATCTCGAAGACATCATTTTGTAGTAATTATGGGAATTATGAGATTACAGTAATGCCTTTTGGAATAACTAATTCACCCTCTATCTTCATGGATCTAATGAATAGAGTTTTTAAGGAATATCTTGAGTAATTTGTAGTGGTATTTATTGATTATATCTTGATATACTCAAAAATAGATTAAGATCATGAAAATCACTTTTGCACCATTCTGAAAACCCTAAAAAGAAATGAATTATATGGAAAGTTTAGCAAGTGTGAATTCTGGCTTCAAGAAATTTATTTTCTTGGCTATATTGTCTCTAAGTATAAAATCTATATCAATACTTCAAATATCAAGGTAATCCAAGAATGGCCAGCACTGACTATTATAACTGAGGTACATAGTTTTATTGGTTTAGCAGGTTATTATCGTTATTTCGTCCAGAATTTTTCCAGATTGGCTAACCCATTAACTAAGCTCACAAGTAAAGGTGTTAAATTTGTTTGGACAAAAGTGTGTAAATAATTTTTTGAATAACTAAATAGAATATTATTCAACGATCCTATCTTGACCCTATCATCAAGGAATGATGGGTTTGTTATTTATAGTGATGCTTCAAAGGAATGACTTGGTTGTTTCCTTATACAGAATGATACGGTTATTATCTATGCATCACGACAACTAAAAATTCATAAAAAAAACTATCATACTCATGATCTTGAGTTAGAATCTGTAATATTTTCTTTAAAGATATGGTTACACTATCTCTATGGTGAAAAATGTGAGATATATACTGATCAGAAGAGTTTAAAGAATATTTTCTCACAGAAAGAACTCAACATGAGGCAAAGACAATGGATTTAACTACTCAAGGATTATTATTGAACTATACACTACCACATAGGGGAGGCAATTAAGGTGTAAGATGCTTTGAGTATAAAGGATCATGAAGTTCTAAACAAGATGAGTGTTGAAAGGGATCCTATGTTCATGGATCTAGTAAAGATGGATATAAGAATAATAATGGAAGGTGAAACATCGATACTTTTTTCAAATGGTTTCTATACCATATTTACATGAAAGGAAAAAATGTTCTCAGACTGATGAAGATGATTTTTAAAATAAAATTAAAGCTATGAACGTTGGGATATTGATAGACTTCGTATATGAAGATCGGATTTTGAAATTTGGGAAGAGAATTTGTGTTCCTGACATACTTGATCTAAAAAGGGAATTGTTGGATGATGCTCATAGATCCTATTTATATGTACACCCTGGTAGCACTATGATTTATAGAGATTTGAAGGAACATTTTTGGTGGGACAACATAAAGAAGGATATTACTGAATATGTGTCAATATGTATGGTTTTTCAGTAGGTTAAGGATGAGAGACAACATCGTAGAAAATTCATAAAACCTCTTCCCATACCTGAGTGGAAATGGGATTATATTATGATGTACTTTACATGGATCTATAAAATAATCCAAGAAGGAATGATACAATATAGTCCATCATTTATCGTTTTACCAATTCAGCGCATTTTCATGCTATAAGAGATTATTTACCACTTGAACGTTTAGCAATACTATATATTAATGAAGTTTCAAGACTTCATGGAGTACCCCAATCAATAGTTTCTGATCGTGATCCCCATTTTATGTTACGATTCTTGAAAAGTCTTTAGAAGGCCCTAGATACTGAACTTCATTTGAGCACTGTCTACCACCCTCAAACAGATGGAAAATCATAACAGACTATTCAAACTTTATAAGACATGTTGAGATATTTCTCAATTGACATTCAAGGTACATGGGATCATTATATACCTCTATTATAATTTTCCTATAATAATAGCTTCCATTAAAGTATTCAGATGGAACCATATAAAGCATTTTATGGAAAGAGATGTCGCACACCAACTTTTTGCAATGATGTTGGTGAAAGAAAACTCATAGGCCCAGAACTTGTTGAGGAAACAATGGAAAAGGTAAATATTATCCAAACCCACATCAAAGCAGCTCAATATAGGAAAAATAGGTATGCTGATAATCAAAGGAAGGATTTGGAATTTAAAGTAAGAGATCATGTTTTCTTGAAGTTATCTCTATGGAAGGGTGTTATACGATTTGGTAAGAATGGTAAATTAAGTCTCAGGTACATTGGACCTTTCGAAATTATAGAATGAATTGGAGTTTTAGCTCACCGTTTGGAAATGATTCCATGTATCTCCAAAGTTCATGATGTGTATTGTGTATCACTATTGAGAAAATACATGCTTGAACCAACTCATATACTCACCTATGAAGAAATAGAACTGGAACCCAACCTGTCTTATTGTCAAGAGCCTGTCAAGATTATTGATACCAGAGAACATGTATTGAGAATATGGATGACTCATCTGGTAAATGTTCTTTGGAGAAACCATAAAATGGAAGTGGAAACCTGGGAACCAAAGGAACTTATGATGAAGAACCACCTGAATCTTTTTATGCAGTAATATTATAGAAAATTTTAGGATGAAATTATTTGAAGGAGGGAATAATGTAACACCTTGAAATTCCACGGTATGTTTCTCTTTGAATAATACAATAAATTGCTCTGTACGCAACATCGAGTTCTAGCACACCATGACCAATAAAAATAGCGGTTATGAAAAGTAATACCCACTTTTTGAAATTTTATAAATTTTTATTTTTTAAAATTGACTTCATTTTTGGATTTAAAATATCAAAATTAGCTTTGGGTGATTTTTTGGTATTTTTCTGAAAACTTTCAATTTTTGATGAATAGTGAAAAACACTGTGTTATTGTTTAAAACCTACATTTTATTTAAAAAAATTATTTATTTTATTTAAATTTGTTTTAAGTCAAAATAGATACTTAATACCTATATTAGTTCAATGTAATTTATTGGAGTTATTTCATAATAATATTACATGTATAAAATACTATTGAACTTTTTAATGTCTTTTACCCACCTTATAGAAATGTTATCAAATTTGTATAAAACATAATTTTAGAAATTTTGTGAATTGAATTTCAAAAATATGAGAGACACGGATGATATTAGTAAGTAAAATGTGGTTCAATAGGATGAAACTAGTTTTTAGTGAATAGTAACTTTTCAATTTTTTATACCACCGTTAAAAGTAAATAGGGTAATTAAAAGTAAATTGATATTATAATTACCCCAACACATGTCCTAATTCTATTGGATAAGTTTATTTTGAAAAAGACCAAAATTAGGAATAAAATGTGATCCTTTTGGTCCACTTGGATTAGAATAGGACATTTATTATTTTTTTATTTAAAGGAGAGTTAAAAGTGTAAAATTCAATGTTTAATAACTAAAAAAATTTAATATAGGGATATACAGAAAGTAAATTAGACTATAAATATTCATTACAAAGATAAAAAAATTTCCTATATAATGGTATTTTTTGTATAATTTTTATACATTAAATAATTAAATTTATTTATGACGCAATGATGATGCACTAATTGCCTTATTATTGAAAGATTAAAATAATTGATATTATAAATATTAATAGAATTGTAAATTGAGACTTTTGATACATTCCAAAAAATTTCTAGGTTTATAGGACATGTAAGGGTTAATTCTAAAATTTCTCCATTATCCGAGGTTTTTTATACGTGAGTATCTACTGGGACTTCTTTATCATCCACATTCGTGTTTCTTAAAAATGTATTTCAAAACATTTTTACTATTTCCTAGACTATTGGTTAAATTCATTTATACCATTTTCTGACTTTTTATAAAATGTTTATAAATTAATCTTTCTGTCATTTTCCAAACAAGTTCCTTTACAAAATTTTCGATAAAATTATGGAAAGATGTTTTTTTAACTTATACGGCAGGTGTGACTATTTTCCACTGTTATAACACCTTAAAAGATTCCCTTACAATCTTATAAGAATATTTTAAAAATAAATGTTTTCTTTTATAATTATTTTAATTTTAAATTATTTCAAAATATAAATAGATATTTCTCTCAAATATTTTTTATGTCATCTATGTCAACATCCTTTGATGGATTTTACACTTGTTTGAAGTTGATTAATTATGATAAAACCTTCCATATTTTATTGAAGGTATTGTGATATTTTTTTACTGTGGATGTGTTATTTTTATACAATTCATGGTTAATGGATAAAGTATTAACATTTCATATTATATTTTTAATAAGAATTTTTATGTTATGTTTTAACCTTTTCCTATGAGGAATTCATTGGACTTATTAAGTAACGTGTGGAGCCTGCTATAGCTCCTCGATGCATCGGTAGGTCTCATGAGACAAACTAGTGTCTTGGAACCAGACCTTGACAAAATCTTATTTTTAGTCTTGGAATGAGGCCTTGAATATGTGGTTACGATGTATAACATTATGCATTCCATCATTATGAAATTAACTATTGATATTACATGCGATTATTCGATTATTAGAATATCCATGTGAATATGTAAATGGAGTTATTTGACTTGTATTTTCCATATTATGCTGAATTTTATGTTTAAAATTATTTTGTATTATTCTTATACATTGTCTTAAATGTTTATTCTTATTTATGATAGTTTCCTCTATATTTTTATCCTTAATGAGCATCTGAACTCACCCCTTTATATGTTTTATTTTTCCCAGAATGCGAAGAAGTATATGATGATTAACCTACAGGAATAGGCTAAGGGATATGATTGTATTCAAAGGGGATGCAATTTTTTTGTTTTTTCATTTCATTATGTAATTTAATACTTATGTATGTATCTAGCACTTCTATGGATACTAAACTGGTCGGTCTTTCGAGACTTGATCTCTTGTGATCATACCAGTGTTATGTAAAAAGGCATCGACTCTGGGTAACTAGGGTTGGGGTGTTACACTTAAAAAGGAATAATATGAGTATTAATACACTAATAATACTAAAAAATAATATTCAGGACCACCATATACCATAACCAATCTTGGAATCTCATGTAATGAAAATAAGAGGGAGAAGGTCAATCTAGATGAAATTGGACTCAAAGCTATAAAGAATAGTAACTCCTGGATACTTGATAGTGAGTTCTCATCATATTTGATAGGAAATGAAAATATTATTTAAAATATAATGGTAATAGATAATGGAAGCTATTATGGGACATTTAATATTTAATGGAGTGGCAGTACTTGTCCTGTAGGCATTGAGATAAAGATTACAAATATCCTCTTTGTGGATGGAAAATGTCACAACCTCTTAAGACTTATTCAACTACAAAACTTTGTTCTTGAGGTTAAATTTAATAATAAGGGGTGTTTTATGAAAAGAAAAGATGGTAATTATCTTAATAGAGTAATAAGGACAAATTAAAATCATTATTGGGTAGACAATCATGAAAACACATGTCATATTTGCATGAGTGAATAAAATAACTTATGGAACTAAAACGTTGGATACATTCACCAAAATATCATGGAAAATATATCCAAGATAAAATTTGTAGTAGAATTTACAAAACAAAATCAATAAATTAAAATTACATTTGATTCATGAATTTGAGAAAAAATGGTATGAAATTCTTATTGTCTAAAAAAAGGGAATCAAATATTCTTGATATGGTCCAAATAGATGTGTTGGTCCAATGAATGTATGTAGAAAATATGAGGAAATATATTTTATTCTATTAATTGATGAATATTTCATAATATAGTGTTCTATGTTAATTCTATTGAGTTAGTTTTGTAGTAATTAATCTATCCATTGGATGACTTCAAAATATGGTAAAAGGACCTCTTTCAAGGTTATTACAGCAGGAAATAACCTATTGGTTTATGTAGTTCTCATAGATATCCTATAGAATATGGAAGAACCACCATTACTTTGGGATTCCCACAAACTACACGGTGGAGCCTAACAGGTATCTGATGGGAATAGACATAGTTGGTGCAGCTCCTGGTAGTCCATCAGCTACCCGATTAAATCAACCAGGTATCTAGTGGCATCGGTACAACTACTTCATAGAGGGATTTAATGTGGTCAAACAACATTTTTTTTGTAATTTAATTCCTTGGCTCGATTCATTGGACCTCAACACCCTATGTAGGCTATACCAGGATTCATGGAACTTCATAAAATTATAGTGTGATTCAAAAAAATCTGTTTGATATTCAATGAATTCATTATATATGAAGAGATTCAAAGTTTCATCTTCCTCCACATCGTTTACAAAGGAGAATCAATTCTTTCATATGAGGATATCAAGACATTGAATTAATAAGGGCATGATCTTCAATGACATTATTTTAATTTTGAATGATATTATTGTTCAATATTTTAATCACCTTTCTCTATCCTCTTATTGAGTCGTTAGTAAAACCCCATGACTCTTTCTTTTTATCCTTCTATCTCCCCATATATATCTTGATCGATTTATTCAATAGAGAGTGATGATCTTGCAATGAAAAGGGATTGTAATTCATAAAATCAATTATTTCTCTTATTCTTATATTTATATTTTTCATGGTTTTCTGTTTAAAACAAGGGATTTTGGTTCTTAGTTCTCAATTCAAAATAAGGAATTGAGGTTCTTATTATTCTATTAAGATAAATCATTTTTGAGTTTCTTGGTTTCTATTAAAACCAAGTGTTTTTTATTTATTGGTTCAAGTTAAAACCAAGGGGTTTTTATATTGAACCTCATCGTCATTATCATGGGGATGAGACATAGGGGTACCAGATAGTACAATTTCAAAACATATTTGAAAATTATCCCACATTTAATTAATTGTTACATTTTTATTTCTGTAATATTTTCTCTTAGTTTCCTTGTAATATTTTCCATTACACATTAATTTAATTATATCGATTTCATTCTTTAAATCATCATATATTTTAAAGTGTCGATTTATTTATTCTCATTATGTTTTTAAAAAGGAAAATTTAACAACCCAGGTACTTATAAAATAATTTATTTTCATTCTAGAATTAAACAGTAAAATTACTTATAAATGTATAATTAAATAAGTGGTATTTATAGAAATTAACGATTTAATACTAATGAAATAGTAACTTGACCTTAGGAATAGTAACATGACCATTAATATTAGTAATCTAGAAAATACAATAGAAACCTCACCTAAGAGAGTTTAAATAATGTTTATGTATCTTATAAGTGTAATCATGAAATATCTATATCATGTAATAAGTAAATAAATATTTTGGAAATGATCAATAAAGTGATGGATTTTATGTGAGTCATAAATACTTACTTACAATTTTATAATTAATATAATGATTTAAAAGAAAATATAATTTCATAAAATATATTCATAAATTATTATTTTTTTTTCTTATTATTTTAAAATAATTTTATGATACTTTAATTACTATTTCGAAGTGTTAAAAAATCAGTTATAGTTTTAAAATTGGATTTTCTCAAATAAATTATGATTTTAATTAAAAATTAAATTTATCATATTTATAAATTTATTTTCAAAATATGGTGTACAATTTTGGTTTCTACATGTTTTCAAATTATTAGGGTGAATTTTTGGGATTTTTCTGAAATACATGAAATTTTTTCTAAATAGTGGAATATGGCAATTTACGATATACACTATATGTGTGACTTATTGAGTCATAGATGATGTAAGGATAAAGTAAGACCAAAATATCTCAATATCATTAATTATTTTAATATATTTGATGATAATTATAGAACTATTCATATTCTTGAGCCAAATTAATAAACTAATGAATATAATAATGATAAAACACCTCTCTTCTCCACTAGAAATACCTCCCTTCATGACCTCTTCCCCTAACACCTCAAAGAGTTATATATTGCTAAATTTATTCCCAAATACCTTTTCAAGACTCTTCCCTAATTATATTATCTTTTATTTTCACCAAATTTCCAAAACCAAGGGCCTTAAGAAGTTACTCAAGGAGGATAATTCAAGAGGTAAAAATCCCCTTTCATTTTCATTTATTTTCTTTAGAATTATTTTCATTCTCATATAATATCTTAAAATACCTTTATTAAAGAGGAATTAAAACTCTATTATCTTATATATACTTTAATTGTATCATTTTTATTGAAAAATGTTTCATTATACTTATTCTCCTCTCCCTTTTATTCTAAAAATATAAAATATCATCAGTGATGTGTGGATTTACTGACATTGTGGACAAGTGTTTTAAATTTCCACTATCTATTTCAAGGATGGTAATAAAACCATTAATATGGTTAAATAATATTTTATTATAAATATAATATGTAATATTATGTTCTTTAACCAGTGTTTATTCATAATTTTAATTAATAAAACAAAAGTGGTTTGTAATGATCAAAATTCACCAAAATAAACTAGCGTTCATCACTAATGTTTTATCTAACGATTCATAATATTAACATTTAACCAAAATGATATATAATACCATTAAATATTATTTATTTTTACTAATATCATTTAATTTTATTCCTATATTTTTTATCCCTTCCAATAAACAAATCCATAATAAACCAACCATGGAAACTGTAAAATAAATGTACATGAAATAATGAAAATAACAAAATATTATTAATAAATGGGTGGAAATATGTTATGATAATATCATATAAATAATTATAAATATTAATATGGTTCTTTAATGTATTAATAAGATTCTTCAAATCATTATATATGAGGTTTCAATAGATTAGATGTAAGATAAACCCGGGTTAATGGAATTCATAACCCAATTTCTATTCTTTAGGTTAACCTTCTACATTATTTTTATGTGGTACTAATATTATTTGTGAAAGTAATTTTTATTATAGTATGTTTTATTTTGTGTAATTATATTTTATATACATATTTAATTATTTTTACTAGTTCCTAGTTCAAATATATGATATTTGTAACAGGCTTCTCTTTAAAAATCATCTTTTAATTTATTTTATATTTTAAAAAAGTGAATGATTTATATGATGTAAATATTCATTTTTTATGATTATTTTATAGGTCCTGGGAATTTTTTATGATTAATTTTGGGACTTATATCTCCCTACAATTAATTGGGTGTGTTTATGTTGGAGGTTGACTATTTGGTTACTCCAAGTGTAATTGTGGTGATTAAACCATAAGGTAGCCGCGAGGGTTATATTGTAATGTAGTTTTGTGGGTTGCATTTTAAGGTAGATATGATGGTTAAAAATAATATAATAGAAATTATGGATTCAATATTAAGTAATTGATTCCCCAAGTTTCCATTATGTTATTATTTTTTTCTAGGTTTTATGGGGATCTCAGGTTTTCACAAAGTAAATATATTATTCTTATTGGATGAGAATTATGTATTTGTGAAAATGATTTCAAATGATTATAAGTATTCACGTACTAATAGTTTTTATCTTTCTTTTTATATCCATTACTAAGATTTTTATTCTCATCCAATGTTTTAAAATGTTTTTCAGAGGTTTTAAGGATGGGTTACAGAAGAGGAGAATACAAGATGAATGTTGTGAAGAATTTTCATGAAATAGATTTCATGTTTTTTATTAAAAAATTTTAAATTATGAAAAATGGAAATTTGTTTAGTAGTATTCAATCTTTATTCTTATGGGTTGATATGTATGAATTCTATATTAAATTTATAAAAATCTAAACTGAAAGATTTTTTCAAATTTAAAGAAGTAAATTCAAAAGAAATATACTAGATTCTATCATGCATAAGGCTAAGTCCTTATAGTTAGAATCAGAGAATGATTTATATAAATTTAGGGGTTAAGATGATGTCAATAACATAAATTATTTTATCTTATTTTTATGTTAAAATGATATATTATTTAAAGATTACCATTTTGATTCATCTAATAAATTTCTATTCAGAATTTTTTTTCCCTATAATAAATAGGAGAGATGAAGTAGAAAGTCATCGAGAGGATGATTTCTTTCTGAATCCACAACTTGGAGTGGTGGGAATTGGAATCGAATAGTTTTTTATAGCAATAGATTAGTTTTCTAAGGCTATAAATGGTGGTCGAATCAATGCAAGAGAACAACTAGAACTACCACAAAGGAACATGACGATGGTGGAACATTTTATGAGGAAACGCCCTCATGATTTTAGTGGATATTCTAACCCAGTGGTGGATAAAAGATGGATTAAATCCCTTGAAAATATATTCTATTCTATGGGGTGTTTAGATAATCAAAATGTTAGTTTTTCTATTTACTATTTTGAAGGTGAATCTGACTGGTGGTGTTCAATGGTCAAGACTATCAGGGATAGTGATGAGATTGATTCCAGGGAATGAAATGAATTTAAAAATCATTTCCTTAAAAAAAATTTCCTTAGGTGGTTCGACATAGGATTGAGTATTAATTCCATGAATTGAAACAAAAGAAAGAGGATTTAGATTTTGTTTATGAAGAAAACATCACCTGATTCGTAGGGTACACTCCAAATCATATTTCAGATCTAGATATAAAAATCAACCATTTTTACTCAAGATTTATGCCAACATATCAAAGGGAATTGTCTTAACAGGAATTCAAATGTTTTGAGAAACATGTCTAAATTGCTGAGAGGGTAGAAATGAAGTTTTCTAATGATCATCTATACTTCGACAAAAATTATAAGAAGAACTATAGATGAAAAGAGATGAGAAAGAATCAATCATAGAAATATAAAGGTAAGAATGCTCAGTTTGCAGTTTGTGAAAATTGTGGAAAAAACCACCATGGGGAATTCCATTACAAAACTAGGAAGTGTTCTTGATGTGGAGAGTTTAGAAATATGGCCTGAGAATGTAATGAAAATTATATTAAGATTAATTCTTATAAGAAAACTATAAAGTGTTTTAAATGTGGTGAGATAGGTCATTATGAAAATACCTTCCCCAAAAAAGATCTGAATGATGGAAAGAAACCAGATTATAAGTAAAAAGAAGCCATGAGATCCTTTGTGACTATGTTAGCTAATGCCAGGCCATCCAATAAAGTTCTATCATGTACTTCATATTTTTACTAATATTTTTCTAATGTCTTTTTTTATATGGGGTCTACAAATTCCTTTATTTTTGATAAATTTTCTGGTAAATTGAAAATTTCACCTCAATAAATGAGAATAAAAATTATGGTTAAAACAATAGGGGGAAATATTACAAAAAATGAATTATAAGAATCTTAATATTTTTTCTATGGAAATAAATTACCTAAAAACCTTGTATTTTTCAACTTAGTAGAGTTTGATGTCATTATGGGTATGGTTTGACTTTTTTTTATCATTATATGATTGATTGCAGAGATAATGAAGTTATTTTTAAGAAAGAGTTTTAGTTCGTATACCAGAATGAACTCATACAATTGGAAACATATCAAGAAGCTAAGAAACTATTAAAAGATAGAAATGAAAGTTATCATACTTGTATTTTTAAAAGAAGATAAATTTTATGATTAATGATGTGATAATGTTAAATGAATACCTGGATTTTATTCCTCATGAGTTTCCCAGTTTTATACCCGATCAGGAAGTTGATTTTAATATTGAATTGGTTCCTAATGCAAAGCTAATTTCAAAACCACCTTATCAAATGGATCAATTGGAACTTATTGAATTGAAAATCAGTTTTTAGAAGTTTCTTGACAAAATCTTCATTATTCCAAGCACTTTACCATGGGGTGATCCAATTTTGTTCATTAAAAATAAATATGTTTCCATGAGACTTTGAATTGATTATTGATCTTTGAATAACATTATTATTAACAATAAGTATCCTTTACCTCATATAAATGATGTTTTTATCAAATCTAGGTAGCTCATTATTTTTCAAAGATTTAATTGAGATCTATATACCATCAGCTGAAGGTGAAGGGATATGGAATCCTAAAAATTACTTTTATTACTAGATATGGGCATTATGAGTTTTTTGTTATTCTATTTGGTTTGAAAAATTCCCCTTTTTTATTCATGGATCTTATGAATAGAATATTCCATGAATATTTTGTTATGTTTGTTATTATTTTTATTGATTATATTCGGGTATTTTAAAAAATTTATGGGGATCATGAAAAACATTAAAGGATTTTCTTGAAAACTCTCAATGAAAATAAGTAATATGGAAAATTTAGAAAATGAGATTTTTGGTTGCAACAGATTTATTTTCTTGGGTACATTACAAATAAGGATTTAATAATAGTAGATAAAATAAAAAAAAGTGGTTGATGAATGGAAAAAACCTAAAAATGTTATAGAGATTCATAGTTTTCTTGGATTAGCAGGTTATTACTGACTATTTATTAAAAACTTTTCAGTCTTATCTAGCTTACTAACTATGTTAACACATAAGGGGTTAAATTTATTTAGATATAATAATGCGATGTTTATTTTCAAGAACTAAATAAGAGATTGGTTAATGATCCATCTTTGTCCCTACCTTCCATAAATGGTGAATTTTTCATTTACGGTAATTCTTCATTGAAGGTAATTGGTTGTGTTCTGATGCATAATGATAAGTTAATTGCTTGTGCATCAAGAAAACTAAAACCACACGAGTTGAATTATCTTACACATGATTTGGAATTAAAATTTTCAGTTTTCTATTTAATAATTTAGAGGCATCATTTATACAGAACCAAATTTGAAATATATACTAACCATAAAAGTCTGAAGTATATATTTAATCATAAGGAATTGAACATGAGTCTGAGAAAATGGATTCAACTAAGAAAGGATTATAATTACAAAATCAATTACCATCCTAGAAAAGAAAACAAAGTGTTATATTCCTTGAGTCAAAAACATCATGCCTCACAAGCCATGTTATATTTGTAACAAGACCCCTTAATTAATGATTTGATGAAAATTTTCTTGGAAGTTGTTGGTGAAGGAAATTCCACTATTTTTTTCAGGTTTCAGTGAATTAATCTCCATTATATAGAATTGAGAAAGTATAGAAGGAAGATCATGAGTTATAGAAAAACATATAGTTGGTTAAAAGGGGTAAATTCTCATAATATAACATTGTTAAAGATTAT
Organism: Viscum album; assembly: GCA_963277665.1. Taxonomy (NCBI): domain Eukaryota; kingdom Viridiplantae; phylum Streptophyta; class Magnoliopsida; order Santalales; family Viscaceae; genus Viscum; species Viscum album. The sequence goes on from OY728158.1 coordinate 1,671,943,142, forward strand.
GTTTTAACATTTGGAAAGATATTATGTGTGCCTTGTGATTCCCAAATGGGGAAATACTTTTTTTTGAAGCTTATAGTTCTCCATTTTCAGTTCTTCCTAGTAGTACTAAGATTCACATAGACCTTCGGGAGTACTATTAGAAAGATGGAATGAAAAGAGATATTGAATATTTTACCATGATATTTTTGACAAGTTAATATGTTAAAGTAGAGTGACAACTACCAAAGGGGATACATAATCCTTTTCTAGTTCTAGTTTCGAAATGGAGAAATATATCTACATACTTCATGGTATAACTTCCAAATACTTCTTGAGGTAATAATTTGATTTTGTTTATTGTTGATCATCTGACTAAATCTGCACATTTTTTTCCTATTCGATATACTATGTAATTGGATCTTCTTTCTCAAATATACCTCAAATAGATTTTCAGGTTACTTGGAGTTACTTTTTCCATTTTATCTAATTGTGATCCAAGGTTCACTTCTAACTTTTGGAAAGGCCTTGAGAAGTCTTTGGGAATACTATTAAATTTCAACATTGCTTTTCATCGTCAATTTGATGGACATACCAAGTGAAAAATTCAGAACTTGGAGGACATTCTTAAATATTGTTCAATGGATTACTAGGGAAGTTGAGATCAATATATTTATTTAGTTGAGTTTTCTTATAATAACATTTTTCATCACACTATATACATGATACATTTTTAGGAATTATATGAAATGTGGTGTCAAACTCTAATATTTTGGGATGAATTCAGGGAAAGGAAGTTGATGGGACTAAAATTAGTAGAGAAAGTGGCTGAGAAAGTGAAGATGGTATAGAAACACATGAGTAAAACTCGTAATAGGAAGACAAGTTATGAATAGAATATAAAGAAAGAATATTCTTTTGAGGTAGGTGATCATGATTTTCTTAAAAAATCACTACAGAAAAGTGTTATGCATTTTGGTAAGAAAGTAAAGCTAAGTAAACAGTACGTTAGACCTTATAAAATCTTATAGGAAGTTGGACTAGTCACCTACCGAGTAGATTTTCCTACGATTTTATCATAGCTACCCAATGTTTTTCATATTTCAATGTTAACATAGTATATGTCATATCCATCTTGTGTTTTGAGACCCGAAGTAGTTCTGTTGGAAAATAACCCTTCTTATGTGGAAAACACATTTCATATTCTTGATCATAGAGAGAAATTATTGTAGAAAAAATTAATCCACCAGGTTATGGTTTTGTGGTGAAACTATATGGTTGAAGAACCAACATGGGAATCTGAAAATTCTATGAGTGAATGGTATCCTCACTTGTTTAATAAATAAATAAAAAATTGTAAGGATGTAATTTCCAAAATGTTATGATAATGTAACAACCCAAGTATATAGAAAATAATATCTTATCATTTCTTAATTAAATATTCAATTTATTTATAAATGTAAAATGAAATTAGTGGTATTTATAGAAGTTAAGGAATTTATAATAATGGAATAGTAACATGACCTTAGAAATAATAACCTGGCCATTAGGAATAGTAATCTATCCAATAAAATAGTAACCTCACATATGAGAGTATAAATAAAATTTATGTATCTTATAAGTGTAATCATGATATATTTATATCATCGAATAACTAAATAAATGTTTTGGATATGATAAATTAAGTGTTGGTGTTTTTTGTAAGTCATAAATATTTAATTACAATTTTATAATTAATATAATTATTTAAAATAAAATATATTTTAGAAAAACAGATTCACAAATTAATTTTTTTTCTTATGATTATAAGATAACTTAGCGAGACTATAATTTGTTTTTAAAAGTGTTATAAAATCAGTTATACTTTTAAAACGGTTATTTTTCGAATAAATATTTCCTTTAATTAAAAATTAAATTTATCATATTTAGAAAATTATTTTAAAAAATGGGTTTCAATTTTTAATTCTTCGTTTTGAAAAATGGTTATGGTTATGTTTTTATATTTTTCTGAAATACTTGAATTTTTTGTGAATAGTGAAATATGATAATTTACTATATAAATTAAATACATGATTTATTGAGTCATAGATGATTTATGGCTGATTTAAGAAAAAAATATTGAAACTTCCTTCATTATTTTAATATATTTGATTATTATTCTCAAACAATTCATAGTCTTGAGCCAAATTAATAAACTAATTAATATAATAATGAGAAAACTCCCCTCTCCCCCACTATAAATACCTCCCATCACCACCTCTTCCCCTCACATATAAAATTCTTATAGATTGATTAATTTAATAAATATATTTTCCAAAGTCTCTTCTACACATCCAAAACCTTCTGATATCACCAAAATTCCAAAACCAAGGGCCTAAACAAGGTTCTCAAGGAAGAGAATTGAAGAGGTAAAAATACTCTATCATTTTCTTTTCTTTTATTTTAAATTCATTTTATTTTCTTATACTCTCTTAACATAACATTATCCATGAGGAATTAAAAATATATTATATTATATATATTGGAATTTTATCATGTTTATGAAAAATTCACCCTCATACATCTTCTCCTGTACCTTTTATTCTAAAAAACATCGTCTGTGATGTGTCAATTTACCGTCATCGTAGACGATGTGTTTTCAATTTACACTACCACATTAAAGTATTTACATAAAAAAATTATTATGGTTAGATCATATTTTATTATACATATTTTATGTTCTATTATGTTCTATAACTAGTCCTGATTCGTAATATTAATTAATAAATCAAGTGGTTCCTAATGATCAAAATTCACCAAAATAAACTAACGTTCATCACTAATGTTTTATCTAACGATTCATACTAATAACATATAAAATGATATATAATATCATTTAATATTATGTAAGTTCATTCATATCATGTAATTTGAATTCTGGAGTTTTTTTCCCTTCTGAAAAAAAATCAATAATAAACCTACCCTGGAAACCATGAAATAAATGAACAAAAAACAATGAAAATAAAAAAATATTATTAATAAATGGGTGGAAATATATTATGATAATATCATATAAGTAATTATAAATATTAATATGGTTCTATAATATATTAATAACCCTCATGAAACCATTTTACATAAGTTTTGAACATGTTTAAAGTAAGATGAACCCGAGGTAAGGGAATTCATAACCCAATTTCCATTCTTTGGGTTAATATTATGCTTTATTGTTTATGTGGTACTTGATTATTTTTGAAACTAATCTGGATTATATAATTTTTTATTATGTATAATTACATTTTATACACATATTCCATTCTTTTTATCAATTCTCACTTCAAATATATGATATCTGTAAGATACTTTTATTTAAAAATCATATTTTATTTTATTTTATTTTTTCAAAGAGGGTGATTTATAAGATATAAGTATTCTTGTTTTATGTTTCTGTTATGGTTCTTTAGAATTTATTATGATAAAGGGTGAGACCTATATATCCCTCTAATTCATTATCTATGTTTATGTTAGAGTTCGATCATATGGATACTCCATGTATAACTACGATGGTTACATCATGAGGTAGCTGTGAGGGTTCTATTGTAAGGTGGTTGTCATGGTTATATTGTAAGGTAGACATTAGGGATACAAATAATATGGTATCCATGATGGTTAAAATCTTAAGTAATTATTTCCCCAATTTATCTTTATGGTATTATTAATGTTATATATGATTTATGTAAATCTCATGTTTTCAAAAAGTTACTATATAATACTTATTGGGTGATAAGTATTTCTTTGTGGAAGTTATTACATATGATTATAATTATTCATGTAAAAATGATTCTCCTCTTTATTTTTAAATCCCTTATTGATATTTTTGGGATCATCCTGAGTTTTTAAATGTTTTTCAGAGGGTTTAAGGATTGTTAAGTGAAAAATAGAATCAAAGATGAATGTTCTGAAGCATTTTCATTAATAGATTTCATGTAATTCAATTAAAACTTTGTTTATTATGATAAAATAAGTATTGTTTTATTAGAATCCAATTTCTATGATTTTGGGTTGATATGTGTGAATTATTTCTTAAATTTCTAAAAATCTAAACATAAATGATCTTTGGTAATGTAATGAAGTGAATTATAAAGAAATTTACTAGATTATGAAATATTTATGGTAGGTTCCTTATAGTTGGTATCAGAGTAGGGTTTAGATTAATTTAGGAGATATGATGATGTTAATAACAAAAAAAATATTTTTACCTTATGTTTATGTTGAAATGATATAGCATTTAAATATTTCAATATCTCTTAATTTAATATATGTTTATTTAGAACTGTTTTCCAAAGAAGAAATAGGGATGCTGAAGTAAGAAGAAACCAAGTGGATGATATCTTTCCAAATCCCCAACCAGGAATGGTGGGAATTGGAACCGAATAGTTGGTGATAGTAATCACTTAGTTGAAACAAGCTATAAATGGTGGTAAAATCTATGCAAGAGAACAACCAAGGTTACCACGAAAGAACATGACAATATTGGATCATTTTATGAGGCAACGCCCTCTTGATTTCAAGGGATCTTCTTCCCCAGTGGCAGATAAAGGATGGATTAAATCCCTTCAAAATATATTCAATTTTATGGGGTGTTCAAATAATAAAATGGTTAGTCTTTCCATTTATTGTTTTGAAGGTGATTCTAACTAGGGTTGGTCAGTGGTCAACAGTATTACGGATAGTGATGAGATTTATGCCTTGGAATGGGATGAATTTAAAAGTCATTTCCTTGAAAAATATTTTCCTAAGGTGGTTCGAATTATGATGGAAAATAAATTCCATTAATTAAAAAAAGGAGGAGTATTAAGTGGCCATGTATAAAAAAATTCACCTGATTGGAAAGGTATGCTCCAAATATTATTTAGGATCTTGATAGAAAAATCTATTGTTTTTACTTAAGATAGAATCCAATATTTCAAATTGCATTGGATTCTCGTGAATTCAAAAGTTATGAGAAACATGTCTGATGTGATGAGAAGGTAGAATTGGAGTTTTTTGATGATCACGTGTACTTTGAAAACAAGTAGAACAAGAGGTCCATGTGAAAAGTGAAGGGTAAGAATCAATCAAAGAAATATAACAGTAAGAAACTTCAGTTTCTAGTTTGTGAAAAGTGTGGTAAAAAGCACCATGGGGAATGAATTAACAAAATTGGGAAGTGTTTTCGATGTGGTAAGTTTGTACATATGGCCTGAGATTATAATAAAAATGATATTAAGATTAATTATGATAAGAAAACTATAAATTGTTTGAAATGTGGTGATATTGGTCATTATGAAAATACCTTACCAAAGAAAGATCTGAATGATGGAAAGTGGTAAGCTTGTGAGAAGAAAGGTGTAGTGCGATCTTTTGATAATATGTCAATATATTTCTATCTATCCAATGAAGTGGTATCGAGTACTTTATTTATTTACTATGATTTTTCTAATGCCTTGTTTGATATTAGGTATACACATTAATTTATTTATGAGAAATTTTATGTTACATTGTAAATTTCACCTCATGAACTGAGACCAGGACTTATTGTAAAAAACAAGAGGAATATTAGAGTAAAATGGAATTATAATAATATTAATGTTGTTGTCGATGGAAATAAATTACCTACAAACCATTTTTTTCCTTAGTAGAGTTTGATGTCATTCTGGATATGGATTGGTCTTCTATTTATCATGCTAAGATTGATTGTAAATCTAATGAAGTTGTTTTTCAAAATGATTTTCCATTTTTATACAATAATTTACCCATAAAATTAATAACATATCATGAATATGAGAAACTATTAAAATATTGATATGAATGTTATCATGATCATATTATTGAAAATAAGGGAGCTATTCATATTAATGATGTTCCATTGGTAAATGAATACCTTGACGTTTTTTATGAGTTTCATGGCATTAAAACTAGTCAAGAAGTTTGATTTACTATTGACATTGTTCTGGATTCTAATCCAATTTCAAAACCCCCTTATCAAATAATTCAAGTGGAACTACGTTAATTGAAAAATCAATTGAATGAGTTTCTTGATAAAGGATTAATTTTTACTAGCACTTCTCCATGGGGTACTCCAATTTTGTTCATTGAAAATAAAGATAGTTCCATGAGACTTTTAATTTATTAGAGATCTTTGAATAAAATTTTTGTTAATAATAAATATCGTTTTCTTTATATCGATGGCTTGTTTAATCAACTCTAGGGAGATCAGTATTTTTCTAAGATTGAATTGAGATGTGGGTCCCATCAACTGATGGAGAAGAAGGATGACATACCGAAAATATATTTTCATACTAGATATGGTCATTATGAGTTTTTTTATACCCTTTAGTTTGAAAAATTATTATGATGTATTCATGGATATTATGAATATAATATTCTATAAAAATTTCGATATGTTTGTTGTTTTTTTATTGATGATATCTTGGTCCCCTATAAAATCAATGTGGATCATGAAAAACTTTTAAGGATTTTCTTACAAACTCACAAGGAATAGAATTTATATGAAAAAATTAGAAAATATGATTTTTGGTGGAAATAGATTTATTTTCCTTGGAACATTGTAAATAATGATGGAATAATAGTTTATCCTACCAAAAAAAAGTGGATGATGAATGGACAAGACCTTAAAATGTTATAGAGATTCATAGTTTTATTAGATTAGCAGGTTATTACTGACTATTTGTTAAAAAAATTCATGATTATCTAGCCCGCTAACTAAGTTAACACAAAAGGGGTTAAATTTATTTATATAGATAAATGTAAAGTTTGTTTTCAAAAACTAAAGAAGAGATTGGTGAATGCTCTAGTTTTGGACTTGGTTTCCAGAAGTGGTTAATTTTTCATCAATAGTGATGCTTCATTGAGCAGACTTGGTTATGTTATGATACAGAATATTTAGGTATTTTCTTATACTTCAAGACAATTGAAACATCATGAGTTAAATTATACCACACCGTATTTGAAATTATCATCTATGTTTTTTTCTTTGAAAATTCAGTTTCATCATTTATATTGCACAAAATGTGAAATATATAATAACTATAAAAGTAATAAGTATATATTCACTCAGAAGGAATTGAACAGAGGTGGATAATATGGCTTGAACTGATAAAGTATTATGATTTCATGACCAATTTCCATCTTGTAAAAGAATAAAAAGTGGTGGATTTATTGATTCAAAAACAACAAACATCACTAACCATGTTAAATTTGAAACTACACATCCTGATTAATTATTTGATGCATTTTATCTTGGAAGTTGTTGAGGAAAGAAATTACCTTATTTTGTTTCAGGTTTTTATGTAGTCATATCTATCAAACAGAATTAAGAAACCACATAAGGAATACTATGAGTCACAGGAAAAGGTATAATTAGTTAAAAGGGATAATTTTACATAATTTAACATTGATAGAGATTGTGTTTTAAAAAATGGAAAGAGATTTAGTGTGCCTTGTGATTCCAAACTGAAGAAAGAATTTCTGGTTGAAGCTCAAATTTCTCCTTTTTCAGTTCATCTTGGATATACTAAGATATACAGAGAACTTTGGGAGTATTACTTGTGGGAAGGAATGAAAAAAGATAATGCTAATTTTACTGTGAAATGTTTGACATGTCAATAGGGTAAATCATAGAGAAAACTACCAGAGGGGGTGCTTCATAATTTTCCAATGCTAAAGTGGAAATGGGAAAATATATCCATGGACTTCGTGGTGGTACTAAAAAATACTTCTCGAGGTAACAATGTGATATCACTTATTGTTGACCGGTTGACTAAATATGAACATTTCCTTCCTATTTGAGATACTATGTCATTGGATCATTTTTCTCAATTGAACCTCAAATAGATTTTTAGGTTATATGTAGTTCCTCCTTCCATTGTATCTGACCATGATCCCAAGTTCTCTTCCAATGTTTTGAGAGTACTTTAGAATTCATTTGTCATATAATTAAATTTCATAACTTCTTTTCATCATCAATCTGATGGATAGATTGAGTGAACATGTCAGACCTTACAGGACATGATTTGAGCTTGTTTAATGGATTAAATGGGAAGTTGGGATCATTATATTTCTTTATTTGATTTTTCTTATAATAACAATTTTAATTCCAATATAAAGATGTTACCTTTTGAGGAATTATATGGGAAGTGGTGTTGAAATCTAAAATCTTGGGATGAAGTTGGGTAAAGAATTTTTATGGGACCAGAAATAGCAGAGGAAGTGGCTGAGAAAGTAAAGATGATCCAGAAATGCATGGGGATATCTCAGATCAGACATAAAATTTATGTAAATAATTGGAGGAAAGACTCTTCGTTCAAGGTAGGTGATCATGTTTTTCTTATAATCTCATCATGGATAAGTGTTGTGTATCTTGGTGAGAATGGAAAGTTCAGTACATGGATCATTAGACCTTATGAAATCCTAGATAAAGTATCACCAGTCTCGTACTAAGTAGATTTTCCTCCGAGTTTATCTTAGGTACATAATGTTTTTCATGTTTCAATGTTGAGAAATTATGTTCTAGATCCATCTCATTTTTTGAGCCTAAAAGTAGTTTAGTTGGAAGAGAACCTTTATTATGATGAAAAGTGTGTTCTGATTCACGATTGTAGAGATCATGTATTACAGAATAAGGTAATTCAAAAGGTTAAGGTTTTGTGGAGAAACCACATGGTTTAATAAGTAGCATGAGAATCTATAAGAGCTATGAGGGAAAGGTACCCTCACATGTTTAATAAGTAAATAAAAAATTGAGAGTGTGTAATTTTGAGAAGGTGGATAGAATGTAACAACCCAACTACTTATAAAATATATTTTTTCATTTTGGATTTAAATAGTCAAATTATTTATAAATGTATAATGAAATAAGTATTATTTATACAAATTAATGAATTTATACTGATGGAATAATAACATGAACTTCAGAATAGTAACATGACCCTTAGGAATAGTAATTTGGAAAATAAAATATTAAACTAATGTATGAGAGTATATATAAATTTTTTTATCTTAAAAGTGTAACTATGTAATATTTATATCATGGAATAAGTAAATAAATGTTTTAGAAATGATAAATTAAGTGTTGGTATTTTTGTAGGTCATAAATATTTAATTACAATTTTATAATTAAAATAATGATTTAAAATAATTTATATTTTCATAAAATGGATTCATAAATTATTATTTTTATTTTATTATTTGTATAATATAACTCTATAAGACTTTAATTAATTTTGTAATGTGTTATAAAATTAGTTATAGTTTTAAAACATGTATTTTTTGAATAAATTTTGATTTTAATTAAAAATAAAATTTCTCAAATTTATAAAATTATTTTCCGAAAATTTAGTTCATTTTTTAATTCTATATTTTGAAAAATGGTTAGGGTGAATTTTTTGGATTTTTTTGAAATACCTGAATTTTGGGTGAATAGTGAAATACAGAAATTTATGATATATGTTAAATAAAAAATTTATTGAGTCATAGCTGATGTAAATATGATATAAGCTCAAAATATAGAAATATCCTTCATTATTTTAATTTATTTTATGATAATGCACAAACTATTCATATTCTTGTGCCAAATTAATAAACTAATGAATATAATATTGAGAAAACACCCCTCCCCTCCACTATAAATACCTCCCCTCACCCCCTATTCCCCTCAAACCTAAAATCCTTGTATCTTGTTTAATTTTTTCCAAAATTCATTCCTAGTAATCTTCTATATGTCCAAGTACTACTATTCTCACCAAAATTCCAAAACTAAAGTCCTTAAGGAGGTTCTCAAGGAGGATAATTCAAGAGGTAAAAATCCTCTTACATTTTATTTTCTTTTCTTTTCAATTATTTTAATTTTATTATAATATATTCACCTCACCTTATTCAAGAGGCATGAAAACCAAAAATATATTATACATAATATTATTTTATCATGTTTATGAAACAATTCATCATCATACTTCTTCTCCTCTCCCCTTTATTCTAAAAATAAAAACACCATTTGTGATGTGTTGATTTACCGACATCATGGACGAGGTGTTTTAAATTTGCACTACTGCCTTCAAGTATGGTCATAAAAGCAATAATATGGTTAAATCATATTTTATTATACATATTATATGTTATATTATTTTCAATAACTAGTTTTTATGCATAATATTAATAAATATGACAAAAGTGGTTTGTAATTATCAAAATTCACAAAAATAAACTATTGGTCGTCACTAATGTTTTATCTAATGATTCATAATCATACCATATAAAAAAAGATATATAATTCCATTTAATGTTTTCTATGTTTATTTATATCATGTAATTTCAATTCTGGATTTTTTCTCCCTTCCGAAAAAAATTCATAACTAACCAACCATGGAAATAATGAAATAAATACACCTGAAACAATGAAAATAACAAAATATTATTAATAAATAGGAGGGAATATGTTATAAGAAAATCATATAACTAATTATAAATATTAATTTTTTTTTCTTTAGAATATTAATAACACTCTTTAAACCATTATAAAGGGGGTTTGAACATGTTTTAAGTAATACGACCCTGAGGTAAGGCAATTCTTAACCCAATTTTCATTCTTTGGGTTAACCATTGACTTTACTAATTATGTAGTACTATGATCATTTTTGAAAATAATTTTTATTATATCATGTTTTATTATGTTTAATTATAGTTTATACACATATTTTATTATTTTTATCAATTCTCACTTCAAATATATGATATTTGTAAGGGAATTTTCTTTAAAAACACTCTTTTAATTTATTTTATTTTCTTAAAAAGTGAATGAATAATATGAGGTAAGTATTCCTCTTTTATGATTATGGTCTAGTTCTTAGGGATTTTTTATGATGAAGTGTGGGACCAATATATCTCTCCAATTCATTGGGTATGTTTATGTTTGAGATCAATCGTATGGTTACTCCAAGTTTAACTACGATGGTTAGACCATAAGGTGTCCGTAAGGGTTACATTGTAAGGTAGCAGTGAGGGTTACACTATAAGGTAGCCTTGAGGGTTACATTGTAAGGTATCCATGAGGGTTATAAATAATATGGTAGATGTGATGGTTACAGTCTTATATAATTCTATAAGTTACCTTTATTTTATTTTCTCTGCTTTCTATGTTTTATGGAAATATCTTGATTTCACAAAGTTACAATATGATAGTTTTTGGGTGAGAAGTATGTCTCCTTGAAAATTATTTCATATGATTATATATATTCTTGTACTAATGGTTTATCTCCTTCTTTTTATGTCCCTTACTTAGATGTTTTTGCTCATCCCAAGTTTTAAAAAGTTTTTATAGGGTTTGATGATGTGTAAGAGAAAATTAGAATTCATGATGAATTTTTTGAAGATTTTTCATTAATATATATCATGTTTTTATTAAAAACATTTGTATTATGAAAAAATGAATATTTTCTTAGTATTATACACTTTTTATGCTTATTTATTGATATGTATGAATTATTTACTAACTTTCTAGAAATATAAATTGAAAATATCTTTGGGAATGTGAATAAATTAAATATAATGTAATTTACTAGATTATGTAACGTTTAAGGTTGGTTCCCTAGATAAATACACTCTCTCATGTTATAATCTCTAAGTAGTATATTATATCCAAGGGATCATTGATTCTATTTCATAATCTCATTTAAATTATTATTTTCAAAAAAATATTTTTGATTTTCAAGTCATAACCTATTTAAAAATTTTAATTTCAAAATAAAATCTACTTATTATACACATGATCCTTTAATTTTTTTTTAAAATTATTAATTTTGGAAAACTCGCATATTTTTTTACTTAGAAGCATTGGATATAAAAATTTGAAAATGGGTTTTCATTTTTATACCCCTACTACTAAATCTAAAGATAAATAAAAAATCAAGATATTTCATATTTTAAATTAGATGGAAAAGATATGAATTCCTTATTTTTTTTTAGATAAAATTTAATTCAATATAATATATTCATTAAAAATGGATAATATAATCTTGAGACACATATAAGTCACTCAAAAAGGAACAAATATATAGTGTACACTAGACTAGATATTCCTAGGAAAGACTTTGAATGTTTCTCATGCAGGAAAATTAATCTATTACTATGATTTTTACACATTTCACTTACAAATACATTAGAAGAAAATCCCCCAGTGATTCATTTTCCATAAAAAATATCATGAAGAAAATATTATGGGTTTTTCATAGTCCATGGGATCCCAGAGTAATGGAAATAAAATAATTAAAGGACATAAAAAATATGGAGTATGAAGAACTCATTAGATCCTTAATGACTTTTTAGATAATCATTAAACGTAATGTAGTAAAAGAATCTTTTGAATCCAATAAAACTAAGAAAAACATAACCATTAATGTAATAAAGGATGATGAATCTTCTAAAATAGTCTCTAATAATGAAAGTGATATTTAATTACTTATGAGAAGATTGACTAAATTTTACTAGTCAAATAAAAAGAATATATCATTATGATGCGATAAAAGGAAAGAAAAAATTGAATTTCCCAAAGTATCTTTCTTCAGTTGCAAAAATAAAGTCCACATTAAGTCGGATTGTCCCCTGAAAAAAATTAATAAAAAATTAGGGTAGGAATTATATAAATTTCTTGAGTCGAAAATCTCAAAATGTCTTATTTTCAATTTATTAAACTATCAAATCAACATCTAAATGTTTCATGTCTCATCTCAAGGTTTGTTAAGAGGTTACTTCATACTCTACTTCACATTCCTATTCTTCCCCTAAGTCTTCTTATTCATCATGCCTTCTATCTCCAAAAATGAAATTGAATAATTTTTTCAAGAACATATTTAAATATATGATAATATTTCAAAACAAATTATAAATATTTTCGTAATGAAGAGGATATTCTTATAAAATAAAAGGATGGTTTTTGTTAGAAATTAAAAAATCAACATGATGTTGAAATTTTCAAAAATAAAATCAAGGATCTCAAAATATATCTATAAAAATTAATTCAATTTAAAAAAACATAATATGATCCTTGGTTTTCAATGCATTAAAATAAATAATCATGGTTTTTGTTTTTCAAATGTTAATTTAACTTCTTAAAAATACAATTATTTTAAGGAAAGTGATTCCCTAAAAAAATTCAGAATATATTTTCATAAATATAGGAATCTTATATATGAATGTGATTGAAAATATACTAGATATGGTAGGCCTAAATGGATTCATTATTCTTCTAAACATTCCAAAAAAACTAAGAATAATTGGGTCGTAAAATATTTACCTTGCCATGTTTTTTAGGATAATTTTTTTTGTATCTGCATCTTTTTTATATACATTATCGGACCCTCATTGGGTACCAAAAGGTTCATTTAAATGATTTCTTTTAATTATTTTACATCATAACTCATTAATATTTTAAATAGTGGTTTTAATTTATAAAATAGTATTTTTACCCCTTAAAGTTATTAATCACCTCTTTCCACCTTAAGCTTAATGTTTTATTCTCCTTGTAAGGGGGAACCTTACTATTTCATTTTCAGATAAGCTTTGTACATCAATCCTAAAATTCATAGAAATGGTTTTTATTTATTTTTTATTCAAAGTTATATATTGAAATATAACTTAAAAATACCTCCTCTATTATATTTTTGTTTTCTTTAAAGTAGAGAAAAGTAATTTTCAACATTATTTTTCTTTTTAATTTTCTCTCTTTGTTTTTAGCTATTATACCTCAACCTCAATTGTGATATCATTTGGGGGATCCAAAAATATTTTTAATTTATTTTATTAACTTTTCAAAATTAGATTTCAAATTTCACTAAAATCTATAGTTCATCTCTTAACTTTTATTTTTAAATTGATATCATGTTCATTGTTTTATCTCTAATTCCTTTATATTTAAATCTTGGTATATTTTTTATTTTTCATTTATGGAGATTTGATTTAATGATAGTTTCCTTTAATACCCTCTCTTTTACCACCTTGTTATCAATAATTTACCTTTTTTTAAATAATGTATTAATTTAAATTTATCTTCTTAAAATCATATAGTTTTTATCTCTATATTCTTAATCATGTTTTTTTAAATTCTCATGAATTAAAATGAATTTTCATTTTAAAGGGGATTTAAAATTTTCTATTTTGTAAATGTTGTCTTAAATTTTAATTATCATATTATATATCTATTAACCTCTTTCTTGGGAAGCTACTTTTTGATAATCTCTAAATAAGAGGTGTTTTTTATGAGATTATAAGATAAAATAAAGTTTTTTTCAAATAGTTTTTCATTAAGGGGGAAAGATTTTGTTTCAATATATTAAAGGTTTATACATGGTTTCACATTTTTTTCAGTAAACTACTTCATTTTATTTTTTTCTTCCTTTTCTTTATTTCTATATCATGTTTTTTATCATTAAAAGGGGGATTTTTTTGGACCCTACAGAATAATTTTTTTAATGATCAAAAAATAATATTTTGTTTCTAAATTATTTCAATGGATATCCCGTTCTTTTATTTGTTTTCTATTGAGTTAGTTTAAAATAACTGAATCTCTCTAGTGGATGGATTCAAAACATTCTTAATGAATCTATTTCAATGTTTTTGAATCAGGTAAGAACTAGCTACTTAGTGTAGAGATACCAACTTGCTGATAGAATTAAGAACCACTATTACTCCAGGAATCCCACGAGCTGCCTAGTGGAGGCTATTGGGTATCCAGAAGGAATAGACATTGTGGGTATATCTTCAAGTAGGAAATATAATAACTAATGGAGGCTACTAGATTAAAATTGGGGTTGGGAATACTAGTATAATAATACATTTAATTCGGTAAAAGTCATCTGTATTGGTTCTTTAAATCCTTTGCTCGATTCATTGGACCCTGAGTCCCTATAGAGGATATAAAAAGAGGATTTGGGAATCATAGAACTTCATCCAATTGTAGTGAGCTTAAAATTAAAGGCTCATTGATATTCAATGACTTCCTAATTTAGCATGAGCTTCAAAGATCCATGTTTTTATAAATATTTTCCAAAGGATAATCAAATTACTAATTAGAGGAGATCACCGTAATGAATCAATAATGGTGTGTTCTTCAACAACATCATTCTAAGCACAAATAGAATTCTTATTCAATATTTTGTGCCTCTTTCTCTGTCCTCCTATTGGGTTTTTTGTAAAAACACATAAATCTTTCTTCTTATCTTTCTCTCTCTCTATTTATATTTCAATCAATTATTTCAATAGAGAGTGACGATCGTTCATTTTAAAGGGATTTTAATTAATATATTAATCAATTTATCTTCTCCCTCTCTTTAATTGGTTCTTAGTTAGAAATTTAAACTAAGGGTTTTTGGTTATTTTTTCTCCATTCAATCCATGGGATTGAGGTTATTTATATTCCATTAAAATAACAGGTTTATAAGGTTCTTGTTTATTGTTAACATCAATAATTTTTGGTTTCTTGGTTCCTATTAAAACCAATTGGTTTATTATATTGGACATCATGACCATTATCATGGGTATGGGATGTATGGTTACCTTCAGGTACTATTGTTGAAATGTTTTACCAAAAAATTCATTTCTATTTACTTTTAAAAATTACATTTCCACATTTATTTTATAAAATTTCTTTGCTATATTTTCTACTATGATGTAATTTTATAATATTAATTTCAAGATTTACGTCATCATATCTTTTATAACATTGATTTATTTATTCAATTTAATATTTTTAAATAAAATTCCCTCCCTATTTCTATAATATCAAACTAAAAAAAATACACATACATTGAGTTTCGAAACTTCCATAAAAAATATTGCATAAAACATGATGTTTCATCTTTAAGAACTCCACAAAATAATAGAGTGGTCGAATGAATAAATTGTAAGGTGACAAATATGGGCAAGACACTACATATAAAAAATGGAATCTCTTGGAAATATTGAAAATAGGTAGTAGAAGTTTCAATATATATTCATAATTGGGTATTATTAATACATGTGGAGGATATAACACCCACCAAAATGTTGTATGGGGGGGAATACATCACTAAAATATTTCATTATTTATTGGAGTAAATGTTAAATCTGAAATAAAGAAGTAAATTAGGGAGAGTATGGTGACATATATGTAGAATGAATTTCTTAGGATAATTAAAGAATATTGAGGGCTAAAAATTCTATAAAAATAGGATGGGAATTTTTTTTAGAGAAATAAAATCATGATCTTTGAGGAAAAATAAGTGAATAATTCTATATGTTCAAAGACTAACATGTTTTGTTAAGAATAATAAAATTAAAATTAAATTGAAATTGTTATGGAATTTTTTCAATGGTATATGATTGATAAAGAAATTAAGGATGAGTCAAAGGGGGGAATAACTGTTAAAGAATTCTAATCATAACCCTATAGGGGAAACATAAGAGTATAAGTAACCCATTTAATATAATTGAAGATAGATATGTACTGTAACACCTTAGTCTAAGCATCCCAAATGGTGCTTCAACAAGAATGATACTTGACCTCAGGGACTCCTCCAAGTGGGGAAAAGGTTGTCAACATGTAACAAGGGCCTAAGATGGTTCTGGGGACACTATTCCATCTCAAATAGGCCCTAGGGGTAATGTCAAAAAATACTGAAATTTTGGATGTGACCCATCCATATAACAGACATCCCAAAAACCAGTAGACATTAAACTGGAATCCCATAGGACCCTCATGGTCTAGTAAATAAGGAAGTAAAGTAACATATATCTTGAATTAATCATAAAAAATAACTTCAACATACCATATCATTCAACTGAATAACCAAAAATATACATTTAACAACTAACCAAAGTTGTATCTATCTACTAACCATAATTGTTCATCACATAACTATTCTACTAAATCCTTTATCCCCATAACCAATTGAACTTTCAATCTCAATAAATATTAAATTCATCATCTCATAAAAATTATCAAAATTGAATCTAGTGATATTAATGACACTAATCATAGTGAAACAAGTTATGGGGACACAATTTCATTACTTCCCAACATGTGTGTGTGCCAAATATTTAAATATAATATCTTCACCCTTTAATTAGTATATTAAATTCAAGTAAAACAATGCCTCTTACCTTGTTTAATTCACAAAACCTCCTCTACATTATTTTTCAATCAAATTTCAAGAACCACTCACTTAAGAATTCCTGAAATTCAAACCAAAATATCCCGACCTAGATATCCTCATGTGTTGTACATTTATCACCCCTATTTAATAAGATAAAATATATTTATTTTTTGTTTTTATTTTGTATTTTTTAGTGGCGTACAACTATCAAATATCATGTACACATGTATAGGTTAATTTTGGTACAGTAATGAATCCAATTAGGAGAGAACCAAACATATGGACCAACCATTGATGTAAGTTGATTTTTTTAAAAAACATGCAGATACCTTAAATTGATTAGGAAAATTTTTCACAAGTAATGGTTGTGTGAAAATTTGTGTGGAGAAATCAATGAATCAATTTACTATGAACATATATCACAGATAATTGTGTCAAAATCTAAAAGGGTTTATAATGACAAAAACAATTATATCATCGATGAATTATATTTTTATAAAAATAAACCCATGATGATGAAATATTACTCATTATTATCATGATTCCAATGTATTTTGAAATATTTCATTTTCCATATGTTACATATTTAAATTATAATATTACATGATAGGATTTTTTTTGTTTTTTTAATTTATAGAAAACCGAACAGAAAACAAACTGAGATGAAAATCCCAAATAGCTGCCCCAAAATGTTATCCCCTCCCCCAAACATAAAATATTTAATTATCATCAATGTAAACCCATGATGTGATATGTGAAAATGAAATTTATAATTTTAAATAGGAAAAATAATATAAATACTAAAGGGTTAGGAATGGTCGGATATTCTCAAGTGATGATGGGGTCATGCAGTGTGATGAAATTAACTACATTGGTAGGAAGACCTATGATGTATTGCTTAAAATGATTCTCATTGAATTTAAAGCTCCATCATGTTTCCTTTTTTGTGATCTCCGCTACACCATAACGAAAAACGTTAGATACAACATAAGGACCTAACTATCTAGAATGTAACTTACTAGACATCAGCATTAGTCATGAACTATATAGTAGGGATTTATCCACTACATGAAATTTTATTTTCTGTATCATTATATCATGAGATGATTTTGATATTTCATTTTATATCATTGAGTTCTCATATTTTGATAACCAAATCTCCTTAACCTCTTGAATTTTCGTCTTTTTTTGATCTCCAACTTGTGCCACATCTATGTTGCATTTCTTTATAACCCAACATACATAATTATCAACCTCTGTGGGGATATGGGAGGATTTCCCAAAAACAATCGAAAATGGGTAAATACCAATGGGGCTATTTTATTTCATCATATAATCACACAATGTATCATTCATGAGATTTCTCTAATCCTTCCTATTAGGATATAGTGTTTTCTCCAAAATTTGTTTCAACTCCTGATTTGAAACCTCATCCTGGCCATTTTCTTAGGGTGGTATGAATTATAATTTTTATGTGTCACCACATACATCCAAAGGAGGGAATCCAAATTCCTATTTCAAATTTGTGTCCCTTGATAAATGATGATATACGTTGGTAATAAAAACCTATAAAAATTTTGATCATTGATAAAATCAAATAAAAATTGAGAATCAGTAGTCTTGTTGGCCTTATCCTCCACCCATTTCCTCACATAATAAATAGGGACCAAAATGTACATAATGAAAAATGAACTTGTAAAAGGACCCATAAAATCATTTAACAAAACATAAAAAATATCATATAATAATATCAGTTTTAAGGGAATCTCATGTATCCAAGAAATTTTTCCAGTGTGTTGAAAATTAGAGCATGCCTTACAAAAAAATGGGCATCATGAAATAAGATAGTCCAATATAATATAGATTTTATGATATTCCTAGTTGTCATTTGGGAAAAAATGTGTCCTCCATATGAAATTGTATGAAAAATTTGCAAAATAAACTCAAATCGTGACCAGGAACATATATTATAATGAAATGGCCACTACACATGCACCAGAGGTAGGGGTCATCCTACACATAAAACCAACACTAACTTTCTAATTTTTGGACATGATTTTTCTTTAAATTTGAAAGTAAAAATTTTTTAGCTAACTAAATATGTATAACATGGATGTGTACCTAAGAAGAGATAATTAGATAAATTTTCATGAAGTGGAACCTGTCCCAAGGTTTCATCCTCAACCATGTGAGTAATCTTACTAATGGGGTCTACCACCACATTTTCTGACCCCTTCTTTTCTTTTATCTCAATATCAATATAAGGTCTCGGCCTTAAACATTACTTAATCCTGAGATAAGTCATTAATTTGGATTTAATTCACTTAGAGGATCTTTTCAGGTTTTGAGATTTAGGTAATTAGTTCATAACTCATACATGACAACTTTAATATTACAAGTATACACTTCTACTCATTATCCATTTTTTCATAAAAGAGAAACTCATTAAAAAGAAACATGACATCGTTTCTTGTTTTCATAGGATAAATTTTCTTTGATCTCATCCATAACTCTATTCATCTTTAAGTCATGTGAAAAATATTTCAAAACTTGGGATGAGTATAAAAATCTAAATAATGGATACAAAAATAAGGAAAACTATTATTCTTGGGAAAACATGAAAACCATGAATACTTTATCATAAATTAATACTTTTCACCTTTAAGAAGTACTAAATGTACTTCACTAAATAGAGGATCAATTCTTACCGTTTTTGTAACCAAAATAATACCATGAAGGCCACTAAAATCAACATATAACATATAAAAGTAACTTGGGATATAAACATACTTAAATGGAATAACCATACAGTCGACATTCTCATATATCACTAATTGGAATATCCATACTAACGACTTCCATACCCAATGCATTAGATGTTATAACATAACCACCCATACTTGGTTTATCATAGAAGAACCCATATTTGGTTTATCATGTAACCACTTGTATTTGGTTTATCACTTAACTACATGTCAAATGTCCAAGTAACATTATATAATCATAACACAAAAAAGATTCCAATTATCATCATTTCACTCAGAATATTTCATTTTCAATCACACGAAATAATTTCAATATATTGAAACAGTAAATCCACTTTAAAAATAATTTTCAATACCAAAACACCCCAAAAGGGAATTAGGTATTTAGTTTCCATTTAAAAACATTAAGGCTTATAGAGGAAAACAAATATAAAATAATGGTTACGGTGACGGAGAGGTCGTTGTCACCACAAACGTTAAAACCTTCCTTTTGTCTTTTAGTAAATTTATTTTTAGAAAAAATAATCCCCTTGAATGAAATTAAAAATTCAAAGTGGTTTATCATACAGTGTATTAAAGATGGTCGTATATAAATCATAATATTCCTCAATGAAAGGAGATTGAGATGAAGTCCCTTACTTTGAGTCTGACTTGTCTTGTTCTTTATTTATATTCCTAAATAACAAAATTAGTTTAATTTATACTTTATTAATAACATTTTTCAAGTTTGTTATCAAATTTATATTACTTATCATCATTCTATAAGAATTTCATAATTATTTTAAGTTCATATAGGTCGGTTTGTCGATATTCATTACTTGAGTCGAAAATGAACTTGTTTGATGTAAACCGTACATGTGGTCAAAATTACATCATCAAAACAATTATATTAAAGATTTAAATATAAATATATATATATTATATGTATTTATAATATTACATATCATTTGGAGATATTAAAAGAAATTCACCATTCATGGAGACGGTAGGTCGTACGTACGCATGAACACTACTTTCATTTCTTGGTCATATTAAATGAATGAAAAATAAATGATTCATAGTTATGTTATAATTAAATTATAATATATATGTTATATAAGTTATATATGTTACATAAGTTCATTAACTCTATCCTTTATATTTTCAATTTATGTCATGAACGATTCATATCACTTTGAGGGGGAGGTAGTTCGCAATTCCTCAAATTAAATTATCATATTTACACATTATGGAAAGCATAAAAGTGGGTTGTAAATAAAACATTCAGAAGAATATTGAAAATATAAATATAATATATTTCATATTTAAATAAAGTGAAATCATAATGGCCACCATGAGAGGTGGTAGTAGAAAATTGAACAATCATCGTTTCGTGAGGGAGTAGTTCTCCATAAACAGAAACAATATGTTCGTATCCATTAGATAGAGGTGTATGTATGTATAGTTTGAATAATTCATATAAAAACATACAAGTATATTTAATATAATGGTTTTTTAATTAAATCAATGAATATTATGAGAATAGGGAGTGGAGAAGGAAAATAATGTAAATGAACTTGGGAGAAGATGTTACCTCTAAATCGGGTAACTTATTTTGATTTGAGACAAAAGGATTTCTTGAATTGTCTTATGCCCAAGTTAAGGCTTATAGGAGGATTTTAGGGATTTTGGGATCTTATTTGAGAAGAATTTGTATGAGCCAAGTGTATTTAGAGGTGTGGGTAAGTGGGTATAGTTGGTGGACTTTTATTAAAGGGAGGAGGGGCACCTTAGGAAAGTCTTGAAATATTATTTTATTATAAAATTATTTTAGAATTATAAAGTCTCAAATGTGATATATTTCGAGGTTAATATGAGTTGGGGTCTCCATACTATAAAAAATTATATTTTAGACAAGTTTAGGTCACAAAAGTAACCTTATCCTTTAGCTTTAACCCTTAGTTAAAAACATTAACTGTTACCATGTCTTCTTGTATTTTCACAATATATGGTTACTATAGTTACTATAAAATTACAAGAGAACAAAAATTATATAATTAGTAACACTTTCAAAATTATTATAAGTAATTTTTAAGAATATTATATTTTTAGGACTATTGTATCATTTAATGAAATATTATTTCTTTTAAAAACTCATTTATGTCAATTTTAACACTATTTTGTAATTTATTTTTGTTACAGTTATAACAACTTGATTCCTTAGAAAAAAAAGGAATTATTTCAAATATAATATGTAAATATAATCTATAAAATTATTTTATGGCATAAAAAAGTTCAAATTACATTTATTTTAATATTTATAATATCATTTATTTGAATATTTCATAAATAAGGTATTCAATGCATCATCATTAGGTCATAAATAAAAATATTTATTCATAGTCTAAAAATAATAAATTAAATACCATCATGAATGAAATAGTTTTACACTTGTAAATAATATTTAGATTATAATATATAATTTATATAAACCAAATTAAAATTGTTTTAGTAAAAGATACATGTTTATGTTATATTTCTCTTTACATTAAATTAATTCTTATAACATGTCATTATCACACCCAAGTGGATCCATGGGGTCCCAAAATCAACCCAAAGATTACAATGGTTGGAAATATCTCATAAAATAGTATTAGTACTTGTTTTAGGGTATTTTAATGTTATTATAATATTATTTTTTACCCTTATTTACCAGATTTACCCTTTAACTATGGTAAATAAAAATAATTACTGAAGTTACTATTCATAATGTCAAAAAATAAAAGCTAAATAATAATAAAAATGGACCTTTTGATTCCAAATATGGAATACATTTTTCCAAATTCAAAACATATTCTTGTCAGAAATTTATTTAAAATTAATTCTCGTTGTCAAAACCAAAAAAGCAGGTTTTTAAGAAGTAAAAACTATCAAAAGGTTGACATGTGTTTATGTCCAATTTCAATGTAAAATTACTTCCAATGACCAAAATTGGAATAAATAATAAAAACATAATCCAATTTCACTTTAAAACCAATTATAATAACAATATAACTATATATATAAATTATATGAAAAGACTTTTTTGAAATAAAATGAGGAATTTTTCAATATTCATTAAAATATGAATTTCATAAGAAAAATACCAAAATTTCAACCAAAGTAAATTTTGATGCCCTGGTTTTAAATAAAAAGTTTATTTTGTCAAATATAACACATAAAATTGAAAAAAACTATATTTAAAAAGGGTTCTCCATCAAAAGGAGGTAAAACGAGTTTTAAAAATATTAGAGTATTTTATTCTTAAAATTGGATTCATTATCATTTTAAGCCTCAAATATTTATTGTATAAATGTAAAAACATATAACAAATGTGTGTAATAATATTGTTGTTAGTTATATTCATTCCCTATAATTCAACGGCTAGACGTTAACTAACACTTAAAATAATAATAATATTATTATATTATTTTTCAGTATAATTCACTGTTGTGGGCAGCATATGATTTCGAAAAAGCCTAATGTTGTGTGTCGAGTACACTATCAAAAAAATTATCTCTTTAACATGAAATTAATATCTTATTAAAATATATGGATATTATTATGCTATAAATACCTGGGATGGTACATCATTCCCCCCTTTTGGAAGTTGCGTCCCCATAATTTTATTTATTTATCAAAAGAGTGGGGGTATTTATCCCTCATAGAATTTTCAAATTAAAATGTTTCCTCTTTAACCATATGGTTTTTTCAGAAATATTTTACTTGATGAATCACTTTATTCTCCAACACTTTCTCTCTGTGTTCAAGAATCTGCACTGGCTATTCATCATAAGAAAGATTCTCTTCCAACTAAACTACCTTAAGACTCAAAACATGAGATGGATTCGGCATATACTTTCTAAACATTGAAACATGAAAAAAAATTTGTACTTGGGATAAACTTAGAGGTAAATCCACCCTGTATTAAAATGATCTAAATTTATCTAGGATTTCCTAGTGTCAAATGAACCTCAAACTCATCTTTCCCTTGTTACGAAAACACATCACAATTTTACATGGAGAAACTTTGAGAAGAACCTGATCACCTACCTCAAAAGAAAGATCCTTCATCCAGTTATCTACATAATTTTTCTTCTTGATCTGATGTGTCCTCATGTGCTTTTGAATCAATTAAACCTTTTATGTCATCTATTATACCAATTGTGTTCATTATAACTTCCTTTCACATACTTCATCCCATAAAGATGGAGTTCCACACTACTTTCTATATAATGCCTCAGATGGTGTCATCTATATACTATAATGAAAACTATTATTATAATAAAACACAACCAAAAAAATATATTGATCCTGACTTTTCTGGTAATCCATTGAACAAGCACATAGAATATCCTCTAAGGTCAGAATTGTTCGTTCAAACTTCCCATCTGATTGAGGATGAAAATTTTTACTTAAATTTCATTTAGTTCCCAATGACACCTGAAGTCCTTTTCAAAAGTTAGAAGTTAGCATGGAATGATGAATAGATACAACGGAGAGAGGAACAACATGTTACCTGATATCTCTTTAATATGAAATTGAGAGAGTTGATCTAGAGACAAAGTATCTCAAATCGGAATAAAATGAGTAAATTTAGTCATTTAATAAATAATAACACAGATTTCATTATTACCTTGAGAAGTTTTTGGTAATACCACTATGAAATCCATGGACACATTTTCCCATTTCCACTATGGAATTGTAAAAGTCTTAAGCATCCCTTTTGGTAACTTTCACTCAGCTTTAAATTGTTGACAAGTCAAACACTTCACAGTAAATTCATCAATATCTCTTTTCATTCCATCCAACCAGAAATACTTCTAAATATCTCTATACATATTATTACTTCTAGGATGAACTAAAAATGTATAACTATGAGCTTCACATAACAACTCGTTCTTCAAATTTGAATCAGAAGGTTCATATAATCTCTTTCCAAACCTCAAAATGCAGTATTTATCAATGTTAAATTCAGGTAACTTACCCTTCTTAACCAATTTAACATTTTTTTGCAACTCACTGTCTTCTTTATAACCTTTATTAATTCTATATGATAGAGATAATTTCACTAAAACCTTAAACAAAATAGATTAATTCCCTTCACCAACAACTTCCAATCCAAAATTCATTAAATCAGAAACCAATGGATCTCGTTCCAAACGCAACATGGTTAATATAACATTACTCTTTGACTCAAAGCATCATCCACATTATTTTCCTTTATTGGATGGTAAATAATAGTGAAATCATAATCCTTGATTAATTCTATCCATCTCCACTATCCCATGTTTAATTATTTCTATGTGAATATATACTTCAAACTTTTTTGATTAGTATATATTTTACACTTTACACCATACAAATGATGCCTCCAAATTATTAATGAAAAAAACAATAGCTAATTCCAAATCATGTGTAGGTTAATTTAGATCATGAGGTTTCAATTGACTTGAATAATAATAAGTTACCTAATAATTCTTTATTAGTACACAACCAATTCATTTCAATGATGCATCACCATAAAAAACAAATTCATCATTCCTGGAAGGCGGGTCCAAAACCGGTGCATTTATCAATCTTCTTTTTAGTTCCTGAAAACAATCATCACACTCTTTTTTCAAGATTAAATTAACTCCCTTACATGTTAGATTAGTTATTGGTATAGATAATTGAGAATATTTTTCAACAAACCTTCAGTAATAACCCTTTATTCCAAGAAAACTACAAATCTCTTTGATATTGGTAGGTCTTGTCCACTCCTCAACTACTTTTGTTTTAGAAGGGTAAAAATTTATGCCATCTTTAAAATGATATGACCAAGGAAGGAAATTTATTGCAACCAAAATTCACTCTTACTAAACTTTTCATATAGTTTCTTTTCTTTTATGGTTTACAAAAAAGTCCTTAAGTGACATTCATGTTCCTCGCAACATTTATAATATACCAAAATGTCATCTATAAAAACAACCAAAAACTATTAAAATAATGATTAAAGACTCCAATCATGAGATTTATAAATACATAGGTTGAATTATATAACCCAAAGGTAATAACTATAAACTCATAATTCCCATATCTAATTCAAAAAGTTGTCCCAATAATGTCATCCTCCTTCACCTTCAGCTGATGGTACCCAGAACTCAAATAAATATTCGAAAAATACTGAGCTTGCTAGAGATGATCAAACAAATCATCGATATAATGAAATTGATACCTTTTCTCAATAGTAATGTCATTAAAGGATCTGTAATCAATACATAGTCTCTGAGAAACATCTTTCTTTTTTCACGAATAAAAATGGAGCACCCCATGATGAAGTTCTATGTCGAATGAAACCTTTACAATGTAATTATTGAAACTATTTTTTCATTTCCAGTAGTTATACTTGAACCATTAGATAAGGGGTTTTAGAAATAGTTTTAGCATTAGGCTCTAAATAAATAGTAAATTCAACCTCCTAGTTGGGAACAAAACTAGGAAATTCATCAGCAAAAACATATGTGAATTCATTCACTAATGGAATTTCACAAATAAAAATTGTTTCTTTATTTTCAACAACATGATCCATATAACTTTCACTTTCATTTTTAATAAATATTTCAGATTCTTGGTATGTTATCAAACACATGAAATCATTGAATAAAACATTCTTGGCTTTATAATGTTTTTTATCATGATAAGCTAAAATCCAATCCATACCCAAAATGATATCAAATTATACTATGTAAAGTTCAACAAGATTTTCAGGAATGACTATACAAATAATAATAACATTAAGATTCCTATAAATCTTGGTTTCTTTAAAACTTCCACCTGGAGTTTTTTACAAAAATTTTATATCACATTCATGAGTTTCTATTTCCAATTTACTTTCAAGATCTCAGAAATGAATAAATGTGATTATCTAGAGTCAAATAGATTATTGGAATATTTTTAATTTTTTTAACATACATGTCACCACTTCTTTTTATGTTCCCACATCAAGCGTAGTAGTAGAAATTATTTTTCCATTCCCTTTTACTTTCTATCTTGCTAGTTTCCACCTTGGGTAATAAAATTTGGACACACATTGGCATAATGTCCTCTCTCATTGCCACTAAAACATCTTAGAGAAGGTTTTTCATTACCTACCTGATCATATTCATTACAGTTATGAGCAATATGACTAGTCTTACTAAATTGGAATCACTTCTCAAAATTTGAGAGACATTCTCCAGGAATATTTTTACCACACTTCTCACAAGTTGGAAATTTGGTTTTCTTACCTCCAGGATTCATTGACAAATTCTTTCCCTTTGCCTAACAACTAGAAAACTTCTTCTTTTTCTCTCATAGAACACATGATCATTAGAAAAATCCATTTCTACCTTGTCAACACATCAGAAAAGTTTCTCATATCTTTTAAACTCACGAGAAGCTAACGCCCTTTGATATTTTGGATTCAATCCTGAGTAAAACCAAGTTATCTTACTATCAATATCCTGAATAAAATTTGGTATGTACCATAAAAAATGGGTGAAATTGTATTCATATAAAGCCAAAAAATATATCTCTTTTTGTCTCAATCCCAAAAATTTAATTTCCATCCTAAGTCAAATAGTCTTTGGAAAATATTTATCAAGGATGATATTCTTAAATTCATCCCATTACATGGCATCAATGTCTTCACTTACTCTGATATTTTTAATCATTGACCACCCCTGATCGGCTTCACCTTCAAAAAGATAAATAGTAAGACTAACCTTTTTATTGTATGAACACACCATTAAATCAAAAATATTTTCCTGTGATTTAATCCACCCTTTAGCTTGCATAGGGTCATATTATCTTCTAAATGACGGGGGACATCGAATAATGAAATTCTCCATGATCGAAATATTCCTCTTTGGTTGGTCTGGTTGATCTAGTGCATGGATACCACCACCATTTATTTCTTGATTCAACAGAGCCACCACTAAAACAAATTGTTCAGTTCTGATTCTGACCATCTTAGGATGTTGATTTGGAAGGTTATTTTCCTATGTATTCCCTCCCTTCTTAGATTCCCTGCTTCCTTTATGGAATACTATTCTGAACAAACATATCTTAAATGAAGCAATGTGGTAATTTTAAAATTATATATCATTTCAATTTTACAATAAATTAATAATATTTTAGGGATATTCTATTAACAATATTATAACTCCTAAATTTATCTAAACCGACCTATAATACCAACTATAAGGCCAGGACCTTAATCATTACTCAATCTTGAGATTAGTCCCTAATTTGACTTTAATTCGCATCAAGGATCTTCTTATATTTAGAGATTTATAGAACAATGATATAACTCATACATAAAAACATAAATATTACATGTAGACTCCTCTACTAACTGTCCATTTTTTCCTTAAACAAAAACTCATTACAAAGAAACCTGACATCATTTCATGTTTTAAAAGTATAATTTTTCCTTGATCCCATCTGTAACTCTATTATTATTTAAGTATTGTGAAAACATTTCAAAACATGGGATGAGCATAAAAATCTCAGTAAGAAATACACAAATAAGGAAAACTCTTAGTCTTAAGAAAACATTAAAACCATGAATACTTTTTCATAAAGTAATAATGTTCACCATTAAGAAGTAGTGAATATACTTCACTCAATATAAGCTCAATTCTTACCCTTTTTGTAACCAATATATTACCATATATCACATATAAAGCAACATATAACATTTTACGTTAACTTGGGACATAAACATATTTAAATGGAATAACCATATGGTCGACTTCCACACATATCACTAAATGGAATAGTCATACGGATGAATTCCATACCCAATGCATTGGAAGTTATAATATAACCATCTATCCTTGGTTTATCACATAACCACCCGTATTTGGATTATCACATAACCACATGTCTTTGGTTTATCACATAACCACCCATCAAATGTCCATGTACCATTATATAATCAAAACACATAAAAGATTGCAATTATCAACATTTCACTCATAAAATTTCATTTTCAATCAGAATAAATCATTCCAAGATATTGAAATAGTAAACCCACTTTCAAAATAATTTTCAATACCAATATATAAAAAAAGGGAATAAGATATTTATTTCCCTTTTAAAAACATTAAGGTTTATAGAGGAATCCAAATATCAAATAACAGTTACAACGGTGGAGAAGTCGTTGTCACTGCATATGATGAAAACATTCCTTTTGACATTTAGTAAAATGATTCACATAAAAAATATTCCTTTTGAATGAAATTAAATGTAAAAGTGGATTATTATACAACGTATAAAAGTAGGTCATATATATATCATAATATGCCTCAATGAAAGGAGATTGAGATGAAGTACCTTACCTTGTGTTCGACTTGTCACGTTTATTATTTATATTCATGATAATAATCCGAGGTTAATTTATACTTTATTCAGAACCTTTTTCAAGTTTATTATTCATTTTATAATACTTATAATCATGTTATAAAAATTACATAATTATTAAAGTTCATATTGGTTGGTTTTTCGATATTCGGTAGTTGAGACGAAAATGAACTTGTTTGATGAAAATTGTCCATGTGGTCAATATTCCATCATCTCTATAATGATATTCATGATTTAAATATCATATATATATATATATATATTATATTTATTTATAATAGTCCATATCATTTTTAGATAATAAAGGAAATTCACGGTTCATTGAGACGGTAGGTTGTACGTACGAAAAGTCGCTACTTTGATTTCTTTGTCATATTAAAGGAATGAAAAATAAATTATACATAGGTATATTATAATTAAATTATACTATATATGTTATATAAGTTAAATAATTTCATTAACTCTATACTTTATACATTCAATGTATGGCATGAATGATTCATATCACATTGAGGGGGTGGTAGTCCGCACTTCCTCAAATGTAATTATCGTATTTACATATTATGGAAAGTATAATGGTATATTGTAAATAAAAATTACCGAATCATATTGATAATATAAATAAAATATAGTTTCATCACAATTTCCCCCATGAGTGGTGGTGGGAGAAAATTTAACAGTCATCATTTCATGAGGTAGTAGTTCACCGTACACAGAAATAGTATGTTTGTATCCACTAGATGGAGGTATTTGTAAGTGTAGTTAGAATACTTCTCAGAAAAATATACTAGTATATTGATTATACTGGTTTTTTTATGAACTCAATGAATAATAAGATCATATGGATTGTAGAAGTAAAATAAAGGAAACAAACTTGAGAGAAGATATTACCTCTAAATTGGGTAACTTCTTTTCATTTGAGCCTAAAGGATTTCTTGAATTGCCTTCTACACAATTTATGGATTCTTGGAGGAAGTGAGGGATTTAAGAATCTTATAAAAACATAATTTGGATGATCCAAGGGGCTTTATATGAGTAATTGAGTGGGTATATGTGGTGGCCTTTTATACGACAGAGGAGGGGCACTTTAGGAAAGTCTTGGAATATTATTTTATTATAAAATTATTTTCGAATTATAAAAGATAAAAAGTGATATATTTAGAGGATAAGATAATTATGGGTTTTAATCCTCTCAAATAATAGTTTTTATACATGTTTAGGTCACAAAAGTTACAATATCGTTTATCTTTAACCATTAGTTTAAAACATTAACTCTTACCATGTCTTCTTGTATTTTCACAATATATGATTACTATAGTTACTATAAAATTACAAAAGAACCCAAAGTGTATAATTAATGAAATTTTTAACATTATATAATTCCTTTGGAAGAATATTAGATCTTTTGGACTATTATATCATTTAATAAAATGGTATTTCTTTTAAAAACTCATTTATGTCAATTTTAACACTATTTAGTAATTGATTTTTGTTAAAGTAATAAGAAATTGATTACGTCAAACCAAAGGGATTATTTAAAATATTATATGTCAATATCCTCCATAAAATTATTTGATGTCCTCAAAAAGTTAACTTACATTTATTTTAATATATATAATATCATTTATTTGAATCTTTCATTAATAAGGTAATCACTGCTTCATCATTGTGTCATAAATAAATTTATTTATTTATAGTATAAAAATATAAATTAAATACCATGATATTGAAAATATTTTTATATTTCTAACTACTACATATATTCAAAGATATCATTTATATAAAATAAATTAAAATTGTTTTATTTAGAGATACATGTTTATGTTATATTTCTCTTTACATTAAATTAATTCTTATAACATGTCATTATCACATCCAAGTGGCTCTATGGGGTCCCCAAATCGACCCAAGGATACCCATAGTCAGAAATATTTCATATAATAGGATTAGTACATGGTTTAGGGTAGTTTAATATTATTATAATAATACTTTTACCCTTATTTACTAGATTTACCCTTTAACCATGGTAAATAAAAACAATTAATGATGTTACTTATCATAATATCCAAAAATAAAAGATACCTATTCAAAAAAATTGTACCTTATGATTCCAAATATGGAATCTAGTTTTCCAAATTCAAAATACAGAATTTTAAAAAATTAATTTAAAATTCATTCTCATGGACAAAACCAGAAAGAAGGTTTTTAAGAAGTAAAAACAATCAAAAGTTTGACATGTGTTTATGTCCAATTTCAATGTGAAATTACTTTCAATGACAAACATTGTAATAAATAATAAAAATTTCATCCAATTACACTTTAAAACCAATTAAAATAAAAATATAATTATATAAATAAATTAGATGAAAGGATAATTTTTAATTAAAATGCAGTATTTTTAACTATTCATTAAAATCTGAATTTCATCAGAAAAATACAATAATTTAAAACCAAAGTAAATTTTAATGTCCCACTTATAAAGAAGTTTATTTTTTATATATAGAAAAAATAAAAATGAAAAGACTATATTTAAAAAGGGTTCTCCATCAAAAGTTGGTAAAATGAGCTTTAGAAATATTAGAGTATTTTATGCTTGAAATTGGATTCATTCTCATTTTAATCCTCTAAAATTTATTAGATTAATTTAAAAACATTTAAAAATGTGTTCAATAATATTTGTGTTAGTTATATTCATTCTGGACAGTACAATGGCTATGTGTTAACTAACTTTTAAAATAATAATACTATTATATTATTTTTCGATATAATTCAATTTTGTGTGAAATGTAAGATTTTGGAGAAACCCGTTGTTGTGTGTTGAGTACACTATCAGACAAAGTGTCCCTTTAATGTAAAATTAATATATTATTCATAGATATTAATAGATATAAAAAATTATTATTCAATAAATACCAAGGATGCTACATCATTCCCCCCTTTTGGAAATTGTGTCCCCATAATATTATTTACTTATCAAATAAGTGGGGTTATTTATCCCTCATAGCGTTTTCAGATTCCTACATAGCCTCTTCAACCATAAGGTTTTTCCATAAAAATTTTACCGATCAATCACCTTATTTTGCAATACTTTCTCTCTGTAGTCGAAAATATGCACTGGTTGTTCCTTATAATAATGATTATCTTCCAACTAAACTACCTCTGGGCTCAAAACATGAGATGGATCTTGTATATACTTTCTCATCATTGAAACATGAAAACTATTTTTTACCTGGGATAAACCTGGAGGTAAAGCCACCTGAAAGGAAACTGATCCATCTTTCTCCAAGATTTCATAGGGTCCAATGAACCTAGAACTCATCTTTCCCTTCTTAACAAAACACATCACAATTTTCCATGGAGAAATTTTGAGAAATACATGATCACCTACGTCGATAGAATGATCCTTCCTCCAGTTATCAACATAATTGTTCTTCATGCTCTGTGGTATCATCATGTACTTCTGAATCAACTAAAACTTTTATGTCATCTATTCTACCAATTCTAGTCCTATCAACTTCCTTTCACCTACTTCATCCAAAAAGTCTGGATTCCAACACCCATTTAAATATAATGCCTCAAATAGTGTCATTTCTGCACTAGAATGAAAACTGTTTTTATAAGAAAACTATACCAAAGAAAGATGTTGATCCCAACTTCCATGGTAATCCATTGAACAAGAATGTAGAATATCCTCCAAGTTCTGAATTATTCATTTTGATTTCCTATCTGATTGAGGATGAAAAGCTGTACTAAAATTTAATTCAGTTCCCAATGACTTTTGAAGGCCTTTACAAAATATAAGAAGTGAACCTGGAAGCACATGAGCCTCAGCCCGGTTGTTGAGGACTCTTAAGTGCATCCAGTAGACCCGGGATCAAATCTAGGTGGATGTACAATTTCCGGGGGGGCTGTAGTAGTACTGTAGTAGTATTATAGGATGTACTATAGCAGGAACTGTACAAAACTAAAGCAGGTGATGTAGCGGGAACTGTGAAACATTGTAGTAGGTGTTATAGCGGAACTATAGAAACCAATATTTGGCACTATTGCATCTAGGAATTTGCCCCCGTTTGGGCCTTCGGGCCACCAATTCGGTCCTCGAGTCCTTTAACGGTTCAGGCCACCCAAGCCTTCAGTCCCATAATTCCTTCGGTCAACCTCAAGGCCTTCGGGCTACCTTATGTGCAGATGCAAACCAGACAACCTACAAGGAACAAGCTCTATAGGAGGATGATCCAGGAGCTTTCACCACAGCAGAAGCTACACAGATTACAAGAATTGGAGGGTATGGCATCTTCCACTGGGATAAGACTATTCATGCATGGGATAGCCTAGTCGAACAACCATGTGATGTTGGAGAGCTGATTTAAAGATGAAGATGTTGGGGTGGAGCAGTTCCAAGTAGTTATTCTGGGTTTTATGTAATGTTTGAAGCCTATGGGAAATGAATTCCTCTAAGGCCTACAGACCAGGTAATACTTATGCCTAAGGGAATTATAAGGGTTCCACCTCACCCCTTGAAAGGTGGATTATTGAATTCAATAAACAAATGAAGGCCTTTGGGCCATTGGATGATAAGTGAACCTAGAATCACGATCCGATACAATTGAGAGAGGAAGTCCATGTAACCTGAATATATCATTAATATACAATTGAGAAATTTGATCTAGTTATAGAGTATCTATATTAGGAGTAAAATTAGTAGATTTAGTCAATTGATCAACAATAACCCAAATTTCATTGTTACCTCAAGATGTTTTTTGTAATCTCGCTACGAAATCCATGGAAATATTTTTCCATTTCCACAATGGCACTAGAAAAGGCAGAATCACCCCTTTGGTAACTGTAATTCTTCATTAACCTATCGAAATGTCATACACTTCACAGTAAAGTCAAAAATATCTTTTTTCATTCCATCCTACCAAAAATACTCTCAAAGATCTTTGTACATCTTATCACTGCAAGGATGAACTGAAAATAGAGAACTATGAGCTTCACATAACAACTCTTTCTTCAACTATGAATCCCAAGGCACATATAATCTCATTCCAAGCCACAAACATATTATTTATCAATGTTAAATTCAGTTTACTTACCCTTTTGAACCAATTTTACATATTTATGAAATTCATTATCTTCTTTCTTCACTTGATTAATTCTATCAGATAGAGATGATTTCACTGCCACCTAAACCAAAACAGAGTAATTCCCAGCACCAACAACTTCTAATCCAAAATTCTTAAAACCAAAAACCAAAGGATCTTGTTCAAAACGTAGCATGGTTAATATAACATTACTCTTTAGACTCAAATCATCATCCACTTTATTTACCTTTCTAGGATGGTAAGGAATAGTGAAATTATAATCTTTAATTAATTATAGAAATCTTCATTATCTCATGTTTAATTATTTATAAGTGAATATATACTTATAACATTTTTGATCAGTATATATTTCACAGTTTACACTATAAAAATGATGCCTCCAGATTTTTAATGCAAAAAACATCAGCAGCTAATTCCAAATCATGTGTAGGGTATTTTAGCTCATGAGGTTTCAACTGACATAAATCATAAGTAATTACCTGATCATTATTCATTAGGACACAACCAAGTCCTTTCAATAATGCATCATTTTAGATAATAAATTCACCATTCCTGGAAGGGAGGACCAAAATTGGAGAATTTATCAATATTCTTTTCAGTTCCTGAAAAAAATCATCACATTCTTTTTTCCTGATGAACTTAACTCTCTTACGTGTTATCTTATTAATTAGGCAAGATAATAAATAAATTTTCCAACAAACCTTTGTTAATAACCCACTCATCAAAGAAAACTACGATTATCTGTGATATTGGTATGTCTTGTCAACTCCTCAACAAAATTTTGTTTTAGAAGGGTCAATAGTTATGACATCATTAGAAATAATATGACCAAGGAAAGAAATTTTTTGCAACAAAATTTCACTCTTAATAAACATTCCATATAGTTTCTTTTCTTTTAAGGTTTTCAAAACATTCATTAAGTGACTTTCATGTTCCTAATAGCTTTTCGAATATACCAAAAAGTCATCTATAAAAACAACCACAAACTGATCTGAAAACTAATGAAAGACTCTATTCATGAGATTCATAAATTTAGGATATGTATTAGATAACCCAAAGGGCATAACTACAAACTCATAATTCTTGTATCTCAATCAAAAAACTATCTCTAGAATGTCATCCCCCTTCACCTTCAGTTAATGGTACCCAGACCTCAAATCAATCTTCGAAAAATGCTGATCTCCTTGGAGCTGATCAAAAAATCATCGATATGAGAAAACAAATACTTGTTATCAATAGTGATGTTATTCAAATCTATATATTCAATACATAGTCTCATATAACAATCTTTCTTTTTCACAAATAAAACTAGAGCACCCCATAGTGAAGTTATAAGTTGAATGAAACCTTAATCAAGTAATTCTTGAATGTATTTTTTCAATTCCACCAGTTCTACTTGACCCATTCCATAAGGGGTTTAGAAATTGGTTTAGTATCATGCACTAAATCAACAATAAATTCAACCTCCCAATTGTGAACAATACCATGAAAATCATTAGCAAAAACATCAGTTAACTCATTCACTACAAGAATGTCACTAATCAAACCCGTTTCTTTCTTTTCAATAACCTGAGCCAGATAACATTCACTTCCATATTTAATCAATATTTCATCTTCTTGGTATGCTATCAAATGTATTAAATCATTGAATAAAACATAATTGGCTTTACTGTCTATTTTATCATGATAAACTAAAATTCAATCCATACCCAAAATGATATCAAATTCCAATACGGTAAGTTCAACAAGATTTTCCAGAAAGACTAACCCACTAATAATAACATGATGATTCCATTAAATATTAGTTACTTTAATACTTCCACAAGAATTTTTTTACCAAAAGTTCTATATCACATTCATGAGGTTTTATTTCCAATTTACATTCAAAGCTCTTAGAAATGAACAAATTTGATTATCCAGAGTCAAATAGAGTATTGTCATATTTTGAGAAAATCTATAACAAACCTTTCACCACTTCATTTGACGTTCCCATATCAACCATAGTATTAGAAAATGATTTTTATATGCCCTTTTTTCTTTCGTTCTTGTGGGTTTCCCCCTGGGTAATAAACATTGGACACACATTGGTAAACTTTCCAATCTCATTGAAACTAAAACATTTTACAACTAGTTTTTCATTACCTACCTAATCATATTACTTATAGATCCGAGAAATATGACTAGTTTTACCACATCGGAAGAACTTAATAGACTTTGAGATAAATTTTCCCGGATTATTTTTACCACACTACTCATAATTTGGAAATTTGGTTTTCTTACCTCCAGGAATCTTTGTTGAATTATTTCCCATTTCTTGCCAACTGGATCGCTTGTTTTGTTTTCTCTCATGGAGCACATGATGATAAGAAAACTCCATTTATACGTTCTAATAACATCATACAAGTTTTCATAGTTTTTAAACTCATGAGAAGATAACGACCATCAATATTTCAGCTTCAATCCTTAGTGAAACTTATTTATCTTACTATCAATATATCGGATAAAATTTGGGATGTACCTTGACAAATGGGTGAAATTTTCATCATATGTAGCCCCAAAATCTTCCTCATTTTGTATGAATTACAATTATTTCTATTCCATCCTAAGTTAAATATATTTAGGAATATATTTCTCATGGAAAATATTCTTAAATTCATCCACTTCCATTGTGTCAATCTCTCCACTTCCTCTGATATTTTTAATCATTGGCCACCACTGATCGACTTCACCTTCAGAATGATAAATAGTAAGACTAACCTTATGATTGTCTAAACATCCCATTACATCCAAAACATTTTCAAGTGATTTAATCCACCCTTCATCTTGCATAGGGTTAGATGATCCTCAGAATGATGGGGTTATCTTGCCTTATGAAATTCTCCATGATCGGCATATTCTTCTGTGGTTGGTTTGGATAATCTCGTGCATGGATAAAACCATAGTTTATCACCTAAGTAAACTGATCCATCAATGCAAAAAAAATTACAATTCTAATTATGACCATCTCAGGATGTTGATTTGGAAGGTTATTTCCCTTTGTATTCCCTCCCAACACAGCTACCCTATTTCCTTTGCAGAAAACCATTCTGAACAAACGCATCTTAGATGAAAAAAGATGGTAATCCTAAAATGCTATATCATTTAAATTTGACCATAAGTTAAAAAATATTTTTTGGATATTCTATTAACAATATTCTAACTCCAAAATTTATCTAAACTGGCCTCTAATACCAACGATAAGGCCCGGACCTTAAACATTAATAAATCTTGAGATAAGTCATTAATTTCACTTTAATTCACATAGGGGATCTTTTCAGATTTATATATTTATATAATTAGGTAATAAATCATACATAACAACATAAATATTAGAAGTAGACACTTGTACTCAATGTCTATTTTTTTCTTAAAACAGAAACTCATTAAAAAGAAACATGGCATCGTTTCATGTTTTAACAACATAACTTTTCCATGACCCCATCATTGACTCTATTCTTCTTTAAGTCATGTGAGAAACATTTCAAGACTTTTAATGAGAATAAGAATATCAGTAAGGGATGCACAAATAATGAAAATTTTCAGTCTTCTGAAAACATGAAAAACATGAATACATTATCATAAAGTAATACTTTTCACCTTTAAAAAGTAGTAAATATACTTTATTGAATATTATCTCAAAGCTTAACATTTTAATAACCAAAATATTACCATCAATCCCATTTAAAGAAACATATAACATATAAAGGTTACTTTGGACATTAACATACTTAAATGGAAGAACCATTCGGTCGACTTCCATGCATATTACTAAATGCAATAGCTATATGGTTGACTTCCATACCCAATGCATTAGAGGTTATAACGTAACCACCCATAGTTGGTTAATAATGGAACCACCCATCCTTGGTTTATCACATAACCACCCATATTTGGTTTTTCATGTAACCACCATTCAAATGTCCAAGTACCATTATATAATCATAACACATAAAATATTGCAATCATCAACAATTCACTCATAAAATTTCATTTCCAATCACAAGAAAACATTTCAAGATATTGAAATAGTAAATCCACCTTAAAAATCAATTTCATTATAAAAAAACAAAAAAAAGTGGATAAGGGGTTTCTTTTCCTTTTAAAAATATTAAGGCTTTTAGAGAAAGCCAAATATCAAATAACAGTTATGGTGGTGGAGAGGTTGTTGTCACCACATATGTTAAAAATGTTCATTTTCTCATTTAAAAAACACTTTGTAGAAAAAAGATTCCCTTTGAATGAAATTAAAATTAAATGGTGTTTTTTATACAGCATATAAAATAAGGCCGTATATAAATCATAATATGCCTCATTGAAAAGAGATTTAGATGAAGTCCCTTACATTGAGTTTTACTTGTCTCATTCGTTATTTAAATTCCTAAATGATAAACTTAGGTTAATTTCTAATTTATTAAGAACATTTTTCAAGTTTATTATAAATTCTATATTACTTATTATCATGTTATAAAAATTACCTAATTATTTATGTTCATATCGGTTGATTTGTCGATATTCGGTACTTGAGTCGACAATGAACTTATTTGATGTAAAATGTCTGTGTGGTCCAAATCCTATCATCTCCATAAATATATTCATGATTTAAATATCATATATATCTATAAAAAATGTATTTATAATAGTCCATAACATTTGTAGATAGGAAATTAAATGCACCGTTCATGGAGATGGTAGGCCGTATGTACGCATGAATGCTACTTTCATTTATTTTTTATATTAAAGGAATGAGAACTAAATGATGCATATGTATGTTATAATTATAGAATAATATATATTTTATATATGTTACATAATTTCATTAACATCATCCTTTATTTGTTTCATGTATGGCATGAACGAGTCATATCACTTTGAGGGGGCGGTAGTCCGCACTTCCTCAAATTAAATTATCATATATACACATTATGGAAAGCATAAAGGTATTTTGTAAATAAAAATTATAGAAACATATTGAAAATATATATATAATATATAAATATAGTTCCATCATAATGGCCACTATGAGAGGTGGTAGGTGTAAATTGAACAATCACCACTTTGTGAGGCAGTAGTTGGTCATACACAGAAACAGTCTGTTCGTATACATTATATGGAGGTATGTGTAAGTGTTGTTTGGTCTTTCTCAAAAAACATCATATTATATTTAGGATACTTGTGTTTTTATGTAATCATATAATAATAAGACCATAGGGAGTGGATATAAGGACTCGGGCTTAAATATTACATAATATTGAATTAAATGAATAATTCACATTGAGGACCTTTCAGGTTTAGAGTTTTAAAGAATTGGGACATAACTATTACATCTCAAAAGATTACAAAGTAGAAACTTCTTCAAATTTTCCATAAAATAAAAAATCATGAGAAAAAAGAGTCATGTCTTGTTCCATGTTTTAGACAACATGACTTTTCCTTGATCCCATCCTTCACCCTATTCATCTTTAAGTCCTGTGAAAACATTTCAAAACATGGGATGATCATAAAAATCTTATTAAGGGTTATAAAACAAATAAAGAAAATATTTGTTCATAAATACATAAAAAACATGAACTCTTTTACTCACCTCATGAAATCATAAGATTTTATGAATAACACATAGAAATCATAAACCACAAAGGTAACATGTGGCATCCATATCATACCTAAATTGTAGTTATCACAGCTACAAATGGAGTTACTTTGGAATACCCATCATAGTATATTCTCTAAATCTCTTAGTATAAACATTCATGTTTACCTCCGTCATGTTATCCAATACATTGGAGATCTATCTCGGGCTCACCCGCCCTAGGTTTATCACGGAACCACCTGTATACGTAAATGATGCCCATGAATCATAACATGATCATAACATATAACATAAACATAAAGGAAAGATAACATTTCCCCATTGCAATAATAAAATATTATTTAAAGATATTTAAATAATAAATACATTCTCAAAATCATTTTCAATACCAAAATACGTAAAAAGATTATGTGGTATTTATTTTTTCCTTTTAAAAACATTTTGGCTTGTTAAGGAATCCAAAGATCAAATAAAACTAGCGGCAGTAGAAAGGTCATTGTCACCGCTTATGTAAAAAACATTCTCTTTTTATTTTAG
This sequence comes from Viscum album, assembly GCA_963277665.1. Lineage (NCBI taxonomy): Eukaryota > Viridiplantae > Streptophyta > Magnoliopsida > Santalales > Viscaceae > Viscum > Viscum album. Next base: position 1,671,983,718 of record OY728158.1, read on the forward strand.
TAAAACACTTCGTATAAAAATATTCCCTTTGAATAAAATGAAAAGTCAAAGGGTTTTTTACACTGTATAAAATAAATTCATGTATAAAACTAAAAATGCCTCAATGAAAGGAGATTGTGACGAAGTCCCTTACCTCGTGTCTGACTTGACCCGTTTCTTATTTAATATCCTGAATAATAAACTAAAGATAATTTCTACTTTCTTAAGAACCTTTTCCAAGTTTATTATTCCTTTCATACCAATTATTACCATGTTATAAACATTATGTAATCATTTAGGTTAATAATGTTCGTTTTGTCGATATTTGGTACTTGAGTTAAAATGGACTTCTTATAATTACATGTGTTCATGTGGTAAAAGGTTCATTATATCCAGAATTATATTCATGTTTTGGGTACTATATATATCATATATATCCATAATATATATGTATTTATAATAGTACATAACATTTAGAGGTAATAAATGAAATGCACCGTTCATGGAGACGGTAAGTCGTACGTATGCATGAACGCTACTTCCATTTCTATTTCATATTTAATGGAATTAAAACATAATGATACATAGTAGTATTATAATTAATATATAATATAATATATAATATCATCAATCTATCCTTTATACGTACCACATATGGTATGAATGAGTCTTATCACTTTCAGGGGGCGGTAGTCTGCGCTTCCTCAAATGAAATTATCATGTTTACCCATAATGGAAACCATAATGGTATGGTATAAATGGAAAATACAGAAGAATAAATAAAATATAAACATAATATATATCATATATAAATACAGTGACATCATAATGGCCACCATGAGAGGCGGTAGGAGATAATCGAACAATCACTGTTTCGTGAGGTGTTAGTTTTCCTTACATAGAAACATTATGTTCTTCATCCATTAGATGGAGGTGTGTGTAAGTGTTGTTCGAATCCATATCATAACAGTATCCTAGTATATTGAGGATACTGTTGTTGTTACAAAAGAATGGAACAAAAAGAGTTTTGGGGTTGGAGAAGTAAAATAAAAGAAAACAATTTAGGAGAAACTGTTACCTTTAATTTGGGTAACTCCCTTTGGTTTGAACCAAAGGACTTCATGAAGTGACTTCTTCCTAAGGTAAGGCTTCTAGGAGGAGGAGAGGTATGTATAGAGATTAATTTTGTGGAGTTTGGACGATCCAAAAGGTTTGAGAGGTGTGAGGAATTGGTTAGAAGTTGTCTTTTTTATTAGGGGGAGGAGGGGCTCTTTAGGAAAGTGTGAAAATAATATTTTATTATAAACTTTTATTCGGTTTCAAAAGGTCCAAATATCATTATATTCAAAGATAATATGACTCATTCTCGAAATAAAATCATACAATAATAATTGGACAGGTTTTGGATGCTATTTTAATGATTATAATCTTATTTATTTAAATGATTTATTAATGAGGTAAACACTGCATCATTATTATGTCAAAAATAATTTAAATTATTTGATGTCTATAAATTATAAAACAAATACCATGATCTTGGAAATATTTTTATCTTTACAACTAATATTTATAGTCTAAAAGATAATTTATATAACCCCTTGTAAAAATTAATTTACTAAAAGATATTTGTCTTTGTCACTTTTTCCTTTACATTTTGTTAATTAATCTAAATTGTCATTATCACTTCCAATTTGCTCAATGGGGTCCCAAAATCGACCCAAAAATGAACATGGTCTTAAATGACTCAACCAATAAGTTTTTCACAAGTGTTAAGGTAATTTTGAATTATTATAATATTCTTTTTACCTTGAATTACCTTATTTACCTTTAACCGCGCTAAATAAAAGTCAAAAGTTGCTATTCACCAAAAATTATTTTCATCTTATTGAACCAAATTTTACTTAATAATAACAACCATGTATGTCGTATTTTTGACATCAAGTCATAGAAGTGGTAAAATTTCATTTAAATGAAAAATTCAGTCTTTTCACTACTACTAAGTGGTTTCACTATTCATCAAAAATTAATGTTTTTCAGAAAAATACCAAAAAATAAGCCTAATATTTATTTGATATTACTAATTCAAAAATGATGTATGTTTTTTCAAATTCTAAACAGAAAGGTTTCATTAATTAATTTTAAAATTAATTCTCGTTGTTAAAACAAATAGCGTGTCTTTAAGAAACTATAACTATCAAAAGATCGACACTTGTTTATGTCCAATTTCAAAGTGAAATTAATTCCAATGACCAACATTGGATTAAATGGTTAAAATTTATTCTAATTAAACTTTAAAACCAATTTAAATGATAATCTAACCATATAAATAAATTATATTAAAATGAACTTTTGAATTAAAATACAATATTTTCCATTATTCATTAAAAAACGAACTTTATCCGAAAAATACCAAAAAAATACCCAAAGTAAATTTTGATGTCCCAAATCAAAAGAAGAATTTTATTTGGCCAAATAGAACATATATAAATGACCAAAACTAGATTTAAATAAGGTCTTCCATTAAAAGGAAGTAAATTGACCTTTTAATGTAAATTATGCTTAAATTTTGATTCATTCACACTTTAAGCCTCTAATTTTTATTAGATAAAAGTAAATACATCTAATTAACATGTATAATCACATTTTAGTTAGTTTTGTTCATTCCCGCCAATACAACGAGTAGTAGTTAACTACCATTTAAAATAATAATATTATATTATTAGTGTGCAACGTAAGATTTCAAAGAAACTCATTGTTGCGTATCGGGTATGCTATAGAATATAGCAACCCCTTTAAAGTAAAATTAATATTTAATTCACAAATATTAATAAATATTAAATATGTCTTATTCTTCATTTACTTGGGATGTTACATCCTTCCCCCCTTTTGTAAATTGCGTACTCGCAATTTTTATTCACTTATCAGAATAAGTGGCGGTATTTATCCCTCATATAATTTTTAGATTCCCACATTACCTCTTGAATCATATAGTTTTTCCACAAAACCTTTACCTGGTGAATTACCTTATTCCGAAACACTTGCTCTCTATTGTCACGAATATGGACTAGTTGTTCTTCATAAGAGAGATTCTCTTCCAACTGAACTACCTCTGGGATCAAAACAATATATGGATCTGGCATATACTTTCTCAACATCGAAACATGAAAACAATTGTGTACCTGGGATAAACATGGAGGTAAAGCCACTCTGTATGCAACTGATCCAACTTTCCCCAAAATTTCATAAGTTCCAATGAACCTCGGACTCAACATTCCCTTCTTACCAAAACACATCACACTTTTCCATGGAGAAACTTTGACAAAGACATGATCACCTACCTCAAAAGAATGATCCTTTCTCCAGATATCTATATAACTTTTATATCTTCTCTGAGTTGTTCTCATGTGCTTCTAAATCAACTGAACTTTCTCTGCCATCTCTTCTACCAATTCTAGTCCCATCAGCTTCCTCTCACCTACTTCATCCCAAAAATATAGAGTTAGACAACACTTTCCATATAATACCTTAAATGGAGACATCTGTATACTGGAATGAAAACTGTTATTAGAAGAAAATTAAACCAAAGAAAGATGTTGGTCCCAACATCCCTGATAATCCGTCGAGAAAGAACGTAACATATCTTCCAATGTATGAATTTTTCTTTCTGATTTCCCATCTTATTGGGGGTGAAAAGCTATACTAAAATTTAATTCAGCACCCAATGACTTCTGAAAAACTTTCCAAAAGTTAGAAGTAAACCTGGGATCACGATCAGATACAATGGAGAGAGGAACTCCATGCAACCTAACTACCTCTTTAACATACAACCATGCATGTTTATCTAGAGACAGAGTATCTCGAATAGGATGGAAATGAGAATATTTAGTCAATCGATCAACTATAACCCAGATTGCATTATTACCTCGAGATGTCTTTGGTAATCCCATAATGAAGTCCATGGATATATTTTCCTGTTTCCACTCTGGAACTGGTAGAGGATGAAGAATCTCTTTCAGTAACTTCCGCTCTACTTTAACCTGCTGACAAGTCAAACACTTCATAGTAAAATCAGAAATATCTCTTTTCATTCCATCCCACAAGTAATACTCTTGAAGATCTTTGTACATCTTAGTACTACCCTGATGAACTGAAAACGGAGAACTATGAGCTACACATAAAAACTCATTCTTCAACTATGAATCACAACGTACACATAATATGTTTCCAAATCTCAAAACAAAATCATTATCAATGTTAAATTCAGGAAACTTACCCTTCTGAACCAACTCTACCTTTTTCTGCAACTCCCTATCTTCATTTTGTGCTTGCTTTATTCATTGTGATAGAGATGATCTCACTGACACCTGAAACAAAACAGAATAATTTCCTACAAAAACAAATTATATTCCAAAGTTTATCAAATCAAAAAACAAAGGATCTCGTTCCAAATGTAGCATGGATAATGAAGCATTACTTTTTCGACTCAGAGCATCTTCCACTTTATTTTCTTTTCCTGGATGGTAATGGATGGTGCAATCATAATCCTTGATTAATTCCAACCATCTCCTCTGTCTCATGTTCAATTATTTCTGAGTGAATATATACTTCAAACATTTGTGATCAATATATATTTCACACTTTACTCCATCCAAATGATTCCTCCAAATTTTTAAATAAAAAACAACAACAGCTAATTCCAAATCATGTGTAGGGTAATTTAACTCATGAGGTTTCAACTTACATGAGAATAACCAAATACCTAATCATTCTGTATTAGCACACAACCCAATCCTTTCAATGAAGCATCATTGCAATTAACAAACTCACCATTTCTGGATGGCAGTGCCAAAACAGGATCATTCACCAATCTTCTTTTCAATTCCTAAAAAGAATCATCACATTTTTTGTCCAAATGAACATAACACATTTTCGAGTTAACATAGTCATTGGTCTAGGTAACCATGAAAAATATTCAAAAAACCTCCGGTAATAACCTGCCAAAATAAGAAAACTATGGATCTTAGTTATATTTGTGGGTCTTGGACATTCTTCAACAACTTTTGTTTTAGCAGGATCTACAGTTATTTCATTTTTTAAAACAATGTGACCAAGGAATGAAATTTTTTGTAACAAAAAATCACACTTGCTAAATTTTCCATAAAGTTTATTTTCTTTTAAGGTTTGAAATATGACCCTTAAATGACTTTCATGCTCCTCTTTACTTTTAGAATAAACCAAAATATCATCAATGAATACAACCACAAACTTATCCAAGAAGTCACAGAAAATTATATTCATAAGATCCATGAATATAGTAGGTGCATTGGTTAACCCAAAGGCATAACTACAAATTCATAATGGTCATATCTAGTATGAAATGAAGTCTTCAGAATGTCTTCTTCCTTTAATTTGAACTAATGGTACCCCGACCTCAAATCAATCTTCGAAAAATACTGAGCTCCCTGGAGCTGATCAAACAAATCATCGATATGAGGCAAAGGATACTTATTCTTAATATTGATGTTATTCAATGATCTATAATCAATGAAAAGTCTCATGGAACCATCTTTCCTTTAAAAAAATAAGATCGTATAACCCCATGGGGATGTTCTAGGTTGAATGAAACCTTTATCTAATAACTCTTGATATTAATTCTTTAACTCTAAAAGTTCAATTTGATCCATTCGATATGGGGGTTCTGAAGTTAGCTTAGCATCAGGAAATAAGTCAATAGTAAATTCAACTTCTTGATTAGGTATAACAGCAGGAAAATCGTCAGGAAAAACATAAAGGTACTCATTTACCACTGGAACATCATTAATCTAAACAGTTTCTTTATTTTCAACAATATGTGCAAGGTAACATTCATTTCCATCTTTTACTAGTTTCTCATATTCATGGTATGTTATTAACAGCAAGGGTTCATTTTTGTATACAAACTGAAAATCATTCTGAAAATAAACCACTTTAGCTCTATATTCAATCTTATCATGATAAATAGAAATCCAATCCATACCCAAAATAACATCAAACTCTACTAGAGGAAAAACAATAAGGTTTGTAGGTAGATTCTTTTTGCACACAAGGACATGAATGTTCTTATGTTTTCTTTTTGTCTCAAAATTTCCTCTAGGTGTTTTTACTGTAAGTTCTGTATTAATATATTGGGATGGAATTCCCAATTTACTAGAAAACTTTTCAGAAATGAAAGAGTGTGTAGATTCTGAATCAAACAACACATTGACATAATTTGAACAAACAAATAGTGTACCTAATACAACTTCATTTGATGGCCCAACATCTGCTGAAGTAGTTGCAAAGGATTTTACCACCCCTTTATACTTGTTGTCTGGATGCTTTCCCTCGATTGAGTTCTCTGTTAGACACTCATTTGCATAATGACCCATTTCATTGTACTAAAACATTTTACTCACTGTAAATCATATTTTTTCTTACCAATACCCTGATCTTTTTCAGTGAAATTATGATCCTTATGTCCCATTTTTTCACATCGGTAGCAATTACCAGAATTCAAAATACATTCCCTAGTATGCTTTTTCCATAATTTTCATAAACTTTAATCTTAAGTTTCTTACCATCAGACTTTTTTGAAGAGTTCTTCCCTTTCACCTTCCACCTCGACCTCTTATTCTTTTGTTTTTCAAAGAATATATGATCATAAGTATACTCCATTTCCACCTTCTCTACACAAATACCAAGTTTTTCATGACTTTTGAACTCACGAGAAGCTAAATCCCTTCGATACTTTGGCTTTAATCTTGAGTAAAAATGGTTGATTTTACTATCAAGATATCGTATGAAATTTGGAGCATACCTTTCCAGTCAAGTGAATTTTTCTTCATAAGTAGCCACTATGTCATCCCCCTACCTCAATTCGAGGAATTGTTTTTCCATTCTAGGATGAACCACCTAAGGAAAATATTTCTCATGAAACATACCTTTAAATTCATCCCAATCAAGAGCATCAATCTCCTCATTATCCCTGATATTTTTCACCATCAACCACCAATGATCAGCTTCACCTTTAAAATAGTAAACAACAAGACTAACCTTTTGATGTTTTGAATAGCCCATGACATCGAAAATATTTTCCAGTGCTTTAATACACCCTTCTGCTAGCACTGGATCAGATTATCCTCTGAAAGATGGGGGTGTTGCCTTATGAAATGCTCCACTACTGACATGTTCCTTTGTGGTTGATCTGGCTGATCTCGTACATGGATAACACCGCCATTTATAGCTTGATTAAACTGTTCCATCGCTGCAACTAAATGTTCAGTTTTGATTCCGACCATCTCAGGTTGCTGATTTGGAAGGTTGTCTTCCTCTTGATGTCATCATAACATAGCTGCCCTGTCTCCTCTGTGGAAAACCATTCTGAACACAAAAAATGTATTAGGCGAAGCAACAGGGTAATCTGGAAATTCTATATGATTTCAATATTAATATAAATTACATTAGGGATATTACTTTAACAATAACCTAACACCTAAAGTTATCTAAACCGACCTCTGATACCAACTATAAGGACTCAGCCTTAAACATTACATAATATTGAATTAAATTAATAATCACATTGAGGATCTTTTTAGGTTTAGAGTTTTCAAGAATTAGAACATAACTATTACATATCAAAAGATTACAAAGTAGACACTTATACACAGTTTCCATAAAATAAGAACTCTTCCAAAAAAGAGTCATGTCTAGTTCCTTGTTTTAGACAGCATGACTTTTCCATGATCCCATCCTTGACCCTATTCATCTTTAGGTCCTCTGAAAACATTTCAAAACTTGGGAATATCATAAAAAGGTCAGTAAGGGTTATAAAACAAATAAAGAAAACATTTGTTCATAAATACATTAAAAACATGAACTCTTTTATTTACCTCGTGAAATCATAAGATTTTATGAATAACACATCGAAATCACAAATCATAAAAGTAACTTTTGGAATTCATATCATACTTACATTGTAGCTATCACAGCTACAAAGAGAGTCAATTTGGAATACCCATCACAGTATATTCCCTAAATCTCTTAGAAGAAACATTCACGTTTACCTCCATCACGTTAACCAAAGAATTGGAGATCTATCTCGGGCTCACCCGCACTATATTTATCATGGAACCACCCATATACGTAAACAATGCCCAAGAACCATAACATGATCATAACATATAACATAAGCATAAAGGAAAGATAACATTTCCATATTTCAATAACAAAATATCATTTCAAGATATTGAAATAATAAATCCATTACCAAATTAATTTTCAATACCAAAATACGTAAAAAGAGTATATGTTATTTATTTTCCCTTTTAAAAACATTCTGGCTTGTTAAGGAAGCCATAGATCAAATAATACTCATGGCGGCGGAAAGGTCATTGTCACCGCTTACATAAAAAAACATTCCTTTTTTTTATTAAGTAAAACACTTTGTATAAAAATATTCCCTTTGAATAAAATGACAAGTCAAAGGGGTTTATACACCGTATGAAATAAATTCGTGTATAAAACTAAAAATTCCTCAATGAAATAAGATTGAGACGAAGTCCCTTACCTCGTGTCTGACTGGACCCGTTTGTTATTTAATATCCTGAATAATAAACTAAAGATAATTTCTATTTGATTAAGAACCTTTTTCAAGTTTATTATTCCTTTTATATCAATTATTACAATGTTATAAACATTATTTAATCATTTATGTTAATAATGTTTGTTTTGTCGATATTTGGTACTTGAGTCAAAAATGGACTTCTTATAATTACATGTTGTTCATGTGGTCAAAGTTTCATTATATAAAGAATGATATTCATGATTTGGGAATCATATATATCATATATATCCATAATATACATGTATTTATAATAATACATAACATTTAGAGGTACATATTGTTTGAACGAGTCGTATCACTTTGAGGGGGTGGTAGTCTGCACTTCCTCAAATGAAATTATCCTGTTTACCCATAATGGAAACCATAAAGGTATGATATAAATGTAAAATACAGAAGCATAAATAAAACATAAACATAATATATATTATATATAAATACAGTTCCGTCATAATGGCCACCATGAGAGGTGGTAGGAGATAATCGAACAATCATCATTTCGTGAGGTGTTAGTTTTCCATCCACGGAAACATAATGTTCTTCATCCATTAGATAGAGGTGTGTGTAAGTGTAGTTCGAATCCTTATCATAACAACATACTAGTATATTGAGGATACTGTTGTTGTTACAAAATAAATTAATAAAAAGAGTTTAGGGGTTGGATAAGTAAAATAAATGAAAACAATTTAAGAGAAACTATTACATTTAATTTGGGTAACTCCCTTTGGTTTGAACCAAAGGACTTCTTCAAGTGACTTATGCCTAAGATAAGGCTTCTAGGAGGAGGAGAGGGATGTACGGATATTAATTTTTAAGAGTTTGGATGATCCAAAAGGCTTGAGAGGTGTGATTAATTGGTTATAAGTGGTCTTCTTTTATAAGGGGGGGGTCTCTTTAGGAAAGTGTGAAAATATTATTTTGTTATAAACTTATATTCGGTTTCAAAAGGTCCAAAAATTATTAGAGTCGAATATAAGATGGCTCATGGTTGAAGTAAAATCAGAAAATAATAATTGGATAGGTTTTGGATGTTATTTTAATATTTATAATCTTATTTTTTTAAATGATTTATTAATGAGGTAAACGCTGCAACATTATTTTTTCATAAATAATTTTAATTATTTGATGTCTAAAAATTATAAAACAAATACCCCAATTTAGTAAGTATCTTTAAATTTAAAATTAATATTTATTGTTGAAATAAAAATTTATATAACCCCTTGTAAAAATTAATTTACTAAAAGATAGTTGTCTTTGTCTTTTTTGCCTTTACTTTAAGTTAATTAATCTAAATTGTCATTATCACTTCCAAGTTACTCAATGGGGTCCCAAAATAGACCCAAAGATTCCCATGGTCGTAAATGACACAAAAAATAAGTTTTGGACAAGTTTTAAGATAATTTTGAGTTATTATAATATTCTTTTTCGTTGAATTACCTTATTTACCTTTAACTACGGTAAATAAAAGTCAAAAGTTACTATTCACCAAAAATTATTTTGAGCTTATTGAACCAGATTTTACTAACTAATAACAACCATGTATGTCAGATTTGTGAAATTCAAATCACAGAAGTGGTAAATTTTCATTTAAATGAAAAATTCAGTCTTTTAACTACTACTAAGTGGTTTCACTATTCATTAAAAATTGAAGTTTTTCATAAAAATACCAAAAATTAAGCTTAAGCTTTATTTAATATTCTGAATTCAAAAATCTTTTCTATTTTTCCAAATTAAATACCTAAAAGTGTCATTAATTAATTTTAAAATTAATTCCCGTTGTTAAAACAAATAGCATGTTTTTAAGAAACAATAACTATCAAAAGATCGACACTTGTTTATATCCAATTTCAAAGTGAAATTAATTCCAATGACCAAAATTGGATTAAAAGGTAAAAATATATTCTAATTACACTTTAAAACCAATTAAAAAAAATAATCTGACCATATTAATAAATTATATTAAAGGGCACTTTTGAATTAAAATACAATATTTTCCACTATTCATTAAAAAATAAACTTTATCTAAAAAATACCAAAAAATTACCCAAAGTAAAATTTGATGTCCCAAGTAAAAAGAAGAATTTTATTTGGTCAAATAGAATGTATAAAAATGACCACAACTAGATTTAAAGAGGGTTCTCCATTAAAAGGCGGTAAATCGACCTTTTAATATAAATTATGCTTAAAATTTGATTCATTCACATTTTAGGCATCTAAATTTTATTTGATAAAAGTAAATACATCTAACAAACACATATAATCACATTTTATTGGGTTTTGTTCATTCCCTCCAATAAAATGGCTAGGAGTTACCTACCATTTAAAATAATAATATTATATTATTAGTGTGCAACATAAGATTTCAAAGAAACTCGTTCTTGCGTATCAGGTACGCTATCGAACATAGAAACCCCTTTAAAGTAAAAATAATATTTAATTCAAAAATATTAAAAATATGAAATATTTCTTATTCTTCATTTACATGGGATGTTACTGTGGATAAGAAAAATAAAGGAAAGGAACTTGAGAGAAGATGTTACCTCTAAATTGGGTAACTTCTTTTGATTTGAGACAAAAGACATTATGGAATTACATTATGCCCAAGGAAAGGCTTCTAAAAAGAAGGTAGGGATGTCAGAAGACTATTTGGGTAGAATTTGTATGATACAAAAATATTTAGAGGTGTGAGTAAGTGGGTAGAGGTGGTGTCCTTTTATAAGGTGGGAGGGGAACTTTAGGAAACTCCTAAAATATTATTTTATTATAAAATTATTTTTGAATTATAAAGCCTCCAAAGTTATATATTTATATAATAAGATGTATATGGGTAAAAATAATCTCATATAATAGGTTTTAGACAAGTTTAGGTCCCAAAATTAACCATATCCTTTATCATTAGCCCTAAGTTAAAAACATTAACTCTTACCATGTATTCTTGTATTTTCACAATATATGGTTACTATAGTTACTATAATTTCCAAGAGAACAACACGTGGATCATTAATGAAATTTTTAATGTTATAAAAGTTTGTTTTCAAAATCGTATATTTTTTTACTATTATATCATTTAACAAAATAATATTTGTTTTAGAAACTCATTTTTGTCAATTTTGACACTATTTAGTAATTGATTTTTAAAGTCATAAAAACTTTATTATTTTTAAACAAATGCATCAAATCAAAGAAAATATGTCAATATCATCTAGAAAATTTTTTTATGGCATCAAAATGTTCAAATTAAATATATTTTAATATTTATTGTATTCTTTATTTGAATATTTCATTAATGTGGTATTCATTGCATCATTATTGTATCATAAATAAATTTATCTAATTATAGTCTAAAAATTATAAATTAAGTACCATGAGGTTGGAAATATTTTTATATTTCTAATGAATATTTATAGTATAAAAGATCATTTATATGAACCCAATTAAAATTGTTTTAGTAAAAGATTCATGTTTATGTTATATTTCTCTTCACATTAAATTAATTCTTATAACATGTCATTATCACACCCAAGTGGCTCCATAGGGTCCCAAAATTGACCCAAGACTGACCATGGTCGGACATATCTTATCAAATAGTATTAAGACATGTGTTAGGGTAGTTTAATATTATTATAAAATTATTTTTTACCCTTATTTACCAGATTTACCCTTTCACCACGGTAAATAAAAATAATTACACAAGTTACTATTCATAATGTCCAAAAATAAAAGGTACCTATTTATAAAATTTGAACCTTATAATTATAAAAATTGAATCCATTTTTTAAAATTTAAAACCCATAATTTGATGAAATTAATTTAAAATTAATTCTCATTGTCAAAACCAAAAAGAAGGCTTTTAAGAAGTAAAAATAATCAATGTTTTGACATGTTTTTGTGACCAATTTCATTGTAAAATTACTTAAAATGACCAAAACATAATTTAATTATAAAAAGATAATTTAATTACACTTTAAAATAAATTAAATGAAAAATATAATTATATAAAAAAATTATATGAAAAGATAGTTTTGAATTAAAATGCAGTATTTTTCACTATTCATTAAAATATGAATTTCATCATAAAAATACCAAAATTTCAACCGAAGTAACTTTTGATATCCTACTTCTAAGTAATAAGTTTTTTGTATTATATATAACATATAAAAGTTACAAAAACTATATTTAAACATATTTCTCCATCAAAAGGCGATAAAAATAGCTTTTAAAAATATTAGAGTATTTTATGCTTAAAATTGGATTCATTCTCATTTTGAGCCTATAATATTTATTGGATAAATGTAAAAACATTTAAAAAATTTGTGTAATCATATTTTTGTTAGTTATATTCATTCTTATTAATAAAATGTCTAGGAATTAACTAAAATTTAAAATAATATTATTATTATTATTTTATTTTTGATATAATTCATTGTTAAGTGCAACGTAATATTTTAGAGAAACCCATTGTTGAATGTTGAGTAAGCTATTGGAAAAATAGTCCTTTAACATGAAATTAATATCTTGTTCATAAATATTAATAGATATAAAAAAGTATTAGTCTAAAAATACATATGATGCTACAATTAAATTCTTGAAGAAGGATCATCCATCAGATAAGTATGGGCTTTGCATTTGGCTTATTCAAGAGGTACCTTGATGCTTCATGATAAAAAAACTACTTTAGAGGAAATAAATATGATCAAAATTTATCTAAATAAAATATGATACAAAGAAACATCTTTTCCATGGTTCTGTAATTTTATTTGGCAGAATCCAAAGACCTCAATGCAAAATCAATCACATGGGACCACCCTTCCACTTACTAAGATAAGACAGCTCAAGCTACAAAGTTGAATGTGTCACACATAATCTCAAAAGGAAGCTCCCACCTCGGGGGTTGTATGATCGATGGAGTGGTCTGTAGATTATTTATCTCATCAATTGATACCCTATATGAATCATGAAAAATGTAGTCAATATCTTTTTGATGAAATCAAGAAAAGGGTACAAAGATCTTACTAAAATCTTAGATGAATAATCGATAAAATTATGCATGTCCTAGTAATGATCTAACATAACGCACACATGAAGAATATATAAAGTTTGAAATAATATCTACCATGGATCTATCAACCTCTATTTTATGTTTTGACACTACATGCCTTAAAACAATTCCATGATCTACCGGAAATGACATTTTTTAATGTTCAAAACTAGATTCATCTCAATATAAATATTCAATGCCTTTCCCAAGCTAAAGATACATTCATCAAATAATGATTCATACACTATAAAATCATCCATAAATACCTCCTTGAAGGTATCAATGAAATCTAAAAAAACACCAACCATCCATCACTGGAAGGTACCTATGGAATTTGAAACTCTAAAGGGAATGATTCTGTAGGAAAATTCACAAATTAAACATGTGAAAGTTATGTTCTCCTAATCCTTTGAGCTATAAGAACCATAAAATATCCAGAAAATCCATCTAAGAAACAATAGGGTGCCTTACCAACTAGTCTCTCAATAATATTATCAATAAATGGGAGGGGGAAATTTTCCTTGTGAGGGGATTGATTTAGTTTCATATAATCAATACACACACACCAACTTTTTTTCATCCTCATTGGAACTAACTCTTCTCTATCATTTCAAACAAAAGTAACACATCTTTTTTAGGCACAACCTAAATAATACTCACCCACTGGGAATCTGAAATGTGATTAATGATACATGGCTCAAGAAAATTTTCAAATTATATTTTAACTACATCAATAAGATTTGGATTTATTATCCTTTGTGGCCACTTAACGGGTTTATCCCTATCCTCAAAAATAATTCTATGCATGAAAATGGATGGTCTAGATATGTCAGAAAGTGCACCCAATTTCCTTAATGTTATCCCTTAAAATATTCAAAAATATATATTCATGTTAAAAAAGGATATTTCTAGAAATGATAACAACTAATATATCATCACTTAACAAGTATGAGTATTTGAGATTTGGTGGCATTGACTTGAGTTCCAATGAAGGGGTGCAGGATGGATGGAGACATTGATGGAACTGAAATATGTGCACAATGAACATTATTATCATAATAGACATCCTCAAAATCAGATAATAATGCATCAAATCCATCAGTATACTCAACATCTATGTCACAATCATAGTAAACATTGTCAAAACATGAAAATGAATCCACATAAAAATCAAATTCAATATTGGTTTGTACATTAGAAATAGGTTTGGATGTGATATTAGATATCAAAATGGAAAAAATTATTATAATATCTATAATCGTAGGAAATTCAAAATCCCTAGGGTTTTTTACATGGTGGTTCAAAATGGGAGATAAAAAAGTTGAATGGTTCTATAAGGGGTAATTCATGGACTCCATAACATTCAATATCAAAAATTAATCTCCATTCTCCATTTAAAGTGTACCCTTATAAAAATTTATGATAGTATTTATAGTTTTAAGTAATTTTTTACCTAAGATAATGGGATCATGAGAATTTACCTGATCATCCCCCGTGCAAGGATTATAGAAATCTGCTGGAAATATCAGGTCTCTTACCCTAATAAGTACATACTCAAGGACTCCCTTTGGATATGTTGAAGCTCTATTTTCCAACTACACCATTACTCTCATCAACTTCAACTAACCAACCTATAAATAAGAGAATACAGAGTGAGTCATTTCATTTATGGAAGCTCTCAAATCAAATAAATAATCATAAAAGGGTAACTCTCCTATGGAAAATGTGATGGTTAATTCCCTTGGGTCCTTTCACTTTGCTGGAATTTCTTGAGTTGGTATAAGGTGTACTAAAACATCCCTTCCAAGATTTATCCTCTCATTTACCTTGAGTCCTCTTTGATTGGTACAAATTTCTTTTAATAAATTTTTATACCTTGTGATTTTCTTAATGGATTCCAGTAGAGGAATATTGATCTAAACTTGCTTGAATGTCGACAAAACCTATTTTTTCATCACCTCATTATCTATATTCTTATTTTTTACAACTATATTTGGAAATAAAAGGGGTATGGGAGGAACATAATTATTATTTTTCTTAACTATTTCTTTCTTTGTGGTTTTCTCATCATCTGGTCTTGAATGGGGATTCTCTAGAGTTCAGGTGAAT
Source organism: Viscum album (assembly GCA_963277665.1). Lineage (NCBI taxonomy): Eukaryota > Viridiplantae > Streptophyta > Magnoliopsida > Santalales > Viscaceae > Viscum > Viscum album. The sequence continues at coordinate 1,671,999,482 of OY728158.1, forward strand.
CTTGGTGGAATGATAGGTGTAGATGTATCAAATGTTTTCATCCCAATTATCAATGTAATGGAACTGAAATTCCCATTTTGATTTTTAGTGGGTTTGGAAGGTAGATTTTAAAATATCTTACTTACCAGTTCATGGAGGGTGGTGGAAGTATGGCTCAATTTTTCCTTCAATTCCCTCAACCTTAAACCATGAATCTTGAGTTCAATATGTTGATTAAGGAAAAATTGTTTCAAAAGGTCATTAGTATTAGAATCTAAATTTGGTTTATAATTACCGTAATGTTGACTTGTTTATTGTTGAGCATCAAATATTATTTGGGGTTATAGAAAACTCTATTGATAAGGTAGAGGTTGCTGTAAATTTTGTTGAAAAGGGGGGGGGGGGCTTAGTTGTTATCCAATGCCATACCTACTGTCGGATTGATCCTTCAATCATTGTTTTCATATTTTTGAAAAAGAAGTCATAATTATTTTGGGTATGTGTTTGTTAATTTTTTTGATATGCTCTCTTAGGAAATATGGGTGCAATATATTCAATCTCTTGTAATTGGGTAAATAGTTACTTGGGTGGTATGTTTCCATGTCAATCCCACAAGGCCTTGTTGGAGAGGGTTGAGATGTCTTTTGAGCCAAAGCGATCTATATCACCATAGTGGTAAATTATTCTAACTTAGTATTAATTAAATGATTTCAAAGAGAATATGTACTTACCTAATGTACTTCTCTAACATGTGGTGTACCTCAATTACCAAGTTGTAGGGTGTTTTGTGCCATCTTTTCGATAAACACACATATAACTGGTGGTGTTTTTTCAAACAATTCCCCTCCATTTGTGACATCCACCATTCTCCATTTAATAGGTTTTATGCCTTCTTATAAGTATTGGATTAGGATTTCATCACTGATTTGTTGATGTGGAAATATTTATCTATAACAACCCTACTCTTTATTACACACTTGAACATGATTTATTACATAAACTTAAACATAAGACAACTCCATGGATCGAGAGGTCTAGTGTCCTGGGATATTAGGATAATTAAATAACAACTTAAAACTTAAAATACAACATATATATTGAAAACTTATTTTACATAACCACAACATTCCTTCCTACTTATAATTGCATGGGATAACCTGAGGACGTACATAATAAAGGGGTGAGCTACAAAGCCCAGTAAAAGAGTAAACAAGGTATAACATGAAGAATATAATACATGTTAATAAATAGTCATATCAATAGAGAATAATAGAAACATGAACATAAAGGCATTATATTGCACTATTATCACAATATTGAGATGTGGCAACAACATTTAACATGATGTTAGCATGATCCAAGTCTCATTGTACATGGAGCATGAGTAAACCCCCTTTGCACTTGAATTAGAATGATTAAAACCTCCTTTCACTTGAATTAGAATGATTAAACCTTAATTCCACATGACTTATCATAATAGTACTCTTTACCCAATGCATTGGAGCACAATTAGGTCAAACCCTTCTTAATCATTTCATTTCATGCAAAAGTGTGTTATATAGATCATACAACATGGATTAATTAAACATGATAATTTATTACACAGAAAAGAGATATGGAAAACATAAATGTATGTCATCGATCCAAAAGTACATGTAAATAAAGTTTAATACCCTTGATATAGAAACGGGTATGGTATTCACTTATACGATGATTTGGCATGGGAAGTTTTGGTGTAACTTTAGCAGCATAACGACATCAAATAGAAATCGTAAAATTGGTTGATGAGAGAGAAATGGGTCTCCAATAATTTATAGATGAAATGGACAGTAATTTTGGTTAGGGAAAATCATATCCCAACATATTTAATGGAGTTTAGATGTTTAATATAAAATAATTGCTTGAAAGTAAAGGAGGAGAGAGAAATATCTTATGGAATTTCAACATGGTAACGAGTGTACATGGGAGGAATTAATGAGAGAGAAAGGGGTATATCATAATTAAAACATAAGTAGGGAAGTATGTTGGAGGTGAAAAATCATACCCCAATATTTCTAATTTAAAATAAAAGGGTTTAACTACATGAAGAAACTTGGACAAAAATGAGAAAGGAAGGAATCCCTTAAGAAAATTTGGCATGGTAATAGGTGCATATAAGGGTTCATATGAGGAATAAATGATAGTGAAATGGGATCTCATCATTTATAAATAGAATTTGATTTAATTAGGATATTTAGTGACCTATACCAACATAGTAATAAAATAAATTAAAAGACATAACATGCCAATAATTCTTGATAAAAGAGGAGGGTGGAAGATCCCTTCTGGAATTTTGGCATAGTAATGGGTGTGCTTAATGGATAATAGGGGTGATTGATGTTAGTGATAGGAAGATCTCATAATATATACAAAAAATTTATAGTATTGGGTTCATTTAAAATCATAACCTAACATATAAATATGAAACTTAAGAAGCATAATGTAAAAGAGTAGCTGGAATGGAAATGAGAAGAGAGAAATCCCTAACAAAATTTTGGCATAGTAATGGCTTAGGTATGGGTAAATAAGAGGGAGGATAAATAATATCTCATTAAAATAACATTAATTTAAAATAATATAATGATTATAAAATAGTCAAAATATATCCATTCAAAATTATAAGAACTACTTTCAAATAAGATGCTTGAATTTGAAAGTAGGAGAGGAAAGTAAGGATCCCTTACATGGTAGTGTGATCCCAAAGGCTTGGTAGAGGCTTATTGGGAGATTGGGGAACCTTGGGAGGATTATATAGAGAGTATGGGATAGTTTTTTCACGCTCCAAATAGTTTTTGTGAAGAGGAATGGTAGATTTAGTGGGTTTATATTGGAAAGGAGAGGGGATTGTTTACTATTTAGGTTTTGGACAGTACACATTAAACTAATCAAAACCACATACCATAAAATGGTTTTTTCAATGTTTTCTACCAAAGGGGAGTGGTATAAAATATTTTATAAGGTCAAGCTCCGAACATAATAAAATATCAGGATGTATTATTTGGAGGTGAGCCACACTCTCAAGGAAATCCTTTGAAAACATTAAAATATCTTATAACTCTTGGAGTGTCAACTAAGGCATTATAAAATTATTCCAAAAAATATAAAATCACAATATTTTAAATTTAAAACATATATTGGCCGAATATATCTTTTACAGTTTTTTATTAAATCACTATTGGGTCATTATGATGTCTCAAAACACTTTATATATTTATTCGGTATTTTATTTTAACCCAAAAATTCGACTGTCTCAGAAAATTTTGAAAAATTTACCGTTGGATAATTTAGACGTAATGATTCAAAAAATAATAATATTTATTTTATCCAAATAATATTCTAAATAGGTGAGTTTTTACTTTTAAAATAAAAACCGATAATTACTCAAAATTGATGGGTTAAAAAAACAGTTTTTAAACCTTAATAAAAATTACATTTGACTTCATAAAAATTATATAATAATTTATTATTAATAAAATTAATTTGATAATAATATTTTATTAAAATATTAATTATTTCAAAAAATCATTAATTCATCAAATTAAATTCTTTAATTATAAATACAATTTATGTTCTATCTTATAAAAATATAATTCTTATCAAACTGAATACTTTATCTTTTTTAAAATTAAAAACAATAAATATAATAATAATTTATAATTAAAAGGACTGTTCCTATAAAACTATTATAATATCATTATTAATAAAAAATCAGTTTAATATAAGAATTAAATATTTCGTAAAAGAACAATTTTACCTGAAAAATCAATTTATCTAATTAATTATATTATTTAGAAAAAATATTCTTATAAAGGAATTGATGGAATAAGGATTTTATTTATAAAAAGATATTACACAATAACTAACTAATATCTTGTTACATAACCCCTTATAGAACCCGCATAAGAACTAAGGGTGAGGTGTGTGATGGTAAAAGACTTTTGGGGTAGCTCAAATAACATCGCTCAGGTGGTAATCTCTATTAACTTCCACTTCTCCCCTATGAGATTCTGTTCAAGATTAATGTATTGATTCTCAGATTGGTCTTGGTCAAGACAAAATCCTAGTGATTCTACCTCCTTTTCAAGCTCTTATAAATGAGCTTTGTGTGAATTGAGTCTACTGGATGAGGCCATCGACTCTTATTAATAAATTAATTTTTACACTATCATTTCTATTTATAAACAATAATTACAACATTAATTTTATTATTTCATCCAACATTCATATTGATCATCAATAATAATTGACCAATGGTCATATAACAGTTGAAAACGGATAGTTACATTTCAATTTATACTTATATAGTATTAATTACTGATAAATAGTAAAACATACATTTTCAAGAAAATAAAATTATTCAAAACATTGGGTCACTACATTCTTCCCGCCTTAATAAATTTCACCCTAGAAATTTCGTTTTACATACTAAGTCAAAACAGGTGAGGGTACTTCTCCTTCATCCCTTCAATGAGGTCTTTAATCATTCCTATTATCATTTACTTTAACTATAAACGGTTCATGCATCGCAATGGTACCTCAAGATATTTTTTAAATCATCTAATTCCATTAACCAAAAACACCTCAAGTGTCTTGGATTATATCGATGAATGCACCGATAATTAACTAAAAAGCTATTTATTATATATAATTTTGAAATATCTTCTTGAACCTTTTTTTTACAAAAAAGTATTACGGAATCATCTTCAAATATTTCAAAATAGGGTTTTGGTATATTATTTTTTGTGTTTCCCCAAAGATATAAATATATAATTTGATACCTATAGGCTTCTCAGAGGTCACCCTATTTTGGAACATCTATAAAATCATTTAGTGCTTCATCATTTTGAAATAAAGAGAAGAATTTGAAAATACCTGGATGGTGAATCACACTCTTAGCATGGTAGTAATGCTGAGTGAAATATTCTCCAATAGACGATGCCTGATCCTTGAAATAATCATGCAACTATAGAGGTATTTTATTCCTTATAATTGTTTTTCATGTAACTTTGATATTTTAAAAAGTTTCATAGTCATCTGAGCATGACTTCATGATAATCTCTCCAAGTAGTTCTTCAAGAAGACAAAGAAGAGTTGTTCTTGATCATCCTCCTTAAATGATTTAAATAAGAAAAAGAAAATAAAAATAGCGGGTATAAAGACATATATAATAAGAATTAAAAAATAAAAAAGTTGAAATATAATGATAAACTTGTATAGTATATCCTAACTTATGATACCCTAAGTTTCAATCTAGGTTATCCATGATCTATTTCATAACAAATATTCTTATGGTATTTTTATGTTCCCTTAATAATGGTTCATACTATGATTATTAATTCACCAAATCATGTCCCATGGGAGTGTCGAAACAAGAGTGCATCAAGTCCCATTTTTGTGAACTAGTTCCCATTCAATTCTTGCTCAAAGTGGTGTTTTCATTTTTACCCCTAGATACATCTGTGTCAGAGCCACCTCTACTTGTTCATATCCAATCAAGATTGTATTTTCTTGATAGATCACTTACTATATACTCACCATAATTTAGGGATATTTTTCTTATATTTATTCTTATGCCTAAGTTTTTTACTAGGTTTTTCTAATCATAATCCAAAAATTACTAAATCGATACGTTGATACCAACTATAAAAACCCTACTCTTTATTACACACTTGAACATGATTTATTACATAAAAATTCACGTAAGAAAACTCTAAAGATCGAGAGGTCTAGGGTTTCGGGAAATTAAGATCATTACATAACAACTTCCAACCTAAAATACAACATCTATGTTGATAAATTATTTTACATGACCACAACATTCCGTCGTACATAGCATTTCATGGGATAACCTGAGGACATGCATAACAAAATGGTCAGTTATAAAGCCGAATAAGGGAGTAAACAATGAATAAAATGAAGAATAAAATACATGTTAGTGAATAGGCATATCAATTAAATATATTAGAAACATGAACATAATGGAATGATATAGCAGTATTATCACAACCTAGAGATGCGGCAACAACATTTAACATGATATTAGTATGAGCTAGGGATCGTTGCACATACAGCATTAGTAAACCCTCATTCGAATTAAATTATCATGATTAAACCCTCATTGAAATGTAATTATCATTTTAAATCCTCATTTCACATGCATTACCATGATACTACTCTTTACCTAATGCATTGGAGTTCTATCAGGCCACACTCTTTATAATCATTTCATTTCATGCATATGTGTGTCACATATATCATACAACCTGGACTAATTAAACATCATAAATTATTAAACAAATAAGAGATGTTGAATACATAAATTTATGTCCTCAATAAAAATGTACATGTGTATAAATTTTAATACACTTTATATAGAAATGGGTATGGTATTCACTTACACGATGATTTGGCATGGGAAATTTTGGTGTAACTTCAGTAGCATAACGACGTCAAATAGAAATCGTAAAATGCATTGATGAGAAAGAAAGGGGTGTATCATAATTTATACATGAAATAGAATTTAATTTAGGTCATTGAACATACTATCACAACATATTTAATGGAATTTAGATGCATAATATAAAATAATTTCTTGAAAGTAAATGCGGAGAGAGAAATTCTTACGGAATTTCGACATGGTAATGGGTGTACATGGGAAGCATTAATGAGAGTGAAATCGGAATCTCATCATTAAAACATAAGTAGGTCAGTATAGGGGAGGTTTTAAATCATACCCCAACAATTAGAATTGAAAATAAATGGTTATAACAACACAAAGAAACTTAGAGAAAAATTATAAAGGAAGGAATCCCTTTCAAAAATTCAGAATGGTAACAGGTGCACATAAGGGTTCATAATAGGAACAAATGAGAGTGAAATGGGATCAAATAATTTATAAATCAAATGGTAAATAAGTAGGATAATTATTAACATATACCAACATAGTAATAAAATAAATTAAAATATATAACATCAAAAGAATGATTGATAAAAGAGGAGGGTGGAAGATTCTATATGGAATTTTGGCATAGTAACGGGTGTGCATAAAGGATAATAGGGGGTTTTATGAGAGTGAAAGAAAGATATCATCATATATAAATACAATTTGTAGTATTGGGGTCGTGTAACATCATGACATAACATATAAATTTGAAATTTAAAAAGCATAATGTAAAAGAGTAACTTGAATGGAAATGAGAAGAGTGAAATCCCTTATGAATTTTTGGCATAGTAACAGCTTAAGTAAGGGGAAAATGAGGGAGGATAAATAATAACTCATTAAAATAAAATAAATTTACATTAATATATTTATTATAAAATAATCTTATTATAACCATTCAAAATTACAAGAACTATTTTCAAATAAGATGCTTGAATTTGAAAGGAGGAAAGGAAAGTGAGGATCCCTTACTTGGAAGTGTGATCCCAAAGGCTTGGGAGAGGCTTGAGAGAGGCTTATTCTGAGCTTGGGGTGCCTTTTGAGGATTCTATAGAGATGATGTCAGAGGTTTTTTGAGATCGAAATGGTTTGATTGAAGAGGAATGGGATATTGAGTGGGTTTCTATAGGAAAGGAGAGGGAATTCTTTATTATTTAGGTTTTTGACACTACACATTAAACTAATCAAAAACATAAGGAATCCCATGTTTTTTGCCAATATTTTCTGAAAATGGTTAGTGGTATAAAATATATTATATGTCTAAGGTATGAACATATTAAAATATTAGGCTTGCTTATATGGAGGTGAGTCACACTCTCAAAGAAATAATTTTAAAAAAGTTAAAATATCTTATATGTTTTGGAGGGTGCACTAATGGATTATAAAATTAATCAAAAAAAAAATAAAATCAAAATATTTTAAATTGAAAACATATTTTGGGAAAAAAAGTATTTTTTTACATCACTATTGATTCATTATGATGTCATAAAACACTTTATATATTTATTCGGTATTTAATTTTTACCCAAAAATTCGACTATCTCTGAATATTAAAAACAAAATTCACCATTGGTTAATTTCAACATAATTATTCCTAAAATAATATTTATTTTATCTAAATAATTTTTTAAATATGTAAATTTTCACTTTTAAAATAGTAACCGACATTTATTGAACATTGATAGGTTTTGAAAAAAAATAGTTTTGAAACCTTAATAAAAATTACATATCACTTCATAAAAACTATATACTCAATTATTATTCATAAAAGAAATTTGATATTAATATTTTATTAAAATATTAATTATTTAAAAAATTAATTAATTCATAAAAATAAATTCTTTTATTAGAAAAACAATTTCTATTTTATCATATAAAAATATAATTCTTATCGCAATGAATACTTAATCTTTTATAAAGTAAAATAAATAAATATAAAAATAATTTATAATTGAAAGGAGTGTTCATATAACACTATTATAATAAAATTATTAAAAAACCTTAGTTTAATATAATAATTTATATATTCCTAAAAAGTAACATTTTACCCAAAAAATCAATTTATCTAATTCATTATATTTTTAAGAAAAAATATTATCATAAATTGTTTTTTGGAATAAGACTTTTATTTATAAAAATGGATTAAAAAATATTTAACTAATACCCTATTAAATAACCCCTTATAAAATTCGCATAAGAACTAAGGATATGTTGTGCGGTGGTGATAGATAGTTGAGAATCTCAGATAAAATCACTCGGGTGCTAATATCAATTAACATCTACTTAATCTGTTGGAAATTCTGTTTAAGCTTAATGTTTTGATGCTCATATTAGTCCTGGTCATGATAAAAGCCTAGTGATGCTACCTCCATTCTGATATCCAACAATTGAGCTTCGTACGGATCAAGTATACAGGATGAGGTCATCGACTCTTCTTTCTAAATTAATTTTTCCATTATCATTTCTATTTATAAATAATAATTAAAACATTAAAATTATTATTTCCTCCAACGGTCATATTGATCTTCGATCATAAGTGACTAATGGTCATATAACGGTCGGAAACTGATAGTTACATTTCAATTTATACATATATAGTTTTAATTAATGAGACATGGTAAAACATTCATTTTTAGGAAAAAAATATTATTCAAAAGTTTAGGTCATTACATGCCCACAACTTTTTTAATCTCTCCTAGTACTCATATATTTACTCCCCTTATTATTTCTTGATTCCTAAGATCTATTTTAAAATGTAAGTAGTCCTTAGTGCTGGAAAAAATATCTATAATAACATATATTTTAAATCATTCCAAAATGTTACATTATCATGTTGTAAATAATACATCCAATACTTTGTCATTACATCAAGTGAGAATGGGTATTATCTTAGTTTTATTTGAACATAAAAAAACATTTCATAGTCTTACGGTTAATAAAACCACATAAAATTATTTTAAATGTTTGTTTAGATCCTCACCAGATAATCCATGAAATTTTGGAAGAAGGTGAATTAACCCTACTTTCATTTCAAAGTCTGATTCGATATTTGGGTATGCAATAAAATTTGGTTGATAGTTAATTTATAGTGTAACCAATTATTGAATGGTTTAATTAATTTAATTGTTATTATTTTTAGAAATTTTTATGGCTTTATGTTTGATTCAAAAGTGTTTCAAATTTAAATGTTCCTAGAATGGAGGAATTATCTAATTGGGTCGATGTCGAGACTAATCATAGAATATGATTGACTTATTTGATATCGAAGGCTACATTCAATATCAAGGTTGAGATATAATATAAAGTTGGTATTAGTTCATGTCATAAATCAAAGAAAATAGAAATGGAGAAAATTAGACCATAATAAAAAAGAAAATAAATTTGTGTGAATGGTACAAAAAAAGAATAATAAAAAATGAGAAAGGGGAAAGAATGAAGAAATAAGAGGAAAAGAGAATAAAATGAAAATAAAAAAAATACATCAAATGTTTTGAATAAATTAAATTCCTCCCAATAAATGCTGCCAATTTTAAATGTTAATTCATAGACACTCTAAAATGATCTTTAGTTTTTACTAATTTTATGCAGTATAGTGGCTGACCAAGGTCATCTATCAACATGGGAAGTAATTAAAGAAACATATTTTTTGGTATATTTAAAATAAAATAAAATATAATAAACACGTTATTTAAAAATATGGGGTTTATTTATATTTTTTTGAACTATAATAAGTCTGCTGGAAGAATATTGTATATATATTTTTTTTTAAATGAGATCGAGAAAAAAAATTGTGAATATTTTTTTTAGAAAACTATTTTGAGACTTGATAATTGATCTAAACACACTGATTCATATAATTATTAATAATTATCATTTATATTAATCTAAACTTAATTAAAATCGTATGATTTTTAAACCCTCAACCCCTCTGGGAGTTTACTTAACCATAATGATAAATGAATTGAACCATAGGCTAGCTTCGGAACATGCAATCATAGAACCCTGTGTTGATTTTCATTCCAAGGATATATTAAGGTAAATATTAATTTAGGTCAAATATCAATTCTATTAATTGGGATTGATTATGTTTAGGGATTAAATTTGAATTATAAAAACTGATCATGTGTGGGGTTTTTATCGATTAAGATCACTCTCTCACAATTCACACATTACTCGACCTCACGCGTTTTCTACAAATTATGAAATTCTTTAATTATTTTCTTTTAAGTTAAAAAAAATCATGTATCATATTATTTTAATTACAATAACTCATTTATTCAAAAAAAAATAAGTGAAAAAGGTGAGAATTAGATCAACTGCTATGAAAAACAACTCTTCTATGGGCAGTGTAGTAATATTAGAAATGTGTTTCATTCAAAAAGGTCATGGAAAGGTTCTAGATCAATCATGTTTATAATCATTATTTAAAAACAAAATTTTATGTTTAGAGAAGAATGAAATTGAAAAAAAATTGATTAAATGGAAGAGGAAATAATAATTTTACTATACAAACACAAATATTACAACATTAGAAGTAGAAAAATGATTCAATGAAGGGGTTCTTTATTTAAGAGATATACCTATTATTATATGGAGTTAAAGAGCCTCTATGGTAATTATAGGACTTCTATAGAACTCCAAAATGGAAGAATATAACTCTTTGGTCGAACTCTCAAATGAGGTTCCCATGGTGTCCTTTTATAGAAAAATGGGAAGTGATTTTCGTCACCCATATTTTGAGATACCACATGTGTCTCCATTTTGGGTTGGTAATTGCATTATCTAGACTTTGAAAAAATATAAAAGTGGTTGTACATAATCTTTAATATCACCATGTCAAATTTTGTGGTAATTAGACATCAATAATGGGAGATATAGTCAAAATTACAAACCTATCATTTGACTTCATGAAGATTTGGTTTTCTGAACATATTAGAATGGTTGGGCCACTAAATGGATGAATTGGGCAGGGATTTCTTGACATGAGTTTTAGAACACTAAGATATAGATCAGATCACAAAACATTTTCCCATTAGGACGTATGGATTACTCAGTACCTATAAAACAATTGACAAATATCCTTGGGATTCTAGGAAATTTGCCTAATTTTCCTTCTATATCATCTTCGGACCTCCAAATCACATCCTCTTACATGAAATCACAAAAAAGTATAATTTCTATTTTTAATAGTGATAAAAATTAAATAATTGAATAAAATGGGAAGTGAATTTTTTATTATATTATAATTTTTAAAAAAAATCCAGTTTAAAAATTTTATGTAATGGTTAAATAAAGCAGTGAATCATGGTGTGATCAAACATTAACCAATTACATCTCAAATTGACACCTATTTCTGGAGAAAAACAGGAAATTATACCCACTTAAATTAAAACTCATTCCTTGTATGTGATTTTGGAGCGAGTCAAATAACCTAGTAAGAAACTATAATGACTCAACAATACTGATTGATACTATGATCAGGTGTATGTGAACATGATACATATATAAGTATTGTGGTAACCCATGCAACACAACCACATAGAAAAATAACATACAAGCTCATAAAAATAAACGTTAGGTCATCAGGTGTGGGATAGACCACCTCAAACCATGACCATACCTGCTTAGACTAGTGTTGAATGTATCTAACAATAAGTAACCATCCAAATGGTCAAGTCCTACTCCTAAAACTATTAACTGATATAATACCTAATTTTTCTAGTGTTAGAGTGTCACTGAGCATGTCTCGGTACTATTCCAACAAAAAACCTAGCCCTTGGATAATATTATAATAGGTGCAAGCTTTGAGTCCAAAATGAATGAACCTAGAAATTACAACAGTATCCATACCAAAGGTGATTCCTAATATAATTTCATATGAAGCATAAACAATATCACCTATAAATCCATAGAACTCATCTAAGTCATCCCAAATCATTTTTCCATATAAATAAAAGGAACTCATCAAAGGCATAATAAATTAGTAATCTATATGAATCCAAGGAACTCACCAAAGAAATTACATATTAGAAATGGAAATAAATCCTAGGGGTAATTACTTAGGTAATTCTATGTCAAAAATCTATACAAATCCAAGTAACGCATCAAATACATTCAATCTTATATTTTTATAAAAATAAAAGGTATTTTTTGAAGGCATTAAAAATCATAAATCACAATCAATATAAGGGGGTGATCCCTAAATCATTCCAAACAATAAACATAATGAATTCGAGGGGGGAAGCCCCAAGTAATTACATATCCATACTCACATGGGACCAAGGGGGACTGCCCCAAGGAACTCTATATTTGTAATCAAAGATGAATCCCATGATTTCTCCTAGAAATTCCCTCACACTCAGAATATCAGTAGAATCCTGTGAAACCACCTAGGTATTCTACTTTCACAAAGCACGTATTTACCAGCCAACGAGGGAAGTATATCACTCCCATAAAATATCATAACACATAACTATAGGGTTTTCCATATGCCAAACCTTTCTCACATACTCAAGTTTGACCTCTTAAGAGTGTGACCTAACATTGTCACTGAAGTCACATCTCACATGTACCCTATCTTGAAACAATACACTACCATGGTTCCCTACAAGGTCTCCCTTAGGTCAAAACACAACATAGAAATCCTATATGGGATCCATGATCACGTTTTCATTAATATAGGGAAAATATATTCACTTTATAAACAGTACTCCTTATTATTTGGTAGGGTCCATTGGTCCAGTGACTACCCACTAAGGGATCTGTTACACATATTTGTATCAACCAATCACTATGATAACACAATTAAGTTCTCATAGGGAACCAAAAAACTTAAAATAATCACACACAACATAATCCAAAATAAATCAAATGTTAATGGAATAATAAATCAGGTCATATTTAGAAAATATTTCATATCCCTCATGAACTGAAATAGACCAAAACATGTCTTGCAATATGATTTGGGATTTCATTTGAAATTCAATTAATAAATTATTTTAAAATAATTTTTAATAGACATCAGTTTTCAAAATTTACCCATTCTAGGCCCTTGGTTTGAAATCCTACTCAATATTTGTTTGAAAAACCATACCTCTATTTTGAAATCCTATTTCAAAAACCCATTTCACAACTCACTATTTCCCCCTAAAATTTCTACTTGATTCTAAAATCCTTTTTGAAATTAATTTTAAAAAGGAACCCACATTAATATTTGAAGTCAAAATCATGCCACCATGAAACCTATAATGAGGGCCACCTTCACTATTTTACCAAAGTTCTACCATCGAACCATATAGCAAGTTATATAATCCATGTTGACTATTAGGCTAATCTGATCCCTTCCCCACCCTATGATGGAATCATAGAGATCATGGAATATTTAGAGAGATATAAAATGAGGCACAAAAAATAATATTAAAATTAACCAATGGTCTCTTAAATGTAAAGGCCACCAAACTCAAACTCAAAGTGACCATCCTTTAAGAGGAAGTCAAGCCATCAACACCCAAGCTCGTCCAAGCTCAAACCTAAACTCAGACTCCAATACCAATCTCTAAAATCACAAATAATTAATTATAAAATTTTATAATTAATTAATCAAATCAAATTAACCTATTATAAAAAATAACAATAAATTAAAATTTTAAAAAATTATGCTTAATCTTCGAATTAATCACCATGAAACCTCATCACATTAGAATGATGACCAATCTCACTCAGAGGGTCCACAATGCACCCCAATAACTATCCCATGAAAAACCCTTAACATGAAATGTCTACTAAATAGAAAATTTATTTAATATAATCCAAAAACTATAAACAAACTTGTGGGTTGGAATAACTAAAGTGAAAATCCAATAATCAACATGTGTTCTTCATATCAAGATACCCTCTCTACATGAAGATCCAATGATACACCATATTGGATGATTTCCACCATAATCTGGGGAAGATCATCACCAAATGATAACCCAAATAACACCAAATTAGAGAGAGAGAGAGAGGTGAAGGGAGGGAGAGAGGGTTCTATGGAGGAATAAGAATAATTAAGGAAAGATGAACTTTCCTAGAATTTTTAGAATAAACTAGTAAAATAATACCATTCAATCATGTATTGATGGAAGAGGTATGAAGGAGGGACTCTTTTCCATCACACAGACAATGAGGGAAGGAAATGAGGTTTGGGTTAAAAATCCAAAGGGGGAAATTTTATAAATTCAACCTTTTTAATGAAAATCCATACACTACATGGTTTGGATGCATAATTTTCCAAAACAATGTGGTAGAATCTATCTAAGAAAACCCCCTTTAAACAATTGGAAAACATAGTTTACCAATCTTTCACTAACCATGCACCAACCATGAAAACTATAACTATCTTGGTCTTCATTATTTATCATGGGTTGTCTCCAACCATGTCACAACTGTGTGTCAAGCCCCATGTCCCAACTTTCTCACAAGGTTTCCTATAATATCCTCATATTTTCCCCTTGACCATTCACTACTTGTTTGTGATGACTTTGCACAATTAAAAAATGACTATAAATATCCTAATGCATGGGTTGCCTATTGGTTTCCCTAAACCATGAAACCCAAACCATGAAACTAGGGAATATTCTTTTAAAGACTTCTAAAAATGTACCTGAATCTCTTGAGACTCTATTACCACATGAATAACTTCTCAATCCTTAAACTATATACAAAAACACATAAAATCAGGATGCTCAACTCCACCTATTTTAAATCCAAGTCTCAATTCAAAAATGAACCCTACTCTAGAAATTAAAAAA
Source organism: Viscum album (assembly GCA_963277665.1). Lineage (NCBI taxonomy): Eukaryota > Viridiplantae > Streptophyta > Magnoliopsida > Santalales > Viscaceae > Viscum > Viscum album. The sequence continues at coordinate 1,672,014,731 of OY728158.1, forward strand.
TTAATATTTCTAATGAAATTCATAATTCATTAAGGATTTAGGATTTACAACCTCCCCATCAAAATAATTCTCATCATATAGAAGCCTCTATAATCATTCAATAGTTTTTATGACCCATCATGGTCAAAAATCAACTTTTTATCAATTGTGTTACCTCTTTGAATATGTTATTATGTTTTGAAACACTAATTATAAGGATATGCACACTGGGTTTCCTATAACAAACAGGTTCGATCCCTGTACGATGTAAAATGAATCTCAAATTACACCCCCAACAGAGTTTCCCACTCATCACATTTATTTGAACAAGATCACCTATCAGCAATTATCAGGTCAACTGTCATCCATATTATTGGGACTTAACCATCGATGCCTCACCACATCACTTTTTCAAGGTATATTAATATAAAAAGGAGTGTTTGAACCACCCAAACACCCACAATTAATTCCAAATCCAAAAATTAGTGTAATTACATGGCCAAATCCCTTATCAGACAAAATCATATATATAATCCACTCATTAGAACTGATGAAAATCCAATCAAAATCATTCTCAGATTCCATAAAACCCACACCAAGTCTATCTCCAATACATTGGATCAATCTGAATTCATACCTAAATCCTAAATTTTTTTGTATCCACTCATCCATGTCCCAATTCCATATCAACCATCGATAAATTGATAAAAAATCCCAACATGTGATTCATTTACTAATGTTAAAAAAACAACCATTCCAACACATGAAGACATCGAAATACCCCCCATGGAATGTAATCCTTAAACCCTCAAAAAGAAAACTCACTACTTAGGCCCACCAACATTATACACCCACCTTAATAGATCAATAAATGCAACTCCCTAGAAAAAAACCTAGCATAACTACTAAACGAACTTATCAAATGCCTATATCACACATGACGACCATTGATAATATATTAAACTGATCTACATAAGAACGGATTTCTCTCTATGCACAACATCAATAGAGTCAAACATGTCCACTGTCCTCACACAACATTGTCCATGAAAACATGAAGTATCAACACAACACACAATTCAATCATTTTATTCTCTCATAGTTTGGAAGAATAACAAATATCATCCAATTCACCTAAAATCAAGGATAATAATGTGAAACATGTTAGTTTAAATTCGGCCTAGTGTAATAAAACTACAAATATTAGTCCTCCACTGGTCAAGAATGATAAAAAACAAGTATATAGAGATTCATAATAAAACATTTCCTACATTAAAAATCATTTAAAAAAATATTAAACACATCAACACTCACATGAATTTTTAAGAATACACCTTAATATATAATGGTTTTCTCTAAAATATATGATGCAAAAAATTCCTAGCCTAGCTTATCATCTTCTCAAAATCCAATAAACCTTTTAAAAATAAAATATTAAAAATATTTCCAAAAACACATTGAAATCCAATTTCAAAATCAATATCCTTATATTTTTATAAAACCTAAAATTACCAAACCATTCTAAAATATCTGGATCCATGATCCATTTCATGTAAAATTTACTTATAAAACCATTTCACACACACATCATGTCACCTCATGAGTTTATTTTTCAAAACCATATTTTACTTAAAAATCATACATCCGAGAAACCACTTCCCTATGGTAGACAAAAAAAAGCACAAACATATACAATCAAAAAACCAATAAAAAAATCCACTATAACACATTATTAATCTAACAAACCCTTGTAATATATTTTATAAAACATCATTAATATCATAATATTCCTCAATTAATAATGTAATATGAAGATGGTTTATGAAAAACAATATCTCATGAGGCATGTGTATCATTCTCTAAGCATTCCACTATGATGATGCATGAATAAATAATTGGATCCCAGATAATCCCTGTAACTCTTCCAAAGTCTAATATATTCTAATATGGTGTTATTAGTCAAATTCAACTCCTCACCCATTTTATAATGCTTGGTCTTGATACTAGAGATCCCCTAGAGATATGGGTTTAATAGATGTTATGATTTCCAATAATGAACTTGATATGCATCTCGAGTGATGATAATCTATCTCCATTTCGAACTAAAAATGTCCCATCTCAAAAGATGATCTTATAAAACTTTGTAACAACCCATCATGTGATTCCTATACTACACCCACATAGAAATACTATTTTACTTTATGCACACATCCTCTTATAGAATAGGTCGTTGACTATAGAAAAGGGTCTAAGTTAGTTTTAGGGATACTATACCCTATAAAATAGTCCATGGGGTCATTCTTGAATCCACCAAAATTTCAACATGACATATATGTATAATGGAAATAAAAAAACCCATATACATAAAATTGGGATCCCATGGCCCCCCTAGTATAGTAAATAAAAAAAATAAAATTGTAAATACCCCAACCCTAGTAGTCATGATTTAGTGGATACTTTACTAAATTTGAACTAGATAAAAGTTATTGAAACCCAAAGGACCAAATAGTTTAGAAGACTTTTAAAACTACATATTTTTTTAAACATCCCATTGCATTCAAAATCCTAAAATACAACAAAGTATTTTCTTCTAGAACAACACTATTACCTTTAGCATACCTCAATATATCAATCAAAAACATTTCCTAGAATCCTATAGAAAGGAATCATTGGAAAGGGGTGTTCTTTTAGGCTTAGTAATGGTATGAGCACAATAGAATCTATCATGAATAAATATGGAATAATCAAAATAAAAAGGTAGATATCTAAAATACAATCCATTTAATCAATAACTTGATCATTAAGAATAATATTTAAGGAATAAATTATGGTAAAATAATTCCATATAAATAATAATATGATATTGATACTTATCCATGGATATAATAACTTATCAAATAATCACATGGGCATCAATATCTAATCTCATAATGTGGGTATGCATAATGCTGTAAATCATAAAACTATTTTTAAGGCATGGTACCAAGACATCATATATAAATGGGCAATGACTCCTCTAAATTCCCAAGCTAGTTTGTATCATAAGATTTACCGGTTCCTCAAGGTGTTTTATAAAGCCCCAACCCTCACATACTAAGTCCAATTAATTAATCATATGAAAGTGTTGAAACATAATTAATGTAAAATTTTATATTGATAACTATCATCAAAAATGTTAATACCTTCCTCAATAATTAAACAAAACCATAAACTATACCGAGTAATGTGGTGAATGGTATCAAAATAATACATCCCCAATAAATCATAATATCCACCAAATAATTTTTATATATATGAATACACTTTTAAAATCTCACTATGAATATTTCTTGAGGAAAATAAAATTTTATTTTGAAACAACTTATTCAGAATGTAAAAAATTCCTAAATTTTAAGGAAACCATATTATTTTTAATCAAATATTGAATCTTTTAAAGTGATATATAAAATAATGTGTTTTCATAATGAATTAAAATTATTTTCATGTCGTATAAGTTGAAAAAACATTCCTTTAGAACATTTGTAAAAAAGTCAAAAAAGTGTCTCATTCAGAAAATGATAGGATGAATAATTTTAACCAATTCTGTAAAGACCATGAGTAGAAAGATATTTAATATAGAATTAATTAAATGTAAAAATATTCATTAAAACATTTTATGAAAAATAAGGATATGGAAGAAACAAATTCCTGACCGAGTAGAAAAGAGAGATGGTTCCCCTTAAAACGTGGTTTCGATATCTTGAGTACTTAAAGAGTGGAAAATAATGAAAATTTTAATTTTAAAAAATAAATAATAAAAATTAAAACATATTGGGTTTAATATATAAATATCAAATAATTACTCCAATGAATACTTAAACATTAATAATCTCGAATAATGATGACATTGTGAAATAAACCCTTACCTCAGGTACGAAATTCCTTTGTATGTCTCCAAAACTCCTTTATAATATATGTATATATTATAAATATATTACATAACGATAATCATATATACCACACCATATATTATTTAATTATAATCATTTATCACCATTTTATTAATAATTTTTTGTTAAAATCATTGTTATGGGTAATAACTACTTCATTTTTCTTGTATATTTTGGTTTAGTAGTTTAAGTCCATGTAAATTGATCATGGTTATATAATATAAATAATTTTAATCGTGATTAAAATATCATATATATTCATTATATACATATATATATTTTTCCATAAAAGTTAGAGATATAAAAATGAATTACACCGTTCATGGAGATGGTATGTTGTACGTACGCATGAACATTGATTCCATTTTTTACGAATGGAACAATAAAAGGTAAAAACATTTACCTATACTGAATCATTATTATATCATATATTTCATGTATATTCATTAAATATATTCTTTTTTCCATCCATGAAAAAACAAAATGAAATATTTATCACAGTGCTTCGTGGAGGTGGTAGTCCACACGTACGTGCGAGCGATGTTATCATCTTCCAATGTCTTGGAATGTAAGAAGGTAGATGTTATATTTTAATTATAAAAGTATAATTATGTCATAAATATAATATATATATATATATATATATTACCATTAAATCCATCATTATATCCATCTATGATAGGTGGTGATGGAAAATGAATTACATCAGTTCACAAAGTGCAGTCCTCCATACACACGGTCGATGATTTCATATCTCATTTGAGGGAAAATGTGATTGATATAGGTCATTAAATTAAAACAAATAAAATATTAGTATATAGAAGATACTTTTTATTGTTTAGGAATATTTTTAGAATATTTTAATAGTGTATATGATGAAATAATTCAAAAACGCGTTGTTAAGAACTATACATCTTATTCAGAGAACCTCTTTAGGTTTATACCTAAAGAATTACTATGATGTTTTTTAGATCAAACCGAGGACTCAAGGTCATGCTTTGGGATTAAAGTTTAGGATTTGAGAAATTCTAGGCTTAAGAAAAAAACATTTTATGTGTGGATAGGAGGGTATAGGGGGTGTCCTTTTATAAGTGGGGGTTGAACCCTCTTGGATGTTTCCTAAAAGAATATAGAATGATAAAGTCATTACCAAGAAAAATTATTCCAAATGGAAACATATTCAAAGTTGGGAGATATAAGGTCGAAACATATCTATAAAATAGGATTTTGATGAGTTTAACTGAAAAATGTACCCTTATATTTTGGTTTAACCCCCCACCCCTATCATGACCCAACCCATGGGGCCTCGGACACAACTCCCCAAGCCCGCCTCTAATAGGATAGGGGATGGTGACCAGAACTGAGTATAAATATCAGACATATGGGTGGTCTTTTCTTAGAGTACAAGTATGTACATCCCCAAACACACCTTGATGAAACAATTCAGAGATATAGAAAACTGGAAACTAAAATGGATAATTAAAACTATCCCAAACCCATGTAAAACAGAAGTATTGGAAGAATAAAAAGGTAAAAACACACACCCACCAAAAGAAAACTATAAAATAATCCAGCCTACTCATAAGTAGGGGATCATTGATAAATGAATCTACTGGAAAGCTCATCATCACAGCTCCGATAAACTCCCTTATTGGTCTAGATCACAAATCTCTTCCTTCCTCGAGTCCTCCGAGGACTCCATCTAAAGGCTTGTAATCTTCAAAAGTCACCACATGTGTGGGAAAAGACCATGCATGGGTGAGTATAAGAAAACGTAGTAGGATCCCAAAACCCAGAATAAAATGGATCAACTAAAAGAAAATATTATGCTTAACCTAGCAATAGGGAACCCAATCGATATAGAAACTCCATCTCCAAGCATCCTCAGTTATACATGACTAGTTAGTTATGTCCACAAGGGATGTCATCCTAGAAATTTGACAACACTGAATGGACTCCCATAAAACACCCATATATACTTGTCTCAGACTCCAAGTCACATGAGGTCACAACATCATAGCCAGTGATAAGATTATACTCAAAGGCTCTAATAGTAACAAGAAACAAGAGAACACACTCCATGGGATCATCCATCCTAGTTGGAACCCATGTGAGATATATAGTCCATTAGGAAAACCTACTAGGTTTATCTCTAGCTCCCAGCACCAAAGGTCCAGCCTTCACTAACCTACACACAATGTATGGTTTTAAGAACCCAAGTGGAGAGGCCCACCCCTCACCACTACAAATAGTTGAGCGAGAAATGTAAAAGACTTTGTATCATTAGAATCCTCTCTATCAAGATAGAACAGAGGAACCCTCACCTCACCAATACCCTTTATTCGTGGGAATACAAGATCCTAACTAACCTTTGAATCCTCTATCACTCTTTTATGGAGTGTTCCTAACATTAGTCTGTTGAGGTAGAATTAGTTCCTAAATATGTATCACACATAACTATAAGAGAGATCGCCTCCTCGTAACTACACTCAACAGTCAAGGGAGAACGGACTCCAATGGAGGATCTACACTATAATATGATAGGGGATTAAAAATATAAAGATGAGGACCTGCACCCCAGTATGATTGGGGAGTACCACTTCATGGCTAGAGGACCCACACCCTACTACAATATGGGAGTTCCACTCTACCAACTCGAAAAATATAGGGGACATATACCCTAACACGATAGGGTAGTACTGACCACATAATAGAGGACCCACTCCATGGTATGATAGGGGAGTACTAACTCTTCCAGAATAACATGTATGTTGAACCCACACCCTAGTAATGCATGGGAGTTCTGACTCCAAGGATAGAAGACCCGCACCCTTACATGATTGGGTACTACCCACTATATCTAAAAATCACATCCAAAGGACCCATTCCCTGACATGGTAGGCGAGTAAAAAACCTAGGATAGAGGAATCAATCCCTAGTATGATATGGGAGTACCAAATCTTCCAGAATAACATGTATGGAGGGACGGCACCCTGACACAACATGGGATCGGTATCATTAACTACTCGAACAATATGGGTAACTTGCACCATTTTCCAATAGGGGTGTAAAAACCTCAGAAGAACTACCCCATAACTATAGAACACATTCCCATGATGTGGGAATACTGTATCTACCAAATAATAGAGGTAAGGGAAACCCTCCCCCTGATTCCATAGGGGAGTACTAGTTCTAGCATCTCTCTTTATGGATCACACCGATCTACAGAATCAATCAAGAACCACTGAAAGGAGTGTCACACTTATAATACCTCACACTACAACATGATTGTATATAGAGGTCATGTGACCTGATAAAATAGGGTAGCACTACTCTACCAGGCTAAAGAGTCTAGGGCACCCACACACTAAGGTGATAGGGAAAGATACCAACCCCGACATCAACTCACTGATCCACCTTGATCACCACACAAGGTTGATCACCACTGCATATGATTCATACTTGAAACCAGACACCTCATATCTCATAGTCCAAAATAGAGTACAGAATTGCATTCTACGTAGAGAATTGCTCAGGATAGGCTACTCACAAGCTTGAATCTGAGTTCCAAAGAAAGAGATACGTAAGGCAGACTATCTCAAGAAGATCTCAAAGGATCACATGATATACAGTAGGGTCCACACGATGTGTGAACCTTCTAGATAACCTGGAAGTGTTTCCCATTCACTAGGCATAGTTTATCCATTTACGGTTACATGTCATGTATAACCCCTATACAGTGTTTTCTTCCTCCGGCCCCTAGTCGTGTTCCTCTTCCACACAGCTCAGCAGGCCTTGTACCTCACATGCCATATATCTCATATTACATAGCGTATTCTAGCTAAATGGACACTTGGATGTGTGGTTTTCTTATTCCTTTTTTCATCACCCTATGTTCATGTACTTTTTTGTGTAGTTCTACTTGGCCATGTATGATTATACGACAACCCAGTCCATGTCCTTTGGCTACACGACATGGGGTCACTACATAGAATTTAACTTTGATACATGGCATGCATTCCCCAATATTCATCTTATTCTATAAATAATAATAACACACCACATGTCCACCAGAGTACACACCTTGTAGATGGTAATTCTTGATGGGAATTACCTTAATATCTACCTGATTCACCCTGTTTTAACCTAAAACCAACAAATCAACCTATAAAGGAACACTAATAATTGCAATAGGGATCTAAAACAGTAAAACAATGAATAATGAAGGGGATTTGGAATAAAAATAAAACCCTCTTACCTTGATACAGAAACGTTGAAGCTTTCGGTGTAGAATAATGCCTGGATCATGTTGTTCCTTGATCTGACGATGATCTACACCAAGAACCGAAATCGGCAGTGCTTCGTCGCTTAAATTTCGATCAGTTTTTATCTTCCACCAAGGGAGTAGATGAGTATTTGTTCCTCATTTATTTTTTCACACAAATTTGAGAGAGGGGATATTATGTTAAAATTATTAATTAAATTCCCATTAAATTAATAATTTAACAACTAGACACCCGACAACTCACCTCCGACCAAAACTCTTGATTTAGACAACTATATGTCATTCCTAGGGTAAAAATGACATTTTTAACTCAACCAAATTCTCATATTTACAATATGAGAGTCTTCTCAAGAGTTATTCCACGTTTCAAGAGAAACAGTGTGCACATGAAAAATATATTTAATATTTTCAAAATCACCACATTGAGGCTCTCTCAGCCCCAGAATCATGCACATAATCAGCTCATGGATTCGGAAATACCTATTGAAATATTAAAAAGACTTTTAGCTACAACTCATGTCACTAAATTATCCCTGGCATAGGGATTTGTGTCCCCAAAAAGTGAAATCCTAGGAACAAGGGAAAGAAAACTAATCTCTCAACTGTAACTTATATGCCTACGAGCTCACTTGAGGTTCCTGTGATACTTACAAGCACCCACTTAGGGGAACAAAAAAAGCCAAAAAACACTTATGTCCATCCCCAAACAGGTCAAAATCATTCCACAAAGTGGTACATGTCTCCTTAGCTGTGATAGGTGTAAAAGTACCAAGAACCATAGTCTATCTGTAGTCATAGGGTATAACAGTATACCGCCTTGCAAACCTGATGTAGGCACCAATATAATCCCATAGTTTACATCAACACCTGGGTGTTAAACTCAACCCTATCAAGATTCTTTCATTCAAGGTTTACACAGAGCACATGAGGCTACCAATGAACAAAATAGAATCACGGCCACACCCACTAGTGGCATCCCAACATGGTATGGATGGTAGGAAACCAAACCACTATGTGGAAACATCATAGGTTCTGAATTTGATTCTATGAAATGGTTCGAAGAAAGTCTCTCCATACATCAAGGATTCCTATAAAAAAAGGTTCATGGTGGAAAACACCACTTGCAATGCCAAGCACTGCTCGGATGCTCCACTGCACAACATCATCCTGAACACGCAATTCTAAGGAACTCATTCACAAAACCTTGACACTATCTTCCTTGGGAGGCACTAAATCACCTATGTGGTTTTACTCATGTCCCAAATTGAGTCTCAGTGGGGTAGGTACCCATCTTACTCGTTTATTTAATGCTACATAAAACAACACAAACACATGGTTCTATCGATGCCCTGTGTCACCCCGATTTATACCATGAGAAAGAAGAGGAAAGAAAATAGTACCTCACAAAGTGTCTAAAAATTATTACTAAAAAAGTTATAAAGGAAATATAGAATACCTCTATTCATCATTGGAGAATATAGTTTAAAGGCCTCTGTGGCTTGCAGGTTTCTTCACCTATGTCCTCCAACTCCCGGAGCCTAGCATGGACCACCTAGGGTTGGATGTAGCAACAACTAAAACCATCTGCTACCTCCTTCTACTCTCCTATCCCCTATCCCTTGTCCTCTATATTGAGAAACTCCCTTCTCCAAACATTTCCTCTAAAAATTTGGCCAGTTGACCAGCTCCCTCTCAGCAACACGGTGAGTTGAGAAATCTCTAACATGTTGTCCACAACCGTCTCAAATGTAACACCGCCTCTCCTGCAGATAACCTGATCCATGGTGCATCTTCAGTGCTACAGGACCACATTCCAAGGTTAGGGAATTAGTTTTCCTTTTTCACCTCGATACTTTCATCTTCCAACTACATTTTATTATAGACTCCTAATCCTCATGACCACCAATTTAGGAGAAATCTACATGTCGTGCCACCAGAAATCTCTCTACCACCAAAGCTCGCTCTAGTACCCTCACATAAGAGGAAATTCACAAGGAGACCAAACATTCTAAAAATTTTATTTGTAGGCCCTTATCAAAGGTATGATATTTAAATAATAGGTCTCAAACTAAATCCATAGACAAATATGATATTTTTTTGAACCTTGTCAAGTACTCTACCATAGTCATGCTTCCCAACTGAAGATGCAGAAGATTCTGGATACACTCTAATCTCAATGTGGCTAGGTAAAACTCTTCCAAGAAGAGTCTATAAAAATCCCCCCAAGTGAGAGTCAGATCATCATGGGACTATGTCACTAAACTCCACCATCTCCTGGACAAATCCTGAAGAAGGCTTACCATAAGGACCACAATCTGATTAGAAAGTGTCTCACTAGGTGGAAAACACGTATGACTACCTTGACCCAGTAATAAGTTTCATGGGGGTCTAGATCACCCCATAACCTCAGTGTTTTATGCCTCTAGAACTCATACAGTTCCCTTATCTTGGGCACATCCTCAGCCTAAACGTTTTGCACAACCATCTACTCAACAGGTGGTGGCTCAACTAGAATTCCCCCTAGAAGAACTACCTCAAAACAAGTTCCCTACACTAAAACATCATCATCGGGTAGAACATCATCACAATCACTCCATGGAATTATATCAAGCTGTCATCATGGTGGCATCCTAAAAAATCTAGCCGCACCATGGTTAAAGAAAATATTTTGGGAGTTGACTCAAAAAGGATAATGAAAAACAAATACCCAGTCATATATGATGAATGTACCATTATTTCCATGTGACCAGAATTCTAATGTACTGAGTTGAAAAGAAGATTATAAGAGTCCATATGAATGGATACCTCAATCGTTGCACCAATAGTAGAACCTCTAGTCTAATATATGAACTCAAAATACCCAAAAACATTGTTATGAAGCCCAAACCAAGCTCACGGCACTATGGTCCCAAAGTGGAATAATCTATTATACCATTTTTTCATGACCTAACCAGAAAGGGTGAATGTGTTGTGATGACACATCAAATTGATTATACTTTTAAAGGGTATTTATAGTATAGAGAATACCCCAAGTCATCTATCAAGGAGAATTGATAGGTTTGGAGTGTGTATTTTTAATAAAAATTATTAAATAGGCGGGTTATTTTGAAAATATTTTAAGTAAAATAACATAATTAAAAGAGTTTAATAGTTGAATTACCAAGTTGATTTTGAAAATCATGAGAAAACGAGTTTATTATGAGTTCACTAAACACATTTGAAGTTCATTATTCTTAGAGTTTCATTTTGGTTTGAAGTAATTATTTTGTTGAAATTAATTGTAATCCCAATTAATTCCTAAGCTTTTATTTCAATGCTTGAAAAACTAAACCTTGACATAACAATCGTATTTACAAGGTATAGAACTTATGCATGGAATAATATATTCTATATCAGATTTAAATCTCAATAATTTGGTTAAGAAAATGGTTCTATGTTTTTCCAATCAGAATAACACAAGTCACACAATCAAAGCCTCACATTTATCGATTAGAAATTAAGAGCATAACATTCACATGCATCAAAAAAAAGAATCTAAATATGAAATAATGTATGATACATTGAATTATATTTTTTAAAACCCAAATTACTCCAAACTAGTATCTAATATATGAAACGGAACTCCCTTTACATGTGTGTAGCTTCCTCATAATGAATGCCCACCGTTTAGCCAGACATTTAGTGGAGGAGGAAGCTCGGGTGGATCTCCTTCTTCTTTTAAGCTCTCCCTATGAGGATATAGTGATCTATAACCTCAAAGGGGATGAAAGGACTTATATGGAACTTCAATTTGACATCACATCCCTCTCATGTTACAACTTTCAAATGAGGTTCCCTTGGTGTCTTTTATAGCCAAAAAAGGGAAGTTGTTTTGGCACCCAGTTTTGGTTATACCACTTGTATATCATTTTTTGATTGGTAAATGGAATTATATTGACTTGTAAAAAACTGAAAAAAAATATTTCCCCAACTGTTGAATATCTCCACCTAATGTTTGGAATAATTTTGAGGCCTAAGTCTCGAGATATGGATGAAACATAGAACACCACTTCTAACTCTGTGTAGATTCAGTGTCTTGGAGAGATCATTCTGGATGGTCCAATAGATAGAAGAATTAGGATTGGGTTCCTTCTTAAATTTTTTATCCCATGATGTTTAGGATACATCCACAAAATTTCATCCCAATTGAATTAAATTATTTCTATAATTGTGCAAAGTAGTGGATAGGTGTCCTTGGGCTTCAATGCAGTTTGGCCCATTTTCCTTCCAGATCATATTCGATCCTCCAAATCACCTCCTCCTACAATAAAATCACCAAAAAGTATATAATTTACCATTTTTACAGTGATAAAAATTAAATTATTGAATCATAAGTTAATTTAATTTTTTTAAATTTTGGAATTTCAAATACAAAACCAGTATAAAATAGTGTTGTAAGAGTGAAATAAAGTAGTGAATCGTGGTGTGATCACACCCCCACACATAAAAAATTCAAATCCTGGGAAAAGTAACATTTCCAAAAATTATGCATGAATATATTCTCAAATTCATAAAGATTTAACATTCAATTAAAATTTAATTTGTGATATAAGTGTTATCAAAGAAAAAATTAAACCGAGGAGTTATTCTCAATGATCATGGAAAAATACATCACACAAATTGTATCAGAATGAAATTGTAATAGATGCATGATACCAATAGAATAAAATAATTAAAAATTTAATAATTTCACTAATTTTTCACATGTGTTTGTGACAACCATTTCATCCTATTCTTTCCACTTTCTATGGAGTAAATATAAGTTATTTTAAAAAAATTCTACTTACATGATTCTTTCCACCGAACCTGCCCAGAATCCTTTGAAATAAAATTTCAAGACCCACTAACTTATGCATTTCTAGAAGTAAAAACATAATATCCTGACCTATATATCCCCATATGTTTTATATTTCATCACACCCCTCAATGTTTATTTGTTTTTATTTTGATTTTTTTTTGATTTTTTAGGGCGTACAATAGTTGAATAACGAGTACACATGCATAGGTCAATCTGGTACAGTAATGAAATAGATCATAAAAATAATGAATGTATGGAAAAATAATTTTTGATAGTAGTGAAAAATTAAACTAACTTATAGTTACCTATTATTATGTAATAAATTTTCACACTTCATTATTGGGTTCAAAGATGTGTGGAGAGATTAAGTGAAAACATTTCCCTTAAACAATTAATATAAAGGGTACTATTATTATCAAAAGTTTAAAAATGATAAAACCATTTATATCATTAAAAACAACTAAATTTCAATAGAAAGTCACACCACATTATTTAATTCTTGCTTAAAATCACATTTCATCAAAATATTTTTTGAATGTCAAAACTACAGGAAAAAGAGAAATTACTCATTGATTTTCAATAACTTCCATGATTAATATAGAATATTTTTCAATGATAAAGTGGGAATAAAAAATTAACATTCTATAACAAGAGTGTTGGGGTAAAGACATGGGGGTGGGGGGAAAGTGAAAATACTATACAGCATATGAAAAAGAGAAAAATAAATAAAGACGATGAAAATTACTAACTAACCAAGGAATATACCCATCCCCCCCACCTAGATCATGAAGTTTCCTCACTATAATAAAAGATAATATGGGATGGAAGGATAAAACCTAGTGGGTTTCATTCATAGATTTCTTTTTGAACATGGAGTTCCTCCATCAGCACCTCCAGAATGGATTTATGGAAGTGCTTCAGCTGCTTCCCATTGACAATGAAGTTTTTTTTGGTTTATTTATTTTGAACCTAAAAAAACAAATACATATACATTAGTAAGAGTGTATGGTCCAAACCGTTAGGAATGAAGCTTAACTAGATGCAAATTCAGCATTTCATTTTAAAGGAGTACCTTCTACCCAATGTATAACTGACGATGAAGGATGAGGCAGTCGTGGGTAGCCTTGATTCGCTCTTTATAAATCCAGGAGTTGTCATATGAATCTATTATTATTTCCTCCATATCTTGAATCTGTAACATCCTTAGATCACCTACACTAGAAATATTATAATTTCATCATTTAACATTTTAGTAGGCCCAATGCTCAATCTCAATAGGTAGGGGAAAACTCTTTCCAAAAATAAGAAGATAGGGTGACATTCTAATGGGAATTTTGAAAGTAGTATAGAAATCCCATAATGAATCATCCAGTCTAAGAATCCACTCTTTTTTCTTTGTTTGAATTGATTTTCAGGAATTTTTTTTACCTCCCAATTCAAAACCTTGTGTAGAAAATTGGTCTATGGCTGATAAGAAGTAGACACTTGATGCCCTACCCTATACCGATGTAGAAAAGATTGCATTGTTAGGTTGCAGAAATGAGAACCTTGGTCATTGATGATGACCCTGGGCAATTAAACCCTGCAAAAAATTTGGCTTCTCATAAATTATACAATAGTATTTAAATCATCAATCCTTGTGGCAAATGATTCTACCCATTTTGGAACATAACCAACTTCCAGAAGAATTTACAAGTTCCCAAATTAATTGGGGAATGTTTCTATAAAGTCAATGCACCAGACATAAAAAAATTCATGGAAGAGTAAGGGTTGTTGTGGCATTTCATTTCTTTATAATACATTCCCAATTAATTGATAGCGAGGACAAGATTTATAGAAATCATGGTCATCCTGAAATATTATTGACCAAAAGAGACCAGAATCAAGGACCTTGAGAGTTGTTCGTTGGGGACCAAAGTGTCCCCCACAAGAAAGAGTGTGGAAAAACCTAAGGACGGACTACAACTTTATATCGGGAATACAACACCAAAGTACCTGATCACTACATATTCTCCAAAGGTAGGTTTCATCCAAAATGTACCAATGGGACTCATGTTTTAGATAGTCAGCTTGGTTTTTGTTGAAATCAGTTGGAATGCGAGATGTTACCAAATAATTTACAATTTAAGAATACCAAAGAATATCATCTTGCACTCGATAAAATTGATCTTCTAGAAACGTGTCATTTAGGGGAATACATGGTGACGATTAAATGTTTTAGGATGGTTGGATCCTACTGATATGGTCAACCACCACATTTTATGCTCCTTTTTTATCCCTAATTTCATGATTGAATTTCTAAAGAAGTATGATCCAATGAATGAGATGTGGCTTGGCTTCTAGTTTCTTAAGGAGATACCATAGGGATATATGGTTAGAGAACACAATGAATTTGGACCCTAAAAGGTATGACCAGAACTTATCCATGGAAAACACAATAGTAAGAAATTACTTTTCAATTGTGGTGTAGGTTTCTTGGGCAGGGTGCAGTGTACTTGAGGCATAGGCAATGACATGTGGATCTTGATCGACCCTTTGTGATAAGACTGCCCCAAATACATTATTATATTCATCACATATGATATCAAATGGTAAATCCCACCAAGTTTGTGGCATTACTGGGGGTGATGTGAGACTTCATTTTAATTTATTAAATATTTCCTCACATTTATTATCTTAAAAAATATTTTTCTTTTTTGAGAAATCATGAGAGGGTGAGTGAAATCGTACTAAAGTCATGAAATAAATAATGGTAAAATCCAATATGACTTAGGAAATACCACACATCCCATACATTTTTGGGTAATGGTAGAGAATAAATGACATCCACTTTTGATTTATCAACTTGGATACAATCCCCAGAAATGACTTTTCCCAATACTATACCTTTTCGCACCGTGAAATGGAATATCTCATAATTTAATATGAGAATATTTTAAATATAGCAACTTAGAACTGAACCAAGACTAATCAACCATTCATTAATATAAGATTCATAAATAGTTAAATCATCAATGAATAATTCCATGATATTATCTAAGTAATCCGAAGAAAAATACTAACCATGCATCACTGGAATGTACCTGGAGCATTTTGCAGACCAAATGGAATCTTCTTATATGAAAATGTGCCAATGGGGGAATTAAAGGTTGTCTTTAACTCATCCTCGGGGGAAATATGGATCTAATATTATCCAGAATACCCATAAGGGAAATAGTAAATAGACTTACCTAATAGAATCTCTCAAATTTGGTCAATGAATGGAAATGGGAAATGGTCATTCCTAGTGTGTCTGTTTAGTCGGTGATAGTCTATACAGACACACCAACTATTATGTACAAGAGTTGGAACCAATTAATTATTTTCATTTTTAATTACCATTAGACCGGTTTTTTTAGGAACCACTTTTACTAGACTAACCCATTGTCATTCAGATATGGGGTAAATAATTCCAGGAGCCAATAATTTTGTTACTTCCATTTTAACAACATCTAGGTGTTTTGGGATTAGTCAATGTTGTGGCTGCCTCAGTAGTGTAGCCTCATAATTTAATAATATACGAGGTGTATAAATTGATGGTCTAGATCTAGGAATGTCATCATGTGTCCATCCCAAATCTTTTTTATACTCCCTCAAAAGTTCAAGCAGTCTCAATTAATGCTATAGAGGTAGTGAAATAGAAATGATGACAGGAAACTTGTTTCTATTCTCAATATATGAATATTTTAAATATTCAGGTAGTTGTTTTTGTTCCAATTTAGGTGGATTTTTTATTGATGGGAGTGTTTGAAAAAGTGAGAGGTCACTAATCTCATCTAACTGCTCAATGGTATCATCCTAATATGAGGAATGACATTTTTCAGGCTTATTAGTATCATCGATGATCATGTGATCCTTAGTGTTAAAGAAATCATCAATTAAAAAACATGCATGAAATTTTTCAAGACCAGTACAACATTGTATGAATGCTTCATTTCCTATAATTTCAATAAATTAAGAAAACTCAGAAAGGGTATCAGGGGAATGAAAGGAAGATTTTTTAGGGGAAGGTAATGCTTCAATTTAATTAACAGAGAGAGAATATTATTAAACTTTGGTTTGCCTCATGGAATCAAGGATATTGAAGTGGAAAATTTCATGACTAAAATATATAGATAATGTATCATTGTGGACATTAATTATGGTTTTTTTCGTTTTCATTAAGTTAATCCCAAATATAATCGGGTCATGTCCATCCATCATATCATCATCCATTTTTAGCACATAAAAGTCAGTTGGAAAAATTAAATGTTTCACCCTCACAAGAACAACCTCTAACACACCATAGGGGTGTGAGATACTCAAATTTTCTAGTTAAATAAATATTATAGTGGAATTCAGTTCCACGACTAGTAATGAACAGTAAATGATGTGAGTCATCACATTTATAGAAGCACCTAAATCAAGTATAACATTGGAGAAGGAATACTCCCCTATAGTTCACAAAATTTATAATGTTCCGGGATAATTTAATTTTGTGGGAAGTGATGGATCAATAAATGTTGAGACATTACTCCCCAAGCTCACATTCTCATCACCTTGAAGTTTCGTTCGGTATGAATAGATATCCTTTAGAAACTAGGTGTATCTTGGAATTTTTTTCATGACATCAATCAAAGGAATGTTAACCTGTATTTTTTTGAAAGTTTCCACTATTTCTCTATCATGTTCATTTTATTTTTGTTTCCTAGGTTGGGTGTCCCTTTCTGGAAATGGAAGGGGAATGGATGGGCTAGGTTCCTCATCAACAAGCACACTCTTTCCTTTGGCATGGTTTTACTCAGGACAAGGTTTTACCTTATTTAGACCATTTACAATGGTTGGGATAGGGGTTTCCTCTGTAGGGGATGACTCTATGGGAAGGGTCATTTGGATTATATGTTGAGTTCCACTCTTAAGGGTAATGGCACTCACATTTCCATTATCCTTAGTGTTAACTACTGGTGGAGAGGGTTGTTTACTAGACCCATGACTTTGAATTTCCCCCACAAAGTTTGCTAGTTTTCCAAACTAGGTTTTTAGATCTTGTAAAGAATATTGGGTGGTTTTTTTTAATTAGAGGTTATTGGAAGCCAATTGTTTCATTATGTCTTCTAAGCTAGGATCTGATTTTGGAGGGTGTTATTGGAAAGATCTTTGGGGTGGTTGGGGATTTCTGGATGGTGGTGGATGAATAATCTGCCCTGGTTGGTTCCATAGTTTTTGAGGTTGGTTTGAATACACCCTTTTACTATAAGCTTGGTTTTATTTCCCCCTAGGTTTGGATAAATAGTATGGTTTTTGGAAAAGGGAATGGTTATAAGGGTGACCTAAAATGATTGCATCACAACTCCCAGAAGTTTCTATCAGTTGGGGGAATTGGTCAAAGTAGTGGGTGTCAGATGAACATATACCACAATGGATAGGAGTATAAGATTAGTATTTCCCATGGGAAAGATAATGTTGTTGAATAAGGGTACTTACCTCTTCGAATTTTTTGTCCACTTTATTTTCAAACTTAGTACGTTGCACCTCATGGACACCTCAAATGGGTATACTGGTCCTTGAACCAAATTGTTGTGTATTGTGCTCCATGTTCTCAATTAGGGTCCTTGAATCAATTCGGTTATTATCAACTAGTGCACCACCAACATTAGCATCAATCATATTTCGATCAATAGGAATTAAACATTCATAAAAATACTGAATTAAAAGTTGATTGTTGATTTTTTGGTGTGGAAAACTTGAAAAAAATACTTTTAAACATTTCTCAGTATTCATGAAGCGTTTCTCCTTGAGATTTACTTATAGCACAAATTTCATTCCTTATGGTTTTTTTTCTAGAGTATGGGAAATAATTTTTAAGGAAAAAAGGGATTTCACATCCCCCAATCCTCTAATTGGTGAATTAACATAGTAAATCCAATATTTTGCAGTATTTCTAATAAAATAGCTAATTTTATAATATTTACATGTTCTTTATCCACATTATCAGGTTTTAAGGTTTAACACACAATGTGAAATTATTTTAAATTCTTATGTAGTTCTTCTCTAGTGAGACCATGGAATCTTGGTTATAAATGAATTAAACCGGACTTAAGTTCAAAATTGGGCAGCTCTCCTTACATTTGAATATATGTGGGTTAGATATAAACATTAGGTGAGCTTAATTATTTTAGTGTTTTATTATTTTCATCCATTTAATGAAAATTTATTTCATTTTTCATGTTGGTTCCAGAAGAATAAGAAGGATCAAGAAGAGTTTCAAGATGTGATGTGTCCCTCTTCAAAGGGTTGTCTTGTGTGTCACGGTGTCGCTGATGTGGGATCCTATTAGGTTCAGGTTCATAATTTGTTAAATATACTGGAGTAGAACATGTCATGCATAGAACCTATAGAATTGAAAGGATTAAAAATCAACGAAAAAATAAAATAAGGAAAGAAACGAATAAATAGTTACAAAATTAACAATATTTTTATAAAAAAAGCTACTAAAAAATCACTCTCCGACAACAACGCCCAAATTTGAACATGTTGTCTTGACACATCAACTTTATTATGCTTTTAAAGTGTATTTATATTCTATTTTAGACCGTTTTCATCCCTCAAGGAGCATTAATAGGTTCAGAGTGTGTATTTTTTAAAAAAATACTCAAAGATGGGGTGGTTTGAAAACATTTCAAAGAAAATAACTTAATTTAAAGAGTTTAATAGTTGAAGAACAATGAGGATTTTGAAAATTATGAGAAAACTCGATCATTGTGAGTTCATTACACAAATTTAAAGTTCATTTTTCTTAGATATTCATTTAGTTTTGAAGTCATTATTTGGTTGAAATTAATTGGAATCCATATTAATTCCTAAGCTTTTATTTCAATGCTTGAAGAACCAAACCATGAAATAACAATCATATTTTTGAGTTCCAGAACTTATGCATGAAATAATAGCTTCTATATTATATTTAAATCTCATTAAGGTGGGTAAGAAAAGGGTTCTTGTGTTTTCCAATTTGAACAACACAAGTCACACACTCAAAACCTCACACCGGTCGGTTATAAATTAAGAGCCTAACATTCACATGAATCAAAAATTCGCATTAAAAATGAAATAATGTAAGGTACATGAAATGGAATATTGTAACACAAAAATTACTCTAAACCAATAGCTAATATATGAAACGTAACTCCCTTGACAAGTGTGTAGCTTCCGCACAATGAATTCCCACTGTTTAACCTAAAATTGAGAGGATGAGGAAGCTCCAGTGAATCTCTTTCTTAATTTCATCTATCCATATGAGGATAGGGAGCACCAGAACTTCTAAGAGTATTAAAGTAATCCTATGGAACTTTAATTTTTCATCACTTCCCTCTCCCACTAAAACTTGAAAATGAGGTGCCCATGGTGCCTTTTTATAGCCAAAATGGGGAGATGTTTTGGGCACCTAGTTTTGGTCATACCACTTGTATATCAGTTTTCAGTTGTTAAATGGAATTATATAGACTTGGAAAAAACTGAAAACATATTTCCCAGTGACTTTAATATCTTCACTGAAAGTTTGGAATCATTTGAAGGCCTAAATATTAAGATATGTACATAACATAACACATCATGTTTGACTCTGTGCAGATTTGGTGGCGTGGAGAGATCAATCCCAATGGGGAACTATATGGACGAATAGGGATTGGATTCTTTCCTAAACGTTGTATCCCATGATTTTTTGGATCCATACACAAACATTCATCACAATTGAAGTCACATATTTCTAGAAATTTGAAAAATAGTGGACAGGTGTCCTTAGGGTTCAATTTAGTTTGATGCATTTTCCATCTAGATCATATTCGGCCCTCCAAATCACATCCTCCTACAATAAAATCACCAAAAAAAGTAGAATTTGACTTTTTAAAGTGATCCAAATTAAATTATTAAATTATATGGGAAGTGAAATTTGTTATTAAATTTGTAATTTCAACTAAAAAACCATATTAAAAAAGTGGGTTAATAGGGAAATAAAATAGTAAATCGTGATGTGATCACAAGGCTCGGGCTGTAAATCCCCAACCTCAACTTCAATAGGCTAAGGGCTATCGAATAATTCCATGTAGGCATATCACACATAATGGAGGCCTTTTACTAATGTACATATACACAGAAACCCTCAAACACCTTGATGCAACACATTAGAGATATAGAAAACTAGAAACTAAAATTAATGCATACAACTATCCCAAACTAGAGTATAATAGAAGTACAGAAAGCGTAAAAAGGAAAAAATATACTATCACCAAAAGAAAATTATAAAAGTGTCTAACCTTCTCAAAATGAGGGGATCTCTATAAAATGAATCATCCAGAAATCCCCTCAACCTAGCTCAGGTAAACACCTTGGTCGGTCTATATCACAAAGCTCTACCTGCCTCGGGTCCTTTGGGGACTCTGGTGAAATAACTATAGTCTAAAAAAATACAACACATGTAGAAAACATTCGTACGATGGTGAGTATATGAATACTTAGTAAGCACCCCAAAAAACAAAATGAAAAGTGAGAAACTAAAGGGCAGAAGTCCTCTCGACCTAGCCATAGGGAACCCAATCAAGAGATAAACTCCATCTCAAACCATCATCAACTATACATAACTATTAAGCTCCATCCATAAGGGGTTTCCACCCAAACATGAGAAAACCCCACAATGAATCCCAAAAAACACCCATATGTACTCATCTCAGACTCTATGTCTCATGAGGTTCCATCCTCATAGCCAGTAATAGGATTCTAGTTGAAGTCGCTAATGGTAACATAAAACCAGGATAACACGCTCCACAAGATCATCTATCCTAGATGGAACCTGTCTAAGATATACACTCCATTTGGAAAAACCTACATGGACCAACTCTATTTCCCATCACCATAGGTCCTACCTTCACTAAAATACACCCAGTGAAAGGTTGTAAGAACCCATGTAGAGAGTCCCACCCCTCACCACTACACACAGTTAAGAGAGAACTGCTACAATATTTTCATTGTGTGCATCCTCTCTAATGAGAGAGAGAATGGAGGGACTATCACCTTACTACTGCCCTATAGTCGAGAGAGTACTTGATCCTAACTAAGCTGTGAAACCTTTTTCTATCCTTTATGGAGTGTCCTCCACCCTAATCCATTGAGGGAGTACTAGCTCTTGACCAAGTATCACACATAACTAGTGTAGAGGCCCGCTCCTCATAACTGTACTCAACTGCCGAGGGATAATATACTGTAATGGAGGATATGCACCCTAATACAATAGAGAATTACAACTTCGTAGATGAGGAACCACACCCTGGTATAAAAAGGGAGTTCCACTCGATGGCTAAAGGACCCACACCCTGATACGATATGGGAGTTGCACTCTACCATTTCAATTAATATGGGGGAACATTACCCTAACATGACATGGATTTACCGACCCCAAGATAGAGGATTCTCTCCTTGGTACAATAGGGGAGTACAAAATCTACTGGAACAACGCGTATGGAGTACCCACACCATGGTAAGATAGGGGAGTCCTAATTATAAGGATAGAGGATCGGCACCCTAACATAGTAAGGGAGTACCCACTCTATCTATACATCATGTTTAGAGGACCATCACCCTAACCTGATAGGGGAGTACTAACCCCATGCTAGAGGAACTCCTCCCTGGTATGATAGGGGAGTACTAACTCTATCAAAACAACACATATGGAGGGACTTCACCTTAGCACGGTAGGGGAGTGCTATCTCCAACTACTCAAATGATACATGGAACCTGCACCCTAGTCCAATAGGGGAGTACCAAACCTGAAATAACTACCCCATAGGTATAGAACCCACACCCATGATTTGGGGAGTCTCATCTCTAACAAAGTAGAGAGGTAATGGAAACATGTGCCCTAATTCCATATGGGAATACCAATCCCAGCATCTGTCTTTACGAACCACACTGATCTACAACATCGGTCAAGTACCGCTGAAAAGAGTGTCCCTCTTATCATACCTCATACTGAAACACATATGTGGATAGGGAACTCTCACCTTGATACAACATGGTAGAACCACTCTACCGACCTAAAGAGTCTAAGGTACCTACATCCTAAGGTGATAGGGAAGGATACCAATCGTGATGTCAACTCACTAATCCACCCTGATCACCACCCAAGGTTAAGAACCACTGCACAATATTCACGCATAAAACACACCACCTAATATCTTTTAGGAAAAAATAGATGCCACCATCAGGTATTATGTGGAAAACTACCCATTATAGGCTACTCAAAAGAAATAATCTGAGTTCCATATAAAGAGATATGTAAGGAAGAAGATCTCAATAAGATCTCAAAGGAGTACACGACATGCAATGGGGTCCACATAGCGTGTGATCCTTCCAGAGAACCTAGTCATATATCCCATTCACATAGCCTGATTTGACCATATAGTGTTACACGGTGTTTGTGGATCCTACACGACATGTTTTCCCTCACCTAGTCCCCAGCTGAGTACCTCTTCCACACAGCTCGTCCAACCATGTCTCTCACACGTCGTGTACCCCATACTACACGGCATGTTAAGGATAAATGGCCACTTGATTTTTTTTGTTTTACTATTACCATTTCCATCACCTCATGTCCGTTTACTTTGGTCATGTAGTTCTACATGGCCATGTATGATTACACGGATACCCAAGCCATGTCCTCTATCCACACGACATTGGGTGACTACATGGTGTGTTACAATAGTATATAAAATGTAGTCCCCAAAATTCATATTCATAACCAAATAATAATAATAAATGACATTTCCACTAGACAACATGTTGTATAGATAGTAATTCCAAATGGAAATTACCTTCAGATTTGCCTGATTCACCCCAATTTATCCCAAAACCAACAGATCAACCGAGAGGTAATCACTAGAAATTTCAATAGGGCTCTAAAACCTTAAAATAAATAATAAATAAGTACATTAGGAATAAAACTAAAATCCTCTTTCCTTTAGGGGAAATTTCTAAGATTCGTGTGTAGAAAAATGCCTGAATCATGTTGTTCCTCGATATGATGATGGTCAATGCCAATAATGGAGATCAGTATAGCTTCGTCACTTCAATTTTTCTCGATTTTCATCCATGAAAAAGGGAGGAGTGTAGGATTGGTTCCAACTTTCACTATTCACACCAATGTTATAGGTTGGGAGATTATGCTAAATCTATTAATTAAATTCCCATATTATTAATAATTTAACAACTTGACACACCACCAACTTTCCCCCAACAAAAACTCTTGGAGAGGAAATTTTTTTGTCAATCCTAAAGTAGAAAAGAAGTTATGAACTCAACTGAGGTCTCATATTTCTGATCTGAGGCTCCACTCAGGAGTTATTCCACATATCAATAGAAACTGCGCGAGTGTGAAAAAATATATTTAATATTTTTAAAATCCCCAAACATAAGATCTTTGAGCAGCATAATCACACATCAACTCAACAGATGTCTTTGGATATATTATTTAAAATATTACAAAGTATCACAGGTCTAATCGGAGTAACTAAAACCCTCACCCCACCCCTGAAAACTTGTTTTAACCTTAACCTCGGTTACTTTTGTACTATTTTCACTATTAGTTATGATAAAAAATAAAGTTGATGTCATTAATTAATATTTATTATGGTTATTAAAAATATTTAATCTATTTTACTGAATTAAATTTACATAATTTTAAAATTTTAATTTAAAATTAATCTCGCAAGTGTGACAAAAATGTGGTTTTCAAAAGAAAGGTTTTCATAGGTAGAAATAGAAATTATATCAAATTTAAACATATATTTGTTTAAAATAATATAAAATGGATTAATAATAATATAATTGAATTAATTTTCTAAAAAAGTTAAAATAGAATCTTACTTTGTAAATACTTTAAATAAAATGACAATTTTAATAAAAATATGTATCCTTAAATATTCATTGAAAAAATTAATATTTTTAGAAAGTTATAAAAAACTCATTCTAATATAATTTTGACATGATTATATCAAAAATAAATTTCATTTTTTAGAATAAAATTTATAAAAGTGGTGAAAATATTTTTAAAACAAGTGTTCAAAACGTGACGAAACTGCTTTAAGAAAAAATAGAGTTTTTAAGCATAAAACTTGGTTTATTTTTATATCATACTTATAAAAAATAATATATAAATGGTATAAAATTTGATAGAATATATAGTATATAAATATTATTAAAATCATTCTCTGATAGTGATTAATTTTATTTATTAAGATAAAAACACATTGCACACATTAAAATAGTTTTTCACAAAAACCATTCTTTTTATTTCAAATGATTTTTATTTTCAATTATAATAAATTGATAACCAATGAATTTATTTTATACATTTATAAAACCATATAATTTTCATATTTTAGTTATTCATATTCATACCCACCAATTTGACGACTAGGTTATAACCTTCATAGTAATATAATATATTTTGTGGGTCGTTTAAGCTTGGTGTTTCATGTCGTATATGCTATCAAGAATAATAATATTATTTTAACATATAGGGGTATTAAAAAACAATATATATAATACATAAAAAATATAAATATATAAGTCGATAAGCATAAAAATCTAGCTACTAACCCAAACTATGCAGTAACCTACTAACCAAAATTGTACATTTACCTACTATGAAAAATGAAAAATATCTACTAACTATAACCATGCATCATTACATAATATATTGAATAATTTTCCCCCTAAGACATATTAAACCTGTACCAAGTCTATCTCCAATTGAAACATATTTCCTGAGAGGAAATAAGAAATTATACCCAAGTAAATTGAAACACATGTTGTATACATGGGTAGGAGGTGAGTTAAATGACCTAGTTGGAACACCCAACACCTCACCAATACTAAGTGTTTATATGCTCCAATAGATGTAAATGAAATACATATATAATATGTGTTGATATCCATGAAACACACTCACCCATAATCATAACACAAAAAGCATATAAAGATTAACTTCAAATCATCAGGTATTTGACAGACCACCGTGAACCCCTACTATACCAATTTTGGCTAGTACCCAATGTGTCTATCAATAAGTACCACACATAAGAGGAAAATTACTACCCCCAAAATAATAAATAATATAATTCATACTTTTTCTAGTGCTTGAGTGTTTCTAATTACATCATGGTATAGTATCAACCCAAAACCCAACCCATGGCCAATCCAATTGTTGGAGAAAGTATTAATTCATAGGGGGTGACCTTATACAATCTAATAGTACTAGGTAGATGGTGGATTCCCAATATCATTTATTTAGACACCAAAATAGTATAAATGTAGAATATATGGAACTCATCCTTGGTCTTTGAAACTTATTGTCAATACAAATCCATGGAACTTGTCTAAGGAATTATAAATCAGTTTTCGATATTAATCTAAGGTACTCATCTAAGGAATTTTAAATCATAAATATCAATGAATCCATTGGGGAATCCCCCTAGAAATTATATATCAATAATCCCTATGAATCTAATGAACTCTTCAAAGTCATTATAAATCAATTGTATATATGAATATATCAAAAATATCTACGGCATTACAAATCAGGAATATCAATAAAATAATGGGGGAGTGCCCTTTTAAATTATAACTAATAAATATAATGAATCCATGTGGGACTAACTCAATATATTCCATATCCATAATCAAATAAAATCCAAGTCGGGATACCCAAAGGAGTTCTATATCAATATTCACTTATGAATCCTAGGAAATCACTAAGGAATTCAATCATATGAGGCATGTTAAATGAATCCTAGGAAATCACCCAGGAATTCCATAATCACAAATTCTTTAGTTACCAATAATTAAGATTAGTAAATACATCCCATAATAACTCATAATACATAAACAGATGGTTGTACTTATGATGAACCAATATCCCATGCTCAAGGTTAGATTCTTCAGTGGGTAACATAACATTTTCATTGATGTCGATTCTCGCATGAACCCTCTCTAGTGTCAGCAATCTATTGGGAAATAGTCCAATCACTCCCATTAGGTCAAACCAAAAAAATAGACACCCTAAATGGGTTCAATGACCATTTTCTCATATATATTGTGCCAGTACCATATCTATAGTCATAAATCTCCTCATTATTTGATAGGGTCCTTCAAATCCAATACTACCCTCTAAGGGATCTTTCACACCGATCCAGATCAACCTGTCACTTTTATAACACAATAAATTTCTAGAAAGGCTATGAAAAAAACCCAAATAATCACATGTAATAAAATTAAAAAGAAATGATAGACAAATAGTACAGAAAAATAAGAAAACTTTAAAAAACAATTCCCACCCTCACATGGTCAAATTGACCAAATAATGTCCCAAAAATATATTTAGTATTTCCTTCTACATATAATATAAAACCTATTTTAAAACCATTTTTAATAGGCATCATTTTCAATCATTATCCCATTATAGGACCTTGGACCCCAAATCCCACTCAAATGTTATTTTAAAAACCTCACCTCTATTTTAAAATCCCATTTCAAAAAACCAATACACATTTCACCATTTTCCCCTTAAATTTATTCCATGGTCAAAAAAATTTTAAAAAAGATTTTATAAAAATAAAACTCTTTTCTATTGGAAATCCAACTAAAGCCACCATGTAAACGATAAAGAAGATCGTTGTCACTTGTTTGACCAAGGCTCCATCATCAAACCATTTATCAAGCTATATCATCCATGTTGACTATTAGGCCAATGTGAGCCTATTAAAACCATACAGTGGGATCATAGATATATTGAAATATATATATATATATATATATATAATGAGCTGCATGAACATAAAATATCTAAGAGAATCATCAATGTAAAGGCTAGCCACCTCAAACTCATATTTATAATCCTCTAAAGATATGTCCAACTATCAACATTCAAGCCCATATAATCTCTAATATCAACCTGAGCCCCTATCCCAATCCCTAAAATAAAAATTAAATAATTACTCAATTTAAATTAACCAATTATTAAAATTGATAATCAGTACACAATTTTAAACAAAATTGGAATAATTACTGAATTACTCACTAGGAAACCTTGTCACATGGAGACCATAACCAACCACATGTATAGGGTCTAAAAATCACCCTTGTAACTATCCCAAGAAAAATAATTAACAAAAAACACTGATTCAATAGAATTTTTATTTAATTTAATCCAAAAACCCTAAAAAATGATTCATGACATACTTAAAATTAAATTACAAGTAACGACATGCTTTTTTTATATCAGGACACCCTATCTCCATGTTGATCTAAATACACACCTTATAAAACTATTTTCACAATGATCCAAGGAAATTTTCCATTTAAACCTATGTAAAATTATACAAAATTAGAGAGGGAGATAGAGAGAGAGAGAGAAAGGAAGGAACATGATCACAGAAAGAAGGAGGAACTTACCTAGAATAATTTGAGAAAACCACTAAAATAACCCCATTAAATGTGGGATTCAATGAAGAGGAAGGTACTATGGGATCCTATCCATTTCACACACAAGAGAGTATGTAAAAGGTATTTTGGTTAAAAATCAAGATGGAATTTTTGGAAAATTCTCCATTTTTAATGAAAATCAATAGGTCAAATAGTTTTCCAAATCTTGTAGTAACCATGTAGCAGGTATTATAAATGAAAACCCCATTCACATTGTTAGGATACATGGTTTACTAAAATATTTACCATCTAAGAAACCCAACATGTTCTTATTCTAAAACATTTCACCTAATTTCTCAGCAACCACGTTATAAACATGTTCCAAGCCCCAATTCCAAGCCTCATGACTTTTTTTTCTCTAAGATAGGAATGGTTTCTTCATAACCATGTTCTAACTATGTGTGATAAATATGAATTATAATTATAGAACTATAAATATCCCAGTGTAAGGGTAACCACATGATTTCCCGAATTTGTACAACCCAAATCGTGCAACAATGGAAGATTCCTTTAAAAAATCTAAAAACTAACCGGAATCTCTCGAGACATTCCTAAGAACCTAAGAAACCTATCTATCCCAAAAAAATATTCAAAAATATCAACTTTTTTTCTAACTCTTATAATTTAAATGTGAATCTTGATTCTAAAAAAGATCCATACTCTATAAATTCAAATTTTCAAATTCCACAAAAAATCATAACTATTGAAGGGGTGGGTTTTTACATGAACCAACTAAAATAAGTATATTGGGGGATTTGGAAAATTTTGCACTATTTTCTATAACGTAACTAATCTCATTTGATTATGGATTAAATGATTACTCGTTGGTTAGGGACATAAAGTATGAACTCATTCATGTTAAAAATAACTAATCTTGGGAGACTATTGAAAGGAAAGAAAAAAATGTAATAAGAATGATATTGAATTATGGGAAAAAATAAATGAGCATCGAAATTTTAATAGAAACAAAATCACATGGTATTTAAAGGATATGGTCAGATTAATGTAATCAATGTTGAAGAAATGTTTTCACTAATGGTGATATTGGAGTAGATCGATATCTTTCTAGCTATGGTGGTTTGAAGTGGATTAATGGTTTATAAAACAGATTTCAAGACACCATTATCTAATATTATTCTTAAATAGTAAATCTATATTTAATAGTCTATGGGATATTTGATTGGTAATAATGAAACTAAGGTGTGTATGTAAAATAAGTCCATGTATATCCTGAATCAAGACCCATGTGCATCGTATTCTTAGTTTAATACATATTTAAATAAGATGGAAGATAAATATATTTAGTTTTGATCATAATATTTATGTAAAGATGATTAAATAATAATAATTCACTGTTCACATATATGTGGGTGAAATCATTTTTATAGGAAGATAGAAAATATCTATGGAAGAAGTTGTTAATCTTAGAAGATTGGTATTTGAGATTTTCGTGATTGGTATACTCACATATTTTTTGGGACCACTGGTAATTCAGAATAAAGTGTAAACATTCATATCTTAAGATAAGTAATCAAGATAACTACTAATAAAATTTTTCATGAATGATTGAAATCTTATGTATATTCTAGTGTCTTTCAGAACCAATATTAGAAAACATAAGGAAGATAAATACGTGGATTTTACCTTTTATAGAAGAATAATTGAATTTTTATTATTCCTAACATTAAATTAGTTCTACATAGCTTATGAAAAATGCTTAGAAGCTTGTTTCCAAGCTAATCTGAAAGAATAATATCTTACATCAGTAAAAAATCATTAGATACATCCATGGAACTCTCAACTTTTGGTTAATATTTGAAATATTATAGGATGATGAATCTTTATCTTTTTCTAATAAATAATGGTCTGGTGATATAGATTAATATAATTATACAAGTGGGATTCATTTTTTTCGTGGAAATAAATGTGTTGGATTTATAAACAAAATACTATAGATCATAACTCTTATCACACCTAAAGGTGAATATATATCAATTTATCAAGTACTGCACATGATTACACTAGATAAAAAACTAGTTATATGATATTAGGTAAGATGTAAAGATACCTATGGTGATATTCTATGATAACAATATTTTGAGATATCTAATAAAAAATATCATAAAATGCTCTCATATAAAAAAATTACATCAAATATCACTTCATCAAGGAAAATGTGAGGTAAGGTGTGGTCAAAATATAACTTTTTGGAACTCATGAAAAAGTGGTACATATCACGACCAATTCATTTTCCACTCTGTAAATTGAAAAAAATTGGTAGAAACTTGGTTTTTAGCCACCAATATCAAATTTAGATGTTTTGGTTTTACCCCAATCCTAGGTTTGAATATAATGGTTTATATGGTATGTTTTTAGTTTGGGTGGTTACTTTGGGTTTATTATCAAAGGTATATAAATGGCCATGAAATTCAATGGATAATACCTAAAATTCTAGTGATCAAAAAGTGGATTAAAATATATACTCACATTCAGTGGGAGTATATTGTATTAAAATTATGGTGATATATGATCCATAAGGAATGGAAGATTTTTGTTGGAAAGATATAGAATATTGGGATATTTATAGAAATATGGATGTCATAAAGCATGAAGTTATCTCTTGAACTCTTTTTTTTCTAAATTGAGAATTTCACATGTAGAATTTAAAAGTTTTTATAGAATTGAAATTCATGTAGGAATGACAACAAACCTAAAGGGGGATAATTTGGGAACCAAGGTCATTCAAGATAAATATTGATGTTTTGTGTGATTTTAATCCCTTATTAGGTTGATGATGGAGATTTCATACTAAGGGATATGGTTTAAAGTAAATTTTTAAGTTTTATAGTTTTTAATAGTGTTTGGTAACGAAAAATAGAAGTAATGTTCAATCATTATCCTATAGAAATATCATGGATTTTTTACTAGTCTTGGAAATTTCATGCTAGTCAATCTATAAGTCACACACTAATTGAAATGGATTCCATGTGTAAGACGTTTATTGTTTCATCTATGTGTTACACACTAGTTTCATGCTATTTTGGTGTTTTACGGGTGAAGGTGCATCGTGAATGTACAATTTTGGAAAATGGCGTACCTCTAATCTCAAAGGTATAATAGAAAATGGGACGTTTTCTTAAAAATATTAGTATATAATCTCATTTATAGTTAAAAATGGGAAGATTATCAAGGATCCTCTCATAAAATTAGGAATTATTGGGTTTATTTTTTAGAGTGAAAAGGAATTGAGCGAAGCTGTAACGTCCCGAGTCTGGAGCCCCTCCACTGGTGCCCCATAACTGGTTCGCCACATTTC
This sequence comes from Viscum album, assembly GCA_963277665.1. Classification (NCBI taxonomy): domain Eukaryota; kingdom Viridiplantae; phylum Streptophyta; class Magnoliopsida; order Santalales; family Viscaceae; genus Viscum; species Viscum album. The sequence continues at coordinate 1,672,046,623 of OY728158.1, forward strand.
CTCAAGCGCGTTTCCCCGAATGCCAGAGGCTGCCGACTAGCAGTTAGGGCCTTGGTGAGTTAGCGGGGAAACTATTCACTCATTCGGTAAAGTATAAAAGGTAAGAAAACTACAATAAACTGTGGAAGTAGCAACCAACATGCATAACAATAGAAACCAAACAGCAGAAGCAATACAGATATATAAAAATGATGATAATAATGCAGCAGGTACAAGTATCTAAGGAAAACAGCAAACACAACAACGTGCTGAAATACAACTGAAACCAAGTGCAAAAGAAAAACATATAATCTCATCAGCATCGCGAGCCACGACTCGGTCCCATGCTCCCCATCTCCAGATGCAGTCAAGACCCTGAAGTAGAAGGGCGCTTTCCCTTGTCTATACATGCAGAAATATAGTCTTTTTGGGCCCAAAAGCATGGCCCAAATAGGGTGTGAGATACAATCCCAGTAGGAAATCACCCAAAGATTTGTGCCTAACAGTCAATGAATACATGGCAGTAAATAAACAAGAAGTAGTAAACAGAAAAGCACAAACAGCTACAATCCACAGTTCCAACAAGTAAAGTACACAAGCAAGCAACCAGCAACAAGAAGAAAACATGTAACCCTATGGGTAGCTCTCACAGTCTAACCCCTATGGTTCAACCTATAGTACTAGAAACCCTTTGGAAGGCACACACAGTCTCACCCCTCTGGTTCAGCTACGTAATTAAGCAGACTCTCTGGGGAAGCACGCACCGTCAATTCCCCCTATAGTCTCGTATCGTGCTAAAGGCTCTCTAGGGAAGCACTTAACGTCAATTCCCCCTATAGTCTCGCATCGTAATTAAAAGACACTCTGGAGAAGCCCTTCTGTCAATTCTCTCTTTGCTCTACTACTCTAGGTTCTCACAGTCCTGAGTATAACTAAACATTCTCAACGCGTGTGTATCGTCCAAGTAAACCTCAAGATCTACTTGTCTATCAACTAAGGCTCAACAGCAATAAATAAACAACAGTTCCATTATCATACTACTAGGCATGGAAACTGGCAGACGCCAAATAGGCAGAACAAGTATGGAAAAACAATCTGAGCACAAAAAAACTACTCTAATCACAAGCAATAACCTCTACTAAAGCAATCAAGCAAAGCAGGCAAACAACAAGGGCAAAACAAGAAACACGCAATACCCCGTAAACAGGTATTGGTGGAATTTTCACATAATACTCATCAAATTTCTACAGAAAGGCACAAACAACCTACCTCGATCCTAAGAGATCGATATACGTGAACCTCGACGACGGATTCGACTTAGAACGGTGTAGATCGCTGTGGTTCCAACGCAATCGACCATGCTCGAATCAGAGAACAGACGGCAAGGCAGGACTCTGTCGAAGATCCGGTCATACGGTCGCTCTCGGGCGCTCAAAAACTAAAGAAGAAGAAGAATATGGGGGTTAGATGTGACCCTGGTCCATTTAATAAAAAAAAGTACATGGCGTGTACTTCAATTTTTTCCGTACTCTGAAAAACCGGCCTCCACCCAGCCTTACACACTATGTGTGTGGCCTGGACACGGCCAGCACACAGCTTCGAGCCGGAACAGAGTACACGACATGTACTCAGAAAGTACACGACGTGTACTTTGAAAATTTCCAGAAAAACCGTTTTTCTTAAAAACTCCAGAAAAAAGGAAAAACATACCTGAACAAAGATCTGGGTTCTTACAAACTTCCCCCCTTAAAGAAATTCATCCCCAAATTTCCTAAAGGAGGTGGAGAAGAAGAATCCCCGAATAGCTCTGGCCACTACGATTGTACATCAGCCTCCCTCTCCTAGGTCTCTTCATGTAATCGTCTGTGATGCCATAGCACTCGTACCAGAGGAACAGACCACTTGCAGAGAACCTTCGTACTACGATCGACAATCCAGATAGGATGCTCCTCGAACGATGCATCCACTTCAAGATCGACTTCCTCAAGTTGAAAGATGTGAGACGGGTCTGAAAAGTAATGTCAGAGCTGAGAGATGTGGAAGACTTCATGCATGGCCCGATACCTCTGAGGTAGCTGCAACCGATAGGCGACCGGCCCCACTCTCTCCAAGACCTCAAACGGACCGATGTACCGTGGTGAAACTTTCCCCTGTCTCTGAATCCTCTTATGTCCCAACCTCGGTACGACACGTAGGAAAACCCGATCACCGACCTCGAACTCTATAGGTCGTCTCTACTGATTATCATAAGACTTCTGTCGAGACTGCGCTGTAGCCATACTCTTCTGAATCATCTCTATTTGCTCTGAAGTCTCCTGAACAAGACGAGGTCCTAGCAAAGCTGCCTCTCCTGCCTCCAGCCAGCATAAGGGTGATCGGTATGGCCTACCGTAAAAAGCCTCGTATGACGCCATCTGAATGGTCGCCTGGAAACTGTTGTTGTAGGAGAAATCCACCAGAGGAATATGCTTCTCCCAAGAACCTCCAAAGTCAAGGATGCAAGCTCGGAGAATATCCTCAAGCACCTGGATCGTGCGCTTGGACTGGCCATCAGTCTGGGGATGGTACGCCGTACTCAAAAGTACCTGTTTACCCAAGGCCTTCTGAAGTCCCTGCCAGAACCGAGAGGTAAAGTGCGCATCTCTGTCTAAAAAAATAGAGCGCAAAACTCCGTGCCGACGCACAATCTCCCTGATGTAAAGTCATCCCAGATCATCGACACTAAAGGTCTCCTTGATCGGCAAGAAGTGAGCAACCTTCGTAAGTCTGTCGACAACAACCCAAACAGTGTCATTCCCTCATGGTGACCTCGACAACCCAGTCATGAAGTCCATGGCAACATCGTTCCACATCCACTCCGGAATGGGTAACTGCTGTAAAAGTCCCGATGGTCGCTGATGCTCTGCTTTCACCTGTTAACAAGTAGAACATCTCATGAAAAAACCAACAACATCCTTCTTCATACCTGGCCACCAGTATTGGAGATGAAGGTCCTGATACATCTTGGTGATTCCAGGATGAAATTCCCAAACAGAGGAATGGAAATCTCGTATCATCTCCTCGCGTATGTCTGTTGTCACCCATACACGTCCTTGGAAACGCAAGATCTCATCATCGCCCACTGTCCATCCAGGAAGAGGGTCCCCTCCTGACACACTCTCCCGCAGGACTAAGCCTTCTGAGTCTGATAGCTGCCCCATCCGTACCTGATCAAGTAGCGTGGAGGGAACAACTAAAGAAGATAGAAAAGTCTATCCCCGTCTGTCATGCACCTCAAGATGCATCTCAGAGAATAGAGCCATTAGTTTCCACTCACTACTGGCCTCCTGAATAGCCTGAATCTGAGTTCTCCTGCTCAACGCATCAGCCACAGCATTTCCCTTTCCCAGCATATAGGCAAGCTCGAAATCGAAAGACTGTAGATACTCAACCCACCTGTGCTGCCTCAGATTTAGATCACGTTGAGTGAAGATATACTTGAGACTCTTATGGTCAGTGAAGACCACAAAGTGCTCTCCTAGAAGATAGTGTCTCCAACAGCGCAAGGCATGAACAATAGCTGTCAACTCCAGATCATGAGTAGGGTAGTTCCTCTCATGTGGCCTCAGCTGCCGAGACCCATACACAACGACTCCATCTCCCTTCATAAGCACAGCTCCCATCCCGATACCTGAAGCATCACAGTAAACAGTGTAGCTCTTGCCTGGCTCTGGCAAGACTAGTATCGGTGCTAACTTCAACCTCCCTTTCAGCTCCTGAAAGGCTGACTCACAAGAATTTGACCATAAGAAGTTCTCCCCCTTCTTGGTCAGACCTCTCAAAGGCGCTGCTAAATGAGAAAAGTATTGAATGAAGAGTATGTAGTATCCAGCCCGCCCTAGGAGACTCCATACCTCAAAGTCGTTCTTCGGATGCTCCCAGGAAACTACAACTCTCACTTTCTCTGGGTCCATAAATACTCCTGCCTCTGAGATGACATGATCCAAGAAGTGAATCTGATCTATCCAGAAGTGACACTTCGATAGTTTAGCATAAATTCAATGCTCTCTCAGTGTACTCAGAATGATCTCAAGATGTGTGGCATGGTCGTGTCGAGTGTGAGAGTACACCAAGATATCGTCCACGAAGACCATGAAGAGGGAGTCCAAGTAAGGATGGAATACTCGGTTCATCAGTTCCATGAAAACTGTAGGTGCGTTCGTGAGTCCGAAGGGCATGACTGTATACTCGTAAAGACCGTACCTGCTCCGGAAGGCTGTCAGAGGCATATCTGATGGTCTAACGTGCAACTGATGATAATCGGACCTCAATTAGATCTTCTAGAACACTCATGCTCCTCGAAGCTGATCAAAAAGGTCATCAATTCGCAGAAATGGATATCGGTTCTTTACCATCAACTAGTTCATCTTTCGATAATCCACACAAAGCCGAAGGGTACCGTCTGTCTTCTTTGCAAACAGGACAGGAGAACCCCAAGGAGAAGTACTGGGTCGGATGAAACCCTTAGCCTGTAGCTCCTCCAACTACTTCTTGAGCTCCTGCAACTTAGGTGTTCCCATATTATAGGGAGTAAGGGACACCGGTACCACTCCTGGAACAAGCTCAATAGAAAAGTCTACCTCATGCTCTAGAGGAAAACCTGAAAAGTCCTCTGGAAAGACATCCCAGAAGTGATCCGCCACTGGAGGGAAGTCCAACTGTGGAGTCCCATGATCATCCAGGTAAAGGCTAGTAATCTGGGCCGTCACTCCTCCTAGCCCAAGATGCTCGAGTCCCGCCCGACTCACCCGAACGTCCCATTCGCCTCTATGAACGAACGATTCACCCTCTGGTGAAATGAAACTGACTCTGTGGTGATAGCAGTCGACAACTGCCCGGAAGGGAATCAACCAGTCCATGCCAAGGATGACATCATAGCCTGTCATCTCTAGGACATATAGGTCCCATAAGAAGGGATACCCTGCAACCTTGAGAGGGAACTCTCTACACTGTCGTACACAAGATATCCTCATTCCCAAAGGGGTGCCTAGTGTCAACGAGTCGGTAGAAGAAAAGATGCAAACTCCAAGGCTCTCCACAATGGAAACAGAGATAAAACTATGCGTAACACTAGTATCGAAAAGGGATGAAGATAAAACTGAGGATACTAAAATCGTACCTCGAACAGTAGAAGGGTCGGGATCCTGCTCATGATAAGTCTTCTCCACGGCGAAAGACTGACTCGTGTTGCGGCCCTGTGCCCCTAGCTGACCACTCTGATCTGAGTCGCCCTGCTGGTGCTGAGGAACTGGTGGCTGACCGCCACGGTCTCGACCTCCACCTCGGCCCGAACGGCCGAAAGAACTCCAGTTCCCCGACTGGCAAGAAGCTGGAGGTGTTGCTCCTGAACAAGGAGTCATAGAAGAACCCCATTCACCATATTCTAGTGAGAAAACCTAGTAGAAATGCTGAAGGTGACCCATCTTGCCGTAAGATCGGCACTCCACAGCGTCCCTCTAGCACTGTGGCCTCGTGTGCCCTGTTCGGCCACACTGATAGCATGTCACCTGGCTGCCTGATGATGTGTCTCGCTTCCTTGAATCACTGCGCGTAGGCTCCATACGGCGCTTCTTGTTGTAATCTGAAGGAAAGATAGCTCTAGAAGCAGAACCACCCTGGCTCTCAGCTCTAGAGTCTCTCATATTTAACTCCGCAATTAGTGCCTGGTTGAAGATGGAAGTAATGGATGTCAGCTGGAATATGTTCACCTGTGAGCGAATATCCCGCCTGAGTCCATCCTCAAACTTACTCATCAAGAACACCCCACTCCCATCCCAAAGGGGTGTAAAATGCTACAGATCAGTGAAACGAGAGGAATACTCCATAACAGATAGATTACCCTGCTCTAAGCTCATGAACTCCCAGGCTTGATCGGCCCTCAGGGTCTCCGGGTAAAAGTAGTCGTAGAACAGGCACTATAACTCCTCCCAAGTCATAGCCTACTGCTGAACCGCCTGTGAGATCACGTCCCACCACCTCTTGGCGGAGTCTCGGAGCATTTAGGTGGCGAGATTGACCCGCCTATCTGGAGGCGTCTCCAGATGCTCGATGATAGTCAGCATGGCTTCCAGCCATGACTCTGCTACCTGAGGTCCTCCCTCCCCCGAGAACGTGGGAGGATGCTTCTGCTAAAAGACCCTCGTCAAGCCTACCATAAACGAGGCAGGAGGCGGTGCTCCCTAGAAGGCCTTCATAATCCTCATGAAACCTTCCATGAACTGTGCATCGACGCCCTCAAATGGTACAACAATCGGTGCCAAGGTTGGCTCGGCTGGGGGATCGAAAGGAAGTCCCTGATCAGCCCTGTCTAGCATCTGATCACTGCCTGACGACAGACGTACGACTGGAGGACGTCTTAGAGGCATAGCTCTGAAAGATCAAAAGCACACCTTAGATCAAGAAAACAAGTACAAGGAACACAAGAGTACAAAATGGGAACAGGGGTAGAAAAACGCACAAGATTGCAAAACACGACTACACGGCGTGTATAAAACCACACGACATGTCTTCTTAAGAAAACTGACATGGGTATATACCCCTGCCCTATAAGTCATGTACACTACAAACTACACAGCGTGTTGACCCCCGCACACGACGTGTACTTGAAAACTATTCCCCTTCCCAAGTCTCCTTACACGGCTAACCCACACGGTCTGACTCAACCCGATACTACACGACGTGTTCGAAAAAAACACGGCATGCACTAGACAAGGCTTCGGCGGTCCGTGTTGTTGATTACACTACCATCTACATGGCTGGGCCTTACACGGAGTTCTCTGAACAAGCACGGTGTGCATAGGTGAAGGCGACATCGTCCCGTGTTGTTCGTGACACAGCCGGGTACCTGGGAAAGACTACACAGCGTGTTCCGAAGAAACACGGCGTGTGGAAAGGAGGTAACGTCGGCCCGTGTTGTTCGTGACACAGTCGGGTACCTAGAAAAGACTACACGGCGTGCTCCCTATGGACACGGCGTGTTCTACCCGAGCTTCCCCGACCCGTGTTATTAGTGACACGGTCGGGTACACGGCCCCAAACTCACACGGTGTGTACCACTGGTATATGGCATGTTCACAAAGTTACTCCCATGACACTGTGTTCTGCCCACACGGTCAGTGGCACGGCCAAAAAAACTACACTTCGTGTATCTAAAAAGTACACGCCGTGTATTCTGGGTTTTTCTGGGGAGTAGCTCAGAAACTGCGCAGAATTCCAGAAACACTAAAACAAGGTAAAAGGTGCCAAATTTTAATCCATGAGGGCCCATAACCCCTCAAGAACCAAAATTCAGCGTTCATTTTTAATCAAGTAACAAAACAAACAGTTTTCTAACATAACCGCAGAAAATCTATCAAGCATCTATCACAACAGCATGCATAATCTACACAGATCCAATCACAACAGCATACAATCGCTAATGCACCCTAGAAGGCATGGCAATAATGCATGGCATGTGAGTTCTACAAGGCCCTATATGATGCATGAGATGGCATACCCTCATATCATCGGGTTGTGACAGAAATAGAATCTAAATATCAAAACACTAACCGCACAAGTCATACGAATCACTCTAGGTGAAAACATACCAACCATAAAATCTCAAAACCAGAAAACTTTAATTAACGAGGTAGTATGGATTTTCCCTGTAGACGGGTTAGCTACTCTCGAGCACAGCTTAATGCCAAGTACTGAATCCATCTTATCCCTGGATAAGGTCTACAAATAGTAAGACTAGAGAAAATAACTCCTCTGATACCACTATGTAACGTCCCGAGTCCGGAGCCCCTCCACTGGTGCCCCGTACCCTGTTCGCCACATGACCTCAAGCGCGTTTCCCTGAACGCCAGAGGCTGCCGACAAGCAGCAAGGGCCTTGGTGAGTCGGTGGGGAAACTATTACCTCATTCGGTAAGGTATATAAGGTAAGAAAACTACATTAAACAGCGGAAGCAGCAAGCAACATGCATAACAACAGAAACCAAACAGCGGAAGCAATGAAAATTTTTAACAATGATGATAATAATGTAGCAGGTACAAGTATCTAAGGAAAACAGAAAACACAACAATGTGATGAAATACAACTGAAACCAAGTGAAAAATAAAAACTAATAATCTCCTCAGCATCGGGAGCCACGGCTCGGTCCCATGCTCCCCAGCTTCTGATGAAGTCAAGACCTTGAAGTAGAAGGGCATTTGCCATTGTCTATACCTGCAGCAACATAGTCTACTTGGGCCCAAAAGCATGGCCCAAACAGGGTGTGAGATACAATCCCCGTAGGAAATCACCCAAAGATATGTGCCTAATAGTCAATGAATACATGGTAGTAAATAAACAAGAAGCAGTAAACAGAAAAGCACAAACAGCTACAATCCACAGTTCCAACAAGTAAAGTACACAAGCAAGCAACCAGCAACAAGATGAAAACAGGTAACCCTCTGGGTAGCTCTCATAGTCTAACCCCTATGGTTCAACCTATACTACTAGAAACCCTCTGGGAGACACACACAGTCTCACCCCTCTAGTTCAGCTACGTAATTAAGTAGACTCTCTAGGGAAGCACTCACTGTCAATTCCCCCTATAGTCTCGTATCGTTCTAAAGGCTCTCTGGGTAAGCACTCAACATAAATTCCCCCAATAGTCTCACATCGTAATTAAAAGACACTCTGGAGAAGCCCTTCCATCAATTCTCCCTTTGGTATACTACTCTAGGTTCTCACAGTCCTGAGTATAACTAAACATGCTCAACGCGTGTGTATCGTCCAAGTAAACCTCAAGAACTACTTGGCTATCAACTAAGGCTCATAAGTAATAAATAAACAACAGTTCCACTATCCTACGACTAGGTATGGAAACTGGTAGATTCCAAACAGACAGAACAAGTATGGAAAAACATTCTGAGCACAAAAAACTACTCTAATCACAAGCAATAACCTATACTAAATCAATCAAGAAAAGCAGGCAAACAACAGGGGAAAAACAGGAAACACGCAATACCCCGTTCACGGGTATTGGTGGAATTTTTAGATAATACTCATCAACTTTCTACAGAAAGGCACAAACCACCTACCTCGATCCTAGGAGATCGATATACGTGAACCTCGATGACAGATTCCCCTTAGAACGACGTAGATCGCTGCGCTTCCAACACAATCGACTGTGATCAAATCAGAGAACGGACTGTGAGGCAGGACTCCGTCGAAGATTCGGCCGTACGGTCGCTCTCGGGCGCTCGAAAACTGAAGAATAAGACGGATATGGGGGTTAAACGTGACCCCAGTCCGTTTAATGAACAAAAAGTACATGGCATGTACTTCTAGAGTATACGGCGTGTACTTCAATTTTTTCTGTTCTCCGAAAAACCGGCCTCCACCTTAGCTTTACACACCGTGTGTGTGGCCCAGACATGTCCAGCACATGGCTTCGATCCGGAACAGAGTACACAGCGTGTACTCAGAAAGTACACGGCATGTACTTTGAAAATTTCCCGAAAAACCGTTTTTTTTTACTCCAAAAAAAAAGGAAAAACATACCTGAACAAAGATCTGGGTTCTTACAGAAGCCATCTAAGTGGAAGGAAAAAGTGAATAAGGTAGTGTTAGTTGGGTAGAATTAATGATCTCGCATGAAGGATAAGAGAAAAATTCTAAAGGGAGAGGAAACTTGGGTGAACTGATATAACTGAATGGAGTTTCATGGACTAAAATATAGAGAATGGGGTTATGAGAATAAAATTTATCAAACTAACCTACATGTAACAAATATATGTGTAAGGACCTAAGTGATGTAAGGAACCCTAGAACTACAACTTGACAAAGAATGGGACATAAGAAATCCATGTCTAGGCTAATAGAGGGACCTAGTTAAATCTATGTAACAACCCGAAATTTTAAATAAATATTGTTTCCTAATTTTATATGTTATTTTATTTTATTTTTATACTCAACAAAAATGTTTCATTTGATAACATGAGTATAATTAAAATGAGACTGTTGGGTTTTGACTGTTATTTGACCATTGGTCAATATGACTGCTGGAAACTAAACATTTTGACTATTGTCTCTAAATACAAGCAATCATGGTTAATTAATATAGAAAGAAGATTCGATGGCCTCACCCAATAGTCTTGGACCGATCGAAGCTCATCTAACAGAACTTGGGAAGGAGGTAGCACCACTGGGCTTTGCTTTGGACCAAACCCAAGCTGAACTTCATCGTGTGAAGCTAGAACGGGATCCCCTTCGCGAGAAGTTCAAAATGATAGAAATTACTACTCGTGCGATGTTGGTCGAGCCTCCCTCGGATTCTCTCAACTTAGCACACCTTACACTTAGGTCCTATGCTGGTGTGATAAGGGGCTATGTAAGGAGACCATAACTGCCTTGTGTAATCCTTTGTTTTAAATAAAAATTGGGATTTCTTCTTATGATGAAGTTTATGAATTTTCAAACATCCGGATAAATATAGTATGAATATTTTTTATGAATTTTAGAGAAAGGATATTTTAAAAATGTTTATTTAAACATTAAATAAATAAAAATGTGTAATGATTTTCAAAAAATGGTCTTCTACAATTATGTTCAGTACGAAATTTCGAGTCTAATAAGATCAACTTGATTATTGATGAATAGTAAATTATGAATAATGATTTTACGCTTAGTATTAGTAATGTGACCAAATGTATTAGTAATTTCACTCAAAGAATGATTTAATATAATTTAGACACCTAGATTAAGTAATGAGATTCAATAAAATGGGTAAATAACAGTTTCATAAATTATTATTCAAGTATTAGTTTTTTCGGGTGAATTGTGTTTTTTAATTAAAAATTAAATTAAAATTATTTAGAAAATTATTTTTATAAAATGGATTTAATTTTTGAACTCAAAATATCGATATTATGTTAAGGTAGTTTTTTGGAATTTTTCTGAAAAAAATGAATTTTCAATGAATAGTGTGTTTATTTAAAAAATGAATTAAAAATATTTAGAAAATTATTTTTATAAAATGGAGTACATTTTTGAAATCAGAGCATTGATATTTGGTTAATGTTAAATTTTGGTATTTTTCTGAGAAAGTTGAATTTTCAGTGAATAATAAAAATACAGTTTTAGGCTTTCGGTATGTTTAATGACATCATAACTGTGTCATGATGATGTCATGAGATATTTTAAGGGATGGTCGACTAAAGAGGATGAATTATTGTGTGGGGGTACCCATGTGGCCTATCTCTATGGGAAGTACCATGGGAGGGCCCATGCTTTTGAGAAAAGCACTTTTGAGGTGTCCCTTGGCCATTAGTGCCTTGTCCCCTCAATTTCCCTATAAATACCAAGCCCTCCTATCGTCTTTTTGACTCCAAAACCATCCTCAACGAAGTTATGGCTTTTTTACCTCCCAAGGTGTCCTCCCAAGGTTCCCCCAAGCCCTCAAGGTCCCAACCTTTGAGTTTTAAGAGTTACGTTTTAAGGTAAGGGATCTGATCTCTCTCTTTCTTTTCAAGAAATCTCTTTTATGTAATTTATTTTATGCTCCATGTTCTTATGTTAAAGGATGTTATTTTATAATCCTCTTAATTCCCTTTTCATTTTCACAAAATGAGAGATCCCCTCTTACTCTCATTATTTCGTTTTATGAAGTTTTAAGTGGTGCCGTTAGGGTGCCGAAATATTTGTAACGGATTCTTTCTCCCTTCTCATTTTCAAGATCTATTTTCTTGTCAAGCCTTTCAAGTTCCTTTTTATTATTTTGGGGTATGATCTCTAAATTTATCATACTGATATTTTATGATCATATTATGAGAGACCCCATTTTATCTCTTCAATTCAGTATTTTGATGTTTTAAGTGGCGTCGTTAGGCTGCCGAATTTTTAAGTGGTTCTTCACCCTTCTTGTTTTGAAGTTCTACTTTCATGTCAATTGTTTCAAGTTCCTTTTTGTTATGTTGGGGTATGATCTCTAAATTTATCATACTGATATTTTATGATCATATTATGAGAGACCCATTTGATCTCTTCAATTCAGTATTTTGAAGTTTTAAGTGGCGCTGTTAGGCAGCTGAATTTTTAAGGGATTCGTTCACCCTTCTCTTTTTCAAATTATTTTCTGGTCAAGTCTTTCAAGTTCCTTTTCATTATGTTGGGGTATGAACTATATATCTATCATACTTATCATTTATTTTCATATGATGAGATACCCTATTTGATCTTGTCAATTCATTTTTTTGAAGCTTAAGTGACGCCGTTAGGCTGCCAAATTTTCATAAGAGAAATCTTATTTTTGTCTCACTTCCATGTGTTTCATTTCATATAGTATATCGTTAAAATTTCATTACCATGTTCTTAAATACCTTATATTATGTCCCCCTACTGTTTTATGGATCATTTATGAGTGGGTGACCCATGTCCCCTCTCTTTTCAATGTTTTCTAAAACCATGTATCGTAGACGTTATGCTGCATAGTTTTCATCTCAAAATGCCTCCCTCTTTATCTCAAAATTATTTTATGTTATTAAGTGAATACTCAAAGATAATATTTCTAAAGGGGTATTCACATATATATCAAAATTTTCTATTTTAAATTCTGGTATTTACATACATGAAACCCGCTTTCCCTTTCCGTGGGTTTAAAGTGACATAAAGATCATGTCTTTAAAGCAGTTTTTAAAACGTTATGTTTATGAAATGAAACCCATTTATTTTATGCTATATGGGTTGTTTATTAAATGATTGATTATGATATATGTGGCTCACATGATAATAAAGTCATTTCAAGGGTGCGCCCAGATAGCGCTCCAATGCATTGGGTAAAGACTTAATCTATAGAGATGACTTTTTATACTGATACCTTGGTGAATAACCTTGGAAATTTTTAATGACACCTTGGGGATGGACCTTGGTGAAATGAAATGATTGTCAATATTAAATGTTGTATCCACATCTTCAAGTTATGAAAAATGTTATTTTTATTATGATATATCTCATGATTTATTTCTCATGCCTTAAAGTTCTTTTCATGAACTTATTGAAGTATCTCAAGTTCACATGTAAAATGTTTCTCTTGTTTCCCTTACTAGGCCTTCTGCTCACCCTTTCTTTTGATGTATGTCCCCAGGTTATGAGATGCAGTAATGAACCTAGGATGAACATGAGGAGAAGTCTTTCAAGTGTTTAAGAAGAATTTTTTAGGTTTTCATGTTTTATGTTCCTGGTTTCCAAGACACTAAACCTTAAAGATCCTCAGTTTTGTGTAATGAAATGAAAGTTTATGTTATAAAAAGGAAGGATGGTATAGTTGGTATCAAAAGATGGTTTAGTTATTTGTGGAAATTAGGATATGAAAACTTTAGGAAGAACCCTATAGAAAAGTTTATATATATGAAATCTTCCTGGTATTTTTGTGAGTATTGAGTAATGGGTTGCCAAGAAAATACATCTCTGTCTGGATACGAGCAGGTATAGGTGGCTCTGGCACAGATGTACATAGGGGTAAAACCCGAAAACACCGCTTTGAGCTATACTCGAACGGGAATTGGTACATGAAAACGGGCCTTGCTGTACTCTTGGTTACGACACTCCCGGGGGATATGCTTTGGTAAATTCATAATCTTAGTATGAACCATAATTAAAGGAACAAAGTTAAAATAAAATAAAGATTCACATAAGAATATATGATCATGGATAACCTAGATTGGAACCTAGGGGATCACAAGTTAGGGTATACTTTCCTTCTACATGTTTATCCTTCTATGCTTAAAGTTTTCTTTTAATGATTATTGGCTAAGTATTCAAACCCCTAATTATACTTTCTTTTCTTAGTTAATGGAGGGAAATGGAAGAACATGTCTCAACAACCAATGTGATAGGAAATGCGATGATTTCCATATTAATATGACAGAGATGATTAGGGGATTAAAGGATGATTATTATTTTGGAAGACGTTCACTATTTTGGGGACCATATATGATCGAGGTAAATAGATTACTATGGTATTTTCTTGAGGATTAATGGTTGACTTATATTTTGAGGAATTGATGAATTTAAGGTGAACTTGTGGTATTATAAGTTACTTATGGAAATGATTGACCTATCTTGGGGAAAATATGATTATGTTGTTTACTTTTGTTATAAGATGTTAGGAGTAGTTTATGTTGTTTGGAGGTGAACGATAAAGTTTATCTCAGAAGACTATGTTATCAAATCCTTCTTGTATTTGGGTTTCAATCTTAGTTTGGTTTATTTTAATGATTTTTGAGGATAGTTATTTACAGAATGGTCTATGATGAACTCTGGGTAGTACCATGGAATTTTGAAGATTTAAAAGTAGTTTCCATTCTTATGGGATTTTTTTTTGAAGAGTTGTTTTACCTTACCCTTTCTATTTTTGGGATAATGTGTAAAGATAGATGAAATAGATGGTTAATCTTTTGTGGATTATGTGATTCTCTAGAAGATGATTCTTGTGTTTTGATGAGACCAAGTGTTTTTGAATGCTCATAGTTTGGAGAAAAGATTATTTTTGGGTAGAAACTTATTAAAGGATGAAACTCTACATGAAGGTAGGTATATTTTCTTATGTTTTTGTTATATGTAGTAAATGAATTCCTCAAAATTATAAAAAGAAACGTAAAACAAAAATGTTTTTGGTTTACGTTTCCTACTAGTTAATCAATGACCGCTTACACACATCATAGTTTTGGGATTTTCTGGTGGTTAACTTCCTCCTAATCATGTTTTTTATCACTCTCCTTTAGAACGTGACAATTTTTTTTCTCCTCCATGTCCATGTTTTCCTACATGGAATACTAGTGTAGGTTAACATGGGTGACCATTATACTTCCCTTTCTTTCTTTTAAAGTAATAGTTTTAATGACTCCTTTTCCGATGTGGGACTTTCAATGAAATTTCAAAACCCAATTTTAAAAATTGCGGGGACACAATTTCTTAAGGGGGGAATATTGTAACGACCCGAAATTTTAAATAAATCTTGTTTCCTAATTTTATGTGTTATTTTATTTTATTTTTATACTCAACAAAAATGTTTCATTTGATAACATGAGTATAATTAAAATGAGACTATTGGGTTTTGACTGTTATTTGACCATTGGTCAATATGACTACTGGAAACTAAACGTTTTGACTATTGTCTCTAAATACAAGCAATCTTGGTTAATTAATATAGAAAGAAGATTCGATGGCCTCACCCAGTAGTCTTGGACCGATCGAAGCTCATCTAACAGAACTTGGGAAGGAGGTAGCACCACTGGGCTTTTCTCTGGACCAAACCCAAGCTGAACTTCATCGTGTGAAGCTAGAACGGGATCGCCTTCACGAGAAGTACAAACTGATAGAAATTATTACTCAGGCGATGTTGGTCGAGCCTCCCTTAGATTCTCTCACCTTAGAACACCTTACACTTAGGTCCTATGCTGGTGTGATAAGGGGCTATGTAAGAAGACCATAACTGTCTTGTGTAATCCTTTATTTTAAATAAAAATTGGGATTTCTTCTTATGATGAAGTTTATGAATTTTTAAACGTCCGGATAAATATAGTATGCATATTTTTTTATGAATTATAGAGAAAGGATATTTTAAAAAAATTTATGTAAACCTTAAATAAATAAAAATGTGTAATGATTTTCAAAAAATGGTCTTCTACAATTATGTTCAGTACGAAATTTCGAGTCTAATAAGATCAACTTGATTTTTGATGAACAGTAAATTATGAATAGTGATTTTATGCTTAGGATTTGTAATTTCCCTCAAAGAAAGTTTTAATATAATTTAGACACCTAGATTAAGTAATGAGATTCAATAAAATGGGTAAATAACAGTTTCATAAATTATTATTCAAGTATTAGTTTTTTCGGGTGAATAGTGTTTTTTAATTAAAAATTAAATTAAAAATATTTAGAAAATTATGTTTATAAAATGGATTTCATTTTTGAACTCAAAACATTGATATTATGTTAAGGTAATTTTTTGGGATTTTTCTGAAAAAAAATGAATTTTTGGTGAATAGTGTGTTTATTTAAAAAATGAATTAAAAATATTTAGAAAATTATTTTTTTAAAATGGAGTTAATTTTTGAAAATTGAGCATTGATATTTGGTTAATGTGAAATTTTGGTATTTTTCTGAGAAAGTTGAATTTTCAGTGAATAATAAAAATACAGTTTTAGGGTTTCTGTATGTTTAATGACATCATAACTGTGTCATGATGATGTCATGAGATATTTTAAGGTATGGTCTACTAAAGAGGATGAATTATTGTGTGGGGGTCCCATGTGGCATAAATCTATGGGAAGTACCATGGGAGGGCCCATGCTTTTGAGAAAACCACTTTTGAGGTGTCCCTTGGCCATTAATGCCTTGTCCCATCGCTTTCCCTATAAATACCAAGCCCTCCTCTCATCCTTTCGAATAAAAAACCATCCTCAACGAAGTTATGGTTTTCTTACCTCCCAAGGAGTCCTCCCAAGGTTTCCCCAAGCCCTCATGGTCCCAAACTTTGAGTTTTAAGAGTTACGTTTTAAGGTAAGGGATCTGATCTCTCTCTTTCTTTTCAAGAAATCTCTTTTATGTAATTTCTTTTATGCTCCATGTTCTTATGTTAAAGGATGTTATTTTATACTCCTCTTACTTCCCTTTTCATTTTCACATAATGAGAGATCCCCTCTTACTCTCATTATTTCGTTTTATGAAGTTTTAAGTGGTGTCGTTAGGCTGCCGAAATTTTTGTAACGGATTCTTTCTCCCTTCTCATTTTCAAGATCTATTTTCTTGTCAAGTCTTTCAAGTTCCTTTATATTATTTTGGGGTATGATATCTAAATTTATCATACCGATCTTTTATGATCATATTATGAGATACCCCATTTGATCTCTTCAATTCAGTATTTTGAAGTTTTAAGTGGCGCCATTAGGCTGCCGAATGTTTAAGTGGTTCTTTACCCTTCTCGTTTTGAAGTTCTACATTCATGTCAATTATTTCAAGTTACTTTTTGTTATGTTGGGGTATGATCTCTAAATTTTTCATACTTATATTTTATGATCATATGATGATAGACCCATTTGATCTCTTCAATTCAGTATTTTGATGTTTTAAGTGGCGCCGTTAGGCTGCTGAATTTTTAAGGGATTCGTTCACCCTTCTCTTTTTCAAGTTATATTTTCTGGTCAAGTATTTCAAGTTACTTTTAATTATGTTTGGGTATGAACTATATATCTATCATACTGATCATTTATTTTCATATGATGAGATACCCTATTTGATCTTGTCAATTCATTTTTTTGAAGCTTAAGTGACGTCGTTAGGCTGCCGAATTTTCATAAGAGAAATCTTATTTTTGTCTCACTTCCATGTGTTTCATTTCATAAGGTATATATTTCAAATTTAATTACCATGTTCTTAAATACCTTATATTATGTCCCCCTACTATTTTATGTATCATTTATGAGTGGTTGACCCATGTCCCCTCTCTTTTCAATGTTTTCTAAAACCATATATCGTAGACGTTATGCTGCATAGTTTTCGTCTCAAAATTCCTCCCTCTTTATCTCAAAATTATTTTATGTTATTAAGTGAATACTCAAAGCTCTTATTTATAAAGGGGTATTCACATATATATCAAAATTTTCTATTTTAAATTCTGGGATTTACATACATGAAACCCGCTTTCCCTTTCCGTGGGTTTAAAGTGACATAAAGATCATGTCTTTAAAGCCGTTTTTAAAACGTTATGATTATGAAATGAAACCCATTTATTTTATGCTATATGGGTTGTTTATGAAATGATTGATGATGATATATGTGGATCACATGATAATAAATACATGTCAAGGGTACTCCCAGATAGCGCTCCAATGCATTGGGTAAAGACTTAATCTCTAGAGATGACTTTTTAGACTGATACCTAGGTGAATAACCTTGGTAATTTTTAATGACACCTTGGGGATGGACCTTGGTGAAATGAAATGATTGTCAATATTAAATTTTGTAGCCACATCTTCAAGTTATGAAAAATTTTATTTTTATTATGATATATCTCATGATTTACTTCTCATACCTTAAAGTTCTTTTCATGACCTTATTGAAGTATCTCAAGTTCACATGTAAAATGTTTCTCTTGTTTCCCTTACTGGGCCTTCTGCTCCCCAATTCTTTTGATGTATGTCCCTAAGTTTTGAGATGCAGTAATGAACCTAGGATGAACATGAGGAAAAGTCTTTCAAGTGTTTAAGAAGAATGTTTTATGTTTTCATGTTTTATGTTCCTGGTTTCCAAGACACTGAACCTTAAAGATCCTCAGTTTTGTGTAATGAAATGAATGTTTATGTTATATAAATGCGGGATGCTATAATATATATACTAATGAAAAGGATATAACTAGGTGAAATGAAAATAAATATTTCAAATCATCCAACTTGGACATTAATAATGAAATTATGAATAAACATTCATTTATATTTAGTGGTGACCTATAAGTAATTAAAATAAGGAATAATTCATCTGAAGTAGTGATAAATAAGAAGTTAATATAAGTGATCCTAGGGATTCTATGTATTATCCCTGAATTCATTGTAAATGTAGTAACCCTTACATTGGTTATTCATAGAAAAAAATTATAATCCACAAAAAATTCTAAATTATAGTGGATTTTGGGATGATCAACACATCATCGGTGTATGATACTCGGACTAGCCCTAAGTGGTGGACCATGTAAAAAAATTGTGTTCTAACGTAATTTCAACATTTTTTATTATTATGAATATCCATTTCAATCAGATAGGTTTAATGAGTTATTTTCAATTTAGTGATAAGATCAATCAAAATTATTATCTTAAACCAGAAATTCATAATTTTAATGATCATGAATCATGTTTATTATTTAATTAATTAATTTCATGTTTTTTGTTTTTAAATTTTCTTTCTAGACAAACATGAAAATATGGATAAGTCCAGAACATACTATGCAGACCTACCATATGAAGACAATCTATTGACCATGGTGATAATGTGATCATGTAGTATTAACCACATGAACAAACTACCTTCCATGAACCAATTATGTCTAAGTCTAGTACTCACCATGTGTTAAAGTTCATGTGACTATATGTGGACTGATCCTACTACTTGAACAAATTAATTTACCATAATAAGTGATGAACCTACTGCATGGAGAAAATAAGCTACCATGGAACCCATAGAAGTTTCCACATAAAGATATCTTGTTTTAGTATCACAAGTAATGTACTGACCATATGTATTATTGTAGCGACCACACAAAGAGTCATACCTCATATAAGAAAAATTCAAGTTATTTTGAGAGGGAAAGTACCTACTATGAGAACAAGAGAACCTACTCGATGAAGAGAAGGTCCCACCACTTGAACAAGTGTACTAGCTATATTTGTAAACAAAGTGGTTGTGCCTAGTTTTCATGTTGAGTTCTAATTCCTAGTTTTCATGATTAGTTACTATGATCCAAAGTGATTTTACCTAAGTGAAGACAACCTACCCTATCTAACTAAATAATTGGAGTTGTAAGATCTTCAATGGATACTTTTCAAATATTTAATTATAGAGTTATTGAATTTAAGGCTAAAATGAATGATATTCAATGTAAAATTTTAGAAGGAGTTATATTCAAGACAATGAATCACTTGTGGATAAGTGGAGATTCATATAATATTATAGAGAAAAATAGAGGAATATTTGTTTTCACTAGTTCTACACATAAGACTTGTATAGAACACCTTATGAAAATCTGTTTTCATGTACTTCTACAATACCTAATTAATTATTCTCAAGGATAAATTCATAGACATTTGGATAATCTAAGCTAACTAGATTGATCTACACCTAATCTTATCATATCATGATATTTCTATTTGAGCATATCTTATGTGCTATATTTTTTCTTTAATATATTCATCTATAAAAACAATCTCCTATATAGAACTAGAGAGTTAATGACAATCCATTTTGATTATTTTTTTTGTATTTCCATGAATAACTGTGGAAGAGTTCTTGTGTGACCTGGTCTTCAATTTCTCCCACATATATTTATAGAAGATATATTGTGTTGGGACAACCTTGCGAACTATTGTGTAAAACACAATATAGTTTGTGGATCAGTTTATTTAGTAATAAAATACGAGGTAGTTGGTTATTTCCAAGTGTAGGGGATTATGTCTTGAAATAATACTAAATCCCTTTCTTATTATCATTTTTATTTAACTTATTTTTTAATTTTATTTCTAAAAAAATATCATTTTTAAAACTATATTAGAAAATCTTACTCAATTATTTTAATTTAAAAATTGTTTTATACACTATTTTTAATTCAAGTAAATCCATTTTAGAATTTAAATTATTTTATAAATTATTTTCACTGAGCTATGATCAAGCTTTAGAGTTTTTTAGAAAATATCAAATTATATATCTCTACTATTTTAGTTAACTGAACTTATTTTATAAATAAGGTGATATATGTTTTAAATATTTTAAATAAAAATTTTAACTAGAAACTCAATTTACCCCCCCCCAATTTAGTATTCCACTAAGACCAACATTTTTTATTAGATCACTTCAAAATATATTTTTATTAGGATCAAATTTTACCAAAATATCTTAAAATTATTTTAGTTCAAAAAATATTCTTTATGGATAGTAATCGACAATAAGGAACTAGTAGTAATTAACAAACTTATTTTCATGATACTAACTTTTCTAAATGGAATATTAATATGAAAATCCATATTGAGAGAATGGGATTTTAGGTTTTGACTGTCATTGAGGAAAGATATGAAAAACCGAAAGTTGATTATGATAAGGGGATAAATTCCACTAGGGATACATATTATTTAAACTCTAAATCTTTGAATTATTTATAATATTATTTAGGAGAAAATTAATTAAAGAAAATATATACTTGTTATAATAATTTTAAAATTTAGGATAATATTAATATATCTCATGAGGTAGTCTCAAATGTTAATGAAATGCGCTTAAATAATTATACTATTAGACAAGATACATTTAAAATAAATCATGATGAATACATTTCTGATATGTATCTCAAGTTTAATGAAATATTCAATACTATGATTTCACTTAGAATGTAAATTTCTAACAATGATCAAGTGATGTGATTTCTAAGATGTTTACCTGGCTGATAGAGAGGAAATTTTGTTGACACAAGAGAATCATTCGACATCATTACACTAATGGTAATAGTAATAATTGTAAAACATCAGTTATACAAGGAATAAATCAAAGTAAATAAATAATAGGAAGATGAAACAAAGAGTAATTCAGTATCCTTCAAGACTTCTGACTCAAAACTAAAAGAAAAAAACCAAAGCTAATAGTTCGACTCATGATAAATCACTCACAAACTGCGATAAATAAATTCTCCATTTATCCAAAAAAATCCAGAAGTTATATAGAAAGAAAAAAATTCATACAAAAAAAAATTAGAGGTAAGTATAAAAATGAGGGAAATAGGATGAAAGGGTTGAAAAAGGATGATTCCACTTATGAAATAACATGTAACAAATTTAAAAGGAAAGGATACATCAAGGAAGATTAAACCAAGATGAAATATAAGAAAAAGTATGAGGAAAAAGTTAAAATATATAAAAATTCTTTGAAATACACCTTGAGTACCTCAGAAGATAACTTAATTAACTCTGACTTGAGAAGAAAAGAAAACAATTATAGATCTATCATGTGTTTGATGAAAAAACATATCTGTGGTATCAATTTTTTTAGTATCTCCTATTAATATCTCAAATTTTTATGAGACTGAAAACAGTGAAGAAAATATGATGAGTGAGGATTTATTTTAATATTTTAATATGTTGGAACATATATTTAATTAACTAAAAGATGAAAAATATATAAATAATCAACATGATTTAACTATTCATTTCAAATGTGAGTTTTTTTATAAAAAGAAAATAATTCTCATTTATTAAATTATGATAATGGGCTTAAAATGTAAAAATAATTAATTAAAAAAGAATATTTAAATAATTAAAAATGTTAAAGGGACTCTCACTAGAATTATTTGTAATAAAACCACTCCAAAAAATACTACTAGAATTTTTTACCATCCAGAAAAATGGAAGATTTATAAGAAAAACATTGTTCCTAGTTCTAGTTATAATCATTCTATAAATAGTTTTTATTATTTTAGAACTAAAAATGCTTTTATTTATAAATTATTAAAATCTATTTATAGGAAATTTGTAAAATAATTTTTTATTCTTAAATATATTATTACTAACATATTAGGACCCAAGAAAATATGGGTACAAAAATCATTTCTTATTTAATTTTTTCTATGGGAAACCTGGTTAAAGAATACCAATACATTTCTATAGTATCTAGATAATGGATGTTATATAAATATAATTAGGTAATACTAGAGATTCAAGAATTTTATCAAAGTCGATACTGGTCATGTCACTTTTGGTGACAATTCCGTTGTGCAAATAATTAGGCTCGGTCAAATCAGTAACTCTAATGGATTTTTATTTTCTGAAGTTTTATTTATATATGGATTAAAATATAATAAGCCTAGCATTTTTTAGTTATACTATGATGGTTACTATGTTAAATTTTAGAATAATTATTGTAAAATTTATGTGTCTAAGTATGTTTTTGTTTTCACTACCATGCATAATGATAATGCTTATGCAGTTTATTTAAAATCATTTTTTATAAAAATATTTCTTTGTTAAGTCTTTTTCACAAATAATATTATCTTTTCCATAGGTGATTAGGACATTACAACGTGAACTCACATATAAAGATAACTAATAAGGGATTGTTCAAGGATCTAGATAACTATAATTTCTAACATATTGATTATGTAATCACTATCAGAATTGCAAGAAGCATAAATTATCCTTCAAACTAAATAAATAATTTTTGACCTCTCAACCCCTGTAGTTGGTTTAAATAAATGTATTTAGAACTTACGGATTTTATATTTTTGTGGTTAAACATTATGCATACGTTATAGTGGATGATTATTCATGATATACATTGGTATTTTTCCTTTCTCATAAAAGTGTTGCTCTTTCCTTTTTCAATAAATATGAAATAATTGTTGATAACCTTACTAAACATACTATAAAAATATTAAAGAGTGATCATATTCATGAGTTTGAAAAAATAAATTAATCTCTATGCTCAAAACATGGATATAGTTAGAAATATTCAACTCCTAAGACCCCACAGTATAATGGTGTAGTGGAAAGAAGAAACATAACCCTACAAGAACTTTCCAAGACCATACTCAACAAGTATGATTTTCCTATTTATTTTTTAGTATATTATTTGAATATAACATGTTATATTACAAATATAGATCTATGTAGACATATTTTTAAGAAAATGTCATATGAATTATAGAATAAGAGAAAAAATGTCAACTACTTTAGTGTTTTTGTTTTGAAATTCTTTATACTCAATCGAAAGGATAATTTAGAAAAAAAATTATCCAAAAGTAATGAAGGAATTTTCATTGGATAATCTTCATCCATTAAACCATATATGGTGTTCAATTAAAGGACTAATATTATATAATAATCTATATATGTCAAATTTAATGAAATAGATCCACATAAACCAAGGACCCCTTTAGATAATCTTGAGGATAACCTTTATAATTTAGATATTAGTGTCAAAACTAATGATAATTATATCAAACCTACAATATAAAAATCACCAATATCAAAACAATTTAAACCTAAACCTAAATAAAAAAATTATGTGTCAAATAATTCAATATCAATATCTATTAGTAATAATATAGATCATCCCTTATATATTGTTGTAGTATACCAAGATAGAGAGACTTGTACTAGATCTTCTCTAAGAAATTAAGTTGAACATCAAGATTTATTATCAAAACATGAACCTAAGAACATCACTGAAGAAACAGTTAATGAATTCTGGGTAATGTAAATTCATGAAGAGTTGAACTATTTTTAAAGTAATAAAGTGTATGAACTATTGGAAAGAACTAAGGAATTCTTAATCATTAGAACTAAGTTGATATTTTAAAACAAGGTTTATTATTCAAGAACTATAATTAGAAATAAAGATAGTTTGGTTGCACCAGCGAATAGTCATGAAGAAGGAATTGACTATGAGGAAACCTTTTTACCAGTAGCTACACTTGATTCTATTATAATTTTCCATTCTTATACCGCACATTTGGATTTCAAATAATTTTAGATGGATTTCAAGAATTCACTATTAAATAGTTATATAATTGAGTATTTTTTTTACATAGCTCCCTAGATTTCAAAACCCTCATTCTCCAAATCATGTGTTTAAATTAAAAAAAAGATATATATGGTTTAGAATAATCTCATATCTCTTAGTATGATAGGATCAACTAATTTTTAATTTATAAAGTTTTTTCTAAAGGAATAGCGTATCCTACTAAATTTATTAAAATAATTTCAAAATATGTTTTAGAAGTAAAAATATTTATTGATTATATTATATTTGGATCTTAAAGAAACTATTTGTGTAATGAATTTTAAATGAGTTTAATTGGTAAATTAAATTCCTCTTTGGTTTTTAGATTTTTCAAAATATTTAAGGTATTATTTTAAATCAACGTACCGTGGGATCTTATAAAAAAATCTATGTAATGTAAAAATGGTTGTGATACTCCTATGAGTTAAAGCTGTAAATTGTATCTTTACAAAATTAGGAAACTAGTTGATAAACCCACTTATAGAGGTATGATTAAAAGCTTACTAAACATAAGTACTGGTTGGTTTGATATAATGTTTAGTGTGTGCATGTGTGATCCATTTTAATCAAATCCCAAAAGGTCTCATTCGATTACTATGAAAAGTATTTTAATATGCCTCAAAAAACCAACATTGGATTATTTTATTCTAGAGGGAAGAAATTTGATTTAGTTGGTTATTGAGATGCAGATTTTGGTGGTTATATGTTAGAAAAAATCACTTGTGGAACATGACACTTTTTGGGAATGTCTCTAGTTTCTTGGTGAAGTAAGAAATAGAAATCTATTGAATTATCTACTATTTATGATGAGTATATAGCTATAGTTAGTCTATTTACACATATTTTTTGGATGAAACACACGTGATTAGACTATATTTATCAATTTCAACATGTCCTTATAAACCATGAAAATAAAAGTTTAATAAATATCTCTAAGAATAATGAATCAAATTCAATGAAAAAGTATATTGATATAATAAATCAATTATTGAGAAATAATTTTCAAAAAGTTTTTATAACTCATTAATTAATTGGTACTGAACATCGACTTGCTGATATATATTTAAAGCCTTTGAATGTTGAGATAATTAATTATATTAGATATAAACTTGGAATGATTAATTTTTTATAGATTTTAATATTATATTGTAAATATTATGATTGGCTAATTTTTACTTATATTATGCGTGTAATTTTATTAAAGTAACTGTGTTTTATATTTTACATGCTAAGTATACCGACCGTGAGTTTTTTTAATAAGGTCATTATAGCTATTATGACATGTTGGTCATATGCTTAGTATATATACCATGAATATTAACTCACACAATCATTATAATTAGTATGAAAATTTACTCACATGGTATCCACTTACGCACCATGAATATTTATTTCATATAGTTATTAGACCCACTGTGATTTCATGAATAGTATACCTTACATACCTTTTTTCAAGGATCCATGGTTAGTGTACCTGCCATAAATATTTTATACTTATATTTTATTCATGAAATTGTTTTGGCGGGATTTCACTTAATTTTAATATTATTTTATCCCTAAATGATTTTATTTTAAAATTTGAACTATAGGATGAATCTACATACATATTTTTCCCTAAAACCTTTTTATTCTAATTCGACTCCTCACTTGCAACCTAAATGCTCTTTCACAATATTTCACTTCAACCAAAACCTATATCAAAAATACGTGCCTTCTATTTTCAAATAGAATTGAAAAAACATGAGTATGAAGTGTGATTCTTATGACACATCTCCAATTTAATATCCTTATAAACAGAAATCAAGGAAAAGAAAAGTTGTCTCAAGTATTGTAGCTAAGATGGAAAATATATATCTTGTCGATCATCTAATTTCTGCAAATAAATAATTGGATGATCAATGGATAGTGTTGAGAAAATCTATAATCTTGTAAGTGATTTGGAATCGAGGATTGGATAATTGGTTTAAAGATAACGATAAGTCATTTTACCCAAGGCGTGTTAAAGATTTTTATTAGCATTTATATTTTCTCCTTAGAGAGATAAGAGAAGTTATAAGGACAATTTTCAATGTGTAACCTTTGTATTGTTTTCCAAAACATTGGGTAAAAGGTATGAAACTACCACACAAGGGTGAGTATGCATATTATCAGAGTTCCAATCCAATCGATCATACTCATTTCGAGTTTCAAGGTACCCGAGAAGAGTTAACTGGGAATGGAACCCCCATCATCCCAACAGCTGAAGAGAGAAATGGTGAAAAAGTGTTATTGGTAATGTTCATAATAAACACAATTTATCTTATAAAATGTGACTTCAAAATCCTAAGGAACTAGTATCTATTCTACTTTATTTTGATTTAAAATATGATCATAATAAATTTGGAAAGGTATTTGATGAGGCACATAAATGAATTGTGTAATCCCTCCTATAAATTTAATTCCATAACTTATCCAAAATATATCATAGACTTATTTTAATATAAGGGTGAATTTCCTAAGGGGGGAATAATAACATCTTCATATGGTTTGTTTCTTTCTAAATTGATCTGTAGGTACAAGAAATTCGGTTGGAATCTGTGAAAAATAGAGTGGGTGGAAGACCATGAGAAAATTCATGAGTTGTTTGATCCATATAAATATATTATTATAAAAAAGGATCTAGTGTATCCTAGTATTGAACCTAATGAAAGTGTTTTATTTTATGATTATGAATTGGCTATTGTTTTGGAAGTAATGGAAGTTGAGATACTTCTAGAATAAGACGAAGGAGTAGAAGAATAAGAAGATAATATGGTCAATCATGATGGGGAAACAAGGGTTTCTACTGAAAATGATAAGAAAAACTCACCTATTATATCCTATGGACAACCTAAATCACCTATTCCTCTACCATCCCATGAATAAGAAGTAAATTCTGAGGATATTATTGACATGAACGTTTCTATTAGTGGGTATGCGGATGTACCAATATCGGATGAGTCTAAAGAATCTTCAAAAGTTGAAACTAGCTTAGATGGATCTCTTGTAATAGGAATTACTCCCAAAACACATTTATCTAATATACCTTCTAAGGGGGTTATGTACCATGAATCTGTAATTTTATGTTTGGAATATCCAAAGTGTAACAACCCAAACTTTTATTAATGAAAATTCCTCTTAATCTAATTAAATTTCCTATTATGTAAAATGCTTATATAAAACATATTCACTTCCTTGGTTTTATCTTTTTAGATTTTAAAATATTATTAACAATTGTTACCATTTCTAATAGAGTCGTTGAACAGTGATCACATGATTAGTATAAATATAGGGCATGAATAAATCCAATTTACTCAGACAAGGGACGTGATCGCCTAATTCGGTAGAATTTCTCCATACGAAGCCTATTTTTAGGATCTCAAGAAGGAGGAACCATCATTGGGATTTTCTCTGGACCAAGGCCAAGCCTAGTTTCAACATGTTAAGCTTCAATGGAATCACCTATGGGAGAAGTGGAAGTTAATAGATATTACCACCCGAAAGATGTTATTTGTACCACCCCAATAGTAAGTCACCATCGCACACCTTACCCATAGGTCTTATGTGTGTGTTATAATGGGTTATGTTTCAAGACCCTATCATTATTATTATTTGAATTATTTTTGTATATAATAAATAATATACATTCATTTTGTTATTATTACTTTGTAAATGGTTTTTAAAGCACAAATAATATTTTTATTTAATATTCAATTAAGAAATCTATTTTGATGAATTAATAGATTTTTGAATTGAATATTATTTTAATAAAATATTATTATTAAATTAATTTTCATTAAATATAAATTATCATCATTTTTTTATACAATTTTAATTTTATTAAGGTTTAAAAGCTATTTTGGTCAAAACACATGAAATTCAATAAATGTCAGTTTGTATTTTAAAAGTAAAAATTCACATATTTAGAAAATTATTTAAATAAAATTAATATTATTTTTGGATTCAGGATGTCAAAATTTTCTACCAATGACTTTTTCATAATTTTCTGAGACAGTCAAATTTTTGGGTAAAAATTAAATATTGTTTAAATATATAAAGTGTTTTAGGACATCATAATGACCCAATAGTGATGAAATAAAATACTATAAAAGATATATTCGGCCAATATATTTTTTAACTCTAAAATAATGTGATTTTATATATTTTTGATTAATTTTACAATGCCTTAGTGGACCATCCAAGACTTATAAAATATTTTAACATTTTAAAATGATTTCCATGAGATTGTCACTCACATCCGCATAGGAAAGCCTAATATTTTAATAAGTTCAGCCATTGACATTATAAAAAAAATATCACTTCCCTTTGGAAAAAACATGGGAAAAACATGGGTTGGTTTGTGGTTTTGAATATTTAATTATATAGATTCCAAAACCTAAGTTTGTGAAATATTCAAGAATTCCCCCCGCTTTTCCTATACAAACCAACCCAAGATCACACATTTATTCACAAAAAACCATTGAATCACATCACTGATCTACCCTCCTCTATCTATAATCCTCCCAAGGCACTCCACGCTCCCAATAAGCCTCTCTCAATCCTCTCCCAAGCCTTTGGTATCACACATCCAAGTAAGAGATCCTCACATTCCTTCCATCCTTGTTTATGTCCAAGTTTCCTTATTTTGTTATGACCTTTTATTTTCAATTAAAAATGTTGGGGTATGATTTATCACTTCCCATATACTTACCTCCTTTTTTCTGAATGATGATATACATCTTTCTCTCTCATTAATTCCTCCCTTGAACACTTGTTACCATGCCAAAATTTCATAAGAGTTATCTCATTTATCCTCTTTCTTCAAGTTTCTTTATTATGTTACACCTAATATTTCAAAATTATATGTGTTTGGAAAAGTATATATATGACCAACTTACTTTACATTTCATATACATATGATGGGATACCCATTTATCTCTCATCAACCATTTTTATGAATGTTTATGTCACGTTGTTAGGCTGCCAAAATTGCACCGCAATTTTCCATGCCAAAATCATCGTGTAGTGAATACCATTCCCATTTATCTATCAAGGGTATTCACCTTTATTAACATATACTTATTTATTATATAATTTAATTTATTTATTCCAAATTCCATTATTGTGGTATAAATGATGATGTCGAATGATTCCATGTTATATGATCCATGTGGCACAATTATGCATGAAATGAAATGTTTATAAAGGGTGGGACCTAATAGCACTCCAATTCATTGGGTAAATAATAGTATAATCATATTTCATGTGAAATTAGTGTTGACTCATTATAATTAATTTTTAATGAGGTTTTACTCATTCTAATTCATGTGCAACGAGGTTTTTCTCATGCTCTATGTGCAATGAGCCTTGGATCATGCTAATATCCTGTTAAATGTTGTTTCCACATAACCATGTTAAGATAACCATGCTATATCATGACTTTATATTCATGTTTCACTTATACTCCATTGATATTCCTATTTCCTAACATGTATTTTATTCTTCATGTTATTCCTTGTTTACTCTCTTACTGGGCTTTATAGATCACCCTTTTCTTATGTATCTCTTCAGGTTATCCTATGCAATGCTAAGTATGAAGGAAAGTTGTGGTCATGTAAAAGAAGTTTAAAAAAAAATTTGTATTTTATGTTCTAATTTTTTATGTAATGCTCCTAATTTCACAATACACTAGACCTATCGATCATCAGAGTTGTCTTAAGTGCAAGTTTATGAAATTAATCAAGCTTAATTTTGTAATAAAGATCATGGTTTTTATAGTTGGTATTAGAGGATAGGTTTAGTTATTTTTGTTATTAGGATTAGAAAACCCTAGTGAAAGCCTTAGGTATAAGGCTAAGTAAAAGAAAAATATCCCAAAATTTGGGTTAGTATAGATTAAGTGGTTTATCAAGAAAATATAGCCGTGTCGAGATACAGACAAGTATAGGTGGCTCTGGCACAAATGTATCTTGGGGTAAAACTTGAAAACACCACTTTGAGCTAGACTCGAATGGAAACTTGTACACGAAAACGGGCCTTTCTGCACTCCTGGTTCGACACTCCTGTAGGATATGCTTTGGTAAATTCATAATCTTAGTATGAACCATTTTAAAGGGAATATATAAATTCCCCTAAGAATATATGTTGGGAAGTAGATCATGAATAACATATATTGAAGCCTATAAATTCATGAGTTAAGGGAATAAATGTAATTTAGAAGTTATCCCTTATTTTCATTGGATTACCCTTTACATGATACCCATAACTTTCCTTTTATTATATCCAATGTCCAGTAATATGAGGATTCAGGCTAACAACTGATGCAAAGATCAATGTGATAACTGTTCTAATGAGATGTGCAATCTGATGGGAGCAGGAAACACAAACTTTGTCAAAATTCACTCAGGTTGACTCATGTTTTGAATATAAACATGGGTCAAGAAGATCATCCACCCCCCCTAATAATTAACAATCTACAATCAAGAGCTTCATGAGACAAATTCCTCCTACATTCAATGGATCATCTGATCACTCGATCGTCGAACAATGGATCAACTCAATTGAGAATATCTTCTCTAACATTCATTGTTCTGAAAATTAGAGGGTTATTCTAGCTACTTATCATATGGAGGGTGAATATGATCAATGGTAGACATTGATCAAAGATATTAATCCTGATGAAGATATTGAGGCGTTGGAATGAAAGGATTTCTAGAAAATGTTTTTCGATAAATATTTTCCTCAAACCCTCCGTATTAAGATTGAAATGTACTTCATTTCCCTCAATTAAAAAGATGATTAGTCCATCAGAGTGTACGAGGAAAACATCACAAGGATGGCACCATACACATCTATCTTTGTCGTTACCCACAAATTCTAGGTTGACCACTTCATTGGTGGGATAAAACCTAGCCTATAGAAATCCCTAGCGATCTATGACTTCGATAACTATGATGAAATTTTCTGATGTTCCTTCAAAGTCAAAATGGAGATCAGAGATTCATAGAAGTATCATGGGGATAAGAAGCAGAAATTGGACATTAATTCTATTGGTTCAATGGATAAATCCAATGGTGCTAAGAAATTCCACCACCCCACTTTCCAAAGGTGCAGAAAGAAGCACCCCTTAAATTTCTTCAAGGGGAAGAGGAAATTATTTAGGTGTAGAAGATAAGGGAACCTATAAATTAATTACCATGAAGAAAATCATGCTGCTACAATAGAGGATAGGAACATTCAGTTTGACCCTTAGTGAATTGTTCATTGCTTCAACTACAAAGAAACATGGAACTTTGCAAACCAGTTCCCTAAGCCAAGGGTTTTAGGAGGCAACCAAAAACCTCTAAGGTAGAAAGGGAGATCTTCTTCCATCACTACCACCAAAGAGAACCCCATCAACAAAGTGGTGACATGTACACTAGTTATTCATTCAATAATAGAAAACATACATTTTGATTTTAGTTCTACGCATTCTTTTATATCTCAAAAGTTTAGTAGAATGATCCCAACACCACCAAAAATCATGGAAATAGAGATGTTAGTGAGAACAAAAAATGGGGAAATTAATTCATCACATGAATATAAATACTCCCCTATAACAATTTTTGGATTGAAATTCCTAGTAAACCTAGTCATGCTCCCTCTTGTCTAATTTGATGCAATTCTTGGCATGGGTTTCATTTCCCTATATAGAGCCAACATAAGTTGTTGTGAGAGGGAAATCACTCTTCTTATGGAGAATCAACCCAAGATTATGTTCAAGTGCAAGGAGGTGGATGAATCTTCTTTAGAACCATCATATCAAGTGCGGATATTACTTACCTATGAGTATGTATATCTTTCTCAGATGATTGAGTCTAAGAAAGCAACCATCCCTGACAATATTCCTATTGTGAGGGAATTAGTTGAAGTATTTCCCGAGGAATTGTCTGGTCTTCCTCCTAGAAGAGATGTTGAATTCTTGATTGATCTCATTCCCATGGCTTTTCCAATATCCAAGACTCTATTTAGAATGGATGTTATGGAGCTTTAGGAGCTAAAGTAACATCTATAAAAGAATATGGGTAAAGGGTTTATAAGCCCAAGTGCTTCACCATGGGGTGCACCGGTCCTCTTTTTCAAGAAAAAGGATGGTTAAATGCATCTTTGCATTGATTATTGTCAGCTCAACAAAATCATGATAAAGAACATGTATCCTTGACCATGAATTGATCACTTGTTCGATCAGCTATATAGAGCACAATACTTATTTATGGTGGATATTCAGTCATGATATTACCAAGTTAGGGCAAAGAAGGAGGATATCCCCAATATTGTTTTTCGTATAAGGTACTGACAATATGAATTCATGGTAATGGATTTTAAACTCACTAATTCTCCATAATTCTTCATGGACTTGATGAATAGAGACTTTAGAGATTAACTCAACATATTTATAGAAGTCATTATAGATGATATTCTAATATACTCCAAAACCAAGGAGGATCATGAGGAGAATCTAAGCACTATACTAGAGACCTTGATAAAGGACAATCTCTAGGAAAAGTACAACAAGTGCGAGTTCTAGTTGAAGGAGGTCTCATTCTTGGGTCATATCATCACAAGAAATGAGAAATATGTGGATCCCTCCAAGAAAAATACAATTGAGGGATGGCTAAGGCCAACATCTATGACAGATATCTGTAGATTCCATGGGTAAGCTGGATATTATTTACAACTTGTGATAAATTTATCACGATTTTCAAACCCTCTAAATAAGATAAATCTTAAGGGAGTAAATGTTTCTTGTAGTGATGAATGTGAAGATAGATTCAAGGATTTGAATATAAGGCTTATAACTATGAATGTGCTCACACTACCCACGTGTGGAGAACTTTTTGTAGTATTCAGTTATTCCTCCAAAAAGGGAATGGGTTGTTTGTTGATGAAAAAGGAAAAAGTCATTGCCTATGCTTTAAGGAAATTTAATGTTCATGAGAAAAAATATCTAACACATGATCTAGAGTTTTCTGTAGTAATCTTCGCTTTAAAATTTTGGTGACATTACCTCTTTGGGTAGAACTGTGAAATATATACGGATCACAAAATCCTCAAGTATATAATCACATAGAAAGAGTTGAATATGCGCCAACAAAGATGTTTAGATCTAATCAAAGACTATGAATTCTAAATCCATTACCACCCTGGGAAAGTGAACAATCTGGAAGATGCTCTAATTAGAAAGGACCCAATGATTCTATCATTGATGAGAATTGAAAAGGATCCAATCTTATTAGATTTGATAAAAATAGACATGGTAATCATAAATAAGGGAACCTCATCAATCCTTTCACAAATTATTTTTCAACCATCTCTTTTATAATGGTTCAAGGATTATTAAAAGGATTATGTGGGAATTTGGAAGAATGTGGAAACTACCAAAAAAGGGAAATCCTCAGAGTTTAATGTTAATGAAGAAGTAATTGTAATATTTGGGTTAAGACTATGTGTTCCATCAAATATGAAGTTAAAGAATGAAATTTTGGATAATGAGCGTAGTTAGAATTTCTCCATTCACCCATGAAACACAAAGATGTATCAAGATCTCCGAGAGCATTATTGGTGGGATAACATGAAGAAGAATATCACTGAGTATACATAAATGTTCTTGGTATGTCAGAAAGTAAAGGATGAGAGGAAGAATTATAAGGGGATGATGCAACTATTAACCATACCAACAAGGAAATGGAAAAACATCACCATGAACTTTGTCACTAGACTTCTGAAGAAATCCAAATAAAACAATGTTATCTGGGTTGTTGTGGATCGTCTTACAAATACTACACAATTCATTGAAATTCATTAGGGTTTCTCATTGGATCCAATGGATCGGATATACATTAGAGAAGTGGTAAGGCTGCATGGAGTACCACTATCGATTGTATCTGATCGAGATCCAAGATTCACCTCTATTTTCTGGAAGAGTCTCCAACACATTATGAATACTGAGCTAGACTTCATTATAGATTATCATCCACAAACTGATGGTATATCTGAGCAGACTATCCAAACACTTGAGGACATTTTTAGATCATGCTAAATGGACTTAAAAGGCAGATGGGATCAACATATTTCTCGAGTTGAGTTTTTTTACAATAAAATTTTCCACTATATCATCTAAATGGTTCCTTATGAAGTCTTTTATGGGAAGAGGTGCATAAAACCTGAATTTTGGGATGAGGTTGGGGAGTGAAAACACCTAGGTCCAGAAATGGTTGAAGAAATGGTAGATATGGTTAATACCATACAGCAAGAGATTGAAACTACTCAGAGTCGACAAAAGAGTTATGCTGATAATCATCGATGAGACCTAGAGTTTGATGTTGGCGACATGGTATTCCTTTGCATATCCCTGTGTAAGAGAGTTATGAGATTTGTGAAGAAGGGAAAT
Source organism: Viscum album (assembly GCA_963277665.1). Classification (NCBI taxonomy): domain Eukaryota; kingdom Viridiplantae; phylum Streptophyta; class Magnoliopsida; order Santalales; family Viscaceae; genus Viscum; species Viscum album. The sequence goes on from OY728158.1 coordinate 1,672,081,370, forward strand.
CTTAGTCCAAGGTACATCAGACCTTTTGATATCCTTGATCGCATTTGAGCAGTGGCCAATTGACTAAAACTCCCACCAAATATATCCCAAGTACATGTTGTATTCCATGCATCACTCTTCAAGAAGTACATACATGATCCATTTCATGTACTCAATCATGAGTTCATACCATTTGAGAATTACCTCTACTATTAAGGGAAGCCAATGAAGATCTTAGATCATAGGAAAAAACTTCTACGAAATAAGACAATTCTCCTCATGAAATTGATGTGGATAAATCACAAGTTTGAAGAAGAAACGTGGGAACCGGAGGAAGTCGTGAGGCAAGGTTACCCACATCTGTTTTAGAGTGGGAAAAGAAATTTTCAAGGGAAAAATTTCTTAAGGGAGGAATATTGTAATGACCCAAAATTTTGTTAATGAATATTCCTATGGATCAAATTAAATGTGTTATTATGTAAAATGGTTATATAAAACATATGCACTTCCTTGGTTTTGTGTTTTTGGATTTTAAAATACCGTTAATAATTTTCATCATTGCTAATATAGTCTTTGAGTAGTGATCACATGATTAGTATAAATATAGGGATTTAACAAATCCAATTTACTCAGACAATGGAAGTGATGGCCTCATCCAATAGAATTTCTCCACATGAATCCCATTTATTGGAGCTCACTAAGGAGGTAGAATCACTGGGATTCACTCTTGACCAATCCCAAGTTGAGCTACAAAACTTTAATCTTTAATGGAATTTCCTACGAGAGAAGTGGAAGTTAATAGATATTACCACCCGAGGGATGTTATCCGAGCCACCCCAATAGTCTGTCACCATCGAAAAACATCCCCTTAGGCCTTATACAGGTGTTATAATGGGTTATGTAACAAGACCCTAGAACTTTTATTATGTTAATTATTTTTTTATAGAATAAATAATATACTTTCATTTTATTACTTTCACTTTGTAAATGCTTTTTAAAGAACAAATAATATTTTTAGTTAATATTAAATTAAGAAATATATTTTGAAGAATTAATGGATTTTTTAATTAAATAATATTTTAATAAAATACTATTAATAAATTAATTTTTATTAAATATAAATGATCTTATATTTTTTATACAATTGTAATTTTTATTAAGGTTTGAAAGCTGTTTTTGCCAAAACCCATGAATTTTCAATAAATGTCGGTTTGTATTTTAAATGTAAAAATTCACAAATTTAGAAAATTATTTAGATAATATCAATATTATTTTTGGATTCAGGACGTTGAAATTATATAAAAGTGAATTTTTCATAATTTTCTGAGACAATAGAATTTTTGGGTAAAAATTAAATATTGGTTAAATATATAATGTGTTTTATGACATCATAATGACCCAATAGTGATGTAATAAAATACTATAAAATGGATATTAGGAAAATATATGATTTAACTTTAAAATAATGTGATTTTAGATTTGTTTTATTAATTTCACAATGCCTTAGTAAACCCTCCAAGACTTATAAGAAATGTTAACAATTTAAAATGATTTCCTTGAGAGTGTGAGTCACCTATACATAACAAATCCTAATATTTTAATAATCCCGGTCATTGGACTTATAAAATAATTTTCTACACTTCCCTTTGGAAAAATCCATGGGTAAAAACTGTGGGTTGGTTTGTGGTTTTGGATATTTAATTATATAGATTCCAAAACAATGTTTGTGAAATATAAAAACATCCCCCCTCTCTTTTCCTATATAAACCCACCAAAGATCCCACTTCTATTCACTCTAAACCCTTATATAACATCTCTACTCTGGCCTCCTTTATCTATAATCATCCCAAGGTTCCCCAATCTCCCAATAAACCACTATCAATCTTCTTCTAAGCCTTTGGAATCACACTTACAAGTAAGGGATCCCCACTTTCCTTCCTTCCTTATTCATGTCCAAGATTCTTTATATTGTTATGCACTTTTATTTTCAATTAAAAATGTTAGGGTATGATTTCTCACCTCCCCTATACTTTTCTACTTATTTTTTAGTGATGATATACCTCTTTATATCCCATTAATCCCTCCCATATACACCCATTACCATGCTGAAATTTCGTAATAGTTATCCCATGCAATGATAAATACAGAATAATATTGTGGTCATATAAAAGAAGTTTTCAGAAAAAATTTTGTATTTTATGTTTTATGTTGTTATTTTTTGCTCCTAATTTCCCAATACACTAGACCTCTCTATCCTTGGTGTTTTCTTAAGTGTAGTTTTATGTAATAAATTATACTTATGTTTGTAATAAAGAGTTGGGCTGTTATAATTGGTATCAGAGGATAGGTTTAGTTTTTTTTGGTATTTAGAATAGAAAACCCTAGTGAAAGCCATAGGGATAAGACTAAGTATAATAAAAACATCCCTAAATTTTGGTGAGTATTGAGTAAGTGTTTTATCAATCAACTACATCCATTTCTGTATATAACCAAGAAGAGGTGGCTCCGGAACAAATATACCTAGGGGTAAAACCCAAAAACATCACTTTGAGATAGACTCGAATGGGAAACGGTGCACGAAACCAGACCCTAATGCACTCTTGTGTTAACACTCCCCTGATATATTCTTTGGTAAATTCATAAGATTAGTATAAACCATTATTAAAGGAATAAAAAAATCCCCTAAGAATATATGTTGGGAAGTAGATCTTGGGTAACATTGATTGAATCCTATAAATTCATAAGTTAAGTAAATAAATGTAATTTATAAGTTATCCTTTTTTTCATTGGATTCACCTTTATTTTTTACCCCTAACATTCCTTTTATTTCATCCAATGGTTGGTAGTAGGAGGATCTGGGCTAGAAACTGATGAAAATATCAATGCGATTACTATTCTAATGAGATTCCCAATTTGATGGGAGCGGGAATTGAAAACTTTGTCATGATACTCTTTCAGTTAACTAATTTTTTGAATAGAAACATGGATAAAGAGGATTTTCCAACCCCACCCCCCTATATAATAAAAAAGTACAATTGATAACTTCATGTGAAAAAGGCCTCCTACTTTTAATGGATCATCTGATCCCTCAATCGCCAAAAAATGGATCAACTCCATTGAGAAGAACTTCTCCATCATTCAATGTTCCAAAAAAGATAAGGTTATTCTTGGATTCTTATCATATGGAGGCTTAATTTTATCAATGGTGGACATTTATCAAAAATAATAATCCTTAGTAAGAGATTTAGGTGTTGGAATAAAAGGATTTCCGAAAAAAAAATAGAAAAATATTTCCATTGCACCCTCCAACTTAAGATGAAAATGGGACTACCTTTCCCTCAAGAAAAAAGATGACAAACCCATCAGAGAGTATGAGGAAAACTTCACAATTCTTGCATGATATGCCTCCTACTTTGTCATTACCCTCGAATTAAAGGTTTACTGCTTATTTTGTGGGCTAAAACCTAGCCTATGGAAATCCCTAGAGATCCGTGACTTTGATAGCTATCAGGAAATTGTCTAATGTGCCCTCAAAGTCAAAATGGAGATAAAAAAATCTCAGGGGTATCATGAGGATAAAAGTGTAAAGTGGACTTTAATTCTGGTGGTTCAATCAATAAATCCAATGGTGCTAATAAAATTCCATAACCCCACATTCCAAATGTTCATAAAGAAGCACCTCGGAAATTGCCTGAATGGGACAAGGAAATGCTTTTGTTGTGGAAGAGAAGGGAACTTGGAAATTAATTGCCAATAATAAAAAACCTCTATTTCGATAGAGGAGAGGAACACTATGTTCAACCCTCAATGCATTTTTCATTGCTTCGACTAAAAAGAACCTTGGAACTTTGCAAACCAGTGCCCTAATCCAAGGGGTTTTGGAGGCAACCAACAACATCCAAAGTAGTAAGGGAGAGCTTTTTCCATCACTACCATCGAAGAGAACCCTGAAAAAAAAGTTGTGATAGGTATGCTAGTTATTCATTCACAAATAGAGAACATATATTTTTATTCTGGTTCTATTAATTCTTTTATATACCAATAGTTTTTTAGAATAATCCCAACATCACAAAAAATCATGGAAGAAGGGATGTCAGTGAGAACGGAAAATGGGACAATTATTGCATCCCATGAATATAACTACTCCCCTATCACAATTTGTGGATTAAACATCTTGAAGAACCTCTTCATACTCCCTCTAGTGGAATTTTATACAATTCTTGGCATGGATTGGATTTCCCTATATAGAGCCAACATAAATTACCATGAGAGGGAAATCACTCTCCATATGGCGAATCGACCCCCGATTCTGTACAAGTTAAAGAAGGATGATGAATCTTATTTAGCACCATCATATCAATCATGGATATTACTTCCCTATGTGTAGTCATATCTTTCTCATATGATTGAGTCTAAGGAATAAATCATCCTTGAAGACAAACCTATTTTGAGGAAGTTCATTGAAGTGTTTTTTGAGGAATTGTCTAGTATTCCTCCTATAATAGAGGTTTAATTATTGGTTGATCTTATACCTAGGGATTTTCCAATATCCAAGACTCCATATTGAATGGTTGTTATGGATCTTTAGGAGCTAAAGAAACAACTAAAGTAGAATTTGTATAAAGGGTTTATATGCCCAAGTGCTTCACCATAGGGTTCACCAGTCCTTCTTATTAAGACGAATGATGGGTCAACGCACATTTTCATTATTATCATGATCTAAAAAAATCAGGATAAAGAAAAAGTATCCTATGACACAAATTCGTGACTTATTGTATTAGCTACATGGAGTAAAATACTTTTCTAAGCTGGATCTGTAGTTGGGATAATACCAAGTAAGGGTGAAGAAGGAGGATATCCCCAACACTGCTTTTTGTATAAGCTACGGGCACTATGAATTCATAATAATTTTTTTCAGACTCAATAATGATCTATAAATCTTCATAGACATGATGAATAGAGTCTTTAGATATTACCTCAACAAATTTTTGGAAGTCTTTATAGATGATATTCTAATATACTCAAAAATAAAGGAGGTGCATGAGAAGAATATAATCATTGTACTAGAGACCTTACAAAAGGATAAGCTCTATGAAAATTACAACAAGTGTGAGTTCTTTTTGAAGTAGGTCTCATTCCTGGGACATATCATCATATGCAATGGGATATATATGGATTATTCCAAGAAAAATGCAATTGAGGGATGGACGAGGACAACATCTAGGACTGATATCCATAGCTTCCTGGGGTTACCCGAATATTATCACCGATTTGTGAGAAATTTCTCATGATTTCCAAACCCTCGTACCAAGTTAACTCTAAAGGGAGTAATGTTTTATTAGAGTGATTAATGTGAATATAGCTTCAAGGAGGTGAAAAGGATTCTTATCAATAATATCGTTCTATCACTACCCACAAGTGGATAACTTTTCATTCTATTTAGTGATGCTTCGAAGAAGGGCCTGGGCTGTGTGCCGATGAAAAAAAGAAAAAGTAATTTCTTATGCTCCAAGGAAATTGAAAGTTCATGAGAAACAATATCCAATACATGATATAGAGTTGGTTGTAGTAATCTTCTCTTTAAAATTTGGTGGCATTACCTATTTGGGGAGAAGTGTGAAATATATACGGATCACACAAACTTCAAGTATATATTCAAATAGAAAGAGTTGAATATGTGCCAATGATGATGGTAAGAGCTGATCAATGACTATGAATATGCAATCCATTACCACCCTAGTAAAGCAGGCAAGGTGGAAGATGCTCTAAATAGAAAGGACCTAGTGATTCTATCATTGATGAGAATTGAAAAGGATCCAATCTTCTTAGATTTGATGAAGATGGACATGTGGATCATAAAGAATAGAACATCATAAATCCTTTTACAAATGATTTCTCAAACATATCTTTTGGAAAGGTTAAAGGATTCTAAAAAGAATGATGTGGGAATTAAAAGAAATTGGAAACTATTAGAAAATCTAAATCCTCAGAGTTCAATGTTAATGAAGAAGAAATTGTGATATTTGGATCAAGACTATGTGTTCTATAAAATCTGAAGATAAAGAATGAACTTTTGGATGATTCACATAGTCTGAATTTCTCTATTCACCCAGTAAATACAAATATGTATCAATATCTCTGAGAGAATTATTGGTGGGATAAAATGAAGAAGGAGATCTCTAAGTATACATCCAAGTTCCTGGTATGTCAACAAGTGAAGAATGTGAGGAAGAAGTATAAGGGTATGATGCAACCATTACCCATACCAACATGGAAAAGGGAAAACATCATTTTGGACATTGTCACTAGACTTCTGAATACATCTAAAAGAAACAATTCTATATGGGTTGTTGTGGATCATCTTACAAAGACTGCACACTTCATTGTAATTCGGGAGGATTTCTGATTGGATCAACTTGAACGGATATACATCATAGAAGTGGTAAGCCTGCATGGAGTACCACTATCGATTGTATCTGATCGAGGTCCAAGATTCACCTCTAAGTTATGAAAGAGTATCCAACACACAATGAATACTAAGATGAACATTAGTATGTATTATCATACTCAAAATGATTGATAATCTGAGTGGACTATCCAAACACTATAAGACACGTTGATAGATTTTTCAATGGACTTCAAAGGAGGATGGCATCAATATCTTCCTCTAGTTTAGTTCTCTTACAATAACAATTTTTACTCAAGAATCCAAATGGATCCTTATGAATCCCTTTATGGTAAGAGGTTCAAAACATCGACATGTTGGGATGAAGTTGGGGAGCGAAAACTCCTTGGTCAAGAAATGGTCGAAGAAATGGTGGATAAGGTTAACACCATCTAGCAGAACATTAAAGCTGCTCAGAGTAGATAAACAGGCTATGTTGATAATCATTTATGATACCAATATTTTGATGTTGGAGACATGGTATTCCTCTGCATATCACCCTCAAAGAGATTTATAGTATTTGGGAATAACAGAAAGCATAGTCCAAGGTACATCAGCCCTTTTGAGATCCCTGATCGCATTGGATCATGTACCTACTCGGCCCTCCTCTATCTAGAATCCTCCCAAGGTGACCCAATCTCCCATGAATCCTCTCTCGAGCCTCTCCAAAGCTTTTGGTATCACACTTCCATGTAAGGGATCCTCACTTTCCTTCCTTCCTTATTTGTGTCCAACTTTCCTCATATTTATATGCTTTTTAATTTATAATTAAAAATGTTGGTGTATGATTTATCACCTCCCCTACAATTCAATCCTTATGTTTGAATTATTGGAGACCACTTTCTCTCTCATTAATCCCTCACATGTACACTCATTACCATGCCAAAATTTCGTAAGAGTTATCCAATTTCTCATGTTTCTTCAAGTGTCCTTATAATGTTATGCCTTCTATTTCCAAATTCTATGTGTTAATAAAAGCTTATATATGGACAAATTTCTTTACAATTCTTGCACATATTATGAGAGACCCATTTCTCTCTCATCAACCATTTTTATTAATTTTTATGTCACATCGTTAGACTGCCGCAATTGCACCGCAATTTTCTATACCAAAATCATCCTGTAGTGAATATCATGACCATTTTTCTATCTAGGGTATTCACCTGTAGGAACATATACTTGTTGATTATATAATTTCATGTATGTATTCCAAATTCCTTTATCATGGAATAAAATATGATATTAAATGATTCCATGTTATATGATCCATGTGGCACACTTATGCATGAAATGAAATGTTTATAAAGGGCGTGCCCTAATAGTGCCATGATAAGTCTTGTTCAATGAGTTTTGACTCATTCTAATTCATGTTAATTAAGGGTTTACTCATTCTAATTCATGTCAAATGAGGGTTTACTCATGATCCATGTTCAATGATCCTTGTCTCATACTAATATCATGTTAAATGTTGTTTCCACATATCCTTATTATGGCAATCATGCTATATCATGCCTTTATGTTCATGTTTCTCTTATAATCCATTGATATTCATATTGAATAACATGTATTGTATTCTTCATGTTATTCCTTTTTTACTCCCTTAATGGTCATTATAGCTCACCCTTTTCTTGTGTATGTCCTCGGGTTATCTCATGCAATGCTAAGTGCAAAGGAATGTTGTGGTCATGTAAAAGAATATTTCAAAAAAGATGTTGTATTTTATGTTTTAAGTTGTTATGTAGTTATCCTGATTTACCAAAAAACTAGACCTATCGATCTTCAGAGTTTTATTAAGTTTAAGTTTATTTATTAAATCAAGCTTAAGAGTGTAATAAAGAGCATGGTTGTTATACAAAGTCTAGTGATGATGATGATGGGGTAATATATTGAGAAATGGTATCCTTTCTATCCCATCTACTGAGGGGGTGCTAGAGGGATCTCTCACTAATAAAATATATTCTCAAAATATACAAGAAGAATATCCTTTGATACCCTCAGTTGTAAAAACGTTAAAATATATATTTTCTCCTACATCTGCCAAGTTTGATGAGGAAGCTGAGAATGGTAGTGCTTATGATGAGGAGTTTGAAGCTATGGAATGTGCTCCCTATGAAAAATAAGTTTTTGTAGGAGTTGAAGATCAATTTTAAAGAGCTATATTAGTGGAGGTTATACTTGAGTTATATGGTAGGAATCATGCTTATGATATGTATACTTTTATTCATTCTACATATTTTTTTACAAAGGATAGTTTGAATGTGTTAAAATTAGATCTGATGGATGGATTCAAAGAAGTGTTTCTTAGTTTTAGAAATTCTTTGAATCCATATTGATAGAAAAAAAATTTAATGATAAAGATGTTGCGAATTTCTCATCATCAACCCAAATTTCATCTCAGGGTGAATTTGTTGAGAAATGAGGTTGAGGATTTGAAATATCAGTTGGGTGCTTTGTAAGTAGAGTTTTCTGGCATGATGGTGAAATAATACCAAAGGTAATTAAGTTCAATTTTCCAACCTTCTATATCTATTTCTCTACCTCATGATCCCCATGTCCAACCAGATCTTAATAAAGGTAGGATAATAGAGATCATTAAATAATTTTTAAATTTTTTATTTGATGAATGTAGTAAGACTAGAGAAATTATGATTGATTTTTTTCAAACACATGATAATAAAACCTTGGAACTGGTCATAAAATATGTCAACAAAGTTTAGAAATATATAGAAACAATAAAGAAGGCCATTTATTTAAAACTAAGCTAGATATTCAAAAAATTATATTTTAATTGTATGTTTAAAACCCTTAAGTTTCTACCTTTGACCAAATCTTATAAGTATAAATTTCAAAAGCTTAACGTGTTGAAACTCGCTTTGGAATCCTTCATAGATACTAGAGAATACTTTCATCAAGCTTTGGAGAAAGAATATTAGGAAATAATTGTTTTTACTAGGTTAATGGAACCATACTTTTAAACTTCCAATAAAACTATACTCACACCTCCTTCCATTCATATGTCCTTAACTCATACCACTACCTACTCTACCCTTAATCATTTTGACTTGTCTTCTAGATGGTAATTTGAACATTTATGTATTATTTAGAGATGTATAGACATTGGTGACCTTGACTCAACCTATTCACCTCTAACTACAAATTATTTACCTGTTTCTAGCTCCAAAGGAAAGGATAGTATCATTCCTTCATATATTAGGGGTGTTAAAAATTCATATTCTCAGTATAATTATTTATAGAGACTAATTTTAATAATTTTTGTAATAATTTTATAAATATTAATATAATAATCCTTATTATATTCTTTTTATATTCTGAATATTATCAGTTTATTCACTCTCTGATCCAATTTTTTATAATCCTGAAAGGGGGAGTAAAAGTGAAAATAAACCTAAGATGAATTCACGGAGTATGTTGAGAAATTTCATAAGAAAAATATTTGGCTAATATTGGTTTCCATGTATTTATTTTCATTTATTGAAAATTTACTTTTAATTTATTAAATTCCTTTCATTTTAAATTTCATGATTTTTGATAGTTAAAAGGGGGATATTGTTGTCTTATACCAGCACCTCCTTGTTTTAAGGATCCCAAATTATGTTTATTATGTTATTAAGGAATTTCATGTATTCTTTTAGCCTAATTGTTTTCTATCAAAACATGAAAATATGACTAAGTCTATAAAATACCATGAATACCCACTATATGAAGACAATTTAATAACTATGGTGGTCAATATACCATGTATTACTGATCGCATGAACAAACTACCTACCGTGTGCCAATTATTTTCAAGTCCAGTACTAATTGTGCATTGAAGTTCATGTGAATATATGTGGATTGAACCAACCATGTGAACAAATGAACATACCATGTGAAGTGATAAACCTACCGTATGGAGAAAATATGCTACCATGTGATCCAAAGAAGTGACCTCATGAAGAGATCTAGTTACAGTGAGAATTTAAGTACAAAATTCACCAAGTAAAGTACTGAACACATATGTTATTATAGTAAACGCACAAAGATTCCAACCTAACACATGAACAAGTCAAGTGATTGTGAGAAGGAAACCACCTACCTTGAGAAGAAGAGTGCATACCTCATGAATAGGACTTCCTACCACATGACTAAGTGTACTAGCCATTTGAAGAAGAAAAAGTCATTGTGCCTAGTTGACATACTTATTTGTAAAGCCTAGTAACCCTGATCCAATGTGATCATGACTATGTGAAGAAAATTTGCCATGTATAAATTAATCAATGGATTTTTAAAATCTCTAAAAACTACTTTTCAAAGCATTAATTTTAAATTCAATCTAATTTAGGCTGTAATGAATGTTCTCCAACTCCTGCCTTGAGAAGGAGTTATTTTTAAGACAAATAAGAACTTATGGATAAGTAGCGAGGAATATTTACTAATAGATAAAAAATATAGTAACATTGAAGTTCATTTCTATGAAAACTCAGTTAAATATTATTAATGATAAATTCAAAGACATCTAGACAACCAAATTTGACTAAATTGAGATGCACCGAATTTTCTTATAATTTCTACATTCTTTTTAAGAATATCTTATAAGCTATGTTTTTTACATTATTTATCTATAAACACTGTCTCTTTTATAGAACTAGATATTGAAAGACACTCTCTTTTGATTCTTTTCTCCCATATTCTTGGAAATAATTGTGGAATAGGTTGTGTGTGACCTATTATTAAATTTCTCCCATGTATAATTTTTGAAGAGGATTTATTCCAAGAAAATATTATGGGTTTTTGTATAAAACCTGATCCAGGTTATAGATCATTTATTTCATAACAAACTTCTTAGGAGAGGGTGATTTCAAAGTGGAATGTGTTAGTTCTTAGCTTAGGACTGGACCCCTTGTTTATTTCTGTAGGGGTTTATTTTTTTTACTTTTTTCTAAAATATTTATATCTATTTTAAAACCATATTAAAAAATATTACTCTGATGGTCATCTTTATCAATTTTTTGATATACTATGTCTTATTCAAGTAAATTAGTTTCAAAATTTACTGTATTTTATAAATTATTTTAACTAAGTTATAATTGATCCTTTGAGAAAAAAATTTCAAAGGATAAAATTTGATATCTATATAGTTTTAGTTAGATGGTTTTATATTATAAATTATAGGATTTAATTTTTAAATATTTCAAAAAGAAAATTTAACAGGAAAATCAATTAACCCCCCCCCCCCTTCTTGAGTGTTCCACTGGGACCATAAAAAAATTTCACCATGATTCACCCCTATCCTATTAGGATTTCCTAGGTTATAACAGTCCACCTTTACTAGATTTTCCATGTAGGACTAGTATTGGATCTTATAACTCCTATGATTTATAGGAAGAAACTTCCAGATCTGGATTACAAATAGGAAGAACCATAACTTATACAAAGGTTCTTCTATAAAAGTATCTTACTCTCTAATTAAAATGGATGGATAGTGTATCATTTTTAATACTAATGAAAGGTTACTCAAAAAAATACTTTTTTTATCTTCATGATGGGTTTGTGAAAGTCCATTCAATATGAATTTAATTACTTGGGGATGGTCCTAGTTATATGACCTTAAATTAAAATACAAAAATACCCTAATCGTATAACCTTAAACTATATGGTACCCAAGTCCTTATTTATTGACATTTAGTTATAACAACATATAGTATACATGGTATAAAAATTAAACTTATTGGAATGGAATGTTCTATAAGACATAATTCCCTTACATACAATCATGATCTTTATAAGAGTTACTAATATATGGGTTAACTAATTCATATTAGATCTTATCCAATTTTTCTACACTAATATGAAACAATTTTAACATTACTTTCCATAGGAGAAATATCACCGAAGAGAATATATTAAGAACTGTGTGTGTCTTGATTCCTATTAATTTAGGATATGTAGTGATACCTAGATTTCTTACCTTAGGTACAACGAAGAAATATCAAAAACATTAATCCTTAGTGTGTATGGTTTCACTAATTGATGTCAGTTTACGTATATTATCCATATGTTTAGATTTCATATAATGAAACTTAGATATCCTATCATGTGTATAAACATAGTGTGTACTTATGGTCCTAGACTTGAAAAATAATAAAAATTCCCCACCTAAAAACAATATGTCGCTTGATTATTGTTTCTTTATGGGACACATAAAGACACTAGGGGTTCTCATATGGGCCCATCCATAAATCTAGTTAATGTTAGTCATATTATATATCATATTGTTTGATAATTATCCTCATTCATGCTGTGTTTTATCCAATATGTATATATGGGGTTAAAGTATTCCCTTATTTCCATTGTTCATGAGTTGTATCTATATAGGGATATTTTTTTATGAACTATGTATGGATTTAATCCAAATATTCATAGATATGTATTGATGTATAGATTTTCTATCTTATAACAAACCATTAACTTTTCCCAGCTAAAATACTATTCAGTGATAGTGTTTATTGTAACGCCCCGACCCTAGTTACCCAGAGTCGGTGCATTATTACATAACATTGGCATGATCACAAGAAAGATCAAATCTCGAAAGACCGATTGGTTTAGTAGTCTTGGAAACACTAGATATATTCATAAGTCTTACATTACATCATAAAATGAAAAACTACTACAAAAACATATTGTCTCCATAATTCACACTCATATCCCCACATAATATCCCTGCAGGTCATTCATAATTTACTTCTTCACTTCCTGGGAAAAATAAAACATAGAAAAGGGGTGAGCTCAAATGCCCAGTAAGGATAACAATATAGCGGAAAGTTTCATAAATAAGAATAAACATTTAAGGCAATGTATAACTAAAACAAAAGCCTTTCAAACATGAACTTTCAACATGGTATGGCATAAATAAAATTAAATAATGTCATTTACTTATTCACATGGATATTCTACTAATCGAATAATCACATGCAAAAATCAATAACCACTTTCATAATGTTGGAATGCATAATGCCGTACTATCATAACCACATAGTCAAGGCCTCGTGCCAAGACTATAAATAAGATTTTGTCAAGGCCTTGTGCCAAGACACTAGTTTGTCTCATGAGACCTACCGATGCATTGAGGAGCTATAGCGGGCTCCACCCGTCACATATTAAGTCCAATGCATTCCCATATGAAAAGGTTTAAACATAACATAAACATTCGTATTAAAACTAGCATACGAAATGTCAATACTTTCACCATAAACTATGAATGGTATAAAAATTTCACATCCACAGTCAAAAATATCATAAAACCTTCAATACAATATAGAAGTTTTGTATCATAATAAATCAACTTCAAATAATCTTAAAATTTATCAAAGGATGTTGACATAGATGAAATCAAAATTCTTTTTAAGGAAATATCTCCTTTTATTTTGAAATCATTTAAGATCCATATAAAATAAAACATTTTCTTTGAAAATATTCTTATAATCTTGTAAGGAAAGCTTTGAATATTTTATAACGGCGGAAAATAACTGCACCCGCCGTATAAGTTTAAAAAAAAACATTCTTATCTTAATACTGTCGAAAAGGTTAAAAAGCACCTTGTTTGGAAAACGACGGAAAGATTCCCTTATAAACCTCTTATAAAAAGTCAAACAAGGGTATAAATGACTTTAACTCATATTCTTTTAAATATTAAAAATGTTTTGAAATACATTTTGAAGAAACATGGATGTGGATGATAACGAGATCCCAGTAGATTATTACGTATAAACAACCTCGGATAATGAAGAGATTGTGAAATAACCCTTACCTTGTACTTTTCCTTGGTTGGGGTAGGTTAACCTCCTGTATAATGGTGAAATAATTGTTATTAAATTATAAAAGATTCATATACATTAATATGATATCATATATGATCTTTTAATATTGATTTGATAATAATATCTTAGTATTATCGTTGTTTCGGGTGTTAACTTACTTGTTTTATTTTATATGTTTTGTTACGTAAGCCATGTTTGTAATGGATAGGTTGTATATTATTCATATCCAGAATGATATCAAGTCCTTAAACATCATTTTTAAATCATCAAATGATAATTATACTTGAATGGATACGATGGAGAATGAATCTTTTCACGTTTGTGGAGACGGTAGTCCGTACGTACGCACGAGCGACAATATCATTATTTTGATATTAAAATAATATATAAATGGATGTTATATCATATATAAAGAATAATTAACATGTTATATTTATTATTTACATGAGTTTCACATCATTATTATACCCATCCAAATAATAATATATTGAATAACAATTACACCACGACGTGGAGACGGTAAGTCGTACGTACGCACGTATGGTGACATGTTATTCAAAGGGTGGATAGAATACTGAATATGGTTGTACCATATTTATAATAACATCACAGTATATGTGAGATACTAGAGTTATTATTTTAGAATGGTAAGAACAAAGAAAGAAGAAGTGGAAGAAGAAAGGAACTTGAAAAGGGGTGGTGAAAACATTACCTCTTCTTCGGGTTCTTCCTTTTGATTTGATCAAAAGGGCTCCTTAGGTTGGCTTTCTGATCAAACTAAGGCCTCTAGGTTGTAGTGAGGGAAGTTGGGAGAGTATTTGGGTAGATTTTGGCCGAACCAAAAGGCTTTGAAGGTGTGAGGAATGAGTATAAGTGGTCTCCTTTTATAAGGGAGAGGAGGGGCTCTTTAGGAAAGAGTGAAAGTATTACTTTATAATATAATTATATTCGGTTTATAATGGTCCAAAAATCATTGAGGTCGAAGATAAGATGACTAATATTCTAAATAACATCAACCAATAATAATTGGACAGGTTTTAGATAATATTTTAATCATTATAATCTTATTTATTTAAATGATTTATTAATGAGGTAAACATTGCATCATTATTGTGTCATTAATAATTTAAATTATTTGATGTCTAAAAATTATAAATAAAAGATCATTATGTAGGAAATCTTTTTAGATTTCTAATGAATATTTATAATCGAAAATACAACATGTATAACCCTATGTAAAAAATTGTTCTTCTAAAAGATGTAAGCTTATGCCATTTTTTTTTTATTTTAACTTTATTAATATAATGTGTCCCTACCACATACAAGTGGCTCTAAGGGGTCCCCAAATCGACCAAAGGATTCCCATGGTCGGTTATGTGTCCACCAATAAAGTTATGACACGTTTAAGGGTAATTTTGAATTATTATAATATTATTTTTTAACCCTTATTTACCGGATTTACCCTTTAACCATGGTAAATAAAATATTTACCGCAGTAATTATTCAAAATGTGTAAAAATAAAAGTTACCTATTTACATAATTTGGACATCCTGATTCCAAATATGTAATCCATTTTTCCAAATTCAAAACACAGAAGTGGCAGAAATTAATTTAAAATTAATTCCCGTTGTTAAAATAAAAAGCGTGTTTTTAAGAGATAATAACTATCAAAAGATTGACACTTGTTTATGTCTGGTTTAATTGTGAAATTATGTCCAATGACAAGCATTAAATTAAATGGTAAAAATATATTCTAAATATACTTTAAAACCACTCAAATTCATAATTTATCAATATTAATTATTTTGATTAAAAAAGTTGATTTTAATTAAAATTTAGTAATTTTCACTATTCATCAAAATATAAAAGTTATCCGAAAAGTACCAAAATTTCACCCTAGGCTAATTTCAATATTCCGAATCCAAAAATGAAGTCCATTTTGAAATATAAAATATATATAATTTTAAAAAGTAGGTATTACTATTCATAACGGCTAGTTTGATTGGTTGTTAGAACTCGGTGTTGCTTACAACACACGCTATCGCATTATTCAAAGAGAAGCGTACCGTAGAAGCTTGGGGTGTTACATTCTCCCCTCCTTCAAATAATTTCGTCCTCGAAATTTCTAGAATACTATCGCATGAAAAGACTCGGGTGGTTCTTCATCATAAGTTCCTCGGGTTCCCACGTTGCCTCTTCCATCTTATGGTTTCTCCACAAAACTTTTACCAGACGCGTTGTCCGGTTTCCCAGCACTTGTTCTCTTGTATCAAGAATCCTGACAGGCTCTTCACAATAAGACAGATCAGGTTCCAGTTCTAATTCCTCATAGGTGAGTACATGCTTTGGGTCAGGCATGTATTTCCTCAACAGAGATACGTGGAACTCATCGTGAACTTTAGAGAGACTTGGCGGCATTGCCAATCGGTAAGCTACAACCCCAATTCGCTCTAGAATTTCGAAGGGTCTGATGTACCTGGGACTCAATTTACCTTTCTTACCAAAACGTATGACTCCCTTCCATGGAGATACCTTCAGGAAAACATGATCACCGACTTGAAATTCCAAATCCTTCCTTCGATTATCGGCATAGCTCTTCTGCCTACTTTGAGCTGCTCTGATGTGATTTTGGATTACCTTCACCTTTTCCATCGTTTCCTCCGCCAGTTCTGGACCTAAAAGTTTTCTTTCACCGACGTCATCCCAACAGGTTGGTGTACGACATCTCTTTCCATATAACGCTTCATATGGTGCCATCTGAATACTCGAATGGAAGCTATTGTTATAGGAAAATTCTACCAGTGGTAAATATTGATCCCACATACCCTGAAAGTCAAGTGAGCAAGATCTCAACATGTCTTCTAAGGTTTGAATAGTTCGTTCTGATTTTCCATCTGTCTGAGGGTGGTAAGCAGTGCTCAAATGAAGTTCAGTATCCAGGGATTTCTGAAGACTTTTCCAAAATCTTGAAGTAAAACGGGGATCACGATCAGAAACAATTGATAAGGGTACTCCATGAAGTCTCACAACTTCATTAATATATAGTCTTGATAGACGTTCCAGGGGTAGATCGTCTCTTATAGCAAGAAAATGTGCTGACTTGGTAAGACGATCAACAATAACCCATATTGCATCGTTCCTTCTAGGAGTCTTTGGTAGCCCCATGACAAAGTCCATCGTAATATTGTCCCATTTCCACTCCGGTATGGGAAGAGGTTTCATGACTCCTCCAGGCTATTGCCTTCCATCTTTCACTTGTTGACAAACCATACATCTTGACACAAAATCAGCAATCTCCCTCTTCATGTTGTCCCACCAAAAATGTTCCTTCCAATCTCTATACATTTTTGTGCTCCCAGGTTGTATAGAGAAATTGGAACTATGAGCATCATCCAGCAATTCCCTTTTTAGATCAGGTATATCGGGAACACAAAGTCTCTTCCCAAATTTCAAAATTCCATCTTCATACACAAAGTCTCTCAATCTCCCATCATTCACAGCTTTAATCTTCTTTTGAAATTCTTCATCATCAGTCTGAGTACTCTTAATCCTTTCTATTAAAGATGGTTTGGCAAACATTTGAAAAATAAATGATGTTTCTCCTTCCCTGGTTATTCCCATGTCCATCTTCACTAGATCCATTAATACAGAGGGTGCATTAGTCAATCCAAACGGCATTACAGTAAACTCGTAATGCCCGTACCTGGTTCGAAATGCTGTCTTCGGAATGTCTTCCTTCTTTACACACAACTGATGGTATCCAGATCGAAGGTCAATCTTTGAAAAGTATTGAGCTCCATGCAGTTGGTCAAATAAATCATCAATACGAGGTAGGGGATACTTGTTCTTTATCGTTATAGCATTGATCTCCCTGTAGTCGATACATAACCTCATAGATCCATCTTTCTTTTTAACAAAAAGAACAGGGGCTCCCCATGGAGAAACACTAGGGCGAATAAATCCCTTATTACTCAATTCCTCTAGTTGTTTCTTTAGTTCGACTAACTCTACAGTGGCCATTCTATAAGGGGTCTTCGATATAGGCCTTGATCCAGGAATCAAATCAATGGAAAACTCAACTTCTCGTTCTGGAGGATGTCCAGGTAAATCTTCCGGAAATACATCTACAAATTCTTTCACAACAGGTAAATCCTCTATTTGAACATTCCTTTCCTCACCGACAGTTATTTCATTCTCTTCCTCCCCAATAATTGAATTAAGTTGAGCTACTGGGGGTGGATCTAAATAAGAATTAGGTGGTGATGATTCTGCTCTAAAAATAAGGTGTTCCTTATCATTATCATCAAGAATCGTAACCTATTTATTCTTACAATAAATCTTCACATCATAGTCCAAAAGCCAGTCCATACTGAGGATTATATCAAACTCAATCATAGGTATGACGATGAGATCAACAGATAAAGAAAATTTATGTGCTCTAATGGGGACTGATTCACAAAACTTTGTTGCAATGATACTTCCCTTAGGAGTTTTAACTGACAACTCCCTTATTAAATCAAATTGGAAATATCTAATTTTCTTAGCAAACTGGGAAGATATGAAACAATGCGATGATCCAGAATCAAATAATGCATTTTCTAAACTTGAGGAAACCATTAAATTACCTGCCACCACATCTTTCGGAGCTTCTACCTCAGCAGTAGTGATAGCATAAGCCTGGCCTTGATCCCTTGGCCTTTTCTGAGGTAAGTTCTCCTGACGCTTAGGACATTCATTTGCATAATGCCCCATCTCCCTGCAATTGTAGTACTGAACGTTGGTAGCTTCCTTCTTCCCCTTGCAATCACGAGCTTGGTGGCCTTTTCCACCACACTTGTAACAGACTCCCATTCCCTTCAAGCAAGTACCAGGGTGTTTCTTCCCGCATTTACCACAGGATGGATATTCAACCTTTCCCTTATTCCCCTTATTTCCATTCCCAGATTGATCAGCAGGTCTCTTCTTCTCTTGATTTGCTTTAAAGTCATAAGACTTAGAGAATTCCTTTTCGGTCTTGATAGCACATGAGACAATGTCTTCGTACGATGAAAAGGATTGTGAGACTAATGCTCGACGGAGAAATGGTTTTAACCCATCAAAGAAACGATCAATATTACTTATTTGGTTACGTATATAATCACCAGCGTACCTTGCTAACCTTGTAAAGTTAGCCTCATACTTTGCGACATTCTCATCCTCCTTCTGTCTCAGACTTAGAAATTGCCTTTCCATATCTGCTCGATGGT
This sequence comes from Viscum album, assembly GCA_963277665.1. NCBI lineage: Eukaryota > Viridiplantae > Streptophyta > Magnoliopsida > Santalales > Viscaceae > Viscum > Viscum album. The sequence continues at coordinate 1,672,100,858 of OY728158.1, forward strand.
CGCGAGGAAAGTATTTTTCTAAAAACAGATCTTTGAACTCCCTCCATTCCATATTTGATACTTCATCATCTTCCTTCATGTTTTGAATCAATGACCACCATTGATCAGCATCTCCAGTGAGGCGGTAAACTGCCATGATAACTTTTTCCCTTTCACTGCTCCCCAAAGCCTGAAATATTTTCTCTAGGGAAAATATCCATTGCTCAGCTACTAAGGGATTTGTACTCCCATTGAACGTTGGTGGTTGTTGCCTCATGAATCGATCTAACATTGATCCTCCACGCTTCGGATCAAGGTGCTCCATACGGGTAAGGTTATTATTCATAACCTGAGTAAGTTGTCCCAGTATGGTGATTAGCTGATCGGATCCAGTTGCATCACCAGCTCCACTATAATTATCGTGAGTAGGAGGGCAATCCCTACATAGAGTGCGTGCATTGATACGGTTTCCATTTCTTCCACTAGGCGCCATTTCTAAAAAATGGCATAAACTAGATCAGTTTATGAATTAAAATACATAATCCCATAATTATAAAACACTTAACATAAATTGGACTATTTATAGATATAATCCATAATCATAAAAATGTTTTCTTTGAGGAATTATATACTCATAAACCATTCATAATGATTTGTAAAGAAAATTAGAGTTATCCTAAGCATATCCCCCGGGAGTGTTGTAACCAAGAGTGCAGCAAGGTCCGTTGTCGTGCACCAGTTCCCGTTCGAGTCTAGCTCAAAGCGGTGTTTTCGGGTTTTACCCCTAGGTACATCTGTGCCAGAGCCACCTCTACCTGCTCGTATCCAGACAGGGATGTATTGCTCGGAAAACTCACAAAATCCCTACAATACCAAAATTCTAGGAAGTTCTTCTACACTAATCCTCAAAGTTCATCTTAGGTCTAGTGCTCTAATCAGAGTTTATCTAAATCTAGCTTCCAAGGTTTGTACTAAACTTCCTCTGATACCAACTGTAACAGCCCGACCCTAGTTACCCAGAGTCGGTGCATTATTACATAACATTGGCATGATCACAAGAAAGATCAAATCTCGAAATACCGATTGGTTTAGTAGTCTTGGAAACACTAGATATATTCATAAGTCTTACATTACATCATAAAATGAAAAACTACTACAACAACATATTGTCTCCATAATTTACACTCATATCCCCACATAATATCCCTGCAGGTCATTCATAATTTACTTCTTCACTTCCTGGGAAAAATAAAACATAGAAAAGGGGTGAGCCCAAATGCCCAGTAAGGATAACAATATAGCGGAAACTTTCATAAATAAGAATAATCATTTAAGGCAATGTATAACTAAAACAAAATCCTTTCAAACATGAACTTTCAACATGGTATGGCATAAATAAAATGAAATAATTCCATTTACTTATTCACATGGATATTCTACTAATCGAATAATCACATGAAAAAATCAATAACCACTTTCATAATGTTGGAATGCATAATGCCAGACTATCATAACCACATAGTCAAGGCCTCGTGCCAAGACTACAAATAAGATTTTGTCAAGGCCTTGTGCCAAGACACTAGTTTGTCTCATGAGACCTACCGATGCATCGAGGAGCTATAGCGGGCTCCACCCGTCACATATTAAGTCCAATGCATTCCCATATGAAAAGGTTTAAACATAACATAAACATTCGTATTAAAACTAGCATACGAAATGTCAATAATTTCACCATAATATATGAATGGTATAAAAATAGCACATCCACAGTCAAACATATCATAAAACCTTCAATACAGTATAGAAGTTTTGTATCATAATAAATCAACTTCAAATAATCTTAAAATCCATCAAAGGATGTTGACATAGATGAAATCAAAATTCTTTTTAAGGAAATATCTCCTTTTATTTTGAAATCATTTAAGATCCATATAAAATAAAACATTTTCTTTGAAAATATTCTTATAATATTGTAAGTAAATCTTTGAATACTTTATAACGGCGGAAAATAACCGCACCCGCCGTATAAGTTTAAAAAAACATTCTTATCTTAATTCTGTCGAAAAGGTTAAAAAGCACCTTGTTTGGAAAACGACGGAAAGATTCCCTTATAAACCTCTTATAAAAAGTCAAACAAGGGTATAAATGACTTTAACCCATATTCTTTTAAATATTAAAAATGTTTTGAAATACATTTTGAAGAAACATGGATGTGGATGATAACGAGATCCCAGTAGATTATTACGTATAAACAACCTCGGATAATGAAGAGATTGTGAAATAACCCTTACCTTGTAATTTTCCTTGGTTGGGGTAGGTTAACCTCCTGTATAATGGTGAAATAATTGTTATTAAATTATAAAAGAATCATATACATTAATATGATATCATATATGATCTTTTAATATTGATTTGATAATAATATCTTAGTATTATCGTTGTTTCGGGTGTTAACTTACTTGTTTTATTTTATATGTTTTGTTACGTAAGCCATGTTTGTAATGGATAGGTTGTATATTATTCATATCCAGAATGATATCAAGTCCTTAAACATCATTTTTAAATCATCAAATGATAATTATACTTGAATGGATACGATGGTGAATGAATCTTATCGCGTTTGTGGAGACGGTAGTCTGTACGTACGCACGAGCGACAATATCATTCTTTTGATATTAAAATAATATATAAATGGATGTTATATCATATATACAGAATAATTAACATGGTATATTTATTATTTACATGAGTTGAACATCATTATTATACCCATCCAAATAATAATATATTGAATAACAATTACACCACGACGTGGAGACGGTAAGCCGTACGTACGCACGTATGGTGACATGTTATTCAAAGGGTGGATAGAATACTGAATATGGTTGTACCATATTTATAATAACATCACAGTATATGTGAGATACTGGAGTTATTATTTTAGAATGGTAAGAACAAAGAAAGAAGAAGTGGAAGAAGAAAGGAACTTGAAAAGGGGTGGTGAAAACATTACCTCTTCTTCGGGTTCTTCCTTTTGATTTGATCAAAAGGGCTCCTTAGGTTGGCTTTCTGATCAAACTAAGGCCTCTAGGTTGTAGTGAGGGAAGTTGGGAGAGTATTTGGGCAGAGTTTGGCCGAACCAAAAGGCTTTGAAGGTGTGAGGAATGAGTAGAAGTGGTCTCCTTTTATAAGGGAGAGGAGGGGCTCTTTAGGAAAGAGTGAAAGTATTACTTTATAATATAATTATATTCGGTTTATAATGGTCCAAAAATCATTGAGGTCGAAGATAAGATGACTCATATTGTAAATAACATCAACCAATAAGAATTGGACAGGTTTTAGATAATATTTTAATCATTATAATATTATTTATTTAAATGATTTATTAATGAGGTAAACATTGCATCATTATTGTGTCATTAATAATTTAAATTATTTGATGTCTAAAAATTATAAATAAAATATCATTATGTATGAAATCTTTTTAGATTTCTAATGAATATTTATAATTGAAAATCCAACATGTATAACCCTATGTAAAAAATTGCTCTTCTAAAAGATGTAAGCTTATGCCATTCTTATTTTTATTTTAACTTTATTAATATAATGTGTCCCTACCACATACAAGTGGATCTAAGGGGTCCCCAAATCGACCCAAGGATGCCCATGGTCGGGTATGTGTCCACCAATAAGGTTAGGACACGTTTTAGGGTAATTTTGTATTATTATAATATTATTTTTTAACCCTTATTTACCGGATTTACCCTTTAACCATGGTAAATAAAATATTTACCGCAGTAATTATTCAAAATGTGTAAAAATAAAAGTTACCTATTTACATAATTTGGAAATCCTGATTCCAAATATGTAATCCATTTTTCCAAATTCAAAACACAGAAGTGGCAGAAATTAATTTAAAATTAATTCCCGTTGTTAAAATAAAAAGCGTGTTTTTAAGAGATAATAACTATCAAAAGATTGACACTTGTTTATGTCTAGTTTAATTGTGAAATTATGTCCAATGAAAAACATTAAATTAAATGGTAAAAATATATTCTAAATATACTTTAAAACCACTCAAATTCATAATTTATCAATATTAATTATTTTGATTAAAAAAGTTGATTTTAATTAAAATTTAGTAATTTTCACTATTCATCAAAATATAAAAGTTATCCTAAAAGTACCAAAATTTCACCCTAGGCTAAAATCAATATTACGAATCCAAAAATGAAGTCCATTTTGAAATATAAAATATATATAATTTTAAAAAGTAGGTATTACTATTCATAACGGCTAGTTTGATTGGTTGTTAGAACTCGGTGTTGCGTACAACACACGCTATCGCATTATTCAAAGAGAAGCATACCGTAGAAGCTTGGGGTGTTACATTTATTCACTTACCCTATCTATATCGGGACCTCCCATTCCATTCATTAGAATGAAACCATTTCATATTATCATAGTGTTGAGACCAAATTTATGACAAGTTTCCTTTTATATCACACATGGATAATCATCCATTTCAATATCATGTTCCCTATGCCTGATCTATATCTCTGTAGAGACCCGTTAAGAACTATATGTGGCTTTATTTCTATTATTTCAAGATACATAGTGACTCCATGGTTTCCCACCTTAGACCCCTTCCAAACTTCTATTTATATACCGTTTTCTATACCACCCTAACACTTATTCCCCCTAATTTTACATTTATTTTTCCCTCATTAACTCTAGGTTGGGATCAAACATTCTCATAATACTTATAATATCTATGTGTGGCTTGATTCCAGTTTTATTGGGATATATAGTGACACCTATATGTCTCGACCTAGGTCCATTCATAAATCCCATCAATTTTATCACCATTTCTATCCTTGTGTTTAGTCCCCTTAATGGATGTTAGGTTCTTTGATGACCCTTAATTAGGTTGAATCCATTATCATTTCCCTTGAACATAAACCAAATTCATGTATATATATCTCATAAGAACTTCATGTTTCTTTATTCAAATTATTGCGGGATATGTAGTGATGGTTATCCTGTCTATCCTGGGACTATCCACCAGTATATTTCCATTTACACATGTTCCATAATGTAATAAATCATATCTCGCTATATATTAGAGTGTTCAAATAACCTCTTGAATATCTTATTCCCATATGCCACACTTTGTACCTTAAGTGTTTGAATCACCCCAAACCTTTCGTGGGAATTTTTAATGAGTGTATATAATTTACAAATGACCCATTTTCATATTAAAAGAATATTTGATGCAAATCCAATCTACTTGTAATCAAATTTAGTCATATTTTCATGTTAAGGTAAAAGAATACTCTAAATTTTTATTCCATAAACAAAACAACAAATTCATTTAGTGTTCATATATAGAATGCTTATTTGGTTTCATCACCTGATATTTCATATAACTAAATATGTTATTTAATTTGTCTCCATACCTTTTTTAAAGGAGTTAAATCACTCCTAGATCTCATGAATCATTTAGGTTGTCACGAACCAACCCAGGTCGACCCTGAACCGATCATCCAAGCCAATCCGCGGCAAGGCTCGATAGGTGTTTCTGATCCTCTCGGGCTGGTGACAAGAACCAGGGTATTAGTAGAGAATGAAAGGGAATGATTTTTTCCAAAGAAAATAAATAAATCAGTAGAGAAAATAAATTGCAGCATTAAATAATTAAACCAAACAAAATGACTAAACAATAACAAAAGAAAATAAAACTAACTGAACTCGACGCCCAAACTAACTCCATGTGACCCCACAGGTCACTCCCCGACTCGATGATCAAGCGTCGCCTAAGGCGAGCGCACCCAAGGTGGAGCCTATACAAACACTAAAAATAGAAAATAACTACAGGTGTGAGTATTAAAACTCGGTAGGCTTGCCTGATTTCTATTCCCAATGCACAAACTTTAAAATAAAAGAATAATCATTTCAATTTTGAACTAAAATTAATAAAAGTAAGTTTTTCTAAGTATTTTACTTAAAATAAAAGTGTGAACCAATTCCCTTACCCATTTTAAAATCTAGATTCATTTCATTAGTGTTAATGGAATTTTAGAACGGGAAAGTGATGTTTATATTTTCAAATTTGTACAAAGAGGATTAAACACTCTCATTTGAAAACAATTTTTAGAAACCTAATCAAAACCAATTTACGAACTTCCAAGGAAAATAATATACAAAAATGCACAAAAGAAATCACACTTCAAGGGTGGTGTAGGTATACATATAAGCATTATAATCACTACAGCAAGAAACAAAATGTTAATAGACAAGGGTGAACCTAGGAGATCAATAATAAACCAGAAGACACCAATTCATGAGACCTCGTCCTCATTGACATGTCACACAAAATGAAATAAAAATGCCCAAAAATCTCTACCATAATTTGTCAGGGAGGCTGAGGGAAATCCCATATTAATCAACCAAATATATCCACCTACTATGGGCCACTGGTGAGTACCATAACCTACCAGTGCAGCAATCATTCTTAGAATATTATCTCAATATGCTAGATTCCCATGTCTCAAGTATTTTGAAAGGGGATGAGCCAACCGATGCAAGTCGAGAAACCAATCACACACACACACACACACAAACACACACACACACACACACACATATATATATATAATAATTTACAATAGGCATCACCTCGAGCCACTCCAAGGACTGATCTCATACCATTTATCAAAGAACATATAGAGTCCTATAGTAGAAACTCTCATAATAGATCATGAGGATTACATAGTAAGGACATCCCTTCCATTATACACATGAAGTATGGCATGAGAAACATCCACAAGAGGTTTTCATAATAAAAACTTTTCACTAATTTTTCACAAAGTGCCCAAACAGGCCCTTAATCATTCACCAACAAACCCCGATTTGAAAGTGCAGACATTTTTCAAAAAAATGGAGTTAAGAATACCATTCCCACTAAAAAACATTTATAAGCATTCATCAAAAAATTTCATTTTCACATTCTAAATAAAAAACATTTTACACAAAAATTCCAACTGGGTCTTTTCATAAAATGCATTATGTGCAATATTTAACAACGCAATTCTATTTATCACACAAGAAAGTCTAAAACAAAATTTTACATGTTAACAAATGAAACTAAGAATCATACTTAAATATTTATCAATTAATCAAGGTGCAGAAACCATGAAATAAATGAATCCTGACTTAAAAAGAAAGTGAAAAGGTAAATCCGACCTCAAGATCAAAGAGCGACGACAACGCAACCTCGGAACCAATGCACAACGTCAATGGCCACTCAGAATTGCTTCGTATGGGTTCTAAAATCTCAAACCTACCCCAAAAAACACTTAATTAACCAAAACCTCTAATCAAACCATGGTAAATATATATAAATATATATATTTATATATATATAAATATATATATATATATATATATATATCAAATAGAAATATCGAATAGAGCACGAAACAAATGGGTACACAATGGTTTACCCATCAGATGGGAGTTGTGCACACTGGAAGGAGGGTTCGTCCGTTCAGCGCATGATGGGGAGGCATCCAGAAGGTCGTGGAGGCGGCTGTCTGGTTGGAAACAAAAACACTAGGAAGCAAGGGGGTCTGAGGGGGGTGTGGGCTGGCCGGAGAGGGTGAAAATTGGCCAGAGGGCGTCGCGCCAGACTAGCGGAGGGCGTCCGCATGGCTGGATGCGGTCCGACCGGGAGCTACGTGTGAGGGCATCCAAACAGCGGTAGTGTGAGGTGTCTGGTGGGTAGGGTGTGGGTGAGCCGGGAAGCGGCGGTGTGAGGTGGCCAGGAGGAGGGGGCGCTGCATGTAGGGGAGGCCAAGGCTAAGCGGGGAAAAAGGAGGCGGAGTGGGGGTGATGGGGCTACTGCAAGGATTAGGAGGCCGGGAGCTATAGGGGTGTCATGCTGCAAGGATGAGGGAGTGTCGGCAGATCCACTGAGAGTTACTATAGGGAAGGAGGGCGATAGGAAACGAGCGAGTGAGCCGGTCGGATGTCGGGTTGCTGCTGCGATGGAGGAGGCCGAGGCTGGAGGCTACTACTTGGAAGAGGGAGGGCGCCGGTGGCGGGTGAGTAGGAGGGAAAGAAGGAGGGCGAGCAGGGTGCAGGTGTTACGAAGGGGTGCACCGTGCAGAAGAAGATCATGGGGGACACCTGCATGGATGAAGGAAATTAAACAAAAAGAAAAAAAAATAAAAAAAATAAAATAAAATAAAAAAATAATACTAATAAAAATAATAATTATAATAATAATACTAACCTTAATGAAAAAAATATAAATAATAAATGAATTCATGTAATTTTAATAACACAAAAATTAATGATTTTAGTTTTCATATAAAACAAAAACATTAAAATTCTTAATAACCATACATATTTTAAATGATGAAATAAATTAAAATTTATTTAACCATTTTAATTCTTCAAAGACGAAAATCCCACGCAGTTTCCTGGGCGAAGCCACACGGCGTCGCGCTCTGCTCATGCGTCCAACAACGTTGAACCCAAGACACACACTTTTTATCGAAAACTCAGAAATTCGTAAGGGACTCACCCCAAACCCCAGAAAAAATATTTAAAGATAGAAAAATAATTAGAATAAAATAATATCATGGGTCGGGGTGTGGAAATTATCCCCACCATAACGCTTTCTGTCACCAAAAATCCACAACACCATCCAGATGATCGATCGACACATAAGGATTCCACACAACACGATCCAACATCTTAACACTTGGACCATCCATCGACCACCAATGATAATTAACCCTATTGCCCGAAACAAATTACTAGTAGAGGGGTGGCCTGAACGGACTCCCCACCATAAGAATTCAACAAGTATCTAAACTGGGTCTTACTCAAGATATAAAGAACACAACAATAAGATTTAAACCATTCACTCTCATGTGAAATGTATAAGAGATAAACCAAAAACTCTGTACGAATGAAAACCCATCTCCCCATGGTCAAGGAGGGAGGGCCCAAGGAATAGATCAATGAAACTATGATGGGAAACTCCTCAAGACTCACCACTTCAGGGTGGACACAAACCAAAGTCGAAAATGATTCACATGGGTGGTCCACACAAGGCCACTGATCGTCAAATCACATCCAAAAAGGCACAACTACTGACATTGCGTGAGGGATAAGTCCATCACACTCTTTACGACAAGAGGAGAATTACAATGACCAAGAAACCACAACAAACACGCTAAAACTGCCTCATCACATCGATAGAGGCACAACCTTATCCAAGCTTCTTAAAATTCCTCGGGGTTCTTGACTATGCATCGGCTTCCCCCACGATGCTTTCTAGAGATGCCTCGATAGAATCATTGTAAGTGACCCAAACATCCGCAAAGCATTGCGGGGCTTAGGAGTACTTGGGAACGACTGCTTCTTGTGACATAGCTTTCTACACTGATAACAAATGAGGATCTCTCGCTCTAAAGTGGTTGATGAAATATCCTGAGGCCTTTTGATTCCATAACCTTCTCCATCAACTTTTTATCACTCACTCATCTTCTTTTTGGAAGTCTCCTTACTACTCCTAAGAATTGAAGGATGTAGGACCACTTTGAGAACTCCCACCATCATGGATTAGACATGAGAAGATTGTATCACCACATTGGAAAATGAAGTTAGGTTGGACGTTGACACCTTCAACTGTAGATTAGGGCGGAGACTCGCCTTGAAGCATTGAGCCTTCATGGAGTCATCTGTGGCATACCCTGAACCATAAGGGACTAGCTCCAAAAATCACTAAAAATATTCCAACACGGATCTATCACCATGATACAAATAACACATCTCTATCATTTTTATCACCCTTTCTTCTTTAGAGAAATACTGACAAATGAACAAAGTCTTGAAAAACTCCCAAGTAATCTCTTGACAAGCCTTGTTCTGAGACACTGACTTCCACCGCATCCATGGTGAACCTTCAAGCATGAAGGTCATAAACTTGACCTTCAACAACTTGGGAAACTCAATGTGGTTAAAGTCCCTTTTAGTATTCCACGTATACTCTTCTACTACGGAAGGTTCTTCTTGACCATAAAAGAGAGGTGGATCTAACTTCCAAAACTCAAGCATAAAATCCTTAGGTTGATCAACCGCACTACGATCACCCATCAAAGCTTCAAGGGGATAATCGTAGGACAGGAAAAGTCAAGAACCCAATCAAGGACAACTCAATAAATAAAAATCCTCAAAATCAAACACCACATAGGTGATAAGCTCTAAACACAAGAAAAAAAGATATCATTACATCAAAATATTTCTCTTTGAAAACATCATTAATTTAAAACAATCTTGGTGGGTTAAACCCTCCCCATTATTATTCTTTAAATTATCGCTCACATAAATGTTTCTATGCCACCACGGGCATCCATCCACCATACCAGACATTCATTCACATTTCCACATATCACTACGCATTTGAGAACCCCTGGGAACACCAATGCCAAAAAAACAACTTCGTTTTCCAAAAAACAAATCATTCGCCACATTTCTTTTAAAATAATCCAAAAATTGAACATGTCATTTCAGACAACCCTTTTTCAAAACCAACTTTTATGATTCAAACCACCTTCAGAAGTCAAAGGAAATCCAAAAAAAACTTAATAGGGAACTAATTTTGGTGAGTGACTTGACCATATGGTTGGAACTATATTCCAAACACGTCACCGACATAGTGATACATTTAGGACCATGCCCCTAGCTCCACATGGCTTTCCAGGCTGTGCGGCATAAGTGGACTATTATCCCAACTCCCTTTGTCATATCCTAATAATAAAATCTTCCATAAAAAACCCAAAGAAACTAATTAAATCAAACTTCCCATGGAAACAAATGGATCAGAACGAGTAAGAGTTTGCGACACTCTTCTCGCACCTACCCCTCAAGTCCCGACAATCCTACTCCATCTACCTTGACATCCAAAATAACAAAGGGTTCTCTAAAAATTGAATTCCACTAAGATCCGACCTCCTCTGATACCATTTTGTCACGAACTAACCCGGGTCAACCCTGAACCAGTATCCTGAGCCAATCCGCGGTAAGGCCCAATAGTTTTTCCTGATCCTCCCAGGCTGGTGAAAAGCGCCAGGGCATCAGTAGAGAACAAAAGGGAACGATTTTTCCCAAAGAAAATAAATAAATCCGTAGAAAAAATAAAGAGAAATGAAAAATAATTAAATCAAACAAAATGAATAAACAAGAACAAAAGAAAATAAAACTAATGGAACTCAACGTCCGATCTAACTCTTTGTGACCCCACGGGTCACTCCCCGACTCAACGATCAAGCATCGCCCAAGGAGAGCGCACCCAAGCTGGAGCATGCACAAAAACTAAAAATAGAAAAGAACTATAGGCATGAGTATTAAATCATAGTAGGCTAGCCTGATATCTATTCCCAATGCACTACCTCTAAAATAAAAGAAACTTCATTTCAAGTTTGAACTACAATTTATAAAAGTAATTTTTTCTAAATATTTTACTTAAAAGAAAAGTATGAACCATTTCCCTTAAAAATTTTCAAATCTAGATTAATTTCATTATTGTCAATGGATTTTTAGAAAGGGAAGGTTATGTTTATATTTTCAAATTTTTACAAAGAGGATTAAACAATTTCATTTGAAACCCATTTTTAGAAACCTAATCAAAACAAGTTTACCACTTTCCAAGGAAAAGAATTCACAAAAATTCAAAAAAGAAATCACACAGCAAGGGTAGTGTAGGGATACATATAAGTATCATAATCACTACTACAATAAATAAAAGTCGAATATACATGGGTGAACCTAGGAGATAAAGAATAAACCAGATGACACCAATACATGAGACCTCTTCCTTATTGACATGTCACACACGATGAAATCAAATTGCCCAATACACTTGACCATCCTTTCTTAGGCAGGTCGAGGGCAAATCCTATAGTAATAAACCCAATATATCCACATACTATGGGCCACTGGTCAGTACCATAACCTTCCAGTGAAACAATATATCTTAGAATATTCTCTCAATATTCCACATTCCCATGTCTCAAGTATTTGCAAAGGGGTGGAGCCAACTGATGCCAACCGAGCATCCAATCACATACATATATATATAATAATAATAATAATTCACAATAGGCATCTACCCAAGCCACTCCAAGGACTGATCTCATACCATTTATCAAAGAACATAAAGAGTCGAACATTAGACACAGTCATAATAGATCACGAGGATTCTTTAGTAGGGACATACCATCCATTATACACACGTAGTATGGCATGAGAAACATCCACATGAGGTTTTCATAATAAACAATTTTCAGTAATTTTTCACAGTGGCCAAACGGGCCCTTAATCATGAACCGAAAAACCCCGATCTCAAAGTGCAAACATTTTTCAAAAAAATGGCATTAAGCATAACATTCCTACTCAAAAACATTTATAAGCGTTCTTCAAAACATTTCATTTGCACGTTCTAAAAAAACCCGTTTTAAACGAAAATTCTAATCGATTCTTTTCATAAAATGCATTGTGTGCAATATTTAACAATACAATTCTATTTATCACACATGAAAGTCTAAAACAAAATATTACATGTTAACCAATGAATCCAAGAATCATACATCAATATTTATAAATTAAACAAGATACAGAAAGCATGAAATAAATGAATCTTGAATTAAAAATAACGTGAAAAGGTAAATCCTACCTCAAGATCAAAACGTGATGACAATGAAACCTCAGAACCAATGTGCGACAACAACGGCCACTCAGAATCACTTTGTGCGGGTTCTAAAATATCAAAACTACCCCAAACAACACTTATTTAACCAAAACCTATAATCAAACCATGATTTATATATATATATATATCAAATTGAAATATCAAATGGAGCATGAAACAAATGGGAACACCATGGTTTATCCTTCGGATGGGAGTTGCACACGCCGGAAGGAGGGATTGGCCGCCCGGCGCATGACGGTGAGGCATCTGGAAGGTCAGGGATGCAGTTGGCCAATCGGAAACAAAAACACTGGGATGCAAGGGGTTCGAGGGGGTGTGGGTCAGTTGGAGAGGGTGGAGATTGGCTGGAGGGTGTTGCACCATACCAGTAGAGGGCATCCCCGTGGTTGGATGTGGTCTGATCGGGCGCTACAGGTGAGGGCTGCCAGAAAATGGTGGTGTGAGGCGGACAGTGGGCCGGGTGAGGGTGAGACGGGCAGCGGCTGTGCGAGGTGGCCAGGAGGTGGGGGCACCACATGCAGGGGAGGCCAAGGCCAAGGAGGAAAGAAGGAGGTGGATTGGGGGTGATGGATCTAGTGAAAGGAGCAGGAGTCCGGGAGCTGCAGGGATGTGGCACTGCAAGGTTGAGGGCGCACCTGCAGATCTGTTGAGAGCTGCTACTCGGAAGGAGGGCAAAGGGAAGTGAGCGAGTGAGCCGGACGGGAGCCGAGCTGCTGTTGCGACCGAGGAGGCTGAGGCCGGAGGCTGCTACTGGGAAGAGGGAGGGCACTGAGGACGGGCGAGCAGGAGGTCAAGTAGGGTGTGGGTGCTACGGAGGGGTCCACCGCGCAGAAAAAGAACAGGGGGGACACCCGCATGGAATAAGGAAAAGAAATAAAAATAAAGAAGAAGTGAATAAAATAAAATAAAAGAGTAAAAAGTAAATAAAAATAATAATAGTAATAATAATAAAAATAATTATAATTATAATAGTATTAATAATAATAAAAATAATAATAACCTTAATGAAAAAAATAAAAATAATAAATGAATTCATATCATTTTAATAATAATACAATTAATGATTTTAGTTTTCATTTAAAAAAATCATTAAAATTATTAATAACCCTAACTATTTTAAATGATGCAATAAATTTTCATATGTTTAACCATTTTAATTCTTCAAAGACGAAAAGTCCACGCAGTTTCCTGGGCAAAGCTGCACATTGGCGCACTCTTCTCATGCATCCAATGACATCAAACCCAAGACACGCACTTTTTATCAAAAACTCAGAAATTTCATCCGGGACTCACCCCAAACCCCTCCAAAAATATTTAAAGGCCGAAAAATAATTAAAATGAAATAGTATCATGGGTCAGGGTGTGACATAGGTTGTCAAACCCTCCACCTTACCTTGGACCAAGAATTATTTTATTTATCTACATTCACTATTTTCTACCCAAGGTTTCTCATATTAGTGTTAGTTTCACCATTCACATCAGAAAAATTATACCCATACCACCAAATGTGAAACTTAATTATTAGTTAAAGATGTATGGCTTTAGAAATTGGACACCAATGGTAAAAAGCGTATTACCTTAGATTCATTGTACCTCTCCCAATTATTGTCTATAACAATATAGTCCCTTACTCATTCATGTGTGGTTTTCACCTAGACCATACCCATAAAGAGATTGCTCAACTTTTTTGGTAAAATTATCATGAACATTAACTACATGCATATTACCCTTTTAGGGGAAGATGAAAGGTCTTCCTACTACATTTTTGCATCAATCATACCATATCTTGTTTAGTTATCAATAGGTGGGATGAAAAAAAAGGGGCCTCTCATGTGTACATCCCACAAAATCCATTGTTATGAACCTTTCAACTAATAGTCTACTATACATGACTCCAGACTTCTTGGAAGTGTTCGTGGTTTTAGGACCTTAAAATACACCATGATTTTCTTTTTAAATAACCTTATAATGTATAATATATCCTATTAAGTTTCACTAAACTAAGATAGTTTTGATTCCCTTCATAGGGACATGTAGGAAAACCCTTTCATGAGCATGATCTCAACTACACAACACCTTATTCTTCATTTCATAGGAGACCAAAGACTCTGTGGATAATATAAACTATAGAGTACCTATCTATATGGATTCTAACTATTGAGTAACTAAATATTTGGGTTGACTGAGAGACAATATGATTCCCATGTGCAATGTCCTATTAAATGCATGTTGTTACTCATTCAATTTCATTTGTGTAAATCATATTCTTACTAGGAAAGATTCATCAATATGGATTGAATATTTAAGGGATTCTTATAGCATACAACAATTTCCATCTAAAGGGGTTAAGTTTTTCTAACCTCTAATACTCTTGACCAATATGAAACTCAAAGAATCCCTGGTAAATTCCAAGTAACCACCTACCTTTGGAAAAAAGGTATGCACTAACTCAAAACATATGAGCATGATGGTGTATCTGAAATAATGAGGCATGTCAATTCACATTGGGTATATTTTTCTTTTATTCCAAACATGCAACCTCACCCATATTTTGGTTGTAGCTTTGAATTTTAATCTAATAAACTTTCTATCACATATATTTGACATTAAAAATCTGCTTCATCAGTCTAGTTTTCAAGAAGTGAACATACAAAGAAAATATACATGGTACTCGCTAGGTTGAAAACCCACAAAAGTCATCCCGTACAAAAATCGCATCTTTTCTAGTTGGGCCTTCACCATGCATAGACTATGAAAAATTAATGTATTTTAAAATAAAATAAAAGGCCTAAATATTATAAAGTTGAAACCCAAAATGAATCAGGACGTACCCATATATTTATTAAAGGTTTTCATTGATTATATATCTTTGTTTAGAATCATTGGAGGTTCTTAAGAAAGTTTTGTTACAATTTGGAATGTTTTTGAGAAGTTGCAAGAAGTTTTGAGGTACATTTAAGAAGTTATATGTGTATATGAATAATAATCTAGAATTTGTTTTGGAGATTTATTTTTGAAAAGTCATTATGTATAAGTATCATTCATCACACTATAAGGATAATTTTTTAGGCACCTTAGGGTTGAGTTTATACTTCATAAAGATAGTCTAAATCTAGAATATGGATTTTTTTCTGGAATCTATATAATCATTGTTTGTCTGTATAAGAATAATTATAATTTATTTAAACATTAATATCATATGATTAAGCAACTTCTAGAAACTATGTAAGCATGATATCTCTATGTAAACATCATTTCATCCAAGGTAAATATGATCTCCAGACAACATAGGATGATCTTTATAAACATCATCTGTAACTATATATTAATGTCAATCATTCCCTGTATGTGTAATTACATCTATTTAAGCATTAACATAGATATAATTTTTTAACATCATAATATTTTAAAAGAAGATAATTATGATTGATAGTGTACACGACATGCAACACTGATCTTAAACAACCCATGAAATATATTATTTAAATATGAACATTATAACCTAGTTGTTAAATTGGTGGGTATAAATAGGAATAAATAATTTATTTAAAGTATATTTTTTAAAATTTATAAAAAAAAATCATTGTTTATAAATCGATTATGAATGAAAATAAAAAAAATTGAAATTAAAAGAAATGTTTTTATGAAAAATTATTTTTATGCATGCAATGTGTTTTATCAAAATAAATTAAATTAATCACTATTATTGAATAATATTAATGAAATTTTTATAATATATATTTCATAAAAAAATTATCATTTATAAAATATTATTTCTAGGTATGAGATATGAATAAATCCAGTTTTATGCTTAAAACCTGTATTTTTTTTAAAAATGGTTTCGTCATGTTTTCAACAGTTTCATTAATATTAAGTTAACAATTTTAGATACATTATTTGAAAATTTAACTTCATTTTTGAAATAATAATTTTAAAATTATATTATAGTTAAGTTTTGATAATTTTCCAAAAAGATTAATATTTTAATGAATAGTGAAAATAATGATTGTTTTTGAAAACTGCATTTCAGATTAAAGAATTTATGGATTTAAATTTTTTTTAGAAATATTTATAAGAACTATTACTTAAATTTAAATTATAAGTAATCTAATTTAGGTCATTTTAATAAATTATATTTTCAATTTTAATATAAAAACTTTTTATACTTAAGAAAAAATTTCCTTTAGAAAACAGGTTTTTCATCGCATCTCTGGGTTTAATTTCAAATTAAATTTTGTCAATTCTATGAATTGATTTTTGAAAAATGGATTCCATATTTCAAATCTATATAGTTACAATTATATAATAATTTTAAATAAATTTTCATTCATAATGAATAGTAAAAACATTAAAAAATAATTATCACGGTTAAGGTTAAAACAAGGTTACCGGGGGTCAAACTAATAAGATACGGGTTAAAATGACCTCAAAACTTGTCCAATTCCCATTTTATGTCCATATTTAAAGCTTATCACATCAATGATCAGATAATCATCCATTTTAAATCCATTTTCATGTGAAAAAAATTGGAAAATTATATTCTTTTCTAAATTTCTATGTGTATCCTCTCCCCCACTAATAAAAGGGAACCCCCAATCCTTTACTCTTAACACTTTAAAATACATTTTTTTTAGAAAATACCTACCAAATTACATTAATATATCCCTCATCATTACTTATAGTCACTTTATTTCTCATAAAACCAATCTAGGAATTCTTTAGGTATGAACCTAAAGAGGTTTTCCGGTGATGAGGTATATTTCTTAAACATACATTTTCATTTTATTTATTCCTTTAACTCCTTAAAATATCCATAAACTATGATAAAATAATAAAAATAGTTTATCCCATATATTTATATTTTATTATTATAATTTAATTCCCTATATCCTTCCCCTATTCCATAAAATGGAAAATGAAACCATCGATTATGTTTACAGAAACTACCACCCCACTTGCCGATGTAATTCGTTTTCCATCACCACCTCTCATGGCTAGATATAATGATGGATTTAATGTATATATATTATATTAATTTCATAATTACACTTATTTTAGTATAATATCATGTCTTAATTCTTACATTTTAATCCTTTATAAAATAATAATGTCACTTGTGTGTACTTGTGGACTACCGCCTCCACGAAGCGATGTGAAAATTTTCATTTTATTTTGACATGGCTGGTAATAAGAATATAATTAATTAATATATAAGATATATATGATATTATAATTACCCTTTAAATTTTAAATATTATTTACCTTCCTTTTTTCATCCATTAAAAAATTAAAACAGCATTCATGCATCCGTAGGGCCTACCATCTCAATGAAAGGTGTAACTCATTTTTCTTCCTTTAAATTTTAAAGAATATAATAAATAATTATATAATGAATACATAATATTTTTATATGATGGTTAAAATTATAGATATTATGAAACCATGATCTAATTATAAGGAGCAAAACTTCTAAACTAAAACCTACATGAAAAGCAAAGCAGTTATCACCCAGAATAGTGATTTTAACAAATAATTGTTAACAAACATGTGATAAAAAGTTATAAGAAAGTAATATATCATATAATATATATTATTATTGTCATGTGATAGATATATAATAAATGTATTTATTATATATTATTTTTTAATATGTATGAAGGAAATCAGGCTTGAGTTATGGGTTTATCCTCTCACTTTTACATATGTGAGACGTATTCCATATTCACCATTTAATTATTTTTTGTGGTGTATATGATGCATATTTTATATGTTATATCATGAATATATCTATTTACTGGTATTTTAAGTTTTATTTTAAGTTTTTTACTTCATGGGGATTGTGATTAAAAATATACCATTGTGTTAAGTGTTTATTCTATAATCTTATCATTATTTGGGATTATTTTGTTTAAGTATACACTAGGAGTATTATTTTATTTTTATATCATAAAAAAATTCTATTTTATTCTCATATATTTATTCTTAAAATATTTATGTAATGGTTCCATTTTCCTCTCTTTTTTACATAAATTTACTGAGAATTGTTTTTAATAAAATTTGTCATTATTTCCCTCATCAGTCAACAATCCATTTCTTTCAAAATCATGTTTTATAAAATTATTTAAAATAATTATTGTAATATTATCCTATAATTTTTTAAATTATTTTTTACACGTGATTTTATTTTAAAAAAATAAAATAAATATTCCTATAGTTTTCTTAATAAGGTATTATTCAACTTTTCTTACAAAAATGTGAAAGGAATATTTGTTTTAATGTACTTAGTATGGACATAACTTTCCCACCACCATGAATACTTATTTTTTAAAATAATCCTTTACAATTTTACAAGGTTATTTTTAAAGAAATTGTTTTCCTAATATTTTCGAAATTATTAGTTTTTAAAAGTAATTTTAAAAGTGAAAATGTTATTTTCCTTAATATTTTTTTTATGATATTTGTGTTGTATTTTCATTCATTAGTGAGAAAATACCCTTTATTTTATTTATGATCCACTAGGGATATATTATAATGATGCCGTATTTATTATTTCTCTAGATGGATTATGACCAGCTAGACTAGAGATGTACAATTTGGATACCATTCTCCATATTACTCTAGATGGTTTATGATTATGTTTATTCATTGGAAAAATTATTAATATTTTTATGATAGTTTTTCAATATGAATGTATAAGTTTATTATGTTTCTCCCCTTTTATATATGCAATTTATTAGACTTAGTAAGTGATGGGAAAAGCATTTAATATCACCTCGATGCATCGATAAGTCTCATGAGACAAACTAGCTTGGGTATTTGGTTAAGGCCTTGCCCATTTGGTTAAGGACTTACCCATTTATGTAAGGTTTCTTAACGATATTTTTTTGATGACTATAATTGTTAATTACATAATTATGATATTACTTATTAATTTCCATGTGATTATTCAATTAGTTAGAATAACCACGGATAAGTTTCAATCTCTTATGGTTATTTATATGGAATTATTTTGATCATAATTTATTCCTGCCATAGTATTATTCATGTGTAATTTATGATTAAATGGAATGTGTTTCATTTATTTACATTTCTGTATTGATTATTCCTTATTTTCTATATTATATTCTTCTATACACATACCATTATTAAGAATTTGAGAACACACCTTTATTATATTTTATTTCCCAAGGACATATGGAAGTTTATTATGATTGATATACAGGAATATGAAAAATGAAATAATAGTGTTCTCAAATAAAATTATATTTTTTATTTGATTTCTTCAAATGTAATGTGATTTTAAAGTATGTATCTATTTTCCAAGAGTAAAAAATTGTTAAGTTCTTTGGGACGTGATCACTTGTATCTAGAACCAATTTAATAAAGTAACCATTAACACTGGGCCACTAGGGTCGAGGTATTTATATTTGGTATCATAGAATTTTTAGTATAATCCTTTGGAACTAGATTTAATAAGATTTATAATAGATAACATAATCCTATACTGAATTTAAGGATTATTCTAAGTATAGTATAACATACTAAAGCTTTGGTAAAGTATATATTATATGGATTTCAATGAAAAACTTCATTATATGGATACTACAAGTGGATGTGGCTCAAGAACTTTTGTACTTAGTGGTAATAACTCCAAAAAGGGAGCATTGGTATTTGACAAGATCATCACCTAGTGAACAAAAATGGGCCTTTCTATACCCATATTTTAACACTCTTGGGGGATATACTTGGTCAAATTCACATTTTCTTTATAATCCATCATGAAGGATTTGAATATATTATTATCATGAATGACCTATGTTAAACCTATTTTTTATTAGATTTAAAATTATGTTCCATGATTTATACATACGATAAATTATTGTATCGTTTTCCACTATGATTATTGTTACTCACATTGTGCTTTCTAGTTTTAGTCAATGGATGGAACCTGAAAGAATCATGTTAAAATTTAATATGATAGAAAATTTTATTACTTTGTGGATACAAGTGGGATGAATACCAAATTAAAATTTATTTTAATTATTCTTAATTAGTTATTTCATTATATGATCAACAACTTATACATGATCAGCACCTAGTTCACAAAAAATGGGCCTTTCTGTAGACATATTTTGACACTCATGGGGGATATGCTTGAACTAATTCACATTTTTTTTATGATTCATCAAGATGGATTTCAATATATGATGATCATTAATGACCTAGGTTAATCCTACGTTTTCTTATATTGAAAATTAGGTTCAATGATTTATACATCCAATAAATGATTGTATCATTTTCTGATATGATTATTGTTAATCACACTATGCTTTCTGGTTTTAGTCAGTGGATGGAACCTGAAGGAATCATGTAAAAATTGAATATGATATGAAATGTCATGATTTTTTGAAACCAAATGTGATGATCACTAAATTAAAATTTATTTTAATTATTCCTAATCAGAGATTTCATTATATGATCAACAACTTATACCTTAATCAAATATCATACTCACTAAAGAAGATAATAATGGAGTCCACTAAGATATTGAGTGGTAGAGACCATATAAGAAAGAAGGCATAATTTCCTTCATGTCAACAATGTGGAAAGAGGCACCCAGTATAATGAACTGAAGGAATAGGAAAATATTTTATGTGTGGAAAAGAAGGGAAAAGGGTAATGAATTTACATTCAAAAGTTAGTAGTTAAATAAAGATAAATAAAATTATTCCAAGAGATCCATTTATATTTCATTATCTTAAATGTGGGGAACATGGGAATTATCCCGATCGATGCCCTATTTTACAGGATAACTCATTTATTATGATATAATTGTGTTATATCAATCATTGAAATAAAAGGGTTTGAGTATTTATGTATTTTGTTTCAAGAGTTATATCAATGTTATTTTAGTTATAAGAAACATGAAACATCTAAGGATTGTGTTAATTATTGGAAGCATATATTTATTCATATATGGTTAACTTATGATTTATGGATACCATCATGGTTTTATGAGTTTAAGATTAATCATAAATTAAATGTTTTAGACACTCATTTTTTATTTTTTAAGTTATGGAACTCCAAAATGATTAAGAGAATTTTAGAAGACATTTATGGTAATATAACCCTTGGGATTAGTAGGGGTTTTTGTGAAATATTTATTTAATGAAGATTTTATTCACATTTTATAGAAAAAAAATTAAATGTATTGATAACCCTTATGTTTAATATGATCATTGATATTAAGGTAATAACATTCAATTAAGGTTATCTGATTTTATGGAAAAAAATAATAAGTTTTAAAGAAACTTATAGTAAATAAAACGTTATATGATGAAAAATGTATGTTTTTTATTTTTTTGGGATTTTTATAGTCATTATATTAAAATAATATTTGAAAACGTACAAACCACATGTCAGGTGACAACCCGTTTCATTTAGTAAGGTTGTGAGGCTTGAACCCATAACCAAAGGGTGATATTGGTGCAACACCTACCACTGGGCTATATGATGTGCTAGTTTATAAGATACTTTTTTAATCTAATAGTTTTATGGATAAATATTAATTTGATCAAATATTTTTGAAATTTTATGATTTTGAGGTGATTTATGATATTTTAGGAGACATTTTATTCGATTAAGATACAAATATAAAAATTAGTTTTGAAATAAAGTATTATTTTGGAATATTTATATTGTGTTTAATTTTTTATATGTAATATTATGTCTTTTAAGGATAAAACATTTTGTAGTGGAATTTGTTTAACATTGGTTGTTATTGTTGAGGTTTGAGAAATTAACGTATTATATTGGATAACTTGTACCAGAAATGTTTTATTTAATAAATAGTAAGATATATTTAGAAGGACTTTTCAAACTTTTATGGATCTTATGATACAATAAAATTTTATTTTATTTCTTCATGTATGAAATATTCATCTTAGATATCAATTTCTTAGAGTAATAAATTAAGTGTAAATTGATCAAAGCGCAAAAAAAGGATAAAATAATTCTTATGAAATAAAAATACATCAAATATGTATAATTTTTGGTGTTCTATATCTTGATTTAAAAAATAATCCCTTAAATTTGGTAAAATCATCTTGAAATAAAAAAAAGGTACATTTACCTTCATTTACAATGATGTAATGGTCTTTGAACCCAAAATAGATTTATGGATTTGTAGTCATTGAATTTCTATGGATCATTAACATTCTTATGATCAATGATCCCTATCACTCTCTATAATTATTTTAACTTTTCTTCTATTTCCATATTCTAACTTCCTACTAATTGTTTTATACTTGGAAACCTAGTTATGTGTTATTCCGTATGAACTTTACACTTCCCTTTCTCAGTTATCATGATGATGTTTTATTAACTCATTATATGATGTGGATTCTCATCAAATGTATTTTTAAATATCAAACCCCAATTTTTTTAGCACAAGTTCATATTTTGAGGATGAAACTTATTTAGGTTGGGGAGAATGTAACACCCTAATATTTTAAAAAACAACATTGTGTTCGATATCATATACAACAATCAACACCAAGATTTAATGACCCACAAAATATATAATTCAAATATAATAATTATAACCTAGCCATTAAATTTAAGGGTATGAATAAGACTACCTAAATTATGAAAATTATATGGTTTATAGATGTATAAAATAATTTCATTGGATATCAATCGATTAGTAACGAAAATAAAAATAATTTGAAAGTAAATGAATTGATTTTCTGAAAAACTATGTTTATACACATAAAGTTTTTTTATCTAAATAAATTAATTTAAAAAATATTAGTGAATTATTTTAATTAAATTTATATTTTATATATTCAATTAAATTTTTTTCATTTATATAATATTTTTTAACTTATTGATAAGAATAAATCCAGTTTTATGCTTAAAACTATATTTTTCTAAAAACATTTTTGTCATGTTTTCCACAATTATTTTAAAATTAATTTTTTAAAACATTATAAAATTAATTTGAAAAAAATATATTCATTTTTTAAATCATAATTTAAAAATTATAATAGAGTGAGTTTTTTATAATTGTCTATAAAGATTAATTTTTCAATGAATAATGAAAAAAAATGATTTTTATTGAAAACTGCCTTTTCATTTAAAGCATTTAAAAAAATTAAATTTTATTTAAAATTGTTTTACAATTAAATTTATTTCAATTATATTTTAATTAATCCAATTTAGGTTCAATTATAATATAAATTTTTTAAAACTTATGAAAACTTTTCCTTTAAAAACTATTTTTTCAACATTAAACTGAATTCTCCAAATTCTATTAATTTAATTTATAAAAATATATTAAATATTTTTAATAAGTATAATTAATATTTTATATTATTTTTAACTTAGTTTTTTGTTATAATTAATAGTAAACATATGAGAAATTAATTATTGCAGTTACGGTTAAAATGTGTTTACAAGGGGTTAAAATAATAATATAAGGTTAAAATGTCATAAATACTTGTCTAATTCCAATTTTATGTACATATTTAGACCTTATATCATATCATGTTCTTTAATGATCCATTGTTTTGCCCTTTTGGAATGTTGTAATTGTGGGTAAAATTTATTCTTTTCAAATATTCCAAGTGTCTCATCTCCCCCATTTATAAAAAGGAACCCCCTATCCTCTTCTAATAACAATTCCAAAACCATTTGGTTCGGATAATACATTCCAAAATACTTTCCTTAAATCTCTCCCCATGAAATGGAGTCCTTTTTTGAGATAAAAACCAATGTATAAAACCTTTAGGTATAAACCTAAAGATATTGTCTGAAGAAGAGGTGTAGTTCTTAGCCATGCGTTTTCATTTTATTTCATTACTTAAATCATTAAAATACATATAAACAAAAAAAATAAACAAATACATATACCATATACTAATATGTTGTTATGTTAATTTTATGACCTATATCCACCTCCTCTTCCATAAAATGGGAAACCAAATTCTTGAGCATGTGTACGGTGGACTACCTCATCATGAGATGATGTAATTTTTTTTCCATCACAAAATATAATTAATAGATATAATGATGGATTTAATTTATATATATTTTATTTCTGTCATAATTTAAATTCTAGAATTATAATATCATATATAACTTCTTAACTTCCAATCATTTGTAAAACGATAACATCAATCATACGTAGATGTTGACTACTACCTCCACGAAGCGATGTGAAACAATTTTCATTTAATTTTGACATGGATCATAATAAGGATAGATTAAATTAATATATATGATATAATTATGATTATTTAAACATTAAATATTATTTAACTTTCCTTTTTTCCATCCGTAAAAAAGAAATCAAAACAGTGTTCATGCGTACATACGACCTACCATCTCCGTGAATGGTGTAACTCATTCTTCTAACATTAACCTTTATTGACTATTATAAATACTTATATAATTAATATATATTTTATTTATATAAATTTAAACATTATGTAGATGTTTTAATTATGATCAAATTATAAGGATTGAAACTAAAAAACCAAAACATACATGATAATCAAAGAAGTTATCACCCAGAATAGTGATTTTAACAAATACTTTTTAATAAACTGGCACTAATAAGTTATAATAAAATAATATATGGTTTAATATATATGATTATGGTTCAATAATAGAGGTATAATAAATATATTTATTATAAATTAGGATCAAACATGTATGAGGGAAATCAGACCTGCAGTATTTGTTTCTCGCTTCACTTTTACTTATGTGAGATGTATGCCATATTCACCGCTTAATTACGTTTTGTGGTTATATTTTACCCATTTGATTTTTTTCTATCATGAATCTATTTATATTCTTGGTATTTAATGTTTCATTTGAAGTTATTACTTTCTTCGGGCTTATGGTTCAAATGATACCAAAGTGGTAAGGTTTTATTTCACGTTCTCCTCATTATTTAGGATAGTTGTGTTCAAGTATCCTATGAGAGTATTGTTTGATATTTATATCTTAAACCCAATATATTTTATTCTCTTCTAACAATTCATGAAATGTTCAATAAATAGTACCATTTTCCTCTCTTTCTTACTAAAAATTATTGATAAACTATTTTTATGAAAATCAGACCATATTTCCCTCATCTGTCAAAAACTATTTTTCTTCAAAATCCATTTTTTATAAAAATGTTTTCAAGAATTTTTTTAATATTTTACATTGATTTTTTAAATTAATTTTAACCCCTGATTGAATTTTTAAAAAATAAAATTAAAAGGAATCTTCCAATTTCTTTATAAACAAGGCACTTTTCGACTTTTATTTCGAAATGTGAAAGGTATCTTAGTTTTAACATACTCAACTTGAATAGAATATTACCATCATCATGTCTACTAATTGATATAAAAATTAATTTAAAATTATATAGGGTTATTTTCAGAGAATTGTTTTCCTAATATTCTATAAATATTTTGTTTTTGTAAGTGATTTTAAAAGTGAAAATGGTATTTTCCTCAAGAATGTTTTATTGATTTTTATATGTTAATTAAATTTACCAGAAAGAACAACCATTTACTTTACTTATTCTAGACTGAAGATAAGTTGTAACTATACTAATTATATTATTTATATATATATTTTATGATCAGTTTGACTGGGTATGTTTTATTTTTATACCATTCTCTATATTACTCTGGATGGTTTATGATTATGTTTATTTATTGGGGATATTATTAACATTTCATATACTAGTTTCCAATATTAATGTTTAAATTATTTATGTTTCTCTCAATTTTTTTAAGGAATGAATTATATATAGTAAATGATAGTTGGTCCTGCGATATCCCCATAATGCATCATTATTTCTCATGAGACATACTAGATTGGGTATTTGGTTGAGTCCCTACCCATTTATGTAATATTTCATGTCATGAGGCCTTGATAGTGTGTTTATGATGTCTAATATTATTCGTTCCCTCGTTATAAGATTTGTTTTTAATGTACATATGATTATTATATTATTTAGAATAACTGTGGATAATTTTCAAGCTCTTGTGATAATTTATATAGAATTATTTTGATCATCATTTATTCCTTCCATAATATTCTTCATGTTCAAGTTATTGATTAAATGGAATGTGTTTTTATTACTTACCTAATATATTTTTACGTTTAATTAGATGTCACCCCATTATTATGTTTCCTTTCCCCAGTATTCTAGGAAGTGTATTATGATTGATATGTAGGGATATGAAAAAGGGAATAATGGTATTATCAAATAATATTATGTGTTTTATTTTATGTTTTCAAATGTAATGTGAGTTTCGAGTATGTATCTAGTTTTAAATGAATGTTAAACTATTAAGTACTTTATTATGAGATCACTTGTTTCTAGCACCAATTTAATAATGTAATAGTTGACTCTGGGTTACTAGGTTCAGTGTCTATAATTTTTTTAGTGTCTGAAGAATAAAAATTTGAATGTTTCAGAATTTGAATAATCTAAATAAAATAAACCTAATGATGTTAAATATTATCTTAAATTAATAAAACATTCCATTTAAAATTTTCTTCAAACTAATTCATGTTTTTATTCAATAAGGATGATCTATGTACACATCCATTTAATGTTTTGAGTGTTGTGTAAGTGAAAAGTGAGAAGAATATAAAATATGAGTTCATTTTTGTGAATCATCTCTAGATATTATATCTAGAATGATAATATGGTGAGGCAATGTTTTTATTAATTTAAAATAATCACTTTAATAGAATAATATACTTATTTATATTGAGGTTTTACGGTATTTTTTAATCTTCCAAGTCGAAATGATAAGAGATGTTGAGTGATTTTAACGGATAAATAAGATGACTTCAATCTGCTTTAGTGAGAAGAAGAAGATGGGTATTTCAGGAAATTAAAAAATATATTAATCTTGAATTATTTCCTATAGAATCAATCTGTTGAATTATTCATGATGCATTTTTTTCTAATTAATTGATAAAAAATAACATAAGTTATGGTGTAATATCAGAGTCATGTAGCTAACTTAAAATATAGAATACATAATATCATCATTCATGGTTTTGAGGTTAATTGAATTAGAAAATGAAAATTATTATATTTTGAATTTCTGTTGAGATAACTCTTTAGATTTATAAGCTTGAAAATGTATTTCTAAAATTATTTTTAATTCTATAGTTTCGAGTTTCCTAAATATATTTAGGATCAGATAAAGAGAGAGAGGTTGTGAAATCTATATTGAGCTAAGTATAAAAAAACAAAGAGGGAAAACGAGGTTGGAACCTAAAGTTTAAAATTTATCATCTATATATGTATGTGATTAAGATTTTAGTGTGTTTATATGAGTTTGATAATCAAGATGAAAATCTATATCAATTTTTTTAAAATAGTGATATGGACTCATTTGAATATTTTATGGGCTTGTAGAGGAAGATCGTATCTATTTTTACTGAAGCAATCAGAGCTCCTAATAAATATTTCACTTTTTGATTCTACGTATTTCTATTGAAGTGAAAAAAATCATAGTATAGTGTGACTCTAGATAGGTATAGTGATTCTATGTATATATATTTAGGTTCTTGTGGTATAATTACAAATGAAACACACACACACCACCCACCCACATAGCCAAATAGGCATATCATAACCCCCCCCCCCAAGGAATAATCTACCCAACAATCCCTTATTATTTATTTATATATATATATATCCCTATGGATCCATGACCCGTAGGGTCTTTTATTATTGGAATAATGATGATGCAGGACCAAAACAGGTATTTAATTCCAATTTTTGTCAAAAAAACATTGAAAATCTAACCAAGGACCAAAAACATTATGAATTTTAAATTGAAATGAGATTTAACATTAGCCAAAAAATGTATGTTCTTTACCGAAATTAGGACCCTATTTTGATCATCAAATATCATTTCCTCTTTGTTATCTTCTAGAAGCTCTTTATCCATTGTATTGTAGGCCCCACCCACCTAGCTCGCACAGAATAGGTTGAAACATCGTTCGATGGTTTTTCCCTCCTCTTCGATGTCATCCACAAGTCTTCGGGGTGCCTTTTGAGGGTTTTGTCCCATCGACCCAATGATTCAAGATGCAAATTCATATTCTACAAAACTGTTGATTGTAGAAAGCTACTGCATCTTCTTCCTGCTGGCTGGACATCAGTCACCTATTTCACCATGACTGTCGCGCTCCACCATAGCTCATCCACAAAAACCACGTCGCTAGTCCGTCTCCTGACAGCACACCGACTTCTATAATAGCCCCACTTCGCAAAGGGACATACCGTCTGTTGTCTCCCCTTTAGTCACCAAACTGACCATTATCCCTACTATCATGATGATGCCAGTCATCCAACATATACAGGTATAAGAATAAAAATATCCCACCCCATAAAGAAGACAAACCTAGTATGAACAACAATACAATTCTTATATTTGATTCTAATAATTATGAGAGTTTGAATAATAGAATGGTTCTATATATTTTATCCCATGTATTAGAGGTTATATATGATGTAATGTTTGGTTTTCCACCTATTGTGAAGGATCTATGAATGACCTTAAATTATAAAATGAATATATATGTTTATTTTCTAATTTATTTATAAAACATTTTACACAAAAGTGATGTGATTTCAATCATCCAACAAAATCTGGGACAATATGGAAAGAAATTATGAAGGAAATATGAAATTAAAAGAATCAAAATTATATATTTGGTGATAAAATTTGAAAACATCAAAATAAAATGTGAAAATAATATTGATGATTATTTTGTGACAGTCAATGAAATTATAAGCAATATACAAGGGTTTTGTAAATGTATTAAAGAATCTACCATTGTATAAAAAATTTATGAGAATCATTCTATATAGGTTGGAACCTAAGATCTATGTTTTGGAAGATATAGAATAACTCTTAATAGATGATTTTCATTATTCTCTTATAGCCTATAAGATAAAAAACTCCTATATTCCTGGATAAGGTTAAAGATGAAATGAATTTTAAGCCATAATAAATTTCAAAGTTAAAAAAAATTATTATGTGGATTCAAGTGAATATAAAAATTAATTGGATGATAGATACCATCAAATAATCACATTACCTATTTCAAATAAGTTCTATAATGTCAAGCACAATAACTAAGGCCGATTTCAACATAGATGATACAAATGTAATGAGATTTGGAATTTTCATATGAAGGGAAAAAAGTTTGAATATGAATTTGAGACATTAAAAAAATTAATAATATAAAATATGAAAAGAATCATTCAAAGTTATATGAATCAAGAAGATATTTTCTTGAAGTAAGATAATTTACCATATGAGTAAAGAGTAATAAGTTTATCATTTATCGAGTAGTGAATATGTTGATAAATCAAGAAGATCAATTCAAAATATACTAAAAATGATTAGATTTTTAGGTATCTAGATGATATACTTCCTTTGAATTAAGATTGATGAGATATGAATATTCGAAAAAATTATAGCTATTCAATGAAGATTCTCCTCAATTTCCATTAAATCCTATGTACTTAAAATTTTTTAATAATTTTTTGAATGTTTAATTTAGTTGATAAATGGATCAATATTGGTTTTTACTTGTGTAAAACATTTTAGAATTAATTTTGAAACTGTGAATATGGTCTCTAGAACCTTTTTGGAATTCAATTTTGTAAGGTCATTTATATTTATTTTTTTCTTATTTCTATCTTGATATATATAAATTCACATTTCCTATATTTAATTATATATTTTTATTGTGCATGGTGGGAAATTTTAAAGGTATTAAAGCCCTGGCCCAGGATCCATTGATCTTGTGCCCCATTCTAGTGTGCTATATGGCCTCAAGTGTGAATCCCCGTATGCGAGAGGCTTCCGAAGACTGATAAGGGATTTTCAGGTCTCCAATGGGTAATTATGACATTATTATTAGAGTAGTTTTATTTGAAGAAAGAAAGATTATTCATATCAGGCAAGGTAAATATCACATATAAGATAATCCAAGTGCCAAAATAACTATAGTATTGAATACAATGACAATTATAAATTTCATGCATTCCATAGTCAATACCCTATGGGTAGATCACATACAATGATAAAGCAATACAATAAGAACAAAACCAATACCCATTACCAAACAAATCTCAATCCTTACCTAGTCCTAATGTTCATACTCTATACAATCCATTCCAAACTGAATCAATCAATAACATCATACACCTTCCCTTACATGAACCTATAATAGATTTTCTTCTACTCAGGTACCCTAGTGCCATGGAAATCTGAGCAAGGTGCGTGTAAAAATCACCAAGAACCACCAATGAAATACCTAAAATAACTAGTAAATAGTACAGTTCATGTAGTATTACTATAAACAAGAAGGTATATAATCAACCAATTATTTATTTTAAAGTCAAGAAGACTACCAAACTAAATATAATATAGTAAAAAACTAGTGATTCATGAGCTTCGTGTGATACCCGACATCACTCTATGCCTTCTTCAGCCTAATTATGGTATCTATTCATAGTAAATATCATGGATATAATGGTTATAAGGTATACTACCTTGGTGAACCTAGTTTTAATAACCATATGGAAACCATGTGGCTTGGTCTGGAATTCCCTCCCAGCTAAAACCATAAGAAATCTTAGGGAGTCGTGAACCTTGGCATCTAACTATTCTAAAATACTTTCCTAAACTCAATGAACCATCCTTGACATTTAGAATTGTGAAATGATGGGAATCCTCATCTTTCAACAAAGTCATTCCACTCAAAGTAATCAATTAATATTCATGGATCTCTTCTCATGGCATTCACCTAGATACCTTGCAAGAATCCACGACACTAATCTATTTCATTAAATAAATATATACATTACTATAATAAAAGGGGAAGATTCCAAAATGAATTCATGATAATTAAACTAATATAAATAAAATATTTTTCTCAAGGAATTATATATCATTGTAATTCCATTAATCTCAGGGTTTTATCCCACTATGGAATTCATGTGAGTCCTCTAGTGTAATCCAAGGATCTCTCCTAGAATTCCACAAAATTATAATTCAACGTGGACTCCAAGGAATCCTCTTGAGGAATTATAACCCATTATCATATCAATATAACTTAATTAAAAAAATACTTTGGAAATCAATAATTTCAATTTGAAAAAAAAATCCTTAGAGAAAAAAACCCAAAGGTCCTCTTCATCGACCATTTATTCCAAACTACCAACCCCATTACCATCCATTACATACTTCCCATTACATTTCATATTTCAACCCAAATAATTTTATTAAAAATTAATTCCATATATCATCCACTAACTATGTTATTTTTGTTATTTTACTATTTAATAAACCATTACTCACCTATTTACCAGGTCATCACTTATCACATCAAGGTTACCATTTCATTCATTTAAATTTAAGGGGAAAATATATCACAAAATTTAATGGTTATGAAATTGAATTTCACAACCATTATTTCCTTCCAAAATTTTCCTCGTAGAACATTTTAAACACAATTAGGCATTTATTGAAATTTGACTACTTTATGGATAATTCCAACAATAAGAATTTATCATGGAATTATTTATTCTTAACATTTAAGGAATGTTAAAAGTAATATTTCACTATTATAAACTCAATATAAAAAATTTAAATCAAACTATAAAAATTCATGGTGGATATATGGGTTGACTACACTATGCATACACCTCGAAATGAGCTGAGAATATGGGTTAAATTCAAGGGACCACCTACCTTAGCCTCATTGGAGTCTACTCATCCAATACTATATTTTGGTTCAACCTAGAATGGAATAAATAAAATAAGTTCATGAACTCCCTAAAAATAGAAAACAAAATACTAAAATAGAGATAAAATTTGTAATAATAAACAAACAAATATTAGAAGGAATATTATTCATAGACTTACCTCTAGCTCCAATGCACATGTTTAAGTGCCTGAAATAAACATGGAATAAATAATATATCCCATGGGAAGGGGTGATGAGAGGGAGGATTCAGCACAAGGGGTTATAGAGATAAAATGGAGGGAAAATGGGTTTAAGGATGTAGGGTTCATAAGGTATTTTTTGAAAATTTTAACTATTTAAAGGGACATGTTGTTTGGCCAAATGGTTTTCCAAACTGTGTTCTAAATGTATGGACAACATTTTCCCAAGACACCACACCTCTAACAGTTTACTTATAGTAATAAAACTATTGGAAATACCATGCATCAACCATGCCAAAAGGCACTTTCAAATTATATTAGTGATTTAAAAATTAATCGCATGATTTATCATATTGTGTGAAAGTTGTGTGATATAAACTAGCCCCACCAGATGTACCATGAATTTTCTCACTAAATCGGATGGTTTGGGAGAAACTTGTCTACCACTCGTTCAAACCAAACCAAATGCATTTAAAATGTACTACATGTAGGGGATTCTAGGTTTCTTTTAAGGGTAACCACATGGTTTTCTATAAGCCATTCACCCAGGTCAAAGTTCTCTAAAACCTATTAATTTTTACCCGATGCTCACAAGACTTACTTGAGCACCGAAGGCACCCATCATGCCTCAAACTATATCAAAACAAATCTCATTAAGATATTCTAACTCCAAATTCCTTGATAAAAACATCATTTTAAAAACATCCCATCCACTAACCTCAAAAATATTATTCCTCCAAAATTTTAAAATGCCTATATAGATAGGGGTATTATAAACTCTCCACCATAACAAATATTATCCCTAAAAATTAATGGTGCTCATCTAACCAAACAACCCATATTATCCCTAGTATAAAATCCCATTTAGATGATCATTATCTATTCCTAAATTCCTAATGTGCTATTAAAGTTCTTCTCCAGAAATCTAATTGGTATACTTAAAAACATGATCTTAAAATATCAATCAAGTTCAAAACATAGAGATGACACTTATATGAGACCATATATCCTAATACATGAATGTCTCATCATACAGTCAATCAACCATTCCAATTATACTCACCACTAAAGGAAATAGTTAAAATATTCATTTATGATCCATGATGCCTCCCACTAATATAATTTCTTACCAACCACCATTCCTGTGTTTTTAATGAAACACATGGTATCACTTCCAAAGAACCACACCTGAACATACATGATAACACCAATCCAACACTAATATTCAATTTCCAAAAATCATAACTCCATGAGCATGCCTCTAACTTCTAATAAAAACATAAAAGCACCAGATTTTTCCAAAAATCCCCACCCAACTAAAGAAATTCACATCATACCCAAATGAAATACTTGATGTGGGTATCATTCCACTGCATCCAAACAAACACAAGAACTTCATTCAGACCATATCTAGCCTACCTATTTTAATAACACCCTAGCTCCATCATGGATGCATTTTTAGGACACCAAAACATGATTCCTTGATCACCGAATGTGTCCCATGATCGTTCCAACACACATTGAGGTCTAAACTGGACCCTGATATGATTTTATAGCCAAAACAATGACCACTCACACTATTAGTTGTCCTCCCACCTAAGTTATAATGTTACACAACACTGAACCATGATCGGATCATACCATTACATCCCAACCAAAAAAAACCACTCATAATCTCACAAGAATCATCCATTCCTATATAAATCCAAATTATATC
This sequence comes from Viscum album, assembly GCA_963277665.1. Classification (NCBI taxonomy): domain Eukaryota; kingdom Viridiplantae; phylum Streptophyta; class Magnoliopsida; order Santalales; family Viscaceae; genus Viscum; species Viscum album. The sequence goes on from OY728158.1 coordinate 1,672,135,335, forward strand.
GAAACCATAAGCACACTACCATTCATCACCACCATGACTATCCAAAAATTGGTCTCATGCACCAAAAACATTTCAATCATGAGGGATATATAACCACAACTAACATTATGCTAACTATAATGGAAGTTTCCTTATTTTTATCCACTAGGTCAAATCCCCATGTTTATATACAAAAAAATAGATTTTATTCTCATTAATTTATCAGTGGAAAATCATCATTGACACCCACTTAACATTATCTAAAGTAGAGGTCTCAAACTCCAACTACTTATGGTGGGATCCCCACCATAGAACATCACTCTGTCAACCTCTAGGGTGAAACCTAAATATAATCTACCTCTAATTAACATCCAATACTTCTTTAAGCACCGTTAATCCACTAGAGTGCCAATACTATCAATAGGGTTCATTCTTTGATTACCATGAAACTATATTTCAATCTATCTTCAAATTTTTTTCCTTTACAGTGGGATCACAACAAAACCCACCAAAATATATGGGTAACCCAACCCAAAATAGTCTTCCAAATGCCAATCAGTTCACCCCAAATGGAACCTAACCATCAAAACCCACTAGGGTACTATGACCCTCTTCCAAGCAGTCGTGAACCAAATTCCATTAGGGAACTATGTACATCTCCAAAATCAAGTGTCTCCAGGATCCAAATGATCACTAGATGAACCAAAAATGCCCCTTACACTAATCTAGGTTCAACAAGATTTTCTCCATTGTCATAAAATAGGTTCTCAAACCCACACCTCCTAAACTTATTAAAGTCTATGGGCCGCATGCTCCACTATGACCATTTCATAGAACCTTTTTCACCATAATGTGGGTTAATAACCCCCAATCCCAATATCACATGCCCAAATTAGTATAAAATAATATTATTATCCTATAATTTATGTAACTAAAGGAATTATATATGTCCTACTAGAACATTCCAAACACGATCAGTGTGTTATGGCTATGTCCACAACCACCTGTCATCTCGGGTTCCATTTCTAGAACCCAAGACATTTACCTATGTGGACACCACATACAAAAAGAACATCCACAACTAATGGTTTAATTAATATAAATTATATTTCAATTTGAAATAGGCATAGACACGAGGAACAAGCACTGCGGGTGCTCAACCACAACTACATCAAAACTAGGAAGCACCAAACATGCCCTGATAACATAAGTTAATGAACCTACCCATGCCTTACATCTTTAAAGGCATACCATAATATTTAGTAAACACCTCTCAAGTTTTACCCTCACATATCACATAGCACCGACTCACTAATCATTGGTCACTCTCGAGGGTCACCATGTCCTTCTTCTTATCCCCCATGAAAAAACTCACAAGGGATAACACACATGGGGTATAATGCATCCCTATGTTATGGTCACACAACATCTAGTATTTCCAATATCTAATTCAGGGTCCTCAAAAATAGGTATGAACCTAATATTTCCAACCCACTGTCAGATTAGATAAAATCCTTATGGATCATAAGTATTAACACTACTCATCATAGTTTATCAGAATACTAAAAGATCGTATTTCAAGTTGAAAATGAAATAGGTTTAGCATTAACTATTCAATACACCACGTATAAAGAATGGTTTGACTCTCTATATCTTTTTTTATATCCCAATATACCTTTTACTGTGGTCAACAATAAAAATAGTTAAGGTATATATTATGAGAACCTAAAAACTTAATAACTCATAATATCCCCCACTACACACACACCGAGTCAATCCAATGACATAAGGCCTCTAAGTCAACTCATTCACTCAAGGTTCATTACTTTATAAATTTAAATTAATAAATCCAAATCATTTCACAAGGTTTACATTCTGGTTGATTAGATAGAATTAAATACAAACATAAAGAGATAAAATGCCTCTTAAGTTACTTACTATCATTTTATTTAACATATCCATTATTTTCAATAGAACTCATATTTACTTTTTTATAAAACAACACATTTTAAAACTTCTGGATTTAGCAAGATTTGCATATTCCTAAGGCTATATTAAATAAGTTGTCCTTCATAATCTATTTAGGAAAATTCCATAGGGGTTTCTTATTGGAACTCTTTTTAACCAATATCACCATTTAACAATCCATTTACATGTTTTAAAAAAATACTCTTTCATTCTATCAAGGATCAAACAATATTTAAAATTTATAAGGATTCATTAAATAACGTGTCTTTAAAATAAATGAGTGGAAATACCTTATAGGTTTCTTATTGAAAATTTATTAAATCAAGACCATCATTAATAAATTTATATATTCCTATATATCAATAGATCATTCCATGAATTGGTCAAGTAAGACTCCACTATAACCATATATGGAAAACAACATATACGACATTGTTTCCATTATAAATGACCAACCCTATATTTACTAGTAAACTATAGACTATATGTAGACATAAATAAAATAGATATAATCACTGGTAAATATAAATCATAATCAGTACATGTATCAACCAAGAAAAATAGACTTGTTAGTCAATCACATGCAAGGAACATATCAATCACAGATGACATGCGAATGATACACAAATACATTATGCCTAGCATGATGCATAAACTCATATACACTCTCTTTCATTTTCATTCCAAGAGTAACAATCCCATAAACCCATAACATCAAAAATCAAGTTCCTTAATTAAGGTGAAAATCAAGTCAGCTATAATAGTGAATCCCAAGAACAACAAGTCTCGTCCTTAGAAAAAATCACTGCTAAAAATCGCATTAAATACAACACTACTGTTTTTAGCACTAGAAAATAGAATTCATTAAGGGTTCCTTTATCAGTGATAAAAATGTGATAATAAAGGGGGTACATTATCAGTGATAAAACAATAGCATTGATATAGGTGGGTAATTATCAATGCTTTTGTTTTATCCCTGATAATGTCCCCCCTTTATTAGTGTTTTTTGCTAGCACATATAAAGAGAATATTTCATTAATAAATTATATATCACTAAAATTAACGTAATAATTTATAAATATATTTATATCTATATAAATATAGTATATTTTATTAAATATGATTAATATAATACCAAATACACATTTACACCTAATATATTCGATATTTAGTGAAACTAAATTATAAAATAATTAAGAAAATAATATTAATTAATAATTTACTAATTTTTTCAGGTAATAGTCATTTAATAAAAAATGGATAACATAAACAACTAAATAAATAAATTAATAGTCTAATAGAAGTGGAAAAGATGACCTCAACTTCAAATATCCATAACTTTTAATCTACATATCTATTTTCACTCTACCATATATCAAATCATAGCCAGTGAAGAGATCAAAATTTTGTTGATTGGGGACACCCCCATCACAATGTTTTTGAGATAAAAAATGATCATAAGGCTTAAGAAATGTGTTTTTAGTTGGGATATCCAAAGTTTTTCATTTTTGATGATATTAGAACTTATTTTAAGAGGGTCTTTTTTCATTTTTCAGTGAAGAATTAATTTATTCTCAAGGAATATATTCATATAGATTTTATGTTTTTGAAATTTTATCATTTTTAATATTTTATTTTTATTTACAATTAAATATATGCATATTTTCATATATTTACATAAAATAAATAAATTTTATAAATACATATTTATGCATATTTATGTAAAAATATATTTTTAAATATATAACCATGCATAAATAAATATTTATTATTCATTTTATTTAAAATTAAACATTATCTTGTTTATATACCTTTTCAAAATGCATAAATATATAAAAGAGGAAGGCTCGCTTATGATAGGGTGGTCTGTCCTCTCAACACATTATGTGTACCTGATCCTGAGCAGCATAAGCTTGTTTTTGTTGGACTTTTGTTTTGGTATGCTCTTCCTTGTACTCTCTTTTTACTATTTTTATTTAAATAAAAGGTTTATTGCCTTTCAAAATAATATATATATATATATATAACCTTGTTTAATTAAATAAAAAAATATATTTATGTGTATATTCTAATATATTTAAAATAACATATATATAAATATTTGTGTGTGAGAGAGAGAAATAAAAATGTGTGTGTGTAAATATGTGTGTATGTGTGTGTATCAATATTATGTATATACATCATATATAAATGTATTTTTTATAGATATATCATTATCATTAAATATATTATATACATTTTTTATAGTATATTTTTTAAATACATTATAAAAAATAATATATAAATATACAATTATATCTAAATATACATAAATATATATGTGAATATATAGACATATAAATATATATGTAGTGTATAAAATTTATATGTAAATATACAATATATAGACATATTTTAAAATTTTATTTATAAATAACTAATGAAATCATTCGAAATTATTTATTATCCATTTTTTTAAAAAAATATCTAATAATTTTTTATACATTATAAATATATATATATACACATATACAAATATATATATATATATAATGTTTATATATACACATTTATTTGTATTAATAAACGAATATATATATTTATATTTATATTCTAATATATATGAATGACTAATAATATAGAGTATATTAAAATAAATAAAAGTGTGTATATATATATATATATATTATACACACAGAAAAACACACGAACATATGTTTTATAAGTGAAATTAAAATTATTTATAAAAATATATGAAAAAATCTTGTAAATATATATAAATAAATAGAAATATCATAAAATATAGAACAAAACAATCTTGGAGAATGGGTAAGGGGCTTTGAAGCACAGAAGAGTAGTCAGGGGATCAAGTCTAGGTGAGCATGGGTGGGTGAGATTGAAGGGGAAGGTCTATGAGTGTTATTAAATGGTTTTCCTGGCACTGAGAAAGGGGGTTGTGGGTGTGTGAGTGTGGTTGCAGGGCGGTGGGGGTGATTTACAATTCTGAGAAAGGGGGTTGAAATCACTAATAAAGTGTTTTTCATGAAAAGAAAATAGTATTTTTTTCAAATTTTATCAGTGCTAGAAAAAAGAACTAATAAACAAACCATTTATTAGTGTTTTTTATCACTAATAAAGGTATCATTTATTAGTGATCAAAAATTATGATAAAGGTAAATTTTATCTTCTCTTTTTTCTAGTGTTGATAAAGCCCAACCTTTAACATCTCTTATATTATCAGTGCCTTTTAGTGCTGATAAAGTTGATTTTATCACTTTTAATAGCACAACTTTTTTGTAGTGTTGGTATTTCCCCCATGCATGGGTTTATCACTCTCATTAATGAGCTCATAAACAAGTTACAACACAACATAATCCTAGTATTCTATCTACCATGCCCAAATTTTATGAAAAAAGAAAAACATTCTCTAATACAACTTTGTAATGCCCTAACTTGTGATCCACTAAACTAGTACTCTAGGCCAGTGTGACACATAGACTCAAGTGTTCCTTCCCATATGCTAGAGGCAGCCAACTAGTATTTTGGTCCTATGATGTTTTCATGGGGAGATTATTCCCTTTTTATTAGAGTTTTTATATCAACAAAAATAATGACAACATCTATCAAGCTAGATAAACATTATAGATAAGGCAGTGAAAGTTCCAGAATAACTATAGTATAAAATGAAACCACATTGAGTAATGCCATACATTATATAGTTGATCCCCCTTGGGATGTTCAAATAAAAAGATAATTTTATAAAATAAAATAAAAATCATCCAAATACTAGTCCCGAGCCATTCTTAGTCACAACATCCATATTCCGCATAAGGCATGACAAACCAAAGAAATCAACTACAATGATTACATTTCCTTACCTAAAAATGCATCAGATAGTCTTCTACTCAGGTTCCCAAGTTACATGGTGGCTTGAAAAAGGTGTAAGTAAACTCGTTAGGCCACCACTGATAACATCCCTTAAATAACCAATTGATAATCAAACCCATACAAGATTTATATAAATAATCATTTTTATAGTTTACCAATTTATCATTTTAACAGCCAAAAAAATTAATAAACTAAATAAATGGAAGTACCCAAGATTTGGGGTGACACCTGACATCGGTCTATACCTAATTTGTACCAAGTTGGTGAGTCTGTGATCATAGTAAACAATATGGGTTTAATGGTTCAAAGGAATATTATTAAGGTAATCCAAGTCATTAAAACTCAATGGAATGAAAATGGATCAACTGGGAATTCCTATCAAAAATGGCCATATGGAATATAAGGGAGGGGTGACCCTTGGAATTACACAAATCTAAATTACTATAATGAATATAAGTAACCATCCATGAAATTCAGAAGCATGGCCTGATGGGATTATCTGACTTTCACCCAAGGCATTCCACTCAAATAAATCAAGTCGAATATGGGGAGATCATCCTACTATATTTTCCAATGTAAATTTCAAGAACCCATGATATTAATATTTGAATTAAAAAAAATATATACATTAAAAAAATAAAAGAGAGAGATTCTCCAAGTCATCCATGATAATTAACCTAAGAGTAATCAAATAGATTACTCAAGTAATTCCATAGCATTAGGCCTCTATGAATACTAGGGTTTCATCACTCAATGGAATTCAGGAAATTCTCTTGGTGGAATCCATAGACCATTCGTAGTATTCCACACAATTCTAAGTCCACACTAACTCCAAGGAATCCTCTCAAGTCATTCAAACCCATAATTATATGAATATATATCAATTAATAAACTTTATTTTCTAAGCAATAATTTCAATTTGAAACAAATATACCTTCAAGAGAAAACCCCTATAGTCCTATTCATGGAGAATTTATACCAAACTACTAACCCCATTACAAATCATTCCATAACTCCCATTCCATTCCATATTTTATAAAAAACGATTACGATATATCAGCCACATACCAAGTTATGTTTTTGCTTTTACAATTTCATATAACATTACCCCACTATTTATTAGGTCATAACATATTATTTCATGGTTACCATTTCATTGGGTTCACATCAAGGGTAAAAATTTCAAAATGATTAATGGTTGTGTAATTCACTTTCATAGCCAATGTTTCCAACCAAAAAATCCATAGTAAGCTATTTAAAACACAATTATTCATTTAATGATATTTATCCACTTTAAGGATAATTCCTACATTCATAATTCCTCTTGGAATTTCCCATTAATAATATTTGAGGCATGTTAAATAGAAAATGTAACTATGAAAAACTCAATCTCAACCATTTAAATTAAAATAAAAAAAATTATGATGGAGATGTCGTGACTACACTATGCACACACTCAGATATGAGGTATGATTATAGGTTAAAATAAAGGGTACGCATACCTTATCCTCATAGGATTCTACTCATCCAATACAACTTTCTAATTCAACCTATAATGGAAGAAATTAAAGAATCAAAAAAACTCACTGAAAAGATGGAATATAACACTAAACTAGTACGTAATTTATTCAAAATAAAACAATGAAAGATTAGATGGAAGATAATGAAAAAAATTACCTATAACTCTAAATCACATGAAACAGTTCCTAAAATAGAAAATGAATGAAGAATATCTCATATTATAAGGGGAGAGCATAGGGAGGGTGAAGAGTAAGGTGTTCTAACTAAGAAAGGGAGGGAAATCAGGTTTAAGGGTTTACTGATCATAAAGGAATATTTATAAATTTTTACTTTTTAAAGGGATGAATGGTTTACCAGACCATGCCCCAACCATGTTTCCAGCACTATCCCAAGATACCCCACCTTGAACTATTTAATTTACGGCACCACACATTTGTAAAAACTATGAACCAACAATGCCAAAAGGCACTAAAATTTTACAAAGGTGATTCTCATGCTTTTCACATGGTTTTCCTTACCGTTTTCAAGTCGTACACTATAACCCAGACCCACCAGAGGCCCCACATGGTTTCTCACTGACAATAATAGTATGGGAGTAACCCATGTGCAACTCATTTATTCCAAACCATGTTTGTTCAAAATAAATTGAACTTAACGGTTTCTTGGTGCCATATATTTTTAACCTCATGGATTTATCTAAACTGTGAAACCAAAACCGTTCACCCTAGACAATGTTTTCCAAAACATCCATTATTTTAAATAAATCTCATGAGAATTACAGAACCACCCAAGGAACCTCTTGAACCTCAAAATAATTCTAAAAACATCTCACTCAGTTGTTCCAACTCTCAGGTTCTCAATAAAATCCATGGTTTTAAAAACAACCCATCCACTAATGTCAAAATAAAAATTCATCCTCAAATTTCAATTGCCCTTATAGATAAGGGAATTTTAAAGGAAACTATTTCATGAACTTATGAACATAAACCTTTGACTATTCCATTCCATTCCCCTATGACCATGAAAAAAACGTGTGCCTATGAGTAGTGTTATTATGAACTATTTTCATGGACATTGTATATGTGAAGCTTGTGACTGCAAGAAGTGAGTTGTGAGATTGAGAAGGAAAATCCCCACAATCATTCCACGACACTAATTTTGTACCCATCTACACACCTCTTTATTCGCTTCTTTCCCCTAATACCATGATAAATCCCTTTGAATGTGTATTGTTTTTTCACTGTGATTGTACCCTCGTTGCTACAAAACATTGTGACAACATTCGATGAATAAAATAACACTAAGGAATCTATCCAACAACAAACAATCCAATCCATTTTATCCCAATTTATCTATTCAAGGATAATGAACGTAAACTGATGGATAAATAATATTAATAGTGAAGAGATTGGATTTCAGTTGAAAATGGTGGTCAAATTTACTGGTGAGGATCCATGGATGAACGAAGGTCAATAAAAGACGAACTTGGATGAAACAACCAAGGAAGAACTTGAGGAACTAAAACTGATCTTGGAGAATTATGTCCTAAGTCTTAACTACATATGAATGTCTACCAAGTGATTAATATGAGATAATAAATGTTTATTCTGGTGAGACTACAAACATGTGATGAAAATAAGCTGGAATACAAAATTGATAAGGTAGGAATGTCAAACTAGTGATGGAAGAACATTATTATATTTAAAAGAATTGGTTGAGATTTAGAACTATTTCTGGACGAGTTTAATGAATTATTATAGAACCAAAACTAATTTCATATATTGGACAATAAACCATCGAGAAGACCAAAGGATAAAAGGTGATGTGGCCTCATCTCCATCTCAATTCACTAGCTAAGATTTGTTAAGCTATCACATAGAATGTGTTCAAAGAATCACCCCCAATGAGTTCATACCAACCTTAAAGATCTCTAAGCCCATGTATGTTCATCATGTCTTCATTTAGTAGCCACATATTAATCCATCTTTCACCTTCATTTATATTCACAAAATCCATTGAAGATCCAAAGCTAGGTCTACATCGCCATTACAATTTTTTATTCCAACCATAGAACTATAGTTCACAATACTTACGAGCCCACTCCATTAAATACTAGAAAATATAGAGTAAAAAACATCTAAATAAATAAATAAGTTTTTGATCCCAAGACCAAGGAATCCTCTCTCATTCAATTGAAGTTCTAGTTCACACATGCATCACTCAAACACTTCCCCATCTGACCACACTAAATAGAGTATGAATTTCCACTACACTACAATGAAATATATCAAATCATCATAGGAATATTCTTGAAGACATCAAGATCCTGATTATAGGATGAATGTATGATATGGTAGGAGTCACAATGGTACTCTAAATTGGATCCATCTCCACCATTGGCTATGACAAGTGGAACAAATATGAGAAAAAAAGATCTCAGAGCTCATTTCAATGAATGTGTGGAGGATGGATATATGGTGATGCTTATAAATATTTTCCCCTCTCACCCATTATGAAGGATTCATAACTTAGAACTTTTCCTTGTTTTGAATAGCTTAATATTTTCTGTAATTTTCTACATTCTAATTCATGTTTTTTATTCATTCTTTAAATTGTGTTTTTATCTTCTCTGAAAATTTATTCATGTTTCAAAACCTAGTGATATAAATGTGATCACAAACTACATGTACATAGAGATTGAACCCCAAGTGGGTTTCTAAGGGGAAGTGCATTAGTGTGCTTTAATTTTTTTGTCTCTATTTCACACTCTATTTTATCATATTTTGGTGTAATTGTTAATATGGTATGTAGAGGATGAGATATTCACTCAATATTCCGTTAACACTATATCGATCCTTTAATTTTTTCACTTCAATGCCTCCATGTACTTAAATAAAACTTCATACACATGGATTCATGGGGTTTTAATGAACTAATGGTATGTGATTGTTGACACATGAGTGAGTATGTAAATTCACTCAATTAAGGAGGGTATTTCCCATTCACATAGGAGAATTATTGAATTTTTAGTCTGATCAAGTATTCTTGAGTAGAATTAGTGATACCTAATAAAAATAATAGTGGATGGTGTATGGATGGATGGTATTGTTTTTATAAATTCAGTTAATAGATTTAGAATAAATTTAAATGATGATCCAACACACTAGAATTCATCATAGGACATCCAACATTTCTTCCTTACCCCATTTAAGTGTTTGTTTTCTACATTTATTTCTGATTCATAAACCAAAAAACAAACAAACAATGCATTAAAATTATGGATGCTTCCAAAAAGTAAAAAACAAAACAAAATTATAACAGTGATTAATATAGTGAATCTCCAAAAAATTAAATCCTTGAGATATGGTTCTATTCGTCTACTAGGATATATTAGGGGTAATAAAAAACTGTTTAATGGGGGCCTATGAAAATCCTTGCATCAACCTAGCATCATTTCGAGGGAATTAGGATGGAAACTCACTTTTCTTAATAAAATTTTTATTAATTTTCTTATTCCAAAATTAAAAATCAAAAAAATGTATCCCTTATAAAAAATGATTATTGAACTCACATCCCTAACTAAAAAAGTTGAATAGTAATGTTATAGGTGAACATATTACAAATGAATCACCTTAGATGATGTGATAAACTTATTTGAGAAAATATTATTCTATTTTCATAAATTAAATATTGAAGGGGGGTACCAGTGGATTATTATCTAAAAAATAACCTCCAACATATTAGGAATACATCTTAGAGGTGGAATTACTGAAAGATAGTGCTCTCCCACACAATTCTAAGATGATGCCCAAGGAAATTTAGGTGAAACACAAGCTACAAACTAAAACAATTGAGGGGGATGATCGAAATATTGAATATTTTTCATTTTATTATTCCCAAATTCAATTTAAATCTATCCCCCTTGTTTTAATTATAAAAATTCATAACTATTAGAGTGTGTTTTTGTGGGAGATAAATATTCATTGGAGTATTTCTATTGTAATCTTGTGTAAGATGAACTCTCTCATGGGCTTCTAGGTCTTAATATTACAATATCAGTTGTTTTACTACAATCAATGGTTATATAATATTAAGAGGTAATGGAATAGATTAAATAGGAAATTGAGGTAGTCACCTTACATGAAAAACTAGAGATGGAAACATAAATAAAGGATTCCCATTTTTAAAGGGATGAGGATCTAGATGAAGAGTATTTTTTAGATATACTTCAATCTACATTAGAGGAGTTTAAAGAATAATACACTAATTTGGCTGCGGTAGAATATGATGCCCCATTAATTTTCCTTTTATCCCCACATTTCACGCTTTTTTACACTACTAAGGGGCTAGAAAAAAAAGTATGATGTCATAGGGGACATCCAAGAAAATAAAAAAGTTGAGAAGATCTATGAGAAAATAATAATGTAGTGGTTCCTTCTACATAAGATCTATCCACCAATAGATTAGGTATAATCCTAATTTTATTTGTTTGTAGATGTAATAAACTGCAACACCTCTTAGTATATTTATCCAAGAATTATACTCCCATTTTCTCTAAATTTTTATTTATTTTATGTTCTATGTTTTAATTCTAAGTAAAATACTTAGTTACCAATTTTTTCATATAGGATGAATTCTGGATAGTAGATTCAACACTTGAATGAAGACCATTGGATTCTAAATAATATGGGGAATCACTTATTCCCAATGTCATCTACATGCAATGGAATACCATCAACCAAGTTTTCTATTTACCTTCCACCTTAGTATTTGGTTTCCTATCTTAAAATATACTTGTAAAATTCATGATAATTATTGAAGTAACATTGAGTAAATATCTAAAATTAAGTGCAAGGATGGGAAATCTACTGGTTGTATTGTTTTCTCCATTTTCTTTTATCCTATTTTCTATTTTTAGTATATTTTTATTTAAAAAGTAAACATTAAAAATTCCTCTCTATAATAAGATTTAATATAGTATATTTATTTTTTTTTAACATTATTTGAGATGAATGAAAAACTTTATAAACTTTTTAAATCCATGTTATTCTTTAGGAGAATGATCATATTATTAAATCCTTAAATATGAAACAATTTTTTAAGTGTGTGTGTTCTCTTGGGTTATTATTTTCATGTGTCTGCATAAATTTTAGTTTGAAATTGAAATCCAACAACCATTTGGGATAGATTGGATTATAATTTTCATCCTGAGTGGTATCTAAGACACTCTAAAATCACCTTTCTGATACCCTCACTTCTTAAGAGAATATTGGGATTTGATTATGAACTAGAACTACTGTTTATTTTATCCTTAATATTGACAACCCATGAGGTACTTTCAATATGATTAATGCATTTGATTCACAAGCCCCTCATTTTTTCTTGAGAACAATAAGTAAAATTGATACTAGTTAATCCCTTATATAACCATGTGTGGACTTATATATAACACCCTAAACATTTTATTGTATGTTGCTCTTAAATACTTTCTATTCATTAGATAGTCTATATTTCATGAAGCACTAAGTATTTTGTGAAACAAAACATTATAGGAGAAAGTTATATGCTATCCATTAAACATAAATTTTCCACTTCTATGTTTTGAATTTTGAAAAACATTCATCTAGAGTTGTGACCCGTAATTCATTTGGAGTATGATATAACCAACTTGATTTTTCGATGAATAGTAACATACCCTTATGAATAGTAATATGAATAGTAATATGACCCTTATAAATAGTAAATAATGATAATATTTTATTTTCTTAAGGTGATAAGATAATGAGAAGTTAAATAATTTATCAATGTAATACAAAACTAATTATACCTTTAAATTGTTATTTACCGAATTAAATTTGAGTTTAATTAAAAATTAAATTAAAAATACTTAGAAAATTATTTTCGAAAAATGGAGTTCATTTTTTAATTCTACACATGGAAAAATGGTTAGGGTGAATTTTTGGGATTTTTCTAAAATACATGAATTTTTGTGAATAGTAAAAATACATGTTTGAGTTTTCAGTAGTTTAATGACATCATAATGATATAATTATAAATATAAATTGCTGATAGAATTTTTTATAGTATCATATGACATGAGGTGTCCCAAGTGGCTTAAACCATGGGAAAATACCATGGGAAATCCCATGGTTTTGTTAAAACCACTAACAAGGTGTCCCTTTTAATTAATAAAAAACTTTCTCTTAATTACTATAAATACCCACTCACCCCCTTTCATTTTCTTTCATTGAAAACTCAATATCTTCAAATATATGGTTTTATTACCTCCCTATGAGTCCTTCCAAGGTGTCCTTAACCCCCCATGGTCCCATCCTTCAAGATCAAGGAGTTACTCTACAAGGTACGAGAATCTTCCATTCTCTTCTTTTAGTCAACAATTCATTTATGTTATCTATTTGATTTTCTATTCTCATATGTTGGGTTTTGGTTTTATGTGTTCTTATTACTGTACTTTTTTATTTCAATATTATGAGATACCCTATTTTCTCTCATCATTTCATTTTATGAAATTTTAAGCGACGTCGTTATGCTGTCGAATTTTCATAAGGGATCTCTCAACATTTCTTTTATTTTCAAGTTCATTTATTTTCTTTTTATACCCACACCTCCTATTTCCAATTGGACATGATAAACTATATTATAATCTATATACTATAATTATATCATGTGAATGGAATAACCATCATCAATATTCTTACTCCCCCTTTTTATTTCTATAAATGAAATCAACGTCCATGAGGTTCCAATTTATATCCTTTGTGGACGGCGAAGTTTTGCTCTTCACTTTCTTCTTCATTACTGGTCATGAAACCATTTTAATGGTTGAACCGGATAATAATATATTCATTTCATCTCATTAATTTTCGGGAATTCTCAGACTCTCATAATATAAGATAATAATACAAAACAAGTTCATTATGAACAAAATGACCAAGTTCATCTGAATAGTTGTAATAAACTTTTAACTAATAAATCGTCATCACGGTATATAACCCAAAATTATTATAATATAATTTATATATCCTTAATTTCATTAATAAGATATATTAACAATTTTTTATGTTTAACCACATTTAAAATGAACTTTCATTCTTGAAAACAAGTAAACGAATCATAAAAACCCTGGAAGAAAATGCTTCCAGAACAATAAAATTGAACATATTAAATCCATTAAAAGATCCATGAATGAACCTAATAAGGTTTTAGTAAATCAATTACATGTATAGGAGTTTCTGGAATTATTAAGTAATGAATATAAATGTGATTATTCAAGTCATTAAAAAAACAAAGAACACACTCGAGCAAAAGGTAAGGGGTTTCTCATCTCACTTTTATTTCTGTGAGATTTTAATTGTTCACCACTTATTTATTGACTGTGGTATATGTGTACTGCCATTTGATATATAATAACATGATTCTTTATATATTCATGTTATTCAATGGTTCATGTTAGGGTTACTAATTTCTGGTCATATGATTCGACCGATTATATTTTGGTAAGAGACTTTGTCTCAACTACTATTTTGTTGTGACTAACTTTGTGTGGTGAACCTAATAATCCTTGTGTAGTGTAACTAATTCCCATTTGAGATTACTTTTCATTTAAAATTTTATTTATCTTAAGTATCCATAATCTTATATCATGGATATGTTTTTTTTCCTAAACTGTATACCATTTTACATTCGGTGTTTATTTAGAAAGTAATTTTAACTAGGGAAATATTGATGAATCTGTATACTCTACTCTATATGGATATAGAAAAGGAATATTTATATTATATTTAATCAATGTATAAATAATTATTTTGACATGTAGTCTTAGGTGGGTCCCTATATAGCCCGTCGATGCATCGGTAGGTCTCATGAGACAAATCAGTTGGCAACAAACCCTTCAAGTTTGTTTCTAAAAATCAGACGGGTTTCTACCCACATAACTAAACCATTTTTATGGTACTATGGTATCATGTGCTAGATATATGAAATAGAGATAATAATAATTCCCTTTATTCATTATTATCAATTACTATCCATGAGGTTTTCACTATGACAAAATCTATGGATGCAATTTCATTCTCAGTTTATTAATGGCATGAGTTTTTCATTTATTCACCATGTCATATTGATTATATCAAATTGTTTACAATTTAGTTATTATTGATTCATTCTTCTACCATTTGTATCCCTTACTGAGCATTTGATCTCACCCCTTTTATTGTTTACCTTCAACAGGTGAGGAAGAGGTGATCATTTATTGAGTTCTTGTGGTTGTAGTTTTCAGTTTTTGTTATATATTGTATTTTTTATCCTTTTCCAATGTAATTTGTGTTATATCTTTGTATCTAGATTCATCAAGACTACTAAAATGATTGTTCCTTTGGGATTTTCATTCCTTCTAACCATTCCAATATAATAAGTAATTCACTAGATCTGGCCTTGTGGGGTCGGGGTGTTACAATAGGTATCAGAGGAAGTTTAGTAGAAAACATGGAAACTAGAGTAGGAAATATATAGTAGGGAACAAATCCCTAAGGTAGTATTTGAGGATAAATGTACAAGAATATTCTGATATTTTGGTAATGAATGGATTATGTGAATCCTTCTATAAAATACATCCATGTCTAGATATGAGCAGATAGGGATGACTCGGGCATAGAGGTACCTAGAAGTGAAAGCTCTGACAATGAGTTTCGGGCTTAACCCAGGGTATCCTGGTACACGACAATGGGCCTTGATGCACTCTTGGTTATGACACTCCTAGAGGATATGCTTGGGATAATTCATATTTTCTTTACAAGCTATTATGAAGGATTTTAATGTAAATTTTTCCTAAGAGAAACCACGTATATAAGATTAGTTATGCATAGAATTTCAATCTATGTTGAGTGATTTTCTATTTAAGATTCATAAACTAATCTAGTTTATCCCATTATTTAGAAATGGTGTCTAATGTAATAAGGGGAATCAATACTCATGGGCAAGGTAGGGATCTCCCTATTGAGCAAGTCAACATAGTCAATGTTGGATCAGATCAAATCATGACCGTATTGGGACAACTTAATCAGGTTGTAACGAATAACCATTCAACACCTGTGTTGGATTGTTTCATGCGGAATAAGCCCCCATCTTTCAGCAGGACTACTAATCCAGTGGTTGCTGATCAATGGATCATGTCCCTTGAAAACATATTCATGCCATTAAGATGCAATGAAAATGAAAAGGTAGTACTGTCAGTATACTATTTCATGGGTGACAATGATCAATGGTGGTCCTTGATTCAGAATACCATAGAGGAAGAAGAAATAGAATATATGGAATAGAGGTATTTTAAGGAAATATTCTTCGAAGAATATTTCCCTCCTGAGCAACAAACTGAAATGAAGAGGAAATTTCTTAGCTTAAAACAAAGGGAAGAAGACAGCATTGCAGAGTATGAGGCTACCTTCACAAGGCTGGCCAAGTATACCATAGATTACGTATATGACTAGGTAGACAAGATTGATCATTTCTTTGAAGGTATTAAGCCAAGTCTACTAAGGGAACTGGATTCTTAAACATTTGCATCATATGATGGAATTGTATCAAGTTCCATCAAAACAGAGAAGGAATTTTCTAGATCAATTATTTTTAAAGGAAACCAAGATAAGAAGTGGTACTTTGATAACAAAGGAAAAGTAGAAGCACCAAATAAGATTAAGGGAACAAAGCTATTCCCATTATGTGAGAACTGTGGAAAGAATTATCTCAGGAAATGCTTGAAAGGCATGGGAGTCTACTATAACTGTGGAGAAAAGGGTCATTGATCTAATGAATGAAATGGGAAGAAACAATTCAATGATATTCAATGAAACAATTGTAGAGAGATAGGACACTATTCAAATGAGTGTCCTAAGATCCAAGAAAACATGCCTCAGAAAAAGCCAATAGAATAAGGGAGAGCCTATGAAATTACAACCGCAGAGGTTGACGTTCCTAATGACATGGTGGCAGGTACTTCAATAGTTTCCTCAAACTTAGCCAAAACTTTATTTGAATTTTTATCATCGTATTCATTTATATCTTCTTAGTTTTTCAAGAAAATTAGATATGTCCAATTTTATTTAATAAATGAGTTTTCAGTCAAAACTCAAGGGGGATGTATCATTGCCACAAAGGCATGTCAACTAGTCCCCCTCATAACACATAAACGTGCTTTAGTTTCTAACCTTATCATCATACCAATGAATGAATTTGATATAATTCTTGGTATGGATTGGTTGTCAAATTATGATGAAAAGATTTATTGCAAGAAAAAGGAAGTTAAAATTTTTGAAAATGGTGTATAATCTCTTATATTTAGATCAGATACCACGCCATCTGATTCTTATCTGGAACCACCCCCAGTAGCTCTATGGAATACAATACTTGGAGAGGAAGATAAACCAATATCTACAAGAAAGGAAATAAATCTTTAAATTGAATGTGTGCACATATCGAAAGAGTACAATGATGAATTTCTAGAGGATTTAACTGGACATCCTCCAGAACGGGAAGTTGAGTTCTCTATTGATTTAATTACTGATGCAAGTCCTGTATAAAATACTCCCTATAGAATGGCCATTATGGAATTAGTAGAGCTAAATAATCCACTAGAGGATTTGAGTGAAAGGGGATTTATTCGATCTAGTGTTTCTCCATGGGGAGCCCCTATCCTCTTTGTCAAGAAGAAAGATGGATCCATGAGGCTTTGCATTGATTACAGGGAATTCAATGCTATTACAATAAAGAATAAATATCATCTTGCCCGGATTGATGATTTATTTGATCAACTTCATGAAGCTCAATACTTTTCGAAGATTGACCTTCGATCCGGATATCATCAGTTGTATGTGAGGAATGAAGATATTCCTAAGATAGCGTTTTGATCCAGGTATGGGCATTACGAGTTTACAGTGATGCCTTTTGGACTAACTAATGCACCCTCTATTTTTATGGATTTAATGAATAGAGTTTTCAAGGAATATCTTGATAACTTTTTTATGGTATTCATCGATGATAACCTGGTATTTTCAGAAAGCTATGAAGACCATGAGGATCATTTGCAGACTATTCTGAAAACTCTTAGAAGAAATGAATTATATGGTAGGTTTAGCAAGTGTGAATTCTGTATTCAATAGATTTATTCTCTAGGCCGTATTTTCTCTAAGGATGGAATCCTAGTTGATCCTATGAAGACAAAGGAAATCCAAGATTGGCCCATTCCAACAAATATTACCGAGGTACGTAGTTTTATTGGCTTAACAGGTTACTATCAGTGTTTCGTTCAGAATTTCGCCCGAATGGCTAACCCGCTAACCAAGATCACATGTAAAGGAGTTAAGTTTGTGTGGACAAAAGAGTGCATTGAATGCTTCGAATAATTGAAAAAAAGATTGGCCAATGCTCCAATTTTGACTCTTCCATTTGGAAGTGATGGATTTTTGATATACAGTGATTCGTCAAAGAATAGGCTAGGTTGCATCCTTATGCAAAACTATAAAGTTATTGATTATGCATCAACATAGTTGAAGACCCATGAGAAATATTATCCAACTCATGATATTGAGTTAGCATCCGTAATCTTTGCTATGAAAATATAGAGACATTATCTCTACGGAGAAATATGTGATATTTAGACGGACCACAAGAGTTTGAAATATATATTCACACAAAAAGAAATAAAAATGAGGCAAAGGAGATGTCTTGAGTTACTCAAATATTATGATTTTTCAATACACTACCACCCAAGAAATGAGAATAAGGTGGCAGATGCATTAAGTAGGAATGATCATAAACTTCTGACTCAAATGAGGATTGAGAGAGATCCTATATTTTTGGATCTACTAATGATAGATATGGGAATTGTTAAGGAAGGGGAAACATCTTTTCTATTTAAAATGATTTATAAACCATATTTATTAGAGAAGATAAAAATATCTCAATCTGATGATGATAATCTGCATAAGAAAATTAATGCAATCAAGGATGGGAGACTGGTTGACTTCATGTATGAAGAAGGAGTTCTTGAATTTTTGAAGAGGTTATGTGTTCCATGAGTACCTGAGCTAAAAAGGTAACTATTATATGATTCCCATAGCTCAAGTTTCTCTATAAACCTAGGTAGCACCAAGATGTATAGAGATCTGAAGGAATATTTTTGGTGGGATAATATGAAGCGGGAAAATGTTGACTACGTGTCAAGTTGTCTAGTTTGTTAACAAGTGAAGGCAGAGAGACAACATCCCAAAGGAGTGATACATCCTCTACCTATTCCTATTTGGAAGTGGGATAACATTATAATGGATTTTATCACTGGACTACAGAGGGCACCTAGAAGGAACAATGCAATATGGGTAATTGTTGATCGTCTCAAAAAATCAGCACATTTCCTTCCTATAAGAGAGGATTTACCACTTAAGCGCCTGAAAAGCCTATATATTAATGAAGTTGTAAGACTTAATGGTGAACCTCTATCAATTGTATCTGATCGAGATCCCTGATTTACATCAATATTCTGGAATAGTCTCCAGAAGGATTTGAATACTGAGCTTTGTATGAGTACTGCATATCACCCCCAAACTGACGGACAATCTGAAAGGACTATTCAAACTCTAGAAGACATACTGTGGTCATGATCTCTTGACTTCCAAGGTATGTGGGATCAATACTTTCCTCTGGTGGAATTTTATTACAATAATAGTTTCCATTATAGTATTAAAATGGCTCCATATGAAGCATTATATGGAAAGAGATGTCAAACTCCAACTTGTAGGGATGAAGATGGTGAGAGGAAACTTACAGGCCTAGAACTTTTTGAAGAGACCACAGTAAAGGCGAAGACAATCCAAGCCCATATTAAAGTATCCTAAAGTAGGAATAAGAGTTATAATGAAAATTGGAGAAAGGATTTGGAATTCCAGGTGGGTGATCATGTCTTTTTGAAATTATCTCCATGGAATGGTGTCTTAAGGTTTGGTAAGAAAGGGAAACTGAGCCACATGTATATCGGACCATTTGATGTTCTAGAAAGAATCAGTGATGTATCTTACCTTTAGTGATTCTTCAAAATCTCTCTAGAGTTCATGATGTGTTACACGTGTCATTGTTAAAGAAATACACTCCATACCCAACACATGTACTCACATATGAAGAAATGGAGTTGGATCCTAATTTATCATACTGTGAAAAGCCTATCAGGATTCTTGACACAAGGGAGCAGGTATTGAGAAATTAGAAAAATCATCTAGTAAATGTTCTTTGGAGAAACCAAAATATGGAGGAAGAAACATGGGAACTAGAGGATTTCATGAGGAAGAACCACCCACACCTTTTTGGTGGGCTTTATACATAAAATCTCGAGGATGAAATTTCTGAAGGAAGGAATAATATAACACCCCAAACATTTTATGGTATGATTCTCTTAAATACTATCTATTCATTAGGTAGCCCATATTGCATGAAGCACTAAGTATTTTTTGAAACAAAACATTATAAGAGAAAGATATATGCTATCCATTAAACATAAATTTTCCACTTCTATGATTTGAATTTCGAAAAATAGTCATCTAGAGTTGTGACCAGTAAGTCGTTTGAAGTCAGATAGAACCTACTTGATTTATTGATGAATAGTGACATACCCTTATAAATAGTAATATGAATAGTAATATGACCCTTATAAATAGTAAATAATGATAAAATTTTATTTTCATAAGGTAATAAGATAATGAAAAGTTAATTAATTTTTCAATGTAATACCAAACTAATTATACCTTTAAATTGTTATTAATCGAATTAACATTGATTTTATTTAAAAATTAAATTAAAAATACTTAGAAAAATATTTTTAAAAAATGGAGTTCATTTTTGAATTATACACGTCAAAAAATGGTTAGGGTGAATTTTTGGGATTTTTCTAAAATACATGAATTTTTGTGAATAGTAAAAATACATATTTGAGTTTTTAGTAGTTTAATGACATCATAATAATTTAATTATTAATATAAAGGGCTGGTATACTTTTTAAAAGTATATTATGACATGAGGTGTCCCATTTGGCTTAAACCATGGGCAAATATCATGTTAAAGCCCATGGTTTTGTGAAAAACAATAACGAGGTGACTCTTTTAATTAATAAAAAACCCTATCTTAATTACTTATAAATACCCACTCACCCCCCTTCATTTTATTTCATTCCAAACTCAATATCCTAGAATATCAAGTTTTATTACCTCCCTAGGATTCCTTAAAAGGTGTCCTTAATACCCCAAGGTCCCATCCTTCAAGATCTAGGCGTTACTCTACAAGGTAAGGGAATCTTTCATTATCTTCTTTTAGTCGAAACTTCCTTTATGTTATCTATTTGATTTTATATTCTCATATGTTGGGTTTTGGTTTTATGTGCTCTTATTACTATCATTTCTTATTTAAATATTATGAGATACTATTTTTTCTCTCATCATTTCATTTTATGGAATTTTAAGTGACGTCGTTAGGCTGCTGAATTTCCATAAGGGATCTCTCAACTTTACTTTTATTTTCAAGTTCATCTATTTTATTTTTCTCTCCTCGCGTCCTATGTCCAAATGACCATGATAAACTCCAGTATCATCTATATACTGGAATTATATCATGTTAATAGAAGAACCATCATCAATATTATTACTCGACCTTTTTATTTCTATAAACGAAATCAACACCCATGAGGTTTCAATTTATAACCTCTCTGGACGGTGGAGTTTTCTTCTTCACTTTCTTCTTCATTACTGGTCATGAAACCATTTTAATGGTTCAACCAGATAATAATATATTCATTTCATCTCATTAATGTTCTTTAATCCTTATACACTCATAATATAAGATAATAATACAAAACAAGTTCATTATGAACAAAACAACCAAGTTAATCCGAATATTTGTAATAAACTTTTAACTAATGAATCATCATCATGGTATATAAACCAAAATCATTATAAGATCATTTATATATATTTAATTTCATTAATAAGATATATTAAAAATTCTGGATGTTTAACCACATTTCAAATGAACTTCCATTCATGAAAACAAGTAAACGAATCATAAAACCCATGGAAGAAAATGCTTCCAAAACAATAAAATTGAAACTATTAAACCCACTAAAAGGGCCATGAATGAACCAAATAAGGTTATAATAAATAAATTACATGTATATGAGCTTCTAAAATTATTAATTAATGAATATAAATTTGATTATTCATGTCATTAAAACAAGTGAAGAAGACACTCGAGCAAAAGGTAAGGGGTTTCTCATCTCACTTTCATTTCTGTGAGATTTTCATTGTTTGCCACTTATTTCTTTTATTTGGTATATGTGTTCTTAAATTTGATATATAATAACATTATTCTCTTTAAATTAATTTTATTCAATGATTCATTTGAGGGTTATTAAATTCTGGTCATATAATTCGACCGATTACATTGTGGTAAGAGACTTTGTCTCAACTACTATTTTGTGGTGACTAACTTTGTGTGGTGCACCTAATAATAATTATGTGGTGTACCTAATGACCATTTGAGATCACTTTTCATTTTAAGTTTTGTTTATATTAAATATGCATAATCTCATACCATATATATATTTTTTTCAAAACCGTATACCATTTTACATACGGTGTTTATTTGGAAAGTTATTTTAACTATGGAAATATTGATGAATCTATATACTCTACTCTATATGGATATTGAAAATGCATATTTCTCGTGTATTGAATAAATTTATAAAGAATTATTTGTACATGAATTTGAATTTTGGGCCTTCTATAGTCCCTCGATACATCGGTAGGTCTCATGAGACAAATCAGTTGGCGACAAACCATTCCAGTTTGTTTCCAAAAATCATACAGGTTTCTACCCATAGAACTAAACTGTTTTTATGGTACTATTGTATCATGTGATAGATACATGACAACCAATTAATAATAATTCTATTTATTCATTATCATCTATTAATATACATGGGGTTTTCACTATGACAAAATCTATGGATGTATTTTCATTCTCAGTTTATTAATGGCGTGACCTTTTCATTTATTCACAATCCCATTTTTATTATGCCAAATTGTTTACAATTTAGTTATTATTTATTCATTTTTCTACCATGATTATCCATTATGGAGTGTTTTAGATCACCCCTTTCATTGTTTACCTTCAACAGGTGATGAAGAGGTTATCATTTATTGAGTTCCTGTGGTTGCAGTTTTCAGTTTTTGTTATGTATTGTATTTTTTAACCTTTTCCAATGTAATTTATGCTACATCTATGTATCTAGTTTATTCAAGACTACTAAAATGATTGTTCCTTTAGTATTTTCATTCTTTATAACCATGATAGTATAACAATTAATGCACCGGCTACGGCCTAGTGGGGTCGGGGTGTTACATTATAGGTTTAATCCATATTTTAAGAAACATTATCCCTTAGCTGAACTAACTCTATGATATAATTTCATGATTAATCTGAGTCTATGTTTGCAGGAAAGAGGATTTCATGTGTTTTTTTCTGGTAATCATTGCATTTCAAGGGTGTTGTGAGAGGTGTGAGTGATCATTCTAGATAGTTGAGAGAGAGAAATGAGAATGGGTCATTGTCATTCATTACATTCCATTTCAACCATAATATACTCTAAAAAATATTAAAAAAATAAAAAAAATATAAAAAATAAGTGGGGATGAGTTGAAACATTATTTATCTTTATTTGAGTAATTAATAACCCTAATCAAGAAATGGTCATGAATAACCATTCAATGTACATTCATTTTACAACTAATTCTCCTTGAAAAAATTTATATATAAAAAAACATCCAAAAATAAAAATATGAGAATAAGGATTAGGAAATCATTGGATTAATTTTCATAACCTGTGGTCTGGTGAAAGTAAAAAATAATCCATGGGGAGTGTGAGTGTTAAGACTTGAAGGGGTACTAAGTGAGGGATTCTTCCATGATTTACTTGATAAATAATGAACTATATTTATAGATTCAGAAACATTTCCCATTCCTGTCAATATTGATTTTAAACACATTCCCACTAACCTTGATCCACATAACAACCTTTTTAAAGCCTTCATGATTTATTATATTTTCATGATTCAATATCTAGAGAGAGAATAATTTTACAAATACAATGGTAAATAATCAATCTCCATGTATGAGTATATCACTACATAAATTAATTATCTTGATTAAAAATCAACATTGAACATAATGTGAGGTAGGTCACAAAATAGTCTTTACATCAATATTGAAGGTCTAATTTAATGTATATAAGATAATTTTAATCATTTGATATTAAAAAAAATTATGAAGCCTGAAGCGATTTTTAGTGGAAAGAAATGAAAAATTAATCCACACCTTTTTTAGTTGTATTTTTGGAATATATTTGAGTCTATATTTTTATTTTATTGATTGTTTTCATGGAACTGAACTTGAATTAAAAAATATGTTAGAATATATGAAATCTAAATAAGTATCTCATTTTTAAAATCCAATGATAAAATTTCATAGGATTATAATAGTTTAAATGTGGGAGTAATGATCACTAAAAATTCCAAAAACAAATTAATATTATTCATTTAAAATTCCCCACAATTTCCATAAAAAATTGGTTAATTAACATTTTTTGGATAATTTTGTAAAATTGTAATTTAACTAATAAATGGATAAAGTATTGTTTTTTAGAAGTTTTATTCATTTTAGAATTAACTATGAAGACATGAATAATTTCTAAGGATTTTTTTTGGAATTTAATTGTGTAAGTGAATTATGTTTTGAATTTATATTGTTTTTTCCTTTTTGTAGTTAAATTTAATTTCCCTATATTTAATTATATGTTTTTCTAAATAGTGTGTAAATTAGTAAAGGGAAAAACTTTCATGCCTCTTTGACTATTGACTCCAAAACATGCATTTCATGGGGGTGGTCAAGGATGTAATGGATGGTATAAAGCAAAGGTGGGATAAAATTGATAGAAAAACACTTTAGGTGTTGGGTTCATGAAGGTATAGACCTTTTTGAATGGTTGTAGATCACAAAAGTCACCCAGCTATGTAGAGCTTGAGGAGGTAACCTCCGTGCAGCAAAGGTCTATTGGTAGAACACCATTCCTTCTCAAAACTCATAATCTCTCATGAAAGCCTCCATATTTATTAAAATATATTCAATCGCCTCTATTGGACCAATAAATACCACCCATGTCTAAGTTTTAAGGGGGGATTGACCTTTCTACTTCATATAAGATATCTAAATTTTTGAAGCTCAAAACCTTTATAAGAAAGAGAGGGGATGTATTTCCAAATGTAACCATATTTCATGAAACTACTTCCCATTGGTTCTTGAGAATCTCAACCCATGGTGGATATGCATTTTTTTAATGTACATGTCCTTCATATAAGAAGAAATAACTTTTTGGCTTTTGGGTTTTTGAATGATAATTATCCTTCATGAAACCAATCCCATGGGAACCAAGGATTCACTCTGAGGCAAGGTCACCATGTTTCATAAAACATTCCCTTTCATGAAAACCCTATCCTTTTTTAATCCATCAACTTCCATGAAGCTCCAAAATTTTCAAAACCCATCCCTTGGGCCTCTCTATAGTGCTTCCTTTCATCTAACACCCTTTCAAGAAATTCTAGTGCCCAAGGTCCATGTACCCATCCATAGTCATTTCACTCACGCCCCAAATTACCATGTGGTCAGTTTCATCAGCCCATGTTACCTCTCTATTTTATTTAAGAATGGATATGACCATTACCTTACCTTTTACTCCTCCGAATATGTACCTTATTTCCTCTTTCTTCTATTCATAGTAACCCTAACATCGGGACCCTTGATTTCCACTCCTCTATGACAGTGTTTACACCATGCCCCTCATAGAAGCACATGAATAGTAGAAACATAATCCCCAAAGGTGGTATCATCATGGAAAGATTTCAAAATATCCTAGTAGGGTGTCCTTTTGCTGAACCTTCTTATACTACCTTGAATTGTTTCCCTAGGTATAAACTCACAAAATCCTAAGATGTATGACATAAAACTGCATAGCTTCTTGTCTGAGTCATATAACGTTAAACTGTATAACAATTTCCTCAACACATGACCTTAAACTGTAGCATTACCCTATGTGATGAGCACAAGATTCCACATTTGTGATCATCATGGGATTACACTCCTCCCATTTCATGGGATTTTATCTTTCATCCATCTCCATTGGGAATATTTCACATGTAAGTCCCACACCATCCCTTGTTGATGCTCCTTTCACAACATGATCATCCTTAATATAATATGTTGACCTGCATGTACCATTCATGTCACACAACCCTAGACTTTTCCATCAAAATACATGGTTTTTTATCCATATTTCCAAAATAGGATATGTAAGTAACCTCCCTTTGGATCAATCTAGACATAAAAACGCATTTTGGGTACATCAATAAATTTCGATCCCAATGGCCTAACACTCCACCAAATCCCATGTGTGAAATCTTCCCCCTGAGGGACACGCCTAACCACACACCTGCCCCATAAGTCGTTAAACCTATGACCCCCTATCCCCACAAGATCTTAAATCTATGACCCACCTGCCCCCATAAGAATTTAAACATGTGACCCACCTATCCCTGCAATACATTAAATTTTTGGCCCACCTATCCCCACAATATGTTAAATTGGTGGAACCCATGTACCATAAGAAGTTAAACCTATGACCCACCATTCCCCGAATTACATTAAACCTGTGAACTGATCCAAAATATCTACCTGAAACAATAAATATGGTATTCTTAAGGTAAAAATCCTCATAAGACTAATTCCTCTTGAATAAACTACCTCATGGTCAACATAGGATGCATCAGGTTTTGTGCATAATATGTCTCGTGTGAGATGTCTCCAACTTTAAAATGAGAAGTATTTATAGGTAACTAACAAATCTAGTGTCCATAAATTCCCAGATAAAACCAAAATTACTAGATAATATAAACAAAGGTTTCTTTCCTGTTGAGATAGACGAATTATAATTTACCAGTGTCAACCTTGAGGTAGCATTGGGAATCAGTTTCATGAAAATGACTTAAATATATGAGGGATACCTGTACTAGGTGACGATCTCCAAGAAGGAATCCATGGAAATGAAAACCAACATCCTATCATCAATTTTCGATTAAAAATATAACTTCACCAATTTAAGTGATGGAATCCACATGCATCTGTAATGTAGTAATGCGGCATAAAAATAATTGCATCGACACTAGATGGAGAGACAAAACACTTCCCAGATGGAAATAACTGGAATAAAAAATTTATAAAACCAATGTGAAACTCTTCTCCTTCAACAATAAGGACCAGTAACCTTGGGGATCCATCATATTTTCATGTCACTAGATCCAGATATTCGGAATCAGGTCCCACAAAACAAGGGGTAGACTCAGTATGAAATACCCTTTCAACCTGGGGAAGATAATGTTTTTCATCCTTGCTATGTGACATCATGAACATGGATCCCTTATTTTCTTTATAAATAATATATGACATAGGGTCATTTGGAATCTATTTCACAGTATTTGTACTAATATATGATTCTATTTTCCTTAAAGCACTAAGGTATAGGAGACCAGATACCTAACGCCAAAATGAATAGGGGTAGGGGAAATATTGGTGAATAAAGAATACATGACTACATTCATATAATAACAAACATAGATTCTTCAACTAATAGGTTCCCATGACCCATATCACCCTCTAATATCATATAGAGGAGGGTGATTGACAACCTTGTTCAGTGATATGAACAATAAGTGGTCAATTCCACTGGGTATATGACCCACTAAGATCTCTAAGAATTATTACTTCGCCAACATAGCCACCCTCAAGATCTATATTGAGGAAACCACCCCCAATTCCAATGGAAATTTACTTCAGGAGCCTCTCCCCCAAATTGACCTGAAATATCTCTCCCCTATGTTGAAGTGGTAAGGGATTTTTGAGCTATACCCACTATGTCCACTACTCAGGAGTTTCCTAGGAGGGATCCTTATTGGACATATCATCACCAACACTAATCGATCCCATAGTTCGATGGGTAGGTTGAATCAATCTCGATGCATCAACCTAGACCTAGTACACTCGACACCGGTTCTAGGGTTAGGCTAATATCATTTCCCAATAGGCGACATGTTCTATAGCTCTAGTGGCACCTTGAGATGTCCCTATACTAATCAACAGAGAATGTTAATGGGCCTTGGTAGTCCCCTTAATGAGTTATTACATCTTACTCATCAATATGTCAAGAAATTAAAGGGACATGGTGAGACCATCAGTACATCTAAGGTTGTACTAAAAACTGATTCAAACCATAGGGTAGTTTTCTTACCTTAGGATCTTGAGTATTAAAAAAGGATCACTCCTAAGTTTATTGTTGAACATTTCATGGACCTTTAAAATTATAGAAGGGGCCTCGTCTCTCCTCTAGTGGAGAGCCCATAACTCCTTGGCTAGGTGCATCAATTTGAATATATTTTCCCCATGCATATAGCCATGGATAAAGTTGGGGGCTATTGTAATCAACTGAGATATGACTCACCCACCCCACTTGAGTAGTGTGATCATCCTCCTTAAGATCAATTCAGTGCTACTCCAGGAGTCGATGAGACTTTCAATGCATTGGTAACCAAATATCCTTGCCAAGATGATGTGATAGTTGCACTTGTCACCTGTCTCAAGGATCTAGAAACATGGTAGGTGGAAATTACACTTGAAGTAAAGTCGTACCCAGCCTGGGTGGACCATGTTCAAGTCCCCCTAGAATTTGGTAATCATAGCTTCACCCAACCCAATGGGACAGGTGATCCACTATAGCACCCAGACCACTTTACCTCAAGGTGTGGTCCAATGTTAGAGACTCTAGAATAATAGGAATCTTCCAAGATATGATTATTTTTCAAGACTCTATAAGGACTCATGTTCGTCTGGTATAGTCAGCTGCCAATAGGGTTTATTGTCAGTTGGGAGAACCTCCATAGATTGTTCCTCTACCACTTTAGATCTTCCTCTCAAAATACCACCATCATAAACATCTTGAAATTCAAATAAAGGCCTGATGATTGATTTTTTGATTTCATCTCCTGATAGAAGGGACTCACATATTCACTCAACATGTCTCTTTACCATGAATAGTTTATTATGATGTGTGTGGAGAATGTCAAAGATGAGCTTGTCCCTTGTAATGACCCAAAATTTTATCAATAGAATCTCCCTTCTTATAATTATGTTATATGGTATACAACAAATTAATAGAATATAAATCCCAATAAAAACATTGACCTAATTAATAAATAATTAAATAAGTGATATTTATAGAAATTAAGAAACCTATACCAATAGAATAGTAACTTCACCTTTAGAATAGAAACATGACCATTATGAATAGTAAACTGGCCAATAGAATTCTAACCTCACCTATGAAATTATAAATAAAATTTAGGCATCTTATAAATGAAAATATGATATAACTATATAATTTTATAAGTAAATAAATGTTTTAAAAATGAAAAATTAAGTTTTAGTGTTTTTGTAAAACATAAATGTTTATTTAAAATATTATAATTAATATAATAGTTTAAAATGAGATTTATTATCATTAAATAGATTCAAAATTTAATATTTTGTTTTCTTATGAATATAATATATTTTTATGAGACTTTAATTGTTTTTTCAAAGTGTCATAAAATTAGTTATAATTTTTAAATTGGTATTTTTTGAATAAATGATTATTTTAAATAGAGATTAAATTTATTATATTTAGAAAATTATTTTCATAAAATTGGATTTATTTTTGAATTATAAACATTGAAAATTAGTCATGGTTAATTTTTGGGATTTTTCTAAAATAGTTAAATTTTTGTGAATAGTAAAATACAGTAATTTATGGTATATATACATTATAAGTTTTATACACTATGACTTGATTCATTGATGTTGTATTCAAAATAATCTCAAACTAACCTATATTATTTTAATATATTTTTTGATAATTCTCAAACTATTCATATTCATGAGCCATAATAATAAACTAATGAATACAATAAGGGGAAAACACCCCTCTTCTCCCATATAAATATCACCACTTTTCCTCACACCTTACTATCATTTAGACTTGTCTAAATTCTATCCAAACCTCTTCCAATTCCTTTAAAGAAATCCAATAAATTCTAATATCAACAAAATACCAAACCTATGTTCCTTAAGGAGGTTCTCAAAGAAGATAATTCAAGAGGAAAAATCCTCTTTTTTTATTTTAATTTTTTTTAATTTATTTTATTTTTTTATTTTTTTATTCTATCCAAACCTCCTCTATCAAAATATGCATAATAAATACAGTATATTTTATATACTATAATGATATTGTGTTAATGTAATACCCATCATAAAACTCTTTTATCTCTCTCTTTTATTCGAAAAATGAAATCAACATCTATGATGTGTCAATTTATCGACATCGTGGATGATGCATTTTCATTTTCTTTTAATGACTTCAAGGTTGTTCATAAAATAACTATAATGGTTCGTAAATATTGTAAAATTTATTTAATGACCCTTTTATGTTATGGAACTAACTTATATACAAAATAATACATAATGGAACAAAACTAGTTTGTGATGTTTTAAAATCCACCAAAAAAATCTAAATGATTATCACTAACCTTTTATCAAATGATCCATCCTCGTAGAATTTAAACAAATGATATATATAATCATTTAAACCTATTTATATTCATTAATAACATATAATTTCAATTTTATATAATTATACCCATTCTATATAAATTTATATAATCATATTCAAGTGAACTGATCATGAAAACCAAGAAAAATGAACACTCTCAAATGATGAAATTGAACTCCATAACTCATCTAAAAGGATATAAAAGAGAATAATGAAATTAAAAAAAATTATAAGAGATTATAGATATAGTAATTAATGCATATAATTTATTTATATAGGATATTAAATTGAAAAGTGATTTCATACATAATGTAAGGGGATTCTCAAACTCGACTTCATTTCCTTGGGTTTTACCTATTTCACACCAATTTCAGTATGTATATTTATTTAATGATCCTTAAATATAATTTCTTTATTATTCTGTTTCTTTTATAGGATATAAATGTTATATACTTGAGTTTATAACAATCTCAATGTTTTCTGAAAGAACTTGTCTTTCTAAAGACGCACCTTTTACTTCTCTTGAGATTGTTTCTTCTTCACTCAAGATTGATGATTCTTATACTAAGTATGTTATTATATATTTATTTTGGGAACCCAAAAGTTTATTCATGATTTAATTGTTTAATAAATGAAACCCATTCCTTTCCATGGGTTACTATATGTCCAATATTGATATACGTTCTATGTGGCACACATGATTTTGTAAATGTTATGATGTGACGGGTGCACCTGAAATTATATAGCGTATGAAAATGTTATGATGTGATAGGTGCTCCTAGAATTATATAGTGCTCCATAAATTTGGTAATGTGATGAATATCAGAAGATAAATTGAAATATATGGTAAAAATATGAAATATTTTTTCATAATTATGTGTGGTGTTAACCACTAAGACATGATGTTTCATTTTTATGCACTGCCACATTCCATTCCTTTATCTAATGCTTATTATCATGATTATAATGATGATCCTTTTATTATTTTATGATGATTATGATTATGTTTACTCATGTTCCATGTCTCTTATTCATCCTCTTATTGGTCTTGTAGATCACCCCTTATTTTGATTTATATCCTCTGGTGAATACTTATACTAAGGAGAACACGAGGACCGCTATGAATCTAGAGAAGAATTAATTAAATAATTTTTTATGTTTTATTATGTAGAATTTATTTAAGGTCTTAATTTTTATAATATACTAAAACTTTGGATCTTGGTTTTGTAAAAATTTTATGTTCTTTATTTTTAAAATGATATAAGAATCATGTATGAAAAGTAGGTTCATTATAGCCCTACCCTCATCTCTGCAATCTACTAGGGAAGATTTCAAGAATTATCCAAAAAACCTCGGCATCTGGAAGAATCCTTGATGTGGAACAAAAAATGGTCGCACCCATTTCCCCTTAAATCTCTAATGAGAAGGCCTATAAAAACTGAGACAGTTGTGGATATGCATGGAGAGGCCCCTGAGCCAGTACACCTACTAGATACTTTTCTAGATTAGCCCAACCAAGTGAAACCCCGCTAGGTGTAGCCTCACCCAGTGCAGCCCTGCAAAGAACAGCCTCATCAAGCAGAGTCACCTCATCAAGAGAATGTGTCCCCAAACCCTCATCAGGTCTAGTCTCCCATATTTCCTTTTGAATAAAGTAAAAACAAAAACTACTCCTTCAAGTATTCGTAGATCCCATGGTATTTCATATTTACCCTGGAAAAGGGAATCCTAAAGTTTTGAAAACACAAGAGACCCCAGGAGACCAAACTAACTGGTCACACTAATCACTGCTCGTATCATAGAATCCTTGTAAACACCATCAAAGAGTGATATGTATTCAATTATTGGATCCAAGACCAAGTAAATGATGTATTATTCAAATTGGGTGAAATTTTGACGCAAATAGTGCATTTATCCGCTAACCCACTAGTGACAGCGGAGACTCTGGTGAGTGGAAACATTTCCTTATCCACGAAACAAAAAATTAAAATAATTGGTTAGCACATAAGATATTATTTCATTCCCATGGTATCATCCATTCCAACTTGAGAAATCTAGAAAATATTTTGGTTACTACGCCTCATTTGACTGCCACCTCCACATCTACATCACAAACTCCAAAGTCTCATAAGAATAGATGTCGATGGAATAAGAGAAATAAAATTCCCCTACTAGTATGAAGACTGGTATGATCCCATAAAAAATTCATGACTCCCATGTTAGGATGTGTTCTAAGATTACATCCAGCTTTGGGGTACCCCACTATTGATAATAAGGAGTGAACCTCTATGAATGTCGTCAAACTAGTGGACCATTGTGCAATGCTCAGTAATGAGGAGTGTCATGTTAACCCATCAGGCACCTTTGGTTGATGTTGGTGAAGGATGGATAGTATACATTAAATATTAATGAATACTTAGGATATTTCTTCAAACTAGGTTGTTCATGCTACTAAAACTAGGCATCATGCCTTCCATAGGGATTATTAAGTAAAAACCTCCCAAACTGATCCATCGAGAATTCCACTATAACTGACTGTATTAGTTGATCGTGTGACTCAGCCATGAATGTGCCAAAATCATAAAAATTCATCCAAGGCCTGAACTCAGTCATCTAGTGCCCATCCATCATATTTATAAAGCATACTAGCAAACCAATGGAAGAATAACACCAGCACTAGACAGGTCACAACACCTCATGCAATGAAATATGTTGTACCCCTTCTAATGAACAACCCCTACAACAAAAAATATTTCATTTTCATGGAATAACGATGTGTTAATGTACCTCACCAGCATACCCATGAGAATCCTAATTCATGAGGAACTCCTCATTTCAAGGTAAATGAATGATACCCTTATCGATTACACGAAAATCCCTCTTTATTTCAAGCCTGGTGAAACTACCATCAATGCCTACTACACAGATTATACTAGCTGAGAGGAATGTCAGACCATCATCTCATTTTCTATAGAAGATGAGGGTTTCACTATTTAGTAGAAAATATGCCCACTATATATCACAGGACAATTCGATGGTGTAGAAATATGCTACTTCCTAGTGGATATTAGTTTTAGGATCAACCCCATCCCTACATGGATAATCTATATGATGGCAGTTACATAATTAAATTTGACTCTATACAAACTGGGAATTCTTGGGTATGAAAAGTGTGGTAAAAAACCATATGGAAATATTAAACTGAAGTCTCAATTCAGTTTCCTAGAATCAAGCACTAAATTTATAGTAGACTCATAGGATACTACATAAAATGCACTTATAGGAAGGCCCTAACTTTATTTTCTTTTATCAGTCCTCTATTTATACCACCAATTCCATAAATACACCATTAATGGTCTAGTAGGGGTTCTCCAGGGTGATGCATCCCTCTTTAATCCTATGAGGACCACAATCTGGATGTTGGTTACTACAAAAGGTAAGAAAAACATGTCTATAAAGAGTGGTTTGAGTGCATCAATTCCCCTAATGATCTAATAGATATTATAGTAGAACCATGGGAATAATTGAAAGATAAACTTTCTCTACTGAATAATTGGTTTGAACCCATGAAGTCAGACCTGGGAGGTTGTTTCATGGTCCCTAAGAAGAAGGAGTGCTCAAAGACTACCTGATTCTCCTACACTAAAAAAGATATTCTAATAATGGAAGATCATACTCCCATGAAGTACTAATAAGTTATCTCTATGTCCACTCATCTATGGAATTCCTACATGTTCCAAAAAGCAAGGCTGACTCGACATAAGTCAAACCATAATTATTGCTTTGATGTCAAGAGTGGACCTCACAGTTGGAAATCAAACAGAATTGTCTTAATAGATTTTATCTCAAAAATACTCATAGAACAGGAACCCCATATTGAGGATTTTCTATCCACCAGAGTAGAAACTAGTATTCCCTATGGGTCAACCATCCCAGAAGACTCGCCTTCTACCTATGATTCCCCTATCATGGATGATGAATTATATTTGGAATAAACCCCTCATTTATTTGAAGAAGGTGTCTCCACCACTATTGATGAACTAGCTTAGGTGAACCTTGGTACTGAGGAAGATCTAAGGCCAACATTGATCAGTGCAGATACATACCTTGAGGAGAAACAATAGTATGTGGACTTCTTGAAACCACACTAAGACATGTTCACCTAGAGTTAGAAATATATTATAGGGATAGACCCTCAGGTTTTCATTCATCACATTGGTCTCCCAACAGGTCACTTTGGGTTCAAATAGCCTCCCATAAAGATACACCCCTCTCACAGTATTATAGTAAAGGCCGAAGTTTACAATCTTATTAAATCAAACATTGTTAGGGATGTCCAGTACCCCAGGTGGATAATAAAATTGTCTCATTCTTCAAGATTAATGGTAATATCAGAGAATGCATCAATGTTCGGGGTAACCACCATTGTTTGAAGGATGATTTTTCCCTTCTAGTGGAAGAGTTGTTGATTGATTCTATGAATGGATTATGGTCCCTCTTCTTCATGGATGGATACTCCAAGTATAATAAATTTTTGTTAGTTACCAAGTATGAGGATTCCAGCACCTTCATAGATCCCTAGGAAACTTTTTTATACCATGTTAGGACTTTCATCTTAAAGAATGATGGATCCACTTACTAGCGGGATATGAACCACATCTTTAAACAAATTGTCAAGATGTAGGTGGAGTGTTATTTTTATGATCTAGTGATCAAATCATGCTACAATCAAAACCATATCAAGGATATTAATATTTTTTCACCTTCTGATGCTCCCAACTCTTGAAGATAAACACTTTGAAGTGAACATTCAGGGTTACCTGTGAAACATTTCTTAGCTTTTTCATAAGATACAAATTCATTGAGATTGACCCATAAAAAATAAATTCTATAAATTAAATACCTCTTCCAAACAATATTTTTAGTGTTTATGGTCTATAAAGAAAAATGTCCTATATACACTGATTTATTTCAAATATAAACGGAAAGTGTAATCCCTTTTCAAGGATCATGAAAAAGGTTTCATTTACCAGTGGGGTGGGGATTTCCAAAATGAATTTTAGGATATTAATAAGTACTTTCTATAGATTCTGGTATTGATTCCACCCATCTTAGGAATGTCTTTGGACCTTTACATGACCACACCAGAATGATCCCTTGGCACCCCTATATTCCAAAAAAATAATGATGGTAGCTAAAACAACCTATATTATCTCATCTACATGCTCCTCTACATAGATACTAGATACTCCCCCAATGAGAAGAGCTGCCTCGCATTGATCTTTGTAGTGTAGAAGTTGTAAAATTATTTTATACATCATGAGATATAGTTTTTATCCTATGTAGGCCAAATAAAATACATCCTCGATATCCCCATGATAGTGGTATGATTGGAATGATGGGATATAGTCCTCCAACACTTCAACATTATGCTTTTTCTATAAAATATTTTAAAGGACAAGCACTGGAAAACATTATGGTCACACATCCAACCCCTGAATTACTACCCTTGGATGTTTATTTTTTAGATGAAGTCATTCACTCTGTGGATCAATTTGTATCGTGTTTTAAAATTCATTTAAATGGTGCCTCTCAGAGTCTGGAAGGGAGTAGGATCAATAACCCCAATCTCAATAGGGTATGGATGAGGATTGTTTTTATCACTCTAGCATAATCCAGATTTCCATACTCCTTTATGTTTTCATAAGGATTCAATAACAATGAAAAATAATATCATGAGATTATTTATAGTCTAGATTTTCCCTCGATATTGATGTCTACTATTTACATGATATGGGATACTTTGAGCTGGTCATCAAATATATTAAGGCTGACTACATCATCAGAAAGAAAAAGCTTGTTCCCTTTCTAGAATGTACTCATCAACTGATGACCCAATTCCCATCCTATTTGAAGGTGACCCATATTCATCAATCACAGAACGGTCGAGCTAATGCTATATAAAGCCTGGTTTCATCTCCTAAAAAACCCATCCATGATGACCTATTCATTCAAGTGGCACATAGGAGGGTCACCACCCCTACCACCTCAGGTGATGTAAACCAACGGGTATATTAGATGTCTTTCAGTACATCTCTTTCAGAACCCTCAAAATCCCCTATGATCAAATAAATTCCTAATTGTATGAATCCCTTTTTCAAGTATGTCAAACATGAAATTATCCCATCAGGCTGAGCCGAATGTGAGCGAATCTTCCATCTTTAAGTGAATTTTACCCTCTAAAGTGGCCCTAACCTTGATAAAACCCTCTACAGGCTTGGTTTTTGTGGAATTATCCTCACTGACATCCAAGTAGATGATATACCTTAGTCTATGTAATAGTTACATGATGAATATCATGGATCCTGTCAAGAAGGATTAAATATCTCCCACCAAATTCAGAGGTTGGGCTACTTTTTTCCGACCATGGTTTATAACTGCCTTAAGTTTTCCAAGAGGTTTTATACATGTCAAGTCCATGATAACAATGTGAATCAACCATTAGAGATTATCAACAATACTAAATATCTTTTTCCCTTTGTATTTTTGGGAATCGACATTGTGGGACCATACCCATAGGCGACAACTCAATGTTGAGGGTTTATTTTGAATTCAATAAACTTATTTTCTGAATGGGAAGAAATGATTCCCCACAAATAAGTAAAAACCCTATCCATTATTGAGTTTTTTAGCTCCCATTTCATCTATCAGTTTGGGGTTCCTTATAATATTCTCATAGACAACGGAACTAACTTTCGGGCTTCCAAGATGAAGAAACTATACACCAAGTATAACATTTGGTCCAACTATAATTCAATCTACTATTCACGGTAAAATGGGTGGATTGAGGAATTAAACAAGACCCTATATAATATCCTAAAAAATAGTGGGACCAAAAAAATATTTGGCCTAATAAACTTTATAATTTCATTTGGTCCTATTGAAAAAAACTCGAAAATCCACCCCGGAAACACCATACTCCCTGGTATATAGAAAAAAGGTAGTTCTACCTATAGATGTTCAATTTTCATCCCTATGAATGGAATTCTATTACCAGAAGATTCCAAAAAAATGGAAGACGTCTGACTATATATGTTTAAATCCAATGAGGAATATAGGCTTTAGGACTAGGAAAACATAGAGAGTTACCAGAATTATTTTGCAAAAGAATTCAACATGAAGGTTCACTTACGCTTCTTCCTCTAGGGTGACATGGTACTAGTCCACAGAATGTCCATGATACCTGGATAAAATCCATTGAAGGTATATCCCAAATGTAAAGAACCTTACTTTATCCATAAGGTCTATTTTAATGGATCATACTTCTTAATTACCATGGATTGATATCATATCACACCTCCCACCAATGCCAAGTTCCTAAAGAAGTAATTTGTGTTAACATATTAGTCAAAGATACATGACCTTAAATTACAACAACCATGGTCTAACAATTATGACCTTAAACTATTTGACACACTCTTTGGTCTGATCTCTAATATCATAAACTTATAAAATCCATAGTTTGAGTTGTATGACTATAATCTACAAACCCCAACATCTTAGCACATAATGTTAAGTTATAGACTTATCCCCACATAAATCTAGGATACCCCCAAAAGAAAAATATGGTATGATTAAAACCAATTTCATAATCACAAAACATTAAACTGTAGCCTTACCCTATGGAATGAACATAGTTTGCCTCATATGAAAAATATGATATGATTATATATCCTCACCAGAGTGGATATCACCACTCTAGTGTCATCCTTCCACCATGTCATGTTCTATAACTATGTGTTGATTGATTCGCATTCCCATGGGATACATAGGGATTCTTAGATATAAAATCCTAGGCCCAACCTCATCACTAAACTATTTTAGGGCCTCCCTGGTTTAAGCCTCACTACCTTAAACTACATGCAGTTGGCATTAGGATTTCTTTGTATGGTACTGGGCCACCCTGGATCCTCTTTTATCATAGTTTCAACTTATTTTCACTACCCAAGAATCCTTGAAAGACCTTAACCCCTTCATGTTGAAGAATTGTGACCTTAAATTGTGTGCATCAATCCCCCCTACAAACCCTTATTCACATAGTTTACTTCAACCCAGTGTTTCAGAAAACCAATATCCCCTTATCTTTTTCATTAAATACTCACTTGATAAGAACGCTCATTTCCAACACAGGTATCCTACCACACCATGTTCCAAAACTATGTGTGGATTGATTCCCATTCACATGGGATACATACTGGCACCCAGATCTCATATCATGGGTCCGACTCTATCTTCAATTCATTATGGGTCCCCCCCCCACTAGTATCAAAATATCAAATTTTGTGTTGTATGTCTTGGAATCTTGTGTGGTAAGTGGTATTATAGGACCACCTTTCATGTAGGTTTATCATGATTTAATGCCATAAAAACCACTTTAGGAAACCCAAACCCTCTGGTCATAGCTACATGATCTTAAACTTCAACAACATGGGTCCATTCATTAAGACATTAAACTATTTGAAACTACGATTTTACCTCTATGAATTTAAACTAATAACATCCCCTTTGGTCGGAGATCTATTACCTTAAACTAGTATCAACCATAGTCTGAGTTGTACGACTCTAAACTATAAATCCCAACTCCCTCAGTGCATGACATTAAACTATAACCTTATCAAGGGAGAAAAACAGAGGATTCGTCACGTATAAGTGTGAAATGATAAGAAAACAATTTCCTTGGAACAAGGTGTTAAACTATAACCTTACCCCATTTAATAAACATTATATTCCCAATAGAAATTGAGGGATGACTCAACATCCTCTTTAGAGATGATGACCTCTCACTTCCAACGCTGGTCTCCTACCGTATCGTGCTCTAAAACTATATGTGGATTGATTCACAATTTAATAGTATATTTAGTGATTCTTATACTCCCTATCTTAGGGAATAGACATAAATTTATCATAAAAACTCCCCTCTACTTATATAATCATCACTGTCAAATTCTTTTATGGGCCTCATCCTTAAGTGTAAGACCTAATCACATTTCTGAACTCATCAGCAAGTCGGGATTCCCTAATAAACTAACATGAGGAAGAAAAGAATGTGAACCTCAATGCATAAGAACTGCACACATCCTCAACACAAAAGGTTAAAAATTATCCTTACCCTATTCAATGAACATAGGATACCTCATATGAAAAACAATGAGATGAACCAAAACCAGCATCCCCAGAAAACGATGTTAAAATATATATTTTTCCAATGAAATGAACATAGTATACCTCATATGAAAAATATGAGCTGAACCAATGCAACATCCTTATATTATGAAATTAAATTGTTTCCTTACCCTACATAAATCCAGGATTCCTTGTATGAAAAATATGGGATGAACCAAACTAATTTCCTAAGAGCATGAGGTTAAAATGTTGCTTTACCCTATTTGATGAACATAGGATGCTTATATGAAAAGTGTTATATAATTCAATATCATCACCAAATATTATTTCACCCCTCCAGCGTTAGTCACCCACCATATCACATTCTCGAACTATGTGGGGATTGATTCCCATTCCCATGGGATATATAGTGATGCATGGATCTCTTATCCTGGGTCTAGAACGGCCACCAACTCATTCTGTGGACTTTCCCCTCTAGGCAAGGTTTGACCCTTTCCTACCCACACTTTCATCTAGAGAATTTGAGAACATAGTAGGATATCTCCTAGGGAACTCAAAATTTCCTCCAACACATTCTTTACTTATATGTCTACACTTCATATCTTCATTGATTTGGAAAATCAGCATCCTCTCTATCTGAATAGGCTCCCTAATGGTAATGGTGTCTGGAAACACTATCCCACCTACTATCATGGGTTGATGCCTCGAAGGATCCTCAATAAAAAATAGTAGTTCCCATTATATGAAATCATTTAATGGTCGATCCCACATTTTTTTCTCCTCTTCCTTGACTGGAACTAGTATATAACCTATGTTTCAAACATTTTAAATAATTATTACTCACCCATAAATTAATCCACTTTTACTATCTAGGTCTTGGAATTCATGATCTACCCTCATGAGACATCCCCAGGATAGTCACCTCTACCCTTAATTGTATAGACCAACTACAAAAAATTAAAACATCATACCAAACCATGTTTTGTGCATCAATCATGTATTGTGTGGGATTGGGAGATGGGGAGGAATTACCCTAAGAAAGGTTGGGATACATGAGTGACCCTATATTCTGAACTTTATGACCTTAAACAAGGATTCCACATCCAAACATCATGATCTTAAACTATGTGAAAATTGTCTCATGTATTTTCTGTGTGGTAGGACCTCCATGGCTCCTTCTTCACATTGGTTGAACCCTCTCCCATTCCATAAACACTCCCTAGAGACACACCCCTATGGTCCAAGCTATATAACCTTAAAATATTTGATACTTATTGTAAAATCATATGACCTTAAATTATTTGAAACTCATATTTCATGCATTGTGACCTTAAACTATTTGGAACTCCTGGTCTAATCATTATGACCTTAAACTATTTGTGATATATTGTCCAAGAATTATGACCATAAACTATTTACAGATCTTGGTCAAAGAATTATGACCCTAAAATTTTTTAAACTCCGGATCCAAGAATTATGACTTTAAATTATTTGAAACTCCTAGACCAAGAACTATTAAATTAAAATATTTGATAAATCACAGTTTGGTCGGTATGATCTTAAATGGCCCAAGATAAGAGGCACATACAACTATCAGGTTTAAAACCCATAAGGGAAACCTGATCAAAAGTAAAAATCTCAACCGCTGGGTCACTTATATGAACTGGTAAAAATAAATGGCAAAATAAAAAGGCTCATAATTAGTGGGTCCCACCATATTCCCTGTAAAAAACTTTAATGTGATCATTGAACCCATCAGTTAAGGAAACATTTATATCCAAATTTCATCTCCCATTTCCTCATAAGATCCTCTATAAGGTTTCTCCCTTTTATTTCTGGTTCGTGCATCCCACTACCTTGACTAGATGTGATCTATTCCTAATGGTTCACACATCCTGGTCAAAAAAATCTAAATTGTTCTACAAACATCCTAATCACATTACATTAAACATTGTGATGCATCATCCCTTCTATAATAAATAAAACTACTTATTTAGTATCATTTCATCAAGATGATAAATTGTTTTCCCTATATCTTCATTGTATGAAGTAAAACTGTAAAACATATTAGGACCTTACCTAAGATTCCCTTTCCTGCCATCGGTCCTAGCCACCAACCACACCACTTGAGTTCTTAATTTATATGGCATCCAAGATGACTCTCACCTTGTAATATGAGTCTAACCTTTTTCCAGACTAACAATCTTACCAAATTTTTTCAAAGACTCAATAGAGTAATTTCGAGAGTGTAGATCTCTTTCTTAACATTAACTTAATTCATCCTCATGCTTTGTATCTCCTTGGATTTTTATCCCTATAATCATTCACATCTAAACAGGACCCTCTAATGATAATGGTGTATGTCCACACTAGATTACATATAGTTATAGGAACGTTCTTGGAAATAATTGTAACAACATTTTGAAATGTATTTTATTTCAAAAATAGTCATCGGTCAAAAACCATTTTTTTCCATCCTTGATGAGGCAATAGTGGAACTTTTGTTTTGAAAATGGTTAGTAGTTATCCCATATCACCCCATCACACCTTTTTTTTGTATCCTAGGCATACTTATTCACACAATTCACTCCCCTTGGGTTTTTTGGAATTCAATTCCCTTGAAATTACACCATTGTTTCACTAGCACACATTGGAAAAAATAAAATTGAATATCTAAGGAGTATGACATTCCATCCAAAATTTTCTCGGTAATGACCCACCATGTAGTCAATAAATAATTTTAGAACCCAAGTATTCGACCCTTATCTAGAACTCTCATATAAATGATCAATATTCTATTTATCCCTTATTTCATACAAAAATCACACATCACATGGGATTAGGGATTCATTGAAGTTTTCCTTGTTTATATGATTGAGATGATATTAATATAAAATTAGGTATATAAGGAATTTTTAAAAAACCATTACAAAAGTTTGGTAGGATTGTCCACATGTTGTAATCTCTCTATTACTTCATGGTGAAATAAATATCCCAGAGTATTAACCATAGTGACTGAGTGCTCAAGAACATCCAACATTTATTTAGTATCCTACAAAGTTCTATCATTATCTACTAGATTAGTTTCCTCCCCTAGGATAACATAGAGGACTTATTCATCTCCAACTCACATGGGATTCTATTCATCCTGGCACTCGGCCACCAAATAATTCACCTCTCTTACTTATTGATAACCTCTTCTAAATTAACTGTTAATTAACTGATGAACCTAGATTGAGTAGTGATGATGGACACATGCTCTTGGGCCTACTAGTATAAGAGAGTGATCTCCTCTTTAGCCTCCTAGATCACCTAGGTACCCATATCCTTCTTCTTGTGAAAGGTGATTTAAGGCTACTGATACTGGTAATTTTTCTTTTCAATGAGAATGTGTCGATATAGTTTATGGAGGTCACTATAATCCACGCCACCAGGTCCATGTTTGACTAACTAATGGTATAGAGATACCACCATGTTTGGAAAATAAGTTTGTGGAGTGTGTTTTATGAAATTTTCCATGCTTCTCCATGACTTACATTAGAAGAATCAATTTTCCTTATAAATTTCATAACTAGAATCCTTGAATTTGTAAGGTGGAGTAGGCTTTTACTAAGGTAAGACCACCGACACATCAGTGGAATGCTCATCTGTAGGCATGTCCTCAGATAGGATGATCCCCAAGTCCATAGAGAATTCTTCCATACTAGATCATTCACATATAATGGGAACCCTATCCACCTCTTGTCTAACTATCAAGTCAGGATCATCCACCCAAACCTCCTCGGCTACATCCTTCAGTGGAATGATCTTGATCACCTTTATTTAGTTCTCAACTCCAGCATCCACCATCGATGGAATTTCCAAGGCAGTTACAATCATCATATCCCTATCAAATATATCAGTTGTTTTTATGATTTAAACCATATTAATTGATGCCCTAGTCTATGTATATCCCACTTATGGAAACCCTATGGTAGGCCCAACCACCACATCCTCTTCATCGATCTCTGTCAGGAAAATAACACCTGTTGTCACTGCCTCGACTTTAGGCTATGCTGACTCGAGTATCGGCACTGACTGCTGAGTCCCAAACATGGGTTGAACTTCCATTTAAATTATGGGTTTAGCTGATTATAACTTATGGAGATATAAAAAAAGGGGGTTAAGTGGGATAAGGATTAAAGGGGTGATACAATCCTACTAGCAACCTGGTATGTCTCATGAGTAATCAACCAGGTGACAACATTCCCCCCGTAGTTAACACCCAAGCTACTGGGAGTTTCCCAATGGATGGATGTCATGAATATTTATAGAATAAAAAACATTTTATTATGGTATCAGACATGAATCATCAAATTTATTCTAGGTAATAATGGTTATCGGGTG
Source organism: Viscum album (assembly GCA_963277665.1). NCBI lineage: Eukaryota > Viridiplantae > Streptophyta > Magnoliopsida > Santalales > Viscaceae > Viscum > Viscum album. Next base: position 1,672,180,033 of record OY728158.1, read on the forward strand.
TGTCTTGGTGTTGTTGATCCATCACCCAAGTTGCATGTACCACTTTGACTGATGGTTGGTCGCTTTTGACCACAACATTGGTAAGAGGCCTTATACCCCCCCCCAATGGTTGGGTCTCCCTCATCATCTTCCTGAGATTCATAATAAACCTACCACACTTGTATTATACTTTATTCATACATAATTGAAAATGTATTTAGGCATCAATCTTACGAATTTGGAAGTATCCAAGACACACAATATCATGAGATTTACCTGATAAATGGTAGTACCTCTATACCCAAGAGAGTCCTGATAGGCATTGCTTCTCTAGGAATCATCCTCCAACCCCTCTTATAGAGTTGAATTCATATATTTCTAACCTACTAAGAGATCTAAGAGAGAATGAAATCCTAGAAACACCTTCAATTGGCTGGTTATAGAATGCACAGTGTCGCAAGAGTGGATGAAGTCTTCTAGATCCACCATTTATTTCACTGTTTTATCTTGGGGGACATGGAAAACATCTCTTTCATGTCCCAAACAAGTAAGGAATACCCCTATAATTTGATATGCTTCTATATCCCAATAAGAGTGGTGATTTTTCTATAGATCCCCCAACTCTCCCAAGCATCAAAGAAAATAGCATCATTAGGACCATCAAGGTGACACATTTCCTTCCTCGTACCTTGAATGTGTGTCCTTAGAACAACTTTAGAGGGTCAACCTTTCCCCTAAAGTCATTTACCTAGGATAATTGAGTCAGTTTATCCTCCCCTTTCAAAATATTCTACCTGTTTTGGACCAATCATGGATAGAGCTGCTTCCATTTCTCTACCAACTAGTCGATCTATACCTCTATTATGTGCTCTATATGCCGCTCACCCTCAATATAGAGGTTTTGGGGCCCCTCCTTCCTCGCTAGTCTCAGTGGCTCACCACCTTATCATATCCCTCGAGTATGAACTCTCCCAATTCACTATATATTTATGGATGAGTAAATAAGAAGTAGTGGGATGATAAAAATCATTTCACCCCTTACATCATCATGCACAAACATGATCCATATTTACCTATGAACCAAGGGGTGGTATTCACTACTTACCCAAATATAAATTTTCATGGTAAGACATTGGAGGAACCAGAATTGATTTGAAAAGTGGTGTGGGGTGTAAATGTCAAAAATCAACTTGCAGACCACCCTATCCAACAATTCCCCACCTCAAAAGTCTATAAGGTATGACTATTTCTCAATCGACCCCATTCAATCATTGGTCACTTTACACATGATAATGGGAAATAGATGGAAACTGAAGTGTTCCACTAATTGTGTTTCCATGAATTTTCAAATTGATTGTATTTTTAAGGTTGATTTATAGTCTATGGAATACCCTAGTTCATTTGTAAAGGAGTTTTGATAGTTTTAGAGTGTGTATTTTTAATAAAAATTACTAAAAGAGGGGATGGTTTTGAAAACATTTTTTAAAAATAAAATTAATTAATTAAAGAGTTTAATAGTCGATAAATAAAGGTGTTGTATTAGAATAATGAGAGAAGAAGTTCATTTCAAGTTCACTACACATATTTTTTAGTTCATTGTTCTAAAATTTAAGCATAGTTTAATCAAATCCTTCAGTGTAGGGTAATCAAGATCTCAATTCACCTCATGCCATTTAAAACGATGCACAAAAAACCAACCCTTAACAAAAAGAATAGTTTTTTCAAGGTTTATATTTAAAGGAAAGAACAAGGGATACCAAATCATAATGAAATATTATTTATGTGTGAGAGAAATAGGATTCGTGTTTTGTCCAATCGAAACAACCCAAGATTCCCACATAAGTCTCAAACCAATCGGTATTTAAATGTAAAGTGTTACACACAAGTGTCGCGAAGAAATAAATTAAAAGGAGGATACAATTAAAATAAAATTTATATGAAATATTTCACACAAAAATTACACCAAACCATAATAAGAACAAGTGATAGAACTCCCTTTACAAGATTTTTAGCTCTCTTAAAATGATCTCCCACCATTTAGCTCACTATCAAGAGGAGGAGGAGACTCGGGTGGAACTTCACCTTTATATTTGATCCCTGTATGAGGATAAGGGTCTACATTACTTCTAGGATGAGGAGAGGAATCCTTTGGGTCTACCAAATACTATATCTTTGCCTCCTAGTCGAATTTTCAAATGCAGTTCCCAATGTTCCATTTTATAGGCAAAGAGGAATGTGGTTTTTGGAACATATATTTCATAAAACCACTTGTACCATGGTTTTATGAAACCAAAAAGTATTATATTTTGTTTTTAAAAATAAAAACATGATTATCCACATATTTTATATCTCCAATAAAAAGTTTACATCATTTTTAAGTTTTCATCTCAAGATATGAATGAAACACAACACACCACTTTTGACTTTGTGAAGATTTTGTGTCTTGGGAAGATCAATTCGGTTGGGCCTTTCAAAGGACTAATTGGGATTGGGTTTCTTCAAAATAGTTACATAAAATTTAATTTTGGATCATACCAAAATATATCATCCCAATTGGATACATGGATTATTATAACTGTGTGGTTGAGTCCACTGGTGTTCTTGGATTCCTCTGTAATGTGGTCCATTTTTCACCAACTTTGTTTGGTCCCTTAAAATCACCTCCACCTATAATGAAATCATCCAAAAAAGTGAAATTACCCTTTTTAATAGTGATTAACATAAAATAATCGAATCAAACATGATGTGAATGTTTTAATAAATTAAGAATTTATGATATAAAATTAGTTTAATGCAGTTGAATTAAGGGTTGAAAAGAAATGTGATCACACCCCCACACCTAAACATTTGAACTCTTAGGAAAAGTAACATTTCCAAAAATTATGCATGGATATATTATAAAATTCATGAATATTTATCATTAAAATAAAATCTAAAATATGATCAAATAAAAAATCACACCAAGGAGTTATTCTCAGTGATTATAGGAAAATATGTCTAACAAATTGTATCAGAACGAAATTCAAAGAGATATATGATACCAATCTGGTCAAACAATTCAGAATTTAACGATATCACTAATTCTCTACATACGTGTCTGACAACCATTTCATGCTATTCTTTATGATTTCTATCCAGTAAATATAGTTTTTAAAAAAAATCATGCTAAAATGATTTTTTCCACGGAACATGTCCTACATCATTTTTGATCAAATTTCAATACTCACTCAATTAATAATTCCTATAAGTCAAACCATAATCTCTTGGACTAGATATCCCCATATATTTCATATTTCCTCACTCAACTAATTTATTATTATAATTATTTTTTTGTTTTTTTAAATTCACAAGGAATAAATATCACACTCTTCACTCAACCCTTGTTTGATCTCATCATGACATTAATTGTAATAGTTATAACAAGACTATATGTTAAGGAATAGTGGATTTTAACCTTCTAAATAAACAACCCATATTGTTCTGTCTTTTTTTGTTTTTTATTATTATTTTAGGGAATACAATAGTCAGATAATAGGTACACACGCATAGGTCAATCCTGTAATGTAATGGAAAAGATCGGATAAGGAACAAGCGTATGGGAAAATAATTTTGTAAAGATGATAAATTTTAACATAACTTATATTTACCTTATATTTAGTGATAAAAACTAATACTTCATGGTTGGGTAAAAATATGTGTGGAGATATTAAGTGACATGATTTTCTCATTAACTACTCACACAAAGGGTACCATTATTCTCAAAGGTTTCAAGGTGATACAAACATTTATATCATCGAAAAACAACTATTTTTAAATAAATACACACCTGAATGTTAAATTCATTCTAAAACACACATTTCATCATTGAAAAATATAAATAAATGTTATAACAACATGAAATGTGGAAATTCCTCAGGAATTTTCAATTACTTCTATGATTAAGCAGGCATAATTTTTCATGATAAGTGGACATACAAAATTAACATTATGACACAAAAGTGAGGGGGAACATGGGTCAGGTAAAAATACTATACATAAATCCAATAGGAGAAAAATAATAAAGATGATAAAAATTCATAACTAAACCAGGAATGTACTCATCCCCCCACACCTAGAGCACGCAATGTTCTCACTGTAATAAAAGAGAATGTGGGAAGGATAAAACCTAGTGGGTTTCATTGGAAGGATAATTATTGAACTTGAAGTTCCTCCATTATGGACTCTAGAATAGATTCATGAAAGTGCATCAGTCACTTCCCATTAACACTGAAGGATTTTTTGGTTTCATCATTTTGGACATGAACAACACCAAATAGATAAACATTAGTAACATTTTATGGTCCCAACCAGTATGAATAATGCTTACTTGGATGAAACATCATCCTTAAATTGTAAATGAGGACCTTATTCCCAATGTGTAATTAACTATGAAGGATGATATGGTCATGGGAAGCATTGGTTCACTCCTTAAAAATCCTGGAGTTTTTATAATAATATCTAAGCATTTCCTCTAACTCCAGAATCTACTTATTCCTTTGAGAACCAGAACTAAAAAGATTTGAATTTCATTTTTTAATTCCCTAGTAGGCTTGGTGCACTACAACAATAGGGAAGTGATATCTCTTTTCAAACAAAATCCAATAGGGTGACATTATAATGGGAGTTTTAAAGTCAATATGGTAATCCCATAATGAATCATTGAGTCTAAGAATCCAATATTTTTATTGGTGTTCACTATTTTTTCAAGAATCTATTTTACCTATATATTAGACACCTCAAATTGCCCATTGGTTTGTGGTTGTTATGTAGTGGACACTTGATGCCCGACCCCATACTGATGCAAAAGTGATTGCATTGTTCAGTATTATAAATGAGAACCTTGTTCACTAATGATGAACCTATCTAATCAAAAACTAAAAAATAGTTGGGTTCCCAAATATTCCACAAATATATTGGAATAATATATCCTTATGTCTCTTTCCTCTACCCATTTTTAAACATAATCAAATTATAGAATAATGTACAAGTTTCCATAGTAATTAAGATATGTCCCTATATATTCAATTCCCCAAACATCAAAAATGTCATTAAAGAGAAAATTTTTTGTGGAATTTTATTTCTTTTAGATACATTTCCCATTATTTGATAGCAAGGAAAATATTTATAGAAATCACGGGCATCCCAAAATAATTTTTGCCAAAAGAGACCAAAATCGAGGACCTTGCGAGTAGTCCATTGGGGACCACAGTGGCCCCCACAAGTGAGAGTGTGGAAGAACCTATGGACATATTGAAACTCACAATAAGGAACACAACACCTAAGGACTTGATCACTACATGTATTCCAAAGGTAGGGTTAATCAAAAATTTACCAATGTGACTCATGTTTTAGACATATGGCTTGGATTTTTTTGAAATTAGTATGAATGCATGATGTTACCAAATAATTTATATGTTCGGCATACCAAGGAATATAATCTTGCGCTCAATAAAATTTTTCATCAAGAATCATGTCATTTATGGTAATAAAATGGGATTATTCAATGTTCAAGGATGGAAGTATACTACTAATATGATTAGCCAAAAAAATCTATTATTATTTTTTATCTCTAATTTCTAGGTTAAATTCCTAAAGGAGGAGCATCTAGAGAATGATATGTGGTTTGGATTATAGTTTCTTAAGGAGATACTGGAGAGATTCATGGTCTGAGAACATAATGACTTTGGACTATAAAATTTATGGCCTAAATTTATCCAAGGAAAACCCAACGGAAAATAATTATTTTTTAGTTTTGGTGTAATTTCCTTTGGCAGGGTCCAATGCATGTGAGGCACATGCAATGATATGTGGATATTGATTAACTTTTTGTGATAAAACATCCCTAAATTCATAGTTAGAGGCATCACACATGAGCTCAAATAGTATATCCCACCAATGTGGCTGGATTACCGGGGGTGATGAGAGACTCCATTTTAATTTTATAAAAGCATCCTCACATTCATTATCAAAAACAAATTCCTTTTGTTTTTAGATAAATATTGAGAGGGGAGTGAAATATTACTAAACTCATGAATGAAACGATGGTAAAATCCAACATGACCTAAGAAAGAATGCACATACTACACATTCTTTGGGAATTCTAGGAAAGAAATTACATCCACTTTTGATTTATCAACTTGGATACCATCCCCAAAAATAAAATTCCCAAGTAAAATACCTTATCGCACTATTAAATGGAATTTATCATAATTTAATATGAGATTATTTTCAATACAATGATGTAGGACAAAACCAATACTACTCAAATATTATTTAATAGAGGATCCATAAAAAGTAAAATCATCCATGAAAACTTCCATGAAATTATCCATGTAACCTGAAAAAATACTAACCATGCATTTCTGGAAGGTACCTAGAGCATTTCACATACCAAATGGCATCCTCCTATAAGAAAATGTGTTGTAGGAGGAAGTAAAGGTTGTCTTTTTCCTGATCCTCTGGGCAAATATGGATCTGAAAGTATCCAGAATACCCATCAAGGAAACAGTAGTGGGACTTCACCGCTATCCCCTCTAGTATCTAGTCAATTAAGGGAAATGGTAAATGGTTATTCATAGTGTGTTGGTTTTGTTGATGATAGTCTATGTATACATGCCAACTATTCTACCAATGGGTTTGAACAAATTCATTGTTTTCATTTTTAATTACAGAAATATCAGTTTTTCCAGGAATAAATTTCACTTGGCTGACATGTTGGATATTATAGATGGGGTTAATGATTCCAGCTTCCAGTAATTTGGTTACCTCATTTTTAACAATATATTGGAGGATTGGTTTCAGTCTAAATTTACCCGCTTCACTAGTTTATCCACATAATTTAACAATATGTGATGTGAAGAAATTTATTTGATAATACTTTTAATGTTAACAATTTTACATCCCAAATCTTGTTTATAATCCCTCAAAAGTTAAATATGTTTCAATTCATGCTCTAGAAGAAGTAAACTAGAAATTATGATATGAAGCTTTATTCCATTCTCATTATAAGAATATTTTAAATCTTGAGACAATTATTTAAGTTCCAATTAAGATGAACATTATATTGATGGGAGTTGATGTGAAAGTGAGAGTTCACTGATATCATCTAACTAATCAATGGTAACATCATCATATGAAGAATGGTTTTTTACAAGCTTAGTAGTATCATCGATTGTCATGAGATCCTTATTGTTCAAGAAATGAACAATTCATAAAAATTCATGACATTTTTTTAAACAGGTACAACATTCTTTGCATGATTCATTACCTAGAATTCTTATCAATGATAAAAACTCAAAAAGGGGATCATAGGAAAGAAAATATGTTTTTTAGGGGAAAACAGAATATCAATTTAATTAACTGAATGTGAGGAATGCTTTTATGAGGGGTGCTTCATGGAATCAATGATGTTGAAGTGGATAATCTCACCACAAAACTCCATAGATAATATACCATTGTGGACATTAATTATGGGTTTATATTTTTTCAAGAATGGACACCCCAATATAATTGGGGCATCTCGTATTATCCTATCATCTTCCATTTTTAGCACATAAAAATAGTAGGGAAATTTAAAATTTTCACCCTCAAAAGAACATACTCTAACACACCAGTGGGGTTTGTTGTACTTTAGTTCATGATCTGAACAAAACTTATTGTGGTCTTTATTTCTACAACCTACAATAAAAAGTAAATGGGGTGAGGCATCACATTTATATAATCACCCAAATGAAGAATATCACTGGTAAAGTAATACTCTCATATGGTGCATGGAATTGATAATTTTCCAAGATCATTTCATTTAGTAGGAATTGATGGCTTTATCAATGCTGAGACATTCCTCCCTGATCTCACCTTTTCATCACCTCGAATTCTCCTTTGGTTTGTACAAATCTCCTTGAGAAAGTTTTCATATCTTGGAATTTGATTCATGGAATCATTCAAGGGGATGTTATCCGGAATTTTTTAATGTTTCTAATAATTCATTGTCAATTTTATTTTATTTTTTCATTTTTGGGTGGTCCTTTGGGGAAATGGAAGAGGAATGGTTGAGAATGGTGGTTCATCAAATGAAACTTTATTTCCTTTGAAAGGTCTTCACATAGTACAATGTTTTTCCACATTTGGACCATGTTCAATGGTTGGGGTGGTGGTTTCCTTAGGAGGGGATGAATCTAATGGAGTGGTCATTTGAATTTTAAGTTTTTTTCCACTCGGAAGGGTAATGGCGCTAAAATTTCCCTTATCCTTGCGGTTGATTAGTGTTTGGGAGAGTATTTTACCTTACCCATCACTTTGGATTTCCCCCATTGAGTTTGAATGTAATCCTAATTGGTGTTTTAGGTCTTTTATGGATACTTTAGTGGTTTTTTGGAATTGGATATCATTTTCATCCATTTGTTTCATTATGACTTATAGTCTAGGATCAACGTTTGGAGGGGGTTGTTGGAAAGGCCTTTATGGTGGTTGAGGATTTATGGGTGGTGGTGGTTGACTACTCTTCCCTAATTGGTTCCATGGTTGTTGAGGATATTTTGAATACCCCTTGCCTATAGGCTTGGTTTTCTTTCCACCCATGGTTGGATAAATAGTAAGGTTCTTTCATAAATGGTTCATTACAGGGGAGACCTAGAAATATTTACTCACAACTCTTATATGTTTATCTTAGTTGAGGGAATTGGTCATAATAGTGGGTGTTAGAATAGAAGATACCACAATTGATGGTAGGAGGAGATTTGGATTTCCGTTTGGAAAGAGAAAGTTGTCTAAGAAGGGTAGTTACCTCCTCAAACATCATTTCCACATTCTTCTCAAATTTAGTACTTTCACCTCATGGAAACCTTGAATGGGTACATTGGACCTTAAACTGAATTGTTGAGTGTTCTATGCCATGTTCTCAATGGGTGACTTTTCAGTGATTGTGGTTGTATCAACTAGTGCACCACATGTAGAAGCATCAATCATTTTTTGATCAATAAGAACTAAACATTCAATAAAATACTGTATTAAAATTTGATCACATATTTGGTTATGTGGGAAACATAAAAAAATACTTCTAAATCTTTCCCATAATTCAAGAAGTGTTTCCCCTTGTTATTACCTTATCCCAAAAATGTATTTTCTTATAGAGTTAGTTTTATAGGTTGGGAAGTATTTTTCAAGAAAATGGGTGTTTCATGTCCGTCCAGCCTCTAATAGGGGTGTAAACATAATATAGCCAATAATTTGCAGTGTCTTATAATGAAAAAGGTATTCCTTAGGATTTACTTGTTCTTTATACACATTAGTAGGTTTTAATGTATAACACACTGTATGAAATTATTTTAAATGTTTATGTGGATCTTCTCCTGTGATTCCATGGAATCTTGTTAGTAAGTGAATTAAACCCGATTTAAGTAAAAAATTGGGTGCCTATCCATGTATTTGAATATAGTTGGGTTGGATGTCAACATCAGGTGAGGTTATTTCTATAAATTTTTATTTTTTTCAGCAATATTATCAAATTTTGTTTCAGTCTTTCTATTGGTTTCAGAAGAAGAAGAAGGATTAAGAAGTGTGTCGATGTCTTGTCCGTCCTCCTTCAATGGATCGTTCGGTGCTTCTTGGTTTTGATGATGTAAGATCCTATCTGATTCAGGTTTGAAAGGAATTAGTTCCTCTGGTGAATATCACATCATGCACAAGGCCTAAAAAATAACATTTTTAAATCAACTAAAAAATTAAGGAAGAAAATAAGTGAACAAAAAATTACAAAATACACAATATTTTTATAAAAACACACTCTAAAAACAAAAAATATCCATATAAATGGATAAAAAATTTTACTTTTTGTCAGGTAATTTCAAAATGATTATTTTTTTAAAGTTTATTTATATTCTATTGAAGAACCTGGATCATCTCTCAGGGAGCATTGATAGGTTTAGAGTGTGTATTTTTCATAAACATTACTAAAAGAGGGGGTGGTTTTGAAAATATTTTAAAAAATAAAATGAATTAATTAAAGAGTTTAATAGTTGATAAATTATGGTGGTTTTATTAGAACTTTGAGAGAATGAGTTCATTTCATGTTCTCTACACATATTTTTTAGTTTATTGTTCTGAAAATTGAACACAGTTTAATGGAATCCTTCGGTTGAGGGTAATCAATATCTCAATTCCCATCACGCCCTTTAAAATGATGCACAAAGAACCAACCCTTAACACGAAAGTAGTGTTTTCAAGGTTTGGATCTAATGAAAAGAAAAAGGTATTCCAAATAATACTAAAATATTATGTATGTGTTAGAGAAATAGGATGCTTGTGTTGTCCAATTTAAACAACCTAAGATTCCCACTTACATATCAACACAATAGGTATTGAAATGAAAATTGTGGCACATATGTGTACCAAAGAAATAAATAAAAAGAGGATCAAGTTAAAATAACACTTATATGAAATGTTTCACAAAACAATTACACCAAACCATTAGAAGAACAAGTGCTATAACTCCCTTTACAAGATGTGTAGTGCTCTTGAAATGATTGTCCACCGTTTAGCTTTCCATCTAGAGGAGGAGGAGACGCAGGTGAAACGTCACCTTCATCTTTAATCCCCCTATGAGTATAGGGGACTTATTGGATGAAGAGATAAATCCATTAGTTATCCAAAATACCTTATATTTACCTCTTGGTAAAACATGCAAATGGGGTTCCCAATGTTCCATTTTATAGGAAAAGTGGAAGGTGGTTTTGGGAACACAAATTTCTAAAACCACTTGGAACATAGTTTTGGGCATCCAAAGGTATTATATTTCATTTAAAAAAACAAAAACATGTTTACCCACCTCTTTTATATCTCCAATGAAAATTGTTCATCATTTGTAAGTGGAAAACTCAAGATATAGATGAAATATAGCACACCAATTTTGATCTTGTGCAGATTCCATGGCTTGGAAATATCAATTATGTTAAGCCCATTAATGGATGAATTGGGATTGTTTTTCATTAGAAGAGTTTTATTCCATTTAATGTTATTTCCTACCATAAAATATCATCTCAATTGGATGAATGTATTAGTATAAGTGTGCAGTTGAGTCCACAGGTGTTCTTGGAGTCCTGCACAATGTGGCCCATTTTTCTTCAATTTTGTTTGGGCCCTCCAAATCTTCTCCACCTACAATGAAATAATAAAAACAAGTGAAATTACCCTTTTTAACAGTGATTAACACAAACTAATTGAATCTATCATGAATTACAATTTTTATTAAATTAATAATTTATGATATAAAAGAAGCTTAACATAGTGGTATTAAGGGTGGAAATGAATAGTGAATCACTATGTAGTCATCTACAAAAATAATCCTTTCTTGGACTTCCACTGGGCCCGAGTCAAGATGTTGACTCCTAGATATGTTGAGGATCAACATCCATAGTTTTTTTTGAGGAGATATGGGGTTTCGATACTCATATCCCCCCATTTGCGCATCCAAAATCAAGAGAATCCATATGCCGATCAACATGAAAATAAATCATTCTAGCCTAACCAATGGAGCATCGGGCTTCACACTATATACCCACAACCACCATTATATTGACTCTAGGATTCTTTAATACGAATGATCCTTAACTCATTGATTTGCCTTTGGATAATAACACATCCTCCCTAGTTGTTTTTCCACTGGTTCGTTCAAAAAATACATGAGCCATTACTTGAAACATATATCCTTTATCTCTATTTTTAGTTCACTTTCCATCTGCACTAGGCACAACAACACACTTGTGATCATTGGAATTTTCTCATTTTCATCCCAAAAATCCTCAGCCAGAATAAACCCATCGTACATCTCCCATAGTATGGGGATCCCTGTGATGTGGTAGAGGTCCCATAGACCAATTCCATCTTCCCCATGATATAGGTGAAACATGTTGGTCCACAGTTACCACCTGCCCAGTATCTATGGCATGATGTCCTAGTGGAAATAAACATGGAACTGTGAGGTCCATGTTGCCTCATAAATCCCAATATACTTCATCTCAACCTCAAATTCAAGATAGGACTGGCATACCATGTATTCCCAGACCCATTCAACTGTAATGTTACCACCCTATCATAGGTCGCGTCCTTTTATCCACCCTTTGATATGGTCCATAAAATCCACCTTGAGGATGCTCTCATATTGAGGGGGTATTCCTCTTACTGTAACACCTCCTCATTAATTTAGATCATGTGGTTCCATAGCGTTTGAGTGATAAGATACATGTGGTATTTTTTAATGTAACCTCTAATATCCATGTTCCACAGATACTTCATAGTCATTCTCCTTAACCAATAGCCAGGATCATCCCAATTGGAAACTGGGGATAAACTCATCATCCTATAGGATAAAACCATATAATGGAATACAATTTCATAATGGGTATTCTTATTTATCCTTCATTATCATTGCAATGAGTTTATCATGATTCAACTCACTCTATAAGATCACCCTAATCATGAGGTTTCCAGCGATATCCCTTCATCAATCATCAGAAGCTTCAGCACCTTTGGTGGCTATTTTATCCAATACTTAGAGAATTTCTAGAACTGTGTTTGCGAAGGTCGAGTTTTCAAAAGTTCTCAAGCCTGTAGAAAAAAGTTCATGAAGATATGGTATGTATAAGAGTGATTCTTCTCAAGAAATAAGGATCTAAGTCACAAAGAACTCTTGAAATTATTGGGTTTTTCAGAAATAGAGCACTAGCCTATATTTTGTGAGCAAGAGAGGAGATGGATTTATACCGGTAACCATATTTTTATGAAACTTCCTACCATGGGTTCTTGAAAACCTCAACCCATAATGGATATTCAATTCACGAAGATTTATTACCTTCATGTAAGAATAAATCCCTTTGAGGATCCTGGGGTTTTGTGAGATAATTATCCTTCGTGAAACCAATCCCATGGGACCCAATGATTCACTCTCTTTTTGGGTCGCCCTATTTTTTGAAACATACTCTTTCACGAAAACCATGTCCTTTGTGAATCCCTCTACTTCCATTAATACCTATCCCTCATGTGACTCTATATTGCCTTCTTTTAGCCAACACCTTTCCATAAAATTCAAGTGCCCAAGGTCCCCATACCCCACCAAAATTGGTTCATTTTCATCCCAAATTCATGTGTGTCCAGTGTCATCAACCCTTGTGTCCACACCCTTTTCTTCAAGCACATCAAGGACTATTACCTTATATTTTTATTCAAAGTATAGGTACCCTAATACTTATTTCTCCTAAGTACAGTTACCCTAACATCGGGACCTCTAATTGATACTCCTCCATAGAAGTGTTTACTCTATGCCCCACTGAGAGGCATATGAGCAGTAGACACATAATTCTAAAATTTGGAATCATCATGGGAAATTACCAAACTATCCTGGTATGGATACCATTTTCAAGATCTATCTATACTACCTTGAAATGGTTTCCTTTGATATAAATCCACCAACGTCTGAGATGTATGACATGAAAATTTAAATCCCCACATCTTAATCATATGATGTTAAACTACATGCCAATTTCCATAGTACATGATGTTAAAAATTAGCCTTACCTTTTGTGATGAGCATGGGATGACCCATGATTGTTTTGTAATAGTGGATTACCTATACCTAACATGAATAGTACTTTTTGATTTCCATACCATATATATAGTGAGTTATTCATGATGTAATCTTATACTTATAGTGTTGATATTTCTACGCCTACTATTTAAATAGTAATATCCATGGATTATTTGTCGTATCAAAAGGTTATAGTAGTTCACAAGCAATAATGATAACCTCAAGATACTATGACATTAATATTAAACATATGTCATATGGTATAGATACATCATACTGGCTTGACATAGTAGATTTATGACTATCAATTGAAGGAGACTCATTAGATTTTAGACTTATTATAATGATGTTTTCACTTGGTGATCTTTAGTAGTTTAGATTGTAAGGACATCCCCGATAATATGAACACCACATGTTTTGGGTTTCATTGATAGTTCTTATCTACAGACATGTATACTGGTATCCTAACATGATATCATTGTCAATGTGTTTCATTTGATCACATACTTTGATGAAGGAAAAAACTCATAGGAATGAATTTTTGGTGAGGTAACTTGTATTGGATGTGTCATTAGTGGTATGGAATTGGATGAATGGTCAAGATAAAAAATTTCACTTCTGAGTTGAGGAAGTAATAACATGGTATTAGTTATTTAGGATGTTTGTAACTTCATAAATTCATGGCCATAGTAGTTGAAGGTAGATATGTATAGTTATATCAAAAAATAATATTGCAAAAAAGGATGATGACACAAATGTGAACCATACTTTATGAGATATTGAGTGACAAAGAGATTATATTACACAGTGCATATTCATAGGATGGTTGTTTTTCATATGACTATTCATTGTCTCTTTATGAGCCTTCATGGGTTTCTATACTCTACTCTTCGTCTGTGAAAACTATTTTCTTTTATGGAGATATGGACCTTGAGGGTCACATGCAATAGCATATTCAAGAATGTGCCCTATTTTGGGGAATGAATATATTGGACATAGAGTGACCAACCATAAGGTCCAAGAGTTGTCCAAACATTACCGATCACTGATAAATAAATAAATTCATTATTATTATCGTATAGAATAATTGTGTTAAATTTTTTATTAAAAGTAAATGTGATGTATTTAGTGAATATAGGAAAAATATTATATGAACGAATATTATTTTAATATTCAAGGTTCTTTTAATATTAGTGGAAATTTTGAGTTGATTTAATGACTCAGTTTTATCACATAATTTATTTAATATATATTACAAGTATTTAATAAAATATAAATAATATGTATAAAGTAGTTAGTTCATCATAATTATTTATTTATTACTTATTTGGTGGATGTTAAAAATATAGGGTTCGAGGAACCCTAACCGGGTATTTTGGACATCCACTATATAAGTGAACAAGATTCTCATTCTATATTCTATTTGTGCCAATGGAATGAGAGAACATCTCTTTTCCTAGAGAGAGAAAACATATCTCTGAGCGACCAATCCAAGAACGCCTCAACACATTTAAGGAATAGGATTGTATCAATCTTCGCAATGTCGAAGATATCCTTAGAGCTACGTGCTAGCACTCGTAATTTGATGAACGACATATGTGTATATTTGAGAAGTGTGTGTGTACAATATAGAGGGTTTTAGACTTAGAACTTCAGAGTAATGGTCGTTGATGACATGTGATAGAAAATTCACTTCGATTAGAATGATGAACTCATTATATTTTAATTTCAATTCTCTAATTAATTCACACAAGATCTTTGGACCATACTGGGTATAAGATTGCCAAATATGATGAGTTTTCATTACTTC
The DNA here is from genome assembly GCA_963277665.1 of Viscum album. NCBI lineage: Eukaryota > Viridiplantae > Streptophyta > Magnoliopsida > Santalales > Viscaceae > Viscum > Viscum album. Next base: position 1,672,195,437 of record OY728158.1, read on the forward strand.
GGTGATGAAAAATTTTAAAACTCTGGCCCACCATCTTCCACTGCCCACCCCGATACCAAAAATTGGTATCAGCGCGATAGCATGGATTTTATGACCCAATAAAGTTTATTTTCCTTTGAATTTAATTAGAGGGAATTAATTTAGTTTAAATAGATCCAACCGCACATTGATTCGATCTTGGATGACCATGTTATATCCATCTGAAAAGAAATTATGGGTCAAAATTAGTGTTTCTCAAAATATTATTTTTTTATGAACTATATATATATATATATATATATGATCATATTCACAGAATGGGCTTTGGACCTAAAAAATGGGTATACGGGCCATGTAATGGGATAAATGCCCACTGGGCCTTCGGGCTATGTAATGGGTCTCTCTCTACCCAGTTAAAGATGTTTTTTCTTTGCTTTAATAATAAATGAGGCTTCAGCCCCAACCTTTTAATATATATATATATATATGATCGTATTCTTATATATGGAGATTTCTCTTGACCTGGTTTTTATCGGCCAGGTAACAACCAATTTTCGGCCACCGAAATTGTAACTTGAGATGGACAATAAATTCGACACTATTTTTGGAATATTTGATAAAAAATAAAATAAATTATATGTGGGGCTTGACTCATGTGTTGAATTAGATAAAATAATAAAAAACATATTGGGTGGGTGGATGGTGGACTTCAAGAAAGATAAAAGAAAGAAAAAAAGGAGGCCATGTTTTTCAAAAGGATGCTTTTTGGATTTTGAAATTAATATATATTATTTAAAAAGCGGGTACTGGTTGGAATCCTCCATCTAGCTGGAACTGAGAAACCCAACACCGTTCCTACTCAGTCCTACCATTTCCAAGCCACACCGGCCACCACGGACCAGAATCATCTCCAATTACTCCGGTGAACTGGACGGTCCAGTCCACTGGAACCAGGCTAAAATCCGACTGGAACTTTCACTGTTCACCGGAACAGTAAAAAAGTTCAATTCGGATTTTCCACTGGTTCTAGTGGACTGGACCGTCCAGTTCACCGGAGTAATTGGAGACGATAATTTTCCAGCCACCAAGGCCTCTTCCAAGCACTCACTGCATGACCACTTCCTCCCTCCTGTGACCTAGACACCGAAATTGACCTCAATCTCCACTGTTACTCTCTTCCTGGTCAATCTGCACTCCACCGCAATCGATAGCAACGACTCACTGCTGCCTGGATCGGGTCTCCGTCCTGGTCACTGCACCCGTCACCGCCCCAATGTAATTGCCTTTTGTAATCTATTTTTTTATCACTTGTATCTTCCAGTTATATTAAAACCAAGCAGTGGTAGTGTTCCTCCCATGCACATAGGAATAATTTTCTGAATCACATTAAACGTTGTCTTCATTTCCTATATTTTATATTTCTATTGAATATTCTTATATTACTCTATATGTTTGGGGTCTTGAATATGTGAATGGCCAAGGGTGACTTGGGTGATGGGTAGGGTTCCTTAACATCCAACTTCTGATATACTTAGAGAGAGAAAACTTCTATAGATAAGTATTTTTTTCATTGTACAACTATGTTTTAATTTTTAGTGAATCATGATTTGGGTTTTTAGTGGTCTTATCGGAATCACGATGGATTGGAGTTTTTTTTTCAATCAAAACATTACAGTTTTGTGTGACTCTTGATAGATATAGTGTGACTCTATGCTCATGTTTTCTACATGTTAACTTTTTCTCTTTTAGAGAAGAATTCGTTGTTGGGGAGACTATCCAGCCACAATAAGGATTTGGTTTTTCACATAGTTGTCGAACCTTATAAAAATTTGTAAGTTCCTTGTTCTTTTATTTTATTCATGTACAAGTGAGGTTGGTAATTTTTTATTTAAGTGAATTGGGATTTAACAGGTCACATAGGTTGTTTTAACTAGAAGAAGCTATAAATAATAATCTCCACTAATTCATTGACCCCCTCCCTCTTAGTGGAGCTACCCAATACTAATTACTTCACGTTTCCTAAGAAAGAACCAAGTTCATACTAGCTAAGCCTCTCCCTACCATGTCTTAAGAAAAAATTGATAAAATAAGAAGATAAAATGATTTTGAGGACCACCATTATTCCATATAAAATTAATATATGCCCTCTATGTTTATTAAACGTATAAAAATACACAATAAAAATTACTAAAATAGTATAATATTTTAATTATTTAAATATTAAATCTCACTACAATCGCACAACACAAAGACCGAATGGTTTAGTGTCTTGTAGATTATCTATATAAACATATTATTATATAACGATTGTAAACTTTTATGCATAATAATGCCCCTCTTGAACCTTTTTATACATATAACATGATATAATCATCTTCATAACATGGGGTTTGGAAACAAAAGAAAGGGGTGAGCTCAAATGTTCAGTAAGGAAAAAGACACATCATAAAGTACTATATAATATTCATAATGGAGAATATGAGGAAGACATAGATATGTCAATAAAATATCATAATATCTTGTATGATAATCATAAAACCTAATGTAGAAACATAATATCATAAAAATATCCTTAAGGAATCATAAAAGATATGACATGGCTCAAAACACATATCAATAATCAAGAAACATATAAGCATGATATTAAAGTGTAGAATACTTTAAAAATAAGAAATGATCATGAAAGAATGGAATTTCAGGGAAAATAAATGCATCTTGAAAAATTGGTATAACTTAAAAAATAACATGATAATGTGGAACAACCATAATCATAGGAAAATATGTGTGATAAAACTCATTATTCCCGTTCCAATGTAAACAAACTCATTATGTCCACACCTAAAATTTTGAGAAACCCTTCATGTCCAAACCTATGTGAATAAACTCATTATTTCCACACCTAACTATATCATGATATATAAACTTATCGAAATTCACTTGTTGGAGATATACAACCCCACCCATCACCATCCATACATTTGTGTGACACTTAAAATCAATCATCTTCTCAACTTAAATATCTGATGGAAAAAATATTGGCTTTCAAAAACTTATCAAATAGAGTTAACTTAAGAAATTATAGGATATCAAAATATAATTTCTCAAAAGGAGTCATAATATAAAACCGTATATATGATGATCAAACATCACTCCATGAATGATAAACCTTGGAGGATGATCGTACCACGATTCACTGTTTTATTTCACCCTTATACCAATGTATTAAACTGGGTTTGTATTGAAAATTACAAGTATAATAAAAAATTTCATTCCATGTTTGATTCAATTTTTTTGTTTTTAACTCTTTTAAAAAGGTAAATTTAGCTTATTTTGATAGTTATATTGTAGGTGGAGGTGATTTGAAGGACCCATGATGAAGTCCAAGAAAGATGGGTCAATCTGCACATGATCTAAGAACACCAATGGACTAAAACACATGTTTATACTTAACCATGAATTAAATTGGGCCAAAAGGTTTTTTTCCCCGTCTGAAATTTCATTATATTCATTTCATATGAAAGAACTGAAGCCCAATTATTTCATTAAAAGGCCCATACAAACCGATATGTCTAATAAAGTGGATCTGCACGGGGTCAAAACTTTGCCTCTATATTTCAACAATATCTCTTATTATATTCCATATCCGGACGTAAAATTTGACATGGATGTAGAAACGGTGTGGGCCAACAACTCTTTAGTTTTGTCTAAAGTGATTTATGACTTTAGGACAGGCCAAAACGATGGACCAAGAGGATTATTGAAATCAGGGTGCCCAAAACCACCTCCTACTTTGCCTATAAATTGGCACCTTGGGCACCCCATTTGTGAGTTCGAACCAGAAGAAAGGTGCTGACATTTGGAGTCCCAAAGAGGTATTTTCATCATCCCAAGAAGTTCTGGAGGCTATGGGAAGTGCTACTTCAACATATTCTTCTTCCTCCCCTCTCGTGGATTTTTAAACCCCTTGTGATCACTCGGGAAGGAACGTGATGTAAATCTCAAGCTTCATGTTTGTAATATTTGAATGATATTTTTAATTCCAGGTTTTTGTATTGTTTTTCATCATCCTATATTCTTATTTTATTTAGTTATGTACTGGTATGTCATGATCAACTCATATGATCTTGCTTGGGGGTACTCATTCATGTGATGGTTCACACACCGTTCACCACTTTCTTTACCCCCTTCCAATTGCGGTGTTTGTGTGGTTCATATTGATCAATTGAACTCACATAAGCACTTTCAGGGTCATGTAAATTTATTTCATGGTATCACAAGGAAATATCATACAAACCTGTACAACACATCGAGTTCTTTGTGTGTTTTCGTGGTGTGTTTTGGTTATGATGTCGAACACAAATCACTCAATCATCGGCGGTGTTTGGTGAATCATTGTGTGTTTTAGACTAAACCCTAGGAGGTATCTTAGTATAAACTCAGTAAAATTATGGTTCTAGGTGTTACAAACCAGGGATTAAAATATCATAACCCTATATCATGAAGCGATGAAGGATGAACATCATGAGAGTACCTCAAGTTGATCACACATAATTAATCTTGTTCATTTCTACTTTGTTTTATCGAATTAATTTTCTATTTTTCATCTTTAATCATCAAACCCACAAGTTTTAAAAAACCTCATTCCACTTATAATTTCATATTAAAAACCTTTTTTTAAATTAATTATCTAAGGCTCCATCGAGAGACGACCTAGGGTTGCTGCTATACTGCAGAAATTCTAGTCAAAATTAAAAAACTAATTTGACGCGCTCGACAACGCGATCAATAGAAGTGATAATAAAAAAGTTTTCAAAAAACCTTTTAAACATTGTTATAAATGATGATTCATAAATTACTTTTAAAAGAAACTTTTGGAAAAGTTTAAGAGAATACTTTTTCAAAACAATTTTATAAATAGTTATAAATTTAAGATCCTTGAAAATACATAATGGTTTAAAAAAGTAAAAGTGATAATACTTTGAAAACTTTTTCTTTTAAAATAGTTTTTAATAATGGAGACTTGAAAAATTAATAATATTTTTCAAAATTTAAATTGAAAATAATTTGAAAATAGTTACTTTTGAAAAGAATCATTAATAATAGAAACTTAAGTAAAACATAAATTTTTTCAAAACAAAATGTGGATTGGATGATAAACCCATTTATTTAGATAGGATTTGAAAACATTTTGAACATTTTGAGATAACCTTATTGAAAACCCACATCATTAAAGAGATAATGAAACCATTTTATCAAAATGAATATACAAGAAAATGATCATTGGAGATAAAAAAATTCTTCTAGGAAAGTGATTATATTTTTGGGAAGTAAAAACATGGAAAGGGAAGGAAAATCCATCAAAATAAATGGGAAGTGTTCATAACAAAAAATCATTTGATCAAAATAATAGAATAATATATGTAAAATAATTTGGTGTGAAATATGATTTCCCCATAAAATAAGGCATAAATAAAACATAATATAATCATATGGTATAATAGATCAATCTTGAAATATAATATTCAAAGAAGAGTGATTACAACCCAAGTAAAATATTTGAGTCATAAAAACTTTTTATGGCCATTGTAATATTGGAATTAAAACCCCATGACAGGCATGAAATTAAATAGGATACTAAATATCCTGAAATATAAGATAATAATGATACTAAAATGAAAATGTGGAATTATTTACACCATTGAAAGGGAAACATGGAGTATAGCTTAAAAATGTCTTAAAGGATTCAAATTCTAGACAAATAATCCTCACCTTGTTTCCCCTAATTTGTCGGATGCACTCTATACTCTTCCCTTCTTGGATTATCACCTTTTAAAAGAGGATTAAACCTTTAAGGGGAAGTATTTATAGAAGAACATAACATCCTCAAGGTGAATAAGAATGTGTAGAAGAGGTTTCATTAGAGTTTGGGATAAACTATTAGAGTTTTGGTGTGAGGGAAAATGAGGAGAGGAGTGCACCTTTTACAAGTGTAAAGGAGCGGAATTTTTTAAGATAGAAAAAATATTCAATAATCAGAAGTCACTATAAAGTCATGTTCCTACAAAATTGATAAATAATGAAGTGTAAGGAAGATAAGGTTTATCCAAACCTCCATTATTATAAAAGAAATATTGTTTAAACATGTTATGTCCTTTACCTCTAAGGTTGCTCACTTTTACCATTTTAGTTTTCACCGCGGTAACTAGTTTTTACCTAGTTAATTTATACTTTAATCCTAAATATAAAATAATAATAATTAGACAATTTATACCCATATATTATAAATATTAATTAAAATTTATCAACTAAAAACCCTATGTGTATGGAAAATTAATTTTAACACAAACGCATGTAACCGGCAGAAACCATTTTCTAAAAATGTTTATTTTTATACAAAAAAGATTTATAATTTGGGTAGAATTATAAATTATATTAATTTAAATTAATTAAATATAATTATTATCATTAAAAGGGTATTTATTTAATAATAAAATAAATCAAAAACTTCATTTCATCATGTTATAATTAATTAAACAAAAAAGTCAAAAAACTATTTTTATTAAAACGCTACATAGATTTTCATAATATTTAAAATGGGTTTATAAATTAAAAATAGTAATTAAAAACTGTTTATTATACATTATAATTTATAATTTTATAAGAAAAGTTTTCAAAAAAAAATCAATTTATTCATGTAATAAAATAATTTCACAAATAGTGATGGCATTAATAAAATTGATATTTTCAATATTCACCTGCAAATTAATTATTTTGAAAAAAAAAATTAAACCTAAGATGGTATGGATATGATAAATAGAAAAATGAATTTAATTATTTCAGATTCAACTTATAAAATTTATAAATTTTGTTTTTAACTGGAAACATAAAATGCAGTGAAATCTTTTTTTATAGAAAAATGAATTTTCGTATAATAACTAATTTTTTTTAAAACAAACTAGTAATTAATGTAGTTATAATATATCTTCATATTATTATATCATTATAAACTTATTTCCTTGAAATATAACTCCTATTTCTAAAAAATAAATTTTTAACCATGAAGTGAATTTATCAAAAATGTCTTTTTGAAGAGTATATAAATTCATTATATATCCATATAAATATTTTATTACATTTTAATATAATCCTAATTTATAATAGAATAACCCATTATGTTATCTAGATAATACCTAAGGATTAGATAGGCATTGATTGCGGTTTTGGGTTGCGGTTCATCTAGCATGGACCTTTTGGCAATCTCCACAAGAGTGAACTTCTCCCATGTAAAATTTTTCTCAAAATGTAATTGCTTGAGTTTGGATTGGGATTGGTCAAGAGAAAACCATAGTGAAGGTAAATCAATTATTATTTTTGATGAATGAGATTCATAATGAATACTTATACTTCCACATTTCATTTCATATTACATTCTTAATTGGTCTTGTGATACAGTTACATCAATTTATACCATCTAATTTAACATCTATGTTTCAATGGTCGTATATAATATTAAAAATATATCAGGTTATTTGGTTTGGGTTTTCATGTAAAATAAGTTATTAAAAAAATATTTATCTAAGTTTACCATATAGTGAAATATCATATCATTACAAAACATCTAAAAACTAAAAGCGCATTTTTATTCATCGCATATATTGGTTTATATGGTTTTTGTAGAATGCATAAAGATGTAATTTTGGGGTATTTGATCCCTTTTGAGAATTAGGATCCCCATGAAAAATTCCCCTTCATAATTTTAATTACGATAATCCATTCACTCTCACATATCAAAATAGACTAACCTTTGGTTACAGTGATGATAATTGTGTCACATATCTATCTTTATTATAACCATCTAAGAATATAAGTTTAAGAGAGAAGAAAGCTTTATGGTACTTAGTCTCTGACAAATTCCACAACATATGGTGATGGTATATTTATAAAGTATTCGGCTCGTTTATATCTATCTAAGGTCACATTACTTTAGATGGATTCAATTAGTATGATGTTACTCTTTGTTTGTTTCATGAATTATCATGAAATGTTAGTAAACGTAATATAAAAATTCAAGAAATTGATAATAGTTTGAGATAAAAAAATTAATTCATTTCGAAAAGAAGAATGAACATCCACACGATAGGGCCTTCCTATAATAAGAAGATGAGAAATGAATAGATTATAGAGAAAAAATATGTGATAGGATATAATTCACTGAATTTTTTAAATAGCATAATGTTTTATAGGAATAATTGATTAATTTATTGTGACCTTCTCACTTTGAAGCATTATACTTAGAAAATAGTTACACATGTTTAATTGATTATGTATCTCATTATTGATTATTTTTCCAAGAAATATCAATTTTCGTTGTTTCTTATGGAATTTTTTCTTTCATAATTACTATATAAGGCTCATATTACTTCATTTCCATGCTTTAATCCTGCACCCAATCGTGAATCCCTAATTTCTCAAGAGTTTTCTGATTCAACATATGAATATCCAACTCCACATACTCCACCAAATGGTTTGTGATTTTGAATAGACTACAGGAAAATTGAAATTTCGCGGCATCTTTTTTATATGGGGGTGGTTTAAACTGTCGATATATGCTTCTGCGGTGGTTTCCAAAAAATTCCACTAAATTTCATGTCGGGAAAGTATTTTCGGTGGTTAATGTAGTTTAGCGGATGTTTATGGGAACCATCGTAGTTGGCGCATTTTTAGGGTGGTTATAATTTTTTTCATGGAGGTTTTTTCTAGGAAGGGGATTACTTTTTTAGTGGCGGTTTTATCCACCTCTAAAAAAATTGATGGCCTTCCCAAAAAAGCCTCCATGAAAAATATTATAACTTCCATGAAAAAATCACGGAAGATGGGACACTTTAGCGGTGATTTGAACCGCAGCTAATTTTACGACCATAACGGTGGTTAAAATCGCCGCTAATAGAAAAATACCGATATATAGCGGCGGTTAAAACCGCCGCTAAAAAGTATATTTACAAAAAAAACAAGTTTCTGGAGCCCTTTTACCAGTGCCCTGAAAAAAACATTCCAAGAATACCAAAAGACCAACAGAATACATACTATAGTCAATATGAAAAGAGATGCTTAACTAAGCACAACCAAATGCATCATTCAGTGAGTAAAGGAATAAAGATAAACATATCACATGGTCATTAGGCATCAATTTATTTCAATCAAATTTTAATTAAGAATATAGTTGTAAAAAATCCAAATTTTGTTATTTTGGAAACCAATTATAACCAAAATTTCATTGCCCAATGATTTTCATCATATTATACTTTAGGGGAACTTGGGTTGATATCCAATCCATGGATGAGTTCACATACAAATAAAACTAGAATTAAATTCAAATTACACATTTTGATGCTCTTTATGGTTGGATGTTTCATTCATTAATATGTTAGCATTATGATGGGTGGTATTAATTGTGGGTCGTTCATGATTTTAGAGGCATTTGTGAGATTGTACTAGATCAAGAAGCATTTAATCACTTCTCATTTAAAATAGTGATCATATGAAAATGTTAGGAGGAAACACATGGAATTCATTGTGGGTGTTTGAGTTTTATTCTGGGAGACTCCTCAATTAGGGAATCAATGATTACAGAATCAAAGGATACTGACACTGAAGTTTATGGGGCTATTTGGGATTATCAAGAGTGTCATGATAATGGAATTATATTTGGAATTTCCTCCACAATATTAAGGAATGCATGATGTGTTACATGTCTCTTATATTGAGTTGTACATTCTCAATCTAAATTATGTGATCAACTATGAAGAATTTCAGTTGGGGCCTTACCCAACATTTGTGGAGCGTTTAGTGTGAATCATGGACTGTAGTGAGAATTTTTTTTGAAGAAAGACGATGTCACATGTTAGAGTCATATGGTAGCATGAACGTATGCATGAAGAGTCTTAAAAGTGATAATATGATGTGAAACCTCAATAGACCTAGTTTTTTGAGTGTGAAATATAGAGGCACTACTCAAGGATGATAAATCCTCAAAGGGGGGGATTATAATGACTTGAATTTTTCAAGGGGCCTTAAGCCTTAAATTCTACCTTTCTTTAATTATTTCTGAGATATTATTTCAATTGGTGAATTCTTATGTTGTTTGTTTTCTGCTTTTAAGCTTTATAGAGGCCTATAAATGGTTTCATGATAGAAACATGGTCATGGGAAACCATGTGGTTCTCCCCTAAAAACTATGTGTCTTAGTTGAAGAAGGATACTAGGTGGGTCATGGTTAGAACACAGATTGAGATGATCATGAATCATTTACCTTGAAATATATGTGTCTCAGAATAGAGGAAAAAATAATTGTTAGCACACAATTTACCAAATGAGAATATTTATTCATTGAGGATGTGCTAGAATATCATATTCAAATAAGGAAGAATGGAGAGAAATGAGTATCAGTGAAAGTAGAAAAGACCAATAATATCATGAATACCAGGGAAAGTAGAAAATTTTTATGTTCAATATTTTTAAATGATAGAAAAGGAAATCTAGGGGTAAATGCATTGGGCTTGAAAATGTAGGATAAGTTATTATAATGAAAAAAATTAATTTAGGGAAAATGAAGCATAAAAAATAAATCATCACAATAAATAGTTGACATATATGGTCCATACCACACTCGAGAAATCAAGACATGAAAGGAAACATCAGAAATCAATAAAATACATAAAAGGAAACATGAGAAATCAAGAAAATGTTTGGTCATGAAAATGTTTGGTGGAAACTATGTGCCACACATGATACATATACAAACTGGCTGTTACAATATTTTTCCAACATCTCAACAATACTACTAATCACTATCTGATGATGAACACGTATCATCACCCTCTCCACCTCTACCTCCACTTCCTTCCACCACCTGTAAGAACATTATATTGAAAATTAAATAGTGTTGCATATTTATATTTAAACATAAAACAAATAAAACTTTTCAAACTAAATGATTTTGAGTTTTTGAGATTTACCTTCTCACCACCAGTTGATGAAATACCACCTAGGGGATATCCGCTCATCTACTGAGGTATATCATGCAACACTTTCTGCAAAGGGATATTTGAGCCCCCTGGTCTTGAACTGTGTTTCTTAGAGAAACAATCTCTCTCTGAGCATCTCCGGGTATGGACTAACTACAACCAGGAGTAGATGCAGCTGCAATCTCAGAAGGCCCGCCAAAGACCTCAAATGGTACAGGTCCCAAACCCATCCTGCGCACTCTACCAGGATACTTCTTCCCATGGACTTTAGCAATTGGGTCATCCTAAGATATTGAGTAAGACTACCCAGGATTGGCATCCCAGAGTTCTTTAATTTTTACCTATAAATCAAATATCAATATATATTAACATAGTAAAAACTGATAATAAATTATTATAATGAAAAAATGAGTTCATACCCCAACTTCATGGGCAGGCTCATTAACAAAACGTCTATCATATTTTTTATGAACATCCAACCACACTTCAGTTCGGGATGCTTCATGCCCAAAACTCTGTGACTGCATTAAACAAATATTAATCAATAATTTAATATATTAAATAGATAATATTGATTTATAAATATTTAAACTAATTAAAGGATTACCAGAGTCGATTGGATTCTAGAAAAGATTTTTGACCCCGTAGTGTGAGGGATGACTTGCTTATCCCGGCTTGATGCATTCATTCTTGAGAGATCCTAAAATAAATAAAATGAAATTTAATAGTAATGTATTAAATGTCATATCCTCTTCATATACATGTATAAATGTTAAATGAGCTTAATATAATAATATATATTTAAATACTATCTGCTTCTCATCATGATGTCTGTCAACAAAAACTTTCCACTTTTCTTTGGGAACCCCATTGGGTAGCTTCTCATACATTTGTTGGACGTTCAACGAAGTATCATTGACATAGATCCACAATCTACATTTGAATTCCTTCAATTTATTACCAATATTTTTTCAACATCCACATTCGTGCTATCACATCAGCAACTGTAAAGTGGAAAAGCATCTGTATACAGAAATTCATTTTGAACATATTAACAACATGAAATTCAATTACACCATAATGTATTAAAATTACCATTATTTGGGAATCAAAAACTTTATTTTTACAACTTGGTGGCATATATCTCCAATCATCATAAGAAATAGGAAGGTAAATGGGATCTACTTCCAAACGGTCCAGAATTTGGCCAAGTAATCCCATGGCATCATCCGTAGGGACCCCATATGAATTAAATGGGAAAACTATGTTCTCTCCATTCATATTCCACACATCTACTCTTTTTATATTTTTCTCCATAGTTGAATTCTTTTTATCTTTAATTAAAAAACAATTAGTTTAAAAAAAGTGAAATAAATTTATTTATATTAAAATTTGTACGTATAACAGTGACCCTCCAGTATACCCGTGATGAAATAGAAGTGGCGTGCCACTGCCCCGCTACTGAGGCTGCTGAAGGGGGATTCAAAAACTCAACTTATAAAGGGATGCTCATAGAGGGTGTGAGAGATGGTTCAGGGGGAGATAGTGCAAGGGGGAAGGCAGTTGGTGGCTCAAATACCGTAGGGAGGGAGATAGATGGATCATCATCTATTGCAGTAGTGGATGAAACCGTGTATCGCTTCCTCTTGGAATTTCTTTCATTTAATCAAATAAAATTAAGTTCAGAACATATATTTCAAAAAAATATGCAGAAAAAAAATTTAAAAAAGACAATAGATGTCCAATACTAACAAACAAAATATACATAACAATGATAATGAATTACTGGACAATGAAATAAGTAGTTACTAAATGAATAAATAACTGTGCATACAATCATTTTCCCTTCAATAATGTTGGTTCCCTTCTCCATTACTTCATCCTCTTCATTCATCCTTACTAGACTAATATTTTCAATATCATGATGGACAAATAATTTTGCTTCTTTTTGTTGATGAGATTCAATTTCAGAGGTCAAATCTTCCATTTCATCACCCATATCATACAAATATCTTTGTTTTATTGGAGAAACTATACTACACCCTTCATCCACAACATAATTCACATGATATACAATTTTTCCTTGTAATGATAAGATATATGGATCATGCAGTATACGATCACCAACATTCATCAAGCGAGAGACGTTCACGGAAGTAAATTGCAAGGAATCTCTTTTAACACCTCTGATATTATCGACCCAATTGCATTTGAATAAAACAACTAAAAAATGTCTGTGGTAATTTAATTCAATAATATCAGTCATCTTTCCATAGTATCCCACTTCATCAAATGTAAATATACCACTATTCTGTGTTTTCAAACCCTCTTCTCGATCGACTATACAAAATCTAAATCCATTCATGTTGTAAGCGTCGAACTTTCTAACTTGTGTTAGGGGACCTTGAGCAAGAAGCTTCAAATATTTTGACAACTATGCTCGAGTATCAGTATTCATGATCTAAAAAAAGAAATATACTTTCTTATATTTAAAAAATATATGTGTCAAACTAATATTCGTATTTATTGCAATATTTATGAACTTACACGTCAAGAAAACCATTCTATAAGCTATTTTTTAATAGATTTCGTTATATCTTTCTAATTTTGTGTTCGGCCACTCATTAGTCTCTTTGTTTGTATCCTCAACCCTTCAATACATGGATCTGCAATTTCACTATTCAGTAGCACATATCTATGTGCCTGTAACAATTCCAATTCTATCAGTGTCACATTTGAGGTACTCCCAACTAATCGGCCAATAGCAGAAAATATTTTTGATTTATGATGTATTTTAGATTGAGTCGATGTGTCATCAACACATCCAAATCCATTAAATCTTGTCTCAATATCATCCAATTATCTATAACAAAAGTTAAGACACTCCTCATCCAAATATCCTTCAGCAATAGATCCTTCTAGTTGAACTTTATTTCTCACGTATGATTTCAAATGCCCAAGATATCTTTGAAATAAAATAAACATAATTATGCATTTAATTAAGTGCCAAAAATTATTTACATAACTGAAAAACATTTAAATAAAGTACCTCTCAATTGGATACATCCATCTATAATGAACAGGGTCTCCAAATTTAGCTTCCTCAACCAAACGCATAGTTAAATGCATCATGACAGTAAAAAACAATGGAGGAAAGATCATCTTTATTGCACAAAGGTTCAATACAAACTTCTCCTGGAGTTTGTCAAGATGAAATGGAAGTATAGATTTCTCACATAGTTATCTGAAAAATTTTCCGAATTGGAGTACAACTGCAGTATCTTTTTTAGGTAATAATGTACGCAATGCCAATGGTAGTAACTATTGTAACAAAATGTGTGAATAATGACTTTTCAATCCATGTAACAAACAATTATTCAAGTCAACACAGCTCGATATGTTACTTGAATACCCATAAGATACCTTCACATTCCTTAAAAATATAAGGAATGTATCTTTATCCCTATTTTTTCGTTGAAAAAATTTTTAGAGAATACTTTTCATTCTCATCTGGCCAGAGATCACATTTTATGTTCATTACTTGTAAGTCTTTGCGAGCATTGAGGTGATCCTTTGATTTTCCATTCTCATTAAGCAATGTGAAAATCAAATTGTCACAGACATTCTTCTCAATATGCATCACATCAATATTATTCGGAAACAAATTAAATTCCCAATACAGAAGTTTGAAGAATATACTTTTTTTCTTCCATTGTTGTGTTCTGATTTCACTTGACGATGCACTTCGAACCCATTTCCAATTATCATTAAAATTATGAACCTTACCAAATTATGTTTCAACATTTTCAAGTTGTGTCAATATTTCAGAACCAATTAACAACTTTAGAGGTAGTCTACGATCAATGAAACCGTTAAATTTTGATTTGTTCAGCCGAAATCTATTAGATGCATCGAGAAATATTCGATGGAACAAGAAGAACCATTTTATACTATGAGGTAGCAATTTGGGATCATAATCAAAGTTACAAATAGGATAAGCCAAACCCATGTAAATATTCCAACCAGATAAATTCCCAAGCCCAGGGAAGTCACTAATGGTCCACATTAATGCCGCATGCATTTTGAACATTGTTTTAGAAGAATCATTAAATGTCTCAACACCATTTCTCTATAACTCCTGTAATTCTTCAATCAAAGGATAAAAGTATACATCAATATCATTTCCACAAATTTTTTTCAAGGAATAATAATCAAAATGATAAAAGTTGTTTTTTTCATACACATCCACAGAGGCATATTGTAAGGGATCAAAACAACTGGCCAAATGCTATAACTGGTACTCAAAGTCCCAAATGGGTTGAATCCATCGATAGCCAATCCCAATCAAACATTCCTAGGATCAGCTGAGAAATCTTGATGTAAGGAATCAAATGTCTTCCCCGATTTTGAATCTCATGGATGTCTCATTAACTCATCATTGTTATTATCTACAGAATGCTACTTCATGTGTTTGGCGGTTTTCGATGACATGAATACTCTTTACAATCGAGGCTTTAAAGGAAATTAATGAAAAACCTTTGTAGTTGTGTTCCCTTTCTTCTTCTTCATGAATGTATGTTGATTCAGACTTCCAACATCACCCATTGACTAACATCTAGAAGAAGAACATTTTTTGAAGTTCTTTCTACGTGAATCCCCTCTCCAATAAAGAATACAATCATTGGGACATGCATGTATTTTTGTATAATTCATACCAATCCTATTAACATATTTTTTCATATCATAAAAATACTCAAGGATTTTTTCTTCAGGAAATGCATCACGCAACAATTCCAATATCATGGACATTGCCTTATCTGTAATTCCATATAGACATTTGATATGGTAAAACTTCAGTAGAAAAGAAATCTTTGAATATTTCAAAAATCCACTATAAAACTCTTGATTTCCATTTTCAAATAAATCATGAAACGTATTTTTCTTAGTTAAGTTTTCTCTTACATTTTTCTCCACAGAATCAAGAGGAGGATCCAATGATATGTTACAATATTGATCTGGTTTTGTTACAGTCTCAAAAACATCACTTTTCACGTTTCAATTTGTAGTACCTTCATCTGGTTGTTCTGTTATGTTTTGATGTTGATAGTGGTGTCTTGAAGTGCATAATGAATCATTTATGAGGTTTTTCATTTCATTTTCCATTTTCGATGAAGTTGGGAGCTCATTCTATGGATTAACACTAGTGATCAACCTTTATGTAACATTTGATTCTCCATGCCAAATCTAACACAAATATTTACCAGGGTATTTCATCAGTATTAAATGTTCATAAACTTAATCTCTCTTAAAACATCTTCTAAATTAGCATTTAAGACATGGAAATCTTATTCTCCCTTCAACAGATCGATTAGAAATTGAAAAATCTAAAAAATCATTCAAACCCTTAACATACTGAGGTGTGTTCCTTGGTAATGTGATCCATATTTTATCCATGTATATCACAATGTGCCTACACAATATTAAAAAAAATTAAACACATAGCTACTACTAAACAGGGAAAGAGATTCATATATACTAGTTGAAAAAATATATAAATATGTTACCTAAGGTTTTACTATATAAATAAATATGGTAAATCACTCACAATAAATCCAAAGCATGCAAATTAAAAAGATCCATAAAAGAATATGAGAACAAGGATCCCATTCCTGTAGTTTTTTGTATGTCGTGCTCCACCAAAACAGATGGACAAACTAATGATGTCATTACTTTGATATCACTAAGTTAAGGGATTGATAAATCATATAATAATTGAATAGAAGTTAGTAATATGAAATGGAAACAAACTCTTACCTTAAATTAGTGGCCTCGAATTAAGATTCAAAGAGTTGGGTATGGTCTGGGGTTGATAATTTTAGAACATGTGGGGTATCATAGTGAATTGTTAGGGGTAGTAACATGTTGTGACCCTGCGTGTGATTAAATTTTTCCAATATGGGGTGGATCATGGAACATGAATGGGGGTTGAAACATAATGTGGACCTCTGTCAGAAAGAAATCATAGTTGGCCCTATAATGTTTCCCTTTTAGTATCTAAGTAGATAGGTAAGTATAAAATGTATTATTTAACCCATTGGTGGGTTGTGGAATAACAAGGATATAAAAACCCATGTCTTCTTTGATATATAGAGGTTGGGTTGTCTTCTTTGTTTCTCTTGGTCCTAGTGTGGACTATCTTGGCATGGTAGTGAAGTCTTACTATGAAAATGGATATTTATTAGAATATATAGTTTGAATTGGATGTTATTGTGGAATTTAGAAAGGTAAAGTTGAAGAATCCATTTGTAAACTCTTTTCAGGGTGTTACTAGTAAGAGAACATGTGGCCCATGTGAATTAGAAATTGACCTTGGTGGATTCATGAGACTTGATCACATGTCATGATAAAAGTACATGCAATCTAAAATGACGAAACATATACGATTGTGTAATATTACGGAAACAAAATATAGCACGTCTTGAACATCAAAACTACCACATATCAGGAACAAGTAACTAAAAGATCACCCACTGAACACATAAAACCAAATACACATCAATTACATAATTTACATAAACTAATTGATCACAAATTCACCAAAAAATACCATCACCACAAAATCCAAAAAGATCATACCTCATCAATTCACCAAACCAACCAAGTTATATGGGGAAATATACCAAAAAAACAGACATATAAAAACATAATACAACATTTAACGGGAAAAAAATGATTTACAGTCCAAAAGGGTCAAATATACTTTTATAAATAAATCACCGACCAGTTTTAAAACTAATATATATTTTATATTTCATAATGAAATCAACCAATTCCAAATAGAATTCACAATAAACTAATATATATTATAAGAAAATCTGTATTTATCATTTCAATCTAAATTCATCTCTCATTATATACTCCTTTTTGAAAAACCGTAATATCTATAAAAAAAATAACACATAAAAAAGGCCTGTGATAAATCCAATAAAAATCCAATCCCCCTCAAAAATAACAAGGACCACATTAGATCATTTCACTTTTCTATGAAATGATTCCAATGACCCTATAATGAAGGGATCTAAGTAAAAAATCCAAATGGGATGAAAATTTATGCAAGAACCAACCACATGGTTTTATGGGATGGATGTTATTCATGCATTGATTTTTAAAACATATCTAAGAGCTTGAGTTAAGTCACTGCACCAATTATTAGGTTGTGTATGCAAAACTGATTCCATTGATCTCATTTTTATTTTCACCATAAATACAAGGAAACCCCTATGAAACCAAATAAAATTAAAATTAGGATCTACACACCATAACTGGAAATCAATATGAATTTTCAAATTCAATATTCAAATATTGACAACCCATAGTGGCTGATGTTTAATTATAATGTGTGGTGATAAAGAACTTGCTAATAAACTACTTTTAGAGTCCCAAAAATAAAACTAACTCAATCAAACCCTAATGAACCCGTATAAAAATATATTTCATTTAGAACTTGGGTCCCTTTTGGGAAACCAGTGTCCTGATACCATTTTTAATGAACCTACCATGGATGATTTGATATGTTACCCAAACCAATTTTCTATAAGGGATAAAGGGAATTCTTGATACCTATATGATATAAACAAACTCAGGGGTATCAAGACCATGAACCTTAGAATGGTATAACCCTTATATGGTAATAATAAACAAAAGATGAAAATATTAAAAAATAATAATTACAATTTTAAGAATTGGAATTCCTTACAAATAAAAAAATCTTAAATAAAATAGATGAATAATAAAATAGATAATTATTAAAAAAAAATCTTCCCAAAAAATAAAAATGAATTAAATATAATAGAAGTAGAACTTACACATGGGAAAAATGTCCAATACAACATACCAAGGGAAATAATAAATGGAACCTAAACTGCTCCTGCATCACCACTAATGAACCATATCCACTAAATATATACCACTCATCCATAAATGGTCCAAACTAAGAATCAATGAATAAAAAAATAACTATGAACCTAAAATAGAAATCTAAGATCTACATACACCTAGATGTGTTTGTATTGTGTGAACTAAACATTCCATGTGGGATCTCCCTATGGAATCTTGGAAATTACTTTTATAAAGCATTTAACATGTTCTAGTTTTAACTAAAATATTAATATAGATCTTTGACCTCCATGTAAAAATTAAACCATGTCATAATCCATTTCATGATTATAAAACACCCATAATTTCTAATTTAAAACATGGGTTGGAAAAATCAATTTCATTATACATTATGAAACATGAGAAAGAGTTCATTTAAAATTATAGTTAAAAATCCAAGTCTTCTAATCACCCCACATTTGATAACACATTAAAAAAATATCATTGATACCAAAACCAATAAGATTTTAATTTAATACCTCAATTTACAGACCATTATATAATTTATTTTGAAAATAAACCAAATGTGAACTCAATGGAAAATACAATCAATATATTAAACCATGGTATCTGGAACAGAACATAAAATAATATCAGACACTCATTGGTTTCTCAAAATTGTCAAAAAGGGGATAAAAATAATGCACAAAATTAAATACCCTAAAATGTACTAAAAATAAACATAGCATCTTGGGTAACTCACTAGGTATCAATTACCATACCTGGGAGCCGAGCTAGGGCTTCGGGGGGTCGGCGGAGACGGGCGGCGTGGTGCGCTGATGGGAGGCGGGGCGTGCTTATGGGTGGCGAGGTCACCAAAAACACTGGTGGGGAGCCGATCTAGGGTTTGGAACTCACTAGGGGGAGAAGGCGGCGTCGTGGGGGACGGCTCGCTGGGGTCAGGGGGAGAAGGCGGCTTCACAGGGGTCGGGGCTCACTGGGGTCAGGGGGAGAAGGAGGCATCGTGGGGGTCAGGGGGAGAAGGGAGTCAGGGTCGAGTGGTCGGGGTAAGTGACGACACTATAAAAAAAAGGGGGGTTTAGGGGCAGTTTATAAAACTGCCGCTAAAGGAGATTTATGTTGTAGTAATATATGGAGATATATTTATTGAATCACTAATTGCTCTTAGAAAGTAATGATTCACTGGATGATAGCATATGATTCTTGGTAGTTGATGTTTCATGTTCCTTGGACCATATTAAGAAGATAGAGTAAATCTACCTTCCTCCCCATATCATCTTTGGGAGTCCATGTGATTGAATAAATGGCATTTTCTCATTCCCTTTCATGTGTTTTTTGGTTCATGGAGACAAATTCAAAACTAGAGACTAAATCATCTTCTATACATGGAAAGTAATCTGAGATAAGGTCATTTTTTGAAAATTTAAACACTCAATCTAGGTATTCCATATTATGAGGGGCCTGCTTTTGAGAATTTTGAGTGACATGGATATCATGAACATCTTGGGTGAAAAATTTATTTTATAGTGTAATGTAAGATTCTTATTATGGATACTCATAAAATACAACACCATGATCAACAGTGGGGGTATCTCCCTTATCAGTCATAGAATCTAGATCAATTAAATCATCTCACCCCTCTAGTTCCACTCTAACTTCCCATTTATCATTTATGGGATGTTTGGAGGTCATGGGGTGACTCCTATCAATACTACACCGTGATATTTTTCAGTCCATGATTGAGAAAACTCCAAGGATAGAACAATCCAATCACTGGATGATAGAATATTGATTGGATTACAGATGTCCATGCACATCAATATCAACTAGAATTATCACATAACCATGGGGTATTTCTCATCATGCACCCTATTATAGAGATATGGAATTAACTTCTTTATACATTAAAATTAACATCCAAATCGATATGAAATATAAGTCTCTAAAATAGAAAATCCTTTAACCCTCAATATACACACATTTTCCTAGAGTGTGGTTTTATATGAGTAGACATATGTTGTAGTAATAATATTATATACCTCCATTCTAATGGGAGATTCATAAGGATTAAACACAAATTTTTAATAGCTCCCTAAAACATAACATATATCTTTACAATATAATATTGTTGGCAGCATGCCCATAATATCTAGAAACATGGCTATGAAGGTAATTTGGGGTGAAAAAAGTGTTAATAAGGACATGTCCACCAAGATGAATCATTATCTAACAATGATTTAATTAGACCATACTATATGTCTTATAAGAATTTATTCCTCATTGAACTTGACCCAAAACATGGTAGAGTCTGAAACACCCCGAGATTTTATGAAAAAAATATTCTTTTAATTTCATTGATGTCTTGTGTTGTAAGATACAACAAGATTACCTTTCTCTATAAGCAACACTATATGAGCTTGCAGTATACACAACACTATTCTTGGATCATGTTACACACAAGTTTGATATTAGTTATTCTACGAAACATTGAGTGTGTGTATATATATATATATATTCACTACATAAATGAAATATGGTTGGATTCTGTTATACGAAACAATGGAAGAGTCTTTCACAACATGCAACCCTGACTTGGCTTGCATTACACGCAATCGCGACCTTCCTCGATAGCGTGTGTTGTACGCAATACCAGGTTTCACTAAACTATGATATATTGTTATAATATTATTATGGACTAGCTGTTATGAATAATATTAACTACATTTTAAATTTTATAACATTATTATTCATCTTACACTTTTTCTAGAACATGGTATAAGAACAAAATAAATGTTTCGGGTAAAATAAGTATTTTTCAAAAAATGCAGTTTTGCAGCCTTTTGATGGCGCACCCACTTTAAATCTAGTTTTTGACATGTTTATAAGTTCAATTTTACAAAATAAAATTATTATTTGGAATCAGGATATAAAATTTTACCTTGGATAAAATTTTCATATTATTCTGATAACTTTCATATTTTAATGAATAGTACAAACACGCTATATTTTAATTAAAAACAACTTTTTTTATCGTAATAGGTTATGTGGTTAAATTGTAATATTGAATTGTTTTAAAGTATAAATAGAATATATTTTCACCTTTTAATATAATGTATGTCATTAGCCTTGATTTTACATTGAATTCGTAGGTTAAATAAATTCAATCTTTTGCAATGTTTTAAACAAAACCCTGTTTTCTTTCAACAACGGGATTAATTTTAATTTAATTTTTTCAAATTCTGTGTATTGAATTTGGACAAATGGATTACATATTTGGAATCAGGGGGTCCAAATTATATTAATATACTACTTTTTATTTTTGGGCTTTTTGAATAGTAATAACGGTAAATTTTATTTACCATAGTAAAAGGTAAATTGGGTAATTAAGGGTAAATATAATATTATAAAATTATCCTAATACATTTCTTAATACAATTGGATGATTATAATTTTTCCTAAGTCATATTTGGGTCGAAATGGAATCCATTAGAACCCACTTGGAGGTGATTAATACCTTTAGTTTATTTTATTTAAAGGAAAGTGAAATATGTCTCACTCAACTATAATAATTAAAGTATTTTTAATATAAGTTTATATAGAATATAAATTCGGTTATAAATACTCATTTGAAAGATAAAATGTTTTTCTTTGTCATGGTAATTTATTTTTAATTTTTAAGAGTTTTTTAATTACCTTATTAGCTTCTACATTAATGATGCAGAAATTATTTATTTAGTGAAAAATCAATAATATAGTTTCTATTGAAATAGTAATACATATCAAAAGGCCAAAAAATCTGCACAAAACTTATTATTAGTGTATATATAAACCCAAATCATCCACTGGCCAAATTGTTGACCATTTGGATCCTTATTAAGGTGATTATGACACTTATATTATTTTATTTTCAATGATGCCAAAGTTGTCACCTTCATAATTTCATAAATATAACAATTGAAATATTGTGATTTTAACATTCTAAATTCGAGTAAAATTATTATTGTGAAATTTAATAGATTTATATTCATAATGGTATTTTATTTTTAATTTTTATATAACAAATAAGTATATTAAATAATTATACAAAAATGTTGTAGTAAGTATTTTATTAAGAGATAAACCAAATAAAAAGTTTTTAAAATAATAAAATAAATATTATATGAACTATTTAATGTGCTACACTAATTTTCTAGATACATATGACATTTTATGAATCTATTAAATCTTTTATTTCGAACATATATTCTGTATATATGTTATTTAAATTCAAATAAATGAATAGTGTCAAAATTGACACTATTGTTATTTTATAAAAATAACATATTCTAAAATTGTTTAAAAATCACAAAAATATTTAAAAATTATAAATTTAAATTTATATGGTCTCCAATTTTATAAAGTATCCAATTATGGAAAATTCAAAACAAATAAGGAACTATTTGTTATAATTTAAAATTTAGAATGTTATTACCACAAATAAAATTAAATTGATTAAATAAGGATAAATCAAGTTGATAATGTTTAAAATAAATTCTTAACATGTCTAAATTTTATTGGTTGATGGTATTACAACCATATATCATCTAATATTCCGATATGAGTCATTTTGGAAGTTTTTAAGTGGGGTTGGGATTTAATATAAACTAATATTTCTTATATTTCCAAAGGTGCCCCTCTCCTCCCTTATAAAAGGGAACCTCCTCCCTCTCCTCCTCACACCAATTTGAGCCTTCAAGATCGGCCAACCCCTGCCCATTTCACTTCCAAAATTCCCTAAAAATAACCTAGAGGTCTTGGTATTCTTCAAAGACCAATTTTAGTGCCCTAAGCAGAGGTCTCAAAGAGGCGCTTCAAAGAAGAGGTAATGTCCGTTACCGATTCTTTCAACTTTATTTCTTCTTCTACTTCTTCTTCTTTAGTTGTTTAATTATTAATTAATAACATAATTATCAATCATATACTGATATGTTATTATAAGTATGAAACAACCCTATTTCACCATCTATCCATCCTACGAAAAACAAAATCACTGCACGTGCGTACGTACAGAATACTGTCTCCACGCCGTGGTGTAATCTATTTTCCACCACCACCTTACATGGATGGGTATAATGGTGTAAATAATGACTATATATGATTATTGTAAAGTTATATTGATTCTGAAATAGTATACATACACTCCAATAAAATTCCATGGGAACGATATCATTGCTCGTGCGTAGGTACGGATTACCGTCTCCACGACGCGATGAGATTCATTTTCCATGTTAAAAATTCAAGAATGATTATAAAGTATATATAATAAGTAATAATGAAATATATGAAATAATAATTCTATTGGATTTATGTACATATATATGTATGTCATATACTTAATTCCATTCAATTCAATAAGGAAATGAAAACAGCGTTCATGCGTATGTACGGCCTACCGTCTCCATGAACGGTGTATTTCATTCCATTTATCGATCCATTATATATATGTATATTATGAATATATATTATATATAAATCATGTTTTACATTCTGGATGTAAGTAATCATGATCTATGTAATCATATGAATAATTACAAGTTAAAACACGAACGACAAATGAAACGATTTTACCCAAAACGCTACTTTAACATGGATTTACAAAAGAATGGGTAATATAAAGTCATAAGTGAACCATATATTATATAATAACAATGAATATGATTCTGTAATAAGTCAATGACATTATTTAAATCATTATACAGGAGGTTTGGATATGTATGAAGCATATCGGACCTAAGGTAAGGGAAAATTGTGCAAATCTCATTTTTATCCGAGATTGCCTATTCGTAAGTATTTACTGGGGTTATTGCTATCATCAATTTCCATGTTTTATAAAAGTGTATTCATGTATGTTTAAATTCATTTTTACCCATTTGACTTTTACACCATGGTATGGAAGGAATCTTTCTTTTATTTACCCTACAAGGTACTTTTTTACTTTTTTGGAAAAAGTACGAGAAGAATGTTTTCTTAACTTATACGGCATGAAAGGATTTTTATGGTTTTATAAATCCTTATTTTAATAAAACTTACTAAAAAATATTTTATGAATATTCTCAACAAAATACTTTTATTTTAAATGTGCATGGCATTTTTTGAAAAGAAAATGATTTTGACGAAGAAAGGATATGTTCCTCAAGAATTCATTTCAAATGTTTTATCAAAACCATTTTCCATCTAAGATGACATTATTTGATATATGTATGTTTCAAGTTTAATTTCTCTATAATTTACATGGTTCACTTTTCTTATGATGAAATTTCCATTTGTTTTATATGGATTATGAAATGATGGGATGATGTTTATGAAACCCATTTTATTCTATGGGTTATGATGAATGTTTTAAGTTTATTTTATGGCACAAGTAATAATGATTTCATTATGAGATGGGTGGGACATATATCTCCCTCCAATGCATTGGGTAAGGATTTATATATCATGAGATAGACATGGCTTGAACGGCAAGTTAAACTGGTTCAGTAATACAGGACTGGAACGAGGAGTGAACTCGATTAAGAAAGGGAATTTGTCCACAAAGATGGTCTTGGAAGCAATGCCTTGGCTACTATGGAAATCATATCATGTGATTAATGTTTTTCCACAATTAAAAGTTTTATTTACAAGCTATTTTATCATGATTGATGTTCTATTTTGATCTATGCCTTACGTACTTCCATGTTTTATGTCATTGCACAAGATTTCTATGCTTAAACATTATGAACATGTTTTTATATTCAAATGTATATGGTTTGTTTTATTTTCTCCATGCTTACCCTTACTGAGCATTTGAGCTCACCCTTTTTATGTTTTCTTTTCCCCGGGATATAAAGAAATGTTTTAGGTAAGAAAAAAAATGGGAAGATCTTTATGGGAGATGTTGAAGATCTTTCAACACGATTATAAGATTACGTTCCGAGTTTCCAAAGACACTAAACTATTACGGTACTTGTGTGTTTGTTTTTGTTATGTACTAAGTATTCCACAAAAGTAATGTAATGTCCATGTACATCAAGCTTCGGGTCTCTTCAGTTGGTATCAGAGGAAAGGTTTAGTTAACCTTTGGAAACTAGGATGCGAGAACTTTAGTGAGATCCCTAGAGATATCTCTAAGGTTTGTCTAGGGATGTCCCTAAGTTTAAGTATAAGTATAGGTTATAGTCCTAGAATTATGGTAACAATATTAGAATTATATCTAAGATGTTAGATATTGAAGGTACTCCCCCTTTATTTTGTTGTTTTCCCTATCATGATTTTTACCTCTCGCACTATTATTTTTGGGTTTTAGACGATGGCTGGAACTCGAAGGAACCATGTTGATCAATGAAATGGACAGTGTAATGATTTTCCTCCTGAACAAACAAATGTTATGGGAGATGGAGTGAAAAATCTTATTTCTATACTTACACAAGCTATGTATCATTCTGGATTTCAAAATGAGCAGAGAAAGGGGCAACATTCTGTTGAATCCTTCATGAGACAGTGTCCACCTTCATTCAGCGGGTCTTCTGATCCCTTAGTGGCTGAACAATGGATCAGTACTACTGAAAAGATATCTTCAGTTCTTCAATGTTCTGAACATGATAAATTCATCTTAGTAGTATATCGTTTGGAAGGTGAAGCTGATCAATGGTGGAATCTTATCAAGAATACGAGGCCAAGAGATGAAATTGAGTCCATGGAATGGGAAGAGTTCAAGAACTTATTTTTCAATAAGTACTTCCCTCGTATTCTTCGAAAAAAGATGGAGAAGGATTTTCTTGAACTAAATCAAAAGGATACGAAGCGAATTTTACAAGGCTTGCAAGGTATTCATCTGGATTTATCATCTAACCTGAAAGTAAAGTTGATCGATTCTTTAGTGGCTTAAAACCAAATCTTCAAAGGGCATTAGCTATAAGAGGCTTCAGTAGCTATGAAGAAATTGCGTGTTGTGCTATCAGGGTATAAATGGAAGTTGGTGTTACTTATCCATCTCATAGTTTTGACAAGAAATGAAACATGGAGTTCAAGGAGAAATCTCAGAATAATGGTGAAAAGAAGATGAATGCTTACTTATGCTCAAAGTGTGTAAAGAAGCATGGTGGAGATTGTCTTAAAGGTACTAGAAAATGTTTTAAGTGTGGAAAAGAAGGTCATCAAGCAGCTAAGTGTCGAAGTAATGGAAAAAGGGTTTCTAATGATGTGAATAAAGAAAATATTGAAGAGAACACACCACCAACACTTCAATGCTTCAAGTGCAAGGAAATGGGGCATTATGCTAATAAATTCCCTAATCCAAGGGTTAGTGATGATCAACATGAGCAACCACTTAAGGAAAAGGACAAAGGGAAGTCACATGTGATCACTATTGGAGATGTTGAATATGAAAATGATGTGGTGGAATGATTAAGTGTTTATGTAATGGGATTCCAAAATAATGTTCTATATAGTATCGTGGAATATTGGAATATTTATGTATTTGTCTATTGTGGTTTTCAATAATTTTATGGTACCAGTAACCATGGAAAGTGATTGAGATATTTTTGGAAAGAAGATGATATGCGCAAAATGAAGGGATAAGGAGAAAATTAAATTTTTGACAGTATTCATGACCTCATGACTGATATGAGGAAATAGTTATATCATGGTTTGAGTATATAGAATTTTGGGGTTTTGTTATGTGGAAATAGTTAACTTTTGACAGCACTCATGTTTTCACTAAGATTCAATGGGTATTCATTTTTCAAGAGAATACATGATTAAGGCCTTCGAATGTTTGAAATGTGACCAACAAGAAATATCTCATGATATATGGGGATCAACGATGGTATTAACAAGCTTGTTATATGAACTCTTTGGTAATCATTTTCACTATAATATGAGATTGGACAACAGTATTTTGGATAAGCCTAAAGATTGGAATGGATTATGTTGGACATAAGTTAGTATTGTTTAAGGATAGAATTTTTTTTGATATTATTGATGGGATGTTATAGTAATGTAGTTTTAGAAAAAGGAAAACCTGCAGGATGGGCGACAACCCATCGCATCGGACAAGGCTGTGGGAATCGAACCCACAACCAAAGTGCGACTGGCCTTTATTGCCTACCACTAGCCTACAGGAAGTCCTTGTTTAGTATAAACTAGTTTTATTATATTAAGCAGTATGATATATGAAGTATAAGTCCATTTTAGGAACCATATATGATTAATCTCACTATATATGGACTTATGTTTTTTTTTTTGATAACTTTTCTAACCTTTTGTTTGAGACAGATGGAATGACCCATCATTCTATCACATGATCTTCTAACACTTCACAAATGACAAATTCAACTTCATTTCTTTAAGAGATGAAGTGGAAATTGTCCAAAGAACAACCAATGGTGAGACTATACCAAAATCACAAAAGTATTTCTTCTAATTCCAATTTCATCAACTTTAGGGAAATGATCTTGAAAACCAAAAATGTTGTCATAGTGCCCTTATATCCGATGAATTAGATGGTACCTTAGATCATCACAAATCTATGGCCTTTTGATTGATGGATTTTTCATAGCCATGTTCTCTACCACTCTCCATCAGAACTTGATGGTCAGATTTTTCTTCCATATCCATATTTTCACCTATGTTCTCCTACGTGGAAACCCAGTGATGAGTTAATTTGGGAAACCGTTACATTTCATACTTTTGTTTTTAAATCCAAGTTTTGTTATTCCTTTTTAAGATGTGGGTTTCTATTAAAGAAACTTTCGAGTAGTAAACCATTTATAACCCCGACAAATTTCGAGGGCGAAATTCATTTTAAGGGGGGAAGAATGTAACACCCCGAGATTTTATGAAAAAAATATTCTTTTAATTTCATTTATTTCTTGTGTTGTAAGCTACAACAAGATTAAATTTCTCTATACGTAACACCGTATGAGCTTCCAGTATACACAACACTATTCTTGGATCATGTTACACACAATTTTGATAGTAGTTATTCTATGAAACATTGAGTGTGTGTGTGTGTGTATATATATATATATATATCTTCACTGTATAAATGAAATATGGTTGGATTATGTTATACGAAACAACGGAAGAGTCTTGCACAACACGCAACCCTTACTTGGCTTGCATTACATGCAATCGCGACCTTCCTCGATAGCGTGTGTTGTACGCAATACCGGGTTTCACTAGACAACGATATATTGTTATAATATTGTTATGGACTAGCCGTTATGAGTAGTATTAACTAAATTTTGAATTTCATAACATTATTATTCATCTTACACATTTTCTATAACATGGTATAAGAACAAAATAAATTATTCGGGTAAAATAAGTATTTTTCAAAAAATGCAGTTTTGTCGCCTTTTGATGGCGCACCCACTTTAAATCTAGTTTTTGACATGTTTATAAGTTCAATTTTACAAAATAAAATTATTATTTGGAATCAGGATATAAAATTTTACCTTGGATAAATTTTTCATATTATTCTGATAACTTTCATATTTTAATGAATAGTAAAAACACGCTATATTTTAATTAAAAACAACTTTTTTCATCGTAATATGTTATGTGGTTAAATTATAATATTTAATGGTTTTAAAGTATAAATAGAATATATTTTTACCATTTAATATAATTTATGTCGTTAGCCTTGATTTTAAATTGAATTCGTAGGTTAAATAAATTCAACCTTTTGTAATGTTTTAAACAAAAGCTCGTTTTCTTTCGACAACGGGATTAATTTTAATTTAATTTCTGCAAATTTTGTGTATTTAATTTGTAAAAATGGATTCCATATTTGGAATCAGTGGGTCCAAATTATATTAATAGACTACTTTTTATTTTTGGGCTTTATGAATAGTAATAACGGTAAATTTTATTTACCACAGTAAAAGGTAAATTGGGTAATTAAGGGTAAATATAATATTATAAAATTATCCTAATACTTGTCTTAATACAATTGGATGATTATAATTTATCCTAAGTCATATTTGGGTCGAAATGGAATCCATTAGAACCCACTTGGAGGTGATTAAGACCTTTAGTTTATTTTATTTAAAAGAAAGTGAAATATGTCTCACTCAACTTTAATAATTAAAGTATTTTTAATATAAGTTTATACAGAATATAAATTCAGTTATAAATACTCATTTGAAAGATAAAATGTTTTTCTTTTCCATTATAATTTATTTTTAATTTTTAAGAGTTTTTTAATTACCTTATTATCTTCTACATTAATGATGCAGAAATTATTTATTTAGTGAAAAATCAATAATATAATTTCTATTGAAATAGTAATACATATCAAAAGGCCCAAAAATCTGCAAAAAAACTTATTATTAGTGTATATATAAACCCTAATAATCCACCGGCTGAATTTTTGACCATTTGGATCCTTATTAAGGTGATTATGACACTTATATTATTTTATTTTAAATGATGACAAAGTTGTCACCTTCATAATTTAATAAATATAACACTTTAAATATTGTGATTTTAAGATGATAAATTCGAGTAAAAGGATTATTGTGACCGTTAATAGATTTATCTTCATAATAGTATTTTATTTTTAATTTTTATCCAAAAATAAGTATATTAAATAATTATACAAAAATGTTGTAGTAATTATTTTATTAAGAGATAAACCAAATAAATGGTTTTAAAAATAATAAAATAAATATTATATGAACTATTTAATGTGATCCACTAATTTTCTAGATACGTATGATATTTTATGCATCTATTAAAGCTTTTAGTTCGATCATATCTTCTGTATATAGTTTATTTAAATTCAAATAAATGAATAGTGTCAAAATTGACACTATTGTTATTTTATAAAAATAATAGATTATAAAATTGTTTAAAAATCACAAAAATATTTAAAAATTATAAATTTAAATTTATATGGTCTAAAATGTTATAAAGTATCCAATTATGGACAATTAACAACAAATAAGTAATTATTTGTTATAATTTAAAATTTAGAATGTTATTACCACAAATAAAATTAAATTGATTAAATAAGGATAAATCAAGTTGATAGTGTTTAAAATAAATTTCTAACATATATAAATTTTATTTTTTGATGATATTACAACCATATATCATCTAATATTTGGATATGAGTCATTTTGGAAGTTTTTAAGTGGGTTTGGGATTTAATATAAACTAATATTTCTTATATTTCCAAAGGGGCCCCTCTCCTCCCTTATAAAAGAGCACCTCCTCCCTATCCTCTTAACACCAATTTGAGCCCTCAGGATCGGACAACACCTGCCCATTTCACTTCCCCTCTTCCCTAGAAACATCTTAGAGGTCCTGGTAGTCTTCAAAGACCAATTTTAGTGCCATAAGAGGAGGTATCAAAGAGGCGCTTCAAAGAAGAGGTAATGTTCGTTACCGATTCTTTCAACTTTATTTCTTCTTCTACTTCTTCTTCTTTAGTTGTTTGATTATGAAGTAATAACATAAGTATCACTCATATACTGATATCTTATTATAAGTATGAAACAACCCTATTTCACCATCTATCCATCCTACAGAAAACGAAATCACCGTGCGTGCGTACGTACGGAATACCGTCTCCACGCCCTGGTGTAATCTATTTTCCACCACCACTTTACTTGGATGGGTATAATGGTGTAAATAATGACTATATATGATTATTGTAAATTGATATTGATTCTGAAATAGTATACATACACTCCAATACAATTTCATTGGAACGATATCATCGCTCGTGCATACGTACGGATTACCGTCTCCACGACACGATGAGATTCATTTTCCATGTTAAAAATTCAAGAATGATTATAAAGTATATATAATAAGTAATAATGAAATATATTACATAATAATTAAACTGGATTTATGTACATATATATGTATGTCATATACTTAATTCCATTCAATTCAATAAGTAAACGAAAACAGCATTCATGCGTACGTACGGCCTCCCGTCTCCATGAACGGTGTATTTCTTTCCATTTATCGATCCATTATATATATGTATATTATGAATATATATTATATATAAATAATGTTTTAAATTTTGTATGTAAGTAATTATGATCTATGTAATCATATGAATAATTACAAGTTAAAACACAAACGACAAATGAAACGATTTTACCCAAAACACTACTTTAACATGAATTTACAAAAGAACGGGTAATATAAAGTCATAAGTGAACATATATGATACAATAACAATGAATATGATTCTGTAATAATTCAATGACATTATTTAAATCATTATACAGGAGTTTTTGATACGTACGAAGCATATTGGACCTAAGGTAATGGAAAATTGTGCAAATCTCATTTTTATCCGAGATTGCTTATTCGTAAGTATTTACTGGGGTTATTGCTATCATCAATGTCCTTGTTTTATAAAATTGTATTCATGTATGTTTAAAGTCCTTTTTACCCATTTGACTTTTACCCCATGGAATGGAAGGAATCTTTCTTTTATTTACCCTATAATGTACTTTTTGACTTTTCCGGCAAAAGTACGAGAAGAATGTTTTTGTTAACTTATACGGCATGAAAGGATTTTTACGTTTTTATAAAGCCTTGTTTTAATTAAACATCCTACAAAATATTTTATGACTATTTTCAAAAAAATAAATTTATTTTAAATGTGCATGGAATTTTTTGAAAATAAAATTATTTTGACGAAGAAAGGATAGTTTCCTCAGGAATTCATTTCAAATGTTTTATCAAAACCATTTTCCATCTAAGATGACATTATTTGATATGTGTATGTTTCAAGTTTAATGTCTCTATGATTTAAATGGTTCAATTTTCTTATGATGAAATGTCCATTTGTTTTATATAGATTATGAAATGATGGGATGATGTTTATGAAACCCATTTTATTCTATGGGTTATGATGAATGTTTTTAGTTTATTTTGTGGCACAAGTAAGAATGATTTCATTATGAGATGGGTATGACCTATATCTCCCTCCAATGCATTGGGTAAAGATTTATATCTCATGAGATAGACATGGATGGAACAGCAAGTTAAACCGGTTCAGTAATATAGGACTGGAATGAGGAGTGAACTCGATTCAGAAAGAGACATTTTCCACTAAGATGGTCTTGGCAGCAATGCCTTGGCTACTATGGAAATCATATCATGTGCTTAATGTTTTTCCACAATTAAAAGTTTTATTTAAAATCTATTTTATCATGATTGATGTTCTATTTTGATTTATGCCTTATGTACTTCCATGTTTTATGTCATTGCACAATATTTCTATGTTTAAACATTATGTACATGTTTATATGTTCAAATGTATATGGTTTGTTTTATTTTCTCCTTGCTTACCCTTACTGAGCATTTGAGCTCACCCTTTTTATGTTTTCTTTTCCCCAAGATATAAATAAATGTTTTAGGTAAGAAAAAAAGGGGAAGATCTTTATGGGAGATGTTGAAGATCTTTCACCATGATTATGAGATTATGTTTCGATTTTTCAAAGACACTAAACTATTATGGTCCTTACTTTTGTTTGTGTTTTTGTTATGTACTTAGTATTCCGCAAAAGTAATGTAATGTCCATGTATGTCAAGATTTAGGTCTCTACAGAGTCACCTCATGGTTTTTATGAAAAGGTTCACTCATATCCCTAATGTTAAATATTCATCCATCTTTAAAGTGGTATTCCTTACCCAAATGAAAGAATCTGGGGCCAGTAATAGCCACCCACTAAGAAAAATCCCCTGAAGGCCTACCAGCTGAAGATCTACATTTAACTCTCACCTGATTTGATAAAAAAAAGTTATATATTTACATCTATCTAAAAATGAACTTTATTTATTTTGGGTCCGAGTAGAATTTTTGTTTAGACAAGTCCTTAGTCTCATCACCTTGGGTTTTGACCCTTGGGATTGTAAAGAAATCTTGATCTAAAAAGTAAATGAGATATTTAGAAGTGAATGAACTACTTTCTTCAACTTACCTTTGAACAAATTTAATTGATACCTCAAAAAAATAAGGGTTAAAAAAATAATTTTATAAGAAATGTGTAAAGGGAGAAATTCTTAGTATATCTCACCAAGAATATGGAATACCCTAATTTTTTGAATATATAATATACTTAAACCAACTTCACCATGCGGTAGGTTAAAATAATTGGTTTCTAAACACCATCTACTAACTAACTTAGGGATGATATCAGGGTCATAATAAACTATAAACCATGAAGTATAGATGGCCTCATTTAGCACAAAATATCTAATACGGTCTTCATACTTAACATAAATTTGGTTAATCCAATATGTTTATAACCAATATTCAAATAAATTACCTCCATGATGGAGATATCATTGAATAGTCCACCCAGTTCATCGACTCTAAGTAATGTTTTGATTGATGGTCAAGTATTCATGAGTGATCCACTAATGTATTTGAGATATTTTATTCATTGTTACTAGAGAATGAGACAATAAGTAAGATTTTTTCACCATTTTTATAAATTATTTACCCATAAAAGGAAATTTTTTTCCAAATGATGTATCGTGATGAAAAAATCCAACTGGAAGGATGATTGGAATTTGATTATGGAATTCGTGTGTAAGTGGGGATAAAAAATTCTTATAAAGGGATTTTATCTAATAACTGTTATTTAATAATAGTTGTTCCAAGTACAATTGAAAGTTATTAATAGTATGGTTTAATATGATTTTGAGAACATAGCTTGATTTCATCAATAAGTTGATCAATGTTGTAATCTAAAACATCATCAAGGGTAGTGCTTTAATGGTAGACCATTTTCCTATAAAAGGAAAATTTTGGGAAAATTTTAGTTAGATCGACTAGAAATGAATTTTTAATCACCTAAATAATGATGATGAGTTGAAATTGAAGTTGGATTAAAATTTAGTAAAGTGAAAATTTTCAACCTTCTCATTTTTTCTTAAGTCTCTTCACACAGTTACCTTGGATTAGGTCCTTTCACTCATGTCATGGAACTATACTGTCACACTAATATCTTATAATGCCATCTAGGAATTATCATATGAATACACTTATTTCATTGTGAGTTAGATTGTGCATCAAGGGAAAATAAACAAATAAAGGGTAATTCTTAGACTTTCTAGGAGTAGAGCACACAACATAGGAAAAAATAGAGAGAGATAAATCTATAGGATTCACCCAGACAAAGAAGTGTCCTCTGGATGAAGTTCCCCCTATTTATAAGAAGTTCATCCATGTCCTGTGCTCAGTAAGCTAGTTTCACTATCATGTCTAGAACTACAATATTGTCTTCTACCCTAGTCTATTAGTTACATTTGTTCCCAAATATTTATCATAGGCATATGAACCATTGTCAAATGTCATATATTTTTTAAGTCTTTTATTTCCTTAGAATTTTATCCTTCATATTTTGATAATATCCGATTCTACGTGGGGGAGGATTTATTAGTGCTCACATTTGAAAACTTTATAAACATTAGTTGAATTAAGAAGATATTTAGTAGAAGAATCATGTGGTTCCCATGCCTCTATATGCTCAGGCCTTACAATACCTGGCCCTGGTTCCTAGGTATTAGTGTGCCCTAATTCACATGCTATAGTAGGATCTTAGCTCCTATAAACTTCATGTCTATACTCCATGGCTACTAGGTATTTCGTGTTAAGGACTCCTACACCAGGCCTCTATGTTCTATGCTTCTCATGCTACAATTGCCAACTGAAACCCAGCCTCCATGATGCTCAGACCATCAATTTCAAGGCCTTCCAAGTCGATCTTCTCTATGATGTGCTCCAAACACTCTTGCCCAGTGCACTTCTCAATAGATCCTGATCACCAAACTAGTTCACTAACATTTCCAGTATTTTTATATGTTTCACTTTGAATTATAGTGTTTGTATCCCACCAAATTCATAATCTAAAGTTAATTGTCACATATTCGTATTTAAGGAATTATTTGTCTTTTGTTTAAAAAATTTAAAATTTATTTATTTATAACTATTTTTATTAATCTTTTATATTTTTTGAAAAATCATTTTTTAAGTGATAATTTAATTGGAAATTTTAACTTAATCCTGAATTTTGAAATTCCATGGAAATTCCAATTTTTCCCTATCAAGTGACCTATAGTACATTTAAAATAAAATATTCTATATGTTTGATATAAATTTAATTTTTTTTATAAATTTACACATGTTGAAATACATATTTTATTTTAATACCTATATCGATATTACACTTTTTAATATAAATAATGTGCCCTAAAGTAAATATTAGATTGGATTTATCAATATGGATATCACTTCAATGTTTATACAATAACATTTTCATCTTTTATTTGACAGGTTAAAATTTTGAAACATGTTATATGACTCAAAAATAAATATTTTATTCTAATATATCCAAAACTAGTTTGATTATTTTGAGGTTTAATCACAAGTTACAATAGTAGGGATTTACTTTGAATCAATTTTTAACTTTTTATTTTTGTAATTTTTATAACCCTAGCCTCCCCTAGGCTCTATGGAAGTGTTGTATTCACCTTTGGTGGGGGTATTCAGTCAGAGATTTTTTTTTTTGATTTCAATCCAACTATAACATTTTAATATTTTATTTTATTTATTTTCTCTTGCACTATATTTTATTTGTACATGATTTTAATAAACTATCTTTTTTATTTTGTTTTTCTACTTATCTAGTTTATATCTATCTTTATCTATCTATATTCCTTCCATTATATTTATCATGATATGTTACACTCATTATGGAGAGTGACTAACCTAGGGCTTGGACATGTAGGAGTTCTTATTGAGGTTCTAAAGTTCTCACCTTACAATTCTTTAAGTTTATTTTTTATTTGTGGTGAGGTAGAGAGAATTGTTATGAGTTTATGTGGAGATAATACACCACTCCTTGGAATGATTTGTGAAGTAATTATATTATCTAAAAAATATATTTCCCTCCCTTATGTTTTGTATGATCTTTATATGATGGATTTGAGTGTGTTTGAGGGATAAAATCGAATACAATGGAGCTGGGTCTTTGAATATTTCATTCTCTCGATTGACGAGTGTTCATCATTATTGATCAATAGAAAATGTGAGTTTTTTGGTGGTGAATATATCTCCTAGGAATGATAAATTTGACACTAAATGTAGTTAATATTACTCCATGTATAATTGGATGTATTCTTCAATAGAATTTAGAGAATAAAAGAAAAATAATGAAGGAACCCAAGTAGCCAACCCCAAGGACCATGTTCGTTTTTTCTAAAAAAAATCATTTTCATCCTCTCATTTATTTCTAGTATCTCATTACAATTATCAACCCCAACTTATTTTTCCCTACTTATATATATATATATATAATATAATAACTATATTATTAATAATTAGTGATTGACTACAAAATCTCTTCAATAGAGATGAACCTGGTCATCCATTATGATAAATTAGGAAAAATAAATAATATTTTATACTACCCCATAAAAGGTTTGAGAAAATTTGGTTAAATTTTCAAGTACCCAATAATTTATTTCATGAATTATTTCATTTTCTTTTATAAATATTTTACTTCTTTCAAATTAAATTCAAAAATATTTTTAAAAAATAATATTTTTTTTTACTCAACCTCACTTATAGATTAGATTGTTTCTTTATTTTATAGAAAGGGGGATTTGGAAATCTAATTTTTAGATGATGGAATTCTAGGAGCTCATTAAGGACATGAAGTATGACATCAAACAAAAAGTTTTAGATGCCTCATTGAATTTTACCCTACTTTTCTGATTTCTATCAATAAGTGGATGTGTTATAAGAAGAATATATCCGTCAAATATTCCAAGAATATATTGATGATTTTGAGGCTGAGTTTTATAATTAACCAATTCCCTCTCCTATAAAAACACTTCCAGAATCATTAATTCAAGAATAAAATCTACAGGTTGAATCAGTTAAAGGGGTAAAACTTTCATTATAATCCCATACTTTAGATTTATATTTTGTTGGAATCACCTTATGAACCCTTTAATGATAAAGTTCATGAAATAGATAAGTTATAAAATAAATTATATAATGATCAAGAATATAATTAATTTTCTTCTAAAGAAATCTTGATAATGAAATATGAAGATTAAGAGTTTCTCAAGGTTATGCAGTAAAGAACAATTTCAAAAAATGTTATTAATGAGGGATAATTAGATCTGAATCTAGACTATTTTAATTTCTGTCAAATATAAATATTCAATAACTCCCCATTTGATAACACTTTAAATGTGAAACAATATTATTAATTCTTAGATGTTGATTAAGTTTACAAAGAAGGTATGGCTAAAGTAGAGGAGGACCCATATTTTAACTTACTCCCACCATAAAATTTATACCTTATTAAAAATGGGATAGATTTTCTATTCTATATCCATGGTATATTATATAATAAATACAAGATGAATATCTTTTAAATAACTAAAATGGGGTGTTTAATTTTAAACAATCCCCATCCTCTATCATATTTTGGATAATAGTTGGAACTGCTTAGCTAAGGGCATAAAAACCTTAGTACCCACTTGAGGTGTCCAAACCAAGATTTATCCCTTCTCTTTTCCTTCCCCAATATATTTCATTTAATATTTATTTTATTAAATTTATAATTTATTATTCCTTTATTTTTTTAGGATATTATTGTGCAGCAACTAGGAGCTTAACTCAAGGCTGCCAGCTCCAATAAGTTGGTTTGTATCATTCCTTTCTCCATTTTCCTGGTTACTATCTAATCAATTTCTTCATGAATAGATGATACAACCATTTTAGAATCAAAAAGGGATAATAATAATTTAATTATGGGATAGTAGTAAAAATATATTTTGGATTGATATTTTTTATACTTTTAATTTTGGGTATGTTTTAAAGTTAGGAAAGTAATCTTCAAATTTCATCCAACCTAGTGAAAAATGAAATGCTAATTGTTATAATTTCATTGATTTTGAGGTTGTTAAACTTATCTTCTTTTTGAGTGATTTTTTCTACTTATTTCATGTAAATGTTGGTTTTCAAACAAGGAAAATGTTTTTAAATGGAATATAATTTTGTGGAATCCAAATTATAACATAAGAAAACTGTAATGTTGAACTTAACTTAGGTATCTTTTCTATTATGAAAAATATAACCTTAGGGAAATTGGGATCTCACATTATGTTCTAAAAAATATCTAAACACACAAAAAAACAAAAAATAAAGGAAAAAAATTATAGTCACTAATTATCAAAAAGGAATTGACAAAGATTAGGGGAATATTGAAAACCAGATAAAGAATGGGGGAAATTGACTTACAAGAATATCATTTTGGTTGTATTAAGAAATTTTTAAATGGTGATTCAATATAATAAATTTGTAAAATAAGAATTTATTATAGTTTCACTTGTTAAAATATTAATTATAAAAAATTGAATTCTATTCTTGAACCAAGAACTTGAATATTAGCTTAAGTTGGGGTAAAGAAGGGGAAATGACTTATTGAAGGGTCATCTATTTTTGTATATATTTTTTTGTTAATTTTAATGAATTGTGTCTTAATTTTATTCATTTTTATTTATTTTTAACTTTAATATTAAATTCTATCTTGTTGGTTAACATTTTTATATTCATTTAATAAAAAATGTTTAAGATAAAATTAATGTGTTAAATCCCACTAAATTTTTATTTTAAGGTTAGTTGGAACATTGTAATAATAAAAAAAATTATTATTAAATTTTTAAATGGGGTATTTATAGATTTTATGTGTTTTTATTAATATTTTATATTATTTTATAAAGACGTTTTTTGAACTAGTGATTTAATACGAATTTTTAATTTTGGCATGAATTTGAAAATTTCATGACAATTCTAGGTTTCCCCTTAAAGTGGGCTCTAGTATATATATCATAAAATATTTTATATGTTGAATATAAATTTCAATTTTTTTTAAATATGTTGGACTATATATGTTATTAGAAGATCATGATCTCGATCATAGTTTTTAATACAAATAATGAGCTAAAAAGTCGATGTTGGACTGGATTCATCAATCTGGATATAAATTTATTCTTCAGTCTACAATTTTTATATATTTTTTGGATTATTATGAAATTTAGAAACATTTTATATGACTAAAATAAAATTATTTCATTAAACTATATCCATATATAGTGAACTAGTTTTTAGGGTCAACCATGTTCCACAAAAAGTGGATTTACTTTCACTTTAATTTAAACATTTCATTTGGTAATTTTTGTAATCCTGGAATCCCCTATGATCTATAAATATATATTATATTATTTTATAGGAGGGATTCACTTGTAGATTTATTTTTATGTTTTTTTATATTGTGAATTTATAATGGTTTATTTTATATTTTTCGCTTTCACTATATATAAATTTTTCT
This sequence comes from Viscum album, assembly GCA_963277665.1. Lineage (NCBI taxonomy): Eukaryota > Viridiplantae > Streptophyta > Magnoliopsida > Santalales > Viscaceae > Viscum > Viscum album. Next base: position 1,672,235,746 of record OY728158.1, read on the forward strand.
TGGATTTAATAAGCTATCTTCTCTCATTTGTTTATTTGTTTCTCATGTTTCTCTCACTCCCTTTATCTCTCTCTCTTACTTACCTTATATTCAACATGATCCCTTACACTCATGATGGTGAGTTACTAACCCAATTATTAGATTTAGGGGAGGATTTCTCAGTGTTACCTAATTCTCACTTTATAATTATTCATGATTATTTTAAATTTATGGTGAGGGAGAGATAATTTATATAATATGGTTAAGATGTAGTCATCCAATCCTTTGAATAACTCTCAGAATAATTCTATTCTATACCAAATCACCATTATATACCTCCTCTCTGGCATTCTATTTATATAAATTAGTTGAGTGTGTTTGAGGGATAATATATCATACGATGGAATTGGTTCTTGGAAGGTGTCACATTGTTGATTGAGGGGTGTTCATCATTCATTACCTTTAGAGTATGTGAGATTTAGTGTGACAAATTTATCTCCTAGTCATGATAAAGTTCACTCTAAAATTAGGGATTATTATTCGATTTATGATGGGATAGACTATGAAATAGAATTTAGGCAATAGATAATGAACAATGAAGGAACCCAAGTATCTAATCCCTCGGACCATGTTTTTTCTTAGTCACTTTATTATTTTTGATTTTTCATCTATAAATTAATATCAAGTATTGGATTAAAATTATAAAAACCAAAATATTTTATTATTGTTTTAATAAATATAAAAACACAAAACTATAATAAGTAAATTATGAATAATTAGTGATTTATATCAAAAGACCCCCAAGAGAGATGAATCTTGATATCCACTATGTTGAATTCATAATCAAAAGAATTTTATACAACCCCACAAATGGTATATTAGGTGCTCATTGAAATTATGGTGTATTTCCCCACTTATAATTGTTCCCTATCTCATGTTTCCTATAAAATTTTTTATGCTTACCATTTTAAGAATATAGATATAGAGTCCCAAAAATTAATTTTGAAATTTATGCCTACACATACTCAAGAACCACTATTTATCCTCGAGGTGACTATATAAGTAAAAACCTAATGAAAAGATTTATAATTTAGGGTAATTTAATCATATAATTATTTTGACACAAAATGTTTGTTAAATATCACTTTCCCTGTGCTTTCTTAGGACTAGGGTGAAGGACCCCCACCTCTAGAGAGGCATACTATGTCACCACTCACCCAGGATACCTTAGTGGGACCCCATACTGTGACACTTAGGCCAAGCCACACAAACCATCCTACTAGGGTTACACTAACATGATCTATCCTTGAATAGGCACACTAGGGATCCACTCACCCAAGAAAACTCGATGCGCCTACTAGGGTGTCACTTTCCTAGGCTACCTTGGAGAGGCCTGCTAGGAAACTACTTTTCCTAGGTCACCAAGATCATTATATTAGGGATCCACTTTTTAAGGCTATCTTGGGATAGGAATACTATGGTTAAACTCATATAGTTATTATCTATAGATCCATACTTGGGTACCACTTGAAAAATACACCCCAGAGATCCCCACTAGAGCACCACATCCTCCAAATCATCCTATTAGGGAACAAATCACCCTTGTTACCTTAAAGAGACCTACTAAGGTGATACTCTGAAAACTATCTCAGAGAGGCTATTGGGGAACCATTCACCTAAGCTTCCCAAAATAATCCTACTAGGGATTCCCTTCTCCTACATCCCCAAAAAATCATATTAGGGAGACACTTACCAAGGATACCCCAGATAACCCAACTAGGGAACCACTTTTCCCTACCTCGTAGAGCCTACTAGGGGACCACTCACCTAGGATAAAGGTTTTGGGAAGTATCAAAATAATTGAGTGGGTTCCCAATAATTTTGTTTCATTAGTTTCAATGGATAAATATAATAACTATATGGATGTGACCTTGAAATCTCTTAGAGGGGATCTTTCACATTTAATTTATAATTAATTTAAAACAATAATTACCTTAAACTAGGGAATTTATTTTAATGAAATTCAAATATGAAATTTGTTTCATTAAAATTTTATATGGGAAACCAGGAAGGTTATCCGAATGTTGTATCTACATATTCTCCATGAATCTTTGATCAACATTCCTAAATATTTGAGTGCAAGCATGGAAAGAAAAGAACTTAAAATTTTCACCATTGATCTCAACAAGTGGTTCACTTTTTCAATCTATGTTCTTGAGAGGGAGGGAAGAAGATTCTCTCCCTAGGGATTAAGAGAATACTAGTGTCTCACTATTATGCCCAATAATTTTAATTCTCTAAAATGATATAGAGTGTAATATATACTTAGGGTTAATTATTTGCTGACTCCATTAATACCCTTTACCAAATATTCCTTTTAATTTATTCCCCATGTCTAATAATATTTTTTTATTATTTCACTTGACCCGTGTACATTTAAATATAATTTTTTAAATAAAAAATATTTATTTATTTAAATTATATTAAATAAAGTATATCATTTTTTCAATCCCTTAACCCATCCTATCAATACCCCTTTGTATTTATCAAACCTTGAATAATAAAATATTTATTTAAATTAATATTATTCCATTAATTGATAAATAAATAATATATTATCTAAAATCATAAATAACTATTTATTTTTAATATTCATGTAATTAAATAAATATTTATGTCAACCTATTCACAAAAACTGGTGAATATATTTTTTATTTATTTATCACCATTTTGAATAATAAAAAAGATATATGATTCAACTAACATATTCTAAACTCAAATAATTGGTGATTTAATTCATGTAATAAACAATACTTGAATAATTATTATTATATAAATTGACAATAACATTTATTCTTAAAATTGAATCTAATGGAATTTAATAAGATTCTAGATACAATTACTATGTGACCCTCTAGACCACTTTCATAGTGGAATTAGGTGAGTTTACCTGAATTCCAAGACAACATCTATCAATACGTCAAGGATGTAACACCCCAAAATGGTTTTCCCCTCAATATTTCTATGGGATGATTATCCACTGGCCCTTAGTATTGCCTCCCTATATTCCAAATAATTTAGACTAGAAGAGAGTGTCTAATTAGGTGATAGTGTAGAGACTATACCCACGGGTGATGATAATAATAATAATAATAATGGTCCATATATATATATATATATAACATAATACATGAATGATATAAATTAGTGGAATAAATAAGAAAACCCCATGGAATCATAAAAAATAGTAGTAGTAAAATCAATACCATAGGCATAAATCCATGTGTGGATGAAGAGAAATTCCATAATAGGTCATAAAAAATAGATAAGCAAGAAGGGTCACTCATGGATGAACACATCGTTACATACACATATGAAACCCAAAACAAATTATAGCCTAGTGTAGAGGAACTATCATGTCCTTGGCCATACATCCCATGTAAAAGTGGTACAACTCCAATCACTATGGTTCAGCACCCGAGCCTGGTCCTTTAACTGATCTTAAAGACCCAAAGTATACATGTGTCCCGAGGGACCCATGTAGGTTTGAGTACGAATTAAATGGGATACCACCAATTTGTTTTTGTCTTAAATCCATAATTATAAAATGCATTCAAAAGATAACTAAAAATTAAACACCCACACATTTAATAATTACCCCACTATACTTTTTATCAACAACCACAGGTAAGCATTTACCTACTTTGAACAATCATAGTATATCATTGAATACAATCCCCAAAATATATATTTGGCATACAATACATGTATTCATATATATATTTGAAGTGGAGAGGACCCATGGCATAGTTCCCAGGTATCCCTTAAAGAATATCATACATGGAGATCCATTGGGAACCTCCCATAAATATATCATTGACACCTCCTTATTTACAACACCTCACATTACACCAATCACGTATTTGGAAACCTAAAGATATTCCCACACAATAAGTATCAGGTCCCTCATACATCCACTCAACAAGTCACCATTATATCTATAGAAAAACATCCCAAGGCATAAAGATATATATCTTCCAATATATAATAAATCATTTTCATCTCAAAATATCGACATCTCGGGGTATGGTGATACCCATCCTCTAATAATCTCATCCCATCGACCTCAAGTGTAATGGAAAGCCTCATCCCGCAACTGATGGTCTCAGCACCATCTCCCAATTGGCTATCACCATAAAATGTGGATTTCTACTGTGAAAAACTACTCCATAATTAATTGTTAAAACCATCCCCTAAGCCTAAATATCTATAGAGTCCTCAACCCACAATGAGTGGTCAACACCACGTCAACTGAGTCCTATATTTGTGAACATGACTCCAAGGGTGTTTTGACCAACAATAGTGAGTGGAAATCACCATCATATTCCTAATCCACATCATCTCGCACCTCGTGCCCTTGTGAACACATCGTTAAGTCCTGATGGTCAACACTATCTCATGTCCCATGAGTCATGCCCTCAACCCGACAACCTCATCATCTCAATCCGGATGACCTTATTGACTCAAATTAGTGATCAAAATCACCCCATATACTCTAGTTGAGCCCAATATAATGAACCTTGTCTCCTCAATCATGGTGATCAATAAAACCTCAAAACCTCAGGCTATTCCCATCACATTCCCATAGAACTATAGAAATCATATAATATCTTTTTTAATTTAAAATTAAAAACCATCCAAACCTACCCAGTCAGTCAAATCCCATTTACTAGTTAGGATATATAATCAAATAAGTGAATACCCAACAACATCCCTTAACATAAATGAATTAATTTAAAGACAAGTAGTAATTAAATAGTGGCATCACATAGTTAACCCACATGTTTGTATTTAGTAGATGCCCTAAAATACCAGATAAATTAAGGAGAAATCAAGGAATCACCTAAATTATAATCGTTGGAACTCACTCATTGAATATTGGCCTCTAACTCGAGTAGAGATTAGAGAAATTGGGTTTTTAGTTGAATACCCTTAAAATAGGGAAAAAGATCTCACATAAATTTTGCATTCTTTATAGAGAGATAAATGAGAAAAAGGGGCAAGGAAATTGAAGTCCATATTACTACGATTAAAAAAAAGAGAAACAAGGCTCAGATCCGAGCTTGAATGGAGAAGAACCAAAGCACCCTAGTAGAGGGTAATGGAGGTGCTATGAGACCCCTTGGGCTCTCTTTCCCATGTTCATGAAGAAATAATGGTTCAAGCCCCATTTTCCCCAATTTTTAATAGGTTTCCCACATATTACACAATGTGAAACTGTTATAAAATATGTAACAATTTCATAAAGTCTAATAGATACACATCATGTATTCCTCAGAAAAATACCCTAAGGTTTCACACTATAAATCCATTGGTATGCACCCCAAAAAAGCATTACTTTTTGGGTATATTATTTACATGATGTACAAAACTTTTATCAATTATTTTCATCATCCTTACAGTCCATCCTTCCTACATTGTTCACTAGAACACCCAAGACTTACACCAAATCTTAAACCCCACCTATAAATAGAGTCTTGGAGTTATCAAACCTCTTAAATTATGTTCTGAAGATTAAAATTTATGTTGTCCTTACCACCAAACTCAAAAGTTCAAAATTACCCAAAAAACAACCCATTCAAAAATATGGGATGTGACAGTCTCCCCACATTAAAATAGATCATCCCTGAGATATAAGGTCTCACAATAATATGGTACCAAGCATAACCATCTCATAATATTACCTCAGTCAACCTCGGTTAGTCAAACACAGTAAACTACCCTTAAGGAGCTCCCCACCGTAGGAGTTACCAACCCGATTACTTCCTGACCCAAAATTTAATATTCTGATGGTTCCTCTTACTATCCCCTAATGTAGATGTTCTCATATGACATATCATAATTCCTACACTCATCAGGTGATCAATATTACTTGATTCATGACTAACACCCATCATGTTCTGCATCTTATCAGATGCCCATTTCATACTTGTTTCATACATGACACACATCAAGACCTGCATCTCATTGAATTCCCAAAGATCCTACATCACATATGATGAACAAAATTAATCCAAAATCAAACACACACACACACACACACATATATATATATATATATATATTCCCATCATAGACACAATGAATACACACCTCATAAAAATCATGCATCTTACTAATGCCCAAATATTAACCAGTGTCTGGATAGTCCAATTTCACCACATTCACCTAATAAACCCATATCATTATTATAAAAAAAACTCAATCACACTAATGGAATACATATAACTATTATCAGGTCCTTCCCACTTTTCCCCTTCCAAATCAACAACATGCACCTGGCCTGAATCCCAACTACTTGATCCCTATCCTTCCTATGGAACTGCACCAGCCACTAGCCACTGACCCCAATGTTGTGTTTCTCTCTCCATTCCATGATATCCATGTGTAACTGAATCCCCTATACCTAATCCTGGTACCAATCTCAGTCGTATATCAAATCCCTGAGTCTGACCCAATCCCTGACTCCTAGCTCTTCGAGAAGGCTTTCTACAGAACCTCTCTAAATTGACCATCTGTACACACAACCAATACTCATTCAGAACCTAATCACATTGGGTTTGAACATTCCCTAACTACCCACACTAGAATAACACTGTCTAGGAACCACTCCTTGGTGTCCTGATCAAATATTTAGCCTAACTATTCTACTGGTACTCCTCATAGTCCCACTTCTACCTACCTAAATCACCACTGTTAATATCACCTCACATCATCACCCAACTTTAATAAGATCAGCCCATCAAGTTTTCCTCAGCTGTTACTACTTGATTCACCACCATACAGAATTATTCCTACATGAATAAGTTTACCTAAACCCTGATGGCATGCCACAATCTGTCCTCTAATCACCTCACTCAGGCAATTTCATCACCCACCATGGAAGGAAAAAATCAAGATAGTTTTATGAAGTTCATCATATAATCCATAACATATGTATCTCCATGTTGTATGCTCATAAACTCATGAGATTGATCTACCCTCAATTTCATGTGGAAGAAGTGCTCAAATAAACTATTCTTGAAATATATTCAATCCAATCCCTAATGTCTGCCTTCCAGAACCTATACATCCCACCAATCACTTTTTGGGTCCCATGAGCATATATGTCTCCATATTCACCCTCCACCTTGGGGGTCTCTCAAGGTGAAAAAATATAGTCTTAAATAACTCAATCCATTTACCTTCATCTTGTGGTCCACACTGAACCTTGAATAATGGTGGGTTCTAAGACAGGAAATCATAAGTAAATTTTGTTATAGATGAATCATCTCCCTGAACTCCCCTATCAATGCCTTGTGTGACATAAACCAAGATTTTCTTAAGCTTATCATCTATACAAGAACCAAATTCTTCCATATTCTAGGGTTATCCCCCCTGTATTGGATACTATACATGTTTCTCTTGATCATCCTGACCTTAAATGGACTCATCTCGACCCTTAGGGGCCTCATCTCATGTATACTCTAGAGGTACCTTATATCCGCCCTCCTGATGCCCAACCAGAATCCATCTAGGTGGAATCACAATGAATAAAAAACATGATTTTCAAATAGCCATAACAGTAATTTATATATATATCATAGATTAGAAAATATATAAAATTAAACACATCTCACCACCCTTACACTCCCCTACTGCAACCATGTCATAAGATATCTAGCCTCATGGACACTTACCTACCCATAACAAAGTCAGGTGTTATAGATCATCTAGTCTCACAAACCCTTTTCTACCCATACTAGAGTCATGAATCTTATATAATGTATATCAAATATCATATACTTGGATAGCTTAGTATTATTCCACAAAAAATGCTAAGTAGGAAAACATTGTTTAACTTTTTTGTTGAAACCTTAAACAAATCAACACCTTTAATTACCCATGCCTACCCAAAATATATTTAGGTCCATACATAATATATACACATATAATCACATATAGAACTCATCAAGAACCAGACGCCTGGGCTGGCTAAGTAGAATTCCACCAAAAACATCTAAGCTAGAAAACATTTTTTAGCTTCTTTGTTCACACTTTAAATATCACAAACCCTCTTAGTGCATTCCCGATTCCCAAAGAAAATCACTAGTATAATAAAAATCATATGATCCTAAGTTCCTACCCTGATGCATAAATAAACCTCCCAGGTCATATCAGGCCAAGGGTATAAACCATTAATCCAATAACATTACATCCAAGTGCGCTACTTGAGGTGGAAATCAATTAACTGTAAAAGAAAGAACATAACATCAATTACCCACCCCAAGAAACTTGATATGTCCCTTTTTCATGGGGCTAAAAGAAACCAAACTTGATATCTTTACCTAGTTATGACTATATCCTAGTCTCTAATCTACCATATCCCAAATATTGAGGCCAAAAATGAAAAAAACTTTTATTATGACATTTTTAGTGCCTTGGCCTAGTTTTTCTCTAAAAAATGCTCTGAACCGATTATCCACTAGCCTCATGGACACTTACCTACCCATAAAAAAGTCAGGTGTTATAGATCATCTTGTCTCACGAACCCTTTTCTACCCATACTAGAGTCATGAATCTTATATAATGTATATCAAATATCATATACTTGGATAGCTTAGTATTATTCCACAAAAAATGCTAAGTAGGAAAACATTGTTTAACTTTTTTGTTGAAACCTTAAACAAATCAACACCTTTAATTACCCATGCCTACCCAAAATATATTTAGGTCCATACATAATATATACACATATAATCACATATAGAACTCATCAAGAACCAGATGCCTGGGCTGGCTAAGTAGAATTCCACCAAAAACATCTAAGCTAGAAAACATTATTTAGCTTCTTTGTTCACACTTTAAATATCACAAACCCTCTTAGTGCATTCCCGATTCCCAAAGACAATCACTAGTATAATAAAAATCATATGATCCTAAGTTCCTACCCTAATGCATAAATAAACCTCCCAGGTCATATCAGGCCAAGGGTATAAACCATTAATCCAATAACATTACATCCAAGTGCGCTACTTGAGGTGGAAATCAATTAACTGTAAAAGAAAGAACATAACATCAATTACCCACCCCAAGAAACTTGATATGTCCCTTTTTCATGGGGCTAAAAGAAACCAAACTTGATATCTTTACCTAGTTATGACTATATCCTAGTATCTAATCTACCATATCCCAAATATTGAGGCCAAAAATGAAAAAAACTTTTATAATGACATTTTTAGTGCCTTGGCCTAGTTTTTCTCTAAAAAATGCTCTGAACCGATTATCCACTGAGCCTTGGGCGTTACTCACCTTACGCTAAAGGCTTCCGACTAGAATTGGGGGTTTGATTAGGTGATAGTGGGGAGACGATACCCTCAGGTCATGATAATAATAATAATGGTCCATATATATATAAGACAGTGGAAGAAGTACCAAAAATTAGTGGAACCAACCAAAAATATCAATTGAAGCATAATAAATAGTAGTAATGAAATTAATCCCAATGGAATAATTCTTATTGTAGATTAAGTGACATGTCATAACAGGTCATTTAAAACAGATAAGAAATCAGGGTCCCCTATGGCCAACCACATCCATACATACATATATAAAACCAAAAAGAAGGTAAAACATGGTGTAGAGGAACCACCAGGTCCACTACCATCCATCCCATACAAAATCGGTACAAATATAAGCACTTAAGTACAAATCCCAAGCATGATCCTTTATCTGATCCCAAATACATAAAGTTTACATGAGTTAGGAGAGGCACATGTTGGGTGTGAGTATGAACTCAGTAAACCGCCTCCAACATGTTCCTATATTACATTGATAATTATATATTGTATCCAAAAGATAACTAAAAATGAAACAACCACACATTTAATAATGACCCTAGTCCACTTTTTCACAATATCCACAATTGAACATTTACTTTCTTCGACCAACACTGATATATCTCTGAATATGCACCCCAAAATATATATTTGGAATATCGTAAATGTATTCATATATATATATTTGTAGTAGCAAGGACCCGCAACTTAGTGCCCAGGTGTCCCATGAAGAATATCATCCTTGAAGATCCCTAGGGAACCTCTCATAAATCTATCAACAGCACCTCATTTCATATGGAACCTTATGTTCCACCAATCATGTATCTGGTATCCAAACGGCATGCCCAATCAATAAGTCTCAGGTCCCTTGAACCTCTTATTATAAATCTTACATCATATAAATATCACAACATCCTGAGGCATGGTGATATCCATTTAAAGACAATGTTCTGGGCACTCTCAAATGATGTTTAATTTTTACTTATTAGATGTATCAGAGTGGTTGACAAAATTCGTCTCTCAAAAAGGTAGTAATTAAAACAATTATTAAAGGTATTATGAAAATAAAGATAAAATAAATAAGTAACTTATAAGGATGGGTGTGGGTTGATTATTTTAAGAGAAGAATAATAAGTTTACTTGAAGAATATAGTATATTTTTGTTTTGTTTTTGAAATGAATTTTGATTAATAAAACAATAATAAAAGATGATTTTTTAGAAAACTATTTTGAAAAGAATAACTAATTTGACTCTACCTATTCACTTTATTATTAATAATTATCATTTATATTAATGTAAAATTAATTATTATCCCCTAATTTGATAACCCTTGAACCCTATAAGAGTTAACTTAACCACAATTATGAAATGAATTGAACCATAACCTAGTTTCAGAACATGAAATCATAGAACCCTGTGTTGATTTTCATTCCAATACTAGATTATTTTCAGTGGTAAATTAGGGAAAATAATAATTATATAAATTAGGATTAATTTATTTTATGGATTATATTTTAACTCTAAAAATTAATCCCTTGTGGTTTTGTTTTACCCATTAAGTCCGCGCTCTCACAATTCACACATTACTGGACCTCGCAAGTTTTATATAAGTTGTTCAATTTATTACATAGTTTCTTATAATTTAAAAAATAAATTCATCAATAATAATATGTGAATTATAGTTTTCCATTTATTCAATATAATTAAGTAAATAATATTAGAGTTATATTGATTACTGAGAATAATTACTCTTCCATGGGCAGTATAATCATTGTAGAAATATTTTGCATTTGCAAAGGACGTTGAAAGGGTATAACCCAATCAGGTTTCTAATCTTGATTTAAATAACATAGATGAATAATAGAGAAGAATAAAATTAATTAAAATGTATGAAAATAGAAGAATTAAAATAGTAAATAAGAAATTTATTGATAGAGAAAAAACATTAACAAGTAAAGAAGAAAAAGAAGGCTTCGATGAAGGGATCCTAGCTTCAGGAGATCTCCCTCTTGAAATGACTATAGAAATAGAGTGAAACCAATTATAATATTCCTTAAATCTCATAATTCACTTCCAAACCCATCTAAATGATAAAAAACTCAAATTTATAGAGTGGATTGGAGGCTAGGTTTTAAGAGGTTTCATGTGTGAATGGGGAAATTCGTCCAAAGAAATTAAGGCACATTACACCACTTGTTTGACCTCTACAACGCGTGAACCAGATATCCTTCCATAAGGATGATTCATGATAAATTTTTTTCCTATCTTCTCTCCAAATTGGGTCCCATTCCAATAACGAATTTGTATATTATGGACCAATTACATAACTAATGTCCAATCTGGCGTGTCCAGTCCATCTTTGACTTCATGGCCCTTTTACTCCAATAAAATGCACGATTTAGCTTCCATGTCCTAAATAAAAAATTTATATCATTAAGTTAGTAATAAATTTACAAAATTCTATGTCAAAATAATACATATAAAAATATTTATATCATAATTACTGCATATCACTCTAAAGGGTAAAAGTGGACTTTCTATCAAATTTTCAAATGAAAGATCTAATCCAAAATATTTAATAAATAAACATATTTGACACAATGTGAGGAAAGTATATCATTTTTTTCAATAATTTTTTTTATAAACTCCCCCACACTTAACCCTTTTTCACTCCTAGAAAAAGTCACATATCATGTATTAAAAAAATGTGACAAGATATGCGTGTTCATATTCCTCAATTCATTGTGACAATATACGCAAAATAAGATTCCCATCAAGAGTCAATATCAATAAATTTAAAAACCATTGGCTCATAAATTGTGTTAGAATAAAATATAGTTATATTAATGACACTAATCATATAAAAACAAGTTATGGGTCCACCATGCCATTAATTCCCCATGTGTTTGTGTGTGACAACCATTTAAATCTCATATCTCCACCCTTTATTCAGTACATTCAAGTCAAGTAAAATAATTATTCTTACCTAGTTTAATTCACCGAACCTGTTCTACATTCCTTTCTAATCAAATTTGAATACCCACTCACTTAAACATTCCTTAAAGTCAAAAATTAATCCCCCGAACTAGATATCCCCACGTGTTGTACATTTAATTACTCCCCTGTTTATTAATATGATTTTTTTTTATTTGATTTCTCTGGTTTTAATTATTATTTATTTATTTAAGGGCGTAAAACTGTTGGTTATTAGGTGCACACTCATAGTTCAATTCTGTATAGTAATGAAATTGATCGGAAGATAAACGAACATATGGACCAACCATTAATATAAGATGAATGTTTTTACCTAACTTGGATATACCTTCAATTGAGTAGGAAGAATTTCACATTTCATGGTTTCATGAAAAGTTTTGTGGATAAATCAATGAAACAATTTACCATGAAAAAATATCACAAATAATGGTTTCATAATCTAAAAAGTTTTATAACGACACAACAAATCATATCATCGACAACTTACATTTTTATAAAAATCAACCCTTAATAATGAAATCTTTCACATTCCTATCATGCCACAAATGAATTTTGGAAACATATATTTTTTATATGTCCCATATGTAAATGATAATTTTACTTGATATGTTTATTTATTTATTTTTTTGGTTTTTTTTTTGAAAATTTTTACCAAAAACATAACACAAAAAACACAAATGAAAATCCTAAATATCTACCCCAAAATGTTGCCCCCTCCCCCACACTTAAAATATATCATAATCCTCATTGTGAACCTATACGATTATATGTGCACGTGAAATATATAGTTTTAAATAGGATAAGTAATATAAAGGTGAAAGGGTTAGGAACAACCTGATATTTTCATGTGATGATGGGGTCATGTAGTGTGATGTAATCAACTTCATCAGTAGGAAGTCCATCAATGTATTTCCTCAAATGCCGTCTATTGACTGTAAAGGGCATTCCAGTGTCCTCATGTGTGATCTCTAATGCACCATAAGGATAAACATTAGATACAACATAAGGACCTAACCATATGGAACACAAATTATCAGGCATCAACTTCAGCCGTGAACTATTGAGTAGAACTTTATCTCCTATATGGAACTCCCTTTGTTGTATCATTATGTCATGAGATTATTTTGAAATTTCCTTTTAGAGACTTGATTTCTCATATTATTATAGTAGAATCTCTTCAATATCATGAATTTGTAGCTTCCTTTCAATTCTAGTTTGGGCTGAGTCCATGTTTCATTTCTTCAGAGCCTGATAATCATGATGCTCGACTTCCATAGGGAGATGAAAGGATTTACCAAAAAACAATTCCAAATGGGGAAATGTTGATGGGGGTCTTTTATGCCATCTTATAATCCCACAACACATCATCCAAGTTCTTTATTCCATCTTTCCTAATCGGTTGCAAAGTTTTCTCCAAAATTTGTTTCAACTCCCAATTTGAAACCTCATCATGGATATTTTTTTGGGGGTGGTATGGTGTTGATGTTTTGTGTGTCACCCCATACTTCCAAAGGATGTAAGACACATTTTTATTTCAAAATTTTATCCCTTAGTCATAGATGATATCATTTGGTCCTCTAAACCTACAAAAAATATGTGATATGACAAAGTCTACTACAACATGATAATCATCAGTCCTGGTGGCCTCATCCTGCACCCATATTATCACATAATCATCAGAGACAAAAAATTACAAGAAATCAAAATAACTTGGAAAATTACCCATAAGATCAATTCTCCCAACATCAAAAATCTCACCAAATAATATGGGTTTTGGGGCCATCTTGTGTCTCCTTGAAATGTTTCTAGTGTGTTGGAAACATGATAACGACTTAAAAACCACATGAGCATCATGGAATAAGCTATTACCATATAATCCAGAGTCTTATACCTTCCTAGATATCTGTTTAGGTCCAAAGTGTCCTCCACATAAAAGTGTATGAACAGACTCAAAATCAAGATCAATAACACACCTCTTAATAACTTGATCACTACACATGTGACTGAGGTAGGAATCATCCCAAACATAAAATCTTGACCCTCTCTTTAAATTTTTGACTTGATGTTTCTATAAATTTGAAATAATTTTAGAGGAAACAAGGTATTTAACTATATCAGCATACCAAGGATGCGTACCTAAGATGGAATAAAGATTCTCACTGGGGAAAGTGTCCTGAACAGGTACATAGTCCAAGGTACAGGCCTCTAATGTGTGATTAATCCTACTCATTTGGTCCACCACCATGTTTTATGAACCCTTCTTATCCTTTATCTCAATATCAAATTATTTAAGGAGTATCAACTATTGGATAATCTTGGGTTTCACATATGGATTCTTCAAGAGGTACCTCAGAGATGCGTGATTAGGAGAAAAAAATACTTTAGAGCCCAATAAATATGAACAGAATTTATCTAAAGAAAATATAATGGAAAGAAACTCCTTTTTTGTGGTTTTTCAATCATATTAGGATGAATCCAATATACTCGAAGCATAGGATATCAAATGTGAATATCCATCCACCCTTTGTGATAAGATAACTCTAACTGTGAACTTTGAAGCATCACACAAAAGCTCAAATTGAATGACCCTCCATGAGGTCTATATGATCAGTGGAGTGGTCAGACACTTCTTAGATCATCAAAGCAAATCCTACAAGAATCATCGAACACAAAATCAGAATCCTTTTGAAGTAATCAAGTCATAATAAGAGAAATCGTATTGAAATATTTTATGAAGCACCGAAAAATCATGCATTCCCTAGGAAATATTTAACATCAAACACACATGAAGGATAGGGTATGGATGAATTAATATCTAACTTAGATATATTAACCACCATCCCAAGTTTTGAAACTATATTCCCTAAGACAAAGCCATGATCTACCATGAAATGACACTTTTCAAAGTCTAAGACCAGATTCTTATTAATAAAATGATTCAACACCTTTACCAAACTAAAGATACATTAATCAAATGAAGATCCATAAATTGTAAAATAATCTATAAATACCTCCATGCAGGTCTCAATGAAATCCGAAAAAATACTCATTATGCATCTTTGGAAGGTACCTGGGTCATTTCATAGTCCAAATGTAATCCTTCAGTACGCAAATGTACCAAATGTAAAATTGAATGTTGTCTTCTATTGATGCTCTATATCTATAGGAACCTAAAAAATATACAAAAAAATCTATCCAATAAACAGTAGTGTATTTTTCCAGAAAGTCTTTCAATAATTGGATAAATAAATGGAAGGGGAAATGGTCCTTGTGAGTGGATTGATTTAGTTTACTATAATCAATACACACATGCAAAATATTTTGCACCATAATTGGAACTAATTCCTCTATCTCATTTCAAACAACAGTCACACCACTTTTCTTAGGAACAACATGAATAGGAATCACCCACTGGGAATTTGAAATGGGATAAATTATACCTTCCTCAAGAAATTTTTTAACTTATTTTTTAACAACTTCAAGAAGAATTGGATTAAATATCTTTTATGGTTTCCTAACTGGTTTAGCCCCATCCTCCAAAAGAATCCTATGCATTAAAATAGAGGGTCTAAAACCTGATATGTCAGAAAAGTTCCACCCGATTTCCCTGATGTTCTCCCCCAAAATATTCAAAAGTTTTTCTTCATGTTCAAAAGGAATATTGTTAGAAATGATAACAAGTAATCTCTCACCACTTAATAAATATTTTTAGTTGATAATTGGTGTCAATGTCTTGAGTTTCAAAGAAGGGGTTTCTTTATGGATAGAGACATTGAATGAATTAAAATATGAACACAATGAACACCAGAACTAGAATATATATCATAAAAATCATATAATAATGCATCAAATCCATCGGCATACGCAATATCCAAGTCATAATCAGAGTGAACATAATAAAAATAGGAATATTAATCTATTTAGAAATCAAATATAGGAGAGGTTTGTGCAATAGAAATAGGTGTGGAAGTGATCTTAGACATCAAACTAGAACCAATTCTCATAATATCTTTAATAATAAGACAATCAAATTCCATGGGGTTTTTACTTGGTGGTTTAAAATGGGAGATAACAAAAGCTGAATAGTCCTCTGAGGGGTACTTCATGGAGTCCATAACATTAAATATCACAACTTCATCTCCAAAATCGATGTAAAGTGTACCCTCGTGGATTTTATAATAGTTTTTGTAGTTTTGAGGAAGGGCCTACCTAAGATAATGGGAGCACTAGAATTTACCTGATCATCCTCCATGTTAGTCATGTAGAAATATGTAAGAAATATCATGTATATTACCTAAACAATTACATCCTCAAGGACTCCTCCTGGATATTCCATAGCTCTATTTTCTAACTACACCAGTACTCTCACCAACTTCAACTCACCAACTTGTAAAGAAGATAATACATAGTGAGAAATCATATTTATGGAATCGCCTAAATCAAATAAAGCATCATAAAATTTTTAACTCCCCTATGGTGAATGGTATGGTGAATGTACCTAGATCCTTACACTTTACTAGCATTGTTTGAGTTAGTGTAATGAGTGCTGACACACTCCTTACAAGATTGATCCTCTCATTTCTCTTGATCTCTCTTTGATTATTACAAATTTATTTAAAGGATTTGGCATACCTTGGTATTTTATTAATAGATTCAATAAGGGGATGTTTATCTTCACATGCTTGAATGTGTCCAAAACATCTTTTTTCATCACATCTTCAGGCATATTCTTAGTTTTTAAAACTTTGGTTGTAAATGAAATAAGTTTAGGGGCCACATCATCAATATTTTTCTTACCTTTGTCTATATCCATGGGATTCTCATCATTTGTTCCTGAATGGTGATTCCACGAAGTTGAGGTGAATCCCGATGGAACGATAGGTATAGATGTATCATTTGTTTTCTTCCCACTTCTCAATGTGATGTCACTAATATTCCCATTTGGATTTGGAGTAGGTTGGGAAGGAATATTTCCAGAGTTCTTACATACTAGTTCATGGAGGGTTGTGGAAGTCTGGCTCATTTGTGTCTTCAACTCCCTCAACTCAGAACCTTGAATCTTCAACTCATTCTATTGATTAAGTATAATTTTTTTCAAAAGATCATCATTTTTAGAATCTAAATTTGGTTGATAATTCCCATGTTGTTGGTATGTTGATTCTTAAGCTTCAAACCTCATTTGGGGATGTTGGAAACCCTATTTTTAAGGCTGAGGCTATTGTAAATTTTGTTGAAAAGGGGTCCTTTTTGGTTTTCTAGAGCCGTACCTCATGTTTGATTGATCCTTCCACCCTTGGTTATATGTTGGAGCAAAGGAATAGTAATTCTTCTAGGGATTTGGTTGTTTTTTTTGATATAGTCTCTTAGAAAATACTGTTGCACAATGCTTCATCTCTTGTAGTTGGGGGAATTAGTCTATTGGATGGTCTGTTTCAATGAAAATTCCACAAGATGTTATAAGAGTGGGTTGGGATTTATTTTGATCCAAATAAATATACCTCACCATATTGGTCAACTCTTCCAACTTGGTATCAATTGAATAAATTTTAAGAGAATATGGACTTACCTGATTTACTCCTCTGACATGTGGTGTACCTCGATTGCCAAATTGTTGGGAATTTTGTGCCATATTGTCGATCAACACAAATGAAATTGTCGGTGTTTTGTCCAAAAATTCTCTTCCAACGGTGGCATCCACTATGATCATTTATATATTTGTGATGCCTTTGTAGAAGTATTGGATGATAAGTTTCTCACTAATTTGGTGGTGTGGGCATCTTGCACACAAATTCTTGAATCACTCTCAGCAATCATACATTAACTCCCCTTGGGATTTCATGATTCCTAATATCTATTTTCAAATGAAAGTAGTCCTTTATGAAGGAAAAAATATCTGCAAGAAATTTTTTTTTAAATTATCCCAACTAGTTACATCTTCAGGTTATAAATAATATATCCAATCTTTTGTAGTTCCATAAATTGAGAATGCGAATATTCTTAATTTTATTTGATCTTAATATAAATTTCTTGGTTAAGGGTTGAGAAAATAACATTAAATTATTTTAAATTTTTGTTTTGATCCTCACCAGATGATCCATTAAATTTTGGAAGTAGGTGAATTAACCAGGATTTCAGTTGAAAGTCTGATTCGAGATTTGGGTATGGAATAAAATTTAGTTGATAGTAAATATCTAGTGCAGCCTATTATTGAATGGTTCTATTAAGTTAATTATTATTGTTTTCAGAAATTTTTTATTGATTAAGATTTTAATTATAATTGTTTCCAATTTTAGTGTTCCCATAATGGAAAAATTCCTCAATTGGGTAAATGTCGACACTTCCCATAGGCCGATATTTTCTGATTCAAGTCTTAAGGTTGCGTTAAACCTCGAGGTCTATATCAAAAAGATACTTATGATTGGATCGTGTCATAAATCATAAAAACTAATAGGATTAGACCATATTTTTATGATAATATGTTTCAATTGATTATCTAATAAATAATAAAATGGAGAGGAAAGAGAGAAAGAAGAAAAAAATTGAGAAAGGGGAAAGAAGAAAAAAGAAAAAAGAGAAAAAATGGAAAAAATGAAAGTTAAAAAATACCTATTATTAGTTGAATAAAATATTTTCCTCAATTTAAATAGTTCCAATTTGAAATATTCTATCGTGGATACTCTCAAAAGATGTTTAATGTTTACTTATTATGTGCAACAGAGTGGCTGACCAAGGTTATCTCTCACTGAGGCATTAATTAAAAAAACTTATTTAAAGGTATTATGAAAATAAAGATAAAATAAATAAGTAACCTAGCATTATTTGGGTGGTTCTATGTTTATAAAATAATAACAAAAAGTTTTTTGGAAGAATATTTTTTTAATGAAGTTTGATTAATAAAACACAATGAGAAGATGTGTTTTTTAGAAAACTATTTTAAAAAGCTTAACTGGTCTAACTATAAATATTCACTTACTTATTAATCATTATAATTTAGATTATTCTCAATTTAATTATTATCCCCTAATATTCTAACCCTATAATCCTACTGGAGTTAACATAACTACAATGATGAAATGAATTGATCCCTAGGCTATCTTTTAAACATCCAATCGTAGCACCCTGTGTTGATTTTCATTCCAATAATAGATTATGTTCAATGGTAAATTAGGGAACATATACATTCTATAAATGATGATGAATTTATTTGATGGATTATATTTTAACTCTACAAATTAATCCCATGTGATTTTTTTACCAATTAAGTTCGTGATCTCACAATTCACACATTACTCGAGATCGAATGTTTTTTGTAAGTTGTTCAATTACTTTCTTAGTTTATTATTATTTAAAAAAAATCATAAATTATAATATGTTAATTAAATTATCTCATATATTCAAAATAATTAAGTTAATAAGGTTAGATTTAGATCAATTATTAAGAACGATTAATCTTTCATTGGCGGTGTAGTCATCGTTGAAACGTTTTTCATTTGAAAAGGTTGTTGAAAGGGTAAAACCTAATAACATTTCAACTACTTATTTCTAGAAAAAAATAGGAAGAATATATAATAATATAATTAATTAAAATAGAATAAAATATAAAAAATATAATTGGAACTAAGAAATATATTGCTATAACAAAAACATTAACAAGTGAAGAAGAAGAAGGCTTTGATGAAGAGATCATAGCTTTAAGAGCTATCCCTTTTGAAATTATTGGAGATATGGAGTGAAACCAATTATAAAATACCTTAAAAATATTAATTCACGTCAAAACCCTTCTAAATGTGAAAAAACCAAATTTATAGAGTGGAGTGGAGGCTAGGTTTTAAGAGGTTTCAAGTGTGAATAGGGAAAATTCCGCCTAATAAATTATGGTAAATTGGACCACCTGTTTGACCTCCAAAACATGTGAACCAGCTATTATTACATAATTATTATTAGTGATAATTTTTTTTCAATATCCTCTTTAAATTTGGTCCCAATCCAAGAAATTATGGGTACTTTATGTCCCAAATACAAAACTAATGTCTAATCGGGTGAGTCAAACCCATCTTTGAATTCATAGCCCTTTTACTCCAATAAAATGAATGATTTAGCTCTCATTTCATGAATGAAATTTATATCCCATTCACTTTGGAAAACATTTAATAAAATTTAAGTTAAAATAATACCTATAAAAGGATTTATATATAAATTACTACAGTTCACTTTAAAGGGTAAAATTGGAGTTTTCATCAAATTTTCAAATGAATGATCTAATCCCTATTATTTAATAATTAAAAAAATTTAACAAAATGTGAGAAAATTATATCATTTATTATCAATAAAATAATCAATAAAATTTTGGTTTCTCAACCATCATTCAATATCTAATAAATCACCAACATCTCAACTGTGTGACGTCCTGAGGCACAACGACACCAATCCTCCAATACTCACAACTCATCGGCCTCAAGTGTAACATTGAGGCTAATCCCCCAACTAATGGTATCAAAACCATATACCAATGGTCTATAACCATCATACATGGATTTATACGGTGATAACCTCATCCATAATGGATAGTCAACACCATCCCCTAAGTTGAAATATCTATAGAGGCCTCCACGCACAATGAGTAGTCAACACCCCCTTGACTGGTTTCTATCTGTGTGTAAATGGATATAATGGAGCATCAACCAATAATGATGATTATAAATCACTAACACATACATAAGCCACATAATCAGTCACCTCGTTCCCCTATGACCATGTTGCTAAGCCTTGATGGTCAACATCATCTCAAGTCTCGTGGAACAATCCCTCAATCAGTCGACCTCATCGCCTCAATCTTGACAACCTTATCACCTAAACTTGGAGATCAACATCACTCTATATACTCATGCTGAGCCCAAAATAACAAACCATGTCACCTCAATCCCGATGGTCAACATCACCATAAAGGCTCGGGGCATGCCCATCACGCTCCTGTGAAACTATAACAATCATAACATATTTAATTAATTTAAAATCAACAATCGTCCTAAGATTCCAAGTTTTTCAAGGACCCTTACCTAGATTAGAATATATAATTAGACCAGTTCATACCAAATTATATCCCATAACATCAATGAATCAATTAAAATAAAATAATTAATTAATTAGGGGTCTCACTCAGTCAACCCGCATGTGTGTATTTAGTGTACAAACCAAAACATCTATAAAATTAAGGATAAATCTTGGAACCACCTAACTTATATGGGTAGATGCTCACTCACTGAATATTGGTATTTAACTCAATCTAATATAATAGAAAACAAATTTTTAGAATATTTCCCTAAAAATAGGGTAAAAGATATCACATGGATTTAGTATTCTATATGGTGAGATAAATAAGAAAAAGGAGCAAGTGGTTTGAATACCTCACCATTATGCTTCCAATGATATAAAAAGAGCTTGGATCAGAGCTCAAATAGAGAATAAAAAATAAACCCTAGGAGGTGGGAAGGCATTTTTAGAACCCCTAGGTTTTCATGCCTCTGTGCATGAATAAATAAGGGGTAAATCCCCTATTTCCCCTTTTTTAAAAGGCCTCTGGCATATTATATAGAATTTTACTATTACACATAAAGTAATAGTTTCATGACACGTAATAGATACATGTCATGTATTCTTCAAGGAAAGACCCTAAGCTTTCATGTCATGAATCCAATGGGATTCTCCCCATGAAAACATTAAACATCATGTATATCATTTACACAATGTGTATAACTTACAATGTCTATTTTCAGTATCTTGGTCATCCATCCTTCCTCTGGTGTTCACCCGAACCCTTGATACTTCCACCAAAACTTAAACCCCACATAAAAACAAAGTCCTTATGAAATAAAACTTCCAGAATTAGGTTCTAAAGCTTATAATTTATGTTGTACTGACCACTAAACTAAAAAGTTCAAAATTACCGACAAAATGACTCATTCAAAAATATGGGATGTTATAGTCTCCCCACATTACAATATCTCATCCACAAGATATAAGGTCTTACACCAAGATGGTACCAAGAATACCCATATCATAATATTACCATGACCTACCATGGTTAGTCAAACATAGTCAACTCCCCTTAAGGCACTCCCCACTTTAGGACTAACATACCTTGTTTCTTCCCAGCCCAAAATTTAACATTCTGATAGTTCCTATGATGATCATGAAACGTATACATCCTCATATGACATATCTCTATTCTTTCACTCATCAAGTGATCAATCATATTTTTTGTCCTTCTTGACACCCATCAAGTCCTACATCTCATCAAATTCGCATTTCATACCTTTAACATACACAACACTAATCAAAACAGGCATCTAATCAGACTCTCAAAGATCTTGCATCACATTTGATGATAAAAAAGTAATATTATATATATATATATATATATATATTCCCACCTTAGTCCCTATGCCTAAACACCTTATACAAACCATGTACCATACTGATTCCCACATACTAACTAGTATCTGGTTATTTTGATTTCATCATGTGCACTTCATTCACCCATATCATTCATATCAAAAACAAAAGAAAACTCAGCCATTACCAAGGTGTAACAATAAATATTATCAGCTTACCAACCTACACTATACCTACAAAATCAACATCATGCACCTGGATTGATGCCATACTTCCCAATGCATGTCCTCCTTAGAGAAATGCACCATAAACTAGCAACAGACCCCGCTGTGGGGTATCTCTCTCCCTTCCATGACCTCCATATGTAGCTAAATACCTGCTACCAGCTCATGGTACTTATCCCATTCCTACATCAAATCCAAAAGTCTAGACTGGTCCTAGACTCCTAGTTATCTTAGAAGTATTTCTAAAGAACCTCTCCAAATGGACCAAATGGCTACACGTCGGACACTCCTTCAGAACCAAGTTAAATTGGGTCCAAACATTCCCCAACTACTAGTACTGGAAGCACACTATCTATGAACCATTACTTAGTGGCCTACCCAAATCTATGGCCTGACTACCCTATTGAGACTCCTCAAAGTCCCTAATCTAGCTACCTAATGCTCCACTTCTAAGCTCACCCGATATCATCACCCATCTTGAATAAGACTATTCCACCACATTTCCCTCAGCTATCAGTGGTCAATTCACTTCTATATATTATGATATTATCATTAAGATGTTTTCTGGAACCCTAACGGCATGTCGTAATCCATCCTTTATTTTTTGTACACTAGCAATGTCATCACCAACCATGGAAGGTTCAAATCAGGACTGGTCTGCAAATTTCACCACATAATCCATAATGGATGTATCCCCCTATTGTTGGTTCATGAAATCAGGGTCTTGGTCTTACCAGAATGTATTAGTGAAGAAGTTCTCAAAGAAACTAGCCTATAAATCCTTCCAAGATAGTCCCTCATGTATTCCTATCTAAACCCATACATCCCACCAATTATTTTCCATTCCTATGAGTATATATGTTTATAGATTCACCTTCTTCCTTGGGGGTGTCTAAAGTTGGTCAAATATCATCTTCCCTGACTCGATTCAGTTCGCTACAGCCTATGTTCCACCCCCACCCTAGAATAATGGTTGGTGTTGAGAATGAAACTCTTGGGTCAAATATTCCATAGACGTATTAGCACCTTGATTTCTCTTTTCAATGCCCCATATTACATGAAACAGTCTCACCCTAAGCTACTCGTCTATCCATGGCCAAAAATATTTCATATTATATGATTTTCCCACTTATAATGGAGAATGTACCTATATTTTATGATCATTCCAACCCATAGGGGCCTCATATGAACTCGTAGGGGCCTCATCCCATGCATACACTAACGGCACCATATCTATTCCCTCATAATGATCCAATAGGATCCATCTAGGTGGATTCATGTTGAAGAAAAAACATGATGGTTAAGCATTCATTAATTTCAAATATATACCATAAATAGAGAAATTTATAATAGGAAGTGCATCTCAGCACCCTTAAACTTCCCTACCACAACCATGTCATGTGATATTAAGCATAATATCCCCTTACCAACCCATAAATGAGTCAGGTATCATATATCATCTTCCCCATGGCACCTTTCCTACCCATAATAGAGTTAGGCATCACATATCATGTATATAAAATATGATAAACTTGGGGTAACTTATTAGAATTCCACCAAAAAGGATAAGTAGGAAAACTATGTTTAGCTTCTCTATTGACACTTTAAACAACTCCCCCCTTTAATTTTTTATGACTACCCATAACATATTCAGGTCCATACATACTTTATACACATAGAATCACATATATATCTCACCAAGAACAATATACCTGGGTTATCTGTGTAGAATACCACCAAAAAGGCTAAGCATGCGAACACTATTTAGGTTCTTTGTTGAAAATTTAAATAGACCAACCCCTCTTAGAACATTATAGGTTCATAAAGAAAATAAAAAGTATAACACATAATATATGAGCTTAATTTCCTACCATGATGAATAAATAATCCTCCCATCGCATACCATTCTAAGGTTCAAACCCATATAATCCAATAAAATCACATACAATTGAACCAATCGAAGTGGAAATCTATAAACTATAAAATTTCAAAAACATAACATCAATTTCCCACCCCTGGAAACTTGTCCTATCCCCTATGCATGAGGAATAAGACACCAAAACACGATCTCTTTACCCAATTATGACTACATCCTTGTCTCTGATCTATTATAGCCTAAATTGTAAGACTAAAAAGAAAAATAAACTAGTCTTATACCATTTTTAGTGCCCCAAACCATTTTTTTACTCAATAGTGATCCAGAACAGTATGCCACTAGGCCTCAGGCACACCTCCCTATATGCCAAAGGCTGCTGACTAGAAGCAAGGGTCTGATTAGGTGATAGTATGTAGACTATACCCTCAAGTGATGATAATAATAATAATGATCTATATATATATAACATAGCGGAAGAAGGATCATAACTAAGTGGTAGAAATAATAAAACTTTGTTGAATTATAATAAATAGCATCAGTAAAATTAATCTCAAAGGAATTATGCCATTTTTATATGAAGAGACATGTCATAACAGGTTATTAAAAAAATGAAATCAAGGTCACCTGTGGTCATCTGCATCTGTATATACATGTATAAAACCTAAAATAATTTTTATCCAATTGTATAGGAACCACTGGGTCCACTTTCACCCATCCCATGAAAAATTGGTACAACTCTGATCACTAAGGTCTATCTCATAAGCATTATCCCTCACCAAATCTAAGAGACATAAATTCTACACATGTCCCAAGGGTCCCATGTAGGGTGTGAGTATTGACTTAGTAGGCCAACACCAATGTGTTCCTATTTTACATCCATAATTATACAGTTTATGTAAAAGATAGATAAAAATTAAACACCCACACATTTAGTAATTACCCCGCTCCACTTGTTCTCAACAACCAAAAGTGATCATTTATCTACTTTATCCAACATTGGTGTTTCTATGAATATGTTACCCAAATATATATTTTTCATACAATACATGTCTGCATATATATATATATATATATATATATATATATATATATATATATATATATTCAGTGTCAAGGGCCCACTACATAGTGCCCAGAAATCCCTTGAAGAATATCTTACCTAGAGATCCCTTAAGA
The DNA here is from genome assembly GCA_963277665.1 of Viscum album. Taxonomy (NCBI): domain Eukaryota; kingdom Viridiplantae; phylum Streptophyta; class Magnoliopsida; order Santalales; family Viscaceae; genus Viscum; species Viscum album. The sequence continues at coordinate 1,672,261,765 of OY728158.1, forward strand.
ACCTCCCATAAATATGTCACTAACACTTTATTCCATCTGAAACCTCACATTCTACATATCAAGTATCCAACATCATAACATCACCCCCAATCAATATGTCCCAGGTCCCTCAGACCTCCACTCAGAAAGTAACCATCGTCTCAACAACCCAACATTCTGAGGCATGGTTATATCTATCATCTAATATTTAATAAACCACAATCGGCTCAACATGCCTTTTTCCCAAGGTATGATGATACCTCTAATGACCCAAGATTTACATACATAGACATTATATTTCTTTTCCAAAATACTTAATACATTATACAAATATACTCCCAAAGACCATATTAGTTTAGTGTCCTTTGAAACTTAGAACACAATATTCTAACTTGGTGGAAGATCTTAAACATATCCTGTAAGGATCTTCCACATTATTTTTTCTACCTAAAATATTTTTTTATATCCTGTGGAAAATAAAACATAAAAAGGGTGATATCAAATTCTCATTAAGGTAAACATGAATAACATCATGCAAAACATAAACATAAGAATGTAAAAACATGAACATAAATTTTGAATATCAAAATCATGAGTCATGAAATAAGTCTTGGTAGTTCATAAGAAATAAATCATAATTGAACACAAACCATGATAAAATAAAATTGACATAAATCATGGAATTGTGGAAAACAAATAAGCACATAATATGATTTCTATAGTAGTTAGGGCATTTCTTCCAAGACCATCATAACAGATAAAGTCCATTAATGAACCAGGTTTACTTTCCATTCTAGCCATGTATTACTGAACAAGATTTACTTACTATTCTAGACCTGTATTATAGAACTGGGTTTACTTTCCATTTCATCCCTTTATTACTGAAATGGTTTTACTTTCTGTTCCATCCATGTATTATTGAATCATCTTTACATATTGTTCCAGCCATATATTACTCAGCTATATTTACTTGTCGTTCAATTCATGTCAATATCATGAGATATAAATATTTACCCAATGCATTGGAGGGAGATATAGGTCTCACCTATCTCATAAGGAAATCATTCTTACATATTCCACAAAAACATAAATCATTCATCATAACATAACCCATGAAATAAAATGGGTTTCTTAAACATTATTCCATCATAACATAATACATATAAAATATCATTACATCATTAAAATAATCAAATAATAGTAATAATAGGGATAGAAACATAACCCTATTTAAAGAGAATTACCTTAGATGAAAAATAATTTTGATAAAACACTTGGACTTAATTCTTGAGGATAATATCCTTTCTTCTTCAAAAACATTTTCTTTTCTCAAAATGCCACACAATTTTAAAATAAAAGAATTTATTTGAAAATAAACTTGAAATAATGTAGAGTAATATTCATGGAACTAATTAATTATAAAGATGTTAAAAATGTTTGTGTCGTATAATTTAAAAAACATTCTTCTCGTACTCTTGCCGTAAAAGTCAAAAAAGTACCTCGTATGGAAAATAAAAGAAAGATTCCTTCCATATCGTTTAATAAAAATTTAACAATGGGTAAAATTCACTTTAATAAATAGTATAATAATATAAATAATATTATATATTTAGTAAACATGTATTATAATGATAAATATACCCCAGTAAATACTTATGAATAAACAATCTCATATAATAATGAGATTTCAAAATTATCCATTAACTTAGGTTTGATTTCTTTCGTATGTGTATGAAACACTTGTATAGTGGGTTTTAACATATTTTTAAATTTTAATAGAACCATAATAATGTTTATTATATCATATATGATTCACTTATGACTTTATATTACTCGTTTATTTATCAGTTCCATGTTAAAGCAATGTTCTGGGTAATAATTGTTTTTTTATCGTACGTATTTTGACTTGTTATTCTAGACCTTATTACTTATATCATGATTTAATTACATACAAAATGTAAAATATTATTTATATATCATAAATATTCATTATATAGATATATATAATATATAGATTAATGAAATGAAATACATCATTCATTAAGACAGTTTGTTGTATGTACGCATGAACGTTGTTTCCGTTTCCTTATTGAATTGAATAGAAGAAAGTAAATGAAATAAATATATATATATATATAAACATAAATAATGTTTAATTATTATTACATATATTTCATAATTATTTATTATATATACTTTATAATCATTTTTGAATGGTTAATGTGGAGAATGAATCTCATTACGTCGTGGAGACGGTAAGTCGTACGTACGCACAAGTCATGATATCATTCCCTTAATGGTTAAATGGTGTGGAATTGGATGGTATATGAATTGTACAGAAACATTATCATGTTATATTTATTATTCGCATCCATTATAATCATAATTATACCCATCCAGATTATGTACTGTTTAATAAAAAATTACACCATGGTGTGGAGACGGTAAGTTGTCCGTACGCACGCATGGTGATATTGTTATTCGTAGGATAGATAAAATGAGGTATAAGGATTACCGTAATTATAATAAAATATAATCATTTATAATATACTGAATTTATTATTTTATCATGGAAACTACATAATAATGGGAAGTAGAAGAAGAAAATAATTTTGAAAGAGGTGGTAAAACAATTACCTCCTTTTCAAGTATCTCCTTTTGATTTTCACAAAAGGTATCCTTAGGATGGATTTATTCCCAAAGTGTGGACTCTAGGATAAATTGAGGGAATTTGGGAGAGGAAATTTTTTGGGTTTGTCCGAGAAAAGGGGCTTTATAGGTGTGATTAAAAGATAAGGATAATTTCCCTTTTATAGGATAGGTGAGGGCACTTTAAAAAAGAATTTAAATATTAATTTATTATAATTTTTTTGGTTTATAATGGTCCCAAACTAATTTATTTAGAATATAATATGATTATGGGTTGAAATAATCTCAACCAATAGGTAATAGACAAGTTTAGGTCACAAAATTTACCTTTTAATCTATCTTTAACCCTTAGTTAGATAATTTTACTCTTACCATGTCTTCTTGTATTTTCATACTATATGGTTAATATAGTTACTATAAAATGGAATCAGAACCTCAAGTAGATCCTTAATGAAATTTTTAACATTATCTAATTTTTTGGATGAATCATATATTTTTAGGACTATTATATCATATAATTTAATGGTATTTGTTTTAAAAACTCAATTATGTCAATTTTGACCCTATTTAGTAATTGATTTTTTTAAAAGTCATAACAACTTGATTCCTTCAAAAAAAGGAATTAAATAATCAATAACATATAATTTTCATCCAAAAAATTCGTATATGGAATCAAAATGTTCAAATTACATTTATTTTAGTATTTATAATATCATTTATTTGAATATTTAATTAATAAGGTAATCACTACATCATCATTGTGTCATTAATAAATTTATTTATTTAATGTATACACATTATAAATAAAACACCATGATATAGTAAATCATTGTATCTTTATAATTACTATTTATAGTCAAAAATATCGATTATATAGCCCCACATTTAAATTATTTTACTAAAACGATACATGTTTATGTTATATTTTCCTTTACTTTAAATTAATTATTATAACATGTCATTTTCAAACCCAAGTGGTTCTCAAATGCCACAATTTCAGACAGAGGATTTTTTTGGTCACACATTACTCATACAATAGGATTATGACACGTTTTAGGGTAGTTTCATATTATTATAATATTATTTTCACCCTTATTTTTCCGATTTACACTTTAACCATGGTAAATAAAAATAATTTCTGACGTTACTATTCATAATGTCCAAAAATAAAAGGAAACTATTTAAATAATTTGTAACTTTTGATTCTAAATATGGAATCTATTTTCATAAATTCAAAACATAGATTTGGTGGAAATTAATTTAAAATTAATTTCTATTGTCAAAACCAGAAATCGTTTTTTAAGAAGTAAAAACTATCAATGGATTGGCATGCGTTTATGTTCAATTTAAATGTGAAATTAATTCCAATTACCAAAATTGAACTAAACGAGAAAAACATAATCCAATTAAAATTTAAGACAAATTGAAAATATAATATAACTATATTAATAAAATATAAGAAAATGCAGTTTTGAATTAAAATACAGAATTTTTATTATTCATTAAAATATAAATTTCATCAGAAAAATAACAAAATTTCAACCGAGGAAACTTTTTGAGCCCCAAATACAAATAAGAAGTTTATTATGTCAAATAAAACTTATAAAATTGTAAAAAACTGGATTTCAAATGGTTTATTCATCAAAAGGAAAGAAAACATTATTTTTTTTGAAAAATACTTATTTTATCCAATAAATTGAATTTGTTCTTATATAATATATACAAACATATAAGATGAATTTAAATCCTTACATGGAATATATTAAAAATATATTTGACTAAAAAAATCCATAAAGAGTGATTTTATTAATTTTATACACTCACCTATTCTCATTCAAATAGTTTTTTAAAAGGAATTTTATAGTATTCATACCCGCCATTACAATTACTAGGTTATAATATTTAGTTATCGCTTATACTCGGTCTTGTGTAAAATTAATTATACTAAATGAACTTGAAATTGTGTGTAACAAAATACAAGAATAATGTTGTGTATACTGAAATCTAATAATGTGTTGCGTATAGCGCAAGATAATCTTGGTGTAGCATACAACACACAACATCAAAGAAATTAAAAGGAATCCATCCCCTAAAATCTCAAGGTGTTACATTATACCCCCCTTAAAATGAATTTTTCCCACAAAATTATTTGGGGTTATAAAAGGTTTTCTAATTGAATGTTTTTTCATAGAAACCCACATCGTAAAAAAGAATACTAAAACTTCATTTTAAAAAAGGAAAGTTAGAAACATAATGGTCACCCAAAGTAACTCATCGTTGGGTTTCCACATATAAGAACACAGATGAAAAGTGAAAACATGGATGTGGAAGAGAAATCTAACCATCAAGTTCTTATGAATAGTGATAGAGAACAAGTTTGGAGAAAGTTAACAACTAGAAAGTTAACAATCTCATCATTGGTCATTCCTTGAACAATTTTCACTTCATCTCTAATTCAAGGAAACGAAGTTGAATTTTTCATTCTTGAAGTGTTAAAAGATCATGTGATCCATAAATAAAATGATAGGTCATTCCATATGTCTTAGAAAAAGTTTATCATAGGTAATCAAATATGCATATGTCCACCTATTGCGAGATAATACTTTAATCTAACAAACTTCAACTGGAATATAACTTATACTATCCATAAATGGATAACATTAAAATCCTTTCAAAAACTGAAAATATAAAAATTTAGAAAGATTTGAATTAATTTGACATAAAATTTATCTCCTATACCTCATAAGGTAGGTCTTGGTTGTCACATTCCAAGCATGTGTATACCTTAATCATGTATTCTCTTGAAACATGATAATAATGTGAATGACCATAGAAACATAGTGAAAACATGAATTCTATAAATATTAACTCTTTCTACACACCAAAAATACCAAAAAACCCAATATACTAAAACCATGATATCACTTTGTACTTATATATGTCATGAGGTCATTAATACTATAAAACATCTCATTATCTCATTATCCCATATTTATGCATATATCATGTGTTTTTCAAAAATATCTGAGTAACTTTTAATGGTTATAGGTCTCATTCAACATATACATTCAAATACTTAAGGAAAAAAATAGTGTAACAATCATTAGATGTTTCCTTATTCCATAATACCATAAAATTACTTATAGAACATTATTCTTGATAAACAGGAAAGCATTCCACTATCTTCTTAAACCATTGACCGAGCTTCATCATTTTATTCCTTAAAACTTATTTCTTCTCAAATATCATTTGTAGTATCTTCATCGTCATCAACATAAATACTACTCATATGTCCATGCTGATTCACTTCATGATATTTTCCCTTAGGGCATCGATTTTCATAATGCCTATACATCCCACATTTAAAACATTTAACCATTGTTAATTTATTAACAATACCATTATCCTTGTCCATTGTGTTAACTGAACCTTTTTCTTTGTAATTACTATATTTGTGTCCTTCTTTCCCACTCCCATATCATCTTTCAGTTCCTTTGAAACATTCTCCATGATTCCTCTTCCCACATGATTTACATGTGGAAAATTGAACTTTTTTTCCTCTATGATCACCATGAAACTCTATATTTCTCTTATTAGTTGGGTCAGGAAAATCACTAAAGTTGAGATTATTGAACATATTATGAGATTTATGATTAGGAATAAAATCAACATTTCACCTTCAAACTTCCATTTCATTTGGTTTCTCATGAATAATATCATTCCATTGTCCATCATATTCTCCATTAACACGAATCCTCCTATTTCCAGCCATTTTCTAAAACCCAAAAAGAATTGTGTTGGAGGAAAAAATCATACTAGGAAAATAACAGAATCAAGTGGGAGTAATTTCAATCTCTAACATCTTAGGTTTAATCCTATATTATCCATAATCATTACCATAATTCTAGGATTGTAACCTATAGTTAGAGATACCCTTATGGACATCCCTAGACATACCTTAGAAATATCTCTAGGTATCTCGCTAAAGTTCTTGCATCCTGATTTCCAAAGGCTAACTAAACCTTTTCTCTAATACTAACTCAAATGACCCAAGCTTTATATACATGTAAATCACATTTATTTTGAAGAATACTTAATACATTACACAAATATACACCCAAAGACTGTATTAGTTTAGTGTATTTTTAAACTTGGAAAATAAACTTATAACAAGGTAGAAGATCTTCAACATCTCTCATAAGGATTTTCCCTATTAGTTTTCCTACCTAAAACCATTCATTATATACTGAGGAAAATAAAACATAAAAAGGGTGAGATCAAATGCTCAATAAGGGTAAACATGAAGAACATCAAATAAAACATAAACATAAGAATGTAAAAACATGAACATAAATTTTGAATATCAAAATCGTGAGTCATGAAATAATTCTTGGAAGTTCGTAAGGAATAAATCATAAATGAACACAAACCATGATAAAATAAAATTGACATAAATCATGGAATTATTAAAAACAAATAAGCACATAATATAATTTCCATAGTAGCCAAGTCATTACTGCCAAGACCATCATAGTGGACAAAGTCCATTTATAAACTGGGTTTACTTTCCATTAAATCCATGTATTACTGAACCAGATTTACTTTTCATTACATCCCTTTATTACTGGACTATATTTACTTTATGTTCCAGCCCTGTATTACCGAACTGGGTTTACTTGTCGTTCCAACCATGTATTACTTAACGAGGATTACTTGTCGTTCCAGCCATGTATTACTGAACCAGATTTACTTTTCATTCCAGTCATGTCTATATCACGAGATATAAATATTTTACCAATGAATTTAAAGGAGATATATGTCCCACTCATCTTATAATTAAATTATTCTTACATGTTTCACAAAAACATAAATAATTCCTCACAGCATAACCCATGAAATTAAATGGGGTTCTTAAACATGATTCGGTCATAACATAATCCATATAAAATATCATTCCATAATTAAAATAATAAAATAATAGTAATAATATGGATAGAAACATAACCCTATTTAAATATCATTATCTTAGATGAAACATAATTTTTATAAAACACTTGAACTTAATTATTGAGGATAATATCCTTTCTTCTTAAAAAAATATTTTCTCAAAATGCCACACAGTTTTAAAATAAAATAATTTATTTGAATATAAACATGAAATAATATAGAGGAAGCATCATAGAACTAAGGTTTTATGAAGACATAAAAAAATTTCATGGCATATAAGTTAAAAAAACATTCTTCTCATACTCTTTCCAGAAAAGTCAAAAAGTACCACGTGTGGAAAATGAAAGAAAGATTCCTTCTATACCATTTAATAAAAATTTAAAAATAGGTAAGATTCACTTTAAAAAGTAGTAGAAGAATAGAAATAATATTATATATTTAGTAAATGTGTATGTGATTGATAAATATACCCTAGTAAATATTTACAAATAAACAATCACAGATAACAATAAGATTGAAAAATTATCCCTTACCTTAGGTACAATTTTTTCCATATGTGTCTGAAACTTCTATATAGTGGGTTTAAATATATTATTAACTTGTAAGATAACCATAATAATATTTATGATATCATATATGATTCACTTATGACTTTATATTACCCATTTATTTATCAGTTCCTTGTTAAAGTAATGTTTTGGGTAATAATCGTTTTATTTATCATACGTGTTTTGAATTTTTATTCATGATATTATTACATAGATCATGATTTATTTACATAAATAATTTAAAAAATTATGTATATATCATAAATATTCAGTATATAAATTTATATAATAAATATATAAATAAAATGGAATACATCTTTCATGGAGACGGTAGGTCGTACGTACGCATGAACACTGTTCCTGTTTCCTTATTGAATTGAATGGAAGCAAGTAAATGACATATATATATATATACACAAAAATAAAATAGAATTATTATTTCATATATTTCATTATTAAATATTATTTATACTTTATAATCATTCTGGAATGGTTAATGTGGAGAATAGGTCTCATCGCGTCGTGGAACAGTAAGTCGTACGTACGCAAGAGCGACGATGTCATTCCCTTGATGGTTAAATGGTATGAAATTGGATGGTATTATTTTTTTAAAAAAAATTATCACGTTATATTCATTATTTAAATCCAATATAATCATCATTATACCCATCCAAATTATGTATTGTTGAATACAAAATTACACCACGACGTGGAGATGGTAAGTCGTACGTACTCACGCATGGTAATAATGTTATTTGTAGAATGGATAGAAAGAGGTATAAGGTTTTACCATAATTATAATAACATATAATAATATATGAGATGCTATATTTATTACTTTATTATAGAAACAACATAAGAAGAGGAAGTATAATAAGAAAAGAATTTTAAAAGAGGTGATTAAACAATTACCTCTTTTTCAAGTATCTTCTTTTGATTTGCACAAAAAAGTATCCTTAGGATGGTTTTATGACCAAAGTGTGTCCTATAAGATGATTTGATTAAAGTTGGGAGAGGTAATGGATAGGTTTTTTCTGATAAAAAAGGATTTATAGGTGTGATTAAAAGAGAAGAATAAGTTCTCTTTTGTAGGAGAGGTGAGGGGCACTTTAGGAAAGTCTATAAATATTAATTTATTATAAATTTATTTTCTATTTATAATGGTCCCAAACTCATTTATTTCAAATATAATATGAGTATGAGTATAACTACTCTCAAAAAATAGGTTTTAGACATTTTTTGGTCACAAAATTAACCTTATCATTTAGCTTTAACCATTAGTTAAATAATTTAACACTTAGCACGTCTTCTTGTATTTTCATACCATATGGTTAATATAGTTACTATAAATTTTCAAGAGAATATAAAGTGGATAATTAATGAAATTTTTAACATTATATAATTAAATTTTCTAAATATTTTATTTTTAGGACTATTATATCATATAATAAAATATTATTTGTTTTAAAAACTCATTTTTGTCAATTTGACACTATTTAGTAATAGATTTTTGTTAAAGTCATAACAACTTTATTCATTCATACCAAAGGAATTAACGCATCCATTACAAGTCAATGTAAACCAAAAAATTTGTGTATGGAATCAAAATTTTAAAATTACATTTATTTAAATATTTATAACATCATTTATTTGAATATTTCATTAATAAGGTAATCACTGCATCATCATTGTCTCATAAATAAATTTTTATTTATTTAATGTGTAAAATTTATAAATAAAATAATATGATGGAGAAAACCTTTTATATTTATAATAAAAATTTATAGTCAAATATATCAATTATATAACTCCACCTTAAAATTGTTTTAGTAAAAATATATATGTTTATGTTATATTTCCCTCTACTTTAAATTAATTATAATAACATGTCATTTTCACATCCAAGTGGTTCTCAAATGTCCAAATTTCAGCCAAAAGATATTTTTGGTCACCCATGACTCATACAATAGTATTAGAATATGTGTTAGGGTAGTTTTATGTTATTTTAATATTATTTTTTTACCCTTATTTACCTAATTGACCCTTTAACCATGGTAAATAAAAATAATTACTCAATTACTATTAATAATGTCCAAAAATAAATGGGACCTATTTACATAATTTGGACCTATTTATTCCAAATATTGAATCCTATTTTTTAAATTCAAAACACATAATTGGAAGAAATTAATTTAAAATCAATTCTCATTGTCAAAACCAGAAAGTGGGATTTTAAGAAATAAATACTATCAAAATATTGACAAGTGTTTATGTCCAATTTAAATTTGAAATTACTTCCAATGACCAAAATTAGATTAAATGATAAAAAAATAATCAAAATAAAATTTAAAACCAATTAAAAAAATAATAAAACTATATTAATAAATTGGATGAAAAGGCAGTTTTGAATTACAATACAATATTTTTCATTGTTCATTAAAATGTTAATTTCATTAGAAAATATAAAAATTTAAACCAAGGTACATTTTGGTGTACCACTTCCAAAGAAAAAGTTTATTATTTAAAATAGAACATATAAATTTTCCAAAAACAATATTTAAACAGGGTTCTCCATCAAAAGGCGGAAAAACTTTTTTTGTGAAAAATACTTCTTTTATCTAAAAAATTGAATTTGTTCTTATATCATATCTAGAAAACATATAATACAAATTTAAAACAATACATTGAATACATTACATATATATTTTTCTAATAAAATCTATAAAGAGTGATTTCATTATTTTTATAGACTCACTTATTTTCATTCAAATTGTGTTTTTTAGAAAGAAGTTTATACTATTCATACCTGCCATTATAATGACTAGGTTATAATATGTAGTTATCACTAATACTTGGTCTTGTGTAAAATTAATTCTATCAAATGAACTTGAAATTGGGTGTAACAAAAGTCAAGAATAGTGTTGCGTATACTGCAAGCTAATACGGTGTTGTGTATAGCACAAGCTAATATTGGAGTAGCATACAACACAAGAAATCAATTAAATTAAAAATAATCTATCTCATAAAATCTTGGGGTGTTAAAATACCCATCCTCTAATAATCTCAACCCATCACCTCAAGAGTAACAGAGAGCCTCATACCCCAAATGATGGTCTCAAAACAATCTCCTAATGGTTCATCACCATCAAATGTGTATTTCTACAGTGAAAACCTCTTCTATTACTAATGGCCATCACCATCCCAAAAGCCACAATATCTACAGAGTCCTCCGCCCACAATGAGTGGTCAACAACACCTCAAATGAGTCCTATCTATGTGCACATGACTCTAACAGCATGTCAACCAACAATGGTGAGTGGAAATCACCAACATATACCTAATCTGTATCATTCGACACCTTATATCCACATGACCATGTCTCTAAATCCCATTGGTCAACACCATCTCATGTCCCGCGAGTGTTTCCCATAACCTAACAACTTCCTCACCTCAATCCAGATAACCATATCATCTCAACTTGGTGATCAACATCACCCCATATATTTGGTCCAAGCCCAACCTAATGAACCATGTCACCTCATTCCTAGTGATCGACATCACATCAATGCCCCATGCCATTCCCATCATGTTCACATGAAACTATAATAATCATATCATATTTAATTAATTTTAAATTAACCACTAGCATAACCTACCTAGTGGGTCAAAGATACTTACCCAAATTAGCATATATAATCTGACTAGTTCATATCTAATGGCATCCCATAACATCAATAAATCAATTTAATGTCAAGTATTAATTAATTAGGGGTCTCAATCAATCAACCAGCATGTGCATATTTAGTACACACTATAAAATACTCAAAAAATTAAGGATAAATATAGGCACCACCATACTTATACTCATAGGCACAGAATCATTGAATATGTCTATCTAACTCAAGCTGAGATGAGAGAAATCATATTTTTATATGAATACCCAGAAAATAGGGGAAAAGAGATTGCACGTAATTATCATTCTGTATGGAGAGAAATTTTTTAAAAGGGAGAGAAATGATTGAAGGAATTACCACTATACTTACAATGATATAGATTGAACTAATATCGGAGCTCTGATGGGGAATTACCAAATAACCCTACGAGAGGGGAATGGGGGAACTACGAGACCCCCTAGGTGCTCCTGCCTCTATGCATGAAAAAATAAGGGGTTATTACCCTATTTCTCTTTTTAAAGGATACCCGCATATTACACGGAGAGTAACAATTACACATCATGAAACAGTTTCAAGATTCGTAATAGATACATGTATTTTATTCCTCAGGGAGAACCCCCAATATTTTACACCATGAATCCATTGGGTCACACCCCATTAAACCATTACAAGCCTTGTATATCATTTACATGATGGTTAAAACTTGTAGAATATTTTTCAGCATCATGGGCATCTATCCTTCCTCATTTGTTCACCCGATCCTTCAAGACTTCCACTAAAACTTAAAACCCCACCTAAAAAAAGATATTTGATCTATGAAACTTCCTAAATTTGGTTCTGAATCTTAGAATTTATGTTGGCCCAACCAACAATCTCAAAAGATAAAAATAACCTAGAAAGCAACCCGTTCAAAAATCTAAGATGCTACAATATCCCCCACCTTACAATATATATTCCCTTATATATAAGGTCTCATGTTAGATTTTGAAAAAAAATATCCATATCATAATTTTAACTCAGTCTACCTCGGTCAGTAAAACACATTTAACTCCCCTCAAGGAGCTCCAACCCTTGGGAGTTACCTACCCGATCACTTCCCAACCCAAAAATTTAATATTATGATGGTTCCTATGATCACCCCTGATGTAAAAATCCTCATATGACACATCATCATTCCTTCACTCATCAGGTGATCAATCATACCTACATCATACCAGATGCTCAACATGTATCACATCTCATTAGATTACCATTTAATACCTATTCCATACATTACACTCATCAAAACCTACATCTCATGAACTTCCTAAAGATCCTACATCACATCTGATGCTCAAAATTAATCCTATATCACACACACACTCACACATATATATGCACTCCCATAATAGTCTCTATTCCAAAACACCTCATACAAACCATGCAGTATATTGATACCCACAAACTAACCAGCATCTAGTTAGTCCAATTTCACTATGTGCACCTCATGCACCAATATCAGTCATGTCAAAAACAAAAGAAAACTCGATCATGTCCATGATGCACCTCTAAATTTCATTTTTCCCCAACCTACTCTTCCCCTTTAGATAAATAGCTTGCACCCAGCCTAAATCTCGGCTGCCTGATATATATCATCTATGTGGAACTATACTGACCACTAGCCACTAACCCCATTATTAGGTATCTCTCTCCCTACCGTGACTTCTTAGTGTAGTTGTATCTTGGATACCTTCTCCTTGTACTTATCCTAGTCCTACATCAAATCCCTGAGTTTGAACTGGTCCCTAAATCCTAGCTATCCAGGAAGGCTTCCTACATAACCTCTCTAAGTGTCCCATCAAGTCGCATGCCCAATACTCTTTCGAAGCCTGATCACATTGTGTTCAAGCATGCCCCCATATACTCAAACTAGAATCACCTTATCGAATAACCACTCTTTGGTGGCCTACATAAATCTCTAGTATAATTAACTTATTAATACTCCTAACAGTTCCACTTATGACTACATTAATTACCACCACTGAGCTCACCTGATGTCATCACTCAGCTCAAATAAGACCAGTCTATCAAGTCTTCCTTGGATAAAAGTGCCTAATTCACTACCTCAGTGATTGATGTTATCTTTAAGATGTTTACCTAAACCCTGATGGAATACCTCAATCTATCCTCAAATTGCCTCACCCTAGCAATGTCGTCACCCACTAAAGAAATCAAAAATCAGGAAAAGTTTGTGAAGTTTGTCTCATAATCCATAACAGATTTATCTATCTATTGTAGCCTTATGAAATCATGGTATCAATCTACCCTCAATGACTCAAGGAATATGTTCATAAAGAACCTGGCCTTGAAATCCTTTTAAGCTAGTTTCTCTTGTCGTTCTACCTAAACTAGTACATCCCATTAGTACTTTTCAGGTCCTCTGAGTATATATGTCTCCAACTTCACCCTCCACCCTAGGGGTATCTCAAGATGATCAAATATATTATTCAACCACTTTTCCAGATCTCTACATCCAACAATCCACCCTCCCCCTAGAATAATGGCAGGTCATGATACTAGAAATCATGATTCAAATACTCTATAGAAGGCTCTACTCCCTGAGCTCCCCTATCAACGAACTACATGAAATAAACAAATATCACCCTAAGATAATCATCTAGACATGGACCAACATATTTCATCTATTGTGGTTTTTCCACATATACCAAAGCCTATACCTATGGGTCATGATCATCCCAACCCTTAGGGGCCTCATCTTGTTCATGCTCTAGCGGCACCATATTTCCACCCTCCTGATGCACCACTAGGAACCTACTAGGTTTCATCATGGTGAAAACAAAAAACAATGGTAAAATATAAATAATATTCATATATATATCCCAGATAGGGAAATCTATAATAGGAAACACATCTCACCACCCTTACACTTCCCTATTTCACCCATGTCACAAGAAAGCTGGCCTCATGGCCCCTTACCTACCCATAATAGAGTTGGGTATCATATATCATCCGGACTCATGTCCCCTTTACTTCACATAATAGATTCAATATTCACATATTCAAAAATCATAAACCTCGGTTAGATGAGTAGATTTACACAAAAAAATGATAAGCATGAAAACACTGTTTAGCTTCTTTGTTGACACTTTAAACAACTCACCCCATTTGATTATCCATGAAAAACCATAACAGATTTAGGCCCATACATACTATATATACATATAATCACATACATATCTCATCAGTAACCACATAACGGGGTAGGATGAGTATAATTCCACAAAAATTCTATGTAGGAAAACATTGTTTAGCATCTTTGTTGACAACATAAATAGCACAACCCCTCTTAGAATATTCTAGGTTACCAATGATAATGACAAGTATACCACACATCATATGAGCCTAAGTGACAACCATGATTCAGAAATAATCCACCCTTTCCATACTGAGAAAAGGGTCAAAACAATATAATCCAGTAACATCACATGCAAGTGTGACACTCAAGGTGGAAATCAATCAACTATAAAAGCGCAAAACATACCATCAATTTCTCACCCTAAAAACTTATTTTGTCCCATGTGCATGGATCTTCAAGCTCCCAAACATGATCCCTTTACCTAGTTCTGACTACATCCTTATCTCCGATCTACCATATAAAAAATTATAAGACCAAAAAGGCAAAGAAACTACTATGATTCCATTTGTAGCACCCCGACCTGGTTTTCCACTCAATAGTTCTTCGGACCAATTGTCCAAGGGTCCCAAAACTGGAAAATCATGTTATACCCATTTAGATAAACCAACAGTTTTTAAAAACCATTGTTATAGGTGGTCATATCCCATTTGTTTATAAAAACCATCGGGATAGGCTGTTTAGATTAATTCTATCCCGGTGGTTTTGAAAAACCATTGGCATAAATTACTATATACCAATAATTTTTTAAAACCCTTGGCATAAATGTGCTATAACGATAGTTTTAAAGAACCATTGGTATAGTATTTCCCAAAATACTTCCCACATGGGCTCCTCCTCCCATCACATTTTAATCTAGAGCCCCAAATCCATATAATTCAACATTTGGGTTTCTTCCCCACCGGTGGTGATCTCTCTTATCTACTTGTTTTAATTACACTCTTCTTCATTATTAAATTCTTAACTTAAAAATCATTTAGTTATTCTCTTAACCATCAGTTTTATTTTTATTCTAGGTCTAAAACACCATGGTAGAATACTTTTTTTTGAATTTAATTTATTTTTATTTGTTTAAATATTCTTGTGGATGTTGAAAAAATGGTTGTCCAAAATTAAATTAAAGGATAATTTGTTAATTTTTTCGGGATTTTAATTCATTATTTTACTTGTTTTCTGAATGGTAGTATGGGGATTCAATAAATATTTTATTTTTTTTATT
This sequence comes from Viscum album, assembly GCA_963277665.1. Lineage (NCBI taxonomy): Eukaryota > Viridiplantae > Streptophyta > Magnoliopsida > Santalales > Viscaceae > Viscum > Viscum album. The sequence goes on from OY728158.1 coordinate 1,672,277,974, forward strand.
TTGGGATTTCATGGATCATTTTTAATAAAAATATTCTTTTATAATATTAGTTTATCTTTGATGATGATATTAATGAAGGTAGCCTAAAAATCCATCCATCATAGGGGGAAACATGGTTTTCTTTATTTTTTGGCTTGAAATAAATGAATAATTATTAATTTTAAATATTTTTAGGTTTTTTTTTATTATTTCATGATATTGAATTTATATTTAATATTGTTTTGGCATGATGATCTCTAGGGGTGTTCATTAGGTTGTTATGGTATTAAAATTTAATGAAATTATATTAAATGGATTTTGGTTCAATAATGATTTTGGTGAAAAGATAAATATTAAATAATTTTATTTTATTCTTTGATTTGATAACATAACAAATAATATGGTTGATGATCAAGCCACAATTTTTGAATTTTTTTTAGGATTTTAAAAAAATTTCACATCTATTTACCTTTAATTTATAATAAATATCATAAATTTGGAAATTTTTTATTATATATAGTTTAAAAAAAATTATATATTGTCTTTTGTTATGATTTATTCATTTTGAGATTTTTTGAATCAATCTTACAATAAATAATTTCAAAAAAATCAATAATAACCACAATCATGGATAAAGGACTAGATATAAAGATGAGTGATAGATATGTTATTTTCCATAAGCTTTAAACTAATAAAAATGGAAAAGGTAAAACAAAAAGGGAATGTGTAAGAGTCATTTAGAAGTGAACAGTTGAAATTAGGCTAAGTTATCAAATATGTAATAATAAAATTTCATTTAATAAGGGATACACAAAGTGAAAAAAAAATGTAAATTTAAAAAGATATATGGAACCTAGAAACATATAGGAGAAATTATGTTCAAAATTTGGGTGATAATTCCATGAGGAAGGTGTATCCTTTAAAATATAAGATTCGTTATTCGATGAGTTATGTTTACTTTTACTCTATTCAAGATTATTTTGAAAAGGATGGATATGAATGAGTTATTTTCAATAATCCAAATGTAACTTTTGGGTAGACTATGAGATATGGAAAAGCGTTGAAAACTTTAAATGAAACTTAAAATTATCTTCCTTGCATGTGTTAGAGAATAATATTAAATTAACTTTTCTTATTCATAAATTCATATAACATTAAAATTGACTTCCAAAAAAATGAATTTGGGTTAAACATAAAATAATTTTATTCTTTTGGTCTGAAAACATATGTATGTTATCTTCAAAATATTCTATATCACAACAATTTTATAATTTTATGTAGATTAAGATCATGGGAATAGATTAATGTATGGATATGATTTGATATATTCGCATTTTAAGAATATTTACCCTTCAGCCAAGACAAATGGAAACTAATAAGAAAGTGATTAATATAATGGGAGAATTTAAATGAACTCTAAGAAGTGAACTACAATATTATATACATCAAGGGAACATGAAATTCATTTGATAATTTATAGGGATTTTATACTATTCATGTTGGAATATCAAGAAGATCGACATGCACGAATACCATCCCACATGATGAGATTCCTAAAAATTCATCTTTCCAATATTAATGGGGATAGAACACATTGTTGATAGATTTATACTACCATTGAATAATACTTTTCTTCCTCGTTACTTTATTTTATTTCTTGGTTGATTGTACACTATATCCCTTATGGTTAATCTATGGAGACATCCCCCATCCACCAGCTATTGAATTCATGCATTTAATTGAATTTAATATCATGGTTTTATAGTTATAGTATTTTTTATATTTATAGTATTTTGTTTTCTTTTAGATAATGATTCTCATACAGATTAGTATATCATTTATGGTTTAATATAAAGTGAAAAATTATCATTTCATTAAATATATTATTGGTTTAAATTCAATATTATTTAATTTCTTTTACGAAATGACATATAACATATTTTTATAGAATGGATAGAAGTTGGATGTATGAAACTGATCGGATATCAAACAATTTTCAAAATAAGTTGGAGATATTTTTATATTTTTCATTTAAAAATTCTTTAGATTATAGTCACATACACTGACCATGTTATAATTGTGTTGAAATACCTTCATTAAGTCATGAAGAAGTTAGCAAACATATAACAAAATATAGTTTTAAAATAAACTACTATGTTTGGTATCACAATGGGGAGAAAATGAAATCTCAAAAATTTCATGATCTAAATGAGAGGACTGGATTGAAGAATCTATTAGATAATTGGTTTCCATTTATTAATCATCATGAGAAATAAATGATGCCAACCCAAGAATACTTCGATATGAGAACACATGATGCATGTAATGAGAATTATGATGTTGATAGGGTGAAAAAATTGAATGATGTTTCCACAACTCCAGTATATCAACAATGTGGTAAAATGAAAAGGTTGTGGTTTTAATTTGACTGTTTCATGGGAAAATAATGTATGGGATTTATAATACTACCATTGATTATATTCTTACCTTTATGAAGGACTTAATTTTAGATGATGTAGATATTACCTCAAACCATTATATGGAATGGAAGTTATTTTATGAACTTGGATTTTCTAAAAACAAAATTCATGCTTGCCTGAAATATTGTAGCTTATTCTTGGAAGAAACTACTAAACAGAATAATTTTATAAAATTTGGAACATCCCAATGTAAGCCAAATGAGGATGGAACACTTTCATATGTGATACGTAAAGTAATGTGGCATTTTTCATTGATTCCCAAACTCCATAATATTTTCACCTATGATGTACTATCAATAAATTTATTATGGAATGATACTGAGAGAAATAAGGATAATGATGAGTTAGTTCATCCTATAGATGGATTTTCACGGTGGAAATTTGATGCTCAATATACTGATTTTGTAGCTAACATGTATAATTTGAGGTTTTCTCTATCATGTGATGTGTTAGGTGCACTAATCTAGATACCCTAAGAGGGGGGTGAATTAGAGTATGAAAAATTAAAACAACTGCCCCTTTTGATCTTGTTTTGTTGTTATAAAAAACCCTCTTTTATCTCTCCTTCCCATTACAGAGTATGAATGAATCTTAAAGCATGCACAGGACACATCAATTTTTACTTGATTCACCCTCACTAGGCAACGTCCAAGGAGCATACACTGGTTATGTGCCGATGTACCAATTCCAATAAAAGTGCACTTTTGTTTAGAAGTTTGAAGAGGACTCACTGTCCCTTTTGGATTACAACCACTCATAATTTGAGAACTTGCAGCTCTCTCAACTGAAGTGAGCTCATTTCTTTTTATAAGATCCACTCACAGTTTATAGACTTGTAGGTTTCTTCATTATCACTAATGAATACATCCTCCACTTTCTTCAGATGCTCTATTGAAGTTAAAATATCATCCAATAATGAATACCACTTCTCCACTGATCACTAGGAAACACACATTGGAAATACCTTAGCAAATCACCCTACTTCGTGAAGCTCAAACAAGCCTTCGCGAAGCTCCTGCCTTTTTACGAAGCACACACCTTCGCAGATCTCACCACCTCGCGGAGCACACTACTTCGTGGAGCTCAGACCTTTTAAAATCTCAAGACTTCACAAATATTTGGCCTTTGGAGATATTAAGTCATCATAGAGCGACTTCCATCACGAAGCTCACTGAGCCAACACGGAACACACCACTTTCGTGGAGCTAAATTAGCTGCTGTGAAGCTTCTTCTTTTGTGAAGCACACTGCCTTCGCGAAACTCCTTCGTGAGTTGAGAGAAAAAAATTTCTTCTAAAAACTCTTCTTCTCTCGAGGGGGTCTAGGTCTATTTAAAGGAGATTCCACCGACCCTCGAACCTTCCATGCGAAGTCAGCTCCACGTCATCTCAAATCGCGATGCTCCAAAATTTCTGCGAAATTCTCTCTATATCACGAATCACCAAGACATTTCTTAGATTGAGTAACTTGTCTTAATCATGTATAATTTCATAAATTCCTTTACTCACTCACCACAAATCTCCACTTTCAATTCCCTTCATCGCTGCAATTCCCGTCAACACTGTTGTTCGCGAATCTCATCGTAATTGCAAAGAGCACCATCAACTTTGTTCATGTCTTCGCGAAATCCATATCAAGAATCCCATATTCACAAAACTCATGACTTTTTCATATTTTGATGAGATATTAAAGGAAATCACCATGGATTGTCACAAACATCTCTATAACTCAACAAATCACCATGGAAACCTGCATTGTCAAAAAAACACAACCAACCCAAAAATGCTGCAATGTTACCTTGAGGGATTTTTTCCAAACATGATGGTTTTAATTTTTTTGGGTATACGCTTACGTCACATAGTAAAGGTCCTGTTTTCATACAAATTTATTACCATCCTCCATGGATGTGTATGAAAAAACCTTTCAATTTCATGATTATACTCATATATAGACCTTATTATTCTGGAAATGATATAGATGTATACATGAAACCTTTAATAAAATATTTGAAGCATCTTTGGAATGTGGGTGTGCTCACACATGATGCATGATCAAAAGACGTATTTCATATGTGTGTTGTGCTTATGTGGATGATAAATGATTTTCCTTCTTACTTAATTATGTATGGATGGTTCATGAAGGAAAAACTATCATTTCTTATTTGTATAAAGAATATATGATCCAAAAGACATAAATATTACTATAGTTTCAGTTTTATGAGACATCTATGACTCTTTCTAGGGGATAATCTATATAGGAATAATTGTGAAAGGTTTTACAACACCATAGAGACCAAAAATCCACCTCATAGTATTTCTAGAACTAATGTGATTAATGAATTTCAATATGTTAGTTTTTTCTTCAATAAGGTTCAGAAGAAATATTGAAAGATTAAGAATGTTTCCACTGAAACAAATTACAATTGGAAGAAGAAAAGTATCTTCTTTGAGTTTACTTATTGTTCAAACAATTTTGTTAATTATGTCATTACTTAAATATAGTTCACATTGGAAAAAATATATGAGAGATCTTTCTTTCAATTATTTTAAATTTCAAGGGAAATACAAAATATGATTTAAGATCTCAGTGTGACTTGGTGTATTGAGGTATTAGACCAAAATTACATCTTATGCGTATCAGTGAAAATTAATGGAAAGTTCTATGTGCTTCTTATGTGGTAAAACTTGTAGAAAAAATCAATTTCTCAAAGTACTGGAGACTATTAAAGTTCTAGATGGATATTCAAGCAACATATCAAAATGGGTCAACATAAGAGAGTAGAAGGTGGAATCATTAAAGACTCGTGATTATCATATTCTTATGGATGAGTTCATTACAATAGAAATTTATCATCTACTATTAAATAATGGAAACATGGTAGTTATTTGGATTTGAAATTTATATATATATATATATATCTTAGTACTAAGATGTTATCCAAGTCTTTCTTTTTTTTTGGAATAAGAAGCATTTATTTTTTGCGAGTAAGATAAAATATTTCCTCCATCATTTTCACATGCATGATGCATCAAAATATCTACCTTAAAATCAAAACTCTTCTTAAAGGGACTATTACTTTTAATTAGATTTGTATAACTGAAATAAATATGTACACATTTAATAATTGTGTCTGAAATAGGAATCACCCCGAAATTTCTATTGTGAAATCTTACTTAGCTCAAGAATGAATGGATTTCTGTTCAATGTATTTTTTTGATATGACTACGAGATGGAACAGATCAATGATAAATAAAAAAGTGTAGTATGAATAAATTGAAACCAATTTTCCATCACTTCCCCAAATAGGGGTATTTCTTAGATTATATACATTTTCCACATTAAGCCTTGAATAGCGGTAGATGGAACATGACATTGTTTTGTTTAACTGTGATTTGTTCAATTACTACATCAAGTAAGTAAATTGAAAATTCATATGTTATCTCATCCCATGTAGTTATATATATCTATTAAAAAATTTCTATTTTTTTGGTAGGGTACTTAAATATTTATAAATAGAAAGCATTGTTCTTTATCTTTGAGAAGGAGAGAGACTTTTCATAGTAAAGTGATTTTTTCTTATTAGAAATTGAATGTTGAGGTAATACTATAATATATTAATAAAATTGATATTTATTTAATTATAATATTAATTTATATTTTAGGTATTTATTTTCTTACTAACTCTATCTCCATGCAAATAATATCCTTTGATTTTGTTTCTAATTCCATGGTTTGTTAATGAAAATAAATTATGATCAATGGGTATAGATTTGTCATCACTGAATGAGAAATTAAAATGAGAACACAACAACATGGAGTTATGGTAACTGACACAACAGGCTTTTATACCAGGTCATCAGATATTAGACCTCAATTTAAAAACGTTTCTTATTATAGAGTCATTGAGAAAATACTAATATTGGATTTTTTACACCCATTGTAGAGTTACTATAATGAAATGTGAGTTGTTTGATTCAATGAAAAGGAATGTCACATTTATTTATGATTGTAGATTTTGAGTTATTTACATGAATATCACTATTTCTACTGATGATCCATATATATTGGAATCATTGGTGAAATAATTTTTTATATTAAATATAATCTGAATCCTGAACTTTGTTTCATTATTGAATTAATACCAAGAATTGTTTTTGACGGTGATGATGAAATCTATACCATAACTTCTCTAATTGGCCCTAATCAATTTATTACTTATGATAACTCTAATAGTTCAATTATCATAGTTGATTTTGAACCTAAAGTTAGGGTAGGACATATATAGAATCATCTATCTATGTTATCATTTCTTTTGGTCTAGTTAGAAATGGGTTGTTAAGGTTGGTACTATTAAAACTACTTTACTATTGATTATAGATACTTTTTATCCAACTTAACCTTCGTGTGCATTTTTAATACATAATGGTTCTTGTTTTCTTTAAGTTTCATTTTCTCATATTGAACTGAACTGTATTAGAACATTCTAAACAAAACTAATCTAAAACCATTAAATTGGAACAAAAACAATATGAATTTAATTGAAACATATTAAAATAATTAAAATTAAAGTCAAAACTGGTGAAAATAATGGCGTAACTGAAAAATTGAAAAATGACCAAACCTAAAATATGAACCAAATGAAATAAACCAAAAAAATAGACAAATGACCTTATCAATTGAACAAAATAAACTAAATGACATAACCAAAATTGAATTGGATAAAATTTAAAATAAAATAAAACTATATTATATGCATTATAAATATGATAAATTGAACGTATTAATTTTCTATGACATGTATTTTATGTATCTATATTCTTCCCACTAAATATAAAATGATTTTTTTATATCACTATATATCCTTTATTTGTTTTGAAAATTATTATTCCTTAATTAATTCATGTCCCATATTATTTCTTGTTGAGATTATACATTATTTATGAATATTTAATTAATTCCAAAAAAAATTAAAATGAAGGAAATGAAAAACATTAAAGAGATACAAAGGAAAAAAGATAAAAACTATTAATCACTGAATGAGAGGGATGGGTGTCTCTCCTTTGATGTCTGTTATGGTTATTTTATTTCAAATATATATCAACAACATATAATTTCATGTGTATAATTTTTTTTTTAAATTTTAATCAAGATCCATGACATAGGAAATAGTTATTATGTGACGAGCCTAGTGGTACCAGTGCTCAACCCAAATATATAAGGGGATTGTACTAAATATATGTGTACCTCTCAGTATACCTGATCACACCCTTTCCCTTCCTCTAGAATTCCATCCATCACACTTTCTTATCCCATGGTTTCATTAAAGGCACCCGAGATATTTAGGTTGCCTATGTTTTCACCACCAGTTGCATCTGATCCTCCTCACTAATATTTACCTTATCTGATGATGGCTCCTAATCCCCAACCATATTATACATTTCCATAGATTTCTATGCCATATTATTTTCCTTCTACTTCCTTATCCCCCAAGATATTACAATAATTATCCTTAGACTTCTACTCTGACACATTTTGAGCCTCTAGAGCAGACATTGGGTCCCACTCCTTCTGTATAAGTTGACATTACTTCCGAGACTAGGGATCTCTGGGCACCTACTGATCAGACTTCCATAGGTATATTTATAGAACCCTATTAAATGTTTTTTACAATAATTTATATTAATTATAAGATGTATTTATTTAATATATTTTTTATTTCACAGCTGGATATTCCAATAGGCGGTGTGGGCGTATATTCATGAATGTGGTGTGAAACTACCACAAACATATAATGTTTGAGTATAATGATGAAAATCAAATGATTATAAAAATAGAGTGATAATGTAATAGTTTTATGGAAATTCTTTTCAAATACTCTGAAATCATTCCCGTCAATCCACTCTCCTAGAGACACCTTCCAAATGAAGTTTTAGTGGCTAGCGTACTAGAGTTGCTACATATTTAGATTCCACACCTATTATAAATGAGTTTCCAGGGGCATATTATCAGGAAATGGTTTTTTTGGGAGAGTACCGAGTTAAAGGTATTAATCAAATATGAGTTTTTTGAATGAAAATTTGCATGATTTTCATTAATAATTAGTTTTTTATTATTGAAAATTATTTTTTAAGAAGTGTTAGGAAGAAATAAAAAAAGATGCTTCAAAATAAATCCACACTTTGGGGAGGACTACGATGCCAGTCCATGAGATAAATAAGGTATGAAACTTGTTTATAATTTTTATATTTAAATAAATTATGGAAATAAAATTTCTTCAATTGTAAATTATATGGATTCATTATAAAGTTTTACAAAAATATATATATTATTAGTATTTTTTATATTTTTAACTTATTTATCATCATATATATATATATATCATTATATGGGTTCTCAAAATTGTGGACTCATAGTATATATTTAATAAGTCTTAATTTATTATGCATCAACATTTTATTTTTTGTGTGAATTTTTAGAAAACACTCAATTTCTTCTAGGAAAAAATTTCCACTAACAAATATTTGAATGTAATATCCCTTTAAAATTCCTTCTGATCATTGTCACACATGAAAAAATCATTCAATATTCTTTGTCTGATATTCACTATCCATAAAACTCATTAAAAATCTCTATATTATAATATCATTTATCTCTTTCCAGTAGAAAAATATATTCTCAACTGCATGTACGTTGTTAACCCCAACAGGTCTTCCTCCTAACAGACACAAGAAATCTCTACATCATTCTACCTTCAGTATCTGTACATTTTGTTTCAATATCTAGAAATGAGTATCATTATCACACAAACCTCTTTCTAATTATTCAAAATAATATAATGATGATTGGATATAATCCACTATTTTTAGTCCATATATATTATCATATAAAATCCTATGAACTTATCAATCTCATATCCTTTGTATGATATATTCATAACAAAGTCTCTATTTTATATGTATTATAAATATACTCTATATTTAATGTAGCGTAGCACATTTTACAAAACTTTGGTGAACAGCCATATTTTATCAATAAATGTAGTCCTTGATGATGATCAGACAAACTCGATGTGTCCTATCCATTAATTCGCATTGTTCTTATAATATATTTAGTTTATGTGAAATAGAAACTTATTCTTGTTACATGACTGGAAATATTCCTTATAATCACTAATTGTTTTAAAAATAGATCTTCTTCATAAGATACAATCTTTCCATTTTTATCTACCGCATTTATATGTGGATCCCCTCATAGGTCGGACATACCTCACATTTTTTTCAACATGATCTCTGGTTCAATAATTCCTGATTTTTGTATATCATTGGAGTATCTAAAGTCCCTATTTTTATACATCCTTAGGAACTCAGGTAACTTATAATCTTAAACCTTTATCTATCTATAATACATCATTATCTTAAAATGATTATTTTCTCATTTTCTATCATTCGTGTGATCAAGATCAGATAACCTTAATTCATGACTTTCTCATCATCATGAACATCATTCTTCATATAATCAAAAACACTATATATATATCACATTAAAATTATTTTCTCACACACTTAACTTCTTTACATATAATACACATGCTCTATTTTTTGATCATGTTGAAAAGTCCATACTTCTGGTCACCCTACTAATTATCCATATGTGAATTCTAATATCAATAAATAAAATTCCAAAAATCTTTACAATAGATATTCACAATATTTATCATGCTAATAATTCAAGTATAATCAATATTCTTTGTGAATTATTACAAGGGATCATAACTCACTCCATATTTCTAAACCCCTAATTCTTTTTATCTCACTCTCATGTTATCACTACCATCAAAAATTTCTCAAAACCAAATATTTTAGATTCTAGATATCATAAATATGATATCCTTAATTAAGTTTTTTATTGTTCAACCTCTATTTCTCATAGCTTCACATTATAGTTTGTTCTTATGTCTCATCCTCATCAGATAAATTAAATCTATCATCATCCAAAAAATGAACATGGATTCTTCTGATAATGGACTAATATACTCTTCTAGATAATCTTACTTATCTCATATGTGTATTTTCATTGGCATTTATTCGCATTTTTGTATGTCCAATGTATTGGTACCCCAACTCTACTCTACATCATATTATCATCCTTCCATAATTCATTATATAGAGTTATTTTCCCATTATAATTTTTTAAGCATCTCCATATATGATTATTTGGATGATCTCAGTCTAATAACCTCACATATCTCGATCTGGTTATGTTCAAAGATTTATCAGTTCAATATTTTAATAAGATTTACTATGTTTGGAAATCTATCTCCACCACCTTTAAATAATAATGTTCCATTTAATATTCTAAAATATTCATAAAGTGTCTCCTCTTTCTCATATTTCACTAAATTCAAAATTTATCTTCCAGTGGGCATCTTATCATATAAATGCACATTTATATAGGATTCATGAATAGAATTATGCTCTACATGTCTATAGTTATATTTTACACTATGCATCCTTTAGATAATTTTCCAAGTAAAAAATCATCATTAAATATGTTTATATTATTCAATGAATTACTCTCTAAATGATACTTCATACATAGGTCTCTTTAGATATTCTTCCCCTATTACAGTAACATTTCATACAACTTTTTATTACTATGAGTATATTCTTTAACTGAATCATCCTACTCAGCATTACACTTTAATTTATTTATTTTAATATATAATATCTTTAATCTTCATTCATCCAATATATTCAAGAACACATTCTCGTATTTTTTTATCACAAATATCTTCTATAGATTATTTTATTTTTCTAGTTACTTTAACTTCTTTTTTATAGTGAACAAATTATTTCTAGTGAACTAATTATTCACTTTCTTATTCTAGTTACTTTCAATTACATCTATAAATCATTTTAGAGGGGTTATTTAGACTTCTGATATTATATATCATAATAATAATTAAGATATTTCACCCCATTTTTTTAAAACAGATTGAATATATATTAGCTAGTTTTGATTTATCCACTTTTGGGGACTTTCTCTACTTATTTAAATTTTTTGAGAGTGACAATGAACTGAATTTTCTTTAACAAAAAAAATATGAACTAAAACATAATATGATTTGACCTATAAAAAATTAAGGCATAAATCAAATTAAACGTAAACAATCAAATTTTTAATATGCTAAATCAATAAGTATGAAATTAAACCCTACCCAAACATAATAAAAAATAAAAAAAATGATTTCATGTTAATGGATGATACTATAATAAAAAAGATAAAAACTAACCCAAACATAACATACCAAAATAACTCCTATTTAAAAAAATGAAAGTAACCATATTTAACCAAATGAAACTAGACCAAACAGAATCTAAAAAAACTGAATCAAATAGATGTAGACATTCATGAACTAAACCTGATTGAATGTAACCAACTCTGATTACAATGAAATGTAAAAAAATAAACTAAAATAAGAATAACCAATTTAAACTGAACAAAATTCACAATGACCAATCCAAAGTGAATCAAATAGAATCTAAAAATATAAACTACGTTGAAACAATTTGACTAGAAAAAAACTAAACCAAAATAAAAAAAAACTAAAAAAAATCAACTAGAATAGAATTTAATTTAATTGAATTAAATTGAATAGACCCAATAAACCCAACATAAACTATACAAGAAAATATAATCTATCAATAAAGAATTAAATTGAGTTAAACATAACAAAAATTTTCAATGTTATACAAAGAAAATCCAACATAACTATCATAATTTTAATCAATAAAAACTGAATATGCATGATTTAAGTAGCCCTAAATCAACCATAACTAAATGAATATGAGAATACATAAACCAATAATTAAAGAAAAAACCAAATCAATGCATCATAAACCGACCAATCCAAAACATAACTAAATCAAAAACGAACAAAAATTTAAAAATACCAAACTGAAATGACTGGAATCTGATGAATCTGAACCAACCTAACTATAAGTGAAACCAACATCAAAATAATTACCGTAAATGTTATAGTTCTAAAATGATCCAAAAGAGTGAATAAAAATAAAAAATCACAATAAAAACGAAAATTTAAGTTAATTTAATTGAAACAAATAAAAAGAAATATAACACAACTAAATGAATATAAAGTAACATATATCAAACTGAATCATATGAGGTATGAAAAAACTAAATCAAATTGAAATGATAATTTATAAACAAATATAAATGAATAAAAATATATAAATCTGGTCTCGAATAAACCAAGATTAATTTAGGTAAAAAAATAAGTTGAACATAGCGAAATGGTACTCCATTAATATACATTGAATATAATTGAACCAAACTGAATTTTTTTAAAGGATTGAGGCGCAAAAGCCTCTATATTAAATGTAAAAAGAAGACAGGAGAGGAAAAACAAAGAACCACAAAAAATACAGAACCAAAACCAGGGACCTTAACCCATTTAAGTGTTGCATTTAGATTAGGGATTCTCGCCTGAGTCTAGGCATTACTGTCCAGCTGGAAGCCCCATGTGCAGTACTCCTTCTCAAGCAGGGATGAAGTTCAAAAAGAAACAGACTGGCCGACTCCTATAATTCTGAAAACTGAACCTTCAAGAAGCGCCTTTGCTACTCCTAAGGGTAAGCTCATCAAGGTCCAACCATCCATGCATGCCTCACCAGGGTCCTCAAAATAAAACCAGATAAAGATACAAATGAATTAGAAAGAAAGCAGAAGAAAGATATAGATAACAGAACATCACTGGTCAGATAATGAAGGATCAATTATGAGGTCTAAAAGAATATAAATTCCCAAATCTGAAATTCATTATCAAGGAACTCAAACTTAAGACCAAACCAAACTATGCAAAGCTTGAGAATGCTGCTACACCACATTCAGAAAAGCACCAATTCAAGAAATGATCTTAAAAAAATAGAAGATCTGTCCAAATCCCTTTTCAAGAGGGGTAAAAAACATCAGGAAGTTTTTCATACCAAATGAAGACATCACCTTCAGCTCCATTGTTAGCCAATCCATCTACAACAGAATTAGCTTCCCTGTATACATGAGTAATAATACGATTCACAGAGAAAATGGAATCTAAACAATTAATCCATAGATTTTGAAGCTTCCAAGAAAGGTGACATGAACCATCCCTAACAGTAAAGACAATCCTAGTCGAATCACTCTCTAGCCAGATATTATTCCAACCATATTTTTTGGCCTGCTCCACTGCAACGATTATTCCCATTATCTCAGCTTCAATTGAAGAAACAATACCACAAGAACCATGAAATCAACCCACCACCATTCCCTTATGATCTCTGAACACGGCACCGTATCCAGATGGACCAGGATTCCCTTTCGATGCACCATCCGAATTAACTTTCAACCAACCAACAAAAGATTGTTTCCATAGAACTGAAAAAGTGCCAACTGGAGGTTTAAAATTTCCTTTGATACCAATTCGGTCAAGAACAGTGAAAAGAAAACCAAATTGAATTAAAAATAACAAAATAAAATTATACCATATAAAAAATAATAGTAACAAAAAGGATCAAAATCAAGATACCCTTACATTATAACATACTAATTAAACATTAACTTTATTTGACCAAATAAATAATAAATCCAATTATTTCATGTGTATTTTAAAAAAAACAAAAACTGATATTGATTATATGTTGTCATCAATATCCATCAATGAAAAATTTTCCTTAATTTTACTTATTTTAAAACATTAAAATTAAATCATAGAAACATAGAAACCAAAATAGGAACACATCTATAACATATTTCACCTTTCCATTTTACCCTATTATAAATGTAAATAATCTTGGTTAGTTTTTTATCAATAAAAAAAATCCATTTCCATTATTATATATTTACATTTCCCTTATATTAATAAAAATAATATATACAAACAAGAATCCTTAAATTCCACTTTAAGTTAATTTATCAATTCATTATTTCATTATATTCTCCATTATACCAATTTATTATTGTTAACCAAATAAGATCATACTATAAAAAATTAATCAGTCGTTATAGAAAATCATGTTTCATCACCAAGTATTAAATTTGATTTTAGTTATGAAAATAATTATTAATAACAAATTTTCAGGTATGATTTTTTAGATTCAATGTTCTTATAGTGGGAGGTTCTGAATATTAAAGGATGTATACCTCTAGAAAAATTGTTTTTTCTTGAGAAGAAATATGGAGGATTGAAGATTAGTAAATTAACCAACACAGCATCATATTGTAAGTTTTACTTTGTTTATTTAAAATTTCAATATCTATTTTATAACAAAATAGTCCATTTATATTTTAATAGTGTTATTTGGAGGTCCTTGATGACAAGGAAGATAACAAATTTGGGTTAAAAGATCATTTACATTAGGTTTTGGGAGATGATCACCTTATTAGGGTATGTTGTTGACCAGGGAAGAGTATTGTCCCAACTATATATATTTCTGATTTTTGTGCCAATTTTGGTAGAACCGAGTTAGAAAAATCTAATTCATGGTCATAACAGGCTCAGGTCGGGGTAGAGGAAGACAAAAACATGGTTATATAAGAGTGTGAAAAAAATAAAATAGAAAACATTGAATTTATGAAATATATGGAATTCTTATGTCCATAACTTCCACAAAATACTTTCTCAGTTTGTGATGAATATATTTCAATGATACATATGTTATATAGTTCACCAGGCGGTGGTCGGGGCGATGATGTTCATGGCAATGGCGATAGTGATGGATAGGATGATGTTGAGGATGATGGTGAGGATGGGGATGAGGATTATGGTGAGTATTACAACAAGGATGATGGAGAGGATGATGGTGAAGGTGATGGTGAAGATGACAGTGACAATGGTGATGAGGGATAGATTGATACTTTACATTTTTTACTGATATTTATGACATTTTATGTTTAATGATTAGTTATGAATGAATATATATGATGATTTAAATGTGTGGTTTCACTATTTGAATTCATTAATTGGTTTTTTGTGTTATCATTGTTTTTATATATGTTGCTGATATTTTTTTTCAAGTAATTGACCAAGGTGGGGTGCTTCTGTGGTTTCTAGTGGTTGCAGTTTGGGAAGGGTGGGTGTGTTACTACTTGTAGAATTATGGAGGTTCTATACCAACAATTTCAAAACCATTGGTATATATATACTAATTCTTTTAATGTAACTGTTGGTATAACTCTCTACCAATGGTTTCAAACCATTAGTATAGACCTATACAAAGAGTTCCATCAAAACCATTGGTAAACTAAAATTACATTAGTCTTATACAAATAGTTCACTAAAAACTATTTTTATAGGTGTATTCTAATATACAATTAGAAAATGGTTTATATAACCATTGGTATAGGATATACCAATGGTTCCCCAACATATACCAATGGTTTTTAACTATTTTTATAGCCAAAAATTTCATCAGTGGCCTTAAGAACGCCTACCCATACACCAAATGTTTCTAACTAGCATTGTGGGCCTGATTAGGTGATAGTGGTGAGACTATACCCTTGGGTGATGATAATAATAATAATGGTACATATTTATATATAAAATAGTGGAAAAAGGATCATAACTTAGTGGAAGAAATAATTAAACTGAGTGTAAGAATAATAAACGACAGTAGTAAAATCAAGACCAAAGTCATAATGTCATTTGTAGATTAAGATACATGCCATAACATGCCATAAAAAATATATAAGAAATAAGGGTCACATGTGGACAACCACATAATTGAATCCATATATAAAACCAAAAATAAGGACTATCCGAGTGAAGAGGATCCACCAGGTCCACTTCCATCCATCCCATGTAAAATTGGTGCAACTCTAATAACTAAAGTATATCTCCTGAGTCTGATCCCTTACCATATCTCAAATACATAGTCTACATGCATCTTGAGGGACCCATGTATGGTGTCATTAAGATCTCAGTAGGCCACCACCAGCATGTGTCTGTCTTACACCCATAATTCTACAGTGTATGAAAAAGATAATTAAAAGGGAAACACCCGTGCATTTAATAATTACCCCACTCTACTTGTGCTCAACAGCCATAGGTGAGTGTTTACCTGATTCCACCAATACTAGTATATCTCTAAGTATGTGCCCCAAAATATATTTTTTTCATACAGTACTTGTCAGTATATATATATATATTTGCAGCGATGAGAACCCACATCTTAGTGCCCAGGCATCCCTAAAAGAATATCATACCAGGACTGCCTTTGAGCGCCTCCAATAAATATATCACCAACACCTTGTGTCATCTGACACCTCATGTTCCACCAATAAAGTATTTGTTTTCATAACAATATTCCCAATCAATAAGTCCCAGGTTTCTTGGACCTCCGCTCAGAAATTCACCATCATCTCAACAACCCAACGTCCAGAGGCATGCTAATATCCATCCTCCAATATATAATAAATCATCATTGACTCAACTACCTGATGTCCTAAGTCATGATGATACCCATCATACAATAATCCCAACCTATTGGACTCAAGTGTAATGGTGAGCGTCAACCGCCAACCGATGTTCCCAACACCATCTCTTGATGGTCCATCCCCATTAATTATGGATTTCTACATTGAGAAACACCTCCATAACTAATGTTCAACACAATCCCTTAAACTATAACATCTACAAAGGCCTCCACCAACAAAGAGTGTTTAGAACCACCTTGACTAATTCCTATCTGTGTACACACAACTCCAACAACATGTCAACCAACAATAGTGATCAAAAATCAATAACATATACCTAAGTCACATCATCTGAAACATCATTCCCCTATGACCACATCATTAAACCCTGATTTTCAACACCATCTCAAGCCCTATGGACCATGCCCTTAACCTAATGGCCTCATCGCCTCAATCCAGATGACCTTATCACCTCAACCTATTGATAAACATCACACTATATACTTGATTTGAACCCAACCCGATGAACCATGTCACCTTAGGCTAGGTGATCAACATCACCTCAAATATTTAGGACATTCCCATCATGTTTCCCTATAACTATAGAAATCATATCATATTTAATTAATATAAAATTAACAACCTACCTAACCTTCTCAGTTTGTCCAATCCCCTTACCTGTATTAACATATATAATCAGAGTATGGCATACTCAATGAAATTCCATAATATCAATGAATTAATTAAAGTAAATAATTAATTAAATATGGGTATCACTTGGTCAACCTACATGTACATATTTAGTACGCACCCATAAACACCCATAAAATTTAGGATAAATCAAGGAAGCACCTACCTTATAATTGTAAGTGATCTTTCATGGAATATCAGCCTCTAACTCAAGATGAGAGGAGATAAATCAGAGTTTTATATGAACACCCTAAAAACAAGGAAAATGACCCCGTGTAGATTTAACATTTCATATGGTGAGATAAAAGAGAAAGGGGAGAAAGTGGATTGAATACCATACTGTTACGCTTCCAACAATATGGATGGATCTTTGATCGGGGATTGGATTTAGAAGAACCAAAGAAAAATATGAGAGTTTAAGGGAGGTTTTGTGAGACCCCCTGGGTGCTCCTACCTCTATGCATACAGAAATAAGGGTCAAAACCCCTATTTACCTTTTTTTAAGGCCACCCACATATTAGAAAGATTGTAAATATTACACATGATGTAATAGTTTCATGGAATGTAATAGAAACACATCATGTATTCATCGGAGGAATCCCCCAATATTTCATTTCATGAATATTCTTGGATGCACCCCATGAATACATTACACATCATGTATATCATTTACACAATGTTTAAAACTCACAGAATCTATTTTCAAAATCCTGGCCATCCATCCTTCCTCTGGTATTCTCTTGAACCCCCAACAATTCCATCAAAACTTAAACCCCGCCTAAAAACAATGTCTTGGAGCTATTAAACTTTTGGACTTAGGTTCTAAAGAATATAATTTTTGTTGGACCGACCACCAAACTCAAAATTTAAAAATTACCAGGAAAATAACACATTAAAAAATTTAGTACGTTACAAAGGCACCCATAGAGAAAATATTTATTGACATAATGACAATAACCTTCATATGAACACTACTATATAATATAACCTCATTTTCATGATATCTCATAAAGAAGGACACATACTTATTTCAACATTATATATGCTTTATTTATATTTCTTTTAAACTCTAATATTAATTCTTTGATGAATGGCCATATCCATGGATTTAATAAGGTAGTTCATTTTCAATCAAATGGATGGAGGTATCCTTATCTAGTAACTCAAAAGGGTAAAATCCTTTCATGAATTATTCAATTAATACCATATCACTTATGAAGAACCTAACATATTCAATATATCTCTAGACATAAACGTAAATGATTTTTTATATACATTAAAAATAATCTTATGTATTCAGATCAATACACACATCCATAACTAAAAATATCCATTTACACATATAACATGTGGAATTTTTATTTGTAGTTATATCATCATAACCTCCCTTATTGGATATTACCAAGTGAAATATTCATGATAAAAATATAATTATCTTATGATATTTAAGCTCTCGGTAGTCAAGCATCATTTGTAACCCATCATATAGATATTATCTAGTCCACAATATGTATGTTTAAAAATATAGTCATATAATTTATACACTCTCATTATAGAGGGGAAATGATAAAACCTTTAGATGAAAAATATAATCTAAGGACATTATCACATTAATTTTATGATGGAAAAATCATCATGTGATATGATATGATATTTATTAATATTATGGTAATCAAATTTATAAATTTAGTTTGTTCTAGAGAACTAAATCCAACAAACTCCCAGTTTCACTATATCCAAATGATGACTAACATCTTATTATATCATAAATTATAATCATGATTCTAATTAAGTATTAATATTATTCTTGGTACTTCCATATTCTACTTTGTCTCTTTTTCTTTCTATGAATTCACTCCTTTGAGAAAATCCTTCAAGAGGTGATATCATCGAGTACTTGCATATTTTCCTCTATCATGAAATTTAAATCTTTGATAATAGCATAGCAATAATTTTATCAAAAAAATATTATGATAATACATTACTATCATGATATAATTCTGAAATTTTGAATAAATAATTGAAAATATGCTTCTTAACCCACATCGGAAGCTATAAAAAACTTGATCTATGTATATATGGCTAACACAAAATTAAATAATCTTCCCTTGATTATTTATTTAAGTTTATTTTATATAATTGATCAAATTTATCTAAAGGATAACTAGTTATATATCCCATTGATAATTATTATTCTTATTTCTATAACTACTAGGAACTCATCCATTATACTTTCCCAAGTACTATCAGATAGTTCTAAATGATATCTAATAAAGTTCTCTTAGTTCTATTTTATATTTTTATATTATTATTTATTCATAATAAATAAAAAATATTAGTACATAACATGAAAATTTTATTATATCCAAATAATTTAAGTGTATGAAATTCTATATATAATAATCTCCCTATATGCTTTAACGCATAAAATTAGAGAGATTTCATGCCATGTGACATATAAAACAATTCATTATTTAAATTATTACATCATGTATTTTTAAATATCTTATTAGCATGTGTAATATGACTTGATATAAGCAAACTTTTAGATATATCTTTGTAGATCTTGTTCCCTATAACTTAGGTTGAAACTTTAAGTTATCCTTAGATAAATGTTTTTATCTTAGTCTTAACTATCTATAAATCTCAACATTTGTTTCTATATATTATCTATATAATTTTCATAGAAAACTATAGCACTATAAAAAACCTCTTATATACACATGGATTAAATTCATTATTGATAAAACCAAACTCCCCTATGGATTCATCAAAATGAATATTCCATGATCATGATGCTTTCCCCAATCCATAAATGTATTTATATAACATACAAACCTTATTAGTATTATATGGTGTGATCAACCCTTCTGGTTATGTCATATAGACATCTTCCATAAATCTTCAACTGAGGAAGGTGATCTTGACATCTATTTTACCAATTACATGATGATGGAAAGGTTTTTATGGTAAGTAAATTCTAAATAATTTTAATATAACAACTAGTGAAAAGGTTTCATCATATAATATGTCTATAAATCACTCAAAACGTTTAGTAACCAATCGTACCTTATTGGCACCAAATTTACCATCCAAGTATAATTTCTTATTGAATACCCACCAATGAATTTATATCAAATGGAGAAACCCCAAAAATTCATAACTGAATTTTCATACATGGAATATACTTCTAAAATCATATTAAATTTACCATCATAGATTGTTTACATTTATTTCATTCCTATAGGATTTATTATTCATATCAAATATATATCCTTGTTGAATATAAAATAACATCTTTTCTTTTAACTTTTCAACAAAAAATGTGTCTTTAAAAAAACTCCCCGCAATAAGTCTTATGGTGTTTAGTGATCTTGTTCCAATTCATGTGCATCTAGAGACTTAAATTCATTTAATTCAAACTATATCCCACTATATCTAAAGATAAGTTCCTCCCTCTTATATAAATATAGTAAATAACTTGAATATTACTTTCTATCTTAGGGATAGTAATATCTTATGTTGATTTTAGGATAATTAATTGAGATTCAATTAGTGTTTAAATAATATACATTTGTATCTAGAATCAACTTTAACAAAAAATTCTCATAAAAACACATGAATCTATGACATAATGGATTTAATTCAAATTATAAATTATAATATATTAATTTTCTAATATATTTATTATATGTTTAGGTGTTAATGACACTATTTGAAAAACATGTCTCGAATGGAATTAAAGACGACTGAAATACTTTTATGAATCATTATGGATATTCCTTTTGATACCATTATCACTTTGATTTGTATGAGGTAATATGAGTTTATTAAAAGATCCATTTTTAATATAAATGATTTATTAATGGTTGGTTATGATATTCACCAATGAACCCACATAAATGATCTTATATCTTTTACCAAGTGTATTCCATTCTCCACTTTTCATCCACAAAATTTATTAAATAATATCATGAAGTATATGAATTTTCCATTATTTTATCCTTGGAATATTTTACATATATCTTAATAAAACAATTCTAGAATATATGTGTCTTAATATCAAAAGGTTTCTTTTTCATAAAATATAATAAGTGTATCAAAATACCTAATAGTTGTAGCTCCAAAGAATCTAAAAAATCTTCTTGATATATACATTACAATTATTTTTATATTTACATGACTAATAATTATCATTCCATAGCTATGTATTACATGAGTATTATATTTCATATTCATCATCAATTCAAAATTTTCGAAATTTGTGATTCGAGTAATATTAAACTATTAAAAAGTATGACATACTATATCAACATTCATTTAATATATGAAATATTTTATTGTTGTTTCTAGAACTTGATAGTGATAAAAATGTTTTGTTCACACTCAATATAAATACAATACTTTTATGATAAATTATCCAGTTGTAAATGTGAATTTTTGATCTTTTCTAAGCTGACATAAGAATCACCCTTCTCTAACTACATAGAAAGTTCACCTTACTTCTAGTAATCTTTCAAAACATCCTTGGTTCTTATATTAGAATAAAAATATGGGACATATATATTATATTTACTACCCAATAATTTAATTAAAAAATTATGAATATATTGTAAGTATAATCTTATGTTTTCTTCTCCTTCAACGTATTATAGTTCCTCTTATAGTGACCACTCTTACCACATGTGAAGGAAACA
This sequence comes from Viscum album, assembly GCA_963277665.1. Lineage (NCBI taxonomy): Eukaryota > Viridiplantae > Streptophyta > Magnoliopsida > Santalales > Viscaceae > Viscum > Viscum album. The sequence goes on from OY728158.1 coordinate 1,672,300,288, forward strand.
ACCTCATTTTCATTTCTATCCCTAGGAATCTTTTGTATATTTGAAAAACATTGCAAAAGATTAATAGTATTTAAAATATTTATCATATTTTCAACCTTGAATTTCTCTTCATTCAACATAAGTGGTGAGGAAACATGTTCTCACCAATCCCTGTCATCTTTTCAAAGCCTAGTCAAAGTATTCTTAAGCGGATTCTCTATACTATTCATTACATAATTCTTATTGAATATAGAAAATATGGATCATAAGGATGATAATATGAGATTAATTGATAATTTATAATTCATATGGAATCCCAAATTTGTTAAATGATCTATATAGTTCAACATCATGAAAGAAATATCATAAGATATGTAGTCATCTTCTGATTTAAACATTTGTAGTGCAATAAAAATATTTTTTTATTTATCCTATCTTTATCCTTTTCAATTCATAGGAGATGAGATGTCATGTTGTATGCATATGTATCTTTATACTATATCATCATCTCTCCAGAAATATTTGATATCATAAAGAAACAAACATTTAAATCATCTTCTATGTATCTCTTATAGGACTCATTTTAACTTTTTCTCACTCATTGATGTGGCTAATTAGGAATAGGGGTTTCCAAAACATAATAATAATTTAACTATATTAGTGTAATTTTAGAGTGGATTTACCACTCGTTTAAATTCATGTTAGTGATGAAATTTTATTTCTATAGGAATGATCAGAGTGTTATTATAGTTTTTCCAGCAATTTTTCAATAATAAGTGAAATCATATTTTATAACTCTATCTTTATTATAGTCCCTAAAATAATAAATAATTTTTATTAGTCTCCCATTATTTTATTTAATCCCAATATCACTCACCATTGGATTGGTAATATCATGTCTCTTGGATATTCTAATGGGAAGGATCCATATTTATCTTCTAATATCTCTAGAAAAAAGCCTTTTCAGATTATTTGAATGTATTTAGGTAGGGTTTTCTTAAAAACTACATTAACTCCTAGATATTTAATATGTTGAGAGGAATCCCCAATCATTAAATCCTAAATTAATTTTCCTTCAATGAATTACACTGAGTTAAACAAATAATTGAAATGGAAACTACTCTTACTGCTAAATTTATATTTTTATTTCAAGGAAGCACTTTTAAAGAAAACTGGAAAAATAAACACATGAATCTAAAGGAACATGAAACCTCTAAGGGTAAATGCTGATCATTCCTGATAAAATTAAAAGATTTGGAATGATTAACTCTATGTATATTTACATTGGATATAAGTTACCTCAAAGTATTGATTGTCTTTGATAAGTTTCTCAATTTGGAAGGACATTTTCCCCATGCTCGGACATGTTCCTCCAAGACTGTCTTCCCCCCATTAAAGCCACGTATCAAAATTTGATTTTGTTTGTTGATCCAGTAAAGTTGTTCTTCACTCAAATTTACATGTAGTGGTCTTTCAAAAATTCTAGTTCATCCTATTTAGAAACAATGATATTGAAATATTTGTCCATCATTTATACATTAGAAAGAAGGAGAATCTCCTGAACCACTACTCTGTTAGCAACCTCCTTTTCAGAATCATTCTGAAAAAAAAAATATTTGCATCCAACATAGGCACTGGGGTGATTTACTTATCATCCCAAGTTACCCTTAAGACTTATCAGTTCCTTTCAATTTGATCCTCCTCAATCAGGACAGTATAGGTTGGATCTTTCTTACCCTGTATATTGAGCTCCCGAAATACATCATCATCCCATGATGGTCCATCCATCCTTGACTCTGACCTAGGATTTTCTTCCTTTCCCGAAGATTGGTAACCACGATTTTTTGTAAGGTGTACTATTCCTTATAGGGGAAACTAATCTTAATGATAACTTGATTAGGTCAACCAAATATATTCAATAAAATTCCATGACAAATTAAAGTATCATGAAAAGTTTTATACCATTACTTTGATCTATGGTTTAATTCTAATTTAACTGATGGAAGGTTATATTTTTAGTATTTTAACTTGGGTGTGTAAATATTTATACTTTAGTTTTAATATTTTATTATTTTTGTTATGTTAAATTTTGAATACCAATCACTTATTTCAATACTGGAAAACATTCTATTCATGTGTTAATGTTTATAATGTTAGTCTTTTATTTTATTACCGTAGTATTTTATTTCCATATATGATAATGTTTTTCGGTTTAAGTCACATAGCCAATTTAAGTTGTGTAGACGATTTCAATCACATAGGTGTTTTAGTGAAGATTCACATAGCTAAATCACATAGGTATTAAAGTGAAAATTCACATAGATGATCACATAGGTATTTAAGTGAAGATACGCATTGTTGTTTTTAATCAAGTTGATGATTTAAAACAAATATTTTGAATTCAATGTAATTGGTGTATCAAATTTCTAAATAACTGATTGATAACTACATATCCAATTGAAAAAAACCTATCAAGAGTATTTTTTTTAAGTGACTTTTAAACAACCAACTATGATTATTTCAAGTTACCACAAACACAAATCTATCATGAGTGTTTCTTAAGTGATTTAAAACAGCAACCCACCATGAGTACTTCTCAGGTCACCATAAAAACTAACAAACTATAAGTATATTTCAAGGGACCGACAACCAAGTGATTGCATGATTTATTTTCAAGTGACTGTGGGAGTTATTTTCAAGTGACCGTATATGTATATTATAAATGATTGCATGAATTATTTTCAATCTACTATAAGTAATTACCATGATTTTTAAATAACAACTAACTACAAGGCTTATGACTCACAATCACTCATCACTTACAGTCGGTTCATTACTTTACTTATTTTTTGAAAATATATATTTTCTAGCATAATCTTTTTTATATATATAATGATATTTTAATTAACTAAAAATTTATTTAAATTTTTATAAACATTCTGTTTCTTTATATAATTAATATTTACTCCAACAAGAATATTGGAAGTGTTTCAGAGTCATTTCATGTAGGAATAAAAGAGTTTCAAAATTCTCTTATAATGAGGATAGTAATTCAAATTATCAGTAAATGGTATTATTTATAGAATTATTATTTTCTCATTCATGTATTCTAGGATTGGTTATTTAGAAACTCCTTTTCATTCAAGAATATATTGGAACTAATGATTGGAATTATCCATTGGGATATGGTCAAGAAAGAGAAGGATTTAAATAAGCTCGACATAGATTATTAAAATAACAAGATATAGATAAAAAATATGATTGATACAAGAACTGTGAAGTGTTGAATCCCTTCTATGAATACTATTTCATTTGTGTGGTTATAAAGGAATTCATTATTTGATCATTTACTAGTGAATTGATCAAAGTTATTAAGCTGCATTGATTTTAATCTTTATCTACTATAATGTTGTTATTAATTTAATTTTGGGTTCTATTTGTTAAATATTTCCTACTTAAATTTGTTCTAAAGAGGTATTTTATGATTTTCCCAATCAAAATACAGTTTTTATCGGTTATTCTACCAATAAAAAGGAAATTTCATTGGTTTTGACTCTAGATGAAAAGTCAATCCATACATGGTTGTGACTTCTGTAAAAAGTTAGCTATTAGTTATGACTTTGATTATTTTAAAATGTAGTGTCTATAAATAGGTTATCACACCTTTAAAATAGAGGTTTCTTAGTGAGTAATGGTATTCTCACTAAGTATAGAAGATTGTATAGTAGAGTAGGATCTTGGTTATCTGAACTGCTATAAAAATTATATATTCAATATTTTATTTTCACTGCACTATATTTTGAACACTACACTACACTATTTATTAAGATAATAATATACCCTAATTGGCTATTTTATTTAAAAGTTTTGAAGGACTATTCACCACCTCTCTTGTCCATTATTTCCATCTATTCTGATCCAATAGATATATGAATTAATATTTTGATTATGGGATTTTATTTAAATTGGGAGTAAATATTCTTTATTTTATTCATCACATTCTTGTTAACATTAATGGACATTATATAATTAATTAACATGTCTACTAAAATAATTTTTCCAATTTTTTTTATTTATGATTAGAATGCTTGTTAATTTATTTACTTTATGAGACCCCATTTAATCATCCAAATAAACCATGCATCATATAAATAAATAAATAACCATGTATTGAAAAATAAAATACATATGTGATATGACCATGGGATTTTAACTAATTGTTAGTTTATTGAGCTTAATATTAACTAACCAAGCCCTTGGGTAAATAACTTATTGATCCCATGCCTGAATCAAGTTATAACATTCCCCCATTAATCTATATATCTACTTAGTTGGTTTCACCTCAACTTGAGTCATGAACCTCCTCCTCTCACTAGGAGATCTATCCTTTACAAAGTCTTACTCACTCACAAGTGATGATTACCGAGGTGTTAAGGTTATATAAAATAAACCTTGTACATGAAACCCCATATATAATAAAGGTACAAAGGATGATTCACATATCATCATATTAAATTTAATAAAAAATTATCATATAAAACCCATGAAATAAATAATTTAATTAAATATCCCCAACACATACACAGGTTGTTCAATATCATGATCAGTCATAACATACAATGACTACACATTTAGACAAGTTAGTATTTAGTTCAATTTGTTCATATTAAGATAGATTTATTCAAATTAATAAAATCATATAATATTTATTTATTTATATATCTTAATAATTTTTCGAAATAATCTGTGAGATATCAAAATATTATCATCCTTTATTATTTTAAATAAATTTATTAAAAGTTTTTAATTTAAAACAATGAAGTACACAACATGTCTTGACTAGGATATGTGGCACGTACCTTTTTATACACCAGGCTAAATTCATTACAGGAATGTAATATATACATAGTGTGTACTTTTAGGCGGTAAGATATGTACCTTCTTCATAATATTAAATCTGTTTTTTGAATTTATTTCTTATAGGGTTTGTGTTTTCATTCAACACATTATAGGACTTATGTTGTATATGGTCAATGTTGTGTACTATGTACTTAAATGGTATGTATTCCCATGTGATGTGTCATGGTATACATGGAATGTAGTACAATGGGTCAAGTAGTGTAGTCTGTTTAGTTTGTATGATCACATATAACACTATAAATATATGTAGTTTGTATCGTTGGAAATGAACATGAAGTACCACTACTAGTAAATGAAATTTTAACATCAGTTATTTTTAATATTCAACATAAATTAAAAATAGAAATCATTACATATTATGTTAAAAGTATCATTCTAAAATGGTTATAATAAAACCTAATGTTGAAAAATGATTTCAATATAAGTTTTATTAATAACCAACATTGATATATTTTTTACATCAACTTTTAGTGAAATTTTCAAATCATTTTTATTTATAATCAATGATAAAAGTGGATCTCCATGCCATTTTTTATAAAACATGATGTTGAAACTCACTTTAGATATTAGTATTAATTAAAAAAAATGTGTAAAGTCTAAAAATTTATTCAAATGTTCTTTTCAACATCAGTTTTAAGAAAAAACTTATGTTAAAATCCACTTTTTACATTGGTTTTCCTAATAAGTGATGAAAAACATAATAATAATAATTATTATTATTATTATTATTATTATTATTATTATTATTATTATGAAATATTAAAAAATAAAATTCCCCATGCTTGTTAACAAAAATTAATATCAATAGAAGTAAATTGCATGAAACAAAAACTAGTAATGGTAAACAGAAAGAAAATTAAAACATAATGAAAAAAAATTATACAAAATTTTTTCAAGATAATACATATAAATGAAATTTTTATATATAAATCTATAAATTAATAATGCACATAAAATAGTTTGTAAATAAATCTCAAAGGTGGTTTGACTCTTCAGTTGGATATGATGTAACATCATGAAAAACTAAAAACAATAACATTTATAAAATTTATAATAAAACATATTTATTTAAATCATAATAGATATATTGGAACTAACTTTGTGAAAATTTATCACTATTCTAGTTGTGATAGTCTCAAAAATGAATTATAAAACATAATTTCAACATTCAACATGTCCTCTTTGATTATGGTAGTGAATTTATAAAATATCACTTTAAAAATAACATATGTAATATTTATAAGATAAAAAGGTATTATCTATAATATAAAAGTTATCTACCTTCACTTTCATGTAAATAATTTTGTTTCTATTCTTTATCGATATGTTTTTTTTATAAACATCCCCCATGACCGGTTTTATTTTCATGTATTAATTACTAAAACATATGTAACATGAAAAATTTTATATTAAAATTCTAATAATATAGTTTAAAACTTATGAATTCAATAAGAGTCAAAAAAATATGATGAACCTCACCAAGAAATGATCATAACCAATATGTTATGCATTCATGTGGGAAAAATGCATAACATACAATGTACATGAAAAGATAAAATGTTTATCCTGAATGATATTATAATGAAAAAATAGTTCATAATTATATAATACTTCTTATCCTTCAAGTAATGGAAGGGACCAACACTTAATCTCAGTGTTTTCCAATATTCTGGTAATATATGTCACTCTAGTATTATTCATCGTGTATTGCATAGTAATTGAAATTAATCCTGAATCCATAAATCCATTAAAAAAAGGGATCTCATATTATATGAAAATAATGTACAGATACCTAATGAGATAATAATAAATTAAATCATTATATGTTATATTTATTTATAGAAATAAAAATAAAAATTGAAATTTACCTACATGGAAAACAACTATAACTTGGGTGTGGGGATATCATCACTGATTACAACATCCATGATGTCTTTTTAAAATATTCATAACACATAGTACCTACCACATATTGGGTTAGTTATCAGAAACTCTTTATAATTATCCTTCATAAAAGATTTCATTGCAAATTTTGATGATATTTGAAAAACCTAAGAAGTATATGAATTTGTGGGTTCTTGAAACTTTGGTTTCTTTTACAATGAATCCCAAGATTTTATATACTCTTATATAAATAAAATTAATGAAAAATTATAAGTGATATAAAAATAAAAGAAAATAAAAATTAAATGAACAACACAAATGTCACAATAAAAATAATGATAATGACTTGCTTGCTAGAGTAAAAAATGACTCATACTATTCCATCTATAGCCACCTCCTTTGTAGGCAATGACACTTGAGCTATTGGATTAATAATATCATGCACTGAAACAATTACTTTATGTGACTTCATAAGTTAGTGGTGTGTATAATCCCCCATATTAAGTATGATTTTGTATTCTATAATATGTGAATGGGGATCTTGAGTATACAAATCATAGTACACAGTAGAGTCTGATGGAGGATGTGGGGGATCTAGGTAGGTAGGATGGGTAGGCTAGGGATGTTGGGAAGGATGGGAAGGTTTCATATATTTCACCATTTATGAAAACATATCTTGTATGGATGATTTAATTAAATAATTTATCAACTGATTCTTCTATCAAAACTCATCCTTAAAGGAATCTATTTCTCCCCCATATTTTCTACCTCGATGTCATAATAGGATAGATAAAAAATTCTAATATTGACGCCTTCCTCATAAGATCTTACATGGACGGTTGTTCTTGATTTCCTAAAGTAATACCTAGAATGATCATCTTTCCCTCAGTGATAAAGGTCCCATGTATTGATTTCTATTGAAGGTCATCCTGAAATAATATATAAAAATGTCATATTAGTGAAATGAATTTACAAAACACTAATATATATGAAAAATAATAATTATCTTCTTAAAATATTATCATCAACTTCTCTTGATGGATCCATAAGAAATTTACATTTTTTCCATCGTCATTTGTTTCCATTTTTTGTAGAGAGTAGAGGAGATAAAGGGATGAATTAAACCTCTTCCGAGATAATACTATATTTTTCTATTAATTCATAAAACATTCAGTAATAATTTTCTCCACTAGTAATTTATTCCCCACGCGTGATAAATATGAGGATATATATTTTTTGTGACTATATCTCTTGGTGAGGTCTTCTACATGCTTGTTATATAAGAATAATTAAATAAGTTTTTAAGAAATTAAAATGTATTTATAAATTAAAATTATAATAAATAATTATCATACCATAAAATTTTACTCTTATCATTCTTGTGAAAAATTCTCTAAGGTATTTATATCTATAAACCCATATTTAAGGCAAGTGTTTTCATTCTATTTTTTCTCAAAAATGTAATGTGAAGTTATTTTTTTAAAATATCACTATCTAATTGACATAAAATATATATACATATTTTTAATTTATTTCATATTAAAAAATTAAAATTTCATCTATAATTTAATAAACTAAATATTTATCATAAAATATATATTATTCTAAGAATTGGAAAAATTAATAATAAAGTGTATTATAAATTTTATCATTATGAAAACCAATAACTAATATTTTTCCCTATTATTAATTCACTTCCAATAAATATATAAAATACTAATCCTGTAATGGCTTTATATTGACATATTACATTTAAACTAATTTTCATTTGGTCCTATTGGATTATTACTATAATCAAATTCAATGTTAAACCTTTACTCCCCATGTGAAAGTGATTTTTTTAGTCAATGTGCAATCTTGTTTCTAATAACTTGGCTATTGTAATCTATGGATAATTAGAGGAATCTACCATAGGAGGATCACTAGTAATGATGAAAATTATTTCTACAAAAAAATAATTTCATTAAAAAAATTATTTATTATAGATATATAAATATGAAAATATGTACACATACATAGTAATATTTCCTCTTCCTTTGGGTCCATAATTTAAATATATGAATGAAAAAAAAATTCTATGTGAATATAATTATTATAATTAAATTATTTTTAGAGTTAAATAATTTTATTTTTAATAATTTATAGTGAATTATATTAGTTGAATAAAAATAAATATCTGAAAATTGTAAATAATAAGAAATAACCATAGAAAAATAATAACAACAGGATTATTCAACCATAAAATGTTTAATTAAAATTAATGAATATAAAAATTGATATAAAAAATACAAAATAATAAAAATTTAATAATTTATATATCCAATTTTAAAAAAAGTTTTATTTCATATGTAAGTTTCCTAAAATATTAGTGATATCTGGATTCTTCAATCTAAAAATGTGTAAGTAAAATATATGAATAAAAAATAATTCAAAAATGTTAGAATTGATTAAAATCTATATATTTTAAAATCTATGTTAAAAATGTGTTTTTATATGAAAATATTTCATAAAGAAATAATGACTTTGGGTTATTTGACCAAAAAATGATTAATTGAAACTGATGAATATAAAAATTAATATAAAAATGGTAGAAATAATAAATATATATATTTAAATATGAAATATTTTATTTTTACATGTATATGTTTCAAAAAAATAGAAAATAGATAATGACATAAATAATAAAGAGAGTAGTGGAATGTTTCTCCATATCTCTACTATATAATCATTTTACATTTCATAGACTAAATCTACATTGCAGCCATTGTTATCCTTAGGTAATCATATAATAGATCACATAAATTCTTAACATCATCAATATTATCATCACCCAAATTCATTTTTCCCCTTGTAAAATGATGGAACACTAATCATTCTATGGGTCCACATCATAAACTATATGTTTTCCATGTGTATCCATGATAAATAATTTCACTTTGCAACTAAATCTTTTCAAGTCAATAAGTATGAATCCATACTCATTAGGTTTCACACCACTGTTACTATCAACCATTTTACACTTAAAAATTGGTACTAAAATTTTACTCTAACAAATATCTAATATATCCTTAATAACTCCAAAATATGTTATTGATGCACAAATTGGTTTTTATCTTTTTCACAAGAAAAATGCATTGTTTTAGCGATGACCATTACTCCACAATTTAGTATGGAACTCTTGTTCTCTTGAGTTTTTTTGTAAAATGTGTAAACATTAATTTCAAAAGTATACAATATGATAACATTAACATATAGTCTCCCAACTAACCATTTTTGGGTTTTTAATCCAAATAAATCAATGTTGACTTTATCCTAAAACCATGAAAAAGAATGTGTTTTTATGCTCATTCATCTACTACTTTACATTTCTTTTTAGATATTTTATCTTCAATATATAAATATATGATGATATATATAGTTGAACCTCACCTGTATTTTTTAAAATGTATAAATGTGTAAGAATAACTTCATCGCCTGGAATTATCTTTACCTTTAAGCCATAAATCCCTTTACATTCACTATCAAATGTTAAATATTGAGATATAGTGAGCCCGAAATACTCAACTTCATAAAAATAATCAATACATAAATCAATCACATATTTTGATAGATATTTTTGAACAGTAGGGGCCTCTAGTGGGTTTGGATGTTTAACATATACCTTCATAATTTTCATTTATCACTCAAAATGATATATATAAGATATATAAATAGATCCACATATTATTATCTCTCACACCAATTTAATCACCTTATAAAACATTATATTAAAAAAGGATGGTGTAAAATACATTTCAAGTTAAAAATGTATGTGGAAAACTTCATTCTCCAACACATATAAAAAAATATGATCCAAAACATTTATTTAAATTTAATTTAAAAGTAACACAATATCATGAAAGAATTTTTGTTAGGCATGAGAAATATGTCATGTAGTGCAACCATTAATAGCTATTAGACAAAATTTATAACCCTTAATAATATATAAAAATAAGTTTTAAAATTAAATGAATTTGTTTATAATGAAAATTACCATAGAATGTAAAATGAAATAATCTTTCTTATATGGATCTAAAACAATTACACCAACTTCCCCTAGAAATTTAAAATTACTAATCAATGGTGATAGAAAAGCAACAATATCATTTTTTAGGTTTTTCTGGTACATAAATCATCAATATTATCCTATAATATGATGAACAAAAGCCTTTTCCACTTTTTTTAATGATTTATTATTTAACAACCCAATATCACAAAGGTTTAGAGTTTTAGAGCTTCTGGATACATATGAGAAATATAATTACAACCCCTATAAATTAAGGGATAAGAAAACTATTCTTATGATTTACAAGAGTTATACAACATCGAGGGACCTCTTATACTCAATCATTTCTACACGTCCTTATACCCTATGAAAAAGGGTTCCAAAAAATATAGTGAGAAAAAAAACTCAGTAAGGGGTTAAAAAACATGTGAAAACCAAACAGGGTTTTGGGATTTAATATAAAAGTAAAATAGGTTATAAAGTTCAGAAATATAGTCTATAAATCATGACTACTTTTTTAAAATAAAAAATTTTTCTAAATAGATTCTAACATATAGAAACATTAGAAAATCCATTTCATTCATTCATAAAATAATAAATATATCTCTTGAAAACTCATAATCATTCATAAATAATTCTTAAAGGAAGCTTGGATCATAAAATAAATTTGTGGCTACTACCAAGACAAATTAACGTGGAAGACATAGTCTCATTATATATTATGGTTACCCCATAATCTTATAGTGTGATCAAGATAACCTTTTGTGTACAATATGTGAAATCTCATGAGATTAAAACATTTCCCAATGTATTGGAGCACTATCTTGGTGCACCCATTTTTTAAGATATAATGGGATCACTCAATGTTGGTTGGGCATACCCATCACATATTTGAACAAAGTCCCATAAGGGTTTGGGTTTACTTTCCATCCCCTTCATTCATTTATAAAATATCCAATTGAAATTCTATGGAATTAAAAACATGTTAACTTGTATTATACATCATAAAAACCAAGAATATTCTTTAAACCCATGAGCATCGGTATCCATTTCATAAAAAGGCATGACTTGGATATATATGTTTGTGTGTGTCATAATAAAATTAGTTTTAAATGACATGATATATGTATATATACATTTATATACATATATATAATAGTTTTACATAAATTGACACATATATGTATATATATACATTTATTTACATATATGTTGATATTAGAATAAAAACATGATTACATATTCATATAAATATGTATGGATATCATAAATAATTTTTTTTCATAAAATGTAATGTGTATATATATATATATATAAATTTATTCTGATGAAAATCATAGTTCCCCTTTATGGTTGATTATGGGGGATTTGAATTTTGAAAAATTATTCAATTCGGGTTTACCATTATTTTAGAATGGCTTCCAATGGGTTGTCTATGGAGCCGAAAACACCCAAAAATTCCCTTATTCGAGATCACAAACCTACTTTCCAAAGGTAGGTCGTTGTTTAGAAATGTCCCAACAACACTTATAGACTCTCATTGGATAATAGGATGGGATTTTAGGATCATCACACCCTTTTGAGGGGGATTTTTTCCTACTCTGAAACTCTATTATAGATTTAAGATATGTTCTTCAATCCTTCATTAACTCCCATGTATGATGTAGGTCAACCATGAATTATCAATCAATTATTATCAAGCATGGAATTTTGAATCATCTATATGTATCTGAGGTTCTTCATCAATGGAGATGTCTGCATGAATCTGAGGTTTTCCATCCATGGTACCCTTTTATAAATGTATTAGAGATTATTTTGTTTTTTATTATTATGATGTTGGTTTTAAGACATGTAGTGGGGCACTCTGAAGTTTATCAACATCCAAGGATATGAGAGTCGTTTTGATTTCGATATCGGACCCATGAGATGGGTGTCCAGTGTATCCTTGTGAGAAGAATCAAAACCCATGTAGTTCAATTATACTTAACGGGACATGCCATACCTTTTAATTTCATGTGATAACAACCAAACTGTATAGTTTAACGTCATGCATCAAGGACATATAGGTGGAATATTCCTAGAAAAAATTTTGTGTGGTGATTACTCTAAGGTAGTCCAAGGAACTTGGAAGGGATATGGGATTCTATGATAGACGTGGACCTACTAAGAATGTGTCTTTGAGAGAATTATTTTCTACTTGGGGTGTGGTGTTTAGACCTCAGAGAGGCTTCCTATGTATCCCATTTAGATAGGTATAAAATGAAACATAGTTTGGTTTTTAGGACCCGTGCCTATGGAGGCCCTTTGATGGTTTTTCTCACAGGTAATGTATCCCTTTAATAGAATTGAAGAATTATTTCAAGTATTACACCATTTAGGCAGATTCAAAAATGGCATGATACATGGATTTGAGGACCCACTCCCATGGAGTCCCTCTAAAAGAATGTGAGAAGAAGAATTAGAAAAATATTCTCTACTAAAAAATGAATCTTATCATGTGGATTTCATAATCATAGCTAAACTCTAATCTCAAATGAGTCATGATATAATGTGAGAAACAAGAGGAAATGAACGATCTGGATAACCACATAATTCTTATTCCACTGGTGGAAGAGGCCAGGGGTACGAGAGAAGAATAAAGGGCTAGGATGTCCCTAAATCCTCCCATTTTTTATACCCTGGATAGTTAGGTTTGAATATTCATATGGATACATAGCATAATAAAAGTATAGGGTACTACTCTAGAAGGTATTCCCTAGTGACTAGTTCCTTGGGAAGAGAGGAGAATAAAACACTACACCTCAAAGGTAAAGGCAAGAATGATTCTCTCCCTCCCTACTAGGAACCAGAGGCCTATGGTCTTAGAGACAACTAGGGAATGACATAGTCTTGGACGTAGTATCTGATACCAGGAAATCCCTAACACTGCCCCCAGGGTTGGGGTCCTCGTGGCCAAGGTAATTCATATCTACATACACCCTAAGGACCCCACCTATCAGGTAGGGCATGTGCATGACACTTTTGACAGGAGGAATTCATATCAAAATGGGAGACACACTATTGTGCCCCTATACATGGTCTTTCAAGTCTGAATGCTTTGGTGGAGGCTTAAATTTAGTCCCCCTTAGACGATGGATACAAAGGAATGGGATCCCTACCATTAGTGTCTTGAAATATGGTTTGAAGGTGTCTAATTTAGGTTAAGTTTTGACTAAAAATAGGTGATTCACATAAGAACTAGGAGGAGATGTAAGTGCTTTACATAGGGGGTAGTCTAGTGTAAGTTGTAGGTACCCTGGGAAATGGACCACCTGGGAGACAACACTTGGTAGAGTCCTTACTCTATGTGCCAAGGGTCTCCACAGGTGTCTCTAGAAGGGTATCACATAGGTCCTAGGTTAGGGAAGGGACATTCATGCTTGGGGTTTTCAACTAGGGTAAGGGGGTATTCACATAGGTGCATGTGGTTTCAGATCCTAAAGGGACTTAAAAATCACTATACCTATTAATTCACTCTTCTATCAGGTTTTAGAGAAATAAATAAGGGATTTTCTAGGACCTTATTGTAAGGGTTTAATGACTAGATCATGGGGGATTCTTCCATATTTTCAATCATTCAAATGAGGATCCTTAGGGTCATATTTATAGGCAAACATTGGACACTATTCAAAGGAGGTTTTCCATGAAAGTCAAATACACAGGTACTCGTTGTAGGTACCCCATTCAGGGGTAGTTGATCCTTCAGTGCCATACAAGGGGGGATTTGAAAGTCTTCTAGTACACAGTTTGGGTAGGAAAATGAAACTTTTAGCTGAGTTACCCTAGTCCTTATATTTGGGGCTCTCCGTATCTATGACATACTTAGGGAACTCTTCATAATACTTTAACCCCATGTGATAAAATAGAGTGTAAAAAAATACCCCCTTCATGATTGGATTAGATAAAAAGAAGAGAGTTTAGTCCTAATGTAGATAGAGGAATAGATTCTAAAGGTGGAACAGGGTGGCTACATAGGGTACCCACATAGGGCGGTGGCATAGGACTGATGCACAAGTTTGGTGTGAAAGTCTATAGAATATGTGATGTGTGTAGTTTCGATGTGTAGTTCTGAAATGTCTATAAATACCAATGACCCTCCACCATATTATTCCTTTCATATTTAAACCTTTTTTTCTCATCCCATAGATCATCCACCTAGTTATGTTGTACTTTTCATTTTATTCAAGTCTCCTAAAGAATGTTCTATCATACATACATGGTACAACTACTTGAGAGACCGTTTTTCATGGAACCACCTTGTTGAGGAGCATGTGTGGGAAAAAATGGTCGAGGGGCATGCATGAAGGACATGACTAAGGGTCATGTATGAAGGACCTAATCGAGGGACCTGTGTGAAGGCCCTTTCTTTCAAAAAAATTTGAAATTTTATAAATCAATATTTTGACATAATGAAAATTCTTAATGTCTTCTTGTAGGTTTTAAATGGATGCCTCAATGGATTCTCATGAACATGCTACTACATATGTCTTAGATATGATCATGGATATCGATCCATATTATTATGACAAGTATGATTCCACTTTCCTAAATTTGGAAAAGCACTTGATGCTGAACCAGCATTAGTATCTATAGAGTGATTATCTTCCCATATACAATCATGGAATTCTAAGGTATGATCTCATCCCGAAGGATCATAGTTACATACCAAAGTCTTGTTTCTTGGAGATTACCAATTTTCCTACCACCAATGTCTTCTTTAAGGGCATATAAATCAAGAAAGGATGGTTTTTACTGCATGTTTCATGAACCATAGTTATTGTACCCCAAACATGAAGTCTTATACACCACGAGTTGAAGCCTCGTTATTATGAGTCAACCTTCTATGCTTCAAAGACAGGCCAATTGAAAGGTTAGAAAGAGGGTTGGGAATTCTATTCTGGAGGGAAAGTCAGGATTCAATGGATATGGGCATACGAAGTGAACCAAACTTATACATATTTCAAGAAGGAGCTGCAAGATGTTGATATTTATGAGGGTATTTGGGAGGGGGAAACTTATGTTAATAAAAACCCTGATATTATCTCTAAGCTATTTATCCAATGGAGTACTTAGAAAAAAAATCCTTATAATGCATGGTTAAGTCAATATTAACTTGTGGGACATCTAAAAGATTTCTGGAACCCCTATCCTCGGGGATATGTTTGAAGAGTTTATCCCACTAAAGAAAACATGGGATAATGCTGAAAGAAAACTAGATTTTGGACCATGATCTTTTTAAGGTATATCATATGGTGCAGAAGAAATACCCTCGTTTGAGGGGTGACATATATCTTGATGCATGGAGAAAGGCTTTCCTTAATCCATAAGGGTAAGGTCACAATTACCTGTATTCTTTGGGATTACCCACTTTATAAAACCAAATAACTCATGGAAAATTATAACCTACATTAGAGAAGGTAAAATATACTTGTTGGGTTCACAAGATAATTTGTGAGGTTTTTGTGAAGACCCATATGGCCGGTTTCCTTCCAATGTGTCAAATTATCTACCTATTGTCAGTTTATAAATCCAATGGTGGCATGAGACCAGCAAAAATTCTTATAGTAGCTAGACTGGTAAAAGGGGCCCATATAGTGTTGGTTTCCCTTGTTCTTTAGAGTTTCTACTAGTGTTTTCTATATGAATACACTAGGAAGTCCCCATTTAGAATTGGCATTCCATTTAAAGTGTTATGGGGGTGGACTACATTACACTTTAGTTCTTACACTGTGCTAAGGGGAGTTAAATTCCTTGAAGTCCATTTTTGCCTGTATGTTCAGGATTTTTCTGAAATTTATCCTTTAACCTTGAAGCATAGATAATTACTAAGGATTTTTAACTTATCAGGAGAGTTTATATTATTCTCATATGATTATCCACTGATCAGGATGTTCAATGATGATGGAAAATCTAACGATAATCTGAAAGAGTACATGATGGAATTCAGAGATAGTGTACCGGCATCCCATATTGATAGTGAGATCATATGCGAATCATATGCTCTATATAGATTTACTCACCAATTAAAATGTATGAAATATTCAAGAATATTTCCCCCCATGTATGTTAGTAGTGAGAAACATATAATGGTGGCCCGGTCATTCGGGATCATTATGGCCATAGAGGTGACCCAAATTTCAATCAAACTGCCTCCATCAGATGTGTCAACAAGACTGGTGTCTCGGTATTCCAGTTCTTGTATTTATTTATACCCTGAAGGGGTATTAACAAAAGAAATTCCTTTTGTTTCATTAATAGAAACTACTAGTCATGGAATGCGTGGTAGAAAGGTTTAAATCGAAGTTAATGATATTGAGGCTCCGAAGTCTTCAAGTAGATCTCATGAAAAGACCACTGAGTAGACTGGGGATGAGAAAATCATGTATTCTAGTCCAAGTAAATCCATTCATCATCACCTTGAAGAGACTTTTTTCCCATTCACCCATTCCTCTATGAGATTAGAGAGGCCTAAAAATGATTCAAATTCAAAGGATTCTAGGTCTTCCTCACATCCATCTGCATTATCACAATATTATATGTGAACCCTTCGAATCTACACTTGGAAAAGGAATATCTCATGATATCAGAAACTTTTGGGTACTTCTCTGGTCTATAATATGGATCCTAGAGTAGGAAGATATCCTAGAATGCTTGGATCTCTACCACGATAGTAATTTGACTAAGGTGGGACAATATGTTCTGGAGATGGAGATGTTGACATACACAACTGATGATCGGATCCCAAACACAAAGTGAGTATCTGACATGTAGGAATGAGGAAAACTTGAGGGAGTATCTAGTCACACTACAGAGTAATGGGGCAACTTCATTAAACCTGATGATGTATTTCTATTTTCTCCCTTCTCTATTTTCCCTTTCATCCACTTTCATTAATTATAAGAGGATTTATCTCGCAATTTGGATGAGAGGAAGAATAAGAGATGGAATAAAGGGTTATTGAGTCCCTGAAATATGGGAAAATAGGTACCCCCATTGAAGTAGAAATTGAGTCTCTAAAACCACTGAAACTATCCTTCGGTTAGAGGATAATGTTGGAAGAGCTATCAGAATGGCCTTCTCGACTGCACTATAACATCCTAAGATTTTATGAAATATGTTCTTTGAAATTTATTTAAGTTATTTGATAGATTGATTTACACAAAATAAACATTTTATATTGTGTTATAAAATAATAAATTTTATCTTGTATTGTATGTAACATCGAGTTTCTTTGATAACTTGTGTTATATGCAAGTATGAGTCTTACAGAAAAATAATATACTATTGATATTATTATTTAATAGGGAAGTTATCACCGGGCCATTATATTGAAAGGTTTGAATAATATTAACTTTATTATGTTCACACAGATTTAAAAAATATTTTTACATTCATATAATATATTTTATAGGAAAAATATAAGAATAAATCCAGTTTTATAGTAAAAAAGACTGTATATTTTTAAAAGGCCGTTTAACCACCTTTTAGTAGAGAACTTATTTTAAATATATTTTTTGACACATTTATAATTTTTATATATAAAAATAAAATTCATTTTTGAAATTTTAATATCAAAATTTACTTTTGGTGAATTTTTGGTATTTTTCTAAGATGTGTCATTTTTTGATGAATAGTGAGAAACACTGCATTTTAATTGAAAACTAATTTTTCATCTAATTTATTTCTGGAGTTAAATTAAATTTTAAATTTGTTTTAAAGTAAAATTATTTCAATTATTCATAAATAAATCCAATTTAGGTCAATTCATTTAATTTAACAATGAAATTGGATATAAAAATATTTCAAACTTTTGAACTTTTCTCCTTAAAAACCTACTGTCTCGCAATGTTTGCAGGATTAATTTTACATTATTTTTATACAATTTTGTGAATTGAACTTTGAAAAATGGATATAATTATTTTAAATCAGTATGAAATTTGTGTTTTAATAAAATAAACATAATTTATTGACCGAAATGATAAATGAAAATAGTTGAAATTAATTATAGTGATTAAGGTAAGAACAAGCTTACTTAATGATTAAACTTAAAAAATAAGGTGTATTAATGACCCAAAACTTGTCCTACACCCATTGGATATAAATATTTCCACCCTAACCACATTATACTATATTTTTATGAGTTATTTGGTGTTGACACTCTATTCCATCACATGGATGAAAAAGTAACAAAGGTAAATTCCTTAGAAGAAAAAGGAGAAAATATATAGAAAATATCCTGTATTACAAAGGATAATGATTTGGTTTACCCAAGGTAGTCCATACCACAAGAAGAACTCAATTACTTTCACACCAACAATATACGCACTACCCACTTTCATTCCAAGTATCATTCACCCAAGGTAGCATATTTTCCTATAAATACACCATGGGTTCTTCATTTGTACAAACGAATTTCCCTGAAGACCGATTGCTGCTCTGGTATCCCTAGTGCTTCATCCAAATCTTTAAAAACCTAAAAGGTATCTACTTAACACCTATGGTGATGGAATTAAAGGAGGATAATATTACTTAAGTCCATTCAGTGTTATAAATAAATAACACTTGTGTGACTCAGTCACCCAACTTCCTTGATTAAAGAACACATACATGCTATTAATTCCTCAAAGAGGATCTTATGAACCTCACTTCTGGGAATACCAGTAGATACTCTTGAAGGCTCAAACCAAAATTCACCCAAGTTTACTCATCCAAGTTATTCATCACTTAAGGTGACATCAGGTCGCCCAAGCATACTTGTTCACCCCATACATGCACGCCACCCACTTGAGTGCCCTTTTTTGATGTTCACCCATCCCTTCAGCATACAGAATCCTTTCATAAAGCCTCCTATAAAGCTATTCATGGTAGGTATTCTCCATCATGGGTCCCTTAACGAAAAGGAATCATGTTGAAACCTTCACCGTTCCTGATCTACCAAACCTTTGGGAAAGGCACATCAGTGTGTCTCCCATTTGGATTTCGATATCTAGGGACAAGGGTTTCCCACACTCTTCTTACCAGAGGGTGAGGATACTTGAAGTTTATATAGATATGGATATCCATGTTCACATAGACCCTTACCCTAGGGATAGTGTTATGGAGTTCTCGATTTTGGATTCTGTAGTTAGGACTCTATCCACCCCTCTCATCTCTGAGATCCAGTGTCTCATGTTCCTATCAGGGAGGATAAGGATAACACTTGATTTTCCCTTCCTTGTGGTATTATATCCTACCTTTTTAAGTGCCCAATTTCAGGGCAACCATCCTAGAATAAGCCCCTAGCCTTTTGGTCCTAACCGAATGACCTTCACCTTCATTTCACATTGAAAGGTCCATTGCTCTGCACCCTATTACACCATTTCCCAAACTTCTTTCTTCATAGGCCTAGACTATTCCACCAGTGGAGGAGGAAGTGTACGGTTAGTTTAATCTTTCAAATCCTCTTATTTCTCACATAGAGCATGAATCACATGGGATTAGAGGTTTTTAATGATGGAAACATCCACCAAATGTAATGAACTACGAGAACTATAATTCCTACCATGACTGGGATATGTAGGAAGACTTCTCAAGGCCCAAGATTCACATAATCTCATCCATGAAATGAGAAATCATTCCCCTATCAATGGGTCTTCTCCTGGGTGTAATCCCCAAATGGAATGAACTAAGATAACTCTGATTCCCACCATATGTAGTGTAAGGACCAAGACCCCAATTACACAGATTTTGTACCTTATATTAATACATTGGAATGATTACAAAAAAGTTTTATCCGAAAATAATGAACAGTTTAGTAGTTTTTAAAAACTTGATACAAACATAAGTTCAAAATTACAAATTGAAATTAAAGAAATAATATAAATTCCATTGGAAGCATCTATGACTCCTAGATTATCTTTGAAATTCCTTCATAATATTCATCTTCACAAGCTGGGTAAAATAAAAAATAATAAAGTGGTGAGATCATATACTTAGTTAGGTTAAGTAATATAGTGGAATTTATCATAAAAAATAACACTAGACATGGTGAATAACTAAAAACACCTTCATTTAGAAATATACTTGATCAAGGAATGAAATTTGATTAAATAAGGATATATAAATTATTATAAAAGAATTAAACATAAACATTGATTTTATAATAGTCAAATAATCACATTTTTTATCAATTACTAATACCATAATGAAGGAATTCATAATGCTGGTAATCTGAAACATATTGTCAAGGCCTCGACTAAGATGTCTGAAAATACAAGGGTGAGGCCTCAGCCAAACCCCAATTCTGTTTTGTCTCATGAGACCTACCGATGCTTCGAGGGGATATAACGGCCCCCACCCTTCACTTTTTAAGTCCAATTAATTCTTCATATTAAAGGTTATAAACATAAACAACATGAACATATGAAATAACAATCCCCAGTCTATACACATAAACACTAACCATTATGAGAAGTATGGTGAGTGGCATCAATATAGAACATCCATAGTCAAAATAATCATAAAAAATTTAAAAAAATATGTTAGATGATGAAAATAATATATTAACCTCAATAAGACATAAAATTATATATAGTTTTTGAAATAGACAAAAATACTCTAATAAAATCATCGAGGAATTTTTTAGAGAAATATAATTTTTCTTTGAGAAGAAGGGTTATTTTGGAAAAATATTTTCATAAAACCATAAATTATATAAGTTAGTTTTTTCATGATGAAATGAGTGGTTTTAGTAAAATTATGGTGGATTAAAATATATTATATAGTGTACTTGAAAATAGGTACGAATTTGAGAAGTTCCTTTGAATCGGGCTTGTTTATGAGTATTAATTGATAATGATATTTATAAAACATTTAACTCCACATAAATAAAGAAGAATTATAATTGGTAAATATATATAATATTCACAAAGAATTTATGAGTAGTACAAAAAAATAATTAATAATTTAATTTGTATTAAGAGAGATAAAGAGTAACTCAAAATAAAATGGAGGTTCCGGTAGAAAACTCTTACCTTATGTCTGAATGTGTTATGCACCGGACCACGACATCCTGGACAATAAAATTAAATACATTAACTAAATAATTCATAACCTTATATAAATTTATTTGATCTATTATTTTTTTATTAATTTCATTTATTTCTTTGTTGATTAGTTATAAGATTTAATTCTGTCATTCTAGAGTGTTCGTTCTTTGATTTCATGATCGGTTCGCTTGATTATAACTAATTGAATTCATGTGGAATGGATATAATTCTATAGAAGTAGAATCACATGTTATTAATGAACATATATAATTGTAAATGGTTATATATATCATTTTATTATATATTATGAGGATGAATCTCTAGATAATACATTTAGTGATAATCATTTAGATTATTACAGCTGTTATTGTTCATAATGAACTCATTTTGTGTTATCATTTAGTATTATGTTAATATGTTAATTACAAAACATAAAAATGATTATATTATAAATTTTACAATATATATCAACTATTAAAATTATTTCATTAACATACTTACAGAATAATTTGAATAACGAAACTTTGTCGTCCATGAAGGTTGTAACACGGAACCTCCCGAATGATGATTTTGTTTATAATATAAAAGAGAGAGAGATGGTCGTTTGAGGAAGGATATTTAATTAACATGGTATCATTGTAATATATAGATGATAATGTAGTTATCATGATCATTTGGACAATTTAGGTGAGGATAAGATAAGAAACGAAAGGAACTTGAAATGAAAATAAAAGAAAAAGGAAGTGAATTTTACCTCTTGGATACACCTCCCAGTGAATTTCCTTAAGGGAATGGGTTCTGATCATTTGGAAAGAACAAGAGATCCTATATGTTGGTAGGTACCAGGGAAGAGTATTTGGAAGATCTTAGGAAAGTCTCAAATATTTAGAGTTGTGAGAGGAAGATGGGGTGAGGGGAAGTATTTATAGTGGAGGAGAGGATGGGTTTCCGTTATTTTAATTATTATTTTATTATATTGGCTCAAGAAAATGAAATTTATTGATTATTGGGACCTAAAATAGTAATAATTTCATCTTAGTTAGAACCAATGTCCATTTAAATCATCTATTATTCAAGAATGATGTAGAAATTCATTTATTTGGCATATTTCGTAAATTACTGAATTTCTCTATTCACCACAAATTCAGGTATTTCAAAAAATCCCAAAAACTAACCTTAACCATTTTTTGATATTGATAATATAAAAATTAACTCCATTTTATAAAAATAGTTTTATAAATATTATAAATTTAATTTTTAATTAAAATCATTACTTACGTGAACAATACATATTTTAATTTGAAAATTGATATTCTAACACTTTCATAAATTAACTAAAGTCTAATAAAATTATACTAAAATAATATCACAAAAAAATATTTATTTAAGAATACATTTTAGGAGAAATAATTTTATTTTAAATTAATTTATTAATTTAAAATTGTAGTTAAATTTCTATTACTCACAAAAATACCTACACTTAATTATTAATTTTTAAAATATTCATTCTCATTTATAAGGTGCATAAATTTTATTTATACTTACATGGGTGAGGATAATATTCATAGGGTTCATAATACTATTTTGAAGGGTACATTTAGATTCATAAGGGTCAAGTTAATATTTGAAAAAAAATTCTAGTTGATCCTATTAGACCCTAAATATCTTACTGATCACAAATTTTTATGCCCATTTTTCAAAATTCAAAATACAAAGGTGGAAAAAATATTTTTAATAGATAGGTTATAATAACAAAGTTTTGTTTTTTATAGACTTAGTGTTTCATGCATTAAATTCTACATTAAATTTATTTGTAAAACATTAGGGTGTTACATTCTTCCCCCCTTACAAAAATTTCATCATCAAATTTTCCAAAAAGTTACCTCTTAAGAATATTTGGGTAGTTCTTCATCATAAGTTCCTCAGGCTCCCATATCACCTCTTCAATTTTATGATTTTTTCAAATTAAATTTATTATCCAAGTCATTTTATTCCTCAACACCTATTATTTATTTTCCAGAATCTGGATAGGCTCTTCACTGTATGATAAGTCAGGTTCCAATTCTATACCTTTATAAGTGAGTATATATATTGGGTTTGGCATGTACTTTCTCAACAATGAGAAATTGAACACATTTTGTACCTTATAAAGGCTAAGAGACATTTCCAAATGATATGTCACATCTCCAATTCTTTCCAAAATTTTAAAAGTACCAATGTACATGGGGACAAATCTCCCAATATTCTCAAATCTTATAACACCCTTCCATGAAGATACTTTTAATAAAATGTGATCTCCCACTTGAAATTACAAATCCTTCCTTTGATTATTAGCATAGCTCTTTTTCCCACTTTTAGATTCTTTTATATGGGTTTTAATATACTTTACCTTTGTTGTTGTTTCCTTTAAAATCTCTGATCCCACAAGCTTCCTTTTCCCGACTTCATCCCCACATATCGGTGCATGAAATCTATTTCCATAAAATGCTTCATATGGTGCCATTTGACTACTTGAATATAAACTATTATTTTAGGAAAACTACACTAAAGGTAAATTCTGATCCCACATACCTTGAAATTCAAGTGAACATGATCTCAACATGTCTTCTAAGGTTTGGATCATCCTTTCTAATTTCCCATCAGTTTGAGGGTGATAGGCAGTACTCAAACGAAGTTCAGTATCCAAATATTTTTTAACAATTTTCCATAATTTAGATGTGAATCATGGATCACGATCAGCCACAATTGAGGGATGTTCTCCATGAAGGCTCATAGCTTCATTGATATAGAGTTTTTGAAGGCACTCTATTGGAAAATCCTCCCTTATAAGGAGGAGATGTGCAGATTTCGTAAGTCGATAAAAAATTACCCATATTGCATCATTCATTCATGGAGATTTGGGTAATCTAGTGAAAAAATTCATGGTGATTTCATCCCATTTTCATGTAAGAATAGGTATAGGTTGCATGACTCCCCTAGGATTCTATCTTTCGGCCTTCACTTGTTCATAGTCTAAACATCTTGATACATAATCAGTAATTTCCCACATCAATTTGTCCCACCAAAAATTTTCCTTAAAATATCTATAAAATTTAGTGCTTCTAGGGTGTATAGAGAAATTAAATCTATGAGAATCATCCACTAACTCCCTTTCTAGCTCGGTCATATAGGGAACACATCACCTCTTCCCAAATTTCAAAATTCTATCCTCACAAACAAAGTCATCCAACTTCCCATCATTCAAACCTTTAATTTTCTTTTTAATATTCTCCTCATCATACTTAGAAGTTTTAATCCTTTATAATAAATATGTTTGGGCAACCAATTCATGAAGTAATTTTGTTTCACTTTCTTTGATAATTCCCATATCCATCTTTACTAAATCCTTGAACATGGGATCCTTCTCAATTATCATTTTTTAGAACTCCATGATCCTTCTTGTACAATGCATCAGCTACCTTATTTTCCTTTCCTAGGTCGTAGTGTATAGAACAATTGTAATCCTTGAGTATATAGAGACATCGCTTTTGCATCATGTTGAGTTCTTTCTGTGATAAGATATATTTTAAGATATTTTGATATGTATATATCTCATATATTTCTCCGTAGAGATAGTGTCTCCATATCTTCAAAGAAAATATTACATATCGTAACTCAAGATCATGATTTAGATAGTTCTGTTCATGAATTTTTAACTACCTTGATGCATAGGTAATAACTCTATCATTCTGTACAAGGACACTACCAAGTCCTTTCTTTGATGTATCACTATAAAATAGAAATCCACCATTTCTTGATGGTAGAGTCAGGTTTGAAGATTTCACTAATATCCACTTCAATTATTCCAAAAATTCTTCACATTCTTTTTTCCATATGAACTTAACATCTTTATGAGTAATCTTGGTCAACGGGTTGAATAAATGGGTGAAGTTATGAATCAAACACTAATAATAACCTTATAAACAAAAAAACTACATAACTAAGTTATGTTCATTAGAGTAGGCCATTCTTAAACTACCTTTGTATTTATAGTATCAACTAAGAGTCTATACTTGGATAAAATATGGACAAGAAAAGAAACTTTTTGAATCCATAATTCACACTTTCTAAACATCCCGTATAACACATTTCTTATAATATTATTCAGAATAATGCACAAGTTATTCTCATGATATTTTTAGCTTTTGAATTATACCAATATATAATCAATAAATACCAAAAAAATCATCAAGATATTCCTTGATAACTCTATTCATTAGATCCATGAAAACAGAGGGTTCATTAGTCAGTCTAAAAGGCATTACTGTAAACTTGTAATTCCCATAACTATTTTTAAATGATGTCTTTGAAATATCTTCCTTCATGATATACAACTGATGATATACATATCAAATTTCAATCATTAAAAAATATTGGTCTCCATGAATTTGATCAAATAAATCATCAATGTGAGGAAGGGGATTCTTGTTATTTATCGTAATAGCATTGATCTTCCTATAGTCAATGCACAACCTCATAGATCCATCTTTCTTCTTAACGAAAAGAACAGGAGCTCCCCATGGAGAAACACTAGGGAAGATAAATCCCTTATCACTTAATTTTTCTAGTTTTTTCTTCATCTATACTAATTACACTATGTCTATTCTATAAGGGGTATTTGATATGGGCTTTTCACCAAGAATGAGATCAATAGAAAATTCAGTTTCCCGCTTTGAAGGATGTCCAGGTAAATCCTTCGAGAATACATTAACGTATTCTTGAATAATAATTTCATCCTCAATTTAAAAAAATTATTTCCTCACCCATAGATATAGTTTTATCTTCCTCCCCAAGATTTGAATTCAGTAGAACTACTAGAGGTGGATCTAGATAAGAATCAACTGATGAGGTTTCCACTTTAAATATGAGGGATTAAACAT
This sequence comes from Viscum album, assembly GCA_963277665.1. Lineage (NCBI taxonomy): Eukaryota > Viridiplantae > Streptophyta > Magnoliopsida > Santalales > Viscaceae > Viscum > Viscum album. The sequence continues at coordinate 1,672,327,101 of OY728158.1, forward strand.
CATTCTCAAAAATTGTATTTACATTCTTCTTATAATATATTTTCACATCATAACTTGAAATCTAATTCATAAAAAGAATTATATCAAATACAATAATGGTTATGATGATAATTTCAATAAATAAAACACATTTATGTGTCATAAGGTGGACTAATCGACACATATTTGTTACAATGATACTTCCCTTAGGAGTTTTGACTAAAAACAACTTTATTAAATAAAATTGAAAATGTATAATTTTCTTAGAAAAATGGGAAGATATGAAAGAATGAAATGTCCCATAATCAAATAAATAATTGGCTACGTTTGAGGAAATGATTAAATTACCTGCCACCACATCATTAGGAATTTTAACTTCAACTATTGTGATCACATATGTTTGGAATTTCTCCATTGGAATTCTCTGGGTAATGTTTCCTTAACTCTTAGGAAAATCATTTGAGTAATGTCCCATCACTTTACAATTTTATCATTGAATGTTTGTGGATTATTTCTTTCCCTTTAAATCAGGAGATTGGTAGCCTCTTCCTTCAAATTTGTAACAGAATACTTTTCCTTTTAAGTAGAATGTAGGGTGTTTCTTTCCAAAAGTATAAATTATTGTAAAACTCTCCTTTTTATTATTACATTTATCCATTATTTCCTCCACCACCTTATTCTTATTTTTCTTTCCTCTAAAGTCACATGACTTAGAGAATTATTTCTCTATCTTGATTTCACATGAGTCTACATCTTCATATGATGAGAGATTTTGGGAAACCAGTTTCCTTAAGAGGAATGGATTTAAACCATCAAATAATTGATCAATCTTTCTCCTTAGATTACAAATGTTGTCCACAGAATGCCTTTCTAGCCTTTTAAAATTGGATTCATACTTCACCAATTTTTCATCCTATTTTTGTTTCAAACTAAATAATTTCCTCTCCATGTCTTCTTATTGTTCTTGAGGAAAATATTTTTCTAAGAATAATTCCTTAAAGTCCCTCCATTACAATTTCCTCTATTTCTTCCTCCTTCATGTTTTTAATTAAAGACCACCACTGATCTGCATCTCTCGATGGACGATAAACTTCCATGATAACCCTCTTCCTTTCGTTACATCCCAAAGTGAGAAATATCTTCTCTAAGGAACTTATCTACTACTCCACTATGAATGGGTTTGTAGTCCCATTGAATGATGGAGACTGTTGTCGTATAGATAGGTATAACATTTCTCCTCCACATTTTGGATCAAGAAGCTCCATATGAATAATTTTATTATTCATAACCCGAGTTAGTTGTCCCAGAATAGTTAGAAGTTTCTCAGCACTATTCGCAGCTTTATAACCAACATCATTATTTTTCATAGGAGGTAAATACTTACATGGGATACATTTATTCATGTGGTTTCCATTCCTTCCACTAGGAACCATTTCTAAATAATGGCATACACTAAATTAGGTTATGAATCATATTTTATAATGTCAAACTAGAAAAACACTTAACATAAATTGAATTTTATAGATGTCTAATTTCATAATCACAAGCATTGTTTCTTTGAGAATTCATTTATATTTAAATCCATTATAATGGCTTGTAAAGAATATGTTAATTATATTAATCATATCCCTAGGGAGTGTCAAACCAGATGCACAGTAAAGCCTGTTTTCATGTACAAGGTTACACTGAGTCATGCCCAGAATACCTTATCGGAGTTGTTACTCCTAGGTATATCTATTACAGAACCACGTCCACTTTTAGTATCCAGACAGGGATTTATTTTCTAGGAATATCCACAAAATCTATTCCTTACCAAAATTATAGGATGTTCTTGTATGATTATCCTCAAAATATACCATAGGGATTTGTTCCCTAATCTACCTTTTCTATATTTGTTTCCAAGGTTCTACTAAACTTCATTTGATACCAAATTTAAGGGCCAAGAACCCAGTTTCTTGAATCCAATGCCTTATATTAATAAATTTTCATGATTATAAGAAACTCATATCTCAAAATAATAAATAGTTTAGTATTTGTGGAAAACAAGATAAAAACATAATTTCAACATTACAACTTGAAATGATATACATAATAGCAATTCCATTGGAAGCATCTATGACTCTTAGATTATCTATGCAATTAATTCATAGTATTAATCTTCACAACTGGGGAAAAATAAAAAATAAGAAAGGGGTGAGCTCAGATTCTTGTTAAGGGTAAGTAATATATTGGAAGTTATCATAAAAAGTAACACTATTCAAAGTGAATAAATAAAAATACTTGCCTTTAAAAATATACATGAACATAATATGGAAGGAACGAAAGATAATTAAATAAGGCCATATAAATGATCACAATAGAATGAAATGTAACCATTGATATTATACTAGTCGAATATTCACATGGTTTATCAATTACTAATAAGATAATGAGGGAATGCATAATTTCGTACATCAAAAACATATTGTCAAGGCCTCGTCTAAGACGTCTAAAAATACTAGGGTAATACATCGGCCAAAAACCAATTCTATTTCATCTCATGAGAACTATTGATGCATTGAGGGGCTATAACGGGCCCCACCAGTCACTTTTTAAGTCCAATTAATTCCTCATATGAAAGGGTATAAACATAAAATACATAAACATATGAAATAACTTTCCAAAATCTATGCACATAAACACAATCCATTCTGAGTAGTATGGTGAATGGTATCAAGATATCACATCCACAATAAAATGGCTCATAAACCATTTAATAAAATATGGTAGATTATAAAAATAAGATATTAACCTCAATAATAAATAAAATTAAATATAGGTGTTTAAATAGACAAAAATACTCAAATAAAATCATTAATGATTTTCTGAGAGAAGTACACTTTTACTTTGAAAAGAATAGTTATTTTGGAGAAATATTGGCATAAAAACAGAAATGAAATAAGGTATTTTTTACATGATGAAATGAGTGGTTTTAGAAAAATAATGGTAGCTTAAAATATATTATAGAGTGTACTTGAAAATAGGTAAAATTTGAGAATTTCCCTTGAATAGGGCTTGTTTATTGTGAAGAATTGAGAAAGAACTTTATGAAACATTTAACTCCCCATAAAATAAAGAATGATTATGATTGGTACACATATATATATAATTCACACAGAATTTATTCATATTACATAATAATAATTAAAATTTTAATTGGTATTAAGAGAGACAAAGAGTAACCCAAAAGAAAATGTAGGTTCAGGAAGAAAACCCTTACCTTATGTCTGAATGCGTTCTTCACTTGACATTAGCATCCTATATAATCAAATAAAATCAATTAATTAACTAATTCAAAACCTTCTATACATTTATTTAATCTAGTATAATTTTATTAAGTTCATTTATTACTTTATTGGTGAGTTATAAGATTGAATGTCGTCATTCTTGAGTGTCCGTTCTTTGATTTCATGATCTGTTCGCTTGATTATAAGTAGTGGAATTCATGTGGAATGAATATAATTATTTTTAATTGAAATTAAATATTATTAATAAAAATATATAAGTATAAATGGTTATATATATATTTATATATCATTTGGTTATATATTATTAGGATGAATCATTAGATAATACATTTAGTGATAATAGTTTTGATTATTACAACGGTTATTGATCATAACAAACTCATTATATTTTATCGTTTAGTATTATGTAAATATGTTACTTCCAGAGAATAAAAAGAGTTATATTATAAATTTTACAATATTTATCAACCATTAAAATGGTTTCATGAACATCCTTGAAGAATAATTTTAAAAACTAAATTTCATCATTCACGAAGGTTGTAAATCAGTACCTCCCGGACGTTGATTTCTTTTATAAAATAAAAGAGAGAGATATGATAGTTTGAGGAAGGATATTCCATTAACATGATATAATTATATAATATATGTGATATTTTATTTATCAAGACCATTTTTACAAAGGATGTTATGAGAGGATAATAAATTAAGGTAACTTGAAATGAAAATTAAAGAAAAAGGAATTGGATTTTACCTCTTGAATACACCTCCTTGAGAATCTACTTAAGGGAAGGGGTTTTGGTATTTTGGAAAGACGAAGAGATCCTGAACAAGAAAAGGTACTCGAGAAGATTGTTTTTCAAAGCATAGGAAATTATAAAATCTTGAGAGGTGTGAGAGGAAGAGGGGGTGAGGGGTAGTATTTATAGTAGAGGAGAGGACGGTTTTCCATTATTTTAATAATTATTTTATTATTTTCACCCAAGACTATGAATAGTATAAATTATTGTGACCTAAAATTGTAATAAGTGAATGTGAGTTTGAACCAACGTCTATTTACATCATCCATGACCCAAGAATGATATAGAAATTCATTTATTTAGCATATTTTGTAAATTATCGAATTACACTATTCACAAAAAATTAAAGTATTTCAAAAAAATACTAAAAATTCACACAAACCATTTTTTGATGTGTGGAATTAATAAATTAAATCCATTTTATCAAAATAATTATATAAAAATTAGAAATTAAATTTTTAATTAAAATCATTATTTACGTGAAAAATATTGATTTTAATTTTAAAACAGGTATTATCACACTTTCATAAATTAATGAAGGTCTCATAAAATTATCCTAAAATCATAGGAAAATAAAATATCTATTTAATAATAAATTTTATTAAAATTAATTTTATTTTAAATCAATTTATTAATTTAAATTTGTAGTAAAATTTTTATTACTTACAAAAATACCTACACTAAATTATTAATTTTTAAAATAATAACTCTCATTTATAAGGTACCTAAATTTTATGTATACATACATGGGTGAGGTTAACATTCATAGGGGTCATATTACTATTTGTAAGGGTATATTACTATTCATAAGGGTCAAGTTACTATTCACCAACAATGTTAGTTGATCCTATCAGACTCTATATATCTTACTGATCACAACCACGTATGTCTATTTTTCGAAATTCAAAACACAGAGGTGGAAAATTTATGTTTAACGGACATGTTATAATAAAAAAAATTATCAAAGACTCATTGTTTCATGCATTACATTCTATATTAAATTTATTTGCAAAACATTGAGGTGTTACAACTGGGATATGTAGGAAGCCTAATCATGACCCGAGCTCTACATCATCTCATCCATGAGATGAGAAATCATACCCCCTTAATCTAGGAATCCTTCTCAAGAGTAAGCCCCAATCCTAATTCTCTTAATCTAGGCCTCCTCCTAGGTGTAAGACCTAAATGTAATAAACTAAAAGAACTCTGTTTTCCACCATAATAGGGATACGTAGGAAGCCTTCACCTAGGGCCCGAGCTCACCAGGCATCTTCCACATGAATCCAACACTAATTCCCTTAATATGGGAATCCTCGTTAGGAGTAAGCCCTGAATTAAGTCCCCCTTAAATCCCTATGAGTTAAGAAATCTCTCATGGACCCTGTTATAAGGGAATCCTCTTTTGGAGTAAGCCCCAACCTATTTCTCTCAAAGGGACACACTCCCATATGAGACTTATCGAACTACATGGGCATCGATTCCCATCCAAACAGGATACATACGAAACCTCCCTAAGGTTCAAACCCAACACTCCAAATAAACCTTGTTCTCTCTGGTCCACATTCCCAGTAGGGTCTAATTCATATTGTAATTTCATATTTCTTCCATGTTCCTTGGGATACTTCGGTATAAGTCGCACACCAAGCATTGGCTAGGAACCTTCCACCTATATTTCCTTACCAAATGAAATTAAACTGTATAGTTGGGTCCTTATCCATTAACCTTAAAAGCTATGATGTTTCACATTAAGCGGCACCAAACTACATGGGTTCTGATTCATTTCATGAGGATATGTAGGTAGCCCATTTATAGGTTTGATCCCAACATCAAAACAACTTCTGTCTCCCTAGATGATGATAAACTCCAGAGTGACCTCTATCTACTTGGATGAAAATAAACTCTAGAGTAAAGTCTCATCTCCTTAGATGATGATAAATTCTAGAGTGACATCCATATACCTAGATTACCATAAATTACAGAGTTCCACACTATGTGGCTTAAAAACCAAAATTGTCATAATAAAAACCAAAGAATATATAAGTAGTATATGAGAGGATACCATTGATAGAGAAACTAAAATATATACAGATATCTCCATTGATAAAGATACATGAATACATACAGATGATTCTAAATTCTACACATGCTAATAATTGATTGAAATTTTTAAGGGAAACATACATTACACTTGGTAAATTAATAAGGATTCAAGAACATATCTTAAATCTATAAGAGAGTCCCGAAGTAGGAAATTATTCCCTCAAAAGGGTGAGATTAGCCTGACCTCCCATCCTCTTGACCAATGAGAGTTCTTAAGTATCATATGTCAATACACCTAACGAACATCTACCTTTAGAAAGAAGGTCCTTCTGTATATAGAACCATTAGGTGTTTCTAGTTCCATAAACAAATCTTTTGAAAACCGTTTGGAAATAGTGATTCCTAAACAGAACACGTGTTCATAAGGAAACAAAAAATGGTGAACCTCACATGAATCCTTAACCAAGTTGATAGTGTTACCCATATGTCAAGCCCATATCAATTGATAAAAGAGATCCAAATGAGAAAATCAATCATGCATTTTTTCATCAAAAAGATGATACATTTATGGAGTTTATTGTTTTTATTTTTCATATATAGAGGCACTTCTTTCCAAGAACTCGCTTCATTTCAAATGGATTCCTTCAAGTTTACACCTGTAATCTCTCTGGATATTGATCAAGATGGATCCTTTTCTACTCAAAGGATGCCTTCACTAACTCAGCGTCTTCAATAGTGGGTCTCCAATTCACTGGTATGAGAGTACAATCAACACGGTACTATCCTAACCTTGGAGGCTACCCTATAGGTCCTCTAAATCAAGATAACCCCCGATCAATGACGACCGGTGGTCCAAAAGCAGACAGTTACAACAACCATATTCAATAGTTTTGAGATATTATCCTCAGAACACAATAACCAATACCTCTCCTATTATAGATAGGTCAACCAAGAGGCCATCATGGCCTCTTTTTAAAGACATAGGGGTCCTTCCCAAGGGATCCTTCCAACAATCACTACTGCCAACAATGTGTAGCAACAAATCCTTAACATGATGAGGGTTTTATCTTCAGTTGTTCATACTAGGTCCTTCAGACTTAGGCATGTAAGAAGAACATCTAGGGATGACATCTATCTAATAAGGACTAGGTTCCTACCTTTCCCCTTCCAAATAAGTCCACCAACCCAGTTTGGTGGCAAATATCAACCAGGAACATACACCCATCTAGCTTAATTCCACCAGCCAGAAGACTCATCTATCAGTTCCCAATCAATCCCAGTGTTCAAATATAATGAAGTATCATCAGAATACTCATATACCTACTTAAAAATTTTCATCCTTCCAGCAGACTCGTCTAGATACATTCAAAGAATCCCACTAACCAAATGCAGCGGCAATCTGCAAGCATGAACATACACCAGCCTATACCCACCAAGCCTGCCAGTAGTCTCATCTGGTATCACATAAAGATTTTTTCCAACCATTCTTGGCAGAAAACAACCAACAGGTTCATAAACCTTCCAACATCCATCAATTCTTCCAAAAATCTTGTTTGGCAGCACCCGAAGAACTCAGTCGAAATGGCCTGACAACAAACCTAGGGCAGACTCGACTCTCTGCCCCCATACACAAGTACCATCAGTATCCACTGAGAGGAAAGGGAGGATAGGAGTAAGTACATACACCTAATATGGATACGGAATGAACGTATTTTTATGTTCTGGTCGCTAAAGTCACCAAGTACAATTGGGTAATGGTGAAAGGAAAGACAAAAAAATTTGCACATATCCCGAAAGCTTGCCAGAATATCATAATGGAATATTAAGCAGTACCATAGGGAAGAACACATAATTTTGTCCAAATACATGGGATGACTTATCATCATGTCATCTTGGAGAAGATATAGACCTATGTTCCTGTCTAGGAGGGTTATGTGGCACACTCCCCCATATCATATGAACAACCGAATCTAAAACATACACCCATTCCAATTGGAGATAATTAGCCTATTTTAATGGACACTCCTAATCAAGAACATACACCAGCTCATGATAACCATTTTTTCCAGTAAGTGGCCTCAAATACATATAAGAAATATTCTAAGAAGAAGTCTCACCAATAAAAGTTTTAGAATCAATAGTTAATCTATGATCTGGATCTTCTTAATGATAGAGTTCTGAAAGCCCTCAGACACTCATTTATTGCAGATCAAGATCCTACCCTCCCATTACAAAATTAATGGAGTAGTAGCAGTAATTCTAAAGTTCCTCATAGGAAAATTCTTCATGAAGTCTTGATTCAGGAGAATTTGTTCAATCTCAAGAACCTATCTCTATATGATAGCTATGGAAACCCTCCATGTAGAGAAAAGACCAAGGTGTAATAGGATGTATCCCTTACTATAATCCACCATGGTGGCCCTCCCCATTATGAAATTCACTGCAAAAGTTATCTCTGCAGTAGTGTTTCGCATTGTTAAGAAAATTCTACAACTGACAATGTAGTAATGAGAAATCCCTCTTATTATGATGCACTTGAAAACATATGGCCAGTTAGGTCTGATTCCTTGTTACTGGAAGGTGAAATACTTTCTCATCTAGAAGACATCCCAAGGTGAAAGTCATTCTATGAACCTCCCTTGGTTCATTTGCCTTCTAATATAGTAAAGGAAACACCAACTAATCCCATTGTTTGTGGTAAAGAAATTAGGAAGCATTAGATTGAGAAACCTTTGGTAAAAGATGAAGAGGATATGTTGAATATGAGGAAACAATTGGCTAAGGGTAAAATAATAGTCATGTTCTGTCCTTTGGCCACCTCTCAATATAACATTCCAGAGATATAGGTAGAAGATTGTATTCATGATATCCTCCTCAACATATGGAAGACTCTTCATCATCTAAAACTCAAAGTATTTCCATATGATGAATATCAAAGTCATGTCAAGGTAATAGAAGGGTTGTAGTGCCAAATTGACTTGGCATCTTTCCAGGCTTCCTGAAATCCAAAGATCGAGAAGCAACATGAGGCCCTTCAACATGCATGCCTTGATTCATTAAAGTGGTTATGACATTTGATCACAAAAATCCAATATGATGTTCATATTGGAGGATGGGGTGCACATGGATCATTACATTTAACTACCATCCAAAACTAGAAAAGCCCGCCAAAATTGGTCTCATGTAATTTTATTGGCCCAGGATGGCTACAACATATGGATTATGTTCAAGACCGAAGACATGCTCAGCAAGAACATGACTCAACTGATTTTTTCCAAAGTCAAGCCTGAGGAGAGATGGTTATTGAGATACTTTTGCATCAAGCATATGAGAATATCGAGAAGGCCTCCCACTTAGAGGATTTCAGCCATCATATTGCGCAAAAGTCTAAAATATCACAACGGCCATTCGAAGCAGGTGATTTAAGTTAGTGCCGAATAATCCACCCATCCAATGTTTAGACCATAATTTGTAAAATCATAAGAGCATATACATTGATATCATCCATAGAAACTTAGGAGCCACCCTATCCCATAGGGCTTGGGGATTTTTTAACCAAACCCTCGAAGTCAATAAAAAAATTCTTAAGGGTTATGAAAGAAGAACATGAACAACCCCAACCTGTAGGGTTGGGGGATTTTTAACATTCAAAATCCCCTCCTTTTTGGAAGTCATATTTCTTCCAATTAGGCAATAAGCCACAAAATAAAAACACAACTGAACTATACAAGGATTCCCTTTAGGTTAATATTCACCAAATGGTTCTGGAAGAACCAAAAAATAGAAGAATAAAGTCTCTTGAAGGACGAACAAGAAGGAGATCTCACCAAGACACTAACAAAATTCCAGGAATTCATTATGCATCGGTAAATGTTGTTAATGTCGTCATGGAAGACCCTCCAGAAAATGAGTCCATTTTAGGGGAGTCATAGGATGAAGATATTTTTCATAATATGGTCTACACTGAAGCAAATAAAGGAGGTGTGTGTCACCAAAATCAGAGGCTTACCCAAAATTTATGTATTCCCTCGAATAATCATCTTCCACCTCTTCAAAAGAAGCCTAATTAGGGGAAAGGTAAGGTTCATACCATGTATCACCTTTCCCATAGAGAAGGTAAATCCCATTTAATTGACAAAATATGTTCCCAGTAATAATAGTAGATGAAGGAGTTGAGAATACTCAATACAAAGTTACTCCAAAGTAGTAATCCTGTGAGGCATGCTCCACAAGAAAACCCATAGCTTGCACTTTTACTAGGAGAAATTCAGAAAGCAGGGTTTGTTGCAACTACTGATGTGGATAATAAATTCCCTCTTTTGGGTACATATCCAGAACAGGGTCAAGAACATCCTTATTGGTATATAACCATGGGTTATCCAAGGAAAATACTTACAGCACCACCACCAGTGGTTTTGAAAGTTTCCACATCCGTTCAGGCTTGAACTGCTATACCGGTATAGGTCTTATCTCATCCAGATATTCCAAGAATTCTTATGAATACCATTGATTCACTAAAGACTTGATTGGAAGCTATGTAAGGATAGTGTGCACCAATAAAACCCGGAAAAAGGTTTATCCTAAATGGGTAGATCCAACTCCTCCTTCTACAAATTTTGGGAATCCACATTTCCAATATTCAATGGATCAGGATATCAGGAGCAACACTTTATACATTTCATCTCATGTTATGATCCTATGATGCGGACCCCTAAACAACAAGAAGTAGTGAAACTCAGATGCTTTGTACAATCATACAGGGCCCATCCTTCATCTGGTGTACAAACTTGCAGTCTCAATCAATTATTGGATGGGAAGATCTCCATTATAAGTTTCATTTATAGTTAATCTCAACACTTCATAAGACAACAGTCTTCGACTTCATAAACTATAAGTAAAGGTAGAATGTAAGAGTTTTAGATTTCATTTCTCGGTGGAAAGGATTAACAAACTCTTTGAATATACCGCTCCTTCAAGAGGAGTTATTTCCCATTTTTGTTTCAAACCTTCAGGATAAGTTTTGCACCCCATTAATCCCAATAAAATACAAAGGAGGGTTTCATGATCTAGCTTCTATTTCTCAACATGTGGAAAGCTCCATAGTAGAGACAAGATCCAAATCTCGAGTAATCCCATCAACTCTGGGAAGAAGATAAGGAAAATAAGATACTTCTACAATCACACTTAATCATACCCATGTCCCCACTCCTACTTCAAATCCCTAATCATATTGTATGACTCTACCTCATGAGCATCATTATTAACAAACAACTCATCAAGATGATAAAAAAGATCAAAGGTGGAGACATTTTGAGGAATTTCAAAAAAAAAGTTCTATTTTTTTGAAATGACCAAGTCTCTGGATACTTCATCTCAAATTTAGAAAACAACTTAGTTTAGTTTCCAAGGCCAAAGAAACCAAAAAAAGAAGGAGAAGAGGACCTCCCAAATTATTGACCCTTCCATAAAATGTTGGGGCACCCCATATATGAGTGTTTTATTTTTAAGGACCTTCTATAAAAGAGAGTGGAATCTAGGCATGTGAAGCTAAAAAATCACCATACCATGTAGCATGTGTTACTACTACCGATCCGGATGAGGAAGTCTAATGGTTGGAAGTCAAAAGAAGGCATGCTAAAAAAATTAATGATTGGATTGTCTGAAAAACAATCAACCGAACTCATGTCATTATATAAACACAATTGAAACAACCAACTGGGTCTCCTTCTTCTTCTTTTATAGTAAATCTGTCTTCAAAAAAATCACAATCCTCTAAAGGCTAATCCTCAAAAAAGCAGCATGTCCAAAAGAATAAGGAGGAATCCAAAGAAGGTTATTTTATTTCAAGGAAAAATTTATCCTTAACCTTAGTGTATTTCATACCATTTATATCAAAATAACATGAAAGAACCCACCAAATTGAACAAAAAGAATCGACCTGTCAGGTAGAATCTTCATCAGATGAAGAGTTGATGTTCGTTTCCATTAATTTTATTCACTTAATGGATCCCTATATAAATGATGATTCTGATTATGAATTTGAATCCCCCATACCTGATTTGAAAACTGGGGTAATAGGTCATCATGGTCAAGGATATAGGGGAACATGTGGGTATACTAGAAGCCACTATTTCAATTACACCCCTGCTTGTACCATTTATGCAGCAGAAACTCATGGGAGAGCCCTCCAGCAGGCTCATCAAGAACAATGGATTTCTCCTGAACATGGTAGGTTCTGCCCTAACATAGTCATCTTGGAAGATCAATTAGAGGCTATACCATCACCTTCTCAGTGAGTGGGTAGACCTGGCCAGCCTAATCCACCAATAACAGAAGTATTTCTAGCTTCTTCCCAACGAATGGTCCATCCATATTAGTAGCATCAAATTCCAAGACACCTGCAAAAAAACATCTTCATACTGAAAAATGCAGACCTTTGGATAAAAAGTATGATATTCTAATGAAATTATCCCAAGTATCAAACAAGCTATCAATCTTGGATTCTATGAATCTATCAAAGGATATCTAGGAAGACCTTATTGAGGCATTTTCAAGCCCTCAAGAGTTTGAAACTGAGGTTTCTGCCAAAGAGTTTTACCATATAGAGAATGAACAATATAATTCCATGCAGTCATATCTTTCACAAACCAGGATGAGGATGTTGTTTTACAAGGACACATCAGGACCTTGTATGTATCTGTAAGGATTAATGATATTGACATCCAAAGAGCCTTCACTGATAATGGATTAGGGGTCAACCTCATTCCCATACAGAAAATTCACTAATTGGGCCTCACTGAATCCCATTTGTCTCCCTCCACTTTGATATTATAGGGTTATGAAAATAATGATCAAGAACCTCTTGGAGAGATTATGCTCATAACTCATTTTGGGGATCTCATATCTGATTCAGGGTTTATGGTTATCTGGAAGTACACGACATTAAACATTCTGTTGGGGAGGCCTTGGCTACATCACCATGCAGTTATTCCTTCATCATACCATCAATGTATCAAATATTGTTTCAATGGTCAAATTGTTACATTTCATAGTGATAAGACCCATTTAAAAAAATTTAATCTTAGCACATTGATGTAGAGTTCTATCACACAATGGGAAAACAGTCTATAGATAATGATGTTACTATAATCAATGCTCTGAAAGGTCTGGAAAAGATCTCAGTTAACCCATTAAAGAATCTCATTACAGATTATGTGTTACCCATTAATCAAATTGAAAGGGTTGACCCAAATACAAGAACTTTTTCAGTAGCTTCCATAATTTTAGTTGTGGATACTGAGCCTAATAATACATGAAAATCATTGATTCACCAAACAGTGATGAAAGCCTAAATGAAAATGTCTTCATTTAATCCACTGAATGTCAGCAAGGCTCTGCATCATCAATGAGGCTAGAAGAATTTATCTCACTCATGGGAAAATATAGGGATATTGATTATTGTCCCATCATCTTACCTTCAGAACATTAAAAATACCCTTCATCATAAGTTGGGATGGAGATGGTTTTCTGCTCTTCAGGATGTCAAAATATTGACTCTTCCTCTATCTCTGTAAGTCTTAATTCATCACCTACCCTTCAAGCTTAGGAAGAAGAAGAAACACATAGAGAAGAGGAAGAATAATAAGACCTTAGAGACTCCCCTCCATCATTTGAAGAAGTCGTCTCTACCACTATGGATGAACTCAATGAAATAAATTTGGGTACAAAATAAGATCCATTCCCCACTCTAATTAGTGTGTCCATGAATTTTGAAGAGACAGAGTTGTATAAATCCTTTTTGAATAAAAAATGAGATGTGTTTTCTTGGAATTACATAGATATTCTTGGACTTGGCCCCGATGTGGCCACCTATCATTTGGGTTTTCCATAAAAACATCAAGGATATAAGCAGGTAGAAAGAAGGATGCACCTAACTCAAGCCTCCATGATTGAGGCTGAATTAGACAAGATTATCAAAGATGATTTCATTAAAGAGGTGTAATATCCAAATTGTTTATCGAGTATTGTCCCAGTTAAAAGGAAGAATGGGAAAATCAGAGTTTTTATTGATTCTAGAGATCTCAACCAGCATTTTCCCAAATATGACTTACCAATTCCAATCACAGAACTATTGATTGATGAAACAAATAGATAAAAAGATCTATCCTTCTTATATGGATACTCTATGTATAACCAAATCCATATGGTCCAAGAATATGAGGAATCTACAGCCTTCAAATCCCCTCATGGCATATTTTTATATTGGGTAATTCCATTTGGCTTGAAGAATGTTGTTATGACATACCAATGTACAATGCACCACATATTCAAACCCTTATTGGGGAAATTAGTTAAATTATATGTTGATGATCTAGTGGTCAAATCCAAACAATGTTCTAATCACCTAGCTGATTTGGAGACCATATTCAGCAAGCTTTTGAAACATAATCTAAAGGTAAACCCCTCGAAATGTGCATTCAGGGTAACCTGGGGAAAGATTCTTGGTTTTTTTGTATGTCATCACAGTATAAAAGTTGATACCGATAATATTAAGGCTATTATTGGCATGTAACATCCTCAAAATCTAAAAGAGATAAGAGGAATTCATGGAAACTTAGCCTACATCCTGTGCTTCATAGCCAATCTGAAAGGTAAGTTTTTTCCATTGATCAAATTAATGAAGAAATGGGTCATATATCAATGGACCAATAACTGATAAGAAGAATTAGATACCCTCAAGAAATGCCTCTTGAGTCCACTGATATTGATTCCACCTGTTGATGGAAAACCTCTCATCCTTTATGTGATAGCCTTGGAGCAATCACTGGGCACCTTCCTTGCTGAAAAGAAAGATGTTGGCAATGAAAACAACATTTACTATCACAGTTGAACCATGATCGATGCAGAGACTCGATATTCAAATATTGAGAAATAATACCTAGAATTAATCTTTTTAGTTTATAAATTAAGGCACTATCTATAGCATCATGAGGTCCACTTGGTCTCTCACAATAACTCACTCAAATTTATCCTCATTTGTTCTATGGTTACAGGATGTTTGGCACGGTGGGAAGTTATTCTGTAGTAGTTTGATATACATTTCATGCCACATAAAGTAGTAAAATGTCAATCCTTGGTAGAACTCCATGATGAACACCCATCTACAGAAAAAACATCCTTGAATACTGAACTTCCTGATAAAGAAATATTCTCTATATAGGATATTCCCTTAACATGAGAAATGTACATTGATGATGCTTCTATAATTCCAATGGGGAATAGAATAGAAGACCCTAAGCTTAACAGTGTTGGGTTAGGAATTGTACTTATATCTCCATAAAAGGTGGTGTTTCAATACTCTTTCCTGTTATTAGATGGTGGTACCACCAATGAGGTTGAATATCAGGCTATCATTATAGTATTGGAATTATCACTCAAGGTACCAGTAAATCACTTAGAAGTGAAAGTTGATTCATAATTGGTAATCAAACAGATCAATAGGGATTACACCATCAGAAAGGAATAACTAATTACCCTATGTGATTATGTTCGAGGTTTAATAGATTAATTTCACTAAGATCCAACATTATCTTATATCTAGTAATCACAAAACACCCAATCTGATGCATTGGAAAATGCAGCCATAGCCTTGGAAGATCCAACTCAGGACAAAACAATCATCAGTGTTTCTCATCATAGTATGGTTTCACCTTTTGTTCAAATCATAACATAGGAAATCAATGAAATCGATCTCATTTTTGATCCATATGGTCATACCATGGGATGGATGGAACCCATCATAGAATATCTCCAAAATAGGGTACTTCTATCAGATATAGTTGAAATAGAGAAGATCCAAATACAATCATTTAATTTCACTCTTTATGATGGACCAGATCACTAGAAGATCCTCTACAAATAAGGCTTTGATGGAATCCTAATTATATGCATTGATGGAGAAGAGACCACATCTGTCCTGAAATAAGTACATGCAGGAGCATGTGGTGCCCACCAGTCTAGGTATAGACTTTTTGATCAAATCTGAAGTCTTGGATACTCTGGATTTTGATGAATCAATATTTCATATATTTCACTAAGAAGTTTCATCCTTGCCAATTTCATGCCAACTTCATTAGTCAACCCCCATAGTTTCTACATATTGCCAAATACTCCAGACCATTTTCTATATGGGTAATGGATGTAGTGGGACCTTATCCTCTAGCTATGGCCAAGCAATTCAAGTACATTCTTAAAGCTACTGATTCTTTCTTTAAAAGGGACAAGGTAATACCTCTTAAATATGTCAGAGCCAAAACCATTATTTGATTTTTCAAAGCAAATATCATTAACAGATTTGGTGTCCCTTATACTATATAGATGGGAAAAACACCAATTTCTGTTCTGCTGAGGTAGGGAAGTTATATCAAGAATACAATATCAAATCCAATCATTCATCCTAATATCATGCAGTGGTAAATGGATTGATAGAGGTTTTCAACAAAGCTTTGTCCAATATTCTCCATAAGATGGTGGATAAAGATAAAAATTATTGGCTGGATAAACTCCTTCATTCCTTATGGGATTACATGACTACTACCCATACTACCACACGGTCAACCCTATAGTCATTGCTATATGAGACATAAGCAGTTCTAACCATTGAAGTTGAATTGCCTTAACTCCAAGTTTCCCTATATGACCAGTTATCTATAGATGAGAAGTCCCCAAAGTAACTAGATGAGCTAGAGTGATTAGAAGAAAAGATATTGAAAACCTTCCATCACTTTTAAGTCAATCAGAACTGAATAGTATGAGATTTCAACAAGAAATTTCACCTCGGTTCATTTCTTCAAGTATAATTGATATTATTCATTAGGAATCTGATGATACTAGGAAATAAGCATCCAAATCTTGAGCCAAAGTGGGAAGGACCTTTCTCCATACATAAGGTCTAATTAAATGGAGCTTATTCTCTAATCTCAATGGATGAGGAACTCATTACAACTCTAAGTAATGCAAGGTTCTTGAAGAAATACATAGTGTAATCACATAGATCACGTCCTAGTTATATGATGTTAAACAATGTAACAACCATCATCTTACCTGCAATATGTTAAACTACATAGCACCATACACATCCATGTTACAAAACATTAAACTATATAGAATTTTCGTCCTTGTCACATGACATTAAACTGCACAACATTATTTTTCCTCATTACATGACATTAATTTATACAATTAACATCTCCTTCATTTTACCTTAATAAATCCCCCAAGATACCAAAAATTATCATTCGTTTTGGTCCTTTAAAAGATGAGTAACTTCCATGCACAAGAATTACTCACATCATTGATACTCCTCAGTGGCACTTGAGGCCCATTTCTCCCTATGTTTGAATCATATCTGCATAGGAACCCCTTTTTAACAACTATGTGTGGCTTGATTATTTCCCATATAATGATATGTGGTGACACCTAGGACTTATTCCCTGGTTCAGCCGTAATGTTTCTTTCATGGCAGGTGACTTACATCATCGTTGTAAGATGTTAAACTAGACAATTCTTTAATAACTACATGTCGCTTGATTCTCATTCCAATGAGATATGTAGTGATTCCTAGATCTCTAATATTGGGCCCATCCATAACTAAAAAATGTTAGGGCCAATAGGGGCCTATATACCCTGAGAGGGGGGGTGAATCAGGGTATGGATATTCTTTTTCAACGTTCTTCCTACCCCACTGGATCTTGACCTCTTTATTACAAGGGTCACTTTATTTGCTCTTGTGTGTAAACTATGATCACGTCTTTACTTCTTTATCTAATGATGATGCTTTGAATGCAATGCAGGGAACCAAACAGGAAGACACAGATATTTTACTTGGTTCACCCTCATGGGGCTATGTCCAAGGAGCATACGCCGACAAGTTTCCGGTCGTACCAAAATCCACTAATCTTCACTAGATGTGGATACAAAGTTCGGGCTAGATCACTTCTATGCCCAGGCTCACTGCCTTTACAAGTTTAGGGTCAGCTCACTGCTTTCCCAAGGGTCACTCCCTGTTTTTCTCTCTCTGGCTCACTGCTGGTGGAGAGGATCACCTAATTCCTCTTCCTAAGCTCACTGCTCCAGAAGGGAATCCACTCACAGTTTATAGACCTGTAGGTCTCTTCATTTGCATGAAAGAATGAATCTTCCTCTGTGTTTAGATGCTCTGTTGAAGTAAAACTTTCACCCGTAGATGAATATCTCTTTGCACTGAAGGTATCAGGCAAACTTCCAGCTTCCACGCAGTCTGAAAATCACTGTTGGAACAAAACCTTACTTGGTGCGGAAGTCAATCTTGGCGCGCAAGTATCGGCGCACAAGTCACAACGGGCGCGCAAGTCCTCCTCATACACTTGCGTGACTCAAGCTTCCTCAACTCCAAACCTGCGCGACTCTCTTCCTTTTACGCCCAAACCAATATTGGCGCGCAACTGCCAACCGGCGCGCAACTTCTAACACCGGCTCACAACTTCAACTACTGGCCTGCAAATTCACCTGCGCGACCCACACTCACCACTTGCGCGACCACCACACCTGCGCGACGGGAGCTCTGATTTCTCAAAGTGTTGAACTCCATTAGAAAATGAGGAGGGGTGGTCCAGTATTTATAGTCAAATTGACCACCCTGCGCAACGGAGCGCAAGTCACATGCGCGACCCAGTCTCGGCGCGCAAGTCTTCTCTCCGTTTAGACACTTGCGCGACCAACTCCCAAACTTGCGCGAACCTATTTCCTTATCCATATTTTGATCTTCTGATCTTGAAAAACATATGGCACGCAAGTTTCCTGTACTCCAAGTCCGTGGCACGCAAGTCCCTTTGCCAAAAACACTTTTCTTCATTTGCCGATTTTCAGGCCCAAAAATTTGGCAAACACTAGAAAACGGCACCACATTGTATCTATTCTTTTGTACCGCCTCCAGATCATCCATTCCTTTTATCGACGTTCTTAAATAAAACATGGATCGTTGAACTCAGCTCTTGAACTCGACATTCCACCATGAAATCCTCTTTGTCAACAAATTTGTATGTCATTGTTTTTCTTTGTCAACAATCACTACTCAGATGTCCACTTTGTCAACAAACACAATCACCTCAAAAATGCTTCAATGATACCTTGAGGGATTTTTGCCCAACAATATCCCCCTTTGGGTTTGTTGAAAACTCTTCAAAAACAAAGATATGACGTTTATTCTTCAGCCTACATTCGCCTCATTGCGATTCTGATAGCGATCAAGGATTTACTCAACACATACTCCAAGCCCACAGGAGCAATGCTCGGCGTGAGAAACAAGAGTAAATGAAAAGTTCATCAATGAATCACTTTATCTCTGACATCCACTATTGACACCAAACACTGTCCAACACCACTCTTCTTCTTTTATCACGATCCTCAGCTGTCGTGATATCTATTCTTTGATCGAACACTTCTAGCATCGTCAGATTTAATACGCTCCCCCTTTATTCTCATAGCTTCAACACCTCTTTAGCCATATTTCCTGTGTTGTCCAATCTAAGCTCTGGCTAAGCACGTTCAACTAGCTTCAACTCCCCCTATCTGGCTGCTCCACCTATCAGCTTCTCCCCATATCATTCATGATTTATCAAATCTCCACATTTTCTCCCCCTTGAACAATCACTATTTTCTCCCCATTTGTCAACGAACCCAAAGGCAGTCCTTTGAAGTCTGTAATAGAGTAGAGAACAAATCAGCATATTAGGGAAAAACACATCATACCTCGGGGAGAGGGGGGGTCCCACATCCACACTATTTCAAGTGCGGGGAATCGACTGAACTCCCAGAGCCAGTCAATGCCTCTCAAAAGCTTCCTTGGGTAAGGCCTTTGTCAGAATGTCTGCAACCTGTAGCTCTGTAGGCACATACTCCAACTTCATGATGCCCTGCTCAACCTTCTCCTTGATGAAATGATACTTGATCTCAATGTGCTTTGTCCTGGAATGATGGACAGGATTCTTGCTAAGATTTATAGCACTTGAGTTGTCACACAGGATTCCGATCGGAGACTTCACTTCAACTCCCATATCTTCAAGCTGCTGCATCATCCACAATAACTGTGTGCATGCTTGAGTGGCTCCAATATACTCAGCTTTTGCGGTTCTTAATGAAATGAAATCCTGCTTCTTGCTCAACCAAGCAATACATAGTCCTCCAAGATAAAATGCACCTCCAGATGTTGATTTACTATCATCTGCTGAACCATCCCAGTCTGCATCAGTATATCCCAATAATTCTGTCTGAGACTTGTCGTTATATGTCAGCCCAAAGTCCATTGTGCCCTTGATATACTGAAGTATTATTTTCACTGCAAGCATGTGACTTTCCTTGGGATTGCTTGGATATCTCGCTGCTTGGCATGTGGCGAAAACAATATCAGGCCTGGTTGCGGTTAAGTACAACAGACTTCCAATGATTTGCCTGTATTCTGTGATATTAACTGCCTTTCCATCCTCATCTTTTGATAATTTCAGCCGGGTAGAAACCGGAGTCTTCATCTCCTTGGAATTTTCCATTCCAAACCTTCTTAGAACCTCCTTGGAATATTTGTATTGAGAAATAAAAGTGCCATTACTTCCTTGTGTCACCTGTAAACCAAGGAAAAATGTTAGCTCTCCAATCATTGACATTTCAAACTCATTTTTCATGAATACGGAGAACTGTCTGCATTGAGCTTCATCTGATCCACCGAATATTATGTCATCAACATAAACCAGAACCATCATCCGTTGATTACTTTCATTACTAAAATAGAGATTGTAATCAACTCCTCCACGCTGAAAACCAATCTTCTTCAAATACTGATCAAGCCTTGAGTACCATGCTCGTGGTGCTTGTTTCAGCCCATACAATGCCTTCTTCAGCCTGCAAACTGTGTTCTCATCCTCATGAATAAGAAAACCATCTTGCTGATCAATGTACACCTCTTCTTCCAGAACCCCATTCAAGAACGCGGATTTGACATCCATCTGGAACACTTTAAACTTTCTTTGCACTGCTATGTCCAAGAATAATCTGATTGTCTCCAGCCTTGAAACTGGTGAAAATGTCTCATCAACATCTATTCCTTCAATCTGGGAGTACCCCTTGCACACTAGTCGTGCTTTTTTTTGAATCATAGTTCCATATACATTCATCTTGTTGTGATAGACCCATTTAGTCCCAATGAAATTCTTGTCTGCTGGTCTCGAAACAATCTCCCACATCTGGTTCTTCTCAATCAGATCAAGCTATTCATTCATAGCCTGAACCCAGTTTTCATTTCCAACTGCATCAGAAAATAATTTCAGATCAACCTGAGATATAAAAGATGTTTTCTGCAGTGATTACATTCTCTTGTCTGAGATAGAGCTGACAAATCACCAATGATATTATGCATGTCAATTTCATCTCATCTCTTTGACTATTTTTCAGATGAGGATTTTTCTTTTCTAAATCAGAATTATTCACTTATGCTCCCCCTTTGTTGCTTTCCTCCTCATCACGTTTATCAGAAAATTTCTAACTGCTTCATTGTTCAGTGGAATCATTCCTTTCAGCAGCTTCTTGGTATCCTGAAAATAGTCAGCTGATACCATAATGTTAGATCAACATAAATAATCATGAAATGCATGATCATTGTTGCTTCTCCCACAGTACTTCTTATTTCAATAGAAAACACATGAGATGGGTCATCCGATTATTTCCTTGACAGATCTGGCATCTGATTTTGTTATTAAATGCTCCCCATGTGTTACACAACACTTCTATCTGTTAGGCCCAACGGTAGAGACCCATAACCATTCTTCTCCACGTGCACCATTTATACTAATCTGGAACTCAGCATCGAGCCATTAACCAAATCTCTAAGCCTACTGAGTTAGAACTCGGTGTAGGAAACAAGAGACAAAGTTAATAACACAATCACATTCTATTGTGCTCTGTTGATCCCTTTCTTTTTCAACTCTAGTACCTGATTTGAATCAATTTAAACTCTAGAGCATATCACTTCTCCACTTCGCATCCTTAGATGCCACTTCCCCTTGGATTGTATCTCCCTAAAACCTGAAACACATGGATCATCAGTTAATAGCATTTATATACATAGGGAGAGGGGGATTCTTCTGGAATCCTCAAGAAGAGGATTGTGGTTGATCCTGATGGGTCAACCCTTTGATTATTTCTTGTAGAGAATCACACTCTTTCCTTGTTTCTTCTAACTGTCTAGCCAACATCAATTTCTCTGGCCATATGACTAAGCATTCAGTACCCATATGCTGAGCCTTTTTCTGATATGTAGATTTTGCAGACTTAGCTTTTCTCACCATTTGGGGTTTAAACCCACTAGTACATATCTCCGCCTTTGATGTTCCACCAAAATTCCATTTCCCTTGATTCCTTCTCTGTGTAGGAATCTCTCCACTTGTCATCTTCCCTTTCTTCTTCCACCATTGCAAGGATCTTTCACATTCCTCCACTTTTCTCTGTGGGAAACGACCTGCGGATTTTTCAATGCATTCTTTGTTCGTCTTTCTTTTATCAGATGTCTGAGTCACCACACTCTTTTTCACTAGTGGTGAGTCCCCCATTGAATGTTCATTCTTAGAAAGTGGTTGTGAGTGTGACTGAGGAGGTGACTAATACACCTTTCGTTCAGCTATATATGATTCAACTGAGGCTCTAAGCCTGTTCTCAAACTTACCACATTGTCTCCCAGTGTAGAATTTCTCATTATGCATCACTAGGGATGAGAATCTCCTTTCGAGTCCCTTTTCATTTCTTTCTTTCTTCTTGCTGCAATGTCTTGCCAAATTCCCATAATTAGAACATATAAAACAATTTCCATCAAAGGCATACCTATTTTCATCATTTCTATATCGAGATGCTGATACACCTTGAGTTATTCTTCTGACACGAGGCTCTTGAGCTTCCTGACACATACTCATGGTGTGTCCCATTCTTCCACAGTAATAGCATCTAACAAATGCTTTCCTATGAGAGACTCTTCTCTCTAATTTCTCAGGACGCTTCTTCTTATTCTTAGATTCAAAAAAGTTTCTATTTTTACAGCCTGAAATGTATTCCAGAGCATCTGGACAGAAGCTTGATGTGTGGCCGTGAATCCCACAGAAATAGCACATGTCATCACTACTTTTTGTAACTGTCCTTTTAGGCCTATCTCCAGCACCTATAGGATTTATTTCACATCTGGAACTATTCACAGCTCTCTTTCTATCTTGCATGGGAGGGGATTCATCAAATATGATACCAGCTTTTCCGAAACTTGCTGGTCTTTGAGCTGAGAAAATATTCCATTGTTTCTCTTCAGAAATAGCATATATGTTCTTCATTTTATCATCACCTGCCAAAGGATGGTCAAATAATAAGTGCAGTGCATCCTTCAACTTGGTCTTATCTTCATATTTAGATTTCTCCATTTCCTTCTTCACTGATTCTAGCTCTTCTTTCAACTTCTGAATCTTTACTTTACTTGATTCAAGTTGAGCATCAAGTTCTCTCTTGAGATACTTTCCTCTACTCATCTCAACTTCTAATTCTCGTGTAAGCTTTTCCACCAATTCACTTTGCTCTTTTACCTTCAATTTTTCTTGAAAAACAGAATCTGAACAACATGCATTCTCTTGTTGTAGCCTTTGATTCTTCTGAGCTAGTTCAGAAAGTTGTGTCACAAGATCATCATTTTTAGATTTCAGATTCTGAAATTCATCTGACTTTTGACTCTCTTCATAGTAATCATCCTTTTGTTTTCCTTTCATTTTAGCCATCTTCTGTAGTTCTTCAGCATGTGAATCATTCTTCTCTGTTAGGTCAGTAACTATATCAATAAGCCTTTTATTTAAGCCTCTTAGCTTGTTGACCTCAATCTCCAATACTTTGATCTGGATATCTTTAGATTTGGCTTCTTCAGTGTTTCCAACGTCACATGGAATATTAGGTTCTTCGATGCTCTTGAATTGATCTTTCACTTTTTTATTCAAGCCATCGATCTCCCTTTTCTGTTCTTCAATCTTAAGCTTATACTCACTAACTGATTCTGAGTTCTCTGGTGCTGATATCTTGAGTTTCTCAATTTTATCTATCAACTCAGACTTCTCTTCTTCCTGCTGCTGCATATAGAGTTTGGCATCGCGAACAACTTTGTTAGCATTCTTGGTTTTGGCTCTCCAAACATCTATCTCTTCAAGAGAAGCCTCTAACTCAGCTCGCATATCTATTCTTCCTTCCATTTCTTCTTCTGTTTTAGTATCACTCTGATGCTCATGTACTTTACTCATTCTAACATCATGATTGAGTGAATCAATCTTTTCCCTTTCTGATTCATCCAAGCCTTCCTTCAGCAAGCTCTTTGATTCCTTTAGTTGAATCACACATTTTCCATATACACTTCCACACTAAGGAGTACCACCTGACTTCTGCTTATTCTTGGATTTTTTTCCCTTTTCCATGGCAGATTTAGATAAGAGCAGACTGATTCTTTATCCACACAGATCGACTACACCAAGTTGGAGCAAACAAATCTGATAACAACAACCTTCCCTTTGATACCAATTGTTAGGGACAATAGGGGCCTATATACCCTGAGAGGGGGGGTGAATCAGGGTATGGATATTCTTTTTCAAAGTTCTTCCTACCCCACTGGATCTTGACCTCTTTATTACAAGGGTCACTTTATTTTCTCTTGTGTGTAAACTATGATCACGTCTTTACTTCTTTATCTAATGATGATGCTTTGAATGCAATGCAGGGAAGAAAACAGGAAGACACAGAGATTTTACTTGGTTCACCCTCACGGGGCTACGTCCAAGGAGCATACGCCGACAAGTTGCCGGTCGTACCAAATTCCACTAATCTTCACTAGCTGTGGATACAAAGTTCGGGCTAGATCACTTCTATGCTCAGGCTCACTACCTTTACAAGTTTAGGTTCAGCTCACTGCTTTCCCAAGGGTCACTCCCTGTTTCTCTCTCTCTGGATCACTACTGGTGGAGAGGATCACCTACTTCCTCTTCCTAAGCTCACTGCTCCAGAAGGGAATCCACTCACAGTTTATAGACATGTAGGTCTCTTCATTTGCATGAAATAATGCATCTTCCTCTGTGTGTAGATGCTCTGTTGAAGTATAACTTTCACTCGTAGATGAATATCTCTTTGCACCGAAGGTATCGGGAAAACTTCCAGCTTCCACGCAGTCCGAAAATAACTGTTGGAACAAAACCTTACTTGGCGCGGAAGTCAATCTTGGCGCGCAAGTATCGGCGCGCAAGTCACAACGGGCGCGCAAGTCCTCCTCATACACTTGCGCGACTCAAGCTTCCTCAACTCCAAACTTGCGCGACTCTCTTCCTTTTACAGCCAAACCAATATTTCCGCGCAACTACCAACCGGCGCGCAACTTCTAACACCGGCGCACAACTTCAACTACTGGCGTGCAAATTCACCTGCGCGACCCACACTCACCACTTGCGCGACCACCACACCTGCGCGACGGGAGCTCTGATTTCTCAAAGTGTTGAACTCCGTTAGAAAATGAGGAGGGGTGGTCCAGTATTTATAGGAAAATTGACCAACCTGCGTGACGGCGCGCAAGTCACCTGCGCGACCCAGTCTCGGCGCGCAAGTCTTCTCTCCTTTTAGACACTTGCGCGACCAACTCCCAAACTTGTGCGAACCTATTTCCTTAGCCATATTTTGATCTTCTGATCTTGAAAAACATATGGCGCGCAAGTTTCCTGTACTCCAAGTCTGTGGTGCACAAGTCCCTTTGCCAAAAACACTTTTCTTCATTTGCCGATTTTCAGGCCCAAAATTTTGGCAAACACTGGAAAACGGTGCCACCTTGTATCTGTTATTTTGTACCGCCTCCAGATCATCCATTCCTTTTATCGACGTTCTTGAATCAAACATGGATCGTTGAACTCAGCTCTTGAACTCGACATTCCACCATGAAATCCTCTTTGTCAACAAATTTGTATGTCATTGTTTTTCTTTGTCAACAATCACTACTCAGATGTCCACTTTGTCAACAAACACAATCACCTCAAAAATGCTTCAATGATACCTTGAGGGATTTTTTCCCAACAAAAAAACTCTTTCCTCACATAAAAACCTAGTTTGAATGAAGAATCTCATCAAGAACTACGTATGGATTTATTCTTATTCCAATAAGATACTTAAAGATGCCCATATCTCTAATATTGGTCCCATCTATGAAAAAAATAAAAAACAATTTCATTCCCTGTGTGTATAAATCAAGATTGCATAGGAAATGTTGCAATAACTATGCGTGGCTTGATTCTTTCTCCAACGAGATACGCAGTGATGCCTTTATTTTAACCCTAGCCCAACCATAATATCTCCATCTTTTCATGTTTGTTTTTCTTTATCCATACCGCATAATGTTAAACTGCATGGGAATTCAGGAATAATGTTTGGATTGATTCTCATCCCCATGAGATACAAAGTGATTATAGGATCTTTTAACTTGGGTCTAGCCACATTTTCATAAGAGAAACCCCCCTTTCTTTTACCCATGGACAAATAAAATTTTCATAAGGACCACTTTCTGGACTTGTAAGTTGACTCTCATTATAATGAGATACTTGGTGATTCCTAAAATTCCTGCTTTAGGACCAACCATCTTCTTGGAAATTATAAAAAACCCTCTTCCCCACGTCAAAACATAATGATATAGGGAACTATTTCAAAAACTATGCATGGATTGATTATTTAACCCCTAGTAAGATATACAGTGATGTCTGGGTCCTATATCCTGAATCAGCCACCACTCGATCATTAGACCCTTGTATTAAACTTTTTTTTATCTTTCTATTGCGAAAATTATCTTTTACAACCCCTTATTTCTAACACCGAGCATAGCTCACGTGAGATTAGGAATTGGGTAAAGAAATTATCTGCATAAATAAGATATCTCAATTCCTATTTGGGGTTATCAATGGTCCTACCTATAAGAACTTAAACAAAACAATAGATGTCCTCGTCGCATGATCATAAACTACATGATCTTCTCAAAAAAATAGGTGTGGTTCAATTATCATTTTCATGAGATATGTATTCATTTCACGTCATCTCACCTTTTTCCTTACCACATGATGTTAAAATTCATGGAATTTTAAATAACTACGTGTGGATTGATTCTTATTCTATTGAGAAACATAGTGACACTCAGATCTCCTCTCTCGGGTCCAGCCACAATTAAGAAAAATACCCCACTCCCTATGTATGGATCATTCCTATATAGGAAACCCTTTCAAGAATTATGTATGGCTTGATTATCATACAGATGAGATATGTAGTGATTACTAGACTTTCTATCTTGGACCTAGCTACAACATCATGAAATTGATTCCTCTTTTATCCTATGTATGATTCATATCTACATGAGATGATTAATTTGAGTTATAATATTATGTATGAACATGTATTCAAGAAACCCACATTATCCCATACTTTTGAATTCAATTAGGGTGGGGTAAACATTAATTAAGAACTACATGTGGTTTGATTCTTTCCCCCGAAAGATAAATAGTGACACTTGGGCCCTATTCCCTAGTCCATCCACAATATTCAATTGATCACCATATCAAATCCCCTAAAGTCCTTTCTGCAGGACATTAAATTACACAACCTAATGTCCTTACCAAATGAATTTAAACTGCATGCTACTAAAAGAGCTACGTATAACTTGTTTCTCATCCTTATGAGATACACAATGATTCCCATATCTCCTATCCCAGGTGCAGCCATTATATAAAAGAAAATTATCCTTCTCCCACATACAATTAAAAATATACGTATGAGCCTTTATTTTGGGTTCACTATGGAAACAAAATATGTCCGCATTATACGTATGTGTCAAATATATGTAATGGACTCCAAAATAATGGTCAATATGGGTCCAAACACTTCCCTTATGCATTGGACATTACCCCTTTAATATTTCATACTCCTAATCTTAAATAATTTTAGATCTTCATATTTTTCCCAACTTTTTGTGGAAGAATGTCTAATACTTGAGAGATCCCTTACCTGACTATGTGGTACATTCCCCAGTTGGCCTTGCATAAAATTGACATACATAATGGGTTTGTCAGCATAAGGATTACACTATTTGTCTATACAGCATATTCCTCAGTTGGACTAGTATAATATAACCCCCATAACAAAATTTTAAAATAGTGGTAACTTAATTCTTGGGAGTATCCTCTTACACCCCCTTTAAGATTTGATGACAGTATATAGGAAAATGTATTTTAAAGTGGTCATCTATTGCATATTTTTCCCATATAATTTATTCCGACCTAGAAGTCTCCAAGGCTGTGGTTTACATTTTTTCCCTTTACTCATTCAAATCATACTGAAATAAAAATGGATCATTTGACCAAATATCATCAATTATTTCCATAATATTATGGTCCTAGTTATATGACCTAAAACTATAGAATCCATACTTCCTATGTTTGGATCATACCTTCGTAGAAAGAATATTCCTCTGGTTCAATGAAAATCATGACTGGAAATACTCTTTCTATATTCAGGTGCTTTTATCCATAAACCACACTCTATGCTAGGGAAACTATTTATCTCCATAAACTTTATTCATCTTTTAGCAGTAGAATGTCATAATTATTGATATCTCCTTTACCTGAATATAAAGTGCATGCCCCAGTTGGCCTTATATAGAATCTGCCTACATAACGGGCCCGTCAAGAAAAGGATTCCACAATTGACTATACAACACATGCCCTAGTTGGCCGTGTATAATAAAACCCCCATAACTAGTTTTTCAAATAGAAGTAACTTTATTCTTGGAAGAGACCTCCTCTAATGTCTTTATCCCTTTTCCCATGTCATTCTCCGGATCCAAAAATTCCCAAATCATAGTTTACAATTCTTTATTTCCATAACTGAATATGATATCATGTTTCCAACCAAATTATCAAGAAATTGGGGACTCATAAACCTTTGTTAAAATATAAATACCATAAATTAAATCCCCCTTAATATTTTTGCTGATTGACTCTAAACTGCACATCATAATGCCCTTTCTGTAAAACTTTAAACTAAACAGCATAAAATCCATTAATGTCCTTGTATCATGACTTTAAACTACACAAGAATAATATCAAAAAGCCCCTTTCTAAAAAATGTACCTTCCTTCATAGATAAAATTCATGTAGGAGTGGATTGGCATAAGTGACCCCTTTTATTCTTAGACATCTTTCCATGAAAAAGCCACCCATTGTGGTTTGAGACATCAAAATATTAAAATAATTTTTATATCATTAATAGAATGTCAAAATTACTAAGAAATCCATTATCTGACTATGCAGTATGTTCCCTAGTTGGCCATACATAATTCACCCACATAATGGTCATGTCAGTCAAAATATTCCACTGTTTGGCTATACAGAACATGCCCTAGTTGGCCCTGTATAACACAGACCTCGTAACAGGTTTTTCAAATAGAGGTAACTTCATTCTTGGAAAAAACCACCTTTATTATTATACTTAGAGCTTTATATTTGGTGACCATAAAAAATAATGACTCAATATTCCACTTGGAAGAATCTAAAATAATTTTGGGACCTTCCTACCCAACAAGCCTTGTTTGAGTTCTAATTTCAAAACTCATGGTCAAATATATTCAACCTAAAACATTATCTTTATTAGTCTGAAATGTATGAATTTAAACAGACCTAAAAAAGAGACGTAGTACTCACCATGTTGAGAACCCATAAAGGTAACCTTGGAAGAAAGTCGAGTCTCAACTAGCTAGACTTACATTATGTACGCTTTAGGAAATATTGAGTAATAAAAAGTTAAAAAGAAAAAACTTTTTCAGCGAAAAACCCAAAATGGAAATCCTAATAAAAAATCTGAGTCTCGCCCGCTATGTCCCTTCCATATTGGGATTATGAAAAAAAATTGGTTGATGATACAAAATACACAAAGTTTATAGGGTTGTTCATATGACCCAAGTAACATTCAAATTGCGCTCGCTAGGCCCCTTATCATAGATAAAAGTTAAATTTCCCCTTATCCCTATCATTGTAATTATTGTTAGTTTATTTATATATGCAATGATATTAAATCATCTTTAATGTTATGATTATAGAAAGAAAATAGGGATGAATATATAGATTATTAGAAACCAAATTATTTTCATTTATAAAAAAATCCCTAGAGGAACATCCACAAACTGGAGTCTTTCTGTAATAAGTTACAAAAGGTCTTCACCATAACTCTTCACTTGTTGAATAGCCTCCTAAGACCTATCAGTCACCTGTTGAAATTCTTTCAGTCAATCTGCCTCAGTATCATCATCTCGATGAAGTTCTTCCTAGGAATTTACAATGGATTTTGACCCTTGTTTTTGAGTTTCTCATAATGAGAAATATATTTTTTTATGTTCCACAATATCATTATCCAACTCTTGCTGAAGACACAGTATTTGAATAGTCTTCTATTTAATCTTCTAGTTTAATGTTACCAATTTTAAACTATGAATGTCCTCATCTTGAGATTATAACACTCAAAATTCATCAATTTTAGAAAGTATTTTGGCTCTTATCAGATCCTAATAAAGTGTGTGCTCTTGATCATACATTTGAATGGTCTCATTCACCATGGTATGGATCAAAGCCTCCAAATCCCAACATACTAAGTAAAATTGAAATCCATGAGATTCTAAAAGGCAGTTCCTTAAGGAATCTATCAGATATAAGCTTCAATATATCTTTCTAATATTTGTGACATGTGATGTAGAGAGAATTCTGCAACTCTAGATCCGAATCAGAGTCGCCATCATAAGGAGGGATGTACTCTGAGATTAATGAACTTAAATAAGTGACCTATTCTGGTCCCTCCCTAATAGTGACCACCTCGCCTTCCAATGTTGGTCAAGATGACATGGAAGTTCCACCTATGAGCCTAGCCCTGGAATCTGATAATCCTACATAATGAATTAAAGTCATGGTTAACTTAAAAATGATGGAAGGAGTGATCATAGTCGTAATAGTTGGTGATACTTACCCAAAAACAGGTCAGTGAACTAAACAGAATCTTCCCCAACATTTTCATCCTCAGTAGTTTGGGTTAGAACCTCTTGGTGAAGTGTACTTTCTTAAGCCTACTCAGGATTCTCCAGATGAACCTCAGGAAGATTTTATGTTTCAAGGTTCACTTGAATAACTCCTCCTCAATAGTGGGATTGACAGTGTTTTCAACATCTCCTCTGGGTACCATTTTTGTAGAAGGTTTTGTAGATAGAGCTGCACATTTCAACTAATCATTGATAGGAAATCATGAATAATAATATTGATCAAATGAAAAATAAAAATGCATGTCCATTTGGTTCTATATATGGTTCCCCAAACTCTTCTAGAGTATTTGGCATATTAACATGTTCCAATACTTATTCAAAAGACATTACAAAATTTATCATAGATTCCAATGACATCCTAAACCTCATGTTAGTCTCACCCATGGGAATTATTATATTGGTTGGTTCATGACCCTCCTATGATGACTTTAGACCCTGAATAGTCTCCTCAGGGACATTCGTCCGGTCAGAATTAGTCATCGCATGATTTTCTAGTACATGTGATGAACCTGAAATATTAAATAAATGGAAGTAAATTATTTTTATATAGCTTCTCACAAAGAACTTTTGGCATACCTGATGTCTCCAATCTCCCAATAGTAGTAATAAGATCAGTTTCATAAGCATATGTTGTTTCCTATGGCCTAGATGCCTCTTCATTCAAAGGATCCGCTTCATTAATAAGGATATGAACTTGATCAAAATAGCCCTCCATGGTTCCCAAAGGCTCATTAATAACTTACCTAAGGGAATAAATATAATAATTTCCTGTAATTCCAAAACATATTGAATACTTTCTATGGATGAGGCTAATGTTAATAATGTCAGGAAAACTTACCACTTCTAATAAAACATTTAACCAAAACTTTATTCCTTCGATGAATTTTCTTATTTTCCTTATTAGGAGTACTAGCATCATCATATCCAAAAATAGGTATTTTAAACCGAATGTTTTCTTCCATTTCATCCTCCATGGCCTGTCGGCCTTGAGATATCTCTCCCAATTCACAAGGTGACTCAACAACCCCAATCATGGTACCACAAAGGCTATACTGTGGTGATGAAACTTCATTCTAGTTTCCCTTGAACAGCTAAAATTTAAGATTTTATTTCCCTTGAGAAATAATTCTTTGGAAAAATTAAAATGTAAAAGAAAAAAATAATGTCAGAAGAAGGAAACAAACACCATTAGGATCGAGAAAATTGCATCATTCCTCCAATAAAGGGTCAATCCCTTCAGTGGCACCATGATCTATCATCTCCTTCACTTGTTTTGTAGTGAGGATT
This sequence comes from Viscum album, assembly GCA_963277665.1. Lineage (NCBI taxonomy): Eukaryota > Viridiplantae > Streptophyta > Magnoliopsida > Santalales > Viscaceae > Viscum > Viscum album. Next base: position 1,672,359,680 of record OY728158.1, read on the forward strand.
AAATTTTTAGATGCTTATATGAGCATCTTTAGCTCCTAGATATGATTTCATACCTCATCAGGATTATTCACAAAATGAATATCATATGAGACTTAATGATATCTTATCCCATGAATACACAAACCTTCACATAAAATAACCCAGATGGTTTCAGTATCACAATACAAGCTCTACCATGTTTTAACTACCTCTGGTTGTACATATTTATAATATGTTTCATCTTTCTATGAAGACGATCCTACAGTCTTATATCTGATAGACATCTCAATTCCTACCATCATAGATGGTGGATCAGAAAATGGAACCCGCTACTCTTTTTGGTGCTAGAGACTGGATCTCCAAGGTGCAAATTCTACTGGTGATGCTGGTGAATCCTACTTGACTCAAGTGGGTGGATTTTATCTTGTGTGAAGTCGCTTTAGTGAGCTAGGAGCCTCATAATCTTTATCCTCCAACTCAGATGATTTAGCCTCTGAAGGTGAGGAAGCATCTTCCAAATGAGAAATTTCTTTCCTGCTCCATTTTTTTACTATGACCAGATGAACAAATTGGTTTAGCACCTCTTCATGGTATGATTCAACCCAAGTCTTAGCATACCAGATGGTCAACCTACTTTCTGCATTATCTATAGGTATATTAAACACTTCCCTTGTCTTCTTTGTGGCTGTTAGCAACGATAGTTATCAATCCATCATCAGATGGTGTTCTAGTCTAACATGCAATAAGGAGAGGTAGTATTTTGTTTCAAGAATTTTAATTTATGTGAAAATATATAAGGATCATATTCCTCCCATATAATTTTGTCGTCAATCCTTTTTTCTTGTACACCTGCCCTAAAATCTAGTATATACACCCTCATCTCCACGTTGGTCGTCCCTTCATCGACAAATCACCCTGTAGGTGGATTACCATAAAGGAAATAAGTGTAATTCCTTGAATATACTCAACCTTGTATTAATGTTAGGAGGTTTCAAGGATAAGGGATAAATATTGTAGAAAGCTTGAAAAGATGGTCGGAATGAACTTCCAAGTACCTAGATCCCACTCTTTATAGCATAGGTTCTGAAATGAGTCAAGATCCATCCCACAAAAACTTGGAATGGTCCTACTATTATAAAATGATAATTCCCTCCTTGTATATGAAAAAAGATACTATGAATCTTCTCTAGGATAGGGGTGGCCAATCCCACTATTTTCCTCTCTTCCAGCTTAGCCGCTATGAAAAAGGTTCCAGGCCATACACTGCCCTTGAAATCTTAGACTGGTAACAAATAGACATTGAGCCACATGTCTAGGAAACCCTCCAAATGTGTCTTGGTAGGAATTTTGGAATTGTCTTCATACCCCCACTTTCAAACTCTCCCTTCTCTAATATTTTCTAAAACGTTTCAGGTGCACCTCTCTATTCCCCCTTGGGAAAACTTGTTGTAAATCTATAGGTGGGACCTTTATCCTTCTTCTTCATTAATAATGCTTCCATCCACTCCTTTAGATGAATATCTCTTCTTACGCTAGATTTTGGATTTGCATTCTTGATTTTGTGAGCTCTCTTCAATAACACATGTGCTAAGGATGGTTTCTTTTCTATATCATTCCATGTTGCCTTTGGAGGAATACATTTGGAATACATATCTCTAGGAATTAGAGCTTTGTATATCTTATATAAATCCCACAATCTAATGCATACTTCTCCATGCGTCAAATGGAAATAATTTGTCCCTGGACTCCAATGGATCAGCAGCTCTGGCACAAAATCATCACTCTTATATACATAGTTTTTCCCAACCCATAGAGCCTCGTAAATCCTGGCACTCTTTAGGTCATATTTGAACTCTACACATGTATGGAAGACCCAATATTCCCACATTCAGGAAGGCATACAACCCCCTCCTAGGAAAAAATCCCAAATATTCTTTTAACCCTTTAACTGATATATCTGTGAATCTCAGAAAATAGATGAATAATAGTGTGTCTTTAGCTCGAGTATATGTAATTTAAAATCTAGAGAACACATGTTTTGATGTATGAAATGGGCCTTAGCTTCCATCCCAACACTGATAAATGTTACTGCAAAAAAAAATTGGAAAATGAGAAGTTTGTATGGTCTTGAAATGAAGAAACTGGTAGATAGTTCTTTGGAGCTGGTATATTGACTTCCTACATATAGTCATAATTCTGAAGTGGTAGATAAATAATCCTTGGAAAATCTTGGTGATAATTCTTCATATACTTCACCAGATCGAGAAGAGTGGTGTCACAGACATCGTAGTAATCATGCCCAATGATCTTTATCATATCATCAATTCGCTTACTATCCAACTCATTAGCAGTTGAGATTCTCTTAGGATCCATTGAACCTGCAGATAAATATCAAAATTTATTTCAGAGTTGGTTCAATTTGAAAAAAAAATTAAAATAAATAAAATTTGACAAAGGAATTAAGGTGTGCAAGTAAAACTACAGTGCACAAGTATGTCTCTCAAATTTTGGCGCACAAGTATCATACATAATGTACTTTCATGAACAAGAAAAAAATATTCAGGAAAAAAAACGTTTTCGTGTTATACTTGTGCATGGAGATCCAAGATTTATGAATCCTTTTTTATTTTTCACTGAAGTGAGGCTCCTATATATAGATAAAGAATCCAACCTATGAACCACAAACTTTCACGGCAGACTGAAAGTTACTATCAAAGCAAGGAAACTTGTGCGATGTCACGACCCGTCCTTGGGACCCGTGTCGTGACTACCCCAAGCCTGCCTTCCATAGGCCAGGGGCTGGCGACTAGCACCAAGGCGTAATTCCTGGTAAAAAGGAAAGGCATTGCCTTTGTAAAGTAAACAAACACCACAGAGCAAGCAAGTAGAAGTAAACACCAAGTAAAAACTGGGTACAACAGTAAGTGCAGAAAAGTAAGTGGGGCAGAATACAAACCCAAACTGAAAGTAAAGTACAACTGAAAGGAAGTGCAGCAACTGAAAAGTAAAGCTGCTATGGCGATCTGTCCTCTGGTACTCCCACCTGAAGGGTGGGTACAGATAGCCTCCACAGCTCCCCGGGTCCAACCGTCCGCTCCGTGTACGTCCCGCCCAGTGATCAACCTCCAGGTATCGACCTGCTCCTCGAGCCTCAACCACGATCAGCGATGTCCGTCATCTGCAACCAACACAACGTAGTGCGGGCATAGCCCATGCAGGGGTGAGTATAAGATACTCAGTAGGGACCCCGAGACCCTCGAAGGTCTCCCAGAATCCAAAGAGGATAATCCACAAAGGAAAGATACAATCACAAAGTAACATCCGACTCTACTTAGGTATATGCCCATACATATACCTAAGTCATCAATTCCAGTTCGCTCCAACCTCTGAGCCCAAGTTCGATCACATCCACACAGGAAATCACAACCCGATCCACACAGGAAAGCATAACGTAATCCACATAGGAAAGTAATTCAAGAGTCAGCTCACATAGGTATACTTCTTCATATGACGATAGAGATGATCAGATGTTGCCACAGATTCATCTAAGCCGTCGGACCCACAAAGGTTCGATAGGTACTAACCCCCACAATGACCCACAAAGGATCTAACCCACATAGGATCGATAGGTAACTAACCCCCACAATGAACCACATAGGATCGGACCCACATAGGATCTGTAGGCGCTGGCCCACACAGGACCGCTGAGCCCTGACCCACATAGGATCTGACCCACATAGGATTGGTGGCACTGATCCACGTAGGATCGCTGAGTGCTGTAGTCGTCGCCATCGAATCCATGGAGGATTTCTGCACAGTCGTCATCGTCGTCGCAGTCGCAGCCAGCTCTAGGGTTCCCGCACACAGCAAGCTCGTTCGGGAGGGTCTGCTCCACGAGCCGAAGGGCTGATACATCAACTGACACATAGTCTGGAGTTTATGTATCCAAAAGTTCGGTATCGTCAATAGGAACTCAACATCACAGACGACGCATCATTCGGACGCCCGGTCTGAGAGTTATTGGATTTTTTGTCCCAGGGGCCCGATTGGTTTTTAAGTCAAAACCAACCCTACCGTACTCCAACTACGTCCAAACCTCGAGCGTAGTAAGCCAAAAGGTCCGTCTCACTTAGAGGAATCCAAAAAAGTTGACGACACGTCAATCAGACGTTCGGAGCTCAAGATATAAGTGTTTTCGCTCCGAGGGCCCAGTTGGTTTCGTGTACGAACCAACCCGGCTGAACCCAAAGTACTCCAAAACGTTGAGTGTAATATATTGAAACGACTGTCTCGCTCCAAGGATCGCATCACCGCTGATAGTGCGTCGATCGGAGGTCTGTAGCCCATTTATGGGCAAAAGACCGTGAGAGGTCCGAAAGTGGGGGTTTCGGGCCCGGACATACCCGGCCCGAGACCCCCTGGGTCAGCCCGAACCGGGTCGACCCGAACCGGGTCCTGGTCCGGCCCGCTTGGGCGCATCCCAGCCCGGCTGGCGCGGCCAGTGGCCAGGTGGCTCGGTCGAAACGGTCGAGCGGTCGAGGGGTGCGGGGGGGCGCGCTGCCCCCCGCGGTTTCAATTAACGCGGCCCCCACGCGGGGGCCGCTTCTATCCGGCCAGCCGGGGGTTATGACCCACGGCTCCTCCAATGTCCAGCCGGCCCGCTCTGGCCGGCCGGCTGCTGCCACCACGGGACCGGCAAGGGCCGGTCCCTCTGCTCCGTCGCCGGCGGCCCGGAACCGGCCGTCGGTCCCCCTGCTCCGCCACGGCCCGGAACCGGCCACGGCCTTGGTCCGTCCGGAGCGGCGCAACGGCGCCGCGCCCCTCCGCCGCGGCCCCACTCCGGCCATGGTTCTTTTTTGGTTCTCCGGCGCGGTGTGACGGTGTCGTGTCTTTGGTTCATCTTCAATGGCGCTGCGCTTCTTTCCCCTTTTCTTAAAATTCTCGCCTTGCTCGTTCCGCAACAATATAAAACAACCAAAAAGGGGAGGAGAGTTGGTTGTGTTCATGCGGTCTGACCTCCTCCCATTATTGCGATAACAGGAAGACTCAAATAGACGATAATCCAACGATGAAGTAATCAGGATCAAACAAAAATAATAATAATTCCCCTACCTCGAGTGTAGCTTGAACGGAGGTTCGTCACGGAAATAACTGTCGCAGAAGGAGGCATCGCGAAATGAGAATCGTCGCAGAAGAAGGCGTCGTTGGTGTCCCGGAACACGACGTCGCGTAGTCGATCTCTGAGGATTTGGCATTCTTCATCGGAGATCAGTGCATTCTTCGCGTTCTTCGTGTTCCTCGACGAAGAAGATGAAGATCTTCAAGCCTCCCTTAGCATTTCTCCCAAACCTCTCAAGCAACAAGTTTCAACCCAAATAAAATAAGAGTTTTCTTATTTTATTAACGCACAAGACAAAGTTTGAATTTCAAAAAGAAATGAAACGAACAATTAATTGAGGAGTTTTAAACCGCCCAATTAATTGGGGAATTTAATATCCAGATTAAACGTAAGAGTTGACTTCATTTAAAGGGGGGGTGCGGGTGCGTTACTTAGAAGAAAAGAAACAGTGGGGTTCGTGTGGGCTCCACCTCACAAATATCCTACTAAGTGGGTAGGATATTTTGGGTTCCACATCATCCACTTAACTTAAGTTAAGAAAAATAAAATAAAAATCAGTTGTGCCACTTTTATTTTATTTCTTAACTTAACCCCAAAAATTAAAAACCACACCCGAGCAAACGCAACTCCGGAAAAGATGTTTCTAAGAAAATACTGGCGCTGCGATTCCATCTGTGCCCTTGGAATTTGATTCCGATCACCGGTTCAAAAGTTAGAAAAACTCACTCGTTCGTTCACTGAACATACCCGAGCTAAACTTCAAAAAAAGATTTCGGGCACATCGGGCCTCGGAATCGGGTTCTGTCAGAAACTGCGTTCTTGTAAAATTCCCAAGAAAATTAACAAAAAAAATTTCCTTGAATTTTTCAGGTCTTTACATCACTCCCACCTCAGGGATTTACGTCCCCATAAAGATACATCATAAATTAGGGAAACAAATGTGGGTACTGAGCACACATCTGAGCCTCCCGCTCCCAAGTGCTCTCCTGGAGGTTACCGTGCTGCCATCTGATGTGCACTAGAGGAATCGACCATCCACGTAGGACCTGCTCCTATCGATCCTCAATCTCCACCGGGACCTCCACAAAAGTCATCCCATGATCAACGTCTAGTTCCCCATGGTCAATGATATGCATTGGGTCGTGCACGTATCTCCTCAGCTGGGATACGTGGAAGATGTCGTGCACCCGGTGCAACTGAGGTGGTAGAGCCAGGCGATAAGCCACCTCGCCAATCCTGCTGAGGACCTGGAAAGGTCTGATGAAGCGCAGAGATAAATTTCTGCCTTGGCCAAATCTCCATAATCCACATCGAGGTGAGACCCACAAGAAGACGTGGTCGTCATCCTCAAACTCTAGTGGCCTCCACCTCCTGTCAGCATAAGACTTCCGTCGGCTCTGAGCTGTCCTCATCCGCTCCTGGATGACCTGGACCTTCTCTGTCGTGGCCTGGACCATATCTGATCCCACAATTACTGACTCCCCAGGGTATGTCCAGCACAGAGGATATCTGAAAGGTCGGTCGTACAACACCTCGTATGGTGCCATCTCGATGGTGGAGTGGTAGCTGTTGTTGTATGAGAACTCCACCAATGGGTAGGTGGTCCTCCCAGCTGCGACCAAAGTCGAGGACGCATGCTCGGAGCATGTCCTCGAGAGTCTGAATGGTCCTCTTCATCTGACCATCTGTTTGAGGGTGAAAGGAAGTGCTCAGATGTAGTTGCATCCCGAACGCCTCCTGCAACCCCTTCCAAATCAGGGAAGTAAAGAGAGCATTTCGATCGGAGACGATAGATGATGGCACACCGTGAAGCTATACAATCTCCCGAATGTAGAGGAGTCCCAAGCTCTCCACTGAGCCCTGCTCTCTGATGGGTAAGAAGTGATCCGACTTGGTGAGTCGGTCGACAATCACCCAAATGGAGTCGTGACCTCTAGAAGTGCGTGGAAGTCCAGTCACGAAGTCCATAGATATCTCGTCCCACTTACACTATGGGACCTCCAAGGTCTATACAAAGCCTGCTGGTACCTGGTGCTCTGCCTTCACCTGCTGGCAAGTGAGGCATTGAGAAAAGAACTATGCCACAGCCTTCTTCATGCCCGACCAACAGTGCTATCGTCTGAGATCCTGGTACATCTTCGCCATGCCAGGATGTACCGCCAAAGGGGAAGTGTGAAACTCTTTCAGCACCTCCTCTCATAAAGAAACTGGTACCAAGGTACGTCCTCTGAAAAGGACGTCGTTCTCTCCTCCTACAGAGAAACCATCAGGTGTCTATCCTGAGGATATCTGTGCACACCGCGTCTCACAGTCAGCGTCCCCATGTTGTGCCCCTCTGACCCGCTGTAGTAGTGGAGGAGTTACTGTGAGTGACTGAAGGAAGGATGCTCCATCTCTATCCACAAAGGATATCTTCAAGGCATCTAGATGCTCTGTCGCCTCCCCAAGTAGCTGAATGCTCGTCCTCCTGCTGAGAGCATCGGATACTACGTTCCCCTTCCCAGGAGTATAGGCTATCTCAAAGTCATAGTCCTGGAGGAACTCGAGCCATCGCTGCTGTCTCGGGTTCAGGTCCTTCTGAGAGAAGATGTACCTGAGGCTCTGGTGGTCAGAATAGACTGTAAAGCGCTCTCCCATCAGATAGTGTCACCATGCCTTAAGAGCGAAGACCACTGCTACTAACTCCAGGTCATGAGTCGCGTAGTTCTGCTCATGCGACCTCAACTGACGTGATTCATAGGAGATCATTGCCCGCTCCTACATCAGTACACACCCTAGTTAGGTCCCTGATGCATCGCAGTAGACTACATACCCTACTCCCTCCTCCGTCAACCTCAAGATAGGTGCGCTGGTCAATCTCATTCTCAACTCTTGGAAGCTCTGCTGGCATCTATCTTACCACACAAAGGGTTTCCCCTTCTTCGTCAAAGCTGAGAGTGGTTCTGCAACTCTAGAGAAGTCTGTCACAAATCTCTGGTAGTATCCAGCTAGTCCCAAGAAACTCCGCACCTCCGTCACGCTCCTAGGTGGCTACCAAGCTAGCACTGCCTCGATCTTCGCAGGATCCACCGCAACTCCCGCCTCAGAGATGACTTATCCCAAAAAGTGGACCTCACATATCCATAACTGACACTTCGAGAGCTTTCCATAAAGCTGGTGCTCTCGGAGTGTGTCTAGTACAACCCACAAGTGGTAGGCGTGCTCCTCCTCAGTTGTCGAGTATATCAAAATGCCGTCGATGAAGATCACAACAAATCAATCAAGGTATGGCTGAAAGATCCTGTTTATGAGGACCATGAACACTGGTGGAGCATTGGTTACGCCGAATGGCATAACCAAGAACTCATAGTGTCCATACCGACATCTGAAGGTCGTCTTCTGCACGTCCTCATCCCGAACTATGAGCTGATGATAGAATGACCTAAGGTCTATCTTCGAGAACCATTGTGCTCCCTTGAGCTGATCAAAGAGGTAGTCAATCCTCGGTAGCAGATACTTGTTCCTCACTGTCACCTAGTTCAAGCGACGATAGTCGACACAAAGTAGCAAGCTTTCGTCCCCCTTCTTAGCGAACAATATCGGGGAAGCCCAGGGTGAAACACTGGGTCGGATGAATCCCTTTCCCTGCAAGTCCTCCAACTGTACCCGTAGCTCTCGAAGATCGGAGGGAGTCATACGATATTCTGGAGTGGATATTGGGGGTGTCCCAGGGTATAGATCAATATAAAATTATACCTCTCTGTGAGGAGGTAGTCCTGGAATGTCGTCCGGGAAAACGTCCGCATACTGATCCACAACTGCAGGAAAACTAGGACTCTGCACGTCAACTGCTCCTAGGATGAGGCTAGCGAACTGATGAGTGATGGGTTGTCCTCTCCTTTATGGGAGTCCATCCTGTGCTGCGAAGGCTCCCTTCTCGCTGGTGAAGGTGAACCTGCTCTTGTCGGTGCGTACACATCGCACCTTGCGCCTAATACAATCAATATGAGCATAGACTGTAGATAACCAATCCATGCCCAAGATGACGTCGTAAGGCCTCGACGCTGCTACAAGAAGATCCCAGTTGAATCTCTCTCCTCCTAGAGTAATCTCACACTACCGGAACCAGTGTGTAATCGTTGAGCCTGCTCCCGTAGGAGTCTCTAGCCATAAGGATCGAGCCAATGGCTCTGTCGGAATCTCCGGGCTCCGAACAAGGGCAACGGCTATGAAATAATGACTCACTCATGTGTCTATAAGAACTGCCGCAAGGGTGGAATAGACACAGATAGTACCTTGAATCATCTCGGGCGCACCGTGGTCGTAGGCCTCTACTGCCTGGAGTTGTACCTACCTCTGCCCGCCAGCTCCCTGTGGTCGGGGTGGAACTCCTGGTGGTGGTGGTGGTAGAGCCTCAAAGCATCTCCCACCACCTGCTGCTCAGCCAGATCCTCTACCTCGTCCGCCTGCTCCCTGCGGACCACCACGTTCGACCCTCTGCCTCTGCCTGGGTGGCCCCTCAACCGTCTTCTGCTCCTCGGCACAACGGGTCGGGCAGTCATGAGCCATGTGGCCATGCCCACCACATGCGTAGCACTGTCTGCCTCTTGAAAGACTAGCTCCCCACTGTGTGCCCCGCACTGCTGAGCCAGTGTCCTAAGGTCGTCTACCTGAGGGTCTGGTCTTCCTAGACCCATGAGTCATCTGTCGACTGCCTGCTGCAGAAGCCTCTGCTACGTGCCGCCCTGCGGTAGGTCTCGCTGCTGATGCATTCTCAGCAAGGAAGCTCTCGATCAGAAGGGCTCTCTCCAGTACTCCTGCCTATGTCGGAATGCTGAGGGAGATCAGTGATTCCCTGATCATCTGCCTCAATCCCTGCTCGAAGGTCTGGGTCCGGAAGAATGGGTCTCGTACCATGTCTGTCGAGTAGCGCGAGAGATCGGTAAATCTCGCCGAGTACTGGGTGACCATCAAGATTCCCTACCGCAGCTATAGAATCTCCTGGATGTGCACCGCACGGATGGTGGCTGGGATGAACTCCGAGCAGAAGAGGCTCTCAAAGTCTATCCAGAGGAGAGATTCATCATAGTGCACCTGGAGCATCATGATCCACCATCTGTCTGTTGCCGCATGCAGGAGGCTCACTGTGAGGATCACCATGAGGTCTGCTGGTGTCCTCACTAACCTGAAAACCCATAAAACTATCTCTAGCCAATCCTCGGCTGCCTAAGGGTTCGTGTCCCCACAGAACCTGGGCGGTCGCTGGCACTGAAACTCATGCAGTGCACTAAGGCGACGTGCATCGTTAGCGGCTGGGGCTGGTAGCATCGGTGGCTCGGTGGGTAGAGGTACTGCCGGTGCCTCTGCTGTCAAAGGGCCTGTACCGAGGCCTCGTCGCTCGGTGGGTTGTCGTCACGCACAATTCTTGGAACCCTAACTAGCTGTCGTTGTGGGGCCATACTGAAAAGAAACAGGTGCACCACGGTCAAACAGTATACCTGGTGAGCTGACACAAAGTAATCACAATGAAAACTTTAAACACACATGCAATCAATGTTTTCGTGCATTAAGTCGGAAATCAGAAGTCAGGGTCCTGGTGTATAGATATGTCAGTCGCCGCACCAACACTGGACTCCCTGGAATGATAACCACACTCAATACTCTTAACACTATTGCTTCACATAGAAAAAGATCAGAGTCCTGAGTTCTGTGGTAGAAATGAACTCCTCTGATACCAATTTGTCACGACCCATCCTCAGGACCCGTGTCATGACTACCCCAAGCCCGCCTTCCATAGGCCAGGTGCTGGCGACTAGCACCAAGGCGTAATTACCAGTAAAAAGGGAAGGCATTGCCTTTGTAAAGTAAACAAACACCACAGAGCAAGCAAACAGAAGTAAACACTAAGTAAAAACTGGGTACAATAGTAAGTGCGGAAAAGTAAGTGGGCCATAATAAAAACCCAAACTGAAAGTAAAGTACAACTGAAAGGAAGTACAGAAACTGAAAAGTAAAGCCGCTACGGTGAGTCGTCCTCTGGTACTCCCACCTGAAGGGTGGGTACAGATAGCCTCCACAGCTCCCCGGGTCCAGCCGTCCACTCCGTGTACGTCCTGCCCAGTGATCCACCTCCGGGTACCGACCTACTCCTCGTGCCTCAACCACAATCAGCGATGTTCGTCGTCTGCAACCAACATAACGTAGTGCGGGCATATACCGTGTAGAGCTGAGTATAAGCTACTCAGTAGGGACCCCGAGACCCCCAAAGGTCTCCCAGAATCCACAGAGGATAATCCACAAAGGAAAGATACAATCATAAAGTAACATACGACTCTACTTAGGTATATGCCCATACATATACCTAAGTCATCAATTCCAGTTCGATCCAACCTCCGAGCCCAAGTTCGATCACATCCACACAGGAAATCACAACCCGATCCACACAGGAAAGCATAACGTAATCCACATAGGAAAGTAAGTTAAGAGTCAGCTCACATAGGTATACTTCTTTATATGACGATAGAGATGATCAGATATTGCCACTAATTCATCTAATCCATCGGAACCACAAAGGATCGATAGGTACTAACCCCCGCAATGACCCACAAAGGATATGACCCACATAGGATCGATAGGTAACTGACCCCCGCAATGACCCACACAGGATTGGACTCACACAGGATCTATAGGCGCTAGCCCACACAGGACCGTTGAGCGCTGACCCACATAGGATCTGACCCACACAGGATCGATGGCACTGAACCACGTAGGATCGTTGAGTGTTGTAGTCGTCGTCGTCAAATCCACAGTGGATTTCTGCACAGTAATCATCGTCATCACAATCACAGCCAACTCTAGGGTTCCCGCACACAGCAAGATCGTTCGGGAGGGTCCGCTCCATGAGCCGAAGGGCTGATACATCAACTGACACATAGTCCGGAGTTGATGTATCCAAAATTTTGTATCGTCAACTGGAACTCAAAATCACAGACGGCGCGTCATTCGGACGCCCGGTCTGAGAGTTATTGGTTTTTTTGTCCCAAGGTCCCGGTTGGTTTTTAAGTCAAAACCAACCTGACCGTACTCCAACTGTGTCCAAACCTTGAGCGGAGTAATCCTAAAGGTCCATCTCACTCAGAGGATTCCAAAAAAGTTGACGGCACGTCAATCGGACATCTGGAGCTCAAGTTATAAGTGTTTCCGCTCCGAGGGCCCAGTTGGTTTCATGTACGAACCAACCCAGCCGAACCCAAAGTACTCTGAAACCTTGAGTATAATATATCGAAACAACCATCTCATTCCAAGGATCGCATCTCCACTGACGGTGCATCGATCGAAGGTCCGCAGCCCATGTTATGGGAAAAAGACCGTGAGAGGTCCGAAAGTGGGGGTTTCGGGCCCGGACCGACCCGGCCCGAGACCCCCTGGGTTGGCCCGAACTAGGTCGACCCGACCCGTCTCCAGGTGCGGCCCTCTTGGGCGTGGCCTGGCCTAGCTGGCGCGGCCCGGCCCGGCACGCTGGCGCGGCCAGTGGCCAGTTGGCTCGGCCGAAACGGCCGAGCGGTCGAGGGGTGCAGGGGGTGAGCTGCCCCCCGCGGTTTCAATTAACACGGCCCCCACGTGGGGGCCGCTGCTCTCCGTCCAGCCGGGGGTTATGACCCCCAGCTCCTCCCCTGTCTGGTCGGCCGGCTCCGGCCGGCCGGCTGCTGCCGCCACGGGACCGGCAAGGGCCGGTCCCTCTACTCCGACGCTGGCGGCCCGGAACCGGCCGCCGATCCCCCTGCTCCGTCGCAGCCCGGAACCGACCGCAGCCTTGGTCCATCCGGCGCGGCGCGACGACACCACGCCCCTCCTCCGCGGCGCCGCTCCGGCCACGGTTCTTTTGTGGTTCTCCGGCGCGGCGCGACGGCGTCGCGTCTTTGGTTCGTCTTGAACGGTGCGCCACTTCTTCCCCCTTTTCTTAAAATTCTCGCGCGGTGCTTCGGCACCTCGTTGCCTTGATCTTACCGCAACAATATCAAACAACCAAAAAGGGGAGGAGAGTCGGCCATGTTCATGCGGTCCGACCTCCTCCCGTTATTGTGATAACAGGAGGCCTCAAATATATGATAATTTAACGATGAAGTAATCAGGATCAAACGAAAATAATAATAATTCCCCTACCTCGAGCGTATCTTGAACGGAGGTTCATCGCGGAAATAACTATCACGGAAGGAGGCGTCACGAAAGGAGAATTGTCGCGGAAGAAGGCGTCGTTGGCGTCACGGTACACGGCTTCGCGTAGTCAATCTCCAAGGATTCGGCGTTCTTCGTTGGAGATCAGTGCGTTCTTCGCGTTCTTTGCGTTCTTCGTGTTCCTCGACGAAGAAGATGAAGATCTTCAAGCCTCCCTTAGCTTTTCTACCAATCCTCTCAAGCAACAAGTTTCAACCCAAATAAAATAAGAGTTGTATTATTTTATTAATGCAGAATCCAATGTTTGAATTTCAAAAAGAAACGAAACGAACAATTAATTGAGGAGTTTAAAACCACCCAATTAATTGGGGCGTTTAATATCTAGATTAAACGTAAGAGTTGACTTCATTTAAAAGGGGGGTGCGGGTGCGTTACTTAGAAGAAAAGAAATGGTGGGGTTCGTGTGGGCCCCACCTCACAAATATCCTACCATGTGGGTAGGATATTGTGGGTCTCACATCATGCACTTAACTTATGTTGAGTAAAATAAAATAAAAATCGGTTGTGCCACTTTTATTTTATTTCTTAACTTAACCCCAAAAATTAAAAACCACACCTGAGCAAATGCAACACCAGAAAAGATGTTTCTAAGCAAATATCGGCGCTGTGATTCCATCGGTGTCCTTAGAATTTGATTCCGAGCACCGGTTCAAAAGTTATAAAAACCCGCTCGTTCGTTCATTGAACGTACCCGAGCTAAAATTTGGAAAAAGATTCCAGGCACACCGGGCCTCGGAATTGGGTGCCGTCAAAAACTGCGTTCTTGTAAAATTCCCAAGAAAATTAAGAAAAAAATTTCCTTGAATTTTTCGGGTCTTTACATGCGACCCATTTCCTTTTTCATCCAATTTTACCTCATCATTAGACCCTATTTTTATTCAGATCCAATTCTGAGGGGGGTTATTTTTTTGACACTTTGTTCCATCACATGGATGAAAAAGTGACAAAGGGAAATACCTTAGAAGAAAGAGGAGAAAATATATGGAAAATATCAAGTTTTTTCAAGGCTCAAGATTTTGTTCGCCCAAGGTATCCTATTCCACCGGAGGCACTCAAGTACTTGCATTCCAACAACATGCATACTTCCCACTTGTGTGCCAAGTCTTCTTCATCCAAGGTAGTATATTTTCTAATAAATAGATCCATGGGGTCTTTATTTGCATACACAAATTTCCCTGAAGCCCGATTGCTTCTTTGGTTACCCTATTACTTCTCCCAAGTATTTGAAAACTTCCAAGGTTGTTTCTTAACACCTAAGGTGAAGGAATTAAATAAGCACAATAGGACTTAAGTCTATTCATTGTTAAAAATAAATAACACTTGCATGACTCGGTTTCCAAACCTCCCTAATTCAAGAACACTTCCACACCCTTAATTCGTTAAAGAGGATCTTGTGCACCTCACTTCTAGGAATACCTATAGAGACTCTCTAAGGATCTAACCAAGCTTCACCCATGTTTATTCATCCAGTTTTTTCATCAATTGAGGTGACATCAGGTCGCCCAAGCTTACTTGTGTGCCCCATACCAATGTGACACCCACTTGAGTGCCCCTCTTTGATGTTCACCCATCCCTTCGACCTACAAAATCCTTTCATAAAGCATCCTCTAAATCCATTCAAGGAAGGTATTCTTCTTCATTGGATCCCTTACCTAAAAGGGATCATTTTCAAACCTCCACCATGAACTCCTGATCTACCAAACCTTTGGGAAGGCCACATCAGTGTGTTTACCATTAATATTTGGATATCTATTATCAGGGGTTTCCCACACTCATCTTACCAGAGATTAAGGATTCTCGAAGTGCCTATAGATCTGGATATCCATGGTCACATAGACCCTTAGCCTGGGTATAGTGTTGTAGAGTTTCTGATTTTAGATTCTAGAGATAGGACTATCCTCGTCCCATCTCGTCTCTAAGATCTGAAGTCTAGGGTTCTTAGCAGGGAGGATAAGGATCACACTTGCTTTAATCTTAAATATGGGATTATATCCTCTCTTGATAAGAACCCAATTTTAGTCTATCTATCATGGAATAATCCCATGTCCTTTTAGGTCAGACCTAATGACCTTCATCTTCATTTCACATTAAAAGTTTCATTGCTCCATGCCCTCATCCACCGCCCCTCGACTTCTTTCATCATAGGCTCAGCCTCTTCCTTTAACGAAGGAGGATAAAGAGTGTGGTTTGTTAAATCTTTCAAATCCTCCTATTTCTCACACCGATAATGACTCACATAATAATAGAGGTTTTTAATTATCACAATATCCACCAAATGTAATAAACTATGAGAACTCTGATTCCCACCATAAATGGGATACATAAGAATACTTCCCAAGGCCTGAGCTCCACATCATCTCATCCATGAAATGAGAAATCATTACCCCCTCAATTGGAACCCACCTAGGTGTAAGCCCCAAATGGAATGAACTATGAGAAATCTGATTCCCATTAAAATTGGGATATCTGGGAAGCCTAATCAAGGTCTGAGATCTACATCATCTCATCCACAATATGAGAAATCATACCCCCTTAACCTGTGAATCCTTCTCATGAGTAAGACTCAATCCTAATTCTCTCAATATAATCATCCTCTTAGGTTTAACCCCAAATTTAATGAATTATGAGAAATCTGATTCCCACCATAAGTGGGATATGTAGGAAGCCTTTACCTAGGGCCTGACCTCACAGGGCATCCTCCTCAGCAATCCAACCTTAATTCCCTTAATCCAGGAATTATCTTTAGTAGTAAGCCCAGAATTAAGTCCCCCTTAAATATCCATGATTTAAGACATCTCTCATGTATCTTATTACAAGGTAATTCACTTTCGGAGAAATCCACAACCTATTTCTCTCAAAGGGCTATACTCCCCTGTGAGACATACTGAACTACATGGCTTTTTATTCCCATCCAAACAGGGTATGTTGGAAACCTTCATGAGGTTCAAACCCAACACTCCAAATCAACCCTGTTTTCTCTCAGCCAAATTCCCAGTAGGGTCTAATTCATCTTGAAATTTCATATTCCATCCAAGTTCCTTGGGTTACTTCAGTATAAGTCCCACACCAAGTTTTGGCTGGGAACCATCCTCCTAGATGTACTTACCACATGACATTAAACTGTACGATTGGGTCCTTATCACATGACCTTAAAAGGTATGATGTGTGCCATTAAGTGGCACTGAACTACGTGGGTTTTGATTCCTTTCACAGGGATACATAGGTATCCCATTTATGGGTTTGATCCTAATATAAAAAAAACTTTTGTTTCCCTAGATGATGATGAACTACATAGTAACCTCTATCTACCTAGATGATAATAAACTCCAAAGTAAAGTCCTATATCCCTAGATGATTATACATTCCAGAGAAACATTCATCTACCTAGATTACCATAATTCTAGAGTTCCCCATTGAGTGTATTAAAAACCAGCATTGTCATAATAATGACCAAAGAATCTCCAAGTAATGTATGAAAGGACACCATTGATGGATAACCTCAAATACATACAAATATCTCTATTGATGAAGAACCTCAAATACATATAGATGATTATAAATTCCACACATACTAATAATTGATTTCAAATTTTAAGGGAAACCTATGCTACACTTGGTGAATTAATAAGGATTCATAAACATATCTTAAATCTATAAGAGAGTCCCAAAGTAGAAAATAATTCCCCCCAAAAGGGTGCAATGAGCCTAACCTCCCATCCTCTCAAACAATGATGGTTCTTAAGTATCGTAGGTCAACAAACCTAATAAACACATGCCTTTTTAAAGTAGGTCCCGTTGGATACAGAACCATTGGGTGTTTCCGATTCCATAAACAAATCCATTGGAAACCATTCTAAAATAGTGATTCCTAACCAAAACACATGTTCCTAAGGAAACATTGGGATACTATTCCATGAAAGTGACCTATATAATAATTTGAGAAAGGAAAAATAAAAAAAGTAACCTTCCTTACCTTTAACATTTATAAGGCCTTGAGATATGGACAAGAAAACCACATTAGTTTAGTTATTTACATTATTTTGAAATTTAAATGAGTTTTTTCATAATATTAATTTATTTTTTTATTTTTATAGACGAATTATTTAGATTAACTTCTTCAAGAATGTCAAATGCGGTAATTATTTACTTAATAATTAAATAAAATAAATGATACTAAAAATATTAAAAGTAAATTAAATTTATTAAATTATTGTCTTTAATTTGTATATAAATATATCATGTTACACATTTTTGAAATTAATATATTCAAATTCCATCTTTTTCTTGATATTTTTCAATTTAAATTAAGTAAATAATGTCAAAATTTACATTATTTTTATTTTATAATAAATTATACTTTATTTAAAATTTACTAAAAATCTTATATTCTTCCAAATTATTTTTAAATGTTAATAAATATAAAATATGGTCTATTAATGGACCAATTTATCTTTTATAATGATCATATTTACCTTTGAATATAAAAAAACCTTATTATCATGGTTCGGGTTAAAGTGGTTTTTTTACGCATCACATGCGCTTGTTTTAAAATTAATTTCCAACACATGTTGGATTTATTTTTGTTAATTTAATATCATATTTAGAATTAATTACATTTATATTATCTAATAAATCTCACTTTAATTTGTTATTAATGGTTAAATTACTTATTTTAGATAACTAATTACCTTAATAAAAACCAAAATGATAAAATTGGGGAAGCTTAAAAGTTAAGGAACAAAATTATAAAAATGCACTTATTTTTGTTTTTTTGTTTGAGGTTTTTATCAACCATAATTACCCTTTAATCCATTAATTGTCCATTTTTTAAGCATGTGAGGTAAGGGAGACCTCCCAATAGTGTTTTCCTTTTCGTATTTATAAGATTGTGACATTGTCTCATCTATAAAAAGGAATTCACTCTTCCCCTTCCCCAGACCCCTCAAGACCTATGGATCATCCTACACATGCCAAAATAATATCCCAGCATCCCTCCACTCACCCTATATTCCACACTTTTGGAATAAATACAACTAAGAAATATCTTTGGTGAAATCCAAAAGGAGTTACCCGAAATATAGGTAAAATTCTAAAATGTGCACTTTTGTTTTATTTATTTCTCAAACCATTAAATTCATATTATTACATGATTATATAATAACATAAGTATCCTAAAAATAATGAGATGTTTTTATGTTAAGGGTTTACCTAAACATACATAAATTTCTATAAAATGGGTTGCCAAATTACTTTTCATGTACGTCGAACTACCACCTCGTAAAACTATGTCATTCATTTTTAATTTACCACTTCTCAAGATTGAGAATTATGATGAAAAAATTATATAATATATATATGATATTTATGATATGTTAACACATCACATGGAATGTATTGAGGATAGGTTTAGTGAAAAATATGTTACATACATGATATATATATTATATTAATGAAATCATTACCTTTCTATAAATATAATATATCATTTTCTTTATTACCCTTTTCACATACTAAACAAATGATAATGTCATTCGTGGATGTGTGGACTGTTACCTCCTCGATGTGGTGTTATTCCTTTTGCATCACAATAATTCTATATATAAGTATGTATTATTAAGTAACATGGTATTTATGATATAATGATCATTCTAGAAAGAAAAATGGTACTTATCTGCTTCTCATAATGATCATTGAGAAACTGTAATATTACTCATACGTACGTACGACCTACCGTCTCCATGACTATAACGTTGAATAATTTTTCAAAACCATATTTCATGATTGGTTTTAAATGTATGATTTATGTATAAATATGATAATTATTTCATGGTTATTATTTTGGATATGTATATATAATAACCTCTTTGACCAGATTCAACCAACCTTAGTTGTTTTGACACATAAACTGAATATGGTCAAAACACCCAACTTAGATTTAATTGTTTAAGTAGTTTTACACAACATTGTAATAAGTGAAATAAAAGTAATGATAAATTTTGGAAAAGTTTCTGATGAAATTAAATAATTAACATAAGTTTATTATTCCATGTGATAAAGATACATGTGACAATTTGGACTCAAGATAAGGTATTTCCTCTCAATCTCCTTTCTTTGAGACATTGCTTGAGGATATGAAAATTTATTATTTTATAAGGTTTATATACAGACCCTTTGACATTATATATCCATATTTTATCTATTTTAAATTTAATTAATGTTTTGTTAAATTTTATTATTTCATGGGGATTATATTTTAAATGTTGAAAGTGGCATAAGACACTTTCAATGTTTAAAGATTTAATTACAAAATATTTTATCGATGTCAATATTATTGATATTATTTTACATATTTATTTATATGGATATAAAAGGTTTATAAAGTAAATTTTATGACAATTTTTAATTTCATTCAAAGGTTTTCAAAAGGAATGTTTTTACCTATTTTATACGGAACATTTTTAAAAACAATAAAAGGAATGTTCCATTCTTAACATACATGGTAAAAATAAATTTTCCACCACCCTAGCCATTATTTTATTTTTTGATTACTTTTACTGATTTCATGTTTACTTAAATGAATAACCATTCTTATCTTTTAGGTATGTTGGTATTGAAAATGGTTTTTAAAGAAAATGGTGTTTTTGTATTGAAAATGGATTCTTAAAAGAAAAAGTTATTTTTATCCGAAAATGTATTTCATATGGGTTTTAAAAGAATTTTTTAAAGGTTTTTGTGATGTGATTATTTTACTATTAATATGGTACTTGAGAATTATATGAAACGAGTGAGCCTGATATAGCTTATATGAAGGTTTGATCCCCATTATATCTCACGGGTGAGCTCGATATAGCTTTTACGAAGGGTTGAGCCCAATTATAGCTCATGGGAAATGGGTGATCCCAATACAGCTTATACAAATGGTTGATCCCCATTATATCTCATTGGTGCACTCGATATATCTTATATGAAGGGTTGATCCCCATTATAGCTTATGAGAAATGGTTGATCCCGATATATCTTATATGAAGGGTTGAACCCCATCATCACTCATGGGTGAGCCTAATATATCTTATACGATAGGTGGCACCCATTATAGATCTCCAAGGCATTGGGTAATGATAATGTTGGAATTAGGCCTTGTGGTTATTCAAATTAAAATGGTGGTGAATGTTTTTAGGTATATTATGGTCTAAGTCACCTAATGTAGTTTTAATTGAATTCTCTGGGTTTTAATGATTTTCTTTGATCAAAATTTGTGTTTTATTTTCATGTGAAAATGTTTCATACTCCAAAATAAAATTGGAGATAAAGGAAAAAATTATATAAGTTTTCATGTTTTTAATAAACTAATGGTTTCCTTTTTTTATATCCCTTGATAAAATTGTTTACTCATCCCAAGTTTTTGAAATGTCTTCATAGGTTTTAGGGATGGGTAAGGTAAAGGAATAAATCAAGTTGAAAGTGATGGATATTTTGCATGAAAAGAATTTAGTATTTATTTTAAAAGTTTCATATTATGGGAAAAATTGATACTGATTGAAATTTTACACTTTTTATTTTATAGTTTTTTCTTATGTATGAGTTATGGAATAACTATCTAAAACAATAAACCTAAAAATATCCTTAATGTGATAGAAATTAAAATTCTTGACTTAACTCAAGATTATTTAATTTTTAAGGTTGGTTTCATATATCCACCTCAAGTTCCTATTACTAAGAGGACTAATATGGGCTCATTGTTGGCTCTAGAGAATAATATATGAAATGGGGTTGAGAAGTTATCCCAATGTATGCGCTGAAGTAAGTATTTATTCTATCATATGATCTCATGACTTCGTAAACATTTTTTTTTACCATGCTTGACTTTTACAGATTCTGCATCACTTTCCTCCCTTAAGGGGTCTAGAATTGGTCCTTTAAGGATTTAGGGGGACACCCTGGAGGATGCACAAACTCATTATAATGAATCCATCCCCCTAAAAGATGAAGTTTCAAGATGCTTCATCATGTATTACCTCATTATTTCAGAGAGGGTAGAGTTCATGGTGATTTAATATGTATATCATGAGGCTTCCTAAGATCCATTGATCCTAGTTTCTAAACAAACTAAGGGGGACATTATTTCTTAAGAGGTTCTTACCTATAATGCTAAGATTGGGAGTACTTTGGAGGAATTAATCCCAATATTTTATCCAACAATAGGTGAGTGTGGTCAACTAATTTGCCTCCTTCACAACCTTATCTTTCTGTTAACCCCTAATGTTGATGAGGGGTGTCACTTATTATATTTAATAATTGTATTTAGTTTCCAAGAATAAATTGGTGGATTCTATGCCAGTTCCTTCCACACTAGTAGGAGAAACTGAGGCTATATTGGAGGGGCTAAAAAAGGTGACTTGTTGAGTGAACTAGTCCTAGAATACATAACTCCCTCTAAGAGAATCTCTAAGTTAGACTTGGAGATACATGATTCTCTTCGCATGAAAGACCATATCCTTTGGTGAGACATCTATAATATAGTTTCATAGATGCATATTGAAGATCTTCAATCATGACTTCACTAAATTTCAACCCTATTTTCCTTTATGGTTGATAGTAGACTTGATTACCACATGATCCACCATGCTGTAAATTCAATATTCAGGAAAAAGGAAGAGGAGTGAAGGTTGTAGTGGGATGAGGCACAATTAGTTGGCTAGTTTGAAAATTTTTGGGATCATGTGTCCCAAGAGGAGAAGAATCATGCCAAGGAGGTGGAGGATAATTAATGCTTCCTGGATGAGAAATATCTCAAAAAAAAATTGCCTTCAAGAATAAATAAATACCATATGAGAAGATATTGTCCAAATACACCATTCCTTGAAGAGGGCCTCAGCACAAGGTGAGGAGTCTATGGATGAATAGAAATAGAAACTTTATCAATCTAAAGATACCATCACCACTCAACAAGCTAGGATTCGACAAACTATGTGAAATAATCAAGCCACAGTTAAGCATCTGAAGGATTATTTTGAGGAGAACGTATAAAATTTAGTAAAGAGACTCCAACATGTCGAAGTTCCTAAACATTTGAGAACATAAATGAAACTGATTTTTTCTTATAATCACCTATTTCTTCATTATTTTCCTCATTTTAATTATAATATAACGCTAAAAATGACTCATTTGATTAAACATAGTCATGTTAAATTTAAAAGATAAGGGTAATGTAGCACTCTAATTTTTTCCTATGCCATGGGTCCTAGCGAGCATAGTTCGACTATTGTTAGGGTCATATAGAAAACCCTATGAACTTTGTGTATGTTGTGTCATAACCCTAATTTTTTGTAAAGTACAATGAATAAGACTTAGTCTGAAAGACTTGGATTTTGATTAGGACACCCTTTTTATATTATCAACTTAATAAATTTTTTTCCTTTTATCTTTTTATTATTTTATTCTTTCCTAAACCATGTAGATCATAGGCCTAGCGATCTGAGACTTGACTTTTAACCAGGGTTCTATTTTAAGGTTTTCAACCTGGCGATTATTGTGTCTCTTTTTGTGGGATGTTTAAATTCGTGAATTCTAGACTAATGTGACTGGTGTTTTAGGTCAAATGGATTTGAACATTAGTTTTGTAATGATAACCCAAAAAAATTACATTATCCAATAATTTCCTGACATTCTACAGAGGCCTGAAGGGGAATTTTGAGTAAATATTTTGTGATTCCGGGATCTAAAACATGATATAAGACAATTATGTGAGGAATGTCCATAGAAAAAATTCAAAAAGTAGTTTACATCATGATATTTTCTTGGATTATGGGAATAGAAAAGGTATCTCCTGAGTAAGAATATGTTTCTATTTAACAAACCCTTTTGTGGGAAAAAATATGAAAAGACAAATATAAGGTGTATTACTACATAGTCAAATAGTGGAATCCTCTAGCTGAAAGGCCTTGAAATTTGGTTAGAGACTAATGAAAAGACAACTGGGGCATATTACTGCATTTTCAAACAAATTTATCCTCAATAAATCAGACATTTTTTTACCAATAGTCAAGAAATTTGTGAATATATGTATTTCTCAAGACTATTAAGGGTGGTTTTCCAATGGAAGGTGTCTGAGAATGAAGAGATTATCTGTATTCGTATTGAATATGAATGGGAAACTTCTCCTTTGTGAATTTGGATTGTATGATGGAGGTTACATTTTTTAAAGGTCTGAATTCATGGGGGGAGGGCCCTTTATAACAAGGGTTAAAGCATCATTCAATTTAATGTCGTGCGACCAAGAAATGGATCTTGTAGTTTTAACATCTTACGATGAAGATTTTATTTTATAGTTTAACATCTTGTGAATAGGATATTATCCTACGTAGTTTAATTACATAAAACAAAGAAATTGGGTGCTATAATTTATGTTCCTTTAGCTCTGATCAAACTATTAATGATTCTCCCATTCATGGTAATCTTCTCAGGAATGTGCCATCATTTTTAGGTATGAAGGGTAAAGGTTGTAAGACATAATTTGAGGGCCTCCAGATCCAAAAATTGATATGGGGGATTGGTCTTATGAATATAGTGGAGGCCTCTCCTAAGGAGGCATGTACCGCTAGTTGATAAACCCATTTTTGTGAATGACTTTTTGCAAATCCAACTGGGGTGTGTTACTGCCTAGTCAAATAGTGGAATCCTTTGGATAATAGGCCCTTTAGGTGGGAGAATTATGAAAATACAATTGGGTGGTGTTACTTTATAGTCATAAAAAGGAGTTATTGGGAATTTTTACATTCTATTAACAATGGTGGAGGGATTTTATGGATATTTTTATTTCTCTGGACATAGAGTTTGGTTTTTGGAAGGAAAGTAATTGAATATGAAAGGATAATTTCATGTAAAAATTACCCAAGAATGGGGGAAATTTTTTCCTATGTAGTTCAACCCAAATGAATGAAACATGGTGTGGGGGTTATTATTGAGCTTGGGCCTGAATCATAAGGTCTGGGCATTGTTATGTATCTCATTTGAATGAGAATAAATCCATACATAGTTCAGGAAAAACATGTAGTTTAAATTCTTGTTGTCAAGACTTATCAAGCATTTTAATGTCATGAGACGGGGATGATATTATGTTTGTATATTTATCTCATATGACTATGACTATATTATTATGTAAATAATGACTAATATGAGCCATATCGGAAAATATTTTTCTAGCATACTTTGGGAATGAGGGAGGAAATTGCAAAAAATATCTTGGGGGTTCTTGGATCGGGAGAAAATACATGGGACAAGCATGTGAGGGATGACCGCGGACCATGGTTGAATAGTGAGATCTGATATGATTTTTTTGGGGATTATGGGGATAGAAGAGGCTTCTATTGAGGATGAATGTACCACTAGTTGAAAACCCTGTTTTGTGGGTGACTTTATGCAAATACAACTGGGGTGTGTTACTACACAGTCAAACAATGGCCTCCTCTAGATAAAATTATCATATGGTGCATGACTCATGTAAAGACAACTGGGGTGTGTTACTATAAAGTTAGGAAAAGGAGTCATTAGGTATCAGACATTCTATCACTGGTAGATGGTGAAAGATTGTGATGATCCAACATTGTCCAAGATTAGGTGTTTGATGTGTGGAAGGAATATTTTTGAGCATGAAAGAAGAATTTGGACCAACATTGGCCATGATATGAAGAGTCCCATGCAAATATCTGACTCTTATATAAGAGGGAACATCTCTATTTCTTTAGTGTAAACCCCATGGATGAGAGTAGGACATGAGTTCTAGGTGTCACTGTGTATATAATGGAAAGGATAATAAAGTCACATGTAGTTCTTAAGGAACCATATAGTTTAAATTCATGTGGAGAGGATGTAGACCATGCAGTTTAATGTCATATGGTTTGGAAATTTGTGACTTGTTGTGAAACAAATGTTACATATGGGTCAGGGTATAGGACCCAGGCGTCATTATGTATCTCTTTGGAGTGGGAATCAAGCCACACATAATTATAGAAAATATTCTCCATACTAACTAAATTCATGGGTGGAGGAAGGTTTTTTTTAATATGGGATCATGCATGGGGTGAGAACCCATATTGGATCCTCTTCTATAGATCTATCTCATACATCAGAGAGTGAATAATTTCCACTGTTGTGGTTAGATTATGATGTACGATTCGAGTGTAACTACATATCTTGTGGAAATTGAAATCAATACATACATAGTTATTAAGGAACTATGTAGTTTAAATTCATGCAGTGAGGACATATGGTGTTCCTTTTAAGGTCTTGTGACCAGGACCATGATAACCTCAATGTGAATTGATATGCCTCACTTATGTAGGGAATTTATTTTCCCAAAACTCTTAAACTCACGTGAGATTTGCTCAGTGTTAGAAATAAGGATTGGAAAATGTTTTTTTTTTCACCACACAAAGGAGATACAAGTGAAGGATAGGTGAATTTATATTTTTGGGTGATGAACCCATATTTAGGCTCCTATAATTTCTATGTATCTCATTTAGAATGAGAATCAATCTGTAAATTGTTCTCGAAAGGCTCCCTCTGCAGGTCTAACCCATATACAAGGAGGGGGAAGTTTTCTTCTTGTTGTTGTGGATAGACCATAATGTAGGACCTGTAAATCACTACATATCCTATGATGGTATTAATAAAGACACATGTAGTTATTAAATAAAAGTGTTGTGGGGTACCATCACTGCATATTGTGATTTTATTAAACACCAATTGAAATATTATTCAATTTTACATCATGCAAAAAAGATGTAAACCATATAGTTTTACATCATATGTAAAGTACGGTGTCATATAGTTTAATGTATTGTGACTAGGAAATTTCTATACATAGTTAAAATTATTATATCTTGGACTATAATATGTTGTAGTTTTAATTCATATGACTAGGAACGAATGGTGTTTCTTTTAAGGTCTTGGATACAGGACCATGATGTTATGTTGTTTAATTTCATACAACAAGGACATTGGTGTCATGTAGTTTATCATCTTATGTCTTGGATAAAATTTCACACTTTTTAAGGTCATACGACAAAGGTCAGCTATGTATTTTAACATCATGTAGCTGATTAGTGTTTCTATTTTGTCCCACGAAGTAATTTTTTATAAACCTTGCATTGGTAAGGGATATAATGAGATATTCATCCATTGAGATCAAGTAATAAGATATGTTATAGTGGAAATTATGTATGAAATAATGTCCCTAACTCATTGGATCAAGATTTGGAGGCATCTTCCCTGGTATCATTGGAGTCCTAGGGGCCAATACTGGTTCTCATTAGAGGAATGAACGGAGGTAGACCTTCATGTTAAAATATCATGCTATTCGATTTTTATGGACCTCCAAGTGATTCAAGGTATGCATTATTTTCTCATTGAGTCTCTCTAGTTCATAGAGTCAATTCAGTTCATCTGGTCGTTTCTTATATCGATAATATATGGATAGTTGATCACATGTAGCAATGCGAAGTAATAGAAATTAGACTCTATTGCGTAGGACTGCTTCTATTTTCTTACAAGTGAATATGGGATTTCCCATGTGTTAGTACAAGTTTTTTTCTAGTAGGCTCACAAGGAATGAAAGATCTTGTTAGTCTAAGACCTTTTATATTTATACACCATCCTATGGGGTATTTTTTATAGGTCCTTTTTGAAGGCCTCTATCTATCCATTAGCATATGCATGATAGTGGTATGAGTGTTTGTATTTGATATTATACTCCTGATACAACTTCTCCAACTAAAAAATAGAAATTGGTGTCTTTTTTGTCAATATTGTTTGAGGGAAACCAAATATGGTAATGATGTTATATTTCAAAAGGATGAAAATTATTTTGGACTCAACTTATTTGATGGGTATTGCCTCATCCCATTTGGAGAAGAAGTCGGTAGCATTTAAAATGTATTTTAATTTCTTAGTCATAGCAAGATGATATGTCCCTAAAAAATCCTTCCCCTATATAGTAAATGGCTTGAATTATTTGGTTTTATTTAGAAACTATGAGGGTTGATGGATGAAGTTGTCATGAAATTGTCAGGAATGAAATATCTTGGTGAATTTTGTGCAATCTTGCAACCCTGAAGTCCAGAAGTATCCAAGCCTTCAGATTGGATGAGAAATCTTGAACTTTAACTGGTGGTTTTCACAATCTTTGGTATGCAATTATTTCATGACAGCATCAGTATCCTCTCCAACTATTCACTTGAGAAGGACCCCATCAAGGCCCCTATTATTTATTACATTTTGATTATTTGTCCATCATATAAAAAAAATATTTCTCACCTTTGGATTTGATCTTTCTTAGCTCTGTTGGATCGAAGTGATCAATTTTTAAGGTATTCCATGATGGTTATCATCCACCCAGTGGTAGGACCATATGGTTTGGGTAAATGACTGATTTCACCTATACCGTCTGTGTTGACATGAGTGAATGGTGACACTATTCGGTGGTGTGTGATGTTGATGATCATTTCATCCCAGTTTGGATATGAAAAATCTGTAGCTACATTCACTAATAAATTTTCCTAGGAATTATAGGATCTTGGGATGTGAATAAATTTTGGTTCTGAGGGTAATTATACCATTAGCACTCGTACATAATCAATAAGGGGTATTAACTCTTTATTTTTAATAACATAATCCTCATTGATCTATTTGACTATCAATTATGAATCTCCTTTCACCTCTAGGTGGACCAATAGTATTTTAATTGCTAGATCCAGGCTTGTAATGAGGGGCTGGTATTCTTCCTCATTGTTTGTAAAATCTTCTGACAATGTCAAGGAGTAAGGAAAAACTTCCATTGCTAGAGATATTAGAATGACTCACAACCTGACTTTATTGAGCTTGGGGTATTCCATTCTTTTCCCTATTGAGATCTGATAGGTTTCGTAAAAATACATTTCCCATATCTGGGGGCCATATTTAATAGAATATATCTCTTCATCTAGAAATTTAGTATCTAATGATGATTTTTTTGAAGATGGGTGTTTTTTGAGAAAATATTCCAAGTCTTAGCCTTTCACTATTTTCTGAGGTACAAATTGTATGTCAAAATACTAAAGGATAACTTCCCACCATTCCAAAATCCCCATAAACATGGGATGGATGAGGATATATTTGATCAAGTTTTGTGATAGAAAAAATGGACCTTGTGGTGGTGAAAATAGTGCCTCATTTTTTAAACTATAAAGATTAACACCAAGAAGATTTTATCAATATCTGAATAATGAGTCTCAGTTTTTAGCATGGTTTGACTGATATAATAAAGGATTTTTTCATTCTGAAATCATTATTTTTTACAAGGAAAGAACCTAGTGATCAATCTTGGGATTTCACTTAAAAAAATAAGAAAATTACCTTTAACGGGTGTCATTATCATTGGTGGACTCAAGAGATATTTCTTGAGGCTTTAAAATGATTCTTGAAAGTCATTAGACCAGTGATACATGACCCCCTTTTTCGTAAAACTGGTGAAGGGAAAACATTTTCCTGTGAGGTTGGATATAAAGAGTCAGATGTAGGAAGGGTGTACCTATAAACCCCTCAACTATTGTAGGTTTTGGTTTGGTGATACACTGAGGATAGACTTCATTTTCTCATAGTCAACTTCAATGTTGTGATGGCATATGAAGAGGCTAATAAATTTCCCTGAGGTAGCACCAAAATCATATTTCAATGGGTTTATCTTCAAACTATGTTGTGGTGGTTTGTTAAATACAGTCTCAAGATCAGTCAGGTTTTCAGAACATTGTCATTACTTAACCACCAAATCATCAACATAGAATTAGAAAAACTTCTCTAGTAAGGGTTTAAATATGTAATTCCAATCACGTTGGTATGTGGCATCATCATTCTTTAAGAGAAAGTGCATTACCCGATAGGAAAATAATCCTTGGGGGATCAGAAGGTGGATTATTCTTATTATTATAGGGCCATAAGAATTTGGTTGTACCCTAAATATTAATCCAGGAAGGATATGTCTTTATGCCTAGATATTTAATTAATCATTAGGTCTCTGACTGTAATTGGGAAGTCATATTTTGGATAGTTTCGATTGAGATCTCTGAATTTGATACAAACCCTAATTTTTTTCATTCTTTTTCATTATTAGGATGATATTGGAAATCCATTTAAGATATTGAAATTCTCGGATGAATTCTTCCTTGATAATATTGTAATATTCAGCCTCAATTTTAGAAGTGTGAGTCAGGTGTGTCCTTCTAGGTTCTTTTTTTACTCCTAATGGTTTTCAGAAAATCCCATGTGATGAGTGGACACCATGGGATGAAGTCTTGGAATCTATGTGTAATTCTAGGTGAATATGTCCTGATGTTGCTTTGGAAAGGATTTTTATACCTCTTTATATTTAGAATTCATGGATGAAGTGATATTAGTGGTTCATGGATCTTTTCTTGTTCCTAGATTTATTTATTTGAGTTCATCAATGACAGTAGAGATACCTTCCTCATATATTGGAGGGAAAACCCTAAGGTCTTCATATTCTTCCTCATTATCCTCCTCTTCCACCCCTATCTTATTTTTTTTGTAATTACATGATGAAATAAATCTTTTTGTATTAGGGGAGGAGTCAATACTTTTACATTTGGAAGAAAAAACTACTTTTGACTCAGTAGATGTGGTAATTATTTGATAAAGATCATGTAATGGAATGAGAGAATTCTCGTACATGATTTCATCACTCTCTAGAGATCCAATGACTTCTCCAACATTTTTGGGTTTAGTTTCCATAACTGATATCATGGAGGCCACAAAATATGAGCCTGATTTAGGACCCGCTCCCTCGATCTGATTGATGGGTAGCACATAATCTATAATAATCTACTTGAAAGAATTAGTTGAGGTCATCTACAGGTCATTTGAGGAATTTATTTGAGTAATATTTTCAATCAAAGGATATTTCCATTCCCTCTTATACGATCCTTCATTAATTTATTTTGATTCATATGATTTAAATGGGGCTTTATAACCATGAAATATCCCAATTTGACCATTAATGCAATATTTAAGGCATTGGATGTATGATGAGGGCATATCCACATGTTGATGTAACTAAGGCCTTCCAAGAAGAATGTTTAAGTTTGTAACTTTTCAAACAACCAGGAATTCTAATTTAGATATGAGATCGTTGAATTGATTCTTGAGATTAATTTCACCAATATGCTTTTTCTCGCACTCATATTAACCATGTAGAATTAAAGATGATGGGGACAAGTGGGACTGGTCGTAACCTAGGTGATGAAGTGTTTAGACCAGAATGAGGTTGACTCATGACCTGTTTTAGTGAAGGATCATTGAATATCAATGTCATTTATCCTTCCATATACATAAAAAGTTCTGATGTGTCCGTGTATAATATCATCTTTGTCCTACTCCATGAAAGAGATGATTATGTGGAATTATGCTGGATCATTCTTTGCATGATATACCTCGATAGAAGAAACTTAAACCTCAAATTATTGAGGGCTTGAAAAAGACTATGCGAGTGCTTCTCAGAGGTCTTTTTATTGGTTCAAAGTATCCATGATTGATAACTTGGATGGAACCAGGGATGATTATTTTAATATTTCATACTTCTAACCTAAAGGTATGTGCTTCCCAGTATGGGGATTATCTTTTCTAGGTACTTTATAAACTTAAATACTTTATGTAGGTGGATATACCCTTATAATAAGAGTTCAAGTAACTTCTATCATTGGGGTATTAAGTTGACAAGGTCTACCTGCACACTGAGGATTATTTGGCAATGGATTCTCCACTAGTCTATTTTCTTGAACGATTGATTCAGTTCAAAACATGGAATGTGTGGGGGAACTTTATTGATCATTTTGACCCTACTATAAGTCTCTCCCATGAGTTTAGGCCATGTATATGTCCCTATTAGGGATGTGGTCGGAGTATTCACTTTTGTAACGACCACGTCTTCCCTTGTATCCTCAGCTCTAGAGGCCTCTTACACTAATTACCCAATTAGAGGTAGTTAATTAGGGTTAATAGTCACAATAATCATCAAATGAGGGATACATTAAGTGAATAACATTAATTAAACTGAATATTAACTCCTCGTCTGATGAAAATTGCATCTGGTGGGTTGACTCTTGTTTTACTATTTAGTGGGGCGGTGCCCATTCTTCTGGGATTGTGGTCATGAAATCTAAGAGATTAAAATACAAATTTTACCTTTGTATAGTTTCATATTTCTAGGTTTAATCATTCTCTTCTATCCATGTTGTTTCTTGTAAGACTAGATTTTGGGAGACTGTGGCATTGATGGAGTCAGTTGTGCCATCGCAGAAGCGAATGGGGGCATAGTCGGTTATTTCAACTATGCTCAAAGGATAGCATGAGTATGGTTGATAATATATCTAACCATACACTCACTAAACATATTCATACCCTTGTTTTTAACTTATTTACATTCATTCTCCTCTACTGGATTGGTGGTATAGGCACATGCTACCTGTGTGGGTGGTTTTCCCAACTTCACTTTCCTTAATTCTACCATTTTATGTGGGATGTCTTTGAAAAAAAAACATTTTTAGATGGCATGACCCAATGCCTAATGGAAGGGAAATGGTTTGGAAGATCTTCAACACAGTCCAGATTTGTATTCTTGGGCTTCGAAAACTTGATCAAGTTTTTCTCCAATTTTGATATGAAGTAACCAGGGACTTGGTCATTTTGGAAAGAATAGACTTTGTTCTTCATCTCCTCGAACTATTTTCGCCTCTACTTATTTTTCTCATCTTAATGAGGTGGGAATCATTGTAACACTCCAAGAAATTAAAATAATTTCATTTTAGACTAAATTTATGTTTTTTATCATGATTTATAGACAAAGTTAATCTTACACTACACACAACACTGGGTTAGCTTGTGTTACACGCAAGATTATGTTTTATCACCTTTTAATGGAGAACCTATTATAAATACAATTTCTGAAACATTTATATATGTTATTTGAAAAAATAAATTTCTTCTTTGAATTATAAATATCAAAATTATCTTAGGGTTTTTTTTGGTATTTTTATGAGATGTTTCATTTTTTAAAGAATAGTGAAAAATACTGCATTGAAGTTAAAAACTGCATTTTTCGTTTAAATAATTATTATACTTTAAATTTATTTTTAAAGTAAAAATAGATCAATAATACATATATTAATAAAATTTAGTTCATTGGAATCATTTTTATATTGAAATTAGATATAAAAACTTATTGAACTTTTGAATGTCTCTTTTACTCGCCTTCTTGTCACATCTGTGGGATTAGTGTAGAACTTAATTTATCCACTTCGGTTAATCAAATTTGGAAAAATGAAAATAAATTTTTGCAATCAGAATTAATTTTTTTTCTAATAATATCAACTTAATTTTTGGTTAATATTAACTTTAGTGTTTTTTTAACCACAGTTAAAGGTAAATCCTGTAATTAAGGGTAAACAAATTATTTTAAGCATTATAAAGATAGCCTAAAACTTGTCTTAATTTCATTGGATGATTGGTCTTAGACCAAAATATACCTTAGGATGAAATTATAACTTCTTTAAGCCACTTTTATAAGAATATGACATTTATAATATTTTATTTAAAGATAAGTTAAAAATTTCATACTCACATTTTTAATAACTATACCATCTTTATTATATAGTTATAAAAAAGATAAATTTGACTATAAATATTATTTTTAAATCTAAAATTTTTATCTACAACATGATAATTTATTTATAGTTTTTAATGAAAAAATAATTCACTTAAATGGTGACACAATGATGATGTAGTAATTGTTTAAATCTTGGAAGAATTAAATAAATGAACTTAAAAATATTTATATAAATATAATTTGAGTGATTCAATTTCATCCACAATTTTTATTTAAGAACAAGACATATTAGTAATGTTTTATAAGTATTTTATCTAATTTATCTTGTTGTTTTGATTTTTTTATAAGACAAAATAATGAATAGTGTCAAAATTGACCTTTAAGAAATTTTAAAATAAATAATATTTTATTAACTGATATAAAATATCTAAAAAATTAAAATTAGGCCAAATAATTGAAATAAGACTTAAAATATCATCAATAACTCATTTAGTATCCGTTTGGAATTTTACAAAAATTATATTAACACATAATTTATAAATTATATGATATCACGGTAATAGTTAAATGGTTAAATAAGGGTTAAAACAAAAAAGGTAAGGATTAAAAAAACTTGTTAAAAAATTATTGGATGAATAATATTCGAACCTTATCACATTATGATTGATTTTGAGTTGTTTAATGGACACTTTTCAATGGAAATAAATTATATATAATTTAAATCAAAGATAGTAACAAAATATCATTCTCTTTGTTTTTAATGAATTTTATGTGTCCACATGGAGTCAAAATCAAGCTATTAATGAATATAAATGTCTATTTTGATCATAATTAAATTAATTTCATTAAATAATTTTATTTTTATTTTTAATAAATTATACACTTACCTTAAATGCTTCTTCAATGCTAAAATAGTATTTATTAATTAATAGAAAAACAAAATAATTGATATTAAAAATATTAATTTTGATATATTTTGATGAGTTAATTTTTATAATAAATTTTCTAGATCTATAACTTATATTATAGATGTTTTAAAGAATTATATTATATTTCTTACTTTATATTGAGGTTTTTAAGGTCAAATTAAAATAATAGTGTCAAATTTGACAATAATGATATCTTATTGAAGTAATTTATTATTAAATAATCAAAAAAATGATAAATAATCACAAGGGGATAGGATATGTACTAAAAATACTTATAATGTACATTTATGGTCTATTTTTAAGTATTTGGATCTATAATAGTTTTATCATTTTTTAATATTTTGAGTATTTCCAAAAGTGCCCCTCACCCTTAATTATAAATGGGCACCTCCTCCCTAACTTACTCATACCACTTTGAGGCTTCATGATAGAAAAAACCCTACCAATTTCCCTTCTAAAATTACCTATACACATCATATAGGTTCTGGTATTCTCAAAAGATCAACCCCAGTGTCCCTATGAGGAGATCTAAAGGAGGTTCGCTAAAGAAGAGGCAATCGTCTTTACTGACTCCTTCAAAATTATTTCTTATTCTACTTACTCTTACTATATTGTTTCAATAATAAATTAAAAAATCTATTATCATATATATCATTAGATTTAATTATGATTATGGTACAACCATATTCCTTATTTTACCCATCCTATGAAAAACAATATCACCATGCGTGCGTGTGTACGACTTACTGTCTCCATGCTGTGGTGTAATCTGTTTTTCATCACTACTTTAGTTTGATGAGTATAATGATGGATATAATGGATATAAATAATTAATATTATATTATATTGATTCTTTATAATTAACATACCATCCAATTCCTTACCCTTTTACTAATAAGGAAATGATATTGTCGCTCGTACGTATGTACGACCTACCATCTCCACGACGCGATGAGATTCATCTTCCACGTTAACCATTCAAGAATGATTATAAAAATTTATATAATAAAAAAATATGAAAAATATGATATAATAATTCTACTTAAATAATATATATATATATATATGTAATACATTCTTCCATTCAATACGATAAGAAAATGGAAACAACGTTCATACGTACGTACGACCTACCATCTCCATGAACGGGGTATTCCATTTCATATATATATATATATATATTATTTATATAATAAATATTTATTATATATAAATCATGTTTTGCAGTATTTAAGTAATTAAATCATGATCTAAGTAATAATATCAAGAATAATGAGCCAAATCACGTATGATAAACAAAGCAGTTATCACCCGAAATATTGCTTTAACTTGGAATTGTTAATAAAAGGGTAATATAAAGTCATAAATGAATCATATATTATATTAGAAATATTATTATGATTTTTTAAAAAGTTAATAATATTTTTAAAACTACTATACATGATATTCGTACACATATGGAAGGAATCAGACCTAAGGTAATGGGTAATTTTGCAATCTCATTATTATTTGAGATTGTTTATACGTAATTATTTACTAGGAAATATTTACCATCCATGTCCATGTTTTATAAAAATATTTTCAAAAGGTTTATTTTTAATTTTTTATGTAAGGTACACTTGAACTAAAACATCGTTTTAAATGATTCTATGATTTTTCTTCTAAATCTTTCTCATTCATGCCTTTGTTTTCAAAATGGGTTTTATGGATTCATTTATAAGGACATGAATATTTTAAAATGTTAATTTTATAATTTATCTCAAATTTTTAAAAGTTTTATGGGACACTTTTATTCAATAATATATTTTTTAATGTATTATTTTATAAATTAGTAGCTTTTTAATAAATGATTTCAAAGTAAAAAAGGGAATTTTTATCAAGAAATTTTAAATAATTTTATTAGAATATTTTAATCCATGTCAACATCATATGTTGGATTTTATGTTGGATTAAGGTTTATCTATTATGCTACCATTAACCATATTTCATTAAAGGTTTTATGATATGTTTAATTGTGGATGTTCTGTTTTGATACCATTCATGGTTTATGGTTAATGTATTAACATTTCATATGTTAGTTTTAATATGAATGTTAATGTTGGTTATGTTTCACCCTTTTCTTATAAGGAATGCATTAGACTTAGTAAGTGTTAGGTGGGGCCCTATATAGCTCCTAGATGCATCAGTAGGTCTCATGAGAGAAACTAGACCAGGTATTTACCCATTATTGTATGTTTTCTAGGCCGAAGCCTTAACATTATGTTTTATATGTCCCTTATTATTCATTCCCGCATTATGAGATTAGTTATTGATATTCAGTGTGATTATTTGACTAGTAGAATATCTATGGTTATGTTTTCTAGATCATTTGATTATTTTTTATGGTATTATTTATTCTTTCCATATTATGCTCAAGACTATGTTTAAATGAATTTTTTTTTCATTAATTCACTTTTCCATAATGTTTGTGCATATTTATGATAGCTCCTGATGTATTCTTACACTTACCGAGAATATGAGATCACCACTTTATTTTGTTTTATTTTTTCCAGGATGCTAAGATGTGTATTATGACTAATATGTAGGGTTAATATAGGATCATAATGACATTGTAAAGATATATTCTATGTTTTATTTTATTTTTTAAATTATAATATATGATTCATGTATGTTATTTGGTTTTCCAAAACTGATAAACTAATCAGTCATTCAGGATTTGTTTCCTTGTAAAATGAAAATTTAATAAATAATGCACAAGATTTGGTCTTCTAGGGTAGATTAATTACTGTTGGTATCAAATTAAGTTTAGTAAAAACCATGGAAACTAGATTTATAAATATATATTAGAAAACATAACCATGTGAATGACTTTGAGGATAAGTCTAAGTATAGGATATCATCATTTAGATTTGGTAATGGATAACCTAGGATAATCCTATGGACTTATGGATTGAGAAAATATTCCATCATTTATAGATCCTATAAATTATTCTTCATGACTATATCATTATGATTAGTGTTTCTCACGTTGTTAGTTGAGTTTTGGTTAATGGTTAGAATTAGCATGGTTATAAAAGAAATGGTTATAATGTTAATGATGAAGAGACTACAAAAGTAAAATGAGATGAAGGAGCTATTAAGGAATAAGATTATGAAGTGTATTTAATGGTTTTATAATGAATTGTAATGATTAAAGTTCATGTGTATTTGTATTCAATAACTATTTCATCAATGTTACTCTGGTTATAAGAATCATGAGTTACATAAGTATTTTACTGCAGTAAATCTTTATCAGGGATTTGAAAGCAAGAATGATTTCATTAAGGTTTCTAAAGTGATAAAGGTATGTGATAATAATAGCCACATTTCATTTTTTGGAGAGTATAATGTATTTTCTAAATATATAGACCTTTTTGGACTGTGAATTTTGATAGATGTATTTTGGATGAGTCTTACGGTTATAATGGATTAAGTTAAACATTGGATATTATTATTTGAGGTTAAAGTATGATTTATTAGATACTTTGAGTTATCTTTTTTTGTTTTATTAAAAGGATGATGTAATTACATGTGGACTTTATGATTCATTAAAATCAATTAAGGCATAAAATTTCATCTTGAATATCCATATTTAAGGTTTAAAAAATGATGTGAAAATAGACCGAATCCCAACCAAAGGGTAATATTATACTTACAACATGGAAATAAATCAAGTAAGTTTGTTTTCTCAAGTGCTTATATGAATAGTAAGAGAATACCTCAACAATAGGAAAAGGATTTTGGAACAAAAAAATTATCATAGAACCTTATTTTCCGATGAATCAAATGGTCCCTTAGATCATCACAGATTTATAGCTTTGTGATTGTTAACTTTGTCCAGATCTTGTTCTCTATCACTCTACATCAGAATATGATGGTTATATTTTTATTTCATGTCTATGTTTTCCTACATGTAACCCTAGTATGTGATATATCTGGTGACATTCTTACTTCCCTTTATTTTAAAATGGAACTTTTATTGACCCTTGTTTTGATGTGGGATTTCAATAAAGTAATTTTGAATAGTTAAACCTTAGTTACTAAAAGTGAATTCAAAAATTGCGAGGATTAAATTTATTGAAGGACGAGTGAATGTAACACCCCAATAATTTACAATTAGTTTATTTTGTAATAAATTTAATTTTTTTATTATCATTTTTTATATAAAAAGTTAATCTTATACTACACATAACACTAAGTTAGCTTGTGTTACATACAAGATCAAAATTTTCTACCTTTTAATGGTGAACCTATTATAAATACAATTTTTGAAACATTTATATATTTTATTTTAAAAAATAAACTTCTTATTTGAGTTATTAATATCAAAATTATCTTAGGGTGAATTTTTTTGTATTTTTCTGAGAAGATTCATTTTTGATGAATAATGAAAAATACTACATTGTAGTTAAATACTATATTTTTCATTTAAATAATTATTCAAATTTAAATTTATTTTTAAACTCACAATATATAAATAATAAATATATTAATATAATGTATTTCTTTGGAATCATTTTTATATTGAATTTAGAAATAAAAAATTATTGAACTTTGGAAAATCCCTTTTACCCATTTTCTCGCCGCATCTGTGGGATTAGTATTAAACTTAATTTATCCACTTCTGGAAATTTAATTTTAAAAAATGGATAAACATGGTTATAATCAGTATTAAATTTTTATTCTAATAGTATCAACTAAATTTCATTTTAATAGTATCTTTAGTATTTTTTACCACAGTTAAAGGTAAATTGGGTAATTAAGGGTAAAAAATTATTATAAGCAATATAAAGTTACCATAAAAATTGTTTTAATTTCAATAGATGAGTGTGTTTCAACTAAAATCAACATTATTCTGAAATTATTACCATTTAATCCACTTTTTTTAGAATATAAAATTTATAATATTTTATTTAAAGATAAGTTAAAATTTTCATACTCACATTTTTAATAATTATTCTATTTTAATATAGGGTTATAAAAAAGATAAATTAGAATATAAATATTCATTTTAAATATAAAATGTTTATATAAAATAATAAAAATTATTTATAAATTTTAATGATTAAATAATTGACTTAAATGAAGACACAATGATGATGCAATAATTGTTTAAATAATTAAAGAATCAAATAAATGATATTTAAAATACTAATATAAATATAATTTGAGTGTGTTAATGACATTCAAGATTTTTATTGATTAATTGGACATATTAGTAAATTTTTAGAAGTCTTGGATTGAATTTATCTTGTTGGTTTTATTTTTGTATAAGACAAAATAATGAATAGTGTCAAAATTGACATTTAAGATACTTTAAAATAAATAATAATTTATTGAATGATATAAAATATATAAAACAAATCTTCCAAATAATTGTAATAAGTCTTAACATTTCATCAATGACTAATTTAGTGGTTTTTTGTCATTTTATAGTAATTATATTAACCTGTAATTTATAAATTATATGATATCATAGTAATAGTTAAAGGGGTTAAATAAGTGTTAAAACAAAAAGATAAGGATTAAAAAAATGACAAAAACTAGTTAAAAATTTATTGATTAAATAAAATCAAGCCCTTCTCACATTATGATCGATTTGGAGTTGTTTAATGGGCACTTGGCTATGAAAATAAATTTTATATTATTTAAATCAAAGATAGTTACAAAATATCACTCTCTTTGTTTTTAATAACTTTTATGTGTCCACATGGGGTCAAAATCAAGATGTGAAATAATCTAAAAATATATTTTCATCATAATGAAATAGAATTTTAATTTTAATTTTATGAAATTATACATTTACCTTAAATGCTTCTTCAATGCTAAAATGATATTTATTTAATTAACATAAAAAACAAAATAAATGATATGAAAAATATTAATTTTGATACATTTTGATGAGTTAACATGTCTAACGAGTTTCCTAAATCTATAAGGAATATTATAGATGTGTGAAAGAATTATATTCTATTTAACACTTTTTCTTGAGGTATTTTAGTTCAAATTAAAAGAATAGTATCAAATTTCAAAATAATGATATCTTATTGAATTAATTTATTATTAGATAATTTAAAAATAAAAAAATGATAAATGATCACAAGGGGATAGGATTTGGTTGAAAAATTATTCTACTGTTCATTTATGGGTCATTTTTAAGTATTTGGATCTACAATAGTCTTATTATATTTTCCTATTTTGAGGATTTCCAATTGTGTCTCTCACATCAATTATAAAAGGGAACCTCCTCCCTCACTTCCTCACGCCAGTTTGAGACTTATTGTATAAGAACCTCTATTTTTAAACTAGACAAAATTTTAAGGAAATTTTAATTTTCTGTAATTACTGGGAAATTCATTTAAAAATAGGTCTTTGGAACGTAATTCCAAGAGTTGGGATGCTTTAAAGTGATGTTCTTGGACTTGGGGGAATTCTTGAGAAGTTTCCCAAGTGGCTTGAGGAGTTTTGGGAGTTTCGGACCCAAAAGGCCTGGTTTTGGAAAGTTGCAGAGGGATCAGGTTTTGTCTTAAACCGTGCATCCAACAGTAGGAAAACATGTCGCCTTGTTCAAGGGGGGTAGGGACATTTTACACGTGCTACGCATGGTTTTTATACCCCTGCGCCCAGCCTGCACTATGTTCTCTAGGAGGTAATAGTCTTGTACTGTACACTGCACAGTTTGCGTACAGTTTGGCAAACCATGTGGGTCCAACTGTGTGGACAATACTGTTTTAAATTTTATTTTATTTTAAATTAATTTAAAAAATAAATAAACTCTCCCACACCCCTATCTTTCTCGGCCCGCATTGCGCAACACCCGGGGGTTCCCCTTCGACACACACCTCCCCTCCTTAACACCTCTACCTCCTTTAATTCTCACTAGTTTTCCACCATATTTTGGTCCGATCACCCTAGGTATGACCCCTCCTTCCTTCCTCTCTACGTTTATAGTGATTTCTCGGCTTATCCATCACCCTACGATGTGAGGAAGAATCCCTATATTTTGTTTTGATTTGTTTTTGGGTGTTCTTCCAGTTTTAGGGTATGAAAGGGCTTCCTCGGGTGGGGTTGATCTGTGTTCTGGTAACCCCACCAAAGGCAAGGCGGTTTGGGCCGATTTGATCTACCATCATCAATTTGATGTAAGGTTTTATACCACTATTTTGTTATGCATCCTTTATTTAGGGTCTAGTGGTGTTTATGAGACCCGGGGAAATTATTATAGGGTGTTGCAATCAATTTTGAAAGTGCAGACGCATATTCCTAGGTAAAAATATATATAGATATATATCTTCCATATGTGGGTTCCCTCATGGAACGGGGAACACATTCATAGATTTAAGGATATATATATATGTAACGCCCCAACCCTAGTTACCCAGAGTTAGTGCATTATTACATAACATTGGCATGATCACAAGAAAGATCAAGTCTCGAAAGACCAATTAGTTTAGTAGCCTTGGAATAGCTAGATACATTCATAAAGTTTTACATTACATCATAAAAAAGAAAACTACAACAACATAGTCTCCATAGTACACACTCTTATCCCCTCATACTATCCCTGCAGGTCATTCATAATTTACTTCTTCAAATCCTAGGAAAAATAAAACATAGAAAAGGGGGTGAGCTCAAGTGCCCAGTAAGGATAACAATATAGCAGAAACTTTTATAATTAAGAATAAACATTTAAGTCAATGTATAACTAAAACAAAATCCCTTTAAACCTGAACTTCAACATAGTATGGAAAAAATAAAATGAAATAAATCCATTTACTTATTCACATGGATATTATTCTAAACGAATAATCACATGAAATATCAATAACCACTTTCATAATGATAGAATACATAATTCCAGACTATCATAACCACATAGCCAAGGCCTTGTGCCATGACTACAAATAAGATTTTGTCAAGGCCTTATGCCAAGACACTATTTTGTCTCATGAGACCTACCGATGCATCGAGGAGCTATAGCGGGCTCCACCCGTCACTTACTAAGTCCAATGCATTACTCATATGAACATGTTTAAACATAACATAAACATGTGTATTAAAACTAGCATACGAAATGTCAATACTTTAACCACAAACTATGAATGGTATTAAAATAGCACATCCACAGTCAAACATAACTCATTAGATACAATATGGAATATTTTATTGTATCATATTAACCTCAATCGATAATAATGAATGATATTATGAAAATAACCATCAAAACTATTTGAGAGAAATATCCCCATTTTCGTGAAAACATTTAAAAGTCACACTATTTGTCAAGAAGCCGTTTAAAAATAGATTTTTGAATAAAAGTGTCCCATACCACTTTGAAACTTTTAAAAGGAGTTTTAATTTTAAAACTTTATTTTCCATATAAATAAATCCTTAAAACGATTTTTTAAAACATGGACATTAATGAGCAATATTTAGAAGAATAAGTCTTTAAAACATTTAAAAATGGTATTTTAGTTAGAGTTTCTAACCAAAAGAGAGACACTTGAATAAAAATAATTGAGGTAATAAATTTTTTTTAATATCATGAGAATAAAGGGATTCAAGATATACTATGTCAAAGTACATTATATACACCACATAAAAGTGATTTGGTGTATAACAACAAAGAAGTCTCAATGGAGTATAAATTGAGATGAAATCTCCCATAAAGGTCGTATCCTTAGGTTAAGGATAAATCAACGACATAGTTATGTGTGACAAATATAAATACACTAAATATGATTGGATATTTATTGTAAAACAAACAAAGGACATTCACACATAATCTTGTAAAAACAACACCAATGAATTGGATGTTTAACTCAACAAATGGAGAATGAGTTAAAATTACTCTTATCAAATTCATATCAATGACTTGAGAAATTATCAATGGAGTACTTATGTGTATCAAAATTATATCCACAGAAACGGGGAGTGGAAATTATGACATAATCAAATGAAAAGATATTCCACACAAAATCTCAGAGTAATATAATCAATGAAGTTTGCGTAATGCCGAATAAATGGAAATTGAAATTTCAAATTCTCTTATCGATTTGTTAACTTATGAAACATACACCCATGAAAGAAGAATAATAAAATAATGATGTAAATATCCATAAATTAAAGTATATTACACAATGAATACAATCATGGGTAGTACACACACCACATGCAATAAAAAAGTGGTGAACAATGGAATTCTCACGGAATTAAAAGTGAGATAAGAAACCCCTTTGTAATTTTTACTTGGTCTATGGTAGGTTAACCTATTTTATAATGGTGAAATAATGTTTATTGAATTATACAAGAATAATTTACATTAATATGATATAATATATGATCTTGTAACATTGATTTGTTAATAATATCTTAGTGTTATCGTCATTTCAGGTGTTAACTTACTCATTTTCCTTTATATTCTTTGTCACATAATCTGTATTTGTTATGGATAGGTTGTATATTATTCATATAAAGAATTAGATCAAGTAATTAAACATTATTTTTAATCATCAAATGAGAATTATACTTGAATGGATACGATGGATAATGAATCTCATCGCGTTCATGGAGACGGTAGTCTGTACGTACGCACGAGCGACAATATCATTATTTTGATGTTAAAATAATATATAATTGGATGGTATATCATATATAAAGAATAATTATCATGTTATATTTATTATTTACATGAATTACACATCATTATTATACCCATCCAAATAATAATTTATTGAATGACAATTACACCACGACGTGGAGACGGTAAGTCGTACGTACGCACGTATGGTGCATTCCATTAAAAGGATGGATAGAATACTGAATATGGTTGTACCATATTTATAATAACATCACAGTATATATAATATACTGGAGTTATTATTTTAGAATATAAATAACAAATAAATAAGAAGTGGAAGAAGAAAGGAACTTCAAAAAGGGTGGTGAAATTATTACCTCTTCTTCGGGTTCTTCCTTTTGATTTGATCAAAAGGGCTCCTTAGGTTGGCTTTCTGACTAAAGTAAGGACTCTAGGATGAATTTATGAAAGTTGATAGAGTATTTGGGAAGGTTTTGGCCGAACCAAAAGGCTTTGAAGGTGTGAATTAATGATAAGGGGTGTGCCCTTTTATAAGAGGGGTGAGGGGCACCTTTGGAAAAGCTAGAAATATTATTTTATAATAAATTCATATTATGTTTCTAAGGGCTCAAAATTAGATTATTTAAAGTTTAATGTGGTTATAGGTCGAAACCCACTCAACCAATAGGATTTATACAGGTTTGAGTTACTATATTAACCTTATCTTTAAGTATTAACTCTTAGTTAATTAGTTTCACTTTTACAATGTCTCTTTGTATTTTTATATTATATGGTTAATAAACGTACTATATACATCCAAGAGACCCCCAAGTGGTCCATTAATGATACACCTATCATGATATAAGTATCTTGGCCGAACCTTAGATTTTTAGAAATTTAATATTAATTAATAATATAATATTAGTTTTAAAAACTCTTTTATGTCAATTTTGACACTATTCAACAATTGATTTTTGTAAAAATCATAACAGAATTATTACTTAGAAAAAAGTTAATTAAATAATTTCTAACATTTCATCTTAACCTATAAAAGTATTTTCATTCAGAAAAAGTCTCAAATTATATTTATATGGGTATTTATAATATAAATTATTTTAATTTTTCACTATTATCGTAATTACTGCATCATCATTGTGTCATAACTAAATTAAATTATTTATTGTCTAAAAATTATAAATAAAATATAATTATGTAGGAAATATTTTTATATTTCTAATGAATATTTATAATCTAAAATCCAACATATATAACACTATGTAAAAAAAATTTGGCTAAAAGATATATGCTTATGTCATTTTTGTATTTATTTTAACTTAATTAATATAAAGTGTCATTATCACTTACAAGTGGCTCCATGGGGTCCCAAAATCAACCCAAATATGCCTATGGTCGGACATGTATCCACCAATAAGGTTAGGACACGTTTTAGGGTAATTTAGTAT
Source organism: Viscum album (assembly GCA_963277665.1). Lineage (NCBI taxonomy): Eukaryota > Viridiplantae > Streptophyta > Magnoliopsida > Santalales > Viscaceae > Viscum > Viscum album. The sequence goes on from OY728158.1 coordinate 1,672,404,654, forward strand.
TATTATAATATTATTTGTTAACCCTTATTTACCGTATTTACCCTTTAACCATGGTAAATAAAATATTTACCGAAGTAATTATTCAAAATGTATAAAAATAAAAGTTACCTATTTACACAATTTAGAAATCCTGATTCCAAATATGGAATCTATTTTTCCAAATTCAAAACACATAAGTAGCAGAAATTAATTTAAATTTTATTCCTGTTGTTAAAACAAAAAGCGTGTTTTTAAGAGATAATAACTATCAAAGGATATGCACTTGTTTATGTCTGGTTTAATTGTGAAATTATGTACAATGAAAAACATTGAATTAAATGGTAAAAATATATTTTAAATATACTTTAAAACCACTCAAATTCATAATTTATCAATATTAATTATTTCGATTAAAAAAGTTGTTTTTAATGAAAATTTAGTAATTTTCACTATTTATCAAAATATGAAAGTTATCCGAAAAGTACCAAAATTCCACCCTAGGCTAATTTCGTTATTCTGAATCCAAAAATGAAGTCCATTTTGAGAGATAGAATTTATAATATTTCAAAAAGTAGGTATTACTATTCATAACGGCTAGTTTGATTGGTTGTGGTGTGTTAGAATTTCGAAGTGGCGTACAATGCATGACATTGCATTATTCAAAGGGAAACGTACCGTGGAAGCTTGGGGTGTTACATTCTCCCCTTCTTCAATAAATTGCGCCCTCATAATTTTTTTTAAAATTGGGCTTGAGAATATAATGGAAAGTCTCACATCGGAAAATGAGTCAATAAAACTATCACTTTAAAAGAAAGGAAGAGAGGTATAAAGGTCACCCAAGATAACCCATACTAGGATTCCATGTAGGAAACTTGGATATGGATGATAAACTAAGTGTTAAGTTCTGATGGAGAGGGATAGAAAACATGATCAGGAGAAAGTTAACAATAATAAAATCACAAACTTATGTTGGGACAAACGGTCATTAGTCTCCCAGTAGGAAAAGTAAACAGACAACATTTTTTGTTTTAAGTTACATTACATAAGGACGATGAATTAATTTATGATATTGACTAAGAACATAAAGATATATATTTAATTTTTAAGTAGAGTTATGTTCTTTAATAAATTTTTACCACTAACTCATTTTTTTTAACAATGAGTATTCAAGAAGACTTGGTCACAATAGAAGAGCTAGAATAAACATCTATAGAAATACATGATACACATAGGATAAAATATATATTTACCTTTCATTTAGAGATTAATCAAAACCTAAATGGTTAGTATAATATCTGATGATCCCCCAAATGGATATTCCCTTAGAGAAAAAAACACTAATCTTAATTTATAAAATTAAACCATAAATACCCCAAAGTTAAATAAATACCATTCAATAATAAATTTTCCTTAAAATAATTCAATATAATCCAAACTAATATTGAAACCCAAAACTTATAAGAATTTTGTCTTCCACGTTAAATTGTATCTCCAAATGACATTAATTACTCTTAAAGTCACATACTTCAAATTAATTAACCTAATCATTTCCATAAATAACTCAAATAACTATAAATCCACAATAAAAACATAGATAAAAATCCACCATTACTCCTCAAATCAAATCCCATACTATTATATTTTCCTTGGGCATATAGTGTTCATAGAAAAGCGAACAACTTCTAAAATAACATTTATCACTTAATCACCAAATCATTTTCCAATACAAAGGGTATTCATTTGATAATACATAAGATCCAAAATCAAATTATTATTGATCAATAAAATTATTTAACTAAAAAAATAGTCACACTAACTAGGGACTTCACGTAGTCTAGTGGTAGGTGATAAATCCCAATCGCACTTCGGTTGTGGGTTGGATTCCCACAGCTTTGTCTGACGCGATGGGTTGTCACACGGTCTGAGTGTTGTCCTTTTTCAAAAACTATATTTTATAACATTACCAAAATGAGATAAATTCCTCAAAATAACCATAACATAATTTAACCACAAATCTTTTCTCATACCTTGCATTTTCATCCCAAATTATAATAACTTATAATTTCCTCAAACCCAACGATCATATAAAACCAAGTGGTTATTTATAACTATATCCACAAGTGAAAAGATAATTCTTCCTGAAATATCATTCTCACATCGAAAACTGCATGGTTAAAAATACAATAGAAAATTATTCCAAACTAAACCCATCAACAAGGTGCACTAATACTTTTTAAACATTTATCCAACCATTTAATTCCACATAGCATCTTATTTGTCCAAGAAACTATCCTATAGAATAGGGAATCCACTCGAGTAATGGCCAAGTCCCCTACATTTACGAAAAATGACTGTAAATGAATTATTGGGACCATTTTTATCTTCTTCCACAATACTCTTCATTTTTCTTCGGCAATTCTTCACTTTATGTCCTTCCTTCCCGCACATAAAGCATTTCTTTGTCCCATTGAGACACTTTCCTGGGTGTCTCCTTCCACATTTCCTGCATGATGGAAATTGAGGATTTCTTTCTCCATGGTCTCTGCTACTGGAGCTCTTATCATTCATCACCTTTCTCTTCTTTGTTGAGTACGGGAATTGGTTAATATATAGATTTTTTATCATATTTTTGGAAAATTGATTTGGCATAAAGACTATATCTTTTACGCCTATCAACATTCCATTTTGTTGCTCATTTCCACCATCATTCCCGCCTTGTACATCATTCTCAAAGTCACTATGACTTCCTTGGAATCCAGCCATTGACTAAAACCAGAAATCATTGTGTGGGTAACATGTCACCATATTCTCAATTTGAAACACATTAGGATTAACCAAGGTCATTTACTCTAATCTTATATATATAATACCTCAAATAGGTTTGTAAAGAAAATTTAAATTATCCAAATCATATCCCTCGGGAGTGTCGTAACCAAGAGTGCAGCAAGGCCCGTTGTCGTGCACCAGTTCCCGTTCGAGTATAGCTCAAATCGGTGTTTTCATGTTTTACCCCTAGGTACATCTGTGCCAGAACCACCTCTACCTGCTCATATCCAGATAGGGATGTATTGCTCGGAAAACTCACAAAATCTCTACAATACCAAAATTCTAGGAAGTTCTTCTATACTAATCCTCAAAGTTCATCTTAGGTCTACGTGCTCTAATCAGAGTTCATCTAAATCTAGATTCCAAGATTTGTACTAAACTTCCTCGAATACCAACTGTAACGCCCTGACCCCAGTTACCCAGATTCAGTGCATTATTATATAACATTGGCATGATCATAAGAAAGATTAAGTCTCGAAAGACCGATTATTTTAGTAGCCTTGGAATAACTAGATACATTTATAAAGTTTTACATTACATCATAAAAATGAAAACTACAACAACATAGTCTCCATATTCCACACTCTTATCCCCTCATACTATCCATTCAGGTCATTCATAATTTACTTCTTCACATCCTGGGAAAAATAAAACATAGAAAAGAGGGTGAGCTCAAATTCCCAGTAAGGATAACAATATAGTGTAAAATTTAATAAATAAGAATAAACATTTAAGTCAATTTATAACTAAAGCAAAAGACTTTTAAACTTGAACTTCAACATAGTATGGCAAAAATAATATGAAATAATTCCATTTATTTATTCACATGGATATTCAACTAAAGGAATAATCACTTGCAATATCAATAACCACTTTCATAATGATGGAATGCATAATGCCAGACAATCATAACCACATAGCCAAGGCCTTGTGCCAAGACTACAAATAAGATTTTGTCAAGGCATTGTGCCAAGACACTAGTTTGTCTCATGACACCTACCGATGTATCGAGGAGCTATAGCGGGCTCCACCCGTCACTTACTAAGTCCAATGTATTCCTCATATGAACATGTTTAAACATAACATAAACATTTGTATTAAAACTAGCATACGAAATTTCAATACTTTAACCACAAACCATTATTGGTATAAAAATAGCACATCCACAGTCAAACATAACTCATTTGATACAATATAGAAGATTTTATTGTATCATATTAACCTCAATCGATAATAATGAATGATATTAACATAGATGAAAATAACCATCAAAACTATTTGGGAGAAATATCCCCCTTTTCGTGAAAACATTTAAAAGTCACACTATTTGTCAAGAAGCCGTTTAAAAATAGATTTTTCAATCAAAGTGTCCCATACCACATTGAAAATTTTAAAAGGAGTTTTAATTTTAAAACTTTAATTTCCATATAAATAAATACTTAAAACCATTTTTTAAAACATGGACATTAATGAGCAAGATTTAGAAGAATAAGTCTTTAAAAATTTTAAAAATGGTATTTTAGTTAGAGTTTATAACCAAAAGAGAGACACTTGAATACAAATAATTGAGGTAATCAAAACTTTGTAATATCATGAGAATAAAGGTATTCATGATATACTATGTCAAAGTAAATTATATACACCACATAAAAGTGATTTGGTGTATAACAACAAATAAGTCTCAATGGAATGTAAATTGAGATGAAATCTCTCATAAAGGTCATATCCTTAAGTTAAGGATAAATCAACGACATAGTTTTGTGTGAAAAATATAAATACACTAAATATGATTGGATATTCAGTGTAAAAAAATCAAAGGAAATTCACACATAATCTTGTAAAAACAACACCAATGAATTGGATGTTTAACTCAACAAATGGAGAATGAGTTAAAATTACTCTTATCAAATTCATATCGATGACTTGAGAAATTATCAATGGAGTGATTATGTGTATCAAAACTATATCCACAGAAAAGTAGAGTGGAAATTATTACATAAGAAAATGAAAAGTGATTCCACACATAATCTCGGAGTAAACTAATCAATGAAGTTTGCGTAAAGCCGAATAAATGGAAATTGAAATTTCAAATTCCCTAATCGATTTGGTAACTTACGAAACATACACCCATGAAATAAGTATAATACAATTATGATGTAAATATCCATAAATTAAAGTATATTACACAATGAATACAATCATGGGTAGTACACACACCACGTGAAATAAAAAAGTGGTGAACAATAGAATTCTCACGGAATTAAAAGTGAGATAAGAAACCCCTTACTTTGTACTTTTTCCTTGGTCGACGGTAGGTTAACCTCCTGTATAATGGTAAAATAATTGTTATTGAATTATACAAGAATAATTTACATTTATATGATATCATATATTATCTTTTAACAATTATTTGTTAATAATATCTTAGTATTATCGCCATTTCGGGTGTTAACTTACTCGTTTTCCTTTATATTATTTGTTATGTAAGCCATTTTTGTTATGGATAGGTTGTATCCTATTCATATATATTATTACATTAATTCCTTAAAAATTATTTTTAATCATAAAATGAGAATTATACTTGAATGGATACTATGGAGAATGAATCTCATCGCGTTCTTGGAGACGGTAGTCCTTACGTACGCATGAGCGACAATATCATTATTTTGATGTTAAAATAATATATAATTGGATGGTATATCATATAGACATAATAATTATCATTTTATATTTATTATTTACATGAATTACACATCATTATTATACCCATCCAAATAATAATTTATTGAATGACAATTACACCACGACGGGGAGATGGTAAGTCGCACGCACGCATGTATGGTGACATGCCATTCAAAGGATGGATATAATACTGAATATGGTTGTACCATATTTATAATTACATAAAAGTATATAGAAGATACAGGAGTTATTATTTTAGAATAGAAATAACAAAGAAACAAGAAGTGGAAGAAAAAAGGAACTTGAAAAAGGATGGTTAAATTATTACCTCTTCTTCGGGTTCTTCCTTTTGATTTGATCAAAAGGGCTCCTTAGGTTTTCTTTATGACTAAATTAAGGCCTATAAGATGAATTTAGAGAATTTTAGAGAGTATTTGGGCAGGGTTTTGCCAAACCAAAAGGCTTTGAAGGTGTGAATTAATGAGAAGGGGGAGTGCCCTTTTATAAGAGGGGTGAGGGACACCTTTGGAAAAGCTCGAAATATTATTTTATAATAAATTTATATTCGATTTCTAAGGGCTCCAAAGTGGATTATTTAAAGTTTAAGGTAGGTATAGGTAGAAAACCACTCAACCAATAGGATTTAGATAGGTTTGGGTTACTATATTAACTTTATCTTTAAGTATTAACTCTTAGTTAATTAGTTTCACTTTTACAATTTCTCTTTGTATGTTTATATTATATGGTTAATAAACTTACTATATACATCCAAGCGACCCCCAAGTGGTGCATTAATGATAAAAATATCATGATATAAGTATCTTGGCCTAAACTTAGATTTTTAGTAATTTAATATCATTTAATAATATAATATTTGTTTTAAAAACTCTTTTATGTCAATTTTGACACTATTTAATAATTGATTTTTGTAAAAATCATAACAGAATGATTACTTCAAAAAAAGTTAATTAAACCATTCCTAGCATGTCATATTAACCTATAAAAGTATTTTAATTCATAAAAAGTCTCAAATTATATTTATTTGGGTATTTATAATATCAATTATTTTAATTTTTCACTATTATGGTAATTACTGCATCATCATTGTGTCATTTATAATTTATTTTTTTTTGTCTAAAAATTATAAATAAAATATCATTGTGTAGGAAATATTTTTATATTTCTATTTAATATTTATAATCTAAATTCCAACATATATAACCCTACGTAAAAAAAATTTTGCTAAAAGATATATGCTTATGTCATTTTTGTATTTATTTTAACTTAATTAATATAAAGTGTCATTATCACTTACAAGTGGCTCCATGGGGTCCCAAAATCAACCAAAAGATGCTCATGGTCGGACATATATCCACAAATAAGGTTAGGACACGTTTTAGGGTAATTTAGTATTATTATAATATTATTTGTTAACTCTTATTTACCGGATTTACCCTTTAACCATGGTAAATAAAATATTTACCGAAGTAATTATTCAAAATGTCTAAAAATAAAAGTTACATATTTACACAATTTGGAAATCATGATTCCAAATATGGAATCCATTTTTCCAAATTCAAAACACATAAGTGGAAAAAATTAATTTAAAATTTATTCCCGTTGTTAAAACAAAAAGCGTGTTTTTAAGAGATAATAAATATCAAAAGATTGGCACTTGTTTATGTCTGGTTTAATTGTAAAATTATGTCCAATGACAAACATTGAATTAAAAGGTAAAAATATATTTTAAATATACATTAAAATCACTCAAATTCATAATTTATCAATATTAATTATTTCGATTAAAAAATTTGTTTTTAATTAAAATTTAGTAATTTTCACTATTCATCAAAATATGAAAGTTATCCGAAAAGTACCAAAATTCTACCCTAGGCTAATTTTGATATTCCGAATCCAAAAATGAAGTCCATTTTGGGAGATAGAATTTATAATATTTTAAAATTTAGGTATTACTATTCATAACGGTTAGTTTCATTGGTTGTGGTGTGTTAGAATCTCGAAGTTGCGTACAATGCACTCCATTGCATTATTAAAAGGGAAACGTACCATGGAAGCTTGGGGTGTTACATTCTACCCTCCTTCAATAAATTGCGTCCTCACAATTTTTTTTAAAATTGGGCTTGATAATATAATGGAAAGTCCCAAATCGGAAAAAGAGTCAATAAAACTATCACTTTAAAAGAAAGGAAGAGAGGTATAAAGGTCACCCAAGATAACCCATACTAGGATTACATGTAGGAAAACTTGGATATGGATGATAAACTAAGTGTTATTTTCTGATGGAGAGGGATAGAAAACATGATCAAGAAAAAGTTAACAATAAGAAAATCACAAACTTATGTTGAGACAAACGGTCATTAGTCTCCCAGTAGGAAAAGTAAACGGACAAAATTTTTTGTTTTAAGTTACATTACATAAGGATGAGGAATTAATTTATGATATTGACTAAGAACATAAAGATATATACTTACTTTTTAAGTACGGTTTAATTCTTTAATAAATTTTTACCACTAACTCATTTTTTTTTGAACAATGAGTATTCAAGAAGACTTGGTCACAATGGAAGAGCTAGAATAAACATCTATAGAAATACATGATCCACGTAGGATAAAATATATATTTACCTTGTCTTTAGAGATTAATCAAAACCAAAATGGTTAGTATAATATCTGATGATCCCCCAAATGGATATTCCATTAGAGAAAAAAACACTAATCTTAATTTCTAAAATTAAACCATAAATACCTTAAAGTTAAATAAATACCATTCAATAATCAATTATCCATAAAATCCTTCAATATAATCCAAAATAATATTGAAACCCCAAACTTATAAGATTGTAGTCTTCCATGTTAAATTGTATCTCCAAATGACATTAATTACTCTTAAAGTCACATACTTAAAAGTAATTGACCTAATCATTTCCATAAATATCCCAAATCACTATAAATTCACAATAAAAACATAGATAAAAATCCACCATTACTCCTCAAATGAAATCCCATACTATTCTATTTTCCTTGGGCATATAGTGTTCACAAAAAAGCGAACAACTTCCAAAATAACATTTATCACTTAATCACCAAATCATTTTCCTATACAAAGGGTATTCATTTGATAAGACATAAGATCCAAAATAAAATTATTATTGATAAATAAAATCATTTAACAAAAAATAATAGTCACACTAACCAGGGACTTCACTTAGTCCAGTGGTAGGTGATAAATCCCAATCGCACTTTGGTTGTGGGTTCGATTCCCACAGCTTTGTCCGACGCGACGGGTTGTCACACGGTCTGCGTGTGGTCCTTTTTCAAAAACAATATTTTATAACATTACCAAAATGAGATAAATTCCTCAAAATAACCATAACATAATTTAACCACAAATCATATCTCATACCTTGAATTTTCATCCCGGATTATAATAACTTATAATTGCATCAAACCCAATGATCATATAAAACCAAATGGTTATTTATAACTATATCCACAAGAGAAAAGATAATTCTTCCTCAAATATCATTCTCACATGGAAAGCTGCAGGGTTAAAAATAAAATAGAAAATTATTCTAAAGTAAACCCATCAACAAGGTTCACTAATACTTTTTCTACATTTCTCTAACCATTTATTTCCACATAGCTTCTTCTTTGTTCAAGAAAATATCCTATAGAATAGGGCATTCACTCGGGTAATGGCTAGGTCCCCTACATTTACAGAAAATGACTGTAAATGGATTCTTGGGACCATTTTTATTTTCTTCCATAGTACTCTTAATTTTTCTTCGGCAATTCTTCACTTTATGTCCATCCTTCCTACACGTAAAGCATATCTTTGTCCCATTGAGACACTTTCCTGGGTGTCTCCTTCCACATTTCCTGCATGATGGAAATTGAGGATTTCTTTCTCCATGGTCTCCACTACTGGAGCTCTTTTCATTCATCACCTTTCTCTTCTTTTTTGAGTCTGGGAATTGGTTAATATATATATTTTTTATCATATTTTTGGAAAATTGATTTTTCATAAAGACGATATCTTTTATGCCTATCAACATTCCATTTTGTTGCTCATTGCTACCACCGTTCCCACCTTGTACATCATTCTCAAAGTCATTGTGACTTCCTTGGAATCCATCCATTGACTAAAACTAGAAAGCATTGTGTGAGTAAAATTAATCATAAAATCATTTAGAGATTAACATGCCATCATATTCTCAATTTGAAACACATTAGGATTAACCAAGGTCATTTACTCTCATCTTATATATATAATACTTCAAATCGGTTTGTAAAGAAAATTTAAATTATTCAAAGAATATCCCCCGGGAGTGTCGTAACCAAGAGTGCAGCAAGGCCCGTTGTCGTGCACCAGTTCCTGTTTGAGTCTAGCTCAAATTGGTGTTTTCGGGTTTTACCCCTAGGTACATCTGTGCCAGAGCCGCCTCTACCTGCTCGTATCCAGACAGGGATGTATTGCTCCGAAAACTCACAAAATCTCTACAATACCAAAATTATAGGAAGTTATTCTATACTAATCCTCAAAGTTCATCTTAGGTCTACATGCTCTAATCAGAGTTTATCTAAATATAGCTTCCAAGGTTTTTACTAAACTTCTTCTAATACCAACTGTAACGCCGCGACCCCAGTTACCCAGATTCGGTGCATTATTACATAACATTTGCATGATCACAGGAAAGATCAAGTCTTGGAAGACCAATTAGTTTAGTAGCCTTGGAATAACTAGATACATTCATAAAGTTTTACATCACATCATAAAAATGAAAACTATAACAACATAGTCTCCATAGTCCACACTCTTATCCCCTAATACTATCCCTGCAGGTCATTCATAATTTAGTTCTTCAAATCCTGGGAAAAATAAAACATAGAAAATGGGGTGAGCTCAAATGCCCAGTAATGATAACAATATAGCGGAAACTTTCATAAATAAGAATAAACATTTAAGTCAATGTATAACTAAAACAAAAGTCTTTTAAACTTGAACATAAACATAGTATGGCAAAAATAAAATGAAATAATGTCATTTACTTATTCACATGGATATTCTACTAAATGAATAATCACATGAAATATCAATAACCACTTTCATAATGATGGAATGCATAATGCCAGACTATCATAACCACATAGCCAAGGCCTCGTGCCAAGACTACAAATAAGATTTTGTCAAGGCCTTGTGTCAAGACACTAGTTTGTCTCATGACACCTATCGATGCATCAAGGAGCTATAGCGGGCTCCACCCGTCACTTACTAAGGCAATGCATTCCTCATATGAACATGTTTAAACATAACATAAACATTCGTATTAAAACTAGCATACGAAATTTCAATACTTTAACCACAAACCATGAATGGTATAAAAATAGCACATCCACAGTAAATCATAACTCATTCGATACAATATGGAAGATTGTATTGTATCATATTAACCTCAATCGATAATAATGAATGATATTGACATAGATGAAAATATCCATCAAAACTATTTGAGAGAAATATCCCCCTTTTCTTGAAAACATTTAAAAGTCACACTATTTGTCAAGATGCCGTTTAAAAATAGATTTTTGAATCAAAGTGTCCCATACCACTTTGAAACTTTTAAAAGGAGTTTTAATTTTAAATCTTTAATGTCCATATAAATAAATCCTTAAAATCATTTTTTAAAACATGGACATTAATGAGAATGATTTAGAAGAATAAGTCTTTAAAACATTTAAAAATGGTATTTTAGTTAGAGTTTCTAACCAAAAGAGAGAAACTTGAATAAAAATAATTGAGGTAATCAACACCTTTTAATATCATGAGAATAAAGGGATTCATGATATACTATGTCAAAGTACATTATATACACCACATAAAAGTGATTTGGTGTATAAAAACAAAGAAATCTCAATGGAATGTAAATTGAGATGAAATATATCATAAAGGTCGTATCCTTAGGTTAAGGATTAATCAATGACATAGTTATGTGTGAAAAATATAAATACACTAAATATTATTGGATATTCAGTGTAAAACAATCAAAGGAAATTCACACATAATCTTGTAAAAACAACACCAATGAATTGGATGTTTAACTCAATAAAGGGAGAATGAGTTAAAATTACTCTTATCAAATTCATATTGATGACTTGAGAAATTATCAATGGAGTGATTATGTATATCAAAAGTATATCCACAGAAAATGGGAGTGGAAATTATGACATAAGAAAATTAATAGTGATTCCACACATAATCTCGGAGTAAAATAATCAATGAAGTTTGGGTAAAGCCGAATAAATGGAAATTGAAATTTCAAATTCCCTTATCGATTTGGTAACTTATGAAACATACACCCATGAATGAAGGATAATACAATGATGATGTAAATATCCAAAAATTAAAGTATATTACAAAATGAATACAATCATGGGCAGTACACAAACCACATGCAATAAAAAAGTGGTGAACAATGGAATTCTCACGGAATTAAAAGTGAGATAAGAAACCCCTTACTTTGTACTTTTTCCTTGGTCGACGGTAGGTTAACCTCCTGTATAATGGTGAAATAATTTTTATTGAATTATACAAGAATAATTTACATTAATATGATATCATATATGATCTTTTAACATTTATTTTTTAATAATATCTTAGTATTATCTTCATTTCGGGTGTTAACTTACTCGTTTTCTTTTATATTATTTGTTACGTAAGTCGTGTTTGTTATGGATAGGTTGTATCTTATTCATTTACAGAATTACATCAAGTCCTTAAACATTATTTTTAATCATCAAATGAGAATTATACTTGAATGGATACGATGGATAATGAATCTCATCGCGTTCGTGGAGACGGTAGTCCGTACGTATGCATGAGAAACAATATCATTATTTTGATGTTAAAATAATATATAATTGTATGTTATATCATATAGACAGAATAATTATAATGTTATATTTATTATTTAAATGAATTACACATCATTATTATACTCATCCAAATAATAATTTATTTAATGACAATTACACCACGACGTGGAGACGGTAAGTCGTACGTACACACGTATGGTGACATTCCATTCAAAGGATGGATAGAATACTGAATATGGTTGTACCATATTTATAATAACATCACAGTATATAGAAGATACTGGATTTATTATTTTAGAATATAAATAACAAAGAAAGAAGAAGTGGAAGAAGAAAGTAACTTGAAAAAAGGTGGTGAAATTATTACCTCTTCTTCGGGTTCTTCATTTTGATTTGATCAAAAGGGCTCCTTAGGTTGGATTTCTGACTAAAATAAGTCCTTTAGGATGAATTTAGGGATGTTTAGAGAGTATTTTGGTAGGTTTTGGCCGAACCAAAAGGCTTTTAAGGTGTGAATTAATGAGAAGTGGGAGTGCCCTTTTATAAGAGGGGTGAGGGGAACCTTTGGAAAAGCTAGAAATATTATTTTATAATAAATTCATATTCGGTTTCTAAGGGCTCCAAAGTGGATTATATAACGTTTAAGGTGGGTATAGGTAAAAAACTACTCAACCAATAGGATTTATACAGGTTTGGGTTATTATATTAACCTTATATTTAAGTATTAACTCTTAGTTAATTAGTTTCACTTTTACAATGTCTCTTTGTATTTTTATATTATATGGTTAATAAACATACTATATACATCCAAGAGACCCACAAGTGGTACCTTAATGATACACCTATAATGATATAAGTCTCATGGCCTAACCTTAGATTTTTAGTAATTTAATATCAATTAATAATATAATATTTTTTTTAAAAACTCTTTTATGTCAATTTTGACACTATTCAATAATTGATTTTTTAAAAACTCCTAACAGAATGATTACTTCGAAAAATGTTATTTAAATCATTCCTAAAATGTCATATTAACCTATAAAAGTAGTGTAATTCATAAAAAGTCTCAAATTATATTTAGTTAGGTATTTATAATATCAATTATTTTAATTTTTAACTATTATGGTAATTACTGCATCATCATTGTGTCATAAATAAATTATATTATTTATTGTCTAAAAATTATAAATAAAATAATATTATGTAGGAAATCCCGTTATCTTTCTAATTAATATATATAATCGAAAATCCAACATATATAACTCTATGTAAAAAATGTTTTTCTAAAAGATATATGCTTATGTCATTTTTGTATTTATTTTAACTTAATTAATATAAAGTGTCATTATCACTTACAAGTGGCTCCATGGGGTCCCAAAATAAACCCAAAGATGACCATGGTCGGACATGTATCTACCAATAAGGTTAGTACGCGTTTTAGGGTAATTTAGTATTATTATAATATTATTTGTTAACTCTTATTTACCGGATTTACCCTTTAACCATGGTAAATAAAATATTTACCGAAGTAATTATTCAAAATGTCTTAAAATAATAGTTACCTATTTACAAAATTTGGACATCTTGATTCAAAATATTGAATCCATTTTTCCAAATTCAAAACACAGAAGTGGCATAAATTAATTTAAAATTAATTTCCGTTGTTAAAACAAAAACCGTGTTTTTAAGAGATAATAACTATCAAAAGATTGACACTTGTTTATGTCTGGTTTAATTGTGAAATTATGTCCAATGAAAAACATTGAATTAAATGGTAAAAATATATTTTAAATATACTTTAAAACCACTCAAATTCATAATTTATCAATATTAATTATTTGGATTAAAAAAGTTGTTTTTAATTAAAATTTAGTAATTTTCACTATTCATCAAAATATGAAAGTTATCCGAAAAGTACCAAAATTCCACCCTAGGCTAATTTAGATATTCCAAATCCAAAAATGAAATCCTTTTTTATAGATAGAATTTATAATATTTCAAAAAGTAGGTATGACTATTCATAACGGCTAGTTTGATTGGTTGTGGTGTGTTAAAATCTCGAAGTTGCGTACAATGCACATCATTGCATTATTCAAAGGGAAACGTACCGTGGAAACTTGGGGTGTTACATTCTACCCTCCATCAACAAATTGCATCCTCACATGTTTTTTTAAAATTGGTCTTGAGAATATAATGGAAAGTCCCACATCAGAAAAAGAGTTAATAAAACTATCACTTTAAAAGAAAGGAAGAGAGGTATAAAGGTCACCCAAGATAACCCATACTAGGATTCCATGTAAGAAAACTTGGATATGGACGATAAAATAAGTGTTATGTTATGATGGAGAGGGATAGAAAACATGGTTAGGAGAAAGTTAACAATAATAAAATCACAAACTTATGTTTGGACAAACGATCATTAGTCTCCCAGTAGGAAAAGTAAACGGACAACATTTTTTGTTTTAAGTTACATTACATAAGGACGATGAATTAATTTATGATATTGACTAAGAACATAAAGATATATATTTAATTTTTAATTAGAGTTTCATTCTTTAATAAATTTTTACCACTAACTCATTTTTTTTTAACAATGAGTATTCAAGAAGACTTGGTCACAATGGAAGAGCTAGAATAAACATCTATAGAAATACAAGATCCACATAGGATAAAATATATATTTTCCTTTTCTTTAGAGATTAATAAAAAACAAAATGGTTAGTATAATATCTGATGATCCCCCAAATGAATATTCCATTAAAGAAAAAAAAACACTAATATTAATTTCTAAAATTAAACCATAAATACCCCAAAGTTAAATAAATACCATTCATTAATCAATTGTCCTTAAAATCCTTCAATATAATCCAAACTAATATTGAAATCCAGAACTTATAAGAATTTAGTCTTCCACGTTAAATTTTATCTCCAAATGACATTAATTACTCCTAAAGTCACATACTTAAAAGTAATTAACCTAATCATTTCCATAAATAACACAAATCACTATAAATCCACAATAAAAACATAGATAAAAATCCACCATTACTCCTCAAATGAAATCCCATACTATTATATTTTCCTTGGGTATATAGTGTTCACAACAAAGCGAACAACTTCCAAAATAACATTTATCACTTAATCACCAAATCATTTTCCTATACTAAGGTTATTCATTTGATAAGACATAAGATCCCAAATAAAATTATTACTGATCAATAAAATCATTTAACTAAAAATAATAGTCACACTAACCAGGGACTTCATGTAGTTCAGTGGCAGACGATAAATCCCAATCGCACTTTGGTTGTGGGTTCGATTCCCATAGCTTTGTCCGAGGCAACAGGTTGTCACACGGTCTGTGTGTTGTCCTTTTTCAGAAACTATATTTTATAACATTACCAAAATGAGATAAATTCCTCAAAATAACCATAACATAATTTAACCACAAATCATATCTCATACCTTGAATTTTCATCCCAGATTATAATAACTTATAATTACCTCAAACCTGACGATCATATAAAACCAAATGGTTATTTATAACTATATACACAAGAGAAAAGATAATTCTTCCTCAAATATCATTCTCACATGGAAAATTTCAGGGTTAAAAATATTATAGAAAATTATTCCAAATCCAAAAATAAAGTCAATTTTGAGAGATAGAATTTATAATATTTCAAAAAGTAGGTATTACTATTCATAACGGCTGGTTTGATTTGTTGTGGTGTGTTAGAATCTCGAAGTTGTGTACAATTCACACCATTGCATTATTCATAGGGAAACATACTGTGGAAGCTTTGGGTGTTATATATATATATATATATATATATATATATATATATATATATATGGAAGTGTGTGTGTTCGATCGGGTAACTTCTTGAGTTAGAAAGCTTTGGATTGGCCATTCTTTGAGGTAGGTTCCTTAACCTTTCCCTTTGATTTAAAAAAAACAGCAGTAACTTATTTACTACCTTTGATAAATTTGATTGAAATTTTGGAATGAACTACTTTTGTGGAATAAATTATTATTTTATGAACAATGTCATGTTTTTATAATAATACCCCTTCAATGGAGGTGCGCTTCCATCAAACTAAAAACATTATGATTAGCATGTTATGTTTTCTTGGCTTGATGATATGTGGTTTTTTCTATTCTTTAATTGTTAGAGGAATCTTGATTAAATTAACAGGATATTGTCTACTTAACTAGGAGATTTATTTCCTCCTTTTCATGTTGGCACACTTTAATTAAATGGTTCTAATAAACTAGAATGGGATTCATGGGTGGGTAAACTCATGTGAAATGAATAAATGTAAATGGTAATAAATGGGCGGGTATGACCATGTGATAAGAATGAAAGTGAAATATAACAATGAGTGAGTATACTCCTTGTTTGCATGGGTTGTAGATTTGTATTAACCAATTTGTAAATTCATTATAATAGATGAATGATTTTTTATGCAAGTGATGGATAATGAGTGGGTATACTCATTATATGCCTTGAATAGAAAATAGGAAACTAAGTGGGTAAACTCATGGAATGTATTTAAATATGAGACATCAATATAAGGGGGTGTGATAATTGGTTGACTTGTGATGATAAATGGAAAATGGTGATATATGGGTGGGTATACCCATATGGCTTGTTTAATGGGAAATAGAATACACGATTGGGTATACTCGTATTGTATGTGATAAATGATAGTGGGTATACTCACTAAATAAATTTATAAGGTTATAAGGGTTGGTATACCCTTATGATTTAGTTTAAATTCTTTCTTGAATTGTGATCATTGGGTGGGTAAACCCATGGTAAATGGAATGGTTTATATGAGTGGGTATAATCATATGGTTTGAAATTAATGAATGGTTTGATAAATTCCATGGACTGCTCTCCATATATCTAGAATGTGGTAGTGGATGCCTTGGGTTGATTATGCCCCTTGGGTCTTGATTTTGTGGGATTCCTTAAGCCTTGCTACCCTATTGATCCAGATTTATTGGACTCACATAATACATGTTAGTACAAATGCTCCTAGGACTCTGACCAGTGCCTTGACCAAGTTTCCACTAGGATTCCCATGGGACTCAATGTGGATTCCTTGGAAGAGTTCCTTGGATCTTTCCCTTCATGGTCTACACTTCTTTTTATGACACGGTCATGAGGTATGTGATATGCTATAATATATGAAATGGTCATGATAAGTTGTGAAATGTTTGGATGTACGGTGAGGACATGTTATTTGTTTATTTGTGCACTGCTTATAGTTTCCTTGTTAAAGGAGCTTTACTATCTTCTGTAGAGAGCCTTGGAGGGCTAGGTTGGTATAACAATTTACCTACACACTTTCTGTTTAAATGTTTCATATATTTTTTAGGACTTGACATTATGGGTTCTGACCTAATGAGATGTTATCTCACACCCCACTTGGGTACCATTGGTACTCGAGTAGACACTTCTTGTTTGCAAGATTGTGGACCTATTCTTGTGATTTTTTCTATTATACCTAGGAGTTAGGAGCAAAGGACCAAGAAGGAGCTATGAATTCTCACGGATATCACCCTTGGGGCTTTGGGTCTTGTATTTATTTTTTCTCTGAAATGTAAAGTAATATTTCAATTTATATATCACCATGACATGCATGCATTGTATAAACTGACATTGGCCATTTTCCGTACTCATTTGATTTTTCAATTGTCTTCTGCTGATATATATTGCTTTCTATTACTATCTATTTACCACTGTGCACTCCAAATATGAGGGTATAGTCTCCCCACTGAATATCCTTACACCCTCACTGTTAGTCATCAGCCTTTGGCCTATGGGTATATGCGCTTGAGGTCATGTGGTGACCGGTCTAGATACTGGTTTGGTGGAATGTTAGGTTAGGATGTTAAAAGTGGTGTCAGAAGTTGTTTTCCTTTTCCTTACTATTTAGGGCTTGTAGATAGGAGACTAGGAATGTGACGACATTTGGTAGATATTTGTTTTTTGGGTTGGTCACCCCGTGTTTGGAAAATTACCAAGTTTCAAGGGTTGGGAATTGATATTTATATCATTCAGTGTTATATTTTATGTGATTTCACCTTGGGTGAATGTTTTATTTTTCCTGGCATATGTATTTATGGAATTTTGGTAAATTTTCCCTTGGACGGAATGGAAAGTAAGTGACATGACAAGCATCATACTAGTCACTTATAAATTCACATACCATGCATGTAACATGCAATGTAGTTTCATTTGTAGTATGCCTGCTAATTTTGGTTGTGTTCCTTGGGTAAAATTCCATGGTTTTGATTTTCTTTTTCATGCCTTATTGTATAACATACTTAGCTGATTATATGCCATGTTGCCTTTGTTTTTAGCATGTTTTGTTGTTATGCCATGCTTTTGTGATATAGAATGACACTATGTTACTTATTATGATAACATTCTAGATATTTTTTTATGTGTAAATGGATTTATGGGTGGAAATTAATTGGTTGCATTTACGATGGGGTCCAGTTTTAGTTATAAGGTGTATGGGAACCTTATAATTGGAAAACGGGTAACCCATGTATTAAAACCATTGAAAAAGGGCTGCTGAAATTAAAATGTTAAATGGAATTATATGTGGTTAATGGGAGCCCATTTTTAGTTATTAAGTGTATGGGAGCACCATGAATTGGTAAATGGAAACCCATATAATATGAAAAGTCATGATACATTTGAAATGGTGTAATGTGAAGTCTATTATGTTTTGAACTTAAATGAAATTATTTGATTAATGGGATCCAAATGTTGGTGGTAAGGTGTATGGGAACCTTATCGATTGGTAGGTCTCCACCCATGTGACTGAGCCATTGTATAACCATGGTGTGTTTGGGAATGGTTGTAAATCTAAAACTATTGAGTTTTGATTTGAAATGTTTTTTTAATTTTCAAAATGACCAACTGGACCCAAGTAGGTCATATGGGGCTTGGTTTTATAAATTGAACTATTATGGGGTTGCTTTTTGAAGAAATCAGGTTAAATAAATGGGACCCTCAGAGGTCCCCTTTTTGGTTAAAAGGAATTTAGATGCTAAATTTTCTATTTATGATGGAATTACTCTTAGTTTTAGGTGATTAATGGAGAAGTTTGACATAAATTTCTTTTTTTCATGTGGGAAATTTTTTAAAACCAAGTGCCTTGTTTTTGAAATGGTACTTTATCTTTTGATTAAAAATTTTCAAATTTTTAAGGTTGAAATAAATGAATGAAATAGTTATAATTAGGACCTAAAGTATTGACCTTTATTTGAACCCTCATGGAAGGGTAGTTTTAAGTGTTTTGATAATATTACTTGAAACAAAGACATGAACGATCATCTGTAGGTTGTTTCTTTTTAGCAATGACTTAAATAGAAATAGGGGCTCTTGAGCCTAGTGAAATATGTTCTATATGAACAAGAGATGGGGTCAATGTGTATGCTTTGTAAGGGGATATACCATGGTAGGTATCACCCTTAGGGATTGAGATTCCTTACTTCCACTGTGATCTTTTGACGTTGGTGTCGTTTGGCTATCATTGTCCCTAGTATGACTTTTGGGTTTTAAAAAGACACCCTTGTTTGGAGGGGTGTTCATTGTACTTTGACTCTTTATGTGGGAACAAGAATCAATGATTTCTTGGTTCAACAGGTTAGACATTCCTCAGGCATGTTCATATGCTTAGGATGTCATGTGAACCTCTCTTTTCTTTAGTGTAGGATGACTCAGTACATCATTATCCGGGTTAATGGTTGTATGAGATTATGTTTCGTTGTCTTTTGTGAGCTTGGGGCTCTATGTGTTGACATACGCGGTACCCAATGAGTGTTTAGTGATGTAACAACTTGGTTGAGTTTGGTGTGATCATGGAGCCTTATATGGTTTAGTACATTCTCATGTTAACTCTGGGGTAGAGTGATCGGGGTGTTAAGGAAACAAGTTTTTTCCAAAACTCATGTGGAATTTTTGGGACTCATGTGTTTTGACATGTCGATTGGATTGATTTTAGATTTCATGCCAAATTTTTTGATGTGGTGATCACGATTCATGTAATGTCAAACATGCGTTTAAGGTGCTTCTGATCTAGTTCACTTGAGAGTTGTTGTTATTTCCTTTCGATGACATGGACACTCCTAATATGGGTAGTGTCACATTGGTTTTGGTGTGTGTATCAGTGCTTTCTTGGCTGCACGACTTCAATGAGGTTGGTAGAGTGCACAACTATTAGAAACTCTATTAGTTTTGGAAGTGTTTCAGTGGTAGATCTTGAAAGAACAATAATTCCTCAGGTGGTATAGTCATCAGGGTTCGGTTGATGATGAGCCAGCAGGTGAAGTTGGGATGTTGTAAAGAGTCGACCAATAGTAGTTTGACTGATCTTCTTGATTTACTCATAGTGTCATCTTCTGAATGAGATGAGCATGTCCCCTATCTTGATGTCATCATAGATACACAAGGTGAGCATCAGTTATATGTTGTGATGAAGTTTAAAAGTTGTGGGGTGGTTTCATGATCTCTTTCTGTTTTGTATACGAGATACGTGGTTCTTTGGAAGCTACCTTGGACTTGTAGTTGAGCTTGTCATGTACTCAAAAAGGGTAATACATTCCCATGGTCTGGGTTTGGATTATGCCTTTACTCATGTCAAGGCATGAACATTTTGGAATGGCCTATTGAAGGTTGGTTTGGGAATGTCACTGATATTTGGGTAAGGACTTCGGTGTGTGTGCTTGTGTTAACTGGTGAATGCCTTGGGAAGAAAGTCATCACGGTTTGGTTGGGATGCATCGACTGCCTAAGCTATGAATCTTTGAGAAAGTTTATTCATGTGTGTATTGTCTTTTTTCCTTATTTATGGTATATGTGATTGGTAATGGAATCATTTTAAAGAGAATGTCGTCGGTTTAAGGGAGAGCATGGTTTGTGGTCGTTGATGTCTTTTGAAGAAAGAATGTGCGACCAGTTGTTGCTGGATTATTGGGGTTTGACTGTTACCTTCTATGAGGTATCTTTTATGACCTTGTATGTAATGGGTTTCACCCATATGAAGAAATCACATGAGAAGAATCACTAGAACTCTTAGAATGTATCCTTTAAGGAAATCACAACAGTGGAAGATCCATGGTTGGAAATTGGCCATTAAATGCTAATACACTTGGTGGGAAGCACCAATGGGTAAATGGTTAAGGAGATGACGATGGGATCATGTCTCTATTTACATGGTCTTGGTTAAACTTTGTTTCAATGTTTTGGGTTGGATTTTGAGTTTGAATCATGTTTTAAAGGATTAAGTGCCTTGGGCTTGTGAATGGTTGAAGTTGCGTTTGGAATTTGGAAATGAAATGTGATTGTTCAAATGAGACTTCACGGCCTTTTTAGGTTGGGTTATATACTCATAGTTACTAAAGGATTCTCAAGGATGAGAATTTTTAAGGTGGGTAAATTGTAAGAACCTTTGTTTTTAAACCATACGAAATTTTGAGGGAATTTTAATTTTCCGTAATTACTAAGTGATTCATTTTAAAATGGTACTTTTGAATTTAATTATGAGAGTTGGTACACTTTAAAGTTACATTTTTGGAATTGGTTGAAGGCCCGAGATGTTTCTCAGGCAGATCGAGGAGTTTTGAAAACACCGAGCCTGGAAAGGCCAAGTTTTTAAATTCTGTAAAGGGTACACAGTTTGTCTAAAACCGTGTGGTCCACTTAAATAAACCATATGGTCTTGTTCAAGTGGTGTAGGGATGTTTCACATGGGATACAAATGGTTTTCCAAACCATGAGCCTAGCCCACACAGTTTGTTCTGGGAGGCAACAACCTTACACTATACATCACATGGTTTGCGCATGGTTTGGAAAACCATGTGGGTCAAATCGTGCAGATGGGTCTATTTTTAAAAAAAATTAAATTAATTTTTAAAAAATAAAATCTCCCTCTCCCTTCTTTTACTTAACCCACATCACGCAGCACCCAAGGGGGGTTCCCCTTCGACGCACATCGCCCCTCCTCGACACCTCTTCCTCCTTCGATTCTCATCGGTTTTCCACTGGATTGTGGTCTGATCAACCTAGTTATGACCCATCCTTCCTTCCTATCCCTGTTTCCAGTGATTTATCAGCCTATCTGTTGCCCTACGGTGTGCGGAAGAAACCCTAGCTTAGGGTTTGATTTGGTTTTTCGTGTTCTTCTAGTTTTAGGGTATGTAAGGGCTTCCTCGTGTGGTGTTGGTCCATATTCCGGTAACCGCCACTGAAGGTGAGGTGTTTTGGCCCAATTAGGTCCTCTTTTTTCAATTTTAGTTAAGGGATTATAATTCTATTTTTTCACACCATTTATTTAGGGTCCAGTGATGTTTATGAGACCCGGAGAAATTGTTTTAGGGTGTTGTGATCAATTTCAAAAGTGCACACACATATTCCCATGTATGGATATATATAGATATATATATCTTCCATGTGGGGGTTCCCTCATAGAGTAGAGAATACATGCATCAGTTTAATAATATATATTTATATATAAGTGTGTTAATGAGAGCAGGGTGTTATTTGAGTTTGAAAGATTTGGTTTCGAAATTCTTTGAGGTAGGGTCCTTAACCTTTCCCTTTTATTTAAAAAAGAAGTAGTTTCTTATTTTATTCTTCTGATAAATTGGATTTAAATTATGGAATGAACTTATTATGTGGAATAAATGATTTTTTTATGAACAATTTCATGTTCTTATAATAAAACCCCTCCAACATACGTGTGCTGCCTTCAATCTAAAAACATAGTGATTAGCCTGTTATGCTTGCTTGGCTTGATGATATGTGGTTTTTCATATTCTTTCCATGTTATTGGAAGCTTGATTAAATTAATATGATATACTCTTCTTAACTAGGATATGTACTACCTCATTTTCTTGTTGACACACTTGAATTAAATGGTTCTAATGAACTTGAATGGAATCGATGGGTAGGTAAACGCATGTGAGATAAATAAATGTAAATGGTAATAAATGGGAATGTATGACCATGTGATAAGAATGAAATTGAAATTTAACAATGATTGGTTATACTCCTTGGTTTCATGGGTTGTAATGGGGATTGATGAATTGGTAAATTCATTATTGGAGTTGAATGTTTTTTGATACAAGTGATGGATAATGAGTGGGTATACTCATTATATTCCTTGAATAGAAAATGGTAAACTGAGTGGGTAAACTCGTGGAATGAATTTATATATGAAACATCAATATGAGAGGGTATTCTCGTTCGTTGAATTGTAATTATAAACGGAAAATAGTGATATAAGGGTGGGTATAACCATCTGGATTGTTTAATGGGAAATGGAATACATGATTGGGTATAATCATGTTATGTGTGATAATTGTGAGTGGGTATACTCACTAAATAAATTAATAAGGTTATAAGGGTGTGTATACCCTTATGATTTAGTTTAAATTATTTCTTGAATTGTGATCATTGTGTGGCTAAACCCATGGTAAATATAATGGTTTATATGAGTGGGTATATTCATATAGTTTGAAATGAGTTAATGGTTTGATAGATTCCATGGATTGCTCTCCATAGATCTTGAATGTAGTAGTGGATTCCTTGGGTTGATTATGCCCCTTGGGTCATGATTCTGTGGGATGAATCTGGCCTTTCTACCACATGGATTCATCTTTCTTAGACTAGCGAATGATGCGTCGGTACACATGCTCCTAGGACTCTAACCAGTGCCTTGACTAAGTTTCCACTAGGACGCCCATGGGACTTGATGTGGATGCCTTGGATGAGTTCCTTAGATCCATCCCTTCGTGGTCTAGAATTATTATATTTATTCCTTGGACGAGTTCATTAGATCCGACCCTTTATGGTCTACACTTTTTTATACGACATGACTATGAGGTATGTGACATGCTCGAATATACAACTTTTATATGGTAAGTTGTGACATGTTTGGATGTATAGAGAGGCTGTTTTATTTTTTTATTTATGAATTTCTTACAGATTCTATGTTAAAAGAGAATGACTATCTTGTTTAGGGAGCCTTGGAGGGCTAAGTTAGTATAACTATTTTAGCATTTTACATTCCATGAGAATTCCTTACTTGTATTTACAGCTTTAGTATTTACCTAAACACTGTCTGTTTACATGTTGCATATATTTTTTAGGACTTGAAACCATGGGTGACAGCCTATTGAGATGTTATCTCACACCCTGCTCAGTTACCTTTGGTACACGAGTAGACACTTCTTGTTTGAAGGATTTTGGACCTACGCTTGTGTTATTTTCTCTTGTACCTAGGATTTAAGAGAAAAAGACCTAGTGGGAGCTCAGGATCCTCATAGAGATATCCCTTTAGGATTTGGGTATTTTCTTTATTTTTTTCTGAAATGTAATGAATTATTTCAATTTATGTATCACCGTGACATGAAGGAATTATATAAACTAGAATTCACCATTTTCTATACTCAGTTGATTTTTCAATTATCTTCCACTAATTTAGTTATTGATTTATACTTATTATTCTGATATATATTGCCTATTATTACTATAATTTCATTGTTTTGTACTCTAAATATGAGGGTATAGTATCCTCACTGACTATCCTTACACCCTCATTACTAGTTGGCAGCCTATGGCATATAGGGAGACGCGCTTGAGGTCATGTGGCAAGCGGTCCACCTACCGGTTTAGTGGAATGTCGCTCTAGGAAATTTCATCTTGTCAGACCAAACCCTAACCATTTACCTTATAAACTTACCTAGTAACATCCTATAGGTTCTGGTATTCTAAAAATACCAACCCTGGTGTCCCTAATAGGATATTCAAAGGATGTTTTCTAAAGAATAGGTACTCATCTTTACCGAATCCTTCAAAATTATTTATTCTCCTACTTCATATTCATAGGTTGTTTCCATACTAAATTAATAACTCTAGTATCATATATATTCTGAGATTTTATTATGATTACAGGATAACCATATTCCTCCTTTTACCCATCCTATGAAAAATAATATCACCATGCGTGTGTGCGTATGGGTTACCATCTCCAAACTATGGTGCAATCGGTTTTTCATCACTACTTTAGTTGGATGGGTATAATGATGAATATAATGGATATAAATAATGAATATGATATGATATTTATTCTTTTTAATTAACATACCACCCAATTCCTTACCCTTTTGCCAATAAGGTAATGATATTGTCACTCGTGCATATGTACGACCTACCGTATCCACGACACAATGAGATTCATCTTCCATGTTAACCATTAAAGAATGATTATAAAAATATATATAATGAATAAATATTAAATATATGACATAATAATTCCACTATAATATATATATGTGTGTGTGTGTGTGTGTTATTTACTTTTTTCTATTCAATATGATAAGAGAATGGAAACAGTGTTCATGCTTATGTACGACCTACCGTCCCCATTAACGGTGTATTCCATTTCATATATCTATCTTTTATATATATTTATATATATAATATATATGATATATAAATCATTTTTTACAATCTGTAAGTAAGTATGTCATGATTTAAGTAATAGGATCAATAATAACGAGCCAAAACACGTACGATAAATAAAGCGGTTATTACCTGAAACTTTCTTTAACATGGAATTGTTAATAAACAGGTAATATAATGTCACAAATGAAACATATATGATATCATAAATATTATTATGATTCCGTAACAACTTAATAATATGTTTAAAATCACTATACAGGATTTTTGTACACGTACGGAGGGAATTAGACCTAAAGTAAGGGTTAATTTTGTAATATTATTATTATCTAAGTTTGTTTATACGTAAGTATATACTGGGACATATTTATCATCCATTTCCATGTTTCTTAAAAAAATCAAAAAGAGTATTTTTTTAATGTTTTATATAAGATAATATTTATCTAAAACATTATTTTGAATGTTTCTATGATTTATTCTACTAAATCATTCTCATCCATGTCCATGTTTTCAAAATGGGTTTTATGGATTTATTTATAATGAAATGAATATTTTAAATTGTTAATTTTTGAATTTATCTCAAATTTTTCAAAGTGGTATGGGACATGTTGATTCAAAAATCTATTTTTTAAAATTTCTTCTTTTATAAATGATTGGATTTTGAATAAATGATTTCAATGTAAAAAAATGGTATTTTCTTGATATATTTTAATGATTTTATTAGAATATTTTCATCAATGTCAACATCCTCTGTTTTATATTATGTTTGATTGAAGTTTATCTCTTATGATACCATTTACCATATTTAATTGAAGGGTTTATAATATGTTTGATTTTGGATCTTCTATTTTGATACCATTCATTGTTTATGGTTAATGTATTAACATTTTTTTGTTAATTTTAATATGAATATTTATGTTGGTTATGTTTCACCCTTTTCTTATGAGGAATGCACTGGACTTAGTAAGTGTATGGTGCGGCCCAATATAGCCCCTCGATGCATCAATAGGTCTCATGAGATGGACTAGACTAGGTTTTTACCCATTATTATATGGTGTCCTGGTCGAAGCCTTGATGGTATGTTATAGATGTACCGCATTATGCATGCCCTCATTATGAGATTAGTTATTGATATTCCATGTGATTATTAAACTAGTATAATATCCATGGTTATATTTTCTATATCATGTGATTGTTTGTATGTTATTATTTATTCTTTCTATGTTATACTCAATTCTTTATTTAAATGGAATGTGTTTCAGTTATTCGCCTCTCCATAATGTTTATGCTTATTTATGATAGCTTTTGTTGTATGCTTACCCAAACTGAGCATCTGATCTCACACCTACCTTATGTTTTATTTTTCCTAGGATGATAGGTGTGTATTATGAATAATATGTAGGGTTAATCTAATAGAATAATGTAATTCTAGAGAGATTCTTTATGTTGTATTTTATGTTTCAAATTGTAAGATAAGGTTCATGTATGTAATCTGGTTTTCAAAAAATGATAAAAAAAATCCTCCCTTTAGGATTTATTTCCATGTAAAAATGATGATGTAATTGATAATGCACTGGATCTATGGTTCTAGGGTTTGGGTGTTATAGTTTTTTCTGAAAATCATGAGGGAAACCACATGGTATATCATGGTATTTGGAGATAGAGTGGGTGCTGGGCCTAGCTTAAGTGTAAAATTGGAAGCCTATGCATTCTCGGTTCCCTTTCCTTGAGCTTATAGAATTAATCGGGATTTAGCCTTAGTTCATGAGATGGATTCTTCCATTATTTTAGAAATTCCGGCAAGATCCCAAAGCCCACCTTTATATTTCATAGGAACAAGTGGTGTGTACGACTCAACATGAAGATTATCTATATAGATGGACAATAAGTTTTCTTGAGGAAGTTGTAGGCTTAGGGAGTATGAAAACCCCTTCTACTGAGAAATGAAATCTAAGAACTTCCCATTATACCACTATTTTCATTTTTATAGGTCGAAGACTGTTTTCTTTTGTAGAATTGATCTGAATTGGAAGAGAAACTTCTTAGGGAGATCTTCTTGCCCAATAATTAATCGATTTGGAAAACTGGATTACCATACAAAGGTTAGTTCCTGTGGATTTTTCACAAATAATATGAGTTTCACTTCATCCTATTGTGTAGGGTTCCCCATCATGGGATCACAGTGGGACATAAAATGTTTCAAATGATGTTTTTGGTCCCTTCTCTATTGAAAATTGGAAATGTAGGGAAACCAAAGTTTGGCGGGGGAAGAGTCGGATCAACCCATTAATGGTAAGGATTATTTTGTGTTTGTATCCTCATACATTGTTTAAAAATAGCTTCCAATAATTCCATTAGTGATTCAATAGTGTTAATGATCCCTTGAGGAATGTATTGATGAGCATGATCTTGAATAGAGGAAGTAGCAAGTAGGGACAATTGTGATAGCCCTATTGATATCAGTTATGGGAAACCGACATGGGAAGGTCTATAAGGATGTGCCTGGCCCTATTCTAGTTGTGTACCCAATAGGGGGAACTTCTGATCTACTATTGAAGTATCCAATTATATTGGTTTTTGTTACCCCATGTTAAGCTAATTTTTAGGTTTTATTTCGGTTGTTGCGGCGAACCCTCTTTTTTGAGGTACGCTGGTTAGTAGTGTGAGTTGAGGCTCTATTTGAAGAAAATATCTAGGAGAAATGTTTCCTTGGATTAGTTCTTCATTTATTATTCTCAATTCATTTATATCTTCCACTTATTGATAGAACCTTTACTCAAGTTCAAGGGGTTCAACCTCCTCAATAATGGAGTGGTTGAGGGGATTTTGAAATTAAGGGAAATATTATGGTTCTGATTACGCACAACTCCTTTAATATTTTAAGCGTGGACTGTATTATGAACCAAAACTTCCTCCACCTTATCTTACATATTTTCCTTTCACTTTTTATGGTCTATAGGGGCGGTGTTAATGAAATTCAACAATACATAATGAATTACAGTAATTTTATCATTCTTTTTATGAGATCGCCTTTGCTTTCACCCTCCACGAGGCCTAATCCTATCCTTCCCTGGTTATCTAGGAGCATTGTTCCAGATGGTAATCCAAAGGCAATCCCTAGAAAATTATTTCTTGCATGTTCCCAATGAGGATACTAGATCACAGGATGGGAAAAATTGGGAGGATTTTTTTTTGTGTCACTTCCCCTGATAAGAATATTTCTAACTTCTATTGGGGATTAATTTATTGAGGTGAAAGGCCCCCAGCTCTGTGAGATGGGGTTGTTCCCACTCCACTTCTAGAACTTATCGAGCATAGTTTTTTCCTAAAATGTTTCGTCAAGAAATACCTCATCCCTACGGGCTAGGGTTGATCTCATATTTTCAGGGATACTTCTTTTGTGGAGGCCTTCTTGATTTTATAGAGTCATGTTCAAACATGGGCTGGGTGCATCATTCATTTTTCACCTAAAACACCTACATTTGAAGACAGTAGTGAAATCTATGAAATTTTTTCTATGTGATAATTTAATTCACTTAAGAAGGAGGATTGATTGATATTTTCATATTCCTAATTCAAAACTCTTTTAATGGATTTCCCTATTATAGACAGATGTTATTGAGACTCAGTCGAGGCCT
This sequence comes from Viscum album, assembly GCA_963277665.1. Taxonomy (NCBI): domain Eukaryota; kingdom Viridiplantae; phylum Streptophyta; class Magnoliopsida; order Santalales; family Viscaceae; genus Viscum; species Viscum album. The sequence goes on from OY728158.1 coordinate 1,672,434,165, forward strand.
GTTTTTTTTAGCATATCATCGGTTGTGAAAAGAGTTTGTTTGTTGAAGCCTACCTAAATCTATAACATTGAACGATGTCATATTTGGTGGAATTTTCTTATTAGGGAGTGCGGTGAAGTTAAACCCTATGTGTTCACCCCATCCTCTGATATGAACACTAGATGGGGCATATTTTATCAGTTGATGCAATTATTTTATCATGTGGAGACATACGCACTGAATGGATCCTTATTGTTTCCCCAATTTTAGATGTCAGACAGACAATATATCCACCAACTAAACTTGGTAGTGTATCCATTCTATTAACTTAACATGGATTATATATTCATCATAAGTTAATAAATTTACTCTCAAGTGATGAAGAGTGTTCCCTATATTGAGGTCGATGTCAGGCATACAATCTTTTAACAACCCTTCTATAATGTTGAAATAAGGAATGGATAGCAGCCAGAACATGACTGGTATGTAATCTTTATCCAATTGTTTCATCATGTTCAATGTGTCTTCTTCATCTTTTGTTAGAGGTTTCTTAACATGGTTTGTTCAAATTTGATGCTTCCCTACTTCTTTATCATAAATAGCGATGTTGATATGGACTAACTCTAATGTGTTAGCGGATAGATGATACAAGGGTGGATCGGAGAGTGACCATCACCTTGGGTTATCTTCAATATAAGAAAGGATTTCACTTGTTAATGACAAGGAATCATACATTTTTGGACTTATTTTCTCAAGTGAATTGTAGTAGAAGTGTTTTTTATTTATTAAATTGCTAATGGGAGGACCCACTTAACAAATTGAAACACCACTGTGGAGATAAAATTCAAAGTGAATTCCAATATGGTAAGGACTACCATTATGGCTCGACATACAACAAAAAGGATAATTCTTTTAGGATATACCTTAGGGAGGACCTTCATGGTGGATGACAGAAAGGTTGATAACATTTCTCTATTTGATATTCTAGCTATGTGGAGGGTTTTCATGACTATCATTGGGATATAGGCTCTCAAGATCGGTCAAATTATGTACATGAATAAATCCTTCATGGTGAGTGTCTATAGAGGACCTTAAAAATTATTGCTACAATTCCCATAATTTAGTAATTGGAGAGTGGGATCTTGAACATCCATATATAAGTGTCTAAGGTATTCAATAATTCTAGCATTAAGTATAGTAGGATCATAAATCATCTCTCTACTTTCTAGTCGTCTCTTGTGAGTCTTATTTTTGGATGCCTTCTTTTGATAAAATGGGTCCAATTTCTAGGGAAATTGGATTTCAAGTATGGATTCTTGTTTTTCTATATCTCATATCACTTCTGGAATTTTTCAACATGCTTATAGAATTTTGGTAGGGGTTCATTCCTACCTCGGAGTGGCCATTGGAATAGGCTAATTACCTCCAGTTGGAATGGGGTTACAGACCCAATATAGTTGTCTATATGTCATGAGGGAGTTTTCCCCTTGACCCTCCAAGATGGGAGTAGAGATGTGTGTCTACCCCGGAGTGACATGTTGATGAATCACCACATTTATAGAGAGGAATTTTGGTATCCATACCTATTCCACTATTGTTTCCGTTATGATATCCTGACAGCTTTGAAGGATTTGGGTAGAAATTTTCACACGTTCTTTCCCTATTGTGAGGATGTTCTTGGTGACTTCAATAGCTATGATGGTGAAATATTTCCATTTTGTGGTTGGAGAAGGGGTATGTGTCTGATATTATCCTCCATTTCCTTCTATTGGATACTAACATTACTTAGGTGGAGGGACAAAGATCTAAGTCTACCCCCTGTTTCTCATCGGTACTTTCTGACTGTTTCTCAGGGTACTGCCACACAAGACTGCTGGAAGACTTGGTAAATACAGGCAGATGTGTGTGATTTCTCATGGTTTTCTACTAAATTTTTTCAATGGTATTCTTTGGATGTTTCCAGATGGATCTATGGATAGGATAAATTTATATGGGAAGGTGTTTTTTCTTGCTCACAGGTTGTCACTGAGTTTGATTGGCAGGCTTTCTGGGTGCAAACAGGTGTCTGTGCCTCCTCATTGTTTGCCTCCAAATTTTACAGGTGGGCTTCTCCAAAGGGTACATAGGTGTATCCCTATTCTATATTGACATGATTATACCCCTGATGGTTCATCTTGTGTGCTCGGGTTTGGATGAACTAGGCCGAACTCTCAAGGATAGGACCCTAATCTTGCTGAGGGTTCACTGCCATGTGGCATTGGTAGTAGAAAATATTTGAAGGATCCATTTGAAATGACCCTTGTTTCTTTTGGATGAGGTCGTATATGGACTCTTGGTCTACCTTGTTAATATAAAGTATGAGGTGGTTATTATGTTTTGGGGATAACCTCCTGAAATGGTTAGATATGTCGATTGGTGTCATTGTATTCTATACCATTGTCCATCATAGAGTGGATGACTTGAAGAGCATCATGAGTTGTAGGGCCTATGAGGTATCCTCTAGGGTCGTGATGGTACCATTTTTGTGGTTCTCACACACTAGTGAATTTGAGACCTAGTGTTGTAGATGTTGGGTTGGAAATTGTGTCCTCTTCTTGGACGTGGCCCAGTATGAATGGTAGTTAGGGCATACAGTTGTGCGAGATTGAGTGATGTCATTTGGATTTAAGGGATATCTGATTAAAAGTACCTGAAATATAGGTGACAAACATTAACAAGAAATCCCCAAAAAATAAGAATCCCAATAAACAAAAACATGCACAATTTATTGTCTTGATTGTACCTATTTCATTTTGACATAGAAATGGGTCTAATAGGTGGGCGACGTCATCATCTTGGTTAAGGATTCATTTCGGGTTCACAAATTTTTTTATTGATGAAAATCACAGTTTCCCTTTATGGTTGGTTTTGGGGGGTTTAAATTTTACACAATCATTAAATTATGGTATAACCTTATTTTAGAATGGCTTCCAAATAGGTTTTTTATATATCTATAAACACCAAATATTTCCCTCATTTGAGATCAAGAACCTATTTTTAAAATGCAGGTGGTTTGTCGAGAAATGGTCCAGCAACACATAAGGACTAACATTAGTCAAGATGATGGGAGGTTGAGTTCATCATACCCTTTTTTGGATTATTTTTTATTACTCTAAGACTCTCTTATATATTTAAGATATGTTTATGAATCCTTCATTAACTCCCTAGTATGATGTAGGTCACCCCTGAAGTAACAATCAATTATTCGAATGCATGGAATTTAGAGTAATTTATATGTACCTATAGTTATTAATCGATGGAGATATCTACATGTATCTGAGTTTTCCCATAAATGGTACCCTTTTATGATTTCATTATAGATTCTTTTTTCATTTATTATTACAATTTTTGTTTTAATCCATGCAGTAGGATGCTCTGGAGTTTATCATCATCCAAGGAGACAATAGCTGTTTTGATGTCCGAATTAGACCCATGAGATGGGATTATAGTATATCCTCATTAAAGGAATAAGAACCTATATATTTTGGTGCCACATAATGGTACATATCATACATTTTAATTTCATGTGATAAGGACCAAACTATGTAGTTTAATGTCACGTGGCAAGGACATATAGGTGGAATATGACTAGAAAACATTTGGTGTGGGGCATACATTGAGATGGACCAAGTAACCTAGAAGGGATTTATCCATCTAGGCTAGACATATCTCTACTATAAATGTGGCCTATATAGAATTAGGGTTGATTTGGGGTGTTGGGTTTGGACCTTCAGGAGGCTTCCAATATATCCCTTTTGGATGGGAATCAAATCCCATGTATTTCGGATTTTAGGACTCATGACTATGGTGGCCCTCTAAAGATTTTTCTCATGGGGAATGAGACTCAATGAGAGTATTGAATAATTATTTTATAGATTACACCATTTATAATGATGGCCTTGTGGTCAGATACATGGCTTTGAGGACCCATGCCCTTATCCTCTCGTCGTTGTACCCTGGATAGTCACATATGACTACCCTTCTAAATACAGTCCATAAGAAAAGTTCAAGGGATTACTCCATAAGGGATTCCCTGGTAACTAGTTCCTAGGGAAAAGAGGAGAATAAAACACTACACCTCAAAGGTAAAGGAAACTTTGATTCTCTCCCTCCCTATTGGGAACTGAAGGTCCCCAGTATTAGATATGATTATGAAAGGACATATTCCTAGACCTAGTATCCAAGATCAAGAAATACATCACACTTTCCCAAGGTAGGGATCCTCGTGACTAAGGGAATGTGTATCTGCATGCACCTTGAGGATCCTACCCATCTATTAGGACAAGTATGGGACACCTTTTACAAAATGAATTCATATATGAATGGGATACATACTGGAGTGCCTCTTCCTATGTTCTTTCAATTCCTGAGGCTTAGACATTGACTTCAATTTGGCCCCCATCAGACAAGGGATCCAAAGGAAGGGGATTTGTTCCATTAATAGCCTGAAATAGGGCTTGAAGGTGTCTCACATAGGTCAAGGATTGAGGAGTTGGAGGAATTTCGTACAGGACCTAGGAGGAGTTGGAATTGCTTCACACAGGGGGTAGGCCTACGTGATCTAGAGGTGCCTAGGCAAGTGAACCACCTTGGAAAAACACTTGTATGATGCATTTCTCTAGGTTCCAAGGGTCTCCTAAGGTGTCCTAATAAGGGTCTCTCACATGTCTCGGATTAGGGAAGGGACCTTCGCGCTAGTTGTTGTAAACTAGGGGAAAAGGGGTCCTTACACAGGTGTCTTGTGTTTTAGACCTCAAGGGACTTGTAAATCACTATCCCTCTTAATTATCTATTATTTTGGGTTTTAGAGATCTACCTGGTGATTTTTGAGGACCTAGGAGAAGGGGTTGTGTAACCAAAGATTAGGGGATTCTTTCATTTTCATAATCTTGAAAATGAGGATCCCTAGGGTCTTATTTATAGGAAAACTTGGGACCCTAGTCAAAGGATATTGTCTATGCAGGTCCAAAGCATAGGTACCCAATGCAGGTACCCAGTTTAGGGGTGTACGGTCCTTCAGTTCCATGCAAGGGTGGATGTGTGTGCCTTCTGGTGTATAGGCTTAGTGCGCATAGGACACTTTAAGGTGAGTTCCCATAGTCCTTCATTTTGGGGATCTTTATATCTCTAACATACTTAGGTTACTCTTAATAATATTTTCATCCCATGTGATAAAAAGGAGTGTCAATACATTTATTTACACACACATATATATTTATATATCATAAATAAAATGGTTTTACATAAATTGATACATATATACATACATTTATATACATGTATCTATTGATATCATATTAAAAACCAATTTTACCAAAAATAACATGTAAATATATACATAGATATATACATGTTTGAATAAGTGTTTCATATGAAATGATATATATATATATATATGTGTGTACATATATACATATACTTGTTTGAAAATAAAAAAAATGACTTAAACATTAATTTTGAAAGTTCAATAACTTCTCTTTCATTTATAGAAGCTTAATAATGATGCATTAAACATTAAAAATAATTTTATAAAAAAGAAATATATAGTAAGAAATGATTTTTAACATGAAACGATACATGTATATATATATACATATATAAATATATTATTAAACGTAACATTTTTATTAAAACAATAATTTTGCGGATTTAAGAACATCACTGGCATTTATAGAACCCTAATTACGATTCTTTAAACATTCAAAATAATTTTATAAAAATAAACCCATAGGAATAAATTATTTTTAACATGAAATGATGCATATTTATACATATACATATATATATATTTATAAATGTAACATTTTCATTAACAAAATAATTTTGAAATTTTAATAACATCCCTTGAATTTATAGAAGCATAATTACGATTCTATAAACATTAAAAATAATTTTATAAAAATAAATCCATAGGAAGAAATAATTTTTAACATTAAATGAATCATATATATATATATATATATTTTTAAATGTAATATTTTTATTAAAACAATAATTTTGAAATTTTATTAACTTACTTACTTTCTTAAGGCATAATTACAATTGTTTAAAAATTCTAAATACCCTTTTCCAAAATAAATCCGATGGGATAAAATAATTTTTCATGAATTGATATACATACATATATATATACATATATACTTATTTTAAAATTATATATTTTCACCTTAATTTATAATATGAAATTTTGATAACCTCCCCAACCATCACATATACCAAATTAGAGTGTGAATACATTTATTTACACTCACACACACACACACATATATTTATATATCATAAATAAAATGGTTTTACATAAATTGATACATATATACATACATTGGTATACATGTATCTATTGATATCAGATTAAAAACCAATTTTACCTAAAATAACATGTAAAAATATAAATAGACATATACATGTTTGAATAAAAGTGTTTCATATGAAATGATATATGTGTGTGTACATATATACATATACTTGTTTGAAAATAAAAAAATGAATTAAACATTAATTTTGAAAGTTTAATAACTTCTCTTTCATTTATAGAAGCCAAATAATGATTCATTAAAAATTGAAAATAATTTTATAAAAAATAAATCTATATAAAGAAATGATTTTTAACATGAAACGATGCATGTATATATATATATATATACATATATAAATATATTATTAAATGTAAAATTTTTATTAAAACAATAATTTTGAAGATCTAATAACATCACTGGCATTTATAGAAGCCTAATTATGATTCTTTAAACATTCAACATAATTTTATAAAAATAAATTTGTAGGCCTAAATTCTTTTTAACAAGAAATTATGCATATTTATAGATATACATATATACATATATTTATAAATGTAAAATTTTTATTAACACAATAATTTTTAAATTTTAATAACATCCCTTGAATTTATAGAAGCCTAATTACGATTCTCTAATCATTAAAAATAATTTTATAAAAATTAATTCATAGGAAGAAATAATTTTTAACATTAAATGATTCATATATATATATACATATATACATATATTTGTAAATTCAATATTTTTATTAAAACAATAATTTTGAAATTTTAATAACGTACTTACATTCATAAGGCATAATTACAATTATTTAAAAATTCTAAATACCCTTTTCAAAAATAAATCTGATGGGATAAAATAATTTATCATGAATTGATATACAAAAATATATATATACGTATATACTTATTTTAAAATTATATATTTTCACCTTAATTTATAATTTGAAATTTTGATAACCTCCCCAACCTTCATATATTCTAAATTAAAATTCCTTAAACATTTATACTATTTTAATAAAAGAAACCTCATGGGAAGAATGATTTATGCATTAGAAAATTTTAAAGAAAAGACCTGATGAAACAGTTAAGCAGGTACATTGAAAGAAAACAACCCTTTTACCTTCATAAGGATGTAATTACAATTTTTATACAATCAAAATTCATTCATGAAAATAAATCTCATGGTCTAAATCAATTTTACCTATAATATTATAAATACGCAACCCACATGAATCATTGAGGAGGAAATATTTCTTAAATAAAACTAAATGATCCCCTTACCATCTTAAGGACATTGTTAAAATTATTTAAACAATAAAAATAATGATAATAATCTATAATAATTTTTGAGATAAGATTTTAAACATAGAAACCACTTGAAACATTTAATTAGTTTAAAAAAATACCCTTACCTTTAAATTATTGTCGTAGACTGCTCCTACTAAGACGGGTCTCAATACTTGTCCCTCGTAATGGAGAATAAATTACACAATAATAAATATTCAAAGTTGAGAAAACTAAACTAAACTACAATGGAGACATTCAAGTAAACCACCTCCATTCGGCCCTCTTGAAACACTACATGGTCATATATATATACATATACCTGCACACCATAAATCATCGGTGTGAATATATATATATACACATACATACATATATATATATATAAGTAGTGTGAACCACAATATTTCCTTCCCATTGTGAAATTCCATCTTTCCCTTAAAATATAAGTCTATTCTAAATGGGACCTGCATAATGTGGGAACCTAATACCCAATATCGCAATTTTATATACCCCAAATACTCGTCTGAATCATCTACATCCCCATGATCTGAGTCACCACCAAGTCATGAGATCCCTAAAACAATCGTTTCACATGTATAATGACCCTCGGCGATCTTCAATGGAGCATTGGCATCGTGCTTTGTCATCTAGAATCACGGGCCACAGCTCATCCGGCTAAAGAAGACGATGATAGTGGGTGGGGGGGGATGTGTCGGCTTTGACTGATCCCAAAAAAACCTAATTCCCCCTTTTTTATTTTAATTATTATTCATATTATAATTATTATTTCATATATATATACATCCATTATTTTTTATAATATAAAAATACGTGTATATATATATGTGTATATTAAATCTAATTCTAATATAACTAGAAAAATAAGAAATTATTAATAATTTTTTTTCTTATAAATAAAAACATATTATTATTATAATTATTATAAAATTTTAATTATATTCAAAAATTTATAATATTCATATAATAATGTGTCATGAATTGCGTTTTTTTTAAAGAAATCCTCCTAATGTTCATATATTAAAGTGTGTAATTTATATTTAAATGTGAGTAATTAATTATAATTTATAAAATAATTTTATAATTAATTTAGATTTTTGGTTACAAAAAAATATTATTAAAGTTAGCACAAATTATGTTTTCCTTTAACTTATATATAAATTTTTTGTTAATTAGTCATTAAGTAAATATATATACATTTTTTTAAGTTTTATTATTTATCATTATAATTAATAATGTATATTTAGAAAAAAAAAAATCATATATTATTCAAAAAGTTGTAATGGTAATTTTTTCATTGAAATACTTCAACGGATATATTATGTATAAATATATCACCTTAACCAAAAAAATTAACCAAGATTATCAAATTCTAGATCCTATTCCCAAAAACATGCTACTAATTTTTATGTTCCTTTGTTCTCTTACTCTAAACCTCTTATTTGGGTTTATACTCATGGAAGATCTCAATGAAGCGGTTTGTGACCTTCTAGTTATTTTGTTTATTATAAGTTTTCCTTATTTAATGATAATGGTTATTATAGGTTTACCATTCCCAACTCCTTAGTCTGAGGAGATGTTATTGTACTGATTTTAATTTATTTCAATAATAAAAAGATTTTTATTTTGTTTATAAATTAATAAGACTTATTTCTTGCATCTTCTAAGAGGTGGATTATATATATAAATCTTGGGACATTACATAACATATTTTTTCATCATACATATCTATGGGGAAAAGGTGTACACTACCAACATTACAGGTCATGATCAATGTTATCTATTAAGGTTTTGATATTGATTCATTCCATTTATGCACAATCTCATTATGATATTTCTAGATTCATTTGTGAAATCTAGAGCTTCTTTAGGAAATATCTTCCATTGTGGTGAATTAGCAGGTTGGCACAGATTTCCATCAGATATTCACTCATCTACATTCCATTTTACCCTCTTTACATCATTTGAATTTGCAAATAAATGCTTAAAATTAGGAAATGTTAAAATATGTCATATTTCTTTAGTACAAGGTTTGTTGTTTGTTATTGATAATCCATCACAGTTGGATTTCTCATGGATTTTATATCATGATTTCCAATATTTAAAATATTTTGATAAATTTTCATATTCTGTCATATATAACACTAGTGATTGGGGAAATATCATATTTTCTTATACCCCAATCCATTTAGTAATAATATTTTTTTCATCATAATTGAAATCTAGATGCTCATTTCCTTTTGGAATTAATCATTCAAAACTTTAAGAAAATATGTGAAACTTTTGTCGCTCAAACCATTTTTCGTTTTAATTTAAACAATATCAGCACTATTAATAACAATATAAATTTAGTGCAATCTAAGAATAATATTTTCTCATCACCTTCATAATATTTTTAATCACTATCCTTTTTTCAATGGTTTCAATGCCTATGTTATGAATTAATTCTTCAAGAAAATCCTTTGTATCATACTGAACATTTCCATCAACATTTTATTTTTACTTCTTTTTTATTTCACCATTCTAGATTCACTGTGTATAAATATTATTGAAAATAAAGAAAATAATATGTTTTCTAATTTATCTATACCATAATTTCTAGATATTCAAATACTTCATGCATAGAAAAAAAATAGGATCTTTGTTTTCAAGATTTTATTTAGTGAATTCAAAGAAATCATTTACAACTTTCTCATATTTTTCACTAGTTCTTCATGTATCTATCCAATTATGATTCATTAATTACCTAAAATTACAATATAATAGACAAATACATTTAAACATATGTATACAAAAATTAAAACATATAAACATATAAAAAAATAAACATGCCTAAATTTAAAACATATAGATTCAAATTATACAGACACATGTGTAAAACATATAATCATAAAACAATAAATTAACCATTTATTCATAAACATTAAATAAAAAAAATAATTATACAAAATAAAAATTAATATAATCAATTAAAAAATACAATATAATAAATGAACTAACCATTAATTCATATACATGTAATCAAAATAATCAACTAAATATTTATTTATAAACATTGAATCAAATAAATAATTATACAATATAAAAATTAATAAAAAATGAATGAATATAATATAATAAATAGATATAAATTTATTTCGAAAACAAATAAAAAAATAAAATTTAATAATCTCAAAAAAATTATTATTATTTTAAAAAATAAAGAAAAAAAGAATAAATGGAAAAATGTGTAGATATAGATAGTATATCTTTGTATAACATAGACAATGTATTAGTAAAAAACATTATATTTCATAAAATAAAATGGGAGCGAGGTTAATAATAATTAAATTAATACAATATAAAATCATAATCATTTAATAAATATTATAAAGAAAGAAAATAAAAATTGAAATAATAAACAATATAAATGAAGACATTATATCTATGTAGAAAAAATACAAAATAGTAGTAAAAAAACTTCATATTACATATAAATAAGTAGGATTGTGGTCAAAAATAAAAAATAAAAATAATTTATAAATCACCAACACTTAATAAATATTCTATAAAATTAAAATAAATTTTAAATTTGAAAAAATGTAGATGCAGGAAGTATATCAGTGATAAATATAGTAGTAACAGTAGCAAGAAACCTTTAGATTTAATGCAATTAGTTGGGAGTATGATTGAAAAAAATCACTAATTCCAATGGAGGAACTGGGAGGAGAGGCACAAAATAACATGAGGTCGATGAAATTCAGAAAAACTGATGAAATTATAATGAATCAAGTAGAAAATCATATAATTGGGGTATGAAAAGGATGAATTAGGATGAAGTAAGTTGAGGATGGTGTTTGAGACTCACATGAGTTAGGGTTTCAAAAAAAATGTTGATAGAATGTGGACTGCAAGTCACATAAATTTTAATTTTTTTTAAAATGTTTTTAACATCAGTTTATTTCATAATCGAGATTAAAACATTGGTCTTAATGGTAGTTATGTTAGGAACTAGTGTTAAATCCAAACTGATGATGTTTTCGCACAGTTTATTAGTATAAATGACATGAAAACTCCGACAATCAAGAATTTCACATTAGTAATTATTATAGTCAACATTGAAAACTATTCTAATGGGGTTTCAATGTAAGTTCCTCTAATAACCAAAATTAAAACCCAAATAGTTGGGATTTTCATATCGATTACCAATAACTAAAATTAAATCCCTATCATGAAATATTCTTTTTTGTAATTATGTACAAGGAATGTACCTCACTATTACATTTCATGTTACAGAATTACATGGATAATAATAATTAAGCTTGTATATCCATATGACACATCACAAATAAATCAGTGTGTACCTAGTGTAGAGTGAAACCTATGACACAACATGTACATATATCTACACATAGTTTAGTTTGTGTTTTTTTCAATAATTCATGTGTTGACTCACACGACATGCTTGTATCGACATGTACCCTATGTGAGTTGGCATGTGTTACATGAAATGTAAAACTAATTACACACTATTTAATCTATTTTTATCCACCCTCCCGATAATCCTAAAGTCTTGGAATGTATTTCTCATAGAGTATCACATGTTACACAGTGTGTACAGCCAACTGCACTCCATGTAATTCACATTTGGCTATGTCAGCTAGCCAATATACAATATGTTTTGGGTGATGAGGTTTCATACTTTGACCACAGAAATTATCATGATTTTAATAGAGTCAAACTCATGCGGGGTTACATGGTTTTTACACTAGATATACTCCATGTTTTCTCTACCAAGTCATATTTCCTGCTAGCATTCGATAAACAGTGTGTAATTACATTGCATATTGATCCACATTGTGATGCCCCAGACCAGAACCACAGTCTAGATTGGTGTTCCATGTGGCCTCAAGCACACCTACACATACACTAGAGGATTTCAATTAGTGTTGCTGGAATAATCCATGCATTAGGGAGAATATTCTCTCAAAGCAAAGTGAAACATCAGTGTAAATAACTAAAAAACTATATCAAATAATTAGAATTTTAAAAAAAATCAACCACAATGTTATATCAAATATACCATGCATAATTCATATATCCGTGCATCGATTTATTTCCCACTAAGACAATAATGAATAAAAAATAAACCAAAAACAAAATAGAAACACTAACCCTACTTCCATCACCATTCCTTAAAAAACTAGTCTGTAAAATACTCTTTGAGATTATATGTCCTGATCCACTGCATTTCATGTGCTTAGACCTAAAAGAAAACATAAGGTATGAATGTGCACAAGGGTTTCTATAGTGTGTGAGAAATATATCTCAATAGTGTCTCACCAAGTTCCCCTAGTATAAACCATCATATATGTGTATACATGAGGAAAAATAAACTTCTCACACAAGCGCCTTGTACTTCATGTGTTAAACAGGACACGATAACACCCTATACATTAGGTCACCAAGTGATAACTTGGACACCAAGGCACCCGAGAATACCTAATTCAACACCAATAAATAATCAACCTCACCGCCTTATTCCATTTCACTTAATTCCTAGATCATACCTAAAGAATCAGGTTAGGGTTTCATACAATTCATAATCACTACTCCTTCAAGGAAGGTTCCCATTCCCAACCTCACATCTCATCCCATCACAGACGTCATATCAATCATGGAAAAAACCATCATAAGATCTCACTGTATCACATACATTCCAAGGATTCCATATAACTCATGTTAGTCCTTCTTCTTATCCCATCGTGTCACATCCTAAACCTCGTCACACTCTTAGTGGTTTGACCAATATCATGTCACTCATGGAAGGGACCAACCATCTAGTCTCATTCACAAAGATGTCGAAAGGTATCAACTCACATCATATCACTCATAGTCAGCTGATACATCATATACAATGAGGAATCTATCTCGCTCATGGAAGTCCATCTAGTTTTATCTCACTTATAGCAGGCCAAGGACTTGAGATCCATCACCAAAAGTGAAGTTCATCACATATCACAAGAACAATCACACACATACAATATAAACAATAGAACATAGGTCCCTAATCCCATCACATAGCTCGGCCTAACTAATTATAGACCTCGTATAGCCTCTCATGTCATAGTACATCTCATCGCACCCATCAAGACATCCACTAGGTTCCCTCAGTCACATCCCAATATATATTCATTGATTCCAACTCATGTCTTTCAACCCACAATGACACCATAGCTCATAGGCTCATCCCAACCCTGACCTCATCAAGCAAGTTCCAACCACATAAAAACCACTCAATATTCATGGTCCCACTATCAAGGACTGTTCCAAGACATCTCACTCTAATCCCCTTTGAAATCTCAATCCAAGTCCTGAAAATTTCCTCAAACCATACATGGGTCCCATATCACATATTCTAAGGGAGATATACTAGATCATCACCTAGAAGAAATCTTATCTATCACATTATGTCTAGTCTCGAAGGACTCATCCCACTCACAATGATCACCAATCCCCAACCCACCCTTGGGAGGGTGTCACTCACAAGGCTATGACATAAGACCATCCCACATTTCATCATTGGACCTAAGCCTCTCACATCTGCCTAACTAAACCTAGGGGAAACCTCTTAGAAAACTCATCTCACATCAACTGAAACCCTCACCCCACTTGGCAATGTATTATCTAGGAAAACCTAATTCACCTAACTAATAAACAAAAAATCATCATGAGCATAGGTGGAAAATAATACTCTATCTATTCTTACCAAGGCCCTATTAGTCCATATCTATCTACCTAGTCTTATGTAATGCATGTAGGAAATCAAACCCATTCATAGAAAATCATATGACATTATATTAAAGGGACCACACACCTCTTTTAAAGAGTTTTCACTCAAGCATTACTCAACACCACCTCTTTCAAGCCTTACCATTCCTCTTCTAAGCTCATAGTTCTAGAAAATCTCATTTATTACACCATAAAACATAAATAATTAATTATAAACTTTTTCAACTAATTATTTAATTTAAACCAAAGTGGTATAATGACCAAAACACTCACCAGGAAACATTATTTCACTCAAACCATGACCAACCACCCACAGAAGTTCCATGGAACATCTTTGACACCATCCCAAGAAACACTCCTGACCCCCAACATCCATCCAACCATAAATTTCTTTAAATTTAGTAAAACCCATAAATAAATTTACCAAATGAAACTCTTTCAATGGAATGAAATTAATTTGGATGTAGACATTATCTCAGGTACTTATCTATCCATTTCACATGAAAACCCATATCCCTCACTCAATTCCACGATGATACAATGGAATAGATGTAAAACACGAGCTCAAAATCAAAATAAATAATAGATCTTGAAACAAGGTACCAAGAAAAAACAATACCTAATGATATTACCCAGAATGATAGTTGGAACTCACCAAAAATCATAACCTCTCATGGGGGTAGAATAAGGGGTGTGGGAGAGGATGAATAGCCAAAATGGACTCCTTTAAGCTCCTCTTATTTCTTAAATCATGAAATAATCAACATAAGGGATGATAGATGTGTCCTTTCCCAAAAAATATCTAACCAGACATCATTTATGGAATAACCAATATGATTCACACCATGAATCCCTTTCACTGAGTGTATTCACAACTTAAACTTACCAAAGTAGATGATAATTACCTCTACCAAATTTTATTTAGGATTTGAACCATTGTTCATGTTATAAAATCCTTGAGGTAGAGGGATGTATCCCTTAGAGAGCCTCATTCCTACTATGACCCATTATTAGTCACAACATGAATGGATACATCTACAAGATTTCAGCTCTCGAGTCACCCTAAATCTTCTCTAACATCTACTTGAACACTTGATAAATTCTCTAACCCTCAAAAAAATTACAAAAAAAACTCCTAAAGATGTTCAAATAATCTGAATCCTAATCTAAGTCTTGGTTCTGAAAAAAAAGCCTCACTAAACCAAAATTCAAATTGCATCAGGAATTTAAAACTTGTAACAATATGGGTCATTACAAAATTCACAGCATAGGGATTCTTATCCTCAATAATCATCTAATAGTCCTCCATCCACTACCCCCAGACCTACCTCATTCATCAATTCACCACCAAAAATCCACATTCCATCTTTAAATGATAAAAATTATTCTAATTTGTAACTCCAAATAGTAATCTATGTTATACCAACTTTTCCCCTAAAAAGATTCAGTTTGTAAATTTGACCACCTTAGTCACATCCTGAATGACACTTCCAACATAGATTCCACCTAACTACATAAAATTCCAATAAAAAATATCATGTGAACCTAAATTTTCCATCCTCTCTGTAAAACGATTAGATTCACCTACTGATGTGTCTTCATGACATATGATCATGATTCCTTAACTCCCAAAGGCATCATAACTTCATCCAATGATTCACACCAAATTATAAACCTAAATCTTGGTATAATGTTATGGTTATATCACTATACACTAGATTTATGCATCATTATATCACCCCATGCATCTGTGCACCTTTAGTCCGACTCATTCTTAAATCACCTCAGATCTATCTTCATCTAGATTCTAATGTATAGACTTTTACCAGCTATGTATTTGAATACTTAATATATTATTTACCATGGAACTAGACATCATCATATCCTTTCCACAATTATAACCTAGTTCCACTTCAACCATCCATTGATCAACCTAACTACACCCATGATTCATCTGACATGATGGTCATTCACCCAAAACCAATATGATTCTCTCTACAATGGGAGTATTGTTATCATCACCCACTAAAACAACTACCTAATATACATGTACCATACCCTATCAATTAATGAGTGTAATAATTAGACATGACTACCCAACCTGTACTCAAATGATAGCACAAAACACCAATCAACACTCATTCTGAACATACCCATAATGGAATTATTTAATTTCTAATTTTGTGGATCCCACCATTTGGTTTCCCTTACATCACTCCTCAAGCACTGACCCAAACCACTCTCAATATCATGCTCCCCTAAAAACACCCCTATCAATTAATAAAACCATAAGACTTAATGCTTACACACATATCAACACTGAAATACCATCATAGCACTATTCAACTTCATCAACAGCCTAAACCATTATCAATGGACCCACATGTAGCTTATTAAACGATCCAATACCCAAAAATTATTCGTGTGTAACCAATGTGCACCTTCCCTTATACATTAATCCTTTTTTCAAAAAAAAATCTATTCAAATAATCTCTCCTCTTCTAGAGGTAGAGTGATCCGCCGAGAACCCTCTCATGGGTTCTCACCGATGATCCTACTCGATCTCACCTAAACCTAATAGTGTACCCTCATGTACATATGATCACACACCTAGACTCACACATACATGAGTCCCATCCAATTAAATCTAGTATAATATGCCTCACCCCATGAAAATTCTCCCTATGCATGTTGGTATCACCAAATAACCTAAGACATCTCACTCATGCCAATTCTAACTACAAAATCTCCCACCACACATGATTCATTCCAAAACCATGAGTATCATTCCATGATCTCATTGCACTACATTAAATCACATATCAATATCCATAGGACCATGAATCCAACCAATCCTTCCCTAGAAACCTGGCTTTGATACCACACATAAGGCCTTTCAAATTCCTTTCCACAACCACCTAGTTTTATTATGTATAATTCCACTGAGAAGATATATAGAAAAATTCTATATAGGTTATTGTTGAAAATTTATATAGCTAAACCAAATCCTTGAGGAAACTCATTCCTATCCTAAAATCAACCCTCAGGTATTCCATGCACAAACTAAACCCATCAATGTTTCTTTACCAAGGCATCAAATTCCTGCACTTTCCCTCTAAGGGTCCCTACACATCCCTTGTACAAGGGATTATGTTTCCATTACTGGAAAACCTCCCACCATAACCACATTACCTTCCATCAAAGAAAATACAAAGCTCGGTTGAGTATAATTCCATCTATAAGATATATGGGGAAATCCATATAAGATATTTTTGACATATTAAATAACCAAAACCTCATATTTAGAAACCAACCACACACAGGCATGAGTATGTAATGTAAATCCTATGTGCCTAATATGATTCATGTCCATAGGCCTCTTTCCAACATTACAATATCCAAAACCATAAATAAAAACCTTTTGAAAAAACATCATATTAAATATAAATCTCAACCATAATAGTGAAAACTAAGAACATAAATTGTATACCCCTGGTAATTAATACTTCCTACATAAATGGTGTTCATGATTCACTATTCTTAGTTCAATCACAAGCTCTAACACATTTATAAACCATTTTTCTTGTATCTCCCCAAATATTAATTTAAAAAATCTATGATACCACTTTTTTGAAAAGTCCCAACTAGGATCAATTTATAACTGAGAGGGGGAGGGGTTGAATCAATGATATCATTTTATTTTATGATAACTTTTTTGTAAAACAAATTTTTCCTCTTATTAAAGAATTATCACTTTTCAAAAAACAAAATATTCACACATCCATAGGAACACATGTATTTATAAGGCCCACTACTCAATAACACTATCTAGTACTTTTCATGGTTTGGAAATAATCCAATGCCACACAATCCACTAGAAAACATCCTTTTGTGTGGATACAACAATTCAGAAATACCCTTATACTAGTGTAGCATTATGATCAATACAACAGTTCATGTGCTTCTTCTAGCACAAATGATGTAAAATAATTTTTGTAACAATTTTATAAACTTTCACCAATTTGTTCCAAACATGTCACCATGATACATAAACAATACCCCATTATGTAATTATTAAAAAAACAATAATTTACTTTCCTACCTAGAAAAAGGTAAAAAAAATTCTTTATACTTTGTATGAAAACTTAGTCTAATTCTTCAGTCTAGAAAACAAGTGTTAATTAATACTATGAAAACAATTTTAAACCACTTATTTCATTCCTAGAACTATCAGTATGATGGCTCGGTCTGATCTAGAAAACAAAAAAATCACAATCTATTCCTTACACTTCTCTTATCTGAAAAAATTCCTCAAGTAAACTTTATCCATAAAATTCTCATTTTCCAAATATGTCACAAAAACTTCATCACTCCTACTCTCTCCTGAACATGAATAGCTTCAAAGTATATTGTACTTTTACCTCTATTTATTGGTTTGCTAGAAATGGAAAAGGTGATAACCATTTTTGTTTTCTCACTCAACCAAATTTATAGAAACATGAATTTAACTTTAATTTCAACTTCTAATTAGACCATTTAAATGCTTTTAAACTCATTTTGATTCTTCTCAAAACTTCTAAAATATTCTCAAAAATTCATCTAGCATTGAACTTATAATAAAATTATTTGGTATGATACAGTTTTTCATTCTGGTATAGTTTTTCACTCTGATTCACTTTCTCATTTTGATTCTCCCAACCAATTGATCCTTTGAAAATATTTTTCCATATACATTGTGGAAAATTTGTTAGACTTCAGTATCTTTATCAGATTGCTATAAGGACAATAAATTTGTTCAGATTTTTTGTCCATAAACATCATTAAAACATCTAAATATTCTAAAACCCTTCAAAAACCATTCAATAGCTTCAAAACATTTCACCTTTTCTTTATTTGTTCAACAATTCCTCAGGCCAATGATCCTACATTCAATGAAGTATAGAATATGCTAACTTATTCATGTCATTGTGCATCTGGTGGATCAGTATATGTTTATCATCTTATGAATTAGTGTTCATTCCTATCTAATGAGTCTTTAACATATTGAAGAAAAATATAACTTATGATCTATGAAAATGGTTGACTATATTATTGTTATTCGTCTGACTGATCAGTATCCGATCACATATGATGGATCAGTCTTTGAAGATCCTCACATTCATCAATCCCAACAATTCAAAATTATTTATTGGTGTCAAAAACATTTCTATTTATTCTCACAAAACAATTCTAATTTCTCTCTGATTTAACTATTCATCTAATGCCCTGAAGATAACAAAAAATTTATAATATATCTATGTCATAACCCCTTTGATGGATTGGTGGCACACTAAGTCCGATGGACTAGTGATGGAAGTAAATACAGTCTTCTATATTTTCTACAATTGATGATCGATCCTATGGATTGATTAATTTTGTGGATTGAATAGTATAATGACTTGGTTAGTCTAATGGATCAGTCAATCATCACTTCTACAAAATATTGACTTCAGTAAAAACTAATTCCCAACCATATAATAAATTATTTTTCTAGGGATTCTCACAATAATGATCTATAACTATAATATTTTGACTTTATATTCTCTATTCTTCTACAAACTATTTCTTGTATCATGATATCATCATGATGTTAAGAACATTCAGATTAGTGTAGCATCATTTGATTTATAAAACATTTTCCCATCATTTCTTTCATAATGCTTCGATCACAAGTATTTTAGAAAAACTTATGATATTGAAAAATTATAGAACAGAAAATAATCATCATATTTTTTATCAAATATTCATAATCTGATACAACTTCTTAATCCAATCAAAAACTTTATTCTGGACACAATGTGAGTCTGAAAAACAACTTCTTCCTGAAAACATCTTCAGATTAGAAAACCAAAACTGATGGAATTTCTTATCAAGAATGTGTCTGATATTTTGAGCACAATACTTCTTTCACCCAATCACCAACACTTATTAAGTTAATTGATTTTTCATAATGGAAACCAAATACAAAACAAACAACACATACTTCTTCTAGCACCCGAAAACAAATTCTATCCATCTTGGTCCCAACATTTTTTATGCCACATCCCAAAACCACCATATGAGGTGGTATTCCACATGGCCTCAATCACTCAAACCCATATGATAGAGGATACTGGATATTATTACAGACCTAATACATACATTAGGGATACTATTCCCTTGAATCAAAGTGAAACAATAATGGAAATAAATAAAAAAATAAATAATAAATAATCAAAGTATACAGAAATAAATAAAATACAATGTCATATAAAATGTACCATATTAAAGTCATACAATCATACATCAACTAATCATCCAATTGGCCAATAATGAATACAAATTAAACAAAAAACAAATTATACACTCTAGACATACTTTCATATTTGGGCCTCACACACCTAGTCTCTAAAATACCCATTACACTACTTTAGCCTAATCCATTGCATGTATTGTGGTCAGACCTAAAAGTAAACATAAGTTCTCCAAGGTCACCAAGGTTCCCATGAACAGTGTTATAAATACATCTCTTTGGGTTCTTAGTAAGTTCCCTAAGTATATTCCATCATATACATGTATGAATGTGGAAAAAAATATCAAACAAGCACTCTGGAAGTCACATTCTAACCAAGCCACTACAACTCCATACACTTCATAGCAATATTTCCTAACTGGGACACCATGGAACCTGATCATACATGATTTGGAACCATAATATAATCTAACTCATTCCATTACACCTGAATCCCTACCCATACCCAATGACTCCAAGTAGGGTTTCATCCTAGTGTTGATTGTTACTCCCTCAAATTAGGGACCCATGTCTAAACTCGCATCTCATCCCATCCTAGACTCCATCTCACTCATGGAAATACCATCGTCTAATATCATTCCATTTAACACATTATAGAGACTCTATCCCACTCATAGAGATTCTTTATCTAATCTCATCATGTCACATCTATGACCCCATGTCACTCATGGTGATCCAATCGCTACCATCTCACTCATAGTAGGGCCTCTCTTTCTCGTATCATTCATAAAGATTCAAAATGGTATCATGAAACACCATCTCACTCATGGTCAGCCCAAAATTTATGCATAATAAGGACTTAATCTCACTCATGGAAATCCAAACAGTGTTATCTCACTCATAATAGGCCAAGGCCTTGGGATCTATCACCCAGTCCCAAGACTGTCACCTATCACAAGCATAAGAAGACAAATGAAATACAAATAACAACACACAAGTACCACATACCATCACATAGTTCATCACACCTATTCCTAACCCTTGACTAGCCTCTCATATCACAACACATCCTTTATCATTCTTCACGAAGTCAACTAGGGTCCTTCAGACCCATTCTAGTCTCCAATCATTGATAAAAACTCATGTCTATCACCACTCATTAACACTATATCCAATAGACTCATCTTGGACCTAGAATCATCAGTTAGGGTCCAACCTCATAGAAACCTCTCAAAATTACTGGTCTCACTACCTAAGTATCATCCCAATCCATCTTAATCTAAGTCCATCAGTAACCTAATTCCATGTCCTGAATAGTTCCATGACCCATACCTGGGTCACATATCACTTCTCTTAATGGATATCTCTCAACCAATCACCTAGAATAAAACCTATCCATCACACTATTTCTAGTCCTATAGGACTTACACCACTCACAATGCTCATAAAGATCTAAACTACCATTAGGAGGGTTTCACTCACCAGGATAAGATGTATGACTATCCCACCTGTTGTCTCTTGGCCTAACCCTCTCATACCTATCCAACCAACCCTAGGGAAACCCTCCTAGGATACTCATATCACCTAAAATGGTACCCTTTCACCCTTGGTGATGTAGTCAACATGTTATTTTAATTCACCAAATTGTTAAAGAGAACCCATCCTAGGCATGAGAGGTCAAATATGATCCTATGTATTCTACCCATGGCCTTATTGGTCCCTATTCATCCACCAGATCTCATAAAATGAATGTATGAAAACTCACTTGCGTATAAACAGGAATATGACATTATATTAAGGGGACCACCCACCTCCTTCAAGGAGTTACCACCCAATCACTTCCCAACACCACCATGACCAAGCCTATTAATGCCTCTTCTAATCTCATACCACCACCTATAATACATTATTACACCATACACCATAAATAATTAATTATAAATATTTATAAATAATTATTTTATATAAACCAAATATGAATACCAACTAAAATACTCATTGGAAATTACCTCTGCACTGAAACCTTGACCAACTGCCCATTAAAGGTCCATGGAACATCCCCAGCACCATCTGAGAAAAATCCATAACCACTTGAAATGATATTCCATCAATTTCATACAATTTAATAAAAAATTAAATAAATTCACTAGGTTCCATGCCATAAATGGAATGGTGTGAAATGGCATGAAAACTTCACCTTGGGTCCTTGTCAAGACACCACACATGAAAACCCAGTCTCCCACACTTTATTCCACCATGATTTTATAGAATCAATGAAAAACCCTATCCCAAAATCAAATCAAATTAGAGGGATAGAAATAAGGGGAGAAAAATAGAAGAATAATGGAGGATATTTCCCATAACAACTATCATAAAACACAAAATATCATACCTCTAAATGGGTATCAAGGGAGTAATGTGGGGGGTGAATACAAATGGATTTTCTCAAGCTCCCCCTCTCAAATAATTCTTGAAACAACCAACCTAAAAAAAGAAATAATTTCCCCCATAAAAGGAGATACATCCATGAATCATTCATAGTGTTCTCAATATGGTTCACACTGTGAATCCCTTTCATTGAGTTCATTCATGGATGGAAATTCCCAAGGTAGAGGGTACCTCCCTTGGCCAAACATAATTCATAATGTTATTCATGGTTCACTCTATGAAATAATAAAGTCATATGCCCAGTACCATTAATGGTATAACTCACCATGGTTCAAGATGTGAATGGCTGAAACTACTATATTTCATCTCTTGAGACACCATGAACCTTCTATGATGTCCACCTGAGCACCTAAGATATTCTATGGGCCTCAAACCATGTCCAAAGTAATATTCTAGAGACGTTTAAACACTCAAAATCGCAATATAAGTCTTGATTCATGTTAAAAAATAAATATTTTTTAATCTATTCACTAAATTTGTAAATGAATAAATAGATATTTGGATAAAATAATGAATACAAGAGACCCTTATTTCCTTAATGGTGAACATTTCATATGGCACCTCGAATAACTTAATGTTTTATTTATTGACTTTGGAAATCAAAATTAACATTTTGATGAATATGTGGTGGTATAAAACTTCTTAATATATATTTATAATGAGAACCATCATAAAAATTCTCACCATGACATCCAAAATATTGATTGGAATTTCAGGTACCCTTATGTCCTAAATGATTTGTGAATGTTTTGTGTAATTTTATGATGTTTAGACTGTATTGTGAGCTTTCTTGTGGGTTCCCCCTCAACCCCTGAAAGGGGTTATTATAAATAAAATAAAAAATAAAATTTGAGTCAGTGAATAAATAAATATTTATTACCTTGTGTATAATAAATAAGAGATATAATTCAACTCACATATTCTAAACTCAAATATCTAGTGATTGAATTCATATGATCAACAATTATTGAATAATTATTATTCCAAAAAACAAGAATAATATTTATTATCAATATGAAATATAATTTAATTTAATATGATTTTGAATAAACATAGTCTGTGACCCTCTTGGCCTCTTGCTCAATGAAGTTAGGTGTACAAACATAAATTTTAAGATTAGTGTCTAACAACACATCAAAATACCCATATAGAGAGAAGTTAATGTCACAATGAAAAAAAACATTCATACAAATTATATTATATAATATAATCAATTTATCAAGATATATCATGAAATGGGATGCATACTTTTATCATCATCCTATATGCTCTATTTTTCTTTGTTTGACTCTCTAAAATGAACTCATCAATGAACTATTATGGTCATGGATTTAATCTGACAATTCCATTTCAATCAAAAATATAAATATAAATTCTTCCATTAAATCATAAGGGATAAATAATTTCTTATAATATTCAATTAATGTGATATCACTTGTGAAGAACACAACATTTGATTCCTCTCTGTGAGCATATGTCATTAGGGTTTTCTTCTATACATCAAAGTACAGAATCTGTGATATACATTAAAAATAATATCAATTATTAGGACCAATGAAAACATCTGCATATAGGAACATACAATGACATATATAACATGTAGAATTTATATTTTTAGTTCTATCCTCACTGTTTCGGTGCGGATGTGCGTCGGGTTACGCTGTTCCGCCAGGACGCATTCGCGCGTGCACCCGTCAACCCGAGGGGATGGGCGCGCGGCTTGTGGTCCCGCAGTCACGCTTTCCAAGGGCGGGCGGCATTCGTCCCTTATTCAGGGGCGTCTTCTCCTTGATCGAAATCGGGATGATGGGATTTCGGCTCCTCCTTCCTTGGACGTCTCCTCGGAACTCGTCGCCTAATCCGGGTCTCCCTCATAGACTTAAGAATGTTCGTGAATCTCGTTCCCGGCGCCATATCTTCATGGACACCGGTTAATTACGCTGCTTCCGCCCGGACGCTCCAAGGAGTCCGGGCGGGGCAGCAACCTGCGGTGAGAAGGCCGGGTGGCTCTGGGTGCTGGGGGCGTGTCGTAACATTGCGGCTTTGCACGTCTGTCTTCCGTCCCTAATAGGGCTTCTCGAAGGCATGATGGCCTGAGGCATCCCGTATTGGGTGCGGGGAACTGTGTCACCTGAGGTTTTCCTCAGCTTCCCATGTTTAACACGGGGTATGCCGCGAGTTTAACGTCCAGCGGGGACGGCATCGGACCGATCAACACGAAAAGTGGATCAGATGACAGAACCCCTTGCGGGGAACCTCCGACGCTGGGGCCAGCACACGGGCGGCTTCCCAAGTAACGTGGAGTGGAGTGAAGTGGCATGACCCCACCGGGATGTGGCGGCCCGGGTAAGGATCAGGATGGATGATGGAGTGAAGAGATTGGACCCCGGAGGGGCTTCCTACGTACCGCGCGTTAGCACGGATCAAAGTCAACGTAGTTCGGGTATACAGTTTAACGTCATGCTGGACGTCGGCAAGCCGACTCACGAAGAGGTCTAGGCCGCCGGGCGGAGGATTGAACCGAACCACCTCGCACAGAGGGGGATGGAACGGCCGGGTGGATCACAGTTTCACGTCATGCTGGACGATAAAAGGAGAAATGGAAAAAGGGGGGGCTGTGAGGAGGCACCGTGGAGATACACACGGGCAGTCTCCCACAGGGGCGGATTCATAGGTGAATCGACGCAAGCGTGAACCCTGGAGGGGTCCACTGATGGACGAACCGACGTGAATACGACCGGGACGACCAGGTGGCGGGCTTGAACCTCAGGGAGGCTTCCTACGTACCCTGTATAGAAGACAGGGATCAAAGTCCACGTAGTTCATTCTGTCAGGACTTACGCACTTGAGACAGCCCGGGTGGCAAAACTCAGTTGGAAGGGACTTGGACCGAAAGCAGAAGACACCTCGATCCCAGTCATACCCTCTACTGGCTTCGGTCGTGGGGAGGCGCAATGGAGATACACATGTGCAGCCTCCCACGAGAAACTAGGGGTTTGTAATACCCTGCCCCCGTAGGGAAAAGCCGCTCCCATTAAATCGTCCCAAAAGGGGGACAATCCCGACATCCCTGCAGAGACGAGCGGGTGGGGGCCACATCCAAACCGGGGGAGACCCTGCGTGCGAGGCACGGGATCGAATGATGCGGACGGTTTAGCGTCTTGCCAGACGAAGTACAGTTTAACGTCGTGTGTTGAGGACGAGGCGGACGGTTTAACGTCTTGCCGGACGAAGTACAGTTTAACGTCGTGTGTTGAGGACGAAGCACTTGGCAGTTTAACGTCTTGCAGCGCGGACGATGGGGGCTAGGCAGTTTAGCGTCGTGCAGCTTGGATGTATGCTGAACAGTTTAACGTCTTGTAGCTCGGACGAGGTACAGTTTAACGTCGTGCAGGACGTATATGCAGTTTAACGTCATGCTGGACGAATATGCAGTTTAACGTCATGCTGGACGTTAAACTGTACCTCGTCCGAGCTACAAGACGTTAAACTGTTCAGCATACGTCCAAGCTGCACGACGCTAAACTGCCTAGCCCCCATCGTCCGCGCTGCAAGACGTTAAACTGCCAAGTGCTTCGTCCTCAACACACGACGTTAAACTGTACTTCGTCCGGCAAGACGTTAAACCGTCCGCCTCGTCCTCAACACATGACGTTAAACTGTACTTCGTCTGGCAAGACGCTAAACCGTCCGCATCATTCGATCCCGTGCCTCGCACGCAGGGTCTCCCCCGGTTTGGATGTGGCCCCCACCCGCTCGTCTCTGCAGGGATGTCGGGATTGTCCCCCTTTTGGGACGATTTAATGGGAGCGGCTTTTCCCTACGGGGGCAGGGTATTACAAACCCCTAGTTTCTCGTGGGAGGCTACACATGTGTATCTCCATTGCGCCTCCCCACGGCCGAAGCCAGTAGAGGGTATGACTGGGATCGAGGTGTCTTCTGCTTTCGGTCCAAGTCCCTTCCAACTGAGTTTTGCCACCCGGGCTGTCTCAAGTGCGTAAGTCCTGACAGAATGAACTACGTGGACTTTGATCCCTGTCTTCTATACAGGGTACGTAGGAAGCCTCCCTGAGGTTCAAGCCCGCTACCTGGTCGTCCCGGTCGTATTCACGTCGGTTCGTCCATCAGTGGACCCCTCCAGGGTTCACGCTTGCGTCGATTCACCTATGAATCCGCCCCTGTGGGAGACTGCCCGTGTGTATCTCCACGGTGCCTCCTCACAGCCCCCCCTTTTTCCATTTCTCCTTTTATCGTCCAGCATGACGTGAAACTGTGATCCACCCGGCCGTTCCATCCCCCTCTATGCGAGGTGGTTCGGTTCAATCCTCCGCCCGGCGGCCTAGACCTCTTCGTGAGTCGGCTTGCCGACGTCCAGCATGACGTTAAACTGTATACCCGAACTACGTTGACTTTGATCCGTGCTAACGCACGGTACGTAGGAAGCCCCTCCGGGGTCCAAGCTCTTCAATCCATCATCCATCCTGATCCTTACCCGGGCCGCCACATCCCGGTGGGGTCATGCCACTTCACTCCACTCCACGTTACTTGGGAAGCCGCCCGTGTGCTGGCCCCAGCGTCGGAGGTTCCCCGCAAGGGGTTCTGTCATCTGATCCACTTTTCGTGTTGATCGGTCTGATGCCGTCCCCGCTGGACGTTAAACTCGCGGCATACCCCGTGTTAAACATGGGAAGCTGAGGAAAACCTCAGGTGACACAGTTCCCCGCACCCAGTACGGGATGCCTCAGGCCATCATGCCTTCGAGAAGCCCTATTAGGGACGGAAGACAGACGTGCAAAGCCGCAGTGTTACGACACGCCCCCAGCACCCAGAGCCACCCGGCCTTCTCACCGCAGGTTGCTGCCCCGCCCGGACTCCTTGGAGCGTCCGGGCGGAAGCAGCGTAATTAACCGGTGTCCATGAAGATATGGCGCCGGGAACGAGATTCACGAACATTCTTAAGTCTATGAGGGAGACCCGGATTAGGCGACGAGTTCCGAGGAGACGTCCAAGGAAGGAGGAGCCGACATCCCATCATCCCGGTTTCGATCAAGGAGCAGACGCCCATGAATAAGGGACGAATGCCGCCCGCCCTTGGAAAGCGGGACTGCGGGACCACAAGCCGCGCGCCCATCCCCTCGGGTTGACGGGTGCACGCGCGAACGCGTCCTGGCGGAACAGCGTAACCCGACGCACATCCGCACCGAAACAGAAAAATGGTGAACCCGACGTGAATCTCTTCTCCTCGATACAAAGACCGATGGCTTTCAGAGGTGTTGGAAGACCGGCATGTTGCCCGGCCAAGCATTCAGTCTTACCCGCCAGGGGCTGGGGAAGTGAAATCGGGCACTCCGTCTCGCAACGTCGAGGGCCTGGGTTCCCCCCACGGAAGGCGTCGTGGCGCTAATGGTTGGTTGACGATTCCTTTTTCCTGTCAGTGTTAATGGGTTCTTCTCCCTGCTTTCAGAAATCAGGTCGCCCGATCCAGTGCCCGATCGCCACCCGCCCACTGGCGCAGGGATAGGGGAAACACCGGCGCGGCTACTCCGCGCGGTCCTGCCCGTTCCGCAGTCGTCCCAGCAGCCGCAATTGCGGGACGACCACGCCCTCTCTCCCCCTCGGAGGTCATCCAGAGAAGGGTGATCAACACCCTGGTGCGGAGATACGAGGAAGAGGGAGTCATCCCCACTAGGGAAATGGCTCGCCTAGACCTTGAGGAGGTTGCGCCTCGCCACCACCGCCGCCCTCGAGGGCCGCGCAGGGAGGCACCGCTGCCTACCTCAACGTCCAATCGCTTCGGGAGTTTATCCCCGGAGCGCTCTGACAGTTCCCTTCCCTATGCGGATGAGGTGGAAGATGCCCGGGATCACCCTATCCGGGGTTCGCTCCAGGGATCTACGGTAAGGACTCCCGCCAGGCCACAACGACACCGCCGCCAGGCCTCTCCAGTCGAAGAGCGGGCTCTCCACCTGCCCGCGCCGCTCATCCCGACTCGTCTGTCTCGACGCCAACGTCGGGCACGAGCGGAAGAGGATGCCCACCTTGGGGCTCTAGCGACAGCGGCCGCATTGGCCCAAGACACTGCTGGCTCCAGTCGCCAGGCCTCTGTGCATCCTGAGCGGGGGAACTCCTATACCCGACCTGGATCGAGGCCCCGACCGCCCCCAAGGCAGGTTGGGTCGACTCTCCCGGTTGCTGGCACTGGCAGTAGCCACCGCGGACCATCTCGCGGTAGCGCTATTCACCGGCAGGGTCTACTCTGCGTGGCCGATCCAGGAGGCATGGGTCATCCCACCTTCCAATCCCGGCCCGGAGGCCTGCCCGGAATCATCTCTCCCCGCGTCCCCTTTGATATCTGTCCCGGTGCCCCTCGCACCTTGGTTCCCAGTCCTCTTGGCCCCAGCACCAGTGCGGCCGGAGGACGCCAGGACAGAGATCAGCCCTGCCCCGAAGAACCACCCAGGGGCAGGAAGGCAAGGCGTCGACGCCGAGGGAAGAATGTTACGGAATTCCGGACAGAGATCCGACCGGTTTGCTTCTCTGACTCAGAGGCGGAGTACGATTCGGCGACAGAGCCCCTTCCCCAATCCCGCCAGTCAAGGGCAGGGGTAGGAATGCGGCACGTCAGCCTCGTGCTCCCCGAGAGCGAGATCGATGTGATCCCCGCTTCTCTCCGAAGGTATATCCGGAGTAACGAGGGCCTGGTAGACCCCCAAGGATCATACTTGCGGTTGGTACCGGCCCCTCCAGAAGTGCCTTCCGTCTCGATCGGAGAAGCCGAAGACTTTTTCTGGGGACCGACGGTCGAACCACGATCTGGTGCGCCCTCGGCGAGCACCGATGCTACGGCAGGATGTTCGCTCGCCGGCCCGTCATATCGTGATGTGGTAGCCAGGGCACCGCCACCCTCAGAGGGCGGCCCGGGATATGGAGGCCAATCGGCCTGCTCGCCGTATTCACCGCCGGCCAGCCCGTCAGCCCGGCGGCCCGCCTCGGCACCACTACCAGTTTCCCGTCCGTTCCCAGCCATTGAAGAGGACCAAGGAGATCTGGGTCCCGAGTTTGAGTCGTGGAGCTTCTGGACCGTCCTTGCAGAGGGCCACTTCCCTGAGAAGTTTTGGCCAGTCGCAGGACCGGGCTTTGATGCACCCGAATCGCTCACCCCGGATGAGTTCGAATGCTTCCGCCGAACTCTCCGGGAGACTCGCTCCTGTCTTCACCGCCTACAAATGCCATACCCCGGGAGTCAAGCGCACCTGGAGGATATTGGTGAGCAGTGCCGTCAAATTGACCTGGCCATGCTCCCCGCGGTTCGGCACCCCGGGTCATTTGGGCACCACGAGGCCCTCCAACAACGATGCGTCGAGTGTTTTCAAGCACTCCGCAAAGTTATCGAGGAAGCCACTCCCCACGTGTATATCCGTGGATGGGGGCAGTACGCTGCCCTACGCTTCAGTGTGATCCGCCGACAGCCCGATTCGCTGGGTGGCCCTGAGGGTATATCCCCAGGGACAGGAACGGTCAATATGGCTGACCTGTCGGGAGAGGGGAACGACTTGGAACTTCTCGACGGGGGCTTCCCCCCCGAAGACAAGCCGTCGTCAGACCCATCAGTGAGAGTTACTCGTCATCAGAGGAACCTCCTGGGGCTCCCCGCACCCACTGAAGCACTGACGTTGAGCCGAAACGTCAGCAAAGGAAAAGAGCACAGCGAGGCTATAAGGCCCGCCGACCCATCTGCCTCCATGCAGAGGGCAGAGGAGGATCCCGAGAAGGCTACGCTACGCCAACAGCTCGCCGAACAGAAGAAGCTGGTTGACCAGCTCCTCGCCGAGCGCGCTGCAGAACGGCGGCCTGACTACGGTGATCCCAGGCCAGGACAGCAGGGACCGGAACAACCGCTCCTCGATGAGACTCTCTCGGGCAACCGTGATTATGCCGTGTTCGCCGACAGGAGAGAGGCCATTGCCTATGGCAAGAGGGCGCGGTATGTTTCGCCACACCCTCCCGAGCGGCGTGACTACCTGAGAGATCCCGCTCGGATTCCTCCCGCTGCCCCAAGGGCCGCTCCGCCCGCTATCCCACGAGCTGCCGAGTTCGACGACCCGGTCGACGACCCGATTGAAGGGCCATGCAATGCGCTCGTGGTTAGAGATCCTCGCCAGGACTGGAACCCATGTCCGGACGATCCGATGGCGGCACTCATTGCCCGCTTGGAAGCCTTGGAGACTCGGCAGGTGGCGATCCCACCGGACAGCAAGCCCTACCCAGCATGGGTGGATGACATGCCGGCGCCTCCGGGATTCGGGAATACCACTTTCGCTCCCTTCAACGGAACTGGAGATCCACCACAGCATTTAGCCCACTTCAACTCGAGGTGCGGGCCTATGTTGGGGACTCCGGCGCAGCAGGAGGCCGCTAAGCTTCGCTGCTTTGTTCAGACACTGGAAGGGCCAGCATTTGTCTGGTACAACCAGCTCCCCGTCGGGTCGGTAACCAGCTGGGAGGACCTCCGTAGACAGTTCCTCTACCAGTTCAGTTCCACGACCCAGAAGACAAGTATCGCAGACCTCTTCAAGTGCAAGCAGAGGCCTGATGAGCGAGTCGCGGACTTCGTCGCCCGATGGAAGGGTCTCACGTATTCCCTTGACATGCCATTGACTCAGGAGCAGTTGCTGACAATGTGCGTCGGGAACGTCAAGACCGAGCTGGTCCCTTCCCTGATCACTCAGAATTACCCCGGAGGGTTCAGGGACTTCTCAGACAAAGCTCAACGTCTTGAGGAAGCCCTGCAACAGGCCAGCCAGGCACACCCGCTGCCTCCAATGATTCCTGCAAGGAGAGTCAGCAGGGCTGAGCCCGCTGCTGTTGCCCAGATAGAGGCCCCCAGGCCGTTGGAGCTGCTGCCGGTGAGGCCAGCTCCACAGCCTCACAGGAATCCGCCTCCACGGGCTCAGTTCCCGGCCCAGCAGCGGCAGCCCCAGAACCGGTCGGCCCCTCCGCGTAATGTACCGCCGCAACCCAGGCGAGATAATCAGGGTCCACCTCCTCGGCCGGCCCCTCCAGCCCCTCGTCAAGACCACGCTCCCAGGGGCCCGCGACACCTGACTTACTCATTTCATGAGGATCAGGTCCCCGGTTACTTCCGAAGCGCCCTGGAGCAGAGGATTGTGCGACTGCCTGAGTGTTGGAAGCCAGAGGAGGCACATCTTACGAATAACCCCTGCTACTTCCCCTACCATCGAGCCTTGGGGCACACCATCCAGCGGTGCTATGTGTTTAAGGACTGGCTCCAAGACCAGATTAACAACAATGTAATCAGGTTGGGCCCAGCTCCGGCACAAGTGGCGGGCGTATTCGTGGGATCAGATGACGATAGTGGCAACGAGGACGAATGGCAGCTGGTCTCCAACCGCGGACCCCAGAAGTACAATAACTGGATGGCCCGCAAGACGACCATTCGCGCCCATGGAATCATCCGTGCGCGCTTGAATCAGCCTGAGCCCCCAGAACCTGCGGGTGCTGCTTCGGCATCGTCGTCCCAGTCTGCCTCCTCCAAGAGGAGCAAACGGCGGCAGCGCAAGAAGGAAGAGCGCGCCCCGCCAGTTCCGCCACTATCCCGTACTCTCAGCGATTTCATGCCCCCGGAGATGGGGGTCCCTCCTCGGATCCGCCCGGTGATGGATGATTCGTCCGATGACGGTATTGGGTACGCTTCGGTTAACACCGTCGAGCTGGTAAATCCCTTTTCGGTTCCCAACGTTGAAGAACACCAGGTGGACCTCCCTAGTGTCCCCGGTCGTCGCTACCGTCGGAAGAACCGCAGCAACAGGAGTCGCCGGGGCACAGCCGTTGGTACCTCCAGCCAGGCCGTGCACGCCACTGAGACTAGGCAGCAGGCTCAAGATCGAGCTCAGCGTGCGCAGGCCCCCCATTCGGGGATGACGGATTCGCCTCCGCCACTGTTTGTGGTGTGGGACCAGGCAGAACCGCCTCAGCCGCGTCGCGACCAGCTCCGCCCTGCCACGAGTCCATCCCGGCCTCCTGACTCCAGTACGGTGACCATTTCCCGGACTGCGACCAGTGAACAGAGAGATGCGCCAAGTACCAGTCGGCCGCCGATCCAACCGGCAAGGCCCGTCATGCCACCAACCGCAGAGCAACCTCCTGCAACCAGGGGCTCGCGCTTGGCCAAAAAGTATGATGTCCTGAAGCACTTGGCCGACATCCCAGCAAGGCTCTCCATCCTTGAGGCTCTGCGCATGTCATCTGAGATGCGCGAGGCACTCGCTGAAGCCCTGAAAAGCCCCCTCCAGTTTGAGACAGAGGTTGCGGCTGCAGAGGCCTTCCACGCCGAAACGATCGAGGACGCCGAATGTCAGGCAGTTATCTCGTTCTCTGGTAAGGATGAAGACCCTCCTATACAGGGACATATTCGTCCGCTGTATGTCACTGGCCAGTTCAATGGCCTTGAAGTCCGGCGCTGTCTTGTCGACACGGGGTCCGGGATTAACCTGATTCCAACTCGGACGCTCCGGAGATTGGGGTTGTCTGAGGATGACTTGATTCCCTCCGACCTCAGGATCCAGGGGTACGACCGCACCGAGCAAACCCCGGTCGGCAAGATACGTTTGAAGACCCAGTTCGGTGATTTGGTTGCCAACACCGAATTCATGGTAGTCTCTCAGGACACTGCGTATAACGCATTGATGGGCAGGCCATGGCTTCACCTTCACGCGGCGGTTCCCTCGTCATACCACCAATGCCTCAAATACTCCCTTAATGGTCGAGTAGGCGTGCTTCAAGGAGATGCCTCTCCTTTTGCCTCATGTGAAGCCCGCTATCTGGACGCGGACTATTACAAGAGCAAGGATAAGCAGATCCTGGCAGGTGAGGTTGAGCCTGTCGCTGTTGCAAGCGATCCCTGGGCAAGTCTGGATGACGCTTACGTCCTCCCGATTCACCGGTTGGACGTCGCCATGGTCTTGACGGTCCGCGAGTCTCCCGATGAGATGGCCGCGACCGCCCGTGCCAGCACCAGTGGCCCAGCAGGATCTGGTAGCCCCAATGCAGTTGCCAACGTAGTCTCTCCCGTGGATGATCCCTCCCCGAGTGGAGAGGACGTGGAAGATGCACCCCCAGCCTTTGAGGAGGGCGTCCCCGCCACGGTCGATGAGTTAATACAGGTGAACCTTGGAACCGAGGCCGATCCAAGACCCACGTTGGTTAGTGCCGCCATGCCCTCTGAGGAGCGGCAGCAGTACGTGGACTTTCTCAGGCAGCACCGTGATGTGTTCGCTTGGGGCTATGATGAGATGCCGGGGCTAGATCCTCAGGTAGCCGTCCACCGCCTTGGTCTCCCGGGGAACCATCGCGGGTTCAAGCAGCCTCCCAGGAAGATGCACCCATCCCACGGTGCCATGGTTGAGGCCGAAGTTGACAAGATTATCAAAGCCAACTTCGTGAGGGAAGTTCAGTACCCCAAATGGCTGGCCAACATTGTGCCGGTCAGGAAGAAGAACGGGCAGATTAGAGTCTGCATCAACTTCCGCGATCTCAACCGCCACTGTCCGAAGGATGATTTTCCCCTTCCAGTGACAGAGCTGTTGATTGATGCCACGGCAGGGTTCCAAGCCCTCTCCTTCATGGATGGATACTCCGGATACAACCAAATTCGGATGGCCCCTGAGGATGAGGAGTTCACTGCCTTCAGGGCCCCCCAAGGTACCTTTTGCTACCGGGTCATGCCCTTCGGCCTGAAGAATGCAGGTGCCACCTATCAACGGGCGATGCACCGCATATTCAAGCCAATCCTCGGCACGCTAGTGGAATGCTACGTCGACGACTTGGTTGTCAAATCGCGCCAGCGTCGGGACCATCTCAAAGATCTTGAGAAAGTGTTCAGCTTCCTCCGGTCTCGCTGCCTGAAGATGAACCCGTTGAAGTGTGCCTTTGGGGTCACCTCCGGAAAGTTCCTTGGATTTGTGGTAAGATACCGGGGTATTGAGATCGACCCAGAGAAAATCAGGGCGATTAGCCAGATGCCTCCCCCGGGTACCGTCCGGGAACTGCAAGGGTTCCAAGGCCACTTAGCCTATATACGCCGATTCATCGCGAATCTGGCCGGCAAGTGTAAGCCCTTTTCTCGGCTTATGAAGAAAGGTGCCACCTATGTATGGGATAAAGAGTGTCAGACCGCTTTCGAGGAAATCAAGCAGTACCTGCTTCAACCTCCGGTCCTGATGCCGCCCGTATCCGGAAAGCCGCTGGTCCTTTATGTGACCGCCCTGGAACGGTCCCTGGGTGCCCTTCTCACCCAGAAGAACAACGAGGGAACAGAGAATAGCCTCTATTACCTCAGTCGCATGCTCCTCGATGCGGAAGTTAGGTATTCCCCCATCGAGAAGAGCTGCCTGGCGCTCGTATTTGCCGTACAGAAATTACGGCACTACTTGCAGCACCATGAGGTACAGTTGGTTTCTCGGGTAGACCCGTTGAAATATATCCTGAGCCGGCCTATGTTGACTGGCCGCCTAGCGCGGTGGGCTGTGATTCTCCAGCAGTTCGACATCAGGTATGTGTCTCAGAAGGCCATCAAAGGGCAAGCGTTGGCAGACTTTCTGGCCGCTCACCCGACCTCCGCGGATCAGCCGCTGGATCTAGGCTTTCCTGATGAGACCATTCTCTCGGTTGATCGAGCCGATCCATGCTGGCAGATGCACTTTGACGGTGCCTCCCGGAGCTCCACCGGTAGAAGACTCGATAATCCTAAGCTCAACAGAGTGGGCTTGGGCATCGTCTTCATTACCCCGGAGCGAGCCGTGCTGCCATACTCTTTCCTGTTGTCAGAGGGTTGTACCAACAATGAGGCGGAATACCATGCCCTCATCACCGGCCTCGAGTTGGCTCTCGAGATCGACGTGCCCCGTCTGTGCGTGAAAGGGGACTCCGAGCTGGTCGTTAAGCATATCAATGGCGACTACGTTGTCAGGAAGCCGGAACTTGTGCCATTGTTGGAGTGCACCCTCCTTCTGATGGCCCGGTTCCCTTCTCGGCCGGAAATTGTCCATGTTCCCCGGTCGCAGAACGGTCGAGCAGATGCTTTGGCCAGCCTCGCTGCGTCACTTGCGGAGCCTGAACAGGACAACCTGATCGTCCGCGTGACGCGCCGCAGGCTCATCGCTCCCGTTATCCCGGAAGAAGATCGCGGCCCGTTGGTAAGTAACCTCACCACGGTTGCCCCCATGCCCGGAGCCCCGAGTACCCCAGATATGACAGTCGGATCAGACCCTGATTGGAGGACGCCTTTGGTTGAGTACCTCCAACATGGCATTCTTCCATCGGATCGGGACGAGCGCGAGCGAGTTCGACGCCGCGCATCGCAGTTCGTCCTCCAGAGCAGTCCCGGTCTGGAGCAGATCCTCTACAAACGCGGATTTGATGGTATTCTCCTCCGTTGCCTTCAGGGAGTTGAGATCCCACGAGTCATGCAAGAGGTTCATGCTGGTTCGTGTGGCGCCCACCAGACTGGGCCGAAGCTGTCCCACCAGATTCGGAGGTTGGGATACTTCTGGCCCTCTATGATCCATGACTGCATCGAGTATGCCAGGAGGTGCCATGCGTGCCAGGTTCATGAGAACTTCGTGCATCGGCCGCCGGAGCCTCTCCATACCACAAGGTATTCCTGGCCCTTTGCAGTCTGGGGACTGGACGTTGTGGGACCTTACCCGCTGGCGACAGCTCGCCAGTGCCGGTTCATTCTGACCGCCACGGACTTCTTCTCCAAATGGGCAGAAGCGATTCCGCTCAGAGAGGTCAAATCATGTTCGATCGCTGACTTCGTGACCTCCAACATCATCTATCGATTTGGAGTGCCTCACGCTATCCTCACGGATAACGGAACCAATTTCCGAGCAGCCGAGTTGAAGAAGTTGTACGCCAAGTATAACATTCGCTCGAACCATACATCTCGCTATCATGCGCAGGCGAATGGACAGATCGAGGCGTTTAACAAAACCCTCTCTAATATTCTGCAAAAGATGGTTGGTCATAACAAGAAGAGTTGGCCGGACAAGCTCCCCAACGCCCTCTGGGCTTATCGGACGACGACTCGCAATTCCACCCAGATGACCCCTTATTCCCTGGTGTATGGAGTTGAGGCCGTCCTGCCCATCGAGATCCAGTTGCCGTCCTTGCGCACTGCGGTCTACGACCAGCAAGCGCCGGACAGAGTCGCTGAAGCCCGTCTAGTCGAGTTGGAAGCACTGGATGAGAATAGACTTCGCGCTTTGCACAACTTGGAGAGGCATCAAAGCAGAATGGCTCGAGCTTTCAATAAGAAGGTTCGCCTCCGCTCCTTCCTGCAGGGTGATCTAGTGCTAGCCCTAAGAGCGCCAATGATCCCCGGCAGGAAGCCGCCCAAGTTGGAGCCCAAGTGGGAGGGACCTTTTGTTGTCCACAAGGTCTATCCCAATGGCGCGTACTCCCTAGCGACTATGGATGGTGAGCGTGTCACTCCTCCCACCAACGCTAGGTTCCTCAAGCAGTACTTTGTCTGAGTGTACCAACGTCCAGCATGACGTTAAACTGCACATTTGTCCAGCAAGACGTTAAACTGCACATACGTCCTGCACGACGTTAAACTGCATTCGTCCGAGCTACAAGACGTTAAACTGTTCAGCATCCGTCCTGCATGACGTAAAACTGCCCCTCAAGAACTACGTGCGGCTTGATTCCCATCCTTATGGGATACGTAGGACCGCCTGAACCTTCATGTTTCAGGCCCAGCCCCATCTTTTGGGAATTTCCATCCCATCTCGGGCCCTTGGCCCAGTTGCCCCCGGGTGTGCGGCGTATGGTGTGAGCGCGGGGCTATGCCCTCATTCACGTCGGTTTGCTCGTCACGCTGTACGCCCCCCCACGTTTGGGGATGCCTTCTGCTCCCCCCTTCCTTTTTTCTCTCTTTTCGTCCTGCATGACGTTAAACTGCACTTCAAGAACTACGTGCGGCTTGATTCCCATCCTTATGGGATACGTAGGACCGCCTGGACGCTTGTGTCTCAGGTCCAGCCCCGTCTCTTGGTTGATCACGGGGATCTGCCCCCCTTCGGTTGCTCTCAGGGTGAGTCCTCCGACCCTTTCCGGAGATCTGTTAACATGCTTTGGGTGCTTCGGTCTATGACTCGTAGTGTCAGATTCAATCCCGACAAGTCCTGTGTTGCTTGTCAGGCCCCGCGCTTCCTCTTGTTCGAGCCTTTACTCAAAGGGATCCTCGTTAGCGGTTTGGGTACGATGCCTCAGTGCTCTCCCACCGCTCCGGGTCGATTTACCGAAGGGTCTTGGGCCGCAAATCGATATGAAT
The DNA here is from genome assembly GCA_963277665.1 of Viscum album. Lineage (NCBI taxonomy): Eukaryota > Viridiplantae > Streptophyta > Magnoliopsida > Santalales > Viscaceae > Viscum > Viscum album. Next base: position 1,672,472,634 of record OY728158.1, read on the forward strand.
CCTGCGATTGAGCGGTTGATGCTCGTTTGCTTGCCCCGTCTTAGGCTGACGTGATCGGATGTTGTGTTGCGAATGCGTCAGCAACATCCTTGATCGCCATGTCGGCTCTTTCAGGCTCTGAACATTGGTTGCGCAGTCCTCATCACACTCCGCCTTTGTGCGTTGTAGTGGAATCTCAGCACTCTCTTCATACTGACCTCCAGTACACCTCTACACGTTAGGCAGACCAACCAAGGTAATGATGTCGTTCGAGGCTCCCATGATCTGAGCACCAAGGATATATGCGGATATCCTCCCTAAGGGCCATGCGTGGCTGGACCCTCGTCCCCATAAGGAGGAGGGAGTCGCCCGAACAATTGCGTTCTGGGCCCAGCATATCTGGAGGCTAGCATCTCTGCCCCTCGGGTGATGGACATACGCAGACCCCTATCCCAAGACTCTTCTCCTGGAATCGTGCGTGACCATAGGGCTGGGTATGTTCCCACCTCCGCCGTGTCCGCCGTACCGCGATAAGCGGGTTCCTCCATGGTCCGAACCACACGACCTTAAACTGTGTTGTCCGGTCCTACCACACGACCGTAAACTGTGATCGTCTTGGCCGCCCGACGAGAAACGGCACTGCATCGTGATGTCCTCCTCGGGGGACACTCATGTTGGGCGCTGGTTAATGACCACGCCATTCATCAATGCCTTCCATGGCTTGATTATTGTGGCGACGCCAGAGATTTCTCAATCACAGGCATGTCGCCGCACAAAGAAAAACCATTCATCTTTAAGGACAAACAAGAAATATCAAATGCCGCTCCTTCTGTGTGCGAGGGTCAGACCCGCACTCTTCCCCGCGCTGGTGCCCGATTGTGTTGCGCCGCGCTTCAAGAACTACGTACGGCTTGATTCCCATCCTTATGGGATACGTAAGAACGCCCGGATGTTTGAAACTTCGGGTCCAGCCCCCCACCTCTTAGAGATTCCCCCTTCTCTGGGGAATCCGCCGCCTTCAGGTCACCCTCAAGGCGTGTTCCCCGACCCCTTGTCGTGGTCCACTGGTGTCAAGAGTACTCTGGTTTATTGCCAGGAGTGTCAGGTTCAGCTTGGTCAGGTTCCTTCCACTTTTCAGGCTTCGTGCTCCCTTTCATTCGGACCCATCGTCTACGCCCTGGGTGGAGCCCCCGTGAATGGTTCGGACACAATGCCTTAGTGCTCTCCCACCGACTCGGGTCGGTACCCCCAATGGCCTCGGGCAGCAAATCGATATGAATCCTGCGATTGAGCGGTCGATGCTCGTTTGCTGCCTCATTCCACCAACGGTTAGTGCGATATTGATGCTGCTTTTCCGCCACGGTCGGCAGTACTCCCATATCGTTACGCCGGTGCCCCCAGTCCTTGAGTGAATGGCCGCATGATTCACATTTTCCACCTCCCATTCTGACCAGGCGAAACCTCGACGCTCTTGACACTATCCCTCAGTGCATCTTCGCATATCCAGGGGATAGGACCACGATGTGGCATACTTTGAGCCCCTATGGTCCGAGCTCTAAGACCTTAAACTAAGATCTTCCCCTATGGTCCGAGCTCTAAGACCTTAAACTAAGATCTTCCCCTATGGTCCGAGCTCTAAGACCTTAAACTAAGATCTTCCCCTATGGTCCGAGCTCTAAGACCTTAAACTAAGATCTCCCCCCATGGTCCGAGCTCTAAGACCTTAAACTAAGATCTCCCCCCATGGTCCGAGCTCTAAGACCTTAAACTAAGATCTCCCCTTATGGTCCGAGCTCTAAGACCTTAAACTAAGATCTCTCCTTATGGTCCGAGCTCTAAGACCTTAAACTAAGATCCCCCCCTTTATGGTCCGAGCTCTAAGACCTTAAACTAAGATCTAGCCCTTATGGTCCGAGCTCTAAGACCTTAAACTAAGATCTAGCCCTTATGGTCCGAGCTCTAAGACCTTAAACTAAGATCTACCCCTACGGTCCGAGCTCTACGACCCTAAACTAAGATCTCCCCAAATGGGGTCCTACGTCCTGCATGACGTTAAAATGCACTCTCAGAACTACGTGTGGCTTGATCTCCAGCCTGATGGAGTACGTAGGAACGCCCGGGCATTCCGACTCGGGTCCAGCCTCAGGGATCGTTAAGTCCCGCCCCTCCTCGTCGCCGGCCGTCTGGCCTGACTTCTGGTAGAGTGGTGCAGTTGTGATATTCTCCCCGATTCAGCTCGGGATGCCCCATTGCAATGGTGGGAAGGGACGGTTTCCTCGTCAAAGAGGTGCTGTCTGAGGATTGAGGTGATTCACGGCCAGATTAGTGCATCCGCCTAATACGCTTTCTCCACGGTGGCGCAATTTTGAGAGCGTTGGATTCTGTCCGAACAAACCGTCACTTCGCCCCACGCTTCGCATGCCCTGTTGATCTGGATTTTCCACCCTTGTGTCTGAAGGAACCCCAAAGCGGTATTCATGATGACATGTGGTCCGCCTCCTGCAATATGAATGATGACCTTTTTCGGTCCGTCTATTGCAGTTGTTATGGTCGATCCACTGTCCGCCTACCGTCTTGGGTATTTCCTGGAAGGCCGACCGTTGTGGGTGTCTGGATTCGGGACACGCGATTCACCCTTTCTCATTTCCCTATGTTCGGATAAAATCTCAACGCCCCTAGCGTTGTCCCGCTCGTGTGTTGGAACAAGTTGGGGGGATGATACATTGATTAGGTCTGAGGTCTCCTTTCCTAGGAATGACCTCCCTCTTTTCTCCAGCAATCCAGGCCCAATTATGGATGCCTGATGCTTGGTTAACACTCCCGCAAGACAACGAATTGTGGTTGAGCATGTTAAACCAAAAGATGCAGATAAATATATTGATTCATACAGATGGATCAAAGTAGCGGAAGCAAATGTTTTGGGAATGGAAAAACAAAGCCCTTAGGGATTAGCGTGCTGAATGAGTCTTTCTAATGCCGCTACCCTTTGGCTGGTGGCCTCCAGAGCTGCTTCTCGCTCTCTGCGTGCCCTCTCTTCGTCGGCGGTCGCAGCGCGCAGTTCGTCGATTCTGGCCTGTGCACGCTCCCGCTCGACCTGAATTGTGACCATCTGTTGGCCCGCCTCCGTCAGCTGTACCTGAGCGTCAACCAGCTGGGCTGCTAGTTGCTCCACAAGCTCGGTACACGTTGCGACGAAGGCCTCCTTCTCTGCCGCCTGCCCTTCGAGGCGCCGGACTTCCTGCTCCGCCACGAGGAGCGCCCGCGTGCTCTCCGACATGTCCCGACTTTGTGTGACGTCGGCACGCCGGCAGCTCTCGCGCATATTTTCGGCCATGAAATCACGGACCGTTAGATGGAGGCGTTGAGCATCAGCTCCCCCGGCGCACAGAAAGCGCAGCCAGGTTTGAAGTGATCCCATGCGCCCCAGCCACTCCGACGGGTCTCGCTTGAGGAAGCGCTGGATGCACTTCCACCCCCTACGGTGCGTTATCCGGCTCTCCTCGACCGCCTCCGTGTCTGAGTCGTCCATCTCCTCGGGATCGGCAGGCCGGTAGGCAGGGAAGGCAGCCAGCAGGTCTGCTGCAGGGTCCGCCCCTGGGAGGTCCTCACGAGGGATAGGTTCCCCAACATCCGGGCGACCTTCTTCTCTCTCCCCAGCGGCGCTGACACCCTCGTCAGCCCCCAACCTCTCTCCGGTGGCAGCACCGCCGACGTCCGCAGCCCCTTGATCAGCAGTTGGTGGGGTCGGCTCGGTTTGGGAAGCCTGTTCCGGAGCAGGCGGCATGTCCACCACTGGTCCACTCGTAGATGGCCCGGGTTCGGTAACCCGATGAGCCTCCAGTGTTGAGATCACTGCGCAGGGCGTGCCATGGTTAGTCACGGATCGTCAACGGCAAGCACCAGCAGCAAAGTAGGGAGACTTACGGGAGTTCGGAGCGTCATCTTCCGCTATCCCGGTCGCCGCAGGAACAGTTGCAGCAGGGGACCCCTTAGCGCTTGTCAGTTCGATAATGGGTGCCTGGCCCCCGCCTTGTCCTGCTGGCGCCTCTCCTACTCCTGTTGAGGACGCCTGACCGACATCCGTGTGCTCCTGAGAAGGATGGAGAAACGGGTTAGAAGCTGCATAAGAGAATGGATGAAGCAAGTTGAGTAGGGATAGAAGCGGACCTCGAGGAGCTCAGTGACATCAACGTTGTCAGAGCCGGCCACCTCGCCGCTCTCCCGTGGGCTCCCCCGATGGGACCTTCCCTCGGAGCCTTCATCCTCCCCCGTCTCCTCCTCCTCCTCGGAGTCGTTACTGTCATCTTCTTCCGGCGGCATCTGTTCCGGAGCGGGCTCGAGGCCGAGCATCACCTTCACTAGAAGGGATGGCTCCGCGCGCTGACCACGTTGGCGCGCGTACTCGTCCATGGCCGTCAGATACGCATACTGCCGGTTGAAGTCCACTCTGTCGGCAATCTGGAGGCGCCCGACCTCTGGCAGATAGATTCCTTCTCTGAGTATCTTTCGCCAGATGGCGTCGGTCCCCAGTGACTGCCGCAGAGTCATCCAGGCCGACCACAGCGCCGGGAAGACCGCATCATGGGAAGGTTCGAGCAGACATCTCACCTGCTTCCCGGGCCGCTCGTCGACCACCGCACGTGCCCCCTCTCTGGGCGCTGAGGTCGTGGCGGCAGCCCGCGATGTGCCCGCCGCCGAAGTCCCTGCCCGTGCCGGCTCCGCTGTTTGGCGCGCCTCCGTTCTCCCCCGTGTGGCGGCGCCTCGCCTCCTTCCTTGACGCCCGGTCTCCGCACGGGTAACCTCGAGCCGCCGAACTAGCTTCCGCAAAAGCCCCTCGGGGTACGCGATGGCCCAGTGTTCGGCGTACTCGGTTGCCAAGCCTGCGTTAACTCCGGTAGGAGGGAGAGTGATGACGTCGCCAGAGCCGAAAGCGGCAAACATCAGCCACATCTGGCGAAGGACGCCAGGGTTCGTCTCCTCCCGGACAGCAGTGAATACCCTCTTCGGCATCCGTTGAAGGCACCCGAACTGCCTGGCGAACCGGGTCGGCACTTAAGGCTCGCAGATCACCTTCCCGTCGATCCGAGCCACGAGCACCCCGCCCCGCATGTTCAGGAAGTATTCATGCTGCTCCAGCGGACCCTGCCCGTTGTCGATCATCTGGCCGACGGGAGTGGGGAACGGACTGAAGTTGAAGTTGGCATGATTGCCAATCCGGATCCGCACGCCCTCCTCACTTAGGGTCATCGGAGCGACCCCCGCGATGTTCAGCAGGGAGGGTCGCAGGCCGTTGCCCGGAGGAATGATGGCGTTCGGAAACGTGTACCCACCGAGGTGAGCAGCCACCCAGCCGTGGAAGAACTGAAAGGGCCCACAGATCCTTCGTGGCGACCCCCCTCGTGAGATGCGTCCCAGGATGGCATACAGCCTCGCCAGCACTGGGACCCCGAGGTTGTATCTCTTGTTGGCGGCCATAGCGCCTGCCATCGCCAGTGTTGCCGGGCGAACGCCCATTCTCGCGTCCCGCACTGGCAGGAGCCACCCACTCAGAAAGGCGGCCAGGAACGCCGCGTACCGGACATTTGGGTCCCGGGCCTCGATGACGCGGTACCCCCATGAGCGGTAGTCACCCGTCTCCAGGACCCGCCAGTACGACCCGTTCCGGCTCCTCTGAGCTGCGGTCGGGCACCGCTTCCCCCTGCCTGGCATCTTGACCACTGGGTCATGCTCCAAGAACTGGCCGAACCACTCCTTGTAGGCTATGTCCTTCTGGAAGTCCTTGATCCCAAGCCGCTGCGTAGCCAGGTCAAGGAGATGCCATGTCAGGATGGGAGTCTGTGACCTGTCTTCCCAGATGTTCTTCGGGGGCAGGAACTCATCGTATTGGTAGCCCTCCAGCGGGATACCTCCGATGCAGTGGATGTCCCAGAGACCGATGCCGACCTCCACATGGTGAAGATGGAAGGTGTTGGTATCCGGAGACCATCGGGTGAACAGCTCCGGCCCGAGCTCGGACTGCTGGTAGAAGTGGAACTGCGACGTCCACACCGCCTCGAACAGGCCGATGTACCGCAGCTCCTCTGCGAAGTGATAACAAGTGTGGCGTACCTAGAATGCCCAGGCCCACTCGCTGGTGAAGTTGCCCCCAGACCGCAAGTCCCAGTCCTTCAGCCAGCCCTTGGTGTCGTCCGTGACGCTCTGGCGATATATGCTCGAGTAGAGGGCTGGAGAATTCTCCGCAGTAGGATCACCCCCATCAATGGTTCGCGTCCTCGGGTTCAGGACATAGACATCCAAGTGTCTGGTCTCCCTGGCAGGATGCCCATTGTTGGTGATGTTATAGCGGAGAAGCTCGTCCTCCCGGGTCACCCAGGTCCGCGGTGCGTCAATCTCGAACCCCGGCACCGGAACCTCATCTAGGATGCCGAAGTTCCAGAGCGGCAGGTTGTCTGACAGGGGATATGTCTTCTGGGCCGGCGTTAGTAAGTCGAACAAGGATTGATTGTTGGAAACAATCTCCTTGGCTCCGTAAACCTCCTCGTTCGTCGCCATCTCAGCCCTGCGAGTGGCGGCATCCCCCTCATTTCCTCTGTGCGCGGCCATCTCAGAAGTTTCGGGAGTCGTGCGGGTTAAGGGATGAAGCGTGCGGGATCGGACGAGGCTGGTAGAGAAGTTTGAAGGCTGGCGCGCAATCCAAGTGGACGGCACGCAATTGGGAAGACTGTCGCGCAAAGTTCCGGGTTTTCGCGCAAAAACAGGCGAAATCCGGATGGTTTTGCGCGCCGATCGGGCGAATTTCGCGACCGGAAGAGGCAATTTCGCGCACGAGAGCTTTGGAGCTTATCGCGCGGAAGGCCGGAGTACGGAACGCGGGACCCAGGGCCCCTATTTATAGGCGAGGCCGGGTCCGCGCTGCGCGGAAAGCGCTTTGCGCGACCGCAGCGGCGAATTTCGCGCCCGGCGCCCCTTTTTGCGCGCCTAAGTCCCGCGCAGCCCAGGACTTCGGCATTCCGGCGTCTCCCTCGGAACCCGATCGTTGCGACCTCTCGCCGATCAGATTCCGAGGGGGGGCTTTTGTAGACGCCGGAAAAGTCCGTTGTTCCCAAACGAAGCTCCGGATGCGGAAAGCGAAGTGATATTTGGAGTCAGAGGCACGTTCCGGAGGGCCCGGAGGACTTGCGCGAAATTTCAGAGGCTCGCGCGCAAAGTTGAGTCGCGGCGCGCAATCCTCCCGGGATGCGCGCAATGCGCTGGGCCGGCGCGCTATTTTGCGCGCCCGCGGCCTGCGCGGCGCCCTTTGCGCGCTGGGTCCTGATTCCGCGCTCGCGAACCGAATTGCGCGCCCGAGACCGGATTCCGCGCCCGGGGTTGCCTATAAATATAAGGCGACCCCCGACGTTTTGAAGGTTGCCAGAATCCGAAGCGTCGCTCGTTCGCGCAATCCAACCCCTTCCGCGCGCAATGCCGATCTTCAGGTAACCTCCTTTCTTTCGCGCAATAGAGCCTTGGGGTCCGCCTTCGCGCGCAATCCCCTTGGCTCATTTCCTTTGAATAAATTTCAACCCGAAGGCCTTTGCGCGCAAAAGAAGCCTCTTGCGCGCAATTGCCCCCGGGTGCGCGCAATCCAGCCCGATTGCGCGCACCCCCCATTTTCAAAGTGGCCATTCGTTAGAGAATGAGCCGTTACCCCCGCGCGCTATCCGAAGCCCGGTGCGCGCAATCCCAACCATCCGCGCGCGAAGCGCTGGCCCAATTGCGCGCCAGCCCGCCATTTTGCGCGCCGACCCGCGGTTTTGCGCGCAAAGCTCCTCTTTTGCGCGCAATCCGCCAGGGTCGCCTCCCTTGACCCCCCGAGGGTACCCGCCTGCGTGGCACCCGATGATCCTCATCCTGGGTGCCCGCACCGTGCGTTGTCTTCCCGTGCGGCCCTCCAGGCTTGCGCGAAGTGACACGCACGTACGTCCAGCATGACGTTAAACTGCATATTCGTCCAGCATGACGTTAAACTGCATATACGTCCTGCACGACGTTAAACTGTACCTCGTCCGAGCTACAAGACGTTAAACTGTTCAGCATACGTCCAAGCTGCACGACGCTAAACTGCCTAGCCCCCATCGTCCGCGCTGCAAGACGTTAAACTGCCAAGTGCTTCGTCCTCAACACACGACGTTAAACTGTACTTCGTCCGGCAAGACGTTAAACCGTCCGCCTCGTCCTCAACACACGACGTTAAACTGTACTTCGTCTGGCAAGACGCTAAACCGTCCGCATCATTCGATCACGTGCCTCGCACGCAGGGTCTCCCCCGGTTTGGATGTGGCCCCCACCCGCTCGTCTCTGCAGGGATGTCGGGATTGTCCCCCTTTTGGGACGATTTAATGGGAGCGGCTTTTCCCTACGGGGGCAGGGTATTACAAACCCCTAGTTTCTCGTGGGAGGCTGCACATGTGTATCTCCATTGCGCCTCCCCACGGCCGAAGCCAGTAGAGGGTATGACTGGGATCGAGGTGTCTTCTGCTTTCGGTCCAAGTCCCTTCCAACTGAGTTTTGCCACCCGGGCTGTCTCAAGTGCGTAAGTCCTGACAGAATGAACTACGTGGACTTTGATCCCTGTCTTCTATACAGGATACGTAGGAAGCCTCCCTGAGGTTCAAGCCCGCCACCTGGTCATCCCGGTCGTATTCACGTCGGTTCGTCCATCAGTGGACCCCTCCAGGGTTCACGCTTGCGTCGATTCACCTATGAATCCGCCCCTGTGGGAGACTGCCCATGTGTATCTCCACGGTGCCTCCTCACAGCCCCCCCTTTTTCCATTTCTCCTTTTATCGTCCAGCATGACGTGAAACTGTGATCCACCCGGCCGTTCCATCCCCCTCTGTGCGAGGTGGTTCGGTTCAATCCTCCGCCCGGCGGCCTAGACCTCTTCGTGAGTCGGCTTGCCGACGTCCAGCATGACGTTAAACTGTATACCCGAACTACGTTGACTTTGATCCGTGCTAACGCGCGGTACGTAGGAAGCCCCTCCGGGGTCCAAGCTCTTCACTCCATCATCCATCCTGATCCTTACCTGGGCCGCCACATCCCGGTGGGGTCATGCCACTTCACTCCACTCCACGTTACTTGGGAAGCCGCCCGTGTGCTGGCCCCAGCGTCGGAGGTTCCCCGCAAGGGGTTCTGTCATCTGATCCACTTTTCGTGTTGATCGGTCCGATGCCGTCCCCGCTGGACGTTAAACTCGCGGCATACCCCGTGTTAAACATGGGAAGCTGAGGAAAACCTCAGGTGACACAGTTCCCCGCACCCAGTACGGGATGCCTCAGGCCATCATGCCTTCGAGAAGCCCTATTAGGGACGGAAGACAGACGTGCAAAGCCGCAGTGTTACGACACGCCCCCAGCACCCAGAGCCACCCGGCCTTCTCACCGCAGGTTGCTGCCCCGCCCGGACTCCTTGGAGCGTCCGGGCGGAAGCAGCGTAATTAACCGGTGTCCATGAAGATATGGCGCCGGGAACGAGATTCACGAACATTCTTAAGTCTATGAGGGAGACCCGGATTAGGCGACGAGTTCCGAGGAGACGTCCAAGGAAGGAGGAGCCGACATCCCATCATCCCGGTTTCGATCAAGGAGCAGACGCCCCTGAATAAGGGACGAATGCCGCCCGCCCTTGGAAAGCGGGACTGCGGGACCACAAGCCGCGCGTGCACCCGTCAACCCGAGGGGATGGGCGCGCGGCTTGTGGTCCCGCAGTCCCGCTTTCCAAGGGCGGGCGGCATTCGTCCCTTATTCAGGGGCGTCTGCTCCTTGATCGAAACCGGGATGATGGGATGTCGGCTCCTCCTTCCTTGGACGTCTCCTCGGAACTCGTCGCCTAATCCGGGTCTCCCTCATAGACTTAAGAATGTTCGTGAATCTCGTTCCCGGTGCCATATCTTCATGGACACCGGTTAATTACGCTGCTTCCGCCCGGACGCTCCAAGGAGTCCGGGCGGGGCAGCAACCTGCGGTGAGAAGGCCGGGTGGCTCTGGGTGCTGGGGGCGTGTCGTAACACTGCGGCTTTGCACGTCTGTCTTCCGTCCCTAATAGGGCTTCTCGAAGGCATGATGGCCTGAGGCATCCCGTACTGGGTGCGGGGAACTGTGTCACCTGAGGTTTTCCTCAGCTTCCCATGTTTAACACGGGGTATGCCGCGAGTTTAACGTCCAGCGGGGATGGCATCGGACCGATCAACACGAAAAGTGGATCAGATGACAGAACCCCTTGCGGGGAACCTCCGACGCTGGGGCCAGCACACGGGCGACTTCCCAAGTAACGTGGAGTGGAGTGAAGTGGAATGACCCCACCGGGATGTGGTGGCCCGGGTAAGGATCAGGATGGATGATGGAGTGAAGAGCTTGGACCCCGGAGGGGCTTCCTACGTACCGCGCGTTAGCATGGATCAAAGTCAACGTAGTTCGGGTATACAGTTTAACGTCATGCTGGACGTCGGCAAGCCGACTCACGAAGAGGTCTAGGCCGCCGGGCGGAGGATTGAACCGAACCACCTCGCACAGAGGGGGATGGAACGGCCGGGTGGATCACAGTTTCACGTCATGCTGGACGATAAAAGGAGAAATGGAAAAAGGGGGGGCTGTGAGGAGGCACCGTGGAGATACACACGGGCAGTCTCCCACAGGGGCGGATTCATAGGTGAATCGACGCAAGCGTGAACCCTGGAGGGGTCCACTGATGGACGAACCGACGTGAATACGACCGGGACGACCAGGTGGCGGGCTTGAACCTCAGGGAGGCTTCCTACGTACCCTGTATAGAAGACAGGGATCAAAGTCCACGTAGTTCATTCTGTCAGGACTTACGCACTTGAGACAGCCCGGGTGGCAAAACTCAGTTGGAAGGGACTTGGACCGAAAGCAGAAGACACCTCGATCCCAGTCATACCCTCTACTGGCTTCGGCCGTGGGGAGGCGCAATGGAGATACACATGTGCAGCCTCCCACGAGAAACTAGGGGTTTGTAATACCCTGCCCCCGTAGGGAAAAGCCGCTCCCATTAAATCGTCCCAAAAGGGGGACAATCCTGACATCCCTGCAGAGACGAGCGGGTGGGGGCCACATCCAAACCGGGGGAGACCCTGCGTGCGAGGCACGGGATCGAATGATGCGGACGGTTTAGCGTCTTGCCAGACGAAGTACAGTTTAACGTCGTGTGTTGAGGACGAGGCGGACGGTTTAACGTCTTGCCGGACGAAGTACAGTTTAACGTCGTGTGTTGAGGACGAAGCACTTGGCAGTTTAACGTCTTGCAGCGCGGACGATGGGGGCTAGGCATTTTAGCGTCGTGCAGCTTGGACGTATGCTGAACAGTTTAACGTCTTGTAGCTCGGACGAGGTACAGTTTAACGTCGTGCAGGACGTATATGCAGTTTAACGTCATGCTGGACGAATATGCAGTTTAACGTCATGCTGGACGTACGTGCGTGTCACTTCGCGCAAGCCTGGAGGGCCGCACGGGAAGACAACGCACGGTGCGGGCACCCAGGATAAGGATCATCGGGCGCCACGCAGGCGGGTACCCTCGGGGGGTCAAGGGAGGCGACCCTGGCGGATTGCGCGCAAAAGAGGAGCTTTGCGCGCAAAACCGCGGGTCGGCGCGCAAAATGGCGGGCTGGCGCGCAATTGGGCCAGCGCTTCGCGCGCGGATGGTTGGGATTGCGCGCACCGGGATGACCAGGTGGCGGGCTTGAACCTCAGGGAGGCTTCCTACGTACCCTGTATAGAAGACAGGGATCAAAGTCCACGTAGTTCATTCTGTCAGGACTTACGCACTTGAGACAGCCCGGGTGGCAAAACTCAGTTGGAAGGGACTTGGACTGAAAGCAGAAGACACCTCGATCCCAGTCATACCCTCTACTGGCTTCGGCCGTGGGGAGGCGCAATGGAGATACACATGTGCAGCCTCCCACGAGAAACTAGGGGTTTGTAATACCCTGCCCCCGTAGGGAAAAGCCGCTCCCATTAAATCGTCCCAAAAGGGGGACAATCCCGACATCCCTGCAGAGACGAGCGGGTGGGGGCCACATCCAAACCGGGGGAGACCCTGTGTGCGAGGAACGGGATCGAATGATGCGGACGGTTTAGCGTCTTGCCAGACGAAGTACAGTTTAACGTCGTGTGTTGAGGACGAGGCGGACGGTTTAACGTCTTGCCGGACGAAGTACAGTTTAACGTCGTGTGTTGAGGACGAAGCACTTGGCAGTTTCACGTCGGGTTCACCATTTTTCTGTTTCGGTGCGGATGTGCGTCGGGTTACGTTGTTCCGCCAGGACGCGTTCGCGCGTGCACCCGTCAACCCGAGGGGATGGGCGCGTGGCTTGTGGTCCCGCAGTCCCGCTTTCCAAGGGCGGGCGGCATTCGTCCCTTATTCAGGGGCGTCTGCTCCTTGATCGAAACCGGGATGATGGGATGTCGGCTCCTCCTTCCTTGGACGTCTCCTCGGAACTCGTCGCCTAATCCGGGTCTCCCTCATAGACTTAAGAATGTTCGTGAATCTCGTTCCCGGCGCCATATCTTCATGGACACCGGTTAATTACGCTGCTTCCGCCCGGACGCTCCAAGGAGTCCGGGCGGGGCAGCAACCTGCGGTGAGAAGGCCGGGTGGCTCTGGGTGCTGGGGGCGTGTCGTAACACTGCGGCTTTGCACGTCTGTCTTCCGTCCCTAATAGGGCTTCTCGAAGGCATGATGGCCTGAGGCATCCCGTACTGGGTGCGGGGAACTGTGTCACCTGAGGTTTTCCTCAGCTTCCCATGTTTAACACGGGGTATGCCGCGAGTTTAACGTCCAGCGGGGACGGCATCGGACCGATCAACACGAAAAGTGGATCAGATGACAGAACCCCTTTCGGGGAACCTCCGACGCTGGGGCCAGCACACGGGCGGCTTCCCAAGTAACGTGGAGTGGAGTGAAGTGGCATGACCCCACCGGGATGTGGCGGCCCGGGTAAGGATCAGGATGGATGATGGAGTGAAGAGCTTGGACCCCGGAGGGGCTTCCTACGTACCGCGCGTTAGCACGGATCAAAGTCAACGTAGTTCGGGTATACAGTTTAACGTCATGCTGGACGTCGGCAAGCCGACTCACGAAGAGGTCTAGGCCGCCGGGCGGAGGATTGAACCGAACCACCTCGCACATAGGGGGATGGAACGGTCGGGTGGATCACAGTTTCACGTCATGCTGGACGATAAAAGGAGAAATGGAAAAAGGGGGGGCTGTGAGGAGGCACCGTGGAGATACACACGGGCAGTCTCCCACAGGGGCGGATTCATAGGTGAATCGACGCAAGCGTGAACCCTGGAGGGGTCCACTGATGGACGAACCGACGTGAATACGACCGGGACGACCAGGTGGCGGGCTTGAACCTCAGGGAGGCTTCCTACGTACCCTGTATAGAAGACAGGGATCAAAGTCCACGTAGTTCATTCTGTCAGGACTTACGCACTTGAGACAGCCCGGGTGGCAAAACTCAGTTGGAAGGGACTTGGACCGAAAGCAGAAGACACCTCGATCCCAGTCATACCCTCTACTGGCTTCGGCCGTGGGGAGGCGCAATGGAGATACACATGTGCAGCCTCCCACGAGAAACTAGGGGTTTGTAATACCCTGCCCCCGTAGGGAAAAGCCGCTCCCATTAAATCGTCCCAAAAGGGGGACAATCCCGACATCCCTGCAGAGACGAGCGGGTGGGGGCCACATCCAAACCGGGGGAGACCCTGCGTGCGAGGCACGGGATCGAATGATGCGGACGGTTTAGCGTCTTGCCAGACGAAGTACAGTTTAACGTCGTGTGTTGAGGACGAGGCGGACGGTTTAACGTCTTGCCGGACGAAGTACAGTTTAACGTCGTGTGTTGAGGACGAAGCACTTGGCAGTTTAACGTCTTGCAGCGCGGACGATGGGGGCTAGGCAGTTTAGCGTCGTGCAGCTTGGACGTATGCTGAACAGTTTAACGTCTTGTAGCTCGGACGAGGTACAGTTTAACGTCGTGCAGGACGTATATGCAGTTTAACGTCATGCTGGACGAATATGCAGTTTAACGTCATGCTGGACGTACGTGCGTGTCACTTCGCGCAAGCCTGGAGGGCCGCACGGGAAGACAACGCATGGTGCGGGCACCCAGGATGAGGATCATCGGGCGCCACGCAGGCGGGTACCCTCGGGGGGTCAAGGGAGGCGACCCTGGCGGATTGCGCGCAAAAGAGGAGCTTTGCGCGCAAAACCGCGGGTCGGCGCGCAAAATGGCGGGCTGGCGCGCAATTGGGCCAGCGCTTCGCGCGCGGATGGTTGGGATTGCGCGCACCGGGCTTCGGATAGCGCGCGGGGGCAACGGCTCATTCTCTAACGAATGGCCACTTTGAAAATGGGGGGTGCGCGCAATCGGGCTGGATTGCGCGCACCCGGGGGCAATTGCGCGCAAGAGGCTTCTTTTGCGCGCAAAGGCCTTCGGGTTGAAATTTATTCAAAGGAAATGAGCCAAGGGGATTGCGCACGAAGGCGGACCCCAAGGCTCTATTGCGCGAAAGAAAGGAGGTTACCTGAAGATTGGCATTGCGCGCGGAAGGGGTTGGATTGCGCGAACGAGCGACGCTTCGGATTCTGGCAACCTTCAAAACGTCGGGGGTCGCCTTATATTTATAGGCAACCCCGGGCGCGGAATCCGGTCTCGGGCGCGCAATTCGGTTCGCGAGCGCGGAATCAGGACCCAGCGCGCAAAGGGCGCCGCGCAGGCCGCGGGCGCGCAAAATAGCGCGCCGGCCCAGCGCATTGCGCGCATCCCAGGAGGATTGCGCGCCGCGACTCAACTTTGCGCGCGGGCCTCTGAAATTTCGCGCAAGTCCTCCGGGCCCTCCGGAACGTGCCTCTGACTCCAAATATCACTTCGCTTTCCACATCCGGAGCTTCGTTTGGGAACAACGGACTTTTCCGGCGTCTACACTCACAATATCCATTCTATAAGATTTCCAAGTGTAAAATTTATGAGAAGTTTCAATGTCTTATAAGCCTCTAGCACCTGATAGTCAAACATCATCTATATCCTATCAGAAATATTCTTATAGACCATAATACATATTTTTAATAATAAGATCATAACATTTTTAGGTTATAATTATATTAGGGACCCATTATAACCTTTTATGTAAAAAATACTCTAAGAATATTATCACATTAATGTCATGAATAATAAAAACCATCTTGTGATAAGATATTTATTAATATCTAGGAAATCAAAATTATATATTCATTTGGTTCTAGGGAACCCAATACAATACTAGCTACCTTGAAGAGTCCTATTAGGGTTTCACTTCACCTGGGTAACATAGATTAGCTGATTAGGGAACCACCCACCTATGATACCCCTAATATCCATACTGGGGTGGAATTTTTTTATACCCCCTAATCAGAATACTAGGTCTCTATTTTCCCAGCCTACTCACTATACCCCCCACCCCCAATAGAAATTATTTCATATATATACCTCATTCATATAGTTTGATTTATTGGTTTGAAATAATTATCTAAAAGTCCTTTCAGACACTATGTAGCCCAAATAAACCCACTACCAAGTCACATTCATCAATGCCTTCTCTATGGGTCTCTTATTAAGTGCAATATTTGACCATATCCTCATCGATTATCTCATACATGTTTCCTGTCAATGATATTTAAATAATATGGTCCTATTACTATGAATAATCCCCCCCACACAATAATACCCTCTCCAATTTAGTTACCAATTGAACAAAAAATTTCCACTCATGCATAGGTCACACACAAACCATTGCTAGGAACCCCTGCTAAGTATACCATTCTGTATGATGTTAAACAACTCGAAATAGGTCCTAGTCATATTAAACTAAACTAAAATCCACCCATGTGCAAGTTATATATCCTTAAACTATAATAAATTATTGGTCCTTATCGCAAGACCTTAAAAGGAGCATCATTTTTTCTAATTTCATGACATTAAAAAATGCATCATTATTCATAGTTTCAAGAATTTAAAATTTACAAAATTGGTCCTTGTAGCATGACCTTTAATGGAAAATCATTGGTCATGGTTTTATAACCATATGAGACACCACAGTGGTCATTTTCACATGATTTTAAAAGGTATGATGTGTCACAATAAGTGACATTGTGCTACATGGGTTTTGATTCCAATCATAAGGATACATAGGAATCCCCTCTCATGGGTCTGATCAGGAATCCACAATACTTACCACCTCCCTAGATGGAAAGAAATTCTAGATTTTCTATGTATGTGGATTTAAACCATAGTGTAACCAATAAATTAGGGAGAAGATAGAGGACCTCTGTTACATACAGTAAAGGTTTCAGACATATTGGAAGCTCCTATTGGGATTATGTTCAACTAATATTTTTTTGGATTCAATAGATCATTCATAATGTATATGATGATAAATACCATAACCAAAAAATTTAATGAATATTGACAAATATTTTATTCAATAACCAAGATAGGGTTATTTCATGTTAATTTATAATTAACTTAAAACACAAGAAGAAAGATTACCTCAGTCTTTAGTTCTTTCTTCATTGATGTTGTTGAACATTATAACTCGATTAGTGTATAGTCATTACATTGAGAGGACCCAAAGAATATCCCATCTAGTGATGATCTACACATGCTCATTTGATATCCAAACAATGCCAATGAAACTTTGAGTGATAGCATGGTTGATTGATTATCTTGTGTTGTTCATCATGATCGCTTGTTGTTCCTTCTGGATTGAAATAATTTATCTTATTCTTCTAAATCTTGAGAAGAAGATATGATGAGTAGAAAAGGGGTTGAGAGGAATGTTTTTCATAAAGATTAACTTCTTCAAAAATGACACAATAGTCTATTTTGAGACTTAGGGTTAGGAATAATATTTAATTAATTGCATAAGTGACCTTAATAATATATTAAACCCATAATGAACCACATGCCATGTAAAATAATAATAATATTTTTATTATAACTCATGGAGTGCACAAATCTTTGAAATGCTAAATATTATTTTATAGATTAGTAAATAAAATTTTTCACTCAATAAAATCTGATTTGACCATCCCCCTTAACATTTATTGATTTTTTAAATAAATATATAAATAAATATTTTTCATTTAACAAATAAATAAATATTTTATTCAAAATCTGACAAAAAAATATTTATTTAATATTCACAGAATAAAATAAATTATTTATTACTGATTAAACTATTATTTATTACCTTGTGAATAATAAGAGATGAATAAATATTATATATTTTCATAATTAAATAATTACCATGTGAATAAATATTTATTTAATATTTTTGAACAATTATTAAATCCTACATAAATATTACTTATCATTCTGGAGAATAGAAATTTTTTCAAATTGTTAATCAATTATTGTTTAACCGAGATCAATGGAAATAATTTTGTTGTAAGCCTATAAGCCTCTTCTATAGTGGAATTAAGTGGGATTACCTAAAATCCAAGATTTCTATCTAGAAATGGGTCAAGTGAACCACAAAGAAAGAAGACATATTTAAATGAAAACAACCATATATGAATGCTCATTGTGTAATGTAACCCTTTTTTAAAGATATATCATCAAGAAGGTTACACAGCTATGCCATAAAATTATATTCTTAATATGACTTTCTTTGACTATCTAAAATGAACCCATCAATACAGAATAAACATGGAATTTAGTTTAATTATTACATTTCAATCAAAGGGTTGAGATTTCATATTCCATAATAATTGAAGGGATAAATCATTCCTAAACTTATTCATTAATAAAATATCATTCACGATGCACCCAATATACCCTACTTACCATGAACATATGGAATCATGGTTTTGGTTAGTATATTAAAGTATGTGAGTCATGAAATTTACTAATAATAATATTAATGTCTAAGTATCATTACACTTTCTCACATATTGGAATATCCAATGAAACATAAACATACATATTTCATATAGGTAGGTATGTTCTGATAATCTCACATCATTAAGATTACCAAGTATGAACTTCAAGAGATAATGTCTCATCTAATTATGAGTAATCACACTTAACAATTAGTATAATATATTTCCCATCATAGAATTTCATATGACCATAGAACATTATATAATAATATCATCATAGTGTTTTAAGGTTATCATCATAGCGGGGAAAGACTATGACTAAATCAATATAATATATAATCATATATATTATTATATTATATTCACTTAGAATAATTAACTAGTATATAATAAGATATTTTATTTATATTCACTTCTTAGAATACACATGCAATCTAAAGTACAAATAGTTGGTTCTAGAACACTAACTCCAACAGACTCTCACTTAGACTAGAGGTAAATACTAATGAATTTTAGTGTCATGACCCATCCCTTGGGGCCTGTGCTGTGACTACCCTAAGCCCGCCTTCAATAGGCCAGGGGTCGGCGACTAGTACCAAAGGCGAAATTCCCTAAATCTGGGAATGCATTGCCTTTATAACTGAAAACACACACAATAGAGTACAAGTTGAAAGCAAAAAACTAAGTAAAATATACAAAAAAAGAGTGATGAAAAGTAAAAGGGGCCGGAAATACAAGCCGAACTGTAAAGAACAAGTACACCTGAAAAGCAACAAACAGCTGAAAGATGGAAAGAAGCTCCTGGATCATCCACCACAGATCCTACCTGAAGGGTAGGTACAGATAGACTCCTCATCACTCCACATCTGTTAGTCTCCTCTGGGTACTGACTCATCGTGAGGTCTACCTCTGGGTACCATCCAGTCCTTGTACACTCAGCCTCGGTCAGCATTGTCCATCGTCTGCATCCAACACAACGAGGTGCGGGCATAGCCCATGCCGGGGTGAGTATAATGATACTCATTAGGGACCCTGAGACCCTTAAGGTCTCACAAAATCCAATAAGGATAAACCACAAGGTATGAAATCAACAAATAACCCCACTTAGGTATATGTCCATACATATACCTAAGTTATCAAGTAATCCATCTCAATAATGAAGAAAACACAAAGTTACTGACTCATCTTACACATGTATACAACTTATGTAGAAATATAGAGATGATCATATGTAGACACTGAATCATATATTATGTCGAACCCACACGGGATCTAGGAACAGAAATCAGAACTGTCGAACCCACGCAGGATCTAGGAACAGTTATTCTGTCGAACCCACACAGGATCCAGGAATAGAAGTCAGAACTGTCGAACCCACATAGGATCCAGGAACAATAGTCGGAGCTGTCGAACCCATAAGGGATCTAGGAACAGTCTTCAGTGCTGTCGAAACCACATAGGATCTATGAACAGTAGCCAATGCTGTCGAACCCACACAGGATCCAGGAACAGTCGTCAGGGCACAGCCATCCACAAGGTTCCGCATGAAGCATGCTTGATTCTGGGAGGGTCCAATCCTCAAGCCGAGTATCGACACATTAACTTCCACAAAGTCCCAAGAAGAATCATCTCAAAGGTCCGACTTGTCATAGGGGTCTCAACGCAACATACGACACGTCAATCGGACGCCCGGTCTGTGAGTTATTGGCATTTCCGTTCCGAGGGCCCGGTTGGATATAGGTTCAACCCAACCCAAACATACCCCAATTGCGTCCAAAACTCAAGTGTGGTATTCCAATAGAACCTTCTTGCTCCAAGATTTTCGTCTCCGCAGACGGTTCGTCAATCGGACACCCATAGCCCAAGTTATGGGCTAAAAGGTGAAATCAGATCAATCGGGTCCGGGTCGGGTCCGGCCCAGTCAGTCCCACCCGGCCTGGGCCGACCCGACCCGCCAGAACCAATACGACCAGCGGTGGCAGCCCGGCCCATGGGTAGCGTGTCCCACGTGGTCTACGCTGGAGGCCCGTCCCTAGAGGGCCTGCGGGGGCGGCCCGCCCGGCGTGGGTGGCCAGTGGCTGGCAGCGCCTTGAGGGGCCCACCCTAGCCGCATGAGGGGGGGTGTCGCGCCCCCTCATCTCCGAGACCGAACCGGAGGCTGGAGCTAGTTTGGTAGCCCGCGGGACCCAGGAGGGTCCCGCCTCATCTGGCAGGCCGAGCGGCCCGCAGCGCCGGCTCCGCCGGCGGCCGGCCCAGCCGGTCACCTCTACTCCACCGCCACGGCCCCCCTAGCCAAAGTTTCTTCGTATGCACGGTGTGATGGAGTTGCGCCCCTCCAGAGGCTTAGCGGCCGCCTGTGTGCACCATCGCGGCTTGTTCTTCTTCAAGGTGTGATGGCGTCGCGCCCTTCCGGTGACCCAACGGCCCTGCGCCGCCAGTTTCCTTTATGGCCAGACTGATGCCGGCTGTCGTTGCACTGTCGCGGCCCGTCGGCTGCGACCCACTCCTCCGGTGGCGCCGTTGTGCTGCCTCCATCTTGAAAACTCTAGGAAAAACGGAGGGGGGTCAGGCCATGTTTTTTCGGCCCGCACCCTCTGCGGTATGGTGATTACAATCAGCTAAACATAAACCAAGATTTAACGATGAAGAATGGGAAAAAATTCAAACTTGAATCCCATACCTCGGATTCGTCGATCGTTGTTCGTTAACGGAGTCCTGGAAGTCGGTCGTTGAAGACTCCTCTCAACGGTTAAAGCTTCGAGGAAGAAGTCGAAGAAGGTTGGAATTCTTTGTTCTTCGTTCTTTGTTGGGAGATGGAGTTCTTCATTAGAGAACACTAATTCTCATAAGCTATCCTCTCAAAGGCTCCCACCAAATGAGAAATACCAATCAAGAATAATAATAGATTTTCTATTATTTTAGATGTTGGCAAGAAATTCAAATGGAGAATTAAATCAATTATATAGGCTCCCCATAATTAATTCAAGGGGTTGGCATAAGGAATTAATTAGGGGAGGTGAATAGGATCTCCATCATTAATGAGGGAGAGTTGATAGGTTTTACTCTCCTCTATCAATAGGGGGGTTAAGCCCCGTGTGGTCCCCACGTCGTAACCTCTCGTGGGAGGTTATGTTCGGGTAGGCCCCACCACCTTAACCTTTCATGGGAGGTTAAGGTGTGGTGGTCCCACCTCCAACTCCCATGATGAGGTTTTAACCACCAAACACCCACATGGAGGGTCTAATAAAATAAATTGAAAACTCACTTTATTTTATTACTTTCCACGAAAACCCAAAATATATCTTCTACTCTCGACCAACTGTCGTCGAGGTGAAAGTCTCCTTCGGAGAATACCAGTGCTGCGAGTTCAACGGTGCCCTCAGATTTCAATTTCGAGCATCGGTTCAAAAGTTATAAAAACCTGCTTGTACGTTTACTAAACGTACCCGACCAAAACTTCAGAAATTGATTTCGGGCACACCGGGACTCGGAATCAAGCGTCGTCAACTTTCATAGACTTGTAAAATTACCATGTATTTAAGAAAAAAAATTCACAAAAAATCGGGGTCTTTACATTCTCCCCACCTCAGGGATTTACTTCCCTGTAAGCTACAACTCAATCTAAGGGAACAAATGGGGGTACTGAGCACTCATCTGAGCCTCCTGCTCCCATGTTCTCTCCCGGAGGTTCTCGTGATGCTGACGAATGCGAACCAGAGGTATTGAACATCCACGAAGGACCCACTCCTGTCGATCCTAAATATCCAATGGAACCTCCATAAAAGTCTCCCCATCATCGATGTCCATCTCTCCATGGTCGATGATTTGAGAAGGGTCGTGCACGTATCTCCTTAGATGGGATACGTGGAAGACTCCATGAACCCGGTGCAACTGAGGTGGAAGATCTAAGTGGTAAGCCACCTCTCCTACTGTGCTGAGGACATGGAAAGGTCCAATGAATCTTGTAGATAACTTGTCGCCTCGGCCAAATCTCCATAAACCTTGTTGAGGTGAGACCCATAGAAAGACGTGGTCACCATCCTCGAACTCTAGAGGTCTCCGTCTCCTGTCAGCATACGAATTCTGCCTACTTTGTGTAGTCTTCATCCTCTCCTGGATGATCTGCATCTTCTTTGTGGTAGCCCAAACCATCTCTGGTCCCAATAGTGGTGACTCCCCTAGGTCTGTCTAGCACAGTGGCGATCTGCAAGGTCGACGATACAAGGCCTCAAAAGGTGTCATCCCGATGGTGGAGTGATAGCTATTGTTTTATACAAACTCCACCAGAGGTAAGTGATCCTCCCAGCTATGACCGTATTTGAGGACATAAGCATGTAGCATGTCCTTGAGGGTCTGAATGGTTCGCTCGGTCTGACCTTCTGTCTAAGGATGGAAGGCGGTGCTCAGACAAAGCTGCATCCTGAAAGCCTCCTGCAACCCCTTCCATAGCTGGGAAGTAAATTGTGCATCACGATCGGAGAAAATAGAGGAGGTTACTCCATGTATCCGCACAATATTCTACATGTAAGTGTTTCCCAAGATCTCTACTGAACCCTACTCTCTTATCAGTAGGAAGTGGACCGACTTGGTGAGTCGGTTGGCGATCACCCAAATATAGTCATGTCCCCTAGACGTATGTGGAAGACCCATCACAAAGTCCATGGATATCCTATCCCACTTCCACTCTGGGACCTCTAAAGGTTGAACCAAGCCTTCTAGTACCTGATGCTCCACCTTCACATGCTAAAAAGTAAGGCATCGAGAGACAAACTATGCTATTTCCTTCTTCATACCTGGCCACCAGTGCTGTCGTCGAAGGTCCTGGTACATCTTTTCCACTCCTGGATGTACTGTTAGAGGATATGTGTGGGACTCCATCAACACTTCCACCTGAAGTGACCCTGGCACCATAGTACGTCCTCTGAAGAGTTTGATGTGCTCCCCACCTTCAGAAAATCAATCAGGTGCCTGCCCTGTGGATATATGAGCACGTCGTGTCTCGTAGTTAGTGTCTCCATGTTGTGCCTCCCTGACTCACTGAATAAGTGGAGGAGTTACTGTAAGAGTCTGAAGGAAAGAAGCTCCATCTCGGTTCACAAAGGATATCTGTAAAGAAACCACTTGCTCTGTTTCCTCTCCTAGCAGTTGTATACCAGATCTTCTACTGAGTGAATCCACTACAACGTTCCCCTTCCCAGAAGTATAGACTATCTAAAAGTCATAGTACTGGAGGAACTCAAGTCATCGTCACTATATTAGGTTCAGTTCCTTCTAAGTTAAGATATACCTAAGACTCTGGTGGTCAGAGTAGACTATGAAACGCTCGCCCACTAGATAGTGCCACCACATCTTCAAGGCAAAGACCACTACTGCTAAATCCAGGTCATGGGTAGCGTAGTTCTTCTCATGATGTATCAACTGACGAGAACCATAAGCAATCACTTCTCTCTCCTGAATCAGGACACACCTGAGTCCATTCCCTGATGCGTCGCAGTAGACTACGTACCCTACACCCTCCTCTGTAAGCCTCAATATAGGGGCACTAGTCAGCCTCTGCCTCAGCTCTTGAAAGATCTACTGGCATCTCTCCGACCACACGAAGGGTTTCCCCTTCTTCATCAAGGCTGATAGTGGTGCTGAAACTCTGGAGAAGTTTGGTATGAACCTCATGTAATATTCAGCCAAACCCAGGAAACTCCGAAACTCCGTCACACTGCTGGGTGGCTCCCAAGCAAATACTGCCTCAATCTTTGTTGGATCCACTGCAAATCCGGCCTATGAGATGACATATTCCAAAAATTGAAACTCTCAGATCCAAAACTAGCACTTAGAGAGCTTACCATAAAGCTTTTGCTCTCGGATTGTGTCTAGTACTACCTGCAAATGGTAGGCATGCTCCTCCTTAGTAGTCGAATAGATCAGAATGTCTTCGATGAAGACTACGACAAATCAATCAAGGTATGCCTAGAATATATTATTCATGAGTCCCATGAATACTTTCAGAGCATTGGTTATGCCGAAAGGCATAACCAAGAACTTGTAGTGGTCGTACCAACATCTGAAGGTCGTCTTCTGCACATCCTCATCTCGAACTCTGAGCTGGTGATAGCCTGATCTAAGGTCTATCTTCGAGAATCACCGTGATCCCTTCAACTGATCAAAGAGGTCATCAATCCTCAGGAGTGGGTACTTGTTCTTCACGGTCACCTGGTTTAGGTGACAATAGTCGACACAAATCTTCAAGCTCCCATCCGCCTTCTTGGATAACAGAATCGGGGCTACCCAGGGAGAAACACTAGGCCAGATGAATCCCTTCCCCTATAAGTTCTCCAGCTATACTCGTAGCTCACGAAGCTCAGCGAGATCCATCTGATATGTTGGTGTAGATATTGTTGTCATCCCGGGGTACAGGTCAATATATAATTCTACCTCTCTATGAGGAGGTAGACCTGGGACATCATCAGGGAAAACATCCACATACTAGTCCACCACTATAGGTTAAGTCGTACTCTTTACATCAACTGCTCCGAGGGTAAGGCAGGACAATTGATGAGTGGTCGGTTTCACCCTCCTCTGAGCAAGTCTTTAATGTGATGCAAAGTATCCCTTCTCCCCAGTGAAGATAAACCTGGTCCCATCCATGCAGACACACTGCACTTTGCACCTAATATAGTCAATCTGAGCATGGACTGTAGATAACCATTCCATACCCAAGATGATGTCGTAAGGCCTCGACGCCGCTATGAGGAGATCCCAATCGAAGTTCTCTCCTCCTAGAGTAATATCACACTTTTGGTAACAGTGCATGAATGTCAAGTCTGCTCTCGTAGGAGTCTCTAGCCATAAGGATCGAGCCAACGGCTCTGTCGGAATATCTGAGCTCTGTACGAGGGCGGTGGTAATGAAAGAGTTACTGGCACCTATGTCAATAAGAACTATAGCCAAGGTGGATTAGACACAGATCATACCGCGAATCATCTTTGGAGCACTGTGATCATAAGCCTCAGCTGCCTGGAGTTGACCTCTCCCCTGTCCACCTGCTCCCTGCAATTGGGGTGGACCTCCTGGTGGTGGTGGTGGTAACACCCCGTAACGTCATCCACCACCAGCTGCAAGACCATATCCTCTTCCATGTCCGCCTACGACCTAAGGATCGTCTCGATTGAACCTCTTCCTCTTCCTGGGAGGTCCCTCAAAAATCTAATGATCATCTGTATAGTGGATTGGACAGTCACGAGCCATGTGACCCTGCCGCCGCATGTGAAACACTTCTTGTTCCTCAAATGACTGGCTCTATCTCCTGTGTCTTGCACAAACTAAACCCGAGTCTTGAGGTCGTCCACCAGATGGTCGGGTCTGCTTGGACCTCGACGACATATGTCTGCTGCCAGATGTAGAAGACTCTGCTACGTGACGCCTGGTGGTGGTTCTCACTACTAGTAACTGCTCAGCAAGGAAACTCTCCACTAAGAGGGAGCGCTCCAACACCCCCACCTGCGTCGGGATGCTGAGGGAGATCATCGAAGCCCAGCTCTCTCGCCTGAGCCCCTTCTCAAAGGTTTGGGCCCTGAAGAATGGGTCTCGCACCATATATGTGGAGTAGCACGAGAGGTTGGTGAACCTCGCTGAGTAATTTTCCACCGTCACGATACCCTGATGTAGATATAGTAGCTCTTGTATCCTCACCGCTTGTAGGGTGGCTGGAACAAACTCCGCCAGAAACAGGCTCTCGAAGTCTGCCCAGAGAAGTGTCACCACGTCATCCACATGGAGCATCAGGCTCCACCATCTTCCTACTACTGCCTGAAGGAGACTTGCGAAAAGGATCACCATAAGGTATGCGGGTGTCCCTACCAGTATGAAGACTCTCATTATAGACTCCATCCAATCCTCAGTTGCCTGCGGGTCTATATCTCCCCTGTACCAGGTCAGACTCTAGCACTGGAACTCGTGCAACACGCTCAGGAGACATGCACTCTCTACTGCTGGGGCTGGTGGCATCGGTGGCTCAATGGGTAGTGGTACCGCTGGAGCCTCTTCTGTAATAGGGCACTGTACCGAGGCCTCGTCGCTCAGTGTGCTGCTATCTCGTACAAAGCCTGGAACCCTGGCTGGCTGGCTGCGTGGAGGCATCTTGTAAAGAAACAGGTGTACCACGGTCAATAAGTTATACCTGGTGAGCTGACTCAAATAGATAACTAAGAAAACTCTTGAAACACACACATAATAAGTGTTTTCTTGCACTGACTCAGAAATCAGAAGTCAGGGTCCTCATGTATGGATACGTCGGCCGCCGCACCAACACTAGACTCCCTGAACTGAAAACCACACTCAGTACCTTTAACATTATTGCTTCACAAAAAAGATCAGAGTCCTAAGTTCTGCAGTATAACCGGATCCTCTGATACCAATTTTTCACGACCCGTCCCCCAGGGCCCGTACCATGACTACCCCAAGCCTTCCTTCCATAGGCTAGGGGCCGGTGACTAGCACCAAAGGCGTAATTCCCTAAATCTGGGAAGTCATTACCTTTATAACTGATAACACACACAAAAGAGTACAAGATGAAAGCAAAAAACTAAGTAAACTATATTAGAAATGAGTTCTGAAAAGTAAAAGGGGCCAGAAATACAAGCCCAACTATAAAAAACAAGTACAACTGAAAAGGGAAAAACAGCTGAAAGATGGAAAGCAGCTCCTGGATCATCCACCACGGATCCTACTTGAAGGGTAAGTATATATATCCTCCTCAGTACTCCATGTCCATCAGTCTCCTCTGGGTACCGACTCGTCGTGAGGTCCACCTCTGGGTACCGTCCAGTCCTTGTACACTCATCCTCAGTCAGCACTGTTCGTCGTATGCATCCAACACAACGAGTTGAGGGCATAGCCCGTGCAGGGGTGAGTATAACGATACTCATAAGGGACCCCGAGATCCTCAAGGTCTCACAAAATCCAACAAGGATAAACCAAAAGGTATGAAATCAACAGATAACCCCACTTAGGTATATGCCCATACATATACCTAAGTTATCAAGTAATCTATCTCAATCATGAGGAAAACACAAAGTTACTGAATCAGCTCACACAGGTATACAAATTATGTAGAGAGATAAAGATGATTAGATGTCGCCCCTGAATCATCTATTCTGTCAAACCCATACAGGATCCAGGAACAGAAATCAGAATTGTCGAACCCACACAGGATCCATGAACAGTTATTTTGTCGAACCCACCCAAGATCCAGGAACAGAAGTCAGAACTGTCGAACCAACATAGGATCCAAAAATAGTAGTTGGAGCTGTCGAACCCATACAGTATCTAGGAACAGTTTTCAGTGCTGTTGAACCCACACAGTATTCAGGAACAGTAGTCAGTGCTGTCAAACCCACACAGGATCCAGGAACAGTCGCCAGTACACAGCTAGCCATAGGGTTCTGCATGAAGCATGCTTTATTCCGAGAGGGTCTGCACCTCAAGCCAAGTATTGATACATCAACTACCATTAATTTCCAAGAAGAAGCATCTCAAAGGTCCTCCTTGTCATAGGGGTCTCAATGAAACAGACGGTGCATCAATCGGACGCCCGGTCTGTGAGTTATTGGCATTTCCATTCTGAGGACCCGGTTGGATTTAGGTTCAATCCAACCCGACTATACCCCAATTTCATCTAAACATCAAGTGGTTTATTCCAAAAGAACTGTCTTTCTCCAAGTTTTCTGTTGCCGCATACGGTTTGTCAATCGGACACACGTAGCCCGAGTTATGGGCTAAAAGGTGAAATATGGTCAAACGGGTCTGGTTCGGGTTCGACCCAGTTGGACCGACCTGGTCCGACCTAGCCTGGGATGACCCAACCCGCCAGAACTGACCCGGCCCGCCGGCACCGGTCTGACCCACGGCGGCGGCCCGGCCCGCACTGAGCGGCGCGGCCCGTGGGTAGCGCAGCCCACGTGGCATGCGCTGGTGGCCCGGCCCAAGAGGGCCTGCGGGGGTGGCCCACTTAGACTGAGTGTCTAGCGGCTAGCGGCGCCCTATCGGGCCCTCCCTAGTCACGTAAGGGGGAGGGGTGTCGCCCCCCCCCCCCCCTCCCCCCCCCCCCGTCACCCGAATGAAACCACACCCAGCGCCGGTTTGGTAGCCCGCGATACCCAAGAGGGTCTCGTCTCGTCCGGTTGGACGATCAGCCAGCCGCACCTCCTCCACCAGTGGCCGGCCCATCCTATCACCTCTGCTCCACCATTGTGGCCCCCATTTCTGCGGCTTCTTTTTCTGCATGGCACGACGGCGTTGCGCCCTTCTGGTGACCCAACGGCCCTGCGCCGCCGGTTTCCTTCACGGCCGGCCCGACACCAGCAGTCGTTGCATCGTCGCGGCCCGTTGGGCGTGGCCCACTCTTCCGGTGGTGCTGTTGTGTCGCCGCTATCATCAACAAGCGATGAAAAACAGAGGGGGGTCGGGCCGTGTTTGTTCTTCCTGCATCCCCCGCGTTATGGTGATAACAATCAGCTAAACGTAAACCAAGATTTAAAGATAATGAATGGGAACAAATTCAAACTTGCATCACCTACCTCAAATGTGTTGATCGTTGTTCATTGACAGAGTCGCAGAAGTCGATCATTGAAGACGTCTCTCGATGGTTGAATCTTTGAGGAAGAATTCAATGAATGTCTACGTTCTTCATTCTTCGTACTTCATTATTAGATGGGGTTCTTCGTTGGAGAACAATAATTCTCCCAAGCTCTCCTCTCAAAGGCTCCCACCAAATGAGAAATGCTAATAAAGAATAATAATAGGTTGTCTATTATTTTAGATGCTGGCCCGAAATTCAAATGGAGAATTAAATCAATTAGATTGGATCCCCTTAATTAATTCAAGGGGTTGGCACAAGGAATTAATTAGGGGAGGTTAAGAGGCTCTCCCTCATTAATGAGGGAGATTTGAGAGGTTTTAATCTCCTCCATCAATAGGGGTTAATCCCCGTGTGGTCCTCACACTGTAACCTCTTGTGGGAGGTTATGTTCGGGTGGGCCTCACCACCATAACCTCTCATGGGAGGTTAAGGTGTGGTGGTCCCACCTCCAACACCCATGAGGAGGTTTTAACCACCAAACACCCACATGGAGGCTCTAATAAAATAAAGTGAAAACTCACTTTATTTTATTACTTTCCATGAAAACCCAAAATCTATCTTCTACTCTCGACCAAATTTCATCGAGGTGAAATTCTCCATAAGCGAATACTGGCGGTGCGAGTTCAATAGTGCCCTCATATTTCAATTCCGAGCATCGGTTCAAAAGTTATAAATCCCACTCATACGTTTACTGAACGTACCCGAACAAAAATTTAGAAATTGATTCCGAGCACACCTGGCCTTGGAATTAAGCGCCTTCAATTTTCACAGACTCATAAAATTCCCATGTATTTAAGAAACAAACTTCACATAAATTTTGGGTCTTTACATTTAGTTTTCTAGATATCACATGATGATCATTTTTTTGTTGAATCAATCATTTAGTTAAAGGGTTCACCATGTTGTCTTCTATGGAAACTTTTCTCACTGTGAAATCACCTCTCTAGGAAAAATCCCTCAAGAGATGATATTTTCATAATATGTGATTTTTCTATTGATGTGACCTTGGATCCTCTAGAATATACACCATAATAGTATTATCACAATATAGTGTGATAGGGTCTCTATTACTCAGTGTCACATCAAACTATTAGATGAAGTTTCATATAAAAACTTATTATTTAGTTACCTAAAAAGCTCTAATGTACTCAAAATCCACTGTAGAATAAGAAACTGTGACTTTCATTGATCTCTTATAACGCACAGTACCTCCATTTAGATTGAATATGTATCCCAATTGTGATTTTATATTGTATTGATCTATTTGGAAACTAGCATTTTTATATCCTCTTATGATTACCTCCTCATATCCTCTTTATACTAGGAACATATCCTAAGTATACCTCAGATAATTAAGGTTAGTCTTGACTATCATCAAATGGTTTTCACCAAGGTAATTTTGATAACTTCATATCATGCTTAAGGCATAGAAGACATGTCCAAGTTCATAGAATAGCATACATGATTGTCTCAATCATTTAAATGTATGGAATACTTTCCATCCTATGTCTCTCCTTATGTTTCTAAGTACACATTTTATTGGAAATATGAATGCCATAGGACACTAGAAACAATTCCCTCTTGGACTATTCTATATTGAATCTCTTAAGTATCTTTTTAATGTATGTACTTTGACTTAGTCCAAGAAGAATCTTGGATCTATCAAGATGGATATTGATCGTAAGAATATATGTTTCTTCAATAAAGTATTTCATATAGAATCATGTGTTCATCCAAGATTTAACATACTGTAAGACTAGTATTTCATTTATAATAAGTAGTATGTCATCGATGTATTCTATTAATAAAATGACTGCAATCCCACTAAATTTATTATGGAAATGAGGCTTATATTCTTACTTTATGAAACCAAATTCTATCATAGAT
This sequence comes from Viscum album, assembly GCA_963277665.1. Classification (NCBI taxonomy): domain Eukaryota; kingdom Viridiplantae; phylum Streptophyta; class Magnoliopsida; order Santalales; family Viscaceae; genus Viscum; species Viscum album. The sequence continues at coordinate 1,672,503,055 of OY728158.1, forward strand.
TCATAAATTGAATTTTCTATGACCCATATTCTTTATTTAATCCAAAAATGGATGTCTATAACTTTCACAATTTATTTACATCATTTTTAGTAGAAAACCCTTTTGGTTGCGTCATATAGATATTTTCCTGAAGGTTCACATTAAGGAACACTATTTTGACATCCCATCCATATGTAAAATCTAATATTCATGGAAAGACACTATGGAAAGTAAAATTATGATGGAATTCAGTATATAAACTACTAAAAATGTTTCATCATATTCTATTCCTTATGTTTTTTAAACCCTTTCACAACCATACATTACTCAAAGGTACATAATTTTCCATCAATGGCCATTTTCTTCTTGAATACCCCTTTTCTTCCAAAGGGATTTATATCCTCTTGAGGATGTACCAAAATCAAAATGAAATTTTGGTACATGGAATCCATTTTAGAATTGATAGATTCTTTCCATTTGGAAGGTTCTGTTCCGGTCACTAGTTCCTTGTAGATTATAGGATCATTATTACCAACTAATAATGAGTTACTATCCAAAGTGACTAGAAAACCATACTTTTCTAGTTCTCCAACCTCTCTTATAATCATACATAGTAAATGTGTCTCTATAAATTCTTCTTCTAGGGTGACTTGTGGAATATGTTCATGTTCCAACTCTTATATATCTTGAGGTAAGAATTCATTAAAATCTATCTCGCTCCTAATATCTATTTTATAGATATTCTCCCTCTCAATGAATATAGTGTGTCTTTCAACTATTAAATTTTTTTATGAGGGTTCATATAGGTAATATCCCTTTGTTTCCTTAGGGTTTTCTATAAAGGTGAATTTTGTGCCCTATGGTGCAAGTTCGTTACGTAATGAGGATTTAATAAAAGCTTAACATCCCCATACATGTAATTTCAACAACCAAAATTTACTTTTAGACTAAATTTTTTCTAGAATAGAATTTTTTTACTTTATTTGGAACTTCGTTTATTATATGCACCATTTTTTATAATGTATATCCCTAAAAGGATAATATAAGGATCACATGAATCATTATTAATCTCACTATTTCTAACAGGGTGCAACTGCTCCTTTCACTTACACCATTCTATTTTTTGTGTATAACAAGGAGTAAGTTGAGATAAAATATCATACTCTCATAAATAATCAATGAATTATTGATTAAGATATTCAACACCATGGTATAAATGGAGGTTTTCAATCTTCATTCCTTGATGGTTCTCAATTAAATTATTTTATAATTTTAATTTATCAAATGAATTTGAATTATATCTTATTAAGTATACATATCTATATCTATTAAATTCAATAGTAAAATTTATCAATTTTTAGTACCCACCCCTTACTTTAACAAGAAATATTCCACACACATCAGTATAAACTAACTCAATAAGCTCTATGGACCTTTCATCTTTTCCACTAAATAGAGATTTAGTAATTTTTCTTACAGACATGCATGGAAAACACCAAGTGGTTTTAGTTTAAATGAATACAAATATATACCTTGTTGTAATATGGTAAAACACTTTTCATTTACATGGAATGGTCAGTGATTCAATAGTTAGGTGTGGTATGAGTCATGTGAAATATTTTCATTATCAATTTCTATTACTTTATTTGTGTAATAAAAAAATAAATATCATTATTCAGATACACCTTACCATAAAAAATCCTTTCTTTGGAAAATATGCAACAATTATTTCCAAATTTGAAAATAAATCCATCATTATCAATTTTGGATGAATAAATAATTTTTTTCGTAACTCATAACATGTAATAAAAATCTTTCAAGACATGACCATTATATTTGTAAAAGTGAGGTGGTAGTCTCTAATAGTCATAAAAATAAGTCTATATTTGTTGGCTGATCATTGATCTACCTAAATGTGGTAAATATTTTAGAATTTACTTTGTTCTTTTATTTGAACACGTATGATATTACCAAATATTGTATCTAAAACCCAATTTATAGAAATAGATAAATTTCACTTGATAAATAATTCACCTAATTATTCCCATTACATATTATTTTGGGTGAAATTTTTAAATAAATATCCCTTCTTACAACATGTGAAATAGATAGTGTAAAGTTCCCTTTCTTTCCCCTTGATCTGACTCTTATTGGAAGGATGTGGAAAAGAAGCTTTAGTATTGGGATTAGACTTGAAGATCTTCATCAAGACTTTCCTCTTATTCTCTATAACGATAGAAGTTTTTTCACACTTTATATCCTTGTAAACCCAGTGAAGTAGTGTTAGAAGATATGGAAGAGACTTTTATTTATTTTACATATTTAAATTAACAAAAAAACTAGAGAAGTTCTGAGAGAGTTTTGAAATAATGATATTGATACACAATTAGTTTGGTATCTTAAACACTGTAAACTTTATGAACACAATATAGATCCAATAAGATTTACTACATGATGTCCAACTATCATACCTTATCCAAGATTTCTTATAAATATCTCCTTGGAGATCTCATACCATTCCTATTTGGATCTCTCGTGATAAATCTCATGGAGGTGTGGGAGAATGCTCTAGGAATCCATGTCTTCAAAAAACTTTATGAGTTTGCTAGACATGAATTATGGTATTTAACACTAAACATATAGTTCAATGTTTATAAATTTTTCATAGAAATTAAACTATTCATCATTTGACTTTTTAACCAGAGGATTAGGGATTGGAGATTATAGCTCATAAGACTACTGTTCATAGCGCAGCATAACCCATAAGAATTTGAACCATTCTTAGAAGTTAATCTAAGTTAGGAGATGGTATTTATCTAGAATTTATCATAGGTATAAGGGGTTCAATGAAAATTTAATTATTATAAAACTATATAAAAGTTGATTATTTTTACTTTACTTGATTAAAAATTAATATGATACATGGTGATTTAAATTTCATTAAATTTCCTGATATTTTATCAATTCTCAATGGTCCTCATAATTGACCATGGAATATACCCTCATATGGAAATTCTAGTGGATAGGATCCATATTTCCACTCTCATAACCCAATAAAGGTCATGGTCAATTACTTGAAGGATTTTAGGGAGGTGTACTTTCTAACTGTAGGCTTACAGATCCTATATATTTTTTATTAGACTCCCCAATCATAAAATCCCTTCTCTGATTTCTTAAACAATTTCCTCCAATATATATCAAGACTATAAATTTATAATCCTCATAATGTAATATTTCTTATGTCAATCCCAATACCATTTTTAGAAATTCCCGATAAAGTAAATTTCCTTACATATGGCAGTTAAACACATAGTTATATGGTTCCATTCTAAATCCAATCATAGAATGAATTTTTGACTTACTATTTACTTGATAATTTTTTTATTATGTGTAAACATTCTTATTTTATTTTTTTCATGTATTATTAGTATTATTTATATTTTATTCAAGTGATTAACCTTGTAGTGATAAAATAATTATGCATAATACTTTTATTTTAATTCCATCATTGAATATAAATCCATTTATTTATATGATCGTGGTCTTATGTGCATAAAATAAATCATGCATCAGAAAAAAATAAAATAAATAAAATATGTAATGATCATTAGATTCATTAGTGGTTTCTTTATTGATTGGATAATAAACAAACCATTAAACCTGAGGAAAACTCATCGATCTTGTCTGGGTTTGAGTTGAAGCATTCCGCCTCTTTTATGTGAATCTCCTTGGTTTTCATTCACCTTGTACCCATATTGAACTGACTACATGTTCCTTGGATCTCAATCCTTATAATTCATTTTACCTTTCATGTAGTTAAAGGGAACTAGAAGTTGGTTTTATATAAAAGAAACCATGGGAATGCAAGCTCGTGTATAATAAGGAGGAAGGGATGACTCATTATCCATCAGGAAAATCACATGAAATAATTAAATTAAAATAAACCACTCACATTAACAGGTCGATCCTAACTCACAATAATCTAATTTTATAATTAATACACATTTAAAATAACTATAAATCATTAATTTTTATCGCTTCTTCTTTTAAGATAAAATGAACAAGAATTAATCCAATTAATTTCCTAATTAATCAATTAATTCATTGTTTCTTAATCTCCATCCATTCTGTCATAGAGATGCCCATCCTATGTGATTTTAAATAAATTAAATAAATCAATATTATTTAAAATTTAAAAAAATATATGTACACATCTTGTACCTAGAATCAACTTAATGAGTATCGGTTCAAACTACTCAGCCTCTATTGAGATTGAATACAATATACTCATCTGGAATATCACATAAATGTTCTATCACATAATTATGTGGTGTGTATGATTCAATAAATGACACACTGAACACATGTTAATTAACATAGTATGTACTACTTTTAATGTGCATAGATTATTTGACATATTATGACTATGGATGGTATGTAGTTCATCATTCTAAATAGAAATTAATTAAGAATCTAATATCATATAAACCCTATCATATTGCATGTATGGGTCGATAAATGTCACATGAAACGCATAATAATAAGGTCTATTGATTATTAATTTAATTTTTTATTTTCTCCATAAAAAGGTTGGGTTCACAGTGTGTACATCCAGCTACACATCATGTATCTTACTCACTGTATATCCATGATACACATTTAGGGACTGGGCATGTATTTATGCATGAAAATTTCTAAGGTACATGACATGTATATCTAGAACATTCCATGTAATCTCCTTTTTATATGATTTCTAATCCCCATTTCGTGTAATAAATGCATGACATATCTTGGACCCTATGCATTTCACTGTGAAAACATGTGGACTACATGGCATGTAATATAGTTACGTGATGTGTAGTTGTAAGAACTATGTGTCTGCCTATCCCAGTTAATACATGGTGTGTAGTTAATTCATTACACATGTATTTAATGCATGATTATTAGAATTAATTTTACATTCAAACTAGTATATTAAACAAGGGTATATGATGAGTACCTTTAGGCTACACGACATGCACTCTAATTTTATCAGTCCAGAAGTGTCAACATATTTGGATGGGATATTTGGTTGTTCTTTATTATTTATTAACTAGAATAGGATTATATGAGAGATAATTTAAGAGATAAAGAAGAGATATCATCAATTTGATTTTTAGAACAAATTTCTTGAAATGAAAACAAATTTTTAAAAACTTAAAGAATCAGAAAAAAAATAATTATAAATTGAACATGATTGATCTAATACAACATTTAGGATTTAGATGTAGTAGAAGAACCTATTTTTCCTATGTCTGACTCATATTGTCTTGGATTCAATAGAAAATTCTATATTCAAATGATGATAAATTCCATGACCAACAAAACAAATTTATAAATAATATTGACATGTATTTTTTCCCAGAACCAAGAGAGGATATTTTAAAGTTAATTTATAATTAATTTAAAACACAATATTATAGATTACCTCTATCTTGAGTTCTTTATTCATTGATAGTGTGAATCATACAAACCCAATCAGCTTATATTCATTGCATCATGAGGACCCAAATCAAATCTCATATACCAGCGATCCTCTTTTGATCCTGAGATCTCCAACCAATGTTGATGAAACATCAGGTGTTGGCACCCAAATCAAATCCCATCTACCAGTGATCCTAATGTGATCCTTAGATCTCTAAACAATGTTGATGAAACATTGGGTGTTGGAATATAAAATTGATCATATTTCATTTTTCATAATGATCGTTTCACATTCATTAAGGTTTTATGGAATCTATATTATTCTTCTCAACCTTGATAGGAATATATGAGGATGAGAAAAGGGGTTGAGAGAAATGTTGTGCATAATGATTAACCTATCCACAAATGACACAATAGTATATTTATAATCTTAGTGTTATAGTTTTATATTTAATTAATTTCACACGTTCCCTTAATAATATATTAAACCCATAATGAACCTCATGTAATGTAAAATAATATTATTATTATTTTAACTTGTGGTATGCAAAAACTAGTGTAGTAACAAATATTATTTTATAGTCTAGTAAATAAATATTTATCATCAGACAAAATTTGGTTAGTTCTTCCTCCTCGCCATTTGTTTAGTTATATATATATATATATATATCATTCAATTAATAAATAAATATTCTATTCATAGTCTGGAGAATAAATATTTTTATAATATTAATGTAATGAAATAAATTATTTATTAATGAATAAATAATTATTTATTACCTTGTGAATAATAAGAGATAAATAATTATTATATATTCATGAAATTAAACAATTACCCCATGAATAAATATTTATTTAATTTTATGATTGATTAATAAATCATGGATAAATATTTCTTATCTATCTGGAGAATAATAATCATTCCAATTTTTAAATAATTAATATTTAACTGTGGTCAATGGAAATACTTTATGTGTAACCCTCTAGACCTCTTCCTTTGTGACATTAGGCGGGATTGCCAAAATTTAAAGATTGATATCTAGAAAAGGGTCAAGGCACCCATTGATGGAGAAGATATGTTACAATAACAACAACAACTTTATACAAACTCTCACACTATAATATAATCCTGTAGTCACAATATCACATCAATCAGGTTTTATACCCATGTCATCAAACTATATGTTTGACACGTCTTTCTTTGACAATCTAAAATGAATCTATCAATTCATCATGGACATGAAATTTAGTTAGATTGTTCTATTCGAATTAAAGGAACAAGATATTATCTTCTATAATGATGGAAGGGAAAGATTCTTCCTCAACTTATTAGTTAATAACATATCTTTCATGATGCACCCAATGTACCCTATTTCCCATGAACATATGGTATCATAGATTTAGTTAGTACATTAAATCACGTGATTCATTACATGCACTAATAATAATTTTAAATTCCATGGATCATTACACACACTTGTGGATAGGAACTTCCAATGGTGCAAAAACATTTGGATTTTCTAAAGTTGGGTATGTTCTCATAATCTCCCATCTTAGATATCACCAAGTGAAATCTTTATGAGATGAAGCCCCATATTCTTATGAGTACTCACACCTTACAGTAAATATACTACGTGTCCAATCAGATATTTTTATCTGACTGTAGAATAATATATAAGAATATCATTATAGCATTTCAAGTTTATCATCATATTGGGGAACTATTGGGACATTTTCAATGTGATGGATACTCTATGACATTATTACATTAGAGTCACAAAGAACAATGAAGAGTATTTAATAATATATTATATTTTTATTAATTTATTTGAATATGTATGGACTATAAACTATAAATAGTTGATTTCATAACACTAACTCCAACATAAATATTGTTACTGTTAAGGATTTAATGAACATTTCATAAATATTTTAGAGTGTCTTAGACTATGAAACAAGACCTAAATGATATGTGTTAGCCTCTAATCCTCTCAATATTGATGCATAGTTTGAAGTGTCATTGGTACTTCACACTTCTTTTTTTCCTTTGGAAAGTGGGTATGTATCCCAATGAAACTTGGGAATGAGAAAATAATTGTGGGAAATTCACTAAAAGGAATTAAATGCTCAATAATAAGAGAAATGATTAAAAGAATAAAATTGACTTTACAAGGCTTAATTATGATTTTTAAAGAGGATCCCCAACAAATTTTATTGAATAAATAAATTAAACCTATAATATATATAATTAAGGCCCTACCTGATCTTAAAAGGCTAACCTATATGTTGTTATGAATTTTTGAGCCCAATGTCACTAAATAATCTTCAATGTCAAGGTTAGAGTAATGAAATCCAAATGTGATTGACTATTTTTCTCTAAAATCTTTGGTAGATGCATGAAATTAAAACGAGGTGGGTTAGTTATCTCTAGAATCATTGATGGATGAATGGAATATAAATTTTGTATAAAATTTGTCAATAAGTATCGACCGTATTCTCTAAATATAAAAAATCATTTTTTAAGATTTTCTATATTGGTATTAAAATATTATATCTACTATTTAGAAATAAATTATATTTCTCATTATATTTAAGTGGAAAGACCAAATATTATTATTAATGTCATGTATTTAGATTAAAACCCTGTGTTCCTACTTAATTATTAATTTTTTCAAATGATTTTTAATATTTTGTGATATTTTATGACTCGAGTTCATAGAGAATATTTCTTTTTTGATTTACACCTTTCCCATATATCTTCTTTATATTTTTTTTTCATTGTACTTACATCATTATTTTATTTTCTCCATTGGGATTTAGTAAATCAATATATAATCATTGTAAAAGGTTATTAGGACATTTCATAGTGGGTCTTGGTTTACTTATTAGATTATATATATATATATATATTATTTATAAATGAGTTTAATGACATTGTTATAAATTCATTAATAATGAAACTTATAACTTAACATGTAGTAAATCCGCATATATCATTTCAATGTAAAATTTTCAATCATATGATTGAATAAAACACAAAATCTAAATAATTCCTATAAAATTGTGCTTTATATCCCTGAATAATGGTGGGATAGTTAAACACTATTAATAAAATATTCATTGATGAATCAAAATATAAAATTAATATCAATGTATATTCATCCAAATATTTTATAAATGGGTTTATATGGGGATAATAATGAGTTAAGTGCCAAAATTTTTTGGGTTACCTAACCCCAAACCAGATTATGTTTTACACTACCAGAACCTGGTCATACAAATTTAACTTTTACCCAAATCCTGACTCGATTAATTAAATGGTACCCGTTTTATACCAGATATAAAATCCTGAGATTTTATGAAATATATTATTTCAAAGTTATTTAAATTATTTGATAGATTTATTTTCAAAAAATTCACAGTTTAGATTATGTTATACACACCACCAATTTTACCTTTCATTACACATAAAATCGAGTTTCTTCGATAACTTGTGTTACATGCATGGTTGAGTCATACCGAACAATAATATACAGTTGATATTATTATTTAATATGAAAGTTATCGCATGGATGTTATATCAGCGGGTGTGGATTTGAATAATTATATTACGTTTAAAAAAGTTTATAAAAAAACTTATATTCATCCAATATATTTTATATGCCTAATATAAGAATAAATCTAATTTCAAGCATAAAAAGTTGTATATTTTTTAAGGGCATTTTTACCGCCTTTTAATAGAGAACCTATTTTAAATCTAATTTTTGAAACTTTTATAATTTTTATATGAAACAATAAACTTAATTTTTTAAATCATAATATCAAAATTTACTTTGGGTGAATTTGCTGAATTTTTCTAAGAAGTTTCATTTTTTGATGAATAGTGAAAACACTGCATTTTAATTGAAATTGCTTTTTCAATTAATTTATTTATATAGTTAAATTATATTTTAAATTGATTTTAAAGTATAATTAGTTAAATTATACATAAATAAATCCAATTTATGTTAATTAATTCAATTTCACATTGAAATTGGATATAAAAACATTTCAATATTTTGAACTTTTCTCCTTAAAAACTCATTGTCTCGTAGTGTCTGCAGGATTAATTTTAAATTAATTTTATCCACTTATATGAATTGAATTTAAAAAAAAGGATATATGTATTTGGATTCAGTATTAAATTTTTTTCTAATAATATCGAAAAAAAATTCTAAAAAGATTAGTGAAATTATTTAAAACTAATTAGAGTGATTAAGGTAAAAACAAGCTTATTTAATTATTAAACTTCGAAGATAAGGTGTATAAATGACCAAAAACTTATCCAAAACCCAATGGATCTAAATATTTGGACCCTAAACACCTTAGGATCTATTATTATGAGTTATTGGGATACTATTCCATAAAATTTACCTATATAATAAGTTAAGTATGGAAAACGACAAAAAAAGGAACCTTCTTTGCATTTAACACTGATAAAGCTTTGGAGTAGGTAATAAGCTACATAAGTTTGGTTATAAATATTATTTTTGAATATAAATGATTTATTTTTATCATAATAATTTATATTTAATTTTTATATATGACATAATTACATTTAATGCTTAAGAAACTCTAACACATTGATTATTTAGTTAATAATAAAATAAAATAAATTATACTTTATTAAATGATTTAAAATTACTAAAAATGTTATATTCTGTAAAAAAAAATTCAATTATTAATAAATGTAAAATATTCTCCATTAATGTGCCAATTTATCCTTTATAATGAACATGATATCCCATAAAGAGTAAAAACCTTATTAGAGTAGTTAGTATTAAAGTAGTGTTTTTGTGTGTTACGTTTGTTTTTGTTAAAATTAACTTCCAAAATATATGGGATTTTTTATTTTATAAATTAGACTTAATATTTTATAATAATTGGTTATAAATTTTCTAATAAGTCTCAATTTAATTTATTCTTAATGGATTAATTACATAGGTAAGAAAGCTAGCTACCTAAAAGAAAAACCAAAATGAAAAAATAAGTAAAGTTAATGACTAAGGAAAAAATGATAAAAAAAAATATATTTTGTTATTGTTTTTTTTAGTGTGGATAGAACATAAACTCCATTTACTCCTTTATTTTTAATTTTGTAAGCACATAAGGTAAGCGATACCTCTCAATAGTGTTTACCTTTGTATATTTACAATAATTCTACACCCCCTCCACTATAAAAAGGTACTCACCCTCCCTAATTCATCACACCCATGAAGTCCTTTTTATCATCCAAAACTTTCCAAAATAATTCCCCAATATTCCACCTCTCATACTAGAAGCCTAAATTTGGGCATAAATCCAACCAAGGAATCCCTTTGGTGAAAACCAAAAGAAGTTACCGGAAAACGAGGTAACATTCTTCAAAGATCACTTTTATTTTATTTCTTTCTAAAAATATTAAATTATTATTATTTCATGAATATATAAAAATATAATTATACAAAATATACTTATATGTCATTTTTTTAAGGGTTATACCTACACCTACACACACTTACATCAAATGGGTAACGAAAATACCATTCATGTGTATGGTGAACCACCGCCACCTCAAAGCGATGTGATACGTTCATACATTACATGGAATGTATTAAGGATGATTTTATTTAAAAATATGTGACATATGTAACACATATATAATTTTAATTACCTAATTAAATTCCTTGAAATAAAATATATCATTTCCTTTATTACCCTTTCACACACTAAAAAAGTGATAACATCGTTCATGAATGTGTGGACAACCGCCTCCTCTAAGCGATGTGATTATTTTTGCATCACAATAATTATATATGTAAGTATATATGAATAAATAATATGGTATATATGATATAATTATCATTTTGTAAATATAAATACTACTTACCTTCTTTCTATAATGATCATTGAACAATTGGAACCTTTCTCATGCGTATGTAGGGCCTACCATCTCCACGACTATAACATTGGTTCATTTTTCATAACCATATTTTATGATTGATTTTAAAATTATAATTTATACATAAATATGATAATTATTTCTTAATTATTATTCTTTATATATTTATATAGTGATCTTATTTACCATAGACAACCAAACTTAGTCGTTTTGACTCCTAAACCGAATATGGTCAAACCACCTAATGTAGACTTAATTGTTTAAGTAGTTGTAGAAAAAATTATTATAAGTGAAATAAAAGTAATGATAAAATTGAAAATAGTTCTGAAAAATTAAATAATTAACATAATTTTATTATTCATGAAGATAAATACACACATGACAATTCAGAATCAAGGTAAGGGATTTTGTCTCAATATCCTTTCATTGAGGCATTTCTTGATGATATGCACCTTTATTATTTTATAATGTGTACATACAGACACATTGAAATTATATATCATATTTTATTTATTCTCATGTTATTTATTTTTTTGATAAATGTTATTTTTTCACGGGGCTTATGATTTAAATTTTCAATGTGGTGTGGGAGACTTTGAATGTTTAATGGTTTAATTTTCGAATATTTTTATCAATGTCAATATTCTTAATATTATTTTACTTATTTATTTATATGGATATAAAATTATTATAAAATAAATTTTATTTCTAGGTTTAATTTCATTCAAATTATTTCAAAAGGAATCTATTTACGTTCCTTAAAGGGAATGTTTTGACAAAAAAACAAATGAATTGTCTTATTTTTAAAGTACGACGAAAATGACCTTTCATGTCATCGTGACTTTTATTTTATTTATAGAGTCCTTTGAAAAATTAAATGTTTTATTAAATAAAAAACCTTATTTTTTTATTTTTTTATTTTGGTATTGAAAATGGTTTTTCAATGAAAATGGTTTTTGGGTATTAAAAATGGGTTCTCAAAAGAAATGGGTATTTTTATCCGAATGTGTTTTCATATGGATTTTAAAAAAGAGTTTTTAAACGGTTTTATAATGAGATTGTTTTACTATTAATATGGTACTTGAAAATTATATGAAACAGGTGAGCCCAATATAGCTTATACAAAGGGTTGATCCCCATTTTATCTCATAGGTGAGCCCTGATATGACTTATACGAAGGGTTGATCCCCATTATAGATCTAAGAAATGGGTTATCATGATATAGCTTATATGAAGGTTTGATCCCCATTATAGATCATGGGTGAGCCCGATATATCTTATATGGATAGTGATCCCCATTATATATCTCCAATGCATTGGGTAATGATAATTTTGGAAGTTTTCCTTATGTTTATTCTAAGTAAAATATTTTTGAAAGAGTTTTATGTATATGATACTCTAAGTCTCCAAAATAGGTTTAATTACTTACTATGGGTTTTAATGATTTTCTATAAGCAAAATGTGTGTTTTTTAATCATGTGAAAATGTTTTATTTAATAAAATTAAGAATCATTGAAGATAAAGGTAAACATTATATGAGTTTTCATGTTTTTTTTGAACTAACAGTTTCAATTATTTTTATATCCCTTCATGAGATTTTGTACTCATCCAAAGTTTTTAAATTGTTTTCTCATGGTTTAAGGATGGTTATTTTAAAGGAATAAGTCAAGTTGTAATTTATAGAGATTTTCCATGAAAAAAAATCATGATTTATTTTAAAATTTTATATTATGGAAAAAATTGATACTGATCAGAAGTTTCCACCTTGTATTTTATGGTTTTTTTGTGTATGAGTTATGGCCTAATTCTCTAAAACTCTAAACTTTAAATGATATTCAATGTGAGAAAAAAGTAAAATTCCTAACTTAACTCAGTATTATGTAATGATTAATACTGGGTCTTATAGTTTTTATAAAAGGAAAGTTTTATATAATTTTAGAGGTTCGAATAGTACTAATAGCATGCCCTTAGAAGATTTTACTTTATAGTTAAATTGAAATTGTAAAACATTTTAATATTTCCATGTTTCTTCATATAAAGTATTTTTGTTTAGAATGGTTTTCCACATAGGAAACAATAAATTTTTAGTGGGAAGGAATCAAGGGGAAAATATCCTACAAAAACAATATCTCAAGATGGTTGCAATCAAAACAAAACAGTTTTTTATAGTGATGGATCGGTTGACAAAAGCTATAAATTATGGTAGTATCCAAGATAAATATGAACCCAACCTACCACTAAGGAACATGAATGCAAGTATCATTTCATGAGGCAACATCCCCCATAAATAAATAGATCATCTGACCCTAAGTTATCCAAAGGATGGATTAATTCCCTAAATAATATATTTCAAGTCCTAAGATGTTCAAAATGTCAAAAGTTAACTTTTTTCATATATCATTTTGAATATAAAGTTTATTTATAGTGCTCTTTGGTTAAGAATACTAGAGAGAAATATGTTCTTGATTACATGGAATGGGAAACATTCAAGGATCTTTTCCATGAAAAATATTTACCTATGTTTTTTTATATTAGGATAGAGAAAAAATTCCTAGAGTTGAGGTAAAAAGATAGAAATTATATGGCCATTTATGAAGAAAAAATAATAATATTTTCCAAGTATGTTCAAAATTTTATTTGAGAAATTCATATTAAAATTAATATATTTTACTTAGGATTGAAACCAAGTCTACTAATAGATTTCGACTCACAGTAATTTAAAATTCTTGAGAAAATGATTCATTGTGTTGAGAAGTTTGTGATAGAGTTTTCTGACAATTAGGTTCCCTAAGATGAAAGGAGTAAGAAACAGTCAAAGTGGTAAGAAATAGAGAATCAACAAACTAAGAATTATGGAGTTAATCCTAAAAAATGTTCCAAGTATGGTAAAATACATTTTGGTGAATGTATGTTAGGATTTGGAAAGTGTTACTGGTGTGGTATGTCTGGTCGCAAGGTTTGTGACTATAAATAGAAGAGTTTTGAAAAATCCAAGAGTGAGATAACAGATATCTAGTCAAAACTTATATGTTTTAACTGTAATGAGTTGGGACTTTGTACTAACGTGTGTCTAAAGTTACTTAATCAGGGTGGAAATCATCAAGATCAGACATAGAAAGGTATGGTAAAATATTTTTCTACTACTGTAGTTTATGTTGGTCCATCTAGTGAAGTGATGGAAGCTCTAGGTAGATTGATATTTTTTTAAGGTTAACCATAACTTCAAGGTTTTAGACACTCCTTTTGACATTTTAATTGATGTGATCATAAATTTATTAAGAACGTTTTGGGAAATTTGTTTTTGGGTTTATGTTTATGTAAGGCTTTGATTTAATGAGAAGTATTCCTTTACTTTTTTAAATGGGTTTTAAGTTATTGATAAACTTTAGGTTTTATATTATCTTTGATTATTAATGTTATTTTTAGGGATGTTCATTATATTTCTAGGAATGTTATGAGGAAACAATTGTGCTTATTGAAATATATCATGTAACTAGATTTCCTCATATAATATAAAATAAAATAATTCCTAAAAGTTTTGAATAATATCTTTTAAACAATGGTATTTTCAAATTTCCAACCATTTTTTATTGAGAAAAAATTCAAACTATGAGGATGTATTTTTTTTAAGGGGGTAGGATTTAACATCCTGAGAATTTATGAAATATATTATTTAAAATTTATTTAAATTCATTGATGGCTTGAGCTACATGAAATGAATAGTTTATATTTTATTACACACACCACCAAGTTTTATCTTTAATTGCACTTCACATCAAGTTTCTTCAATAACATTTTTTACACGCAAGGTCGAGTCTTATCGAACAATAATATATTGTTGATATTAATATTTAATATTGAAGTTATTGCATGTCTGTTATATTGGAAGGTTTGAATATGAATAAATTTATTATGTTCAAAAAAGTTTATAAATTTTTTTACATTCATCCAATAGATTTGATAGGCTTAAGATAATAATAAATCCAACTTTAATCATAAAAAATTGTATATTTTTTAATGAAATTTTTACCGCCTTTTAATAGAACACCTATTTTAAATATAATTTTGACACTTTTATAATTTTTATACGAGAAAATAAACTTAATTTTTTAAATTGGAATATCAAAATTTACTTTGGTTTATTTTTTTTTATTTTTTTGAGAAGTTTCATTTTTTTATGAATAGTGAAAAACATTGCATTTGAATTGAAAATTTCGTTTTCATCTAATTTATTTATACAGTTAAATTATTTATTAAATTGGTTTTAAAGTAAAATTAGTTTAATTATACATGAATAAATCCAATTTAGGTCAATGGATAAAATATTAAAATGAAATATGATATAAAAACATTTCAAAATTTTAAACTTTTTTCCTTAAAAACTCACTGTCTCGCAGCATCTTCAAGATTAAGTTTAAATTAATTTTAGACACTTATGTGAATTTAATTTGAAAAAATGGATATAAATATTTGGAATAATTATAAATTTTGTGGTATAATAATATAATCTTAATTTTTTTACAAAAAATATTAGTGAAAATAAATAAAATTAATTACATTAATTAAGGTAAAAACAATCTTACTTAATGATTAAACTTATAGTATAAGGTGTATAAATGACCAAGAACTTTTACAACACCCATTATATGGAAATATGTATACCTTCACCATATTAGTCTCTATTTTTATGAGTTATTGGGATTCTATTACATAAAATTTACCTATATAATAAGTTAAGTACAAAAAATGACAAAAAAAATAACATTCCTTGCCTTTAACACTTTTAAAGCTTTCGAGTATGGAATTAGCTACATAATTTTGGTTATAAATATTATTTTAGAATATAAATTATTTATTTTTATCATAATAATTTATATTTAATTCTTATAGATGATATAATTACATTAAATTCTTAAGAAATGCCAATACATGGATTATTTAGTTAATAAATAAATAAAATAAATGATATTTTATTAAATTATTTAAAATTACTAAAAATATTATCTTCTTACAAGTTTTTTTTTAATTTTTAATAAATATTAAATATTTTCCATTAATGGGTCAATTTATCTTTTATAATGAACATTTTGACCCATAAATTGTAAAAACTATGTTAGCGTAGTTAGGCTTAAAGTAGTATTTTTGCACATTACATGCGTTTCTGTTAAAATTAATTTCCAAAACATATGGTATTTTTTATTTTATAAATTATATATAATATTTTATAATAATTGGGTATAAATTTTATAATAATTATTAGTTTAATTTAGTCTTATGGTTGAATTACATAGGTTAGAAAACTACCCACCTAAAGGAAAAAAGAAAAATGACAAAAAATAAGGAAACTTAAAGACTAAGAAACAAATGATAAAAATTATTTTATTTTTGTGTGGTATGAGTTTGTATTGACCATAAATCCAATTTAATCCATTATTTTCATTTTGGAAGCACGTGAGGTAAGGGATAGCTCCCAATTGTGTTTACCTTTTTATATTTAAAAGAATGTCACTCCCCCTCTACTATAAAAAGTCACTCACCCTCCCCACTTCATCACACCTATCAAGCTCATTGGATCATCCAAACCATCCCCAAATAATTCCCTAAAATCCCTCTAGTATTATATTCCTCTATTTGGAAAAAATTCTAACTAAGTAAACCCCTTTATAAAAACCAAATAGAGTTACCTAAAAAAGAGGTATCATTCTTCAACGATCACTTTTATTTTATTTCATTATAAAAATATTAAATTATTATTATTTAATGATTATATAATAACATAATTATCTTTAATTTACTTATATATTTTTAAGGTTAATATCTACACCTACACACACTTCTATCAAATGGGTACTGAAATTACCATTCGTGTGTACTGAAAACTACCGTCTCCTCAAAGTGATGTGATATGTTTATACATTACATGGAATGTATTAAGGATGGGTTTAATTAAAAACATGTGAAATATGTAACATATATATGATATTAATTAAATAATTCTATTTTTTAAAATAAAATATATCATTTTCCTTATTACCCTTTCACACACTGAAAAAGTGATAACATCATTCGTAGACGTGTGGACTAGAACCTCCTCAAAGAAATGTGATTCCTTTTGCATAAAAATAATTATATATAAGTATATATAAATAAATAATATGGTATATATTATATAATTTTTATTCTTAAAATATAATTATTACTTACCTATTTTCCATAATGATCATTGAAAAATGGGAACGTTACTCAAGCATAGACTTACTGTCTCCATGATTGTAATGTTAGTTCATTTTTCATAAACATCATTTATGATTAGTTTTAAAAGTATAATTGATATATAAATATGATAATTATGTCATTATTATTTTTCTTTATGTGTTTATATAATGACCACCTTGACCATAGTCAACCAAACTTAGTCGTTCTGACTCCTAAACTGAATATAGTCAATGAACCCGATGTAGACTTAATTGTTTCAGTAGTTGTGTAAAAAATTGTGATAAGTGAAATAAAAGTGATTATAAACTTGAAAAAGTTTAGAATCAATTAAATAATTAACATAAGTTTATTTTTCAGGAATATAAATACACCCATTTCAATTTGGACTAAAAGTAATGGATTTCATCTCAATCTTCTTTCATTGAGGCATTTCTTGATGATATGCGCCATTATTTTTTTATAAGGTGTATATACAGACCCTTTTACCTTAAATATCCATATTTTATATATTTTCATGTTATTTAATGTTTTTCTATGTTATTATTTCGTGGGTATTATAAGTTAAACGTTCAAAGTGGTATGGTACTCTTTGAATGTTTAATGATTTAATTTTCAAATAGTTTTCTCCATGTCAATATTATTGATATTATTTTAAATTTTTATTTATATGGATATGAAATTATTATAAAGTAAATTTTATTTCTAGTTTTAATTTCCTTAAAAGGTTTTCAAGATGATTTTTTTTTTCATTTCTTAAAATGAACGTTTTGACAAGTGATAAATAAAATATTCTATTTTTAAAGTACGGTGATAATGACCATTCATGTCATCATGAATTTTATTGGATTTCTAGATTCCCTTGAAATCTTGCATGTTTTATTAAATGAAAAAAAACCTATTTCATTTTATTTGGTTATTTTTGTATTTAAAATGGGTTTTCAAAGAAAGGGTGTTTGGGTATTGAAAATGGGTTCTCAAAAGAAATGGGTATTGTTATCTGAATGAGTTTTCATATAGATTTAAAAATAGTTTTTAAAGGGTTTTATGATGAGAGTGGTTTACTCTTGATATGGTACTTGAGTATTTTATGAAACTAGTGATCCTGATATATCTTATATGAAGGTTGATACCCATTATAGATCTCTAATGCATTAGGTAATGATAATGTTGTAATTTTTCCTTATGGTTATTCCAATTAAAAGGGTTTTGAAAGTGTTTTGTGTATATGATGATCTAAGTCATATTCTCAAAAAAAATTAAAGATAAAGGTAAATTTTATATGAGTTTTAATGTTTTTACTAAACTAATGGTGTCCTTTATTTTTGTATCCATTAATGAGATTTTATGATCATCACAAGTTTTTAAAAAAAATAAAAGGGTTTAAGACTAGGTAAGGGAAAATAGGAAGTCAAGTTGGAAGTTGTGGAGATTTTCCATGAAAAGAATTCATGATTTATTTTAAAAGTTTTTTATTGTGGGAAAAATAGATACTGATCAGAAGTGACCAACTTATATTTTATGGTTTTTTCATGTATAAGGTATGGATTAATTCTCTAGTACTATAAACTTGAAAATATCCTCAATGTGAGGGAAAGTAAAATTTTTTACTTCACTCAAGATTATGTAATGATTAAGGTAAGGTACTTACACCAGAACCCATTTAATGTCTAATATAATTTTTTTAAAATTATTATCATGACTCGTGTGGTATAAATAGGGCAGAGTGATAACCAAAATGTGGGAGGACATCACGGTGGAGAAGGCATCATGGGGCAGGATGACATGGGGATTAATAGTCCCTCACATCCTACTACAACTTTGAATGACTCCAAACCCATATAACCTCCTATATCATAATTTCATCCCACATTCTAGTCATATTTCTCCCACGAATCACTTACACCATCCACATAGCATGCCACCATAGTAGTTTATAATTTACTTTTAAAAATATATATTCAATTTAAACAGGTTCATATTTTCAGGTTTCTTATCAATAATACCAAAACCTTACCAATTAATAAATGGGTAGGAAATACGAAAAATGGATCCTATTTAAACCTGATTAAGGAGTACCCTAACTTGATTTAGTTGAGTTTTTTGGGATCAAGTACCTAGAAAATGGATACCCATTACCTTCCCTAGGTTTATAAATTAATTTTCATTGAAATTTATTTTAATTTCATAAATAATTTTTTCATATAAAAATTTAGTGGTGTTAACAGGGTGGGTTAGGATACCCCATGAGGTGGGCCATGTGGACTGTGGATTTTGTCAAATTTTCTACCCTAGTCCACAAATAATGCATGATAAAAAATTAAATTCCTATTATGTATCCATGTGGGACTCATAGAATAATGGTCTGACTCATGGTCTTAAAGAAAATAATGTATACTAATGATTTTATCTTAGTAGAATACGATGGAGGGGAGCAGGGAGGGAGATTTGTTTAGGGTTAATTACTCCAATATATAGAAGGATGGGGGTGCTCTTGTTACTTATTGGGGAGGGGTTTCTTGGGTTATGGAAAGAAAAAAGATTTTAGTTTTCAATAAATTTTAAAATGAACTATATATTTGATTGTTTATTTGTGGTGGGACTAGATGGGTTTAAACTTGAACTATTTTTTATTTTACACCCATATTTATTTATTTCATTATAATATTTTATTTTATTTTTCAATCATGAATTTTGGATATCCCAGACCACTACCAAACCTACTTTATTTAGTGTGAACCATTATTTTGTGCTAAAAATGCTAACAAAAGGGATCCTTTTATCAGCACTAATGAAAATCACTGATAAAGGTTCTATTTGACATCACTTTTTATTAGATCTAATAATGGGCGGCATGGATAATTTAATTTATGAACATATTTATATATATTTAAATATTATTTATATAGCAATAAGTATATATATATTTATATAAATATAATATATAAATATGATTTATATAAAAATATTATAATAAAAATATATTATCAATCTTATTTTCGTTATTTTATATGTAAACAATTATCAAATTTATATTATTCAATACAAATGTTTAATAATGTATTTATATACATTAATTACTAAATGTATATATAAATATAATATATTGAATTTTTTTTAAATAACTATATAAATAATTAAATGAAGATATATTTATCTAAATATTTTTCATATTTAAATTTTATATTTGTATTTATATTAAATAATTTAAAATATACACATATATTTGTATGTATGTGTATGCGGATGTATGTGCATGTTTTGTGTGTTTGTGTGTGTGCATGCATGTGTATATATGTGTATGTTCATGTGTATGTATATTCAGTATGTGTATATATACATTTGTATGTATATATATGTTTATGTGTATGTATATAAATGTATGTGTTTCCCATGTGAATGTATGTATGTGCATGTATGTGTGTGTGTGTCTGTGTATGTGTATGTGTATGTGTATGTTTGTATGTTGATGTATATTATGTGTGTATGTGTGTATGTAAGTGTACGTTTATATAGTATGTGTATGTACATGTATGTAATTGTATGTGTTTGTGTGTGTGTGTGCATGAATGTATGTGTATATGCATGTATATGTATGTATGTGTATGTATGTTGTAACACCCCAGAATGCTAAAGGGTTAAAATGATAAATGTTACTACTCATATCAATAATGTGCACCTTTCTTTCTAGGAGCCTACCTGATTATAACTCCAATGTTAAATATGTTTTTCCTTGAGTAGTGATCAGGATGGGTGAACTCCTAGGAAGTTTCACAAGGTGTGTGTGAATCAGGAAAAAGCATTCTACAAATAACATGTGTTGGCATGTGGGGACATTTGTTAGTTTTATAACCTATTCGAAAACATGGTTGGACCCTAGGGAGGGGAAAACACATGTTTGTGGGGAAACTATGGTGTAGTGCCACTACCTGGGTTGAGATATAGGGTCTGCAATGACAATATTGTACTCTAAAGGGGAAGGTGTGTGTGAGTGAGGAAAAAGAATAGACATGTGTTGTTATGTGGGGATAGTCATTAGCTTGATGAACCATTCGATCACATGGGTGGGCCCTAAGTTTGGTACAACATGTGTCTGTGTGGTAATCGTGGTGCCTGTGGGACCTAGTTATTACATATGTGTATGTGTATGTATGCCTATGTAAAATTCATTTGTTTTTTCAATTTGACATATCTCATTAAGTACAAATACATATAAGTACACGCAATCACTAGAAATTAATTTGGGTTTTCAAAGATAATTAATGAAATTTTATATAGAAACAAATAGAGAGAGATATATACCTTTAATATTTTTGTAATTTCTTAAATTTGTAATATTTATTTATACTTTTAAATTTTTAACATTTAATATTTTTAATATGGTTTTAATTTACGTTATTAATTTTTATCCATTTTAATTTTAATACTTTTTGTTTTTAAATATTTATACAATTATTATTTATTCATTTTTAATTAGAAATTTATTGTGAAACCTCTTGTATTTAAATATAATTTTTAATATTTTTTATTTTTTATTTTAATATTTATTAATTTTTAATATTTTGTAACTTATATTATTAATATTATTTGTTAAATTTTTTTAACATTTTTTGTAATTTATTTAATTTAAATTGTTAAATTTAATTCATTTTTAACATTTATTCATTTAATATTATTTATTCATTAGTAATATTTCTCTATTTTTAATATTTTCCATAATTTCTTCATTATTAATATTTATTCATTTGTTTATTTCTCCATTTTTAAATTTTTTTATGGTATTTATTTTTTAGAGTTATTTATACATTTTAAAATATTAATATTCAATCCTTTTAATGTCATTAACCAATCTGAGTTGACCTCGAATCGGGAACCTGATCCAGCCAATGATAAGGCCCAAGATACATTTTTGATCCTACCTGGCTATCAACTAGTGTCGATCATCAATCATTACTTAATTGGGAGGGATTTAGTCCATAAAAACAAAATGTTAAAGAAATAAGAATAGAATAAATGAATAAAACACTAGAAGTGGAAAATAAAACAACTAAAGATACCTTCATGTGACCTCAAGAGTCACCACCAACCAAAGAACATGCTCACTCCATGAGCTACCCAAAGTTGGACTGAACCTAAAATTGAAATGATAATGTAGGAGTGAGATCTGAGATGTTCAGTAGCGATGCCAAGAGTGAAACAATGCCCTATTATTTACCTATAAATAGAAAACCATTTCATGCTAGTTTGAAAATATAAATATATAAAAATAAGGTTTTTACATTCTTTTAAAACAAGTTGAAAAATGATATTTTAGTAAAATCATTTCCATTTTATTTTCAAGATAGTTTCTAAATAAAGATAGACTTTTCAATAAATAATTTATAAAAAGAAACATGTGATAAGTTAATAATTTCAGTAGGAAATCATTACTGTGGAAATAATTTTATAAGAGTTCCAAAAAAGAGGGTGAAGTAAAATACATATAAAACAGATATCATGGGAACCTAGGGGCTAGTCATGATGGTCAAGTATATTGATATCAACATCAATATAAGAAATACTCATCGGAGTCGGATACCTACAATCTTCCCCTACCGCAACACTCAGCATCAACCTCACTGGTTCAACTGAGGGGAACATCCCTTAAGAAGACAAGTAATTTAACTCAGGACCACTAGTCAAAGTGTGATACTAAACTAGTGCACCATGTATACCTAGAGCTCCTGTCTAAATACCCATGGATTCCTATGACATATAAATAGAGGTGAGTTTTTCAAAATATGTTATACGTGCATATTATACAATTTTCACAAGAATAACCAATTCACTTTTCACCTTCGAACTACCTTTTAAGCACAACTACTATTTTCTTTTCACAAAACATAAACAATACTCAAGCCCTTACTGAGAACACATCACAAATCACATGTTCAACACACATCCAAATTCCATAAACAATGTCATGAATTAAGAGGGGTTTTCTATTTCAAAGTAACACCTCAAAATTCCAAACAAGCCTCCTCAATTAAAAATTACATCATTCATTTTACAAAAACACTTTTTAGTTTGAAGATTTCAAGTTCCAAAACCACTCTTTACACTTACACACATATAAAACTTAATATATATATATATATATAAACCTTTTCCCAATGCACATATTCAGAAAACCATGTGAGAGTATGTACAAAGAGGTTTCCCCTATATATATGTGTGTGTGTGTGTGTGTGTGCGTGTGTGTGTATATGTGATAATCTATATTTAGTAGATTTAAAGATTTGAAATCTCTTTGACGATTTTTATAAAACCAAACATTCCATTAGGCCGTTATGGAAAACTAGCCAGGAGAAAAAAATATCCCTGGGTATCCCCAATTCACATGATATAAATCATTTGGAAAACCAATCAAGAACTTAGGATGTTTGGCATTCCAAATCAAGCTTGAAAACATGTTTTAACAAGAGAAACATGTGATGGAAACTTAGGTAAAATGTAGAAAACAATAGGGAATCTAATTCCAAGCATCATAAACATTTTCTATAATATATTTAGTTTATAATATAATTAAAACACCCATTAAAAATAATCAAGCAATTATAGTTTTCAATTTAAAGTCTTGTACATAGGGTAACCTACCACAAACTTCATCTCCTTTGACAACAGAAACTCAAATATACCCCAACGGAACCCGAGAAACCCAAAAGGAACAAGAGTGACCCATAAATAGGAAATCCTCATGAGAAAAAGATAAAAAGATAACCCTTGTTCAGTAAGACATGACTATGGAAAGGAAAACAAGAGGTAAGGATATGAAGAGTCTAGGAGGTGATTAATTTAAAGAATAAAGTCAAATCCTTAAAGAAATCCAAAGAATCCACCATGGTATGGGAGGAGAGGTGAGTGAGGAAACCCTTAGAGCCACACAATCCAAATGAGAGGGGTGATTGGTGATTTTGGGTTAAAATAAAAGAATGTAAAATGGTAAAATACAATTTTTAGTGGACCTCATGAGTGTGCATGGTTTGGACACAGGGTTTAAGAAATTGTATGCAATCATGAGCCCATTTCTGGGATTCTGGAGCACTTTGTATGAGCAGGCTATACGATTTTTTAAACTATGCAGTTTGGCCCTATCAAATTATGAAGGTTGTCTTATGGTTGTCACATGGTTTGGAAAATCACGCACCTCAACCATGTGATATGCTCTGCATGCCCAAAAACTCTCAATTTCAAGTACAAACCTCCTAAAAAGAGAGAAATAAATTTAACTAAAAAATAAACAAAACAATATAGTTATCCAAGGTCAGGGTGTGACATTTAATATATATGTAATTTATATAATTAATATTTATTTATTTTTATTTAAACATATTTGTATTTAAATATTTATACAATTATTTTTTATTCATTAATAATCAGCACTTTATTATAAATATCTTGTTTTAAAATATAAAGTTTAATTTGTGTATTTTTATTTTAATATTTATTCATTTTTTATAATGAATTAGTTTATATAAATAAAAATATTAATTCATTTTTTTAATATTTTTACACTTTATTCGTGTTTAATTATTAAATTTTATTCATTTTTAATATTTATTCATTTATTATTATCTAATAATTTTAACACTTATTCCTTTTTCATATTTTTTAAGTTTATTCATTTTCAATTTTTATTCATTTTAAATTTTTGAATTATTTCATTTTTAATATTTATTTATACATTTTTATTTATTAATATTTAATCTTTTTAATATGTTCATAATTTAAAAAATTAATATTTATTCAATTTCATGTTATATTTTTTTATTTAAATATTTATAAATTTATTATCTATTTATTTATGATTAGTAATTTATTTTACATTTTTTAATTTAAGTGCAATTTTTATATTTATTCATTTTTATTTTAATATTTATTCATTTATATTTTTTAATATATATATATATAATTTATATTATTTATTCATTTAATTTTTTCCATAATTTAAAAAATTAATATTATTTATTAATTAATCATAATATCAATACATTTAATATATTATATTTCATGTATCCTAATATTATCACATTTATTAAAACATTTCATATAAATAATATTTTTTATTTATTTTTAATATTTTTTTAATTTACTTATTTTTAATATTTTTTTAATTTATTTGTTTTTTATAGTTTCATAATTTATCAATTTTTAATATTTATTAATTTAAATTATTAATTAATTTTTAATATACATTTTTATATAATTAGTAAACTATTTCAGTTTTTAAATTTAAATTTAAATTTTTTATTTTCCATGTGTATTTATTAGTGCTATATTAAGCGTAGATAAAAGGTACATTTATCAATGCCTATGAGTTACCACTCATAAAGGAAGGGTTTGTCATCACCTTTTTTAAGATGATAAATCCTTGGCTTTATCATCGCTAATAAATCACTGATAAATCATACCTTTATCAATGTTTCCCATTTTAGCACTGATAAATATATTTTTTATTAACATTGTTTACCAGCACTGATAAAACTCCTTCCCATATTTTAAAAAACTATAAAAAAAACATCTTTACTTGTACCATTCAATCCCTCAGGAAAGCCGAATCTTATTCTCTCCTCCAAATATTTCAGATGTCCTAACCCTTAAATCAAAGGTATGTAATTTGTTATTCATTTTTAATCATTCCATCATCGTTTTTCATGATTTTTTGGTTCTTCTTGTCTACTTGATGTTTTAGTGCTTGTTTTTTAAATTTTTGGTTATTATCATGGGTTCTTCTCTTCTAATTGGTATTTGAACCCTCACTCAGACAGTTTTTGGTTGTTCTTCTTTTTCTTTTAAAATGACCTCTCAATGGAAACAAATATCACATATTTTTTGCCTGATTTTTGTTAGTATTTAAATCATCAAAAATAATATCACAATTGATTCTAATGGTTTTTTCCATTTATTCACCAACATTTTGTGTTAAAATATTATTTCTCTCATTCATTTTTATTTGAATTTGAAATATAATTTTATTTGGACAATGAAAAATACTCTCAAAATTTTCTAAATCAATTTCATGATTTTCTTGGGAAAATAAAAAAAAAATTATTTTATTGATATTTAAATTCAAAATTTCAGTAAAATTCACATGAACATTGCTTTCCCCAATATAATTAATATAATCCACCAAAGATTGTTAAACATTATTTTAAATTTATACATTATTTTTAAATGATATATGAATAAAAAATTAGAAATTCCCAATTTTGTTAGAATTAAAAAATTTCAAAACATTAATATTTATAATTTTAGAAAAAAATATTATTTATTTTATTAATTTTATTTCTAATTAAAATTATCTTGTTATTAAATCCATCCTCTTCATAATTTTTAAATTTTAAAATTTTGGTTATTTTGGTTGAAACATTTATTTTTCTTATTCTACCCACAATCTTAATTATTTTCCAAATCTCATGGAATATTAAAATAGTTATTTTTATTATAACCAAATGTTGAATTTGAAAAATGATTATTTGGGTCATTCCAAGGTTTTGGATGATGAGATAAATTAAAATAATTTTATTATGATTTAAAAAACTACAATCAACTCATATTTTAATAATTCAATGAATATTATCTTTTAATTTCATATTTTCTAAAAGAGTTGAAATTAAAATAGTATTATGATTTATTAAAATTATACAGTGTGATTATTTTAAAAATATTTTTCTTTAAAAAACAAATCTAATATATATTTTTTTATTATAAATATTTATTAAATCATTATAAACATAATTAATATTCACAAAAATTTACACTTAATGTTATCAAAATATAGAAAATGTATCAAAAATATCAAGGATACTAAAAAACTCAAATTTGAAATGAAATTAACAATAATATGATCTAATTGTTGTTTCGAAAATCAGTTTCACTCAATTTCACTTGTAGGCCACACTCGAGCCACGACCATTTTCTCAAATAAAATTATTATACACCACAATATAGTATGACATGCCATGAGGTGATTTATGGTCTCATCATCAAAGATCCTGTAGATTTTCATTTTTTTTATAATGTTGGATTGGTGTAGCCTATTCCTTTTGGATGATATTGGGCCAAATACTTATGGCCCATACTAAACACTAGGTTGTAACTCTCATGGTGATTTTCATTTTTTTATAATGTTGGATTGGTGTAGCCTATTCCTTTTGGATGATATTGGGCCAAATACTTATGGCCCATACTAAACACTAGGTTGTAACTCTCATGGTTTGAGCTCCGTGATGTGCTCATTGGGGGTTGAATGGGAAAATGAACCCCTTCTTTGAGGGTTTAGGAGTCAAAGGTCGTCGGGAAAAATTTTGGGGGCATTGTAGCAACTCTAACCGACTGTAGCAGAGCTTAACATTGGATACCACCATTTCATTGAAGTAGTGTAGACTTTGACACAACTACTATAGCAACTCAGACTTTGGAGACAATAGTACTTTAGCTCCACTAACTTATTTCCACCAACCACTATAGCAACTTAAACTTGTGTGGTCGCCACACTATAGCAATGAGGACTTCCATACACCTTTCACTATAGCACAACAAACTTTTTGTGTGGTTAGTGGAATATTTCCTCATCCTCCATATTAGATAATTTTAGTCTAGGGTTTCTATGTGTGTGAAACTCTGAGATATCCTTGTCATTTTTCTCCCGGATTTCATAGTGAAGTGATTATGCATCTCAGTGGACATGGGGATTATTCCTGAACCACATAAATCATTGTGTCTATGTTCTTCTTCTTATTTTATTATTTCTTTTCTTCAAATACAAACTTTTTCTATTGCTGATACTCCTAGAATTTACACAACATAAAAACACTAATTTAAATAAAGACACATTTTACCAAAAATGTCCACTGAACGTAAAGTTGATGAATTGTTTCATCCAAAATGTTTATTTTAATCATAAATATTTTAAGTAATATATCTAAATCTAAACATATAACAAATTAATAATTATAAAATATTCAAAAAATTAGATAAAATAAAGTTCGACACATCTCGATGATGAGTTGCAAAGTTTAATTTAGTAAATTCCACTTTGGGTATACTCATTTGTGAATGGAATATGATTCTTCATATTTATATGTTCTAAAAAAATTTTGATGCAATGAAAATTTATAAAAAATAAGATGACTATATTTGTGTGGAAAGATTAGCATTTTATGATTCTAATATTATAACTTTTGTGTGTTTTTTTGTTAAATATGAATATTACTAAATCAAATAGGATTGCTATGAATCAAAAATGGATTGATGAAAATCATATGACAAAAGAGTATAAGGTGGGGTTAAAGTGTTCTTAAATTTATCAAAATATCAAGCATATTAACCTTATCAAATCCTTTTCATGTGTTTATGTTTTTTTATTCAATAATTATTCCAAAGGAGTTTTAAGAACACTTGATCTATCACAGAATAGATAGAAATTATAAATGTTGTACTAGATATAGAGAAAAGTTGAATTTTTTCTACTGAATGGGATAACACTGTGTTTTATGGATCATTTAGTATGATTAAAAGTGTGAATGGTGATAAATATCATATCTAGGATATGTTTAAAAGCGTACAAAATGATTAATATCATATTAAGGAAATTAAAATGATATTTTAAGATGAAATTAATGATTTTCCAAAGTTGTTTCAGATATTAAAGAGATGTGAAAATATTTTCATTATATGTTGGTTGTACTGAATATCTGACATTGTCGTCCATAATGAAGATATATGATGTAATAGCTGGCAATGGATGGATTGAAACCAGCGTTACTAAACTACTTTTTTTCTTTTATTATATGTAACTAGAAGATAATGAGTTACCTCACCAAACATATGATGCTAAACAAATATTACATTCAACAGATATGGTCTCTGAAATAATACATGCATGTCCAAATGATTGTATATTATTTTTCATGGACAATGAATCATTTAAAAAATGATCAAAATATGGGGAATCTCGATACATCAAATATAAATCAAGTCCTCTGAAATTTTTATGGTAATTTCCAATCATTCCAAGGTTTAGGAACCTATATAGAAGTGAGGAGATTGTAAAGAAATTGACATGGAACACAGATACAAGAAATAAATATTCCAAAATGATGTGTTTCCTATAATCATTAAATGGTCATTTTTTTGTGGAAGAAAACCCAAAATATAGTATAATTATATTTGATAATTACAATTCATAAATACCATAAAATATAGTACCCTAAAAATCAATATTAGTAGCATCCATCTTCTTCTCTTCAAAAGAGAATGAGTGAAGGAGATCATAAGGAACAATGAATAAATGAACTTCACCTTCATGGGAATGCACTGACTAAGGGATATTTTATCATATCAAGAGGATAACCAAAATCAAAATAGGTGTTAGCGCCTTCCCAAATGAGATAAATGAGATTTTGGGAAGAATATAGTTTAGAAGTATCTCATAAACATCACACACCCAACAAGAAAATATCTCATCTTCTTTTATAGGAAGTTCTTAAGGTATCTCTTATTAATAACACATGTCATGTGTTACTGCCAGTTGGGTAGATTATTCATTGAATACATCTCAATGAATAAATGAAAACTTAAATAATGCAACCTTTGATTTATGACTTGATGTAACCATTCGGGATAAAATTTTTAGGTTTTTGCATCGAATGAAACTCATCTAGAATATGCATCTCATGCATATTTGATAATATATATATATATATATTATAATTCATGAATAATATGTATGATATTATTCATGTATCATATGTATATATTAAATATACACTATATATAATGTCATATTATATATATATATATATATCATGCATCATATTCATGTGTACATTCACATCATGCATGTATATTTTAGTGTGCATAAAACAATTTACCAGTTTCTCTAAAATCTCATAAGGACTTTATAAAAAACATTACAACTTTTTTGAATCCATCCAAAATATTATGGATATGTTCTATCATAATTGT
This sequence comes from Viscum album, assembly GCA_963277665.1. Taxonomy (NCBI): domain Eukaryota; kingdom Viridiplantae; phylum Streptophyta; class Magnoliopsida; order Santalales; family Viscaceae; genus Viscum; species Viscum album. Next base: position 1,672,533,638 of record OY728158.1, read on the forward strand.
ATTTTTATTTTGAACAAATACTTTGTTTAAAACATCATCCTTATCCAAGGACCTAACTATGTGACCCTACAGGCCTTATTAGCATTGGTAAAAACTATGAAATCCATATTTCATAGATATAAGAAAAGATTTTCCTCTAGAAAATTGTCAGTTCTAGTCAAGATACTAAGGGTTCTGGTGTAATATTTATCTACCATACTCATATCTCTATACAAGAATTTTTACCAAAATATTTATCATATACATCATATATATTCCTATATAATCCCTTTTTCCATGCAATCAAGTGACCACTTGACATATAACATATCAATCTAGTATTTTCCACTCATAGTTACTTGAATCTCTGAAAAAGACTATCCAAGTTGATGAATACATCACATATAATTCATTTAACAGATAAGTACATCACATGTCACTTATCCAAGTAGCTAAACACATCATATGTGAATAAACTAAGCATGTACATGCATTTATTTAGTCAAATTAAATCAAGGGTTAGATGTATTTAACTTGTCGTATAAGTTAACAAATCCCATTTTTTGGTACTCCAAATGATGACATGATCAATAACATACCCAACCACTCCCATATTAGCTAAGTAAACATGTTGACTTGAGTAAGTAGGGTGTCAAAGTATGAACATTCTCATTCTCGGTATCACTCCAACCTCAGGTAATAAGTATTGATAATAAGAATACACCCCAAAGTATATCAATGACTGTATGATATTACATGAGATATACTTTAGTGGATCAGTCCAGTTCATAAGTCTATACTTATTACCACATGAATCCATTTTTTAACTCAAATACAACTCTTTGTATTTAGTACAAGAATCTATTCAAGTTATCCTTATCATATCATTACAACCCATAATACTCTGTAATGATCATCGGTTATGGACATTTTAATATCATACTTTGAGGGGATATTATCATTCAACTATTCATGTAATATTAATTGCATCCCATGTGAATGAATGATAATTAGATATTTTCTTTATTATAATAATATGATACATTTACAACCAATATACCATGTTTCTTACACCAAAATATTATAAATGATCCTTATATTATAGTTGTGGTAATGATTTCATTAATAGATCTGTTACATTCTCCAGAGTAACCGCCCAACCAATCTTTATATTACCCCTCTCAATAATCCCCTGTATGAGATAGTATTTACAAAGGATGTGTTTGGTCCTTTGATGAGACCCGAGTTCCTTAGCCAAAGTCTCCAAAGTAACAACACCATTTTGTCACAATATAAATTTATTTATCGCTCAACTCTAGGAACCACTCCATGTTTATAAATGAACTTATGGATCCAAAAAATCTTACTTCACATCGTCTAATGAAATAATTCATTATACCTCTATTATTTAGTCCAATGTGGTGGCTTGTTTAGAACTATTCCCACTAATTTATTCACCATTTAGGCAAAACAAAATTCCATATTTATATTTAATATCATCTTTGTCATATTGGAAACTAGAATCTATGTAACCCTTTAAAAAGATCTCATACTCTTCTATAAAGACCAAGATCATATCCTTAATACATCTCAAGTACTTAAGGATGTTCTTCACAGTAATACAATGACTCACACAAGGATTATATTGGTATCAACTTGTTATTATAAAAGCATATGGGACGTCAAGATGAGTACACAACATGGAATACATGATATATCTTATGGAAGATGCATAATAAATCTTATATATCCTTCCCGACCCTTTATAAGGATCCTGAATCTTCCTAAGATTTGTTCTATGAAACAACGGTAAAAACCCATTCGTGGAGTTATCCATACTAAACCACTTTATAACTTTACCAATATACATGTTCTAACTCGGTCCAAGAAACTTCTTATATCTATCTCTATATATCCACATACCGAGTATGTAAGCTTCTTCGCCCATGCCATTCATTGAGAAACATTTACTAAACCACATCTTCATAGAGTGAAGTGTCAGGACGTCATTTCCAATAATCATTATGTCATCTACATACAGTACTAGAAACACAATTATACTCCCACTAAGTTTCTTATATGTATAGGAATCATCCATGTTATTAATGAAATCAAAATAATTGATTTCATCATCAAATCAGATATTTTAACTCTGATAATATTACTTTATTCCATAAATGGATTATTGTAATTTTCAAACCTTATCATTCTCATTTGGAACTTCAAAACCATTAGTTTTTATAATATACACATTCTCATTTGAATTCCCATTATGTAATTTGGTTTTGAAATCCATATAATATATCTCAAAATCATCTTGATCTATTATTACTAACAAAATATGAATTGAATTTATCATCAAAATTGGTGAAACCATTAATCCTATGAACTTATGTGTAACCCTTTTCCACAATTCATTCATTATAGGAAAAAACTCTACCAACCATGTCAAATTTCTTATGGAAAAACCAATTGCACCATATAATCCTAACCCCTTAAGTTTAATCTAACAAGTTCTAAACTTGGTTAGTTTACATGGATTATATATCAAATTGTATGTATTTTAAACATTTCTTGGAATTAAGTCTCTCAATGGAATCTCATTCAGATGTAAGATAATCTCCTATGAATGTTACTTATTCTTCATTAGTCCTGATAAATCCCTATCTTTTGGGTTCCTAATGAAACTTACTATACATTAGAGGTTCTTATGTAACTTGAGATGGTTCTTATTCTATAACTCTTTATATAACTATCTCAACCTCCATATAAAGAATAATTTCTTTTTGTTGGTTTTGACCTCCTCTAAATTCAACTTTCCTCCCACTGACACCTCAACTCATGTGTTCCTCCTCAAGGAAAACACCACATTGGGTTACAAACACTTTGTGTTCAATAGGATTATAAAAGTTATGACACCCGTTAGGCCACTGGTATGTATAATTTTGAGTTTTATTTATCTTTTGATACATTCTTAGAGTTCCCAAGTTTCAGGAGTGGAAAACATGAGTTTTGGGGAGGACGGTCCAAGGCACATGGTTAGCATACGGTTTGTATAACTATGTAGATAACAATTAGAGGTTTCTAAAGGTTGTAATAAAGGGATTTTCATGATTTTATCAAGGTTTTCCAAGTCATGTACCTCCTTAGGGGTAACTGCATGGCCCGTTTTTTGGAGGATAGTGTCACCTACATGGTTGGTGTATGGTTTTCTTAACCATGTGACTAGATAGTGTAGACTTGTCTAGGTCAATTAAAAAGTGTTTTTACCCTTTTAACCTATCAAGTTCTTAATGTTTGATCCCTAATTTTCGTTCCCCAACACATGTATTATCTGCCCTTTGGCTATGGTTCTCTTCCTCTCTTCCTTGGGGGGTTTTCTTCGAAATCTAGTTCTTTTGGCTTGAGGTAAGTCAATTTATTCATGGTTTACTTCTCATTTTATCACGAACCAACCCATACTGGGACTTGAGTCATAACTACCCCAATACTTCCTCCATAGGTCAGGGGCTGGAGAATAGATCTAAAGGCACAAAAAACATGGGGAGTCCTTTTCCTAAGAACCTATACACACACACAACCAACTCAATGAAAATAGTGTATAGGGAAAGCAAATCAAGCTAAAACACTGCTATATAAAAACCCCAAACATGCATTGACATTTAACTAGAACAAGTATAGAAAGTAAATTTAAAGGTAAAGGGGAAAAGAAAACTCCCAATGAGAAAAGTGACACAACTCGACAATAGGTGGAAAAGTAAAATAGTTGGGAGAGCCCTGCTTATAAATCCCAAGTTACGACCACTGCACGTAGTCCAAGAACTCGTGTCCCTAAGATCATATGAAATCACAATCGACCAGTCTGTCGTCGGTAAGGGAACACCAAGTGTGGGCAAAGCCCAAGTAGGGGTGAGTATAAAGATACTCATTAGGATGCCCCGAAGGTTCAAGGGAGTATCAAGAGAGGTACTGAAGAGGGGATCAGTAGAAGATATAATAGAACAAGATGCCAGTGGTAGAGAGAAAAAGGTATAGTAAAAAGGAGTGCAGCTCAACCCAATAAGAAAGTGAAGTAAGGTCAACCAAACACAAGGATCTAGAAACGGTGAAAGGATGAACTTCTCATCGAGTATTCACTACATAAGTAAGAGAGTAGAGTAATCTAACCACGGAAATCTATACACGGAAATCACATAGCCTACCCCGTGTGTCTTTGTATCTCTAGGAAGGAGAGTAGCCAAAACCCAAGGAGTGGGAACTTGAAACAGGATATATATATTATCAGCAAAAGAAACCAAAACGAGAGAGTAAGGGGATCTCCATCTCATATCTCATCCCATGAAAAGTGATTATACAATAGCCCCAGAAGTAACCACCATCAATGCCCAGTATCCCTCACATCTACCCTGAACTAAAAGTCAAAGGGACCCAATCACCGCACCATGATAATATTTTCTTTGGGTGGGTTTGTCTTACCTGCATGGTTTTAGGCTGCATCACAAGGATTTATCTTGGTGGGAAAAGCATCCCTCTTTCTTGAGAGTCCAAAATCACACCAAAGCACACCTATTAAATGTCGCACGGTCGAGAGTTCATGTCACAAGTCATGGTAGAGGACCCATTCCCTAGTATGTCATGGGGATTTCACTATATTAGTAGTTGATGCAGGACGCACACCCTGATGTGCCTGGGGGATTCCACTCTAGTTCATTGATGACTCAATACCTATCACGGCAGGGGGATTCCACTCGGATAGTCATCATATAGGACTCATTCCTTAATGCGTTAGGAGAATTCCACTCTGATTCATTGAGGACCCACTCCCTAGAATGTCAGGGGGATTCCACTCGAAAACTGTCATTGGGGGCCCACTGCCCAGCTCAGCTGGAAGGTAAGCCTGGAACTACTCCATCCATCCTTGCTAGATGGTACCTTTCGAGAAACACCAAGGAACACTATCCATCACTGTTGGATGGTATCTCTCAAAAGAACATTGTTGTTGTCATCGACCTCACCCCAGATAGGCATCACAAATAGAACATCTCGCATCATAACTCAGAATTCACTATTAAGGGCTTAATCACGTTCTATGTGGAAAAAATATTAGGATAGGCTACACAAATTCCAAAATCCAAGTTCAAAATAAATGGATGCAAGAGATATAAGATTCGTAAAGTGGTACACGATGCGTGTGGGGCCCACAAATCGTGTGGCCTCACTTCATCACCCGACCATGTACCTAACCATTCTCAGGTACTAAACTGCAATAAAGTCCCCTTAAATGTGTCATCTTACTCCCAGACTACTTGACACACCTAATCAAAAGGCAGATGAGCACACGATTCTCATCATTGATTTGGAGGGCCAAAAGTGTAATTATTTTGGCACACCTCCTCAAAAGTCTCCATAACATTTTATCGTATCTCTCCATACATCTTATCCACTATCACAAGATTTAAATCTGACCCAAACCATTGGTTCTCTTCAAAAACATCAAAAGGGTATTACACTGATATTCCTTTCATGTTCCCACATTTAATGAGATCACAAAAAAGGCTTTGAAAATCCAAATAGATCACACACTTTCGATCCTTGTGAAAAGACATGCAAGATCGACTATTCATTCGCCCCAAACAGAAATCTAATGGAAAATTTGTAAGTCACCACATTGTTCTTGAAGTACATCCTATGGTTCCCATGACTCAATCCCAAAATAGTTATACAAACCACACCATTGCGATCCTCTTGGAAAACACACAGAATGGGATACTCATTTATCCAAAATGGGAAACCGGTAAAAAAGTTTCATTTCATCACAAAGTGTGCAATCTGTCCCCCGCAGGGCCCACACTCCAACTTTAGTTTAAGAACCTAAAAGTTTTCTTGAAAATTATTCACAAAGACCATGGTTACAACACCTCTAATGGCACGTCAATTGAACTTTGGATGTAGGTACTATGTCCGAAAGAAGGTACCAAGAATAATAATAATTAAATTATTATTAATAAAGTGAGAATTTCATGCCACCTGCCTTCAGGATTGAAATTAAAATATCCAAAACCACCTATAATGGTTCATATCAAATCAAGGATTTCATTTCTATAGACGGCACATGAATCAGAAACCCATATCAAAAGATATGGGCAGTTAAGTTTTTGGGCCCAAAATAGGGCCAACCCAGCCCAATCCTATCGGACCCTTCTGCCTGGGCCAGCCTGCTCCAACCAGACCGACTTGGTTTGCTATGGATCGACACACTTTCTAACACTGACTGGACAAGAGTCTATTCCTCCTACTTCCCCTGCGTCAATGCAGACCTGTGAACTGCTAGTCTCGATCTCCCAGTCATCTCCTGACCACGACAGTTGTGCCACCCGTAACTCTACCTCACGCCCAACACTCAGTCATTGTCCCACTCACCCCAATGTTTCTACACTATTCTAACCCCAACGCCCCACTTTCCTTTTCCTACCCCAATCATCCAGCTGCACCGGAGCCTAGAAGCAGCCTCACACCCACCACCGGCTTGCCCAACCAGTCGGGTTCCTCATGTCACTTCCACTAGAGGCCTTGCTCTGGTGGTCCCTTCTGTGGACCACCGTGACTTCACCGCTTATTTGATTTTAGATCCGAAATCTATTATGGGATCCTTGTATTGATTTCTCCAAATACATAAGCATCGTTCGACGATCCATTGAAGATTTGGTGTATCAAAATTAAATTTCGATAAACCCGAAGAACGGGTTAATAACAACAAAGAAAAAAATTGATTTACAACTAGGATCGATGTTCGTGTTAGTGAGTCCAACAAAAGTGATATTAAAACTGAAGAAACAAAGAGGAAATTAAGGTTTTTCAATTAAAAACTTGAATCATAACTCGAAAGTAGAAGAAAACCTACCTCGATATGTTCGTTCATCGTTGGAGACGTGTCTTTTGCGACCCTGCTTTGATCCACCAAGGTTTCGATGGAGATCGCTCCTCGATCTGGTGAAGAATGAAAAAAATGGTTATAGATAGAGAGAAAAGAGAGAGAGGATTAGGGAAAACCCCACACTCTTAAACTTCTATTTATAGAATCTCTGCTCGGTGCGCAATATGAAATTCCCATGCCCCTCTTTTTATGTCATGCCTAAGAAAATCACCCCATTTGAACTCAACAGAAGTATCGGATTTCCAATCCAATTCCCCATTCAAAATTTATTGGGTTTGGCATTCGATATAAAATAATTAAGTTTAATTATTTTATTACCATTTTTCCCATGCGTGTCATTTTTCATAGAAGTATCATGATGAAAAAAGTTATGTCTCGCCTAGGGTAAATGGAACATTCCAGACTCAACCATGCATTTGGATTTTCTATATGGATTACCATTTAGGAGATATCCCATTTTTGACACATGAATAGTATAAAAACACTTAATATTTTTGTATAATTTATTCTGGGCACAACGGGCCTCAGAATTGCACGTCGTCTCAGTGCCTTGCTCTGGAAATATATGTAGAAATATTCCAAAGTCATAAAAGGAGAAAAATTGGTCTCTAATTCATTACCTCCTTCATGATTTTCATCCCCGATAAGCATAACTAGGGAAAACAACTTAGGGTACTGAGCTCACACTTGGCTCTCCCGCTACCAGAAACACCTGCACATTTTTTCTCAACTTTGACATGTGGGATATGTCGTGTGCCCACTCCATCTATTGGGGTAGTTCAAGGTGGTAGAAAACCTCACCATCTCTTTTCACAGTTCTGAATGGTCTGAAGAAACTTGGGGGATATTTTTCCTCCCCGACCAAACCTATACATCCCATGTCTCAATTGGAATCACTATTTTTTCCTAGAACACGGTCGCGTGATTCCCACCTTTAGAATATCCATCTGGTGAAATACCCAAGGATATTTGGTCACGCAGGATTTCTTAGTTGATGTCTCACAACCAAGACTCTCTTACACACTCGAGAAGTAAAGGATTCAACACCATCGACTGAAGAAAATTATACCCTCCTACTCTACCATGGTCAGTTGTGGGGAAGCTAACTGTTTTGAAACTTCCTGCACTAGGAGATCTTGAGACTTCCTACTAAGATAATCCACTACAACATTGTCTATTACCAGAGTATATACTATCTTCAATTCATAGTCTTGTAGGAATTTCAACCCCCATCACCGCCTCAGGTTCAAGTCTCTCTGGGTGATGACGTACCTGAGACTTTGGTGGTCCGAATAAACCAAAAAGTGCTCTCTCAAAAGATAGTGTCTCCACATTCTCAAGGTGAAAACTACCACAGCAAGCACCACATAGTCACATCATTCTAATCATGGGGTATCCATCACTTCAACTTGTACTTTATAACCATAGTATCAAGACTTGATGTTGAGCATACAAGGTACCAACGAACAGGGCAGGTGAGTAAACTCATCCAACTACAAGAGGCTACGTACGGAAAACACGTGGCATACCCCGCACGTCTTTTCCCCTCTTGGAAGGATATTTATCCCAAAAAATTTGACTCTTATGATCCCACTAGTGACATCTCAAGAAAAAGGAGTTCAATAAAAAACTCCACAGGCAATGCATGGACCTTCTCTGACACTCCACTGCCCAACTCTTCCCTGAACAGACAATTCATTGGGACTCATCCACCACACCTTGATACTATCCTATTTGGGTAGCACTGACTCACCCTTATGGTTTTTCTCACATCAAAAAAATGTGTCTTAGTGGGGTAAGGACCCCTATTTCTCATGCATTCATAGCTAGGTTCAACAACACTGACACAATGTTACATCGGTGCCCCACATCACCCTAGAAAAACCATAAGCAAGAAGTAGGGAGAAAATAGTACCTTACCTAGTGTCTAAAAAATTCTAATGAAAAATTTTAGATAAGTCACATGGCATATATCCTGTCATCTCATTCTCTACAGGATTATAGAAATCCATATCTTGAATCTGCCCACAGTCCCGACCGCCAGCTCCCTGAACCGGACGTGGGACGCCTGGTGGTGGTGGAAGGATCTCGTAGCATCATCCACCAACAAAAACTCTTCCTTATACCCTACATACACTACCTTCCTAGGTACCCCCTATCCCCACCTGGTAGATCCCTAATCACACCGTTGTCTCTAATGTGGCGGTTCATTTACTATCTATTTAGGAAGCTTAGTACATCTGGTCGGGCAGTCTCATGCCATGTGATCTCGCTCGTCACAAGTATAACATAGGCCCTCCCCAGGTTTCCCCATTTCCCTCCATTTTACCTTGGAAATGTGCCCAAATATCATCAAGGGGAGGCCTCTTATGTCAAGGCCCCACCAACTAACATCCTCTATCCATGACATACATCTCAGCTTCATCACGCCACTGCCAGTTCCAATTAACTAGTGCCCCTCTGAAAGAAAAATATATTTCACCAGTGATCACTCCAACACCTTGGCATAGGTGGGAAAGAATGGGGGTTACTACGCTGGTAAAAATCTCTCTATAGAGACCCTGTCCAAACTTTTGTGCCCATATTTTTTCATCATAGATCATGTCTAGAGTATAGCATGCAAGGTCTGTGAACTTGGTCACGTACTCAGTCACCATCATACATCCCTACTGATATTTACGGAGCTCCAAAATTTGAACAAAGCATGATAAGGAGGGGTAGTACTCCTCAAGAAACAGCTATTGGAAGTCATACCAAGAGAGTTCTGACTCATTGTGTATCTGAGTAACCAAGATCCACCAACGCCCAGCTGCTTTGTGGAAAAAGGTTGGCTACCAATGTCACCATCTGATCTGTTGGTGTCTGAACAAGCATGAAGAGGCAAACCACTGACTCTAGCCAAACCTCTACTAACTAAGGGTTTGTCTCACCATGAAACCTCAGTTTTCTCTTACGCTAGAACTTGCAGAGTGCGCTCTACCTTCGCACAACCTCAGCTCGCTCTGTTGGGGTTGTCTGCTGCTCAATAGAGGGAGGTGCTGCTACCTTCCCACCTGTAGGAAGGGGATTGCATGATGGGTCCTGAACTAAGGCCTCGTCACTCATGGAATCATAGTCATAAACCAGAGCTAGTATCCTAGATGGATAGTGTCGCAAAGGTATCCTGAATTTGATCAAGGAGTACTACGTTCAAATGAGCATATATATATATATCAACAATGATGGGGATCTAACTCAAGAAGTAAAATAAAAGAAACAATACTATATAATGCATGTACCAAATTCCCCTAAAACAAATGTCTCAACATGTTGAGTCAACAAGCGGGTAATCAAGTTCTTGGTGAATCGTTATGTCAACCGTCGGACCATCACTGGACTCCCTAGCCTGAGATCCACTCTCAAGACACATTGAAATTGTTTCCATAAAACCCAATCAAATAATTTTAGCGATCGTCCGAACAACATCCCAAGGAATGAAACACCTCTGATACCACTTTTTCACGGCCCAAAATATTCTGGGGCTCAAGTCGTAACTACCCGAATCCCACCTCCAAAGGCTAGGGGCTAGCAACTAGTGTTGAAGGAACAACAAACATGGGGAGGACTTTTCCTAAGAACCTGTACACACACGTGAAACCAACTCAATGTAAATAGTGTAGAGGTAAAGGAAAGAAAGACACAACACTACTATATAAAACCCCCAAACATGCATCGACCTTTAATCAGTACAAGTACAGAAAGTAAACTAAAAGGTAAAGGGTAAAAGTACACTCCCAACTAGAAAAGTGCCACGACCTGAAAACAGGTAGAAAAGTAAAATAGATGGGAGAGCCTCTCTCCTGAATCCCAATTCACAACCATTGTATGCAGTCCAAGCACTTGTATCCCTAAGCTCCTCTGAAATCACGATCAACTTATCTGTCATCTACAAGGGCACACCAAGGGTGGGAAAATCCTGAGCAAGAGTGGGTATACAGATACTTTATAGGATGCCCCAAAGTATCAAGGGAGAAGTAAGAGATATCACAGAAGAAGAGGATAGTAGTAGAGATAACAAGGTACAGTAAAAAGAAGTGCAGCTAAACCCAACAAGAAAGTGAAGTAAGCTCATCCAAATACAAGGATTTAGAAATGGTGAGAAGATGAACTTCTCATCGAGTATGTTTTACCTATAGTAGGAGATTAGACTTGTCCAACCATGAGAATTTAGACATGGAAAGCACATGGAATACCTCGCGTGTCTTCACCTCTTCTAGAAGGAGAGTAGCCAAAACCCAAGGATTGGGCACTGGAAACAGGATATATATATGCTCATCCAAAGAAACATAAATAAGAGAGTAAAGGGATGTCCATATCACAGCTCATCTCAGGAAAAGTGAGTATCCAACATCCCCCGAGGTAATCACCATTGATTCCTAGTATCCCTCACATCTACCTTGAACTGCAAGTCAAAGGGACTCAATCACCACACCTTGATACTATCCACTTTGGGAGGGTCTGTCTCACCTGCACGGTTTTATGTTGTATCACAAGGATGCATAATGGTGGGAAAGCATCCATCATTCTTGAGAGTCTAAATTCACATCAAAGAACACCTCATCACTATCACACAGTTGATAGGTTGTGTCACAATTCATGGTAGAGGACCCACACCCTAGTATGTTAGGGGGATTCCACTCTGATAGTAGCTGATGGAGTACCCACAGCTTGATGCGCCAGGGGGATTCCACTCTAGTTCACTGAGGACCCACTCCCTATCATGTCAGGGGGATTACACTTGGATAGTCATCATAGAGGAACCACACCCTGATGTGTTATAGGGATTCCAATCTGATTCATTGATGACCCACTGCCTAGCACGTTAGGAGGACTCCACTCAGAAACTATCATCAGGGACCCACTTCCCATCCAAGATAGTGCGTAAGCTCGGAACTAATCTGGCCATCCCTGCTAGATGGTACCTCTTAGGAAACACTAATGAACACTGGAAATCCCTTCTAGATGGTGTCTCTTAGAAGAATTCCACTACTATCATCGGCACCACCCAGAATAGGGGTCACAACCATAACATCTCTCATCATAACTCAAAATCCACTACAGAGGGCACCATTGTGTTCTATGTGAAAAAAAACTCATGATAGGCTAAATGCATGCCAAAATCTGAGTCCAAAAGGAAAGGATTTGATAGGTATAATATTAATAAAGTGATACACGATGCGTGTGGGGACTACACATCATGTGGCCTCACCTCATTTCCCAGTCGCGTACCTAACCATTATTTGGTACTATACTGTGATCAAGTACCCCTAGGTGTGTCGTCTTACTCCCAAAGTACTTGACATGCATAGTCAAAAGGCCGATGAGTGCATGATTCTCATCATTGATTTTGAGGGACAAAATCATAATTCTTATGGCACACCTCCTCAAACAACTCCAGAACATTTTACTGCATCTCTTCATACATCTTCTCCACTCTCAAAAGAGTCGAAGCTGACCCAAACCGTGGGTTCTCTTCAAACACTTCAAAAGGATCTTCTACCAATATTCATTTAATGTTACCACATTTAATGAGATCATGAACAAGGCTCCACATATCCAAACGGATCACAATTTTGTGTTCCTTGCAGAAAAACATGTAAGATCGACTATTCATTCGCCCCAAATGGACATCAGATGGAAAAGTCATAAGTCGCTGGATTACGCTTGAAGGATGTATTGTGGGTCCCACTACTCAATACTAAAATAGTTATACAAACCACACCATTTTTATCCTCTCGTAAAAACACACATAATGGACTACTCATTTATCCAAAATGGATACCCAATGAAAAAGTTCCATTTCACTACAAAGCGTGTGAACCGGCCCCAATGGGTCCCACACACCGACTTTAGTTTAAGCACTCAAAATTTGTCTTGAAAATTCCACACAAATACTGGGGTAACAATTCCTCTAACATCACATCAATCGGACTTCGGATGTAGGTAGTATATCTAAAAGGAGGTACTGTGAATAATAATAATTAAATTATTACTAATAAAGAGAGAGTTTTGTGCCACCTTCCTTTGGGATTGAAATTAAAATTTCCAAAACAACCTAAAATGGCCCCTCTCGACTCAAGGATCTTGATTCCATATAAATAATGAGAACCAGAGGCCCGTATCAAAAGATACTTTTATTTAAAGTGTCCAAGCCCAAAATAGGGTCAGCCCGACCCAATCCGGTCAGACCCTTCTGCCTGGGCCGGCCCACTCCGGTCGGGTCGACTTGGTTCACCGTGGCTCGGTTCGCCACTATATGGCCTTCCCATTGACACTGACCAACCAAGCAGTTGGTCCCCTACTACCCTCGCGTCAACGCAGACCCATGAACCACATGTCTCAGTCTCCCGGTCGTCGCCCGACCGTGATAGTCACGCCGCCCACAGCTCCGCCTCGCGCCCACCGCCCAGTCCCTAGCCCGCTCACCCCAACACCTATATAATGTGCTGACCATACATCCCCATAGACCTCCACCTACCCTTCTCAAACGACCACACCAGATCCTCACAGCTACCTCACACGCATCACCAGCACGCCCAGTCGGCAGGGTTCCGCACACCGCCACTGTCGGCGGCCTAGCTCTGGCGTTCCCTTTTGTAGACCACCATGATATCACTGCTCATCTGATTTCATATCCAGAAGATGTTATGGGATGCATGGATCTATCTCTTCACATAATTAAGCTTCTCTTGATGATTTGTTGATGATTTGGCGCATCATAATTAAGCATCAATAAACTCGAAGAACGGGCGAAGAACAACGAAGAAAAAAATTGATTTACATCATGGATTAATGTTCATGTAAGTGCAGCCATCAACGGTGATATTAAAATTGAAGAAAAAAAGAGGAAACAAAGTATTTTTAATTAAAAACATTAATCAAAATTTTAAAGTAGAAGAAAACCTACCTCAATCTGTCCATTTGACGTTGGTGACACGTCTTTTGCGATATCGCTTCGATCTACCGAGGTTTCGGTGGAGATCACTCCTTGATCTGCTGAAGAAAAACAAGGAATGGTTATAGAGAGAAAAGATAGAGGAGATAGATAGGATTATGGATGAACCTAAACTCTTAAACTTTGATTTATAGAAGCTCTTCTCGGTGCGGAATCTGAAATTCCCACACCCCCTCTTTTTATGTCACTCCTAGGAAAATAACCCCATTCCAAACTCAACAAAAGTCTCAGATTTTCAATTCAAGTTCCCTTTTGGAAGTCATTGGGTTTGGAATTTGAGATAAAATAATTAATTTTAATTATTTTAATTACAATTTTTCCCCTACATAGAGTTTTTCACAGAATTCTCGTGCCGATAAAAGTTAGGTCCCGCCTAGGGTAAATAGAAAATTTTAGACTTAACTGTGCCCTTGGATTTTTTATCCAGATTACCGTTTAGGAGATATCATGTTTTCGAAACATTCATAGTACAAAAACACTTAATATTTTGGTATAATTTATTCTGGGAACATCGGGTCTCAGAATTTCATGTCGTCTTAGCCCCTAGCTCTGTAAATGTATGTAGAAATATCCCAAAGTCTTAAAAATCAAAAACTGGGTCTCTACACAATTCCTCTTCTTCTTTCTTATTATTCAATTTTTTATGGAAGGTTGGAACCCTATGGGTGATGTTGGCAAAATATAGGGTATGTAATTGGGTTTTTTGGTTTTTTTTAGGCTTAGGTGTGTGAGGATTTATTCTACCCCTTCTGGGAGGTTTTCATCTAAGGCAGTGATATTTGGACCAAAACCAAGGTGGGTGTCTCTATTTATGGGTATTTTACAAGTATTACCTTTAAATTTGTAATCACCTTTAGTTTTTGTTGTTTAAATTTCCTTTTTTATTATTTATGCTTCATACATATTCCATGTCTGATATGTTCCATGAATTGGTTGGAAATTTGGGTATTTAAAGGGGGTTTTCCAAATAGGTGTGGATTGTATGTACACTAAGTGTTTATTAAAATGTATTGAAGGGTTTTTATGGGTTTAAAAGGATTTATAAAGTGGTTTTATAAATTTTTCTCCTTTAGGAAAGGTATTTTGATTAAATTGGCATGCTTGTTTGTGAAATAGCTTATGTTATAGCTTGTTTGACATGAGAAATTTTTTGTGAATGTGTTGGAATACAGTGGAACATGGGTTAACTAGGGTGTTAGTGAGGGGTTTTTTATTTGGGATTCCATGATAAAATGTAACTAATACCATTGGTACTTGATAGTTAAGAATGATGGAGTTCATGGCCAACTCTTATTTGTTTCAAACCTTGAGTTTACATGGGTGATATGAGATTGTGGTTATTTTTTGAGTCTAGTTATGGGTTGTTTTGGTGATTTCTCAATGTATTTATGGGTTGATTTCAAGTACTAGGGTATGATAGGGGTTGTTTTGAGTTTTGGGGGTGAAACAAGGGGTTTGGAGGAGGCGCGTGATTAGTGTGCATAGTTAGTAGAGGCCATCCACTTCCCATGAGGCCTTTCTTTCCAACTCTAGTGAAACCCACATGGTTTGCACACGATTTTCATAACCATATGGCTAAAACATACAGTGTGGGGAATGATTGAAATTTTTGATGTTTTTCTCCCTTTTCTTAAATTTTCTTTTGATGCTTATGCTGCTTGTTGATACCCATATTGAGGGTTTCTTTTGGATCTTTTAATGTGTTTTAGGTTGAGTTTTTTTTATGGATCTTATGTTTTATATCATGTAGAAAATGCCTCCCATAATAAACTCATCTTGTCGTAGAGAGGGTACAGTGGAGAGTACCCCATAGGCGAAACCTCATATTGATTTAGCTTTAGTGGAGTCAGTGATTTGTATGATCTAAACCTTGGGTCATGTGGGTGATCGTCAGCAGACATGGAAGGTGGACCATGTTTAGGAGTTTATGAGGAAAAATCCACTGGTGTTCTATGGAGAAAAGGGACCGAATAATATTAAGGGGTGGTTAGATCTTATCAAGAATATATTTGAGTTATTTAAGACCCTTGAGGCCTTGAATGTTTTATTTTCCATGTATATGTTGAAAATAACATGTTGAAAGTTTTTGGAGTCAATGGTTCTCTTAAGGAGGCATGAGGATCTCACATGTACCACTTTTAAAGTGGGTTTAATCAGTAGTTCTACCCAAATACCTTGAGAGTGGTGAAGGTCCATGGGTTCTTGATGATGGAGTAGGGTGATCATTCAGTGATAGAGTATACCATTCATTTTACTAAGTTGGTACATGTTTCTATAGATCTCCTCATGAATGAATACCACAAAGAACATCATTTTGAGATGGTTTTGAGGCTAGAGATCAGATTTATACTCATTATCCCATGTCTACCAACCTATTTAGAGGTGGTTGACAAGGAAGTTATAGTAGTGGCTAATTTGAGTAGAAAAATAGGTCTCAGTGGTGTTCCTTCTGTGGGTGGTGTCAAGAGTTCTTCATTTGGGAAAGAATTCAAAGTAGGATGAGTTTCATAGGGGTAGTGGTGAGAGTGTCTAATGGCCTTCAGGTTTAGTTCCCATGAATTCTTTAGAGTGTAATCCAATTTTTTTCCATCATTGTGGAAAGGCAGGACACATTAATCTGAATTACTAGGATACACCAAGTATATGGCATCAGTGTGGGAAGTCATAGCATATCTAGCGCTTCTAGAAGTTTGATTCACATAGGAATAGTGTGGGATCATCTTTTTCAATGGGGTCTCATATGAGGATTATAAGGGTGGAGGATCTCACCTTTGTGGAAAGGGGGACTCTCACTAGGGGAAGTGGACTTAGGATGGGTATAATCTAGGGAGTCTCCATGGTGCATAAGTTATTACAGAGGACTCAGATTCTAGGTCGCCACCACTATAAGTATGGTGTTTATTTCTTCTTCTACGAAATCAGTTTTATTTGACACTAGAATATCCAATTCTTTCATTTCACTTAATTTTATTAATTCATTGGTTATGTAGGATGAGTTAATGCCTTATGTTATGGATTTACAAAAACCCATTGAGTAGGAGAAAGTATTAAGGTTTCAAGTTCCCTGAGTGTCGTGTTGTGGTAGTTAGTGTGGATTTCATTTGGGACTTCTTGGTTTTGGACCAATATGTTTTCAACCTTATTATCAACATGTATTGGTTGATTAGCTTCAAGGAACTAGTCGATGGTTATCATCGTAGGTTCTAGTTCCTTACTCTAGATGGGATCACTCACATTTTTCTAGGTGATTGGGATATGAATTTAAGGTGGGAAGGGTCATTTGCTTCAGATTTGTAGTTGATATTGAGCCAGTTTTTTAGATTGGTTCTTAAGGTTATTGATTAGAGTTTAGTGGGTGAACTTACAGTGGTCATGGAAAGGTACCCAAACATGTTTCCAGAGGATTTATCAAGATTTCCTCCCTAGTGAGAGGTTGAGTTTACTATTGATTTTCTCCACAATAAAAGCATGATTTCCTTTTCATCTTACCAGATATCTCTAGTTGATCTAAAAGAGTTAAAATTTTATTTATAGTATCTTGAGGGAAAGGGTTTTATCCATACCATCATGTCACTTTAGGCTTTTATAGTTCTATGTTCAAAGAAGAAGGATGGTAGCCCCCAAATTTCCATAGACTTTAATAAGAATAACTAAGTGATAGTAAAGAATAAATACGTATTTCCCATAATTTATGATATGTGTGTTCATCTCTGGGGAGCCCGTTGGTTTTCAAAGATCAACCTGAAATTGGTGTACCACTAGTTGAGGGTCCTAGAAGAGGATGTTCCAAATACATACATTCAAAGACATTATGGACACTTTGAATATTTATTTATTCCATTCGGTATTACCAATGCTTTAGTAGTCATTATGGCACTCATGAACCAAATCTTCCACTACTTTTAGGACTCCTTCATAGTTGTTTTTATAGATGAAATATTGGTATATTACAAGACAAAAGAGGATCATTTTGACCATTTGGATTTTGTTTTGGGTGTTTTGATAGAGTGTCGTCTATGTAAAAAGTTTTCTAAGTGATAGTGTTGGATTCATGAGGTGAAATTATTGGGCTAGGTGGTTTTAGAGTCATGAGTTTCAGTCGATCCAGAGAAAGTACAAGAGTTCATGTCTTTAGATCACCCCAAGAATGTGTTAGCGATATGTAGTATTCTGGGATTGGTTGGGTATTATAGATGTTTCATTAGGGACTTCTCTACGATAGATTCTACCTTGATGTATTTTATTAAGAATGTGGTTAAGTTTGAGTGGGATGAGAAGTGCTAGATTGATTTTGAGATGTTGCAGACCCATTTTTCTTCCTGACTTAGGAAGGGATTATGCTGAGTATTATGATGATTTTAGTGTGGGGTTGGGATGTATGCTACTGTATAATGATCATGTGGTAGCCTATGACCCATGGAAGATTTGTCCACATGAGTTGAATTATCCCACTCATGACCTGGAATTGGTAGTTTTTATGCACGATCTAAAGAAGTGGCGACATTACCTCTTAAGGGAGTGTTTTATAGTGTATTCAGAACATAAGATCTTCAAGTATATTTTCTCCATAGAAACCTAAATCTCATAAAAATATTCTTCTTGGATTACCTTCATACTTGTGATTTCAAGATTTCATATATGCTCGTTAAGGGAAATGTGGTCATCGAATTGTTAAGCAAGAATCTTCCAGTTCACGCAGTTTGGGAATCAATGGATGATTAGGGTATGATGAGTTTTCTTACTAATGTGAGACTAGATGTGTATGAGGAAGAATGTCAGGTATTATTTGTTAGTTTACAGGTTGTGCCTTCTCTTATAGACCGAGTTAGGAGTCAGCAGGTATCTGACCCATAATTCCAGTATATTAGTAATGCTTTAAATGGTGGGGAGACGTCGGGTGATTGGTATCGGTCTTTCAATGGTTATCTTCTTTTCTAGAAGTGTCTGGTTGTTCCTTTAAGCCTAGAGAAGGATTTGATTCATGAGTCACATCATTCAAGTCGGTCCATTCACTATATGGTGACCAAGATGTTTTATACCCTAAGAGGCTGATATTGGTGTCCCGGGATGAGACATATAGTGCTAGACTTTGTTCTTGAGTTACATGACCTACCAGAGGATCAAAGATGAGCATCTGAGACTAGCCAGGTTATTGTAGCCAATTTCCATGACATTGTGAATGTGGGACAAGATATTTATGGTTTTCATGATCGTGCTACCCAATACTCTGAGTGTGAATGATGCCATATGGGTGATTTTTTACTATCTGATGAAATCAGTCGACTTTCTTCCCATAAAGGAGTAAATGAGGGTAGATGACCTTAAATTAATGTATGTTCAATTGTTTGTTCATATTTAAAGACTTCCCTTGGTGATAGTGTTATATTGAGATTCTTGTTTCACTTGTAGCTTTTTGAATGGACTCCAAGGGGATTTGGGAACGCGAATAAAGTTAACCAACATGTATCACCAGCAAACGGATGACCAGTTTGAGTAGACCTTCCAAACCCTCAGGGATTTTTTGTGGTCATGTGTTCTTGATTTTTGAAGTTCTTGGGAAAGTCACTTGTTGTTGGATGAGTTTTTTTTTATAAAAATATACCGATATTCGATCATGATGGCCCTATTCAAGCTATTATATGGGTGTTCATTACAATCCACTTTGTGTTGGACTAAGGTGGGTAAGAATTCCTTTGTTGGACTGAGCCTCATCCAAGATATGATTGAGATAGTCCTGATAATTCAGAAATGGTTTAGCGATATCTTAGAGTCATCATATGTAATATTCCAACCATCATCATTGTCCATTAGAGTTTCAGGTGGGTGATCAAGTGTTTCTCAGGGTATCAATTTAGCAGGGTCTCCTTCATTTGGAAAATTAGGGGAAATTGGTACTACATTATGTCAGGTCATTTTGTGTTGTGGAGAATCATGGGAAGGTAGCATATCAGTTGGATCTACCACCGTGGATGACCCTGATACATGATATCATTTATGTTTCCCAACTGAAGAGATATCATGCGGACCCATCTCATGTGCCGGAGTGAGATGATTTAGAGTTGGAGCCTAATGCCAATATTGTGGAGCAGCCTGTTCATATCGTGGATGTTGAGAACAAGGTGCTTCATGGTAAGGTGATCTTGTTGGTCCATGTGATTTGTAAATGAGGTAGTGATATCCATGAGGCATGGGAGAGGGTAGCTTGGGTGAGGGAGCAATAGCCTAAATTTTTTTCTTATAACGACGCCTAAGGAGTTTTTGGGATAGAATTTGTCATGGTGGGGAATTTGTGACACCCAACAGGTCATTGTTACATTTAATATTGATTTTTATATGTATTTTGATATTTTTATAGAGTTCTTTGGTGTTTGGAGTGGAAAGAGGGTGTGGTTGGGAAGATAGTTCATGGCACACAATTAGTGCATGGTTTGTCTAACCGTGTGGCTAACTGTGCAAGGGTGCTACAGGTTACAAAAATGGACTTCACATAGTTTGAGAACTGTTTTAAAAACCATACAGATCCTTAGGGTTAACTATGAGGCCCATTTTTTGGATGAAAGTGGCACCCGAATGGTGGGATCATGGTTTCCCTAATCGTGTAGCCAAACTGTGTGGCCCTATCCAAATCACTTAAAACGTGTGTATTTACCCTTTTTCCCTTATAAATTTCTTAAGGCATAAGCCCTAATTTTTCTCCCCCAATGCTTTTGGCATATCCCCTTTGGTTGTGGATCTCTTCCCCTTTTTCTTGTTGGTTTCTTTTTGAAATATTGGTGTTTTGGATTGAGGTAAGCCAATTTCTTAATGGTTTTATTATCCTTTCCTATTCTTCTTTCTTGTACTTACATTTTTACAGAAGGGTTGAACCCTGGGGATGATATTGGAAAAATATAGGGTATGTAATGGAGGTTTTGGTTTTTTTTTCTTATAGCTTGGGTGTATGATGCCTTCTTTTACCTCTTCTGGGTGTTTTTCATCAGAGAAGACGAGCTTTGGACCAAATCTGAGGTAGGTGTCTCTATTTAACATGGATTATCTTTAAATTTTTAATCACTTTTTATTTTTGTTGTTTAAATTTCCTTTTTTATGACTTATTATTGATGATTATCCCATGTTTGATGTTTTTCATGGATTGGTTTGGTAATTTGGGTATTTAAAGGAGTTTTCCAAATGGGTGTGTCTTGTATAAACACTAAATGTTTGTTAAAATATATTAAGGGTGTTTTGTGGGTTTCAAAAGATTTATAAAGTTGTTTTATAAATAGTTCTACTTTGGGAAAGGTGTTTTGATAAAATGGGAATGCTTGTTTTTAAAATATCTTGTGTTGTATCTTGTTTGATATGGTCACTTTTTTTTGAATGTGTTGGCATGGAGTAGAACATAGGTTAATTGAGGTGTGAGTGAGAGGTTTTTTTGAGGGACTTTATGAGCCTTCATAGGGAACAATGTGTGAGAATCCATTTTGGTTTGTCTGAGTGGTCATGTGAACTATCAGATGGAGGACAATGCAAGCCTCCAATTTAGTTTCCAAGAGACCATGAGAGCCTTTGGGTAGGAAGACCATGAAATATTCCATGTTGGTCCAAAGTAAGACCATGAGAGATTTTTTTTACTTAGATAGCTAGAATACTTGTTTACATACTCATGTTAGTCCTAATAGTTAGAGCCCTATGTGAAAATTACTCATGTTGATTTGGTTTATATACTTATTTTATTTGATTAGTTTCATTTTGATGTGATGATATATATTATTCCCATTTTCCACTAATATTATACGCTCCATTAATTATTCTTTGGTTATTATATTTAGCATGTCATACCTTGTGTATATGTTTATCTATTTAAGACACGTTGGAAATTGTTTTGTAAAACTTTTTTTATTTAAAATGGAGAGACAAAAGGATTTCAAAGTTTTATTTGAAAATGGTATGTTTTTAAAGTGGTTTAGTTTTGAAATGTTTTCAAAATAGTTTATTGGTTTGCATGGGTAAATTTTTTTAATAGATTCGTGGTGGTATCCTACTGGGATTCGTGCCTCACACCCTACTTGGGACTTTTAGAATTTGAAGATTTTGTTTTATAGGACACGGGTATAGGCAAGGGCTCCATGTACCAGTGAGGCTCTTCTTTTTTATCAGCATCTATTGTTTTGTATAGGAGACATGGTCTCACAAGTATTATCTCGTGTGGAGTTGTTTTGTTATTTTGGTATCCATTGGGATGTATCTTTGGGCCTTGTTTTTCATTTTACCCATTCTTTTGAGTTTTGGTTTTTGCTTTGAGATACCATGTATATGTCAAGTTATGGAATGTTTTGCTTGATGATGTATGTTGTTGTTATTGTATCTATTTATCATATGTTATTGAATCTGATGTTTTTGGTGTGGTTGTCCTATTTAATGGATGTTTCATATCAGTTTACCAGTGGAAAAATCATTCCCAAGTGATAGTTGGTTATGCCCGGTGCTTGTCACCATCCCATGGTGATCGGGAACGATCTTCAGGCCATGTAGCGGGCCAAATCGGGTGATGGGTTAGTTTTCCTGGGTTATTTTGTTATAAAATTAATATCCCATAATAACTTTTTGATAAGAAAAAAATAATAATTTATAAAATTTTAAGTCAATATTTTTAGAACCCAGTCATCCTAGGAATGTTTTATATCCCAAAATCTTCACATAAGAAAAATTAGACTGTTTTCCATACAATATCTCATATGGTGTATTTGTGATTTATTTAGATGAAATATAGTTTGAGAACAATTCATAAATATCTAGATAATACCTCAAAAATTAAATAGGAAAGTTACATAGACTCATAATTGATCTAACCATATATAACAAGGTAATATTCCTCATTCAGATACAGCATTACATTGTGGTGTTCTGGGAAGAGTGATTTGGGAAAAAATCCATAATCTATCAGATGACCTATGAATTACTATATCAATTATTTACCACACTGATCTAATAAGATGTCATTAATATTATTTCCTAATTTATTATATACTTCATTCTGAAATTATTTCGAATTTTCAAAAGTTATAAACTTCTGTTTCATCATATTTACATACCCATATCGACTAAAGTACTCAGCAAAAGTAACGAAATACTTAAAACCACCATTAGTTTGTGTATTCATTGGTCCACATACATCACTATTTATAAGATCCAAAATTCCACTATCCCTATCACCTTTTCTTCTAAGATATGACTTTTTCATTTTTTCCAATTAATACAATTCTCATGTATCAAATGATTTATTATCATAAGAGTTCAAAAATCCATCTCTATGTAGTCTTTGGATTCATTTATCATTTATATGTCCAAGGAAATAATGTAAAAGGTAGGTGAGATTAGAATCAAATCTTATCTTTTTATTATGAATATTACAAACAGGATTATCCATATCAAAAATATATATATCATTCATTATATTTCCAATTACATAAAAAAAATTATTCTTATATGTAGAAAAAACTCTTGTTCTTAATAATGAATGAAAATTTCATCTTGTCCAAATAAGATACAGAAATCAATTTCCTACTTATGGTGGGAACAAAATAAATTTTTTTACTCTATTACTGATATAAAGATTCACTTCACCCTTCATTAATTTCATCCAATCATTGAGTCTGTGTTTGTCAGCATAGTTGTGTGATGCACACTCGATATCTAATACCCATGGGTCATAGTTGGAGAAATTCATTTTTATAACATTCATAGTTGGACACACTTAATGTTTCTCATTGATAACACTTCTCATTCCAATATACCAATATTTAATTTTTTTATAAGCCATATCTGTTAGTGATATCAATATGATTAGTGTGAAGTATTTATTAATCTATAATATATATATATTTGTAGAAGAGTATTATGTAGTATATATGTTCATTAATGGGTTTAAATGAAAGAGATCCCACTAAAAAATGATTACCCCGGACATCATATATATTTAGTGTGACGATATCCATATTTCATCATGACTTACATCAATTATCACATAAGAAATACATGATCATTTAGGTAGGGAATCATCTCAATCATAATAGTTGCGATTATTTGATAGTTAAATGGATAACCACTTATCCAAATCCATCATATGGATTCAATAAAATCTTTTCCTTTGATATACTAACCCTTAGGGCTTCCCAACTATTGTAACCCAATGAAAATGCCAAGAATAAGCAAATAAAATACAATCAAGGGATACTCATACTGTTATTAACAATACCCAACATGAAAACCCAAATTTAAATAGAGATTTACTTCCTTATACAAGATAATCTAGGGGTACTCATGATGATTTTGAAAATACCCAATTGAATGATTGAGGTCCTGAAAAGTATTTTTATGGAAGGAATCTGACACTTAGTATTTAATGGTATTTCTTTTAAGGTCTCACCAATTTATACACATCATGTGTCTCTTAATTTCATAACTATTATATCATATGTAATCCTTATATTTCCATGTTCTATTTCTTATTGAGTACACATGCTTATAAAAAACTTGTTTTGGAAATCCATATTCCAACCACCAAATTAATCTGTTTAAATAACATTAATTTATAACTCATTACATAACCCATAATTATGTATTTCTCACTCAAAAATAGAATCCAATTATATTAATACCAAATGCATAATATTCATAAGGTATATGAATTTTTCATATAATGGCATAGAGTTATATAAGATCAAAATACTCCATATGAATAAGCCATAGTGATAGATAGCCAAACCCATTAACTTTCTTATCCAAGGAATAAGCCTCTGAGAAATTAGGTGGTCTAACCCCAAATACCTCTACCAGGGGAGATTTTTCTTAAGATATAATTCAATACAAGATAATTATATCACCTAATATCCACAAAATATATTAAACTATTATTCTAAAACACATAATTATAATTAAAAACTAATGTAATGGTAAATTAAAACTAAAATTTATGATACCAAACCTTTCATGATATACGAGGATTTATCCTAAAAGTGATTTATCATATAATGGGCTTACAAAATATTTATATTTCATAAAAAATTTAGTAAACCTGTATATCAAATAAATTTAACAAATAAATAAAATTTTTATTTATTTTCCAAAACATGAGAAATTTATGAACTATACATAAATAAATTCTAATTATAAACATTTTATAAATGAGAAAAAATAAAATCATTTAATATTAATTTAATTATGAAGTCTGATATAATTTATATTATATGGAATTTATATGATATTTCATGAATTATAACCATTTTATAATTCAATTTATACTATAGAAATGTTTTATATAATATAAATATCATAAATTTTGTAATTTATAAAAACATTATAAATCACATCATATGATTTCTAAAGAAACCATTTATTTTAAGATCATTAGGTAGAAAATTTAATTTGTCAGAAGTTATTTTAAAATATTAACCTTTAATATTTGGGTAGAATGTTTCATAAACATTAATTTAATTAATTATAAACCCTTTATAATTAATAAATTTATTTTGAAATCTATTATAAATAAAAAATATCCCAAAATACCTTTTAACGTGATTTATAAACTTTTTATAAACTAGAAAATTCCTTTAATATTATAAAATTTAAACATTTTTCTTTTTACCCTTACGCAGAACCCCTATTTTACGTAAGAGTATCCTCCATATACCTGTACTTAAAAAATATAAATAAGGGTAACCACACTTTACCTTCTTGAAGACACTTTGAAAAAGAGTATATGGTTAGGACCATTACAGATCACCGATTCCATAAGGGTTAAGAAGAAGCAACCTATACACAATGACTTACGTATAGGTAATAGCATTATGCATTCCCCTCACATATTGGTAATCTCTATTTTTCTTATATTTTGTAAAGGTAACCATCAATGATCATTACATAGCATCTCTGATAACTATACATGTCAGGATAAAGTGAAAATTACCTTTACATAAACCCCCTATGTAAGGGTATTACCTTTACACAAACCATTTGTGTAAAGAAATAAAGAGGTTACCCTTATGAAGAACTTTTGCATAAGGGTGTGACTTTTACATAAACCTCTCCTTGTAAGGGTATTACCTTTAGATATCCTACTTGATGGTAAATCATATTTACCTTTACAGAGATCACATAAAGGTCAATAAGTTGCAACAGTTTTACAAAAACATTTTTTTTCATTACCAGTTGTGATTTTTTCAAAATCCAGTTATCCAAACATGTTTAATCATTGAAGAAACTAAATATGATACCATTTATGGGTTTCATATGATCATATAATGATCATTCTCATTATAATACAACCCAAAACAAGTAGATCAAACTTTAATAATTCAAACGCAAAAAATAACATAAACAAAGTATATGGAAATTGACAGTAGTAGTAGCCATCTTCTTCTCTTCAAAAGTGAATGATTGAAGTAGATCATGAGGAGAGAAAAAAAATCACTCTGTCTCTATAGAAATACACTAACTAAGGGATCCTTGATCACATCAAGAGGATAACCAAAATCTGAAGCAGTTCTACTGACTTCTCAAATGAGATTAACAGGATTTCAGGAAGAAGGGAGTTTAACAGTGACTCATACACATCACACACCCAATAGGAGAAGATATCATCTTCTTTTATAGGATGTTCTTGAGGAATCTTTTATTCATAACTCATCTCATGAATTATGTGTTAATTCCCATCAAAAATATTAATCATTGAACACATTTCAATAAATAAAGGGAAACTTAAATAAAAAAACCTTTGTTTTATGACATGATGTAACTGTTTGGGAGAAACTGTTCATATTATTTCATCAAATGCAACTCATCCAGAATATGCATCTCATGTATATTTGATAATATATATATACACACATCATATGTATATATTATATTATTCTTCATGCATAATATTCATGATGATATTCATCCATCATATACATGTATTGAATTTACACTATCTATAATGTCATAATATATATATATATATATTCTTGAATCATATGAATGTGTACATGGATCTCATGCGTATAAATTTTAGTGTATATATAATAGAAACTTCATCTCCAAAAAGACTCTCATTAGTGGAAGAAAATTTATCATAAGTATCCCGAAATTGGAAATAATCCAAGAAACTATTATCTTTCACTATATTATGATGAACTGAATCCTTTTTGTGTGTAAAGAAACACTACTAGTATATGGCCAGTTATGTTGGTAAATTTTAACTTGTTGGTTTGGTTATGCATGAAGTCAAAATACATTATGTTTTCTCGACTTATATCAAGATAAAAACAATTGTGTAATGATATTGATGTTTATTTGGTTCCATTGATCAAAAATCTAAAATTAATGTGGGATTTAGGTGTTATGTTATACGATTCTTATAGAAATAAATATTTCATATTGAGATCCATATTGTACGAGATGAAAAATGACTTTCCTACTTATGGAAATTTATCAAGAAATAGTATTAAAGGAATGATAGGGTGTCCCATTTGTGAGAAAGGTACACACTCAGTTGGGTTGAAACATTCCATGAAGATTGTGTTTCTATGACATCAATTTTTTTTACCCTGATAACATAAATACCAATCTTAGATGGAATAATTCGATGTGAATTTAGAAGAAGGCACAAAAACGTCTTCACTAACATGTGATCAACTATTTGAGAAATTAAAGGATATGGTTACCACTTTTGGTAAACCATATTTTAAAAAACATATGAAAACCATTTGGAAAAGGTGATCATGTTTTTTTTAAATTTCCTAATGGATTTTTTAATATGTCAGAAATTTTCTTGATGCTATGCATATAGAAAAAAATGTATATGATAATGTCATTAGAACATTTATGGATACACCAGGAAAAAAGGATGACATTAATGCTAGTTTGGAAATGATTTATATGAGAATATGTGATGATTTGGCATTGGTAAAGGGTGAAAGGAATACTTTTCTTCCGCTATTTGCTTACATTCTTTCCAGAAAAGAGAGATATCATTTTTTCAAGTTCTTTAATGATGTAAATGTTTCAAAGGGGCATTAATAAAATATCTAGAATATCATATCAATGACTGATTTAAATTTTATTGTCCTAAAATCACATAATTTTCATGTTTCGATGAAATGTTTAATGTATGTATCTTCGTGTGGAATTTTTCATAAAAAATCATGTCATACATTAACCAATAATTATTTCTTTTTCAAATCTATTTGAAATAAAGATATAGACCTGAAAATTTTTCCAAATATGGAAAAGGAAATTGTTTTATAATATGTAAAATAGAGATATTCTCCCCACTATCATTTATTGATATGATAGTTCAATTGATGGTTCATTTTGTTAGAGAGATTCACTATGTGGCCTTGTACATTATAGATGGATGTACCCCATTTAATGCTATATGAAGATTTTGAAAGGGTGTTTCAAAAATAAAATTCAGAGCGAAGGTTGCATTTTAGAGTGATATATTTTTAAGGAAGTTATTGAATTATATATAGACTACCTATTCGATGTGGACAACATTGGTATACCAAAATCTCGTTACAGAAGGTCACTTGTGGGTGAAGGAATTTCTAGAATATATGTTGTCTCAATTACCAATACAGAGTGGGAGTAGGCTTGCCTTTACATTTTACATAATAGTTTAGAGATTGTGTCATATGTTAAAACCCACAAAGTAATTATTAATAATTTTAATCCATCATGGGTTGAAATCTAGATATCATTTACACATAATCGATTATTTATAGAATGGTTTCAAGACCATGTATTTAAGAAGTCATATGAAAATCCAAATTCAATTTTAGAATGAATTTGATGGATATCTAGGGGAACAAGTGAGCATGTATTATCTAATAATGTTTAGGTAATTAATGGTTATATATTCTATACAAAAGAACATGTTGAACATTGTACCATACAAAATAGTATAATTACTCTTATGGAGGAATCAATGCATGCATCTAGTACCAAGGATATAAATCCAATTTATACGAATATTTCATAATTTAGCAGCATAAAACAAATATGGGAGTTGGATTATATAATATTCCAAGTGTAAATTTTTTAATGTAAGTGGGTTGATAATAGGATTGCAGTTAAAATCGATGATTTGGGATTTGTGAAAGTGGATTTAAATAAGGAATGGTACATGAATGAACCATTCATAATGACATCATAGGTAGTAAAAGTATGTCCTGAATCCTATAAACAGATAGTGGTTGATTGTTATGTTATCAACCAAAACCATTGTAGAGATATATGTCAATTCAACAGAGGATGAACATTTCATTGGGATGTTGAAATCAATTCATGGTTATCCCAATATAGATAGGGTATTTC
Source organism: Viscum album (assembly GCA_963277665.1). Lineage (NCBI taxonomy): Eukaryota > Viridiplantae > Streptophyta > Magnoliopsida > Santalales > Viscaceae > Viscum > Viscum album. Next base: position 1,672,562,884 of record OY728158.1, read on the forward strand.
ATGTCATAGGAGATCATAAGGAGGGGATTTCTACACACAATAGAGGGGTCAAATCCCTTTAACCATTAAAGAAAAAAAAAGAGTTCCATAACTAGGTTAATGATTTTTTAATATATATTGTGTTACCTTATTGTATTATGTGTTCAATACTACATTATGTAATCTAAATTAAATGTTCAACAATTTTTAAAAATAATGGCTTCTCTACATGTTGATGCTCCCAATACTGAGGAACAATAGGTTTCTCTATATGTTGATGCTCCTAATACTAAGGAACAACAAGTTTCTCTATATACTAATGTTACCAATATTGAGTAACAATATATTGACAATGTTGAAACTGAGGAAATGTTAGAAGTTGATCAACCTATGTCTGAGAAAAAATAAGAGGGTCATGGCATGATGATCTTAATAAAAATTATCAACATAAGAAGTAAAATCATAAAAATTGAGGTTGTATAGAATGAACACGACCATCCTGTTGACCCCAACAAGTCAATTTTCATTATTTACATTAGGGTCACCACTAGAATGCATGTGTCGATTGATTTAGATATGTAGCACATTGACATGCCCGTGAAGAAGTCACTTTTAGGGCATCATTATGATATGATTTATCTATTTTACTAAAAATAAAATAATGACACATTTATTTAATCTTCATTATACCCTATTGAGTGTATTTATACTAGATGATTGTTGAATGAAATTTTTATTAATGGTCATTGGAAAGGCTCATAGAGCCTTTTAGATAATTATCATGAAGTATAATATATGGGATGTTGAAGGGAATGTAAATCCATACCCACCAAAAATATATATGCACACATGATAAACCAATAAACATGGAATGTGTTTATTGACCATCATGAGGAGACAACATTTTAGGTACATTGTGATTGGTAATACAATACTTGGAAATATGTCTATTAATCACTTTGATTAAGAATTTTTAATTTATGAAATAGTAACTGAGTGTTGAAAATAAGTAGTGTGTATCAAAACCAACATACCCCTACCTTAAATAAAGGATGGAATACGCTTTACTTGAAAAAATAGTATGTAATTAAAATATACAAAAATACTTTAATGTGGCATGAAAAAATAATAGAATTATGTTTATTTTATCTATTTATTTTTTGGTTAGTTTTCTTATCATTTTTATCTACTACTTGTTTAGTTAATTTTCATGAAGATCATGAATATGTGACTTCATCAAGAATTGATTTTTATCCAACCATTTTGTGCTCTATGAAGAGAACAAAATGCTTGGTGAAAAATAAATTCTAGACAAAGCCTTCGATGAGGAAGATTCATTTAGGTACCATTTGTTCTCTTTAGTGGCGTGTATTTTTAGTTTTAAAATGACTTAAAGTGTGTGTTTTCAGTTAGAAATTATATTTAAGTTAAAAATGTGTGTCGCTCACTAAAAACAGAGAAAACACACTTTGATTATCTTTATAATTTTGGAAAATGAACCATAAGTAATTTAGTAATGTGTCAATCTGGCACATTATCGACCTAGTATGTATCAAAGTATCTGTTTTCAATTTAAAAGTAACATTTTAGTTCAAAACACATTTCACTCACTAAAAACCAAGAAAAAAATCATATTAAATTGATAATTTATGATAATGATCTATACATCATTTGTGAGATGTAGGAATCAAACACATATTAATGTGACACACGGTGTGTCAAACATGACTTAAAGTGCATGTTTTCAGTTAAGAATGAAAATTTAATAAAAAACATGTGACACTCACCAAAGGCGGATCCAACATAAGTAATTTTTGACATGTAGAACAGATGTTAATCAGATACACGGTGTTCTTAGTATAACTGAAATTGAACATTCTCAATTTAAAATTAACTATTTAGTTCAAAACAAGTGTCATATACTCAAAATAGAGAAAACAAACTCATATTGTCATGATACTTTAGAATATCAATCCATAAGTCATTTTTGATATGTAGGAATTAGCCACACTTCAACATGACACATGGTCTTCCTGGTATGACTGGAAGTGCCTATTTTTAGTTTAAAAGTAACATTTTAGTTCAAAATATGCATCACTCATTGAAAATGAGAAAACACACTTAGATTGTCTTGATAATTTATAAAAATGATCTATAAGTCATTTTTGATTTTCCTGAATCAACCACATGTCAATCTAATCCACAGTGTGGCTGATATAACTAAAAATGTGTGTTTTATTTAAAAATGTCATTTTAGTTCAAAACACATGTCACATACTCAAAAGAGAGAAAACACACTCATATATTCTTGATAATTTTGGAAAATGATTCATAAATCATTTTTTATGTGTAGGAAACAGTCTTACATCAATCTGGAACATGATGTGGGTGATATGATGTAAAGTGCGTGTTTTTATTTAAGTGATATTTTGGTTCAACACACACGCCACTCACTAAAAACTGAGAAAAACACTCAAATTGTCTTGATACTTTAAAAAACAATCTGTAAGTCATTTTATACATGTAGGATTCAACTGCATGTTAATCTGACACATGGTGTGCCCACTATGACCTGAAGTGCATGTTTTTAGTTTAAAAGTGACATTCTAGTTCAAAACGTGAATCACTCACTGAAAATCAAGAAAACATATTCAGATGGTCTTGATACTTTATAAAAACAATCCATGTGTTATCTATGACATCTAAGAATAAATTTTATGTCAATCTGACACATAGTGTGTCTGGTGTGACTCAAAGTGCGTATTTTCTGTTTAAAAATGATATTTTAGTTAAAAACGTGTGTCACTCACTGAAAACAGAGGAAACACACTTATATTGTCTTGTTTATTTTTTTGAAAGAGGATTCATATGTCATTTTTGAGATGTAGGAATTGGCCACATGTTAATCTGACACACAGTGTGCCCAGTACGACTCAAAGTGCATGTTTTCAATTTAAAAATGTCATTTTAGTTAAAAACATGCATCACTCACTAAAAATAGAGAAAAAATACGCAGATTGTCTTGATATTTTAATATAACAATTAATAAGTTATTTGTGACATTTTGGAATTAACCACACATTAATCTGAAACATGGTGTGCCCAATATAACTCAAAGTTCGCATTTTTAGTTTAAAATTGACTATTTAGCTCTAAACATGTGTTACAAACTCAAAATTGAGAAAACGTGCTCGAATTATTTTGATACTTTAGAAAACTAATCTATAAGTCATTTTTTGACATATAGGAATAAGTTGCACATCAATCACACACACGATATGTTTGGTATGTTTGAAAGTACATGTTTTCAGTTTAAAAGTAACATTTTAGGTCAAAACATGGGCCACTCACTAAAAACCAAGAAAATGCACTCAAATTGTTTTGATACTTGAAAATGATCCATGAGTCATTTTTGATGTGTAGGAATCAACTTCATGTCAATCTGACACGTGGTGTGGCTAGTATGACTGAAAGTGGGTGTTTTTATATAAAAGTGATATTTTAGTTCAAAACATGCATCACATACTCAAAATAGAGCACACATACTCTGATTGCATTGATACTTTATGAAAAGGATCCAAAAATCATTTTTATGTGTATGAATAAGTCCCACAACAATCTAACAGACGATGTAGTCAGTATGATTGTAAGTGTGTTTTTATTTAAAAGTGACATTTTAGTTCAAATCACACGTCGCTCACTGAAAACCAAGAAACACATACTCAGATGGTCTTGATACTTTATTACAACAATCCATAAATCATTAGTGACATGTAAGAATTAACTGAATGTAAATCTGGCACACGGTGTGCCTGGTATGACTTGAAGTGTGTGTTTTCAATTCAAAAGTGATATTTAGTTCAAAATATGGGGCACTCACTAAAAACTGAGAAAATACACTTAGATGGTCTTGATACTTTAGCAACGCACTCTATACATCATTTTTGACGTATTGGAATCAATCACACGTCAATTTGATACAATGTGTGCCAAGAATGACTCGAAGTGCGTGTTTTCAGTTTAAAAATGATATTTTAGTTAAAACGTGTTTTACTCACTGAAAATAGAGCAAAAACACTTGGATTGTCTTGATATTTTTTGTATAAAAATCCAAACATTGTTTGTGATATGTAGGAATCGACCACACATTTGATCCGACACACAATGTTCTCAGTATGATTCGAAGTGCGCATTTTCATTTTAAAATGGCATTTCAGTTAAAAACGTCATTCGCCAAAAACAAAGAAAACACATTTGGATTGTCTTGATATCTTATGACAACAATTCATAAGTCATTTGTAACATGTTGGAATCGACCACACACTAATTTGACACACGGTGTGTTAGTATAACTCAAAGTGTGTGTTTTTAGTTTAAAATTGACATTTTACTTCCATACATGCACCACATACTCAAAACCAAAAAAAAACACATTTAGTTGTCTTGATACCTTAATAAAATAATCCATAAGTCATTTGTGACATGTTGAAATCAGCCTCGTATCAATTGGACACGCGATGTACTGATATAACTCAAAGTGCACGTTTTTTAGTATAAAAGTGACTTTTTATTAATGCAATGCATCATATTTATGTTTACATTATTTCTTTATAGTATTACCAACACATGCATTATTTTTTATATAGGTACACTTTTTTTTGAGGTGATATAGTTTGTTCAGAAACAGGTAGCATAATCAGACTCTTTTAAAAGGGGAACCAAAGACAATAGAACAATATTTTTGAATTTGTTGATGTTTATAATGAATTGTACATACCAATGTAATTGTACATAACAATGTTTGAAATGTTTGTAATCATTGCACAATTTGTTTTTTTTTTGTATTGTGCTATGAATTTAATTGATGTGAAATTCTATATTTGCTACGACAATGGGTTGTAAATTGCAGCAGTACACTGTTACAAGTGAGCTTTTATCAGTGCTGATTCTAAATGCCGATAAAATAACCTTTTATCAGTGTTAAAAATAGCACCGATAAAAGTGCTATTCATCATCACTCAAAACAGCGATGATAAAATATCTCTTTATCATTGTTAAAAACGCATTGATCAAGGTCACACTTTACTCGTACTTTTTTTAGCGCTGAAGTTATCGGTTTTTAAAGTCACTTACAACATCAATGATTTTTTATCATTAATTAAGTCAATTTCTAGTGGGGATAAAGTTCGTATAGCGCCACTTATATATTATGGACCTAACGAGACCCACAGACACCCGAGAGGCTAATCCGCATGGGGTGTGGATCGATCAAAAGAAGTCTGAATTTATGTGGATCAAAGTATTTAAATACTAACCCATAAAATCCCACACTAATGGATTAAACTGCGGTCTTTTGTGACTAAGTATATCCAAATTCATTTTTGAACAGTTTTTTGGGGTTGTTATTATTGGAGCACACGCGCCAATTCTAAGCACATTATTGGGAGGCGGGTCCGAGGCCCGCCCTCCTCACTCGCATGTTAAAATGACGAGTGCGTCCATTCCCGGCTCTTCTTCCATCCAATTCCTCTCCCTTTGTCCACGCTTAAGCATCGACAAAAACTCAATCGGGACATAGCGCAGGGCTCGTCTTCTTCGCCTTCAACGTTTCTCTTCTTCTTCTCGTCCCATGGGGGTACGCATATTTGGAATTTCCCTGTTTCGGGACATAGCGCAGTACGACTGCTGGCCTTTGCTTGTGATTGATCTTTTTTGCAATTCCTTTTGATGCTCAAATTCGTCTTCTCAAACTGTTTTAGATCATTAATTCTATGCCAGCACTACATTCCATTCCCGGCCTTCTTTTGATTTATTTGTTGAATCAAGTTAATGGATAGAAGCTATAATAGTCGTGTTTAAAGCGTTTTCGATTCTATTTATTTGCATGAATGCTGGCCTCTGCTTATGCTTGATCTTTCTGGAACTCCTTTTGATGCTGAAATTCGTCTTCTCAAAGAGTTTTAGATCCTTTATTTTATGGCAAACTACATTAATCCATTTCTGGCCTTGTTGGAACTTATTTGTTTAAACGAGTTAATGGATAAAAGCTATAATAGTTCGGATTAAAACAGTTTCGATTCAAGTTATCTGCACTGCCAATCACAGCACTCCAGTCCCAATGCTTCATTCATGGACCATTTTCTCCATCTTTTTCAATTTCAGAACAATCTTTTTCTTTGGATCCAGTCCTGTTTAGCGTTTTATATTCTAGATAATATAATTGTTTTTATAAAAAATTGTAAATTCTTTGGAAGATGGATTTATTTCAGCCAAATCATAACCCAGGTCTAATTGAAGATTTGCGCCATCAACTATCAATCAATTCCCTCTCTCCTGATACATGTGATGTCTTTGGAGATCCAAACATACCCCCTCCGCTGGGAGATCAGTACCAGGCTGAAATCCCGAAGAAATAAACTAAATCGGGACTCATGTGCAATGCTCTTCAACAATTTCTAGTGGGGTTGGACATACCAATCATGTCTGTCAATGAAGAATGTAAGAATTATAGTGGTGATTTCGTCCAGAATGTGTTGTAGCCTCTCAGATGGATATGGTGGATGAAAGCGATTTCAAGAACAAACACAAGAATCACTCCTTCGTTTATGGGAGGGCAATGGAGTGAAATGGAAGAAAACAATTTTTGTTGGGGGAGATTCCTTGCTACTTCAGTTTTTCCAGGCCCAACACATAAACTTTTTAGGGGTTTCATCTTAAAACACATGGGTGATAGGAGGAATTGCTCATCCAAGCTTACGTGTGACCCACCATACTTTACGGAAACCGATGTGGAATTGAGTTTGCACTCAACAATTCTCTCCTCAAACCATATACTACACAACAGAGGCTTCCCTTCAACGATAATCCATCTGATCCAAATCATCTTGCACTCGTACCGCCGTTTCTCTATTCAGAGGGACACGCCGCTTGTCCACTGTTATCAGACAAACTTTCGATACAAGACAACACCATGGTTCCACATGCTAAAACTCGAGCAATTGTTATCATTCTCAAACTGATTTGGGGCCATCCAAATCACATTTGGGCTACAACCTGACTCCGATACCGCTTGTTGGGTTCCAATTCCTCTAGCCCTTGATCTTCCAGGCTCAACACGTAAGTTTTTTCGGGGTTCCATCCTAGAACTCATGAGCAATAGGAGGAATTACCCATTCAAACTTGTATATGAGCCACCATCCTTTGCGGAAACCGAGGTGAGATTGAGTTTTTACTCAACAATCACAATTCCTTATATCACCCATGAATTTTTTGATTGAACCCTAGAAAGGCTTATGTGTTGGGTTTGGAAGGATAGGGCTAGCAAGGAATCTCCCCCAAAAAGTGGTATTAGAGGCATGGTGAAACCTGAGTGTGATGTAGGGTGGAGTATTGCCCAAACCAATTTGATAACGATAACGAAGGCTCATTTAATGCATGTGGATCCATGGTGCCTTGTATCAAAAGTTTGCCTGATAACAGTGGGCATATGACTTGTCCTGGTGAAGAGAGAAATGGCGGTGTAAGTGCATGATGATTTGGATCATATGGATCACCGTTGAAGGGAAAATTCGGGTTTGTGGTCTTTGGTTTAAGGGGAGGATTGTTGGGTGCAAACCGAATCCCACATCGGTTTCCGCAACGGATGGTGACTCACTTATAAGTTTGGATGAACACCTCCTATCATCCATGAATTTTAGGATGGAACCTCATAAGAGCTTATATGTTAGGTATGAAAGCACCGGGGCTTGCGAAGAATCTCCCCCAACAATTTTTTTTATGTATGTTTTTGGAAAGAAACTTGTTCAGGTGAAAAGGTTTGTTGATAGTCAAATGTTGGGACACATACCGTCATTCCATTATGTCCATAGAATAAAGTAGGTGTTCAAAGTGCATTAGAAGTATAGTAGGAATGGTGTTTGTGGGCGATGGATTTTCTCTAGGTTGAGCCAGAAGGAACTAATATGACAGTTGCTTCTCATTTAACTGTAGAATGTCAAACAACATTATTGGAGGTGTCAAAGAGCTTTGGAGAGGGAACAACTTCTCTGGAAGAGTATGTCACAGGCTTGAAGTCCATTGTTAGAATTAGGAACCTTATAGATGCAGTTGGAAGCGGAGAAGGAATACAATATCTTACAAGAATTTATGAGGAATCTCTAAAATCGAATCACGTTGTTCCTAGTTGCCTCTATATACCATTTGGAAAAGCATGCTCATCACTCACAGATGAAGAAATCACAACGCTCTTAATGGGTAACTTCCGATTAAGTAAAGCCTGAGATTGTGATCTCTTCAGGGAAGTTGTCTGGCCTGGCATGCTTTCTAGGGGATGGAATTCTAAGCAGCCAAAGAATCAAAACCATCCTTATGTTTTCAGTTCTCTGTTCTTTCTTATTCCGACAGTGAAGAAGTTTTAAAGAAGGAAGTCAGCGAAAGGGACTGACTACTATGATTCTGTCACTGATGTCCTGAGTAAGGTTTTTTTGGATCCATAACTTGTGATTGAAACCAACAATGGATGTGAATAAGTGACAAGAAAAGCTCAAATCCATTGTTATCCTCAACCCCACCTTAAAAATCACATGAGGTTTACAATTGTTGATACTGGCTTGAGCAGTAAAGAACGTACAAGGATCAGATAAATGAGAAGCTTTCCTGACACTTCTGAATCCGGAAGTCTTTCTGAAGATGTGTTAGTTATGAAGAATCCATGGATGAATCAAACACCTATGAGGCTGAGCTTGTAGCAGCAAAAACTTCAAACAGAGGATACGTATCTGCAGAGAGTTCTAGAAGAAATGTGGAAAACCTGGGGAGGAAGAAACCAAGGAATTCAGGCAACACGGCTATTATTGTTACATGTTTATTCAAAAATATTTATTAAAAAAGAATAGAGTGTTTTGATTGGTCAAAACACCATTTTCTTGGATTGATGAGGTGACTTAAAAATTGAGAATCACATGTTTTAAATGTGGGTAGAATTCCCATAGCTCATTCCCTATAAAAGAGCCTTGGGAATTGATTTTATCAATAAAATATATATTTTCCTAAATTCTATTAAAGTGATTTAAAAATATATATTCAGTAAAGTGTTTTGATATATATATATATTATATGTATAAAAAAACAGAACAAAAAATAAAAATAAAATAAAATAAAATATTCTATTAAAACTACTAATAATGTGACTAGTAGTAACTATTGGATTTCAATTTTTTCGAAATCCGAACAGCTGCCCATCATCAATGGTTGTCTCGCTTCAGTCGAACCAAGGTGTTCTTTGACCGAAATGGTGAGATCAAACCGGTGTGATTCACACCAATTTCGATTTATAAATAAGCGATGCTGAGATCACTTATGGGTTAATTTTTTTTTCAATCCAAGAAATTCTCCAGATTTTTCCCATCATCACTGCTGCGGGGCAATCGAAAATTAGTGTTCATTTTTCCTCGAATCTTGGTGAAATCCTCGAGAGAAACTTCCACCGAGAACTCTACACCATCAATGTGGGGTGGATCAAACCCTTTTGGATAGTGAATTAAATTCACGCATCAAAGTTCAATCTGTCTTCTTCATTTGCCTACATAATTTTCCAACAATCAAAAGGGTTTGAAACCCAAGATAAAACCTAGAAGATGGATTCTAAATCCCTCAAAATGATGAACCAAGACATGATCAAATTTGATCGTTTCGATGAAAACAAATTCTCTCAGTGGTAAGACAAGATGAAGTTTCTTCTTACGGTGTTGAATATTTTTTACATTTTGGAACAAAATCTTCCTCTTATTCCTAACGAGCCTACTACCAATCCCGATGACACACTCATTGACATGACTCAAGTCGAGCACATTCGGGAAATGAGAAAGAAACGTGAAGATGATCATGTTTCGTGTCGAGGACATATTCTCAACACATTATCAAATCGTCTATATGACTATTTCCACCAAATGAAGACTGGTCAAGAGACATGAGATGCACTCGAGTTCAAGTAAAAAGCCGAGGAAGAAGGTATCAATAAATTTATTATTGCAAAGTATCTAAACTACAAGTTGGTTGATGACAAGTCAGTGTTGGAGAAAGTTCACAAGCTTTAAGTTATAGAAAATAAACTTCTTTCCCTAAAGATTAATATGCTAGAAACTTTCCAAGTTGGTGCAATTATTACTAAATTCCCACCTATGTGGAAAGATTTTGGTAAATCACTCATTAAAAAGAGCGATAATATTTTCTTGGAACAATTGCAAAAGCATATTCACATTAAAGAAGAATCTATGTTAAGAGATGTGAGTATGACCTCACAATTTGATACCAAGATTAATATCATTGAGGGAAAGATACAACCAAACTCTTCTTTACATGTCAACAAGAAAAGTCAACAATTTAAGAAGAAAGACAATCCTTCCAAGAAGAAAGGAGAATGCTTTGTCTGTGGAAAACCATGACATTTTGCAAGGGAATGTCGCTATCGAAAGAAAGTTGATAATTCCTCTGTAAATACGTTGACTGAAGAGAATCTAGTCGCAATGATATCTGAAGTCAATATGACTTCGATGAAGATGAGATGGTGACTTGATTCTGGAGCAACGATGCATGTCTACAAGGGTCGTTTGATGTTCAAAACATTTGATGATTGTACTATCGCGAAGAAAGTACACCTTAGAAATAATGCATGCATCAATGTCAGTGAACAAGGAAGCATGAAGATAGACTTTACTTCTGGGAAGAAGTTGACTCTTCTTAATGTGTTGTATGTACCTGAAATTTTAAAGAATTTAGTTTCTATAAATATTCTATGTAAGAAGGGATTCAGGTTTCATTCGAATCCGACAAGGTTATCTTGTTGAAGGGAGACATGTTTGTGGGGAAAGAGTATTGAAATGATGGCATATATCAAATATTCATTAATAACATGATTGAATCTTCTGCTTACTTGATTGAGTGCTCTAATTTATGGCATGATCATTTAACATATGTTAATTATAATTCATTAAAAGTAATGAAGAAGTTAAACTTAATTAACTTTAGAATATAATTTAATAAATGTGAAACATGTGTAGAATCTAAAATAGTTAAGAAGCCTTTTCAAATGTTGAAAGAAATTCAGATATATTAGAATTAGTGCATTCTAGTATTTGTGAATTAAATGGTTTATTAACTCGTGGAGGGAAAATATATTTTATCACTTTTATTGATGATTGTAGTAGACATTTACATATATATCTTAATAGAACAAAGGATGAAGTCTTTAATATGTTTAAGAAGTATAAAGATGAAGTTAAAAACCAATTAATTAAACAAAAATATTAAAGTATTATGATAAGATAGTGTGGTTGAATACATTATGAATGAGTTTAATGAGTTCTGTGAAGGAAATGGTATAATTCATCAAAGTGCTGCACCTTACAAACTTCAGCAAAACGACTTAGCTGAAAGGAAAAAATCGTACTTTAGTAGAAATGATAAATTGCATGATTAACAAATATAATTTACCATTAAATTTATGAGGCAAAGCTTTATTGGCTGCATGTCATATTCATAATAGTATTGTCTCTAGTAAAACCAAGTCACCCCCTTATGAAATTTGGAGAGGTAGAAGACCTAATCTTTCTTATTTTAAAGCGTGGGGGTGTATAACTTACTATAGAGTTCCTGATCCGAAAAGAACTAAAATTGGTCCTAGAGGATTTAAAGATGTGTTTGTTGGATATGCAGAAAATAGAAAAGCATATAGAATCATGAATTTGGGAGCTAATATAATTATTAAATCAAGGGATGCAGAGTTTTTTGAAAATAAATTTTATAAAGATGGCGTGGAGGAAGTTATTCCTCATACCCCTATCTCATGTATTTCATCTAGTTCAAATAAAACAATATAGAATAATGATGATTCTTGAGCCGAACCTAAACAGAGTACAAGACTTAGGAAGGAGAAACATCTACATCCAGATTTTATATCTCCTGATTCCATGGTTTTCCTTGTTGAAGGGGATCCAAATAATCATCTTCTGAATAAGTATCCTATGACATTGACTATAGATGATGATCCAAAGACTTATAAAGAGGCTACGACTTTTAGAGATGTTAATTTTTGGAAAGAAGAAATTAATGATGAAATGAATTCCATTATGAGGAATAATACATGGGTCATTATGGATTTACCAAGATGTTCAAAACCTATTGGTTGTAAATGAGTTTTTAGAAAGAAGTATGATTCTAATGGTAACATTCAAGATTTGAAAGCTAAATTGGTTGCCAAAGGTTTCAGATAAAAATAAGAGATTGATTATTTTGATACTTATGCTCTTGTAGCTCGAATTACTTCAATAAGGATATTATTTGCTTCTGGAACAACCAGAAGGGTTTGTTTTACTAGATAATGAAAACAAAGTATGTAAACTAGTTAAATCTCTTTATGGTATTAAACAAGCTTCGAAGCAATGACATGAGATTCAATCAGATAGATATCTCTTCATGGATATCTCTTCCATTGATAGTGACGAGCACATTGTCTTCTACAAAAAACATGAAATCTTTACTCATAGTTTTGGATTCAATCAGATAGATATTCCATGATATTTGAATTATTTCATAGAAACTACCGTTCAAATTGAACTCTAGGCAATCTCCATCATTAAATTGAAATTCTTCGAATGCTTTCTGAATGCATCCTTTAGTCCTGGGACTTGGGTACAAGTTCCATAACATGAACATTTTTTGTTAATCTAACAGGTTCAATGTGCATTACCCACCATAACAAACTTAAATATGCATTTCTTAAAACTATTGGAGTTGGTTCCATAGAACCAACTTCTGTATACTTTATGATAACTTGTATTCATAGTTTTGAATATTAATAAACTACTTATCACATCATGATTGTTCTTCTATGTGACATAGTATATGATAATGTCCTAAGAGTATCTGTTACACTAAAAGTTCATAGCAGTTCCCCGCTATGATGAGAACCCGAAAGTGCTATGATATTGTTCTTGAATATATGTTCTATAGTCAGATGATATCATTTGAGGGACACAAATGATACAGGCTATTAGGGGTGGAGACTCCAAGGACTTGGCACCTTCTCATGGTGTACTCCCCTGGTAATATCCAGTTGGATATTATGAGAACGATACCTTCCCGTAGGAAATCCATATTTATATGTGTCATTGGATGTTCCTATCTACGGACGTGTCTATTGGTCCATAGAATTTAAGATTTTAATTAATGAGTATTATGAGTCATGCACTTAGATATATTGACAAAAACCGTGAAGAAAGATGCTCACGGAAAAGTAGGATATGTTGGGTGCGTCACGAGTAATATTGCATTAATGAATAATGTGATAAAGGATTTATCCTTTCTGTTTATTAATAGAAGTTTATATCTCAAACCCTTTGATGGAAATAATATAGCTTAAATAAATTCATGACCATGATGTTCTAAAGGCAAGTTCATTTATCGGGAAATCAAAGAAAGAGACATCGAGCACATCGGTTGATGACACCACCATGCAACCTGTTTGATTAGAGATATCGAGATAAAAATATTATATTGCACATTAAGCGTTTGAATGAGATATTATGTCGTTGCAACATTAACTTATTTCTCTATGAGTGCCTTGGTGTGTTGCTAGACGCTAACCTTGAACTTTAGGCCGCTCTGCCTAATGCTACTCAGAAAGAGTCCTAGAGGGCCACACACTAAGTGTATCCATAATCTCAGTTAATTAATATATTATTATTTATTATTGAATAGGTTGAATAAATATTATCCACGTACGTGGTTTAATAATTATTCTTATATGATTGATCACATATAAATAAATATTTTCTATTTTAGTAAATATAATATTTGTTTATTTAATGGCGAATAATGTAGTGATATTTATTTAATAAATAAATAAACATTATTCATGGTCCGATAAATATTATAGAGGAATGACAGACAATGATTTTTGGTTCGATGAGAGATAATACATATTGAATATTATTTAATTAAGTAATATTTAATTATAATTCTTAAGATAAGCGCATGTTGAGAAATAATGATATTATTAATATTATTTGACATGAGGGTTTTCTAGGATTAAATAAATAATTAAGGGCACTTCTGCAATTATTTTATTTTAGCCCTAGCGATATATAATCCCAATTATGTTATTTTCTCAAGAGAAAATTCATTTTGTTAGGGTTGTGCACAACAGAATTGGAGAATTCTTTCAAGTCCTAGAGAGATCCATTCTCCAAGAACGCTTCCAAGAATGAAGATCAATCTTCCTCCACCAGATGAAGGAGAATGCTTTGGGAGGAGTTCTCAAAGCGATCAAAAGCGGACAACGCAAGCGCAAGGATATGTCGTGCTAGCACTCAGAGATTTCTTCAACGATGTATGGAGATTTACGGAACACGTGTGGATCGCCGCTAGAGGGAGTCTGCGCTTGATTCCTACAAAGAAACGACTCAACAACACAGTTCTGTTTCCCGATTCATCAACGAAGAAATAATTCCAACTAAGTTAATTCTTTAATTAATTAAATTATTTATAAATAATACGTGATGATCCTCAATTTGGTTCCGACATAATTTATATTGTCTAACTATTTTATTTAATTCTGTTGATTACGACATTCAATGTTGTGTTAAATCTCGGATTAATCATCGATCATTGCAAAAAAGCAGAGTTGAGCACCACTCATCGCACGCTTCCGCTACGCCGAGAACCTACAAGTGATATCAGAGCGGTCACACAATTATTCATAATTATTTAAAGATTGTTGGTGTTTTACACATTTTTAATTTAGTTTTTCAATTCAAGTTTAATTATTCTTTTAATCTGAATCGTGAGATCTGCTTCTTCCTCCATTTCTCATAGATCTAATCGAGATGATTAATTTTATGATGAAAATAAAATTGAGGAACTCATCCGAAGGTGCCAAGTTTTCTAGCCAAACAACACGCATGTAGTCATGTTCAATGCATCAAAATTGATTCTGAAATTAATTCAGGATTATTCATTAATTACACGCTTTAATTGCATCATGTGTTGACCAGAACATAATGGCGCACAGTCAGCCGAATTACATGCCGTGTAGCCCATGTACACGACGTGTAGTCCCTTTGAGTCAAGGATGAGACGTGTATTTCAATACACGACCTACCCGTCTGGCGACTGTGTAATTTAAAGATCACACGGCGTGTAGCCCATTGTACACGCCGTGTACTCCAGTTTCCAACGTATGATTTACATGTCGAGTCCCTATGCGTGTACCTTAGATAGACGCTGAGAGATGTACATGCAGTGTAGCTCGGATGTACACGCCATATACTTATACCAAGTTACGTAGATTTAAAATTTATTTATTATACATTGTAAACCTTGAGACATTTACTTGCGTGTGGTCGTAATGATAGGAAACATCATGTGATAGGTTTTAGTATATATATATATATATATATAAATGTTTAATTAATATCTGTGTAATGTTTTGATCTGCATATCATGTATGAGTCGTATTATAAGTTGTTACTCTACGTGCATTGAAGCATAACACGTGACAGAAAAATCATGTAATTCGTGTAATCATTTGTGAAGTACATGTTGTGAACGTATGCGATAAGTTGTGTATGTCATATGTCACAAGAGTAAAACAATATGCAAGTATAATACATGTTGGGAAGAATCAGACGAGTATTCATCATGTTGCCTCCAATGTACATTTATCTACACAGTGAATTATAAATAAATTTATTTAATTTGTTTAAAATTATAATGGATGAGAATCTCAAGGAAATTCAGATGATAATCAAGATAAAATAATTGATTAATTAATGATAATAATTAATTGATTCGAGTACAATTTATATTAAATAAGAATGATTAAGAATTGAATACTAGTTTTATTTAATACATAATTTGTTGCATGCATGTGAATGATCATGAGCCATACCCAAATTTTGTATGTGATTGGTTTCAATCAATTTATTATTAAATTTAATTATTGGCATGGGTGCATTCTCACCTCTTATTATGCAGGACCTGCGTGCCCATGATTTCTTTTTTATGTAAACCCCCTTTTCCCCTCACCAGTGTCTGAGTAAAATCCATATGTAATGGATGAAATTCCCAAGCCAGTGAAGGCGGTTCAAGTTTGGTGCCGACGCAAAACGAATCCAAGGAGATACATAAGTGGACAAGTGGAAAACTGCAACACGAACCTTAATTGGTTCAAGGGGTTTCCCCCTAAGTCAATGGTTAGTTTATCAACTGCTAGATAAACTAACCACTAGTAAAAGATCACGATCATACCCTTTATTATTTTATTCCTGCCAAGTTGCATGGTTATTTCATTATCAATGTTTTGTCGCGATCTCATAATTAATGAAATTAACGATCATGCAAGATAGAACTAAAATAAATTGGTTTATGCGTAAATATTATCTAATGCATTGTTAATCACTTAAGTAAATCCACATAATATTAACAAGCATGTGATAAAGATAATAATTAACAATTTACGCATAAAAGGATAAAATTCCTCAATAAAATATTAAGTCGGTATAACCTTCCATTACTTCAGTTAAAATCGAACCATAGTTCAAAGTGATTAACCAACCAAAGTTAGGATGTTTTCAATTATCGGGGAATTTTAACTTGAGGTTTTGGGTTGAATTAACTTGGTTCACATCAAGGGTTGAGTGACATAGCAGGACTTGGTGTATCTGAGAGACAAATGTTGAGGAAATCAAATTTAAGAATTTCAAGATTGGGGAGTCCACTCAGCGGACCAATGAACTGCGAGTTAATGTAGTTGGAATTTGGAATGCCAACCTAAAACCATTCATGTTTCTTGACCAACCAAAGTTAGGGTAATGAGAAGAGGAATATGGATCCTTGTCACTAGGATGTCCAAACAACATGACATTCTGAAGCCAAAGGTGAGAGCTATTGAGTTTCGATAAAATAGTAGGAGACTAATAAATATAATATTTATTTATTTGTCTAAATTTTATTAGATAAAGTAATAAAATTATGCTTAATTTATTTTGTAGAAACAACATTAAAATGACTTCAAACATATTATTACGATCCATACATGAGAGGGAAAACATTCTCATCAACAAAAATTTCCAAGAATGACAATGACGCCTACATGTCATCCTTCACCATGAAAGGAAATTATATGTGTTGGAAGAACCTTTTCCAGTTGCACCTATTAATGATGCAAGTGATGAAGATCTATCTCTCTATAAGAATCATCTGAACGATGCTACAGATGTTCAATGTGTCATGTTATCATCCATTTCTAATGAGCTTTTGAAGAAACATGATGACATGGATGCGTATAACATGATGTCTCACCTTCGGGATCTCTATCAAAAGAAGGCGAGAAAAAAGAGGTACAAGATCTCAAATGCTTTGTTTACAACTAAACTTGGAGAGTTGCGTCAGCTGGGCCTCATGTAGTGAAGATTATTGGCTACATTGAATGCCCTGACATCTTAGGGATTAAATTCTTAGATGAGCTGCGTATAGATCTCATACTTCCATCACTGACCAATACCTTCTCTAGTTTTATTGTTAATTACAATATGAGCAATAATGAGAATATCCTTTCAGAACATCTTTCTTTGATTCACAAAATGGATAAAGACTTGTGCGTGATAAACCTGCGGTCCTTATGATGAATAAGGAAAGGAAGAACCAGGAAAATGGGACCAAGACTCATAAACAGTCTAAAGCTTCTGAGCACTGTCCTTCTAAGAAGAAGAAGATCCAGATGTAGGGTAAGGAAAAAGAGACAGTATGTTTTTCATGTGGAAAACCAGACCACTCGAAAAAGAACTGCACCCAGAAGCAAGGGGAAGCTAAAGGTGCCTTCGTTATCGAGTGTAATCTCCCCACATCTACCCATTGGGTATTATATACAGCTTGTGGTGCTCACATCTATATCCAAATGTAGAAACCAAGTGTATTCCAAAAGATTGCCAGAGGAGAGCTGGTTTTGAGAGCTGCTAATGGTGCAAGGCTGGATGCTCTGGCTATTGGTGACTACCACATTTCATTTCAAACGATAATTATTTTCATTTTGAAAGATTGTTATTATGTATCTACAGTTACCAAGAACATAATTTCTGTATCATGCCTAGATACATATGGATTTATTTTCAAGTTTGGAAATAAAAATTGTTTCTTTTTTAAGGACAACATATGTTATGGTATGACACATTTAAATAATGGTATTTATGTATTAAATTATGAAAACCAAGTATTGAAAATTAATAACAAATCATGTTCACACGACTCATATAACGCCTGATTTTGACATCACCGTCTTGGTCATGTGAACAAGAAGTGTTTGACAAGGCTCTGTCAAGGTGGTTATATAGACTCTTCTGAGCTAAAACCACATGAAATATGTCATGATTATTTACAAGGAAAAACAACCAAACCCCCTTTTAGTAGACAGGGTGAAAGGGCCACAGAGCTTCCAAGATAGGTACACACTGATGTGTGTGGATCATTTCCTATAGAAGCTAGAGGTGTATATTCTTACTTCATAACTTTTACTGATGACTTGAGTAGATATGGATATATCTACTTGCACTACTGGAAATCATGTTTTTCCCAACGCTTGTATTCCAACGGTTCTTTGAACCGTTGGGATAGGTAATCTTTACCAACGGTTTCCAAAAACCATTGGTAAAGATCTATAAAATTGTGTTTTCCCAACGGTTTGATGAAACCGTTGGAAAAAATGGGTAAAAAAGAGTTTTCCCAACGGTTTAGTGAAACCGTTGGGAAAGATGAAGACCCCTATACCAACGGTTCTATCATAACCGTTGGTATATATGGCATTAAGAGGTTTTTCCCAACGGTTTTTTGAAACCGTTGGGATAACATAACTTTCCCAATGGTTTTTTAAAAATGTTGGGAAAGAAAATCCACAAATATCATCGATCTGCAACTCCAGACATCTCGAAAATTTTTCCCTAATCGAGACCTGGACGTACCCTCTCGAAATGTTTTCCCTAAACCTCAATCGTCTGGAAGGTTTGCCTCTAAATCTTGACACAAACGCTACTTCCCAACACAACATGTCTGGTTTTCAATGATTTTTTCTTCCTGTTTAAATCGGTATGTGTGAGTTCATTGATTTTAGATTTGTTCTTCCCGTTTAAATCAGTTCGTGTGTGTTAATTTATTTTAGATTTTGTCATTCTATTTTGGTGCAATCTAGTGTGTATTATGATCCCCTTACGAAAATAAGGCATATATAATTTTTGGTTACGGTTGGAACCCTACTTCACAACCTGCTCTAGAGGGTGCTAACTCTAATTTCCAACGGGACATTTATCTTTGATTCAAGAAATTTTTGTTCTTCCATTCTAAATCGGAAGGTGTGCATTCATTTATTTTAGATTTTTTCGTTCCATTTTTCTACAATGTATTGTGTATTATGATTCCCTTATGAACACAATCAATATATCATTTTAGGTTGTGGTTTTGTTGTTATTTATCTGTATTGAATAATTTTGGTTGATATTGAAGAGGTCAATATGATCCTGAGTTATTTTATCCTTGATTTATTTTAAATTTAAGGTCTATTGACTTGATTTTGTTGGTTAGCCATAAATACAGTTAGGGTTTTCTAGGTGGGGTGGGGGGTGGGGGGGGGTGGGGGGGGTGGGTGGGTTTTCCAAGTGGGGTGGGGGGGGGGGCTAGGTTGTCCAAGTGGGGTGGGGGTAGAGCTGTCCAAGTGGGGTGGGGGTAGAGCTGTCCAAGTGGGGAGGATGTCGAGGGCTCTCCAAGTGGGGTGGGGGAGGGGCTGTCTAGGTAGGGTGAGGAGGGGGCTGGGTTGTCTAAATGGGGTGGGGGTAGGGTTGTTTGGGGTGGGGGGGGGGCTGTCTAGGTAGGGTGGGGGATGAGGCTGTCTAGGTAGGGTGGGGGAGGGGGATGGGTTGTCCAAATGGGGTGGGGGTAGGGCTGTTTGGGGTGGGGGAGGGGCTGTCTAGGTAGGGTGGGGGAGGGGGCTGTCTAGGTAGGGTGGGGGAGGGGGCTGGGTTGTTCAAATGGGGTGGGGGTAGGGCTGTTTGGGGTGGGGGAGGGTGTGGAGGTTGGGTGGGGGAGGGTGTGTAGGTGGGGTGGGGGAGGGGCTATCTAGGTAGGGTGGGGGGGATGGGTTGTCCAAGTGGGGTGACAGTAGGGTTGTCCAGGTGGGGTGCGGGGGGGGGGGGGTGGCTGGGTTATCCAAGTGGGTTGTGGGGGGTAGGGGTGTCCAGGTATGGTGGGGGGGGGGGCTGGGTTTTCCAAGTGGGGTGGGGGTAGGGCTGTCCACGTGGGGTAGGGTGTTGTACCCCACACTCTTTGATTTTCATGATCACAATCACTTTCATATGTGTTTAACATTGTTTTAAGTGTTTTTGTTTTATAGGCAAAAGATTGCCAAGGAAATGGGCCATGAAGCACATCAAGTGGACTGAAATTCAGTCCACCGGCCAACCGGTGGACCTGGCAGAGGCATTGCCCACTGCCAGGTTCCACCGGTCAGCCGGTGGCTCTGTCACCGGCCAGCCGGTGGCACCCAGACCAATGGGCCAGCTACTGTCTCCCCACCGGCCAGCCGGTGGCTCCTCCACCAGTCAGCCGGTGGAGCCTAGACCAAAATTCTTCTCCTCTACCAAGGCACCGGCCAGCCGGTGGAGCTGTACCGGCCAGCCGGTAGCCCAGTCAAACTAGCCGTTGGCTTTGACCAGTCAACCCTCTTTTGGCCTCCAACGGCTCCGAAGACTTCTCCAACGGCTCCGAAGGCCCCCAATGGGTTCCATGCCTATAAATAAAGGCTGAGGAAGCCCCGGACACTAACCGGAACCATACGGAAGCCCACAGACACCTTGTTGATCATTTGGCGTACCTCCGGCGGACTTCCTCAAAGGAACCCTCTTTGCTCCAACAACTTCCACATCCAAGGAGCTCCATCAAAGAAGCTTGGAAGCGGCCTTCAACATCTCCAATCAATCAAAGGCGCCCAAGACTTCCTCAAACACGGTTTTTCTTGTTTATTTATTTTGAGCTTTAAATTTGGGTTTGTGCCTACAAACCCCAACACTCTTTCTCATTCCCTCTTTCTTTTGGGTTTCACATCACCACTAAGGTGTGAAGAGGTTTCTTCAAGCCTTTCCTTTTAAAAGGCTTGTGTCATAGGTGAGCTAGCCTTCACCTGTAAGAAGGCTAGTGGGTTCTTGCTAAACCATTAAAAGCAAGTGGGTTCTTGCTTAACCACCAAAAGCAAGCTGTAATAGGTCCTAGTGCTACCTCAAAGCCTAGTGAGTTTCTTGCTAAAACCATTGAAAAGCAAGCGGTAGGAATCTCTCAACGGTTGAGTTGGGAGCGGAGACGTAGGCCGGGTTTTGGCCGAACTCCGTTATCATTTTCTTGTGTCTTGCCTCTTTTATTTCCGCTGCATTCTTTACTTTGATTTTAATTTGTTAATCATTTTTTAAAAGGCAATTCACCCCCCCTCAGCAACGCGTTTTAAAGCCGTGAGGCCTGGGATAGCAACTGGGTCAGAGCGGACAATATTGCTGGGCCGAGGGATCCGATCCATCAATTGGTATCAGAGGACGTATTTGAATAATTCCCTAACCGGTTTCAAATTAAAGATCCTTTTTTGATGGCTTCTACCGCTTCTTCCTCTCAATCCCCCGAAGGACATTCTTTGGATCGTGCTCCATTCTTTGATGGAGCCGATTATAGTTTTTGGAAAACCCGCATGACCACATTTCTTAAAAGTATTGGTTATCCAATTTATAGAATTGTTATGCATGGTTTTACGCTCTCTTCTCCCGATGAGTCTAAATGGACCCCCGCCGACATTGCAAATTTTGAGCTTGATGGCAAAGCCATGAACGCTCTTCATTGTGGTCTTGACCGTAATGTTTTTAATTGCATTTCTACTTGCTCTACTTCTTACGATCTTTGGAAATTTTTAGAACTAACCTATGAAGGGACTAGCGAGGCTCCAAAGCAAGAATCCGATCAAAAGCAAGAACCCGACGAAAAGATCAAGCCCGTTTGCCCACCTCACAAGAAAAGGGCCAAGAAGAAGAAGAAGGCTTTAAAGAAAACTTGGAGTGATAGCTCCTCCTTCTCTTCTTTCTCCTCGAGCGACAATGGTAATAATTGCCTAATGGCAAAACATGAGGTATCTTCCTCCTCTTCCTCCTCTAGTTCTTCTAATTCATTTAATCATCTATCTTATGAAGAACTCTCACACGCTAGAGACCAACTAGAAAAAGGTTTTCATGAATTATCGTCAAAATTTGTTGCTTTAAAAAAGAATTTCAAAAAGCTTTCCTCCGAAAAAGAACAACTTCTCAAAGAGAAGGAGGAACTCTCCCTAAAAATCCAAAATTTCCCAAATGTTGATTCTTTGGAATCAACCATCAAGGACCTTAGAGAATCCCTAGCCAAATTCACCCAAGGGGAACAAAATCTGACCAAACTCTTAGGTTCCCAACGTGTTTCTAGAACCACCCATGGACTTGGCTACACCAATATAGCTTCCTCCTCCCATGCACCCACTGTTTTTGTAAGGGGGAGCTCTTGTTTTAAATTTTGTAACTATTGTAAGAAACCCGGGCACCTCATTTATGAGTGTGATTGTAAAAATGCCCGGTACGGTCAACCCAAATCTATTTTTTATTCGGACGAGTTTTATAGGAGAAGACCCGCCATGAAACAAATTTGGATTGAAAAATCCCTTTTGGCGAGTCTCTCCGGGCCAAAAATAGTTTCATTTCCCCGATGATCTTTTGTTTTATTTAGGGGGAGAAATTTTCTTAAATTCAAAAATCTCTTTCGATTCATTTTTCAATTTATATTTTCAATTCATTTTTGATTCAAAACTCTCAATTTCAAAAATTTCATTTGGTTTCAAATTTCAAATTTCAATTGGTTTTTTGATTCAAAACTTTCAATTCAAACTGTTATTCAAATTTTCATTTCAATTTCAAAAATCTCAATTGATTTTTTTTTCATTTCTCATATCTTGTTTTTCAACGCTTTCCCTCAATCAAGTTTTATGCCCCATTCTATTTTGATAATCACAAAGGGGGAGAAATTTCTTGATTGATTGGGGGAGAATCTTTTCTCTCATGCTTAGTATTTATTTTCAATTTATCATTTAAAGCATGCCTTTCATTTAAGTTTTTACATTGCTTAGATAAGTGATTGTGATCATCAAAATAGGGGGAGATTGTTGTACCCCACACTCTTTGATTTTCATGATCACAATCACTTTCATATGTGTTTAACATTGTTTTAAGTGTTTTTGTTTTATAGGCAAAAGATTGCCAAGGAAATGGGCCATGAAGCACATCAAGTGGACTGAAATTCAGTCCACCGGCCAACCGGTGTGATAGCACCGGCCAGCCGGTGGACCTGGCAGAGGCATTGCCCACTGCCAGGTTCCACCGGTCAGCCGGTGGCTCTGTCACCGGCCAGCCGGTGGCACCCAGACCAATGGGCCAGCTACTGTCTCACCACCGGCCAGCCGGTGGCTCCTCCACCGGTCAGCCGGTGGAGCCTGGACCAAAATTCTTCTCCTCTGCCAAGGCACCGGCCAGCCGGTGGAGCTGTACCGGCCAGCCGGTAGCCCAGTCAAACTAGCCGTTGGCTTTGACCAGTCAACCCTCTTTTGGCCTCCAACGGCTCCGAAGACTTCTCCAACGGCTCCGAAGGCCCCCAATGGGTTCCATGCCTATAAATAAAGGCTGAGGAAGCCCCGGACACTAACCGGAACCATACGGAAGCCCACGGACACCTTGTTGATCATTTGGCGTACCTCCGGCGGACTTCCTCAAAGGAACCCTCTTTGCTCCAACAACTTCCACATCCAAGGAGCTCCATCAAAGAAGCTTGGAAGCGGCCTTCAACATCTCCAATCAATCAAAGGCGCCCAAGACTTCCTCAAACACGGTTTTTCTTGTTTATTTATTTTGAGCTTTAAATTTGGGTTTGTGCCTACAAACCCCAACACTCTTTCTCATTCCCTCTTTCTTTTGGGTTTCACATCACCACTAAGGTGTGAAGAGGTTTCTTCAAGCCTTTCCTTTTAAAAGGATCGTGTCATAGGTGAGCTAGCCTTCACCTGTAAGAAGGCTTGTGGGTTCTTGCTAAACCACCAAAAGCAAGTGGGTTCTTGCTTAACCACCAAAAGCAAGCTGTAATAGGTCCTAGTGCTACCTCAAAGCCTAGTGAGTTTCTTGCTAAAACCATTGAAAAGCAAGCGGTAGGAATCTCTCAACGGTTGAGTTGGGAGCGGAGACGTAGGCCGGGTTTTGGCCGAACTCCGTTATCATTTTCTTGTGTCTTGCCTCTTTTATTTCCGCTGCATTCTTTACTTTGATTTTAATTTGTTAATCATTTTTTAAAAGGCAATTCACCCCCCCTCTTGCCATCCGTCCCGTTTTTCTCCGACCTAACATAGGGGGTGCTGAGTTGTCCAAGTGGGGTGGGGGTAGAGCTGTCCAAGTGGGGTGGGTGGGGTGGGGGTAGGGCTGTCCAAGTGGGGTGGAAACCCCAAATTCAATGTTTTAATTGGAGATTTGGTTTGTTTTATTAGGGATTAGGTGTATGAGGAATTCTCATTCCTATTATGGGTGGTTTTAATCAAAAGTTATGATGTTGGAACCATTTATGATGTTGTTGTCTCTATTTAATCTCATTTCCCCTAACTTAACATTAAATTCTATATCACATTTGGTTTCTGTTTTTTAATTTCCAGTTAAGTTATTTGTGGTTGATGATTATCTGATGTTAATTGTTTTCAATGGTTTGGCGTGGAAATTGGGCATTTAATGTGACTTTTCCAAATGAGGGTGCCTTGAGAATACTCCAAATATTTGTTAAAAATGATCAAAGGGATTTTATTATTTAAAATGGATTTCGAAATATATTTTCTATTAAATTTCAATCCTATTGAATTGTTTATGACAAAATGACTTATATTCTTTTTACAGAATGGACAAAAGTTTGATGTATGAAACCGATCGGATCTCAAGCGATTTTCAAAACAATTTGGAGAGCTTTATAGATTTTGCATTTCACAATGCTTCAGATAGTGGTCACATACACTGCCCATGTTCCAATTGTGTTGGTAGACCTTGATTGATCCGTGAAGAAGTCAGCTACCACATAACCAAAAATGGTTTTCAAGCAAACTACTTTGTGTGGTATCACAATGGGGAGAAAATGAATTCTCAAATTGGTGATGATCGAAATGAAAGGACTGGAATGAAGAATTTGTTAGATGATCGGTTTCCGTTTATTCGTCATCATGAAAAAGAAAGGATTTCGACTCAAGAAGACTTCGATATGAGGACAACTGATGCATCTAGTGAAAATGATGATATTGATAGGGTGAAAAAATTGAATGATGCTGCCACAACTCCAGTATATCGACAATGCGATAAAATGAAAAAGCTGGAATTTTTAATCCGATTGTTTCATGGGAAAACTATGTATGGAATTTCTAATACAGCAATCGATTACATTCTTACCCTCTTCAAGGATTTACTTCCAGATGATGCAGATATTCCCTCAAACCACTATATAGCATGGAAGTTAGTTGAGGAACTTGGATTTTCAAGAAACAAAATTCATGTTTGCCCGAAAGATTGCAGTTTATTCTGGGAGGAAACCGCTGAATGAAATGATTGTATAAAATGTGGCACATCTCGCTGGAAGTCAAAATCTGATGGAACACCATCCCGCGTTCCACAAAAAGTAATGTGGCACTTTCCATTGATCCCCGGACTTCAGAATCTTTTTATGTCTGATGACATATCAATAAAAATGAGATGACATGATACCGAGAGAAAGAAGACTAATGATGAGTTGCCTGCAGATGGATTTGCATGACAAAGATTTGATGCTCGACATCCTGATTTTGCAGCTGACGTGCGTAATGTGAGGCTGGGTCTTTCATGCGACGATTTTAATCCGTTTGGGCAGATGCTTACTTCGCACAACACATGACCGGTTTTTATACATATTTATAATCTTCCCCCATGGTTGTGTATGAAAAAACCTTTCACTTTCATGAGTATACTCATATCTGGTCCTTCTGATCCCGACATTGATATTGATGTATACATGCAACCTTTAATAAAAGATTTGAAACTTCTTTGGGATGTGGGTGTGCGCACATACGATGCATGTTCGAAAGACATATTTCAGATGTGTGCTGCGCTTATGTGGACGATCAATGATTTTCCGGCTTATGCAATGATGTCTGGATGGAGCACGAAGGGAAAACTGTCATGTCCAATTTGTATGAAGAATACACAATCCAGAAGACTGAAACATCGCCGTAGTTTCAGTTTTATGGGACATCGACGATTCTTGCCAAAGGATCATCCATATAAAATGAATCGTCAAAGATTTGATAATACCATAGAGATCGATGATCCACCTCAGCGTATGTCTGGAACTGACGTGCTTAATGAATTGAAAGATTTCAATTTTTCATTCGGGAAGGGTCAAATGAAATCTGGAAAGAGAAAGAATGTTTCCACTGAAACCTGTTACAATTGGAGGAAGAAGAGTGTCTTTTTTGATTTGCCTTATTGGTCAACCAATTTGTTACGTCATTGCTTAGATGTAATGCATATTGAAAAGAATATATGCGAAATGTTGCTTTCGGTTCTTCTAAATGTCAAGGGGAAGACAAAAGATGATTTACGATCTTGTCGTGACTTGGTGGATTGGGGCATCAGACCAGAATTGCATCCTATGCGTATCAGTGAAAATAAATGGCAACTTCCATGTGCTTCTTATGTGATGACACCTACGGAAAAAAAAAATAATTTCTGGAAGTATTAGAGACTATTAGAGTTCCTGATGGCTATTCAAGCAACATATCTAAACGAGTTAACAGAAGAGAGTTGAAGTTAAAATCTTTGAAGACTCATGATTATCACGTTCTACTGCATGAGTTGCTTCCAATAGCAATCCGTCATCTTTTTTCCAATAATGTAAGGGTGGATGTTATTCAGTTGTGCCATTTTTTTAGAGATCTTTGTGCTAAGAAGTTGTCCAAGTCTTTCTTGCAAAAAATGTTGACAGATGCCCCATTAATTTTGCGTGAGTTGGAGAAAATATTTCCTCCATCATTTTTCACATGCATGCTGCATCTGACTGTCCATATTCCCACTGAAATACTTCTTGGAGGACCTGTTTTTTTCGTTGGATGTATCAAACTGAAAGAAATATGTTCACATTAAAGTCTTATGTCCGAAACAGAAATCATCCCGAAGGTTCTATCGTGAACGGTTACTTGGCTCAAGAATGTATGGATTTATGCTCGATGCATTTGTCTGATCTTACTACAAGATTGAACAGACCAATAAGAAATGAAGAAGAACAGTATGAGCAAATTGAACCCAGTTTTCCATCACTTCCTCAAACATGAGGAATTCCTGGATCATATACATTGAAGACATTAAGCCATGAAGAGCGGGAGATGACACATCGCACAGTTTTGTTCAACTGTGATTTGTTCAATGACTATATCAGGTAACTAAATTGATTTTGTATATCTTACATATATATCTGTTAAACTATTAATATTTTTTTATCTACAGGGAACATAAAACAATGATAAATAGGTAGCATCGTTCTTTATCTTTGAGAAGGAGAGAGACTTTGCATAGCAAAGAGTTTTCTGCTTGGTTAAAATTGAAGGTATAAAAAAATTAATGTTTAAAATAATTATATCAATATTTAATTAAGTTTAATAGTCATTTATATTGCAGGTATTGAGTTTGTCTGCTGACTCTGTCTCTAAGGAAATAAGAGCTTTGGCTTTTGGTCCTAATACCGTGGTTCGTGACTGTAAATCAATTGTTATCAATGGGTACAAATTTATTATCACTGAACGAGCAAAGAACACGAGAACACTGCATGATGGTGTTATGGTTACTGCCACAACAGATTGTTATGCCAGTGCATCAGATGGTAGACCGCGATTTGAAAATGTGGGTTATTATGGAGTTGTTGAGAAAATAATAATATTGGATTATTACTCTCATGGACGAGTCACAATGATGAAATGTCATTGGTTTGATTCGATGACGAGACATGACACATTTATTGATGATTGTGGATTTCGAGTAATTAATATGACTCACACTCTTGCTACCGAATAACCATATGTGTTGACATCAATGGCTAAACAAGTTTTTTATGTCAAAGACCAACTTCGACCTGAATTTGGTGTCATAGTTGAAGTAATTCCAAGACATATTTTTGATGATGATGATGATGGAATTGACACTATCCCTAGTGCCATTGGAACCAATCCATTTATTTCTTTTGATGACTCAAATAGCTCAATTGTCAGAGTTGATTGTGAACCTGAAGTTGTGGTTGAAAATATATAGAATCATCCATCCATGTTCTCAATTCTTTTGGTTTACCTCGAGTTGGGTTGTTAAGGTTGGTAATATTCAAATTGATTTAGTATTGATCACAAATATGTTTTAGCTGACTTGACCGTTATGTGAATTTTCAATGTTTATTGGTTGCAGTTTTATTTGAATTGCATTTTCTAATTTGGAATTATTCAAACATAGTCAAACAATATTTCTAACTTGGTGAACATTACAACTTGTATGATTTATTAAATCCATTCAAGCTCTTCTAAAACAATTGATAGCTGACTTGACCGTTATGTGAATTTTCAATGTTTATTGGTTGTAGTTTTATTTGAATTGCATTTTCTAATTTGGAATTGAACTGTATTCAAACATAGTCAAACAATATTTCTAACTTGGTGAACATTACAACTTGTATGATTTATTAAATCCATTCAAGCTCTTCTAAAACAATTGATAGCTTAATTGACCATTATGTGAATTTTCAATGTTTATTGGTTGCAGTTTTATTTGAATTGCATTTTCTAATTTGGAATTGAACTGTATTCAAACATAGTCAAACAATATTTCTAACTTGGTGAACATTACAACTTGTATGATTTATTAAATCCATTCAAGCTCTTCTAAAACAATTGATATCTAAATTACCAATGAATCCCCCTATTCCCTCATATATTTAGTTTTTTGGGTTACACATTAGTTTTCTTTTTCTAATTAATTACATATTTGTTTTCAAAATGCAGGAAATGAAGCCAATTGAAGAGAGACAAAGGAAAAAAATGACGGATAACAATCGTCGAATGACGGAGTTGGGAATTCCATCATTAGTGCCTGTAGTGAGTACTTTATTTCAAATTGATATATTTAAAGAATATATAATGTCATGTGATTAATTTTTTTGTAAACATTTTTGTAGGATCCACCTATACGTCGACAGTTATTCGACGAGGAGCCTAGTACTGGTCCGAGTACTCAGGCCGGTGGTACAAGGAGGGTTCGTACCAGAGGTGGACGAGCAGCTGTGCGTACCCGACTAGACCCTGCCCCTCCCACTGACATGTCATCCTTCTCACATTCTGATCCCAGTGTGTTGTTAGAGACACACGGGATATTTAGGCCTCCCATGTTTTCGCTACCTTCTGCATCTTCTGGCCCATCATTTTCACATCCCATGATGATTCCCACTCCTCAGTCAGCATCCGGTCAGACAGCTGTCTCATCTTCTTTTACTTTTACTTTTGTCTCTCCGAGCTTCTATATTCCATCGTCTTTGACTCCTGTTCCACCACAGGGTGTTCCATCAGTTTCTGTGGATCCAGCGGCACTCGGCGATCAGACCAGCACATGTATATTTATAGAACCCTAACAAATTTTTATAGAAATATTTATTTTCATTATAACATGTTTTGATAAAATATTTGTTTTTCTTTCATGACAGATACATCTACTGACAGGAGGCGTGGGCGGGGGCGTACATGCATGCGTTCAGTATGGAACCGCCGCACACAGGTTATGACGGATTATAATGAAGACAACCAAATGATTGAGAAAATAGGGCAGCAATGTCGGAGTTTTTTTACGACGCTTGCCAAATACTCCGACATCATTCCCGTCAGCCCGCTATCGTGGAGACATTTGCCCCATGAGGTCAAGGATAGAGCTTGGGCAGAGATATGAGTAAAAAAATCTGTTCTATTTAATGCCATGAATTATTTTTGTATTTATAGGAATTAATATTTTAATTTCAGCTTCGATTTAATTTTCTCGATGGTGAGGGTGCACGATCAGAACGTATAAAGGATTTAGGCGAGCTTTGGAGATCCTACAAGCATGAGTTGTATATTGGCTGGGTTGCTAGAGTTGACACTGAGTTAGAGGCGGTACCAGTGGTAGATGATTGTCCTATAGAGCAGTATCGTCAGATGATTACTCATTGGATGAGTACCCAGTTTAAGGTATTAATAACATTTGAGGTATTTAAATAATAACTTTCATGTTTTTCATTAATACTATCTGTTGCATTTTCAAATTTTATTTAGGAATCATCTGGAAAAAATAAAAAGAACATTGATGCAAAAAAATATCTCCACACACTGGGACGCACTACGAGGCCTGATCATGAGAGGAAGCAGGTATGTCAATTGTTTATAAGTTTTCTTTACGACTTACACTTTCTTTTTGTTTCTTCAATTATTTAATAGTTTGCTAAAGTTTTCATATAACTTTAGTTTTCAATGTCATTATAGAGGCAAATACAAAATATTGAAGGACGTATGCCTCGAGCAAAACTGTCTTGCTTGAGTAGACAGAAAAAGGATGGAAGTGTCGTCAACGAAGCGACTCAGCAGCAGATTGTAAGTTTTAATCTGTTGAGTTTATTTTTTAATATCTATTTTGTAACTTAATGATATATTTATATTTGTAACAGGCTGCTTTAGAGGCCCTCGATGCCCAAGAACCAGACAACCCCCCGAACACCCCCCGGACAGCCCCCCGTACACCCCCCGGACAGCCCCCCGCACAGCGCCCCCACCCTCCTCCCTGGACCCCAGACAGCCCCCCTGGACAGCCCCCACACCCTCTTCCTTGGACCCTGAACAACCCCCCACACAGAGGATTCTCATAAAATGGACAACATTTTAAGTACATACGGAAAACTGACTCAATCATGTTTCAAAAGGACATCATTTGAAGTGAAAAACATCAACTGGCATACGGAAAAATGACCAAACGCATTCGGATTGTGTCGATACTTTAACACAATGATACATGGGTCATATGTGACGTGTACGAGTCAACCCCGCCTTAATATGAGGCACGATGTGGTCAGAATCACTCTAAGTGGCTCTCTTTTTCTTAAAATGGACAACAATTTAAGTACATACGGAAAAACGACCAAACATATTCGGTTTCCGTTGAAACTTTAGGAAAACGATCCATGGGTCATATATGACGTGTACGAGTCAACTTCGCCTCAATCTGAGGCGCGGTGTGGCCGACACCACTCAAAGTGTCTTCCTTTTGTTTCAAAAGTACGTCATTTTAATTGAAAAACATCAACTGGCATACGGAAAACCGACCAAACGCATTCGGATTGTGTCGATACTTTAGCACAACAATCCATGGGTCATATGTGACTTGTAAGAGTCAACCCCGCCTCAATCCGAGCTGTGGTGTGGCCTGGACAACTCAAACTGTCTCTCTTTTGTTCAAAATGGACTAAATTGTAAGTGAAATCAACAACTGACATACGAGAAACCTACCAAATGACTTCGGATTCTGTTGAAACGTTAGAAAAACGATCCATGGGTCATATATGATGTGTACGAGTCAACCCTGCCTTAATCCGAGGCGCTGTGTGGCAGAGACCACAAAAAATTCCTATCTTTTGTTCAAAATGGACAATATTTTACGTACATACGCCAAACTGATCAAACGGATTATGATTGTGTTTAAACTTTAGGAAAATGATCCATGGATCATATGTGACATGTACGAGTCAACCCCGCCTCAATCCGAGGCCCGTTGCGGTTGACACCACTCAAAGTGCCTCTCTTTTGTTTAAAATGGACTTAATTTTAAGTGAAAACAACAACTGACATACGCCAAACTGACCAAATGCCTTAGGATTCTGTTGAAACTTTAGGAAAACGATCCATGGGTCATATGTGACGTGTACGAGTCAACCCCACCTCAATACGAGCTGCGGTGTGTCTGGGACCACTCAAACTGTCTCTCTTTTATTCAAAATGGACTAAATTGTATGTGAAATCAACAACTGTCATACGAGAAACCGACCAAACGCCTTAGGATTCTATTGAAACTTTAGGATAATGATACAAGGGTCATATGTGACGTGTACGAGTCAACCCCGCCTCAATCCGAGGCGCGGTGTGACCGGGACCACCCAAACTGCCTCTCTTTTGTTCCAAATGGACAATATTTTACGTACATACGCCAAACTGATCAAACGGATTCTGATTATGTTGAAACTTTAGGACAATGATCCATGACTCATATGTGATGTGTACGAGTCAACCCCGCCTCAATCCGAGGCTCGGTGTGGCCGACACCACTCAAAGTGCCTATGTTTTGTTTAAA
The DNA here is from genome assembly GCA_963277665.1 of Viscum album. Classification (NCBI taxonomy): domain Eukaryota; kingdom Viridiplantae; phylum Streptophyta; class Magnoliopsida; order Santalales; family Viscaceae; genus Viscum; species Viscum album. Next base: position 1,672,595,400 of record OY728158.1, read on the forward strand.
ATGGACTTAATTTTAAGTGAAAACAACAACTGACATATCGGAAACCGAACAAACGCCTATGGATTCTGTTGAAACTTTAGGACAACGATCCATGAGTCATATGTGACGTGTACGAGTCAACCCTGCCTCAATCCGAGCCGCGGTGTGGTCGGGACCACTCAAACTGTCTATCTTTTGTTCAAAATGGACTAAATTGTAAGTGAAATCAACAACTGACATACGAGAAACCTACCAAACACCTTCGTATTCTGTTGAAACTTTATGAAAATGATCCATGGGTCATATGTGACGCGTACAAGTCAACCCCACCTCAATCCGAGGCACGGTGTGGCCGGAACCACTCGAAGTGTCTCTCTTTTGTTTCAAAAGGACATCATTTTTAGTGAAAACAACAACTGACATACGGAAAACTGACCATATGCATTCAGATTCCATTCAAACGTTAAGAAAACAATCCATAAGTCATATGTGACGTGTACGAGTCAACCCCACCTCAATACGAGGTGCGGTGTGGCTGGAACCACTCGAAGTGTCTCTCTATAGTTTAAAATGGACTTCATTTTAAGTGAAAAGAACAACTAACATACGACAAACCGACCAAATGCATTCAGATTCTGTTGATACTTTAGTAAAAGGATCCATGAGTCATTTGTGACGTGTACGAGTCAACCACGCCTCAATCTGAGCCTCGGTGTGGCCGCCACGTCTCAAAGTGACTCACTTTTCATTGAAATGGAAAACATTTTAAGTGAAAACAACAACTGACATACTAAAACCCAAAAAAACGCATTCAGATTCCATTGAAACTTTAGGAAAACGATCCATGAGTCATTTGTGACGTGTACAAGTCAACCCCACCTCAATCCGAGGCGCGGTGTGGCCGGAACCACTCGAAGTGTCTCTTTTTTGTTTCAAAAGGACATCATTTTTAGTGAAAACAACAACTGACATACGAAAAAATGACCAAATGAATTCAGATTCCGTTGAAACATTAGGAAAATAATTCATGAGCCATATGTGACGTGTACGAGTCAACCCCACCTCAATCCGAGGCGCGGTGTGACCGGAACCACTCGAAGTGTCTCTCTATAGTTTAAAAGGGGCTTCATTTTAAGTGAAAAGAACAACTGACATACGGAAAACCGACCAAACGCATTCGGATTCTGTTGATACTTTAGGAAAAGGATCCATGGATCATTTTTGATGTGTATGAGTCAACCACATCTCAATCCGAGCCTCGGTGTGGCCGCCACGTCTCAAAGTGACTCACTTTTCTTTGAAATGGAAAACATTTTAAGTGAAAACAACAACTGACATACTGAAACCCAACAAAACGCATTAGGTTTCCATTGAAACTTTAGGACAACGATCCATGGGTCATTTGTGATGTGTACGAGTCAACCCCGCCTCAATCCGAGTGGTGGTGTGGCCGGGATCACTCTAAGTGTCTCTCTTTTGTTAAAAATGGAAAACATTTTAAGTACATACAGAAAACCGACCAAACGGATTCTGATTGTGTTAATACTTTAGAACAACGATCCATGAGTCATATGTGATGTGTACAAGTCAATCCCTCCTCAATCCGAGGCACGGTGTGGCTAACACCACTCATAGCATATCTCTTTTGTTTAAAATATACATCATTTTAACTGAAAAGAACAATTGGCATACGGAAAAATGACCAAACGCATTTGGAATCGGTTGAAACTTTAGGAAAACGATCCATGGGTCATATGTGACGTGTACGAGTCAACCCCACCTCAATCCAAGGCGCGGTGAGGCCGAAACCACTCAAAGTGTCTCTCTTTTGTTTCAAAAGGGCATCATTTTTAGTGAAAACAACAACTGACATACGGAAAACTGACCAAATGCATTCGTATTCCATTAAAACGTTAGAAAAACAATCCACGAGTCATATGTGACGTGTACGAGTCAACCCCACCTCAATCTGAGGAGCGGTGTGGCCGGAACCACTCGAAGTGTCTCTCTATAGTTTAAAATGGACTTCATTTTAAGTGAAAAGAACAACTGACATACGGAAAACGGACCAAACACATTCGGATTCTGTTGATACTTAAGGAAAAGGATCCATGGGTCATTCTTGACGTTTATGAGTCAACCGCGCCTCAATCCAATCCTCGGTGTGGCCGCCACGACTCAAAGTGACTCACTTTTCTTTGAAATGGAAAACATTTTAAGTGAAAACAACAACTGACATACTAAAACCCCACAAAACGCATTTGGATTCCATTGAAACTTTAGGAAAACAATCCATGGTTCATTTTTGATGTTTACGAGTCAACCACACCTCAATCCGAGCCTTGGTGTGGTCGGGACAACTCAAAGTGACTCACTTTTCTTTGAATTGGAAAACATTTTAAGTGAAAACAACAACTGACATACTGAAAACCGACCAAACGCATTAGGATTCCGTTGAAACTTTAGGACAATGATCCATGGGTCATTTGTGACGTGTAAGAGTCAACCCCACCTCAATTCGAGTCGTGGTGTGACCAGGATCACTCTAAGTGTCTCTCTATAGTTTAAAATGGACTTCATTTTAAGTGAAAAGAACAACTGACATACGAAAAACTGACCAAACACATTCGGATTGTGTTGATACTTTAGGATGGGTCATTTGTGATGTGTACGAGTCAACCGCGCCTCAATCTGAGCCTCGGTGTGGCCGCCACAACTCAAAGTGGATCACTTTTATTTGAAATGGAAAGCATTTTATGTGAAAACAACAACTGACATACGAAAAACTGACCAAACGCATTCGGATTCTGTTGAAACTTTAGGACAACAATCCATGGGTTATTTGTGACGTTTACGAGTCAACCTCGCCTCAATCCGAGTCGCGGTGTGGCAGGGATCACTCAAAAATGTCATTTTCTTAAATGAACCACATTTTAAGTGATAATAACTGGAATACGGAAAACCAATGGAACCCTTTCGGAATATGTTGATACTTTAGGAAAATGATCAATGGGTCATGTGTGACGTTCACTAGTCAATCATGCCTCAATACGAGGCATGGTGTGACTGGTACTACTCCAAGTGCATGTATTTTGTTTAAAATGGATATCATATATAGTAAAAACACCTGTATACGAAAAACTGATCAAATTATGAATTGAATTCCAAATTTCACATATAATTGTCATCCAAATTTGAAATTGAATTCTAAATGAATTTTAAAATGAATTCTAAATGATTTTTAAAATGAATTCTAAATGAATTCTAAATTATGTATCTTTATAATTACGTTATGAATTCTGATTTAATTCTGAATGTGTATAGTTTCAGGATGTATTATTTGTTAAATGTATATGAATTTGTTCTGTATATGTATATGTTAGTTGGTTATTGCAGGTAAAGGAGAGGGATTGAAGAATCATAGGTGAATGAAGACCCTCTCCCTCCCCTGTGCAAATTGTAGCCTGCTGTGCAAATTACAGGCTGTTGTGCAATTTGCACAGCGTAGGTTATGCCAATGGTTTGAAACCGTTGGCATAGTTTTCTAAGGAGGTTTATACCAACGGTTCAGATGGAACCGTTGGTATAAACTCTTTCCCAACGGTTTCAAACCGTTGGGAAAAGATGTATAGTTGGCTTTTTCCCAACGGTTTTGAGTGAACCGTTGGGAAAATCTAGAGATTTTGTTGGCTTTTCCCAATGGTTTACTTAAAACCGTTGGGAAAACATATGCCAACGGTTAATGTTAACCGTTGGGATAGGTTGATTTTTCTAACCTATCCCAACGGTTCTTTGTAAACTGTTGGGAAAACTTTTCCCAACGACTTACTTCCCCACAGTTTGCAGAACCGTTGGGATAGATATTCCCAACGGTTCTGCAGCCATTCCCAACAGTTGTGAACCGTTGGAAATACCTCTTTTTTCAGTAGTGTTGATGAGGTATAAGTATTAGTTCTTCTAGAAATTCAAGGAATCCAAGAATGAAGTAGAGAATCAACTTGGTAAGAAGATAAAGAAGATTCAATTGGATCGAGGTGGAGACTATCTTAACCAAGAGTTTATCAACTTTTTATGGGAGTTTGAGATTCTATCTCATATCACTCCACCTTATACACCAAAGTGGAATGGTGTTAGTGAAAGGAGGAACCACACCTTGTTGGATATGGTAAGGTCAATAATGAGTAATTTAGATCTTCCATTATCTTTTTTGGGGATATACATTACAAACTGCGACATACACATTAAACTGAGTACCCACTAAAGTGATAAATGGTATTCCCCTCAAGTTATGGAGTGGAAACAAACCCATTTTGTTGTATACACGTGTATGAGGTTGTGAGGTGTTTGTTAAGTTATTCTCAGGAAAAACTATCACCTCAGGTCACGAAGTGTATCTTTATAGGGCATCCTAAGGAAATAAAGTGATACTACCTATAAAACCCCTCAGACAAGAAAGTAATTGTCGCTAGAAAAGTAATTGTTCTTGAGAGGGAGCACATCCTCAAAAAGGATAGTGGGAGCAAGATTGCCTTTGATGAAATTGATGCTCAAGATACACAAGAGTTGGTACATGAACAGATTCAATAGGTCCCCATAGAAGAAGTAGTTCCTGAAACACAAGTACTGCATAAGAGTGTAAGAGAGGTAAGAGAGCCAGAGAGATATGGTTTTCTAGTCACCGAAGATGGTGATTCATTATTGGTTGACAATGATGTACCTATATCCTACAAGGAGGTAGTAGAGACCTCAAAAGTTGCAAGATGGAAAGAATCCATGAATTCTAGAATTGATTCCATGTATCAGAACCAAGTATGGGTTCTGGTCGATGCACCAATTGATGTAAAGTCTGTTGGATACAAATGGGTATTCAAGAGGAAACTGGACATGTAAGGTAAAGTAAATACCTATAAAGCAAGTCTAGTGGCTAAAGAGTTTAAACAGAGTCAATGAATTGACTATGATGAAACCTTCTCCGCAGTTTCCATGTTTAAATCAATCAGAATTCTACTTTCTATAGAGGCTTACCATGACTATGAGATTTGGAAGATGGATGTCAAAACTGAATTCCTTAATGAGAACTTTCAGGAAGATGTCTATATGACCCAACCAGAAGGGTTTGTGACTTCAGTTGATGACAAATGGATTTGTAAGTTTCAGAGATCCATTTATGGATTGAAGCAGACATTCAGTTCATAGAACGTTCGATTCGATAAATCCATAAATGAATTTGGTTTCATTAAGAATGAATGTGAGCCGTGTGTTTACAAGAGGTTTAGTGGGAATGAGGTCGTTATCCTAGTAGTATATGTTGATGACATATTACTTATTGGAAACGACATACCAATCTTACAGTCAGCTAAGGATTGATTAATTAAGTGTTTCTCCATGAAGGAATTAGGTGAAACAACCTATATTCTATGAATCGAGATCCTTTGTGATAGATCCAAGAGGATTCTTGGACTAATTTAAAGTAAATATGTTGACCAGATACTAAAGAGATTTAGTATGGAACAATCTAAGGGGGGATTGGTTCCAGTGTCACGTGGTTTACATATTTCTAAGAAAAAGTGTCCTCAGACAAAACATGAGAAAGAGAGAATGAGTAAGATCCCATATGTTTTAGCGATAAGATCAATCATGTATGCCATTTTATGTACTATACTTGATGTTGTCTTTGCATTGATCATAATATGAAGATATAAAGCTGATCCAAGAGAACAACATTTGACTGCTATTAAGGCTATCCTTATGTATCAGAGAAGAACTAAGGATATGTTCCTGGTGTATGGTGGAGATGAGACACCGGTTGTCATAGGTTATACTGATGCTAGTTTTCAGACATATCAGAATGATCTGAAGTTGCAATCAGGATATTTTTTCTTTCTCAATAGAGGAGTTGTGAGCTGAAAGAGTTCAAAGTAGCAGTTGTCGCTGATTCTACAGTGGAGTTTGAGTATGTAGTGGCTTCTAATGCAGCCAAGGAAGCCGTTTGGATTCAACACTTTTTCCAGGAGCATGATGTGTTACCTAGTAGTAAAGAACCTATCACATTATATTGTGATAATACTGGGTGACTCTTTCAAAAGAGAAAATGTCACACCAACAGACAAAACACATATTCCAGAAGTATCACCTCTTGAGGAATTTTTATCAGAGGGGTGAAGTTACTATAACCAGAGTACCCAAAGAAGAGAATGAAACATACCCTTTAACTAAAGGCCTATCTCAGCAGAAACATTAGTATCATGTGAGATCTAGTGGAATGAGGGTTGTTAACAATTGGCTCTATCCCAAGAGGGATTCTGTTGGAGTTGGTGCCATAGAACCAACTTTTGTTTACTTTATGATAACTTGTATTAATAGTTTTGAATATTAATAAACTATTTATCACATCACGATTGTTCTTCTATGTGACATAGTTTGTGATAATTTCCTAAGAGTAGTTGTCACACTAAAAGGTCATAGCAGTTCCCCTTTATGATGAGAACCCAGAAATGTTACGATGCTGTTTTGGAATACATGTTATATAGCTGGATGATATCATTTGAGGGACACAAATGATACAAGCTACCAGGGGTGGAGGCTTATAGGACTTTGATGCACCTTCTCATAGTGTACGCCCTTTGTAATATCAAGTAGGATATTATGAGAACAAGACATGCTAGTAGGAAATCCACATTTATATGTGTCATTGGATGTTCCTATCTACAGACGCGTGTATTGGTCCTTAGACTTTAAGACTATTATTAATGATTATTATGAGTCGAACACTTAGATGTATTGATGAAAATCGTGATGATGGATGTTCGCGGTGAAGTAGGATATGTTGGGTGCGTTACGAGTAATATTACATTAATGAATAACGTGAGAAATGATATGTCCCTTCTGTTTATTAATCGAAGTTGATATCTCAAGCCCTTTGATGGAAATGATATAACCTAAATAAATCCATGACTATGATATTATAAAGGCAAGTTCATTCTCTAGGAAGTCAAAGAAAGAGACATCGAGCATATAGGTTGATGACACCAGCATGCAACCTGCTTGATTAGAGATATTGAGATAAAGAGATTATATTTAACACCAAGCGTTCATATGATATATTATGTAGTTTCGGAATCACTACTAAAAATTTGGGCCATAGCCACGGACCTATAGCCACAGTTTTATAGGTCCGTGGCTATAACTTTATTTATTTCCACGGTTTAATTCATTCTCCGTGGCTAAATCAATATTACACTGGAGCGTCGTTTTTCCCCCAATCTGTATCGGGCTCCTCCTCCTCCCCCGATCTGCATCCCTCCTCCTCCTCCCCCGATTCACAACCCTATCACCGCGCAGCCCTCCTCCCTGACGGTGTCTCCTCCTCCCCGCATCCCTCCTCCTCTTCCCCCGGTTCGCAGCCATATCACCGCGCATCCCTCCTCCCCGACGACGTATCCTCCTCCAGACGATCTCACCGTGCAGCCATCTCTCACAGCGATGCCCTCCTCCCCGACGAACTCTCCCACAACGGCACCCTCCTCCCCGACGACCTCTGTTCAGCTGTCTCACCATTTGCAGGTAGAAGCTTATCGCTCTTCATGCAATTGAGTTTGGGTGTTAGGGTGGTGTTTGGAGTATGATGGCTATGTATTGGGTATGGTTTGGATTTGTCTTTGGGGGTTTGAGTTGTTCATATCCGATTTTCATGTAGGCCTAGGGAGTGGGTGATTAGACCCAGTTTCGATTTGAGAGTTCTTTTCTGTAATTCTTTGAATGTTTCTTGTTTGAAAATTTGTTTTTGAATTGGAAATAGATTCACACATGTTTGATCTACGATTCAGATTCAATAGTTTCAGCCATTATTTAAGTTTTTCAATTTGAGAAGATCAATTTGTGCCCGTTTTTTCTGTTCCAATCCAATTCTTATCTTTCCATTTTTCTACTGTCTTGTGGAGACTAGCTCCATTTTTAGTAGCTCAAATTTAGGGATTCAATTTATGTTTGGTCTGAGGGAGTCCTTTTTGATGGAAACAGAAAAAACGTGATAGGGTGAATGAGAAATAGATCAACGAGTCAGTAGTTTGTTTCGTATGAATGAGAAAGGTACGACGAAACATGTTAAATTGTATAAATATGTCACGACCCGTCCTCGGGGCCCGAGCCGTGACTACCTCAAGCCCGCCTTCCATAGGCCAGGGGCTGACGACTAGCACCAATGCGTAAATCCCGGTAAAAAGGGAAGACATTGCCTTTGTATAGTAAACAAGCACCACAGAGTAAGCAAGCGGAAAAAGTAAACACTAAGTAAAAACAGAGTACAACTGTAAGTGCGGAAAGTAAGTGGACCAGTATACAAACCCAAACTGAAAGTAAAGTACAACTCGAAAGGGAAAACAACAACTGAAAAGTAAAAGCAGCTATGCCGAGCTGTCCACTGGAAATCCCACCTGAAGGGTGGGTACAGATAGCTCCACTGCTCCTCGGGTCCCGCCGTCCGCTCCGAGTACGTCCCGCCCAGTGGTCCACCTCCAGGTACCGTCTTGCTCTGCAAGCCTCAACCACGATCAATGCTGTCCGTCGTATGCAACCAACACAACGTAGTGCGGGCATAGCCCGTGCAGGGGTGAGTATAAGCTACTCAGTAGGGACCCCGAGACCCCCGAAGGTCTCCCAAAATCCACAAAGGATAAACCACAAAGGAAAGATACAATCACGAAGTAACAACCGACACTGCTTAGGTATATGCCCATACATATACCTAAGTCATCAATTCCAGTACGCTCCAACCTCCGAGCCCAAGAACAACCCAGTCCACACAGGAAAGTATATGTATTCCACACAGGAAAGCAAAACATAATCCACAGAGGATAGCACAACACAATCCACACAGGAAAGCAAACAGGTTTCAGCTCACACAGGAATACTTCTTCGAAGACGATAGAGATGATCACTGATCCATCTAAGTCGTCGGACTCACAAAGGATCGATAGGTACTAACCCCCGCAAAGACTCACATAGGATCGGTAGGAAACTAACCCCCGTAAATACCCACACAGGATCGGACCCACACAGGATCTGTAGGCGCTGGCTCACACAGAACCGCTGAGCGCTGACCCACACAGGATCAGTAGCACTGATCCACATAGGATCGCTGAGTGCTGTAGTCGTCGCCGTCGAATCCACTGAGGATCTCTGTACAGTCGTCGTCACAGTAGCAGTCGCAACCAGCACTAGGGTTCCCGCACACAACAAGCTCATTCGGGAGGGTCCGCTCCACGAGCCGAGAGGCTGATACATCAACTGGCACAAAGTCCATAGTTGATGTATCCAAAAGTTCCGTATCGTCAACAGGAACTCAACGTCGCAGACGACGCGTCAATCGGACGCCCGGTCTGAGAGTTAATGGCTTTTTCATCCTAGGGGCCCGGTTGGTTTTTAAGGTAAAACCAACCCGACCGTAATCCACCTGCGTCCAAACCTCGGGCGGAGTATGCCAAAAGATCCATCTCACTTAGAGGAAATCAATGAAGTCGACGACACGTCGATCGGACGTCCGAAGCTCAAGATATGAGCGTTTCTGCTCCAAGGGCCCGGTTGGTTTCGTGTACGAACCAACCCGACCGAACTCAAAGTATTCCGAAACCTTGAGTGCGATATACCGAAACGACCGTCTCGTTCGAAGGATCGTGTCGCCGCTGACGGCGCGTCGATTGGAGGTCCGTAGCCCGAGTTATGAGCGTTTGTACGGAAAAGTCCGAGTACGGGGAGTCTGGGCCCGGCCCGGCCCAGTACCCCCTGGGCCGACGGCCCGACCGGCGGCGCGGCTCGGCCGGCGGCGCGGTGGCGCGGCCGGCGCGACCTTTGCGCCGCACATGCTCCAAGGGAGGGGTGTTTCCCCTCATTTATGAAAACGACGACCCCCATTAAGGGGACCGCGCCTTGTAACACCGGGGGGTGTAACCCCCCGGATTTCTGCCAGTAACGGCCGGCCAGCGCGGGGCCGTCCGGTTTCTCCCCGCGGGACCCCGCTGTCCCGCATCTTCTGGCGTTGGCGGCCGGAATTCCGGCTGCCTTCTTCGAATTCTCCGGTGGGTGGTTTTTCCGGCAGCTACTTCCAGGATGGCTGCAAATTCGTCCGACGCGGTGTGACGACGCCGCGTCCTTCCGCCGCGGCCCGACTCCGGCCGCGGCCTCGTTCGTACCCTCGACGCAGCGCGACGACGTCGCGTTTCTTCGTCGTGGCCCGCATCGTTCACGTCTCCTTTCGCTAAAGCGCGGTGTAACGATGCATTACCGTCTTCGCTAATCAAAACGAAGAATAGCAAAGGGGGGAGGGGTATCAGCCGTGTTTGTGCGGACCGATCCCCTCCCGTTATATCGATAGCAGTTGGCCGAAACGTAAAACGTTTAACCTTCACAATTTTTAATTTAAATAAAAATTGGAACATGGCTGTCAGATTTATCTTTCATATTCGAAGGAAATAATCACCAACTTAAAAAAAATAATCGAACCCCTACCTTGGGTATAAGCCGATCGGAAGGAGATGTCGTCATTCGAGGTTCGTCGCGGTATGGCATCGCTAGGATGACGACGTCGAAGGGGGACGTCGGCGTTCGTCCGACTCGAGGGAAGGCAAAGCCGTCGTCGCTCGCTACCCGATTCCGTTGTCGTCGAGGTGCGTCCGAAGAGGAAACGTCGTTGGAGAAGTTCTTCACGTTCTTCGGTGGAGATGTTCTTCGCTAAGGACTGTGTTCTTCGTCGGAGTCCGAGATGTTCTTCACGTTCTTCGTCGAAGTTGAAGAAGAAGAAGACTTTCTCAAACCCTTATCTCTTTCCTCCCAAGTCTCCACCACAAGAAAAACTAACCCCAAAATAAAACAATCCTCCCACTTATTTTATTAACCCAACATAGGTTTTTGAATTTCAAGAGTTTGAAAATTCAAAACCCACATTTAACTCACCTAAGTTATAACATAAGATGTTATAAAATTAATGAGGAGATAAGTTAGAAAAACTTAAATGGGGGGTTTAGAGGGTTTAGGAAAGTGAGGGGTTGGGCTCGTGTGGGTCCCACCCTACCTTATCCTCTCAAGGTTGGTTATCACAAGTGGGTCCCACCCCAAACATCCTTACTTAGGATAAAACTACCAACTGGGAAAAATAAAAATTGTTAAATTTTTTATTTTCAACTACCACAAAAATTAATAACTCCTCTCGTGTAAACGAAACTTCGAAACAGGAGTTCCTAAGCAATTACCGGCGCTGCGGTTCCATCGGTGCCCTCGGAATTCGATTCCGGGCACCGGTTCAAAAGTTAGAAATTCCCACTCGTTCGTTCACTGAACGTACCCGAGCTAAACTTCAGATAGAAATTTCGGGCACACCGGGCCTCGGAATCAAGTTCCGTCTGAAACCGCGTTCTTGTAAAATTCCAAAGAAAATTAAGAAAAAATTTCCCTTGAATTTTACGGGTCTTTACATTACTCCCACCTCAGGGATTTACTTCCCCGTAAAGATACATCGAAAACTATTGAAACAAATGAGGGTACTGAGCACGCATCTGAGCCTCCCGCTTCCAAGTGCTCTCCTGGAGGTTCCCGTGCTGCCATCTGATGCGCACTAGAGGAATCGACCATCCACGTAGGACCCACTCCTGTCGATCCTTGATCTCCACTGAGACCTCCGCAAAAGTCGCCCCATCATCGACGTCAAGCTCCCCATGGTCAATGATATGCGTCGGGTCATGCACGTATCTTCTCAACTGAGATACGTGGAAGACGTCGTGCACCCGGTGCAACTGAGGTGGTAGAGCCAGACGATAAGCCACCTCGCCAATCCTGCTGAGGACCTGGAACGGTCTGATGAAGCGTGGAGACAACTTGCCACCTCGACCAAATCTCCGTAATCCACGTCGAGGTGAGACACGCAAGAAGACGTGGTAGCCATCCTCGAACTCTAGTGGCCTCCGCCTCCTGTCAGCATAAGACTTCTTCCAGCTCTGAGCTGTCCTCATCCGCTCCTGGATGACCTGGACCTTCTCTGTCGTGGCCCGGACCATCTCTGGTCCCACAAGTGCTGACTCCCCAGGGTCTGTCCAGCACAAAGGAGATCTGCAAGGTCAGCCGTACAACGCCTCGTATGGTGCCATCCCGATGGTGGAGTGGTAGCTGTTGTTGTACGCGAACTCCACCAAGGGTAGGTGGTCCTCCCAGCTACGACCAAAGTCGAGGACACATGCGCGGAGCATGTCCTCGAGAGTCTGAATGGTCCTCTCCGTCTGACCATCCGTCTGAGGGTGAAAGGCTGTGCTCAGACGTAGCTGCGTCCTGAACGCCTCCTGCAATCCCTTCCATAGCTGGGAAGTAAAACGAGCATCTCGATCGGAGACGATAGATGATGACACACCGTGAAGCCGAACAATCTCTTGAACGTAAAGACGTCCCAAGCTCTCCACTGAGCCCTGCTCTCTGATGGGTAAGAAGTGAGCCGACTTGGTGAGTCGGTCGACAATCACCCAGATGGAGTCGTGACCTCTGGAAGTGCGTGGAAGTCCAGTCACGAAGTCCATAGATATCCCATCCCACTTCCACTCCGGGACCTCCAAGGGCTGTACCAAGCCTGCTGGTACCTGGTGCTCTGCCTTCAGCTGCTGGCAGGTGAGGCATCGAGAAACGAACTCTGCCACAACCTTCTTCATGCCCGACCACCAGTGCTGTCGTCTGAGATCCTGGTACATCTTCGCCACTCCGGGATGTACCGCCAAGGGAGAAGTGTGAAACTCTCTCAGCACCTCCTCCCGTAAAGCAACTGGTACCAAGGTACGTCCTCTGAAAAGGATGTCGTGCTCTACTCCAAAGGAGAAACCATCAGGTGCCTATCCTGAGGATATCTGTGCACGCCGCGTCTCACAGTCAGTGTCCCCATGCTGTGCCTCTCTGACCTACTGTAGTAGTGGAGGAGTGACTATGAGAGACTGAAGGAAGGCTGCTCCATCTCTATCCACGAAGAATATCTGCAAAGAGGCTAGCTGCTCTGTCGCCTCCTCAAGTAGCTGAATGCCCGTCCTCCTGTTGAGGGCATCAGCTACCACGTTCCCCTTTCCAGGAGTATAGACTATCTCAAAGTCATAGTCCTGGAGGAACTCTAGCCATCGTCGCTATCTCAGATTCAGATCCTTCTGAGAGAAGATGTATCTGAGACTCTGATGGTCAGAAAAGACTGTAAAGCGCTCGCCCATCAGATAGTGTCGCCATGTCTTCAGAGCGAAGACCACTGCTGCTAACTCCAGGTCATGGGTAGCGTAGTTCTGCTCATGCGGCCTCAACTGACGTGATCCATATGCGATCATTGCCCGCTCCTGCATCAGGACACAACCGAGTCTGGTCCCTGATGCATCGCAGTAGACTACGTACCCTACTCCCTCCTCAGGCAACCTCAAGATAGGTGTGCTGGTCAATCTCTGTCTCAGCTCCTGGAAGCTCTGCTGACATCTGTCTGACCACACGAAGGGTTTCCCCTTCTTCGTCAAAGCTGAGAGTGGTGCCTCAACTTTGGAGAAGTCTGGCATGAATCTCCGGTAGTATCCAGCTAGTCCCAAGAAACTCCGCACCTTCGTCATGCTCCTGGGTGGCTCCCAAGCTAGCACTGCCTCGATCTTCGCAGGATCCACTGCAACTCCCGCCTCAGAGATGACGTGCCCCAAGAAGTGGACCTCACGTATCCAGAACTGACACTTAGAGAGCTTTCCATAAAACTGGTGCTCTCGGAGTGTGTCTAGTACAACCCGTAAGTGGTAGGCATGCTCCTCCTCAGTCGTCGAGTAAATCAGAATGTCGTCGATGAAGACCACGACAAATCGATCGAGGTATGGCTGAAAGATCCTGTTCATGAGGGCCATGAACACTGCTGGAGCATTGGTTACGCCGAATGGCATAACCAAGAACTCATAGTGGCCATACCGACATCTGAAGGCCGTCTTCTGCACGTCCTCGTCTCGAACTCTGAGCTGGTGATAGCCTGACCTGAGGTCTATCTTCGAGAACCACTATGCTCCCTTGAGCTGATCAAAGAGGTCATCAATTCTCGGTAGCGGATACTTGTTCCTCACTGTCACCTGGTTCAGGCGACGATAGTCGACACACAGTCGCAAGCTCCCGTCCGCCTTCTTGGCGAACAAAATCGGGGAAGCCCAGGGTGAAACACTGGGTCGGATGAACCCCTTGCCCTGCAAGTCCTCCAATTGTACCTGTAGCTCTCGAAGCTCGGCGGGGGCCATCCGATATGCTGGAGTCGATATAAGGGCTGTCCCGGGGTACAGATCAATATAAAAGTCTACCTCTCTGCGAGGAGGTAACCCTGGAACGTCTTCGGGAAAAACGTCCGCAAAATGATCCACCACTGCAGGAAAACCAGGACTCCGCACGTCAACTGCTCCTAGGATGAGGCTAGCCAACTGATGAGTGATGAGCTGTCCTCTCCTCCGCGGAAGTCCATCCTGTGCTGCAAAGGCTCCCTTCTCGCCGGTGAAGGTGAACCTGCTCCCGTCGGTGCGTACACATCGCACCTTGCGCCTAAAACAGTCAATCTGTGCATGAACTGTAGATAACCAATCCATGCCCAAGATGACGTCGTAAGGCCTCGACGCCGCTACAAGAAGATCCCAACTGAAGCTCTCGCCTCCTAGAGTAAGCTCACACTGCCGACACCAGTGCGTAATCGTCGAGTCTGCTCCCGTAGGAGTCTCTAGCCGTAAGGATCGAGCCAACGGCTCTGTCGGAATCTCCGAGCTCCGAACAAGGGCAGCAGCTATAAAAGAGTGACTCGCTCCTGTGTCTATAAGTACTGCATCAAGGTTGGAATAGACACAGATATTACATCGAATCATCTCGGGCGCGCCGTGGTCGTAGGCCTCTGCTGCCTGGAGCTGTGCCTGTCTATGCCCGCCAGCTCCCTGTGGTCGGGGTGGACCTCCTGGTGGTGGCGGTGGTAGAGCCTCAAAGCGTCGCCCACCACCTGCTACTCGGCCAGCTCCTCTGCCTCGTCCGCCTCCTCCCTGCGGACCGCCACGGTCGACCCTCTGCCTATGCCTCGGTGGTCCCTCAACCGACTGATGCTCCTCTGCACGGCGGGTCGGGCAGTCACGAGCCATGTGGCCCTGCCCGCCGCATGAGTAGCACTGCCTGCCTCTCGAAAGACTGACTCCGCGCTGTGTGCCCCGCACTGCTGAGCCAGTGTCCTGAGGTCGTCTGCCTAAGGGTTTGGTCTGCCTGGACCCATGTGTCATCTGTCGACTGCCTGCTGCAGAAGACTCTGCTACGTGCCGCCCTGCGGTGGGTCTCGGTGATGGTGTAGACTCAGCAAGAAAACTCTCGATCAAAAGGGCCCGCTCCAGTACTCCTGTCTGAGTCGGAATGCTGAGGGAGATCAGCGATGCCCTGATCTCGTGTCTCAATCCCTGCTCAAAGGTCCGGGCCCAGAAGAATGGGTCCCGTACCATGTCTATCGAGTAGCGTGAGAGATCGGTAAATATCACCGAGTACTGGGCGACCGTCATGCTGCCCTGCCGTAGCTGAAGAAGCTCCTGAATGCGCACCGCACGGATGGTGGCTGGGACGAACTCTGAGCGGAAGAGGCTCTCAAAATCCATCCAAAGTAGAGATGCCTCATCGTGCACCTAGAGCATCAAGCTCCACCATCGGCCCGCTGCTGCGTGCAGTAGGCTCGCAGCGAGGATCACCATGAGGTCTGCTGGTGTCCTCACTAGCCTGAAAACTCGTACGACTGCCTCCAGCCAGTCCTCGGCTGCCTGGGGGTCCGTATCCCCGCGGAACCTGGGCGGTCTCTGGCGCTGGAACTCATGCAGTGCACTGAGGCGACGTGCATCGTCAGCGACTGGTGCTGGAAGCATCGGTGGCTCGGCGGGTAGAGCTACCACCGGTGCCACTGCTGACAAAGGGCCCTGCACCGAGGCCTCGTCGCTCGGTGGGCTGTCGTCACGCTCGACTCTCGGAACCCTAGCTGGCTGCCGTCGTGGGGCCATCCTGAAAAGGAAATAGGTGCGCCACGGTCAGAACAACATACCTGGTGAGCTGATACAAAGTAATCACAAAGAAAACTTGAAACACACATGCAATCAATGTTTTCGTGCATTAAGTCGGAAATCAGAAGTAAGGGTCTTGGTGTACGGATACGTCGACCGCCGCACCAACACTGGACTCCCTGGTCTGATAACCACACCCAATACGCTTAACACTATTGCTTCACATAGAAGAAAGATCAGAGTCTGCGGTAGAACCGAACTCCTCTGATACCAATTTGTCACGACCCGTCCTCGGGGCCCGAGCTGTGACTACCCCAAGCCCGCCTTCCATAGGCCAGGGGCTGGCGACTAGCACCAAGGCGTAAATCCCGGTAAAAAGGGAAGGCATTGCCTTTGTATAGTAAACAAGCACCACATAGTAAGCAAACGGAAAAAGTAAACACTAAGTAAAAACAGAGTACAACTGTAAGTGCGGAAAGTAAGTGGACCAGTATACAAACCCAAACTGAAAGTAAAGTACAACTCGAAAGGGAAAACAACAACTGAAAAGTAAAAGCAGCTACGCCGAGCTGTCCACTGGAAATCCCACCTGAAGGGTGGGTACAGATAGCTCCACTGCTCCTCGGGTCCCGCCGTCCGCTCCAAGTACGTCCCGCCCAGTGGTTCACCTCCAGGTACTGTCCTGCTTTGCAAGCCTCAACCACGATCAATGTTGTCCGTCGTCTGCAACCAACACAACGTAGTGCGGGTATAGCCCGTGCAGGGGTGAGTATAAGCTACTCAGTAGGGACCCCGAGACCACCGAAGGTCTCCCAAAATCCACAAAGGATAAACCACAAAGGAAAGATACAATCACGAAGTAACAACCGACACTGCTTAGGTATATTCCCATACATATACCTAAGTCATCAATTCCAGTACACTCCAACCTCCGAGCCCAAGAACAACCCAGTCCACACAGGAAAGTATATGTATTCCACACAGGAAAGCAAAACGTAATCCACACAGGATAGCACAACACAATCCACACAGGAAAGCAAACATGTTTCAGCTCACACAGGAATACTTCTTCGAAGACGATAGAGATGATCACTGATCCATCTAAGTCATCGGACCCACAAAGGATCGATAGATACTAACCCCCGCAAAGACCCACACAGGATCGGTAGGAAACTAACCCCCGCAAAGACCCACACAGGATCAGACCCACACATGATCTGTAGGCGCTGGCTCACACAGAACCGCTGAGCGCTGACCCACACAGGATCGGACCCACACAGGATCGGTAGCACTGATCCACATAGGATCACTGAGTGCTGTAGTCGTCGCCGTCGAATCCACTGAGGATCTCTGTACAGTCGTCGTCACAGTAGCAGTCGCAGCCAGTACTAGGGTTCCCGCACATAACAAGCTCGTTCGGGAGGGTCCGCTCCACGAGCCGAGAGGCTGATACATCAACTGACACAAAGTCCAGAGTTGATGTATCCAAAAGTTCCGTATCGTCAACAGGAACTCAACGTCGCAGACTGCGCGTCAATCGGACGCCCGGTCTGAGAGTTAATGGCTTTTTCGTCCCAGGGGCCTGGTTGGTTTTTAAGGTAAAACCAACCCGACCGTACTCCACCTGCGTCCAAACCTCTGGCGGAGTATGCCAAAAGATCCGTCTCACTTAGAGGAAATCAATGAAGTCGACGACATGTCGATCGGACGTCCTAAGCTCAAGATATGAGTGTTTCCGCTCTAAGGGCCCGGTTGGTTTCGTGTACGAACCAACCTAGCCGAACTCAAAATATTCCGAAACCTTGAGTGCGATATACCGAAATGACCGTCTCGTTCCAAGGATCGTGTCGCCACTGACGGCGCGTTGACCGGAGGTCCGTTGCCTGAGTTATGAGCGTTTGTACGGAAAAGTCCGAGTACGGGGGGTCTGGGCCCGGCCCAGTACCCCCTGGGCCGACCCGAACCGGGTCGAACTGGGCCGACGGCCCGACCCGGCCGGCGGCGTGGCCCGGCCGGCGGTGCGGCCAGCGCGGCCTTTGCGCCGCACATGCGCCAAGGGAGGGGTGTTGCCCCTCCTTTATGAAAACGACGACCCCCATTAAGGGGACCGCACCTTGTAACACCGGGGGGTGTAACCCCCTATATTTCTGCCAGTAACGGCCGGCCAGCGCGGGGCCGGTCAGTTTCTCGCCGCGGGACCCTGCGGTCCCGCGTCTTCCGGCGCCAGCGGCCGGAATTCCGGCCGCCTTCTTCAAATTCTCCGGTGGGTGGTTTTTCCGGCCGCTACTTCCAGGATGGCTGCAAATTCGTCCGGCGCGGCGTGACGACGCCGCGTCCTTCCGCCGCGGCCCGACTCCGGCCGCGTCCTCGTTCGTACCCTCGACGCAGCACGACGGCGCCGCCTTTCTTCGTCGTGGCCCGCATCGTTCACGTCTCCTTTCTCTCAAGCGCGGTGCAACGATGCATTACCATTTTCGCTAATCAAAACGAAGAATAGAAAAGGGGGGAGGGGTATCAGCCGTGTTTGTGCGGACCGATCCCCTCCCGTTATATCGATAACAGTTGGCCGAAACGTAAAACGTTTAACCTTCACAATTTTTAATTTAAATAAAAATTGGAACATGGCTGTCAGATTTATCTTTCATATTTGAAGGAAAGAATCACCAACTTAAAAAAAATAATCGAACCCTTACCTTGGGTATAAGCCGATCGGAAGGAGACGTCGTCGTTCGAGGTTCGTCGCGGTATGGCGTCGCGAGGATGACGACGTCGAAGGGGGACGTCGGCGTTCGTCCGACTTGAGGGAAGGCGAAGCCGTCGTCGCTCGCTACCCGATTCCGTTGTCGTTGAGGTGCGTCCGAAGAGGAAACGTCGTTGGAGAAGTTCTTCGCGTTCTTCGGCGGAGAAGTTCTTCGCTAAGGACGGTGTTCTTCGTCGGAGTCCGAGATGTTCTTCACGTTCTTCGTCGAAGTTGAAGAAGAAGAAGACTTCCTCAAACCCTTAGCCCTTTCCTCCCAAGTCTCCACCACAAGAAAAACTAACCCCAAAATAAAATAATCCTCCCACTTATTTTATTAACCCAACATAGGTTTTTGAATTTCAAGAGTTTGAAAATTCAAAACCCACATTTAACTCACTTAAGTTATAACATAAGATGTTATAAAATTAATGAGGAGATAAGTTAGCAAAACTTAAATGGGGGGTTTAGAGGGGTTAGGAAAGTGAGGGGTTGATCTCGTGTGGGTCCCACCCTACCTTATCCTCTCAAGGTTGGTTATCACAAGTGGGTCCCACCCCCAACATCCTTACTTAGGATAAAACTACCAAGTGGGAAAAATAAAAATTGTTAAATTTTTATTTTCAACTACCACAAAAATTAATAACTCCCCTCGTGTAAACGCAACTCCGAAACAGGAGTTCCTAAGCAATTACCGGCACTGCCGTTCCATCGGTGCCCTCAGAATTCGATTCCGGGCACCAGTTCAAAAGTTAGAAATTCCTGCTCGTTCATTCACTGAACGTACCCGAGCTAAACTTCGGATAGAAATTCCGGGCACACCGGGCCTCGGAGTCAAGTGCCGTCTGAAACCGCGTTCTTGTAAAATTTCAAAGAAAATTAAGAAAAAATTTCCCTTGAATTTTACGGGTCTTTACAAAATATTTAATGACAAAAAATATATAATATAATTTTTCTCTATTATTAAGAGCCTTATTGTCTATAAAACATAAATTTATGGACAATTATGTCCCCAAAATTTATTTTCAAAGCAATGAATGAACATTCTATCAAAATTGGTAGGAATCCCATCTCCCTTAAATGATGGAGCTAACACTCCCTTAGCCTCTCCTACTCACTGGTGTGCATTTTATGGGGATGGATCTTACATTTTGACCCATGATTGCTTCAGTTCTTGCTGCATTATTTCTTAAATTTTTGTTCATGCCTAGCAATGCATTGATGAAACTGTCTGCTAAGTGAAATGTCAGTGTGAGGATGCAGGTGAGATGCCCGGTGGGTGGCCACTTGGACTAGTCGTTATGAAGGCGAGACTCAGAGTTGGGGAGGGATTGTTTGTGGCTTCTCCCATGGCAGAGCCTCCGTCCCTGCACTTACCCTCCACAAGCTTCTCTTCCTTCTCATCCTCAAACCGCGAGCGTTGTTTTTTTATAATGCATGCTTAGGATTGTGGCGCGGTGGGTTTCTAATTAGTAATGTTGTTATTACGAGATGATATTGAGTCAACATTCATCAACAAAGCATCTAATTAGGATGACATTGTGTTCTCATGGGAAATATGCTCAAGTGGTTGTTTCCCTCATATTATGTTACAAATACTTTGATCCATTGACCAAGGCCTTCGAAAAGGAAAAGCAATGGTTTTCTAAGTTATCCATGAGTTCTAGGAGTAACAGTATGTAATTTTCAGTAGTGACATGGGATCGTAGGATGGTTAGAATATGTTGAAGAAAGTTTAGTTCCTATTTGAAAGGATTGGAACTCTAGAGGATATATGGGTGAAACTAGAAGTTTCTAAATTCAAAGGAGATGAATCAGAATGGATAAATACATTTGATCATAAAAGAAGGAATGAGGAGGTTTTATGGATTGAGTTTCATTCCCTCTTCTATGAGAGGCTATGGTAGATTTACAGAATAAGAGCATGTTTTGGGGATTCCTGGAGCTATATCATTATGGAAATCAGTAATGGAGTATGCCACTAAATTTGAAAGGTTTATTCATTTCATTCCATCCTTTAAATGAAATTTATTCATAAAGGAATTCTAGTTTTTAAATGGTCTTATGTACTCATTATGGGCATGAGTAGCTTCCTTTTATCTGGACACCTACTAGGAGATATTCAAGAAAGACTGAGCTATCTATGTAGATACATCCATTGCATAGGAAGGTGCACAGAGAAGGATGAAAACCGGGTAGGAATGAATGTTGGTTGGTGAGCCTCAGTATGAGGGTGACAAAGTAAATTGAATGAGTAATATCTCAGCTCAATATTAGAAAAATAAATGAACCGTGGTCTATTTCTCATGTATCAAGAATGTGCATGCATTCCCTTAGTATTGGGATGAGAAAAATATGTTTCATGTATGTGTCGAGATGTGGGTTTCTATATTATTTTATTGGTATAAGCCATCCTAGGTGAAGTGACTTTTAATACCATACTTAATGAGGTATTCCTAAAGTTATTATTATTTTCTATAATTTGGATTTCTCTATCTAATATCTTTTAATGTATTATTTTTGTTGGATATAATGTGTGTTTGAAAGATGATAGTTTTTAAATGAAGAAATTTTGTTGAGATTATTGGGCTAGGATCTTCTATAGTGATCATAATTTGATATGAGGCACTAGACATGTGTACGTAGGATTGATGATGGTATCGATAATACTATAGTGGGGAGATTCATACTTGTCCTTTTTGAGTGAAATCTATATCAAGGGACGGTGATCATTATCAAGGTTGTGAAATGTATGAACTTAGACAGTAAATGGATGAATTTAGTGTCTGGAGATGGATGTTGGATGAACCATATTTGGTTCCAAGACTACACCAAAATTAATGATTTACCTATAGTGGTTGGTATAGTCAGTGTGTTCAGTTAATTATGAGGAGTTTATATTGGTAAATATGCTATTTAGAGCTTCTGTATTTCTAAGATGTCATTCGGATCAATGTGTTGGGTTAAGTATCAATATTTGATATTATAATGGGCTAGTGCTTGATAATTCTAGTGTGGAGTTTGAAAGGGAGCCTAAAAAGGGTACTCTAAAGGCTGTTGAAAGTGTGTGTGGGAGGGAAACCAAGTAGTCCAAATTGTTAAGAATTTATGACATAGATTCCATAACAATAATAATTGTTGAATGATAAAAGGAAAGAACCAATTATCGCATGTTCGGAAATGGTTTCTACAAAGAAGTAATATACAATCAAGGAGAAGGAAGATCATGCACCAAAATATTGTCTAATCATATTAGCAAACTGGTTTGAAAAATCCAAGCGGATTGAGTAAGAATAAAAGAAGGAAATTTCTCTACTTTATAAAATTGATAAACATATATAAACTAAGAATATAGGGGAATTCCAGAAGAAGAACATGCTAAAAAATGAGGTTTCAATCTAGAAAATTACGAAGGATATAGGCATGAAGAGTTTTAGGTATTTTATACATTCAAGGAATGAATTTTCTAGGTTAAGAACAATGTCTAATCCCTATTTCTTGCTTTTAAGTGATGATGGAGGTTTACTTTATTCTCATATTTTGGTGATTTTTTATTTTTGAATAGGCAATTGAAGGTGATGTTTGAAAAATAAAGAGCTTTATTAATGATCATGTTATTTAGTATTGGGATGTACATATCAATTTGAATATTATTTGTTCATTGTTGGTTATGGATTCATGTATCATTTATCATGTACAGTTGACACACTGATCACATATATATAAGAAGTTGTTATATCTCATTTCTTTTCCCACTATTTTCTTATAGGTGGTTTCTTATGATAAGACCGGTTCTATCCACCACCATCTAAGATAATGAGTTCAAGATTTGGGTAAGGTTTATTCCGTTTTTATTCTTTGGCCCAATTTTAATTAGGGCTTTTTTGATTTTTGGGTTCCTTATATTTTTGTTGTGTGTTTTGGATTTCATTGAGGTGGATTCGAGTCGCCGTTGAAGAAGGCTTACATGTGTATGCATAGGTAGGAATATGCATATATAATTTCCCCCTTTATATATATTCACTCATGGCAGTATGAATATATATATTAGGGCTAGGTGTGCTTATATATAGATATGAAAAATGCATACGCGTGTAAGTGTAAAGGGGTATATGCAAGTATAAACATATATCTAAGGACCCCCTTGTGCATATTTGGCCATGAAAATATGTACATAAGGGCTAGGTGTCCTTATATATATGTTAAGTTGCATATGCGTTATAGCATCCTGTATTTTTATAACATAACTTTCATTCCATTACACGGAACTGATGATCTTTAAGGTTTAGTGTCTTGGAAACAAGGAACATAAAACATGAAACAAAAAAAAAACATTCTTCTTAAACACTTGAAAGGCTTCTCCTCGTGTTCACCCTAGGCTCATTACTGCATCTCATAACCTGGGGATATACATCAAAAGGAAGGGTGAGCAGAAGGCCCAGCAAGGGAAACTAGTGAAACATTTTACATATGAACTTGAGATACATCAATAAAGTCATGAAAAGAACTTTAAGGCATGAAAATGAAATCATGAGGCATATCTGTTGGCGCCAAAAATGTGGCCCGAAAGAAAGGAACGAAAAAGGCCGGCGCGCTGCCTCGCGAAGCTCCGCCGCAAAGCGCCGCCGCGAAGCTCCGCCGCGAAGCGCCCCTACCATGGTGGCGCCGCGAAGCTCCACAGGCGGTAATCCTCCGCGAATCCCTTTGACGTTCGCGAGCCGCCGCGAAGCTCCAGAGGCGGTAACCCTCCGCGAATCCCTTTGACGTTTGCGAGCCGCCGCGAAGCACCACAGGCGGTAATACTCCGCAGACAACGTTGACGTTCGTGAGCGCACCGCGAAGCACCGGAGGCGGCGCGCGACCCCTGCTTCGCGGCGCCCCTTCCCTATAAATACTGGACTCCCCCTGAGTCCCCGAGGACGAACAATCCGACCTTTCGGCTTCTCCCCTCCCGAATCGCGAAGCACGCTTTGCCCCGGGAATCATGAGCTCCGCGAGGTATTTCTACTTCGCGAGACGACTCTGCTTTGTCTCGTTTTGAGCCCCTCTTCCGGGAGGGATGCCCTTCGCGAAGCTCAAGGTCGTTCGCGGAGGAAGGGGATTCCCAAGGGAACCCGGGCAGCCGCGGAGCACTTGTGCTTCGCGAAACACCCAACCCATACGAGTGATCCCTATGCTAAGGCAGGACCGCTCCACTTCGCGAAGCACACTGCTTCGCAGGACCCTGCTTCGCGAGGCACCCCTTCTTCGCGGGGCGGTGCTCCGCGAACACTGTTCCACTTCGCGAAGCGCCTTCCACTCACACCTATGCCCCATGCTAAGGCCAAGACACCCCACTTTGCAAAGCACACTCCTCTGCTTAGTGATTCCTCTTCCCGTGCGGCCCTCCAGGTTTGCACGATGCGATTTCAAAGTCCCATGGACAATACCTCCCGTAGCGTTGCTTCGCCTAATGCTTCTTCGCATAGGCACGCTAACGACTATTGCTTCTTCGCATAGCCACGCTAACGTGGACCCCTCGATGGTTCGTCCCACGACACCCCTTTACCATGGCCTTACCGGTACCTTCCCTTCCCCAAGGACCAGAGGGTACCGGTTATGTAAGTCCTAGGGGTGTGGAGTGAACCCACCTCGTCCGAGTTGCAGGACGTTAAACTGCCAAGCACCACGTCCTCAACACATGACGTTAAACTGTGACCCAACCTCGTCTCCCTCACGAAGGCCCCCCCCAACTCGAACATTTTTTACACCACTCGTCTCCACGGGAATGGAACTCTTCCGCACATGGAATGAGATCCTCCTTATCGGAGTGGTGTATGTTCGCAGGGGAAGGGCCGCCTCAGAGCGTAAGCCCCTAACCTTTCGTACGGAAGATTGCACCTGTGCATCTCTGTACTTCCCCACTACCAAGGTCAGTGGAGGGAGTGATAGGGAACGAGGCACCCCCTCTGGGCCTCCATCCTGGAGTAAGTCCCAACACCATGGACCGCTCAACGCGTAAGCCCCTTTTCGCTTCTCACGGACGCACCCTTCGCGACGTGATCGTCAGGTCCTTGCAACCTCTTGTTTCTCACACCGAGCATGACTCACGTGGGCTTAGATTGAGCACCGACTCTGACCCAGCCCCATTTGAACTACGAGGTATTTGATCCATGTCAAGGCATGGTACGTAGGAAGCCTTTATGAGGTTCAAGCCCACCAATAGTGGACCAAGGTCCACTTTCACGTCGGTTCACCGACAAGCCCCATTTGAACTACAAGGTCTTTGATCCATGTCAAAGCATGGTACGTAGGAAGCCTTTATGAGGTTCAAGCCCACCAATAGTGGACCAAGGTCCACTTTCACGTCGGTTCACCGACAAGCCCCATTTGAACTACGAGGTCTTTGATCCATGTCAAGGCATGGTACGTAGGAAGCCTCCACGAGGTTCAATCCCACCAATAGTGGACCAAGGTCTACTTTCACGTCGGTTCACCGACACACCCACCCGTCGTTTCTTCACGTCGGGTCCCATCTTCGTCCGACACGACGTTAAACTCCATTCTCTTTTGAACTACGAGGACTTTGATCTGTGTTAAGTCATGGTACGTAGGAAGCCTCCACAAGGTTCAAGCCCACCCGTCGCTCATTCACGTCGGGTCCCATTCCAGTCCAGTGGTAAGCCATTGCGACCCACCTCCCGAACTACGAGGTCTTTGATCCATGTCAAGGCATGGTACGTAGGAAGCCTCCATGAGGTTCAAGACACATCGCTCGGTCGTTCATTCACGTCGAGTTTCACCCACGTCCAACACGACGCTAAACTGCAATTCCCGTCCGACGGCAAGCCGTTGTGACCACCCCGAACTACGAGGTCTTTGATCCATGTCAAGGCATGGTACGTAGGAATCCTCCCAGAGGTTCAAGCCCAACTCCCATCAGACCAAGGTCCACCTTCACGTCGGTACGCTGACGATGCCCATCGGACCAAGGTCCAATTCACATCGGTACGCTGATGACATTCATCGGGCCAAGGTCCAGCTTCACGTCGGTTTACCGGCACCATCCCGAACTACGCGGACTTTGATTCCCTGCCACGAGGATACGTAGGAAGCCTCGTCAAGGCTCAAGCCCAACTTCACTGTCGCCCCCCCTGCGATGGTCCCATTTCACTCTCCTTCCACTCCATTCATCAACCCACCACCCGTTCTGATCCTCGCCCGGACCGCCTTATCCTGGTGAGACCAGGTCGGTACGCTCTTTTCCACAGTCGCCCATAGGCTGGCCCCGGTATCGATATCCCTTCGAGGAGGATCCCTCAATCCGATCTATCCTAGCTAATGCTCTGGTTGGGTTGATCCGTCTCCGATGGACGTTAAACTCGCGGCATACCCTGTGTTGAACCCGGGAAGCTGAGGAAAACCTCAGATATGTGTCTATGACATGTAATTCCCCGCGCTCGATGTGGGATGCCTCGGGCTTCCACGCCCTCGAGAAGCCTTGTGATCAAGGATAACAGACAGACATGCCAGGTACCCCAGCATCCAGACACGCTACTGATGCCTCAACGTGACTACTCCCCTGACCGAAGGTTGCTGCCCTGACTGGACCCTTTGGAATGTCCCGACAGAAGCAGTGTAATTAACCGGTGTCCATGGAAACATGGCACTGGGAAGAGTTTCACGAACTACGTATTAAATCTATAAGGGAGACCCGGACTAGGTGATGAGTTCTGAGGAGGAATCCACAGGAGGAAGAACCGACATCCCATCATCCCGTTTCGATCAAGGAGCAGACGTCCCTGGATAAGGAGCGAATGCCGCCTGCCTTTGGAAAGCGGGAATGCGGGGCAACAAGCTGCGCGTCCTCCGCAGACGGATGCACGCGCCCCGGCAAAAGCGTCGGAAACAAAAATGGTGAACCCGACGTGAAATTCTTCTCCTCAGCATGGAGATTAGTAGCGTTCGAGACACCAGTAGATTGACGTGTCACCGGATCCAGATATCCAGTGCCTGGTCCCGCCAAGCAAATAGCGGGCCTGTCATGAAACTCACCGGAAGTCGGGGTAGTAGAACGTGGGGCACTCCGCTCTGCAGCGTGTTGGCGTGGATCCTTCTCACAGACATGGAGGATGGAAGAACGCTGGGGCACTGGCTGTCAATCCTTTTCCTCTCAGTACTGATGAGTTGACCCCTTCGTTTCTCAGGAACCAGGTTGCTATTTCAGAGATGCGGTCACCATCCGCTCCTCGCCCACGCAGGGGCAGGGGCAACACCACGACGACCACCCCACATGGCGCCACTACCGCCACGATGGCTGCCACGCCACGGAATACGGGACGCCCCCGTCCCCTTTCCCCATCAGAGGTCATCCAACGAAGGGTGATCAACAGCCTCGTGCGCAGGTATGAGGAAGAAGGGGTCATCCCAACCCGGGATATGGCCCGCCTGGACCTGGAGGCCTCCAGGCCCCGCCGTCAACGCCGCCCTAACATGCCGCGCAGGGAGCCCCGGCTCCCCACCCCGATATTCAACCGTTTCGGGAGCCTATCCCCGGAACGCCTTGACGACTGTTCGCCTTACGCTGAAGAGGCAGGCGCTGTCCGGCTCAGTCCGCTCAGGGCCCCGACCCGGGGCCCCTAGGCGAGAGCTCCCGTCCGGCCGCGTCAGCACCGCCGTCCGGCCCCGCAGGAAGAGTAGGCAGACTACGTCCCTACACCACCTGCATCGGCTCGCCTGACCCGACGTCAGCGCCGGGCCCGGGCTGAGGACGCTCGCTCAGGCGCGTCCACGTCGACAACTACAGTGGCCCGAGCCACCGCCGACGTGCATTATGAAGCCCCCGCGTACATTGAGCAGGGGCACCCCTTCTCCCAACCAAGATTGAGACCCCAACCGCCCCATGGGCAGGCTGGGTTGACTCTCCGGGTTGCAGGCCCCAGTGGTGATCGCCGCGAGCTAACCCGCGGTGATGCCACCCCGTACGGAGGTCCTCCCCGTACCACTACTCCACAGAGCGTGGGCCTTCCCCGCTCCGAGGTTCGTCATGGAGGCATGCCTCGTGCTGCCCCCATCCTGCAGGAAGACCTGCCCCGCGGCAGTGGTGCTCAGCGCGAAAACATTTCCCGCGCCCGCTGTACAGGGTATGAAGTTCATCCTTCTGAAGGCACCGTCCATCCGGTCCTTCTCCAACGTGGGGGGCCTCCCTACGTCCTCTCTGCAACCGTTGAAGGTCCTCCTCGCCCCAGCAACTCGAGGAGTGAAGGTCGGCCTCGCTCCACTCGCATCGACCATGGAGGTCTTCCCCATGCTCCTGCCAGTTCCAACAGAGGCCCCGCCCACATGGGTACTGTTCATGGAGGTCCTCCCCATGTACCCTTCGACATTTGCCCTGGTGCCCCTCGCACCCCGGCTGTCTCGAGTGGGGGCCCTCTCCGCCACGGCGCCAGCGCCGCCCCGAGGCTGCCTGATAGGGGTCAACCCTGTCCCGAAGAGCCACCCAGGGGCAGAAGAGCGGGTCGTCACCGCCACAAGAAGAATCCTGGGAAGGCCCGGGTGGGGATCAAACCTGCCCGCTTCTCCGATTCGGAAGCGGAATGCGATTCAGCGATGGAACCTTCTCCCAGCTCCTCCGTGTCAAGGACCGGGGCAGGAACCAGACGCGTCAGCCTCGTTCTCCCAGAATTTGAGGTCCACCGGATTCCCGTCTCTCTCCACAGGTACATCCAGGAGGAAGAAATCCTGGGAATTCCGCAGGTCTCGACCACGCAATCACCGCCTCTGTCACCAGAAGAGCCCTCTACCTCTACCAGGGATCACGTAGAGTTATTTTGGGGGCCCACGACGGTAGAGCGACGACACGACCTGTCGCCGGTAGCCGCGACTCCTGTTCCGAAAGCTGTGATTATCAGCCCGTCGTATCGTGACATCGTGGCCAGGTCACCTCACTCTTCGGAGGATGGCCCGGAATTCGGCGGCCAGTCAGCTCGTTTGCCGTATTCTCCACCACCGAGCTTATTATCCCAAAGGTCCGCCTCGGTACCGCTTCCGGTTCCTCAGCCGCCCCCGGTTGATGAGTGGGGCAACATAGGGCCAGACCCTGAGTCCGAGCCTAGGAGCTTCTGGAGTATCCTTGCAGCGGATTACTTCCCGGAGAAGTTCTGGCCGACGACGGCACTGAATTTCCACATACCAGAGTCTCTTACCCCTGAAGAAGTGGGATGCTTTTGTCGAACCCTCTGGGCGACACACTTCCGCCTCCGTTGCGAACGGGTGGTATACCTCAGGAGTCGAGAGCACTTTGAGGAGATTGGCAAATAGTGCCGCCTGATCGATGCGGCCGCGCTCCTTGTGACCCAGCACCCCGAGTCGCCAGGTCACCAGAGTGCCCTCCAACGAAAATGCGTTCAGAGTTTCAAAGCACTCCGCAAGATCGTCAGGGAAGCCACCCCCCATGTGCAAGTCCGTGGTTGGGGACACTATGCTGCCCTTCTGTTCGATCCTATTCGACGACAACCCGATTCGCTATGCGACATCGAGGACATGCCCTCGAGAGGAATCGCGGTCCACATGGCCGACATTGTGGACAGGGAAGACGAACTGGAACTCCTTGATGGAGACTTCCCCCCAGAGGGCGCACCGCCGCTGCTCGACCCGTCAGGGAGAGTTACCCGTCAGCAGAGGAACCTGCTAGGCCTCCCCGTACCCACAGAGTCGCTGGTACTCAGTCGAAACGCCGGCAAGGGTAAGGAGCACGTCGGAACAGTCAAGCACTCCGACCCGTCCGCCTCTGTGCAGAAAACGGACGAAGATCCTGAGAAGGCCGCGTTACGCCAGCAGCTTGCTGAGCAGAAGAGGCTGGTTGACGAACTCTTGGCTGAACGCGCCGCAGAGCGACGACCCGACTATGGTAATCCCAGGCCGGGGCAGTAGGGACAGGAACAATTTCCCCCCGGTGAGATGCCTCCGGGAAACCCTGATCATGCTACTGCCGCAGACAGGGCGGAAGCCGGAACATACGGCAAGAGGGCGCGATACGTCTCGCCAAACCCCCCTGAGCGACGGGGCAATATGAAGAATCCAACCCGGGTTCCCCCAATCGCCCAGCAGGTCGTCCAGCCAGTTGACCCACGAGAAGCTGAAGCCGTCTACCGTGTTGAAGAACCTGGCAATGCACTTGTGGTTAGGGATCCCCGTCAAGACAGGGACCCCCACCCGGAGGACCTTATTGCGGCACTAACAGCCCGCCTCGAGGCGTTGGAAACGCGGCAGGTGGCGGTCCCACCGGATGACAAGCCTTATCCCGCGTGGGTGGATGATATGCCCGCGCCTCCGGGTTTTGGGAACCCCACTTTCTCGCCTTTTAACGGGATAGGGGACCCACCCCAGCACTTGGCTCATTTCTCTTCCAGGTGTGGCCCCATGCTAGGGACCCCGGCTCAGCAAGAAGCCGCCAAGCTCCGATGTTTTGTACAGACATTGGAAGGTCCGACGTTCGTCTGGTACAGCCAGCTCCCTATCGGATCGGTGACCGGTTGGGAGGATCTTCGCCGACAGTTCTTATACCAGTTCAGCTCCACTACGCGAAAGACCAGCATTGCGGACCTCTTCAAGTGCAAACAGAGGCCTGATGAGCGGGTTGCAGACTTCATCGCCCGGTGGAAAGGACTTACGTATTCCCTCGATATGCCACTGACTCAGGAGCAATTACTGACGATGTGTGTGGGGAACGTCAAGACAGAGCTGATACCCTCCTTGATTACCCAGAACTACCCTGGAGGGTTCAGAGATTTCTCGGATAAGGCCCAGCGCCTCGAGGAGGCCCTGCAACAGGCTAGTCAGGCACGTTTGCTGCCCCCTATGATCCCAGCCAGGAGGGCCGCCAGGGCTGAACCCGCCGCGGTGGCTCAAATAGAAGCCCCGAGGCGGCTGGAATTGCTGCCGGCGACACCACTCCCACAACCCCGCAGAGGTCCTCCACCTCAAGCACAGGCTCCTGCCCAGCAGCGACCGCCTCAGAACCGACAGGTTCCCCCGCGCAATGCGCCACCGCCACCTAGGCGAGACAACCAGGCGCTGCCTCCTCGGCAGGCCCCTCCGGTCCCTCGATAGGACCAGGCCCCCAGGGCCCCCTATCCGGAAAGAAGGTACCAGACCTATTCGTTCAAACGAAAATCAGGTCCCTGGCTACTTCCGAAGTGCTCTAGAGCAAGGGATTGTGCGTCTGCCTGAGTGCAGAATGCCGGCAGAGGCGCATCTCACCGATCACCCCAACTACTGCCCTTATCATCGGATCTTGGGGCACACCCTCAAGCGATGCTATGTGTTTAAAGACTGGCTTCAGGACCAGGTCAACAACAACATAGTCAAGTTGGGCCCAGCGCCAGCGCAAGTGGCAGGCGTCTTTGCAGGATCAGAAATCGGCAGCGACAGCGAAGGTGAGTGGCAGCAGGTCCCTAGCCGCGGATCCCAGAAATATGACGACTGGATGGCTCGAAAAACTGTCGTCCGTGCCCAGGGTATCATCCGGGCGCGCCTGAAGCAGTCGGAACCTTCAGAAGAAGTAGCCGGTGCCTCAGCATCGTCTTCACAATCGACCTCTGCCCAAAAGGGCAAGCAGTGGCGACGCAAGAAGAAGCAACGTGCACCGCCAGTGCCGTCGTCATCCCGCACTCTCGACGACTTTATGCCTCCCGAAATGGGCATTCCTCCTAGAATCCACCCAGCGGTGGATGACTCTTCGAGCGACAGTCAAGGGTATGCTTCGGTTAACACCGTGGAGCTGGTAAAGCCCTATATGACCCCCGACGAGGGGGAACCCCAGGCAGACCTCCCCAACGTTTCCAGTCAGCGTCAACGTCAGCGGAATTGCAATCGCGCCGGTCATCGAGGCACGTCAGCAGGCACTTGTGGCCAAGCCGTGCACGCTACCGAGACCAGGCAGCAGGCTCAGCGCAGATCTCAGCACGCGCAGACCCATCCAACATCCTCGGCTCTGCCTCCACCGCCGTTCGTGCTACTGGATCGGGGGGAGCCGCTTCGTCCGTATCACAGTCAATCTCGCCCAGCTACAGGCCAGCCTCCGCTGTCTGATCCTAGCCCGGCAATTACTCTCCAGGCTTCTACTAGCAGGCAGCAGGACGTACCCAGTACTAGCCGACCGCCAGTTCAGCCAGCCAGACCCGCTGTGCATCCAAATGCCGAACGACCTCCTGTAAGCAGAGGTTCGCGTTTGGCACAAAAGTACGGTGTTCTGAAGCACCTGGCCGGCATTCCGGCGAGGCTCTCCATCCTTGAGGCCCTGCGCCTGTCATCTGAAATGTGCGAGGCACTTGCCGAGGCCCTAAGGAGCCCCCTCCAGTTCGAGACAGAAGTAGCAGCTGCGGAAGCCTTCCATACCGAGACGATTGAAAACGCCGAATGTCAGGCGGTTATCTCGTTCTCCGGTGAAGATGAGGACCCTCCCATACAGGGGCACATTCGCCCACTGTATATCACTGGCCACTTCAACGACGTGGAAGTCCGCCGCTGCCTCGTTGACACGGGTTCTGGAATCAACCTAATTCCGACCCGGACGCTGCGAAAGCTGGGTCTGTCTGAAGGTGATTTGACTCCCTCTGACCTCAGGATCCAGGGGTACGACAGGACAGAGCAAACCCCAGTCGGCAAGATCCGCCTGAAGACTCAGTTCGGTGGCTTAATTGCCAGCACCGAGTTCATGGTTGTTTCTCAGGACACCGCCTACAACGCATTGATGGGTAGGCCATGGCTCCATCTGCATGCAGCGGTCCCCTCGTCGTATCACCAGTTCCTCAAGTACTCGCTCAACGGTCGAGTAGGCGTGCTCCAAGGAGACGCGTCCCCTTTCGCTTCTTGTGAGGCCCGCTATCTGGATGCGGGTTATTACAAAAGTAAGGACAAGAAAATCCTGGTAAGCGAGGATGAGCCCGCCCCGATCACAAGTGATCCCTGGGCAAGAATGGACGACGCCTACATCCTCCCGATCCACCGGTTGGAGGCCACGACCCCCGACATGGGGCAATGTTTCGTTGTTTCGGGTACGCAAGGAAGGCATGTTCCCGTGTCCAAGCGACGACGGAAAATCACCTCGTACTCCTACATCAACCAGGCTCGGGTCATCCCGGAACCTCCTACCCCTATACGGTACCGAGACGTCAAGCTCATGACAACGGCGGTGCGCCATACGTGTCTCTTCCGCCGGCTGGAATTAACCGACTCAGGCCGACACGTCACCACTGCTTTGATGTCATCAAACGTGGCCCCTTAGGCCGAAGGCCAGATGGGATAGGATCAAATGAATTCATTGCTATGGTCTCAATGACAAGTGAATCTCCTGATGTGATGACCGCTGCTGCCCAAGCTGGCACCGGCTGCCCCTCGGGTTTCGAGAGCCCAGAAGTATCTTCCGTCGCGGGAAGTCCCCCCACGGCTGGGGAGGAAGACTTGGAGGATGCTCCCCCAGCCTTTGAAGAAGGCGTCTCTACCACGGTTGATGAACTGGTACAGGTGAACCTTGGTAGCGAGGCAGATCCGAGACCCACATTGATCAGTGCGGCCATGTCCCTCGAGGAGCGGCAGCAGTACGTGGACTTCCTCAAACAGCACCGTGATGTGTTTTCCTGGAGTTACGATGAGATGCCAGGACTGGATCCCCAAGTGGCCGTCCACCGTCTGGGCCTCCCGGCAAAACATCGTGGGTTTAAGCAGCCTCCCAGGAAAATGCACCCTTCTCATGGTGCTATGGTTGAGGCCGAAGTTGACAAGCTTATCAAAGCCAACTTCATTAAGGAGGTCCAGTACCCCAAATGGCTCGCCAACATTGTGCCGGTCAGGAAGAAGAATGAGCAGATCAGAGTCTGCATCGACTTCCGCGATCTCAATCGCCACTGCCCAAAGGATGACTTCCCACTCCCAGTGATGGAGCTGTTGATTGACGCCATGGCCGGGTTCCAAGCCCTCTCTTTCATGGATGGCTATTCCGGGTATAACCAGATCCGGATGGCCCCCGAAGACGAGGAGTCCACTGCCTTCAGGGCTCCCCAGGGTACCTTTTGCTACCAGGTAATGCCATTCGGTTTGAAAAATGCAGGTGCCACTTATCAGAGGGCCATGCATCGTATATTCAAACCGATTCTCGGGACACTGGTGGAATGCTACGTGGATGACCTTGTAGTCAAATCATGCCAGCGCCAGGCCCATCTCAAAGACCTTGAGAAAGTGTTCGGTTTCCTCCGTTCCCGTCACCTGAAGATGAACCCGCTGAAGTGTGCCTTCGGAGTCACCTCCGGGAAGTTTCTGGGCTTTATTGTCAGATACCGAGGTATCGAGATCAACCCGGAGAAGATCAAGGCCATCAGCCAAATGCCTCCCCCGAGCAACATTCGAGAGCTCCGAGGCCTTCAAGGCCACTTACCTATATACGCCGATTCATTGCGAATCTGGCCGGCAAGTGTAAGCCCTTTTCCCGGCTCATGAAGAAAGGCGCTGCCTACGAATGGGATGAGGAGTGTCGGATCGCCTTCGAGGAAATCAAGCAGTATCTACTCCAACCACCGGTCTTGATGCCACCCGTCTCCGGAAAGCTGCTGGTCCTTTATGTGACCGCCCTGGAGAGATCCCTCGGCGCGCTGCTCGCCCATAAGAATAACGAGGGCGCTGAGAACAGTCTCTACTATCTCAGCCGCATGCTTCTCGATACGGAGGTCAGATACTCCCCTATCGAAAAGAGCTTCCTTGCGCTCGTCTTCGCTGTGCAGAAGTTGCGGCACTACCTGCAACACCACGAGGTGCAATTGATCTCTCGGGTAGATCCGCTGAAGTACATCCTGAACCGCCCCATGCTGACTGGCCGACTAGCACGGTGGGCGGTGATTCTCCAACAGTTTGATATCAGGTTTATACCTCAGAAGGCCATTAAGGGACAGGCATTGGCAGACTTTTTAGCTGCCCATCCAACCTCCGCGGATCAATCCCTGGACCTGGATTTCCCCGACGAGACGATCCTCTCAGTCGATCATGCTGTCCCATGTTGGCAAATGCATTTCGACGACGCCTCCCGGAGCCCCACCGGTAGAAGGCTCAACGACCCCAAGCTCAATAGAGTGGGTCTGGGTATTGTTTTCATTACCCCGGCGCAAGCCGTCCTGCCGTACTCGTTCCTGTTGTCAGAAGGTTGTACGAACAACGAGGCAGAGTACCAAGCTCTCATCACCGGCCTCGAGTTGGCCCTTGAGATCCATGTCCCCCATCTACATGTGAAGGGAGATTCCGAGCTGGTAATCAGACAGGTTAATGGCGACTACGTCGTCAGGAAGCCAGAGCTTGCACCGTTGCTGGAGTACACCCTCCTCCTAATGGCCCAGTTCTCTCCTCGGCCAGAGGTTACCCATGTCCCACGGTCGCAGAACGGCTAAGCAGACGCCCTGGCTAGCTTAGCCGTGTCGCTCGCAGAACCCGAGCAAGATGATTTGGTCATACACGTGGCCCACCGGAGAGTCATTGCTCCCGTCACCCAAGAGGACCGTGATAGCCTGCGGGTAAGTCATCTCACCGCTGGACCCTCCATATCGGGAGTCCCGGGTTCGTCAGACGCAGTGGTTGAAACCACCCCCGACTGGAGAGCACCTTTTGTCGAGTATCTCCAAAATGGTCAGCTCCCGGACGACCGGGCCGAGCGCGAGCGAATCCGACGCCGCGCACTTCAATTTACCCTCCAGAGCGGCCCCAGTCTGGAACAAATCCTTTATAAGCGGAGTTTCGATGGTGTCCTTCTCCGTTGCCTCCAAGGAGGGGAGGTACCTCAAGTTATGTAAGAGGTTCACGCTGGTTCCTGTGGCGCCCATCAAGCTGGGCCGAAGCTGTCCCATCAAATTCGGAGGTTAGGGTACTTCTGGCCCTCCATGATCCACGATTGCATTGGGTATGCCAAGAGATGCCACGCGTGCCAAGTACACGCCAACTTCTTGCATCGGCCGCCAGAACCCCTCCACCCCACCAAGTACTCTTGGCCATTTGCGGTATGGGGACTTGATGTAGTGGGACCGTATCCGCCGGCAACAGCCCGCCAGTGTAGGTTCATCCTGACTGCTACAGATTTCTTCTCCAAGTGGGCAGAAGCAGTTCCGCTCAAAGAGGTCAAGGCCCGTTCCATCGTTGACTTTGTGAGCTCCAACATTATCCACCGG
Source organism: Viscum album (assembly GCA_963277665.1). Lineage (NCBI taxonomy): Eukaryota > Viridiplantae > Streptophyta > Magnoliopsida > Santalales > Viscaceae > Viscum > Viscum album. The sequence goes on from OY728158.1 coordinate 1,672,631,324, forward strand.
TTTGGAGTCCCTCACGCCGTCCTCACCGATAACGGTGCCAGCTTCCGAGCAGCTGAATTGAAGAAATTGTACGCTAAGTACGACATCCGGTCGAACCATACCTCCCGCTACCACGCGCAGGCGAATGGACAGATCAAGGCGTTCAACAAGACCCTCTCTAACATTCTGCAGAAGATGGTTGGTCAGAACAAGAAGAGTTGGCCGGACAAGCTCCCCAACGCCCTCTGGGCTTACCGGACGACGACTCGCAACTCTACCCAGGTGACCCCATATTCCCTGGTGTATGGAGCTGAGGCCGTCCTACCCATTGAGATCCAGCTGCCGTCGCTACGCACTGCAGTTTATGATCACCAAACATCAGATGAGGTAGCCGAGATCCGTCTAGCTGAATTGGAAGCACTGGACGAGAACCGGCTCCGTGCCCTGCACAATCTGGAAAGGCATCAGGACAAGATAGCGAGAGCCTTTGACAAGAAGGTTCGTCTCCGCTCTTTTCTACAGGGTGACCTGGTATTGGCCCTTCGAGCGCCAATGATTCCCGGTAGGAAACCGCCCAAGTTAGAACCCAAATGGGAAGGGCCTTATATCATCCATAAGGTTTACCCCAATGGAGCATACTCTTTGGTGACCACGGATGGAGAGCGTATAACCCCTCCCACCAATGCCAAGTTCTTCAAGCGATACTTTGCCTAGGGCAAAAGTGGTCCTGCACGACCCTAAACTGCGAGAGGGTCCTGCACGACTCTAAACTGTGACTTGGTCCCGCACGACCTTAAACTGCCTCTCCGTCCTCACTGCAAGACGTTAAACTGCAAGCCAGTCAGGTCTTCCTGACCGAGGCCCAGCCTCAGGCCCCTCGGCCTCCTTGGGCCCCCGGCCCCGTCTCCACCGCGGTTTGGCCCCCAGGCACCCTTGTTTTTTTCCCAACTTACCCTCTTGTGGGATTGCACGGTATGGTGTAGGACCACGCCCTCATTCACGCCGGGTTACTTTTTGTACCGTACATATCCCCAAACGAGGTGTTTCCTCGTCCCGCATGACGTTAAACTGCATCTCAAGAACTACGTGTGGCTTGATTCCCATCTTCATGGGATACGTAGGAACGCTCAGACACCTCGTCTTGAGCCCAGCCCCAAGCTTTTCTCTTCCGCTATTCCCCCTGGGAATAGTCTCCTTGGAGGATATTTGTGTAGTAGGGAGTAGGCTTTCTTGGCCCCACTCATGCAACCCCACTCGCGTAAAGATTGTAAAGGTCGCGCCATGCGCCCACTCCCGTTCTTCTATCCTCCTACGTCCTCACCGCATGACGCTAAACTGCATGGCCTTCAAGAACTACGTATGTCTTGATTCTCATCCTTATGAGATACGTAGGAACGCCCGGACATTTCGTCCGTTGACCCAGCCCAAAAGCCAAAATCTTCCCTTCGGGTCAAGACATGGCAGGGTGCACACTTTTGCCCCGACCCACGTCGAGCAAGCCTCGACCCTGCTGCACATTCCCCCCTGGAGGTGTTTTCCCCTTTCGTGGATGGATGCAACTAAGCTTCACCCACTCCTTGACTGAGATTCTGTCACCTTTCACACCCGGAGGGACCCTCGATAACGGCCTGGATACAATGCCCAAGGGCTCTCCTACCGATACTGGCCAACACCCCCGAGGGTTTTCAAGCAACAAGACGATACAAGTCCCGCGTCGCGAATTTGGTCAGCGGTCGACGCTCATTTGTTGCCCCCATACGGGTCACCATAGGAACGCTGTGTTTCGAACATGGTCAACAGTGTCCTGGATTTTCGGGTCCACCCCGAGATGTCCCAGGCATCAAGAACAGTGATTCATTCTTCCCCATCCCGAGGTGACAAACTTCCCCCAGGTGGTGCTAGCGATCCGGGCCACGGCCCAGGATTCCTCATAAGGGTGTACGGTGTGATGTGGGACTACGTCCTCGTTCACGTCGGGATCATGTACCATGCCGTACGCCCTCCCTTTACGAGGCCCAGCCTCAGGCCCCTTGGCCTTCTCGGGTCCCCGACCCTCGTCCTTATGTAAGACGTTAAACTGCAGACCAGTCAGGCCTTTCTGACTGATAACTTTCCCTTCTCTCCAGGCCACGACCCATGATCCCTCATAAGGGTGTACGGTGTGATGTGGGACTACGTCCTCATTCACGTCCCATGCCGTACGCCCTCCCTTTACGAGGCCCAGCCTCAGGCCCCTTGGCCTTTTTGGGTCCCCGACCCTCGTCCTCATGTAAGACGTTAAACTACAAACCAGTCAGGCCTTCCTGACTGATGCCTGATCTTAGGCCCCTTGGCCTTCTCCCCAATCTCTCACCCGGAGTGTACGGTGTGGTGTAGGACTACGTCCTCATTCACATCGGGACCATGTACTATGCCGTACGACTCCCCTTACGAGGCCCAGCCTCTGGCCCCTTGGCCTCCTTGGGTCCCTGGCCCCCCGTCCTCATGTAAGACGTTAAACTGCAAACCAGTCAGGCCTTCCTGACTGATGCCTGACCTTAGCCCCCTTGGCCTTTCCGGGCCACGACCCAGGTTCCCTCTTACCCAGGGTGTATGGTGTGGTGTGGGACTACATCCTCATTCACGTCGGCTTCTTCGCCATACCGCACACCTCCCTTGTTTCGGAGTATATTACTCCCCTCCTCGTCCAGTATGACGTTAAACTGCACTTCAAGAACTACGTGTGGCTTGATTCCCATCCTAATGGGATACGTAGGACCACCTGGATGTCCAAGATTCGGGTCCAGCCCCATATCTCGGGAATCCTCATCCCATCTTGGCCCCTTGGCCTATCCTTCCTCCATGAGGGGATCATATGGTGTGGTGTGGGATTATGTCCTCATTCACGACGATCTCGTAATGACCACGCCATGCTCCCCCCCTACTGAGCTGTTTCGTCGATCCCTTTGTTCGGCGGTTCACCAATGTGCTTAAGAGTACTCTGGTTTATTACCTGGAATGCCAAGCTTTACTCGGACACGTCCGCACCCGCTTTCCAGGCTTTGCGTATCCCCGCATCAGGGCTTTCATCATCTTTCACACCTGGAGGGACCCCCAAGAACGGCCTGGATACAATGCCCAAGGGCTCTCCTACCGATACGGGCCAACGCCCCCCAGGGTTTTGGACAACAAATCGATAAAATCCCGCGTTGCGAATATGGTCAGCGGTCGATGCTCGTTTGTTGTTCCCACTTCAGGCTAACGCGATATGGACGCTGTGTTTCCACCATGGTTAACAGTTTTCCTCTATCGCCACGCTAACCCATTAAGACCAAATGCCGGGTACACAATTCACACCCTTCATCACTTCATCATGTCCAAGTAGAGTCTCGGGACTCTTGGTACTTTTCCCCCGTGCACGTCTGCGCGTTCGAGGAACAAGCTACATCAAAAGTGTCTTTCAGAACTCTTTGCCGACTCCCCTTTGATGGACGCCCCAAGTATTGCAATGAGGATACCCCCCTTGTTTCCCACACCGAGATTATCTCACGTGGGCTTAGGGATTGGTTTGACATCTGTGCTTACTCGGGAGTTGTCACCACCCACGGTCCGAGCTCAAAGACCATAAACTAAGACTCTCATCTGGAACTACGTTCAAGACCCCTTGTCTTTGGGGCCAGCTTGAGTTCAGCAAGTTCACCTCTCTCGGGTCCTACCTTTGGGACCCCGACCACAGGGCTGCGTGGCGCAGTGAGGGACTACGTCCTCATTCACGTCGGGTTTGCAATAGCAGCACCACGCACGCCCCCATTCTGAGGTTCAGTCCTCCTATTCCCTGTCCTGCATGACGTTAAAAGGCACCCTTCAGAACTACGTGTGGCTTGATTCCCATCCTAATGGGATACGTAGGACCACCTGGATGTTTAAGATTCGGGTCCAGCCCCACCTCCTGGTGATCTCTTGATCTCCCAGTCACCTAGGCCACTTGGTTTATCCCTCTCCAGAAGGGGGATGTGTAGGTATGATACAAGGTGTTGGGCACCATGCCCCCTTCCCCTGGGAATCTGCCATCTCTCGATCACCCTCAAGGTTGAGTCCCTTGACTCCCTGCAGTGGTTCACCCATGTATTAAGAGCACTCTAGTCTAGGACCAAGAGTGTTAGATTCAACTTGATCAAGTTCCTTCCACTTGTCAAGCTTCGTGTTCCCCTCCATTCGGACTTCCATCATCTTTCACACTCGGAGGGACCCCCAAGAACGGCCTGGATACTACGCCCAAGGGCTCTCCTACCGATACGGGCCAACGCCCCCAGGGTTTCGGACAACAAATCGATAAAATCCCGCGTTGCGAATATGGTCAGCGGTCGATGCTCGTTTTGTTAGTCCTCATTTCAGGCTAACGCGACAGGATGCTGTGTTGCGAACATGGTCAGCAGTAATCCTCTGTCGTCACGCCAGCCCCTTCAGTCCTTGAATGTTGGTTGCATGATTCACATCATTTTCCACCCCATCATGTCCAGGTGGAATCTCGACACTTTTGGCGCTATCCCTCAGTGCACCTTTGCATGCTAGGGGGACAAAGCTGCGATCTGGCGCCCTTTGGGGCTCCCATGGTCCGAGCTCTAAGACCATAAACTAAGATCCATTCGGGACTACGTTCAATTTGATTCCCATCCTCATGGGACACGTAGGACTGCCCAGACGCCCTGTCTTTGGGTACAACCCATTCAGGAAGCCAGTCTCTCTCCCTGTTTCACCTCTGTGTAGGCCCCTCGGCCTAAGGTTTCCCTCTCCGGATGGCGTACAATTTGATGTGGGATCATGTCTCTGTCAATTGTGTTTTATAACACTGCGCACATTTCCCGCCTAGCATCCTCTCTGCTACGTCCGTGCTGCATGACGATAAAATGCATGCTTGGTCCTATCATACGACCCTAAACTGTGACATTATCGTCCTGGCCGCACGACGAAAAACAACACCGCATTGTGGTGACCTCGTTATAGAGGACATCACGTTGGGTATTGGTCACGTGCCATGCCATTTTTCAACGCCCATCACGGCTTGATTCTTGTGGCGACATCACGACCTACTGTTCTAGGCCGGTCACTTCACAAAAAAAAAACTATTCACCTTAAAGAACAAACAAGATACATCAAATTCCGCTTCTTTTAGTGCAAGGTCCACGTCCGCACTCCCCTTTTCCCCTGGCACTGGTATCCTACCATGTCACTTCCAGAACTACGTATGGCTTGATTCTCGTCCTTATGAGATACGTAGGAGCGCCCGGGTGCTTCCCCGCGGGCCCAGCCTAACCCTTGTGTTCGGTCCCTCGACTCGAGCATTTCCCCAGAGAACGCATGGTAAGTAGGACTATGTCCTCATTCACGTCAGGTTTTGATGTCATGCGTCCCCTGATCCCTTTTCCCATCCATGGTCCGAATTCTATGACCCTAAACTAAGATCACCCCAAGGGAAAGGAATCTTCTCCCTCTCTCTAATACGTTTCGTTGCCGTATTTAGATGTGTTTTGACAAAGAGCCCGAAGCATGGGATTTTCACAGAGACATTCCCCTCATCCCATGACCAAGCTTCGTGAGACCGCTATTTGGATCCTCATCCTCTTCCACATCCAAAAGGACCCTCGGACGACGTGGATACTAAGCTTAAGGGCTCTCCATGAATGCTGGACCTAAGGGCCCTTCAATCGTTTCGGGCCAACGTCCCTACGGATATCTGACAACATTTGTGACATGGTCCCGTGTTTCGAACATGGTCAACGGTCGACCCTCAGTTGTTTGTCCCCATTTTAGGCTAACGCGACAGGATGCTGTGTTGCGAACATGGTCAGCAGTAATCCTCCATCGTCACGCCGCCATCATTGTGATCTGAATCTCGAGCACCATGATTCACACATTTCCACTTCCTCATGTTCAAGTGGAATTCCGTCATACTCGGCTCTTTCTCTTTGCGCATCTAGGTGTGCTAAATGCCCGTGTTAGTGTCATTGGGCCGGTAGTCACCGAGTGTCCCTTTGCCCTAACCTGCCCCCTTTGTGTCGGGAAATTCCCACCACTGCTGCTTGTTTCCCACGCCGGGCACGACCCACGTGGGCTTAGTAGTTTTGGCGGGATGTGTACCAACACGGTTAGGCCCCTCCCCGTCCCGCATGACGTTAAACTGCGCTTCCAGAACTACGTGTGGCTTGATTCCCATCATCACGTGGGATACGTAGAGACACCCAGGCATTTCGCCTAGGGTTCAGCCCCTGGAATCACGAAATCTTGTTCCTCCCCATTTCCGGCCCTCACCAGAGAGGCCCTATCTGGAAGAAAGAATGATCCGTGATCAGGCCGATGCGCCCATCTGGCGTACTCCCACCACGGTGGTGCAACTACCGAAGTGTTGGATTCTGTTTGAACAAACCACCACTCCATGTTCCACGCTTTGCGTGCCCCTTATTCGGACCCTCGTCCTCTTTCATGTCTGAAGGAACCCTCTAACGGTCTGGTGTCATGCCGCATCGGCTCACCTACCGTCCTGGGCCAACGTTCCGGAAGACTGGTCATGTTTGGAGGGACCCCCAATAACGGCCTGGATACTACGCCCAAGGGCTCTCCTACCGTTACAGGCCAATGTCCCGAAGGATTGATCGACAACAAATTGATAAAATCCCGCGTTGCGAATATGGTCAGCGGTCGATGCTCATTTGTTGTCCCCATTTCAGGCTAACGCAGTAAGGATACTGTTTGTCCGCCACGGTTAACGGTTGTCCTTTATTGTCACGCCATCCCCACAGTGTTCCGAATTTGGGTATCGTGATTCACACTTCCCATTTTCATCTGTTTGGACCGATTTCAACGCCCCTGGCGTTGCCTCATTCGTGCATAAGAGCACGTCGAAGAAACGGTAATTCGGCTAGCCTGGGAGTTCCTCCTCCGATCAAGCCTTCCCCATCTTTCGGGAACCTGGAATGGCTTGGAAAATTGTCGTCAAACGTCCCGCAAACATTGTAGGGATGTGACAAGACAATTCAACAGTGGAAATCGTGCGTACCACGACACTCAAAACAAAGGAGAAAGAAAGAGTTGAAGCACAAAAGTGTTAATAAAAGTTTCTTTCGGGTTTGCTACAATACTCGGGGGTTGACTTCCCCCATGGACGGGTTGACCCCGTCAAAAGAGCGTTGCAGCTCCGCCACCCGTTGACTCGCGACATCCAAGGCTTGCTGCCGCTGAACTAGCTCCCGCTCCTCCTCCGCAGCGGCGGGGCGCAGTTCGTCAGTCCTGGCTTTGGCCCTCTCCACATCAGCTTGAACGACAGCCATCCTTCCAGAGGTCTGCCCCATATGCTCCTCATCCTCTGCCAGCTGGGCCTTCAATCGTGAGACCAGCTCAGACTGTGCATCAAGAGTGGCTGAAAGCTCGTTGGCCCGGATCTACATCTGTTGGACCTCGCCTTCAGCCTCCTGGAGCTTCCTGATGCTGGTCGCCTTCCTCCGCTGCCATCCCACGCTTAGCCCACGATCATGCTCCCGGATCTTCTCAGCCATGAGGTCTCGGATGAGCGCGTGAGGGCGTTGGGCATCCACTCCCCCGACACACAGTTCGCGCAACCGCGAGCGGAGCCTATCCATTTCGGCCAGCCATTGCGCTTGGAGAGTGTCCCTAATAAAGCGCGTGATCAGCTTCCACGACCGGCGACGGACTATGCTGCTGTCTTCCTCATCGGAGGCCGTTTCGTCCCAATCCGCGCGGTTGGCAGGCTCGTACGCAGGATATGCCTGCAGGAATTCCTCAGCAGGATCTGCATCTGGTGTTGAGTCTGGTACGACACCTGACGCCGACGCAGGCACGACAGGACTGGGACCGACCGGTTGATCCTCTTCTTCAGAGTCCACCTCGATGACTTCAGGTACGACCCTGTTGGTGGTCCCGCCAGTGATGGTGTGCGCCGCAGCTTGAGGAGGTGGAGGGACTATCTCCACCATCACCGGCATGCCCCTAGGGGGGATGCCACCAGACATCCCGACCAGCCTCGCCGCAGCGGCCCACGCCAGCCGAAGAACTGTACGACAGAGAGACATAAACGTTAGTTTGCATGGCCTACATGTGACAACGAGGAGACCGGAGGGAGAGACTTACGAAGATCGACCTCCGAGCGCTGCTCCTGAGCCGGTACTGATGGGACTCCGAGACGAGGCCCCCCGTATACTATTGGAAGATCTGGGGAGTCCAGAGGAGCCGCCTCAGACCCCCTGGTCCCACCAGACGCAGAACTGGACGCAGCCATAGGCGCGGGTTCTGAAGGTCCCGCAACATCACCCGCCAAGGAGCGAGAACGAGGCCTACGAACAAGTTCCTCCTGCATAGCTCAAACATTGGTGAGAAGTCCATAGGGACCCAAAAACAGGTCGTAAGGAGAGAAGTTCAGAATGCTACCTCGAGAGCCTCCACGAAGTCGTCGGATTCTGAGCTTCGGTCTCCGACCTCGCCCTCCTCCAACGGGCTCCCTCCTCCAGCCTCATCCCCCCGAGAAGAGTCATCTGATTCCTCCTGCAAGGGGAAGCGCTCCCTCAGATCGGCAGCCGATAATTGTGGGGGGACCGTCTGATTCAACAGTACCCTCAACCGGTCTGTCATTGGGCGAGGGACACCACTGGAGTGGACATAATCCTCCAGCTCTTCCAGGTACTGTTCCGCCTCCGCCGGAGATGCCATGAATCCAGCCCGAACTGGACCGATACCCGGTAATTCCATCCCGAGGCGATTCAGGTGGGCCCACATCTCAGGTGGGCTGAGGAATTGCCGGTTGACATCCCAAATGTCCCAAGCTTCCGGAAAGACAGCATCTTCTGCCATGTCAATGTGACGCAGCCGCTTCCCCGGAGCCTGAGTAGATATCCGACGGAATCCCCTCGGTGGCCGCCCCTCCGAATGGCCCTGCTCTTCCGGAATCACCGGATCTACTGCTGCTGCCATACCCTCGGCCGATGCGGGTCTCGCCGCCATGGCAGCCCCGCCATCGCGAGCGGCCCTAGCTTCCCTCCGACCCCGACCTCGAGATAGAGGAGGCCCACCGTCACCAACCCGGATCGTTGGCTGCTTCAGCATCTCCCCTGGATAAGCGGCCTCCCAACTGATGGCGTACTCCTTCACTAATCCGAAGGCGGCGGTGGATGGAGGCAATGCAATCCGCATCTTTCCATCTTCGCGTGTGAACATGAGCCACAGCTGCCTCATCACACACGGGTGCTCCTCGTGGCGCACCTCCCAGTAGACCTACGGGGTCAGCCGCTGGAGGCACCGAAACTGCCTCGCAAAACGATGCGGGGTGTACGGTTCACAGATTGACTCACGATCTATCCGAGCCACCAAAACTCCACCTCGGAAGGCCAGAAGGTAAGCCCGATGTTCGTCCGTTCCCCGCCCTTCATCAGTAAGCATCCCCGTCGGCAACGGGAAGGGATGGAAATTGAACTCATCCGCCCTCCACACCCGATTCAGCACCATTGGAACGGCCAGTTTGAACGGGAAGCTCCCAACTGCGTTCAGAATGGAGGGGCGAAAGTCTGATCCCGACGGTGAAATGGGGTTTGGATACTCGTAAATCCCCCTGATATGCACTGCGATCCACCCATACAGGAGGTGGAAGGGCCCGCATATTCTTGGAGGCTTCTTGCCCTCGCTAATATGCCGCAACATTCTGTACAGTTTGGTGAGCATCAAGATCCCCAGGTTGACCCGCTACCCCATGGCCAACATCGACGCCATGATGAACGAGCTGGGTCGCACCCCCATGCTTGTATCCCTCACTGGTAGGATCCACCCACAGATGAGAGCCGCGATGAACGCCGCCAGCCTGACTATTGGCTGTTGTTCGGTGCTGACGCTGAAACCCCAAGTCTTCCATTGGCTGTCCTCCAAAACCCGCCAATACGAGTGCCCCTTGCCCCGTTGGGCTTCCCTTGGACAAGTTCGAGGCCTTGGAGGGAACTCTCGATTCTCTGGGAAATTTAGGAAGCATTTGAACCATCTTCTGAAGTGGACATCCCTCACTGCCTCCTTGTCCTCTCCAGGGACGAGCGCCATCAGCGCCGACGCCAATCGCGGCATTTGCTCCGGATCCCCCCACGCGCTGGCAACGGGGAGGAATTCGTCATACATGGCCCCCAAGATCGGGACCCCAAAAATCTGGTGGACATCCCACAGGCTGATGCCCACCTCCCCGTGATGAAGGTGAAAAGTGTTGGTCCTGGACGACCATCTACTCAGCAGTTCCGGCATCAGCTGCTTTGGTTGGTAAATGTGGAACTGGGAGGCCCATGCCGCCTCATACAATCCCACTCTCCTCAGCTCGGTCTCGAACTCCTCGCATGAGGCGCCTACCCAGTAGGCCCAGGCCCAGTCATCGGTAAAGTTGCCGCCCTGGCGCAGGTCCCACTCATCAGACCATCCCTTCTTCGGATCCTGCAGATCCGCCTTCAACATGGTGCGGTAGAGAGGAGGGGACGTCTCCGGTTGCAGCGGCTTCCCATCGATATCATTCACATGATTGTAGAGACAGTCAGCGGTGATGGGTGTGAAATCCTCCCGCGCATGACCATCGGCCACCCTGAACCATTGGTGCTGGCACGGTGTGCTCCTGAACCAGCAAGCTGGTTCATCCCTTCTCGCCTCAGGGATGAAGACGTCGTCCCTCAGCCCGAAGCCGTACAACGACAGTTTCTTGCACTGCGGATAATTCTTCTGAACTTCCGACAGCAGATCTGTCAAAGAAGTGTGGTCCGAATGGCTCCAAACCATTTCCCCCAAGCCTGGACGGTTGGCCATCTCATCCCGACGAGCAGCATCTGCAAGCACTCCCAGCACAGCCTCTTGATGGGCCATTTTGATGCCGACCCTCAGAAAAGTTTTTTTCCCCCTGGATCGCGAAGCTCGGCCGCGAAGTTGAATCGCGAAGTTCGGCCGCGAAGTGGAATCGCGAAGATCGGTCGCGAGACCAAGTCGCGAAGTCTGGCCAAGGCCGACAAGAAGTTCTCCTAGCGCGGACGCGGAGTCGGAGACCCGCGGTTCGCCGCGAAGCTTGATTCGCGGAGGGCTGGCACGGAGTACGCAGAGCCTCGCGAAGTCGAGAGCGCACAAAAAAGACAAGGTACGTGAAGACAAAAGGGGGCGGACCCCCTATTTATAGGCGGCGACCCCGGAGCATCGCGGCGCGCCTCACTCGCGCGAAGCATCGCGGCGCGTCCGGATCCGCGGCCCCGGCGAGCATCGCGGGCCCCCTTCGCGATGCTGCATCGCGAACCACCGACAGTTTTGGCGATTATCCCTCAGACTTTGACCCTTCGCCCTCCACGGCTCCAAGTCTGAGGGGGGGCATTTGTTGGCGCCAAAAATGTGGCCCGAAAGAAAGGAACGAAAAAGGCCGGTGCGCTGCCTCGCGAAGCTCCGCCGCGAAGCGCCGTCGCGAAGCTCCGCCGCGAAGCGCCCCTACCATGGTGGCGCCGCGAAGCTCCACAGGCGGTAATCCTCCGCGAATCCCTTTGACGTTCGCGAGCCGCCGCGAAGCTCCAGAGGCGGTAACCCTCCGCGAATCCCTTTGACGTTCGCGAGCCGCCGCGAAGCACCACAAGCGGTAATACTCCGCGGACGACGTTGACGTTCGCGAGCGCGCCGCGAAGCACCAAAGGCGGCGCGCGAGCCCTGCTTCGCGGCGCCCCTTCCCTATAAATACTGGACTTCCCCTGAGTCCCCGAGGACGGACAATCCGACCTTTCGGCTTCTCCCCTCCCGAATCGCGAAGCACGCTTTGCCCCGGGAATCATGAGCTCCGCGAGGTATTTCTACTTCGTGAGACGACTCTGCTTTGTCTCGTTTTGAGCCCCTCTTCCGGGAGGGATGCCCTTCGCGAAGCTCAAGGGCGTTCGCGGAGGAAGGGGATTCCCAAGGGAACCCGGGCAGCCGTGGAGCACTTGTGCTTCGCGAAACACCCAACCCATACGAGTGATCCCTATGCTAAGGCAGGACCGCTCCACTTCGCGAAGCACACTGCTTCGCAGGACCCTGCTTCGCGAGGCACCCCTTCTTCGCAGGGCGGTGCTCCGCGAACACTGTTCCACTTCGCGAAGCACCTTCCACTCACACCTATGCCCCATGCTAAGGCCAAGGCACCCCACTTCGCAAAGCACACTCCTCTGCTTAGCGATTCTTCTTCCCGTGCGGCCCTCCAGGTTTGCACGATGTGATTTCAAAGTCCCATAGACAAGACCTCCCGTAGCGTTGCTTCGCCTAATGCTTCTTCGCATAGGCACGCTAACGACTATTGCTTCTTCGCATAGCCACGCTAACGTGGACCCCTCGATGGTTCTTCCCACGACCCCCCTTTACCATAGCCTTACCGGTACCTTCCCTTCCCCAAGGACCAGAGGGTACCGGTTATGTAAGTCCTAGGGGTGTGGAGTGAACCCACCTCGTCCGAGCTGCAGGACGTTAAACTGCCAAGCACCACGTCCTCAACACATGACGTTAAACTGTGACCCAACCTCGTCTCCCTCACGAAGGGTCCCCCCCAACTCGAACATTTTTTACACCACTCGTCTCCACGGGAATGGAACTCTTCCGCACATGGAATGAGATCCTCCTTGTCAGAGTGGTGTATGTTCGCAGGGGAAGGGCCGCCTCAGAGCGTAAGCCCCTAACCTTTCGTACGGAAGATTGCACCCGTGCATCTCTGTACTTCCCCACTACCAAGGTCAGTGGAGGGAGTGATAGGGAACGAGGCACCCCCTCTGGGCCTCCATCCTGGAGTAAGTCCCAACACCATGGGCCGCTCAACGCGTAAGCCCCTTTTCGCTTCTCACGGACGCACCCTTCGCGACGTGATCGTCAGGTCCTTGCAACCTCTTGTTTCTCACACCGAGCATGACTCACGTGGGCTTAGAGTGAGCACCGACTCTGACCCAGCCCCATTTGAACTACGAGGTCTTTGATCCATGTCAAGGCATGGTACGTAGGAAGCCTTTATGAGGTTCAAACACACCAATAGTGGACCAAGGTCCACTTTCACGTCGGTTCACCGACAAGCCCCATTTGAACTACGAGGTATTTGATCCATGTCAAGGCATGGTACGTAGGAAACCTTTATGAGGTTCAAGCCCACCAATAGTGGACCAAGGTCCACTTTCACGTCGGTTCACCGACAAGCCCCATTTGAACTACGAGGTCTTTGATCAATGTCAAGGCATGGTACGTAGGAAGCCTCCACGAGGTTCAAGCCCACCAATAGTGGACCAAGGTCTACTTTCACGTCGGTTCACCGACACACCCACCCATCGTTTCTTCACGTCGGGTCCCATCTTCGTCCGACACGACGTTAAACTCCATTCCCTTTTGAACTACGGGGACTTTGATCCGTGTTAAGGCATGGTACGTAGGAAGCCTCCACGAGGTTCAAGCCCACCCGTCGCCCATTCACGTCGGGTCCCATTCCAGTCCAGTGGTAAGACATTGCGACCCACCTCCCGAACTAAGAGGTCTTTGATCCATGTCAAGTCATGGTACGTAGGAAGCCTCCACGAGGTTCAAGCCACATCGCTCGGTCGTTCATTCACGTCGAGTTTCACCCACGTCCAACACGACGCTAAACTGCAATTCCCGTCCGACGGCAAGCCGTTGTGACCACCCCGAACTACGAGGTCTTGATCCATGTCAAGGCATGGTACGTAGGAATCCTCCCAGAGGTTCAAGCCCAACTCCCATCGGACCAAGGTCCACCTTCACGTCGGTACGCTGACGATGCCCATCGGACCAAGGTCCACCTTCACGTCGGTACGCTGACGACATTCATCGGGCCAAGGTCCAGCTTCACGTCGGTTTACCGGCACCATCCTGAACTACGCGGACTTTGATTCCCTGCCACGGGGATACGTAGGAAGCCTCGTCAAGGCTCAAGCCCAACTTCACTGTCGCCCCCCCTGCGATGGTCCCATTTCACTCTCCTTCCACTCCATTCATCAACCCACCACCCGTTCTGATTCTCGCCCGGACCGCCTTATCCTGTTGAGACCAGGTCGGTACGCTCTTTTCCACAGTCGCCCATAGGCTGGCCCCGGTATCGATATCCCTTCGAGGAGGATCCCTCAATCCGATCTATCCTAGCTAATGCTCTGGTTGGGTTGATCCGTCTCCGCTGGACGTTAAACTCGCGGCATACCCTGTGTTGAACCCGGGAAGCTGAGGAAAACCTCAGATATGTGTCTATGACATGTAATTCCCCGCGCTCGATGTGGGATGCCTCGGGCTTCCACGCCCTCGAGAAGCCTTGTGACCAAGGATAACAGACAGACATGCCAGGTACCCCAGCATCCAGACACGCTACTGATGCCTCAACGTGACTACTCCCCTGACCGAAGGTTGCTGCCCTGACTGGACCCTTTGGAATGTCCCGACAGAAGTAGTGTAATTAACCGGTGTCCATGGAAACATGGCACTGGGAAGAGTTTCACGAACTACGTATTAAATCTATAAGGGAGACCCGGACTAGGTGATGAGTTCTGAGGAGGAATCCACAGGAGGAAGAACCGACATCCCATCATCCCGTTTCGATCAAGGAGCAGACGTCCCTGAATAAGGAGCGAATGCCGCCCGCCTTTGGAAAGCGGGAATGCGGGGCAACAAGCTGCGCGTCCTCCGCAGACGGATGCGCGCGCCCCAGCGAAAGCGTCAGAAACAATATCATAATAAAAATAAAACTTTTTCATAACTTGAAGATGTGGCTACATCATTTAACATAGACAATCATGAACATATCACCAAGGTCCATCCCCAAGGTGTCATTTGAAAATTACCAAGGTTATTCACCAAGGTATCGTGAAAATTGTAATCTCTAGTGGTTACATCATTACCCAATGCATTGGAGCGCTATCAGAGCGCACCCTTAAATTTGCCTTTATTATCATGTGAGCCACATATATCATCATCAAACATTTCATAAATAACTCATATAGAATAAAATAAATGAGTTTCATTTCATAATCACAACGTTTTTAAAACTGCTTTAAAGACATGATCTTTACGTCACTTTACAACCCACAGAAAAGGAAGGTGGGTCTCATGTATGTAAATCCCAGAATTTAAAATAGAACATTTTAGTATATATGTGAATACCCCTTTAGAAGAAAGAGCTTTGAGTATTCACTTAATAATATAAAAGAACTTTAGAAAAAGAGAGAGACATTTTGAGACGGAAATTCTACAGCATAACGACTATGTTACGAGGTTTTAGAAAACATTAAAAAGAGAGGGAAAATGGGTCAAACATTCATAAATGACCCATAAAACAGTAGGTGGACAGAATAAGAAGGATACATGATCATGGTAATGAAATTTCAAGGACATACCATTTGAAATGAAAAACATGTAAGGGAGACAAAAATTAGATTTCTGTTATGAAAGTTCGGCAGCCTAACGACGTTACTTAAACTTCAACAAAAATGATTTGAAAAGATCAAATAGGGTCTCTCATCATGTGAAAATAAGAGTTCAGTATGATAGATATAGAGATAATTCCCCAACATAATTAAAAAGTAACTTGAAAGACTTGACATGAAAGTAGAACTTTGAAAAGAATGAGAAGGGTGAAAGAATCTCCAAAAAAATTCGGCAGCCTAACGACGCCACTTAAAACTTCAAAATACTGAATTGAAGAGATCAAATGGGGTCTCTCATCATATGAACATAAGAGTCCAGTATGATAGATATAGAGATCATACCCCAACATAAAAAAAGTAACTTGAAAGAATTGACATGAAAGTAGAACTTCAAAACGAGAAGGGTGAAGAACCACTTAAAAATTCGGCAGCCTAACGGCGCCACTTAAAACTTCAAAATACTGAATTGAAGAGATCAAATGGGGTCTCTCATCATATGAACATAAGAGTCCAGTATGATAGATATAGAGATCATACCCCAAAATAACAAAAAGGAACTTGAAAGAATTGACATGAAAGTAGAACTTCAAAACGAGAAGGGTGAAGAACCACTTAAAAATTCGGCAGCCTAACGACGCCACTTAAAACTTCAAAATACTGAATTGAAGAGATAAAATGGGGTCTCTCATCATATGATCATAAAAGATCAGTATGATAAATTTAGAGATCATACCCCAACATAAAAAAAGGAACTTGAAATACTTTACATGAAAATAGATCTTGAAAAAATGAGAAGGGAGAAAGAATCCGTTACAAAAATTTCGGCAGCCTAACGGCGCCACTTAAAACTTCATAAAACGAAATAATGAGAGTAAGAGGGGATATCTCATTATATGAACATAAAAAGTCAGTAAGAGGAGTATAAAAGAACATCCTCCAACATAAGAACATGTAGCATAAAAGGAATGACATAAAAGAGATTACTTGAAATGAAAGAGAGAAGTCGGATCCCTTACCTTAAAACGTAACTCTTAAAACTCAAAGGTTTGGACCTTGAGGGCTTGGGGGCACCTTGGGAGGACTCCTTGGGAGGTAAGGAGACCATAACTTCGTTGGGGGAGAGTTGGGAGTGAAAACTAAAGGAGGAAAGTGTGGGTATTTATAGGGAAAGTGAGGGGACAAGACATTAATGGCCAAGGGACACCTCATTAGTGGTTTTGGCAAAACCATGGGCTTGCCCATGGTATTTGCCCATGATATTGGCCACTTGGGACACCTCATACCTTATCTTACTATTCACAATTCAAACATATTGAATATATACTTAATACATCATTTAATGATGTCATTAAACACCCGTAACTTAAAAACTATATTTTCACTATTCATCGAAAATTCAACTTTCTCAGAATAATCCCAAAATTTCACCTTAACCAAATATCAATGCTCTGATTTCAAAAATGAAATCCATTTTATAAAAATAATTTTCTAAATATTTTTAATTTAATTTTTAAATAAAAACACTATTCATCAAAAATTTATTTTTTTCAGAAAAATCCCCAAAAATTACCTTAACATAATATCGATGCTCTGAGTTCAAAAATGAAGTCCATTTTATAAAAATAATTTTCTAAATATTTTTAATTAAAATTTTAATTAAAAAAACACTATTCATCTGAAAAAACTAATACTTGAATAATAATTTATGAAACCGTTAGTTAACCATTTTATTGAATCACATTACTTAATCAAAGTGCCTAGCTTATTTTAATACTTTCTTTAAGTGAGATTACTAATCCATTTGGACACATTATTAATCCTAATCATAAAATCACTATTCATAATTTACTATTCATCAAAATCAAGTTGATCTTATTAGACTCTAAATTTCGTATTGAACATAATTGCAGAAGACCATTTTTTGAAAATCATTACACATTTTTAATTATTTAGGGTTTACATAAACATATTTAAAATATCCTTTTTCTAAAATTAATCAAAAATATGCATACTATATTTATCCGGTCATTTGAAAATTCATAAAAGAAATTGAAATTTTTATTTAAAACAAAGGATTACACAAGACAGTTACGGTCTCCTTACATAGCCCCTTATCACACCAGCATAGGACCTAAGTGTAAGGTGTGCTAAGGTGAGAGAATCTGAGGGAGGCTCGGCCAACATCGCACGAGTAGTAATTTCTATCAGTTTGAACTTCTCGCGAAGGCGATCCCGTTCTAGCTTTATACGATGAAGTTCAGTTTGGGTTTGGTCCAGAGCAAAGCCCAGTGGTGTTACCTCCTTCCCAAGTTCTGTTAGATGGGCTTCGATCGGTCCAAGACTACTGGGTGAGGCCATCAAATCTTCTTTCTATATTAATTAACCAAGATTGCTTGTATTTAGAGACAATAGTCAAAACGTTTAGTTTCCAGCGGTCATATTGACCAATGGTCAAATAACAGTCAAAACCCAACAGTCTCATTTTAATTATACTCATGTTACTAAATGAAACATTTTTGTTGAGTATAAAAATAACACATAAAATTAGGAAACAATATTTATTTAAGATTTCGGGTCGTTACAATCTTCCCCCCTTAAGAAATTGCGTCCTCGAAATTTTTAAAATTGGGTTTTGAAATTTCATTGAAAGTCCCACATCGGAAAAGGAGTCAGTAAAACTATTACTTTAAAAGAAAGAAAGGGAAGTACAAAGGTCACCCGAGTTAACCCACATTAGGATTCCATGTAGAAAAACATGGACATGGAGGAGAAAACAAAGGGTCAAGTTCTGAGGGAGAGTGATAGAGAACATGATTAGGAGAAAGTTAACCATGAGAAAATCCCAAACTTGTGATGTGTGTAAACGGTCTTTGATTACCTAGTAGGAAACTTAAACCAACAACATTTTTGTTTTACGTTTCTTTTCATAATTTTGAGGAATTCATTTACTACATAGAACAAAAAAAAAAGAAATTGTACCTACCTTCAAGTAGAGTTTCATCCTTTAATAAGTCCCTACCAACACTAATCTTTTCTCCAAATGATGAGAATTCAAAAACACTTGGTCTCATAAAAGCACAAGAATCATCTTCTATAGAATCACATAATCTACAAAAGATTAACTATCTATTTATTCTATCTTTAAACATTATCCCAAAAACAGAAAGGTTAAGGTAAAACAACTCTTCAAAAAGAAAGAATCCCATAGGAATGGAAACTACTTTTAAATCTTCAAAGTTCCATGGTACTACCAAAAGTTCATCATAGACCATTCCATAAATAACGGTCCTTAAAATTCCTCAAAATAAACCAAACTAAGATTGAAACCCAAATACAAGAAGGATTCAATAACATAGTCTTCCAAAACAACTTCATTGTTCATCTCCAGACAACATCAACCACTCCTAACATCTTATAACAAAAGTAGCTAACCTAAACATATTTTACCCAAGATAGGTTAATCATTCCCATAAGTAACCTAAATTACTATAAGTCCACCTTAAATTCATCAATTCTTCAAAATATAAGTCAACCTTACTCATCAATGAAAATACTATAGTAATCTATTTACCTCGATCATATAGGGTCCCCAAAATAGTGAACGTCTTCCAAAATAATAATCATATTTTAATCCCCTAATCATCTCTGTCATATTAATACGGAAATTGTCGCATTTCCTATCACATTGGTTGTTGGGACACGTTATTCCATTTCCCACCATTAACTAAGAAGAGAAAGTATAATTAAAGGCTTAAATACTTAACCAATAATCATGAAAAGGAACTTAAATCATATAAGGATAACTTGTAGAAGAAAAGTATACCCTAACTTGTGATCCCCTAGGTTCCCATCTAGGTTATCCATGATCATATATTCTTATGTGAATCTTTATTTTATTTTATCTTTGTTCCTTTAACAATGGTTCATACCAAGCTTATGAATTTACCAAAGCATATCCCCCGGGAGTGTCGTAACCAAGAGTGCAGCAATGCCCGTTGTCGTGTACCAGTTCCCGTTCGAGTCTAGCTCAAAGCGGTGTTTTTGGGTTTTACCCCTATGTACATCTGTGCCAGAGCCACCTCTACCTGCTCGTATCCAGACAGGGATGTATTTTCTTGGCAACCCCTTACTCAATACTCACCAAAATACCAGGAAGATTTCCTATATTTAAACTTTTCTATAGGGTTCTTCCTAGAGTTTTCATATCCTAATTTCCAAAAATAACTAAACCATCCTTTGATACCAACTATAACATCCCGTATTTTTATAACATAACTTTCATTCCATTACACGGAACTGAGGATCTTTAAGGTTTAGTGTCTTGGAAACAAGGAACATAAAACATGAAACAAAAAAAAACATTCTTTTTAAACACTTGAAAGGATTCTCCTCGTGTTCACCATAGGTTCATTACTGCATCTCATAACCTGGGGATATACATCAAAAGGAAGGGTGAACAGAAGACCCAGCAAGAGAAACTAGTGAAACATTTTACATATGAACTTGAGATACATCAATAAAGTCATGAAAAGAACTTTAAGGCATGAAAATGAAATCATGAGGCATATCATAATAAAAATAAAACTTTTTCATAACTTGAAGATGTGGCTACATCATTTAACATAGACAATCATGAACATATCACCAAGGTCCATCCCCAAGGTGTCATTTGAAAATTACCAAGGTTATTCACCAAGGTATCGTGAAAATTGTAATCTCTAGTGGTTATATCATTACCCAATGCATTGGAGCGCTATCAGGGCACACCCTTAAATTTGCCTTTATTGTCATGTGAGCCACATATATCATCATCAAACATTTCATAAATAACCCATATAGTATAAAATAAATGGGTTTTATTTCATAATCACAACGTTTTTAAAACTGCTTTAAAGACATGATCTTTACGTCACTTTACAACCCACAGAAAAGGAAGGTGGGTCTCATGTATGTAAATCCCAGAATTTAAAATAGAACATTTTAGTATATATGTGAATACCCCTTTAGAAGAAAGAGCTTTGAGTATTCACTTAATAATATAAAAGAACTTTAGAAAAAGAGTGAGACATTTTGAGACGGAAATTCTACAGTATAACGGCTATGTTACGAGGTTTTAGAAGACATTAAAAAGAGAGGGAAAATGGGTCAAACATTCATAAATGACCCATAAAACAGTAGATGGACAGAATAAGAAGGATACATGATCATGGTAATGAAATTTCAAGGACATACCATTTGAAATGAAAAACATGGAAGAGAGACAAAAATTAGATTTCTCTTATGAAAGTTCGGCAGCCTAACAGTGTTACTTAAACTTCAACAAAAATGATTTGAAAAGATCAAATAGGGTCTCTCATCATGTGAAAATAAGAGTTCAGTATGATAGATATAGAGATAATTCCCCAACATAATTAAAAAGTAACTTGAAAGACTTGACATGAAAGTAGAACTTTGAAAAGAATGAGAAGGGTGAAAGAATCCCCTAAAAAATTCGGCAGCCTAATGACGCCACTTAAAACTTCAAAATACTGAATTGAAGAGATCAAATGAGGTCTATCATTATATGAAAATAAGAGTCCAGTATGATAGATATAGAGATCATACCCCAACATAACAAAAAGGAACTTGAAAGAATTGACATGAAAGTAGAACTTCAAAACGAGAAGGGTGAAGAACCACTTAAAAATTCGGCAGCCTAACGGCGCCACTTAAAACTTCAAAATACTGAATTGAAGAGATCAAATGGGGTCTCTCATCATATGAAAACAAGAGTCCAGTATGATAGATATAGAGATCATACCCCAACATAACAAAAAGGAACTTGAAAGAATTGACATGAAAGTAGAACTTCAAAACGAGAAGGGTGAAGAACCACTTAAAAATTCGGCAGCCTAACGGCGCCACTTAAAACTTCAAAATACTGAATTGAAGAGATCAAATGGGGTCTCTCATCATATGAACATAAGATTCCAGTATGATAGATATAGAGATCATACCCCAACATAACAAAAAGGAACTTGAAAGAATTGACATGAAAGTAGAACTTCAAAACGAGAAGGGTGAAGAACCACTTAAAAATTCGGCAGCCTAACGGCGCCACTTAAAACTTCAAAATACTGAATTGAAGAGATAAAATGAGGTCTCTCATCATATGATCATAAAAGATCAGTATGATAAATTTAGATATCATACCCCAACATAACAAAAAGGAACTTGAAATACTTTACATGAAAATAGATCTTGAAAAAATGAGAAGGGAGAAAGAATCCGTTACAAAAATTTCGGCAGCCTAATGACGCCACTTAAAACTTCATAAAACGAAATAATGAGAGTAAGAGAGGATCTCTCATTATATGAACATAAAAAGGCAGTAAGAGGAGTATAAAAGAACATCCTCCAACATAAGAACATGTAGCATAAAAGGAATGACATAAAAGAGATTACTTGAAATGAAAGAGAGAGATCGGATCCCTTACCTTAAAACGTAACTCTTAAAACTCAAAGGTTTGGACCTTGAGGGCTTGGGGGCACCTTGGGAGGACTCCTTGGGAGGTAAGGAGACCAGAACTTCGTTGGGGGAGAGTTGGGAGTGAAAACTAAAGGAGGAAAGGGTGGGTATTTATAGGGAAAGTGAGGGGACAAGGCATTAATGGCCAAGGGACACCTCATTAGTGGTTTTGGAAAAACCATGGGCTTTGCCATGGTATTTGCCCATGGTATTGGACACTTGGGACACCTCATACCTTATCTTACTATTCATAATTCGAACATATTGAATATATACTTAATACATCATTTAATGATGTCATTAAACACCCGTAACTTAAAAACTATATTTTCACTATTCATCGAAAATTCAACTTTCTCAGAATAATCCCAAAATTTCACCTGAACCAAATATCAATGCTCTGATTTCAAAAATGAAATCCATTTTATAAAAATAATTTTCTAAATATTTTTAATTTAATTTTTAAATAAAAACACTATTCATCAAAAATTTATTTTTTTCGGAAAAATCCCCAAAAATTACCTTAACATAATATCGATGCTCTGAGTTCAAAAATGAAGTCCATTTTATAAAAATAATTTTCTAAATATTTTTAATTAAAATTTTAATTAAAAAAACACTATTCATCCGAAAAAACTAATACTTGAATAATAATTTATGAAACCGTTAGTTAACCATTTTATTGAATCACATTACTTAATCAAAGTGTCTAGCTTATTTTAATACTTTCTTTAAGTGAGATTACTAATTCATTTGGACACATTGTTAATCCTAATCATAAAATCACTATTCATAATTTACTATTCATCAAAAATCAAGTTGATCTTATTAGACTCTAAATTTCGTACTGAACATAATTGCAGAAGACCATTTTTTTAAAATCATTACACATTTTTAATTATTTAGGGTTTACATAAACATATTTAAAATATCCTTTTTCTAAAATTCATCAAAAATATGCATACTATATTTATCCGGTCATTTGAAAATTCATAAAAGAAATCGAAATTTTTATTTAAAACAAAGGATTACACAAGACAGTTACGGTCTCCTTACATAGCCCCTTATCACACCAGCATAGGACCTAAGTGTAAGGTGTGCTAAGGTGAGAGAATCTGAGGGAGGCTCGGCCAACATCGCACGAGTAGTAATTTCTATCAGTTTGAACTTCTAGCGAAGGCGATCCCGTTCTATCTTTATACGATGAAGTTCAGCTTGGGTTTGGTCCATAGCAAAACCCAGTGGTGCTACCTCCTTCCCAAGTTCTGTTAGATGAGCTTCGATCGGTCCAAGACTACTGGGTGAGGCCATCAAATCTTCTTTCTATATTAATTAACCAAGATTGCTTGTATTTAGAGACAATAGTCAAAACGTTTAGTTTCCAGCGGTCATATTGACCAATGGTCAAATAACAGTCAAAACCCAACAGTCTCATTTTAATTATACTCATGATACTAAATGAAACATTTTTGTTGAGTATAAAAATAACACATAAAATTAGGAAACAATATTTATTTAAGATTTCGGGTCGTTACAATCTTCCCCCCATAAGAAATTGCGTCCTCGAAATTTTTAAAATTGGGTTTTGAAATTTCATTGAAAGTCTCACATCGGAAAAGGAGTCAGTAAAACTATTACTTTAAAAGAAATAAAGAGAAGTACAAAGGTCACCCGAGTTAACCCACATTAGGATTCCATGTAGAAAAACATGGATATGGAGGAGAAAACAAAGGGTCAAGTTCTGAGGGAGAGTGATAGAGAACATGATTAGGAGAAAGTTAACCATGAGAAAATCCCAAACTTATGATGTGTGTAAACGGTCTTTGATTACCTAGTAGGAAACTTAAACCAGCAACATTTTTGTTTTACGTTTCTTTTCATAATTTTGAGGAATTCATTTACTACATAGAACAAAAAAAAGAAGAAAATGTTCCTACCTTCAAGTAGAGTTTCATCCTTTAATAAGTCCCTACCAACACTAATCTTTTCTCCAAATGATGAGAATTCAAAAACACTTGGTCTCATAAAAGCACAAGAATCATCTTCTATAGAATCACATAATCTACAAAAGATTAATTATCTATTTCTTCTATCTTTAATCATTATATCAAAAACAGAAAGGTTAAGGTAAAACAACTTTTCAAAAAGAAAGAATCCCATAGGAATGGAAACTACTTTTAAATCTTCAAAGTTCCATGGTACTACCGAAAGTTCATCATAGACCATTCCATAAATAACGGTCCTTAAAATTCCTCAAAATAAACCAAACTAAGATTGAAACCCAAATACAAGAAGGATTTGATAACATAGTCTTCCAAAACAACTTCATTGTTCATCTCCAGACAACATCAACCACTCCTAACATCTTATAACAAAAGTAGCTAACCTAAACATATTTTACCCAAGATAGGTTAATCATTCCCATAAGTAACCTAAATTACTATAAGTCCACCTTAAATTCATCAATTCTTCAAAATATAAGTCAACCTTACTCCTCAATGAAAATACTATAGTAATCTATTTACCTCGATCATATAGGGTCCCCAAAATAGTGAACGTCTTCCAAAATAATAATCACCTTTTAATCCCCTAATCATCTCTGTCTTATTAATACGGAAATTGTCGCATTTCCTATCACATTGGTTGTTGGGACACGTTATTCCATTTCCCACCATTAACTAAGAAGAGAAAGTATAATTAGAGGCTTAAATACTTAACCAATAATCATGAAAAGGAACTTAAAGCATATAAGGATAACTTGTAGAAGAAAAGTATACCCTAACTTGTGATCCCCTAGGTTCCCATCTAGGTTATCCATGATCATATATTCTTATGTGAATCTTTATTTTATTTTATCTTTGTTCCTTTAACAATGGTTCATACCAAGCTTATGAATTTACCAAAGCATATCCCCCGGGAGTGTCGTAACCAAGAGTGCAGCAAGGCCCGTTGTCGTGTACCCGTTCCCGTTCGAGTCTAGCTCAAAGCGGTGTTTTCGGGTTTTACCCCTATGTACATCTGTGCCAGAGCCATCTCTACCTGCTCGTATCCTGACAGAGATGTATTTTCTTGGCAACCCCTTACTCAATACTCACCAAAATACCAGGAAGATTTCCTATATTTAAACATTTCTATAGGGTTCTTCCTAGAGTTTTCATATCCTAATTTCCACAAATAACTAAACCATCCTTTGATACCAACTATAGAATCCCGTATTTTTATAACATAACTTTCATTCCATTACACGGAACTGAGGATCTTTAAGGTTTAGTGTCTTGGAAACAAGGAACATAAAACATGAAACAAAAAAAAAAACATTCTTCTTAAACACTTGAAAGGCTTCTCCTCGTGTTCACCATAGGTTCATTACTGCATCTCATAACCTGGGGATATACATCAAAAGGAAGGGTGAGCAGAAGGCCCAGCAAGGGAAACTAGTGAAACATTTTACATATGAACTTGAGATACATCAATAAAGTCATGAAAAGAACTTTAAGGCATGAAAATGAAATCATGAGGCATATCATAATAAAAATAAAACTTTTTCATAACTTGAAGATGTGGCTACATCATTTAACATAGACAATCATGAACATATCACCAAGGTCCATCCCCAAGGTGTCATTTGAAAATTACCAAGGTTATTCACCAAGGTATCGTGAAAATTGTAATCTCTAGTGGTTACATCATTACCCAATGCATTGGAGAGCTATCAGGGCGCACCCTTAAATTTGCCTTTATTATCATGTGAGCCACATATATCATCATCAAACATTTCATAAATAACTCATATAGCATAAAATAAATGGGTTTCATTTCATAATCACAACGTTTTTAAAACTGCTTTAAAGACATGATCTTTACGTCACTTTACAACCCACAGAAAAGGAAGGTGGGTCTCATATATGTAAATCCCAGAATTTAAAATAGAACATTTTAGTATATATGTGAATACCCCTTTACAAGAAAGAGCTTTGAGTATTCACTTAATAATATAAAAGAACTTTAGAAAAAGAGAGAGACATTTTGAGACGGAAATTCTACAGCATAACGGCTATGTTACGAGGTTTTAGAAGACATTAAAAAGAGAGGGAAAATGGGTCAAACATTCATAAATGACCCATAAAACAGTAGATGGACAGAATAAGAAGGATACATGATCATGGTAATGAAATTTCAAGGACATACCATTTGAAATGAAAAACATGGAAGGGAGAGAAAAATTAGATTTCTCTTATGAAAGTTCGGCAGCCTAACAACGTTACTTAAACTTCAACAAAAATGATTTGAAAAGATCAAATAGGGTCTCTCATCATGTGAAAATAAGAGTTCAGTATGATAGATATAGAGATAATTCCCCAACATAATTAAAAAGTAACTTGAAATACTTGACATGAAAGTAGAACTTTGAAAAGAATGAGAAGGGTGAAAGAATCCCCTAAAAAATTCGGCAGCCTAACGGCGCCACTTAAAACTTCAAAATACTGAATTGAAGAGATCAAATGGGGTCTCTCATCATATGAACATAAGAGTCCAGTATGATAGATATAGAGATCATACCCCAACATAACAAAAAGGAACTTAAAAGAATTGACATGAAAGTAGAACTTCAAAACGAGAAGGGTGAATAACTACTTAAAAATTCGGCAGCCTAACGGCGCCACTTAAAACTTCAAAATACTGAATTGAAGAGATCAAATGGGGTCTCTCATAATATGAACATAAGAGTCCAGTATGATAGATATAGAGATCATACCCCAACATAACAAAAAGGAACTTGAAAGAATTGACATGAAAGTAGAACTTCAAAACGAGAAGGGTGAAGAACCACTTAAAAATTCGGCAGCCTAACGGCGCCACTTAAAACTTCAAAATACTGAATTGAAGAGATAAAATGGGGTCTCTCATCATATGATCATAAAAGATCAGTATGATAAATTTAGAGATCATACCCCAACATAAAAAAAAGGAACTTGAAATACTTTACATGAAAATAGATCTTGAAAAAATGAGAAGGGAGAAAGAATCCGTTACAAATATTTCGGCAGCCTAACGGCGCCACTTAAAACTTCATAAAACGAAATAATGAGAGTAAGAGGGGATATCTCATTATATGAACATAAAAAGGCAGTAAGAGGAGTATAAAAGAACATCCCCCAACATAAGAACATGTACCATAAAAGGAATGACATAAAAGAGATTACTTGAAATGAAAGAGAGAGGTCGGATCCCTTACCTTAAAACGTAACTCTTAAAACTCAAAGGTTTGGACCTTGAGGGCTTGGGGGCAGCTTGAGAGGACTCCTTGGGAGGTAAGGAGACCAGAACTTCATTGGGGGAGAGTTGGGAGTGAAAACTAAAGGAGGAAAAGGTGAGTATTTATAGGGAAAGTGAGGGGACAAGGCATTAATGGCCAAGGGACACCTCATTAGTGGTTTTGGAAAAACCATGGGCTTGCCCATGGTATTTGCCCATGGTATTGGCCACTTGGGACACCTCATACCTTATCTTACTATTCATAATTCGAACATATTGAATATATACTTAATACATCATTTAATGATGTCATTAAACACCCGTAACTTAAAAACTATATTTTCACTATTCATCGAAAATTCAACTTTCTCAGAATAATCCCAAAATTTCACCTTAACCAAATATCAATGCTCTGATTTCAAAAATGAAATCCATTTTATAAAAATAAATTTCTAAATATTTTTAATTTAATTTTTAAATAAAAACACTATTAATGGAAAATTTATTTTTTTCAGAAAAATCCCCAAAAATTACCTTAACATAATATCGATGCTCTGAGTTCAAAAATGAAGTCCATTTTATAAAAATAATTTTCTAAATATTTTTAATTAAAATTTTAATTAAAAAAACACTATTCATCCGAAAAAACTAATACTTGAATAATAATTTATGAAACCGTTAGTTAACCATTTTATTGAATCACATTACTTAATCAAAGTGCCTAGCTTATTTTAATACTTTCTTTAAGTGAGATTACTAATCCATTTGGACACATTATTAATCCTAATCATAAAATCACTATTCATAATTTAGTATTCATCAAAAATCAAGTTGATCTTATTAGACTCTAAATTTCGTACTGAACATAATTGGAGAAAACCATTTTTTGAAAATCATTACACATTTTAATTATTTAGGGTTTACATAAACATATTTAAAATATCCTTTTTCTAAAATTCATCAAAAATATGCATACTATATTTATCTGGTCATTTGAAAATTCATAAAAGAAATCAAAATTTTTATTTAAAACAAAGGATTACACAAGACAGTTACGGTCTCCTTACATAGCCCCTTATCACACCAGCATAGGACCTAAGTGTAAGGTGTGCTAGGGTGAGAGAATCCGAGGGAGGCTCGGCCAACATCGCACGAGTAGTAATTTCTATCAGTTTGAACTTCTCGCGAAAGCGATCCCGTTCTAGCTTTATACGATGAAGTTCAGCTTGGGTTTGGTCCAGAGCAAAGCCCAGTGGTGCTACCTCCTTCCCAAGTTCTGTTAGATGGGCTTCGATCGGTCCAAGACTACTGGGTGAGGCCATCAAATCTTCTTTCTATATTAATTAACCAAGATTGCTTGTATTTAGAGACAATAGTCAAAACGTTTAGTTTCCAGCAGTCATATTGACCAATGGTCAAATAAAAGTCAAAACCCAACAGTCTCATTTTAATTATACTCATGTTACTAAATGAAACATTTTTGTTGAGTATAAAAATAACACATAAAATTAGGAAACAATATTTATTTAAAATTTCGGGTCGTTACATGCGTGCAAGCGGAAAAAAGGAAGATTCGAGTTGTCGTCGTCAAAATCAAACGCGCCTTGAGGTTGATGTAGGGTCCCTCTCCTAGCCTATTTAATTCAAGAATGTTTTAAATTTCATTTAGTTTCCTTCTTAATTTTGCATGTTTATATTAAATTGCAATTCTTGAATAATTGTTAGTTAAGATAATTGTTTCGTTTGATAAACAAGTCATGGTTTTGTAATAAAACCCCTCCAACGGAGGTGCACTGTCTGCGAAAACTCACAGTGGTATACTTTGCTTAACATTATTGCATTGGTGTTTTCCTTATACTTGATGTCATTGTTAGTCATAAAACACACATCATACTGGACCCTTTTTATATCCCTGTAGGGGGTTTCCCTCTTTTTATTAAAACAATTGTTTGAACCAAGACACTCTTTAAGTGTCGTTAGAATTTTAAGATGGGTCCCATGGTGTGTGACCTTGTCACATGACATGTGATATTTAAATCCAACCAAAATCCCAGTTCCACAGCCCAGGGGTCCCACAGTACCAGTAATGTTAGATTACATGTTATGTAACCTGTGATTTTTCTGATTCCATGGGGTATTCCTCTTGGCATTCCTACACATTTCTAGATCTCCAAACCTCACTGAATTAGGTATATCAGGGGTCATCCAATCCTCTAGTCATCACATATTAGCATTCATTTCTTTAAATCTTCCGAGAAAACATCCTATCATGACATACATATCATCCTATTTGAAACTAAGTGGAAGATGCTGCCCCGCAGATGTCGCTGGACCGGGCCAACACGCTGCGGTCACACCGCGGTCACACTGCGGTCACGCCGTGATTTGGCCCTGCTCCAGCCACATCCAGCCCACACCAGCCCCCTTCCACCTTTATTTCAGCCAGCTGCCACCAGCATTCCAGCTGGCAACAGCCCCCCTGCCACCTTCGAATCAGCCCACACCATCCCCCGAGCACCTGCAACCGGCCCCCTTCCACCAGCATTCCAGCCCCCTTCCACCTGCATTTGAGCCCTCACCGAATTAGGTATATCAGAGGTCATCCAATCCTCTAGTAATCACAGATTAACATTCATTTCTTTAAATCTTCTGAGAAAACATCTGCTCATTGCATCCATATCATCCTATTTTAAACTAAGTGGAAGATGCTGCCCCGCGGATATCGCTGGACCGGGCCAACATGCTGCGATCACGCCGCGGCCAGAACGACACCCTGCGGCGGTTCGCAATGATAGTATTCCATGAGTCTTGTGATCAATGTTGAGATTGACTAATAACAATTTTTTCCGGTGGGGCGATGACTGGAATGTTGCCCCGCCTCCTCTCGTTCCCTTCTCTCATGGCCGGAAGATGTTGCCCCATGGATGTCGCTGGACCGGGCCAACACGCCGCGGTCACGCCCTACTCCAGCCACATCCAGCCCACACCATCCACCTTCCACCTTCATTTCAGCCCGCTGCCACCAGCATTCCAGCTCGCAACAGCCCCCCTGTCACCTTCGAATCATCCCGCACCATCCCCCCAACACCTGCAACCAGCCCCCTTCCACCAGTATTCCAGCCCCCTTCCACCTGCATTCGATCCCTCACCGAATTAGCTATTGTACGACGTATTCAATTAATTGTTTTTCTTTTAATAATGGTTTAATTTTTAGAAACTTTACAAAGAAAAAATATGTTGAATAAATTATAATTAGGAATTACTATTGTATGGTAATGGAAAAGGGGGGAATAGAACATGAATACATCATTCAATTTGTTGACAAATATATTAGACACAAAGATGAAATAGAGGACACTATTGAATAAATTCAATAAATGAAAATAGATATTCAACATCCACTACACAATACTTAACAACATGTAATTGAATAAAAAATAGATGACAAATAATTGAATCTGGTTGTTACATCACTAAATGTCAAGAGACTTGGTATTTGATTGAATACCCGATCCTCTGGCATACTACATACTGGTGGTTGTTGTTTGCGATCGCCCACTCCTGACCATATAGACACCACGCCCCATCTCCCATCTTCACGTGAACCTTATTCAGAATAAACTCATTTAAATAAATTGTAGAAACACACATCTTCAAGTAGAAATTCTGAAAATAAAATTGTATGGGAGCACTTATTATAAATTTCAACTGCAATAAGATTTTTTCGATTAGTTTTTTAAATTGGAACAACATTAGTAGTGGAGTGCACCAACCAAGGAGATATTTACCTGAATAGTCTCACAAATGTCCATTACGAAGAGCACTAAATCACATCTTCTATAACAATTACCTGAACCGTGCACATTAAATGTCTTTTAGAGAAATCAACACATTAAAGGGGAAATGTCTCTCATACACTTTAATGAGGAAGGTCGAAAACATCAAAAACATTGAAAACAATTTAGAAACACAAACCTGGAGATTTGGTTATGGTTACAACAACAATATGATTCGATCTTCAAGAGGTGCGTGGAGTGTTGTCTTGTTTTTTTCCTACCTAGAAAACAGAAAGGAAATGTTATTAAATACTAAAATGACTAAAGGAAAGAAAATAAATTAAAAGGGACATATCCTAAAAACCATCCAAGATGTAATTGCGTCAATGTAAATATACATGATTCAAGCCCATGATCGCACCTTCTAATGTGGGGTGACTCATCTGTGCAATTGGATGGTCACTTAGGACCCTACATGCATCCCTTCTTCCTTCAAGGAGAGTTATTGGATATATTTCATGTGAGATTATCAACAATATTACGAACTGATGCATGTTCCAAATGCAGGTCACTGATCTACTCTAGTGGCCACTATAACACATGTATATATCACTTCTAGAATTATATAATCTTTCTGGAATCTATCGAAAGCACCAAAACAGCCACATGAAAAGAAACATGTATATGAAGATTTTCACTTATAGAAAGTTTGCCTAGTATCCTGTAATATATCACCTAAAAAGAAATCATTCCAAAGGTCAAGGAAAAATTAAGACCAACCTCATAACCATGCTCTATTACATGAAGGAGTTCTTAATTCCATTAAAAAACTATCACAGGCGGTCACTGATCCTATAAATCCATTACTAAATTATTAATGAGGTAGTATGATTTTTGAAGGCCCTACCAAAATCATTATTAACAACATTTAAAAAGGTCCACCCTAAAGTATCTACCATGAATGCCTCATCCATGGGCACAAAGTGATAAATAATGATAGAATACCTCCTGAGAAGTAACACGGTAGCCCTCCTCATGGCCATAAGATCAAATAGAATGAAACTCCTCCCCTCGCTATTTTCTTTTGTAATGTTCCTAAATGGGGTAGAGGATATAGAAATCCTCCCTATAGTCAACCATCGAGCAATGATGGCAATACTCTCTATGATAGTATCAGCTTTGAAATTCCTCTCTACAGCGGCGTTCCAAAAAACTTCCCAACAAATACAAAATAATTACAAAGATAGATTCAATTTCTAATTTGGATTCTCAAAAGCTAAATATAGAAAGTTCCATCAGCATCGCTCGTGGGCATCCAGACTGGAGACGTTTATACCATTTAATTCGAAAGGCCATCTAACGTCAGAGTGTGTCATAGTTAGTCTTGGGTTGAATGCCGAATACCCTGATTGACAACCAGTCAAAACTTTTGCTCCAATGACATGATCACCTAAGTGTGTAACTACCATATGGGTGTCGTTACATAAACCAACATATTGATCTACATTTCTTAGTAACATAATGGGGACACCAATCTTTAGAGAAATCTTGTGGGTAGCCAGACTGGAGACGTTTATACCATTTAACATCTCAGAGGTGTATATGTTTTCGGCCCTATCTGTATCAAAACTTGCATTGCAAACTGTATCAGAGCTGAATTAGTCTTTATTTTCATAGTTTGTGAGAGACATCATGTAATCGTTTACTTCTTGAACAATATCACAGGTTGGAGCAAGAATGATACGCTCCTTCAGATAGGCTACGTCACTGAATTTCTCAATGAAATTAGGATAAGTATGCTCAACAATGGCAGTCATTGCATTTGAGTGTTTTACCTGTGCCCCCATATCTGTGCAAGAAGAATAATCCACCAGAATTTGTAGATATAGAAGACAAAATGACATCCATAACCTCCTTCTGTTCATTGGTAAGAAAATTCAGTGAAGTTCTTTACTCACTTCGTAGTACCTCTCTATTGTAATGTAGTTCCTCTGCAACTAAACTATTCACACGACTATGAATTGTGGAATCCGGTACTGTCATGGGAGGATAAAATCGAAGAGATGTTCCATTGCTTCGTAATATGTGCTCTATTTCAAGGAGAGTATACATATGTATCTGATGTTCATTGAGTGTCAAATCTAGTAAAATGAAAAACATGGTGTTAGAGTATGAAAAAAGAAACTTCTTTCAATAACAAACATGGTATTATAGTAGGATGAAATTAACTTATCAAAACGCGTCTATTTTAAGCAAATATCCAAATCCTTTAATTTTTATAATTTTTATTAACAGAAATTATTAAAACTGAAAATGAACAGAAATTAATAAACATAAATTGAACACAAAATAAATAAAAGAATAATAATTTGTGTTAATGTATATCATTTTCCCATCTTGTTGATAAATCATTAAGAAGAATATTCATTTTTAATAACTGTAAACAGATTTTAGTAAACAGAAAAGGTTTAAATAATAAACCATATGTTTTAACCACAAAATCCATCAGTTTTAATGTATATTTTTCAATAAACAGAAACTATTAAATACATATTAATAAACATAAATTGGAGTCTCTGTTTAATGATTTAAAAATTTACATAACAGTGTCTACCTAAACTACAGTTTAGGTAGAAATAACAGTGGCTTTGACAGTTTAAAACTGGTTGTTTGAAACATTAGAAATGTAAAAAATGTCTTCTAAAAAACAGATAAGTACTGCAAGTCACACCTGCAATACACTTTTTATGTGTTTAATTGAATTTATCTTATTTCTGAATATGTAGATCAGTGTCATCAGTTGATGGTGGTGTGGAGTCCACTTTTTATGTGTTTATTTGATGTTATCCTATTTCTGAATATTTCTTTGTAAATTCTGCTCTATTTCAGGAAGAGAATACATATTTATTTGATGTTCAGTGAGTGTCAAATCTAGTAAAATGAAAAACATGGTATTAGAGTAGGAAAAAAGAAACTTCTTTAATAGAAAAACAGGATTGTATGGTACGACATACCGATTATCCAAAGGGATTCCTTTTTTTAGAACTGTTAATCCATCATCCCTTCTGCGATAGAGAATATAACCATCATTATCAATAGTGGTATGCCCAAAAAATTTCTTTGGAAAAAATTTGGAACATTTTCCGTTTCTCATACAGGGTGAAGTACGGTGAGCATCACCGCATGGGTCGTGGATCATAAAATTCTTAACAGCTTCGTGTAGTCTTGGGTAGTCTTTATCATATGGAATTTCAGCACATATAATTTTGTTTACTTCTGCTGGAGTGTGAACTTTATTTTCATGACTGAGAAATAGAAGGATGTGCACGTGGGGAAAGCCTCGTTTTTGAAACTCCACGGTTCGAAAAACTGCAAGGTAGGTTAATATTTTGACAATTAGTAGAAGATGACCATTAATGTAAAAAGGAAGTGAAATTACGGGAAAGAAAAGTAATAGTTACCTGCTCGTGACTTCCCAAAAAAACAACCTTCTATTAAATCTTTCATTAGACGATCTACTTTAATATTGAATACTCAATATAATATTTGCGGGCAGTCTGGTGGTCAGAGGTGTCGATTTCTAATAAATCGAGTTATTTCAGGCCACATTGGGTTACATGTAAATGTTAAAAACAAATCTGGATACCTGGACCAATTACATATCGACATAGCATCTTGGTAATTTTGGATCATATACCTTGGTCCACCCATAAAAGAAGAAGGTAATACGATACGCTTCCCGCATGACGTCCCTTCACGGTCACCTCGAAGCAATGCATCTTGTAACCCATTGTATAGTTCAACCCTCAGTTTCTTTTGATTGAAGCGAATTAATGATAGTCTTTGAGACTCAATCATTGTATAAGCATCAACTATAAACTGTTGGAGTAATCTTCTAGAATGTAGTAAGATGGACGAATCATTGTCATGAAATTGCAAGTGGAATGCAAAGTACTCTCTCATTGTTACCTTTCTGAGTGTAGTACTTGTAGTGAATTGAGTAGAACGATGTAAGATGTTGTCACAATATCCATCCTGACCACCTGTGAAAATCAAAGGATACTGCAACGGAAGATACAGTGGGTGAAACTCATCAATTCATTGTAAACCACCACTTTTGGTTTGAAGGATGATGTCACATTCATGGTTGAGATCCTCAATATCACCGACTATTAGCATTTCTATTTCTGAAGTATTCGGAAGGTTATATGTAGCAGGGTGTGTTTGTCTTCTTTTAAGGAGTCGTAGCTTTAAAGTTGGAACCTCTTGACTGTTAAGCACGTCCCTTTCATTTAGAAATTCTCAAGCCAGAGCGTTGTTTTCATGAAGCATATGTTGTAGGTTCTGGAAAACATTATAGGTAATAGTATATTGTTCATTTCTTACGTCAAACCTAGAGAAATCGCTAATGTTAATATAAAATGGTGAATATTGTGTTAACTCAGCACAAATAATTGAGTATAATGGATACCTCATTCCATGAATTCTATTCTGACACTCATGTGCAGTATCATAGACGTACAGCTGTGCGAATCTCAGAGGATGACCATCAGATGGACATAAACTGCCTATGCGATGGTAGTTTTGTCCATGTAACCTGTATACACATGGAGATTGACCATTATTGAATGACCTATCTACCTTTCCACCTAATGAGGTGAATGCAAACATCGAGTTGTAAATATGGACGTGTTCTTGGAATAATCGGGATTCGGAAGAAGTACGATCAAACACCAGCTTCCTGAGCTATTCGGGACATTCTGGTAGTAACTCTAAAGAAACCTTTCCCATTGAGCAACATAGAGAAAAACGTTGGTTATGTCTATTGCTAAATTTCTTGTTTCTCTCAGCAAACCTAAAAGAAGCTCTACAATGTTCACATATGTTAGAAGGCTCTCCGATATCATAATAACATGATTGAAAAAAAATTCAACGTAGAAAATGTTATTATAAAGCGGAACTGAACAACAGAGGCCATGATTTAGTATTAATGAACCGCTACTGCAATTCTAGTTAGTAGACGAACCTGTGTCCTCAACAGTGTCTTGTTCTCGTGACACTCCTGTAGCAGCAAGTGGTATGTAATGTTAGACTGGCTTTAATGTTAAATAACTCTGTAACTTTAGTGGTAAAACATGTACATTTCATTACCTATACAATATATGTTTGCGTGTCAACATATATTGTACGTCATACCTATAATGGATAAAGAATTGTAGTTCCCTTTTGCAGAAGGAGGTATGCATCATCTGTTTGTATAGAGCAGAATAAGGAGTATATCTGAAATCAAAGGTATATTAATGTGTATAAACAGTATTCATTCTTACTGTGTTGAGGTACCAACTGATGAATCAGGTAGAGTATTTTCTCCATCTATTATAGCTACACAAAATGATGAATGAAATGTTATTAGGGGTCTTCATTTGTTGCAGGACAGAGAATATGTGCATGGAATTTAGTAGTTATGCTTCTTACAAAAAGGTATTGGAGATTATGTCAAGTTAGTCAATCGTTGTTTCCGTTTGTTAGATCCAGCAGATATCGTTGACGTAGCTGCAGATGGTTCTGGCACTGTGCACAATGAATAAGTTAGTTATTAATATTTTGTGGTACTGTGAAATGTAGTGTGTAGTCCCTTGAAAATTAATATAACTTCAATGGCATGCCTGTGACTTCATTTGTGTTCGTAATTGTTGGTAGATGTTCATTGTCAGGGGATTCAGACTGGTTATCAGATGCCAGATAAGAATTTAAAGTGGATGTCGCCACTGTAGCTTTGGCAACGTCAAATTCTATATAGAAAAATAGATTGTTAATAATCACATTAATTTTCAGTGACGGAATTAGGAAACTGACCATTGTTATGTCGTTTCATCATCAGGAGTCTGCGTTGTATCCTTGCATCAGTACAATTATATGGGGAATTCAAGTTTGTATTCGATTGAGCAGACAACTGCCCAACATCTGTAATACAAGTAAATCAGTATGAAAGATTCCGGTTAGTATGAATTGTTTTGCGGAACATTTCAAACATGCTATAGGTTAATGTGAACTAAACTAACCATTTAAACATAAAGATGATAATGTCATTCGTGTGACTCCACATGTGATGCCACCTCCTGATACTGATTTACTTGACTGAGCACCCGAATGGTTGGAAGATGACATAGGATGGTCTGTAGTTTTTGTCGGCACTGATCATGTTGCAATTGTAGTGAGTATTGCTACTGTATATAGGTTTTTAAAAAGAATAGATCATTTTCATGGGTATATAATAGACAACTCACAAACTGTCTATCGTTCCTTCATAAGTAGCCTTCGTTGCATCCTTGCGTTTTTAGAGGTCGAGGGAGCAGAGAACTCACAATCCGGTTCCGTTGCATCCTTGTAATACATGTTTGTATTTGATCGAGCAGATAAGTGTGCAGGAACTGTAATAGAAGTAAGTCAGTATGTATGGTTTTGGTTAGTATGAAATGTACTATGAAACATTTTAAAAATGATGTAGGTTAATGCAAAAAAGATAACCATTTATACATAGAGACGATAATGGCATGCGTGTGACCGCACATGTGATGCCAGCTACTGATACTGATTCACTCGAATGAACAACATAATGGTTGGAAGATGGCATAGAATAGTCTCCAGTACTAGTCGCTACTGATCATGTTGCAAGTGTAATGAGTGAAACAATTGAACAAAGGACATTAATCATAATAGAACATTTTCAAGGCTACTTAAAACAGAACACACAAACTGTCTGTCGTTCCTTCATGAGTAGCCTCCGTTGCATCCTTGCATCTTTAGAGTTTGATGGACAATTCATGTTTGTTTGTTTTGTATTTATAGATTACAGTTAAGGTGTGCAGTAAGAGTTTATAATGCACAAAGGACATAACAGTCTCAAATATTACATAATGAATGAAAAGATGAAGCAGGATTTAACAGACAACAATAGACATTTATGTTTAATGTAGATGTTCTAGTATCATCTAACCAGATATGCATGTGGATATCTTCATGGATAATGAATTTGTAGTTGAAAATAGCCCAAAACAAATAAAAACAACAAGCTTCAATGACTTTTTTATATTGGGAAGCATGTATTGTCAATTCAGACAACTAATTATGCTGTTATGAGACCACAATAAGTTGCAACTAATTTTGCACAAGATACCATTGTGGAGGATTTTTTTATTGAAATCATTTATGAATTATAATAATATGTAAACTGAACATGAACAATTAGATCAATTCATACCTGTGCAGCATAGATGATGCGGCCGAGAAGACGAACAATAGTAAGGTTGTCGAGATGTGAAGGGTAATTTTGTTGAATTCGGAAACCTTTGACTCAGGTTAATACCAGCCTGTTATAAGAAAATTTCTGGCAGGTGCAAACGTGTGGGATGTAAGTTATGACAATTAGCAAGAATGTAATATATTAAAAGAAAATACATGTGATTGAAGTTTTTGGAAGATCACCTGGACAAAGTGTGATGTGGTTGAGAGGAAATTGTGAACCGGTCAAGAAATTTGGTTGTACGACTATGCGTTTCAGCCGGTGTAGTGAAGAAGACGAAGTGCGAGGACGAATCACTTGAAGAAATGATGTAGGTAGATGAGGACAGATCAGGGATTTTTGCGGAAACCCTAGGTCGGGAGAATATATGACACGACCGCGACCGGGATATACCTGAAATGTCGATAGTGTAGTTGACTGCTGGCGAAGGTTCTCAGAGGGGATACGCCGTCGGACTTGAAGAAACGATGGAGGTAGATGAGGACAGATCTGGGATTTTTGCGGGAACCCTAGGTCGGGAGAATATAAGACACGACTGCGACCAGGATATAGCTAAAATGTAGATATTGTAGTCAACTGCTGGCGAAGGTGCTGGGAGGGGATACGCTGGGAAGTCAAATGCTGGCACCATTCCCCGCTTGAATCACCCACACCATGAACCCTATCCTCTACATGGGGCTTTATAGGGGGTGGGGGGCTGTAGGGGGGAGGGGGGCTGCAAGGGGAGTGGGGGGTGGGGGGGTTGTGTAGTGGGGTTGGGGG
The DNA here is from genome assembly GCA_963277665.1 of Viscum album. Classification (NCBI taxonomy): domain Eukaryota; kingdom Viridiplantae; phylum Streptophyta; class Magnoliopsida; order Santalales; family Viscaceae; genus Viscum; species Viscum album. The sequence goes on from OY728158.1 coordinate 1,672,670,315, forward strand.
GGGTATTTTTTATGGATTTTCAGACCCCATAGCCATGGTTTTAAACCGTGGCTATTGGTTAATTGCCACAGTTTTTAACCGTGGCTATAGGTTTAATGCCACGATTTTAAACCGTGGTAATAAAGTGTGTCTGTCCTCTTGTATAGACACGGTTCTAAACTGTGGCTATAGTGATATTACCACGGTTTGAACCGTGGCTGTATACCTAGAGCCACGGTTCAAACCGTGGCTATAGATCTAGAGCCACGGTTTGGAACTGTGGCTATAGGTCTAGGCCTATAGCCACGCCAAACTTATCCACGGTTCCTCAAACCTTGGCTATTACATATAGCCATGGTTTTAGGACCTATATCCACGGTTTAAAACCGTGGCTATAGCCCGAATTTCTAGTAGTGAATTAACTTCTTTCTCTATGGGTCCTTGGCGTGTTGTTAGAGGCTAACCTTGAACTTTAGGCTGCTCCGCCTAATTCCATTGAGAAAGAGGCATAGAGGGTCACACACTATGTGTATCCAGAATCTTAGTTAAATAATATATTATTATTTAATATTTAACAAGTTGAATAAATATTATTCCCGTATGTGGTTTAATAATTATTCATGTAAGCTTGATCACTTATAAATTTTAATTTTCTATTTTAGTAAATATAATATTTATTTATTTATTGGCGAATAATGCATTGATAGTTATTTTATAAATAAACAGACATTATTCATGGTCTGATAAATATTATGGAGGAATGAAAAACCAAGATTTTAGGCCCGGTGAGAAATAATAAATAATAAATATTATTTGATTAAATAATATTTAATTATAATTCACAAGTTAAGCGCATGTCGAGAAATAATGATATTATTATTATTATTATTTTTCATGGGGTTTCACTAGAATTAATTAAATAATTAAGGGAACTTGTGCAATTATTTTATTTTAACCTTAGCTATATATAAACTCTGTTATTTTATTTTCTCAAGAGACAATTCATTTTTTTAGGTTGTGCACAACTGAATTGGAGAATTCTCTCAAACCCTAGAGATCTCCCTTTTCCAAGAATGCTCCCAAGAACGGAGAGCAATCTTCCTCCACCAGATCAAGGATAATGCTTTGGAAGCGGTTCTCGAAGTGATCAAAGACGGGCGATGTAATCGTAAGGATCTTTCATGCTAGCACCCAGAGATTCCTTTGGTGACGTCTGGAGATTCGCAGAACACATGTGAATCACTGCTAGAGGGAATTTGCATTTGATTCCTACAAAGCAATGACGCAACAACACATATCTATTGCCTGATTCATTAACGAAGAATGAATTCTAACAATGTAAATTCTTTAATTAATTAAATTAATTATAAATAATATGTGATGATCCTCCCTTTGGTTCCGGCGTAATTTATATTGTCTGATTCTTTGATTTAATTTTGTTGATCATGATGTTCACCGTTGTGTTAAATCTCAGATTAATCATTGATCATGGAAAAAAGAAGAGTTGAGCACCACCCATCGCACGCTTCCGCTGCGCACGGAACTTTCAAGTGGTATCAGAGTGGTCACATAATTATTTATAAATATTTAAATATCATTGATGATTTATGCATTTTTAATTTAGTTTTTGAATTCAATTTTAATCTTTCTTTTAATTCGAATCGCAAGATCTGCTTCTTCCTTCGTTTCTCATAGATCTAATCGATACGATTAATTTTATAATTAAAATAAAACTGAGGAACTCATTTAGAGGTTCCAAGATTTATGGCCGGACAACACATGACTAAAATCCGTGTAAGCAGAGTTACATGCTGTGTAGTCATGCTCAATCCATCAGAATTTATTTGGATATTAATTCAAGATTATGCATTAATTACACGCTTTAATTGTCCCATGTGTTGATCAAAACATAATGGAGCATGGTCATCCAGATTACACGTCGTGTAGCCCATGTACACGATGTTTAGTTCTTTTGAGTCAAAGATGGGCAATGTATTTCAATACACGACCTCCCTGACTGGTGACCATGTAATTTGGAGATCATACAACATGTATCCCATTGGACACGCTGTATACTCTAGTTTTCGAGGTATGATTCACATGCTGAGTCCCTAGGCGTGTACCTTGGATAGACAATGATAGACGTACACACCATGTAGCTCGGATGCACACTCCGTGTACTTATAACAAGTTACACAAATTTAAAATTTATTTATTATATTGTGTAAACCTTGATACATGTATTTTCATGTGGTCGTAAAGATAGGACACACCATGTGATAAGTTTCAATTTATTTATATATATATAAATGTTTAATTAATATCTGCATAATGTTCAAATCCGCATATCATGTATGAGTCGTATTACAAGTTGTTATTCTACGTGCAATGAAGAATAACACGTGATAAAAAAATCATGTAATTCGTGTAATCATCCGTGAAGTACACATTGTGAAAGTACATGATAAGTTGTGTATCATGTTGCCTCTAAGGTACATTTATGTACATAGTTAATTTTAAATAAATTTATTTAATTTGTTTAAAATTATATTGGATGAGGATCTCAAGGAAATTTGAATGATAATTAAGATAAAAGAATTGATTAATTCAAGATAATAATTAATTGATTTGAGCGTGATTTATCTTTAATAAGAACGATTAAGAATCGAATTCTAGTTTTATTAAATGCGTAATTCGTTTTATGAATGTATATGATCATGAGATATTTGAGACCTTTGTATGTGACTGGTTTCATTTAATTTATTATTAAATTAAATTGTTAGCCTGCGTGCCTTCTCTCCTATTATTATGTAGGGTCTGCGTACCCATGGTTTCTTTTATGTAAACCTCATTTTCCCTTCACCTGCATGTGAGTAAAAGACATATATAATGGATGGAACTCCCAAGCTAGTGGGGGCGGTTCAAGTTTGGAGCTGAGGCAAAACCAATCCAAGGAGATAGATAGGTGGACAGGTGGAAAACTATAACACAAACCTTAATTGGTTCAAAGTGTTTTCCCCTAGGTTAACGGTTAGTTTATCAACCGCTAGATAAACTAATCACTAGTAAAATATCATGATCACACCCTTTATTATTTTATTTATGTCAAGTTTCATGGTTATTTCATGATGAATGTTTCGTCGCGATCACATAATTAATGAAATTAACGAGCATGAAAGATAGAACTAAAATAAATTGGTTTATGCTTAAATCTTCTATAAGACATGGTTAATCACTTAAGTAAATCCACTTAATATTAAAAAGCATGTGATAAAGATAATAATTGGAGATTTACTCATAAAAGGATAAAATCCCTCAATAAAATATTAAGTCGGTATAACCTTCCATTACCCTAGTTAAAATTGAATCATAATTCAAAGTGCTTGACCAACCAAAGTTGGGGTGCTTTCAATTATCGGAGAATTTTAACTTGAGGTTTTGGGTTGACTTAACTTGGTTCATATCAAGGGTTGACTGCCAAAACAGGACTTTGTGTAATTGAGAGAAAAAAGTTGAGGAAATGTAATTTAAAGATTTTTGGATTGGGGAGTCCACTCAGTGGATCAATGAACCGTGAGTTAATGTAGTCGACATTTGGAATGTCTAACTAAAACCATTCAAGTTGATTGACCAACCAAATTTGGGGTAATGAGAAGGGGAATATGGGTCCTTTCCACTAGGATGTGCAAGCAACGAGATATTATGAAGTCAATGGTGAAAGCTATTGGGTTTCGATAAAATAGTGAGAGACTAATAAATATAATATTTATTCATTTGTCTAAATTTTATCAGATAAATTACTAAAATTCTTCTTATTTTATTTTATAGAAACAACATTAAAATGACTTTAAACATATCATTGCAATCCATACTTGAGAAGGACAAATTTCTCACCGGAACAAATTTCCATGAATTGAAAAGGCACCTACGTGTTATCATTCACCATGAAAGGAAATTATATGTGTTGAAAGAAATTTTTTCCTGTTGTGCCTGGTAATGAGGCAAGTGATGAAGAGATATCACTCTATGAGAAAAATATGAATGATGCTATAAATGTTCAGTGTTTCATGCTATAATACAATGAGCTTTTGAAGCAATTGGAGGACATGGATGTGTATAACATGATGTCTTACCTTCAGGATCTCTATCAAGAGAAGGAGAGACAAGATATGTACAAGATTTCCAATGATTTGTTTACAACTAATCTTAGAGAATTTGCACCTGCTGGGCCTCATGTAGTCAAGATTATTGTCTACATTGAGCTCTTGGACATATTTGGGATTAAATTCCCAGATGAGCTGCGTACAGATCTCATACTTTCATCACTACCCAAGACCTTCTCCTGTTTTATTGTTAATTACAATATGAGAAACAATGAGAAGAGTCTTTCAGAAATTCTTACTTTGATTCGCCAAGTGGATAAATACATGTGGCGTGATAAACTCACAGTCCTTATGGTGAATAAGAAAATGGCGAACAAAGCAAAGGGGATCAAGAATAATAAACATTATAAAGCTCCTGAGCACCATCCTTCCAAGAAGAATAAGATCCAAAGGCATGGCAAAGAAAATGAGGTAGTAAGTCTTTCATGTGGCAAACCAGACCACTGGAAGTGGAACTGTACCCAAAAGCAAGGGGAAGCTAAATTGGCATTCATTATCGAGTAAAATATTTCCATATCTACACATTGAGTATTAGATACAACTTTCGGTGCTCACATCTGTATCCAAATGCAGGAACAAGTAGATTTCGAAAGATTGATAGAGGAGAGGTGGATCTGATAGATGCTAATGGTGCAAGGCTGGCTGCTCTTTACAATGGTGACTACCACGTTTCATTGCCAACGGTAATGATTTTGATTTTGAATCATTGCTATTATGTACCTACAATTACCAATAACATAATTTATATATCATGCCTAGATACAGATGGATTTATTTTCATGTTTGGAAATAAAATTTGTTTTATTTTATAAGGACAACATATGTTATGGTATGACACATTTAAATAACAGTCTCTATATATTAAATTATGAAAAAAAGTGTTGGAAATTGATTACAAATCATGTTCACACTACTTATATGACACCCAGCTTTGGCATCACTATTTTGGTCATGTAAACGAGAAGTGTTTGACAAAGCTTTGTCAAGATGGTTATTTAGACTCTTCTGAGATAAAACCATTTGGAAAGATGCCATTCTTGTTTACAAGGAAAAACAACCAAACCACCATTTGGTGGATAGGGTGAAATGACCACAAATATTCTAGGATTGGTACACACTGATGTGTGTGAACCATTTCCAGTAGAAGCTAGAGGTGAATATTCCTACTTCATAACTTTTACTGATGACTTGAGTAGATATGAATATATCTACTTGATGAGGTATAAGTCTGAGTCCTTTAAGAAATTCATGGAATTAAAGAATGAATTAGAGAATCAACTTGGTAAGAAGATAAATATGTTTTGATCGAATCGAGGTGGAGAATATCTTAATCAAGATTTTATCGATTTTCTATAAGAGTTTGAGATCTATCTCAACTCACTCCACCTTATACACCATAGTGGAATGATACTTTTGAAAGGAGGAACCACACCTTTTTGGACATGGTAATGTCGATAACGAGTCATACAGATCTTCCATTATCATTTTCGGGGATATGTATTAAAATTGCAACATACACATTAAATTGAGTACCAACTAAAGAAAAAAATGGAATTCACATTGAGTTATGGAGTGGAAAGAATCCCATTTTTTCGCATACATGTGTATGGGGTTGTGAGACGTTTGTTATGGCCTTATTAGGCAACAAACTAGCACCTCACGGCATGACGCGTATCTTTATAGGGTATCCTAAGGAAACAAAGGAATACTACCTATACAACCCCTCATACAATAAAGTGTCTGTAGCCAAACAAGTTGTCTTTCTTCAGAGGTAGCACATCCTCAAAAAGGACAATGGTAGCAAAATTAACATTGATGAAGTTGATGCTCAAGATACGTAAGAGTTGATACAGGAATAGATTCCACAGGTCCCTGTTGAAGAAGTTGTTCATGAAACACAAGTACTGCGTAGGAGTGTAAGAGAGGCAAGAGAACCAAATGATATTTTTTTTCTAGTCACTGAAGATAGTGATTCATTATTGGTTGAAAATGATGAACCTCTATCCTACAAGGAGATAATAGATAGCTCAGAAGTTGAAAGATGGCAAGAAGCCAGGAATTTTGGAATGGATTACATGTATCAAAACCAAGATTGGGTTCTGGTCAATGCGCCAGTTGATGTAAAGCCTATTGGATGCAAATGGGTATTCAAGAGTAAACTGAACATGGAAGGTAAATTAAATACATATAAATCAAGTATAGTGGCTAAAGGGTTTAAACTATGTTAATGAATTGAATATGATGAAACCTTCTCAATAGTTTCCATGTTTAAATCAATCAGAATTCTACCTCTGCTATAACAACTTACCATGACTATGGGATTTGGAAGATGGATGTCAAAACCGCATTCCATAATTGAAACTTTCAGGAATATGCCTATATGACACAACCAGAAGGTTTTGTGACTCCGGGTGATGCCAAAAGGATTTGTAAGTTGCAGAGATCTATTTATGGATTGAAGAAAACATCCAGGTAATGGAACATTGGATTCGATGAAGCCATAAAATAACTTGGTTTCATTAAGAACAAATGTGATCCATGTTTTTACAAGATGCTTAGTGGGAATGCAGTCGTTATCCTAGTATTATATGTTGATGACATATTACTTATTGGAAATAGAATATCAGTCTTACAGTTAGTTAAGGATTGTTTAAACAATTGTTTCTCTATGAAGTACATATGTGAAGAAGTCTATATTATAGGGATGAAGATCATTCGTGATAGATCCAAGAGGCTTCTTGGACTAAGTCAAAGTACATATGTTGACTAGATACTAAAGAGATTTAGTATGGAACAATCCAAGAGAGGATTGGTTTCAGTATCACATGGTTTATATCTTTCTAAGAAAACGTGTTCTCAGACACAACATGAGAAAGATAGAATGAGTAATATCCCATAATCTTCAGCGATAGGATCAATCATGTATACCTTGTTATGTACCAGATTAGATGTTTCCTATGCATTGATCATAGTAGGCAGATATCAAGAAGATCCATGAGAAAAAAATTGGACTACTGTTAAGGTTGTACTTAAGTATTTGAGAAGAACTAAGAATATGTTCTTGGTGTATGGAGGAGACGAGAAGCTGGTCATCAGATGTCATACTGATTCTAGTTTTCAGATAGATCAGAATGATTTAAAGTCATAATCATGATATGTTTTCTGTCTCAATGGAGGAGCTGTGAGCTAAAATAGTTCAAAGAATCCAATTGTTGCTGATTCTACAGTGGAGTCCGAGTATATAGAAACTTCTGATGCATCCAAGGAAGCCGTTTGGATTCATAACTCTGTCCAAGAGTTTGATGTGGTACCTTGCAGTAAAGACCATATCACATTGTATTGTGATAATACGACAGTGGTGACTCTTGTAAAAGAGACAAGGTCACTCCAATAGACAAAGCACATACTCCAAAAGTATCACCTCTTGAGGAATTTATGTCAGAGGGGTGAAGTTGCAGTAAGCAGAGTACCCACAAAAGAGAATGTGACAGACCCCATGAGTATCATGTGATAGCTACCAGACTGAAGGTTGTTAGCAGTTAGCTCTAGTGAATGTGAGAGTCTGTTGGAGTTTATTATCTTGAACCAACTTTTGTGTACTTTATGATAATTTGTATTAATAATTTTGGATATTAATAAACTACTTATCACATAATGATTTTAATTCTATGTGATATAGTATCTGATAATTTCCTAAGAGTATCTCTCGTACAAAAAGGTCATAGCAGTTCCCCGCTATGATGAGAACCCGAAAGTGCTATGACACTGTTCTTGAATATATGTTCTATAGTCGGATGATATAATTTAAGGGACACAAATGATACAAGCTATCAGAGGTGGAGACTCATAGGACTTTGAGACACCTTCTCATGGTATACGCCGTTGGTAATATTCAGTAGGTTTTTATGATAACGAGACCCGCCAGTAGGAAATCCACATTTATATTTTTCATTGGATGTTACTATCTGTGGATGTGCGTATTGGTCCTTAAAGTTTAATATTATTATTAATGAGTAATATGAGTCGCACACTTAGATGTATTGAAGAAATCCATGACGACAGATGTTCGCAGTGAAGTAGGATATGTTGGGTGCGTCACAAGTAATATTGAAATAATGAATAATGAGAGAAATGATTCATCCCTTCTGTTTATTAGTGGAATTTTATATCTTAGGCCCTTTTATGTAAATGATATAGCCTAAATAAATCCATGACCATGGTGTTCTAAAGTCAATTTCATTTTTTGGAAAATAAAATAAAGAGACACTGAACACATAGGTTGATGACACCAACATATAACCTGGTTGATTAGAGATATCGGGATAAAAGGATTATATTACATAGTATGGGTTCATATGAGATAATATGTGTTGCAAAATTAACTTCTTTATCTATGGGTTACTTGAGGTGTTGCTAGATGCTAGCCTTGGACTTTAGGTTGCTCCGCCTAATGCCACTGAGAAAGAAGCCTAGAGAGTCACACACAAAGTGTATCCAGAATCTCAATTAAATAATATTTTATTTTTTATTATTTAACAGGTTTAATAAATATTAATCCCGTATGTGGTTTAATAATTATTCAGGTATGCTTGATCACATATAAATATTTATTTTCTATTTTAGTAAATATAATATTTATCTATTTATTGGTGAATAATGCAGTGATATGTATTTAATAAATAAGTAGACATTATTCATGGTCCGGTAAATATTATGGAGTAATAACAGATCGATATTTTAGATCTAGTGAGAAATAATAAATATTGAATATTATTTTATTAAATAATATCTAATTATAATTCTCAAGTTAAGTGCATGTCGATAAATAATGATATTATTATTATTATTTGACATGAGGTTTTACTTGGATTAAATAAATAATTCAGGACACTTGTGCAATTATTTTATTTTAACCCTAGCGATATATAAACTCAGTTATGTTATTTTATAAAGAGACAATTCATTTTGTTTGGGTTGTACACAATGGAATTGGAGAATTTTCTCAAGCAATAGAGAGTTTCGTTCTCCAAGAATACACCCCTGAACAGAGAGCAATCTTCCTCCACCAGATCAAGGAGAATGATTTGGAAGCGGTTCTCGAAGTGATCAAAGGAGGATGGAGTAAGTGCAAGGTTTTTCCATGTTAGCACCCATATATTCCTTTGGTGATGTGTGGAGATTCGTGGAACACGTGTGGATGACCACTAAAGGGAATCATCACTTGATTCCTACAATGCAACGACGCACCAACGTCGATCTGTTGCTCGATTCATCATCGAATAAAGAATTCCAACAAAGGTAATTATTTAATTAATTAAATTAATTATAAATAATATGTTATGATCCTCCCTCTGATTCTGGTGTAATTTCTATTTTCGGATTATTTGATTTAATTATGTTGATCACGACATTCAAAGTTGTGTTAAATCTCAAAATAATCATCGATCATGGAAAAAAGCAGAGTTGGGCACCGCATATCGCATGCTTTCACTGCGCCCAGAACCTAAAAGTGGTATCAGAGAGGTCACATAATTATTTACAATTATTTAAAGATCGTTGGTGATTTACACATTTTTAATTTAGTTTCTCAATTAAAGATTAATCATTCTTTTAATCTGAATCACACGATCTTGTTCTTCCTCTGTTTCTCATAGATATAATCGAGACAATTAATTTTATGATTAAAATAAAATCGAGGAACTCATCCAGAGGTGCCAAGTTTTCTAGCCAGAAAACACATGACTACACGCCATGTAATTGGAGTTACACGCTGTGTAATCATGTTCAATGCATCATAATTGTTTTGGAAATTAATTCAAGATTATGCATTAATTAAACGCTTTAATTTCATCGCGTGTTGACCAGAAAATAATGGTGCACGATCAGTCAGTGTAAATGTTGTGTAGCCCATGTACATGACGTGTAGTCCCTTTGAATCAATGACAGGTCATTTATTTCAATACACGGCCTACCTGACTGGTGACTATGTAATTTGGTGATCAAAGGACCTATAACCCATTGGACACGCCGTGTAATCCAGTTTCTGAGGTATGATTCATATGCCAAGTCCCTAGACGTGTACCTCAGAAGGACGGTAAGAGATGTACACGTCGTGTAGCTCAGATTCACACGCCGTGTACTTATACCAAGTTGCACAGATTTAAAATTTATTTATTATACAATGTAAACCTTGATACATGTACTTGCGTGTGCTCATAAAGATAGGAAACGTCATGTGATATGTTTTAATATATATATATATATATATATATGTTTAATTAATATCTGTGTAATGTTCAGATCTGCATATCATGTATCATTTGTATTGCAAGTTTTTACTCTACGTGCATTGAAGCATAAAACGTGATCAAAACATCATGTAATTTGTGTAATCATCCGTGAAATATATGCTATGAAAGTACATGATAAGTCATGTATGTCATATGTCACAAGAGTGAAACAGTATACGAGTATAATACATGTTGGTCAGAATCAGACGAGAATTCACCGTGTTGCCTCCAAGGTACATTTATGTACACAGTAAATTTTAAATAAATTTATTTAATTTGTTTAAAATTATAATGGATGAGAATTTAAAGGAAATTACGATGATAATTAAGATAAAATAATTGATTAATTAAATATAATAATTAATTGATTCAAGCATGATTTATCTTAAATAAGAACGATTAAGAATTGAATGCTAGTTTTATTAAATGCGTAATTCATTGCATGCATGTGGATGATCATGAGCTAGACGAGACCTTTATATGTGACTGGATTCATTTAATTTATTATTAAATTAAATTGTTGGCCTGTGTGCCTTATCGCTTCTTATTATGTAGGGCCTGCGTGCCTATGGTTTCTTTTATGTAAACCATGTTTTCCTCTCACCTGTGTGTGAGTAAAAGACATATGTAATGGAAGGAACTCATAAGCTAGTGGAGGCGGTTCAAGTTTGGTGCTGAGGAGAAACCAAACCAAGAAGATACATAGGTGGACAGGTGGAAAGCTGCAACATGAACCTTAATTGGCTCACGATGTTTCCCCCCTAGGTCAATGGTTAGTTTATCAACCTCCACATAAACTAACCACTAGTAAAAGCTCATGATCATACCCTTTATTATTTTATTTCTGTCAAGTTTCATGGTTATTTCATGATGGATGTTTTTTCACGATCACATAATTAATGAAATTAATGAACGTGCAAGATAGAACTAAAATAAATTGGTTTATGCGTAAATATTATCTAAGACATGATTAATCACTTAATTAAATCTACTTAATATTAACAATAATTTGATAAAGATAATAATTGGAAATTTACGCATAAAAGGATAAAACCCCTCAATAAAGTATTAAGTTGGTATAACCTTCCATTACTTCAGTTAAAATCGAACCACATATCAAAGTACTTGACCATCCAAAGTAGGGGTGATTTCAATTATTAAAAAATTATAACTTGAGGTTTTGGGTTGACTTAACTTGGTTCAAATCATGGGGTGACTTCCAAAGTAGAACTTGTTGTAACTTAGAGACAAAGGTTGAAGAAATACAATTTACGGTTTTCAGGATTTGTGAGTCCACTTAGCGGATCAAGGAATTGTGAGTTAATGTAGTTGGCATTTGGAATGCCTGCCTACAACCATTCAAGTTGCTAGACCAACCAAAGTTGGGGTAATGAGAAGGGGAGTATGGATCCTTTCCACTAGTATATCCAAGCAACAGGATATTCCGAAATCAATAGTGAAGACTATTGGGTTTCGATAAAATATTGGTGGACTAATAAAAATAATATTTATTTATTTGTCTAAATTTTATCAGATAAAGTACAAAAAATATGCTTATCTTATTTTTTAGAAACAACATTAAAATGACTTCAAACATATCATTGTGATCCATACATGAGAAGGACAAACTTCTCACCGGAACAAATTTACAAGAATGGAAAACGCACCTATGTGTCATCCTTCTCCATGAAAGGAAATTATATGTGAAGAACCTTTTCCAGCTGCACCTAGTAATGAGATAGGTGATGAAGAGATATCTCTCTATGAGAAACATCTGAATGATGCTATATATGTTTAGTGTTTCATGCTATCATCCATGTTCAATGATCTTTTGAAGAAACACAAGGACATGGATGTGTATAGCATGATGTCCCACCTTTGGGATCTCTAGCAAGAGAAGGCGAGACAAGAGTTTTATAAGATTTCTAATGTTTTTTTACAACTAAGCATGGAGAGTATGTGCCATATTGGCCTAATGTAGTCAAGATTATTGGATACATTGAATGTCAGGACATATTTAGGATTAAATTCCCATATGAGTTGCATATAGATCTCATACTTTCATCATTTTCCAATACCTTCTCTAGTGTTATTATTAATTAAAATATGAGCAACAATTAGACGAGTCATTCGAAACTTCTTACTTTGATTTGTCAAGTGAAAAACGTCATGAGGAGTGATAAACCCGCGATCTTTATGGTGAATAAGAAAAGGAAGAACAAGGAAAATGAGCCCAATACTTATAAAGAGTTTAAATCTCCTGAGCACCATCATTCCAAGAAGAAGAAGATCCAGAGGCAGGGAAATTAAAAGGAGGCAGTATGTTTTTCATGTGGTAAGCCAGACCACTGGAAGATGAATTATACCTAGAAGCAAGGGGAAGCTAAAGGTGAGTTCGTTATCAAGTTCAATCTTTCCATATCTACACATTGGGTATTAGATATATCTTTTGGTTCTTACATCTAAATACAAATGCATGAACTAAGTAGATTTCGAAAGATAGCTAGAGGAGAGGTGGATCTGAGAGCTGCTAATGGTGCACACCTGGCTGCTTTGGCAATTGGTGACTACCACCTTTCATTGAAAACGGGAATGATTTTGGTTTTTAAAGATTTTTATTATGTACCTACAGTTACCATGAACATAATTTATGTATCATTCCTAGATGTAGATGGATTTATATTCAAGTTTGGAAATAAAAGTTATTTCTTTTATAAGGATCACATTTGTTTTGGTATGACAAATTTAAATAATGGTCTTTATGTATTAATTTATGAAAACAAAGTGTTAACAATTGATAACAAATCCTATTACCATAACTCATATAACACCCATCTTTGACATCACCTTCTTTGTCATGTAAACAAGAAGCGTTTGAAAAAACATTGTCCTGATGGTTATTTAGACTCTTCTGAGCTAAATACACTTGAAAGATTTCATGCTTGTATACAAAGAAAAATGACTAAATCACTATTTGGTGGATAGGGTGAAAGGGCAAAAAATCTTTTAGGATTGGTACACCCCGATATGTGTGGACCATTTCCAGTAGAAGTTAGAGGTGCATATTCTTACTTCATAACTTTTACTGATGATTTGAGTAGATATGACTATATCTACTTGATGATGTATAAGTCCAAGTTCTTTGATAAATTCAAGAAATTCAAGAATGAAGAATAGAATCAACTTGGTAAGAATATAAATAGGGTTCGATGAGATCAAAGTGGAGAATATCTTAACCAAGAGTTTATCGAATTTTTATGGGAGTTTTGGATTCTCTCTCAACTCACCCCACCTTATACACCACAGTGGGATGATGTTAGTGAAAGGGGGAACCGTACCTTGTTTGACATGAAAAGGTTGATAATGAGTCATGCAGATCTTCCATTTTCCTTTTTGGGGACATGCATTATAAACTGCAACATAAAAATTAATTCGAGTGACAAGTAAAGAGAAATATAGAATTCCCCTCGAGTTATAGAGTGGAAAGAAACCCATTTTTTCGCTTACATGTGTATGAGGTTGCAATGTGTTTGTTAAGAGATTATCAGGCAAAAAACTATCACCCTGGGGCAAGAAGTGTATCTTTATAGGGTATCCTAAGGAAATAAAGATATACTACCTATACAACACCTCAGACAAGAATACGACTGTCTCCAGACAAGCCATCTTTCTTAGGAGGGATTATATCCTCAAAAAGGATAGTGGGAGAAAGATTGAATTTGAGGAAGTTGATGCTCAAGATAAATAAGAGTTGGTATAGGAACAGATTCCACATGTCCTCATGGAAGAAGTAGTTCCTGAAACAAAGGTACTACCTATGAGTGTAAGAGAGGTAAGAGAACTAGAGAGATATGGTTTTCTAGTCACCGAAGATGGTGATCCATTATTGGTAGACAATGATGAACCTTTCTCCTACAAGAAGTAGAGAGATCATAAGCTGCAAGATTACAAGAAGTCATGAATTCTAAAATAGATTCCATGTATCAGAACGAAGTTTGGGTTCTAGTCTATGAGTCAATTGATGTAAATCCTGTTGGATGCAAATGAGTATTCTAGAGGAAACTGGATATGGGAGGTAAAATAAATACCTATGAAGAAAGGGTAGTGGATAAAGGGTTTAAAAAACGTCAAGAAATTTACTATGATGAAACCTTCTCACTAGTTTCCATGTTTAAATAAATCAGAATTCTACTTACTATAACATCTTACCATGACTATGAGATTTGGAAGATGAATGCCAAAACTACAATCCTTAATGGGAACCTTCAGGAAGATGTCTATATGACACAACCAGAAGGTTTTGTGACTCTAGGTGATGCCAAAATGGTTTTCAAGTTGCATTGATCCATTTATTCATTGAAGAAATCATCTCGGTCATGGAACATTCGATTCGATGAAGCCATAAAAGAATTTGGTTTCATTAAGAACAAATGTGATCCGTGTGTTTACAAGAGGTTTAGTGGGAATGTGGTCGTTATCCTAGTAGTATATGTTGATGAAATATTACTTATTGGAAATGACATACCAGTCTTACAGTCATTTAAGGATTGGTTAAACAAGTGTTTCTACTTGAAGGACTTAGATGAAGCAGCCTATATTGTAGGGATCAAGATCATTCACAATAGATCCAAGAGGCTTCTTGAAAAAAATTCAAAATACATATGTTGACCAGATTCTAAATAGATTTAGTTTGGAACAATCCAAGAGAGGATTGGTTTCAGTGTCACATGGTTTACATCTTTATAAGAAAACATGTCCTCAGACACAACGTGAGAAAGAGAGAGTGAGTAAGATCTCATACGCTTCGGTGATAGGATCAATCATGTATTACATGTTATGTAATAGACTTTATGTTTCCTATGCACTGATCATGGTAGGAAAATATCAAGTAGATCTGGGAGAACAATATTGGACTGCTATTAAGGCTATCTTTAAGTATCCGAGAAGAACTAAAGATATGTTCCTAGTGTGTGGAGGATATGAGGAGCTGGTCATTATAGGTTGTACTGATGCTAGTTTTCAGACTAATCATAATGATCTGAAGTCACAATCAGGATATGTTTTTTGTTTCAATAGAGGAGCTGTGAGCTGGAAGAGTTCAAAGCAGTTAGAGTTTTCACTAATTCTATAGTGGAGTCTGAGTATATAGTGGATTTTGATGCAGAAAAGGATTCCATTTGGATTCAGAACTTTGTACAGGAGATTGATGTGCTGCTTAACAGTAAAGACCCTATAACATTGTACTATGATAATACTGCAACGAAGACTCTTGTAAAAGATCCAATGCCACACCAATGGAGAAACACATACTCTAGAAGTATCACCTTTTGATGAATTTTTATCAGATGGGTGAAGTTGCATTAAACATAGTACCCAAACAAGAGAATGTGGCAGACACCTTGACTAAAGTCCTATCTTAGTAGAAGCATGAGTATCATGTGAGAGCTAGAATACTGAAGGTTGTTAGCAGTTGAATCTAGTGAAAGTGAGAGTCTGTTGGATTTTGTGCCCTAAAACCAATTTTGATGTACTTGATGATAACTTGTATTCATAGTTTTCAATATTAATAAACTACTTATCACTTTATGATTGTTCTTATGCATGGCATAGTATGTGATAATGTCATAAGAGTAGCTGTCACACTAAAAGGTCATAGTAGTTTTCCATAATAATGAGAACCCGAAAGTGTTACAACACTGTTCTTGAATATATTTTCTATAGCCGAATAATGTCATTTGAGGGAAAAAATGATACATGCTATCATGGGTGGAGACTCATAGGACTCTGAAACACCTTCTCATAGTGTACTCCCTTGGTAATATTTAGAGGATATTATGAGAACGAGACCAACCCATAAGAAATCCACATTTATATGATTCATTGGATGTTTCTATCTGTGGATGTGGGTGTTGATCCTTAGTCTTTAAGTTTATTATTAATGAGTATTATGAGTCACACAATTAGATGTATTGACGAAAACTATGATAACAAATATTCGCGGTGAAGTAGGATATGTTGGGTGCATCACGATTAATATTGCATTAATAAATAATGCGAGAAAGGATTTTTCCCTTCTATTTATTAATAGAAGTTGATATCTTAGGCCCTTTGATGGAAATGATATACCATAAATAAATCCATGACCATGGTGTTCTAAAGGCAAGTCCATTTTCCAGGAAGTCAAAGAAAGAGACATCAAACACATAGGTTGATGGTACCATCATGCAACCTTCTTGATTAGAGATATCGAGATAAAAGGATTATATTGCACAGTAAGTGTTCATATGAGGTATTTTGTCGTTGCGACATTAACTTATTTCTCTATGGGTTCCTTGACATGTTTCTAGATGCTAACCTTGGAATTTAGGCTACTCTGCCTAATGCCACTAAGAAAGGTGCCTTGAAGGTCACACACTAAGTGTATCTAGAATATCAGTTAAATAATATATTATTATTTATTATTTAACATGTTGAATAAATATTATTCCTGTATGTGGTTTAATAATTATTCAGCTATGCTTGATTTCATATAAATATTTATTTTCTATTTTAGTAAATATAATATTTATTTATTTGTTGGTGAATAATGCAGTGATATTTATTTAATAAATAAATTGACATTATTCAAGGTCTGATAAATACTATGGAGGAATGGCGGACCGAGATTTTAGGTCCGGTGAGAAATAATAAATATTGAATAGTATTTGATTAAATAATATTTAATTATAATTTGCAAGTTAAGTGTATGTCAACAAAAAATGATATTATTATTATTATTTGACATGGGGATTCACTAGGATTAAATAAATAATTAATGGAACTTGTGCAATTATTTTATTTTAATCGTAGGGATATATAAACCCAGTTATGTTATTTTCTCAAGAGACAATTTATTTTGTTTGGGTTGTGCACAAAGGAATTGGAGAATTCTATCAAGCCCTAGAGAGCTCTGTTCTCCAAGAACGCTACCAATAATGGAGAACAATCTTCCTCCACCAGATCAAGGATAATGTTTTGGAATCGGTTCTTGAACCGATCAAATACAAATGACGCAAGCATAGGGATCTACTTTGATTTCACCTGGAGATTCCTTCAACAATGTCTAGGGATTCGTGGAATACATGTGGATCACCACTAGAGGGAATATTCAATTGATTCCTACAAAGAAAAAATGCAGAAACACAGATCTGTTTCCTGATTCATCAACAAAGAAATAATTCCAACAAAGGTAATTCTTTAATTAATTAAATTAATTATAAATAATATGTGATGATACTCCCTCTGGTTCTGAAATAATTTCTATTGTCTAATTATTTTATTTAATTCCATTGGTCATGATGTTCAACGTTGTGTTAAATCTCATATTAATCATCGATCATGGAAAAAAGTAGAGTTGGGCACCGCCCATCACAAGATTCCATTGCGTCTGGAACCTATAAGAACTCGTTTCACCATATGAAATACACAGTTAGATGTGATATTTACTTTCTTAATTCCCAAAAAATTTGCTTCTCATAATCTGATAGCTCTATGGTACTCAATGAACTCTTATAGTTTGAAATTTTCATTCGGTATATGGAGATCTATAATCCATGATCCTGTTATTCTCTAAAACTGGTTTAAGATCAGGAACTCCTCCCCTATTCATTTCCTTGATCTTTTTAATATTCTCAAGAACACTATAAACATTAACCTTTACTAGGTGTCTTTTTAAATGAGCATACTGATCATATCCTAATTCATCTTTTTATAATCTTCCAGAAAATCTATAGATTCTTCAAGAATGAATATTACATGATTTAAACCTCTCCTGAATATTTACCATCTTTATTTTTTTGGATGATATTATAATCAGTTGTTGTTTTGTTTCTAGAAATATTTGGAACTCTTTACAAATATTTACAAATTTCTTTTCTAAATTTGGTTATTCATCTATCTCATCATCCACTATTTCTTGGTCAAGTTCTTTTTTAAATTTATGTTGATCAAATTCCCCTTGAAATTTATATTGTTCAAGTTCTTCCTGAACCCAGTCTACCCAACTTTTAGAAAGGATTTTCTTTTCTTTGAATCCACCATCTATTTCTACTTTTTTTTTCTTCTGAGCCTTCTCAATTCTTGATTTTTTTTGCACATTGAGTACTGTAATGGTCTGTTAGGCCACATAAAAAGCATTCAATATGAATTTTAACTTTTATCTGGTAGTTTGGAGATCAATTTTTCTATAAGAACCTATTCTTTATGATTTTTCACCCTTAACAGATGATTTTTTTATTGAATAAGATTCCTTTCTAGAACTCTTCTTATTAAGATTTTTTCCATTCATTGTTTCGACAGTTGGTAATTCTACCACAAAATGATTTGTAATACAAATGGGGCATCACTTTCTCTGTTATTTGTTGTCATTGCAACTTCAAGAATCAAAAGAGTGCGTTATTGCATCTGAAATGATATTATATTTTTCTTTAATATTTTCTATATTCATGTTATAAAATTGTAGTTCATTCCTCCATCACACAAATATTTCATGGGTAAACCTTTTTGATTTTTTTTATAAAACTATTTATATAAAGACTATATATCCATATAGTAAAATATTTTGTCAAGAAAAACGTATAAACCCTAATTCTTTTTATAACTTCAATCAATTCTCATTCAGGGAAAAAATATTTCTTCTCTCTTATTAAAACATGAAACCCAAGATGTCTTTTTTTTGGTATGGAAGTTTCCTAATTATTTTCTTTTTTACCTTTTTATTTTTTGGTTTTATATCTTTTTGGGAGAACTGAAGTAATGGATTGCAGTTTCATTGCATCACAAACAAGGGAGGTCACGGAGCAGCCCAACCCAAGAAATGGATTCGATTTTTTGGAGAGGTGTGTCGCGTCGTTATGTGGGGATTTTCACATCGTGACATGACCCAAGAGGAGGGGCTGTTTGTCTGGGAGGAATGTATCATCGTGATAAGAGGAGGTTTCCCCACAACCTAGCCTATCCATATTTTTAAATAGTGAATTTAAAATTTTGTGATTATATGATTTTAGATATATTCTCCCTTATTTTATCCGATTTGTGAAACCTAGATCTTCCCCACTATGGATTATTCCTTCTCCTTTCTCCCTTGGTGATCCTTCTCCGATTTTGGTGAAATCATTCATGGTAAATCTCAATTTATTATAGACTTCTTCTCCCTTATTCTTATATTATTTTATCCTTCCTTAGTTCTCATCTTTGAGTGCACTGGTCAGCCTTGTTGGCTGAGTTCATGGCAGCTAATGGTTTTAATAATGAATCTCTTGGATTTCTAAGCTTTTGTTGATCCATTCTTTCCTTCTATAGTGGTATTTTGTGAATTTGACAAGGATAAATTGGTTTTAATGTAGGTATCTCTACATAATGTATCTTTACTTTGACTTGACCTTACTACTTGGATTTCCTTTGGTTTTAATTGTTATATTATATTTGTAATTGATGATTGAGATGTGATTTATGTTTCCCTTCTAATGTTCTTGACTTTGTATTGATAAAGTGAAGAATTATTTGGCTTCCAAGTGGCGTTTCCCTTAAAACCAGTTTGAGTGAACATGAGGTGTTTAATAAACTGTTTTAAAGAATCATTTGATTCCAAATGGGAATTTAAAAAAGGATTTTAAAGATTATTGATTTATGAATGATGTTTTCTTAGTTTGTAAGTCTTAGTTTTATGTAAAGTATTATTGATTACTTGATTGAAGACGTTGCACATGTTGTGAGAATTGATTTCTGGTGGATGCACATTGAAAAAATTTGGTATATATTCGGGTAATCTGGATGGGTCATGCTCTAGCTTATTTTGTGTATTGGATAGGGGTCACTACTGATGGGATTGATAGATCCACCCGAATTTGTTTGTTTTATCACATTCACATAGGTTAGCTAGTGTTTTGCGATTGAGTCATAGCTGCTGACTATTTTCTATTTTTTCCAAAGGTTAGAGCCCATGTTGTGTGTGTTATGCATTGATGAGATATGATATTAATTTATTCCACAACCCATTCTATAAAACCATTTGTTAAATTATTATTTTCTAATTAGAACTAATTATTTTAATTGAGAAAAATATTATGTAGATTCATGGTGGTATCCTACTGGAATTTTTTCTTACACCCTGCATATGATTTTCAGTGTATTTATAATTGATTATGTCTGATACGGGAAAATGGAAAGGAGCCGACTCTTATGGCAGAACCTCCTGGTGAATTTTCAACCTTTTTGGTATGGGATTGGTGGTGACTGTGGGTTACATGAAGTTATCTCGATTAGAACATGTTTGGGAACTTTTAGTGTTGGCTCCGGGTTTTGGTTATGCATTGACTCAACGAACATAAGTTTATTTTGGGATTCATGAATTTATATGATGATGCTGGTTTATCACTTTACCTTTATGTTATTAAAGTTATGTTTTCATTCTATTTTTGTTGTGTTATACTCTGATGGACATTATTATTATTTGTATCTGTTTATTAGTGTGCATGGATATTCGATTTATGGGTACATCATGTTGGGTTTTTGGGTGGAGTCCTTGTTATAGATTATTAGATTATGAGAGTGAAATAATTCTCATTTAATTAATCTTGACACCTTGGTGTTTGTCTCAAGTCTATGGTGATCAAGAATGTGCTCTGGGATTTGTGACGAGCTAGGTCAGGTGACGTGTCAAGTCAACCTAGTCCGGTCCGTTACAAAATGATATCATAGTTCCCTCTACTCTTTGGGGAATTATGGAATTATGGTGGTAGTATTATTAGGTCTTGTGTGGAATTTTAGGGGAAGCACCCAACCAACTATAATACTTTATAAACTACATATTACCATTGGTAGTCAAGATTTTTTTGTTGGGTATCCAAAATTTATTCACGAGAATTTTGATGAAGCTTATGATCGTATATGGTCATTTTTTATGAGTAATTTGGTGAGTTTTTATGTTTTTCCATATTTAAATTAGAGTTTAATTATGTATTGATTGAGTTTTATGTTCATATTTTGTAGATCATGCCGCCCAAAAAATCTCTCGTGAATCGTAGAGATGGGCCTGCAAAGAATACACCATAGGATGACCCTCTTATGGATCCCCATCTCATTGAGTTAGTTATCAGGACCATCCAATTCCTGGGAGATGGAAGAACGTGAGAGAAATCTTGGGTAGTGTATCATGCCTAGGAATTTACCAAGAAGAATCCACACTCATTCTATGGTGACTGAGGATCTCAGAAACCAGGGGAGTAGATAGTGAAGATTGAACTAATATATTGTTTTCTATAGACCTCTGGGATGTCCAAGGTCATTTTTCCACCTATATTTTTAAAATTCTCACCCAAAGTAGTGGGATTCTATCGTTCTGACCAAGTTGTATGGGAATCTTACATGGATTAATTTCAAATTGATTTTCAATCAGCAATTCTATCTAGAAATTTTGAGGGTGAAAAATAATCTTGGAGTTTCTGACATTGCAACAAGGGAATTTTTATACGATGGAGTATGCCACTCTATTTTTAGAATTCAACCATATTTCTCTCAAGTTACTTGCAAATGATTACTGGAAAGATCAACATTTTGAGATAGGATTGAAGATTTAGGTTCGATGGACAATTATTCTTCTTTTCCTTCCGACTTATGTGAAGGTGGTCGATAAGGTAGAGATGGTTGAGGTAGAAATGGTAAAGATGAATGGTTTGGGTGGTTCTTTTACTGCTATAGGGGGAAGTCATAGTTCCTCATATATTTCTCTCCTCAGAAAGGGATTTGGCTTCTTCAAGAATGTGAGGGGGTGCAGTAAGGGGATCCTCTTTCACCATCCATGTTTATCATTGCTCAGGAGGCCCTGTCTCAAAACTTGCATAGAGGGCTGATGGACTGGAAGATTCTGCCCTATTTATCCCAGGCTTCAGATGGTGCCTATTCTCATATTATGTTTGTTTATGACATCCTTATTTTTCTGAATGGAAGGAGGTCATCATTGATCTATTTCATACAGATTATGGGGATCTATGGTAGTCTATGTGGACAACAAGTTAATGCAAGGAAGAATAATGTTTTTATTTCTAATAAATGATCATGGAGAAGGGCTCAGATCATCAAGGAAATTTTGGGTTTTCAGCAGAAACAACTTCCTATGATGTATATAGGGCCCCCCCTTTCTAATGGCTGGGTGAAAAAATTCTTCTTTGAGGGCCTCATTAATAAAATGGTTGGGAGGATTTATAACTGGAAAACAAGTTTCTTTCTTTTGGAGGTCAGGTGACGTTGATCCATAGTGTGCTTTCCTCTATCATGATGCATGTATTGTCAATCATTTCTCCTCATAAGGGACTATTTCTACTATAGATATGATTCTCAATAGATTTCTTTGGGATGCCAATGACAAGGGAAGGGCTCATTGGGCCTCGTGGTCTAGGTTGGAAAAGCTAGTTGAGGAACGAGGGGTGAGACTTAGGGATTTAACAGTAGCCATGCACACCATGCAAGCTCGATTGGCTTGGGACTTTCTTGTGGGTAAATCGATGTGGGACAAAACTATGAGAATAAAATATGGAAATTATTGGGAGGAATGGGATGGTAGGAAATTATCCAGGTTGGGGAAAACAGTGTTATCTCACTTGGAGATTCCACAAGATTCCTCTCGGTGGATGGTTGGATATGGGGATATTAATTTTTGGAGAGTTAAGTGGCTCGGGGAGAAGCAGTTATTCCCGGGCTGCCTAGTTCTGGAGATCTCGGTGAAAGAGGCCTGCCAACATAATAGGTTCTTGGATACCATTCTCAACTCGAATCAAAAGAAATTATTCAAAGAAATGGGTTTTACTGAGAATGAAGATCGATTATGCTTCACTGAGGCCCAATCAGGTTGTTTCAACATTCATGATTATCGAGGTCTTATACAAGTGGAGGGGATCTGGGGTGAGTGGGGAGATCGCCTTTGGTGTAAGGAGGTTCCCTCAAAGATGAATATCCTCGTATGGAGAGCACAGAACCAGTCCCTTCCCATAGAGGATAATATTTAGAGGAAAGGCATTCTGCTAGCATCCTGGTGCTACTATTGTGCATTTCCTCAAACGGAGTCGATACTTCACCTGTTCATCAGGGGTGACTGGGCACATTGTCTCTAGTCTACGGCGGATAGATGGGGTAAGTACAAGGCTGATTGCAATTCTTTACATGAGTTTTTTGAGGGCTGGCTCTTGGGAGCGGAACAAAATGGACTAGAAAACCATATCCGCAACATCATGGTTATTTCAATCTTCTGGTCCCTGTGGGAGGCACGAAATACAGTGAGAAGGGATGGCTAGTATTCAGTATCTCTTCTTATGGCTAAAATGAAGGTTCTGCTACATGAATTAAATTCTTTGTTGAAAGGGGGTGGGGGGAACTACAATGGGGTCTGTAACTCTATTATCAGAATAGTGGGGTGTCCGAGGATACAGGGGGGGGGGCTGGGTGAGACGGAACCCTCCGGATAATGGTTTGAAAATAAATGTGGATGGTTTGTGCATAAATGGACTGATGAGGGGAGGAGGGATGGTGCGGGACAGAAGTGGCTCGGTGTTAGCAGCCTTTAGCAGCTATAACAGACCGGGAAGCTTGTTGGCCACAGAGGGTCAGGCATTGTTAGAGGGCATTATGCTATGAAAACGGTTATCATTTCATATTTCAGAAGTGGAATCAGACTCATAGGTATTGATTTGGGAACTTCAAGGGAAAGGTGAGGTTCCCTGGTGTTTAAATTACATCGTTCGGGGTTGTGTCCTGGAAATTGGTAATGGATGTGTGGTTCGACATATTCCTAGGGAGGCAAATTTTTCTACGGATGCTCTCTCTCGGGAGAGTAGCGTTAATGATCCCTTGGTGGTCTTCTTGAGAGTGGGTAATCTATGCTAGGAATTTATTGGTTTGATACTTGGGGATGCATTAGGGCTTCATCATTTTATACCGCCTTGAATTGTCTTGAAGGACTTTTATTATTTGAATAAAAAAATAAATTTTTGATCGATCCAAGGACTTTCCATCAATGTGGTCACTTTGGGAATTTTCAGTGATTTTTTCAAAACCCACCTCATATAAATAAGGAGGTTTAATCTTTTACTAGAAGCTTTCAAGTGTGGTTGATGCATCTAAGGTATGAGACTCTCATCCTCATACAAAGGGATACTCTCATCCTACTATCAAATCTTAAAGTGGGCCCAAATTTGGGTATTTATATTCACTAGAGCATGTGCAAGAGGATTCTGATGTAGGACCATAAACTTTGAGAAGTACAGTGTTTATTTCATCATTAATGGCATTGTCTTTGTACAAAATAGGGGTTTCCAATTACTTCATTTCATTTATGTTGATTGATACTTTAGGCTTGCAATATAAGATGATTTCATATATGATATACCGTTATACTCCTTTGGGATATATGGAGTGGGGTTTCAAGTTCCTTGAGTGTAATGTGATGGTTGTCAATGCTTTAATCATATGAGATTTGTTGGTACTTGATCAAGATATCTTCTACCTCATTTGGGTATAGATTGGATGATTTATTTGAACACTAAGACCGACTGTTATTGTCATAGGGTGGCGTTCATTTCTCATGATGGGAATACCCAGGTCTTTCAGGGTGAGGGGGACCCAATGTCTTGAAATGAAGAGCATCTTATTATAGATATTTTATTAATCACTTACCATATATCTAATTTTCATTTTTGATGTTGTTGAGTGGAGTTTAGATAACCATATTCATTTGGTAGTGAGTTGGTATCCCAAGATTTTCCCTGATGATTTTTCTAGGTTTTCAGCCCAATGGGAGGTCGAGTTATCTATTGATCTACTATTGGGTACAAGCCCTATTTCCTTTCTATACCATCAAATGGATCCTATGAATATTAAAGAATTAAAATTTCAATTAAAGGATCTTGAGAGAAATGGTTTTATTCATCTAAGATCATCTCCATGGGTGTCACTGGTTCTCTTTGCAAAGAAGGTGGGAAGGAGTCTCTAACTTGACATCAATTACTGGAACCTCAACCAGCTATTAAGAATAAGTACATATTTACTCAAATTGAATATTTCTTTAACCAACTCAAGGGAGAGATATGGTTTTCTAAAATTATCCTTAGGTTGGGATACCATCAGTTGAGGGTGAGGGAAAATAATATTCCAATGACCATTTTATGGAGAAGATATTAGCATTATGTGCATCTTGTCATGCCATTTGGACTTAATAATCCCCCTACTATTTTCCTAGCTTTGATGAACCATATCTTCCACCGGTATCTCAACATATTTGTAGTGGTGTTCATTGATGATATCTTGGTTTAATTCACGACGATGAAGAATCATTAGAGCCATGTGGACATCATTCTGGTAACCTTGAGAAATCATCACCTGTATGCTAATCTATTTAAGTGCCAATTTTGGTTACTTGAAGTGAAATTATTGAATAATGTGGTATTATAGAGAGGAATTTCAGTGGAACCTAAGAAAATCCAAGCAATAATATCCTTGGAGTGATGTATGAATGTCTTTGAGATTAAGAGCTTCTTGGGAATGACTAGATATTATAGGCAGTTTATATAAGATTTCTCTAGGTTGGCATCCACCTTTATAGATTTGACCTCAATGGGAGTGATATTTGATTGGGATAAGAAATGCCAGAGACCCTTTAAGGAGTAGAAATTAAGATTGATATCAACTCATGTTCTGATTCTTTCATTGCCTAGGGAGGGTTATGTTGTGTATTGTGATTCTTCCTATATGGGGTTGGGGCGTGTGTTGATGAATAGTGAATATGTATTAGCATATGGCTCATTCCAGCTACACACTCATGATAAGAACTACTCCACCCATGACCATGAGTTAGTGACAGTGATGCTTGCCTTTAAAACTAGGCGTTATCATTAATATAGGGAGAAATTTACCATCTTTACTAACCATAAAATTTTAAAATATATCTTCCCTCAAAAAGATTTCAATCTTAAGTAGAGGAATTGTGATGGATATATCAATAATTTTGATTTTGACTTAGCCTACTCCCATGGTAAATAAAATTTCGTTTCCAATTCCTTGAGTTGGGAGTTATCGACAAAGGTGGTGAATGAATCAGAAGAATGGAATTTGATGACATTATTATCTGAGTTGAATTTGGAGGAGGAAGAGGAGGATGATCGGGTGTTATTGACCATTGTTCAAGTAACACCCTCCTTGAATGATTGGATCCAGCTTGAGTAGGCATCAATTTCTGACTGGAAGTAGATTAACAATATTTTAAATGGCTGAGATACTTCAAGAAATTGGTATCAGTCACCTGATGGTTCCATTTGTTTCCAAAATTAGTTGGAGTCATTTGGCTTTAAGGCAGGAAGTGATGGAAGTGGGTCACCTTTCTAGTTGGATCATTCACCCAATGACTACCCATATGTTTTATGATTTGAAATGTTGGTACTTGTGGCCTAGGATAAACTGGGTTGTAATGTTTAGTGCCTTCTCAAACCGTTACTTTCCTTTTTGGATATTTGGAGGTGTTTAGAGGAGCTTTAGAGGGCTTGGTGGAGTTGGAGTTGCAAGAGTACTGTAGGTGGTGGTTCACGACATGAACTAGATTCACATCATGAGATGATGATTCATGACTTATGTAATTAGAGAATTCACAAGTTGTGTTTGTATGAGGTGTGCAACATGAAACATATTCATGTCATGAAATTCGAATTCACAACCTGTAATAAACACTGAGGCCGTGTGATTTTTTTGGGAGTTGGAAATATGTGAATTCACATCTTGAATGGGTTACATGATGTGAAAGTGTTGGGTTCCAAGTTATTTTATAAACCTTTAATATTATTTCATTTCATTCATCCATATCTCTTTGTCACTCATTCCAGGCGAAACCTAGATTCTCCGAGGAGACCTTCTAGCCTTCTTATCCCATGCTTCAATTCTTGGGTTCCAGTGGATGCCCTTTGGTGATTTGTGGTGAGTTATTCTCTCTTTCCTATGGTTTTCCTTCCATTATTCTTTTTAGATCTTCTATAGTGGTTATGTTTTTTATTAGGGTATGCATGGGTTGTGTTTTTGACGACCCTTTAGTGTGGTATAGGTTGATCCAGGGTTTCTGTGTGCATTTGTGGTTTGTGGGCTATTTCTTCATCCTGCGGTGCATAGCGAGATCAGAAATCTTTCTTGAGGTAGGGGATACTCATTATCACTCTTTTATGTGATATGTGTGGGATAAGTGTGCATTTTCTTACCTTTGTGTGTATAGAAGGGTCAACATAATCATATAATAAATTGGAAAATTTAAATTTATGGGAATGGAGAGTCTTCGTATTCTTTACTACTTTGATATATTTTGTTGATGTTATTATGAATGCCTATTTCCAATTATAAAATTACTGCTGTTGGGAGTCTTGTTTTTACTATAGTTATTATGCTATGATGACCCTTGTTGTGTTGTTGTGTGATCACACCCCGAATAAAAGGTTATAGAATGTATATTTGGATAATAATTGGTTGCCCCTAGACATCTAGTTTGTGTGATAATATCCATGTTAAATAAAGAATATATGTGATAATTCCCCTAAATTATTGTGGAAGTTGGTTTGTGTGTTGTTGTGTATACTTGTGTTTTTTGTGTTACCCTATGTGGTTTGGGATATTGTGCGGTGATGTTAGTTACTGTCCGGGTTGTGTAGTACGCAAGGCAGTTATGCAATGGTCATTTAGCATGGATGTGATGTTGGATGTTGTGAGATGTGGTGAGATGAGGTTGTGGTGTAGTGGATTTGTTGTGGTATGTGGTGATAACATTTCATGATGGCTGTGATGAGTTGTTGATGTAGTGAGATGGATTGGGTGATGTGGTGCGATGATGGTGGTGGATGTGTGGTGATGTTGTGGTGGTTGTGTGAGTTGGGTCAGTTGTTGTGTGGCGTGGTTGCTTTAGTTGCCTAGTTAGCCATGGGATGAACTGTGATGATAAACATAATAAAATAGGCTGGTAAATAAACAAGATGGACTGGAAATAGATATGTGATAAATGTA
This sequence comes from Viscum album, assembly GCA_963277665.1. Lineage (NCBI taxonomy): Eukaryota > Viridiplantae > Streptophyta > Magnoliopsida > Santalales > Viscaceae > Viscum > Viscum album. The sequence goes on from OY728158.1 coordinate 1,672,698,804, forward strand.
TTAAATGAATTGAATGAATAATGGAAAGTATTATGAAAAATGAAATGGCTAACGAACAAAAGTAGTGAAACATGTTAGTGGAAAGTGGAATCTTGTGTGGATTGTGTGGTGGTTGTGTGGTATGTTTTATATAGCGGGGGAATGGTTGTGACAGTTGATGTATGATACGATGGTGGTGATGTGGGGAGATTTAGTGTGGTTGATGTGAACCCATACATTTGGTATTGTGTGTTATCTATACACCATGTATGTTTATATTATTTTATATGCACCCCACTTGAGTTGGATAACCATACCAATGCTCAGAGGTGTTGAGTTCTAGGTGTTTTACCCAACATATAGGATGGTAGTGATATAGATGGTCGACTCCTCCCCTCACTCACTCTTCCTTCAGTATTAGTGATACGGGTTGGTGTTGGAGATTACCCAGTAGTGATGTGATGACCCAGATGTATGTGGGTGGGATGCGATGTGTTATCCCATGTGTTTGTGGGTGGGATTTGATGTGATGTGATGGCCCAACTGACTACGGGAAGGGTGTGATGTGATGTGACAACCCAAGTGTTTACAAGAGTGATGTAATGTGATGTGTTGTATTATGTGTGTAAGAGATGGGAGCACACGATGTTCAATGTTGGGGTGTGCGAGTAGCAAATCAGTGGGGAAGCGACAACGAGGTGCCTTTATTTGTTATGATCTCAATGCTATATTATTATATTGGTTGCGTGATTTGGTGAGTGATCCATGTGTGTCTATGATGGTTAGTTAACCTGTATATGTGTTTTTTGGTTCTTCTGGTTGTTCACTAGTGAATTAAAATGATCTTTTCACATGTGTAATTGAGGACTTGGTTATGTCCCTGCTGAGTATACCTATGTTTCTCACACTATATATATAAACTATTTTTTAGGTTTTCAGGAGGACTTCAGGGACTAAGATGACATCACTAGCTGGATTGGACGTGTTGTTTGGTTCTTGCCATAGAATTGTCTTTTGGTATATTTTGGATAATTTTTTACTTTATTCATTCATTGTGGGATGGTTTTTTGTTTACCTTTATATTATCTGCTGAGTTTTTTTGGTGTTTGTTTATTATATCTATCAGAAATGTTTCTTTTATAGAGGTAAATGCCTCCCATACAGTGTGATTTTTATACCCTTGGTGATAGTCTCCAACCCAGGGCCTACTGGAGGTAGGACATGGAGGGTCACTATCTCTCTCCCCTCATTGCAGTATCTTTAGTGGGAGGGGGTCATGACAAGGGGTATCAAAAGTTTTAGTTGAGAGATAGGACAGAGTTTAGAGTTATGAACTATGAGGTTTTCATGGATTGGTATGGAAATGGTACCAATTGACCTTGGTGCGTGATATAGGCCAGGGAGACTTTCCATGACATAGGATTTTATCTCCCCCTGTGATCTAGTGCATGAACTCTAAGCTTACTGAATGAAAATTGAGGTAGACCTGGTTTTAGGGTAGAGACCTAAGATAGGTACATGCATCATGATTTTTTGTGTTCATGTATGAAATGAGGTGTTTCGGGAAAAATAAAATGAAAAAAATAAACAATATTTGATAAAATTTTACGATACTAGGATTAGGGTGTTCTCCTTTCTTTTTAGGAATGGATCATGTTCATCATCCATTAGTTTCTCAGGAAGTTGAGGTTTAGTTGGATGATCTAGTTGATTGTCAAAGGGTTGAACTGATAGAGTAGGATGAGACATAACAGTGGGCTTTGCCCACCTTTCAATGATAGAGTTTTGGTAAGTATGAGGGGAGCGTCTCTGATCTAGAGATAGAGCACCGGTTGGAGGATCTTAAGATCTATTTTTCCATGAACTAAGTACGAGTTGAATTTTGGGTGATGTTGATAGTAATTCAGATGCGGGGAGGTGAGATTTAGTGGTGGACATTATTTCTTGGTGACCGTAAGGAGGCAGATGGGTTGTGAATCAATTTTCAGGGGGAGTTCCAAGTGAAGTTCCTTTTGTCGACAATGAGGGAAACCAATAGGTAAAAGCTTCTTTCTATTAATAAGGGGAGCTTGAGTGTATGGGAGATTGAGACCAGTTTTAAGGAACTCCTCCACTTTTCCCCTAATGTTTTTTAAATGAAGATTCCAGATTGCTGCGTATGGAGGTGGATTTATGCCCAGTGATCAGGTATGCGGTCACTCTATTTATGCTCCTGATATATTTGGAGGTGTTGAAAAAGGATATGGTTATTGAGAGGATGATTTACATATAAGTTGAGCCTCAAGAGAGTGGTGAGCAGATCATTTTGAGGAGTAGAGGTTTAGGAAGTGATCCACGAGTGTTTAGGCAGTCAGAGCTCCGTTCAGTGGGGAACCATCCACAATATTTTCTTCCATGTTTATCAGGGAGAATTGGTTTCTGAGCGCCTTATGTGGTTTTATATTTTTGAGCTATATCTGAGGGAGATATGGGAACCATCAGGCTTAGTGTTCAACCACTTAGGGAGGCCATTTTCAGATGGGTGGTCAGATCCCTTTTCAGGAACAATAGTTGCCTCCGGGGCAATTTCAACGACAGGGACTGCAGGTTGTTGTTCAGCAGTCGAGGGTAGGTGGTGTTGGTAGAGGGAAGCCTTGTGATATTCCCCATATACAGGGACCTAGGGAATATCATTGTCATGGAGGATGGAAGCAGAGAGGTAGAGGAGTTGGGCATGGTTAGATGCATTTGTTAGTGACGGCAGTGCCAACAGATCCAGGAGTCTTTTGAGGTACTATCAGTTTATCGTCTACCCTTATGTGTGCTTTTTTTGATTCAAGAGTTTCACACTCCTTTGTTTCGCCTTCTTTAGTTTATGATTTGAGACTATATGTGGAGATACTTATAGTTCCCCCAGTGTTATCCATGGTGGCTCCAGTCTAGGATTCTTTGTTTGATGAGTGTTGGGGATATAGACTTGTGATGGGGTAGCCCCAATTAGTGGGAGACTTCTTCTTGTTACAGATACAACATTACAATGTTATCCTCAGAATGGATTGGATGTATTCTGTATGTTTAGTGATTGATTTATTTAATATAATAGTTTTGTTTTCCTATGTAGAGGGCCAATGAGTGGCGTTCTTCGGTGAGCAAGGCTATTGGATATGTGACAGGTAAGGGGAGCCTCTTTTTCACAGTTGGCAGATTTTTCAGTAGAAGATTAGGTTGAGTTTGTTCCTAGGGTTATGGAGGAGTTCCTGGATGTTTTTCCATAGAGTATTATGACACTAACTTCTTGACATGATGTTGAGTTTGATATAGAGTTTCAGTTGGGTGTGTCTCTGATTTCTATGGATCCCTATCGAATGGCTCATATAGAGTTGCATGAGTTGAGGCTACATGTAGATGATCTCATGTAGAGAGGGTTCATTTGAACCAGTGTGTCGATGTGGGGTGCTCCGGTATTGTTTTCTAAGAAGGATGGTATCATTATAAGGTTGTGTATAGACTACCAGAGGTTAAATCAGGCGACAGGCAAGAACCATTACCCTCTTCCTTGGATAAACAATCTTTTCGACCAATTGAGAGGGCTAGTTGATTCTCAAAGTTTGATATGCAGTCTGGATATCATTAGTTGAGGGTGAAAGATAATAATATCCCAAATATTTCATTCAGATGTAGGTATGGACACTTCAAGTTTTTAGTCATGTCGTTTGGTGTTACAAACACACCAACTATGTTCATGGGGCTTATGAACTCCAGTTTCCATGAGGCCTTAGATCAGTTCATCACCGTATTCATTAATGATATCTTGATCTACTCAAGGTCATAGGAGGAGTATGAAAAGCATCTCATAGCTATTCTATATGTCCTTCAACATCACTAGATATTTGGAAAGTTTTTCAAGTGTGCATTATGGATGGGATAAGTGTTTTTCCTTGGGAATGTGGTGTCTTAGTTGGGTGTGGCAGTGGACCCATTGATGGTAAAGACTATTTTTTCTTGAGAAGAACCTAAGAATATGGAAGAGGTTCAAAGCTTCCTTGGTCTCATAGGCTATTATCAGATATTCGTGCTCGATTTATCTTGAGTTGAAACTCAGATAATAGCATTTTCTAGGAAGGATCAAGTTTTTGTTTAGAATTATTAGTGTCAAAAATTGTTCAATTACCTGAAGGAGAATTTGTTTAGTGATTCGATGCTTCAGTTTCCTAAGGATGGTGTGATGTTTGAGTTTTTTTTGTGATCCATACTCTATGATCTTGGGATGTGTGTTGATGCATCAATGAGTAGTGATTTCAAATGTCTATAGTCATGTACTTCTTCATGAGCATAACTATATTACCCATGATCTGGAGTTAGCAGCAGTTTTATTTGCACAATATTTGTGGAGCCACTACCTCATTGGGGAGTGATTTGTGGTATTCATTGATCAAAATATCTTGAGGTACATCTTTTCTTAGCTCAATATAAATTTGTGCCAGTGGAGGTGGATTGAGTTTCTTTAGGATTTCAATTTTGATATCTCTTACACCCCAGTGAAGGGTAATGTAGTTTCTGATGCGTTGAGTCAGAAGTTTTGAGGAGATGTGTCTTAGGAGTCTGCAGATGTTTGGAAAGGGATGGAGGATCATGAAGTGATGCATCTTGACAATGGAGTAGTCAATGAGGTTGTCTTTATCAGATGACCATGGAGTCATCTATGATGCATTGGGTGGAGGAGTCTCAACAGTGAGACTTGGAGGAATAGGTGATGTACAGTCATGCTAGCCATGGCGACGCTCTTGAGGGATGGTTAGAGGATGATCAGAACCATGTGTTTTTTTAAAGAAGGTTGTTTTTCCTGGTGGTGATGCAAAAGGGAGTTATCCATGAGTTTAACAACTCAGATTTAGGGGTACATCCTGATGTGACAAATATGTATTGTGGATTGAGGAGACAACTTTGGTGGCTGGGGATGAAATGAAAAGTGACGAAGTTTATGGAAAAGTGTTTGGTTTGTTGGCAGGTGAAAGAGGAGTACCGTGTTCTGGGTAGCTTTTTGTAGTACTTAGTTGTTCCTAAGTGAAAATGAGAGGACATCTCAATGGTCTTCATCACAGGGTTACCCCGGGCTTAGGGAGGACGTGATACAGTTTTGGGGGTAGTGGACTGGCTGACGAAATCAACTCACTTTCTAGGGATCCATGAGTTGAGTACCATGGATGTTTTGGTGAGACAGTACATGGATGATGTGGTTAAGCTTCACAAGTTACCAAGGAACATCATCTTTGATCGGCATCCTCATTTACCTCGCATGTTTGGAGGGAATTACAACATTCTTTTGTCTCCCAGTTTCACCTCAGCACCGCTCTCCACCCATAGATAGATGAGAAAATAGATAGGACTATCCATACACTGGAGGATATGATGCTAGCTTGTGTCTTAGAATTTGGTGGATCTTGGGTACAACACATTACTTTGGTCGATTTAAAATTCACCAAAAACTATTACTCGTCCATTAGAATGACTTTATTTGAGGATTTGTACGAGTGACTATGTCAACCTACGTTGTGTTGGATGAAGGTTGGAGAGTCCTCATTTCTTGGTCCTGATGTGGCGTAGAACATGAGTGAGAAGATCCAGTTTGTTTGAGATAGGATGTGGGCAGCGCAAGACCATTATAAGGTCTATGCTGATTTTAGGTGGAGACCCTTGGAGTTTGTGGTTGGTGACCACGTGTTTCTAATATTCTCTCCTCGACGATGGAAATAGAGGTTTTGTATGGGAGTAAGCTTTCTCCCAAGTTTGTTGGTTCCTTGGAGGTGTTGGGGCATGTTGGGGAGGTGGCATATTAGTTGGTATTGACACTGTGGATGGAAAGGATCCATGAAGTCTTCCACGTGTCTCAACTTCGTCGGTATCTTTACGATGACTCCCACATTATTGGTTGAGGAGAGTTGGATATCGAGGACAAAACATTGTTCGTTGAGTGGCTAGTAGAGATCCAGGATCATCAAGAGGAGGTGCTTCATGGGCAAATCATTCCCTTGGTTCGCGTGTTGTGGAGGCATGGGGTCCTAGAGGAGAGTACTTGGGATCGAAAGGCACAGATGCGTTCCCAGTACCTTGAATTGTTTTGTGTTTTTATTTTCCCTATTTTTCTTTGTGATGTGATGATGGATCTTGCTATTTTATGAGATGTGGTGTTTTCTTGACGTGTGATGTGTGATAAATTTTATGACATTTAAAAATAGGAGGACATAAATCCTAATCAAGATGTTTTATGCTTTAATGTTATTAAAACCATGTGTTCATGTCAGTGCCACCCAAAGGGAATAATATATTGACATAGAAGATGATATTTACTGATTTATGTGATCGGTCAGTGAATTGTTGTGCGTTGGATATGCCGGTAGTTGTCTTGGTTTGTGTAGAGGTTGATTTGGCTATGTGGAAATATAGTGGTTAGTGTTTGGTGGTAGAGGATGTGGTGTTGTTCCCAGGGAGAGGTGGTGATGAGGTTGTGTGGTGATGTGATTGCGTAAGAAGTTTTCTGGGTGTTTTAGTTGGGTGTGTTTGGTCAGTGGTAGCATTTTAGGTGTAACAAGATCCTTGAGAGTTATCTCACATGGTGGTTGTTTAGGCCCATTTATTTCCTTAGGTTGGTTTTTTTTCTCAAGGAAGTGAATCATTTGAGAAAAATATAATGTAACGGTGTGTGCCATCCTAACCTGTTACTTTTCTGTTTGGGAAGTTGGAGGTGTTCAGAGGAGGTCTAGAGGGATCGGTGGAGCGCAATCTATATGAGTGCTACTAGCAGTGGTTTATGACATAAACTATATTAATGTCGTGAGATGGTGATTTGTGGCTTGTGTAGCCGACAAATTCAAGGATTGTGTTTAGATGAGGTGTGCAACATGAAACATATTCACATCATGAAATTCTAATTCAATACATGTAATAAATAATAGTCAATGTGATGAAAAATTTCTTGGGAGTTGTAAATATGGGAATTTACATCGTCAATGGGTTACATGATATGAAAGTGTTGGGTTCCGGGTTATTTTATAACTCTTTCGATTGATTTATTTTCATCCAGACATACCTCTCTCTTTATCATTCTAGGGGAACCCTAGGCACCCCTAGAAAACCTTCTAGCACTTTTCACCCTTTATTTGATCCTTGGGTTCCTATGGATTCCCATTGACAATACATGTTGAGTTCTCCTCTCTATCACATGGTTCTCCTTCCATTCTTCTTTAGAGACCTTCTGTGGTGGTTCAGTTTTGGTTTTGGGTTTGTATGGGATACCTTTTTGACAACCCATTGGTGCGGTGTAGGTTGATCCAATGTTTCTTTGTGTAGTTGTGGTTTTTGGTTTTCTTCATCTTCATCATGCAGTGCACAATGAGATTAGAAAGATTCCTTGAAGCAGGAGATCCTCGTTATCCCTCTTTTTCATGCTATGTGTGGGATCTGCATTTTTTTTCTTACCTTTGGGTGGATATTAAGGGTGGATGTAATCATATAATAAATTGGAAAATTAAAATTGATGGTATTGGGTAGTCGTCGAAAGCTTTACTACTTTGATATATGTTTTTTATGCTATTATGCATGCATGTTGCTAATTATAAAAATAATGGTTGTTGGGAGCCTTGTTTTCACTGTAGTTGTTATATTGTGATGACCCTTGCTTTGATGTGTGACTGAACCTTGAATAAAAGGATAAAGAATATATATTTGGATAATAATTGGTTTCCCCTAGACATCTAATTTGTGCTAATCCCTTTAATAAATAAAGAAGATCTGTGATAATGCCCCTAAATAATCGTGGAATTTGGTTTGATCGATGTTGTGTATGCTTGTGCTTTTTGTGTTTCCCTACATGGTTTGGGATATTGTGAGGTGATGTTATTGACTGAATGGGTTGTGCAGTACACGGGGCAGTGATACAGTGGTTGGTTAGCATAGATGTGATGTAGGAAGTTGTGCGATGTGGTGCGATGAGGTTGTGGCGTAGTGGTTGTGGTGCAGTGGTTATGGTGCAACGACTTTATTGTGGTATGTGGTGATATCATTTCATGATGAATATGATTAGTGGTTGATTTGGTGAGACAGTTTGGGAACTGTTGTGCGGCGATGATGGTGGATGTGTGGTGTTGTGGTAGGGGTTGTGTGAGTTGGGTCAGTTGTTGTGTGGTGTGGTTGTGTTAGTTTCCCCGTTATCCATATAATGAATTATTACGATAAAAGAAAAAATATGCTGGTAAATAAACAAGATTGATTGGAAACAAATATTTGATAAATGGATTAAATGATTTGAATGTACTATGAGTTGTGTTATTCAAAATGAAATGGATAACAAACAAAAGTGGTGAAACTTATAAGTGGAAAGTTGAATTTTATATGGATTGTGTGGTGGTTGTGTGGTGTGTTGCATATATTTTAGGTAGTGGTTGTGATGGTTGATGTGTTGTATGGTGGTGGTGACTATATGTGATCTAGTGCGGTTGATGTGAACCCATAGGTTGTGTATTGTGTGTTATCTTTTTACCAGGAATATTTATGTTATTTTATACACGCCCCACCCAAGTTGGATAACCTTACCAACACTCAGAGGTGTTGAGTTCCAAGTTTTTTCCCCAACTTCCAGGATGATAGTTATGCAGATGGATGGATACCCCCTCGCCTCTGCTCTGCTTTCAATAATAGTGACACAAGTTCGTGTTGGAGATTACCCAGTAGTGATGTGATAGCCCATGTGTCTGCGGATAGGATGCGATGTATTGTCCTAGGTGTATGCAGGTGGGATGTGATGTGATGTAATGATCCAAGTGTTTGTGGGTAGGATGTGATGTGATGTGATATCCCAGGTGTCTATGGGAAGGATGTGATGTTATATGATGTGGTATGTGTGGAAGGAATGGGAGCACATGACATTCGACATTGGGGTGAGAGAGCGGAAAATTAGTGGGTAAAAGACAATGGGATGCCTTTATTTTTTATGATCTCGATGATATATTATTATATTGGATGCATTATTTGGCGAGTGATCCATGTGAGTCTAGGATGATCAGCTGACTTGTATAGGTGCTTGTTGGTTCTGATGTTTGTTCCCTGGTGCATTGACATGATCTTTTCACATGTGTTCTTGAGGCCTTAGTTATGTCCCTACTGAGCATATTTTTTATGCTCACACTACACATATAAGCTGTTTTCAGGTTTTCAGGAGGAATTTAGGGATTGAGCTGGACATTACTAGCTGAGTTGGAGTTGTTGTTGGGTTTCTTCCATAGAATTGTCTTTTGGTATATTTTGGAGACTTATATATGTATCATTTTTACTTTATTCATGATCTGTGAGATGGTTTTTGGTTTACCTTTATATTTTTTACTAGAGTTTTTTTGGTTACTGTTTATCTTATCTCCCAATCATGTTTCTTTTATAGAGGGTAATTCCTCCCATACTGTGATAATTTTATACCCTTAGTGTTAGTCTTCAACCCGGGGCCTACTAGTGGTGGGACTTGGGGGTCACTACCTCTCTCCCCTCATCATGGTATCATTGGTGGGTGGGGGTCGTAACATGGGTGATTTCCAATTTTCTATCTCGATTCCTTACATTATAAAGTATTAATGTTGCGCACCAAAAGTTAACAAGTTTATTGAAACCTATTCCCACCCCGATATGGAAGTGGGATGATGTATCCATGTATTTTTCTATTTTCTTGTCTTGTTATCCTATTGGGAAGAATGCGATATGAGTGATTATCAAGAATTTGATGAAATTGGACCATTTTGTTTCTATTAAAGAGTCGAGGATGGTGGAAGACCTTGGACGCCTGTATATATTTAATATTATGAAGCTTCATGGAATGAATTCAATGATTGTTTCTGATTGAGACCCACACTTTACTTCCTGATTTTGGAAGGGAATTTACAAAGTAATTGGTTCTCAATAGAATTTGAGCATGACTTACCATCCCCAAATGGATCAGAAGATGAATTGAGCAATTTAGTTTTTTAGGATATGCTCAGATCTTGTGTTATTAACTCTAGTGGATTCGAGGAGAATCATTTATCAATGGTTGATTTATAATATTATAAAAGTTATAAAGCCTTGATAAAGATGGACCCCTTTAAAGAGTTGTATAGATGACTATGATGGTCCCCTCTCTGTTGCCAGTAATCGGGTAAGAATTCCTTGTTGGGACGAGAATCACCCGAGAGACAACCGATATGATTTAGATGATTCAATTTTTTTATGATGCCTCAGAGTTCCCAAAATTATTATACCAACCATCATCATCATCCATTGGAGTTTTCCAATAGTGATCATGTATTTCTCATATTTTCTCCTCAGCTGGGACTTGATTGACCGGGAAACCAATGTATGGTGATGTCATGTTATGTTGGTCCATTTTAGATTGCTAATAATCTCAGGAAAGTGGTATATCCACTAGCCTTACCATATTGTATGATGTATATTCATGATGTATTCCATGTGCCCCAGTTGAAGAAATGCTATCTAGACCTATCTCACATGGTTAAGTTGGAGGATTTGAATTTGGAACCTAACGACACTTTGGTTGAGCAACCTATTCATATCATGGATCACTAAGAGAGGGTGTTTTAGGGTAAATATATTCCTGTAGTCTATGTGATATAGTAGTATGGTAGATATATCCATCATACTTGGGAGCATAAGGCATGTATGTGGGAGAAATAGACTAAACTTTTTTCTAATGAGGAGAATTGATAATTTTATGGGGGGAGTAGTGATAAAACACAATTTTATTGAATATTTTACTAATAATAAATGATATAATTTCCTCACATTGTGGTAACTATGTTCATTTATGGAATATTTGGGATTAGATCATTCATTTAAAATTTTTATGAAAATTCCTGTTTTACCCTTTAAAACTTCACTGTAGTATTTCGAACATAAATAATTTTATTTGAATTAATTGAACTTTATATTTTTAAAAGTGTTCCTGACATAATTTTATACAACTTTCATTTAGTACATTGAAGCAAAATCGTTCATTTGGTTGGTGAAAATGGGTCATTAAGTCAAAGTTGGGCGGGACTCGCCAAATTAGACATGGGTTTTGTATTAGGGTCATCACTTCTTCATCCTTGCTTAGATTAGGCCCCAATTTTGATAGGTGATCTAGGACTCATTTTCGCACAAATCATACTTCTGTAAGGACAGTAGATTCACACGTTTTGGTGGTCAAATGGGCGGTTCAAGTTGGCATAAACTATTTAGCTGAGATTCTCCATTCACACTTGAATCCACTTTAAACCTAGCATCATCTCTACTCAATATATTAGTGTTTTCATCATTTGGAGGGGTTGGGACATGAATTAGGAGATTTAAGTAATAATAGAATTAGTTTCACCCAAATTCTCCAACCATTGTTAGAGGGGTAGCTCTTGAAGCAAGGATCCCCTCATCGAAACATTCTTCTCTTCTTTATGTTATAACGTTTTCATTTGTGTAATTAACTTCTTTGTTATTATTTTATTTATTCTCTTTTATTATGTTATGTTAAATTATCTACTTATTTACTCGTCCTATTTGGGTTGTAATCAAGAGTGTATAGAATATTGGGTTCTACCCTTTCAATCCTTTGCTCATGCAAAATGTCTCCACAGTGACCACACCGCCCATGGAAGAGTAGTTCTCTTTGTGATTAATCTATCTTATAACCTATTCATTTAATTATTTTAAATCATTGAGTTACTTTAATTCACTTAATATGATATATTAATTGAGTTTTTAAATGATAAGAAACTAAGAAAGCAATTGAACAATTAACACAAAAACACATGAGGTCGAGTATTGTGTAAATTATGAGAGAGAAAACTTAATCGGTAAAACAAGACCACACGGGATAAATTTGTAGAGTTAAAATATAATCCCTAAGCTCAATTAATCCTCATTTTCTAGAATATAAATGTGAATTAATTTAACACTGACCATAAGCTATCCTTAGAACATCAATCAAAGAAGGGTGTTGCGATTGCATGTTCCTAAGATAGCCTAGGTTTTAATTCTCATCATATTTGTGGTAAAGTTAATTATCGTAGGATTCGGGGGTTAAAAAATTAAGGGATCATAATTAAGTGTATATTAATTTAAATGAAAATGATTAATAAGTAAATGAATATGTAGAGTTTGATTGATTATGTCTTTTAAATACTGTCTAAAAAACATCTTCTTGTTGTGTCTTTTTAATCAAACTTCATTTCAAAAATAAAAACAAAAATATTATACAATATTCTTCCAGTAAACTTCTTCTAGTTTTATGAATGTTAAAAACCCCCCACATCCTTTCAAGTAGTTTTATTATTCCCTTTTATGTTATTTGTAAAATACCTTTTAATAAGTTGTCAAATTTACTTCTTCCTTTGAGATATGACCTTGGTCAGCTACTTTGTTGCACCTAAGTACCCAAAAAAAATCACTAATCATTTGAGGGAGACCACGATAGAGCCTATCAAATTGGAGACATTTCTAAGGAGGAAAGTAATTATTTCAACCAATTAGAGGCATTTATTCTATTTTACATTTTATTCTCTTCTTCTCTTCTTTTTTCCTTCTTTACCCAATCTGATTTTTTCCTTATGTTAGGTCCACAAGGATGAATACCCTGAGAGGGGGGGTGAATCAGGGTATGTCTAATTTAAAATTAAAGCCCGTTCTGATCTTGTTTCTCTATTAATCAAAATAATCTTCTCTCACTTTACTTTTGCACAATATAAACAGAAAGTAAAGAAAGAACATGACACATCAATTTTACTTGGTTCACCGCTAAGGGCTACGTCCAAGGAGCATACGCTGACAGGTTGTCAGTCATACCAAATTCCACTAAACTTCACTAGCTGTGGATTACAAGGTTCGCGCACAGTCACTCTATCCCAGGCTCACTTCCTTTACAAGGTTTAGGGTCATCTCACTGCTTTCCCAAGGGTAACTCCCTGTTTCTCTCTCTCTGGATCACTGCTGGTGGAGAGGATCACCTTCTTCCTCTTCCTTTCCTCACTACTCCAGAAAGGATCCACTCACAGTTTATAGAGCTGTAGGTCTCTTCATTTGCATGATGAAATGCATCTTTATTTGTATGTAAATACTCTATTGAAGTACAACTTTCACCCGTAGATGAATATCTCTTTGCACTGAAGGTATCGGGAAAACTTTCAGCTTCCACGCAGCCTGAAAACACTACTGGAAAATCAACCTTACTTGGCGCGCAAGTCTAAGCCGGCGCACAAGTATCGGCACACAAGTCACAACTGGTGCGCAAGTCTTCCTCAACCACTTGCGCGACTCAAGCTTCTGCAACTCCAAACCTGTGCGACTCACTTCCTTCCTCACCTAAACCACCTCAGGCGCGCAACTAACACTTGGCGCGCAACTTCCAACACTGGCACACAATTCCCACTTGCACGACACACCAAAACTTGCACGACCACCACAATTGCGCGACGGGAGCTCTGAATCTTCAATGTTTTGAACCCCGGTGAGAAATGAGGAGGGGTGGTCTAGTATTTATAGGCAAATTGACCACCCTTCACGATAGCGCACAAGTCAACCCTCGGTGCGCAAGTCTCAGCGCGCAGGTCTCTTCCCCTGCAAGTCACTTGCGTGACCCACTTCCAAACTTATGAAAACCTCTTTCCTTTGCCATATTTTGATCTTCTGATCTTGAAAAACCATAGGCGCGCAAGTTCTCAAGCTTCCAAGGCATCAGCGCGCAAGTCTCTTTCACGGCGTGCAAGTTACTTGCGCGACACCACCAATACTTGCGCGACACTTATCCATTTTCCATATTTTGATGATATGATCTTGAAAAACATATGGTGTGAAAGTTTCCAAGCCTTCAAGTACACGGAACATAAGTCCCTTTTCCAAAAACCACTTTTCTTCATTTGTCGATTTTCAGGCCAAAAAATTTGGCAAACACTGTAAAACGGCGCCACCTTGTATCTGTTCTTTTTATACTGCCTCCAGATCATTCATTCCTTTGTCAATGTTCTTGAATCAATCATGGATTGTTGACCTCATCTATTGAACTCGACATTCCATCATGAAATCCTCTTTGTCAACAAATTTTTATGTCATCATTTTGCTTTGTCAATAATCACCACTCAGATGTCCACTTTGTCAACAAACACAATCACCTCAAAAATGCTTCAATGATACCTTGAGGGATTTTTTCCCAACACCTTTTTTTAATTCTTCTTCTTTTTTGGACCATTAACTCAAACTTCTTATCTTTTATTTTATTATGGTACACTTTTCTTCTTCTCATTTTTATTTGATTTATGACAAAAAATAATCCCGAAGATCTCTTAGATCTTAACCCTGAGATTGAACGTAGCCTTAGAGCTCAGATCAGACATTATCAGTCTACAAGAAGTTTCAACATTCAACCAGTAAGAGAATTAATCCACTCCAAGAACATTGAAATTGGAAACAATTCTATTTAAAACCTAAAACAAGAACCAATGGATGAAGACAATTACAATGAACTTAATAGAACCATTCGAGAATTGGATGCACATGATATTAACTATCAACCAAATTGTATTGCATACCCGAATCTTGAATCAGACTTTGAACTAAAATCTTGGTTAATTCATCTTTTTCCAAAATTTTATGGATTATCTAGTGAGGATTCAAAAAAACATTTAAAATAATTCAATGTGGTTTTCTCAACCCTTAAACCAAGAAATGTATCTGAAGATCAAATCAAACTAAGGGCATTCCCATTTCCACTTGAGGGATCTGCAAAAGACTGGATGTATTATTTACAACCTGAAGATGTCACATGTTGGAACGATTTGAAACGACTTTTCTTGTAGGTATTTTTTCCAGCATCATGGACCACATCTATTCATAAGAAGATACCAGGGATCAAGCAAGCATAAGGGGAGTCAATGTATGAGTAATAGGAGCGATTCAAGAAGTTGTGTGCAAGCTGGCCACATCACCAAATCAGTGAGAAACTCCTCATCCAGTACTTCTATAAAGGACTCACACCTATGGAGAGAAGCATAGTGGATTATCTAGTTGGAGGGGAATTGGTGGATAAGACACCAGTAGCTGCATGTGCATTGATTGACAAGATGACCCAAAACACCCAACAATTTGGAGATCAAGGTACACTACATGTTCGAGGAGTAAATCAGGTAAGTCCTTCTTCTCTTGAAAGTCATTTTATTGATAACAAGTTAGAATAATTGAACACTTTGATGAGGCATATTGCATTGGATCAGAAGAAATCCCAACTCCCTCCTTTAAGGCCCTGTGGCATTTGCACTGAAATAGACCACCCAAATGACTATTTCCCCCAACTATAAGAAATAGAAGATTGTGAATCAATGTTTCCTGGGAGACCATATCAACAGTATCCAAAACAACCATATCCCCAAAATAAGCTTGATTATTTTTCTACAACATACAACCAATGGTGGAAGGATCAACCAGACATGAGGTATGGCTCTCGACAACAACAAAGGCCCCCCCTTTTCAACAAAACTTCCAGCAGTCTCCACCTTACCAACAAGGTTTCCAACAACCCCAAAGGAGATTTGAAGCTCAAGCATCAACAATGAAACAACATGGGAATTCTCAACCAAAGGTAGATTCTAACACTGATGATCTTTTGAAGAAAATTGTTCTTAATCAACAGAATGAGTTAAAGAATCAAGGTTTGGATCTGAGTGAGTTGAAGACTCAAATGAGACAGATGGCTACTGCCCTCCATGAACTGGTAAGTAAGAACTCTGGAAATATACCTTCCCAACCTACACCAAATCCTAAGGGGAATGTTAGTGCCATCACATTGAGAAGTGGGAAGCAAACAACTGATATATCTTCACCTATCATTCCACCGAGATTCACCTCAACTCTATAGAATCCCCATTCAAAACCGACTGATGAGAAACCCAAGAAGAAAGATAAAGGTAATAAAAAGATTAATTATGTTCCTCCTAAACCCATTCCTTTTCCAAATAGGGTTGTTCAAACCAAGAAGATGGATGAAGAGGAAATTCAAAATGAGGTTTTGGACACATTCGAGCATGTAGAGATCAATATTCCTCAACTTGAAGCCATCAAGAGGATACCAAGGTATGTGAAATTCTTAAAAGAACTTTGTACCAATCGAAGAGGGCTCAAGGGAAATGATAGGATCAATCTTGGAATGAATATGTCAATACTAATTACACCAACTTTAGAAATTCCATCAAAGTGAAAGGATCCCGGGACATTCACTATCCCATGCACCATAGGGGAGTTACAATTTTCCAATGCTCTGTGATTTTGGAGCTTCCATAAATGTGATGCCTCACTCTGTATTCTCTTCTTTTCCGGTTGGTGACTTGAGACTGATGAGAGTAGTGGTGTAGTTGTAAAATAGAGCTACGACATATCTAACAGGAGTCTTTGAGGATGTACTTGTCCGGGTAAGAGACATGATCTTCCCATCAGATTTATACGTTCCTAACATGGAGGACGATCATGTAAGTTCACATGTTCCCATTATCTTAGGTAGAACCTTCCTCAAAATTGTAAAAACTATCATAAATGTCAATGAGGGTACACTTTACATAGAGTTTGGGGATGAAGTTGAGATATTTAATGTTATGGACTCCATGAAGTACCCCTCAGAGGACCATTATGAATTTTTTATCTCTCATTTTGAATTACCAAATAAAAACCCCATGGAATTTTATTGTCCTATGCTTAGGGAGATTATGAGTATGGGTTCTAGTTTAATGTATAAGGGTACTTCCACACTTGTTTCTAATATACATGACTCTCTTATATTTTATTTTGAAATGGATTCATATTCTGATATTGATCATGTAAACTTTGATTATGATATGGCTGTTGAGTATGATGATGGATTTGATGAACTATTCTATGATTTTTATGATTTCTATTCTGATACTGATGCTCTTTGTGCACATATTTCAGTTCCTTCACTATCTCCATCCATACATCACCCCTTATATTGGAACCCAAGACATTTCCACCTAATATCAAATAATCATACTTATTGAGTGGTAAAATATTACCTGTTATCATTGCTAACAATATCTCTTTTGAACATGAAGAAAAACTTTTGAATCTTTTGAGGGAGAACATTAAGGAAATCAGATAGACCTTGGCTGACATATTAGGTATTAGCCACTCTATTTTCTTTCATAGGATTATTTTAGAGGATGAGGATAAAACGGTTAGGCATCCACAAAAGAGACTCAATCCCACACTTTTGGTGGTTGTTAAAAAAGAGGTTGAAACATTTATCGAGGTAGGTATAATCTATCCCATTTCAGATTCCCAGTGGGTAAGTCCTATTCAGGTTGTACATAAGAAAAGTGGTGTTACTGTAGTTAAAAATGAGAAAGATGAGTTAGTTCCAATGAGGGTACAAAACAGTTGGCGTGTGTGCATCGATTATAGGAAACTAAATCAGTCCACCCACAAGGACCATTTCCCCTCCCATTTTTTGATCGAGTGCTTGAGAGACTAGATGGGAATACACGTTATTGTTTCTTGGATGGATTTTCTGGATATTTTCAGGTTTTTATTACTCCGGAGGATTAGGACAAGACAACATTCACTTTTCCATTCGGTACGTTTGCCTATAGAACGATTCCATTTGGACTTTGCAACGCCCCAGGTACCTTCCAGAGATGCACGATGAGTATTTTTTCTGATATTATTGAGGCCTACATGGAGGTATTTATGGATGATTTTACAGTGTAAGGATCCTCATTTGATGAAGGTATAAGTAGTTTGGGAAAGGTGTTGAATCATTTTATTGAGAAGAATCAAGTCCTGAACTTTGAAAAGTGTCATTTCATGGTAGAGCATGGAATTGTCTTAGGTCATGTAGTGTCAAAACATGGGATATAGGTTGATAGATCTAAGATAGACATTATTTCATCCTTACCATATCATTCATGTATGTGTGATGTTAGATCGTTCCTAGGGAATGGATTATTTTATCGGCGCTTCATCAATGATTTTGGTAAGATTGCTCTTCCTATGTCATGATTACTTCAAAAGGATTCTGATTTTGTGTTTGATGATTATTGTAGGACTTCCTTTGATGAGCTAAAGAAGTTTCTAACCACTCCACTAATCATACAGCCCCCGCGGTGGGATCTTCCTTTTGAGCTTATGTGTGACGCCTCCAACTTCACAGTTGGAGCTGTCTTATCTTAGAGGGTGGAAGGATGTTCACATGTGATTGCCTATGCATCAAGGACACTAGATTCAGCCTAATAAAACTATAAAACCACAGAAAAGGAGTTTATTGCTGTCATATTCACTTTAGATAAATTTCATTCATATTTATTAGGCTCTAAAGTAGTTTTTTTTCTGACCATGTAGCTTTGAGGTACCTCTTGAAAAAGCCAGACGCAAAGCCCAACATTATCTGATGGATGATCCTTCTTTAGGAATTTGATATTGAGATGAAGGACAAGAAGTGGTCTGAAAACTTGGTGGCAGAACACATGAGTAGGCTTACTCACACACTAGAGACTGACACCTTGGCCTAGGTACCACTGCGGGACACTTTCCCCAATGAGCATCTTTATTCCATCTCAGGTACGCATCCTTGGTATGTTGATTTATTTAACTACCTTGTGGCCTCTGAAATTACTACAAATTTAAAGAAACATCAAGTCTAAAAATTAAAGAGTGAGTCTAGGTTTTATGTGTGGGGTGATCCCTACTTATGGCGCATGTGTAGTGACTAAGTTATTAGGAGTTGTGTTCCTAATCATGAGTTTGATTCTATTATGCAATTATGTCATACACTTGCTTGTGGTGGACACTTTGTACCCCAATGGACATCTAGGAAAGTTTTGGACTCTGGATTATATTGGCCTATCTTATTCCTTGATGCCCATGTGTTTTGTAAGTCATGCTCTCATTTCCAACACACTAGAAACATTTCTAGGAGACATGAGATGCCCCAACAACCCATACTATTCTGTGAGATTTTTGATATATAGGACATCGATTTTATGGGTCATTTTTCTAGATCCTTTGGTTATTTTTTTATTTTGGTTGCTTTTGATTATGTGAGTAAATGGGTGGAGGCTAAGGACAACATGACTGATGATTCTCATGTTGTTGTGGACTTTTTCAAAGCACAGATTTTTTGTAGATTTAGAGTACTGAAGGCCATCATTAGTGACCAAGGGACACACTTCTGCAATAAGAATCTTTCTTCCCTTATTTGAAAGTATGGGGTGACACACAAAATGTCACGACCCGACCCTACCTGGGCTCGAGCCGCAACTACCCCAAGCCCGCCTCCATAGGCCAGGGGTTGGAGACTAGCACCAAAGGCACAATAACTCGAGGAGGCCTTTGCCTAAGTACCTATACACACACACACACACACACGCATCACACTCAATGAAAAAGTGCAGAGTAAAAAGAAAAGAAAAGGGAAACTTCTATAAATAAACCATAATGTGCATCGACCTCTAAAAGTACAAAGAATGTGCTGAAGGTAAATTGAAAAGAAAAGGGTCAAAACATGCGCCCAACCAGAAAGTGCCAAAACCCAACAATAGGTAAACAAAAAGGAAAAAAGTTGGAAGGGTCCCCCACCTGGAACCCGACTCCGACCAACGCACACGGTCCACTCTCCTGACTCCTATGCTCCTCTGATGTCACGTCCAACCTGTCCATCGTCTGCAAGGGAACACCAAGTGCGGGCAAAGCCCAAGCAGGGGTGAGTATAAAAATACTCAGTAGGATACCCCGAAGGCTCGAGGGAGCAAAAAAGGAGGTACATAAGGGTGATCAGTAGAGCGAACAGGAAAAGTAAATAAGTACAACAGAGGGTGCAGTAAAGAGTCCAGTAGAGAGTCCAGATGAACCCAACAAGAGGAAAGAAGGTAGACTCATCCAGACACAAGGAGCTGGAAACGGTGAGAAGATGAAATTCCCGTTGAGTCTTTGCTACCTATAGCAGGAGAGTAGACTCGTCCAACCACGAGAATCTAGACACGGAAAGCACGTGGAATACCCCGCATGTCTTCACCTCTCCTGGAAGGAGAGTAACCAAACCCAAGAAGTGGGTACTAGAACAAGGTATATACAAGTCCATATGATCAATCAAGAATCCCAAACAAGATCATAAGGGGATATCCTTCACGTAGCTCAGCCCAAGAAAAATGAGTCTCCAACAGTCCCAGAAGTAACACCATCGATGCCCAGCATCTAGCACGTCTACCCCGAACTACAAGTCAAGGGCTCAATCACCACACCTCGACACTATCCGCTTTGGGTGGCACTGACTCGCCCGCACAGTTTTAGGTCGCGTCACAAGGACACGTCTCGGTGGGGAAAGCGCTCCTCGTACTTGAGAGTTCTGGGGGAACGTCAAACCACAACTCGTCACTTCCCCACAGTCGAGAGGTCTCCTCAGAGTCGACAGGGGACCCCTTGCCCAGCCCCACTGGAGGGGCCCCGCTGGAGGGTCCCTGGAAGTCAAAGGGTTCCCACTACAGGGAGACCCGACAAGAGTCGACGAGTGCCACACTACCCAGTCCTGAAAAAGGGTAATCCACTGGAGGGCGACCCGGCTAAAGTCAGAAACAAAACCACTGCCCAGCCCAGATGGAGGTAACCTGGCATCGGGGACCACTGCCCAGCCCAACTGGAGGTAAGCCCGACATCGGGGACCATTTCCCAGCCCAGCTGGAGGTAAGCTCGGCATTAGGGACCACTGCCCAGCCCCGCTGGAGGTAAGCCCGACATCGGGGACCACTGCCCAGCCCCGCTAGAGGTAAGCCCGTAACTACTCTGGTCATCCCTGCTGGATGGTATTGCTCAGTGAGCACTGCTGTACTGGCCATCCCTGCTGGATGGTAACCCACTGGCGAGCCCTGCTCGAAACAACCCCAGCCCTACTGGAAACAACCTCCTGGGTAGAGGATCGGTGCCCGCGTAAAGTGTTGGTCACACTGAATCCACAAGAACTCTACCAGGGGTCACGAAAGAACGGGAGAAACTTCCCAGGCCTCTCAAGGCGATCACGCTCCAATCTGCTGAGTCACTGTCAAAGCGGACCGAGTCATCTCATCCCAGAAATTGGGGAAAACACCCACACTGTACGAACACCCGTAGACGCAAACGGTGCCGAAGTCCGGTGGAAGGGGCACAGTACAAACCCCTCACAGTCGAAGAAATAGAGGAACAAACCATCTCTGCCGGCCAAACCAGAACAGAACCAGGGGAAAACTCAACCCTACCGGTGAACAAACGAGAACAAGACCAGGGGAAAACTTAACCCTACTGTCCAAATAAACGAGCACCAAGATAGGGGAAGACTCAACTCTACTGGTCAACAAACAAGAACAGAGGAACCCTCTACATCGTGAGAGGTCAAAAGTACGTAAAGCAGGACACGACACACACATGGGTCCCACACGACGTGTGACCCCAAGTAAACCCCAACTGACCACACAAACGTCCTCAGGTACAAACAACCTCATGTACCTCCAAGCGTTCCCGTATACTCCCAGAGTATACAACGTTCCAGCCCAAAGGCTATCGTGCACACGACACCCAACGTCAACGCGAAGGCGTGATTTAACAACTCCAACCTACCACCTCATCGGTTCAGGCACAACCAACCACATCTCTTCACTCACATGGAAGTCCACGCGATCACACACCAAGGTTTCTCTACAAACACGGCGAGAAGAACCACCATCAGGGCGCCTTTCACATTTCCACATTTAATAATATCGCGCAAGAGGCTCCGCACAACCAAACAGATCGCACCGTTGTAATCCTTACAGAAAAACACGCGAGATAGACTACTTAATCACCTCAAACGGATATCCTATAGAAAAGTCATCAACACTGCCTCACGCCCGAACGACGTCCCATGATCCCGAGCCTCGGCCCCGAAAACACTCGGGCGCATCACACCATTGCGATCCCCTCAGGAAAACACATCAAAAAGACTGCTCACTTGAGTGCAACAGATATCCGGAGAAAAATATGCACTCCGGCGCGCCGCACACAAGAGGTGCTATGTGGGACCCACATCCCGGTCCCGAAACCCAACGGACAGATCACACCATTGCGATCGTCTCGAAAAAGTACACAAGATGGACTATTCACTTGTCCGAAACGGTTGCCCAGTGATAGAGATGGAAAATCACCGTCAACGCCCAAACGAAACTCGTGGGGCCTGCACCATCGTGCGGAATTAGAGCCGGTGGATTTCACCATTGCAATCCCCTTGTAAGAACACCCAAAAAAGATTGCTCGCACGCCCCGAACGGACGTCTGATGGAAAAGTCGTGAAACGCTGCACACAGCTCGAAAGACGAGTCGTGGGGTACACGCCTCAACTTTGGCCTCAACGCCTGAAACCACCCTGGAAAGCTTTGCCCCGACGCTAGGGTCCCGATGCCACTGACGACACTCAAAGCGGACGTCGGATGCGTCTGCGCCGCTCAAAACAAGACCCCCCCAGAAAAACGCCAATTCACTTAAAGTAAGCGTCGCGCCACTGAGGCCCCTCGTTTCGGGAATTAAAAATTCCTAAAACCATCTCAAAAAGTCTGTCTCGTCGATAAGTTTCTAATGCCGTAGACGTCACTCAGAACGGACGCCCGTAGCGGAAAATACGGGCGTCCGAA
Organism: Viscum album; assembly: GCA_963277665.1. Taxonomy (NCBI): domain Eukaryota; kingdom Viridiplantae; phylum Streptophyta; class Magnoliopsida; order Santalales; family Viscaceae; genus Viscum; species Viscum album. Next base: position 1,672,721,453 of record OY728158.1, read on the forward strand.
AACCGAGGGGGAAGGCCCCTTGGGCTGGACTGGCCTGGGCCGGCCCGCAGCTTAGCCACGCAGGCCGGCCGCGGACTCACGGTCCGCGCGCAGACCGGCCACGAGGGCCGTTCGCGACATCCATGTGAAGACCCGCGTGACGCGGGTCTTTGTCGCCGCACGGGGGTCGTGCGCCGCGACCCCGCGGTCGCCGCTCCCTGGAGACCTACCGCCGCGCCGAGGCGCTCAGCCCGGCCCCGGCCTCGCCTTCTACCGAAGGCTCTCCGCGCCCTGGCCTCACCTGGCCACTCCACCGAACACTCGCACCGCCTGCCGAGGAGCCCCCGCCGCCTGCACCCGGGTCCGCCGTGCCGCCAGCACCCTGGAACCGAGCTGCCGCCGCGCCAGGGCTCGCCGGACCGCCGGAAAACCTGCAAACTTCGACGATAAACCCCGGCCTCCTCCGAAATCGGATTTCAATTACGAAAGATGCGTTGGAAAGGGAAAAAACTATACTACGCATTCATGGGTTTTTTTTCAAAGATAAAACTACAATTTGAGGATATAATTGAGCTTGAAAGATGGTTTAAAAATTAAAATGCAAACCAAGACCTCCTACCTTGTTGGGCTTCGCCCGACGCTTCGCGACAATCCGCAGGCCGGATCCGCAACCGCCTTGGGAGGAGGAGGAGAGGAGGTGGGAGGGAGAGATCCCTTTGGTTTCTGACTTCCACCAGAGAACGAACAAGGGAGGAATATGGGAGGGGGTTAGGGCTTTAAGTAGAAAAATTAATTAAAAACACTTAATTAATTTAAAACTCCCAAATTCACCCTTCTCTGAAACAATCGACGGGGTTGAGGTTAAGCCTCCCCTAGGGTAAAAACCACCTCCCAAGCACAACGATGGTCTTGGAATTTTAATCCGAGGCCCCGTTCAAAAGTTATTAAACTTAGCGCCCGAGGCCGCCAAATTACGAAAACGCCCCCGGGGCCATTTTTCACAGATGGCCCGTGCCCACGAAACTTATACCCCTTTTAGGGTAAATGGTACGTTCTGAACTCAACGGTGCCCTCAGTTTTCCAATCTGAGCCACCATTTAAGAGATACTAGCGTTTCACCATTAAACGAATAAATAAATAAATAAATTTATCCGTTTAACGTTCCGAAAGCGAGCGAGGGGTCCAAACGTCCCGCACCGACATGTTTTATTTCGTTCCTAGGGTAAAAACACCATTTCGGACCCATCCGTACACTTGGATCTCTGATCTGAAACAATGTTTAGGAGTTATCGCATTTATTTGGCGTTTCCAGTGTGAACGCACTGAAAATTTAATTCTGGCCACTCCGAGGGTCGGAATCGAACGCCGTCTGAAGGCGCTGCTCTGGAATATTATCAAGAATATTCCAAAGTCTTCCACAGAAAAAACTGGGTTCTTACACAAAACATCAATACCATACCAGCCCCAAAAAAATGGTCAGGCTGAGATTTTAAATCATGAGTTAAAACAAATTTTGGAAAAAATTGTGCGGCCGAATAGGAAAGATTGGAGAAAGCACTTGGATGATGCAATTTAGGCTTATAGGAAAGCATAATAGACACCCCTAGGTATTTCCCCATTTCTGATTGTTTTTGGGAAAGCGTGTCATCTCCCCGTGGAAGTTGAGCATCAGGCTTATTGGGCTATAAAGAAATGCAACATGGATTAGGCCTAAGCTGGAATCCAAAGGAAGCTGAAAATTCAAGAGCTTGAGGAGATTAGATTGTCTTCATATGATAACTCAAGGCTCTACAAGGAAATATAAAAAAAATCTCATGACAAAATGATCCATAAAAGAGAATTTCAAGTTGGAGATAAAGTCCTTCTCTATAGTTCACGACTGAAGCTGATGCCTAGGAAGTAGCGTTCCAGATGGTTAGGTCCTTATGTTGTGACTAATGTTTTTCCTTATGGTGTAGTGGAGATCACAGAATAGGACACGAGAAGGAGATTTACAATCAATGGGAAACATTTGAAGAAATACATTGAGGGACTTCCTACTAATGTAGTTGATTTCATCACACTGCATGACCCCATCACCACTTAAGCATATCAGGCTGTTCCTAACCTGTTCACTTTTTTATTCTTTTTCATATTTAAAATTATACATTTCATGTGAATATATAATCTCATGGTTTTACATTGAGGACAATAAAATATTTTAGGTGTGGGGGTGGGAACCTTTTAGTTTAGTAATTTTAATTGTTTTCCTGTTTTTCAATGATTAAAAAAACAAAAAAAAATTGTGTGTTTTTTAAAATTTGTCTGTTTATTTTTCAAATTTTTGTGTGTTTTGGAAACTTTTGAGCTGCAATGATTCTCATCACAATTTTTAAATATATATCAATAAGTGAAACAATTTATCCCTTGAAACTGAGCTTAAATGAATACTAAAAATGACTTTATTTCATGTTCAAATCTTTAGTAATTTCATAAAAAGTACTCTGAATTTTGAATCCAATGCTACATCTCACCGTCTTTATATTTGAAATCACTTTCTTGTGAGGCTTATGAACCATTATTTTAAAATTCTTTACATTTACCTCATTTCTCGAGAGAACTGAACCATGCTTTATTTAACCAAAATTTGATTTATTTTAGTTAAAACATGAGGGTTTGAGGTACTTATCTTTTAAATGATTGAGGAATTTGTTTGGTATTAAAGCCCATATTTCAAAGAATACTTTTTTATAATGGTCTACCTTGAACATTTAATCCTTGTAGCCCTTATAAGCCATGAAAAACTTGTTATATTAGCCACATTAGAAGCCAATATTCCCTATCCAACCAACTCTTGACGTTAAATTGCATAATCTAGTTGAACTTAAGTGTAGGGGAAGCTGTCTTGTGTTGTGCTACCACATTATGTGATACTTTGGGAGGAAAATTAAATTCTTAATAGATGTGTTTTCTATTGAAGAAAATAATTATATTGAAAGCTATTCCTTTTATGGAGCTTTCATGATAAGTGAAGCTGTGCCTTTCTAGAGCTTCTAATAGAGGGAGAAAGTTGTGCCTATATGGAGATTTCAAGAAAATCATGTTTGAGAAGATTGAAGTTTTTACTGCTGAAATGTTGAATGGTGTGCACATTCCTTTATTTTTTATGATTATAAACTTGAATAGATTATATGGGGATTATGGAGGAGACCATATTTAAGTGGAAGCTAGATTAATGCAAATTTTCTTCAAAAAGAGTCAAGCCCTCCTCATTCAGCCTCAGAATGTTTCACATCTAAATCCTACCAACTGAAAGCCACAAAACAACCCTGAAAAGTCCTCATGATAAACATATGTCCTTGAATCACATCGAGTGGTGATGTAGTAATTTATCAAGTCTATGGAGACCTTTGTATGAGTTTGGATGAGAAATACATTGTTGAAAATCGACATTTGTGTGATAAGAGAAAACTCAAGTAAGGTAAGTGTTTTGTGCATGAGAAGATAAATGAAGTTGAAATATATTGAATGATATAAATGGATAACTTGAAATAATAGTTTATTTATAAGGCAATATAACTATTGTTTCTTGGTGTGAAATTGTTGGATCTCAAGGATATGTGTTTTAAAATTTGTTTTGATTTGATATTGATGTTTTTTTATCACATTTTTTGGAATACATGATATGAGGTTTTTCCCAAGAGTGCAAAAGGGTAAGTGTAGGGGAGTTGATAAAACACAATTTTATTGAATATTTTATTGATAATAAATTATATAATTTCCTCAAATTGGGGTAACTATGTTCATTTATGGAATATTTGGGATTAGATCATTCATTTGAAAATTTGATGAAAATTCCAGTTTGTCCCTTTAAAAGTTCACAGTAGTATTTCGAACATAAATAATTTTATTTTAATTAATTGGACATAATATATTTTAAATGTGTTCATGACATAATTTTCTACAACTTTTATTTTGACATTGGAGCTACATCGTGCATTTGGTTGGTGAAAATGGGCCATGAAGTCAAAGTTGGGCTGGACTCATCAGATTGGACATGGGTTCCGTATTTGAGTCATAACTTCTTCATCCGTGCTTGGATTAGGGGAAACTTTTGAGAGGATATCGAGGAATCATTTTCCCATGAATCATCATTCTATAAGGACATCTTATTTACGCGTTTTTTTGGTTAAATGGGTGGTTCAAGTTGGCATAAAATATTTGGCTGAGATTCCCCATTCACACTTGAAACCAATTTAAACCTAGCCTCCTCTCCACTCTATATATTAGTGTTTTTCTCATTTGGAGGTGTTGGGATGTGTATTAGGAGATTGAAGGTAGAGGAGAGTTGGTTTCACCCAAATTCTCCAACCATTGTAAGAGGGGTAGATCTTGAAGCAAAGATCCCCTCATCAAAGCTTTCTTTTCTTCTTCATGTTGTAATGTTTTCATTTGTGTAATAAACTTATTTGATATTCTTTTATTTATTTTATTTTATTCTGTTTTGTTCAATTATATTCTTATTTACTCATCCTATTTAGGTCAGAATCAATAATGGAGACGAGATTGGGTTCTACCCTTTCAATCCTTTGCTCATGCAAAACGTCTCCACGATGACCACACCGCTCATGGAAGAGTAGTTCTCTTAGTGATAGATCTATCTCATACCATATTAATTTAATTATTTTTAATAATTGAGATAATATAATTCACATAATATGATATATTAATTGAGTTTTTAAATTATAAGAAACTTATCAAGAAATTGAACAATTAACACAAAAACACGTGAGGTCGAGTATTGTGTAAATTGTGAGAGTGCAAACATAATCAGTAAAACAAGACCACACAGGATAAATTTGTAGAGGTCAAATATAATCCATAATCTCAATTCATTATCATTTTATAGAATTTACATGTGCCTTAATTTACCACTGACCAAATCTATCCTTAGAACATCAATCAAAGCAAGTTACTGCGATTGCATGTTCCGAAGATAGCCTAGGGTTTAATTATCTTCATATTTGTGGTAAAGTTAATTCTCATAGGGTTCTAGGGTTAACAAATTAGTGGATCATAATTAAGTGGATATTAATTTAAATGACAATTATTAATAATTAAATGAAGAGGTAGAGTTAGATTGATTACGTCTTTTAAATATTGTCTAAAAAACATCTTCTTGTTTTGTCTTTTTAATCGAACTTCATCTCCGAAACAAAAACAAAAATATTATACAATATTATTCTAGTAAACTTATTCTATTTTTATGAATCGTAAAAATACCCCACATCCTTTAACGTAGTGTTATTATTCCATGTTATGTTATTTATAAAATACCTTTAATAAGTTGTCAAATTTACTTCCTCCTTTGAGAGACGACCTTGGTCAACCACTCTGCTACACCTAAGTACCCAAGAAAATCACTAATAATTTGATGGAACCCATGAAAATGGATTTCAAGTAGTATGGTGGGGGTAATAACAACACCCAAAACATAATTTTAAGGTATAAGAGTTTCCTATTCATTTTCTTTGTCCTTTTTCCCTTTATTTTCTAGATTTCTATCTTTAAAAAGAACTGTAGTTCTAAACTGTTGTTGTGTTGCACTGCAACCAAGAGAGATTATGTTGTGGCACAACACAGATAGTGGATTTGATTTTATAAAGAGTTATGTTGCACCACAACAGGGGGGTACCTAGACATGAATTAGGAATAATGGTTGTTTCCAAGGGAGGATCACCACACTGCGATGAGGGGAGGTCACACTGTGACCTAGCCCGCCCAAAATTTTAAATGGTGAATTTAGTATTCTTCCATTATGTGATTTTAACCCTCTTCTCTCTAATTTTCTCCCATTTTCATGACCTAGATCCTCCCATCCATGTATTATTCATTTTTATTTCTCCCTTGGAAATACTTCTTGAGTTTTAGTGGAATTCATAAAGGTAATCCTCACTTTAATATGGATTTATTCTCCATCCTTTTATCAACTTACCCTTCCTTGGTTCTCATATTTTTGTTCCCTAATTTTCTATGGTATCCATGTTCATGGATAGATATGGTTTAAATAAATAATATCTTTGATTTATAAGATTTTTAGGATCCATTCTTTCCTTTTCTTATGGTATCATGTAAAGGTGATGATGTCACACCAAGTTTGAGATAGGTGTATCTAAAAAATTTATCTTTACTTTGGATTACCCTTAGCACTTGGATCCCATTTTTTTTTAATTGTTATATTTCATTTGGAATTGATGATTAATGACTGATTTATGTTTCCTATCTGATGTTCTTGTCTTGGAATTGAAAAAGTGAATCATTATTTTGTTTTCAATGGGTGTTTAGCTTAAAGCCAGTTTTAGTGCACATGAGGTGATTAATAAATTTTTTTAAAGAATATTTTGATTTAAAATGGGGTGTCCATTGAAGTTTTGGGAGGGGATTGATTTATGAATGATTTTTTCTTGGTTTTAAGCCTTATTTTTTATGTTAAGTCATGTAGATTGTGTGATTGAAACCATTTCACATGTTGTGATAATTGATTGTTGGTGGGTGAACATGGGAAACCTTGGATATGTGTTTGGTAACGAGGACAAGTGCTACTCAAGCTTCGTTTATGTACAAGCTAGGGGTCATTTCCAGTGACTGTAAGAGGGCCACTAAGACTGATTTTGTTGTTAGTTTCACATAGTCCAACTAGTCTTCTGTGTGTGAGTCTGAGTCATAGACTCTTTTCTATTTATTTATCCCATAAGTTATATCCCATATTGCATGTGTTGCACATTGATGAGATATGATATTACTTTATGTTCCATTTATTTATTTAGATATTATGACTATATTTTCTCTTGGATATATTTTATATTATCCATGTTCATTTTTACTTTAGAACTAGGGTTATCTTTTAAAACCAATGGATTTTGAAATGGTTTTCCACTGAATATTTTATAAAACAATAAGGGATTTTCTAAATTATTAGTATCAAACTAAAAATAATAGTATTCATTAATAATGATATTATGTAGTTTCATGGTGGTATCCCACATGGATTTTTCCACACACCATGCATATGTATTTGGGTACTTGTAGAATTTATTGTGTCTCATACAGGAAAAGGGAAACGATCTTTGTCTTATGGTGACATATCTTGATGCATTTTTATTCCTTCATGGTATGAGATTCACAATGACCGAATGTCACATGGAGTTGGATTGGTTAGGTCATGTTGGTTATCTTTATGTGTTGTCTATGGGTTTTGTCTATGTATTGTCTTCACCGAACATCAATTTATTTTGGGATTCATGTATTTATATGATGATGTTGGTGTATCAATTTCCCTTTGAGTTATTAAAGTAATGTTTGGATTATATTTATGTTGTGTTATACTTTATTTTATGTTGTTATTATTTGTATTTGTTTATTTGTGTGCATGGATATCCAATTTATGAGTACATCATGTTGGATTTCCAGGTGCAGTCCTTATTATTGATTATTGGATTTTGAGGTTGAAATCATTCCCATTGGGTTAGTTTTGAATCCTTGGTTGTTTTTTCTATCTTGTGGTGATTGATAACATGCTTTGGGCCATGTCATGATCCGGGTCGTGTTAACTTGGTTCAGTTCATTAACAAATGTTATCAAAGTTCCCTCTTATTATTGGGGAAGTATGGTATTATGGATATAGGACTGTCGGTGATCAAGTGGAATGTATAGGGGAGTTCCGGGATAACACTTATTCATGATAAATAAAGAGTTATAATGTTTGGTTCATAATTTTTGTTTTGGATTTAAGTTTTATTGTTGAATATTTTTATGAATCTTAAAATGGTCTGTTTTTGTTATTTTTTTGGAGTAATTGGTCGGAATTTTATATTTTATCCATGTTTAAATTGGATTTGAATTGTGTATTGATTGAGTTTTATGTCCAATTTTTATAGATCATGACACCTAAAAAGGATCCTATGAATCATAGATAGGGATACACGAAGAATACACCGCATGATAACCCTAATGGGGATCCCCATATCATCGATTCAGTTATCAAGATCACCAAATCCCTAGGGTAGAGAAGCAAGAAAGGAAAATATCAAGTGGTAGGTCATTCCCTGGAGTTTAATAACCAGAATACAGCCTTGTTCTGTAGCGACTGAGGATCTTAGGTACCCAAATAGTGGATATAGAATATTCAATACATCCTTCATTTTCTATGGGACCTGAGTTATCCAAGGTTATTTTTTTCACTTATATGTTAGAAGTACTCATCCCAAATTGGTGGGAGTCTACCATGCTAGAAAATTTCCATTGGGATCTCACTTAAACTAAGTTCAAATAGATGTTTAATCAGAGATTATACCTAAAGAATTTGAGGGTGAAAAAGGCTATGGATTTTAAAGATACCAAGGCCTTAACAACACTTTAATTCATGAATTAATAATTACTTTCCCAACAATACAATCCTAGTATCTTGAGGTCTGGTGTATTTAGAATATTAGATACATAAATATATCATCTTAAACATAAAAACAACATCTTTATTTAAAACTCCATATACTGATTCTAACTCTCATAGATCGTCTAAAAATACATAGGATACACTGGGGAAAATGTATAAGGAAAAAGGTGAGATAGAAATCCTAGTAAGGGAATAATCATTGAAATAAATCATAATATGATAGTCAAGAGGAATAAAATGATATCATAAAGATAATGATCATAATCATAAAAGCATGGCCTAAGGAAATGAAATCATAAGATCATGGGATCATAAACATGTGGAAACATCATAAAACATCACATCATAGTAATATTTCAAGGCTAACCACCTTGAAAAATAAAATATGCGAACCTCCATCATAATCATCATATGATCAAGCTAACCATCATCGTAACATAGTGTGATTAAGCTAACCACCATCATAACATAGTATGATTAGGCTAACTGCTCATGCACCATACATGGTACCTCATTATACATTAACTTTATCCATTTAATTAAAGGGATATAACAAACACACCCATAAAATCATAATATGTATATACATATATGCGACATAAGATAAAATAAACTATATAAAAATCATAAGTATAATCAAACCCATGAGAAGGAATTGAGTTTTATAATTCAGATTTAAGGCATAACTGAAAGCCAAATCATAAGGATTTCCAAGAGAAGATGGAATTAAATAATTTTTATCATTAATTTCTTTAAAAGTAAAATAATTATTGAACAAGGATTTCCAATGTAGAAAATTTAGGAGAAGGTTCTAGGAGAAGAAAGAATAAAAACGTACAACTTGGGTGAAGATTTATGAAATAAGTAAAGGATTTTCAAATTAAGGAAAGAGAATATTAATTTCCATGAATCCATAATTGAAACAAAAGTATTATACATAAATTAATTATGTATTTTTAAATCTATAAAGGGTTTAAAAACATTTTATGGGGTTGATGCTTGACATGAGACAAGAAATAGGAAAGTTCCCTTAGATCAGCATTACTTAAAATTGAGAATAATAAAGGAAACTAAAAACTTGTATAACCAAAGAAATTAAATATAGATTCAAATAGTTATATATTTAAGGTAAATATATAAAAAAATAAAATAAGCACATGAGAAGAATATTACACGAGGAAGAAGAAAAAGAAAGGGAATGCGTAATTGGAAAGTCACAAAGGATGTATTTGAGATCTATTTTTGTGTTTTAAAACACCTTAGTTGAAATAACACATCATAAAATAAGATTATAAAAATTTATTTTGAAAATATTATAAGGTAAATATAATTTTAACATTTTATAACACTTAATGAGGGTTCCAATTAAAAAATGACAACATTAGCTGGAAGGAAAAATTATGGATAAGGAGGGGAAATCATCGTTTAAATGGATGAGAATAATTCTTAACATAGTTTCATTTTTAAAAAGTATTAGAACTCACCATTAAGGAATAATTATATAAAAATTTATCTCCCGAGATAAAAATAGGGTACACCATATGAAATGAAAGATGAAATTCATGGAGAAACATTATAACTTAAGAAATCAGATTGAGTTATGAAAGACACTTATATTTTATGGAAGTAATGAATCATAAAACAAAATAATGGAGAGAATGAATGGAAGTTAATATTACAATTTCAATAATAATTTATGATATTATAAGTCATGGGATAGGTAGTTACATGATATAATTGAAGATGAGTGCATAATACTAAAACATTCCTCAATGAAGGATGATTAAGACGAAAACCCTTACTACTTAAGATACATTCTAATAAAAACCCCTTAAAATAGTGATAGATTGGATTTGAATTTAAAATAAAATGAATAAAAATAATTCATGATATTAAATATCTAACTGTCTCCATAAAAATCATTTAAATGAAATTAGGTGCATTAAAAAATTGTCTCAAAGAAGAAAATTTTGAGATGAAACCTCACCTCATGTTTGAAAGCATCCCAAACTTACACTTAACATACCAAAATTAATTTCATTATATATATTCCCAAGAAAATTATTCATCTATATATAATTTTCTAGTATCAACATATTTTATTTTGGTTCTTATTTTTAATATAGTTTTTTCTTACGGCGGTTACTTAGGGTTGTTCGGTTAATTTCTTCTTAACACATTTGGTTTGTTGACCATAGTCAAATGTTTTTAAAAATAACATTATGATATCAATAATTGTATAGGTTTTTATCCTTTATTATTCTATCAGTGTAATAATTATATAGTTTCAAAGGTTATCCCAAAAAATGATCCAAATTAAGAAAGGTGCTTTGATAAGTTCATTTAAGGCAGTCAAGGTTTCTATAACCGTTTATTATTTTTATTACTTATATATTTTAATATATTATCATTCCATAATATCAATAATGTCAAAAATATAATTTTCAAATACTAAATACATTTTTAAAGTCAACAATTTTGGGTGGTCAGGGGAAACAATTTTGTTAATAGAGGCGGTAGTCCACACATACACATGACGATGTTTTCGTTTTTTTCTAAATAAACTTGGAGGAAAGTATAAAATGGAAATTAAATTAGTATAATAACATTTATAAATATTAAAAATTATTTTTTTATCATATGATCGTGGATATAGGGGACTTTAGGGGTGTGGAAGAAGAAAAAAACTTAGAAAACTTGGGTTGGGAGTATTACCTTTACCTTAGAAGTTCTCCCTTAAAAAACTCCTTAAAACTTCTTCGTTTGGTTTTTTGGTGAGAAAATAGATTAAAAATAAATGGTTATAGTGTTTCATAGATACCAGGGAATATTTTTTTTCTAAGAAAAGGATTTATAATGGTCAGATAAATGAGGAGGATGTGGTCTATTTTTATAAGTGAAGAAAATGATACTTTTGTAAAATCTCATTATTTCTCAATAATATCACTCTTTTATTTAAGACCAAATGATCCATAAATGGAAAATAATAGTTTGGGGAAATATATAAGTTTGATACTTCATTCACCAACCAATACCAAACATTCTTTCCACATGTTTCAACATTTTTCACTATTAAACCACTTTTACCTCGATTTACCCTTACTGTGGTAACTCCACTTTCACCCTTGGAAACTAATTTTATTGCAAAAACATTTATATTGAAATTATTTAATAATTAAAACATGATTATTTTAAATATGTAAATAATTTTATAAAATAAAATTAATATGAGTTAGAGAAATTAATTTTAGTATTAGCACACATAGTTTGTAAAAAATCCTTTTTAGAAACAAATATATTTTAAACATAAGATTCTTTATTAGGATCTAATTATCAATATTATTGATTATATTTACATTAAAATGTTTATTATTATTCAAATAATATTTAATTAAAATTAAACGATGTTGAAAACCTAATTTCACAATGTGAAAAGTTTATTAAAAAAACAGAAGAAAAATAGATTTTGTTAAAATGTTACAAAAAATTCCTAATATGTTAAGAGTGGGTTTTATAGTATTTTAAAATAATTAATTTAACTTTATAAAACATAATTTTTATTTTAAAAAGGGTTTCAAATACTTTCATGGAATAATGTCATAAAAGTGATAGTATTAGTAAAATCAATATTTTCACAATTCACCTAAAAATAAATATTTTTAGAAAAATACCCAAAATACATATTAAACTAATATTGAAATTATAAATACAAAAATGGATTTTAATTTTTCAAATCCAATTTCTAGAATATTCTATTTTAACTTTTAAATAAAATCATATAATAAAATGATAATTTTTTTATAGGAAAATATATTTTTTAAAATACTAGTTATTCTTATTTTAAATTTATATAAAACACTAATAAATCTAATATTAATCAATAAATGTTTTATTTTATTAAAACCATCATTTAAAGATAATATACTTGGTTTTATTTAACAAAAATAACGTAGCATAAAAAGAAGATTCTTAAACACAATAATGAATTAAATTTTTATAAAATAACCTTTATATATAATACTATATATTAATTATTTCATAATTACTCTTATTCATACCTAATAATTCAATATCTTGGTTTTAAATTTATAAATATATCCCAATTTCATTTTAGTTAGGCGTTGTTTGGGGCATAAGCTATTTAAGATAATATTAATTTAATGAATCCAAAAATCTTGGGTTGTTAGATTCTACCCCACTTAAATAAATTGTGTCCTCACAATTTTAATTATTACCCACTAATGAAAGTAGGAGAGATTATTATTAACTTTTATTATTTTCGATATAACATAAAATGTAATGTTTACCTTATTATCTTATGCTAGACAAACATACTTATCTTTACTCAAACAACCTTGAATTTTTATATCCTAATCATATATTCTCCAGTTTATACCAGTCCAAAAACTTCCCAAATCTCCAAATAATAAAACCATGATGATATTACCTATTCTTCCAAAAGATGAATTTTATATTTAATCTTCAAATTTTATTAACCACTAGTTCATAAGTTAACTCACTGGTCAATATATATCATAATCCCAAAAATTATCTAAACTACACCAAAAATATTGTGGATCAATTTTTCAATAATCAATTCCAAGGCTATCAATACCATCTAGCTCACTTTTCTCAAAATTAATCAACCCTTTATTACCTTATCACCAAACTTATACTAATTCTAAGAGTTATCCATACCTCAATCATGTGTTCTTCAATAGATATCCCCAATAATATAAACTTTTTATAAAATCGCTTTTCAAGGTTATTGATTCCATTTAATATATGTTTCAAAACCTATAAAGTAGAACTACTGAAGAAAAATACTTATATATTTCACATTCTACTTATAAATTTTAGAATATACCAAAATACCATTGATAAGTGTTACCAACTAATGAAAATAACTATGGTTATCAGAAATTAATTTATATTATGTTATCAGCCTCACTACATTAGGTAAGACTAGAAAACCAACAATTTATATCATAATAGAAATATAACAATATTCTATACTATTTTGGTATGATCCCTTCTTCAGTTGTAAGACATAGTGGTTTTTTGGATACATACCTTTCTCAAATTTATCCTTATGATCCTGTTTAAAATAAACACTAAAACCAAAATGGTTATGATAATATCCAAAAGAATCATAGTTTATGAATATGAAATCTCAATCCTAAAATGGTTTCTCCAATGAAACCTTCATTTCATCATATGATACTTTCATTTCAACTATTTCATACAAGGTTTATCCTATAACTCTCTTGGTTCTACCTAGGTTACCTTAGGTTGTGTTTTCATACTTATTAACCTAACCCCTTAAAGTAATTAGGAAATAAATCTTTCATAGTGGTTCATAAATAGAAAGTGATTGACCAATTAATATCCCCTAGGGGTTTCTATCCAGGTGTGTAGTTTGGCCTCTCTTTCATTCACCATGTCATGGTTGAGTTAATACCCTACACATCCTATTCAAGGATATTACCCATAGTTACAATTGTGCATGATCTTACATCAACTTTCCAATATCTAGACGGGGACATGCTTGCAAGGAAAACCACACAATCACTAATTTACCAAAATATTATAATGTTATCTTATACTTAGGCTTATCCCATATAATTTTCCCTAGGCTATTCATTAATGTTATCTAACACTAGTGGAATTGGGACCTATACCAACACTTATTTCCCAACGGTTTAAAAAAACCATTGGGATAAAGACCCTTTACCAATGGTTCTAGTAAACCGTTGGTATAAGGTGTTATATGTTGGGTTTTCCCAATGGTTTTGTTAAACCATTGGGAAAGAAAGATTTTAAACACACAATTTAGGGATCCTCATCCTGGGTGAACCGTCCCTATCCTCTGCCTCCCTCATACCCCTCCCCGATCTCAATCTCCTTCCAGCCTCCACCTCCGCGTCCCGACCCCCTCCCTCTCCTCCGGCGACATTCCCCTTCCCCTATCAGCTCCCTCTCCAACGATGACGTCCCCCTCCCCTCTCGACTCCTGGAGATGTTCCCCCCCTCCCCTCTCATCTCCCAATCCTGTCAACATCCCCCTTCCTTCAATCTCCTCCTCTGACATCCCCCGGCCCCCTCTCCACTCGCGCGTGAGACCCCCCCTGGCCGAACACCCCACAGGACGTCCTCCCCTCTCAGATCCCTCTCCTCCCGCTAGGGTTCTTGATCAGTATTTCCAGGTAAGAATTAGTCTTCTTTTTTAAAAAATTAGGCAACAAGGAATGCATTGTTAGGTTCATAGTTAGGATAACCATTCATATTAATCGTGCATTTTCTAGATTTTTAGTTAGTAGTCAACTCATGGTGTGCTGAATTGTTGGGTAAATTGTGAATTTTTTCAAAATAGAGTCTTCAAAAAATGTAGGTTTATATTCACAGGTTGTATTCCATTCATTCAAATAGTGCATTCAATAAAAAGTTCACGATTTTTTAAAAACCTCATATTTTCCTCTATAGACTTCTATTAGACCTTATATTGTGTTGTATTTTTTTTGTTAATCATGATATATATGTGATGAGGTTGTATCGTCATTAAGATGTGAAATGATGTGGGTTAATTGGAGGTGAGTGATGCTATATGAGATTTTATGGATTATGGTGAGGAGTTTCTTTCCCTTTAATTGATTGGTTCATAAAACATAAGTTGGTGCTGCATATATTATGTAATTGGAATCGGTAAAGTAAAATGTTGGTCTCGAATTTCCGAGTTTGTTATTTGGATGGTATTCTATATCAAAAGTGGGTATATCTCTATTGAATATGGGTGTATTTTCCAATTGACCAATGTATTTATTAAACTGACCATGCAATAAACATTTCCCACAATACGAAAGCACCACAGAAATCATAGATAGACACTACACACCACAAGACACCCATGGGAGACACCCCTTGACATCTATGGATAGTTAAAGGGCCATTAACTTAGGAACTGAAGTCGATTGGAACTCAAGCCTTGAGAAATTCCCATTACTGGTAGAAAAGATACCAACACGTTTATTATTAGTATAGTATAATGAAATGGTTTACACCCTCATGACCAAGTATACCATCTGGTTCATGGACTGGTGCCCAACCGGGTTCAAGAGTAGGATCAACTACTAAACATTGATTGTGTTCCCTATGAGGTTTTTTCCATAGTGAAGAGTGTTATGTGCACAATATTCAACTCAAATAATGTATCATATGTGCATATTCAATGGCTAAGTGTACTAGTATGGTGTTTCCAACAACATGCTATATAAAGAACATAATGAAAAATGAAGAGATTTTTAAATGGAACTGTTTCCCCCTTGCTTGCAGGAACATGATTTGACCCATGGGGTGGTGTGGTTCTTATATATTGGGTGGTGACATGTATATCATAGGATACAGGTATGTTTTTACTTAGTTTTTATTTTATTTTATTTATTGCATTGGCCACTTACTTCTTTCTACGGATGAAGGGTAGTGATGCTATCCTGACTAGTTGACGTAGATCACTTGTATACTGTAATACCAAGAGGTGTGAGTGTGAGGAAACATTGGAAGATAGAGAATCCTTGGGGTCTTCCATGAGATGTAATAGTTTTTCTAAAAAATTTTGTGGGAAAATTTCTAGAGTATGTTGGAGTCATGAAATAACCCCAAGTGTCTCCATGAGATAACATAAATAACCCCAAGTGTGTCCAAGTGTCTCTATACATCGTATCATCCTCGCATGGGTAGGCCACTCACCCAATCCTATCAAACCTATCCTAGTCTATCCTCTCAGTCACATAGTCTAGACTCATCTCTTGAGGATTATTCAATGCCTCGATGAACATCTCATCATCCAACTAGACAAAGAGGACTATTCACCTTATGATTGTCCTAGTCACAAAAGAACACCATGTTGAACCCATCTACATTATATTCTCAATAATCAGTCAAGAACCTCATCAAAATCATGTATTATAACCCAGCCTCACTAACCAGGTTCCATCCTAAGCTAAATCACACCAAGCCTCTTGGCATTATAATTCCAATATGTCTGACAATACCCAATACCCACACTAGCATCTCATCCTTCATCTCTTTAGTTGAACTCTTGAATCATTAAATGGAGTAAAACCTTTCATAATAAATTTTATATACTCAAAGGGACCATCCCAATCTAAGAACCTACCAAGATTCCAATCCATCCTTATAATTATTTCCTCATCAAACGCTAGATGTACAATTTCCACACCTATCACTACAAGGCACAATCCTCTTAGGAATATTTTACTTGATCTAAATCCTCATAGTTAGTGACATCAATCACATTAAAGTGCATAAATGTCAACTAAACCCTATATTCCTAGAATTATTCATGTGGACAAGCCCCATGGCAACATGCTAAGAACTAAAACCATAAATAATAATGCCAAATACATGCATAATTTTTAAATAAATATCTCAAGTGTAAACATAAAAACCAAAAATAATATGACCTCATACCTTGTATCAAACAAAACCAAACTAAGTTGAAACTCAGGCCAAATTGATTATATACCATTAATAGGTAGAGTAATTTTTAATTAATAGGAATATACTATTTGATAGTATCATTTTAAAACATTCATCTGTTTCCCCTTTATTTGCAGGAACATTATTTGACCCATGGGGCGCTGTGGTACTTATATGTTGGGCGGTGACAGGTATAGTCACAAGAGGAAGGTATGTTTTAGTTTAGTTTTTATTTTATTTTCTTTATCGCATTGGTCACTTAGATCTTTGACTTATTTATATTGAAAGAGGGTAGTTATATTCTGCGAAGGGGTCTAGAAGGAGTTCAGATTGATTCATTACACCGACTTTGATCTGAGGTAAGATTCTACGGTTACTACTTTTCTCGCACCTCATGTATTTGGGGATTTAGTGTTTTGACTCCATATTATGTTTTTGGTAGGGCATTGGATCATTTCATGTTGGTTTGGGTGGATTTGGTTCTCCTCTGCCAATCTAGGTAAGGATTTAATGCCATTGGTTGGTTTTTCACTGGTTATGTAGTGTCCTTCATGTGTTTTAAGGTTGTTAATATCCTTTGTGTAGTGCGTTGATCCCTGCTCATTGGTTTCAAGTCGCCAAGTCAAGGGAGACTCACCTGCATGTGCATAGGTAAGTAAGTATATGTATGTGGGTCCCCCCATTACATGTATAGTTACCCATGGCAGTGATTGTGCACGTATGGGGCTAGGTGTGCCCATGTATATATATAAATGCATACGCAGGTGAGTGGAGACTGATATATGCATATAAGCATATGTGCAAGGATCCCCTTGCACATGCTCATGGCCATGTAGGTGTATTCATAGAGGCTAGGTGTCCTTGCATGTGTGTGAAGGTGCATATACCCAGCAGAGGAGCAACAAATTTTAGTTAGAAAGCTCCAAGAGTCGAAGTGGATGGCTTAGTTCCACCTTTAGGTAGAGTCCCTCTCGTAGCCTCTTTAATTTAAGAATGCTTTAAATTGAATTTATCTTCTTTCTTAATTTTGATTAATTATATTGAATTGAATATCTTGAATAAGTTTTCTTTAATATAATTGTTTCATTTGATAAATAAAGTCATGTTTTTATAATAAAACCCCTCCAATGGAGGTGCGTTGTCTTCGAAAACTTACAGTGATAGTTTAGGGTGTATGATTCTTTTCTGTCGTTTTGTTTCCCTTTAGACATTGCGTCATTATGCCACTCACTACAACCTTCTAACAATCCCTTGTTATAACATATTAAATAGTTGATTTGTTCTATCATGTCCTTTGTGACCTTATCTTATGGAGAAACCCATTTCGAGTGTTTTCCTAGCCTCTTGGCCACCCCTTTGGGTTTTTACCCGAGCCTATATATCTAAAAACACTGATGGTTTCATTGTTTAACACCTGTCATGATTATGGTTCTCCCCACCATAAGATTCATATTAACACTATTTGGGGTGTTTTCCTGGCCTCAATGCACATCTAATTTTTTACATATATGAATTCTCCTATAAGATTTGTGTTGCATCCTGAGATGTTAAAACATACTCAAATTCTATTGTTCTCAAGGTGACTGAAGTTTTATTATTAGATTTCCAAGAAATGCATATACCATTGATAAGTAATACACCTGCACAATTTGACTCTCAATTAGTAGTTTCAACTACCTAGTACCACTTTTAAAAACAACGAATATAAAATATATATCTTTATCACACTACAATCCCGAATCAAGAGTCTGTTTTTTATAACATAAGATCCGTTCCTATAATGTGAAGGACAACTACATAGGATTTATTTGGAATCCTGGCCGGAAGATGCTGCCCCGCGGATGTCGCTGGACCGGGCCAACACATCGCTGTCACGCTGCGGTCACGCCGCGGTCACGCCGCGGTAATGCCGTGATTTGGCCCTGCTCTAGGACGACACCCCATGACGGTTCACAGTCCTGTCGGAATTCGATGTATGATACCTAGAGAGAGTTTTAGATACATTACCCACCCATAGTTAATAGGGAGGGAGACGATGACCAGAATTTTTCCCCGCCTCCTCCCACTCCCTTCGCTCCTGGCTGGATGATGCTGCCCCGCAGATGTCGCTGGATCGGACCAACACACCGCGGTCACGCCACAGTCACGCCGCGGTAATGCTGTGATTTTTCCCTGCTTCCGAATGAAACCCTGCGGTGGTTCGAAGTCCTATCGGAATTTGATGTATGATACCTAGATAGAGTTTTAGATACATTACTCACCCATAGTTAATGGGGAGGGAGGTGACAGATGGAATGTTGCGCCGCTTCCTCCCGCTCCCTTCGCTACTGGCCGGAAGATGTTGACTTGCGGATGTCACTGGACCGGGCCAACACGCCGCGGTCACACCGCGGTCACGTCGTGGTCACGCCACAGTCATGCCGCAATAATGATGTGATTTAGCTCTGCTCTAGGACGACACCCCACGACAGTTCGCAGTCCTGTCAGAATTCGATGTATGATACCTAGATATAGTTTTAGAAACATTACCCATCCATAGTTAATGGGAAGGGAGGTGACGACTGGAATATTTCCCCACCACCTCCTGCTCCCTTCACTCCTGGCCGGAAGATGCTGCCCCACGGATGTCACTGGACCAGGCCAACACGCCGCGATCACGCCGCGGTAATTCCACGGTCACGCCGCGGTCACACCGGAGTAATGCCATGATTTGGCCCTGCTCCAAGACGACACCCCGCCGTAGTTCACTGTCCTATTAAAATTTAATGTATGATACCTAGATAGAGTTTTAGATACATTACCCACACTCTTTCCTGGACCCCGCCTCAATCCAAGGTACGGTGTGGCCGGTACCACTCAAAGTGTTTCATTTTTATTTGAAATGGACATCATTTTAAGTGAAAACATAAACTGGCATATGAAAAACTGACCAAACGTATTTGTATTGTGTTGATACTTCAACAAAACGATCCATGGGTCATTTGTGACGTGTAGGAATCAACCTCGTCTCAATCCGAGGTACGGTGTTTCCGGTACCACTCAAAGTGTATTTCTTTTGTTTAAAATAGATACTCTTTTAAGTAAAAACAAATAGAATACAGAAAACTGAACAAACACATTTGGATTGTGTTGATAATTTGGAAAATTATCCATGGGTAATTTGTGATGTCTACGAGTCAACCCTGACTCAATCCGAGGCGCGGTGTGGTTGGCACCACTCAAAGTGTCTCTCTTTTGTTTCAAAAGGACATCATTTTAAGTGAATACAATAACTGACATATGGAAAACCAACCAAAGGCATTCAGATTCTGTTGAAACTTTATGAAATAGATCCATGGGTCATATGTGATGTGTAAGAGTCAACCTCACCTCAATCCGATGGCCGGTGTGGCCGACACCACTCAAACTGTCTCACTTTTATTTGAAATGGACATGATTTTAAGTGAAAACAACAACTGGCATACAGAAAACCAACCAAATGCATTCAGATTATGTTGATATTTTAGGAAAATGATACATGGGTCATTTGTGACGTGTACGAGTGAACCCTGGCTCAATAAGAGGTGTGGTGTGGCCAAAACCACTCAAAGTGTCTCTGTTTTGTTTAAAATGGACATCATTTTAAGTGAAAAAACCAACTGACATACGTAAAAACAACCAAACACATTCGGATTCTATTGAAACTTTAGGAAAATGATCCATGGGTCATATGTGATGTGTATGAGTCAACCCCGCCTCAATCTGAAGTGAGGTGTAGCCGACACCACTCAAAGTGTCTCTCTTTTGTTTAAAATAAACATCATTTTAAGTGAAAACAACAATTGACATAATAAAAACTGAACAAATGCATTCAGATTCTGTTGAAAATTTAAGAAAAAGATACATGGGTCATATGTGACGTGTACGAGTCAACCCCGCCTCATTCCAAGGTGCGGTGTGGCCGACACCACTCAAAGTGTCTCTCTTTTGTTTAATGTGGACATCATTTTAAGTGAAAACAAAAACTAACATACGAAAAAATGACCAAAGGCATTCAGATTCTATTGAAAATTTTGGAAAAAAATACATGGGTCATATGTGACATTTATGAGTCAACCCTGCCTCAATATGAGGGCTGGTGTGGCCGGAACCACTCAAACTGTATCACTTTTATTTGAAATGGATGAGATTTTAAGTGAAAACAACAACTGGCATCCGGAAAATTGACCAAACGCATTCAGATTGTGTTGATACTTAAGGAAAACGATCCATGGGTCATTTGTGTTGTGTACGAGTCAACCCCACCTCAATCCAAGGTTTGGTGTAACCAACACCACTAAAAGTGTCTCGCTTTTGTTTGAAATGGACATCATTCTAAGTGAAAACAACAACTGACATAGGGAAAACTGACCAAAGGCATTCGGATTCTATTGAAACTTTAGGAAAACAATCCATGAGTCATATTTGACGTGTACGAGTCAACCCCGCCTCAATCCAAAGCATGGTGTGGCCGAAACTACTCAAAGTGTCCCTCTTTTGTTTAAAATGAACATCATTTTAAGTGAAAACAACAATTGACATGCGGAAAACTGACCAAATGCATTTTGATTCTGTTGAAAATTTAGGAAAAAGATCCATGGGTCCTATGTGACATGTACGAGTCAACCCTGCCTCAATCCAAGGAGTGGTGTGGCCGACACCACTCAAAGTGTCTCTCTTTTGTTTAAAATGGACATCATTTTATGTGAAAACAATAACTGACATACAGAAAACTAACCAAACACATTCAGATTCTTTTGAGACTTTAGTAAAATGATCCATGGGTCATATGAGACGTGTACGAGTAAACCCTTCCTCAATCCAAGAAATGGTGTGGCCAACACCACTCAAACTTTATCACTTTTATTTGAAATGGACATGATTTTAAGTGAAAGCAACAACTGGCATATGGAAAACTGACCAAATGCATTCGGATTGTGTGGATATTTTAGGAAAACGATCTATGGGTCATTTGTGATGTGTACGAGTCAACCCCACCTTAGTATGAGGTGCGGTGTGGCTGACACCACTCAAAGTGTCTCTCTTTTGTTTAAAATGGACATCATTTTAAGTGAAAACAACAACTAACGTACAGAAAACCAACCAAAAGCATTCAAATTATGTTGAAACTTTAGGAAAATGATCCACGGGTCATATGTGATGTGTAAGAGTCAATCCCACCTCAATCCGAAGCGCGGTGTGGCCGGAACTACTCAAAGTGTCTCTCTTTTGTTTAAAATGAACATTATTTTAAGTGAAAACAACAATTGACATACGAAAAACCATCAAGATGAATTTGGATTCTGTTGAAAATTTAGGAAAAAGGTCCATGGGTCATATGTGATGTGTAATTTGAGGTGCGGTGTGGCCGGAACCACTCAAAGTGTCTCTCTTTTGTTTAAAATGAACATCATTTTAAGTGAAAACAAAAATTGACATATGTAAAACCAACCAAACACATTTTTATTATGTTTAAACTTTAGGAAAACGATACATGGGTCATATGTGACGTGTAAAAGTCAACATCGCTTCAATCTGGGGGCCGGTGTTGCCGACACCACTGAAACTATCTCACTTTTATTTGAAATGGACATTATTTTAAGTGAAAACCACAACTGGCATATGGGAAACTGACCAAACGCATTAGGATTGTGTTTATACTTTAGGAAAAATATCCATGGGTCATTTGTGACGTGTAAGAGGAAACCCCGCCTCAATCCGAGTTGCGTTGTGACTGACACCACTCAAAGTGTCTCTTTTGATTAAAATGGACATCATTTTAAGTGAAAACAAAATCTGACATACAGAAAACTGACCAAACACATTCAGATTCTTTTGAAACTTTAGTACAATTATCCATGGGTCATATGTGACATGTAAAAGTCAACCCTACCTCAATCCGAAGCGCGGTGTGGCCAGAACCACTCAAAGTGTCTCTCTTTTGTTTAAAATGAACATCATTTTAAGTGAAAACAACAATTGACATATGGAAAACCGACCTAATGCATTCATATTATGTTGAAAATTTAGGACAATGATCCATGGGTCATATGTGACGTTTAAGAGTCAACCCTTCCTCAATCCGAGGCACGATGTGGCCGAAACCACTCAAAGTGTCTCTTTTTGTTTAAAATAAACATCATTTTAAGTGAAAACAACAACTGACATATGAAAAACTGACCAAACACATTCGGATTCTGTTTAAACTTTAGGAAAAGAATAAATCAGTCATATATGACGTGTATGAGTCAACCACACATTAATCCGAGGCACAGAGTGGTTTGTATCACTCTAACTGTCTCTCTTTTGTTTAAAATGGACATCATTTTAAGTAAAAACAATTGGCATACGGAAAACTGACCAAACGTATTCGGATTGTGTTGATACTTTAGAAAAACGATCCATGGGTCGTATGTGATGTGTAAAAGTAAACCCCGCCTCAATATGAGGCACAGTGTGGACGACACCACTCAAAGTGTCTCACCTTTATTTGAAATGGAAAACATTTTAAGTGAAAACAACAACTGACATACGGAAAACCAACCAAACACATTCAGATTCTGTTGATACTTTATGAAAACGACCCATGAGTCATCTATGATGTGTATGAGTCAACCCCGCCTCAATATGAGTCATAGTGTGACCAGTATCACTCTAAGTGTATGTCTTTTGTTTAAAATGGACATCATTTTAAGTAAAAACAACTTGTATACGGGAAACCGACCAAAGGTATTCGGATTCTGTTGATACATTATTTTGGAATTATTAGCATATAATTTCTAAACTCAATAGTGTATGTGTTATAGAAAATTCAATTTTTTATGTATTCTTATTTATGTATAACCCACCCCCCTAGACACCCCCACCCCGATGGACAGCCCCTCACCCCTGGACACCCCCACCCCCCGGGACACCCCCACCCCCCAGGACACCCCAAACCCCTTGTATGTCATATTATATATGTGTTATATATAATTCAGAATTCTGTATGCAACATAATTCATTTTTTATGTGTTATTGATTCATAATTCAGAATTCATTACATAATTCATTCTGCATGTAATCAATTGAGAATTCAATTATGAATTCTGTATTACATTGGGTAATTGGGTTCATATACATGATTATAATTGTGGTAAATTCCATGGTTATAATAGTATCCTGTTTTTATGTGCTTTTTTGTGCTATAGCAGGTGTTTTTGTTGCTGTTAAGAGTGTATACGGGTGTGTAGTTGAGTGTGCAGTGGAGGAGATTTTAGGTGGCTAGTCTTCCAAATTCTGGTAATACACTATACCAACGGTTTACTAAAACCGTTGGTATAGTGCTGTACATATTTTTACCAACAGTTTTAGTAAACCGTTGGTAAAACATGGAAATACTCCTATATAACAACAATTATTTAAACCGTTGAGAAACTAGTATTATACTACCATTATTGCCAACGGTTTGTAAAACCATTGGCAATACTCTGATTACACTACCTTTCCCAATGGTTATACAAAACCGTTGGTAATGGTATACCCCCACGCCTTACTTGCCAACGGTTTTCCAAACCGTTGGTATATAGTATACCAACGGTTTGGCAGCCTTTACCAACGGTTTCAAACCATTGGTAAAGCCTTAGTTTCCAGTAGTGTAATCTTAATCTCAAAAAATAACTAAACCTTTATATGATACAAACTATAGAGACCCAATCATAAAACACACTTTAATTCATGAATTAATACATAATTTCCTAACAATACGATCCATGTATCTAGAGGTATGGTGTCTCTGGAATATTAGATACATAAATACATCATATTAAATATAAAAACAAAATATTTATTTAAAACTATACATAGTGATTATAACTCCCATAAATCTTCTAAAACTTCATAGGATTCCCTGGGTAAAATTTATAAGGAAAAGGGTAATCTAGAAATCCCAGTAAGAGAATAATCATGGAAATAAAGTATAACATGAGAGTTAAGAGGCATATCATGATATCATAAAGATAATTATAAAAAAACACAAACACATTTCATAATGAAATGAAATTATAAGATCATAGGATCATAAACATGTGACAACATCATAAAATATGACATCATAAGCATATGTCAAGGTTGACCACAAAGAAAACATAACATAGGACATATTCCATCATAATCATCATATCCTCAGGTTAACTGCTATCATAATAGTGTTCAAAGGCTATTCACCATCATAACATAGAGTTGTTGGGCTAACTGCTTGTGCACCATACATGGTATCTCATGTGACATTAACATTACCCAACACATTGGTTGTCAATGATAGAACCACCCATCAAAAAATAATATGTATATGCATATTAATACCAAAATAGAAAACAAACCAAACATAAATTATAAACATGATCAAACCCATGGTAAAGAAGGGGGTTTTATAATTATTATTTAATGGAGAATCGAAGGATAAATCATTAGTATTCCCAAAATAAGAAGGAATTAAATAATTTTTAACATTCATAATTACAAAATTCATATAGATCTTGAATATGGATTTCCAATGTAAAAAATTCATAAGAAGGATCTAGGAGGATAAAGAAGAAAAACGTTCCATTTGGGTGAATCTTTGTGAAAAAGTAAAGGAAATTTTAAAAAAAGAAAAGAGAATATTATTTTCCATAAAACCAAAATTGAACCAAAAGGGTTATATATAAAATAATTATGAATTATCAATGATATAAACAGTTTAAAAACATTTGATGGGAATGATGCTTGGCATCAGACAAGAAATAGGAATGTTCACTTAATTCATGTTTACTTAAAAGTGGGTATTTTAATGCGAACTAAAAACTTGTATAACCCCAACAATAAAAATGATATTAAACTAGGTATATATGTAAGGGACATATAAAATAAGAGGTAAATGAGAATAATATGGAATAAAAGGGTGAAAAAGAAAGGGAATGCATAGTCAGCAAGTCATGAAAGAGGTATAAAATATATCTTTTTATGTTTTTAAAAACATTTATTGAAATACCACATAATAAAATAAGATAATAAAACCTTATTTTGAAAATAGTATAAGGTAAATATGATTTCAAAATGAGATAAAACTTAAGTAAATTTCTAATTAAAAATGAGAACATTGGGGGGATAGAAAATTATGGACATGGAGGAGAAACAACCATTTAAATGGATGAGAATTATTCTTAACGTTGTTGCATTTTGAAAAATTATTAGAACTCACCGAACGGAAATAATTGATTAAAAAGTGACCTCCCAATATAGAAATATGTATACTATATGAAATGAAAGATTAAATTCAAGGAGAAACATTACAACCCAAGAAATCAGATTGAGTTATGAAAGTACCTTATATTTTAGGGAAGCAATAAATTATTGAAAACATCACAAAATATCATGAATAGAAGTAAATTTTAAAATTTAAACACCAATTTATGATATTGTAAGTCATGGAGAAAATAATTACACTATAAAAGGAATATTGGTGCATAATATCAAAGCATGCCTTAATGAAAGGTGATGGAGATGGAAACCCTTACAGCATAAGATACATTCTAATAAAAACCCATTTAAAGAGAGAGATATTGAAGTTCAAATTAAAATACCATTAAGAAATATAATACATGATATTTAATATCCAATTCACAGTACACACACCGTTTAAAATAAATGATGTGCATAAAAGACAATGTTTCTCAAAGAAGGAAATTTTCAGATGAAACCCTTACCTCGTGTCTGAAAGCATTGTTCACTTTCACATAACTTATTTAATGATTAAATTAAGTTCATTATATATATTTAAAATAATATTTTATCTATATTTAATCTTCTAAGGTTCATTTATTATCTTTTCTTTCTTATTTTTAATATAGTTTTTACTTATGTTAATTACTTAGGGTTGTTCGGTTAATTTCTTTGTAACACTTTTGGTTTGTTGACCTTGGTAAAAGGTGTTGTAAAATAACTCCATGATCTCCATAATTGTGTACTTTTATATAATTTATTATTCCATTAGTGAAAAACTTAAACAATTTAAAAGTTTAACAAAAAAAAAAGATCTAAATTAATAAATGTACCTTGATAAGTCTATTTAAGACGGTTAAAGTTACTATAACTATTTATTATTTTTATTACCTATAGATTGTCATATATTATCATTAAATAAAATTAATAGTGTCAAAAATATTATTTTTACATAATAAATACATTTTTAAATTCATCCATGTTGGGTAGTCATGGAAAACAAAACATGTCATTCATGGAGGTGGTAGTTAGCACACACACATGGAGACGTTTTCTTTTTTCACAATAATCTTGGAGTAAAGTATAAAATGGATATTACATTAGTATAATAACATTTCCAAATAGTATAAATGATTGTTTCATCACACCCTCATGGATAAATGGGACACAAGGAGTGTAGAATAAGAAGCGAACTTAGAAAATTTAGGTTGGGAGAATTACCTTTCCCTTGGAAGTTCTCCCTTGGGTAACTCCTTAAAAGTCCTTAACTTGTTATTTTTGTGAGAAAAATGCTTAAAATTAATGGGTATGGTGTTTATGAGATACTAGTTTAGATTTTTGTTTGACCCAAGTCTTTATAATTGGTGGATAAATAGGGAGGATGTGGTATCATTTAATAAATGAATAAAAGGGAACTTTTGTAAACACTCAATATTTCTCAATAATATCACTCCATTAGTCAAGGATAAAGGCTCCAAAAAAGGTCAATAATGGTGTTTTTAAATAAATAAGTCTGATCCTGCCTCTTCCATCCAATATTAAACGTTTTCCACATGTTTCAACATTTTTTATTATGTTAAACCACTTTTATACTAATTTACCATGACAATGGTAACTCCACTTTCACCATTAGAAACTAATTTTAATGAAAAAATTAAAATTGAAATTATTTAATAATTTGAAAATGATGATTTTAAAAATTTAAATCATTTTATAAAATAAAATTTCAAATATTTGGAGAAATTAATTTAATATTGGCGTACATAACACGTAAAAACCTATTTTTAGAAAAAAAAGTGTATTTTATTCATAAGATTTATGTTTAGGATAATATTATCCATGTTATTGATTATATTTAAATTAAAATGTTTATTATCATTAAAATGATATTTAATTATCATTAAATAAGTTAAAAACCTAATTTCACGATGATAAAATTTTATTAAAATAAACAGTTGAAATATGTTTTTCGTTAAAACATTACCAAAATTTTATAATATGTTAAGCGTGGGTTTTATATTATTTAAAATAATTAATTTAAATTTATAAAATATATTTCATTATAAAAATGGTTTCAAAAACATTCATTTTATAATGTCATAAAAGTGACAATATTCGTAAAATCACTATTCTTTACAATTCACCTAAAAATCAATCTTCTTATAAAAATATCCAAATAATATTAAACTAATATTGAAATTTTAATTCCAAAAATGATGTTTTCTTGGTAAAATTTAATTTCTATAATTTTATATATTAAATTTTAATTAAAATCAAAAAATACAATGAGAAATTTTTTATAGGATTTTTTTTAAAATACTAGTTATAATTCTAAATTTATATAGAGCACTAATAAATCTTACATCAATCAATAAATGTTATATTTTATTAAAATATTTATTTAAAAATAACATACTTATTTTTATTTAATAGATAATATAGTGCATAAAAAGGTAGATTCCTAAACACAATAATGAATTAAGTAAATTTTTAGAAAATAAAATTTTAAATATTAATATATTTCATAATTTAGTTACTCATATTCATACATACTAATTCAGTGACTAGGTTTTAACAATATAAATATAACACAGTTTCATTTTAGTTTGGTGTTGCATGTGACATAAGCTATTGAATATAATATTAGTTTAATGGATCCAAAACTCTTTGGTCATTGTGTAGTTTTTGACATTGGAACAAGGGGATCATTTTGTGATGTTGTATTCCACTTGGTCTGCTAAGCAGGTCTATCATGCCCCCCAATTCCTTATAAATGATTACTTGAAATCATAACATTTTGAGATGGGATTGAAGCCAGAGGTTCGCTCAAGGATTTTTCTTATCTACACGTTAACGTATGTTGATGTGTTTAATAAATCATCAATGGTTGAGGAGGACATGGAAGAGGTGATTGGTTTGGGTGGGGCCTCTACTACTATAAGGGGAATCCAAAGTTCTTCATTTGGCCAAAAGAATAAGTTTGAGTATTCCCGCCATGTTAGCAGTGTAAGTATTCAACATCCTTTTGATGCATCTATTATAGACCCCTTAGGATGTATATTATTGGTGATCCATATGTATTTAAAGTTAGGGAAGAGTAATTATGTTTTCTAGGAAACTCTAAAGACTTTCAACCAACGTCGGTGCTTGGGTCATTTCCAGGGCTTTTACCAGAACCTTCCTCAGAATTGTAATGTGGGGTATTATTTTACAATATGCTCTTAGGTGTGGTCTAATATATATAAGGGATTATATTATCATCCTCATATAAAGTTATAATACCATTCTTCTAATTAATATCACCATGTTCATGAATCTAGGTGTTTATATGAAGTAGTGCATATGCTATAAGATTCCAATGATGGACCAGTGATAGTGAGATATATTGTGTTTATTTCTTCTTCTATGGACTTATATTTGAATTACATAGGTGAATACCATTTATTTATTTCATATATGTTGATTTATGATTTGGAATTTCAATTTGATCTGATATCGTATTTTATGGACTGCTTTACTCCCATGGAAATTATGGTTCGATGTTTCAAGTTCCCTAAGTTTCATGTGATTATTACTGATGCGGAAATTTTGTGAGGTTTAATGGGGCTTGATCAAGATATATATTCCCCCATTTTGATGATGGACTAGATGATTTATTCAAAATATTAAATTTATTTCTATCATCAAAGGGTTTCATTCCTTTATCCCATTGGGAACACTCACATATTTCCCGGTGAGTGGGAACCAAGGTTAGGAAGGGAATTATATCTTCCTCTAGATATTAGCTCAATCTCTTTCTAGATACCATTTTTGTTTTTGAGTGGAGTTAAGATAGGAAGTTTCCTTTGGTAGTGAGAAGGTATATCTATGTTTTCCCAGATGATTTTTCTATGTTTTTACCCATTAGAAGGTAGAGTCCATTTTTGGAATATCCTACTTAACAACCTTCTTCCTGACCTGGGGAAAGAAAACATACAAAATGGTGAGATCAAATGCTCAGTAAGGGTAACCAAAAGAAATATCAATCACATCATATTCATAAGAACATAACATTTTGGAAATCTTAACCTGCAAAAGAGATCATAATTTCATAATCATGGGATAAATCATAGTAGTGAAATGTAATCCCAATAATCATAACTTAAAACATGAAACTTTTTTGAATACACACATAATCATAGAGAATCATTTCTTAGTAGTCAAGACTCATTTCCAAGACTATCTTAGGAGAAAAAGTCCATTTCTGAACCGAGTTCACTCCTCGTTTCAGTCCCGTTTCACTGAACCAGTTTAACCTGCCCTTCCAGCCATGTCTATCTCATGAGATATAAATCTTTACCCAATTCATTGGAGGGATATATTGGTCCCACCCATCTCATAATTAAACCATTCTTATGTGTTCCACAAAATCATAAATCATACATCATAGCATAATCCATGTAATAAAAACAGGATTCTTAAACATCATTCCATCATAACATAAATCATATAAAATAAAAGGACTTCATAATTCCATTATAACATAATAAAATCAATGTAAAAATAATGATAGAAACAGAACCCTATATTATCTTAGATGGAAAATAATTTTGATAAAATGCTTAAACTCCATTCTTGAGGAAAATATCCTTTCTACTTCAAAAACATTTTTCCTTTCTTAACATGTCATACAATTTTATACTAAAAGAAGTTGATTAAAAATAAACTTGAAAACATGTAAAGGAAGATTCTTGTAAATAATGTTTTAAAAATCCATTCATGCCATATAAGTTAAAAACACATTCTTCTCGTACTTTTTTTCGGAAAAGTCAAAAAGTATGTCGTATGAAAAACGACAAACGATTACTTTCATATCTTTTAATAAAAACTCACCGAAGGGTAAAATTGTATTTAAAAAATTGTAGGTGGATGGAAATAATATTACATATTGAGGAAACATGGATGTGGATGATAAAATACACCCCAGTAAATACCAAAGTATAAACAATCTCGGATAAAAAATGAGATTGTGAGATTTTCCCTTACCTTAGGTCCGATTTTCTTTGTAAGTGTCCGAACCTCCTATATAATGATTTAAATAATGTCATTGAATTATTACAGAATCATACTCATTGTTATTATATAATATATGGCCATATTCTTAGCTTCTTATTAGTAATATTTCATTGCTACTTGTTATTCGGGTGTTTATTACTTTTTGTTCGTATGCGTGTTTTGTCAAATAAATTCTTATTATTCTTTTTAGGTTATAGATACCTCATTTCCAGAATGGTATTAGTGTAATACATATCATATTTATTCACTCAATTCATTTATGTAATCATTATGCAATGAAAATCATGTAGAACGAGTCGCATCACATCGTGTAGACGATATTCCGTACATACGCACGAGCGATGATATCGTTCCCATGATCGTGGAATTGTATTGGAGTGTATGTATACTATTTCAGAATCAATATAACTTTAAAATAATCATATATAATTATTATTTACACCATTATACCCATCCAAGTAAGGTGGTGGTGGAAAATAGATTACACCACGACGTGGAGACGGTATTCCGTACGTACGCACGCGCGGTGATTTCATTTTCCGTAGGATGGATAGATGGTGAAATAGGGTTGTTTAATTCTTATAATAACATATCAGTATATGAGTGATACTGATGTTATCATTTCATAATTAAACAACCAAAGAAAAAGAAGTGGAAGAAGAAATAAAGTTGAAAGAATCGGTAACAGACATTACCTCTTCTTTGAAGCGCCTCTTTGAGACCTCCTCTTAGGGCACTAAAATTGGTCTTTGAAGAAGACCAGGACCTCTAGGATGTTTCTAGGGAAATGGAAAAGAGAATTTGGCATGGGTTGGCCGAGCTTGAAGGCTCAAAGTGGTGTGAGGAAGAGAGGGAGGATGTTCCCTTTTATAAGGGAGGAGAGGGGCACCTTTGGAAAAACTAAAAATATTATTTTATTATAAAGTCATATTCGGTTTTTAATAGCTCCAAATTGATTTATAACGAATATAAGGTGGGTACGGGTCGAAAGCCTCTCATACAATAGAATTTAGACAAGTTTATGTTTCTATTTTAAACTTATCATTTAGATTTAACTTTAAGTTAGATAATTTAACTTTTACCGTGTCTTCTTGTTTTCTTACACTATAAGGTTAATAAACATACTATAAAAAGCCAAAAGAATCCCAAGTTTTTTATTATTAATATATATAACCTTCTATAAGTCATTTGGCCGAACCTTATATTTTTAAGAATAAAATAACAATTAATAATATAATATTTGTTTTAAAAATTATTTTATGTCAATTTTGACACTATTTGGTAATTGATTTTTGTGAAAATAATAAAATAAATATTAGTTCGAAAAAAGTTAATTAAATCAGTACTAATATGTAATATTAACCTATAAAATTATTTTAATTCATAAAAAGTCTCAAATTACATTTATTTGGGTATTTATAACATCAATTATGTCAATATTTCATTAATAAGATAATTACTGCATCATCATTGTGTCATACATAATATAAATTATTCAATGTCTAAAAATTAAAAATAAAATACCATTATGTAGGAAAGTGTTTTATATTTCTAATTAATATTTATAGTTGAATTTATCTTATGTATAACCCTTTATTAAAAATGATTTAGTTATCAAACTTTGATTTTAACTATTTTAACCCTTCTTTAAATAAATTAATATTAAATGTCCTAATCTAATCCAAGTGGGCCTAAATGGTCATATTTTATTCCTAAGGTTGTTTTTGGTCGAATTACACTTATCCAATAGAATTAGGACATGTGTTAGGGTAATAATAATAACATTTTTACCCTTAATTACTCTATTTACTTTTAACCGTGGTAAAAAAAGTAAAAAGTTACTATTCACCAAAAATTATTTTCATCTCATTGAACTACATTTTTGTCCTTGATATTAACCGTGTCTCTCGGATTTTCGAAATTCCACTCATAGAAGCGGTAAAATTAAGTTTTATGTGAATTTGGAAATTCTCCTAGGAGGTGGGTAAAAGACGGTGAAAAGTTCAATAAAATTTTTATATATCTAAAATTATTATAAAATGACTCCAATGAATTGCATTGAACTTATATAGTTATTATGTATCAATTTTGACCTAAAATAAATTTAAATAAAATAAATAATTCTTTAAATAAAATGTCGGTTTTTAAATAGTAACCCAATGTTTTCACTATTCATCAGAAAAATTGAAAGTTTTCAGAAAAATGCCAAAATTTCACCCTAGGCTAATTTCGATATTCCGAATCCAAAAATGAAGTCCGTTTTGAAAAATAAAAATTACAAAATTTCAAAAAGTGGGTATTACTATTCATAACAGTTAGTTTTAATAATATTTTAATAGTATATCGTTGTTTAGTGAAACTCAGTATTGCGTATGACGCAAGCTATCGAGGAAGGTCATGATTGCGTGTAAAGAAAGCCAAACTAGTGTTGTGTGTAGTTAAAGATTTCTTTGATGATGTATATAACATAAAAACAAAATATTTCTCATAAAAGTCTCGGGTGTTACATTCTACCCCCCTTAAAATGAATTTCTCCCTCAGAATTTGTCACTTTGTAACAAACAGATGAGGATACCTTTCCATAATCATATCCTCAAGCTCCCATGTAGCTTCTTCTAATTGGTGGTTCCTCTATAAAACTTTCACCAAGCGAGTGGTCTTGTTCCGTAGGACTTTTTCGCTACGATCCAGAATCTCTATCGACTGTTCTTCATAAGAAAGATCTTGCTCCAGCGGTACAACTTCTGAGCTGAGTACATGTGAATGATCAGGTATGTACTTTCTCAGGAGAGATACATGGAACACATCGTGAACTTGGGAGAGATTCGGTGGAAGCGTCAATCGGTAAGCTACCTTCCCAACACGATCCAGTATTTCAAAAGGACCGATATATCTAAGGCTCAGCTTTCCCTTCTTTCCAAATCTCATTACTCTCTTCCAAGGAGATATTCATAAGAACACTTTATCACCCACTTCAAACTCTAGGTCTTTTCTTCAGTTGTCGGTATAACTTTTTTGTCGACTCTGAGCTGTTCTAGTGTGTTGTTGAATAGATCTGACCTTTTCTGCCATCTCATCAACAAGATCAGGTCCTAATAACTTTCTTTCCCCAACTTCATCCCAGCAAGTTGGAGTCCTGCATTTCTTTCCATAGAGAGCTTCATAAGGAGCGATCTGAATACTGGAGTGAAAGATATTATTATAAGAAAATTCCACCAAAGGTAGGTGTTGATCCTAACCACCTTTGAAATCCATAGAGAAAGCTCTCAACATATCTTCTAGAGTTTGAATTGTCCTCTCAGACTGACCATCTGTATGAGGATGATAAGCAGTGCTGAAACTCAACTCTGTATCAAGATTATGCTGAAAACTTCGCCAGAACTTTGAGGTAAACCTTGGATCCCGATCAGATATAATAGAAAGTGGTACTCCATGCAATCTTACCACTTTGTTTACATATATCCTAGCAAGCTGATCCAGAGATAAATCCTCTCTAATAGCGATGAAGTGTGCCGACTTTGTAAGACGATCAACTATGACCCAGATAGCATTATTGCCTTTGGATGTTTTAGAAAGTCCAGTGACAAAGTCCATAGTGATGTTTTCCCATTTCCATTCTGGTATGGGTAATGGTTGTAACATCCCCTTAGACTTCTGTCTCTAAGCTTTAACTTGCTGACAAACCAAGCATCGAGAGACATATTCAGCAACATCTCTTTTCATGCCATCCCACCAGAAGTACTCTTTCAGGTCCCTATACATCTTCTGCTTCCAGGATGAATAGAGAATGAAGAACTATGAGCCTCATCCAACAGCTCCTTCTTTAATTCTGGGATGGGAGGAACACAAACCCGATTCCTGAACTTTATTATCCCATCACAATAAAGGTTAAATTCAGGAACATTTCTCACCTTCTTTTGTAACTCTACATCTTCTTTCTGTGCCTCTTTAATCTTCACATGTATAGATGGTTGAACATTCATTTGAGAAAGATAATATTTTTCCCCTTCCATTATAATTCCAAGATCCATCATTTGTAAATCCATAAATATTGGATCTTTTGTGATCCTCATCATGGATAAGCAAGCATGGTCTTGTCAACTTAATGCGTCTGCCACCTTGTTTGCTTTCCCAGGGTGGTAATGAATTGAGTAGTCATAATCTTTAATCAGCTCCAACCATCTTCTTTGGCGCATATTCAGTTCATTTTGTGTGAAAATATACTTTAAACTTTTATGATCAATATAAATGTCACAACTTTCTCCATAAATATAATGCCTCCAAATATTTAATGCAAAGATTATCGCAGCTAACTCCAAATCATGAGTTGGGTAATTTTTCTCATGGATTTTCAACTGTCATGAGGCATAAGCTATCACCATATCATTCTGCATAAGAACAAACCCCATACCCTTCTTGGATGCATCACTGTAGATCACAAACCTTTATCCACTACAAGGAAGTGTGAGTACAGGTGCAGTGGATAACCTTCTTTTCAACTCCTTGAAATTATCTTCAATTACTCCATCCACACGAACTTAACTCCTTTTCGAGTCAACCTGGTGAGTGGATTAGATAATCATGAAAAATCTTTCACAAAACGTCGATAATATCCATCCAAACCAAGTAATCTTCGGATCTCAGTTACTGTTGTTGGTCTCGACCATCTTTCAATAACCTCTGTTTTTTCTGGATCCACAGATATCCCCTCTTTTGAGATTATGTGACCCAAAAATGCAACTTTTTGAAGCCAAAATTCACACTTGGTAAATTTGGCATAAATCTTCTCCTTTCTCAGGGTCTTCAATATAATTCTCAAGTGATCTTCATGTTCTTCCTTTCTCTTTGAATAGACAAGAATATCGTCTATAAAGACTACCAAAAACTGATCAAGATAGTCTCTAAAGACTCTATTCATCAGATCTATGAAGATAGCAGGGGCGTTAGTAAGACCAAATGGAATCACTATAAATTCATAGTGTCCATACCTTGTACGGAAAGACGTCTTTGGTATATCCTCCCTTTTGACCCTTAATTGATGATACCCTGAACGAAGATCAATCTTGGAAAAGTATTGAGCTCCGCGTAGTTGGTCAAATAAGTCATCAATGTGTGGGAGAGGATATTTGTTCTCGATAGTGATCTTGTTAAGTTCTTGAAAATCAATGCAGAGTCTCATTGATCCATCTTTATTCAGAACAAACAAAATAGGTTCTCCCCAAGGTGATGCACTAGGGAATATGAATCGCTTATCAAGATTCTCTTGGAGTTGCTTCTTCAATTCCTGAAACTCAATTGGGGCCATTCTATAAGGTGTCTTTGAAATAGGCAAAGCACCCGGTACGAGTTCTATTGAAAACTCTACTTACGATTTGGTGGAAGACCCGGAAATTCCTCTGGAAAGAAATCTTCAAACTCCCGTACAATGGGAATATTCTTAATCATGAGTTTCTCATCAACAATTTGAGATAAATAACCTTCATTTAGTGGAATCAAGACCCATAAGATGGAACAAATTTCCACTAGAAGGTTATGTTCATCCTTGCATCGATAGACGATCATAGATTGATCTGGAATATGAAATGTGACTTTCCTTCTTTGGAAATTGATATGAGCTCCATATAAAGAAATCCAATCCATGCCAAGAATCACATCAAATTCCACAATAGGAAGGATCACAATATTTGCAGGAAGAACTTTCCCACAAACTTCAATCAGAGAAGAATTATAAACTTTTGATGCGACTGTTGTGCCATTAGGGGTTGTCACAGCTAACTCAACATCTAATTGTTGAGGTAATACGACGATACCCTTAGAAAATTCTTCAGAAATAAAAGAGTGGGTGGATCCAGAATCAAATAAAACATTTGGTACTTTAGAGTGGATGGTAAGTGTACCTTTCACCACTTTGTTATCGTACTCCACATCGCTGATAGAAATTGCATGTGACTTTCCTTTTTCTTTATCCTTAAGAGTTTGTTGATGTCGATCATCATAAAAAACCCTTGGATTAGGTCATTGATTAGAATAATGCCCCATTTCCTTACACTTGTATCATTGAAGTGTAGGAGGTGCAATCTGTGTAGCCTTTTCTTTGTTCGCATCACTAGACATCTTCTTCCCATCATTGCGGCATTCAAATGCCCGATGACCTTCCTTTCCACATTTGAAACATTTACTTGTCCCTTTAAGACAACTCCCTCCATGTTTCTTTCCACACTTTGAGCATAAGGGAAAACTCATCTTCTTTTCAGTGTGCTATTTAGATTTTCCTTTGAATTCCATTTTCCTCTTCTTATCAAACCTATATGACTGATGGGTTACTCCAATCTCCATCTCAACCTTGAGAGCACATCGAACAATTTCATTGTAGCTATTGAAGTCCCTTATGGCTAACTCCATTTGAATACTTGGTTTTAAGCCACTAAAGAATCGATCAATCTTACTCTCGGGTTGGATAATAATACCAGAAGCGTACCTTGCAAGTCTTGTAAAATTTGATTCATAGGTAACAACAGATTCATCATCCTTTTGCTTTAGTTCAAGAAACTCCTTCTCCATCTTTGTTCGAAGAATATGAGGGAAGTACTTATTGAAAAATAAGTTCTTTAACTCGTCCCATTCCATGGACTCAATTTCATCTCTTTGCCTCGTATTCTTGATAAGATTTTACCATTGATCGGAATATCATTCCAAATAATATACTTCTAAGATGACTTTATCATGTTCAGAACATTGAAGAACTGAAAATATCTTTTCAGTGGTACTGATCCATTGTTCAGCCACTAATGGATCAGAAGACCCACTGAATGAAGGTGGACGCTACCTCATGAAGGATTCAACAGAATGTTGCTCCTTCCTTTTCTCATTTGGAAGTCCTGCATGATTCATAGCTTGAGAAAGTTGTGTGAGCATGTCTACAAGATTTTGCATTCCATCTCCCATAACGTTTGGTTTCTCAGGGGGACAATCATTTCATTTCCCGTCGCATTCCGCATTAACATGGTTCCTTCGGGTTCCATCCATTGACTAAAACCAAGAAGAATAGTGCGAGCAACAATAATTATAATAGGAAAACCACATAATCAAGAATAAAATTTCACACTTAAGGTCTTATAATAGTTTGTTCATGGCCATTTTTAAAACACTAAGATCATGTTCTATGCTTAGACTTATCCTTGGGGTTCTTACTAAGGCTTTCACATCCTAGTTTTCAAAGGTTGACTATACCTTTCCTCTGATACCAACTATAACGACCCATACTTTACATACATTGTTAATACTTCAAAATTGAATCATACTTATTACAACATATAACAAAACCATGAAAGGACTGTATAGGTATAGCGTCTTTAGAAACTGGGAAACATAAACAACTGGTTCATAAATCATCTACATTGTCTCCCATTTATTCCATCATATCTAGAGTCCCTTTTTGGCATATCCTACTTAATAACCTTCTTCCTGACCTGGGGAAAGAAAACATAAAAAATGGCGAGATCAAATGCTTAGTAAGGGTAAATAAAAGAAATATCAATCACATCATATTTATAAGAACATAACATTTTGGAAATCTTAACCTGCAAAAGAGATCATAATTTCATAATCATGAGATAAATCATAGTAGTGAAATGTAATACCAATAATCATAACTTAAAACATGAAACTTTTTGGCATACACACATAATCATATAGAATCATTTCTTAGTAGTCAAGACTCATTTCCAAGACTATCTTAGCAGAAAAAGTCCATTTCTGAACCGAGTTCACTCCTCGTTTCAGTCCTGTTTCACTAAACCGGTTTAACCTGCCGTTCCAGCCATGTCTATCTCATGAGATATAAATCTTTACCCAATTTATTGGAGGGATATATAGGTCCCACCCATCTCATAATGAAACCATTCTTATGTGTGCCACAAAATCATAAATCATACATCATATCATAACCCACGTAATAAAAATGGGATTCTTAAACATCATTCCATCATAACATAAATCATATAAAATAAAAGGACTTCATAATTCCATTATAACATAATAAAATCAATGTAAAAATAGGGATAGAAACAGAACCCTATATTATCTTAGATGGAAAATAATTTTGATAAAATGCTTGAACTCTATTCTTGAGGAAAATATCCTTTCTACTTCAAAAACATTTTTCCTTTCTTAACATGTCATAAAAATTTAAACTAAAAGAAGTTGATTAAAAATAAACTTGAAAAATTTTAAAGGAAGCTTCTTGTAAATAATGTTTTAAAAATCCATTCATGCCGTATAAGTTAAAAAAACATTTTTCTCGTACTTTTGTCGGAAAAGTCAAAAAGTACCTTGTATGAAAAACGACAAAAGATTCCTTTCATATCTTTTACTAAAAACTCACCGAAGGGTAAAATTGGATTTAAAAAATTTTAGGTGGATGGAAATAATATTACATATTGAGGAAACATGGATGTGGATGATAAAATACACCCAAGTAAATACCAAAGTATAAACAATCTCGGATAAAAAATGAGAGTGTGATATTTTCCCTTACCTTAGGTCTAATTTTCTTCGTAAGTGTCCAAAACTCCTGTATAATGATTTAAATAATGTTATTGAATTATTCCAGAATCATACTCATTGTTATGATATAATATATGGCCATATTCTTAGCTTCTTATTAGTAATATTTCATTGCTACTTGTTATTCAGGTGTTATTACTTTTTGTCCGTATGCGTGTTTTGTCGAATAAATTCTTATTATTCTTTTTAGGTTATAGATACCTCATTTACAGAATGGTATTAGTGTAATAAATATCATATTTATTCACTCAATTCATTTATGTAATCATTATTCAATGAAAATCATGTAGAACGAGTCGCATCACATCGTGGAGACGATATTCCGTACGTACGCACGAGCGATGATATCGTTCCCATGATCTGGAATTGTATTGGAGTGTATGTATACTATTTCAGAATCAATATCACTTTACAATAATCATATATAGTAATTATTTATACCATTATACCCATCCAAGTAAGGTGGTGGTGGAAAATAGATTACACCACGGTGTGGAGACGATATTCCGTACGTACGCACGCGCGGTGATTTCGTTTTCCGTAGGATGGATAGATGGTGAAATAGGGTTGTTTCATACTTATAATAACATATCCGTATATGATTGATACTGATGTTATTACTTCATAATGAAACAACTAAAGAAAAATAAGTGGAATAAGAAATAAAGTTGATAGAATCGGTAACAGACATTACCTCTCCTTTGAAGCGCCTCTTTGAGACCTCATCTTAGGGCACTAAAATTGGTCTTTGAAGAATACCATAACATATAGGATGTTTCTAGGGAAATGTAAAATAGAATTTGGAAGGGGTTGTCTGAGCTTGAAGACTCAAAGTGGTGTGAGGAAGATAGGGAGGAGGTTCCCTTTTATAAGGGTGGAGAGGGGCACCTTTGGAAAAACTAAAAATATTATTTTATTATAAAGTCGTATTCAGTTTTTAATAGCTCCAAATTGATTTATTTAGAATATAAGGTGGGTATGGGTCGAAATAATCTCATCAAATATAATTTAGACAAGTTTAGGTTTCTATTTTAACCTTATCATTTAGATTTAACTTTAAGTTAGATAATTTAACTTTTACTGTGTCTTCTTTTTTTCTTACACTATAAGGTTAATAAACATACTATAAAATGCCAAACGAACCCCAAGTTGTTTATTATTAATATATATAACCTTATCTTAGTCATTTAGCCGAACCTTAGATTTTTAGGAATAAAATAACAATTAATAATATAATATTTGTTTTAAAAACTATTTTATGTCAATTTTGACACTATTTGGTAATTTATTTTTGTGAAAATAATAACAGAAATATTAGTTTGAAAAAAGTTAATTAAATCAGTAATAATATGTAATAGTAACCTATAAAATTATTTTAATTCATAAAAAGTCTCAAATTACATTTAT
Source organism: Viscum album (assembly GCA_963277665.1). Taxonomy (NCBI): domain Eukaryota; kingdom Viridiplantae; phylum Streptophyta; class Magnoliopsida; order Santalales; family Viscaceae; genus Viscum; species Viscum album. Next base: position 1,672,762,644 of record OY728158.1, read on the forward strand.
TTGGGTATTTATAACATCAATTATGTCAATATTTCATTAATAAGATAATTACTGCATCATCATTGTGTCATACATAAATTAAATTATTCAATGTATAAAAATTACAAATAAAATACCATTATGTAGGAAAGTTTTTTAGCTTTCTAAGAATATTTATAGTTGAATTTATCTTATGTATAACCCTTTATTAAAAATAATTTAGTTATCAAACTTTGATTTTAACTATTTTAACCCTTCTTTAAATAAATTAAGAATAAATGTCCTAATCTAATCCAAGTGGGCCTAAAGGGTCATATTTTATTCCTAAGGTTTTTTTTGGTCTAATGAAACTTATCTAAAAGAATTAGGACATGTTTTAGGGTAATAATGATAACATTTTTACCCTTAATTACCCTATTTACTTTTAACCGTGGTAAAAAAAGTAAAAAGTTACTATTTACCAAAAAATATTTTCATCTCATTGAACCAAAACTTTGTCCTTGATATTAACCGTGTCTCTTGGATTTTCAAAATTCCACTCATAGAAGTGGTAAAATTAAGTTTTATGTGAATTTGGAAATTCTCCTAGGAGGTGGGTAAAAGACGGTGAAAAGTTCAATAAAATTTTTATATATCTAAAATTATTATAAAATGACTCCAATGAATTGAATTAAACTTATATAGGTATTATGTATCAATTTTGACCTAAAATAAATTTAAATAAAATAAATAATTCTTTAAATAAAAATTCGGTTTTTAAATAGTAACCCAATGTTTTCACTATTCATCAAAAAAATTGAAAGTTTTCAGAAAAATACCAAAATTTCACCCTAGGATAATTTCGATATTCCTAATCCAAAAATGAAGCCTGTTTTGAAAAATAAAAATTACAATATTTCAAAAAGTGGGTATTACTATTCATAATGGCTAGTTTTAATAATATTTTAATAGCATATTGTTGTTTAGTGAAACTCAGTATTGCGTACGACGCAAGCTATCAAGGAAGGTCGCGATTGCGTGTAAAGCAAGAAAAAATAGTGTTGTGTGTAGTTAAAGATTCCTTTGATGATGTATATAACATAAAAACAAAATATTTCTCATAAAAGTCTCAGGTGTTACATCCTCAGACCAAAAGATCACTTTGAATTGCTCAAGGGAATGATATGGTTTTTTAAAATGGACCTCAGATCAGAATACCATTATCCAAGGGTTTTGGAAGAGATTATTAATAAGACTAATTTCTAGAGCATGTATAGTAATTATGTTTATCCAGTCATGTCCTTTGGACTTACTAATTCCCATACTATTTTCATGTCCATGATGAATCAGATCTTCCACCGATATCTTAACACCTTTGTGATGGTGTTGGTTGAGGATATCTTAGTTTACTCAAAGATTAATGAGGATAATGAGAACCATCTGAACATAATTTTAGGAAACTTTAGGGATCATCACTAGTATAAAATTTTGTCTAAGAGCTAATTTGGGATCCAAGAAGTGAAATTTTTGGGTCATGTTATATCAGAGATATGCATTTCAGTGGACCCTAAGAAAATGTGAGTGGTAAAATCCGTAAAGAGACATAGTAATTTCTTTGAAATAAAGATATTATTGGGTAGGGTTTGATATTATAGTTGTTTCTTTCAAGATTTCACTAGGTCGAAATCTCCCTCTAAGACTGTGGACCAAATGGGAGTTAGATATGAGTGAGATAAAAAATGTGAGATATTCTTTGAGGGTTTGAAAATAAGATTGATGTAATCACCTATTTTATTTCAACTATATCCTAGATAGAGTTATGTTTTTTATTTTGATTCTTTAGGTATGAGGTTAGGGTGTATGTTTATGCAAGGTGAACATGTTGTGGATTATGGATCATGATATTTATGCCCACATGAGAACAAATACCTCACCCATGAACATGAGGTAGAAAAAATGATACATAACTTGATAACATAGAACCATTATCTCTTTAAGAATAAGTTCACCATCTTTACTGACTGTAAATGTTCAACACATATTTTCCATTAGAAGGATCCAAATCTCAGGAAGAGGTGTCAGGTTGAATATCTCAAAACTTTTGATTTTGAAGTATCCCATACCTTCAGTAAATGAAATGTGGTATCCAATACTTTGAGCCAGATATTTCTAACTTAAGCGATGATATAATTATAAGAGGAGTTCCATTTGATGATATTATTGTTTGTGTTGTATTTGTATGTGGAAGAGGAGGTTCATCAAGTGTTTTTTATGAGTGTGCAAGTCACAGCCTCCTTGAATTATTAAATTTGGATTGAGAAGGAATCGTATATTGATTATTAGTGAATTAGTGTAAATTTAAATGGTAGAGGTGATTGGTCCTAGTCTCTTTATGATTCCATTTGTTTTAGGAAACAGTTGGTGGTTCCTTCCACTTTGAGGTAGGAAATGATGGATGGTGGAAACCTTTCTATTTGGTCCATTCACCCCAGGGCTATAAAGATTTTTTATGATTTGAAAGTTTGGTACTGGTGGATGAATATGAAGTGGGTGATTACTAATTTGGTATCTCTATGCCTTAAATAAAAGTGGATAAAAGTTGAGAACCAGAGTTTAGTATGTTGATTGAAACCTCTTCTCATTTCAATATAGAAGTTGGATGAAATATCCATGGATTTTGTTATGATATTACCTTAGTATCATAGCGAAAAGAATGAGATATGGGTTTTTATTGACCAGTTGACAAAGTCAACCCATTTTCTTACAATTATAGTGTTAACGATGGAGGAAGATTTTAGACTCTAGAATGTGTAGGAGATTGTAAAGATTAATGGCGTGCCTTTAGGGATTGTTTCCAATTAATACACACACTGTAATTTCCAATTTTATAATGGAATTAAAAAACCAATGAGTTCTTAGTTGAAGTTGATTATGGATTACCATCCCCAAATAGGTTGGAAAACTAAGAGAGAAATTTAGATTCTTGGTGATAAGCTCTTAGCCTACATGATTGACTTCATTGTGTCATAGGAAAATGATTTATCATTGGTTGAGTTTTGATATCATAATAGTTATTAAGACCAAATAAATATTCCTTCATTTAAATCATTGTATGGATGACCATGTCAGTACCCTATCTATTAGATAGAATTTGGTGAGAATTATTTACTGGGACCAAGAATCATCTAAGAGACAACCGATATGATTCAACCGATTTAGAAAAACATTGGTGATGGATGAGAGTCACTTGAAATATTATGTCAACCATTATCATCACCCATTAGAGTTTTTCACTACTGATCAGGTGATTATCAAAGTTTCTCCTCACCCAAGATATCATTGATTTGGAAAGAAGGGTAAGTTAATGCCACCTGATGTCAAGCTATTTGATATTTTTGAGCATCTCAAGGAAGTGGCATACTATTTAACCTTATCATCTTAGATTAAATCCATTGATGATTTATTCCAAATTTCATAGTTTAAGAAATACTATCTAGAATTGTCTCACATGGTTGAGTGGGAGGATTTGAATTTAGAACTCAATAACGTCATGGTTGAGAAGCCTATTCGTATCATAGGTCATCAAGGCATGCTTCTTCAGGGTAAATCTAATTCTCTAGTCCATGTTATATGGAATTATATAAGACATAAAAACGAGAATTGGGACTGTGTGGCCTTGATATGGGAGTAATGGCCTTAATTGTTTACTAAAGATGAGTTTTGAGAACTTTTTGGGGTAAAAAATTGGCATGGTGGAGAGAATTATGACATCTACAGTGTCATTTTCATGTAAAGAAGTTTATTATTTCTTTTCTTTTTCCCCTCTTCCTTTATTTTTTTGGTTTTTTTCTTTTGGGAGAACTACATTTTTGGACTACAGTTTTGTCATGTAGTGACCAAGGTAGGTCACACCATGACACAACCCAAGCAGTATAGACGATTTTTAGAGAGGTGCGCCACACCATGATGAGGGGAGGTCACATCATGAAATTAATAAGGAAGAAGGGTTGTTTTATAGATAGGGGTATTGAACAGTGATAAGGGGAGGTCACACCATGACCCAGCCAACCCATATTTTTAAATAGTGAATTTACTCATTTTTTCATACATAATTCTAACACTGTTATCCCTAATTTTCTCCCATTTGTACAACCTTGCTCATCCTTTTCATGGATTATTCATTATCCTCTATCCCTTGGTGATACTTTTTAGGTTTTGGTGAAATCCTTCAAGGTAAACCATGATTTATTATGGATTTATTTTCCCTTTTTCTTTTATTGTCTTTTCCTTCCTTGATTCTATTATTTTAGTGCCCTACTCAACCATGGTGTCCGAGTTCATGGATATGAATGGTTTTAATAATTAATCTATTATATTTATAGGTTTTTTAGGATCCCTTATTTCCTTTTCTAGTGTAATTTTTTGAAGGTGATGATGTTACATTGGGTTTGAGGTAGGCGTATCTATATAAAACATATTTATTTCAGCTTAATATTAGTGATTGTATTTATTTTGGTTTTATTTTTTATATTGTGTTAGTAAATAATTATTGAGGACTAATTTTTGTCACCCCATTAATGTCCTTTTCTTGGTATTTTCAATGTAAATATTTATTTTGTTTTCAATTGGTGTTTACCTTAAAACTGTTTTTAGTTTACATATTGTATTGGATAAAATATTTAGATTCCATATGGGTTTGCAAAGGTGGTTTTAAAATGAGGCTGATTTATTAATGATGTTTTCTTGGGTTTTAAGACTTATTTTTATGTAAAGTCTTGATGATTATGTGATGAATTACATTGAAGATGTTGTGAGAATTTATTGTTGGTTGGTGAACATGGAGAAACCTTGGTTATGTGTTTGAGTAACCTTGACACGTACTAATTTAGCTTAGTTTTGTGTATTTAATAGGTGTAGGACCCAAAACTATGTTTGGTGTTGGGTTTATTTTAAATCATTGTATAATAAATGATAGCTATAGGTTTTTAATTATATGAGGAATTTGTGTGGGAAAATTCAAAGAGACACCATGATATCTCAACACAATAAGGATCTATTTTTGGGAAGTATGGAGAAGATTTCATATCTTGTGCTTGGAGTAGTACAATTAAAGTGAAAATGATAATAAAAGTTCTATAAATTTTTTGGAAGAAGGTTTAGAAGAGGTTGGAGTGGTATAATCATTGATGATCTGGTTCTGTCACATGTCATAGCTTGGAAGATAGGTGAAGTGATAATACTTTTTCTTGATGATGAATTATAATTCCATGAAATGATTCCAATGTGGAATTATACTCACATGATGGAAGTTGTAACGTCCTTTTATCTTCTTTTAGGTGTTCATTGAACCTTTTTTTATCATACCTTGATATAGTCCTATCTCGGGTTGTTTTTGGTGAATTTGGAAAAAATAGAAGTCCATGGGGATGTGCATAGTTAGCTCATAGTTAGGGAAAACCATGCAGTTTGGCCCTAAAAACTGTGTACCCTGTTGAGATGGTCATGAGGGTGGCACGTGGTTGGTGTACGATTTTTCCATACAGTGCGGCCACCCCTTTAAACTGTGCACCCCTAGACAATGGGGGTTTTCGCAGTTGGCGCACTATTGGCTTAACTATGCAGTAAAATCATGCAACCCATCCATAAGTCCACTAGGGGCACATGTTTAGTGCACACAATTACTAATAACCTTGTGACCCTTCACAACAAACCATGCACGTGGTTTTTTAACCCCCCATATTTTTTATTAAAATTCATGCGACCCACGTTTAAGATCCAAAAACACCCCCACTCAACCTAAATCAGATTATTTTTATTTTGGAGGCTCTCTAGAGGATTCCTTGGCTCTCTAAACATCTTCTCTTGAAAATACAAGTGTCGGTGGAATATTTTGATATCTCTATGGTAAGTGGATCTCCTCTCATTTGGTTTCCCTTGATCTCCTATTATCTCATTATTAGAGAGTGATCAATCATCATGTTATCGATGGATCTAATATCTTTTTTGGTGTATCTTGATTCTAGGTTTTATTTATTGATTTCTTGAACACCTTTCCATGACACTTCAAATTTATTATGATTTAAAGATGATTTTATAGCCTAGGGAACACCCTAGGTCATCTCTCAAGGAGCGTTGATAGGTCCAGAGTATGCTTTTTGAATAAAAAGTACTAAAGTAATTTAAAGAGTTTAATAATTGATAAATAAAGGTGGTGTTTTTAGAATTATGAGAGAAGGATGTCATTTCATGTTCACCGCATATCTTTGATAGTTAATTGTTCTGAAAATTTTATATGGTTTAATGTAATTATTTGGTTGAGGGTTGTCAATATCTTGATTCCCCTCTTGCCTCTTAAAACGATGCACAAAGAAGCAAGCCTTTACACAACAATCGTGGTGTAATGGTTTGGAAGTCAAGCATAGAATAAGGGATACCAAATAATACTGAAATCTCATGATTGTGTGTGAGAAAAAAGGATTCTTTTGTTGTCCAATCAGAACAACCCAATATCCCCACTTGAAATATCAACCTAATCGGTGTAGATATAAAAAGTTTCACTTAATTATAAAAAAAGAAATTTATTCCGAGGAGAATCTCATCAAGATTAAATATAAGTGAAATATTTAGCATAAAAACTACACAAAACCAATAGAAGAAAAAGTGTCAAAACTCTTTCCCCAGTATGCATAGATCTCTTGAAATGAACATCAACCGTTTAGCACACCATCGAGATGAGGAGGAGGCATGGGTGGAACTTCACCTTCATCTATGACCCCCCTATTAAGATAGGGGACTCAAGAAATTCCTGGGTGAGGATAGGACTCATTCTGTTCTCCAAAATACAAGATATTTTCCACCTGGACGAACTAGCAAATGAGAATCCCAAGGTATCATTTTAAAAGAAGATTGGAAGGTGGTTTTGATCCCCCAGATTTAGAGAAACCACTTGGCCCCTATTTTTTGACCTCCAGACAGTCTTATATCACTTTAAATTAAATAAAAATTTTGTATCCCCGCATCCTGACTATCTCCATTGAATTTTGTTCACCATTTTGATAACTAAATAATGCTATATCGAAAAAACACAACACACCACACCACTTTTGACTTCGTACATATTCAGGGGCTGGATAGATAAATATGGATGGGACATTAGATGGAAGAATTTGGATTGGGTTCCTTGATAAAAGTTTTATCCAATTAAATTTTGGACTAGACCACAAAATATCATCCCATTTTTATGCACGGTTAAGTATTAGTGTTCAGTTGAGTCCACTAGTGTGCTTGAATCCTACACAGTTTGGCCCATTTTTCTTGAACTTCATCATGGGGCCCCCTAATCACCTCCACCTACAATGAAATTATCAAAACAAGTAACATTTCCCTTTTAAACAGAGATAAAAAAAATAATTGAATAAAACATGAAATGTGTTTTATTTTTTATTTTTATAATTTTCAATACAAAACTAGTTTAGCACAGTGGTGTAGGGTGAAAATTAAATAGTGAATTACAGTGAGATCACACCCCCACACCTAAAAATTTTCACACCTTGGAAAAGTAACATTTCCAAAAAATTATTTATGGAGATATTCTCGACTTCATTAAGATTTAACATTCAATGAAAATTTAATTCCTAACAGAAATGTGATCAAATAAAAAATCACACTGAGGAGTTATTCTCCTTGATCATGGAAAAATATGCCTAAACAATTATTTTAGAATTAAATTCCAAGAGATGTATGATACCAATAGAAGAAAATAATTCAAAATTTAACCATGTAATTAATTCTCTACATTTGTGTGTGAATACCATTTCATGATATTCCATCCACTTTCTATCAAGTAGATATAGGTTATTTTAAAATTTGTTTTCTTACATGATCCTTTGCACCAAACTTCCCTACATCCTTTGCAATAAAATTTCAAGACCCACTCACTTAAGAATTCCCATAAGTTAAAACACAAGATCCTGACCTATATATCCCCATATGTTTTATATTTCATCACCCCTCATGGTTTATTTGTTTTTTTTTTGTTTTTTTTGAATTTTTTATGAGGCCAAACAACAGTATGATAACAGGTACATATGAATATGTCAATCTAGTATAGTAATGAAATAGATTGGATAAGGAATGAACATATGGAAAAATAAAAAGTAGAGAAAAATTAACCTAAATTATATTTACCTTAAGTTAAGTAATAAATTTTCACATTTCATGGTTGGGTGAAAAGATGTGTGGAGAAATTAAGTGACACATTTTCCCCATAAACTACTCACAAAAGGGTACTATTCTTCTCAATGTTTTCAAAATGATACAACCATTTATATCATTAGAAAACAACTAAATTTAAAGATAAATTAACACCACATTATTGAATTATTGATGAAATGCACATTTCATTAGAATTTTTTTTGAATGTTAAAAAAACATGAAATATGGAAATTCCATATGCATTTTCAATAACTTATATAATTAAGCAGGAATAATTTTCCATGATAAAGTGGGAATAAAAAATTAGCATTACGGTACAATATTGAGGGAGGAAAATGAGAGGGGGAGTGACAATACTATAAAAAAATAGAAAAATAGAAAAATAAAGAAAGATAATGAAAATTCCTAACTAACCCCGGAATGTACCCATCCCCCCACACATATAGAATGAAATTTCTTCACTGTAATAAAATAAAAATGTGGGAAGTAAGGATAAAACCTGGTGGGTTTTATTTATATATTTCTTCTTTAATATGGAGTTCCTCTATCGGGAACTATGGAATGGCTTCATGAAAGTGCTTCAGCTACTGACCACTGACAGTGAAGGGTTTCTGCATTTATTCATTTTGAACTTGAACAACACCAAATGAATAATCATTAGTAATAGTGTATGGTCCAAACCAGCAGGAATGAAGCTTACATGGATGTAACATCAGACATTCATTATAAAGAAGGACCTTCTTCCCAATGTGTAATTGAAGATGAAGGATGAGATGGTCATGGGAAGCCTTGGTTCACTCTTTATAAATCTGGGAGTTCTCATATGAATCTATTATCATTTCCTCCATCTCCTAAATTTGTAACTTCCTTTGATCACTTGCACCATAAATATTAGAATTGCATTGTTTGATGGTACATTAAGCCCAATGACCTATCTCAAAAGGGTGGTGACAAATATTTCCAAACACTAGTCGATATGGTGACATGTCAATTGGAGTTTTGAAAGAATTACGGTAATCCCATAATGAATCATTGAGTCTAAGACTACAATATTTTCTATTGGGTTGAACCATTTTTTCAAGAATATGTTTTATATCTCTATTCAACACCTCATATTGACAATTGGTCTATGGGTGATAAGAAGTAGACACTCGATGCCCGACCCCATACCAATCCAAAAAGTGATTTCATTGTGCGATTGCAGAAATAAGAACCCTAGTCACTAATGATAAAACTAGGTATTCCAAAACTACAAAAAAATTGGGTTCTAAAAAATTCCACAATAGTATTGGTATCATCAACCCTTGTTGCACGTTCTTCTACCCATTTTTACACATAATCCACTTCCATAAGAATATACATGTTGCCAAAGGAATTGGGAAATAGACCCATAAAGTCAATTTACCAAGCATAAAAAATGGATGGAAAGAGAAAATATTGTGGAATTTAATTTATTTTAGATACATTCCCCATTATTTGATAACATGGGAAAGATTTACAGAAATCATGGGCATCCCGAAATAGTGTTGGGTAGAAGAGGCTAGAATTGAGGACCAAAGTGCCCCCCATAAGCAGAGAGTGGAATAACCTTAAGATAGATTGAAACTCACTATCGGGAACACAACACATGAGGAATTTACCAATACATGTGCGCCAAAGGTAGGGGTCATATCAAATGTACCAACGAGACTCATGTTTTAGATGATCAACTTGATTTTTATTGAAATCAGCAGGAATATAAGATGCTACCAAATAATTTACAATTCAAGTATACTATGGAATAACATCTTGCACTCGGTACAATTTCTCATCCGGAGACATTTCATTTAAAGGATTACAGGGGGATGAGTCAATGTACGAGGATGGGAGGATCTTACTGATATGGTCATCCACCACATTATTTGTTCATTTTATCTCAAATTTATAGATTGAATTCTTGAAGGAGGAGTATCCAAAGAATGAGCTGTGGTTTGGATTCTAGTTTCTTAAAGAGATACCAGAGGGCTGCATGGTTTGAGAACACAATGAATTTGGATCCTCAAATGTATTACTAGATTTTATCCAAGTCAAAAATAATGGTAAGGAATTATTTTTCAGTTGTGGTGTTGTTTTCTTGGGCAGGGTCCAAAGTACGTGAGGCATATGGAATGACATGTGGATCTCAATCAACTCATTATGATAAGAGATCCCCAACTGCATAGTTAGAGGCGTCACACACGAGCTCAAATGGTAAATTCCACCAAGGTGGTTGGATTACTAGGGGTAATGTGAGACTCCATTTCAATTTATTAAAATATTTCTTACATTATTTATCAAAAACAAATTCCTTTTATTTTTTGAGAAATCAGGAGAGGGGGAGTGAAATATTACTAAAGTCACGAATGAAACAATGGTAAAATCCAGCATGACCTAAGAAAGACCGCACATCCCAAACATTTTTGGGGAATGGTAGGGAAGAAATTACATCCACTTTTGATTTATCAACCTAGATAAAATCCCCCAAAATGACATGACCAAGTAATATACCTTGTCGTACAATAAAATAGAATTTCTCATAATTTAATACAAGATTCTTTTCAGTACAATGACGTAGGATAAAACCAAACTACCAAAACATTCATCAAAGGAGGATTCACACATAATGAAATCATCCATGAATACTTCCATGCAATTATATAGGTAATCTGAAAAAATACTAACCATGCATCGTTGGAAAATACCCATAGCATTGCACTGAACAAATGGAATCCTTCAATATGAAAATATTCCAAAGGGGAATGTAAACGTTATCTTTTTCTAATCCTCAGATGCAATATGGATATTAAAGTATCCAAAATACCCATCAAGAAAACAGTAATGGTACTTCCCTTCTAGCCTCTCAAGAATTTGGTCAATAAAGGAAAATGGGAAATGGTTCTTCATAGTGTGTTGGTTTAGTCAACGATAGTCTATACAGTCATGCGAACTATTCTACAAATGAGTTGGAACAAATTCATTGTTTTTATTTTTAATTACCGTTAGACCAGTTTTTTTAGGAACTACTTGAACTAGATAGACCCATTGGATGTCAGAGATGGGGTAAATGATTCCAACAACCAATAATCTTGTTACATACTTTTTAATAACATCTAAGAGGTTTGGTTTTAGTTGAAGTTGTGACTACCTCACTAGTTTAGCCTCATCATTTAAGAATATATGATGTGTTTAAATTAATGGGATAATACTAGGAATGTCCATAAGTGTCCATACCAAATCTTGTTTATACTCCCACAAAAGTTCAAGAAGTCGCAATTCATGATCAGGAGGGAGTGAACTAGTAGTGATGATAGGAAAATTATTTCCATTTTCACGATCGGAATATTTTAAATATTTAGGTAATTGTTTAAGTTCAAATTCTGGTTGATTTTTGATTGATGGGAGTGAGTGTGAAAGTGAGAGGTCACTAATCTCATATAACTACTCAATGGTAACATCCTCAGACGAGGAATGATATTTTACAATATTAGAAGTATCATTGATGGTCATGGGGTCCTCAGTGTTCCAGAAATCATCAATTAATAAACATGTATGACATTTTTCTAGAACGGTACAACATTATAAGCATGTTTCATTTCCAATCATTTCAATCAATGATGAAAACTCAGAAAGGTGATTAGGGGAATGAAAATAAGTTTTTTTAGTGGAAGGGAGTACATCAATAGAGTTAACAAGGATAGAGGAATGTTCTTCCGTGGGGTGATTCATGGAATCAAGGATGTTGAAGTGGAAAATGTCACCACCAAAATCCATAGATAATGTACCATTATGGACATTAATTATGGTTTTGGTAGTTTTTAGGAAACATCTTCCAAGTATAATTGGGGTATGACCATTCATCCTATCATCTTCTATTTTAAGCACATAAAAATCAGCAGGAAAAATTAAAATTTTCACTATCATAGGAACATCATCTAACATAATATAAGGGTGTGATGTACTCTGATTTTATAATTGAACAAAAATTCCAGTGGTCTTCTGTTCCCTAACTTACAAATAAGAGTAAATAGAGTGATTCATAATATTTATAGAAGTACTTAAATCAAGCATAGCATTGGAAAAGGAATACTCCCCTATGGTGCATGGAATTGAGAATGTTCCTGGATCATTGCATTTGGTGGGAAGTGATGGATATATCAATTCTGAGACATTTCTTTCCAAGCTCACCTTCTCATCAACTCGAAGTCTCCATCGGTGTGTACACATCTATTTTAGAAAATTGGCGTATCTTGGAATTTTCTTTACAACATATATTAAGGGGATATTAACCTACAATTTTTTAAAAGTATTCAACAATTATTTATCAGGTTTAATTTCTTTTTATTTTCATGGTTGGGTGGAAATTTGGGAAAATGGAAGAGGAATGGTTGAGCTATGTTACTCATCAACAAACACACTCTTTCATTTGGAAGGGATTCTATCAGTACAAGGTTTTTCATCATTTGTACAAATTTCATGGTTGGGATGGTGTTTTCCTCCTGAGGGGGTGACTCTAAAAGAGGGGTCATTTGGATTTTAAGTTTAGTTCCACTCCTAAGGGTGATGGAACTAACATTTATCTTATCCCTAGGGTTGACTAGTGGTTGAGAGGGTAGTTTACCAGACTCATGACTTTGGATTTTCCCCAACGAGTTGGATAGTTGGCCTAATAGGGTTTTTAGGTCTTGAATGAAAGATTGGGAGGTTTTTTGGAATTGGATATTTTTGGTAGACATTTGTTTCATCATGTCTTCTAGGCTAGGCTTGGGTTTTGGAGGGGATTATTGGAAAGACCTTTGTTGTGGTTGAGTATTTCTAGGTGGTGGTGGATGACTACTCTACCTCAGTTGGTTAAATGGTTGTTGAGGCTGGTTTGAATACCCCCTTTCCTATAATCTTGGTTTTCCTTCCACTCAGGGTTGGATGGATAGTAAGGTTCTTGGCTAAAGGGTTGGTTAGAGGGGAGACCTGGAAAGATTGCCTCACGACTCTCAGAAGTTTCTCTCAGTTGAGGTAATTGGTTATAATAGTGGGTTTTATAAGAACATATACCACAATGGAAAGGAGGATGAGATCAGGTTTTCCATTTGGAAATATCAAGTTGTTGAAGAAGGGTACTTACCTCTTTAAACTTCATGTCCACCTTCTTTTTGAAATTAGTACTTTTCACCTCATGGACACCTTGAATGGGTACACTAGACCTTAAACTAAATTATTAAGTGTTTTTCACCATGTTTTAAATCATGGTCCTTGTAGAAATTGGGGTATTATCAACTAGTGCACCACCTGAAGCAACATAAATTATATTTTGATCAATAATAATTAAACCTTCATAAAAATACTGAATTAAAAGTTGATCACTTATTTGGTGGTGTGGACAACATGAACATAACCTCTTAAATCTTTCCCAATATTAGTGAAGTGTTTCCCCTTGTGATTGTCTTATCCCAAAAATTTATTTATTGTTTTGGTTTGAGAATTTCAGAAATATTTTTCAAGAAAAAGGCGTTTCATGTCCGCCTAACCTATAATTTGTGAATTAACATAATACAACCAATATTTTGTAGTGTCTTCTAATGAAAATGGGGATTCTATAAGATTTACTTGTTCTTCATCCACATTAGCAGGTTTTAATATGGAACACACAGTATAAAATTATTTTAAGTACTTATGTGGATCTTCTCCCTTGATTCCTTAGAATCTTGGTAATAAATTAATTAAACTAGATTTGAGTTCAAAATTGGGTTCCTCACCTTGTAATTGAATATAAGTGGGTTGGTTTTCTACATCAGGTGAGGTTATTTATTTTAATGTTCATCTATTTTCAGCCATATTATGAAAGTTTAATTCAGTTTTAATATTGGTTCCAGAAGAAGAAGGATCATGAAGATGTTCAAGATGTGATGTGTCATCTTTAAAAGGGTTGTCTTATGTGTCATGGTGTCACTGACGTAGGATCCTCTCTATTTTGGGTTCAAAATTCAATAAATATCTCAGAGTATAACATTTTATGCACAAAATAAACATAAGAATAATATTATATAAATCAACTAAAAAATTAAGGAAGGAAATAATCAATGGAATAGTTAGAAAATTAATAATATTTTTATAAAAAGAGCACACTAAAAACAAAAGCACTCCCTGACAATGGTGAAAAAATTTGAAATAGTTTTCATGACACGTCTAATTGATTATGATTTAAAGATGATTTTATAGTTTAGGAGAGAACCTAGGTTTTCTCTCAAGTAGCATTGATAGGTTTAGAGTATACATTTTTAATAAAAAGTACCAAATAGGGGGTGGTTTAAATTTTTTTTTAAGGAAATAACATAATTTAAAGAGTTTAATAGTTGATAAATAAAGGTGGTGTTTTAATAATTATGAGAGAAGGAGGCCATTTAAAGTTCCCTACAAATCTTGGATAGTTAATTGTTCTGAAAATTTTATATGGTTTAATGTAATTCTTTGGTTTAGGGTTGTCAAGATATTGATTCCCCTCTTGCCTCTTAAAACGATGCACAAAGAAGAAAAACTTGACACAACAATCGTGATATAAAGGTTTGGACCTCAATAATAGAATAAGGTCTACCAAAGAATACTGAAATCTCATAATTGTGTGTGAGAAAAAAGGATTCTTGTGTTTTCCAATCATAACAACCCATGATCCCCACTTGAAATGTCAACCTAATTGGTGTTGAGAAAAAGTGTTTCACTTAATTATAACAAAATAAATGTATTAAAAGGGGAATAGAATCAATATTAAACATAATTGAAATATTTAACACACAATTTACTCAAAACCAATATAAGAAAAAGTACTGTAACTCCATCCCAAGTATGTGTAGCTCCCTTGAAATGACCGTCCCCCGTTTAGCTCACCATCGAGAGGAGGAGGGGGATCAGGTGGAACTTCACCTTCATCCTTGATCCCACTATAATGATAGGGGCCTCCAGAACTTATTGGGTTAAGATAGTAATCCTTTGGGTCTACAAAATTTCATAGCTTTGCCTCATGGCCTAAATTTTAAATGAAGATCCCAAGGAATAATTTTAAAGGAAAATTGGAAGGTGGTTTTGAGCCCCCAGATTTACAGAAACCTATTAGACCATAGTTTTTGACCTCCATACAGTCTTATCTTGCTTTGAATAAAATTATAAAGGTGTATCCCTAACTTATTAATATCTCCAACTAAAATTTGGAAATATTTTCACAACTTCAGCTCGAGATATCAACATAACACAAAACACCACTTTTGAGTTCATGCAGATTTGGTGTCTTGGACAGATCAGTCTGTATGTGCCATCAGATAGTCTAATTGGGCTTGAGTTACTTAATAAAAGTTGTATCCCATTTAAATTTAGACCAGTACAAAAACTATCAGCCCATTTGGATGCACAGTTAAGTAGAAGTGTGCAGTCGAGTCCACTGGCGTGCTTGGATCCTACGCACTTTGGACCATTTTTCTTCAAATTTTTCATGAGCCATCCAAATCACCTCTACATAAAATGAAATTATCAAAACAAGTAACATTTTCATTTTTAATAGTGATAAAAAATAATTGAATAAAAAATAAAGTGAAATTTGTTATTATTTTTATAATTTTCAATAAAAAATTAGTTTATCACAGTGGTGTAAGGGTGAAAATGAAATAGTGAATCAAGGTGAGATCACACCCCCACACTAAACATTTTATCTCCTAGAAAAAGTCACATTTCCAAAAATTATGCATGTATATATTCTCAAGTTTAGGAATATTTAACATTTAATGAAAATTTAATTCCTGATAAAAATGTGATTAATAAAAAATCACACTGAGTAGTTATTCTTAGTGATCATGGAAAAAGACATCTCAAAAATTGTTTGAGAATAAAATTCCAAGAGATATATGATACCAATCGAAGAAAATAATTCAAAAGTTAATCATGTCACTAATTCTCCACATGTGTGTGTGAAACCATTTCATGATACTGTTTCCACTTTCTTTTTAGTAAATATAGGTCATTTTAAAATTTGTCTACTTAGATGATACTTTCCACCAAACCATCCCTACATACTTTGCAATCAAATTTCAATACCCACTCACTTAAGAATTACTAGAATTCAAACCATAATCTCCTGACCTAGATATGCCCATATATTTTACATTTCATCACTCCCCTCAATATTTATTTGTTTTTATTTTTTTATTTTTTGTATTTTTTTATGAGGGAGTATAAGAGTCAGATAAGAGCCAAACACACATAGGACAATCTGTTATAGTAATGAAATTTATTGGATAAGGAATGAACGTGTGGGAAAATAATTTTCAAAATTAAATAAAAATTAACGTAACTTATATTTACCTTCAATTAAAATATAAAATTTCATACTTCATGGTTGGATGCAAATATGTGTGGATAAATTAAGTGATTTTTTTCCCATAAACTAATCACACAAATGGTACCATGTTGGAACCATGGATGTTATTTACTGAAATAGGATTATGGTTTGTGTTTTTTGTCAATCCTCTCATGGATGATCAGAGTGATTGTAAGTAAATGGATCATACAGTTCAAGCCATAAGTAGTTTTGAAGGTGACATCATTTCCCTGTGTTTTCCAAATTTATAGGGTCCAAAATTTGGGGAATGGAAAGCATTTTGAAAAGTGTATTTTCTTGAAGGCCTCAAGAAAATATGGAAAAGGTATGAGTTTCATAGATATTGGATTCATGAAGTGTGTTTCGCAAAGACATGAAGATTGTGACAATGTTCTCTGAAATTACGAGACTTGCTTTATGGTGGTGATTTGTGGTGGCACAAAGGGTTTTGATGGAGAGATCTACAGTTACGAAAAGCATTGTGAAGAGATAGATGTGTCGCTAAGACATTTTTGGCCGATATGGATTTTTCACTTGAAGAAGTGAAGCTCCATGTTAGACCGTGCCTATAAATAAGAGGCCACCCCTCTTCATTCCATACGATTGGAAGAGAGAAAATATGGGATCGTTTTGGCTTCACGATGCAAGGGGTGCTTCATGAAGTAGATTTTTCTATGTGAGATTGAGCTTCACGAAGGGACTTTTAAAGTCTTGAATGATGCAAATGATTCTAATTCATAAGATATTCACAAATATATGGCGTTCTTCATTGGCTCAGTGAGATTTGTGAAGTAGGTTTCTCTGCGAGACATTGAGCTCTAAGAATGGTTGTTGCTCTGCGAGGTAGTGTGCTCCATGAAGGGTTGTGCTTTGTGAGTCAGAGATCTATACAAAGGGTTGAGCTTCGTGAAGGGTCTTTACGAAGGGCGGTTTTGAGTATCATTGTTGAGTAGTTAGAGATTTTAGTGACCATCTACTCAGGTATTTGATGAAAGCAGTGTCTCATACTGGACAAAGACAAACACTTCAATGCCAATATATTGAAGAAAAATTCAAGCTAATAAACTAATTTAGGATTATCTTATAGCAGTGAGATTGGGAGAGTTTACAGAAGTGTTCTAAGTTAAGTGGTGATCCATCCATGAACTTTTTTAAGGGCAGTGTGCTTGGAACAAAGTAACTGTTACCAAACTCTTGTACTCCACAACTGGTGAAGATTAGTGTATTTAGGTATGAAAAAAACACTATCAGCATATGCTCCATAGATGTAGCCATTTGTAGTGAACCAAGTAAAAGCATTGTGTCATCTCCTTTCTTTCATTTTACTGATAGATTTAACAAGTTCCTATCAATGTGGGAACAAGATCCTCAAATTTAAAAAGAAAAAGTTGACACCTTGATTAACCCCTCCCCTCTCAGGGTGTTCTGGGGTACTTCATTCCATTCTTCTCGATGGTTTGAAAATGATACAACCATTTATATCATCAAAAAACAACCAAATTTCAAGACAAATTCACACCACAATATTGAATTCTTACTGAAATGTAGATTTCATCAGATTTTTTTGAATGTTAAGACAACATGAAATAGGTAAATTCAACATATATTTTTAATAACTTACATGATTAAGTGGGAATAATTTTCCATGAAAAAGTGGGAATAAAAAATTAACATTATGGTATAAGATTGAGGGGGTAAAATGAGGGGGGGGGGAGTGACAATACTATACAACATGCGAAAAAGAGAAAAAGTAAGAAAAATGATGAAAATTCCTAACTAACCCAAGAATGTACCCATTGTAAAATTTGAATGCGTTGTCATGAAAAATAAAATTGATTACTTTTTAAAGATGATTTTATATTCTATGTTTGACCCTAGTTTTTCTCTCAATGAGTGTTGATTGGTTTAGAGTACTTGTTTTTAATAAAAAGTACTAAAAATGGTGTGGTTTCGAAAACAGTTTTAAGAAAATAACTTAATTTAAGGAGTTTTATATTTGAAAAATAAACGTGTTTTTTAAGAATTATGAGAGAAGTAGGTAATTTAATGTTCACTACACATCTTGGATAAGACATTTTTTTTGAAAATATTATATGGTTTAATGTAATTCTTTGGTTGATGGGTGTCAAGATCTTGTTTCCCCTCTTGCCTTTTAAAATGATGCACAAAGAAGTAACCCTTGACACAACAATCATGGTGTAAATGTTTTTACCTAAATAATAGAATAAGGGACATCATATAATACATATATCTCATGATTATGTGTGAGAAAAAAGGATTATTGTGTTGTCCAATTGGAACAACCCAAGATCCCCACTTGAACTCTCAACCCAATCGGTGTTGGGATAAAAATAGTTCCACTTAATTATAACCAAAAAAATGTATTCATAGGAGAAATGAATCGTGATTAAATATAAGTGAATATTTAACACACAATTTCTACAAAACTTATTGAAAAAAAGTGATATAACTCCCTCCCAAGAATGTGTAGCTTCCTAGAAATGACCAATCGTCGTTTAGCTCACCATCGAGAGGAGGAGGAGGCTTGGGTGGAACTTCACCTTCATCCTTGACCTCCTATGAAGATATGGGGACTACATAACACATTAGATGAGATGATTAATACTTTGGGTCTCCAAAACACCAAATATTTTCTTCCTAGATGAACTTTCAAATGAGGATCCCAATGTATCATTTTAAAGGAAAATTGGAAGGTGGTTTTGATCCCCCAGATTTAGGGAAACCACTTGTCCCATAGTTTTAGACCACCATACTGTCTTATCTTACTTAAAATAAAAATAAAATCTTTATCCCCATATCCTTAATATATCCACATAAAATTTGTAACCATTTGGAATTCTATAGCTCCAGACATCAATATAACACAACACACCCCTTTTGACTTTGTGCAGATTCGGTGGCTTGGACAAATCAGTCCGGATGGGCCATCAGATTACCAACTTGGGATTGGGTTCCTTCTTAAAAGTTGTATCCTCTTAAAGTTTGGATGAGTACAAAAATTTATATTCCCATTTGGATTCATGGTTCAGTAGAAATGTACGATTGTGTCCACTAGTGTTCTTAGATCCTACACAGTTTTTCTCATTTTTCATGAACTTCGTCACGGGCCCTCCAAATTACCTCCACCAATAATGAAAATATAAAAAACAAGTATAATTTACCATTTTAACAGTTATAAAAAAAATAATTTAATATAAAATTAATTGAAATATGTTATTTTTTTTATAAATTTCATTACAAAACTAGCTTATCACAGTGGTGTTAGGGTGAAAATGAAACAGTGAATTGCGGTGCGATCATCTCCCATAACTTTGTTCTTAATTAGAAGATACTACTATGGGTGTTGTGTTGATTTGATCCTATTATTAAAGGTATGTGGTTCCATAGGGATTTACCATACAATAAAAACCCTTATTTATTGATTGATTTTAAATGAGTTTTTAATTTTTTTAGAAACTTGGATTTGAGATGATTTAATGTTTGATTTTAAAAAGGGCACGGGATTATGAAAAATACCCAATTTCGATCGAATTAAAACTATCAAGTGTATTTTGAGAGAAATGATGTCTTGGATTGATAGTGGATTAAATAAAATTATTTGATGTTGATTCTTGAGATAATTGAATTAAAATGAAAGATGTTTTAAATTAAATGAATTTGATGAAAACCTATGATTTGGTTTTGAAATAAAATGAAATGCTGAAAAAATAATTTTGGAAATTGAATTAAAAATGATGAAATGATTTGAAATGATTGATTTTTCCTTTATTGATTAATTTTTTTAATCCCATGTGATCATGGGTAGTTAATGGGTGGTTTGGAAAAGCATTATAGGACTTTGACTCCCTAGAAATGGATTTATGATGATAAAACTAATTAAATGAAATTCAACATGATTTCCTTTGATGGGTCCCCTAATGGGGTGTAGATTGATTCCCATAATGGGCCCCCTAATTGAGTTTTGTTTTGAGTGCACACACAAATATTGAGAAGTGATGATGAATGAGAAGTGTGAGGATCATATTTCCAAAACTAATGTAACTCACAAATTATAAACATGGTGCCCTATTTTGTTTGACCTGATATGAATTCCATTGAATATAGAACTATTTTATTCCTGCCAACTATTTTATATAAATGTTTAAAATGTTCATTTAATTCTATTTTGATATATGTTCCATTAATTTTATTTGAAATTATGTTTTTTTAAATTTGTAAATTCATTGTCATTCCTTATTTTATTTTGATTGAAATCATAATTGTTTTATTATTGTGGAATTTATTATGGAATATTTTGTGGTATCCTACTGGGCTCTTTTACTCACATGCTATCATTTCCTTTGGGCATTTATAGATTATCTTTTTCTAGGTCCAACAAAATGGAAATAAACACAAGGTTTATGATTAAAAAAAATAAGATTATCTGACATTAAAACCAATCCAAAAGAATATGGAAACTTTTGAATACTTAATTAGAGGAAAAGGACAAAAAATAGTTTTTTATTATAATAAAATATAACTTAGGTTCCAAAATGTCAAGCATTAGTTTCAAAAATCAGCATATTATTTTTAAATATTTCATTTTACTCCCTCAATACATATTTTTTTTGATAACAAGGTTTTATTAAATTTTAAGTCATGCTTTTAACATAAATATGTCATAAACATTACAGTATTTATAAAAACTATATTTTTAGCATTCACCAAAAAATTAACTTTTTCCAAAAAATATCAAAAAATCTCCCAAAGAAAATTTTGACATGATAAATAAAGAAATGAAGTTACTTTTAACAAATTTAAAATTCTAAAATCTATTAATTTAAATTTTAAATGAAAACATAATGGAAAATAATTTTTATTAAAAAAACCTTTTTAAACTTAAAGTTCTCATATTTTTATTTCATATCAATTATTAATTAAATGATTTTAGTGTATTTATTTTTATTTTTAATCATTTTATTATAAGAATCCTTTAAAAGTTATTAATTTAATTTGAGATAAAAACACATAACACTTTAAAAATAGTTCTTTGAGAAATAACACTTTTTATATTAAATTATTTTAATTAATTGTTATCTTTTTATTTACTTGATGTTTTAATCTTCTTATAATTTTATTAACAATTTGTCACACATTATTCTCGTAACATATTAATTTTTTATTACCTTAAAAAAAATACAACATGCTTTTTTAGTTTTTTGTTGTGTATATCTCAAACTATTAAGCACATTGGATTTATTTAAAGAAAATTACATACTAAAATCACGAGATGTTACAAATTCGACTTGATTTATTTTAATTAAAATTGTTTTAGAGGATTTTTTTACTATGTACAGTTTTTATTTTTTACCTATGTTGGGAAAAGTAGTGGTTTTATTTGGTTTTTACTGAAAAACATGTTTTATGAACATAAGGTGTTTGATATAATGTTTTGAAGAATCTTTTGATTCAAATAGTTTTTTATGGAGAATTATTTTGAGAATTCTATTAATTTGATTTATAAGCCTTGCAATAATGTAAAGGATGGTTGATTATTTGAGTATTGAATTTGGTTTTACTATGGGTCTTGGCTTGTATGGGTGGTACATGGGGGGGCTTGGGAGTGTATTGAGAAACTATATGGGCACTGTTCTATCTTTATTAGAATATTATCTAGGGGTCCTTACCATTGTTATTATGAGATATCCTAATATTAGTTTATTTTTTTAGGATCACATAGGTTAGCTAGTGTTACATGAGTGAGTCTATGTTACCCTTAGACACATAGGTTAGAGCCCCATGTAGTGTATTTTATTCTTGAATGTGGTATGTTATTTATTTATCATTATTTATTAATTTGGTCATTATGATGATGCTCATTCTATTTTTAAAAATTATCTTATTTTAGAAAAACTTGAGGATTTAAAAAAGATTTTTCAACTTATTATTTATAAAAAATAATGGAATTTATAAAATGATGTTTTCAAACTAAAACTAATGATTTTCCCTGAGAAAGATATTATATAGATTCATGGTGGTATCTATTTAGGATTTTTTTCACACCTTTAATATGCCATTCGGTGTATTTAAACCGATATAGGTAAAGAGGGGTCACATCTTATAGTGGCACTTCTTGAATTCTTCATCATACTTCATGGTATCTAATTTGTGGTGACCACATGTCACTTTAACATGGCTAAGTTGGATTGTTTTAGGGATCAAATCCAGGTGGAGGCATAATTTGCGGGGGGGGTACTGTAGCAGTAATGTAGCAGGTATTATAGCAGTACTGTAGCGGGAACTATGTAGTGTTGTAGCAGGTACTGTAGCGGGAACAGTAGCAGGCACTGTTTGGCACTGTAGAAGCTGGAAATTTGCCCCCGTTTGGGCCTTCAGGCCAACGATTTAGTCCCAGAGTCCTTTAAGGCCTTCGGGCCACCCAAGCCTTCAGGCCAATAAGGCCTCAAGGCCACCTCAAGTCCTTTAGGCCACCTTAAGTGCAGATGCAAACCAGAATACCTACAAGGAACAAGCTCTATAGGAGGATGAGAAATTAAATTTCACCACAGCAGAAGCTACATGGATTGCAAGAATGTGAGGGTATGGAACCTTCCATCAGGACAAGCCTGTGCATGCATGGGATAGCCTAGCCAAACAACCATGCGAATGTGGAGAGCTGATTTCACGATGAAGATGCCAGGGAGGAGCGGTTCCAAGCTATTAGTCTGGGTTGTATGTAATGTTTGAAGCCTAAGAGCAATGAATTCCTCTATGGCCTATGGGCCATGTAATACTTATGCCTATGAGCCTTGTAAGGGTTCCACCTCACCCCTTCAAAGGTGGATTATCAAAATCAATAAAAAATGAAGGCCTTCGGGCCATTGGATGTGGTGTTGTGATCAATGTATTTTTTGTTTATAAAGTGATGTTAGTTCTCAATTATTATTTATGTTATGTTGTTCTATATTTAGAAGTTTTCATTATTCATAATTGTTTACTCATGTGTATGGATGTACGAGGTGATAAATATACTCCCTAAGACCTTATATATATATATGTATGATAAATATGTATTTTTTGTCTTTATTTCCCACCAAATCTTTGGTCGCCTGACAGTCAGTTGTAGAGGGTTTAGTGGTGTGCAATCATTCATATCCGGATCACCGTTTCCAAATAGTTTCCAATGGGTTTGTTAGTAGAACCAAAAACAACCAATGTTTCTATATCCCTAAGTGACCTAATTTCCAATGGTAGGTGCTCATGGGGGGGGGGTTACAATGATGATTTTGAACTCATAATGTTTGAGTGGATGAGGGGTTGGGATCAGCACACCCTTTGGGAGGGGGGAATTGTTTCTTACTCCAAGACTCTCTTATAGACTTAAGATATGTTTACATTATTTACCAAGTATGAAGTGGATCAATATGAAATTAACAATAAATTATTAGCATGTATGGAGTTTAGAATCATCTGTATGTATCTGAGTTTATTCATCAATAGAGATGTATATAAGTATCTGAGGCTCTCCATCAATGGTATCCTCTTATGTAATGATTAGATATTCTTTGG
The DNA here is from genome assembly GCA_963277665.1 of Viscum album. Classification (NCBI taxonomy): domain Eukaryota; kingdom Viridiplantae; phylum Streptophyta; class Magnoliopsida; order Santalales; family Viscaceae; genus Viscum; species Viscum album. Next base: position 1,672,786,759 of record OY728158.1, read on the forward strand.
TTACTATTATGACATTGCTAGTTTTCTAGCCACATAGTGAGGTTCTCTAGAGTATGTCGTCTTCCATGGAGAGGGGAGTTATTTTGATGTTGTGATTAGGACCATCTATGGGCTTCTTAAAAATCCTCATTAGAGGAATCTGAACCCACATGGTTCAGTGATGCTTAACGGGGCACATCATACCTTTTAAGGTTACGTGATAAGGACCTGACAATGCAGTTTAACATCATGAAACATGGAAATCTAGGAGGAAGGTTCCTATTCAAAGTTTAGTGTGGGACTTCTTCTAAATAATCCTAGGGAACCTGGAAGGTTTATGGGTTTGTAGTTTGAATAAGATCCTATTGGGAATGTGTCCTAGTGAGAATAGGGTTGATTTTGGGTGTTGATTTTGGACCTCAGGGAGGCTTCTTACATATCCCATTTGGATGGGAATCAAATCCCACGTAGCTTGGCCATGTAGATCCATGCTTACAGGCCCCCCTAGATTTTTATCATAGGATAGTATGACCCTTTAAGTCAGGGCTTACTTCTGAAGAGGATTCCTTGTAAAAGGGGGGCATGAGGGATGTCTCAACTCATGGTGATTTGGAGGCTTGTTAGGGGCTTATACAAAAAGATAAGGACCATTAAGCTCCATCATTATGAAGGAATCCTATATATCCTGGTTATGGAAAGAATAAAATTTCTCATAGTTCACTAGTTCAGGAATTAAACACTAAGGTTTCCTTGAGGTTGGGTATGCATCTCTGGCCTTAGGAAGGCATCCTAGGTATCCTAGTTATGGAAGGAATCAGAGTTCTCATATTTTACTTAAACGGGGCTTACAGACTAGGGTTTTCCTAAGGTGGGGGATCATTTGGATGTAATGATTACAATCAACCTCTAAGCCTACATGATTCACGCTCAGTGTGAGAAACAAGAGGAAGAAGAAGATCCAGAGAACCACACACTTCTCCTCCCCCACTGGTGGAAGTGGATGTGGCGACGAGAAATGGGAAAATCTCTGGTTCCCATCCCATATTTGATCTTTGTATCTAGGATATCATATCAGACTAAACAACCAGATATGTCCTAGTAGGTTAAGAGAATCAAGTGTGCATCCTCCCGCAAGAAAGGCTAGGGGCTTACTTTTGAGAAGGATTCCCTAAAATTGGTTTCTCAACAAGGGAGGAGGATCTCAATCCATGTTGAATGGAAATGGAAGTGTGATGCTCACCCTCCCTTCATAGAACTAGATGATCTAGATTATAGAGATGAAAAGGGCAGGACATGGTTCTAACACTAGTATCCAAGAGCGGTAGTTACTTGACACCACCCCTATGGTCGGGGTCCTCATCACCGTGGTAATACAATTCCACTTACCCCTTGAGGAACCTAACCATCTGATAGGACATGCTGGTGTTATTCTCTTTATGGTATTGAATGTTTAGAAGATTTAGTGGAGGTTTCAACTCATTCCCTCTGAGAAAAGGGAGCTAAAGAAAGAGATAACTACCATGGATGGATTTGAAGAGGACCTTATTAGAGCCTCATGTAGGTTAAAGTCCAGGGAAATCCAAGGGAGGCTCACACAGGTAGGCTTAGATGAGCCAATAGAGGCTCGTGAAAGGGGTGCTTTGCGCAGGTAGACCTGGTCAAGGTGATGGTACATTGAGTGATGAAACACCTAAGAAACAACACTTAGGAAAGGATTTTCTCAATACTTTAAGAGACTCTATATGTGTTCCTAAAAGTAACTCCCATAATTCCCTAGTTAGGGAAGGGGAACTCGTGCTAGTGTTTTTTAACCATGAGGGAGAGAGTGCCTTGCATTGGTGTTAAGTGTTTTAAACCTTGTTATGAATTTAGTTTCACTGTAACCCTTTTAATTTCCTCTTCTTCAGGTTTTTTAGGTGTACCTAAAATATTTTTGAGGGCTTGGGTGAAGTAATAGGGTGAGTTGAGCATTAGGAGGCCTCTGGGAAGTTTCTGCCATACAAATGAAGACCTTAGAGTCCTATTAATAGAAAAACATGGGACCCTAGGTGAAGGGACTCTTTCAATCAAGTGTGCCATGAAGGGGTGCCATCCAGGGATTCCGTAAAGGGGTTCAACTCAAGGGTGGTATGCTAGGTGATGCTCAAGTTAGTGGTTCTAGACAATGCGTTGGAACCCTACACACTAACGCTTCTCAGGGGTACCTGTGTGATGGGCCTTTGGTTGATTTGCGATCATTGTACTTCTTTATTTCTCTTATTATCTTCACTTTAAGATTTTTTCCATTTAAAACTTTTCATATTTGTGACAAAAATAAAGTGTCAACAAAGCCCCCCCCCCAGGATTAGATCTGATTGAAAGATGAGTATATGATCCCAAGTTAAAGGGATGAAAAGGGTGAATGGATCACAAAGGTCATCCCCACTGGTCATTCGCGCTATTCATTTACCCAGGTTTTCCACATAGGTGGTTTGCACATGCAGGCCACACAAGGGGGATTCTTCATCTATAAATAGGTTCACTCTTTCAATAGATGGTCCTCATGATTCGGTATCTTTAGTCTCACCATGCTAGCTTCCTGAACAAAATTCTCTATTAGGATTATTTTCAAAATCATCATTCACACAGATAAGGTGTGTATCTATCTACGTGATGAGTACACCTAAGCGAGTGACTTGTGAATATACCTTGAGCAATGGTCTTGCATGAGGCACTTTCATGAGTACCCTGATTGAGTTAATTCCTTGCAATTTTTTTCCAGTTTCTGAAAATTTTCAAAATGAACTTGTTGTTAATGAAAAATTTAGTACTATTTTGTAGGTTCAATGGAAACTAGGAAGACTAGGGTTTCTGATGAACAAGATAAGAACCGACTTAAGGAGATGGTAAAATTTGTAGGATATGATTAATACAATGATTGTGATACTTATATACCTGATCTGGTGATACATCTGAAGAAATATTACTGTAAATTCCCTAAGAGTAATTATATGCCACTTTACAGTCATATTTATCTGAAGGAGGTTCTCATACCATATTTGAATAATCATACTTCTCTCTCTTGGTTTCAAGATTAAAAAAAAATCACTACTACAAATGTTTCAAGCATTGGTGCATATATTAATGTTGGGAAGTCCTCTACAACCTATGTCATGCACCATAACTAGTGTTATATGGATCTAAAGCTGCGAAAACCTAAATTAAATCCTCACTATTATCCATCCATATTTCACGATTACTTGAAATACCAATCAAAGGGTTGGAGTAAAAACTGGGACTTTCGTCCAGGAGGGGGTGTTTGTCTAGAGTGGATGTGGGCATACAGGGTACACCAAACTTGTACCGAATTCAAAAAAGGAGATACATGATGTCCAAATCTATGGGTCTATTTGGGAAGGGTAGACATACATATACAAGAGCACAAAATTTATTCTTGAGCTGTAATATAATGGAGTCCAAAGAATAACTATTTCCACATGATGCATGGAGAGGTTGGTATCAACTTTTGGGATTTATACAAAATCTATAGGGTTATAATCAATGGAGATATTTATCAGGAGTTCATCACATCAAGAGAGATGTGTGATGATTCTCAAGGAATTCCAACTCTCATGCATGAGATTCTAAAAATGGATGGTGATATTATCAAAGAAGACCCTCAACCGGAGGGGGATATCCTCCTGATGTATGGATGAGTACTTTCCTAGGGATGAAAGAGAAAGGTACCACTTAAAAACATCCAACATGGTGTCCCAAGATGGAAGAGAAGAGAAATCTTGGTACATTCTAGATGAATTTAGAAAAGTGGGAGTATAATAAATGGGGGTACAAGCCCATGTCTAATGTACTTGTGAAGACACATCTCACAAGGTTTTTTTGGACATATGGTTAAGCTTCTACTTGATGCTTGTCTATGATTCAAATAGTAGAATGAGTTCATATACATTTTTCATAGTGGACAAGCTTGTAGAGAAGAAGTATGTGGGGTTAGAAATCTCTATCCTTGAGAAAATTTACCAAATATTCCTTTATGTCATGTGGGGAAGGCCCAATTCAGAATTTCATGACTGTTCCAGGTACTTTGGGGATTGGTCACGACCCACTTCAGATCCTACTATATGTTTGGTGGAGTCGATATTCTTAGGATCCAGGTTTGATTGTATGTTCAGACCATTTTTGGTATTCCTCCCTTTTCCATGAATCCCAGGGAGACCTTGATTGTGTTGATTCTCTTCAATGAGTTCAATTTCTTCCCATATGGGGACCCACCTACTAGGACATTTACTAATGATGGTAATGATAACAGTGAAATAATATCACATATTACGACCATTATGGATGGTGTACTGATCGTCTATATCAATGATGAAGTTATATGTGAGGTCTATTCTCTATATAGGTTTTCACACCAATTCAAGTGCTTGAAATAGATAACCATATCTCCTATAGTGCATGTCTGATCAGAAAATCATCAGATGGTAGCTCGATAGTGATGGATGCTTACATCAATGGAATTGAATCAAACGGTAATAAATTTGCCTCAAGTGGATGAGACTGATGGATTTACCTATTGGTATGTTGAGGTTGGGATTACATCATACCCCGAGGTGGTGTTAGTATAAGGTGTTCCTTGAGTTGGGACTGAAAAAACTAAAAAGCATGGAAAATGAAGTTGAAAGGCTTTTGCTCCTACAGAAGGTGTTTCTTCTCCCCTGGAGGATGCTTCTTCCCCTTCATATGGTGTAGATGATGAAGTCCTGAGTTTTTTCAAATGTCTTCGTGCAAGGTTCAGTCCACCGACTAGAATACAAAGGGCTACACCAACTGAGGTTGATCCCAAATAGTCCAGTCATCGCCATCATGAAGAGACCCTAGTTCCATTTTTTCATCCTTTATCTACAATGGAGAGGGTTGGGAAGCCCATAAAATCCAGGGTTGTTGAATCATATTCATGGAAGGCTGTATGGCCTCAAAATTTATATTACTAGAGGAATTCAAATTTTAGTAGGAAGTTTCCTTTGATGATGAAATCATATAGTCAGTTCTTTTTGACGGGATGCAGGTTCCGAGGATAGGAGATGCCTGAGACCTACCCAATCTTTGCTTCAAGTAAAATCGTACTGAGTTGAGGATTCATATTTGGGAACTAGAGATACTCATTTATGAAACTGATGACTATATCCTTACAATGATATGGGGGGGGGGACATGGAAATATAGGGGACTACTGAAGGGGTTGAACGCCCATATTTTGAATAATGGATTGACTATGTCAATTCTAAATATGTAAGTTCCCATTTTACTATATCCTATTTTATTCTTCCTTTATTTTATCTAGAATACAACACTTTTGATGAGGGGATGGTCATTTTTATTTGCAGTGGGTCAGGGGGGAATCAGCTGAAGTTCCATCACCAAAATATATCCCAACTGGCACCCCTCTCAGGGTCGATGAACCATCTCCAGAACCAATAGATCTATCCCCAGGCTAGAAAACAATAGAGGTTGTGATGGAGAGGAAAAATATATTTCCCCCTCTGATACCTGTACTTGAGGAGGATGGTTCTAGCCATCCTCTATAGAAAAGGAAGGAATTATAGAGAATAAATTTATTGTCCTAGGGCCTTATCGATAATGGTGGGACTCCATGATATCATTAATCCCTGCTTCATCCAACATAAATGTCTAAACCCTTTTCATGATTGTGGAATATCCTTCCCTCTCATCTCATAAGGGGATTATAAATGAGTGTCCAAGAGTAGAGGAGGGTTCCCTCGACCATGTATGGATCATGAAAAGATTTTTCATGTTCATCTCATACACCAGAGGACCCTAAGAAGACTGATGATGAACCTATAGATTTCACTGAGTAAGTTGTTTAGGGTATAAAGTCATCAAAATAGGGTGATGTACTGGGTCCTGAGACAAATATTCTGATCATATCCATGGGTGATATTACCATGAGGCTTGGTACATCAATACGTGCCATGAAAAATCATGGAATGATCTTTGAAGAAATGATGGAACATATTAATCTTCCTACTACTTTAGAATAATTTTAGGAACTTAATAGGGAATTGAATGGATGTGAGTATTTATTTTTTGTGCAACTAATATTTTTATGAATGATTATCTGATCATGACTAGTTGGAATGAATAGGTCCATCCAAAGATAATGTCGCAGTGACGACGCATGAACAAGGCTTCAAAATCCATCCCCTTCCCACCACTGAGGGGGGGAGGGGGATTGGCTCAAGTAAATATTAAAATTGGAAATGTTCCTGAGCCTTCCTTAGAGTGTTCCAAGTGGAACTAGGAGAGTACTCCTCAATAATAGGTTCTAGTTTAAACTAAAAAGGTCAGGGATTTTAGGGAGTAATCCACCCCAGCTACTAACCTGTTACTAGTTGACTGTCATTGACTTCTTTAATCATCCCTTATTTCTTCCTTCTGTTATCCTTTTGAGGATGACAATGATTCTTAATCACTATCCAACACCTTTAACTTTTGTGTCTAGGTATGAGGGGGGATCCTATGTGATAATACATTCAATACCAGAACAAGAATCCTTTATTGACCATGAGGGAGAAGGGTAGGGTGCCTCAATATGTGCACTGATCATGGAGTACATTTATCCATATGAAAGTGGATCTGAGTTAGATTTGGAGATGCAGAATTATCTACGCATCACACACTCTAGGGATTGGAAGAATATTTAAAAAATAATATATTGGTAACCTTTTGAAGACTTTCCTTTGGGAATCCATCAACTTCCATTCCTTTTTGGTATATTGGGATACAACATATTTGATTACCGAATTATTATTTCTGTTATGAAGGAGATTTCTTGCAAACAAGAGAGAGAGAATGAGCTTCAATAGTAACTCACAAAGGTGAAGTTTCTCATCAACAATGATGATCTCCTAGATTCATTATCTCAGGTTGAGACCAACCATACCAAGAACATGTAGGAATGTAAACAATGAATTAATGAGAAAACTATTAAAGTATCTCACATTTAGTAGGAATTGGATTCCACTCAGGAGGATCTCATACAACTACACAATTCATTATAAGGATATCAATCTGAAGGCTCAACTACTATTGTGGCTGCAATGGAAGAACTTTTCTGGGCTAAGGATGCTGAATTCATTTAATTGGACGAGCTTCAATAGGCGGATGATGGGGCTTAGGAGGCCATTCAAAAAATGAAGATTTATGTTAAAAGTCACTTGAAAAGTGATACAGAGAGACTCCATCTTATGAATGATCCTCAAATTTTGTTTTGTCCCATAAATTAATAGAAATTTGTTTCTAGTAATCTATTTCTTCATTCCTATTTTCCTTATGCAATTATAATATGGAATTGAGGCTAATTTTTGTAGTAAGGAATTTTTTCACCTTCTAGTCATAACCACAGTGACAGGAGGGGGAATATTTTTTCCCAATCCAATGGGCCTATTGAACGTAGTATGACTATTGATAGGGTCGTATCGACAACCCTACAAAATTTGTGTCTTTTTATTTCATTACCCTATTTTTTTTAATCTCAATATAAAAGAGACTTAGTGGGAGATAATTAACTTTTATTAGACCTCCCTTTTTCTGTTTTTATCCTAACGAGTTTTTTGCATTTTATAATTTCATTTATCAAATTTTTCCTTAACCATATAGAGTTTAGGTCTAGTGGGATGAGACACGACCTTTGTCTAGAGTTCCCTTTGCATGTTTTCAGTCTGGTAAGTAATGTGTATCTTTTTGTGGGAACTTTATATTCATGAAATCTAGACTAATGAGACTGGTATTTTAATCCAAACATCTTTGAAAAATGGTTTTGAAATGATGATCCAAATAAGACTTGTGGGACGATAATGTACTGACATTCTTTAGATACTTGATTAGGAATCTTGAGCCATAATTTTTTGGTTTTTGAGTCTCAAAACCTGTTATTCGGGAATAGAGGACTTCTCTCCTAAGGATGAAGTTACCACTTGTTGAAAAACCCATTTTATGGGATACTTTATGCAAGGCTAGCTGGGCATGTTATTGCATAGTCAAATAGTAGAAACCTTTGGATGCCAGGTCTGTTTTTTTGATAACTTATGAAAGGCTAACTGGGGTATGTCACAACATAGACATACAAAAGAGTTCTAAGAAATTATGAAATTTTATTGATAATGACCAAAGGAAGTTTCTTGAGATTCATATTTCTAAAGACCATGATGGGTGTTTTTTTCAAGTGAAGATGTATAAGAATGAAGGAATCTTTTTTTTTCATTTTCCATGAATGGTAAACTACTCACATATGAATTTAGTTTGTGTGAAAGAGGGTATATTTTCTTAAATGAACGATGTCATGGGGGTAAGTCCCATTTCTGAAATGGGTTGAAGATTTGCGTAGTTTAATTTTCCATGACTAGGAAATTGCACATTTAGTTTAACATAATACAACATGGAAATTGTCATATAGTATAACATCTTGTGACTAGGATGTTGTGCTATATGGTTTAGAGTTGTACAATAAAGAAATTATCCAATGTTGTTTAAATTCATACAATAAGGACATTATGTTATACAGTTTAAAGTCACACAATAAGGACATTATAGGGGATATAATTTAAGGTCTCAAACTTTTACCAAATGGTTAATGATTCTCCCATTCTTGGTAACTAGTCTAGGAATGTACCTTCATATTCAGGTATGAGGAAGGGAATGTTGTATGTTATAATATAGGGATTTATGAATATGAAAAGTGGTATGAAAAAAATGGATAATGGAAATAAAGGAGTTACCTCCTGAGGAAGAAGTTACCACTGGTTGAAAAATCCATTTATGGTATACTTTATGAAAATCTGGCTGGGGCGTGTTTTTTTATAGTCAAATAGTGCATCCTATTGCGGACATTCTTATTTTGTGGGATAATTATGCAAAGAAAATAGGGGTGTGTGACATCATAGTCAGGAAAAGGATTCCTCAAGATTTCTGACATTCTATTTCTCATATATGGAGGCATTTATAGAGATACATATTTCCTCGGTTACAAATTTTGGTTTTTGGAAGGAGGTACCTGAATAAGAAAGGAGAATTTCAAGTCAAAATCACCAAAGAATTGGGGGAATAGGTTCCCTATGAAGGTCTAATCCAAGTGATGGAAATGTGGTGCAGGTAGTTTTTGGTCATAGGTCTATGACCATAGAATTATGGAAATGATAGGTGACATATAGACTACTAGGAAAAGATCATTCCCGCCTAATTTGGAAATGAGGGGGGAAATTTTAAACCATTTTCTTAGGGGTTTTATGATTTGGAGGAAGGATATTGGAAAAATATGTGAGGATTGACTGTATACTGATTTGAGTCATAGGTTTTAACATAATATCATGAAAAATTGCAAGAATGGAAGAGGCTTCTCCCAATGATGAAGTTTCCACAGGTTGACAAACCCATTTTATGGGATACTTTATTCAAAGATAGATGGGGAATGTTTTTCATAGTTAAATAGGGGAATAATTCACCTAAAAAACCCATTTTGTTGGAAAATTATAAAAATCCAACTAGGGTGTGTGAAAAAATTGTTAGACAAAGGAGTCCTCAGGTATCAAAAATTCTATCACTATAAGTTGAAGAAAGATTATGATGGTCTGAAAATGTTTAAGATTAGGAGTATGTTATATAGGGGGGATTTGTGCGAGAATAAGGGGAGTGTTCGGACCAATATTGACCATAAAGTGTAGAGTCCCTTGAATAGATCTGACTCATATGTAGAAAGGGGGAATCTTTATTTCCTTGGTGGGCCTCCTTATGAGGGGACCCGAATTAAGAAATCCTATAAAAATCTTTGATCGTATGTAAGAGAGAGGGAATTTCTTATTTTTTTCTTTATATATAGGACTATTAAATGAGGCCTAGGTGTCACTATATATATCATTATAATGATAGTTAAGCCATAGGTAGCTCTCAAAGTACCATGCAGTTTAAAGTCATGCAATTATGACATGAGCCGTGCAGTTTAACGTCATGTGGTTATGACATTACCCATGAAGTTTAAATTCATGCTGTTAGGATGAAGGTGACTTGATGAAATTTTGGTTGGACTAAGTTATATAACCCGCGAATCACTACATATCTTGTTTGAGAAAGAATCAATCCACACATAGTTCTAAAAATAAGGACCCCCACACCGATTGAATTCATGGGTGGAGGAAAGAGGGGGTTTTAGTACATGCTCACACATAGAGTGAGAAACCATATTGAATTATCTTATATATATATGACTCATACATAGGAGAGTAGGGGGATTTATTGTATTGTGCTGCGGTTGGTCCCAAGATTGAATATCTGGACCTCATTATGTATCACATTAGAATGATAATCAAGCCACATATAGTTATTGAAATCCCATATACTTTAACATCATACAGTGAGGATGAAGATGAACCAACATGGAAGAGGGTAAATTTTGTGGCTAGTCCCAAGGATAGAATCTGGACGTCACTACATATCTCACTAGAATGAGAATCAATCCACAAGTAGTTCTTGAAGAAATCATGCTATTTATTGTTCCATGATGAGGAAATCTGGTGTTCCTTTTATGGTCTTGAAACTAGAACCATGATAACCCCAATTTGAATTGATATTACTAAATTACAAAGAGAAATATTTTACAAAAACTCCTAAGCCCATGTGAGCTATTCTCAGTGTCTAAAACATGGAGTGGTAAAGGTTTCTTCCATAAAACAAAGGAAACCCAAGTGAATGATATGGGTATTTAAATTTTTATGGTGGTTGGGTTGGGAGATATGATCCCGATGTCGCTACATATCTTTTTGGAATGAGAATCAATCCACACATATTTCTTTAAAGATTCTATATTCAAGTTTGACCCATGTATAGAAAGAGAGAATTTTTTTTTCATATTTTTTGTGGATGGGGACAAGATTGGAGATCCGAGAATTACTTTTTATCTTTATGGAGTAATAATAAAGTCACACATAGTTTATGAAAAGTTATCCGTGAAAGTCAGATTTTTATATAGGGAAAATGGTGATTTTTTTTATGCGAATGGACCCGATATTGGAGATATGGGTGTCACTACATATCACATTGGAATGAGAATCAAACAACGTGTAGTTATTGATAGGTGTTCCCCAAATCAATTAGGAATTGACATAGGGAAAATAGGTTTGATATTTCCTAGAATGATGGTTGGGCACAAGACATTAGGTCCAAGCATCACAAAGTCTCTCACTGTAATGATAATTAAACGTGAATTTTGGAAAAGTTCCCTGTGTAGATCTGATTCATACATAGGGAGAAAAGGTGGTTTTCTTGTCCTTAATCACGATTGTGACTGGGATGAGAGATCCAAGCTTCACTACATATCTCATTTGTGTGAGAATCAAGCCATATGTAGTTCTTGAAAAGAGTTGTGTAGTTTATCTTCATGCAAAAAGGAAGTTATAATGTTTGGTATTACACCCATAAATGGGACCCAAGTGTCATTATAGAGTGATAGTGATGTGAGTGGGGATTATTCTTGGGATCCACACATATTTTCTTCTCATGATTGGACAAGAGGACATCTCGAACCGCTAATGGGTTAGAGGGATGTGATTGGGACTTATATCTGAGATGGAGGATAATATCTTAGGGACCCTGAGGGATAAGTGTCTCATCTCATAGTATTTAGGGGGTTGAGTAATTATGAATGACAGAGGCATTGACAATGCAGTTTAATGTCATGCTATAAGGATAAATGGTGTTTTTTAGTTTTAGGTTATATGAATAGGACCATATGTCATGCATTTTATCATAATGAGACAAGGAAGATGATTCCAAATAGTTTAGTGTTGTGCATCATGGGTGTTATGTCATGCCTTTTATGGTCATGCGATAATGACCAACCATGTGGCTTAATGTATTACAGTTGGGAAGACTTTCGTGTGATAACATGAAATATTTATTTAAGAATATTTCATTGGTTGGGTTCGTAATGATATCTCCATCCATTGAGATTATGGAATAACCTTCATTAGAGTAGACCTTATATATGGAATAAGGTCCCTCCAACTTTGGTTTGAGCTTTGGAGGATTCTTTCCTGGTATCATTGGAGTTCTGAGGAACAATAAAAGTTCACCTTAGAGGAAGGAGTGGAGGAAAACATTCTTATTAAAGGATAACACTATCCTATTTTGATATACATCCAAGTGATGCAAGGCATGCAACATTTTTTCATCTAGTCACTTGAATTATTCCAGTCATTTATGGGATTTATCATCTAAAAATAGATTATCACAGATGGAAATTCAGATTGATGTCAACTAGAACTCAATGAGAAGGACTAATTATATTATGCATACCATTGAATAAGGTGTTTCCTGTGTACCAGTACGGTTTTTAGTCTAGTAAGCCCATAAGGCATGCAAGATCTTTTCAGGAAAAAGATTTTTTTTGTCTTTATCCACAATTTTTTTGGAGTAGGTTTGAAAATGTATTGTTGAAATCCTCTATCTTTCTTTTAGCTGCTTTATAGTAGCGGGATGAATGGTTGGATTTGATCTCATATTTCTGATAAAGATTTTCCACCTTTGAATAACAGAAGTTGGTTCCCTTGTCCATTAATATTGTACGGGGGACACCAAATCTGTTGACGATGTTAGATTTCATGTTATCCCCGACTTCTTTGAGGGGTGTTGCCTAAACCCATTTTGAGAAGAATTCAATAGTAGTGAAGATTTATTTTAGAAGATTGTCCATAGTTGAAGGGTATATCCCCACAATATCCACTCTCCATATAGATAATGGTCAAGAGTAATTGGATGTATGTATCAACTCCAAGAGTTGATGGATGATGTTGTCATGCACTTGGAAGGAATTTCATTTCTTATTGAATTCTGTTCAATCCCACATCATTGAAGGTAGAAGTATCCAAGCCTTCAGAATTTTTTGGAAAGCTTATATCCAGACCGATGAGAACCATAGGCCTCAAAATTCACCTCACTTATGAAGGTAGTAGTGTCTTATCAATCAATACATGGGAGAAAGAACCCATCAAATACTCATTTATAGAGGACTTTTTGGTGATTTGGGCTATCATAAAGGGAAAAGTTGGATTCTCACCACCATACTTTTTCTTTCCCAGTCCTATCTGATGAAAGTAATATATTTTGGACATAGTACATGATGGGTAAAATCCACTTAGTGGTAGGCCAATATGACTCAAGGATGGGACCAACTTCATTAATCTCATCTGTTCTGACATGAACAAAAGGTGAGACCATGTGGTGATGGGAAATACTGATGATCATTTCATCCTAGTTTGGATCCACCAGTGTGGTAGCAACATTTTCCAATGCATCCTCCTGTGCATTCTATAATCATGGGGCATGGGTCAATGTTGGATCCGAGAATAATTTTTCCATTAATACTTGTACACAGTTAAGAAAAGGAATTATCTCTTCTTTTCTTATGGATTAAAAACCATTAATCTGTTTGATTACCAACTCTGAATCACCTCTCACCTCTAGGTGGTCCACCTGTATTTTCAGTGCCTGTTCTAGGCCAACAATGAGTGCCTGATATTATGCCTCATTATTAGTACATCCTTTTGATAATAGGAATGATTAAGGTAATAATGCCTTTGTAGGGGAGATAAAAAAAACCCTAACCCAACTTGTTTGATCATAGGGTCTTAAATATTCTTCCCTATTGGGTTCCTGGATATGACGTCAAAATATATTTCCCATATTTGGGGCCCATATTGAATAGAAAATATCCCTTCATCTGGAAATTCAGTATTTAATGATGTTGTTTCTCTGAATGGGTTTTCTACTAGGAAATATTATAGGGCATGTCCTTTCACTGGCTTCTAAGGTAGGAATTGTATATCGAACTGCTATATGATAAAATCTCACCATGAAAGACATCCTGTCAACATCAGACAACTAAGGATATATTTGAGCGAGTTATTGTGAGAGACCAATTGACCTTGTGGTGCTGTAAATAGTGCCTCAGTTTATGAACTATGAATATCAATGCCAGGAATCTATTCTCGATATCAAAATAATGAGTCTCAACATTGATCATGGTTCAACTGAGACAATAAGGGCTATTTTTATTCCCAGTGTCATTATTTTGTGCAAGGAAGGCACCTGATGATCACTCCAGGGCTATCAAATTTAATATGAGTGGATTTCCCTCAATAGGTGGCATCGATATTACTAGGATCAAGAGGTATTTATTTAGTTTTTTAAAATCTTACTGATAGTCAATGGTCCACTTATATGTGAACCCTTTATTCATTAGTTTAGTTAATGGTAAATAATTGTCTATGAGGCTGGATATGAAGTGATGAATGTAGTCCAAGTGTCCTTGAAGTCCTATTAACTCTTTGACGTTTCTATGAGTTTACATGCTAAGGTTTTTTTTTATCATGGTCAATATCTAGGATGGGATGACATACGATATAGCTAAGAAACTTCCCCAAGGTTACCCTGAAATCTCATTTCAAGGGGGTCATCTTTAGGCTATGTTGTCATAGCTTATTGAAGATAGTCTCAAGGTTAGTCAGGTGGTTAAAAAATTTTCATTAATACTCCCAGGGGGGAGGTAGTGAATTATTTATATTTTAGAGCCATTAGAATTTGGTTATTCCCAAAATAGCCATCCATAAATTAGAGGTCATGATAACCAGCCATTACATCAATCAAGAGTTCTGTGATTGGAATTGGGAATTCATCTATCAAACAGTGTCGATTGGGATATCTAAAGTTGATGCATACTTTGATTTGAATATTTGTCTTCTTTAACAGGATGATATTGGATAGATATTTTAGATAATATACATCTAGGATGATGTAAACCAAGATAATTATATCCACTTCAGCCTCAATTTTGTTGGGATGAGTTGGGTTTGTCTGACTGGATACTTGTTTGTATCCCCAATGGTATTATGGAAAACCCAACTCATGGGTGGAATCCTTGGAGTCAAGGCCTAGAATATTTTTTTTAATTCTAGGAGAACGGATCCTGGTGTTTCTTCAAGAAGTTAGTATATGACTCATGCTATTCAAAAGTCATGGCCGCACTAATCACAGAGTGTCATGGATCATTATTTATACCCAGATATATCTCCTCGATCTTTTCGATAGTGGTGGATACACATTCCTCAAATACCAGAGGTGAATCCCTAAGATATTTCTATTCTTCCTCATCCTTATTATTTACCTCTTTCACATTTATTTGGTAATTAGTTGATGAATAAGGTTTCTATTTATTAGGGGATGATTTGATGTTTGGACATCCGAAATATGAAGAAACCATATTGGGATCACTTGCTGGTATGATGCCTCTTTGGAGCTCCAAAGGGGAAACAAGGGACTAAGAATGAGCCTATTCATTTTCTCCTGTTGACATGAAAACATATTATATCCTAGATAATGTAATAGGTATTTTTTGATCTCAAGGGATGGAATAAAGATATTTTCATCTAGGCTTTGATTACTAATTGGAGATTTGACATATTCTCCAACACTATTGGGCTCAGATGTCACAATTGAAATAAAAAAATTCATTGGATGTGTTGTTGAATATGAACCCACCAATTCAATTTGGTTAATGGAGAGCACATAATCTACGCTATGATATTTGAAAGGGTTAGCTGGAATCATTTCTAGACCATTTGGGGCATTGATCCGAGCGATACTATTAGCCATGGACTATTTCTCTTCCTTATGGTAGAATCCTACATCAATGTATTATGAATCAGAGGATTTTATTGGTTCATTTTCACCATGAAATGTCCCAATTTTTTACATTAATATAATATTTTAGGCAATTTTGGTATGATGATTGGATGGTTTCATGCTGATGTAGCCAAGGTCTTCCCAGTAGAAATTTAAAGGCCGTATCCTACCGAACAACCACAAATTACAAGTCAGACATGAGATCCATGAACTGAGTTTGATCGAACATCGATATAATATATATTATCGCCCTTATAATTTTGTATTAAATTGTTTATGGGTTTCAGTATCCCATTTTTAAATCCCTTTCCACTCATTATTTATTTTGAATTCATTTTTTTAAAACTTTCTTAAAAAGATGCAATTGCACAATGACCCGATTTGACAATAGTTCACTATTCCTATCATAAAATTAACTAAACTAGAAAAAATATTAAAATTACTTCATTGTAAGATTATATGGTCATTTTAATTCAATTAAACCAACTGGACCAAATGATTAATGCGAGAAAAAGGGTCCCAAAAGAGGCCCACAAGTTAATACATTCTGGGTGGGCCAGATTGGACCACCTTTATGTATTTGGGCCATAAAGTGTGCCTAAGAACACCAATTGGTCTGATTTTACCTCCATTAGGTATATAACTAGACGAAACACCATTACACTAAAGTTGAATCCATTTTCACATGTTTTGGACAGCTAAAAATTCAGATAATGATGGAGTAAAACGTTTTCCATGAATAATCACCTAGACCCTTAGATAATTGACTACTTTTTATAGAAGTTTTGATGTAATTGTCCATAAAATCACTCCTCATCCTAGTTATCATGTGTTTATTGAATAGAGGGTAGTATTGGAGCTCTTGGGATGATCTTATTCACATCTATTGATTCCTCCCATTCCATGGAGTTTTAAAATTCTCATGATCATCTAGGGAGGAATGTGATGCAAATCCCAAGGTCCATGTTTGAATAATTTTTAATGATATTTTTAATTACATGTTTTTTTGTTTTTTTATTAATCCTATATTATTATTTAATTTAGTTATGTACTGTTATGTCATACTCAACTCATATGATCATGTTTAGGGGTACCCATTCATGTGATTTTTCACACACCGTTCACCAGTTCTTCTTCCCCCTTTCAATTATAGTGTGTGTGTAGTTTATATTGTTTAATTGAATTTATATAAACAATATCATGGAAATGTACTTTGATGACATAGTATCACAATTAAATAACATAAAAATCTAAAAAATGTCAATTTCTTCCTATGTTTCCTTTGTGAGTTTTGGTTATGAAGTCAGACACAAATCACCCTGTCATCGTCGGTAATCGGTGAATCATTTTGTGTTTCCGATTAAACCCTAGGAGGTATCCTAGTATAAAACCAAAAAAGTGTTTATTATTGGTGTTACAAACTATAAATTAAAATATATAAACACTATCTATTTAAGTGATGAAGGATGAGAATCATGAGATTTCCTCAGGTTGATCACACTTAATCAAATCGATTAATTTTTTATTTCTTTTATTTCTTATTTATTTATTAATACCTTTTAAATAAAAAAATCCATTCTTTAAAAAAATCCCATTATACTTTTATTTTTATAATCAAAACCTAACTTTTAATTTAATGATCTAAGTCTCCATCAAGAGATGACCTAGGGTTCCTACTATACTACATAAATTCTAGTAAAACTAAACATCTAATTTGAAGTGCTCGACAATGCAATAAAAATTTGGCACCATTATCGAGGATTCAAGATCATTTTACCTTTTATTTATTTATTTTATTTTTTATTTCTTACTCATTTTATCATTTATCCTTCCATTTTTATTTATTTTGTTTTTATTTTTGTTTATTTTTTTATGTTTTTTCTCTCTGTCCCTCTTCCTCTCTCTCTCTCTCTCTCAAATTATGGAGTATAGAATTATATATTTTTTCTCTTCACATTATTCTTAGGTGTTTATATTATATACATATTCCATAAAAAATAAAAAAATAAAAAAAAAGAAAATAAAAAAACTTCATAACATTGTTGAATGAAAATATCTGGAAAGGAAATACTACATGAATTTGACCCAAAAATTAAAAATTCCCTTCACTCAAAAATTAAGTCATCTTGAGTAAGACAATAAAGTAACATCAAAAATACCCTTATGGAACCTCAAGGGGTCCTAAAACAATCTAAGAGTGAAGGAAATAAAATCCAATAAAACATGGCTATAAATAATCAGACCTTAAAAGAACTGACCACCCTAAATGTGGAGTAACATCCCACGTACATCCAATATCCCGTGGAAGAATCCAACATTGAGATGAGATCATGCCTCATCCACCTCATTCCAAAATTCTGTGGTCTTACGAATGAGGACCCTCGTAAACATCTTAAGTAGTTTCATAAAGTGTGCTCCACCATGAAACCCCAAAATGTGCCTGAGGACTTCATTAAGTTTAGAGCCTTTACTTTCTCCCTTAATGGTGTATCCAAATATTGGCTATACTATCTTCCTACCACAATTGGGGGCTAGAATGACCTCAAACGACTATTTCTAGAGAAGTTTTTCCTATCTCATGAACAACATTAATTAGAAAAGAAATCTGTGGAATTTGGAAATCACAAGGAGAGACCCTTCATGATTATTAGGAAATATTCAAAAGACTTTGTTCAAGTAGTCCCCATCACCAAATTATTGAAAATTTATTAATTCAATAATTCTATTAGGCACTTGTCCCCATGGATCATGGAATGATAGATACTACAATAGGTGGTTCCCTAGTTTATAAAACTCATTCAATTTCTCATGACTTAATAGCCAACATGGCTAAAAATGCACAACAATTGGGAACATGGGCAATTTCATCAACTCAATGAGTTCATGAGACAATTCATTAATCCCTATAAAAAATGTAGATAAAAAACTTAATTATATGCATACCCATAAAAGGAAATTATCTCAAGATCAATGTAATTCACACTCTCCACCTATTCCATTGCATTGTGATATTTTTTCTAATAACACCCATTTTTATGACCAGTTACCACAACTTCAAGATTCATCTATGTATTGTATAGTATTATTCCCTGGGTTTCCTTTTCAGTAAGTTCCACACTTCAAGCAAGAACCATTCAGGCCAAAAACAAAACCTAGTTGGAAAGCACAACCACAGTACCAACAAGTAGGTAACTTGAGCTACCCTAAATAGAACTGGTATCAACAAGTTCAAGGTGTAAAACCTTATTATCTTTCATCATCTTGAAACAATCATCCCCCTCGAAAATATGAACCAGGAAACAAGGACATGGTAAAGAAAATGGAAATCCAGAACCTCCAGTTCCAACACACCATGCAATCAGTTCTTCAATACCTACGAACTCAAGTGTGACAATTTTAAAACACTATCTGTGAGATTAAGATGCAAGGTTATAGAATACTACCATCCCAACCCATTTCTAATATGAAGGAAAAAGGTAATGTATGTTAAATTAAACTTCATATTAGTAAATAGATTTCTCCTTTTACCAATTCTGCACAACAGGTAAGCACCTCACTTGAAAACTCTATTTCCTTACCCTCAAAAGATTTAAGTAAAGAATAAAAGACAAAAAGGTTAAAAAATTATCATTGAGGATTCCCCTAAACAATCCATTCATATTTCTTTCCCCCAAATACTCTCTAAATCTAATAAAAAAATTATAATGAGATTGATAATTAAATAATTGATACACTTAATAAGGTATAAGTTAAAATTCATTTATTTGATGCAGTTAAACAAATACCTCACTATGAATTTTTTTAAAAGATATTTTCACTTATAGAAAGTGAATAAAGGGGAATGATATATTCAACCTGGGAAGGAATGTCTCAGTATTGATACAACCAGAAATTCCAAAAAAATTCAAGGATCCAAGTACTTTCATGATACCTTTCACTATAGGGGAGACCTTATTTTTAGATGAAATATAATATTTGGGTGCTTCAATTAATGTGATTCCTTACTCTATGTACACTTATCCACAGACTGGAAAGCTTCAACTAACATTCATCATCATGCAACTTTCCAACTTGAGCACAACACAACCATCCAGAGTGGTTGAGAAAGTCCTCATAAGAGTGAAAAATATCATCTTCCCTACAGACTTCTACATTCTTGATATTGAAGAGACCCAAACCCAAGGACAAGCTCCTATATTAGTTGGGAGTCCATTACTCAAAATATAAAAGATGATCATCAATTCTCACAATAGTATGCTATCCATGGATTTTGGTGAATAAAAGGTATGTTTTAATATCCATGATTCCATGAAACAACTTGTTGAAGAGCACTCCACTCTCCCTATCTATTCGATGGAAGTGATCTCTAATGATACACACACACACAAAATTATCTCCTAGAACCATACTCCGATTAATTTTCTTCTTTTTAAACCTTAGATTATTTTAGTTTTAATTCATGTCTTGAGTGTTGCGTGGGTTTAAACATTTGTAAATTTTGTACCTTAGTTAATGAGTTTTTTCACTCTGAGGTACCCATGATCGTCGATGATTATGAAAATATCATTTCCACTAATTTTATTTCCTTATAGAATAAAAATGAGCAGATAGATAGTTTCATGGACATCAATCCCCCTAAATCCCCTCCATTAATATAAAAACCACTTGTGTTGGAATTAAAACCACTTCCATCTAATTTAAAATATGCCTATCTTGAGGGTATTGACCAATTGCTTGTCATTTTTGAAAACAACCTCTCTCTATAGTAGGAATTAAAACTATTACACATTTTAAGAAAATGTAAAAAGGTGATAGGATGGACATTGGATGGTATTACTAGGATTAGACCATCTATTTGTATATACCATATGCTTTTAGATGATGAGGCTAAATC
This sequence comes from Viscum album, assembly GCA_963277665.1. Taxonomy (NCBI): domain Eukaryota; kingdom Viridiplantae; phylum Streptophyta; class Magnoliopsida; order Santalales; family Viscaceae; genus Viscum; species Viscum album. Next base: position 1,672,807,375 of record OY728158.1, read on the forward strand.
CGTAAGGTAGGTTCAACGCTGGTTGAATCCAACTCTCATTGAAGTGGTAAAATTAGAAGCCAGTAAATTACTTTTTTCTAGGATCATCTATCATATATCTTATAGTAAATGGGTTATCATAGTGACAAGTTTTCTTAAAAAAACTAGAATAATGGTTTTGTAAAATTAAAGGAATTAATTGGTTCTAACACGTGTGCAAAATAGTTGGCGAGTCTGTATTGACTACCATCAACCAAATCAAACAACATGAAAGGAAAACTTTCCACTACCTTTCATTGACAAAATGTTAGAAATATTGGCTAGTAAGTCCCATTATTGTTTCATTTATGGCCATTTGTGTTATTTACAAATACTTATAGCCCTTGAGGATCAAGAAAAGATAATATTTACCTTTCCATTTGGAAAATTTTCATACAAAAGGATGCATTTTGGTCCATGTAATTCTCTTGGTACCATTAAGCGATGGATGTTGAGTATTTTTTACGATCACCTTCAGATTTGGATGAAAGTTTTTAGGGATGATTTCATAGTTTATGGTAATTCATTTGATGATTATATGGCACAACTAGGTTTTATCCTCCCCCATTTCATTGAAAAAGATCTCATATTAATTTTTGAGAAATTCCATTTCATGGTTGAGTAGGGGATAGTTCTTGGGCATGTTATTTCAAATGAGTAAATTCAAGTTGATAAATAAAAAATTGAATTAATTTCATCCCTTACATATCCAAAATGTGTTTATTAGGTTCTATATTTCTTTGTTCTTGTGGTTTTTTTACCGTTGATTCATTAAAGACTTTAGAAATATCACACTTCCCTTGTCTCAATTTTTCTAAAAGGATTCTGAATTTATTTTTGATAAAAGTTGTGGGAATGTCTTTAATTCACTAAAAAAGAGTCTCACTTGACCTCCCATCATCCAACCACCAATCTGGGATCTCCCCTTCAGACATATGTTTGAAGCCTCAAACTTTTTAGTCGGGGAAGTTTTATCACAAAGGGTTGAGAAGGCTACTCATTTCATTACATATGCCTCACGTACCGCTGACCCTGCCTAGGAAAAATACACAACCCTTGAAAAAGATCTTCTTTATATTATGTTTGTATTCAAAAAATCCCATTCATATATTATTGGGTCAAAAATCATTGTCTTTTTAATAATTATACCCTTTGTTTTCTCCTAAAGAAACCCAAAGATAAGCCCCACCTCATACGGTGGATGATTCTCCCCCAAGAGTTTTACCTTAAGATTTGAAATATGAGAGGAGTGAAAAATGTGGTAGTTGGAAATGTTAGCTGGATTTACTTATCCTTATACCACCATGTTAACTCCTCCCTCTCCATTGGAGAATTATTTCCTCATGATAACCTTTGTGATGTTGTGGGCCTTACCCCTGATATGCAGACATTATTAATTTTATAGAGATATGTAGGGTCCCCACTGATTTGTTCACCTCACAATCCCTGAATCTTAAGCATGATTAAAGATGATAAATTTGGTATGAACCATACTTTTAGATAATTTTTAGTGACCAATTCATTCGTAGGTGTGTCCCTGACCATGAGTTTAGTTTAGTTTTGAGCTTCTGCCACACTTTGGATTTTGGGGGCCACTTTTTCACCCAATGCACTACTCGAAAGGTCCTTGACTCAGGAATTTATTGTCCAAAATTATATAGATATTCCCATAGGGTTTTAAGCCATTTTATCAATGTCAATTCATAGGTAATATCTCCATAAGGAATGAAATCCCCCCATAACCCATGTTATTTTTTTGAGATCTTTGATGCATGGGGAATTGACTTCATGGAGAATTTTACAAATTCATTTGGATTTATATACATCTTACTAGATATTGAATATGTTTCCAATTGGGTAGAAGAAAATTCTAATAGGTCCTATGAATCTTGATTAGTTATTGATTTTGTGCGGTCCCATATTTTTAGTAGGTTTGATTTTACAATATTCATCATTAGTGATCAGGGTTCACATTTTTTCTACCATAACATGAAAAACTTTCTTTGTGAATATGGGGTTGTACATAAATTATCCACTGCATATCACCCCTAAACTAAAAGACAATTTGAAATCTCAAATTGAGAATTTAATAAAATATTTAAAAAACGGTACAATTCAATATAAAAGATTGGATTTTTCACTTCGATGATGCATTTTGGGCATACCAGACACATTTTAAAACCCCAATCGGAATGTCACCATATATGATTGTGTTTTTAAAAGCTTGTGTCCTCCTATTGGAGGTATAATACTATGCGTATATGGCTATTAAAAAATGTAATATGATTATTTCATATGTATGTGAGCATAGGAAGATGCATATTCAAGAGTTTCAAGTAATTTGACATGATGCATATGAAAAATACTAGATCTATAAAGAGAAGAAAAATGTTATCCATGATGGGATGATTCTTCTGTGGATGTTCCATATTTGTGAAAAGGTCCCCATGAACAATTCCAGGATAAATATTTACCAGATAAGCTTCATTCCTGTTGGTTTGGACCTTATACTATTATTAATGTTTATCCTTCTGCTGATATACTATTTTTACATGAGAAGAGTGCAAAAAGGTTTAATGTGAATATTAAGAGGCTAAAACACTTCTATAAGGATTTTCCAATGAATACGATGGAGGAAATCCAGATGATGGGTTCCGCAAATGACAACAATTAGTAGGTTGTCCCTTATCACTACCTTTATTTACTCGTCTATTTATTTTAAATACTTGTATTGAGTAAAATTTATTTTTTGGGCATGGGGGAGGGTGAAATGTCATAGTTAGTTAAAGAAACAAAAATATAATAGAAAAAATTGCATTTTCATTTTTTTCTTTTTCTGTATTTTGTGTTTTTAGATAAACATTGATCTTAAAAAGAATATACAAAATAATTTTTCATGATTGAGTTGATTGGGTGGAATATTCCATTTTTTGATTTTTTTTTCAAAAGAATGTTGACATAAAATATTTTTCTATAATTTTTATTTTCAAATCATTCTTAGGTGTTTAATAGAATTTTGGAATCCATGTTTCATTATAAATGACTAATATTTTTAATCCCATACCCGATATACATTCTACTCCCTTTATTTCATATTATTGATTTTAATAACTTTATTGAGAGTCTCAGGTCATGTAGAGAAACTTGAACTTTACTTGATTCTGTTTGAAGCCATGAGATTTAAATGTGCTGCATTCATGATATAGGCAATCATACATTGAAAATCCATTTGTAAAATAAATTTATATTTTTGTAAAAATTGACACTATACCCTTATTAATCCTTAGAGAACACAAATTGTAAATTAGGCATCCACATTACAAGATAATTTGTCCCTACATACCCATATCTTGTGTACATTATTATTTTTAGAAAGTGTGGTGGAGAGGGTGTTTCCAAAGTAATTCTTAGGAAAGATTCCTCATTATTTGTTTGGATAAAGGGTGAATTAAATTTTCATAGAGAAGCGGGTTCACAATGCATATTGTATCGTTGTTTTATACATGTTTTCCTCTTTATCTCTAATGAAAATTGTAAAAAAATATAGTTCTGTACAATGAAAAAAAGAATAAAAGAAAAAAAATGTAAAAAAGAGGATATTTACTTATTATTATTCACTAATCCGCGGTGATCCACACAAATATACAATGGGGATAGTGAGTTTTAAGTGATACTATTTGTGATGGGTTGATTGTGTACATTAATTGTGTATACTTACTGATTTTTGATATGTTTTGTACTTAGGAGATTAAACACTCATCTTCTACCTCTGATTATTAAGCATTAAATCCTACCAACCATTGATCCTCTGAATAACCAATTAGAAGTACTCTAGAGTATCAAACTAGTTTCATCTGGTAGAGAACATGGAATTTTTCAAGCATATGGTAATATCACATGAAATCTAGGAAAAGAGCATAACTCCACTTTCATATGTTCCTTGAGTGAAGAGGTAAAATTTCTAGGTGAGGTAGGTTATGACATTTTTCATGGGTAAACAAAAGAAGTTGAAAAAAGTTTAATTTGAGAGAAGAAATATTATAGGAAAATTGATTTCATAAATGATACATGATGAATTTCATTTCAAATTAATCTTGGAAGTTTTCTCACCTTTGACTTAGGAATGGGACTTGATTAGGATATAAGAATTTACCCAAGAGTACAATTTTTTATGTGTGGTGGTATGATCACATATTGATATAACATATATTATCGCCATTATACTTTTTTATTACATTATTTTTGGGTTTTATTATCCCATAGTTAAATCCTTTTCCAGTCATTATTTATTTTGAATTAATTAATGAAAAACTTTCTTAAAAGGATACAATTGGATAATGACCCAATTTGGCAGTAGTTCAATTTTTCTATTATAATATTCACTACACTAACCCAAATGATAAAATTATTTTTTAGGATTCTATTATCATTGTGATTCAATTCATCTAACTGGACCAGAGGATGAATGTAGTAAAAATTGGCCCAAAATAGGCCCACAAGTGAGGACATTCTGAGCGGTCCAGATTTGACCATCCTTCTATATGTTGTCCATAACTCGGGCCTCGACCTCCAATTGGGACTATTCCAACTCTATTGGACAAGTAACTTGACGTCCCAAAACTTCATCGAATTTGAAGACATTTGAAAGTGTTTTTTATAGTCAACCATCCAGATAAATATGGAGTAAAAAGTATTCCATGAATAGCCACCCATCCCCTTAGATACTTGACTAAATTTTGTGGAAGTTTTGATGTAATTGTACATAAAATCACCCCTCCCCATCATTATCATGTGTTTCTTGACCAGAGGGTAGGATTAAAGCTATTGGGGTGATCTTATTCAAATCTATGGATTCCTTACTTTCTAAGGAGTTCTAAAATCACTATGATCACCTGGGGAGGAACGTGATGAAAATACCAAGCTTCATGTTTTTATTATTTTGAATGATATTTTTAATTCTAGGTTTTTGTATTGTTTTTTATTTATCCTATATTATTAATTAATTTATTTGTGTACTGATATGTCATACTCAAATCATATTATCGTGTTTGAGGGTACTCATTCATGTGATGTTCCACACATAATTCACCACTTCTCCTTCCCCCTTTCAATTATAGTGTTTCTATAGTTAATATTGTTCAATTGAATTTACATAAAAGCTATCGTGGCCAAGTTCTTTCATGAAATGGTATAACAATTAAATAACATACAAACTTGGAAAACATGTCAAGTTCTTCGTATGTTTCTTTGGTGATTTTCAGTTATGAATTCGGACACAAATCACCCTATCATCGACGATATCCAGTGAATCATTTTATGTTTTTGAACAAACCCTAGGAGGTATACTAGTATAAAATATGTAACAATACTATTATAGGTTCTAAAATATAGTGATTGAAATATGTAAACCCTATATCTTGAAACAATGAAGGGTGATCATCATGATATTTCTCTGGGCTGATCACGCTTAATCAAATCAATTAATTTTTTCTTTCTTTTATATCTTTTTTACTAATGTTTTCTTATTCAATCAACAAACCCCAAGATTTCTAAAAACTCATTCCCATTTTATTTTCATAATCAAAACCTTATTTTTATTTTAATTATCTAATTATCCATCAAGAGATGACCTTGGGTTCCTGCTATAATACAGAAATTATAGTAAAACTAAATATCCAATTTGACACACTTGATAATGTGATAAGATTACTTAGATTGATTTCACCAAGAGGTTTTTTCTCATTAATTTCATAACCCTATAAAATAAAATTATAGTGGGAAATGTGAGATTCATTTAATCCTAGTAGTTGATGTTTTTAGATTGGGATAAGGTTGAATCATGATCTGTTGTCAATGAAGACTCACCAGATATCAACTTTATTTATCCTACTAGATATATACAAGGGTCATACATGCCACTATATGATGGTATCTTTAACTTGGTATGTTAAAGAGATGAACATATGGTATTTTTTGGATCATTATCTATAAGATACACTTTATCCATAGAAACCTCGACTTAAAATTCTTAAGGGTTTGACCAGCCCTCTATGAGTAATTCTCGAAGGTCTCTTGATAGAGTTAGATAATCTGTGATTGACAACCTGACTGACCCCAAGAACATTTTCTTCAAAAAATCATATTTCTAGTCCAAATGTCTACACTTAACATCATAGGGATGTTATTTCACAATAGATTTGGGAGATGATGTTCCTTATGTAAAAAGTTCATCCCTTGGAATAAGATTTGAAGGAGATTATGATCTTGGTGGATTATATTGTATAGGTTTTTCTACATGATGAGGTTGGTTATGTGATGACTTATCATCAATCCAATCTTCTTGGATGATCGTATTAGGGTAGACTATGTCATGTGTGGTGGAACTTATTTGTTCCTAATGATATCACTGGAGAGTTATCCCATGACTTTTGGTGGATTAGATAGTTTGAGTAGTGGCATGGTTAAAGTAGTGACTTCCTGAACGCCAACATATTCCCTTATATCATCAACTATGAAGCCATCTTCCCCCAGTCCACCAATCATGTGTATAGAATTTGGGTTAATAATCATGCTCATCATTTGTTAAGGGATTCATTAAGTGAATAATGTTAATGTAAACAAAAACCAATTATTCATTTAATGGAGATTCCGTTTGGTGGGTTGACCCTTGTTTAACCTTCTAGCAGGGTGGTGCCCATGCTTTTGGGATTGCATCCATGAAGTATACTAAAATAAAATATAGATTAATAATTAGTATATGATCATATTCCTATGTTTTATTCATGCTATTTTGGCCATTTATCTTTTTGGATGACTGTCCTTCAGAGGTTTGTGACACTGGAGGGGTCAGCTATGTCATCGTGGAAGTGGTCGAAGGAACAATCTGCTTCTACAACTATGATAGTAGGATAACATGAGTTTGGTTGATTGTGTTTCTGACAATAAAATTACTGAAATTATTTTTTCCATTTATGTTCACTTCTTTCCATTCATTAAAATCTTATGGATTGGTGTAAGAGACACATTCTACCTGAGCATGTGAGTTTTTCAGCTTCACTTTCCATAAATCCACCATTTTTTGTAGGAAGTATTTGAAAACAAAACAATATTGGGTGTTGTGACGTAGTACTTGATGTAAGGGGAAGTAATTTGGGAGATCTTCATCACCTTCTTTTTAGGGATTACTAGGATTTTGTAACTTGATCATGTTGTTTTCCAATGCTGATATGAAGTAGTCAGGGGCTTGTTCATTTTGAAAATAATAGACCTTGTTTTTAATTTCCTCGAACTATTTTCGCATCTTCAGTTTTTGATCATCCAGATGAGGCAGTAACTGTTGCTGGTGTTCGGGAGGTGAGACCACGTGATATAGTGTTAGATTTGGAGCTGGAGTAGGTACATGGGCCTAATTAAGTGTAATAGTGGCAACCTCTACTTTACCTATTCTCCTTCACTGATTTTATGGAATTACTTAAGACTTATCTTTAGTCTCTCTGATGGAGTCCTCCACTCTTTGAGAAATTTTAGTAAGGTCCCAAAACCCTCCAATCTATTTTGAAGGGATGAGTGGCATGCACAACTTGTCATGAATATTCACTATATGAATGGGAAATAACTCTTCTTGAGGGAGTGATAGGTTCAAATAGTATTTCTATCCTTTCTAAAGAGTAATGAAATCCAAGAATCTTTCATTCATCTAATGATTACAGTTTGGTAGATCAAATATTTTCTGTAGCGTTGAGCTAAACTAGAAGAGTAACTTCTAATGGAGGTCTTCCCACCTCATAATTGACTAAGCCTGAAAACTCATGTACCACAAAAAGGTTGGTCCCTACAGTGATTATATGATGCACCTGAGTTTCACTTCCTTGTGTTTTTAGGGGTCCCCATCATGGGAACATAATGAGAGATGAAATATATCAAATACTTATCCAGGTTTCCTGATCCATTAAAAACTAAAAATATTTAGTTCCAAAAGTTTGATGGGGGAGGAGTCAGATCTACCCATTCATGGAAAGGTTTCTTTTCTAGTTTTATCAGCACACACTCTTCCTCCATGGATTCCAATCAAGTTGGGAGTGACTCAAGAGCGTTCATGATCCCTCAGGGAACATCTAGATAAGTTGGAGGTTGAACAAGTGAAGTTTCCGGTAGGGTTATCTATGATGGTATTGTTGGTATTTTCCATGGGTAGTCTATATGGGAAGGTTGATAAGAATTTTCCAAACCAATTTATGGATATGAAACCAATGGAGGTAACTCTCAGTTTTCTATCGTAGGATCCAAATATTCTATTGGTTGGTATCCTATATTAAGTGGATGTTCCGGATATGTTTCAGTTGTTATTACGAACCCTCTTTTTTGAGGTGCACTAGTTGGGATCATGAGTTAAGGATATTCTTGTAGAGTGTATTTAGAAGGAAGTCTACCTTGGAGTAGTTCTTCATTGAGTATCCTCAATTATTTCATATCTTCATCATGCTGAGAAAATCATCCCTCAAGTGAAAGGGGTTTAACATCCCTCTAAGGGAGGTGAGGCACAATATGACCTTTACCCTTTTCCCTATTGGATTATTTCTGAGGGGGTAAGGACCGGTTTCTTTAGGGATTTCCCAGGTTTAGGGAAAGATTATAGTTCTAACTTTACACACATCCTTCAATAATATCAGTGTGCACCACATTATGAACCGAAACTTCATCCTCTAACCCCTCCTTCAAATTGACCTCATGTTTTATAGAACCTGCAAGGGAGTAATTGATGGAATTCACTAATTTTTAAAGAATTTAAATCATTCTATTAATGTCTTGGTGAGACTACATCTTTCTACAACCTCCATGAGGCCTTAATCTCCATTTTTCTAGTTCTCTAGGAATATTTTAGAAGAAAGTAATCTGAAGGGAATATCTAGACAATTTAGAAAGGCATGTCCCTAGTGAGGATTCATTTAGAGGAATTTTCCCTAATTAGGAGGAGACTGATTCCTACTGAGGAGGGGGTGTTGAGGTGAAAAAGACCCCATACCTAAGGGCTAGGGATGCTCCCATTCATCCTTCATAACTATTTGGATCTAATTCATCAACCTTGAAGGTTGGGTTAAAAATCCCCCAGCCCTACAGGATGGGGTTTCCCTTAAACCACTATGGATGCTACTTCTATCACCGCCCTAATGGTTTTATGGAGTTTTTTTTCAAACATGGTCTGGATTCATCATCTGGTATGCGATCAATATTCCACATTGTGTAATTTTCAATATCAAGATCTATTTCAAGGGGATGAGCCCGTAAGGGTCACATCGCATTAGGATTTCTTCCCTCGCCGCCGCCTCCTTCGCCTCGGGTTGATGCGGTGACCTCCCTGTGCTCGTCGAGATCTAGTGGTGTATTATTGGTGGAGGCAGTGCTTCGTGGACTCGGCCTTTACATCGATGCTGGATTTTTCTTGCCCAACTCCCTCAAAGTTGGATAGGGCACCCATGGCGGTGTGATGATTTTATGGGTTTGAGTTCTGAGTTCCCACGTCCTGGGGGATCCTCCTTGCCTACGGTGTGCACAGTGGGCGATTTGTCATGGGCTCTAAGTGCGTACTGGTTGGAGGTGATGAGATTTTCATGGCAAGACTTTCTTATGGCGTCTGGTGATATATTCTGATTTCCTCTTTTTTGCAGTTGTATTTGGCTTGGGATATACATGTTCGTTTTGATCTGTCTGTGCGATGGTTATGGTTTCCTCTTGATGTTTCCATGATCTTGTGTTGATTTTATAGATCTTTGGCTCTGATAATATGTTCATCTTGAGGTTGATGGATGTTGGGCGTTGTCTTTCTATGAAACCGTTGGTGATTTGATGAAATAAGTGATGTTTGTCCTGTATGATGTTTTGCAGCTATGGTGGCGACATATGATGGGTTCTTGTTGGTGATGTCTAGTTGTTTTCATGACCTAGTTGAGGATTTTAGTCTAATGAGTGTCTTTTTCTTCGTCACTTTACTTTGGTTTCATTGCGAATTTCCCGGATTAGGTTCCGGCGACTGATGAATCATTTTTATGATGTTCGTGTTCTTTTGGTTGATTTTTCTTTTGGTGTTGGGTGATTCTGGGTATTACCCTATTGATGAGCTTAAGCTGGTAGTGATCTGGTTATTGAATAGATCTGTGGTGAATAATGGCAGTGAAAATGGTGAAGATGGCATTGACAATGATAAGGTTTCCAGTGGGTCTCTCTGGCATGGTGATGATGGGGAGGCGATAGGCATGGATTTTCGATGCGATGGGCATGTGACTCGAAGTAGGAATTGTGCTCAAGGCAGGTATTGTGTGACTTGAGGCAGGCGTTCGACTCGAGGTTCATGGGAACCAAGATGGTGATGAGGTTTTTTAAAGTTTTAATTTGAATTGAATGAGAATTTTGTTTTTATTTTATGGTTTCCCGCTTTCCTTAAAGCGGCTTTTTGAAAACAGAAAAAATGGTTTGCATCTTGCATCATCTGGTATGACATGGGATTACTCAATTATGAATATTGTTGCGGTATTTATGAAATTTGAGCTATTTGATAGCTGTCTTCCACTAATCACGTGGCTTGCTCAATATTTTAAAATTCTTGATGAAAATGTCTCTCAAAATTCTGCTCTCTTCTTGCATGATATTGATGAGAGTCAGTTAAGGCCTATTTTTGTTGAGAAAATCTTTGGTTGTAAATATGGTCCATTTTTTGAATCCGGTCTGAAGCTATGAAGTTGCATGATACTACCTTTGATGGGATTTTATGGTTAGATATCATATTAAAATGTAATTGTCCATGTTCACACCATCCTCTGATTCAGACAACAGATTTGGTATCATTAATCAGCTGTCTCAATCTCATTAATGCGCTGAGGCTTACACATTGAAGGTATCCTTATTGTTTCTTGATCTTTGGATTCCATGAATCCACGATAGCATCCAAATCAATTTGGTGTTTCAACCCTTCTATTAAATTGATGTGAATTCAATACTTGTCATAGGATAATACATTTTATTTCATGTGAAGAAGAGTATTACATATGTTGAGGTAGATATCATGCACAAAATCTTCTGGCAACACCTCTGTAATGATATATTGAGGGGTGTATAAAGGATAGAACTTGACCGATATGTCATATTTATGCCTTTTTCCTTATTTTTATAAAGTATTCTTCATATTTTTCCAAAATTTCCTCTAACTGGTCCTAATAGAGTTGATGATTTCCTACCACTTTATCATAAGTGGAGAGATTAGTGGGGAATTTCTCTATTATGTTGGAAGGAAGGTGATCCAAAGGAGGTTTGGAGAATGAAAATTGCTTTAGGATGTATTTTGGTTGATAAAGAATTTCACTAGCCACTGACAAGGCATTAGATATGACTGGTATTGTTTTCCCAAGTGCCTCGCCGTAGGAGGACTTTCTCATCACTACATGACCAAGGATATGACCCTTTTTATGATGTGAAACAATACTATAAAGATAAATTTCATAGTGAATTCCATAAGGTGAAGGACTATCATGGTAGATTATAACAAGGGGAAGACCCTCTTGCTCCTTGATCTACTATCCTTGTGGAGGGTTATCGTGACTCTCATCAGAAGATGAGATCTCGAGATTAACTAGATTTTTACCATGAATCAAGCCTTCATGATGAAGTGTTTGAGTAGGACCTTCTGAATTAATGTTACTGTCCTTATAATTTGGTAATGGGTGGGTAGGATCTTGAGCTTCCACAGGTAAGAGTCTGAGGGATTCAAGAACTCCTATATTAAGTAGGGATAGATTGTAGATCATCTCTTTGATTTAAATTTTTTTTGTGAGGCTTCTTCTTGGATGTATTTTTGAAAATGACTAGGGACATATTTTGGTAGAAGTTGTTTTCATAGACTAGGGTTTGTTCCTTCCTTGGAGTGGCCATTGGGATAGTCTGATTACCTTTTATTGGAATGAGTGTACATTCCTGATCTGGTTGTCTCTATATCACAGAGGAGTTTTCCCCATGATCATCCTAGATGAGAGCAGAGGTGTGTGTGTCTTCTTCAGGGTGATATAATGATAAGACACCCCATTTGTGGGGACGGAACTGTGCGTTCATCCCTTAGTTACTACTGTCGTCACTGTTATGATTTATTGAATGGTCTATAGGATGTGGGTATGGATTTTCATCTTCCCTTTCACCATTCTTAGGATATGATTAGTAACTTCAACAACTGGAATGGGGTTATATATGCATTCCATTATTGGGTAAGCCATATGTGTATACTCTTAACCTCCCTTTCCTACATGTGGATACAAAAAATAATCATATGTGGGGACATATAATTGGATCTGTCTCCTACAAATTGTCCAAAAATTCCGACTGACTTCTCGGGGTGCTGCCAGATGAGGCTGCAGGAAGGCATGGTGAATGTAGGTAGGTGTGTGCACCTGTATTTGGATTTCATACAAACTTAGTTGGTAGGATTATTTGAGTTCTACTATATGATTCTACCGATAGACTTGATTAGTGTACAAAGTTGTATGTTCTATCTCATAGTTTCCCATTGGATTTAAATGAAGAGATTCCTTAAATGTTGCTAGGTGAATCTACTCTCTGGTTGAGTTATAGCTGGTGGGTGTATGTTCCAACAATAAATATTCCAAAAAAAAAAAGAGTTATTGGTCTTCTACTCTCGGTGATCCATCTTGCATGCCCTAGTCATAGTGACCTGGGCCGGGTGTCCAAGAATAACACCCTCATCAAGTTGAGGGGTCACTACCATACAACGTTGGTGGTGGAGATTACTAGAAGGTTACCCTTGTAAGGACCTTTGTGTCTTCTATACAATGATGTATTTGGCCTCTTGGTCCACCTCCCTAAGATATGGGAGGAAATGGTGGTCAAATTCAGAGGATAAGCTCTCAAAATCGTTGAAGACAACAATAGGTTCTATCTATCTCTAGACTACCAGACTCCACTGGTTGGGTAATGTGTGGGGATCCATGACCTAGGGGGCCTATTAGGAGACCTATAGGGTCAGTATTGTACAATTTTTATGGTATTAACAAACTAATGTGTTTGAGACCTCGTATTGAAGATGATGGGTTTGTGATGGCATCCTCGACGTAGAGGAAGACCTAGACTTAATAGTAGCTAGGGCATGCATCAGTGAGATTTTGTATGACTCAATTGGATTGAGGGGAGTTATAAAAGGAATTTACTAGATATATTATAAAAAATAAGAAAACCCCATTAAAGAATAATCTCGTTTTAATGAACACACGCATGATTGATTTCCTTGTTTGTCCCTATTTCATTTTAAGAGAAAAAGGGCCCTAAAAGGTGGGTGATACTATCACATTGGTTAAGGATCCACATCAGGTTCATTATTTTTTGTTTCACATATAATCATCGGTCACCAGAAATTCGATTATAGGGGGTTGAGTGGTGTGTAATCATTCACACCAGGTTCACTATTTATGAACACTTTACAATGGGTTTTTTCATGGAATTAGAGACACCAAACAGTTCTATATCCTTGAGGGACTTGCATTCCAAAGACATGAACTCATTGGGGGAGTTTGGACAACGATTCTTATGAAATCACATTGTTTGAGAGGATGGGAGGTTAAGATTATCAGACCATTTTGTGGGGGGGGGGGATTGTTTCCTACTCTGAGATTCCCTTATAGATTTAAGATATGTTCACAAATAATTCATTAATTCCAAATTATGACATGGAAGACCCTTGAATTAACAATGAATTATTAACATTTATGGAGTTTAGAATCATATGTATATATATGAATTTCTTCATCAATGGAGATATCTATATGTATCTGAGGCTCTCCATCAATGGTATCCTCTTATGTACCGATTGGAGATTCTTTGATTTTTATTACGATGATGATGGTTTTCTAGCCACATAGTGAGGTTCTCTAGAGTGTGTCATCATCCAGGGATACAAGAGTTATTTTTATGTTGTGATCATACCCATGGATAGGATTCCTATATATATCCTTGTGAGAAGAATCTGAACCCACATTGTTCGGTTCCACTAAATAGGGAACATCATGCCTTTTAAGGTTATGTGATAAGGACCTAACCAAGAAATTTAGCATTATGAAGTAAGGATGTCTAGGTGGAAGGTTCCTAGTCAATGTTTTGTGTGGGACATACTCCAAATAATCCCAGGGATCCTAGAAGGGATATGGGTTTCTAGGTTGAATAGTATCCTACTAAAAATTTGGCCTAGAAAGAATATGGTTGACTTTGGGTGTTAGGTTTAGACATCAGGGATACTTCCTATGAATCCCATTTGGATGGGATCAAAGTCTACAAATTTTGTTCATGATGAACCATGCATATGGGGGAAAATAGATTGGTCTCATAGGGGAGTATGGCCGTTTGAAAGGATTGAGTTGGGGATTACTCCAGAAGATGATTCTTTCTGAAAGGGGGTCGTGAGGGTTGTCTTGACTCGTGGTGATTTGGAGGATTTTTTGGACCTTATAGCTATGGAGGAGGCCCATTGAGATCATGCCTTAGGAATACATCATACATATCCTAGTTATGGTAGGAATTAGAGTCCTCATAGGTCACTAGTTCAGGGCCTACACAGTATGGTTTTCTTGAGGGTGGTTTTGGAGATCATACCTTATGAAGTCATCCTACGTATCCTGGTTATGAAAGGAATTAGAGTTCTCCTAGTTCACTTAACTAGGTGTTATATACCAATGTTTCCCTAAGGTGGGGGATCATGTGGGCATCATGATTATTTTCAACCTATAAGATCAGAAGAGTCATTGTCAGTGTGAGAAACAAGAGGAACCAGAAGACCTGCAAAACCACACACTTCTCCTCCACAGGTGGATGAGGATAGGGCAAAGAGAGAAGGGTAGAGCTATGGTTCCCATCTCTTCTATGATCTTCATTTCTAGGATAGTCATATCAGACTAACCACCCGGATATGTACCATGAGGTGAATATGAGAAAGAGTGAATCATAATGCAAGAAAGGCTAGGGGCCTACACCTAAGAAGGATTCCTTAAAATTGGTTTTGAAATAAGGGAGGAGGATCTCATTCCATGTTGAATGGAAAAAGAATTCAGGATTCTCACCCTCCCGACCTAGAACTACAGGCTCTAGGTATTAGAGATGATAAGGGTAGGACATGGTTCTAACCCTAGTATCCGAGATCAGGAGTTCCCCGACACTAGCCCTAGGGTCGGAGTCCGTTTGGCCTTGGGAATTAAAATCCACATCCACCCTGAGGACCCTAACTATTAGGTAGTAAAAACATGGGAAACCTCTAACATTATGAAGGAAAATAAAAATGAGATACACACTCATGTTCCCCTACTTATAGTATTTCAATTATGAAGACTTCAATTGAGCTTTCAACTTGGTCTATCTTAGAAAAGTGAGCCAAAGGAAGAGAGACCTTCCATGGATGGATTTGAATAGGGCCTGATTAGAGTCTCACATAGGGTAGATTCTAGGGATATCCAAGGGAGGCTTGCATAGGTAGGATTGGGTGAGACAATGGAGTCTCATGCAAGTGGTGTTTCACATAGGTAGACCTAGTCTAGGTGATGGTACCTTTAGAGATGGACCACTTGGGCAACAACCCTTGGGAGAGGCTTTTCTCAAGCCTTCAAGGGTCTAGATAGGTGTTCATAGAAGTGGCTCACACAGGTTTCTGGTTAGATAAGGGGACCTCACACTAGTGTTTATAAACCCTGGGGGAGATATATCCTCACATAGGTGTTATATATTTTAAACCCTAGTAGGACTTTAGTTTCACTAACCCCTTTTATTTCCCTCTTCTTCAGATTTTGGTGGAGTACTTAGAAGGTTTTTAAGGGTCTAGGAGAAGGAATAGGGTGATCTAAGTATCAAGAGGCCTCCAGAAAGTTTCTTCCATGAAATGAATACCCCAAGGTACTATTTATAGGAAAATATGGGACGTTGGACGAATTTAATCTTTTTATCAGGTGTTCCATGCAGAGGTACTACATAGGGGTGCCACACTAACTAATGCGTAGGTCAGTCATGCAGGATGATGCATGGGTACCCTACATGCCGATGCTACTCAGGGGTACCTACATGAAGGGCCTTTAGTGGATTTTATATCTTTGAATTTTTCATTGATATTATTCTATTACCTTTAAGATATTTTCCTTTGACACCTTTTAATCCATGTGAAAAAAATGGAGTTTCAATAGTGTTACATCCAAATTGTGATTTTCAT
This sequence comes from Viscum album, assembly GCA_963277665.1. Taxonomy (NCBI): domain Eukaryota; kingdom Viridiplantae; phylum Streptophyta; class Magnoliopsida; order Santalales; family Viscaceae; genus Viscum; species Viscum album. Next base: position 1,672,823,627 of record OY728158.1, read on the forward strand.
GTTGGAAGGGGAATATCATTTATACTGCCTATGATAATTGTTATCATTTAGATAGTTTTATCATCCACATGAAAATCATTTAATGTAGAATTTCATTTTATTAAATATTTGTGAGTAGATGCATATGATTCATTCATTTTGGACACGATATTTATTCATGTGTTTTAAGGAATGAATATATAAGAAAAACCAAGGACCATCCTTCAATATTATACATTATACATCCATACAACGTTTGTATGGTGTGTGATTACATCATAATTGGCCAAAAATCCTCGATACCCATATCTCCATTCATCTTCCTTGTTTTCATATTGAGGTACTAGCATACCATGGAGAGAAATTGAAGCCCATCTACATGTCGGATGATTATTCACAACCCATGGATACCAATGAAGGTGAGATACTTTTTTTCCACTTTGGTGATCTTTATAAAACTCATCATATGAAGATCAGAAGGTTATAATGGATCTTTAGTCTAAGTTACATATATTTATTGTATTTATTCAATTCATTTGTATCACAGGTTTCATAGTATATTGCATAGGGATCCTCATATTTGGTTTCTAATTTCTTCCTCTGTGTCTATTAAGTGTTATTAGATGCATATGAAACCTAAAATGGTATCATAGGGATCTGTTATTATGTTTTATGAAAACCTTCATTGAAATTAATAAGAAAAAAAATACAGCATCACTTATTAGGGTTTTCAAACATCAAGAAAAGTTTTTACCATTATGTAGATGGGATACATAAAAGTAACTAGGTCCTTACCCTTACAAAACTAAGATGTTTAAGTGTAGTAGAGTTATTACCCTTATCCAGATCAAATTTATAAGGGTAATCATGGTGATAACTATATGTGAGTGGTCACGTAAAGGTAACTCATTAATTACCATTACATGAAGGGGTTCACCTAAGGGTAAACATGGTTTACCCTTATGTCGGAGTGTTTTTCATAAGGGTTATCTAGAATTATCCTAACACAAAGTTTTTTTCATAAGAGTAATCCCTTGGTTATGCATACGGGTAAGTTGATATTTTGTAAAATATTGATTTTAACATATTAAAATATTTTAATGGTTTATGAAATGTTTATAAATCAGTATAAAATGTATTTGATTAAATTTTAACTTGAAAAATCTATATAAATTAATCAATTGTAATTTTTTATAATTAATTAAATTTTTATGGAACATTTCATTCTCAAATATTAAATTTTAATATTTGAAATACCGTTCAACAAATTATATGGCAATACTTATGATATAAAAAATAAGTTTTTATTTATAAATCATAATAAATAACTTATAAATGGTTTTAAATTATGAAATAAGGATATAAAATATTAATATTTACATTATGAATTTTTTACAATTATTTATTTTTAATTTTTTAAAATAAAAGGGGGGCATTTTTTGTATATTATTTAAGCCACATAAATTTTTTTTGATGATTTATATAATTAAGGTTTAAATAATGAATAAGTATGTGATATTTAGATTATGAAAAATGTTACATATTAGAAATTGGATTATAAATAGTTTATAATTAATATAATATCATATATTAAAAATAGAAATTCCATTTAATGATAAATATTAAAGAGTTTACATTTTAGTGAATATAAAATTATTATATTCCAAATTATGGAATGTCCAAATTATTAGAGAAAAAATTATAAAATTTTTATAATTAGCTTATATTCATGATTTTTTCATAAAGTATCATCTCATATTTAAATATTTCAATTTTCTTATTATTTAAAAGGTTTATTCTCTATTATTTTCACGTTTAGTAAATTGTTTAAGAAATGTGAATATTTTGTATGCATTAGTTTAATTGTTAAACTGATTCAAGATAGAGCCTTGTGTTTTCATGCTAGGATTGACTCCATAATGAATTTAGTTTTTCATCTTCCTTAACCTCAGTTTGTAACTAAAGTTATAAAAATTGAGTTTAGTTTTTAAATATAGTTTTTTTTCATATTAGGTTTGGTAGTTATGATGAATTGGGACCACTCTTGAGTAATGTATCTCTAAGTAAAGGGACTTGGGGTTAGACTACCTACCTACCGGTAGTCTTGGGCTTTGTTTGGGCTAGTGAATGGGGTTGACTATATATCACTCTAGGATTACTCATGTGGAGATTATCAATCTCATATAACTCTATTAATTTATATGAAGTGTTCATGTACCTTATGCATATGATGAATCTGGATATGTTTAAATATTTTTAACTTATATTTTTTGGTAAGTAACATAAACTAGTGGGTTTTGTAAAGATTTACACATAAATATGGTTTGAACATATTTATTAGGTATAGGGAATATGATTCCTCACTAAATTACTAGAAGCATGCATACATAAAAGAGAATAATATGTGATAAGATAGTGAGATTAAAGTACCATTTAAATACTATGTTTGAGATTCCTTCCAAAGAAACACTTTTCAAGACCTCAATTATCAAATTAGGTAGGTCATTCCAAAGATGGTTTCCCCTAGATTACCTTGTGTGATGAAATAAAGGATAGGTGACACTATAATGTCATTGGGAAAGTCTCACCAATGTTGGGTACCCCTGGATTGTCTTTGTTAGCTTATTTTGGAACTTGTTTTGGGATAAACTTTCCAGGAGACCCTAATAGGATTAGGTTACTGGAGGAATAGAGTTGAGTTTATCCATATGATGGATTGGAAAAATAGTTGTCTACTTGACTATCCAAGAGTCATATATGATATGATTGGGATTGCACCTTACATAAATAACTGAGTGGTGAGAGAAATTCCCAAATAAACTCATTTCTTAGTGAAATATGGATCTTTTCCTATTAATAAATATAATTCAAAAAGGGTTCATCATTTTAGTGGGATCCATTTAACAAAATCCCTTATCAAATGGTTAATAATACATGATACTCATATGAAAAATATTATATTTTAGATAATATCATCATTATCATTAAGCTAAACTTTGTATTTAATCCTTTTAAAGGAGAAACTTAATGTAAGTATCTCTTAATATTGGTAAATTAATGAGTGTTCTTAATCAAGATCAGTGATTTAAGAAATATCTATTAAGGAAAATTATATGTGTTAACGGATTTCCTTCCTGAGTAACCTAGTGTTGATGTTTTTCAACAATTGAATCTATATTCTTATGAAATAATAGACTGATTAATTTAAGGTTTCAAAGAAATTGGATAAAAATGACCTAAGGAATATTAGTCTCTACTCATATACTTAATATTATTGGGTACATCAATGATTTAATGAATTTTAGTCTCATATACTCAATATGAATGGGCATGTAAAATGATATTCAATATTATTTAATATGTTGATGACTCGATGAGACTAAAGGTTTCCTCAAAAGATTTATCGGTTATAGAAATAAATTCTATTATTATGAAAAATATATGATATCAACTATATGATTTGATAAGTTTTTTAAATATAAACAAGGTCAGAAGTTAATAAATAATTAGAGCTTGAATGTTTCTTTCAAGAAATTGAATTTTTATATTGTTAACTTGGATGCTTCAGGCTTGGATAAAAATTTCATAATATATTTATTTTATCTCATTTAGCTCTTAATAAGAGCATATAGATAATGCTTATTTAAATAAAATGAGATAAGTGTTTTTAATACACATGTTTTATGATTTATTTAATTCTATAACATACTTTAAGGGGAGGATAAAAATTGATTTTTCTATATAGGGAATTTATCCTATTGTTATCTAAAGATTTTTTATAACAATATGATTGAATTTAAATAAATTTTATGTGATATTATCAAAGGGATGCAAATATATATTAACTAGTCATATGATGTATTAGTTATAAAATACTATAGAGATTGTATAAGTAGGTAAAAGTTCAAACTAGAAGAAGATAAGTTGGTTGAAAAGTTCTATAATTTTTCTTTAAGAAGCCAATCAAGGTCATTAAAACCTAGAGTTATCAAGAAAGAATAATAATAATTCAATATGATTGGATTATCCAAGATATAACTGAAGGAGTTCGGAAAATTCATGGAATGTCCATGTTAGGTAAGGATGCTATATAAATTAGTTCATTTATTTTAAAGGGTATATGTTACTGAATGTATATTTTAAAAAGTGTTTTAAATATACAATATTTCTAAATCAAAGTAATAATTGATTGAGATTTTAGTTTATATTCATGAGATGTAATAAATAGTTACCACATCAAAGATTTGAATATAAAAGGATATTATCAAGCTTAAATTAATCTAAGTAAAGGATGTGTATCTTCATTTCATTTCTATTATATGATAAGAGAATTTTTTCTATTACAAAGAGTTGTTGTGAACAATTATGATATGATTAATTTAATACACATGTTTTATGATTCATCAATTTATATAATAGGTATTTAAAAGAAGATATGGACAAAATTATTTAGTTAGAATATGGACAAAAGTGTTTATTCAGTTATTTTTTAAAATATATGAGAATGTTTTCATACCACCCATTAGTGGTATTTTTTCATAGAGTCTTATTTTGATTTAAAAGTGTTCTAAATATATGGAATACCATATATGATAAATTTTATTTATTTAATATTCCTACCAAAATGAAAAAAAATGCTATTCCTTAACAAAAAATTGATTTTGTATCTTAGAAAGATATTATAAGAATAATACAGTGTCTAAGAGGATAGTGGGAGTCTGTTTGGACTTAGATAAGTTCAAATTTAACAAATAAAAGATTATACCAGTCTATGTTTAAAGTGAATTTTACTTAATATCTTATGAGTGTTAGTGTGTATTAATAAAACATAATGTAATTAGTTACATTATTTCAAGGAAAATTTTTATGGAATAGGGTTACAAGGATGATGATGCACTTATAAAGAGTTTTAAGTAGACAAAATAAGTTTAAATAATAGTACTTGATGTCATAAATTTAAGAATTTTGAATATGTTCAAGAAGTAGAATAGCTAGGAATATGATTGCTAAGTCTCACCACTATTAAACTGGATTACTTCATACGTGTTTTTAAAAAAAGATTTTATTAGGAGAGTTTTATAAGATGGTCACAATGATATGTGACATAGATTGTGTATGTTATAATTTATTAACAAAACCTACAAAGTGAAGAAAACATAAGGCTGATCTGGTAGTTTATTATATATGTTATGATAAACTGGTGCTAATGCTGGTTTTGTTAAATATTCTTAAATAGTTTAAGAATATTAAAATGGATCATATTAAAGTCACCCTCTATTTTATCATTATTTTACATTGGATGCATAAATGTATATATAGATATACATTCCATGAAGTGGAATGACAATCGACCCCTCAAAGTATGACTTAGAGTTTATCCCTAACCAATGTTCATCATGGAGTATAATAGGTTATGATGAAATGTTAAGGTTAATGTGATTAAGATTCTTTTATATACATAAAAAATATTCTCATGAGTCACAAAATAAAGAATATGAATCTTTGTGTGAACTGGATGACCTAATAAGTATACTATACTCAGTATCATAAAAATGTATTTGGCATACTAGGGGTGCATCTATCATATTTAAGTCCCCATTACTTGAGGTTAGTGAGAAAATAAGCATGATAACCTTCATACTTTGATACCCTATTTAAAAAAGTCTACATAGTGACATAACTAATATGGGGGTGGTTGGGGGTGTTGTTGATCATGTCATCAGTAAGAGCTTAACCAAGATAGTATTTTTTCTCTCTCTTATGTTGAGTATGGAATTTCAGCCCTCGATTGAGATAGACTATGGGAGTGTGATAACACACCTAGATTTTATAAATTTATCTTGATAATGGGCATGTTATGTGATTATACAAAAGGGTGAATGGAAATTGATGAATTCATTGATTAGATTTGTATATACTAAGATATTTTATAATAGATGAGTTGGATATATTGGATTGACACAATCTACATCCATGGTCACTTTTTTTCTTAGACAAAGAAAAAATATGAGAATAGATATTTTCATATGATATAGACCAGTGGAAATAGGTATAGAGATATGTGTGTTGGATAGAAATCACTCCAAATCCCTTTTATCTTGAGCAGTATTAACACATTGCTAGAGGAAACAATTTTCATATATATATGGATATTGAGATTCATTTTTTTTCAATGATATAAAGGACTATGGGGTCACCATATTTTGTTGAATGAATAAGGATTGAGTTAAATCAGAGGTTTATACTATATTTTTTTAGAGTTAATCCAAATTTTTTTATGGGTATTCACAAGGTATTTCATAAAATATAATACAAGGTGAAGTAAACGGTAACATTATAAAAGTGTTTTGGAAGATATCCAAATTGAGTTTTGTATATGATTTCATAAGTTACTGTATACGATATAATATAAGGTTAAATAGAATGAAGTCTATTATGATTTAATGAAAGTTGTATATTGAAGGATATATGCCCTGAATCCTTATATAAATATGATATATATGTATTTGAGGGATTATAAGAAAATTGTGATTTTCATGTAGGAAAGATAATATAATTTTTTCTTCCTATGATAATTTTTATTATTGTAACTGTTTAATTATACACATGACAATAATTTAATGTAGAGTTTCATTTGATGACATGTTTAGGAGTAAATTCATATGATTCATTCATTTTTCCCATGGTATTTATTCATGTGTTTTAATGAATGATCAAATGATACCACCAAAGGAGTGTCCTTTAGGAATATAAATTATACTTCCATATAATGACTGTAGGATGTGTGGTTGCCTCATGCTTGGACAAAACATTTTGAGACCCATAACTCTCTCCATCTTCCTTCTTTTCATATTAAGGTACTAGCATATCATGGATAGAAGATGAATCCCATATGAATATCAGATGATTCTGTGCAACCTATAGATACCAATAGAGGTCGTATGTTTTTGTTTTTCACTTTGGTGGTCTTTATCAAACACATCAGACAAATATCAAAAGGTTTAAGTGGATTTTCAGTGTAAGGTACACACATTTACAATATTTTTTTATTTCATTTTTATCATAGGTTTCATATTATATTGTATTTATATCATCATAGTTTGTTTCTAATTACTTCCACAATGTCTAAAAAGTGTTATTAGAATCGTATAAAACCTAACATGAGGTACATATACACATGTTAGATTTATGGTTAGAATCATTATTATGGTTTATTGGATTCCAATGGAGAAATCATTCCCACTTGGTTAATTATGATACCTTGGTTCTTGCTACCAACTCGTGGTGATAAAGAAAATTATTCAGGACTTATAATGATCTATATTGTGTGATAGGTCAGGTAGACCTAGGATTGTTTTTTACAATAGGATCATGAACCATCAAAGGGTTTCTTGAAACATATTCTAAAGATAAATATTGATTTGATAATGAAGAGAGTTTTGACTTGGATTGCATGCATCGATGGTACACACAATGGAGGGATCAAATCCCTTTTATAAATTCTCTTCATTTAATGAAGAAATTCATAATGCAAGAACATTGGGTGCGATCTCATGGCAGCCACACATTACTTCCCATTGGTTAATTTCATTAATTTCACACTTGAATGAATATTCATAACTGTTTCAACTATTAAAAAAATTATGTCTGTTTAACCTTTTAATGAATCAATATTATTGATTTATCACCAAATAAAATTGATGGAAGACATGATAGTGATGCATTCATGCAATATCATATATCATGTGCCTCATCATACACTACGATGAACATCCAATTGTAAATATTATATAGTTAGAAACTTTCCTATATTAGTTTCTATGATTTAATGATATCATAAAATATGATATCACTATTTTTAATGCATCTACAAAAATATCCCACTTACACTAAATTCTAATAAAGACTTTATAGAAAACAACACAAATTTTATGAATCCTTACAAAACTATCTGGGATATGATTTATCAAACGCTCTTCATTTTGGAACTAACCCTTTTTCAAAAACTCAATCCTTAACCAAATCCCTATATGTGTGACCCTGTGGGTCTTTACAAAATTTAAAATAAATATAATATCCCAATTTAATAAATGTAAGAAAAGTGTAGCCTCTATCAAAGCAGTAATGCTACTCAAGCTATAAAGGGGTTTGGTGTGATTTCAATCAAACATACTCATATCTCTATATGAACTTGTCCACTAAAAGATATAATATAAACTGCATATGTATATGAATATATTCCCATTATCCCTAACATAGAGTGAGCAATAGACATATAACATGTTAGTCTAGTATAGGATATATCATCCTTTAATGATTCTCTTAAATAGTCTGACCAGGTCGATGAATACATCACATGTCATTCATCTACCAGATAATGAAATCATACGACCATCATCCAAGTATCTGAACACATCATATGTGACTCAACTAAGTGTGTCCATACATTTCCTGAATCCAATTCAATCAAGGAACCAGATGTATTTTCTTGTCTTATAAGTGAAAAAACTACATATTTTTTGAGCTCTAATCAATTAAATGATCAACAACATACCCAACCACCCCATGGTTATTTATTCAATGACCCGAACTTTTATAAATAAAATTACCCTTGTGATTGAATTAAATTCCCTATTATGTATTATGGTTATAGAAAACACATTCACTTATTTGGTTTTAATAAATTCTATCATATTTAATAGACCATTAAAAATATTAACCATTGATAATGTAGTCATTTAACAATGATCATATGATTTGTATAAATGTAGGGTTATAAAAAAACCGATTGCCATTGACAAAAGATGTGATGAACTCAAATAGTAAGATCATACCTTACGAAGCCCATTTATTAAATATTTTTGGGATATAACATCACTAGGATTTTACCTTGGAAAATCCTAATATGATATCTAATAACTTAAGTAGAAGTGAAACCGTTTATAGTAGAAGTTGAAGCTCATCGAAATCATGACTCAAACCATGTACGCCCAACAACCCCATGAAAATCTCATCATCGCACACCTTACCCTTAGGGAGTTTTTTGGTGTAATAAAGGGATATGTATAAATACACTAATAATATGAATATATATATTCTATAGAATGAATATATTTTCTTCTTATTTTTGTTACATTATAAAATATTTTCATTTTTATACGATAAAAAAATTGTATTTTTGAGTAATATGCGACTAAGACATTACTTTTGATGAATTATTATATTTTTGAAATAAATTATATTTTAATAAAATATTATTATTAAATATAAATGATAAAATTATTTTCATGAAGTGAAATGTAATTTTTATAAGGGTTTGAAAACTGTTATTGTCAAAAAAACTAACATTTCTCAATAAATATCGAATATTATTTTTAAAGTAACAATTAAAATATTAAGAAAATTATTTTGATAAAATAAATATTATTTTTTGAATCATAATGTTGAAATTATCCAATGGTAAATGTTTCATAATTTTTTGAGCTAGTCAAATTTTCAGGTAAAAATTAAATACGGTATAAATATACATTGTGTATTATGACATCATAATGACCCAAAAGTGATTTAATAAATGATATAAAGGTTATAAAAAACCAAAACCATGTTTAAAATTTAAAATAATTTAATTTTTAGGTTATTTTATTAATTTTATAAAAACTTTATGAATCCTCCAAAACCTATATTATATTTTGAGGTTTTAAAATCATTTCTTTAAGAATATGACTCACTTCGACATCACTGGGGAAAATATTTTAATAATTTCGGCCATTTTCATTATAAAATAATTAATAAAAATCCTATTTACTATAAACCATGTGAAAAAACCATGATAAGGGTTGTGGTTTTGATTACATTATTATATAGAGTCCAAAACCTATGTTTGGGAAATAATGAAGAACTCTCCTCATTTTTTCTATATAAACCCACCCAAGATGTCATTAATATTCACTAAAAAACCTTATAGAAAATTCTTACTATTAAATATTCTCTATATGTTCCTCCCAATGTTCCCCCAAGCTCCCAAGAAGCTCCTCCCAATTTTTTTGAATCACCCTCTCAAGGTAAGGGATCCTCTCATTCTCCTCGTTATTCAGGTATCTTCATTATCTTATACCTTTTATCTAAAATTCATAATTTTGGAATATGTTATTACATATCCCCATTACTAACCCTATGATATATAAATTATGAGATACCTATTTAACTCTCATTAATCCCTCCCATGAACATTTATGTGCCAACGTCATGCTGCCGAAAAATCATTATGATTTTCCATGCCAAAAAATTGTATTATAAATACTTGTACCCATTTCCTTTCATCAGTGTTCACCTTTATAAAATTATAATTATTTTATTATTTAATTAAATATAATTAATCAACAATCCATTATCTTGGGATTAAATGTGATGAAATATGTTCTTATGTATATGATCTATGTGGCACACTTACGCATGTACATGATATGAATATAATGGGTGTTTCCAGATAGTGATCCAATGCATTGGGTAATGTTTTAGTCTTAGGAGATTCTCTGTATAGTGTGTGTAAAGGTATCCTAATCACATTATGTTATGTTTTCTTAGTGGTTAACCTTGAATTATTCTTATTAAGTCACGTTTAAAGTTTTTTTTTTCAAATTCCCATGTTGCCTTTATATTATCATGCTATATCATGAATCATTGTTCATGTTTATGTTTATAAACCCTTTTATGTATCATTGATATGAATATTTTCTAACATGTAATGACTTCTTCATGTTATTATTTTTTCATTTCTTTACTAGGATTTATATCTCACCCCTTTCTTATGTATGTCCCTAGGTTATCCCATGCAGTTTTAAGAATGATGGAATAATATGACCATGTTAAGGTAGTTTTCAATAATGACGATGTATACTCTATTTTAACATGTTATTTAATGTACCTAATTCCCAATGACACTAGACTTATCAATATTATGAGATTTATTATGTGTATTATTATTTAATAAATCAAAAATAAATGTTTAGTAAATACAGGGGTTGTCATAGTTGGTATTAAAGGAAAGTTTATTTATTTTTGGGATTAGGATTAGAAAAATATATAAAAATCCTTAGAGATAAGAATAAACATAAGAAGACATCCCTAAATTTTTTAAAGTATAGATTGAGTGTTTTATAAGCAAATACATGCATGTCTGGATACTACAAGTGGATGTGGCTCTAGCACAAATGTACCTAGGGATAAAATTCTAAAACATTGCATTGATCTATAATTGATCAGAAACTAGTACATCACAATGGGCCTTGATGCAAACCAAGTTTGACACTGTCGGAGGATGTGATTTGGTAAATTAAAAAGCTCATTACAAACCATTGTTAAGGGAATAAAAATTCCCACAAGTTTCTATGTTAGAAAATATATTATGGATAAAATATATTGAAGCCTAGAAATTCATAAGTTTTTAGAATAAATTCCATTTATAAATTACCCCTTTGATGTTTTTTAATTTCTATTTATGCATTTAATAGTTTTAAAATACCCATCCTTAATTTTCACTTTATTCTAAAAGTGTCTGGAAATAGAAGAAACCGAGTAAACAACCAATGTGAGGGGCAATGTGATGAATTCCCAAATGAGATTCCTAACCCGATGGGAGAAGTAATCATGAAATTTTTTATGATAATATATTATTTGAATTAGGTTATTAATAGAAACATGAATCATAAGTAACTCCCAAATCCCCTTAATAAAGAATAAGATATAATTGATACCTTTTTGCGACAGAGACCTCCAACATTCAATGGATCCACTGATCCCTTAATTATAGAATAATGGATCAACTCTATTGAGAATATCTTATCTATCCTTAAATGTTTCCAGAAAGAGATGGTTATACTGGATATTTATCATGTTGTGGGAGAAGTATATTAGTGGTGGATACTGATCAAGAATACTAATCCTGAGGAAGAGATCAAAGTGATGGGATGGAAGGAATTTTGTTTTTTTTAAATAGTTTCCTCACACTCTCTGATATAAAATGGAATGGAATTTACTTACCCTAATGCAAAAATATGATAAATCCATCAGGATTTATGAGGAAACATTCACAATAATTTAATGATACACCTCTCACTTTTTCATTACCCTTGAATGAAAAGTTGACCGCTTCTTTGGTGGACTAAAATCAAGTCTACGAAAAGCTCTAGAGATCTAAGACTTTGATAGCTATGAGGACATTTTAAAGTGTTCCATAGAAGTAAAAATGGAGATTAGTTAATCTCAAGAGTCTCATGGGGACTATAAGAATAAAGTGGAGTTTTATTCGGGTGGTTTGATGAAAAAATATAATGGTGGTAAGATATTTCAAAATCCCACTTGTAAAAAGTGTTGAATGAAACAACCCATAAATTTCCTAAGGGGGGTGAGGAAATGATTTAGGTGTAGAAAGAAATGACAGCTAGCTAGATATTTCTGATGGGAGAAACCCACTAGTGTAATGGAAGAGAGAAATCCTTCAGTCTACCCTCAAGTTATTGGCCAATTTTTTAACTATACAAAACAAGGACATTATGTGAACCAATTCCCTAAGAAAAGGGTTGTTAGAAACAAAAAATTCCAATAACCTCCAAGGCTGCAAGGGTGAGCATATTGCATTAAAATCACTGAGGTGGATCCCAGCAATTAAGTGGTGATAGGTATGCTATCTATTTATTCAAGAATAATGAATGTAATTTTTTATTTTGGTTCTACACATTCCTTCATATCATGAAAGTTTAGTAGGACTATTCAAACACCACCACAAATTATGGAAGTAGATATGTCAGTGAAAATAGAAAATTGGGAAATTATTATATCCCAAGTATATAACTCCAACCCTGTTAAAATTTTTGGGCTGAACATACAATTAAATACTTTGATACTCCCTTTAGTGGAGTTTGATGAAATTATGGGTATGAATTGGAATTCCTTACATAGATCCAACATAAATTCCCATGAGAAAGAAAACAATCTCCATATCATGAATCGTCCTCTGATTCTATACATGTGCAAGGAGGAAGATGAAACTTATTTAGCAATAAAATCTCAAGAATTTATATTATTTCCATATGAGTAACTATATATATCTCAAATAATTGATTCTAATGAAAATATCATCCTTGGAGACATGCCCATTGTGAGGGAATACACTGACGTGTTTCTAAAAGAATTTTCAGGTCTTCCTCTTTGTTGAGATGTTGAATTTTCAACCGATTTTATACCTAGGTAATTTACATTAAAAAAATATATATATAGAATGGTTATTTTAGATCTGGAAGAGGTTAATTGGTTCACGCCCAAATTTACCCAAGAGAAGAAGGGTAGAACGGTCCTTGTAGTGTAGCTTGGGTTGTCGATTCCACAGAGACCTAAGAAGATACCTAAGATACACAACCTAAGGGATGGATTTTTGGCTATGAAGTGGCCAACATGGATTGATTTTGTATGGGTTTTAAAGATATCTAAAATATTTAAGTGGATTCAATTTAAAAGAATGAGTTGATCCTAGGTTATCACTTGGGGTGGATTGGACGTATTTTCTTTTTAATGATTTCAATTTCTTAAATTTGAGATGGGTTCATTTAAGGAGATAAAACAACATCATAACTTACTGGTTTAATGACTACACCCTCTAATACTAATCACCTATACACTTGAAGGATCAAAGTTTTGAGCACTTCAAGGTAAAGGATCGTATTAGTACTTGAAGTGTGTGGCCTTAAATTCAACAAGGACGATGGAGTTTAAAAATCATCAAATAAAAATCCCAATTAAAGAAGTGATTATACATTAATTAGGTGATAAATAACATCCAATACAGCCCCTTGCTACTCCCTTGGATCAACCCATAAGTGGGTTAGCCCTCCATTGATCCCATGGTTTCAATGGAAGCGGAAAGTAGACTCATAAGGGAGGAAATGGAGAAGTAAAGAAAACAACAAAAATAAAATGATCACTCCACCGTTGTGTGAATAATTTCACAAGGGTTGGTGTGAATAAATTCACACCTTGATCCAACGGTATCAAAGTGATATTAAGAAGAACAGAATAAGAGTAGAAGAAGAACTTTTATTAAGAAACTAAAGTGAATTGAACAACTTACATGTGAAAGACAAAATTGAGGCAACAAAAATGCAGCATAACATTACAATTAAACAAAGCATCCAAGATCCTCAACTCCTTCACCACCACTGCCTTAAATAGGCATTTTGGGAGCCTTGGGTAGAACCACCAACAGTACAAAGCATCTTAATTAATTTTGCTAGGCTATAGGTGGTGGAAACCTTGTGGAATTTGGATTTTTCCACGTTTGACCCGAGGTGGCAGCCAGCTTTACTTCACCGAACAGACGCGTCTGGAAGACCTTCTAGACGGCCGAATCAGGGTGAGCCATAGAATAAGAAAATGGAGCTCCGGATGTCTTAGAACTTCCTGTAAAATTTGGTCCCATTTGGAGATGTGGATTCCTAGATATTATCAAAGTAGTGGACTGTTTTTCTGGGCCTCAGAATCTAGACCAGAATTTTATCTCTAACTTGGGCCGACTAAATGACCAACATGTAGGCCGAATTAGCATTAAATCCTGAAAAGTGATTTGTTCCTATACATTTATTATATCATCCCAGGAAATGTGGGATTAATTGGGCCTGTATGTTGGGCCCCACAGTCTCATCAGTGGGCTGGTGTCCAATCTGCCTTCTCCAGAATTGCTTCCTTTCATTGCCAAATATCTTTATCATCCTCCATGAATTCTCCACTGATCCCTGAATAAAACATGTTCATATTTAAGTGTAGATCAATTTTAAAAAATATCAAATTAAAATATGTAAAATTAAATTCCTTAAAATCAGATGAATCATTGGGTACTTTAAATGATGTTAAAAAATGTACCACATAATAGTGCATTTTAAGAAGGTATTAAAATCATAATGTGAAATGATGTTCAAAGTGTAAAATGCACTAAAATGGTGTTTATGAATAACAAAGAACATGAAAATTATGTATATTAACAATGAATATTAGCCTCATTTAGTGGCTAATCACACCCCCCAACTTGAGTTTTGCTAGTCCCGAGCAAAATATATCTCATCAAAAATGAAATTCGAATTCCCTTTTCCAAAAACATTTTAATACACAATGATCACCAAAAAACCTTATACCAAACAATCATGAAACCCATAAAAATATTTTAATATGAGATATTTTCATAAGCAGATCCCAATCCCAAGCCCATTCCTTTGATCAAATCCATCATCATTCTTCATCCAACTCAATTAGGTGTAATGATGTGTTGTGAATCACAATAGATATGGGGGTTCATTTTCATTCAAGGGGAAAATCATGGAAGCGATAGGTGGAATCACATTTAATCCTAATATGAGTATTCTTCATCCCTCTTTTTTTTGATTTTTTTTTGCAATATTGCTATAGTAATTGAGATTGCAATTAATCAAATTAACCCATGTAGCAAGACTTTGCTGATGACTCCCAGACACAAAGGCCTTAGGGAACCAAGTGAAACCCACATAATCGGCCATCGTCTCGAGTTAACTTAATAAAAAACAAAGTCATATTACCATAAATAGAGATAGATTGAAAAACTCAGGGCTAGACAACTCTGGAGTCACGATCCCCAAGTGCCGAAAGCCTCGCATTTTATCAATCCATTACTCTACAGCAAATTTTTATTTTTATTTTTTATTTTTTATTTTTTAATAATTTTTTTTTTAATTTTTTTTTGAATACTCATATTATTCATAAAAATAAAACCATCCTATGCTATTTATTCTGGGACCCCAAAAATTTAAATTAGTACCCCATAGTCTAGAGGACGTGCATTGTGGCATTTTTTTTATTTGGATGAAAATATAAACGGTGAAATATCACATTGGACAACCACACTTTCCAAAATCTATGCTCATGAAATTATACAAGGATTAAAATCAGAATCAGGGCATGCTAAATTATTTGATATTCAGTTTCAAAGTGTGCAATGTGTATTACCATGTTTAAAGTTAAAGGAATTTTTCCTTCCATTTACTTTTTTTTTCAAAACATTCAATTTTTGTTTTTGACACAAAAGCATTTTTTTTATTTTATCTCCCCCCCAACTTAAAACAACACTGTCCCCAGTGTTTGAAAAAATGAAAAATTAGAAGGAGTAGAGGCAGGTAATAAAAATTTAAAAAGGAAATTGAAAATGAGGATTATGGAATGAAGTCACCTAGTGGTTGAAGTTTGAAGTTCTTGCCGCTCAAATTTATTCCTTTGATATCCATGTCGCTTGCAAAGTTCCCTAGTGGAAAAAGGAAAAAACAAAACAAACAAAACAAACAATATATATATATATATTTATATAATAAATGAAGTAAAATATAAGAATATATATAAAAATTATAGAATAAGGTAGCACAAGAAGTCGCAGGTCAGTGGTAAGCGCGTGCCCCTGTCTCCCTTCGGTCCCGGGTTCGAGTCCCCGCGGCTTCGCCGGTTGTGACGGGGTTTGCCCCACGGCCTATGGCGTGGACTTTTTTTTGTATTATTATATTTTTATTTTTGTTTCTTAACCTATTGAATAATAAAAACAAAATAAACTGATGATACATTGTCTTCTTTTTAAATTTCTGGGTAAGGTATTACTCAAGGATCACACCACGTGACACAGATGAATATGGTGCTCCTCTTTAGTACCCATCCATACTCATAATAGAAGAACAGGTCAAAAGTCTATTTTGTTATTTTTAAATATAAAAATGATTAAGTAATCTTATTTGAAAAATAAAGATGATTCAGAAAGATTAGAAACATAAAAACCACGGGTTGCCTCCCGTGCAGCGCTTTGTTTAACGTCGTTAGCCCGACATAGATCCCAAATTTATCAATTTTTTTCCTGGTTCATAGATTGGATCAATTAACTCAACATCTATTTCCTGTTTATTGAATGATTCAACGAATGTTTTTAAACTTTGACCATTGACCTTGAAAATGTGACCACTTGTGGGATCTTGAATCTCTACTGCCCCATGGGGGAATACATGATGCACTATGAAAGGTCCTGACCATCTAGACCTTAACTTTCCCGGATGTAAATGAAGTTTTGAACTATACAAGAGCACAAGTTTCCCGGTTCAAAATGTTTGACCTTGATATTCCTAGATTGGTAGGCTTGAACTCTAGCTTTATTGATCCTTGAATTTTCATAATCCTCCATCCTTAGTTCCTCCAGTTCATTGAGATCTAATTTCCTTTTTGTTCCGGCCAATGAGAGGTCATAATCCATTTTCTTAATTTCCCAAAAGGCCTTATGTTCAATCTCCACTGGCAAATGGCATGCTTTGCCATAAACCAACCTATATGGGGACATTCCTAAAATGGTTTTATATGCAGTTCTATAGGCCCAAAGAGCATCTAAGAGTTTCTCAGACCAATCTTTCCTATAGGGGTTGACAGTTTTTTCAAGAATTTTCTTAATCTCCCTATTCGCTAACTCAGCTTGACCATTGGTTTGAGGATGGTATGCAGTGGAAACTTTATGAGAAATACCATACTTAGACATGAGTGAAGCAAATGGGTGGTTGCAGAAATGGGTTCCTCGATCACTGATTATAGCCCTAGGAATTCCAAATCTTGAAAATATGTTCTCTTTTAGAAATCGAATCACAACTTGATGATCATTGGACTTAGTGGGAATGGCCTCAACCCATTTTGAGACATAATCAACAGCTAAGAGTATGTAGAGGTATCCCCGAGAGTTTGGGAAGGGACCCATGAAATCAATTCCCCAACAGTCAAATATTTCAACCACTAAGATGGGAGTGAGTGGCATTTGATTCCTTTTTGTGATGGACCCTACTTGTTGACACCTAGGACAACTTTGACAATATGTGTAGGAGTCCCTTGAAAGGGTGGGCCAGAAATGACCACATTGAATAATCTTAGCAGATGTTTTCTTAGAGGAAAAGTGACCTCCACATGCCTCATTGTGACAGAATTTAAGGATGGACTCTTGTTCAGATTCTGGAACACACCTCCTAATGACTTGGTCAGGGCAGAACTTATAGAGGTAAGGATCATCAAACACATAGTGTCTAACATCAGAAAGAAATTTCCTTCAAGCTTGAGTCCCTAAGAATTTTGGAATGACTCATGTCACTAAGAAATTTGCTATGTCAGCATACCAAGGGCAGTCACTCACAGAGTATAGGTGTTCATCAGGAAACGAATCAGACACAAAGAGGTGATTTGAGTTGTCTTCGAATTCCATCCTAGAGAGGTGATCAGCTACAAAATTTTCAACTCCCTTTTTATCCTTGATTGTGAGGTCAAATTCTTGTAAGAGAAGGACCCACCTAATCAGTATAGCCTTAGCATCTTGTTTTTGGAAGAGGTATTTTAGTGCAGAATGGTCAGTGAACACAGTGATGGGTGATCCTAAGAGGTAGGACCTAAACTTCTCTAAGGAAAACACAATAGAAAGTAACTCCTTTTCAGTGGTGGTGTAGTTGATTTGGGCATCATTTAAGGATTTTCTTGCATAAGCAATGACATAAGGAGTTTTATCACAACGTTGTCCTAACACAGCTCCAACAGCAAAGTCACTAGCATCACACATAAGTTCAAAAGGAAGGTTCCAATTTGGAGATTTCATAATGGGAGGAGAGGTGAGAGAGGATTTGAGGGTTGAGAATGAACCCTCACAGCTTTCTGTCCAAACAAATGGAGCATCCTTTACTAAGAGAGCACAAAGGGGACGGGATATTGAACTAAAGTCCTTGATGAATCTTCTATAGAAACCAACATGTCCTAAGAAAGACCTCACTTCCTTGAAAGTTTTGGGTGATGGAAGGTGAAGAATGATGTCAACCTTTTCTTTATCAACTTCAATCCCCCTACTCAAGACCAGATGGCCTAGAACAAGTCCCTCTTTAACCATGAAATGGCATTTTTCCCAGTTTAGGACCAGATTTTTTTCTTCACATCTTGACAAGACTCTCTCCACATTCTGCAGACATCCCTCAAAAGTATCCCCAAACACAGATAAGTCATCCATGAAGACCTCAAGAAAATCCCCTACTATGTCGGAGAAGATTCCCATCATGCACCGCTGGAAGGTTCCAGGGGCATTGCATAACCCGAAGGGCATGCGTTTGAAGGCAAAGGTACCAAAAGGACATGTGAATGTAGTCTTCCCTTGATCCTCTAGGGAGACCTCAATTTGATTGTACCCCGAGTACCCATCTAAGAAACAGTAGAAGGGATGACCTGCCACTCTCTCAAGGACTTGGTCAATGAATGGTAAGGGGAAATGGTCCTTCTTGGTGAATGAGTTTAGTTTCCTATAGTCAATGCAGACCCTCCATCCACTACTCACCCTTGTTGGAAAAATCTCTCCATCCTCATTGGTTATCACTGTGATTCCAGCCTTTTTTGGAACCACTTGGATTGGGCTCACCCATTCACTCTCAGCTATGGGATATATGATACCAGCTTTCAACAATTTCAGAAGTTCCTTCCTTACTACCTCCATGAGATTAGGATTGAGTCGCCGTTGAGGTTGACGACATGGCTTTGAATCAGATTCCAGAACAATCCTATGAGTCCCGATAAGTGGGCTAATCCCAGGAATATCAGAAAGGGTCCAACCAATGGCTTTCTTATGATTCCTAAGGACATCTAGAAGAATCCTCTCATGATTGGCTTCAAGAGAAGAAGAAATGACAATAGGATGTGTTTGATTTTCCCCTAGGAAGGCATACTTTAGTGCAGCAGGAAGTTCCTTCAATTCAAGATCAGGTTGGTTCAAAATTTCAGCAGAAGATTGGGACATTGGATCAAGATCAATTTATTTTTTCAGAGGTTCAGATAGGATTGATTCCTCACATGTAGAGGTTTCAGCTACTAGATTGGTTTGATCAGATTTAGGGAAGGAATTTAGAGGGGTCTCTATGAAATTGGTTTCTTGAAAGGTTTCACTGATTGTTGGACCTAAGACTTCATCATAAGAGCAATTTGAAAATTATTCAAGCCAAGGAGATAAACTTCCTTCATATGAACAAAGGAAATCAATCTCATTCTGACTTAAACATTCATCAAATATTCCTTGATGTTCCATGGATTCATTATCAATTCTTCCTATCATGTTTACTTCATGAATATCCTCGTCATCCCCTATTTGTGAGCTTTCATTATAGATGTTCAGGTCTAGACTCATGTTCCCAAAGGTGATGGTCATGTTCCCATTTCGGACTCGAATAACAGAGTTGATTGTTTCAAGGAAAGGACGACCAAGGATGATTGGGGTTTGTTCCTTATTTCCTAAGTTTGGATGGTTGTCAAGGACAATGAAATCAGAAGGGTAGATGAAGTTTTCAACCTTTAACAGAACATCCTTTAAAATCCCCTTTGGAACCCTAATGCTACGATCAGCAAGTTGAAGTGTGACAGATGTGGGTTGGAGTTCTTCTAGGCCTAACTGGAAGTACACATCATATGGGATGAGATTGACACTAGCACCTAGGTCACACAAGGCTTTGACAACTTTGCTTTCTCCTAGTTCAACATTGATGTAAGGGAAACCTGGGTCTTTCAACTTAGGAGGAATTGTACCTTGAATGGTGGTACTCACATTAGCAGCCAAAAGGACTTGGTTTTTATGTGAAAATTTTCTTTTAAAAGTGCACAAGTCCTTAAGGTACTTTGAGTAGGCAGGTATGGTTTGGATTGCATCGAGAAGGGGTATGTTCAACTTGACTTGTGAAAATATTTCCCTCAATGTTTCACTCAGTTCAGGTTTGGTTTTCGCCCTCATGTGTTGAGGAAATGGTGCAGGTTGTGGGGTTGTTTGTTGAAGAGTTGTTTCTTTCACATTGTTATCAGTTTCTTCAGTTTGATATTGTGGTTCATTTAAATTTTCATCCAAGTTTGAATCTTCAGGTGGGTTCTGAATTAGTTGTTCAGGTTTCTCAATTGATTTCCCACTTCTTAAAACAGTCACAGCCTTTAGTTGTTCATGAGTTGTTTGAGCACAACTTGACTCTCCCCTTGAAGTTGAGGACGACACCGCCTGAGTAGGCATGGGTGCCTTTCCTGTTTTGATGGTTTGAAGTTCTTGTTTTAGGGAAGATACCTCTGAGTTCATCTGCTCCATTTGTTTGGACAGTTGTTCTAGTAGGCTTTGTGGAACAGTTTGGGTTGGTGCTTGAGTAGGTTGGTTTATCCCAGGGGGATATTTTGGAGGTGGGATGGTTTGTTGAAAATGGACCGGTGGATGTTGGTATTGGATAGGTTGGGTTTGGAAATGGTTATGGGTTTGGTAGTTTTGATGGGGGTAAGGATTTTGTCCCTGTGGTTGGCTAGGTTGTTGGTTATCTTTCTAGCGGAAGCCTGGGTGGTCATTGTACCTTGGATTGAAGGTGATTTGGTATTGGGGCTTTTGAAAGTTTAGGGCATTGACTTCCGCTGGGGGTCCTCCTAGAAGAACATCCTTGACGGATGGAATGGTTGGGCAGTTGTCTGTTTTATGGTCATGTTTGTCACAAATTGTGCAAAAAAGGTCTACATTTTGGATTTCATGGACTTTCCTAAGGTCTATCTCTTCAACCTTCCTAGAGAGTGCTGCGAGTTTAGCCCTAAGGCTTTCCTCTTCTCTAAGTGTATGAATTCCAGTGGTTCTTTGTGGCTTTTCAGGATAAGGTGAAGTTACCCAAGTTTGGTTTTGTTCAGCCAGACTTTCGAGATACTCGTAAGCATCATTTGGGGCCTTGTTTTTAAAGGTTCCATTACACATCATGTCAATGAATTGTTTATTACCCGGACCCAACCCTTCATAGAAAATTCTCACTTGTTCAGGTATGGAAAACCCATGGTGTGGAACCATGTTTAGGGTGTCTTTGAACCACTCCCATGTTTCATAGAATGACTCTCCCTCTTTTTCAAAAAAGTTTTGGATGCTCTTTTTAAGTGCAATTGTTTTGTGATGAGGGAAGTATTTTTTGTAGAATTCTCTTTGCAGTTGGTCCCAAGAGTGGATTGATGCAGGTCTCAAGTTGTTTAGCCAATTTTTAGCTCGATCCTTTAATGAAAAAGAAAATAGCCTCATCTTAGCGGATTCTAGTTGATGTGGGGGACACATGGTTTCAACAATGTCGTTGAACTCTTTGACATGAAGGTATGGCATTTCTGAATCCATCCCATGAAAGGTTGGAAGGTGGTTTAGGACATGGGGTTTGAATATGTAGTTGGTGTCTCCTATGGAATTGTGTCTAATGCATGAGGGGGCATTGGTTCAAGATGGAGTGAGGTAGTCGTTCATGGTTTGATCAACTACATTCCCTAAGTTTGGAGGTTCTTGGTTTTGGTTTCTCATTTGATTCCCCCCAGGGTTTAAAATATGATTTTGTGGATGACCCTCCATTGTACTTGTTTCAAGTTCTGACTTTGGGGTTTCAAGAATATTTGAATTTGATTTAAACAATCCCTTAGGTGCACTTGACTCCCCTATCCTAGGACTTTCCACCCTAACTAGTCTATTTGAGAAATCGCGGGTGTAGGCGGACATGTGCCAAAAAAAAAGCGAGAAAGGGACAAGATAAGAGATCTTGGGTGAGAGTAGAAGAATGGAGGTGAGGAAAGAAGGTTTTTTTTGGATCTAAGGTACTTACTTGGTCCCCGGAAACGGCGCCAAAATTTGGTTCACGCCCAAATTTACCCAAGAGAAGAAGGGTAGAACGGTCCTTGTAGTGTAGCTTGGGTTGTCGATTCCACAGAGACCTAAGAAGATACCTAAGATACACAACCTAAGGGATGGATTTTTGGCTATGAAGTGGCCAACAAGGATTGATTTTGTATGGGTTTTAAATATATCTAAAAGATTTAAGTGGATTCAATTTAAAATAATGAGTTGATCCTAGGTTATCACTCGGGGTGGATTGGACGTATTTTCTTTTTAATGATTTCAATTTCTTAAATTTGAGATGGGTTCATTTAAGGAGATAAAACAACATCATCACTTACTGGTTTAATGCCTACACCCTCTAATACTAATCACCTATACACTTGAAGGATCAAAGTTTTGAGCACTTCAAGGTAAAGGATCGTATTAGTACTTGAAGTGTGTGGCCTTAAATTCAACAAGGACGATGGAGTTTAAAAATCATCAAATAAAGATCCCAATTAAAGAAGTGATTATACATTAATTAGGTGATAAATAACATCCAATCCATCCCCTTGCTACTCCCTTGTATCAACCCATAAGTGGGTTATCCCTCCATTGATCCCATGGTTTCAATGGAAGCGGAAAGTAGACTCATAAGGGAGGAAATGGAGAAGTAAAGAAAACAACAAAAATAAAATGATCACTCCACCGTTGTGTGAATAATTTCACAAGGGTTGGTGTGAATAAATTCACACCTTGATCCAACGGTATCAAAGTGATATTAAGAACAACAGAATAAGAGTAGAAGAATAACTTTTATTAAGAAACTAAAGTGAATTGAACAACTTACATGTGAAAGACAAAATTGAGGAAACAAAAATGCAGCATAACATTACAATTAAACAAAGCATCCAAGATCCTCAACTCCTTCACCACCACTGCCTTAAATAGGCATTTTTGGAGCCTTGGTTCGAACCACCAACAGTAAAAAGCATCTTAATTAATTTTTCTAGGATATAGGTGGTGGAAACCTTGTGGAATTTGGACTTTTCCACGTTTGACCCGAGGTGGAAGCCAGCTTTACTTCACCGAACAGACGCGTCTGTAAGACCTTCTAGACGGCCGAATCAGGGTGGGCCATAGAAGAAGCAAATGGAGATACGGATGTCTTAGAACCTCCTGTAAAATATGGGTCCATTTGGAGTTTTGGATTCCGAGATATGATCACAGTAGTGGACTGTTTTTCTGGGCCGCAGAATCTGGCCCAGAATTTTATCTCTAACTTGGGCCGACTAAATGACCAACATGTAGGCCTAATTAGCATTAACTCCTGAAAAGTGATTTGTTACTATACATGTCTTCTAGAATCCCATGCAATGTGGGATTAATTGGGCCTGTATGTTGGGCCCCACAGTCTCATCAGTGGGCTGGTGTCCAATCTGCCTTCTCCAGAATTGCTTCCTTTCATTGCCAAATATCTCCATCATCCTCCATGAATTCTCCAATGATCCCTGAATCAAACATGTTCATATTTAAGTGTAGATCAATTTCCAAAAATATAAAATTAAAATATGTAAAATTCAATTCCTTAAAATCAGATGAATCATTGGGTACTTTAAATGATGTTAAAAAATGTACCACATAATAGTGCATTTTAAGAAGGTATTACAATCATAATGTGAAATGATGTTCAAAGTGTAAAATGCACTAAAATTGTGTTTATGAATAACAAATAACATGAAAATTATGTATATTAACAATTAATATTAGCCTCATTTAGTGGCTAATCATGAATAAAATAATATAGGATAATCTAGACAAAGGGTTAATATGCTCAAGTGATTCACCTTGGGGAACACCGGTCTTATTTATCAAGAAAAATAATGACTCAATGTGCCTTTTCACTGATTATATTGATCTAAAAAAGATCATGATAAAGAACAATTATCCTTTTCCATAGATTGATGAATTGTTCGATCTGATACATGGATCCCAATACTTATCTAAGGTGGATTTTTGTTTGGGGAATTATCAAGTAAGGGTGAAGAAAGAGGATATCCCCAAGACTGCTTTCCATATAAGGTACAAGCACTATGAGTTCATAGAAATTCCATACATACTCACTAATTCTCCATACATATTCATATAATTGATGAATATATTATTTAGAGACTACCCTAAAAAAATTTTGGTAGTATTTATAGAAAATATTCTATTATACTCCAAAATAAAGGAGGAGAATAAGGAGAATATGAGCACTATGCTTAAGCCATTATGAAAGGAGAAGCTTTATGAAAAGTAAAACAAATGTGAGTTATAGTTGAAGTATCTTTTTTGGGGAATATTATAAAAATTAATAGGATATATATATATATATCCTTAAAATATATAGGCAATTGAAGGATTGACGAGCCCAATATCCATGACAAAAATATATAGTTTCCTTGGATTAGTTGGGTACTATCGCCGATTTGTGAGACATTTCTCACGATTCTCAAACCCAATAAATAAGATAACCCAAAAGGGAGTCTATTTTTTGAATAATAAATGTAAATAAATCCTCAATGAGTTGTAAAAGAGGATAATAATTTCACTTATACTTATGATACCCACAAGTTGGGAACTCTTCATGGTATATAATGATGCTTTGAAGAAGGGATTAGGTTGTGTGTTAATGTAGAATGTAAAAGTGACAGCCTATACCTCAAAGAAATTGAATGTTCATGAATGTAACTACCCAACACATGATATGGAGTTAGTTTTGGTGATATTAAAATTGAAAATATGGCTTCATTATCTCTTTGGGGAGAATTGTGAAAAATATATGGGTCATAAGACCCACAAGTATATTTTCACACATAAGGAGCTGAATATGAGCTAGTGAATATGGGAAGTGCTAATTAAGGACTATGAATTCTCAATACACTAAAATCCTGGGAAATAAAATAAATTTTAAGATGCTCTAACTCAAAAGGATCAACCAATTTTATCATTTATGAGAATTGAGAAGGATCCAATCTTCTTAGACTTGAAAATGATAAACATGAGAATTCTAGAGGAAGGAACATCATCAATCCTTTGACAACTAATTTCTCAACCATCCCTTATAGAGAAGATAAATTATGATAAAAGAGATTATGTGTGAATTTTATGTTATGTGGAATTTATAAGAAAAGTGAAATCCTCAGAGTTCAAAATTAATGAATAATGAGTTGTATGATTTGGGCTAAGACTATGTCTACCATAAAATCCTAAGTTAAATAATGAGATGTTAGATGATGTGTATAACTCTACCTTCTATATATATATAGGGAGTAAAAATATATATCGAGATCTCCAAGAGAACTATTAGTGGGGAAATATTAAGAATAAGATCACAAAATATACATCAAGGTGTCTTATATTTTTTGAAGTGGAAGATGAAAGGAAAAAATCCAAGGGGATGATGCAACCATTACCTATACCTACATGGAAAGGGGAAAACATAAACATGGTCCTTTTCACTGGTATTCCAAATAAATCAATAGGAAATAATGATATATTGGTTGTGTTGTATCATCTTACAAATGATGCTCACTTAATTAAAATTCGAGAAGACTTATTAATCGATCAACTTGAAAGGATATATATTAGGAATGGAGTGAGGCTTCATGGAACAAAACTGTTGATTATATCTCATTGATACCCAATATTTACATCTATGTTCGGGAAGAGTCTCCAACATTCTCTAAATACTAATTTGAACATCAACATGGATTATCACCCTCAAACTAGTGTACAATCTGAGGTGACTATCCAGATACTCAAGGACACGTTGAGAGAATTCTCAATTGGCTTCAATGGAATATGAGATCTATACATTATTCTGGTTGATTTATCGTACAATAATATATTTCAATGAATCATACAAATGGATCCCTATGAATACCTTTATGGGAGGAGGTTAAGAACACCATCATACTGAGATGAAGTTGGGGAATGAAAACTATTGTGTCCTGAAATGGTTAAGGAAATGGTAGAAAAGGTCAAGACCATTAAGAAGATCCTCATGGCTATTCAGAGTCAATATAAGAGACATGCTGACAATCATTGATGAGACTTAGAGTTTGAAGTTTGAGTTGAAGTATTCCTCTATATATCTCTATGTAATAAGGTCACGAGATTTGGGAAGAAGGGAAAGCTTAGTCTAAGATACATAAATCCCTTTTAGAACCTTGATTACATATGAGCAGCGACCTATCGACTAGTACTATCACCTAACCTATTTTAAGTACATGATGTATTCTATGTATCCCTATTGAAGAAGCACATACTAGACCCCTCACATGTTCTAAATAAAGATGTGGAACCATTGTAGAATGATCTCTCATATGAGTAGGATCTAATGAAGGTATTAGATCTCAGAGACAAAGTTTTACGATATAAGACAATGCACCAAGTCAAATTACTATAGAGAAACAACCAGTTTGAAGAATAAACATGGTAACCAGAGGAGGTGAGGAAACAAAATTACCCTCATCTATTTTAGTTTGTGAAATGAAAATTTTGTGGGTAAAATATATGAAGGGGGGAAGACTGTAATGACATAAACTTTTATAAATAAAATTCCCTTTGTGATTGAATTAAATTCCCTATTATATATTATGGTTATAGAAAAAAATACACATATTTGGTTTTATTATATTCAATAATATTTAAAATACTATTAAGTATCATAAATTTTGATAATATAGATGTTGAATAGTGATTATATGATTAGTATAAATATAGGATTTTGAAAAATCCAATTGAAAAAAATAAAGGAAGTGATGGCCTTAACTAGTAGGATCGTACCATATGATTCCCATTTATCAGAGAATCCAAGGGAGATATAATCACTTGGATTTTCCCTTAACATAGCTCATGATGATTTCCAATAACTAAAGCACTAGTGAAAACGTTTACAAGAGAAGTTCAAGCTCATCAGGATCATGACCCAAACCATGTACATCGAACCACCCCATGAAAATATCATCGTCATGAACCTTACCCTTAGAGTTTTTTAGTGTAATAATGGGATGTGTATAAAGACCCTAATAATATGAATATGGATATTTTATAAAATAATATATATATTTTCTTCTTATCATTGTTACTTTATAAATTATTTTGACTTTGATAAGATAAAAAATTGTATTTTTGGGAAATATACGATTAATACATTCCTTTTGATGAATTAATAATATTTGAAATAGATTATATTTTAATAAAATATTATTATTAAATTATTTTTTAAAAATATAAATGATAATATAATTTTTATGAATTTAAATGTAATTTTTATAAGTGTTCAAAAGATGTTATTTTTAAAAAACCCAACATTATTCAATAAATGTAGAATATTATTTTAAAATAAAAAATACACATATAAGAAAATTATTTTTATAAAATAAATAATATTTTCGTAATCGTATCATCTAAATTATCCAATGATTAATTTTTCATAATTTTTTAAGACAGTCGAATTTTCGGGTAAAAATTAAATACAGTATAAATATTTTCTTTATATTATGACATCATTATGACCCAAAAGTGTTGTAATAAATTATATAAATTGTATCAACAACCAAATATATGTTTCCCCATTAAAACAATATAATTTTTAGGTTATTTTATTAATTTTATAAGACCTTTATAAATCCTCCAAAACCTATATTATATTTTCAGGTTTTAAAATAACTTCTTTAAGAACATGACTTACTTCCACATCACCAAGGGTAATATTTTAATAATTTATGTCCTTTTACTTATAAAAAATTAAAACCAATCCTCTTTGGCATAAAACATGGGAATATTTACGGTTTTTATTATTTTATTATATAGAGTTCAAAACCTAAATTTGGGAAACAATAAAGAACTCTCATATATTTTCCTATATAAAATCACCCAATCTCCCATTCATCTTCACTCAAAAATATTCTATAACATCATTAACCTTCCCTATTATCTCTATTGTCCTCCCAAGGTTCCCCTAATCTCTTAATAATCTCTTACCAAGCTTTTGGAATCACCCTCTCATGGTAAGAGGTCCTCCCCTTCTCATCTTTATTCAAGCATCTTCATTATCTCATTCCTTTTATATGAAATTAATTATATTGGGACATTTTATTAAATATTACCCTTATATAACTTATGATTTATAAATTATGATATACCCCTTTCACTCTCATTAATCCTTCCCATGAACATTTGTTCTCCCCCTGTTATGCTGCCATAATTTCACTATGATTTTCCACGATAAACAATTGTCTAGTGATTACCCATACCCATTTCCTATCAACAATTTTCACCTTTATGAACTCATAAATCTTTAATTTAGGACTTACATGTATATAATCCATACTCCATTATCAGAGGATTAAATTTGATGAAATATGTTCTTATGTATGTGATCCATGTGGCACACTTAAACTTGTACATGATATGATTATGATGGGTGTGACCAGATAACACCCCAATGCATTGGGTAATGTTTTAGTCGAATTATATTCCATATATAGTATGTGGTAGGTTATCCTAAGAACATTATGTTATGTTGTATCATTTTTTAACATTGTATTATTCTTATGATGTCATGTTTAAAGTTGTTTCAATATTCCCATGTTGCCTTTATGTTATCATGCCATATCATGCATCACTGTTCAGGTTTATGATTCCCACCCATTTTATGTCCCATTGATATTAATATTGTTTAACATGTAATACATTCTTCATGTTATGCTTTTATTATTCCCTTACTAGTATTTATAGGTCATCCCTTTCTTATGTATGTCCTAGGTTAACCCATACAGTTTTAATAATGATAGAATAATATGATCATGTTAAGGATGTTTTCAATAATGATGATGTATCACCAATTTTAAGTTTCTATGTAATGTATCTAATTTTTAAATACACTAGAATTATTAATCTTCTGGTTTGTATTATGTGTATTCTTGTGTAATAAATCATTAATTAATGTGTAATAAAGAAAATGGTTGTCACAAGCTATGCCTCAAGGATTACGTAAGAAATGTATCAATGTATAAAGGTTGTCATGATATGTGTATCACCAAACATGGGTAATAGGGATTAATAATTATAATAAATCTATGATTATATAGATGACTGTATTATATTCCATGAGATATACATTGGAGTGTTAGTCCAAGTAATATGTAAAACCCTTAGATTTTACTATATATCTTTCCTTTAAATATATATAATGTGTTCCATATCTTGATTCACATGCAACAACAAACTAAAATGATCCATGACATATTTGATGAATATTACTAAGAAAAATAAAAAAATAATCGAAAATATAGTAAATAAAAATATATTACTCAATTAAAATTACTTACATTTAGAGGATAAATAATTAATATGATATAATATTAAAAAGGATTTTTCTTTCTCAAATAACTATTTTTAGGTATTAAATATTTTAAACTAATAAATTAAATTGAAAACTTAAAAATATTATACATGAACTAATATATTAACATTATTTAAATTATAAATTGATATGAAATAATATTAAGAACATTTAAACCACCATTTTCAATAAAATTTATTTTTCTTTATATATTGTATTTTCATTTAAATAAATTTATAAATTTTATAATTTATGTTTTATGAAAATAAAATCATTTTTGAATTTAATATATCAAAATTATCTCAGGATAATTTTTTAGATTTTTCTGAAAAGGTTGAATTTGGTGTGAATAGTGAAAATATTGATTTTGCAAATACTATAACTTTTATGAAATTTTCACAATACAATAGTGATTTAAAAGTTTATAAAACAAATTTCATATAAAAATTTATATTTATAAATTCAAATAATTTATTTAAAAATAGTATGTTGAATTTTTAAAACCAATGTTTAAAAATTTGGAAACTCAAGTAGTATTTTACTCTAATAAAAACTATTTTTGGTATGTTTCCTTTAACCAAGTATCCACAAGGTAGAATTCAATTTTGGATTGTTTTTAAATCTACATAAATCTTATATGGGTAATAATAAACCAATTAATTACAGAGAAATAAATATCATTGATAATTTTATTTTAATCACAATTTTTAAGAATAAAAATAAAATTTTCCTAAAAATGGTTTTTACGCATTTTTTGAGCTAATATTAAAATTAATTTTTAATTAGGTATAAATAATTATGTCACATTTTATTTTTAGGAATTAAAAGTAAATTTTTGAGGTAGAAATTAGTTACCACAATAAAACCAAAAATAGTAAAAGTGAACAATCTAAGAGTAAATGAATTAATGAAATATTAAAATATGTGTGAAAATTTATGGTTGAGGACTTATCAACCTTACCCATTCATCCAATCAACTATTTTCTATGATTGTATCCACTTAAACATCGAATAGTGAATTTACCTTTTATATTATTACAAAAATGACACCCCTTTCCCATATAAAAGGAACCATCACCACCCCATTTCCCATTAGACCCAAATCCTTATGAATTTGAATAAAATATAACCAAATAACACAAAAAAATACCTAGACACTTCTTAGAGGTTTTGGTGTTTTTGAAAAACCACCTACCTAAGAATAAATTTAATTTTTTAAGGGTCTCTTCAAATGAGTAAGGTAAAATTCTCAATTACTCCTTTTTAATTTCATTTCCTCTCTTTATACTTCAACCTCATCCAAATATAATATACCCATATTGAAATAATTATATCAGTATAAAAATTATACTAAAATTTTATTATTTTTATGGGATAACCATTTTCTATCTTCCTCATGACCATTCAAAAAAGTAAATCATCATTTGTGTTATGTGAGAACTACTACCTCAATAAAAGACGTGGCCTATTTTCATAAATTCCCTACACATAAGGTTAAAATGGGGTACTTAATGAATAAATATAATATTTAAAACACTATTAAGATTATGATAATATAAATAAATTCTTACCTTCTTTCTATTCTATGAAAAATAAGACCATCTTCCAAGTGTATATGCAGACTACTATATCCACGAATAAATATATATCATTTTTTAATCAAGACTTTTATATATTTCCAAATATATTAAAATTTAATTAAAAAAATTAAAAAAATATAAATAATATAACTATACTTCTATAATAATGATATTATGCCTAAGGAATCACTTTTTTAACTTTATTCATCCATCTATTATAACATGTTCTTGTTTAGGGTCAGTTTAACCACCTACATGAACAATTCTATAGATTTATATTTTGGATGACTAGAAAAAATTAAATCCTAGTATTATTATACCTAAATTATCACATAATATTTTTATGGTTTTTAGATACCATATTAATATTTAACTTATTGTTAATACACAGACATTTGTTTGTTAAAAATTACTAAAACAAGCACACCACCAATTTCATCTCGAAGAATCATAAAAAAACTCTCATAAAATGAAATTGGAATTTTATAAGTCATTATTAAAAAAAATCCTAGTAACTTAAATAATGTAGTAATGATGAAATTTTTATTAAATAATGAGTATCAATATCAACGTGTGTAAAATAATTAAAATTTGAAATACCCATGGATGAAAATGTAACATCCTGGTTCCGGAAGCCACCTAGAGGCACCCCGTACCTGGTTGGTCACTTGGCCTCAAGCACATTTCCCAGAATTCCAAAGGATGCCGACTAGAAGTAAGGGACTTGGGTGTGATTATGGGGAAACTATGCCCTCATTGTCAGAGTATACATCAGAAGTAAACATATATACAATAGTAGAAGAACTAATAATAACAAAAATTAGTAATAGCGGAATAATGATAAAGAAACAACTAGAGCATATATATATAATGATGCATGATACATATATGTCTAGAAAAGCATCCAAACAAGTCACAATGCTGAATAAAGTACAAAACCAGAGTACAAAGAAATAGATAAACAACTCCTCAGCATCACAAGCCTAAGCTTGGTCTCATGGTCTCCAGCTCCACAGCAAGTCAAGTACCTGTAGTAGATGGGCGCTTTCTCTTGTCTATACCTCCAACAATATAATCTGTTTGGGCCCAAAATCATGTCTCAAACAGGGTGTGAGACGAATCCCAGTAGGCAACCACCACAAGATCTATGCTTAACAGTCAGTGAATATATGGCAGGTAAAAGTGCAGAAAGCAGTAAACAAGGAAGTAATCAACAGTAACAATCCATAGTTTCAAATATCAAGCAACAAATAATCAAAGTAGATAATCACAAACAAGTAACCCTATGTGAAGTACTCACAACCTATCCCCTCTGGTCCGACCTTGCAGATACAAGAAACCCTCTGGGAAGCACACATAGTCTCGCCCCTCTGTTTCAGTTAAAGTATAGACTCTCTGAGGAAGCACTCACCATCAATTCCCCCTATAGTATCGTATCGGTACTAAAGGAGCTATGGGGAAGAACTCAACATCTCATTCCCTCTGTGGCCCACGTCGAGGAACTACAGACTCTCTGAAGAAGAACTCAACATCAATTCCCCCTGTGTTCTCACATCATAAATTATAAAAGACACTCTGGAGAAGCCCTTACGTCAATTCTTCCTATGGTCTACTACACTAGTTTCTCACGGACCTGTGTAAATAAACAAGTATAACATCTCATAACGGCCAAAGTAAACCTCAAGAACTACTTGGCTAGCATTCTATAAAATAACAACATAACAGAACAACAGTCACACTATCCTACAATACTAGGCATGGGAAAGTAACAGCAGCCTAAAAGGAAAACTAGACCCAAAGGTCAAAACAGGAAAAATATGCATGGGAAACACATCCAAAGCACATCAATTCACCCTATTCACAATCTAATATCATCTAATCAAGCATACAAGCATAGCAGAAAAACAATAGGGCTAAAACAGTAAACACACAATACCCCGTCCATGGGTATTGGAAATATTTGCACATAAAACTCAAATAATTTCAACATAAAGGCACAAAACACCTACCTCAGGGTTAAGAGATCAATACAATTGAACCTTGTAGATTTAATCTCTTTAGAACACTGAAGATCTACAAAAACATCTAAAACGTTCAACCCATGATAAATTAGAAGCGAAGAGGAATTATGGGACGAGGCTCCAGTAGAAGAGATAACTCACCGATGTGATTCCAACACAACCGATGGTTTTCGATTTGGAGGACGGATGGAGGCTCGGGGGCTTGTCAAAGATCCGCGGCTGTACCCTCTCTCTTGAATGAACCAGACCTAGAAGAAGTCGGTTCTATTCGTTATACGCGACCCTAGTGCGTTTAATGAAAAAAAGTACATGGTGTGTACTCACCTTTTTCTTACTCTGCATTCACTACTGGAAATGGATGATATACCAATGGTTCTAAACCGTTGGTATAGGCTGGAAAACCGTTGGTATATTCTATACCAATGGTTGTCCAAACTGTAGGGAAGTAAGGCGTGGGGAAAGATCTATACCAACGGTTTGAACTAAACCGTTGGGATAGCCCACTCTATGTATTTATTTGCCAATGGTTCTTGTTGAACCGTTGGTATAGGTTTACCCAATGGTTTAGAACTGTTGGGAATTCTATGATTTTTATATTATACCAACGGTTTACAACCGTTGGTATTGTTTTTTTCCCAACAGTTTCAATGAAACTGTTGGCATATGTTCAATAAAAAATACTATACCAACGGTTTATAACCGTTGGGATAGTTTTTTTACAATTCTTTCTCAAGTATACCAATGATTGTAAACCGTTGGTATTGTGTATTTCTAGAATTGTTGCATAGCATCCCCTCCAGTAGCCCCTCCAGTGCATACACCTGCATAAAAAACAACACTTAAAACAGTGACAAACTTAAAACAACAAAAAAGAACACCAACTCTTTGATTAGAGACATGGTGAATAATTCTCCATTTGAATCTTCATATGAAAACAATCATCCAGTATATTTGAATAAGAGTTTCAATAACTTAAATATTATTTACACCCATTTCAATCTTCATATGACAACCACTTTTCTAATATGTGGTGAAAAGGTATTTTCTTAGGAGTCTCATCACTTGTGAATCCAGAAGTAACACACCGGGCCTCGGATTGAGGTGGTTTTACTGGTACACATCACATATGATCCATGAATCATTGTCCTAAAGTTTCAACACAATCAGAATCCGTTTGATCGGTTTGGATTATCTACGTAAAATATTGTCCATTTTGAAGAAAAGAGAGGGAGTTTGGGTGGTACTGGCCCCAAAGTGACTCAAATTGAGGCGGGGTTGACTCATACACGTCACATATGACCCATGGATTGTTTTCCTAAAGTTTCAACAGAATCCGAAGGCGTTTGGTCCGTTTCCTGTATGTCAGTTGTTGATATCACTTACAATTTAGTCCATTTTGAACAAAAGAGAGATAGTTTGAGTGGTCCCGGCCACACCGCAGCTCGGATTGAGGCGGAGTTGACTTATACACGTCAAATATTACCCATAGATCGTTTTCCTAAAGTTTCAATAGAATCCAAAGGTGTTTGGTTGGTTTGGCGTATGTCAGTTGTTGTTTTCACTTAAAATTAAGTCCATTTTAAACAAAAGAGAGACACTTTGAGTGGTGTCGGCCACACTGGGCCTCAGATTGAGGCAGGGTTGACTTTTACACGTCACATATGAGCCATGAATCTTTTTCCTAATATTTCAACACAATCAGAATCCGTTTGATCAGTTTGGCATATGTATATAAAATATTTTCCATTTTTAACATAAGAGAGACAGTTTGGGTGGTTTCGGCCACACTGTGCCTCAGATTGAGGCAGTATTGACTCGTACACATCACATATGACCCATGTATTATTCTCCTAAAGTTTCAATAGAATCGGAAGGCGTTTGGCCAGTTTCTTGTATGACAGTTGTTGATTTCACTTACAATTTAGTCCATTTTCAACAAAAGAGAGATAGTTTTAGTGGTTCCAGCCACACCGCAGATCCGATGGAGGCGGGGTTGACTTGTAAACGTCAAATATTACCCATGGATCGTTTTCCTAAAGTTTAAATAGAATCCGTAGGTGTTTGGTTAGTTTTCTGTATGACAGTTGTTGTTTTCACTTAAAATTTAGTACATTTTTTAAAAAAAGAGGCACTTTGAGTGGTGTCGGCCACACCGGGCCTTGGATTGAGGCGGGGTTGACTCGTACATGTCACATATGATCCATGGATAATTGTCCTAATGTTTTAACACAATGATAATCTGTTTGATTGGTTTGGCGTATGCACATAAAATATTGTCCATTTGGAACAAAAGAGAGGCAGTTTGGGTGGTCCCGGCCCCACGGTACCTTGGATTGAGGCGCAATTGACTTTTAAACGTCACATATGACCCATGGATCATTTTCCTAAAGTTTCAATAGAATATGAAGGCGTTTGGCCCGTTTCCCGTATGTTAGTTGTTGATATCACTTACAATTTAGTCCATTTTGAACAAAAGAGAGACATTTTGAGTGGTCCCAGCGACACCGCATCTCGGATTTAGGAAAGGTTGACTCCTACATGTCACATATGTCCCGTGGATCGTTTTCCTAATGTTTCAACAGAAACCGAAGGCATTTGGTCGGTTTGGCTTATGTCAGTTGTTGTTTTCACTTAAAATTAAGTGCCTTTTAAACAAAAGAGAGGAACTTTGAGTGGTTTTGACCACACCGGGCCTAGGCTTGAGGCAAAGTTTACTCGTACACATCACATATGATCTATGGATAATTTTCCTAAAGTTTCAATACAATCAGAATCTGTTTGATCGGTTTAGCATATGTACATAAAATATTGTCCATTTTTAACATAATAGAGATAGTTTGGGTGGTTTCAGCCACACCGCGCCTTGGATTGAGACGAGATTGACTCTTACACATCAAATATGACCCATCAATCGTGTTACTAAAGTGTCAATAGAATCCAAAGGTGTTTGTTTGATTTCCCGTATGACAGTTGTTGATTTCACTTACAATTTAGTCCATTTCCAACAAAAGAGAGACAGTTTGAGTGGTCCCAGCCACACCGTGGCTCGGATTGAGGCAGGGTGGACTCTTACATGTCACATGTGACCTATGGATCGTTTTAATAAAGTTTCAATAGAATCCGAAGGTGTTTGGTCGGTTTGGCTTATGTTAGTTGTTGTTTTCACTAAAAATTAAGTTCATTTTAAAAAAAAGAGAGGCACTTTGAGTGGTGTCGGCCACACCGGGACTTGGATTGAGGCAGGGCTGTCTCGTACACGTTACATATAAAAAATGGATCATTTTACTAAAGTTTCAATAGAATCAAAATCCGTTTGATCAGTTTGGCATATGTACGTAAAATATTTTCCATTTTGAACAAAAGAGAGGCAGTTTGGGTGGTCCCGGACACACGACGCCTCGGATTGAGGCGAGGTTGACTTGTACACATCACATATGACCCATGGATCATTTTCCTAAAGTTTCAACAGATTCCGAAGGTGTTTGGTAGGTTTCTCATATGTCATTTGTTGATATCACTTACAATTTAGTCCATTTTGAACAAAAGAGAGACAATTTGAGTGGTCCCGGCCACACCGTGGCTCAGATTGAGGCAGGGTTGACTCGTACACATAAAATATGACCCATGGATCGTTTTACTAATGTTTCAATAGAATCCTAAGGCATTTGGTTGGTTTGGCGTATGTCAGTTGTTGTTTTCACTTTAAATTAAGTCCATTTTAAACAAAACAGGGGCACATTGAGTGGTATCAGCCACACCGGGACTCCGATTGAGGCGAGGTTGACTCGTACACGTCACATATGATCCATGGATCGTTTTACTAATGTTTCAACACAATCAGAATCAATTTGATCGGTTTGGCGTATGTACATAAAATATTGTCCATTTTTAACATAAGAGAGACAATTTGGGTGGTGTCGACCACACTGCGCCTCAGATTGAGGCGGGATTGACTCTTACAAATCACATATGAGCCATGGATCATTTTCCTAAAGTTTCAATAGAATCGAAAGGTGTTTGGTCAGTTTCCCGTATGATAGTTGTTGATTTCACTTACAATTTAGTCAATTTTTTTAAAAAAAAGAGACAGTTTGGGTGGTATCGGCCCCACAATGCCTCAGATTGAGGTGGGGTTGACTTTTACACATCACATATAACCCATGGATCGTTTTCCTAAAGTTTCAACAGAATCCGTAGGCGTTTGGTCAGTTTTCCGTATGACAGTTGTTGTTTTCACTTAAAATTAAGTACATTTAAAAAAAAAGAGGCACTTTGAGTGGTGTCGGCCACACCCGGCCTCAGATTGAGGCGGAGTTTACTCGTACACATCACATATATTCCATGGATAATTTTCCTAATGTTTCAACACAATCAGAATCCGTTTGATCGGTATGGCATATGTACATAAAATATTATCCATTTGGAACAAAAGAGAGACAATTTGGGTGGTCCCAACCCCATGGTAACTCGGAATGAGGTGGGGTTGACTCGTACACATCACATATTACCCATGGATAGTTTTCCTAAATTTTCAACAGAATCCGAAGGCGTTTGGTCAGTTTCCCGTATGTTAGTTTTTGATTTCACTTACAATTTAGTCCATTTTGAACAAAAGAGAGACAATTTGAGTGGTCCCGGCCACACCGCGGATCGTTTTGTGGTAGGGTTGACTCGTACACGTCACATATGACCCATGGATAATTTTCATAAAGTTTCAATAGAATCCGTAGGCGTTTGGTCGGTTTGGTGTATGTACGTAAAATATTATCCATTTTAAACAAAAGAGAGACAGTGTGGGTGGTGTCGGCCACACAATGCCTCGTATTGAGGTGAGGTTGACTCCTACACGTCCCATATGACCCATGGATCATTTTAATAAAGTGTAAACAGAATATGAAGGCATTAAGTTAGTTTCCCGTATGTCAGTTGTTAATTTCACTTAAAATTTAGTCCATTTTGAACAAAAGAGAGACAATTTGAGTGGTCCCGAGGGGTGTCCGGGGGGATGGCCGGGGCTGTCTGGGGGCATGTCAGGGGGGTTGTCTGGGTACCAAGGAGGAGGTTGGGGGGGATGTCCGGGGGGCTGTCTGGGGGGTGTTCGAGGGCCTGTCCGGGGTCCAGGGAGGAGGGTGGTGGGGGGGTGTCCGGGGGGTGTCCGGGGGGCTGTTCAGGGGCTGTTCGGGGGGTGTCTGGGGGGTTGTATGGGGTCCAGGGAGGAGGGTGGGGGGCTGTACGGGGGAGGGGGGGGGGTGTCTGGGGGGCTCTCTAGGGTCCAGGGAGGAGGGTGGGGGGGGGGGGGGGGGGGGCTGTCCGGGGGCTGTCCGGGGGCTGTCCGAGGGCTGTTCGGGGGGTGCCTGGGGGTGTCTGGGGGGCTGTCTGGGGTCCAGGGAGGAAGGTGGGGGGCTGTCCGGGGGGCTGTCCAAGGGGCTGTCCGGGGGGTGTCAGGGAGGCCATATTTTCACTATTACAACCATTAATAACAACTTATTAAACAACATCACTTGTTAAAGATAATAAAATTGAACATAAATCAATAATAATATTGGATATATCAATTAAAATGATGTCTCACTATCTTACATCCTAAATGACCACCCATAACCATGATTAATGACCACAAACCTCCCCTTTCGGCCAAATCAAAAGTGAAAACAAAAACACATAGTTGCAGAAAACAACTTCATTTGTGTGAAAAATAATAATCTCATGGTCCTCATGATATTTGAACCATGCAATCATGATTTTCGAGATGAACTTGTATCTATGAAACCATATGAGAAACACGATACAATACATGCATTTTTTTGATTTTCCCAAGAATTTTGAGGAACCCCAAATCAGTGAAAATGGTCATTGTGTTTTAAAAAGGTGATTGAATAACACATGTATGATGTCGAAGGCAGAATGATTAATGGTTATTTTAGAAAAACTAATATTCACTAATATTGCGAATTTGACATTCTATGAATTAGTTTCATGAAGAAGGAAGAATAACTAATTAGGGACCACATACTATTTTGAAAAGTTCAAGAAGATACTCCATATGTTCTATTGTGCAAAGGATAAGTGAACAATGTGTCATTTTATATATATATATATATATATATATATATATTGATAGAAACATGATACATACTTGTTATGTAATACACATAGTGTAAAAAAATTAATATGAACAAGATCTTCATGTTTGACAAGATCTTAATGAAAGGATTGATTTTCATGAAATGATATCAATAAATATTACAAACAATTTCTTATGAATTTATATACATGAAGATGTAATATTTGAAGCATTGAGATTAAAAA
Organism: Viscum album; assembly: GCA_963277665.1. Lineage (NCBI taxonomy): Eukaryota > Viridiplantae > Streptophyta > Magnoliopsida > Santalales > Viscaceae > Viscum > Viscum album. Next base: position 1,672,863,584 of record OY728158.1, read on the forward strand.
AAACTATAAATCATTAAAATTAGAACACAATAGACACCATGCCTTTATAAATGTAAATGTGTAATGAAAACATTAATTGGACATACACCGATGTAGTGATTTGAGTACAAAATTCGTGGATTAGTGAATCAAAAAATTTTACCAAAACCCTAAAAATTGGGAATAACCAAATCCTTGAGAATAGAAGGATATGATTGATAAGGGGAGGAACTATATCCTTAATAAAATATGGAAGGAGTGTAATCTGGAAGCAGCTGATCTGATGGAAAAGGTGGGTCTTCTCAAGGGTTTCTGTGAAGGAATCGCTTCTGGAGAGCTTCTGGAGTGGGGAGGCTTCTGTATAATTTGGGGCATTTTTTTCCCAATGGTTTTTAAAAACTGTTGGGGAAAGTCAATCTTTCCCAACGGTTTAATGGAACCGTTGGGAAAAGGGATGTTTTTACCCATCTTTCACAACGGTTTCATCAAACCGTTGGGAAAAGAAACTCTTTCACAACGGTTTCATCAAACCGTTGGGAAAAGAGACTTTTAAAACATCTTTCCCAATGGTTTGATGAAACCGCTGGGAAAGACTACCTATACCAACGGTTTTTTTAAACCATTGGTATGCAAGTGTTGGGAAAAATCTTATTTCCAGTAGTGATTAGGAAGCCTCCAGGTCATCACACAAGGCCATGTGCAGGGCCACTACACGGCCAGCACAAGGCTACCCATGGTAACCAAGACACGACGTGTACTCATAAAGTACACGGTGTGTACTTCAAAAATTTCCAGAAACTAACCTTTTCTCAAAAACTCCAGAAAGAAGGAAAACATACCTGAAAAGAAGATCCGAGTTCTTACAAACATTCCCCCTTAAAGAAATTCATCCCTGAATTTCCCTAGCGAGGTTGCATAGAAGAAGAAACCCCGAACAGTTCTGGCCATTGAGCTCATACATCGGCCTCCCTCTCCCAAGTCTTGTCTTATACTCTCCTATAATACCGCTTTGTAACATCCTGGTTCTAGAAGCCACCCAGAGGTTCCCCATACCTAGTTGGTCACTTGGCCTCAAGCGCATTTCCCCGAACGCCAGAGGCTGACGACAAGAAGCAAGGGCCCTGGGTGTGATAGTGGGGAAACTATGCCCTCATTGGTAGAGTACACATCAAAAGTAAACAGATATACAATAGCAGAAGACGTAATAATACCAAATAGCAGTAACAGTGGAAGACTAATAAAGAAACAACTGGAAAATATATATATATATATATAATGATGCATGATACATATATGTCTGGGAAAGAAACCAAACAAGTCACAATGATGAATACAGTACTAAACTAGAGTACAAAGAAATAGATAAATAGATCCTCAACATCACAAGATTAAGCTTGGTCTCATGCTCTCTATCTCCACACCAAGTCAAGTACCTGAAGTAGAAGGGCGCTTTCCCTTGTATATACCTACAACAATATAATATGTTTGGGCCCAAAAGAATGGCCCAAAGAGGGTGTGAGACAAATCCTAGTAGGCAACCACCACAAGACCTGTGCCTAACAGTCAGTGAATATATGGTTGGTAAAAGTGCAGAAAGCAGTAAACAAGGAAGTACTCAACATTAATAATCCACAGTTTCAAATATCAAGCAACATGTAATCAAAGAAGATAATAACAAATAGGTAACCCTTTGGGAAGTACTCACAGCCTATCCCCTCTGGTCCTACCTTGAAAATACAAGCAACCCTCTAGGAAGCACACACAGTCTCACCCCTCTAGTTCAGCTAAAGTATAGACTCTCTGAGGAAGAAATCACTATCAATTCCTCCTATAGTCTCGTATCGGTACTAAAGGTGCTCTAGGAAAGCACTCAATGTCTCATTCCCCCCTGCGGCCCACGCCAAGGAACTACAGTCTCTCTAAGGAATCACTCAACGTCAATACCCCCTGTGGTCTCACATCGTAAATTATAAAAGACACTCTGGAGAATCCCTTATGTCAATTCTCCCTTTGGTCTACTACACTAGGTTCTCACGGCCCTGTGTAAATCAAAAAGTATAGCATTGCGTAACAACCAAAGTAAATCTAAAGAACTAATTATCTAGCATTATACAACATAAAAGCATAACAAAACAACAGTTACACCATCCTACAATACTAGGCATGGGAAAGTAATAGCAGCCTAACATGAAAACTAGACCCAAAGTTCAAAACAAGAAAAACATGAATGGGAAACACATCCAAAGCACATCAACTCACCCTATTCACAATCAAATATCTTCTAATCAAGAATACAAGCATAGCATACAAACAATAGGGCTAAAATGGTAAATGAGAAATACCCCATTCATGGGTATTGGGAAAATTTGAAAATAAAACTCAAAGAATTTCAACAGAAAGGCACAAAACACCTAACTCGGGGTTAGGAGATCAATATAATTGAACCTCACAGCTTGAATCTCTTTATAATGCCAAATATCTACAAAAACTTCTAAAACGTTCAACCCACAATAACTTGGAAGGGAAGAGGAATCATGGGATGAGGCTCCAGAAGAAGATAGAACTCACCGATGTGATTCCAATGCAACCAACGATGTTTGATTTGAAGAAAGGACGGAGGCTCGAGGGATTGTCGAAGATCCATGGTCGTACCCTCGCTCTCGGATGAACCAGACCTAGAAGAAGTCGGTTTTTTCCGTCAAACGTGAACCCTGTGCGTTTAATAAAAAAAGAAAGTACACGACGTGTACTCTCCTTTTCCGTACTCTGCATTAGGCAGAATCTAGGTCATCACACATGGCCATGTTCAAGGCCGCTAGATGGCCAACACATGACTACCCACAGTAACCAAGTACACGACGTGTACTTCAAAAATTTCCAAAAACTCCCCTTTTCTCAAAAACTCCAGAAAGAAGGAAAACATACCTGAAAAGAAGATCTGGGTTATTATAGAAAATAAACTATAACTAATTAGTAAAAATTTAATAAATAATTATAATTTAATAATATAAAAATTAATAGATATGAATAAGGTTAATAAACAAGTGATTAAAATAGTTATGTTTTTTAGATGAAGTTATACAGTGTTTGACTAAGAGGAAGTACAAGGTAAAGGTTTTTATCATGTTAATTTTCATCATTTGAGACTTATTCCATATCCACCACTATTTTCTTTTGTGAAGTGTATGTAATTTCATATGGTTAACCTTTATCAATGTTTTCTTAAATTTTATTTTCTTGAAAAATATATTTTTAATTTATCTCAATCAATGTTTTTTTTAAATTTTACCAAAGTTTTAATATATTTTGTTAACTCAAATGTATGTTCTTTGGGTTCTAATGAAAATTCTTCAAATTCATGATTTTAAGTTCCCTATATTATTCTATTTATCATTTAAAATGACATTCCACTTCTCCTTATAGGGATATGACATTTTAAATTCAAATATTTTATGATAATGAACCTAAACCCAGTATCCTGGAGCTGGTTTTTCCTTTATTACATTGACCTAAGATACAAGGAATCACATCCAGAAGGACCAAATAGTTTAGTAGTATTATAAAAATAAATGGATACATGATTCTCATATTACATTTGAATAAAAAAATTACAACATATTTTTTTCGATAATATCATTAGTCTCTATTGCATATCCTTTCATATCATTATTAGTACACTTATTAGATTCTAGGTAAAGTAAACAAAATAAGGGTGGGTTAAAATACCCAATAAGGGTTAAGTACAACTGATGCTATCATGAATCAATATGCATAATCAACATCGAAAGAAAAATAACTTAACACACATACTATTTAAATAATTTTACTATCATGATTAGATAAGTAATAATCAATATAGAAAGGAAAATATCTGAACACAAAATCTATTTAATCAATAACATGAATATCATGATTAAATAAGGCATAACCAATATGGAAAGCTTAATATATGAACACACACGCCATTCAATCAATAACTTTCCTATCATGATTAGATAAGGAATAATCCAAATATAAAGGTAAATATTTGAACACACATTCCAATTAATCAATAAATTTACTATCATTATTAGATAAGGAATAATCAATATGAAAATATAAATAAATAAAAATAAATTCCATTTAATCAATAAACTAAAAATAAAATGCATCCAGAGATAATATCATTGTGAAAATATCATGGATAATAATAAATGAATTCTAATGAAGGAAATTATTAATTATTTGATGTCATGACCTTAGGTGTGATGATAACTCTAATACAATGTTCTTTCAAAAGATAGTTTAAAACTTATGGGTAGGTATACACTAGATACCTATTTAACTAAGTTTATCAAACTAACTCATCTCATGATAATATCAATGCATCGATGGGATATATATAAGTTGGACCCACCCATTTCTGCATGTCCAAATCATTCCTCATATATCTAATAATCAATTTAATTTATGAAATATATGCTTTATCATCAAATATACATATTAATTAAAAGAAACCAATTTATCAACATTTACCTAGTTAATCAAATAACTTTCAAAGTGAACACCTTATGTAAAAATGGTATAAGGTTTAGAAAATAATCATATCCATCATAAAAGAATATGGGTACTGAGAAAAAATGTGAAATCCAATGAAAAAATGACCATCAGGAAGTGATTTTATTAAGAGAAAGTAAACAATCACAAAAGAAAATGATATTATAGAATAATTTTTACCTCTTTAGTAAATTTCAAATCGTATCCCCTTGAAGAAGAAACTTTATGTAAGGGTCTAGATCCAGGTAGTTTGACCCTTTTTCTTTCCACAAATTTTATGGTTCTCAAAGGAGGTATGGAGTGATTCTAGAAGGATTCAGCTTCTAAAATCTAGAACCAGGTAGAATGAACAATGTGTAAATGTGTTTCACATCATGTATTCATAGTTCAAATTGAGTTGAAGAATGGTTCATAACCTAAAATTTGTTCATGGATTATTTGGGACAATTCAATAGATTTTACATGATGTGTAAATTTTTGAGGTTAAATCCTTTTAGGTGAATTTTTTTTATCAAGATATATAGACCAATATTTACATGATGTGAAAAGGGGTTTCATTCCATGTAAATACCCTATGCACCATGCCTATAAATACTATAGTGGATTGAGAGTTTTAAAAACCCTATAGATTATCTCGATTTATAGGTTTCCAACGACCCTCTTTCCAGGTGTTCAGGGATTCCTTCAATGGGGATCAATTCCCAGCCTTCTATCTTCAATCTGTGGTGATTTTAGGTATGTTATACCTCTTTTCTCAAGGAATTTAGATCTGGTTCCTCCTAATCTTCTTAACATGCAATGTTTAATCATCTTTATGTTTCTAATGGAGTATTTCTTGGTTATTTTTGGTGTTGTTGTGCTACGATGTCCTTGGAGTGATGAATCTTTTTGTGGGGGAGGTGATTGGGATCTGTGATGTTGGTCCATTCTTGTGTGAAGAGCATTCACACATTTGATGTAGGGGATTCGTTGCTTCTTCCTTTTATTTTATTCATAATCTTAAGGATAGTATAGTTTATCCCTTTGTATGGAAATGAAATTAACCAAATAATTATCAAACTAGATTAATAAGGAAATGGGTTATAGTGATAGCATGTTGATACTTTGTACCGTATAACAGGATGCCTCTTGTTTTTATAGATAGTGTTTTATCTATCCTATTATTATTAGCATGTTTTTATGATATGGATTAACATGTTGATCTTGATTCAAATTAATAAATAATGTAATTTTGGAATTAATTGATACTTAATTTGTATAAGAAATATTAAAGAAGAGGCATGTTTGAATATGACATTTCTTGTAATTTGAAGGTAATTCAAATTGATGTAATGTTCATGCTTAATTAAATGTGATATTACATGTGTTAACGTAATTGATAAATAAATTTAATAATGTTAATTATTGTGGATGATATTATAAAAAGTCCATAAAATGAGAATGGAATTAATGGTAAGAGCATGTTTAGATTTTAATAGTTTTTTTATAGCTTGATACCTTAGGTTTCCCATAGTTGGAACCTTTGATTAATGAATTGGTTAATTCAAGATGGAAGAAGAATAATTTTTGTGATAAAGAAAATTTCTAGGGCCTTAGTTTTCTTTATTCTTGAGAAGGATGAGTGCCTTGAGTTTGGAGAAATGATAGCTTGTTTGTATGTGAAGGTCAGATGCCTTGTTCTAGGGCCTATATTTAACTATTGGATATGATTGTTTGTTTCCTACTGATTTTTTATGTGATCTTGATGTGATCTTCACTATGCGATGTGATATAGGGTGGGGAGGCCTAGATGTGATATGGCTGGGGGATGGATGAGCCTGGGATTCCTAATGTGACATAGTCAATCAGGCTCAAAGGATGTGGCACTAGTTGGTGCCTTTGGTGATGAGATGCATCAGGATATGCATGTGGGTTGTTGTTCAGAGTGAGTTGCTCAAGAGGGGAGGGGGGTGAATTTTGTACCCAATAAAAATTTATTTTTAAAATGGATTATTTTAAAATCCCCCAAATATTTAAATACATCCCAATTTATCAAAATATGTTGTATGATATAGACATTAATCTTTATAAAGATTTATCTACAGATTGATTAGGTATCGAATGAGTAATATATAATATTATTATATACTTTGAAATAAATTTACTTTATCAAAATACTATATGAACACAAGTTGAGATAACCTATCATAGTATATATTTTTTTATAGTAAAAAAATTGGTTTTAAAATGAAAATAAAGTAAAAAAATGAAAGCACACTGCGGAAAGATTGAATAAAAGAGGTTTAGTCACAAGTTGAGACATAGTCCTCTCCACTTGGCGATCACCCACCTAAAACTAGTTTATATAAAATAAAAAATATGATCAGCCACCTGGATCAGATTTTATACTAGTTTTCGTACTATCTAGGTACACTCGACCTCTTCCACTGTTATACGTGAGATCTAAAACAAAACGACCACTAAAGGGACTATAAGGCCCCGGCCTTAAACCTTACTTAATATTAAATTAAATGAATAATTCACATTGAGGATCTTTTCAGGTTTAGAGTTTTAGAAAATTAGAACATAACTATTACATCTCAAAAGATTACAAAGTAGTCACTTCTACTAAGTTTCCATAATAAAGAAAACTCATAAAAACAAACGTGTCTAATTCCATGTTTTATATAGGATGACATTCCCTTGATCCCATCCTTGACCTTATTACACATTAATTCCTGTGAAAACATTTCAAAAAAACTTGGGGTGAGCATAAAAAGCTCAGTAAGGGATACAGAAAGAATGAAAACTGTTAGTTTTTCAAACATCAAATAAACCATGTATACTCTATCAAAGTAATACCTTCACCTTCATGAAGTAGTAAAAACTCTTCACTGAATAAATTATCATTACTTACCTTTTTATAACCAAAGGATTACCATAAAACCCATATAACGAACACATAACATATATAAAGGTAACTTGGGACATAAACATACTTAAGTGGAATAACCATACGGTTGACTTCCATACATATCACTTAATGGAATAGCCGTACGGCCAATTTCCATACATACTTAATGGAATAGCCATACGACCGACTTCCATACCCAATGCATTGGAGGTTATAACCTAACCACCCATCCTGGTATTCACGGCACCACCCGTCATATGGTTTATAACGTAACCACCCGTTAAAATGTCCACGTACCAGTATAAAATCATAAAACATAAAACCAATATAAAGGAATGATAACATTTCCACATTTCAATCACAATATATCATAAATATATTGACATAATAGAATCCTTTTTCAAAACCATTTTCAATACCAAAATACATAAAAGAGTATATGGTATTTATTTTATTCTAAAAACATTACTGCTTGTTGAGAAAGCCAAAGACCAAATAATACTCGCGGCGACGGAAAAGGTCGTTGTCACCGCGTACATTAAAAGAAACATTCCTTTTTTTCGTTTTGTAAAACGCTTCGTAGAAAAAGATTACTTTTGTATAAAAGTAAAAGTCAAAGGGGTTTATACACCGTATAAAAGAATGTTGTGTATAAAACCAAATATGCCTCAATGAAAGGAGATTGAGACGAAGTCCCTTACCTCGGGTCCGACTTGACTCGATCGTTCTTTAACGTCCTGAATAATAAACTTGGGTTAATTTATACTTGATTAAGAACCTTTTTAAAGTTCATTATTCCTTTTATATCACTTATTGCCATGTTATAAACATTATGTAACCATTTAAGTTAATAATGTTTGTTGTGTCAATATTTGGTTCTTATGTCGAAAGTGGACTTCTTACAATTACATGTTGTTCGTGTGGTCAAAGGTTCTTTATATCCAGAATAAAATTCCAGATTTGGATATAATATGTATCATATATATCCAGCATATACATGTATTTATAATATTACATAATCATTTAGAGGTAAGAAATGAAATGCACCGTTCATGGAGACGGTAAGCCGTACGTACGCATGAACACTACTTTCATTTCTTTGTCATATTAATGGAATTAAAAATAAATGAGAGGTATGTATATTTTAATTCCAGAATTATATTCAACATTTAGATATATCATTAATTATCTATATCCATTATATACATGTACTTTTAATAGTAAATTACATTTGGGGATAAGAAATGAAATGCACCGTTCATGGAGACGGTAAGCCGTACGTACGCATGAACGCTACTTTCATTTCTATCTCATACTTTAATGGAAAGAAATAATAATGATATAGAGGTATATTATAATTCCAGTATAACATCATATATAATAACTTTAAATCCATCCTTTACACGTACCACATATGGCATTAACGAATCAGATCACTTTGAGGGGGCGGTAGTCCGCACTTCCTTAAATGAAGATATCGTGTTTACCCATAATGGAAACCATAAAGGTATGCCCAAAATGAAAAATACAGAAGATTAAAGAAAAAATAAACATATTATATATCATATATAAAAATAGTGACATCATAATGGCCACCCTTGAAGGTGTTAAATGAGTATTGAACAATCATCGTTTCGGGAGGAAAAATTTCACCATCCACGGAAACTGTATGTTCTTTAACCATTTGATGTAGTTGTGTGAGAGTGTAGCTCGAATAAATCTTATAACAACATCCTAGTATATTGAAGATACTGGTGTTGTTACAAATGAAGTAAATAAAAAGAGTTTAGAGGGTTGGACAAGCAAAATAAAACAAATGAACAAGAGAGAATGAATTACCTTTAAAAGTGTAATGCCTTTTGATTTGAGCATAAAGGCTTCCTTTGAAAGGATTCTGCCCAAAGGGAATCCTCTAGGATGAGGAGAGGGGTGTGGAGAGAGTAAATGGGCAGGGTTTGGCCGAGCCAAAGGATTGAGGAGTGTGTGTAAGGTGGTAGAGGTGGGGGCCTTTTATAAGAGGAGAGGAGGGGCACTTTTGGAAAGTAAAGAAATATTACTTTATTTGAAAATGTGTTTCGGTTTTAAAAGGTCCCACATTGATATAATTCGTGGATAAGGTGATAAGGGTTCGAAATCCACCCATACCATAAGTTTTGGACATGTGTAGTTTATAGATTTTACAATATCATTCCATTTTATTTAAATCGTCAAATAATGATGTCATCGCTGCATCATTATTATGTCATAAATAATTTAATTTATTTAATGTCTAAAAATTATAAAAAAATACTATGATGTAGGAAATCTTTTTAGATTTCCAATGACTATTTATAATCAAACATATGACTTGTAAAACCCCATTTAAAAATTGTTTTCGTAAAACATATTATGTTTGTGTCATTTTTACTCTTACATTAAATAAAAAGTTATTTATGTCATTTCCCAACCAAAGTGTCTCCATGGGGTCCCCAAGTTGACCAATGGCTTGTCTTGGCCGGCCATGACACAACCAATGAGGGTAGGACATGTTTCAAGCTCATCTTATTTTATTAAAGCATTATTTTTAGCTTAAACTACACTAATTACCACTAATCGCGATTAAGAACTTAATAAGTTACTATTCACCAAAAAATTATTATAATCTCATTGAACCACATTTTACTTCTTAATGACAACCATGTATGTTGGATTTTTGAAATTCAAAACACAATGATGGCAAAATTTCATTTAAACGGAAAATCAGTTTTTATAAGCACCACTTAGTGGTCCCACTATTCATCAAAAATTGAAGTTTTTCAGAAAATTACCAAAAATTCACCCTAAGCTATATTTTATATTAAGAATTCAAAAATGAAGTCTATTTTAAAAAATTCAAAACATATAAGTCACATTAATTAATTTAATAATTAACTTCCGCTGTCAGAGCAAATAGCGTGTTTTTATGAAACAATAAGTATCAAAAGATTGACACTAGTTTAAGTCCGATTTCAAAGTGAAATTAATTCCAATGACCACTATTGGATTTAATGGTAAAAATATTTTATAATTTCACTTTAAAACCAATTAAACAGATAATCTAATCATATAAATAAATTAGATTAAAAAGAGGTTTTGAATTAAAATACAACATTTTACACTATTCATTAAAAAAATGAACTTTATCAGAAAGGTACCAAAAATTTACACAAAGTAAATTTTGATGTCCTGATTCTAAAGAAGAGTTATATTTGGTCCAATAGAATTTATAAGATCGATCAAAACTATATTTAATGACGGTTCTCCATCAAAAGGTGATAAGTGGACCTTTCGTGAAAATTAGGGTATAAATGCCTAAAATTGAACTCTTTCCGTATTTTAAGCCTTTATCTTTTATTGGGTGTATGTAAAAACATTTAAAAACATATATAATCATATTTTAGTTATTTCTATCCATTCCCACCAGTACAACGGCTACTCGTTAACTAACATTTAAAATAATATTATTTTATTACTTGTGTGCAACGTAAGTTTTCAAAGAAACTCATCGTTGCATACCGAGTACGCTATCGAACGTAGAAACCCCTTTTAATTAAAATTAATATTTAATTCGTAAATATTAATAAATATGAAAATTCTTTATTCTTTATTTACCTGGGATGTTACATCCTTCCCCCCTTTTGGGAATTGCGTCCTCGCAATTTTATTCACTTATCAAAATAAGTGGGGGTATTTATCCCTCATAGCATTTTCAGATTCCAACGTTGCCTCTTCAATCACATGGTTTTTCCATAAAACCTTTACCTGATGAATCACCTTATTCCGTAACACCTGCTCCCTGTGGTCAAGAATCTGGACCGGTTGTTCCTCATAAGATAGGTTCTCTTCCAGCTGAACTACCTCTGGACTCAAAACATGAGATGGATCTGGCATATACATTCTCAACATTGAAACATGAAAAAAATTGTGTACCTGAGATAAACTCGGAGGTAAAGCCACTTGGTATGCAACTGATCCAACTCTCTCCATAATTTCATATGGTCCAATAAACCTTGGGCTCAGCTTTCCTTTCTTTCCAAATCTCATCACACTTTTACATGGAGAAACCTTGAGAAAAACATGATCACCTACCTCGAAAGATAGATCCTTCCTCCGGTTATCCGCATAACTCTTCTGCCTGCTCTGAGCTGTTCTCATGTGCTTCTGAATCAACTGAACTTTTTTCTGCCATCTCTTCTACCAATTCTGGTCCCATCAGCTTCCTTTCACCCACTTCATTCCAAAATGCTGGAGTTCGACACCGCTTCCCATACAATGCCTCAAATGGTGCCATCTGTATACTAGAATGAAAACTGTTATTATATGAAAATTCAACCAAAGAAAGATGTTGGTCCCAACTTCCCTGATAATCCATAGAATAAGCTCGTACCATATCCTCCAATGTCTGAATTATTCGTTCTGACTGCCCATCTGATTGAGGATGAAAAGATGTACTAAAATTTAATTTAGTACCCAACGACTTCTGAAGGCCTTTCCAAAAGTTAGAAGTAAACCTGGGATCACGATCCGATACAATGAGTAGGGGAACTCCATGTAACCTGACTATCTCTTTAAGATACAAACGGGAAAGTTGATCAAGAGAGAAAGTATCTCGTATAGCAAGGAAATGAGCAGACTTGGTCAAGCGATCAACAATAACCCAGATTGCATTATTACCTCGAGATGTCTTCGGTAATCCAATAACAAAGTCCATGGATATATTCTCCCATTTCCACTCTGGCACTGGTAAAGGCTGAAGCATCCCTTTAGGTAACTACCGCTCTGCTTTAACCTGTTGACATGTCAAACACTTCACAGTAAAATCAGCAATGTCTCTTTTCATTCCATCCCACCAGTAATACTCCCGCAGATCTCTGTACATCTTAGTACTGCCAGGATGAACTGAAAATGGGAAACTATGAGCCTCACAAAACAACTCATTCTTCAACTTTGAATCACAAGGCACACATAACCTCTTCCCAAACCTCAGAACACAAACACAAACTTATCCAAGAACTCATGGAAAATTTTATTCATAAGGTCCATGAATAGAGCAGGTGCATTGGTTAACCCAAAAGGCATAACTACAAATTCATAATGGCCATATCTAGTACGGAAAGTAGTCTTCGGAACGTCTGCTTCTTTTACTTTCAACTGATGGTACCCCAACCTCAAGTCAATCTTCGAAAAAATACTGAGCTCCCTGTAGCTGATACCACTTCATTTGATGGCCCAACATCTGCTGAAGTTGTTGCAAAGGATTTAACCACCCCTTTCTGCTTGTAGTCTGGCTGCATTCCCCCAGTTGAGTTCTTCGTTGGACACTCGTTTGCATAATGACCCATTTCATTACACTTAAAACATCTTACCGTTGGCTTTTGATTTCCTACTTGATCGTCTTCCTTACAGTTACGAGCAATATGACCAGACTTACCACACCGAAAGCACTTACCATACTTGGATAAACATTCTCCAGGATGCATTTTACCACACTTATCATAGGATGGATATTTGGTTTTCTTACCTCCTTGCTTCATTGATGAATTCTTCCCCTTTGCCTGCCAACTAGACCTCTTATTCTGTTGTTTGTCATAGAACATCTGATCATCGACAAACTCCATTTCCACCTTCTCCGCACATCGAACAAGTTTTTCATAACTTTTGAACTCACGAGAAGCTAAAGCCCTTCGATAATTTGGCTTTAACCCTGAGTAAAAACGGTTAATTTTACTATCAAGATCTTGTATGAAGTTTGGAGCATACCTTGCCAATCGAGTGAACTTTTCTTCATAAGCAGCCACTGAATCATCCTCCTGCCTCAATTCTAGGAACTGTTTTTCCATCCTAAGACGAACCACCTTAGGAAAATATTTCTCAAGAAACATACCATTGAATTCGTCCCAGTAAAGATCCTCAATCTCATCACTATCCCTTATATTTTTCACCATCAACCACCACTGATCAGCTTCACTTTCAAAACAGTAAATAGCAAGACTAACCTTTTGATGTTATAAACACCCCATGACATCAAAAATCTTCTCCAGTCCTTTAATCCACCCTTCAGCTTGCACAGGGTCAGATGATCCTCTGAATGATGGGGGATGTTGCCTCATGAAATGTTCCACCACTGACATGTTCCTCTACGGTTGATCTGGCTGATCTCGTGCATGGATACCACCACCATTTATATCCTGAGTCAACTATTCCATCACTGCAACAAACTGTTCAGTTCCGATTCCGACCATCTCAGGTTGCTGATTTGGAAGGTTATCATCCTCCTGATGTCGTCCCAACATAGCTGCTTTGTTTCCTCTGTGAAAACCATTCTGAACACAGAAATATCTTAGGCGAAGCAACATGGTAATCCATAAATGCTATATCATTTCAATCATATTATAATTTAACACTTTTCTAACTCCTAAAGTTGTCTAAACCGACATTTGATACCAACTATAAGGCCCCGGCCTTAAACCTTACTTAATATTAAATTAAATGAATAATTCACATTGAGGATCTTTTCAGGTTTAGAGTTTTAGAAAATTAGAACATAACTATTACATCTCAAAAGATTACAAAGTAGTCACTTCTACTAAGTTTCCATAATAAAGAAAACTCATAAAAACAAACGTGTCTAGTTCCATATTTTATATAGGATGACATTCCCTTGATCCCATCCTTGACCTTATTCCACATTAAGTCCTGTGAAAACATTTCAAAAAAACTTGGGGTGAGCATAAAAAGCTCAGTAAGGGATACAGAAAGAATGAAAACTGTTAGTTTTTCAAACATCAAATAAACCATGTATACTCTATCAAAGTAATACCTTCACCTTCATGAAGTAGTAAAAAATCTTCACTGAATAAATTATCATTACTTACCTTTTTGTAACCAAAGGATTACCATAAAACCCATATAACGAACACATAACATATATAAAGGTAACTTGGGACATAAACATACTTAAGTGGAATAACCATACGGTTGACTTCCATACATATCACTTAATGGAATAGCCGTACGACCAATTTCCATACATACTTAATGGAATAGCCATACGGCCGACTTCCATACCCAATGCATTGGAGGTTATAACGTAACCACCCATCCTGGTATTCACGGCACCACCCGTCATATGGTTTATAACGTAACCACCCGTTAAAATTTCCAAGTACCAGTATAAAATCATAAAACATAAAACCAATATAAAGGAATGATAAAATTTCCACATTTCAATCACAATATATCATAAATATATTGACATAATAGAATCCTTTTTCAAAACCATTTTCAATACCAAAATACATAAAAGAGTATATGGTATTTATTTTATTCTAAAAACATTACTGCTTGTTGAGAAAGCCAAAGACCAAATAATACTCGCGGCGGCGGAAAAGGTCATTGTCACCGCGTACGTTAAAAGAAATATTCCTTTTTGTCGTTTTGTAAAACGCTTCATAGAAAAAGATTCCTTTTGTATAAAAGTAAAAGTCAAAGGGGTTTATACACCGTATAAAAGAAAGTTGTGTATAAAACCAAATATGCCTCAATGAAAGGAGATTGAGACGAAGTCCCTTACCTCGGGTCTGACTTGACTCGATCGTTCTTTAACGTCCTGAATAATAAACTTGAGTTAATTTATACTTGATTAAGAACCTTTTTAAAGTTCATTATTCCTTTTATATCACTTATTTCCATGTTATAAACATTATGTAACCATTTAAGTTAATAATGTTTGTTCTGTCAATATTTGGTTCTTATGTCGAAAGTGGACTTCTTACAATTACATGTTGTTCGTGTGGTCAAAGGTTCTTTATATCCAGAATAAAATTCCAGATTTGGATATAATATGTATCATATATATCCAGCATATACATGTATTTATAATATTACATAATAATTTAGAGGTAAGAAATGAAATGCACCGTTCATGGAGACGGTAAGTCGTACGTACGCATGAACGCTACTTTCATTTCTTTGTCATATTAATGGAATTAAAAATAAATGAGAGGTATGTATATTTTAATTCCAGAATTATATTCAACATTTAGATATATCATTAATTATATATATCCATTATATACAAGTACTTTTAATAGTAAATTACATTTGGGGATAAGAAATGAAATGCACCGTTCATGGAGACGGTAAGCCGTACGTACGCATGAACGCTACTTTCATTTCTATCTCATACTTTAATGGAAAGAAATAATAATGATATAGAGGTATATTATAATTCCAGTATAACATCATATATAATAACTTTAAATCCATCCTTTACACGTCCCACATATGGCATTAACGAATCAGATCACTTTGAGGGGGCGGTAGTCCGCACTTCCTTAAATGAAGATATCGTGTTTACCCATAATGGAAACCATAAAGGTATGCCCAAAATGAAAAATACAGAAGATTAAAGAAAAAATAAACATATTATATATCATATATAAAAATAGTGACATCATAATGGCCACCCTTGAAGGTGTTAAATGAGTATTGAACAATCATCGTTTCGGGAGGCAAAATTTCGCCATCCACGGAAACCGTATGTTCTTTAACAATTTGATGTAGTTGTGTGAGAGTGTAGCTCGAATAAATCTTATAACAACATCCTAGTATATTGAAGATACTGGTGTTGTTACAAATGAAGTAAATAAAAAGAGTTTAGAGGGTTGGAGAAGCAAAATAAAACAAATGAACAAGAGAGAATGAATTACCTTTAAAAGTGTAACGCCTTTTGATTTGAGCCTAAAGGCTTCCTTTGAATGGATTCTGCCCAAAGGTAATCCTCTAGGATGAGGAGAGGGATGTGGAGAGAGTAAATGGGCAGGGTTTGGCTGAGCCAAAGGCTTGAGGAGTGTGTGTAAGGTGGTAGAGGTGGGGGCCTTTTATAAGAGGAGAGGAGGGGCACTTTTGGAAAGTAAAGAAATATTACTTTATTTGAAAATGTGTTTCGGTTTTAAAAGGTCCCACATTGATATAATTCGTGGATAAGGTGATACGTGTTTGAAATCAACCCATCCAATAAGTTTTGGACATGTTTAGTTTATAGATTTTACAATATCTTTCCATTTTATTTAAATCGTCAAATAATGATGTCATCGCTGCATCATTATTATGTCATAAATAATTTAATTTATTTAATGTATAAAAATTATAAAAAAATACTATGATGTAGGAAATCTTTTTAGCTTTCCAATGACTATTTATAATCAAACATCTGACTTGTATAACCCCATTTAAATTTTTTTTTTCGTAAAACATATTATGTTTGTGTCATTTTTACTTTTACATTAAATAAAAAGTTATTTATGTCATTTCCCAACCAAAGTGTCTCCATTGGGTCCCCAAGTTGACCCATGGCTTGTCTTGGTCGGCCATGACACATCCAATGAGGGTAGGACATGTGTCAAGCTCATCTTATTTTATTAAAGCATTACTTTTACCTTAAACTACACTAATTACCACTAATCGCGATTAAGAACTTAATAAGTTACTATTCACCAAAAAATTATTATAATCTCATTGAACCACATTTTACTTCTTAATGACAACCATGTATGTCGGATTTTTGAAATTCAAAACACAATTATGGCAAAATTTCATTTAAACGGAAAATCAGTTTTTATAAGTACCACTTAGTGGTCCCACTATTCATCAAAAATTGAAGTTTTTCAGAAAATTACCAAAAATTAACCCTAAGCTATATTTGATATTACGAATTCAAAAATGAAGTCTATTTTACAAAATTCAAAACATATAAGTCACATTAATTAATTTAATAATTAATTCCCGCTGTCAGAGCAAATAGCGTGTTTTTATGAAACAATAAGTATCAAAAGATTGACACTAGTTTAAGTCCGATTTCAAAGTGAAATTAATTCAATGACCACTATTGGATTTAATGGTAAAAATATTTTCTAATTTCACTTTAAAACCAATTCAAAAGATAATATAATCATATAAATAAATTATATTAAAAAGAGGTTTTGAATTAAAATACAACATTTGACACTATTCATTAAAAAAATGAACTTTATCAGAAAGGTACCAAAAATTTACACAAAGTAAATTTTGATGTCCCGATTATAAAGAAGAGTTATATTTGGTCCAATAGAATTTATAAGATCGATCAAAACTATATTTATTGACGGTTCTCCATCAAAAGGTGATAAGTGGACCTTTCGTGAAAATTAGGGTATAAATGCCTAAAATTGAACTCTTTCTGTATTTTAAGCCTTTATCTTTTATTGGGTGGATGTAAAAACATTTAAAAACATATATAATCATATTTTAGTTATTTCTATCCATTCTCGCCATTACAACGGCTACTCGTTAACTAACATTTAAAATAATATTATTTTATTACTTGTGTGCAACGTAAGTTTTCAAAGAAACTAATCGTTGCGTACCGAGTACGCTATCGAACGTAGAAACCCCTTTTAATTAAAATTAATATTTAATTCGTAAATATTAATAAATATGAAAATTCTTTATTCTTTATTTACCTGGGATGTTACAGGGACTCTACAACTATTATCCATGGGAGTACAGGTATAAGAAAATATAAGAAGAAATCTAAGTATCTTCCAGTTTAGTATGGGAGATAGTGTGTGTGTGATAAAATAGAGTATGCACACACAATGTTCAAAATGGAATAAATATAAATAGAATAAAGAAATCTAAAAGTGTAGAGTTTATAAATGCTTGGTCTATTGAAATACAGCTTGTGAATCTTGATTTGATTTGTAGTGAAGCTTGATTTGGTCTCTCTTGAAAAACCTATGAATAACATAGTGTTGCATAATCATGTTCTTGACTCATGGAAGTTAGCAGGTGTGATTGATGTAATTCAACTTTCAAGTTGAGTGTTTGTATAAGGTGAAATCAGGTTCATCACTATATGTGTTCAGTAATTTCTATCTATAAACTTTCTATTAGTTATCTCCATAGAATATTTCATCTCTCTTGAGCATGAGGGAGTCTGCTTCCCTTCTTTATATAAGCAGTAGGAATATCTGGATGATTTTTTCTTCCTCACACAACATGTTCGACATTCTCTTCAATGTGTTTTTTCAAAAAATTTAAGAGATAATAATTAAAATAAAATTTTCATTAACATCAATAATATATCCATTATAAAAACTTTAAATTAATAGGTTATATAAAGAAAACACTGGTAGTGGATTCGTTTGGCAGTGTCTCATGCTAACAGTATCTTATCCAAATTCCCACTTCACTGGAGGTGTCTCCATTAGCAGTGTCTGGTCTAGTGGTGTTTTATACTTGGATAAAATTATATGTTGGTGGTATAACACTATATGTGTCTTATCATACAGTATCTCATACTTATCCAAATTTACGTTTTGGCTATATGACATCCCTATAATGTCTCATACTTTATAAATTTTTCACTTTGGTGGTGTATCATCTAATGTAGTCTCAGACTTAGCAATATTTCCATGCTAGCAGCAAGTCATATACAACGGTGACTCAATTTGGAATTTTCAGTCTCAAAGATGTCCCATCATTAGTAGTAACTGATGGTGAATCATACTTATAAAATTTCATCACCTATATCAAATTAACAGAATACTTATAGAAATCATGAAATTCATTAATATCATTAGAATCATTATTTTGTGATAATTAAAATAAGGTGGTCAACAATATCCCCTTTTTTATGATCACAAATCATGTCATCACAGAATATTGTAAATGTAAAAATAGGTCATTAAATGTAGTATAAATCAGGAGATAACATTCACCGTATGTGTAGATGGTATCAAGAAAACATAAAAAAAAGTAAGTATCAAACGTAAGTAGAATGTATCAAAAATTGAAATATTAAAAATAGATAGTATCATAGAAACATCACTATAATAGATCATAAATTCCATAAATTATAAAGTTCACCAGAACAGACCAAAAAAAATATGCCTTAATAATTCTCCCCCTTATGGGATTATAAAAAGTTAAAGATTAGTAGAGTAAATGTAGAAAGAATAAAAAGACTAAGAGATAGGAAATTAGTTAAAATTATTATAAAATATATATTATAATCAAATTCCCATCAAATAATTATAGTATAATAAAAAAAAATAAAAGGTTTAATGTTTGGAAGAGGGTTCAATTGGTCCTTTTCCCTTATCCTTGGGGTTATCTTGATCTGAGGCAGAAGCATCATCCAAGTCTGATGGAGCATGAGGTAGAATAGACGGAACCCTAGATGATAGTCTAACTATATCAAGAGGATGATATTATACATCAATAATTGGTCGGGTATGCCTTAATTCTTGAGCATGAG
The DNA here is from genome assembly GCA_963277665.1 of Viscum album. Taxonomy (NCBI): domain Eukaryota; kingdom Viridiplantae; phylum Streptophyta; class Magnoliopsida; order Santalales; family Viscaceae; genus Viscum; species Viscum album. The sequence continues at coordinate 1,672,883,311 of OY728158.1, forward strand.
ACATAGGTAAAGGTTGGAATTTGGTAGAAAGAGGTGGTAGAGGATCATGATAAACTCATGTTTTGAGAGATAACAGAGGAGTAATAGGAACTACTTCTTAAGAAACAACTACTTGGACATGATCATGAAGAAAAGGCTTTATGAGATTTATAAAATCCATAATAATCTGGAAACCTCTTTCCATTAAACTGAATAAATCATCTTTCTCCTTCATAAATCAGTTAAATATCAGATTCATCTCATTGAGTTATCTCACTCGTTCTTTAAAAGCCTAAGAAACTGAAGTCATCCATAAATTTTTATCTAAGAACTTAAAAGTTATCTTCCATAGAATGGTTTTTGTAAATCCTGGATAGATAAAAACTGATAGACTTGGTAATTGTTTCTTTGGAATCATCAATATCATTAGAATAGAATATGATCATCATGTGGTTATGCTTTGTATTTTTTTTCAAACCACCTCAGAATTTGCAAAGGGATCATAGGTTCTCTACCTGAGGGTCCATTGGAGGCAGCTGAAAATTCCTCTATGACAACTTTTCTGTACTAATCATCATCCACTACTATAGAATATGGAGTAGAAGTTTCTGAAGATGCATCATTAATAATTTTTAGGATTCCATCTATGAAGGCAGAAAGGGTGACTTCAGGAATTCAATCATACCCTCAATTGATTCCAATTCACTTCAATCCTATTATTCTCAATCTCAACTTCTTATATGTAATGCATCATATTTGGTTGGATATGTCAGATTACCAACTAAAGAAGATACCTGACATCCTTTTCACTTAGTTTGGTCAAAATAGGAGAATAAATTTTCAACATCTCATTGATGTCTAAAATTGAATTTTCACCAAAGGCATTCAAGTCATATATTATGACTAAGACAATTGGAATAGAAGGAGGGGTTGGATCAGGTTCAAGTGAAAAAATTCAAATAGAATAAAATTTATCTAATAATCCATAAAATTCTACTTGGGATATCATAGAACCCTCATGTTCTCCTTCATTTCGAACCAATGGTCCACCATTGTTTGGTGGACTCCATACAACAGTAGACTACTTTCCCCATCTTCTTTTATAGGATTAACCAATTAATCCAAAAAGACAACGAAGATAGATGTAGTGGAAGGATGCACCACACTAGAAGGTATAAATGAAACTTAAATACTTCTCTATCCATCTAAAATTTGTGCAACTAAGTTGCACTAGTACAACCATGACCTTTAGCGGCCACCAAAAGTCATCGCTAAAGGTCTATAGAGGCCGCGAAACGGTGGCTGCTTTTGGCCCGTCTTTTTTTCTATCAGTGACTACTATTTTGCAGATGCTGAAGGCAAGCTAGTATGAGCTATGGAGGCCGCTTTAGCCCAAACCTACAGAGGCCACCAAACAGCGGCCGCCAAAAGGCGGCCACTTTAGGTTTTTAATTTTTTTTTAAAATATCAATAATACAATAAAATATACCCACATAAATCTCATAAGTCATTTTCAAATCTCCACATCCATCATCAAATATAAATACATAACAAAATTTAATAACAAAATTAGTACGGAATAAAACCTATAAACAAATAATTGAAACAAATTAACATATTTCAATTCAAACTTACTGTAACAGATCAAAAATATTTTATTTTTTAAATATATTCATAATTTAGATTACCGTTTTAAAATTTTAAAATTTTCAATTCTATGGTTCTAATTAGATTGGTGCCCTCAGGTCAATCCAATGTCGTTCGCTATGCATTTGTCCATTTATGACACCGAAAGTGCGTTTTCAGTCACCACGAGCACACGACAGCTCCGATTGACATGTCATCTACCTGACCACTTCAAAATTCACTCACCCATTATTTTCATCTGATTTCAAGCCATTCCAACGTCGTTCGAACGGTTTGGACCCCCCCCCCCCACGCATGTTTCTGAAGAGCACCCAACACTTAAAAACGCATATTGAGCATTACCACAAAAACTTCATGTACGATTAGAATTCTGTCTTCTCTTAAATGTCACGAATAATAATTAGATTTTTCTCTATGATTTCAGGTCAATCCGATGTCGTTCGCTATTAATTTGACCGTTAATCGCCCATTTTGGACGTTTATCACACCATAAGTGCGTTCTCGGTCACTGTGGGCACACAACACCTCCGATTGACGTTCCGTCTACCTGAACACTTCAAAATTCAATCACCTGTGGTTTTACTCTGATTTCAAGTCATTCCGACATCGTTTGGCCGGTTTGGACCACCCCACGCGTGTTTCTGAAGCACGTTCAACACTTAAAAAATGCATATTGACCCGTACCACCAAACCGCACGTCTGATTGATGTGACATATCCTCATACATGTCACGAATAATAATTAGATTTTTTCCTTGAGATTTCAGGTCAATACGATGTCATTTTCTATGAATTTGACCGTTAAACACCCGTTTTGGCCGTTTGTGACACTATAAGTGCATTTTCGGTCATCGTGGGCACACGACTCCTCTGATTGACATGCCGTATGCCCGAACACTTCAAAAGTCACTCACTCATTATTTTTTTTCTGATTTAAGTCCATTTCAATGTCGATCGGCCGGTTTGGACCGCCCCACACGCGTTTCTGAAGAACGCCTAACACTTTAAAAATGCATATTGTGCTGTACCGTGCAAATCGCATATTCGATTAATGTGTCATCTCCTTGTACACATCAAAAATAATAATTAGATTGTTGTCCTGTGATTTCAGATCAATACAATGTCATTATTTATGAATTTGACTGTTAAATGCCAGTTTTGGCCATTTATGACACCAGAAGTGCGTTTTCGGGCACCGCGGGCACACGACACCTTCAATTGATGTGTCGTCTACCTAACCACTTCAACATTCACTCACATGTTGTTTTATTCTGATTTCAGAACATTCCGACGTCGTTTGGCCGGTTTGGACCACCCCATGCATGTTTCTGAAGCACGCCCAACACTTAAAAAATGCATATTGAGCTGTACCGCGCAAAATGAACGTTTGATTAACATGCTGTCTCCTCGTACATGTCATGAATAATAATTAGATCGTTTCCTTGTGATTTCAGGTCAATCCGATGTCGTTTTCTACGAATTTGACCGTTAAACTCTTGTTTTGGTGGTTTATGACACCAGAAGTGAATTTTTGATCACCGAGGGCACACAGAACCTCCGATAGACGTGCCGTCTACCCGACCACTTCACCATTGACTCACCTGTTTTTGTTGTCTGATTTCAGGCCCTTCCGACGTTATTCGGCCAGTTTGGACTGCCCCATGCGTGTTTTTGAAGCGCGTCCAACACTTAAATGCATATAGAGCCATAACACACAAACCACACGTTTGATTGATGTGATGTATCCTTGTACACATCACGAATAATAATTAGATTGTTTATCTGTGATTTCAAGTAAATCTAATGTCGTTCGCTATGAATTTGACCGTTAAACACCCATTATGGTTGTTTATGACACCAGAAGTGTGTTTTCAGTCACCCTGGGCACACAACACCTCTGATTGATGTGTTATCTACCCAACCACTTCACAATTCACTCACCTGTTGTTGTTGTCTAATTTCATGCCATTCCGACGTCGTTCAGCTGGTTTGGACCGCCCCACCGCATTTCTGAAGCCCACCGAATACTTAAAAATGCATATTGAGCCGTATCACACAAACTACATGTCCTATTGACGATCCGTTTCTCCGTACACGTCACGGATAATAATTAGACTTTTGCCCTGTGATTTCAGGTCAATCTGATGTCATTCGATACAGATTTGACCGTTAAATTCCCGTTTGGCTGTTTGTGACACCAGAAGTGCGTTCTCAGTCACCACGGGCATACGACACCTTTGATTGATGTACTTTCTACCCAAACATTTCACAATTCATTCAACCATTGTTTTCGTATGATTTTAGTCTGTCCTGGAATCGTTTAGCCGGTTTGAACCACCTTACGCGCGTTTCTGAAGTGCTCCCAACACTTAAAAAATGCATATTGAGCCGTACCACACAAAACGCACGTCCTATTGACGTCTCATCTCCTCATACACATCATGAATAATAATTATATTGTTGACCCGTGATTTTAGGTCAATCCGATGTCATTCTCTATGAATTTGACCGTTAAACGCCCGTTTTGGCTGTTTGTGACACCAGAAGTGTGTTTTCGGTCACCTCGGGCACATGACACCTCCTATTGACGTGAAGTCACTCAAACATTGTTTTCATCTGATTTCAAGCCATTTTGACGTCGTTTGGCCAGTTTGGACTGCCCCACACGCGTTTCTAAAGCGCACCCAACACTGAAAAAACTCATATTGAGTTGTACCGTGAAAACTGCATGTCCGATTGACATGCCGTCTCCTCGTACACATCATGAATAATAATTATATTATTTCCCTATGATTTCAGGTTAATCCGATGTCGTTCTCTATTTATTTGACCATTAAACACCCGTTTTGGCCGTTTGTGACACCACAAGTGCATTTTCGGTCACCGCGGGCACACGACACCTCTGATTGATGTGTCGTCTACCCGAACACTTTACAATTCACTCACCCATTGTTTTAGTTGGATTTCAGGCTATTCTGACATCGTTCGGCCGGTTTGGATCGCCCCATGCGTGTTTCTGAAGCTCGCCCAGTAGTTAAAAAACACATATTGAGCCGTAACGCACAAACCAAATGTCCGATTGATGTGATGTCTCCTCATACATGTCACGAACAATAATTAGATTGTTTCCTATTATTTCAGGTCAATATGATGTTGTTCGCTATGAATTTGATCGTTAAATGCCCGTTTTGGCCGTTTATGACACCAGAAGTGCGTTTTCGGTCACTACGGGCACACGACACCTCCGATCGACATGTCGTCTGCCCAAACACTTCACATTTCACTCACCCATTGTTGCCTTCTAATTTAAGGCCATTTAGATGTCTTTGGGCTGGTTTGGACCACCCCATGCATGTTTCTGAAACGCGCCCAACACTTAAAAAACACATATTGAGTCGTACCGCACAAAACACACATCTGATTGAGGTGATGTCTCCTCGTACATGTCACAAATAATAATTAGATTGTTTCCCTATTATTTTAGGTCAATCCGTTGTTTTACACTATGAATTTGACTGTTAAATGCCCGTTTTGGCTGTTTATGACACCACAAGTGCGTTCTCGGTCACCGCGGGCACACGAAACCTACGATTGACATGCCATCTACCCGACCACTTCAAAATTCACTCACCCATTTTTGTCTTCTGATTTCAAGCCATTCCAACATCATTCGGTCAGTTTGGACCGCCCAACGCATTTTTCTAAAGCACGCTCAACACATAAAAAATGCATATTGAGCCGTACCATACAAACCACACGTCCGATTGATGTTCCGTCTCCTCGTACATGTCATTAATAATAATTAGATTGTTTCTCTATGATTTCAGGTCAATATGATGTCACTCGCTATGAATTTGACCATTAAACGCCCGTTTTGGCCGTTTATGACACCAGAAGTGCGTTTTCGGTCACCGCGGGCACACGACACCTCCGATTGATGTTCTGTCTACCAGAACACTTCAGAATTCACTCACCTATTATTGTCATCTAATTTTAGACCATTTCGACATTGTTTGGTTGGTTTGGACTGCCCCACATGCGTTTTTGAAGCGCGCCCAACACTTAGAAAACACATATTGAGTCGTACCGTGCAAACTGCACGTACGATTTATGTGTTGTCTCCTCCACTACTAGAATTTTTAGCTTTAGAGGTGGGGGAATTATAACGTCCACCATTTCACGGCTGCTAATACTATCAATAGCGGCCTCCAAATGGCATCTTCTGCATTTTAATACACCAAAAACCCCAATTTTCCCCTCCCCAACCCCGCGACCCCATTTTCCCCTCCCCAACCTCGCGACCCACCCCTCCCTGACCCAGCGACCCCACCCCCCGGTGACCCTGACCCCGCGACCCGGTGACCCTGAACCCCGACGACCCCAACCCCCAGTGACCCCGACCCCCGGCGACCCCGACCCCCGACCTCCGGTGACCCCGACCCCCGGTGACACCCGACCCTAGGCGATTCCCGACGACCCCCACCACCTTGCCTCCGTGCTGTGCCACCTGTAACCCCGACAACCCCCACTGCCTTGCCTCCGCACTGTGCCCCCCGTGACCCCGACACCTCCGCGACCCAGAAACCCCCACCCCGGCCTCCGCACTGCACCTTCGGACAATCCTGCCTCCATCGTCCCCTCCCGGCCCCACTGCATCCCTCCGGCAAGTCCTCCTACCTTCGTTGGACCCTCCCGGTCCATTGTGCCCCACCGTGTAGAACCCTCCCATGCTTCGTCCAATGGTTCCGACCCTTTCAAGTCCAGCCATCGAACCCCTGTCGTCAAGTCGCTACTCCTTCATGGATCCACAATCGAGTCACACCCTGTTACCCGCGGTCAAGTCCTCTGCAGGTAATGTTTTTTATCCTTCAAATTTGTTTTTTTAAATTTTAATGATATGTGTTTTTTTAGAATTTAAATAAGATATTTCACTTTTGATTTCTATTAAATACATATATGTATAGGAGTTGGATTGATATGAAATATAGGTTTTCAGCTAAATATTATCAGGGGATTAAGTGATTTAGGGATTTCACCAATAGATTTCAAAGAGATATGATTAGTTGTCCAGGTAGAAAAAGTGAAAATAGATATCTCTTCAAATGAGATAGTGTTAGAGAACTTTTGTTTTTGAATGGGATTTTGAACATCTATAAGACATGGACATGTCATGGAGAAGATTCTGTTTCATGTCATCACTCAGAAAGTATTCATATGAATGTTGATTCGAGAACAGTTGATCTGATGAACATAATGCTCAATGATATGATGCGTCATTTTCAACATGAAGACAATAATGTCGTAAATGACGACGTTGGATTGAGTAATCCCTGTTCTTCTGCAGATGGAGAAGCATTTAAATTCTTTGAAATTATTGATGATACATGTACTAAATTATATCATGGATGCACTAAATTTAGTAAACTATCATTAATCGTTGAATTATTACACCTGAAGGCCTTGAACCATTGGTCAGACACCTAATTCAATGTGTTGTTGGTATTGTTGAAGAAGGTACTCCCTACTAGAGAAAATATTCTGGAGTCATTCTGTCAAGCTAACAAGTTGACCGATGATCTTGGTTTTACATTTGATACAATTGATGCATGTCGAAATAATTGTATATTGTTTAGAAAAGAAAATGCACAATTAAATATTTGTATTGTTTTCTATACATCCAGGTGGAAGACCAATGATATTAATCAAGGTAGTTAGATTCTTCCTGGGAAAGTCTTGATTCAAGGGAAAAAAGTTTCCACTAAACTGATACGTTATTTCCCCCTGAAACCAAGACTGAAGAGATTCTCCTTGTCCACATAAATTTCTAAATTGATGAAATGGAATTCAGAGAGAAAGAAAGAGGTTGATAAATTAACTCACTCGGAAGATTCTTTGTCATGGAAACTGTTTGATCAAAGAAACCCAGACTTTTCCAAAGATGATCGTAATATTCGGCTGGGTTTAGAAGCAGATGGTTTTAACCCATTTAGGTCCATGGTTGGTGTGACACATAGTACATGGAAAGTGGTGTTGGTTCCATACAAAATTCCCCCATGGGTATGTATGAAGCAACCTTTATTGTTACTATCAATTCTAATTGATGGACCGAGAGGACCTGGCGATAAAATTGATGTTTATATGAAACCTTTGATTGATGAGCTGTAAGAATTTTGGGCCGATGGTTTAATGACATTTGACTCGGCAACTAATGAAATTTTTAGACTTCGGACTGCTTTGTTATGGATAATTAATTATTTCCCACTGTATGCTAACTTATCTGGTCGGAGTACAAAATAAGAATTTGCTTTCCCTTGTTGTAATAAGAGTAAGAAATCTATATGGATTAAGCACTATAGAAATTGGGCATATCTTGGTCACATACGCTTTCTTCCTCCATTGAACAGGTTTAGAAAAGACCATGTATCGTTTGATGGGAATAGAGAGTATGAACCATCACCACAAATACTGTCTGGGGTTGAAATTTGTGCACAACTTGATCAAGAAAACATCCGTACAATGCATGATTTTAAAGATTTATGGGTTCCTGCATTTCCTTCTATTCCTGCTGAAAATAGACAGTGAAGTCATAATTGGAAGAAATAGAATATTTTTTTGAATTAACTTATTGGAAATATAATATTTTAAGTCATAATTTGGATGTGATGCACATTAAAAAAAATGTATGTGATAATATACTATGCACCATTTTAGGATTCAAGGGGAAATCAAAGGACAATGCTATTGCTCGATGTGATTTGAAAGAAATGGGATTGAGAAAACCTTTAAATTTATAGTTGGGTGAAGGTAATCGGTCATACATGCCTGCTACACAGTACACAATGAGTAAAAAAGAGAAACAAACATTTCTATCAATTTTTAAGACCGTTAAGGTGCCATATGCTTATTTCTCTAATATTTCGAAGCGTGTGAATATGATGAGCATGAAATTACAGGGTTTGAAAAGTCACGATAATCATATTATGCTACAATAGTTAATTCCTATAGCAATTCGTGGTTTCTTACTTGCCCAGGTTGTTGAGCCGTTGATTGGAGTTTCTAATTTTTTCAGATAGCTCTGTTCTAGGAATCATCGCATGAGTGATTTGAAAAAGATGCAGGATAAGATTGTACTTGCATTATGTCACCTAGAAAAACTATTTATGCCATCTTTTTTTGATTTCATGGTTCACTTGACTGTGCATTTAACTATTGAAGTCATTGCTGGAAGTCCCGTGCAATTCAGGTGGATGTATCCAATAGAGCGATAATTAAATACATTGAAACAATATGTGTGAAACAAAGCTCATTCAGAATCCACAATTGCCAAGGGATATTTAATGGATGAGTGTACTAATTTCTGTACTTCATATATTGATGAGGTTGAAACAAAGATAGATAAACCTCCTAGAATGACAAGGGTCCAATTGGAGAAGGAATAACATTTGATATACGGAACAATGAGTGGGTTCAAGCTCAACAATATGTGTTGTTCAATACTCCATAAGTTATTCCATTGATAAAGTAAGTTTCATAGTTGATGTGTATTTTTTTTCTATATTTATTTTATTGCTTACCTTATATTTTTTTTGCGATTTAGGATGCTTATCGCTGAGTTGAAATGTGAAAGGCCCCGTGCAACTAACTATAAAATCCAAAAACATCATTTCAACACATTTCATGAGTGGTTCAAGACTCATGTACGTATAATTGATTTAATATTTTTATAGTGAAACTTAGTTGTATTTTCAAAATCCTTTATCCATTAAACTATATATGTGAAATTTACAGATTCAAAAGTTACATGATTTAACCCATCATGTGAGTGAAGAAATAAACCAACTAGATGATGGTCCATTTATTAAAGCTCGTCACTACAAGTCTTTGGATGCTAACATATTCCAATTTTTTATTAGCGATGTTGACATGAACCGAGCCACACAAAATAGTGGCATTGGTTGTTCTTTTGTTGGTGCGGGTTATTATTATGGATTGCTGAGAGGTATTATTGAGGTTATTTATGGTCGAGGCTTAAAACACATATTTTTATGGTGTGATTGGGTCAATCCGGTTCGTGGAATGAAAGTTGATAACTTCCAATTTACATTAGTAAACTTTAATAATATTCCTTATAAAGATGACTAAGTAAGCAATGAGCCCTTCATATTGACATTATAGGCAGAACACACTTACTTTTTCGGCATTAATTCTGATTGGAAATTTGTGGTGAAAATGTCTAGAAGAAGGGTTTTCTGATTAACTAAGAGGAACCTGAAGTTGTCGCATTTCCGGATCAAACACTTGACCAAACAACAGTAGCTGTATGAGATGAAGATATACAATGGGCCAGAGAGACATTTGAAGGATATACGATAGACTTTCATGATTAGTGATAATTGTAATTATATCCCCAGTTATTGTTTGTAAAAATATTTATGAGTTATATATGTATAAAAATTGCTTGATTTAACTATAATTTCTTTTAATGTAGGTATATCACATGGTGGTCATAGTGGTTCACCTGATGTTGTCGGTATGTGTGTTTTCATTTTTCTAAATTAATTGATTGTAATTTTCTGTGTATATTTCCCGAACTGTTTCTAATCATTGATTTATAATATAATTGAATTATGAATTTATGTTTATCAGGATCTAGTGAATCTTCTAGCAGATGTAGGGGTCCTGGTAGAGGGGTTTGATCCTGGAACTCTAGAGCCCGATTGGATTTGTTATTTGATGACACATTTCATCCCGTTGGAGAAGGTGCTACTGTATTGAGTTGTCAGTTTGGGCATATGATACGAGACTCACACAGATTCCCTCTGATGACTCATGAAGGGAGTTATTTCCCTCCAGGATACGATGGAAAGATTATGGAGGGAGGTTCAGGTAAATTCAATGTTTAATTTTTCATGATATTGTTATTATTATTGTCCCATCTACTGAATTTTTTTTAATAGGATAATTTGACATCCTATCCAGATGAGTTTCAGGCTGTATATATGTCCAAATGTCGAAAATTTTGGAGGGATTACAAGTCAAGGGTGAAGATAGATCACTGGACACCATTTGCGGGTGTGCCAAAAATTCTACAGTGAGTCCCTTCGGGAATTCTTCCTGCGCAGTGGCAGGATTTGGTTGCGTTTTGGTTGAGTGAGGCAGCGATGGAAAGATTTATTACTTTTAATCTATAAATGATTAATTTTTAAAATGTATATTAAGTAAATACATTGAATGTAGATCGAGTCTGCTCGTCATTCACATAATCGGGCAATGCAGGGCACGCCTTCTAGACTTGGCACTCGACATGTGTCACAGCTTAGATATGATGTAAGTTTAGAATTCACTATTCATTAAAATTTTAAAAATATTGTAGTTTAACATGGTGAACCCCTTTATTATAGTTACACCAACATAGAGAGCCGATCGATCGAATGTTCATATGGGTGAGGACTGGTAGGGCGGGTGATCCCGATGTAGCCGATGTTATAGTAAGCAAATTATTTAATAATAAATGTATTTTTATTTTATATAAATTATTCATATTTTTTCATTGATTCATTATATGCTAAAGGCTCAGTTTGATGTTCAGTTTTCAGAGTTTCCATAGGAGAAACGTCGTAGTACTGTGTGTAGAGATGAAATATTTCACTATGTCGTGGGGTGTGACAGTCATGGTTATTCATTGACTTATGGAAGTGGTGTCCCACGATGTGCAGTTGTTAGAGAAGATGCGATGAGTGCATGCAGAGATTCAGGGATGCGCACACATACTGAGATAGATGCTTCCATGCAGGATATGTAGTGTAATTTTGATGCATATTTTCAGCAGTTACATGTAGAGTATGAGGAGAGGTTGTCACAGATGTCATCACATATCGATGAAATGACGACGCAACAAGTGGCTCCACATGTAAACAATAAAACAAACCATACTCAGATTGAATTTTATTGATATGTTTAAGATACATAATATTGATATATATTGTAGGATTTGAATACAGCTGGTGGAAATTGAAATGATATTAGTGATCCAGATGAGAATGAATCCCATGCATGAGGCAATTTCATCTGTGTTGATGAATTTTCTAGAAGTTTTTATATCCTTGACTTCCATTTTTACCTAGATTAGTTTGTTTTATTATTTCTAGAAAACATCTTCATGCACTCCAAGACTGATTATTTTCATACCCAATATCTTGACATCATCCAGATTACACTTATAAAGCATCGACTATATGCCAAGCTATATATATGTCATTTTTGTATTGATTAGGTATAGTTATTGGGTCAAATAATATCAGAGGAATGGGTGTCAGTGGATGGATAGAAACTTCAGGAAGTTGTTTCTTGGGAGAATCCCAAGAACTCTTTCAATATCTATAGCTTTATTGGGTGAGTGAATTGTGAAGTGGTTGTGAAGACGACATGTCAATCGGATGTTCGGTTTGCGCGGTACGGCTCAATATGCATTTTTTTAAGTGTTGGGCATGCTTCATAAACACGCATGGGGGGGGGGGGGTCCAAATGGGTTGAAAGAATTCAGAATTTACTGAAATCAGACAAAAATAGCGGGTGAGTAAATTTTGAAGTGTTCGGGCAGACAAAACTTCAATCGGAGGTGTCGTGTGCCCATAGTGACCGAGAACGCACTTCTGGTGTCATAAATGGCCAAAACGGGCGTCTAATGGTCAAATTTATAGTGGAAGACATCATATTGACTATAAATCATAGGGAAACAATATAATTATTATTAGTGATGTGTACCAGGAGACGGAACATCAATCAGACGTGCGGTTTGCGTGGTTGGGCTTAATATGCGTTTGTTTAAGTGTTGGGCGCACTTCATAAACGTGCGTGGGGGGGGGGGGGGGGGGTCCAAACGGGCCGAACAAAGTCAGAATGGACTGAAATCAGATGAAAATAATGGTTTAGTAAATTTTTAAGTGGTCGCACAGATGGAACGTCAATCAGAGGTGTCGTGTGCCCGGGGTGACCGAGAACGCAGTTCTGGTGTCCTAAATGGCCAAAACGGCCGTTTAACGGTCAAATTCATAGAGGATGACATTTTATTGACCTAAAATCACAGGGAAACAATATAATTATTATTTTTGACATGTATGAGGATATGGAACGTCAATTGGACGTGCGGTTTGCGCGGTACGACTCAATATGCGTTTTTTAAGTGTTGGGCGCGCTTCATAAACGCGCGTGGGGGGGTCCAAACGGGCCGAGCGAAGTCGGAATAGCTTGAAATCAGACTACAAGAAAGGGTGAGTTAATTTTAAAGTGGTCAAGTATACATAACATCAATTGGAGGTGTCGTGTGCCCGCAGTGACCGGGAATGCACTTCTAGTGTCATAAACAGCCAAAACGGGTGTTTAACGATCAGATTCATAGCGGACGACATCAGATTAACCTAAAATCACAGGGCGACAATATAATTATTATTCATGATGTGTATAGTGAGAAAACGCATCAATCGGGCATGAAGTTTGCACAGTAAGACTCAATATGCGTTTTTTAATTGTTGGATGCGCTACATAAATGCACGTGGTGGGGTCCAAATGGGTAGAACGATGTCAGAATGGCCTGAAATCAGAAGAAAACAATGGTTGAGTGAATTGTGAAGGGGTAGAACAGACGTTACATCAATCAGAAGTGCAGTTTGCACGGTACGACTCAATATGCATATTATAAGTGTTGGATGCACTTCATAAACGTGCGTGGGGGGTGGGGGTGGGGGTGGGGGGGTCCAAACGGGCCGAACAAAGTTAGAATGGCCTGAAATCAGACGACAACAATGGGTGATAGAATTTTGAAGTGGTTGAGTAGACGACATATCAATCGGAGGTTCCGTTTGCCCGCAGTGACCGAGAACACACTTCTGGTGTAATAAACAGTCAAAACAGGCGTTTAACGGTCAAGTTCAGAGCGGATGACATCATATTGAACTGAAATCGTAGGGAAACAATCTAATTATTATTTTTGATGTGTACGAGGATAAAAAACATTAATAGGACATGTGGTTTGCGTGGTACGGTTCAATATGTGTTTTTTAAGTGTTGATCGCACTTCATAAACGTGCTTGGGGGGGGGGGGTCAAACGGGCAGAACGATGTCAGAATGGCCTAAAATCAGACAACAACAACAGGTGAGTAAATTGTGAAGTGTTTGCATATACATCACATCAATCGGACATGCCATGTGCCCGAGGTGACAGAGAACGAACTTCTGGTGTCATAAACGGCCAAAACGGGCGTTTAACCATCAAATTCATATTGGATGACATCAGATTGACCTGAAATCATAGGGAAACAATATAATTATTATTTGTGACATGTAAGAGGAGACGACACATCAATCAGACATGCGATTTGTGCGGTACGACCCAATATGCATTTTTTAAGTGTTGGGCGCGCTTTAAAAACGAGCGTGGGGGGTCCAAACGAAAGGAACAAAGTAATAATGGCCTGAAATCAGAAGACAACAATGGGTAATTGAATTGTGAAGTTTTCACATAGACGGCACATCAATTAGAGGTGTCGTGTGCCTGCGGTGACCGAGAACGTACTTCTGGTGTCACAAACGGCCAAAACGGGTGTTTAACATTAAAATTCATAGCAGACGACATCAGATTGAACTAAAATCATAGGGTAACAATATAATTATTATCTGTGACATTTACGAGGAGACGACACATCAATCGGACGTGCGGTTTGCGCGGTACGGATCAATAAGCATTTTTAAGTGTTGGGTGTGCTTCATAAAAATGCGCATGGGGGGGGGGGGGGTCCAAATGGGAAGAACGATTTTGGAATGGCCTAAAATTAGATGACAAAAATGAGAGAGTGAATTGTGAAGTGGTCGGGAAGACGACACGTCAATCAGATTTTCCATGTGCCCGCGGTGACCGAGAACGCACTTCTGGTGTCATAAACGGCCAAAAAAGGCGTTTAATGGTAAAATTCATAGAGGACGTCATCAGATTGACCAGAAATCACAGATCATCAATCTAATTATTATTTGCGACATGTACGAGGAGAAGAAACGTCAATAGGACGTGCGGTTTGCACGGTACAACTCAATATGAGTTTTTTTAAGTTTTGAGCGCGCCTCGCAAACGCGCATGGGGGGGTTCAAATGGGAAGGAGAAAGTCAGAATGGCCTGAAATAAGACTATATCAATGGGTGAGTGAATTGTGAATTGGATGCATAGAAGGAACATCAATCAGAGGTGTCGTGTGCCCGCGGTGACCGAGAACACATTTCTGGTGTCACAAACGGCCAAAACGGGCGTTTAACGGTCAAATTCATAGCGGACGACATCGGATTGACCTAAAATCACAAGAAAGAAATATGATTATTATTTGTGACATGTACGAGGAGAATAAATGTCAATCGGACGTGCGGTTTGCGCAGTATGGCTCAATATGCGTTTTTTGAAGTGTTGGGTGCGCTTTATAAACATGCGTGGGGGGGGGGGGGGTCCAAATGGGCCGAATGAAGTCGGAATGACCTGAAATCAGATTACAAGAATATATGAGTGAATTGTAAAGTGGTTGCGTAGACAACACGTCAATAGGAGGTGCCGTGTGCCCGCGGTGACTGAGAATGAAGCTCTGGTGTCATAAACGGCCAAAACGGGTGTTTAACAGTCAAATTTATAGCGTATGACATCAGATTGATCTGAAATCACAGGTCAAAAAGCCAATTATTGTTATTTACCTGTACGAGGTGATGACACATCAATCGGACGTGCGGTTTGTGCGGTACGACTCAATATGAATTTTTAAGTGTTGATCGCACATCATAAACGCTGGTGGGTGGGGGGGGGGTCGAAATGGGTAGAACGATGTCGGAATGGAATGAAATCAGACGAAAACAATGGGTGAGTAAATTTTGAAGTGGTCACGCAGACAACACATCAATCGTACATGCGGTTTGCGCGGTACAGCTCAATAAGTGTTTTTTACGTGTTGGTCGTGCTTCATAAACGCACGTGGGGGGTCCAAATGGGCCGAACGAAGTTGGAATAGACTAAAATCAGACTACAAAAAACGGTTGAGAGAATTGTGAAGTGTTTGAGTAGACAACCCATCAATCAGAGATGTCGTGTGCCTGCGGTGACCGAGAATGCACTTCTGGTGTCAAAAACGGACAAAACGGGCATTTACCGGTCTAATTCAAAGAGTACGACATCAGATTGACCTAAAATCACAGGACAACAATATAATTATTATTTGTGACCTTTATGAGGAGACGATACATCAATCGGACATGTGTTTTGCACAGTACAACTCAATATGCGTTTTTTAAGTGTTGGGCGTGCTTCATAAACGCGCGTTGGGGGGGGGGGGGGGGTTGGGGGGTCCAAGCAGGCCGAACAAAGTCGGAATGACCTGAAATCAGATGAAAGGAACGGATGAGTGAATTGTGAAGTGATCGTGCAGACGACACATCAATCGGAGGTGCCGTGTGCCCGCGGTGACTGAGAACACAATTCTAGTGTCATAAACAACCAAAAATGGGCGTTTAATGGTCAAATTCCTAGATAACGACATCAGATTGACCTGAAATCACATGGAAACAATCTAATTATTATTATCGACATGTACGAGGAGGAAACACATCAATCGAACATGCAGTTTTCACGGTACGGATCAATATAGATTTTTTAAGTGTTGGGTGCGCTTCATAAATGCACGTGGGGGGTCCAAATGGGAAGAACGATGTCAGAATGCTCTGAAATCAAACAAAAACAACGGGTGAGTGAATTTTGAAGTGTTCGTGTAGACGGTACATCAATCAGACATGTCGGGTGACCGCGGTGACCGAACGCACTTATGGTGTCATAAATAGCCAAAACGGTCGTTTAACGTTAAAATTCATACAAGATGGCATTAGATTAACCTGAAATCATAGGAAAACAATATAATTATTATTCTTGACTTGTACGAGGAGACGACACGTCAATCAGACGTGCGGTTTGTGCGGTATTGCTCAATATGAGTTTTTTTAAGTGTTGGGTGCGCTTCAAAAACACGCGTGGGGGGGGGGGGGGTCTATACCGGCCAAACAAAGTCTGAATGGCCTGAAATTAGACGAAAAGAATGGGTGAGTGAATTGTGAAGTGTTCATGTAGACGTCACGTCAATCGTAGGTGTCGTGTGCCTGTAGTGACCGAGAACGCAGTTCTGGTGACACAAACAGCCAAAACAGGCATTTAACTGTCAAATTCATTGCAGAAGACATCGGATTGACCTGAAATCACAAGGCAAAAATATAATTATTATTCATGACATGTACGATATGACGACACATCAATCGGACCTGCGGTTTTTGCGGTACGACGCAATATGCATTTTTAAGTGTTTGGCGCACTTCATAAACGGGCGTGGGGGGGGGGGGGTCCAAATAGGACGAACAATGTCGAAATGGCCAAAAATCAGAAAAAAACAATGGGTGATTGAATTTCGAAGTGGTCGCGCAGACAGAACGCCAATCGGTAGTGCGGTTTGCGCGGTAAGAGTCGATATGCATTTTTTAAGTGTTGGGCGCGTTTCATAAACGCACGTGGGGGGGTTTAAATAGGCCGAAAAAAGTTGGAATGACCTGAAATCAGATGAAAATAATGGGTGAGTTAATTGTGAAGTGGTCGCATAGACGTCACGTCAATTGGAGGTGTCGTGTGCCCACGGTGACTGAGAACGCAGTTTTGGTGTCATAAACGGCCAAAACGGGCGTTTAATGGTCAATTTCATAGCAGACAACATCATATTGACCTGAAATCACAGGTAAACAATATAATTATTATTCATGATGTGTACGAGAAGATGAAATATCAATCAGACATGTAGTTTGCGCGGTACGGCTCAATATACTTTTTTGAAGTATTGGGCGCGCTTCATAAATGCGCGTGGGGGTCCAAACATGACGAACGATGTCAGAATGTCCTGAAATCAGACGAAAAAAAGGTGGGTGAATCTTGAAGTGGTCACATAGACAGAACATCAATCAGAGGTGTCATGTGCCTGCGGTGACTGAGAATGCAGTCATGGTGTCATAAACGGCCAAAACAGGCGTTTAACGGTCAAATTCATAGCGGACGACATCAGATTGACCTGAAATCATAGGGCAACACTCTAATTAGAACCATATAATTAATTTTTTTAAAATTTTAAAATAGTAATCAAAATTGTGAATATATTTTGAAAATCAAATACTTTCGATCTGTTATAGTAAGTTTGAATTGAAATATGCTAATTTGTTTCAATTATTTGTTTATAGGTTTTATTCGTTACTAATTTTCTTATTAAATTTTGTTATGCAGTTATATTTGATGATGGATGTGGAGCTTGGAAGATGACTGATGAGAATTATGTGGGTATATTTTATTGTGTTATTGATACTTTTTTAAAAAAAATTTAAAAACCTATAGCGGCCGCTACAAGGACAACATACAGCGGCCATTGCAGGTGATTCCATCACCACTTGTAGCAGCTGCCAAATGGCGGCTGCTGTAGCCCATTCCAGCTCAAATACAGCGTCCACCAAATGGTGGTCGCTGATAGCAACAGTGACGGGCCAAAAGCGACCGCCGTTTGGCGGACGCTTGACGGCCGCTATAGACCATTAGCGACTGATTTTGGCAGCTACTAAAGTTAATGACTTTACTACTGCGTGTACATGTCACAAATAGTAATTAGACTGTTTCCCTATGATTTCAGGTAAATATCATGTTTTCCGCTATGAATTTGATCGTTAAATGCCCGTTTTGGCCATTTATGACACCCGAAGTGCGTTCTCGGTCACTGCGGGCACATGACACCTCTGATTGATGTGCCGTCTTCCCGAACAATTCACAATTCAGTCACCTGTTGTTGTCATCTGATTTTAGGACATTCCAACGTCGTTCGGTAGGTTTTGGACCACCCCACTTGCATTTCTGAAGCATGTCCAACACTTAAAAAACGCATATTGAGCAGTACCATGCAAACCGCGCGTCCGATTGACGTTTCGTATCCTTGTACACATCACTAATAATAATTATATTTTTTCCCTATGATTTTAGCTCAATCCCATGTTGTTCGCTATGAATTTGACCGTTAAACGCCCGTTTTGGCCATTTATGACACCAAAATTGTGTTCTCGGTCACCGCGGGCACACGACACCTCCGATTGACATGTCGTCTACCCGACCACTTCACGATAAACTTACCCTAGAAAGCTACATATATCGAAAGAGTTCTTGGGATTATACCAAGAAATAACTTCCTGAACTTTCTCTCCATCCACTGACACACCTTCCTCTGAGATTATTTGACCTAATAACTATACCTAATCAATACAAAAGTGACATATATATAGCTTAGTGTATATTCGATGCTCTATAAGTTTAATCTGGATGATGTCAAGATATTGGGTATGATCATCATCACTCTTGGAGTGCACAAAGATGTCATCCAAAAATACTAAAACAAACTACTCTAGGTAAAAATGGAAGATTATATTCATCAAGGATATAAAAACATCTAGAGAATTCATCAACACAAATGAAATTACCTCACGCATGGGGTTCATCCTCATCTGGATCACCAATATCACTGTGATGTCCACCAGCTGTATTCAGAGCCTACAATATATATAAATATTATGTATCTTAAATATATCAATAAAAGTCGATCCGAGTATGGATTGTTTTATTGTTAACTTGTGGTACCACTTGTTGTGCCGTAATTTCATCGATATGTGATGACATCTGTAATAACTTCTCCTCATACTCTGCATGTAACTACTAAAACTGTGCATCCATATTGTGCTGCATATCCTGCATGGCAGCATCTATCTCGGTTTGTGTGTGCATCCTTGAATCTCTGCATACACCTATTGCATCTGCTCTAACAACTGCACATCGTGGGACTCCACCGCCATAAGTCAAAGAATAACCATGACCATCACGCCCCACGACACGGTGAAATATTTCATCTCTACGCACAGTACTATGACGTTGATCCTCTGGTAACTCTGCTAACTGAGTATCAAACTGATCCTATATCATATAATGAATTAATGAACAAAAATGAATAATTTATATAAAATAAAAATACATTTATTAGTAAATAATTTTCTTACTATAACACCGGCAACATTAGGATCATCTGCCCTACGAGTCATCACCCATATGGACATCCGATCGATCGGCTCGCCGCATTGGTGTAACTATAATAAAGGGGTTCACCATGTTATACTACAATATTTTTAAAATATGAAGGAGTAGTGAATTCTAAACTTACATCATGTCTGAGTTGTGACACATGTCGAGTGCCATGTCTGGAAGGCATACCCTGCATCGCTCGATTATGTGAATGATGACCAGACTCGGTCTACATTCAACATATTTACTTAATATAAATTTTAAAAATTAGTCATTTATATATTAAAAGTAATAAATCTTACCATCATCGCCTCACTCGACAAAAACACAACAAAATCCTTCCATTATGTAGGAAGAATGCCCAGAGGGACTCGCTGTAGAATGTCTGGCACACCCACAAATGGTGTCTAGTGATCTCTCTTCACCCTTGACTTGTAATCCTTCCATAATTTTTGGCATTTGGGAATAAATACATCCAGAAACTCATTTGGATAGGATATCAAATTATCCTATTAATTTTTTTTCAGCATATGGGACAATAATAATAACAATATCATGAAAAATTAAAAATTGAATTTACCTGAACCTCCCTCCATAATCTGTCCATTGCATCCTAGGGTAAAGAACTCCATTCACAAGTCGTCAGATGGAATCTGTGTGAGTCTCATATCATATGCCCAAACTAACAACTCAATACAGTAGCACCTTATCTGACTGGATGAAATTTGTCATTAAATAACCCATCCAATCGGGATCCAGAGTTCCAGGATTGAACCCCTCTACCAGGAGCCCTGCGTCTGCTGGAAGACGCACTAGATCCTGATAAACATAAATTCATAATTCAATTACTATATAAATTAATGATTAGAAACAGTTAGGGAAATATACATAGAAAATTATAATCAATTAATTTAGAAAAATGAAAATAGACATATTGACAACATCAGGTGAACCACTGTGAACACCCTATGACATACCTACATTAAAAGAAATTATAGTTCAATCAATCAATTTTTATACATATATAACTCATAAATATTTTAACAAACAATAACCGGGGATATAATTACAATTTTCACTAATCATGCAAGTCTATCGTATCTCCTTCAACTGTCCCTCTGGCCCATTGTATATCTTTATCTCATACAACTACTGTTGTTTGGTCAAGTGTTTGATCATGAAATAAGACAATGTCAGGTTCCTCTTGGTCAATCAGAAAAACCCCTCTTCTGGACATTTTCACCACAACTTTCCAATCAGAATCAATATCGAAAAAGTAAACTTTTTTTCCTGGAATGCCAGTATGATGGGATCATTGGTTTCTCAGTCATCTTTATATAGCCGATTGTTAAAGTTTACTAATGTAAATTGGAAGCTATCAACTTTCTTTCCACGAACCAGATCGACCCAATCACACCTTAACAATATGTGTTTTAAGCCACGACCATAAATAAACTCAATAATATCTCTTAGCAATCCATAATAATAACCCACACCAACAAAAGAACAACCAACACCACTATTTTGTGTGGCTCAGTTCATGTCAACATCACTAATACAAAATTGGAATCCGTTAGCATCCAAAGACTTGCAGCGAAGAGCTATAATAAATGGACCATCAGCTAGTTGGTTGAGTTCTTCGCTCACATGATGGGTTAAATCACGTAACTTTTGAATATACAAATTTCACATATATAGTTTAATGGATAAAGGATTGTGAAAATACAACTAAGTTTCACTATAAAAATATTAAATCATTTATACGTACATGAGTCTTGAACCACTCATGAAATGTGTTGAAATAATGTTTTTGGATTTGATATTCAATTGCACGGGGCCTTTCACGTTTCAACTCAGTGATATGTATCCTAAATCTCAACATAATATAAGGTAAGAAATAAAATAAATATAGAAACAAAATACACATCAACTATGAAACTTACTGTATCAATGGCATAACTGATGGAGTGTTGAACAACACATATCAAGGAGCTTGAACCCACTCATCGTTCCACATATCAAACGTTATTCCTTCTCCAATTGGACCCTCGTCATTCTGGGAGGGTTTATCTATCTTTGTTTCAACCTCATCAATATATGAAGCACAGAAACTAGTACACTCATCCATTAAATATACCTTGGCAATTGAGGCTTCCAGATGAGCTTTGTTCCACACACACCATTTCAATGTATTTAAGTATCAATCTATTGGATACATCCACCTGAATTGCACGAGACTACCAGCAATGACTTCACCAGTTAAATTCACGGCCAAGTGAACCATGAAATTAAAAAAAGATGGTGGAAATAGTTTTTAGAGGTGACATAGTGCAAGTGCAATCTTATCCTGTAGCTTTTTCAAATCACTCATGCAATGATTCCTAGAACAGAGCTATCTGAAAAAATTAGAAACTCTAATCAACAACTCAACAACTTGGGCAGGTAAGTAATCACAAATTGCTATAGTAATTAACTATTGAAGCAGAATATGATTATCGTTACTTTTTAACCCATGTAATGTCATGATCATCATATTCACACTCTTGGAAATATTTGAGCAATAACCATCTAGAACCTTGACGGTAATCAAAATTGATAGAAATGTTTGTTTATATTTTTTACTCATTGTGTACTATGCAGAAGGCATGTAAGCTCAATTAACTTAACCCAACTATAAATGTAAAGGTTTTCTCAATCCCATTTCTTTCAAATCACATCGATAATTAGCGTTTTCCTTTGATTTCCCCTTGACACCTAAAATGGTGCACAATATATTATCAGATACATTTATTGCAATGTGAATCACATCCAAATTATGTCTTAAAATATTATATTTCTAATAAGGCAATTCAAAAAAAATACTCAATTTCTTCCAATTATGAATGTGCTATCTATTTTCATCAGGAATAGAAGGCAATGAAGGAACCAATAAATCTTGAAAATCATACATTGTACGAATGTTTTCTTGATCAAGTTGTACACAAATTTGAACCCCGAACAGTATATGTGGTGATGGGTCATACTCTCTATTCCCATCAAATGATACACGGTCTTTTCTGAACCTGTGAAATGGAGGAAGAAAGCATATGTGACCAAGATATGCCCACTTTATATAGTGCTTAAGCTATATAGATTTCTTACTCTTATTACAACAAGGGCAGAAAAATTCTCCTTTTTTACTCCAACTTGATAAGTTAGCATACACTGGGAAATCATTAATTGTCCATAACAAAGCGGCCCGAATTCTAAACATTTCATTAGTTGCCGAGTCAAAAGTTATTACACCATCGGCCCAAAATTCTTGTATCTCATCAATCAAAGGTTGCATATAAACATCGATTTTATCACCAGGTCCTCTCGGCCCATCAATTAGAATTGACAGTAACAAAAAAGTTACTTCATACATACCCATGAGGGAATGTTGTATGGAACCAACACCACTGGACACGTACTATTTTCCCACCAAACATGGAACTAAATGGGTTAAAACCATCTACTGCCAAACCCAGTCAAATATTATGATCATCTCAGGAAAAGTTTGGGTGTCTTTGATCAAACTCTTTCCATGACAAAGAATCTTCTGGGTGAGTTAATTTATCAACCTCTTTCTTTATCTCTAAATTCCAAGTCATCAATTTAGAAATATTTGTTAACAATAAGAATCTCTTCAGTCTCAGTTTCAGTGGGAAATAACGCATCTGGTTAGCAGAAACTTGTTTCCCTTGATTCAATACTCTCCGAAGAAAAAGCTGACTATCTTAATTAATCTCATTGGTCTTCCACTAGGATGTATAGCAAACAGTAAAAATATTTAATTGCGCATTCTATTTTCTGAACAATATATTTAATTATTGGGACACACATAAATTATATCATATGTAAAACCAAGATCATCGGTCAACTAGAGATCTTGATAGAATGACTCTGGAATCTTCGCTCCAGTAGGGAGTACCTTCTTCAAAAATACCAACAACAGGTTGAATGAGGTGTCTGACCACTGGTTCAAGGCCTTAAGGTGTAACAATTCAATATGAAAGACATTTTACTAAATTTAATGCATCTAGGATATAATTCAGTACTCGTATCGTCAAGAATTTCAAAGAATTTCAATGCTTCTCCATCTACAGAAGAACGAGGATTACTCAATCCAATGTTGCCATTTACGAAATTACTGTCTTCAGGTTGAAACTGATGCATCATATAATTGAGCATTATGTTCATTAGATCAACTATTCTCAAATCAACATTCATATGAATACTTTTTTAATGATGACATGAAACAGAATCTTCTTCATGACTTGTCCATGTCTTATAGTTTTTCAAAAACCAATTAAAAAAAAGTTCTCTAACACTATCTCGTTTGAAGAGATATCTATTTGCACATTTTCTGCATGGAAAGCTAATCATATCGCTTGAAAATCTGTTGGAGAAATCCATAAATCGCTTAATCCCCACATAATATTCAGCCGAAAACCTATCTTGCATATCCATCCAGCTCTTATCCATATATGTATTTAATAGAAATCAAACGTGAAATATCTTATTTAAATTCTTAAAAAACACATATCATTAAAATTTAAAAACCAATGACATCAAAGCTAATTTGAAGGATAGAAAACATTAACTGTAGAGGACTTGACCGCGAGTAATGGGGTGTGACTCGATTGCGGATCCATGAAGGTTCAAGAACTTGACGATAAGGGTTCAACGACCGGACTCGAAAGGGGAAGAACCGTTGTACGAAGCGTGGGAGGGTTCTACATGGCAGGGCACGACAAACTAGGAGGGTCCAACGGAGGTAGGATGTGAGGACTTGCTGTGGGGATGCAGCGGGGCCGGGAGGGGATGATAGCGGTGTGACTATCCGAAGGTGCAGTGCGGAGGTAGGGGTTGGGGTTGGCGGGTCGTGGGGGTGTCAGGGTCGCGGGGGGCAGAATGCCTAGGCAAGGAGGTGGGGGTCTCTGGGGTTGCGGGTGGCAGAGCGCGAAGGCAAGGGGGTGGGGGTCACCGAAGGTCGGGGTCGCCGGGGGTTGGGGTAGCCAGGGGTCGATGGGGGTCGGGGTCACCGGGGGTCGGGGTCTCCAGGGGTTGGGGTCACAGGGTCGGGGAGGGGTGGGTCGTGGGGTCGGGGAGAAAAATTAGGGTGCAGGGGTCAGGAGAAAAAAATTAGGGCGTGAGGTGTAGAAAAATGCAGCAACTGCCAAATGGCGGCCGCTATAAGTACACCTCCTCGAAAGAAAAAAATTATAGTAGTGTTGTGTCCAACACTGTAAGGTTTACTTTCTATACGTTTATCAATAGGAGGTTCCACTATCATTTGATCACCATCCTTTTGGCTAAAAAACAATAGAATCTAATTACATTTGACTATCAAATTAAAGCTCATCAGTAGCAAAAACAATAATCTATTCACCACTACCTTTCTCATAAGAATTAATTCCCTTCTTATCTTGCTCAATTACATGCTCTTCCACATCAGTAATTAAATTCATTTACTCAACCAAGTTAGGTTCATAAACTATTTGAACAGTGGAAAAAGATCTGGCCTCAACTCTATTAGCCACTGGACCTTCATGAATTATCTCCATAGATAGGGATTTCTCCCCCTCAACAAGTGAATCTTTCTCTTTTATCTTTGGGTCCATAACTCTAGTAAAATATGTTTTTTTATAAAGATTCACCATAATGAAGCAATAATTTCTAAAAATATCTCTACATCCATCCTCTTAATTCATCCTTGCACTATTAGGTTCATCGTAATCATCATCATCACTTTTATTATCTTCATCCATTTCATTTTCATTATCATTTTCACTATTTTATTATTCTTCTTCTTCATCACCATTCTCATCATCATCATCATTATATTTTAAAATTCTTTTGAACTGATCCTCTCCTAAAACTACTATTCCTCTTCATCAATTTTAACCATCTTTTATCTTTTTGGTAGTCTCCCAGGTGGAATAGAAGCTCCATATGTAATGGGAGAAGATTTTGGAGAAAATTTAGGATCACTCCCTTCATCAATAGAATGTTCATTTTCTTATTATTCTTAAATAGATTCTTCTTTATCATTATTAGAGTATTCAACTATTTCACAAGTCTCAAGACTTGGATCAACAGAATACATCGTCATGGTAGGATGACCAATTGGATTAATCTCAGCATAAAACATATCATTATCTCCAACCCACTGTCTCTTCAAGAGGTTCTAGCCAATATTAATGCTTGAACAAGTAGCTCTTGAAATACAAAAAGCACCATAGTCTGTAATAGACTCTCCATCCTCAGTTACTTAGACCTCTTCCTTTAACATGGTAGAAATAAACTTGTGGTAGATCATGGAATTGTATTTAGAGGATGTGTTGTTCATCTCACACATATGAACCATGAGATATCTACATAAATTTGTCTTATGACCTTATTTAATAAGATATATAAGACCAACAACATGGTAACTTAGATTTGTGATATCACCATTTCCTGGGCATAACATTTACTACAAAAACTTAAAGAGCCTATTACATTCCCAATAAATCTCTGAGGTAACAGGTCTTCTAGTTATGCCATCTATTACAAGTTCTAACAAATCCTCTTCACACACAAATATCTCACTATATTCAAGAATGGTTCCTTGATAATACTCATATATTCTTTCATGAGGTACATCAAAATATTTATCCCATTTCTTTGGTGAGAAACATTTTAAGTGTACTTTGACATGAATTATCACCCAATCAGAACCATCTTGATCAAAGGAAAACTCTACAAGCTAATAGAATTCATAAACCATCTTAGGGTAGAAGGGTCTTTTGTTTGACGAGAACCAATCTAACAATCCTTGGCTCTGGAGTACATTGAGTACTAAAAAATTTCTAGAAAAAAACCAATTATATTCAAACACCCTTTAATCTACTACAACTCTATTGGAAAGCTTAATATTAATTGGTGCAACTAGAGAAGGAACACTCAGTTATTTCTTATGCTTCTTAGCTGATCACTAATCATCTAGAGAAGACTTGGAAGGGTGCTTTATCCTTGGAATATATACCGATTCAGTTAGATTAGTAGAAGGATAAGATAAATGTTATAGGTTTGAATGGTGGGAGAAGAGAGGTAGCTCTGTGCTCAAGATCATCACACTGGGATTAATGTGTGTTGTAAATAGACATAACTTTTTTTTTATCATTTTGGGATTTAGTTATATGAAAAATTAAAATTTAAATGATATTGAAAAATTGAAATAGGAATTCAATAAAATATATGTATCGGGTTATGAAAATAAACTGTAATAAAAATAAATCATATGGTTCAACTTGACAAATAGAGAAATTCCCAGAGACACGAAAGAGTAATGACATGACAAGACAATAGTGTGATAACCCAATGGCATGTCACCACAATAGTATGTCAACCAAAAAAGTATATCCTATACAATTAAACTTAAGAAAAAGTAATAATTACTAGATCATGTTTAATTTAAATTATTTTCTCTAAATTAAAAAGGCTTAGTGAATAAATCAGTTAATTGATGTTCCGTACCAATAAACTCAAGAGTGATACAACATTTTTGAAAATGATCCCTCAAAAAGTGATGTCTTATATCAATTTTTTTTCTAGAATGTGAAACTATATTATTAGAAATATCAATTTCACTTGTGTTGTCATAATTTATGGGGACATGTCTGAATTGATATCCATATTCTAGTAGATTTTTTTTCATCCACAAAATTTAAACACAACAACTACCAACAACTATGTATTCAGATTCAGTAGTTGATAGAGAAAAAAAAATTATTTCTTACAACATCGTGAAACTAGAGACTTTCCAAAAAAGTGACATGTCATAGTTGTGATTTTTCTATCTAACTTGTATCCATAGAAATTAGCATCAGAATAACTCACTAAATTAAATTCTTTGTCCTGTAGGTTAAAAGATCCAATTTTTTTGTATACTTCATGTATTTTAAAATTCTTTTGATAGAATTTAAATGTGACTATTTTGTGTTTTCTTGAAAATGAGAACACTAAAAACACTAAATAGAATATCTAGTAGGATAAAAGTTAAGTAGAGAAGACTTCTAATCATAACTCTATAACTATTTTGATCCACTTGTTTCCCTACTTCATCAAGATCCAATTTATATGTGGTACTCATAGGAGTATCACTACTCTTAGTGCTATCCAAGTTAAAATGTTTCAAAAGACCTGTTGTATATTTAATTTTATTTAAAATAAATCATTATTTGTTTTGTAATATTTGAAATCTTGTAAAGAATTTTAGTTCACCCATTAAACTCAATTCAAACTCATTTTACATCATTTTAGAAAAAAACAGTACAAAGAGAATTTCTTGAAGATCCAAAAATAATATCATTAACATATATTTGGACTACTAAAACATATTTTGAATTTTTTTTATAAAAAGAGTAGGTTTATATATACCTTTTGAAATCAAAAAATTATTGATCTTATCTTACCAATATCTAGGATCTTATTTTAAACCGTATAATGATTTAATTAATTTAAAAAATTGATTTAAAAAATGCAGATTTTGAAAATGACGTGGTTTCTCAACAAAAACATTCTCAACTATAAAACCATATAAGAATGTATTCTTGACATCCCTTTGATAAATATTGATGTCTAGATATACTGTACAAGCAAACATGATTCTTCTAGACTTAAGTCTATCTACAAGTGAAAATCTTTCCTCATAGTCTATTCCTTCTTCTTGACTATAACCGTGTGCAACGATACTAACCTTGTTTCTAACTATAGTGCCTAACTCATCAAATTTGTTCCTAAACACCCATTTTGTTTCAATAGTCAAGGTGTCTTTGGGTATATATACAAGTTCCCACACTTTGTTTCTTTTAAATTTATTCAATTATTCTTTCATGTCTATTACTTTGAATTCATCAATAATAGCTCCATTCATGTTCTTAGGTTCAATCTGAGACAAGAAATCTTGATGTTCAACCTAATTTTTTAGATAATATATAGTTTGTGTTCCTCTATTTAGATATCATACAAATTAATCTTAATGATCGTACTTAATGGTTTTAACAGCTCGAGAAAAATATGGATTAGTCACTTCATTTTTTTCAGGTTTAGATTAGGGAAGTTTTGGAATTTCTTCAAAACTGGATTATTTTTATGCTTTCTTTATAGTATAGTCCAAAGTTTTAGAATTTATGTTCGGAGAAGACAAATCATCCACTAGGGTTTCTAGGTATGTCTTTTGATCATGTGGATTAGTCTCATTAAATTTTACATGAACAGATTCTTCCATAGTTTTGGTCTTCTTATTAAACACTCTATAGTCTTTAATAGAGATTGATTAACCAAGTAAAATTACTTCATCACTTTCGGAAGAATTTGTTTCTAAATTATCTTCAATGTTAAGAATAAATAATTTGCAGCCAAAAACTCTAATGTAATTAACCTTATATTTCCTATTGTTCTAATGTTCATAAGGTTTCTTCTTAATGATAGGTCTAATCAAGATATATTGGTAATATAGAAGGATATATTGGCATATTCTACCCAAAAATATATAGGTAGGTCTTACTCATTAAGCATAGTTCGGGATATCTCTTATAAATTTATTTTTTCTACTTTCCATAACTCTATTACACTGAGGGGTCCTAGGGTAATAGAAGTTATGAGTGTAGCCATTTTGTGAGAAAAAAGATTCAAAATCTTGATTTTAAAACTCACAACCATTGTCACTTATTAAGGTCTTAATTCTAAGGCCACTAATATTTTCTACAGACTTAACATACTTGGTAAAGTATGATCAAGTTTCAATTTTGTGTGATAGAAAATATACACAAGTATATCTAGAAAAATTATCAACTAGAACATAACAATAGTGTTTACCATTTATACTTGAAACTATATATGTTCTAAATATATCCATATAAACCAACTCAAGAGGTTGAGAAGTTGACACTTCTTTATTTAATTTAAATGAAACTTTGTGTTGTTTCCCTTTTTGATAGGGGTTGATGAATTTATCATTTGGAAACTAAAGCTTAGGTAGATCCATAACAAACCCTTTTCTAGTCAGATTCCTAGTGACTAAAAATTGCAATGACCTAGTATTCTATTCCAAATCTAGGATTCTTTTTGAAAGAAACTTAAGCACGAAACATTTTTTGAAACAAAATAATTTAAATCAACAACATAAACATTATCATTTCTCAAAGTAGTAAAAATTAAATCATTTTTATAATCATAAACATTGCCAGAAACATTATCAAATTTGAAATAAAAACCACCATCACATAACTGATAAATTCTAAGAATATTATATTTTAATCCATAAACCAACAATAATTTATAAATTAAAACTAAATTTTTGTTACCAATCTGGACTAGGGAGATGATATTTCCTTTAGAATTGTCACAAAAGGTGAAATGGCCACCATAAACCTTGATAAGGCTCTTAAAGCATGAATAATCTCCTATCATATGTCTTGAAAAACCACTATCCAAGTACCATAGAACTATACTAGATGGTCTTTAAGTAGTTTTCCTATAAAACATGTTTTAAATAATAAATTATTTTTATACCTATATCTTTTTGGGTATAGAAATGTTAGTAATCAAGGCTTTGGGAAGCCACATTTTCCTAATGGGGTTTCTATAAAAAAGTTTTATACTTTTATAAATAAAGAATTTATTCGGTTCTTTAGAAAAATTATTGGTAGTTTAACATTCTATTCTGGACATAAGAAAATGTTATTTTTATTATTCTCCAATATCTAGGTTGATATCCAATTCAAATTACATACTTAGGTGAAACTTGATTACCCAAAATCTGAGTAATATTTTCTCTATAATTTTAAAAATTTTCTATATACTTTTTTAATTTCTCATTTGAAAATTTGAGTTCAGTATTCTCTTTGAGAAATTGAGCATTTTTTCTACTTTTCTATAGACAGTTCAGATTTTTTATTTGTAGTTAGGGTATGTTATCTTTTTAAAAGTTTATATTTATCCATAAGATAACTAAATGTGTCTTTTAACATGTTTTAATATTCAAATAATTATTCATTTGAAATATTATCATCATCATAATGTTATTAATTATTAGAATTATTAGAATTATTAATAGGAATAATATTAGAAATCATAGGTAAAGCAGATACCTCACTAAATTTAGTCATGAAACACATATTTTCCCTATGAGGTTTCTCCTTATTTTTTACATCAGAGTCACTAGATCTATCATCTGAAGAACTACATGTTACCTTCATGGAAAATTTGTATCTTATATCCTAATACTCATATTTATTTTTCTACTTAATCTTTGGATAGTCATATTTTATATATCCTTTACTTTTACATTCATAGGAGACAAATTCATTCAGATCATCATCCTTCTTCCATTATTTCTTTCAATTTCCTATATTGTCATAATTTCCTTTAGAGTTTTATTTTTGTAAGGAATTTTTATTTCTATAGAAATTCTTAAATCTTATGTCTAGGTGAGCCATGTCCTCATCACTTCTATAAGAATATTCCCTATCACTTGAATCTATAGCTTGGAATTTCTCTTTCTCTTTTTCTATTTGTTTAGTGGATGAAGTAGTCTTAAAAGATACTGAATTTCTATTAGGGTCTTCATATTATTCATTTTTTACCTTGATCTATTCTTAATACATCATAAGATTTCTAATGAACTCCCAGACCGACATCTTGCTTATGTCAGATGATTCTTTGATTGAAACTGATGTTCATATCCATATTTTTGGAAAGTATCTAAGAAGTCACATGATCTGATCCTTGTATGATATAGTTTTTCAACGTAAGCTCATTTTTTTTAAAATTTAATTAAACCTGAGGTACATGTCTAAAATAGGTTCATCATGATTAATTTTAAAGTTATCATATTTAATAGTTTAATTATTTAGCCACATATCCTTAACATTAGTTATTCACTCCTGGGAAACAAACAAAGTGTCTGAAATCTCATAAGTAGTTTTTCATGCATAAATTTTATTAAACTCTTCATCTCCTAGTGCACATTAAACATAATTCATGGATATATAATTATTATTGTAAGATAAATTCGTTGCATCATCCCATATACATCAAACAATATCAATTATAACACACATATCTTATATAGCAGACCAAATATTAAGACAGATACTTTCTATAAGCATTTTAATTTTTTTCCATTGAACATAATTTTTACCATTGAAAAAGGGAGGTCTTTTGGTAGAAAAAACTTCTTTATTATTATCCATTTAAATAAATAAATTTAAAAAACAAAAAATTTAAAATCATTAAAGTAAAACTAAAATCACAATTAAAATGATTTTAAAACATTAATACTAAAGAGAGAAATAATCTGATACCAAATTTTGGTCAGAGTGAGTATCTCAAGAGGGGGTTGAATTAAGTACCCAATAAAAATTAATTTTTAAAATGGATTATTTTTAAATCCCCTAAATGTATAAACATAACCCATTTTATCAAAATATGTATTATGATACAGATATTAATCTTTATAAATATTTCTCTACAGATTGATGAGGTCTCATATGATTAACATATGATATTATTATATCCTTTAAAATTAATTTAATTGATCAAAATAATATATTAACAAAAATAAATATAAACTATAAAAGTATATATTTTGTTTACAATAAAAATAATTTCCAGTTTTAAAGCAGAAATAAAGTAAAACAAAATCAAACCAAACATTGAAAATATTGAATACAAGAGGTTCAATCTCAATTCAATAATTAGTCCTCTCCACTTATTGATCACCCACTACAAAGCAATTTATATACATTAAAAAAGATGATCCATAACCTGGATTGGTTTTTATCATATTTTACAAACTTTCCACGTCACACAAGACATCTTCTATAGTTATACATCAGAGTTAAAACAAACAGGACAATCAAGGACCTCTACCACTATTATTCCTGTAATTACAGGTTTAAGAAATGATAAGAAGATGTCTAAGTGTATTATAGTTCAGTACAAGATAAAATGTATGTGTGATAAAATATATTATCCGCAAACACAGCTAAAAGTGTAATAAATATAAATAGAACAATGAAATCTAAAAGAGCACAGTTTAGAAATGCTTGGTCTATTGTAATGCCACTTGTGACTCTTTATTTGATTTATAGTGAATATTGAGTCACACTCTTTAGAAAAAATTCTAAAGAACATAGTTTTTTTGACTCGTGTTATTGACTGGTGGAAGTTAGTAGATGTGATGATGTAGTTCTGATTTCCAGTCATGTTTTTTAGTAGGTGAGCTCTTCTTATTTTCAATCAGGTTCATCTCTATGTATGTTCCATAAGTTTGATCTCTCAACTTGTTATAAGTTGGATTCATACCTCCAAATTAACTTCTTTATTTTCAAATACTTTTAAGGTGGAAGTGAGAACTCTCAGAGTTAATGTAGATGAAACATCAAAAGATACTACTGACTTATCAAACACAAGTCTAAGGTGATTGGAATCTCCTTCCCTAAACAGTTTCTAGGGAATGGAGTTTACCTGGAAGTCTAGATCCTCCTGTAGGATATCTTCATAATTACTTGCTAGATAATCCAAAGCTTTCATATAATCTTCTTTACTAATCTTCCCCATGCTGAATCCTCTAAACAATATGAGGTCTTTCTTGTCAATCCACTCAGCTTGCTCCCTAGTAACTTCCACTTGGATCAATCTTCCCATCATTTGATCAATATCTTCCCTCATCACCTTGATCACCAAAACTTCCTCCTTAATTTCTTCATAAGAGTGCATGAATAGTTCTTTATAATTATCCAAATCCATGCCCTTTAGGCACTACAAGCCATCATGAGGCCTTGCTGCACACTGCTGTCTAGGGGGAAGAGTAACTTCCATCACTAGCATCACCTCCTTAGATTGCAGATGCATCTCCTCTTGTTGGTCATCTTCCTTTGAGGCCTATTTCACTTACTCTTGAGACTCAGTGACACTGACTTTATGAACCTCCTCTCCTACCACTAGAAAGATATTATGCTCCTTGAGTTTACCCTCTTTTTTGGCCAACTGAGTCTCCATCGGTCTAGGAAGATAGGAGTAGTCTTTACACCCCTTAGGTTTCGACATACTAGAAACAATGCAACTCCCTATGTCCCTATTTTCTGTATTCCCTTTCTTCCTTATTTGGATATAAAGACCTTTAATAACCCATCAAAAATCATTATCATTTTAGGATTATCCATCTCTATCAGAGTCGACCTCATAGGGACAATTTGAGTTACCTTCAAACTCTCCCTCATTACTCAAACTTTTAAATCAGTTGTTTAAGTTGAGACAAGAAGAAGTCCATCTTGAGTTTGTTCCCTATCTGGTATTATATGACCTGCCTACACCATGTGAAGTCTACACCCACTTGTGTCTATCCTTATACTTACTCTCGCCAGAGGAGTGGATCACTCTTTTAGAGTTGTTTCTACCACCAACATGCACATCTGTAGCATAAGTTCATTGATTTTGGCTCTCCTCACCCTTAAAAGTTCGTCCACAACTCCAATAGAGTACCCCAGAGCTTGAGTATTATAATAGAGCATATCTAGATTTGATTCAGCCACTACACTAGCTCGAGGACCCCATGCTAATGACTTGTTTCCAGGAGGACTCACCAATTCACTCTACAACCTATTAAAGATTCCAACTACACTAGGTTCAAGAGGTAAGACCTTAGATCTTTTTTTCTTCATTGATCCACCTGAACATAGGGTATCCTTAGCCTTTCCATTTCCTTTACCAGGACCTTCACTACCTTCTATAGACCTATAACCAATCATATCTAGATTTTTTCCATCATCACCAGGAGGAACACCCTGGACCCAATCCTCCTGGACCTCCTGAACGTCTCCTTCTTTCCTCTCCCTTCATCTAAAGATCACCAAGCTATGCCCTAGTATCTTGCACGATGAATAGATTCACACTAGGATTCAAATATGATGGTCTTATTATATCTAAATTCTTCTCCAATGGAAATACATACGGATTCAAGAGGTTCATTCGATACATCTACTTCAACACACACCCTCAGAGAAATTAGGTGGCACATCACCCTAGTTCTACTATCAATATAGAGGAAACTCCCAACCACATTTCTGAGTAAATGAAGAATTGTTGGATTTTGGAATGGAAGAGGGAGTTCCAAAAATCTTACCCAAATCTACAGATTTATAGGATTTCATTTCATATGAAGATCGTATTACCATTTGAAGAGGATAAATTGAGTGACATCAAAGGAGAGAGGTGTGATCGATGAAGTGAGAATCAAGTTGTTTTCAAAGGAGAACCAAATCATGATATTCTAGGATTTAAGAAGACCAAACATTGCTCGATCCTACAAACCCCATGATTCAAATATCAATATAATGAAACAATCCACCAATTATTGTCACCACATGAATCACGCAATCAAGTTTAGGTTCAGTAGGAATGAATCCTCAATGAATTAAAATTTTGAGAGCGGTAGAAGCAGTAGGCCTTCAAAGCATTCAATAACTTTCAGCCTTCAATTGGATTCACACACTTTACATCTCTCTTGATCATGAGGGATTTTTATTTTATTCTTAACAGTATCAACATAAATATATGGATCCCTTTTTCTTCCTTGTACAACATGCCTGGCATCCAATTCAATGTGTTCTATAAAAAATTTACAAGAAAATAATTAAAATAACATTTTTCATTAAATTAAATAATATATATATTAGAAAAAATTTAAATGAAAGAGGTTAAGTAAAGAAAAGGTGGTAATGTATTATTCTGACAATGTATCATGATAATAGTGTCTTAAGATAACAATGTCTCATCTTGGTGGTATGACACTGGATTCTTCTTACAATTATCCAAATTTTCACTTCACTGTTGGTGTCTCAAATAGTGGTATCTGGTCTGGAGGTGTCTTATAATTGGATAAAATTCTGTGTTGGTAGTATGAAACTAGCAATAACTTATCTAGATGTATCTATTACTTATCCAAATTTACATTTTGACGACATGAAATCCTGAAGGTGTCTTATACATCCCTAATTTTTCGCTCTGAAGGTATTCCATCTAACAATGTCTTAGACTTAGTGATATTTCCCTGCTGGTGATGAGTCATGGACAATAGTGACTCAAGTTGGTAATGATAGTCTCAAAGATGTCTCATACTTAGTAGTAACCTACGTGACTCAAACTTAGACAAGTTCATCACCTATCTAAAATTAATGAAATACTTATAGAAAACAAAAAATTTATTAATATCATTAGAATCATGATATTGTGATCATTAAAACAGGTAGGTCAACATGGGTGTCTAGGATGGAACTAGAGATGATAGAATAGGTTGAATTTGGGTTTACTTGTTGATGTGTTTCTGAGATATGGGATGCTTGGTTATAAATTTGGTTAATGGATGATGCTTGGGTTTCTTGTTTTATTTTCATTACTTTCCCCACTGCTTGAGGTAGATGGATGTGTTTGGTTGCATGTTTCTTATTGGTGGTAGCTTAGGATGGTTTTACTAGAGTACCTTTTTTATTGAATAATTCTAATAATGAATAAATAATTCTTAACCCATGAGGTTGATTTTGGTGGAATTAAAATGTTGAAAAGATGTAAAACTTCAGAAATTGTGGACTCAGTTTGGATTATACCTGGAGGGAATGGACTTTACTCTGATGATTAATGAATGCATCTCAGAAAAATTATAATTGTTTTAGTGGATAATTAATTATTTATTTATATAAAATGATAAAAACACAAGTAATTAATATATCTATTTTCAATTTTTGTGTTCTTATAAGATATCTGGTCTTAGCAGTGGCATCTGAGAGTCTGAGCGACATTAACTATAGTTGATCCTAAGACTAGGTTATTCCCATATTGTGATTATGAGATATAGTATATCCTCTATATTATAATATTTCATACGCTTCCCCACCCATGTTGGTTAGGGAGACTGACACCTAGTGGGCTCTAAAAGGGAGTTTTCCCCAACATCTCGGTGAGAGGATGAATATATGATACCCTCTCTGGCCTTGATATCTTCTCTTAGAACTTACTTGTGCTAGTATGCATGACAATAGATTTACTATATATGTTTGTAGAGGGATGTAGTGGACTATTGTTATTTCAGACACATGTATTAATAGATATAGTATCCAAGGGATTATTATAGGTATGATGTGTATAGGTTGTGATGTCTTGATGTACTTAGTGTATGGTATATTATGGATTGAGGTATAATACCCAATGTTTGATGCACATCATATAGGATGTGGTGGCTCCAAAAAAAATAATTTGTTACTGTATATGGATATCTGTATGGGATGATATGATGATGTGATGCATGGGGTAAATGTTGTGATTCCTTTCCCAGGTGTATTTGGGATGGCTTATTTTGGAGAGAGATGGCTCAGGACATGTGATGTTGGGGAAGAGTAGAAAACCAATAGGGAAGTGGGAGTGGAGTACCCTTGATGTTTCATTATTATATGATATACCTTCTTGTATGTGATACTTGTTGAGAGTTATCCATGGTGGGGATGGGAACATAGTATACCTATTTACATGATGAGTTAGTTTCATTGTTGTTCACTATGATTTAGCATGATTTATTTATCTTTTGCATGAGAGTCTTCGAGGAGGATACTACTGAGTATACTATTATTATCACCCCACATATATATAAAAACCATTTTCAGGTCATTTGAAGTATGTTGGATATCGATATGGATATTACTGGCTCATGGTTTTTTAGGATTTGTTTAGACTTCATGGTCACTATTGTCATTATCTTTAGGTAATTGTATGTTTCCTTTCAGTTGCTATAGTACTATATGAAATTGCATATTTTCACTTCGAATTATTTTATTTATATGTCTTATAAGGTGTTTATTGGTGTATCTTTATAATATCTCACGTTTTCATGTTCTCTTAGAGGGTAATTCCTCCCATATGTATCCTTATTTACCCTCAGTGCTAGTCTCCAACCTAGGGCCTACTGAAGGCGAGAATCAGATAGTCACCATATCCCTTATCTAATTTCTATCTAAATCATGGATGATCATCACCTATCAACCTTTCAAAGTTTTGGTTCTCTTTTAATGTGTATAGCGGCACTCGGGTCGAATCGTCAACGATGATATTATTTTTTATAGTTGATTTATTTTAATTGATTTGTCTTTTGAGTGAGAGGGTTTTTTTCATCGCTTAATAAAATTGATTTATAAATTAATTTTGATTTAAAAAATTGATAGATATTGGGGGGAGTTTATTATATGGGATTTTAAGATTATGATAACCTTGATATTTTCTTTATATTTCATTAAATTAACACCCACTTCCTATGACGATTTTTGATCGGAATTCCAAAGTGTTGATGTTTTAATATAAGTTTTAAATTAACTAGGGTTATAATATAAATCACTAATTGTTTATGGTAGTGTATTTATGGTTACAATAATCCATTTAATCCACATTTTAAACAAAACATGTCATTAATCCATGACATTTTAAGTTCGACATACACAATGTTAACCTAAATAACATTCAATGAGAAGAATACCTCAACAAATTAATATCCCCAAATAATGAATCAACCCAATGGATGGTTTAATAATCCATTTATAAGGTTATTAATCTAGTGTATTATATTTATTTTTATGGGTTAAAAATAGAATAAAAATAATGGGATAAGAAAAGAGTTGTGTTCCGAACACACACATGAACAATAAAGATAATAAAAACATACTTTTGATTGAATGGGAAAGCAAAAATAATAGAATGGATTCTACTTTGATTTAAAAAATTAGAAAATTAATATTACATAATAGAGGATGGATGAGGATAATCTGAAATGAAGAAGAAACATTCATTGAAATAAAATTACAATTCAAACACTTAAGAGATTTCAAATCAAGAATTACACAAAATTAAATCAAAATAAATAATGGAGGAAAGGTATCTCAAGTATAAAATTTAGTTTGGAATATCCTCCCAATCCTTTGGTAGGGACATTTTCATGACAATATATCCTTGTATTATTTTAAATCCCAACCCTTTTCAATGGTAAGAGGGGGTGTATTTATATCCCAAGGAGGTGGACTCTTTTCCTTCCAAATATGCCCCTATATTTGGTTCACCAATTTAATAATTTATAAATCCAAATTTGGAGAAATATTCTTCTTAAAAGTTTTATATATGGATGTATAAAGTAAAACCCCCAAATTGGAGTCCATTTTACTTTTGGATCAAAAGTTATGGATATTTTATGAAACAATGTTGTATTCTCCATTTTTATCCATACTTTTTCTAAGGTCACAATGTGAATATGTTTTGGATAGGAATATGCCCTAAAATCTCAACCATTTATTATAAAAACTTTATAACCAAAATCACCCATTTACACCATAAAATTCAAGCTCAATTGATATATTGGATTGGTAGAAAAGTCAAGAAATGTGGTCGGTTTTTAATTCCTTGACAGAATGGTGGGATAGACTTTTGTGGATCAATTAGGCCCCCTATTGAATGATTTGGGCCTTGAAATTTTTATTCATGATTAATTTTTATATTAAAGAATATATTCTAGATATTAATCAAATTTGGGATTCTTTATTGAGCCTATAAGTTGTATCATAATGGATGGTCCAGTTTTCTCAACAGATTTGTTGGGCCTTCTTATGTGGTCAATATGTCCCTTTAAAAGGAAGAATTGGCCAAATATTCCTTCTAATGATATGTTTTAATTGTTATCAAAAACACTAAAAAATAGTAATAACATAATTTGTATTAGTATTTTGAAAGATACGATCAAAAAATTAAATAATAGTTTTGTTAAATTAACTCGAACAATTCTCTTATTATGTGTTTAGGATTAAAACATGATCATTGATTGAAATTTAATCATTTTAAGTGAAAATTATGTGATTAGAGTAATTTAAAATAAGGAATTAATATGTAATATCAACTCCCCCGCACTTATCCTTGTGCATGTACTCACGTACATCAAATAAAAACATAAATAAATCATTTTTACTCACCAAAAAATATTAAAATTTTGTTTTCTAGAATTAGGGGGGTCTAGACTAGTTAACTCCTCCATTATAAAGTACACCAATTTTTTTTATATAAATAATGACCCCAAATCAATTCATTTTCATGATGAAAATTATAAATGTAAAATGTGGGCACTCATAAATCAATCCTATCAAGATTATAAAAATTTATTTATGGAGGTTTCCTTATTCACCAACCAAAAGTTAAATCATAAAGTCTATAAGAGATTTCCCCTTCCATCCCCTATACTAAAGTCCACAAGAATCAATAGGTATTTTTAATTGTTTTTACTGGATATGGGATGGTAGGAATATAATGTCCAAAATAGTGGAAAAGAGGGGTAAAACACCAACATGGGAAAGAATTGCACATTTTTTTGAAATAAATCATGGAAGGAAATGGAAAGAAATATTTAAAATAGAATAATTAATATAAGTAAGAATAAAAGAAGAATAAAATTGTAAGGGGGTGAAAGGATGAAATATTTACAAAACACAAAACTTCTATAAATGGCATAAATGTTTTTTTCTTCTATTTTATCCTTTTAAACTTTTTTTAGAAATTTAAACTTCAAAAAATATCACACTAATATCCCATACCATGTTTTATCTCCTCATGACCCTAATTGTAATATTTATAATAATATCAAGGGTTTAGTAAGTGTGATTTTTGACATTCCCAAGATGCAACCCAATTTTTTTTATAATTTTTTTTGAACAATTTTAAATATCATTTGAACAAGATGTCATAAACATATATACATTCGCAAAACTCATTTAATGAAAACCACTACCTCAAACTAAAATTAATGATTTCCCTAAATCATATTATGTCATTTTTAATATCAAAATATGGATACCCAAAATGAAAAAAATTCCCCAACACTTAAATTTCAATAAATCATGCATTGAAAATCCATGTAGATATTAGGTGGGATAAGGTTTTGGGATTGTAATGTAGCTATAAAAAATAGTTTTCATATGATAAAAGGGGATTTATAAATATGATCAATGTAAGGTTAATGGGAGGCTATTTGGATATTCTGATTCTTAAGTGGGTTGGAAAATGACTCTATCATATTTATGTACACTAATGTGGGAAATTCAGCTCGAAGGTTCATAAAATCATGACTCAAACGTGGGGGGTGATAAAAACACAAAATGAAAATATGGTCATAGGTGACCTTAGCATAAAAGATAATGTTATTCCTCTCATTTTGGGAAGAATCATTTTAAAAATAAAAAATTGTGCATTAAAAATTTATTGTTCTTGGAAAAAAATTATTCAACCAAAATTTGGATGAAAGTAAAAAATACATTAAGATAAAATAATAATAATTAGAATCCCAATAAAGTTTGGAAAAAATTTGAAAATTTAATGGGGTTAATTAGGAATTTTTTATATATTTTTAGTTTTATTAGTTTTTTAAAATAAACACTCACACAAAAGAGAAAGAAAATACATAGGGTTTTATGAAGGAAGTTCTAAAAAAATTAAAGAGAGAGGAATAAGAAGAAATAGGGAGAGAGAGAGATAAGGATGAAGAAGATAGAATGATGGAGTTAAAGGGAAAGAGGTGCCCCTAGTTTGGATTTGGTGGGTTTGCGTCTCTATCTTATGGTGGGATGGTGGAAGTCAATGTGGTTCTTGGGGTGTGTATCCTCTCACATTGATTCTTTAACCAATTTCCATTAACCATTAATGTCATTTTGGAAGAGGGGACTTGTACTTTTACTACACCAAATGGGTAAACATTAGTAATAATAAAAGGGACTTCCCAACAAGAATTAAGCTTACATACGTGAAGACGAAATCAAGTGTTGAAGATCAATACCTTTTCACCTTCATGGAATACCTTTTGTAGGATGATATCTTGATGGAGTGGATCATCATTTTATTTGTAGAGATTATAATTATCATAATAATCTAGACAAATTTGATCTGATTCATTCAATTGAAACAATCTCTCTTGGTTAGATTTTTCACAATTAAAATTACAAGATTTCATATCCAAAAATGAATTATGTTGATTTTCAACTGGTAAATGAAATTCTTTACCAAAAACTAGAATAAAAGGAGATATCATAATGGGTGTTTTATATGTAGTTATATAGGCCAAAAGTTCTTCACCATTTCTTTTAGGACAGTCTTTTCTGGGGGGCTTTAAAATTCTCTCAAGCACTATTTTAACTTCTCTTTAGAAAGTTCTTCCATGCCATTTGTTTGGGGGTGATATGCAGTTGAAGTTTTATGTACAACCCCATTATTTTTCAAAAGATATTCCATGTTTTGATTATATAAATGTGTTCCTAAGTCACTTATCAAATCACACAATGTTCCAAATCAGTGGAAGATGTGGGTTTTTAAGAACTCACTAACAGTATGCGAATCATCATTTCTAGTGGGTTTGGCCTCGACCCACATAGACACATAATCAACCATACGAATAATTTTTGAGAATCCATTGAAATGGACGTATGGTACCATGAAATCAATTCCCCAAACATCGAATATCTCATAGAATATTAAGGAATTTTGGGAAATTACCTTTCATTTGGAAGTTGTTCAAAACTTTTGGAAAGTGGGACATGATTGGTAGAACTCACGTGAGTCGCTGAAGAGTGTAGTCCAGAAGAATCTTGAGTCAATGACCTTTTGGGAGGTCTTTTGTGGTCCAAGGTGTCCACCAACAAGAATTGTGAGATATAATTCTATGATGGAGGAATGTTAATCTTCATCAATACATATCTTAATTACCATGTCATCCCCAATTTTCCAAAGTTTATTATCTTCCCAAAAATAGAATTTTGAATCACTTTTCAGATTCACTTTTTGTCCTTATAATTTTTTAGGAAAACAACTAAAAATATGTAATTTAAAATTGGGGTATGCCATGGTAAATTTGGAGTGAGATATGATAGGTGTTCTGTTGAAAATTCATAATCAATTATTTCAGAATCACAAGAATTATAAATTTTACTTGGGTGATCAGCCATGTGGTTTTATTATCCAGGTCTATCTTTAATCATAATGTAAAAATATTTTAGGATTAGGATCAACCTTATTATCCTTTGTTGGGAATAAATTTTATTATTTAAGAAATTTATAGAAGAATGGTTTGTGAAGATAATGATTTTGGCACCTAAGAGATAGGGAAAAATTTATCTAAGGAAAAAACCAATGCTAAAAGTTATTTTTATGTGACATTGTAGTGAGATTGAGTTTCATCCAATGTTTTTGAGGCATAATAGATGACACGAGGAATTTTAACTCTTCTTTGACCAATAAAAGACCCAATAGACCAGTAAAAATAATCACACATCAATTTTAAGGGTAAGGACCAATATGGGGGGTTGGATTATTTGGAAAGATGTAAGAACATATTTGAGTTCAATGAATTATCTCTTAAAAGCCTCATTTAAATATAATGTAACATCATTCTGGATTAGAAGTGTGAGTGGTACGGAAATCCTACTGA
Organism: Viscum album; assembly: GCA_963277665.1. Lineage (NCBI taxonomy): Eukaryota > Viridiplantae > Streptophyta > Magnoliopsida > Santalales > Viscaceae > Viscum > Viscum album. Next base: position 1,672,926,651 of record OY728158.1, read on the forward strand.
ATTTCATCATGAATTTATGATAGAAACCATCATGAATAAGGAATGAACAAATGTTTTGAACTGACGTGGGTTTAAGAAGTTATTGGATCACATCAATTTTGGAAGGATCAACTTGAATACCCTCTTGTGAAATTATGTACCCTATGAAAATCCCATTAGTAAACATGAAGTGACATTTTTAAAAATTCAGCACAAAGTTACATTTGAAACACTTTTGAAGGCCTATAGAGAGTGAATTAAAATATGATTCAAATGAATCAACATAAATGATAAATTCATCCATGAAGAACTCCATGAAATACTCAATGAATTTAGAAAAGATACTCATCATAAACATATGGAATGTTGAAATATCATTAAAAAGGCCAAAATGCATTCTCTTATATTCATATGTTCCAAAGGGTCATGTGAATGTTGTATTTTCATGGAAATGAGGTGAGATTGGGATTTGGAAGTAGCTGGTGTATCCATCAAGAAAGAAATAATGTGACTTTATAGCTAATTTTTATAGCATTTGATCAAGGAAGGCAATAGGGTAGTGATATTTTTGTGTTTCATCATTCAATTTCCAATAATTGACACACACAAAACATTTTGTTTCACTATAGTTGTGACCAACTCTCCATGTTCATTTTTTACAAAAGTTATCCCACCCTTCTTAGGTAAAACTTGAATTGGACTAACCCATTCACTATCGGAAATTGGGTGGATATTACCAGTTTGAATAAGCTTGGTGATATCTCCCCTAACTACCCAATCTATGATAGGATTTAGTATTCATTGTGGTCTTTTGATTAGTTTGGATGATTCTTCAATATGGAGGTGATTCATGAAAAGGGAAAAGTTGATTCTTGGTATGTCATCTAGGTTCAAACCTAAGGAATATTTGTTTCCTCTAACACATGAAAAATCTTGGACTCATCAGTTTCAGTAAGTGTAGCTATGATAATGAAGATATAAGAGAAATCATGGAAAATGAATTCATATTTCTGGTGTGTAGGAAGGTGTTTTAGATTAGTTTCATCCTTTATTTGTGGTCCAGAAAACATAGGAATAGATTAAGGGATTTTAGTTTGTTTTTATTCACTCTTCTCAATACTTTCCAAGGCGGAACAATAAAGATCAGAGTAGATATGGGATTCAAGAGAGTTTTTAAGATCCTCTAGATTGATAGATTATATGAATTAATGGTCAAAATAAACTTCCCCATGCATGACTTGGTTAATCATGGTGAAAATTTCACAATATCCAATCTCATTAGAATATGATGAACATGATGGAATGGGGTTCAATTGACTCATAAAAGTGTCCTCAGAAACACGAATTGATAAGTAAGAGTGATCCTATCATGGGTATCTCATGGCTTGAAAAATGTTGAACATGACCATTTTGTTACCAAATTCCATGGATAAGATACCCTCATAGACATAAATCTTAGTTCTAGATATCATGAGGAATGTTCTTCCTAGAATTAGGGGAGAATGAGAAGATTTTTTATCACCTTCCATGTCAAGGACATAGAAATCAGTTGGGAAGATAAGATCATTAACTAAGACAAGGACATCCTCAATTATCCCCTCAGGACTGGATGTGATTTGATTGGATAACTAAATGAAAACACTCATTGGGTTCAAGGGACCTAGACAATGGTTGGATAAGATGGATTTGGTCATGAAATTTATCGAGGACACAAGGTCAATGAGTGCATCATCAAAGTTGTAACTCCCTATTTTTCATGGAATTGTAAAGGTCTCTAGATCTTTACACTTCATGGGTATGGACTACTGGGTTGAAGCATTATCGGTGGTCCTAAGTTGTCTCTTATGGGTACACAATTCCTTAAGAAAAATTGCATAATTGATGATTTTTATGAAATCTAAGAGTGTAATGTTTACCTAAAAACATATAAACATGTATAGAATTTTATAATTGGGTTGAAAGGACTTATTTGGATTAGAGATGGCTTAAGGAAAAGTAATTGGGTTATTTAGGGGAATGGAAGGTGGTGAGGGAGTAGATTCAGGTTCTTGTTATGGAATTTTTTTTCATTTTCAATCACAACATTCAAAGGTTCATTTGATAATTATTCACGAGGTATAGTAATTTGTTTTCCTGATCAAAGTGCAGTTTCACTTGCATTACTCTTTGTGTTAGAAAATGGTTGATCTGGGAGTTGGGAATAATTGGTTTCTTGTTGTTGACTTAGATGGGATGCAAGTTGAAAAATTTGGGTTTCAATGTTTTTAAGGCTAGAACAGGTGAAGGAGGCATGATATTTCATAACACATTCCCATGAATGATTAGTAGAAGATGCATGTACCACATTGGATTACCATGATTTGGGTTCTTGGGAAAGTGCTTGTATTGGGTTGGGAATTGGGAAGACTCGTTTGGATAGTGAAATATAGGAGGAGGAAGAGGAGGGTTTCTCTTTTGATGTTGAGGAAAAAAAATATAAGTTTGTTAGAAGTTACCAACTACTTGACCATATATGAATTGGTTTGGATTTTGAAGAGGGAACTGAGAGGGATGATAAACAGGATTACCATACCTCAATCATGGGTTATAGGTAGAATACAAGGGCTTAGAGTGGGGTTGGATTGAGTTTCTAATGAACTGACATTATTGTTGAGGAATGGTGTTCCACTAAACATATGATTCATTGGGATCCATTGGATTAGAATAATTACATTGATCATATTGAAGCTATAGAAATGGGCCAGTTGTATGAGATGATGAGCTACAGATCTCACAATTTTTGATAGGTCTAGGGAACAAAGATTGTATAGAAGATGAGGTTGGGGATTTGGAAGACACAACTAGTTAACACACAAGACTTGTAAATTAAATCATCCACTCGACCATCTTGTTGGCCGTTATGGATTGATTTTCTTGGACTTTTTTTGACTTGATCATGTGCTTGATTATGAAATTTTAATGTGTTTACATCCATATTTCTTATGAGATATCATTCATATGTAGTAGTTTTTTCAACAAGAAAACCGTTACTTGTGGAATCAATGAGTGTTCACTCCATAGCCAATAACCCCTCATATAAGTAATGGATCAAGAGTTGGTCAGGAGTTTGGCGGAATGGTTACGTTTCTAAAAGATTTTCAAACCTCTCCCAATAGTCATGGAGTGATTCATTGGGGAATTGATGGATACCACTTATTTCATTTTAGATAGAAGCAATACGAGAAGCAGGAAAGAATTTCTATAAGAAGAGTTGCTTCATGTAATACTATGTGGTTATGGAACTATGAGGGCGGTAGTAGAGCCGTGACTTGGCAGAGTTATCTACGGAGAAAGAGAATTCTTGATGTTTGATTTATTCTCGAGAAACCCCTTGAGGATTCTTGGTATAGCACACCACTTGTAACTCTTTGAGGTGAAGATAAGGATCCTGATTGACTAGCCCATGGAAATGAGGTATAAGATGAATCAAACCCAATTTTAGTTCTAAATATACCTCAATGTTTGGATTTTGAATACCAAGGGTTTGAAAATTCATATAAGGGGAAATGAGTTCTTTAAGGGGTTTCCCCTAGTATTGTCTATATCTAGTTCAATTGGATGAGAAATGAATGGTTCTGAAGTGATTTGATTATCCCTAATGGTCGTCCAAAGTTGGTGAAGAGTTTTATCTATTTCCAAGTCAAAAAAATCCGATGGATCGTTTGAGAGGATATGGGGTATTCAAAAATGTTTGGAAGGAATGAGGTAGGTTTTTTTTTTTTTATTTTTTTATTTATTAATTTTATGAGAATTGAGGTTTTATTTTTTGTTTTTTTTCAGATATTTTTTTAAATTCTTTCGTTTTTTTTTTCATAAATCAAAATAATACCAACTATAAGCTACACCATCCTTGGAAACAAAACCATTTGAAGTGTGGAATATTATAACCTATCAACTATTCAAAGTTCTGGTGCTCTGCTAATGTGTATAGAGACACTCAGTTCAAATCCTTGGCAATGGTACTATTCTTTAAAGTCAATTTATTTTAATTGATTTTTATTTTGAGTGGGGGGGGGGTTGTTTTTAGAGATTAATTAAATTGATCTATGTCTTAATTTTTATTTAAAAAATTGATCAATATTGGGGTGAGTTCATTCTTTGGGATTTTAATATTATTATATCCTTTAACTTTTCTTTATATTTCATTAAATTAATAACCACTTCCCGAGATGATTTTTGATCAGAATTCCCAAGTGTTGATGCATTAATTAAAGCCTTAAAAAAACCAGAGTTCTAATATCAATAAGTAAATATTTATGGTAGTGTATTTATGGTTCCAATAATCTATGTAGTCCACATGTTAAACAAAATATGTCATTAATCCATTACATTTTAAGTTCAATATACACAATGTTAACCTAAAGAATATTCAATGAGAAGAAGCATTGAATAACTTAATCTACACAAATCAAGGCTCACAACAATGGATGATTTACTCATATATTTATATGGTTATTAATCTTATTTAATATTTTTATGGTCATGAGTTAAAATATAATAAAAATAATAAGATAAGAAAAGAGTAGTGCGCCAAACACACAAACGAACACTAAATATAATTAAAACAAACTTTTGATTGAATGAGAAAGAAGAATAAGAAAATGGATTTTATATCGATTAAATAATTTTTATAACAATAACATTACATAATAGAGGGTGGGTGAGGATAAGGTAAAATGAAGAGGAAACATGCATTAAAACAAAATTACAATTCAAACACTTACAAGATTATAAATAAGAAAGAATTTAAAAGTAAATCAAAAGAAATCATGGGGGAAATGGATATCAAGTAGATACTTGAATTTGGAAGATCCTATGAAGATTTTTTTAGGTCCTTGGTCATGCCAATATATCATCATATGCTCTAAAAAGCCAACCCCTTTCAAGGAGAAGAGGGGGATGAATTTATTGCCCAAGGTGGTGGACTGTTTTCATTCTAAATATTCCCCTACATTTGGATTTCCAATTTGATAATTTAGAAAGATGAATATAGATAAATATTATTCTTCAAATATATATATATATATATATACGGATGTATTAATTACACCCTAAACATTTGGTGGCTATTATACCTTTGGATCAAAATTTATAGCTATTTTATTAAACAATGATGTGCTTTCTATTTTTATCAATAATTTTCAATAGCCATAATGTTAATTGTTTTTTGACAGGAATATCCTCTCAAATACAAACCATTTATTCTAAAAATTTGATCACATAAATATTAAATTTCACAAAACAAAATTCTAGATCAATTGGTCTTTTGGATTGGGAGACAAATCAATAAATGTGGGATGTTTTTAATCCTCAGATTAAATGGTGGGATGGAATATCATGGATCAATTAGGCCCCTTATTGGTTGAGTTGACACTTTAAATTTTTAACCATGATTATTTTATATACTCAAGAATATATTCAGGAGTTTCATAAAATTTGGGATTCTGTATGGATCATATAAATTATATCATTATGGCTAGTCCATTTTTCTCAATAGATTTGTTGGGCCTTCTTGTGTGGTCTATATTTCCCTTCAAATGGACGAATTGGACAAAGATCCCATATAATGATATGTTTGAATTTTCATTAAGAACACTAAACAAGAAAAATAAAATAATTAGATCATTATATGGAAATATATGATCAAAAAATTAAAAATAATTTTAATTAAATGAACTCGAACAACTCTCTTCTTATGTATTTATGATTAAAACATGAACATTGATTGGAAATTAATCATTTTTAAGTGAAAATTATATTATGGGAGAATTGTAAAATCATGAATCAATATATAATATCACCATCCTAGGAGTGGTACTCTTCAGGGGGATGGGTTCATGATAGAGTGATAATACATGTTTAGGTTGAGGTATAGGATGAAGTTTGGAGTTTGGAAGAGGAAAAATTACATGGGTTTGAGATAAACGACATCAGATAAGTTTATTAAGCCATGTAAACATGGGAGACTGGAAGAGAAATGAGTATTTAGGGCCCCTTGAGATCTGATGCATGGACCTTTAATTTTACTAATCCTACTAAATTATGTGATACTGGTTTAGGGTAGAGACCTAGGGAAGGATAATACATCATTATTCTTTGTTCATATGTTTGAAATGGGTAGACTTTAGGATAGTTTAAATTACAGAAAAGATAATAATTAATTAATTAATGTTAATTATTACATATTCCTAGTTTAGGAGATATAACAGTTAGTTCTTTTTATAGGCATGGAACCAGGTAAATTTCCTCCTTAGGTTTTCATCGAAGATGTTCAGTAGGATGTTACATTAGATTAACATAGAGTGGAGGATGATGATGAAGAAACTTAGAGGATGAATCTTTGAGATTTTTAGTACAAGAGTCTGTAGAAGTACTAGGGCTCCAATTCTGATTCAGTCACAAAATATTGGTTGGATGAAGTTGATATATATTTTTGTTCAATCCATGATCAGAGCGAGCACTTGGTTTCATTAGCTATGAGAATGTTTCATGGAGAAGTGAGGCAGTGGTGGTTCTTATTCCTCAAAAATTGTGAGGAGTCAGCATTCTCATGGGAGAAATTCAAAGACCAGTTCTGAGTAGATTTCCTTTCTTTGACTGCGATGGTGGCCAATCACTAGGATATTATTACCCTTAAACAGGGGAGTTCTAGTGTGTGAGAGTTTGGGATTTGTTTTAGTACCCTCCTATGATATGATTTGGATATGTTATCGGATGAAGAGGCTAGGGAAAGGCTTTTCAAGAAGGCTTGACACCCAGAGATTAAATTATAGGTAACTCTATTTATGGTGAAGATGTATATTGAGGTGCAAGAAAGATCATGGGTAATTGAAAAGGCGCAGTCCCAAACCATATTTTCATGAGAGGAGAGTCATTAGGATTCCACATAAAGTACAGTTATGGTCTAATGTTACTAGTATCCTAGAAAGAGAAGATTTTAGTCACCCATGGGTAGGTTCTGACCCTCATCATGTCATTTCTCCAGGGGTGGAAGTTCTTATAATTTTGATAGGGGATCGTACCCATGTTTCTATTATGGATTCTGAGGTCATCATTGGAGAGAGTTCCCAACCTTTCCAAGTATTCAGTGTGCACTAGGTGTTCCTCTTCAAGTTCCTCCATTGAGGCATTTTCAGTTGGTCAACACTAGTAGGTTGTTCCAGTCTATGATCATCATAGAGGATATGTGGTAGACAATGTTTATTCCAGATATAATCCTTATCCTTGAAGAGATGATAATGGCTATGGAGGTGGGTTTCAGCAGGGTCATTGAGGTCGTGACACATATCGTGGTCAACATCATGCTTTAACATTGCTAGTACCAGGCAATCTATATGTCATTTGAGGTACACTTTTCTTATTTTGTACATAAGTTCATACTTTTTTATCCAAGAGGGATGAACTCCTTTATATCACCTACCCTAATCCATGATTTGGGACTTGAGGTAGAGAGGCATCTAATGCCCTTGACATTGACTACACTAGTTGGAGGTCGAGTTGAATTACATAATGTATATAGAGATTGTGAGATAGTGTTGGAAAATCAATGCTATTAGGGAGATTTCCTATGTTTAAGGATACATCTATATGACATCATACTCATAATGAATTGGTTATATTCATTTCTTCCTATCTTATATTTCTTCTGGAGACAGTTTGCATTTTACAATGATGATAGAGATCTAGCAATGTTTTTTAGAAAGAGAGACCCTCATATAGATCAGAGACCTGTGTTTTTCTTATCATATTTTATGGATGATTTGATAATGATCTCATTAGAGGTTCATAAATTGGTGTTTCCTTGGGTTTTGGAAGAGTACCCTGATGAATTTTCATAAGAGGTTGTATCATTACCCTTTTGACGAGAGATCGAGTTTGGGATCGAGCTATATCCAGACATGTCTCCTATCTTAATGTCTCCATATTTTATGGTGCCTTATGAGTTTTTAGATATGTGAGTAAATCTCAATGATTTGTTATAGCAAGGTTTTGTTCAGCCAAGTGTTTTACCTTGGGGTTCACCAGTTTTTTTGTAAAGAAGGTTGATGGAAATTTGAATCTTTTTATCGATTATCCTTGATTGAACTAAGTGAAAGTGAAGAACTGCCATCTTATTCTATGTATTGATGATATATTCAATCAAATAAAGTGATAAAGTTGGTTCTTAAAGATTTATTTGTAGTCGGGATATCATAAGATGTAGGTAAAGGATGAGGATATTCAAAATACTATATTCTATTATCATCATGGGCATTATGAGTTAATTGTGAGGTTTTTTGGTGTGAAAAATACTCTAACCATGTACATGGGGTTAATGAATGTAGTATTTAGATAGTTATTGGATAAGTTCATGGTCGGTTTCATCAATGAAATCTTTTTTTACTCCACATATGATGAGGATCATATAGAGTATCTGTATTCCGTTTTGGGAGTTCTTTATCATCAGAAGATTTTTTGGAAGTTTTCATAGTGTGAGTTTTGTGCTTATGAAGTTTTTTTCTTGGGGAATGTGGTATCTCGACAGGGAGTATCCATGTATAAATTGATGATAGAGGGAGTATTTTTATTAGTAATCCTCTAAGATAGTATCAAAGGTGCATAGTTTCTTTGGTCTCATAGGCTTTTATAGGAGGTTCATAGCTGATTTCTCTTAGGTTGCGACACCTATGAAAGGATTTAACTAAAAGGATCAGGCATTCCTGTCAACTAAATAGTGTTAATAAAAAATTGAGTATTTTAAGGAGAAGTTTTTTAGTTCTACAGTCCTTTGTTTTCCAGTATAAGGAGTTCAATTTGAGGTTTTTGTGACACTTCCCATCTATGCTTGGGTTGTATTCTAATTTTAACGCCTTGAACTTAGTTGACCGGAGCCGATGCATTATTTAATTAAATTATAATGATTAAAAGGAATAAAATACTAAAGGACCAATAATTTTAGTAATCTTGGATGATTGAATTAAATTCATGATACTCATAAAACATTGGTAAAAGAAAATAAAACATGATACAATATGAAATAAACTGCATCCTTGAAAGCTTATTCAAAATTTTATTCTTCATAACCTGGAGAAAAGAAATATATGAAAGGGGTGAGCTTATATTACCAGTAAGGGCAAGTAATATGTTAGAAGTTATTATAAGCATAAACATTAAGCATAGTGAATAACTGAAAACACATGCCTTTAAAAATAAACTTGAGTATAATATGTCAGGAATGAAAGTTGTGTAAATAAATCCATATAACTGATCACATGAAACTTTACCATGGATATCATACTAGTAGAATAATCACTTTATTTATAAATTACTAATATGATAATTAGGGAATTCATATTCGATACATCATAAACCTATCATTGAGGTATTGTCTAAGACTTCTAAAAATACAAGGGCAAGGCCTCAACTAATACCCAATTCTTTTTTGTCTCATGAGACCTACTAATGCCACAAGGGGATATAGCAGTCCCCACCCATCACATTCCAAGTCCAATTAATTCAACATATATCTAATAAAATATATCTTTTAATAAATGTTTCCCATGCCACTTTCATATATCATAATTATAATCATAGATGAAAAAACCCTAATTAAGTCATTGATAAATTCTTGAGGAAAATGATCACTAAACATTTCAAAGTGTATCATAGCAGTTTGAAACATTTAATTCTTAATTCAATATATTATAATAATAAAAATAAAACACAAGATTTGATATATCCTAGGGAATTACATACACCAAATTTAAGAAATAAGTGGTGAACACGTCATAAATCTCATAGAATTAAAAGTGAGACGAGAAAACCCCATTTACTTAGGAAAGAAGAGTTCTTTTGAAAAATCATTTATATTTTTCAAAAAATCAGATTCTAAACATGTATATAACAGAAAAAAAAGGTAAAGACATTGAAATTATATTTGATTCATAAATGATGTCCCACTGAAGTGAACTCATGTAAAAAGTGTATTGAAGAAGCTTTAGAAATAAAACATTTTAGTGCGGTTTAAGGAAGATGTTTTAAAGAGGAAAGAAATGTTTGTTTTAATAAAACCAAAAATAATCCAATATTTGTTTTCATGATAAAATTTGTGATTTTATAAAAATAATTATGGCTTAAAATAGATTACATAGTGCACTTGAAAATTGGTAAAAATTTGAAAGTTCCCTTGAATCGAGCTTGTTTATTGGGAAGAATTGAGAAGGGAACCATTTTATAACAAGTATATCCCCATAAAAAAAGGATTATCTGATCTAGATATATTATTTTGGAACATATAAAAAAAATTAAAATAAATATACAAAAATAAAAAATCATTATATTTGAGTCAATGCAGAGAAAGAGTAACTCGATGGAAAAATAGGGGTACGGGTAAAATCTTTTACCACTTTGTAATCAATCGAATCATATGCCCAAAAATTAATAATCATAAAAGTATACATTTAATACCATTAAAATAAATAGATTAATGATATTATATGCCAATGGTACGTATACATACACTATACACAAGAAATAGTGGCGAGTAGAGAATATCTCACAAAATGGAAGCGAGGTGAGAAAACTCTTACCTTATGTCTGAATAAGATCTACACATGACCTTAACATATTTTATTATAAAAACCCATAAATATAAAGGGTTAAATGACTAAATGACATGAATCATGTCAACAAGATGTACCTTCCTTTTTGGGAGCCTGTCTGATTATAACTCCACAGTTAAGCATGTTTGGCCTGGAGTAGTGGTCAGGATGAGTGACCTTATGAGAAGTTTCCTAGGGTGTGTATGAGTGAGGAAGAAATATACTGGAAAGGAAATGTGTTTTCTTGTGGGAATAATCATTAGTCAAATGACCCGTTCGGGCATGTGGGTGGGCCCTAGGGTAGGGAAAACATGTCTGCGGGGTGACTGGTGGTACCTGGTGGGCCAGGACCAGACGACCATGTTAAGGCAGGGTGTCTGTGTTGTCACTAGGGCCCAGTTGTCACATTTGGTATTTTAGGAGGAACCTGACCTTAAGTGTGGTGCACTACCTCGGTTGAGATGTTGGTTCCACAATGATGATGTTGTGCTTACATGGGGGGGGGGTGAATGTGACACCCCAAAAATATAAAGGGTTAAATTACTATATGATATGATTAGAACTCTACAGTTAAGTGTGTTTGGCCTGAAGTAATGGTTAGGATGGGTGACATTCTGAGAAGTTTCCTAGGGTGTCTGTGAGTGAGGTTAAAGCACACTGGAAAAGAAATTTGTTGTATTGTGGGGATATTCATTATTAAAATGACCCATTTAGGAAAGTGGGTGGGCCCTAGGGTGGGGTCCATGTGTCTACGGGGCCACTGGTGGTACCTGGCAGGCCAGGACCCGACGACCATGTTAAGGCGGGGTGTTTGTGCTGTCACCGGGGCCTGGTCGTCACATGCATAATCAAATTAAATCTATTAATTAATTAATTCATAACCCTATCTACATTTATTAGATTCATTATAATTTTATTCAGTTCGTTTATGGGATTTTGGATGAGTTATAAGATACAATTTTATCACTCAGGAGCATTCTATTCCTTGGTTTTCATGATCGATATACTTGTATATAAGTATGGAAGTTAATGTGGAATTAGAATAATTATATAGAATTTAATTTATATTATACTAATAAAAATACAAAATATTAAATTTGGATGTAATTCATTTGGTTATATGGTATTAGTATGAGTTATTATATAGAACATTAGTGACAATCATTTAGATTATGTTGGTGATATTTCAATTATTACAAACTAGTTTTTTTCATATGAATTAGTATTATGTATATATAATGGTTAAGAAAATTACATAATAAATAATGAATATTTTATATTCTGTTTCAAACATAAAAATGGTTTCATGACCAGCTCTGAAGGAGAAATTGAAGAATGAAGTTTCGTCATCCACGAAGGTTGAAAATCGCCACCTCCCAGATGATGATTTCGTTTTTAAAATAAAAGAGAGGGAGATAGTAGTTTGAGGAAGGATATTCCATTAACATGATATAATTATATTATATAGATGATACTGAATTTATCATGATAATTTGGAAAGATGAGGTGAGGAGATGATAAGAAAAGAAAATAAATTGAAAATGAAATTAAAAGAAAAAGGAAGAGGGTTTACCACTTGAAATATACTCCTTGAGAACCACCTTAAGGGAAGGGATTTTGGTATTTTGGAAATAACAAGAGCTCTAGGATGTGGGGATAAACTAGGGAAGAGGATTTGGGAAGAATTTTGAGAAGCTTCAAGGCTTATAGGAGTGAGAAGAAGAGGGAGTAAGGGTGGGTTTTATAGTAGAGGAGAGGGGGAATTTTTTATTATCTTATTAATTATTTTATTATATTACTAAAGACAAGAAATAGTGTTGATTATTGTGAAAAAATAGTAATAAGTTCATGTGAATTAGAACCTAGAGTTATTACATCAGATATGACTCAAGGAATAGTGTATTTATCTTCTAATGTATTTGTACCATACATTATTGTATTTTACCATTCACTAAAAATTCATGTATTTTAAAAAAATCCCAAAAATTCCCCATAACCATTTTTAGATGTGTATAATTAAAAAATGGACTCCATTTTATCAAAATAATTTTCTAAATATGTGAAATTTAATTTTTAAATAAAATCCCTATTTTCAAGAAACATACCGACTTTAATTTTAAAACTGATATTATAACAATTTCATAAATTAACTACGGTCTCATAAAATTATAATTAAATTATAGGAAAACAAAATTTTTATTTAGTAATACATTTTATGAAATTGAATTTTATTTTAAATCAATTTATTAATTTAAAATTTTAATTAAATATTAATTACTCACAAAATAACAACACATAATTATTAATTTTTAAAATTTTAACTCTCATTTATAAGGCACCTAAATTTTATTTATACTTACAAGGGAAATGTTACTATTCATAAGGGTCATATTACTACTCATAAGGGTAAAACTACTATTTATAAGGGTACATTAATATTCATAAGGGTCCAGTTACTATTCACCAAAAAATTAAGTTGATCCTATTAGACTCTAAAAAATTACTAATCATAATGGTGTATGAATGTTTTTCAAAATTCAAATAAAAAAAGTGGAAAAATTATCTTTAATGTTAATCCCAAAAGTGTGTCAAGAAGGCGAGTAAAAGAACGTTCAAAATTTCAATAGGTTTTTATATATAATTTTGAAAAATGATTCCAACAATCTACATTGGATTAATATATGTATAATTTATATATTTTAACATTAAGAAGAAATTATAACAACTATTTAAAATAAAAATTCATTTTTAACTATAATGTAGTATTTTTCACTATTTAAAAAAAGGAATCTTCTCAGACAAATACTAAAAATTCAACCTAAATTAATTTTGACATTTCAAACTCAAAAATTATGTTTAGTTTTCCAAAAATTATATATTTTATTATGAATATGTTTTATTTATGTGAAACCATTATAAATTTCATTTAATATTAGTTATTAGTTATTAATATTACTATGTTTAACGACTAGGTTATAACTATTATAATAACAATGTTTTGTTTCATAGAGACTCAGTGTTTCTTTCATTATATTCTATATTTATTTGTAAATCCTTGGGGCTTCACATTATCCTATCCTTCAATAAATTGCATCCTAGCTATTTGAAACTACACTTCAAAAGATAATGGTTGATACTTGAAAATTAAATTGTAAGAAACCCCCATTGAAAATATGGTTAATAAGATATCTTATTAAAAATTGGTTAAGTGAAATGATGTGGTCACCAAACAATTATGCTTTCAAATGGGGTGACATTAGTTGGAAGTGAAGACCTAGTCATAGAAGAAAAATCAAACAATGAAGTTCTGATGGAGAGTGATAGAGAACATGTTTAGATGAAAGTTTATTACCACAAAACAATAAACTATAGTTATGAAAAATTTAATTTATATTATCAATGATTATGATAATAGGACAATATTTTTATTTAAGTCTCTTTTTCCTAGAGTGTAAGAATTATTCCAATATATAAGAGTACAAATATATGTTTCTATTTTATAAACACAATCTTATATTTTTATTGTTACTTGAACTATATATACTTAAAATCATAGCACATATTGAATCATGTTGTGAAGTAATACACTAACCTCTAAAACCTCATACAATGATAAACTTTAACCATTTAATAAATGGTTAAACTTTCGAAAAGATCACGATCCAACAATTTAGAATCATTCCCATGGAAGTAAGTACAATTCGATTTACTATATCCATATCAATCAAACCTCTATCCAACATCATTATCTCACCATTAGTAACATTTTAAGGTTTATCATTCTCATAACCACGTGTTTTCAAATGTTTAACTTTCTACCAAATCATTTTTCTTGGTACCATTCAACATACGACCTGAAATCCTTAATGAAATAGTTTTTTAGTAAAATACTTATATATTCCATATTTTTTTAACCAGTAAATCATTGATAAAATACTAAAATAACATAATTCTTTAATCTAAACATAATCACATTAATAATTATTCTTTATCCATGGTAGTAGCATAATCTTGACAATGATCCATTATCTTATTTTGGGGTATAGACGCAAGGGACATTTATTTTTGTAGTGTCCAATATCATTTTAGTTGAAACATTCTACATTGGAAACCTTTTTGTTACCCTTGTAATTAGAGGAATAGTTTCCTTTCTCTCCACACTTTTGGAAAACTCCCATTCCTTTTAGTCATATACCAAGGTGTTTCCTTCCATAATTATCCCATGTGGGAAAATACTTTGTTCCCTTCTTCCCTTTATCCATATTTTTCCCAGTTGTCTTCTTCTTTGATTTCTTTCTTCTAATTACATAATACTTAGAAAAATATTTAACCTTATTATTAGAACATGATACTATCTCCTCATATAATGAGAAAATTTGAGTTACTAGTTCCCTTCGAAAGACTGTCTTAAACCCATAGAAGAAATGATAATTCTTACACTTTGGATTATGTGAATTGATGCGGTTCCTATTACATCCGATAGGTGGCATCTTGAAACAATTACATACATTAGATTAGATCATAATATTATAAAACATAATGTATAATCTCAATACTAGTGAAATACTTAACATAATTTAAAAAATGTTTGCGTAACTAATGTCATAATCATAAAAATGGTTTCTTTTAGAACATTATTACATTTAAATCCTTCATAATAGTTTGTAAAAAAAATTAGAATTATCTTAAGCATAACCCCTAAGAGTTCCAAACCAGGTGTGAAATAAGGTTCATTGTTGTGTACTCGGTTACCCTGAGTCAGACCCGGAAGACCTTGTTGGAGTTATTACTTATATGAACATATCTTCCAAAACCACATCCACTTGTAGTATCCTGAAAGAGATGTATTTCTATGAAGATATACATAATCTATAACTTAACAAAATTATAGGATGTTCTTATATACTTACCCTAAAATTATATCTTAGGGTTATATTCTCTAATCTATGTTTTCTAAATCTATTTTCTATGTTTGATACTAATATTCCTTTGATACCGACTATAATGCCCTAACCCCATTTTCCTGGAGATGGTGCATTATTTTATTACATCAGAATGACTAAAAGGAATCAAACCCCAAAGGAACAATCAGTTTAACAGTCTTCAAAGACAAGATTACATTCCTGATACCCATAATACATTGGTAAAAGAAAATAAAACGTGATATAACATGAAATAAACTATATCCTTGAAATCATATTAAAAGTTTTATTCTTCATAACCTGGGGAAAGTAAATCTAAGAAGGGGTGAGATCAGATGATAAGTAAGGGTATGTAATACAGAATAAGTTATCATAAACATAAACATTAGGCTTGGTGAATAACAATAATCACATGACTTTAAAAATAAAATTGAGCATAATATGGTAGGAATGAAAGTTGAGTAAATAAATATATATAACTGATCACATGAAACTTTACCATGGATATGATATTAGTGGAATAATAACATGATTTATCAATTACTAATATCATAATGAGGGAATTCATATGTAGGAAATCATAAAACTATTTTCAAGGCATCGACCAAGACTTCTAAAAATACTAGGGAAAGGCCTCAACCAAAACCCAATTCTGTTTTGTCTTATGAGACCTTCCAATGCATCGAGGGGCTATAGCGGGTCACACCAATAACTTGCTAAGTAAAATTAATTCGTCATATATACAATAAAATATATCTTTAAATCAAAGGGTCCCATACCAATTTGAAATATTTTAATTATAATCATAGATGAAAATACTCTAATTAAATCATTGATAAATTTTTGAGGAAAATTGTCATTAAACATTCCAAAGTGTCCCATACCAATTTGAAAATTTTAATTCTTAATTAAATATATTATAATAATAATAATAAGACTAATTATTTGACATATAAGAGGAAATTATATATTATTCATGCAAGGAATATGTGGTGAACATGTCATAAATCTCATATAATCAAAAGTGAGACGATAAAAACCCTTTTACTTAGGAAAGAAGAGTTCTTTTGAAAAATCATTTGTATTTGTCATAAAATAAAATTTTAAACATGTATATCACAAAAAATATATGTTAAGGACATTGAAATTATATTTCTAGCATAAACTATGTCCCACTAAAGTTAAATCATGTAAAAAGGGTTCTTAAGAAGATTTAGAAAAAAAATTTAGTGCGGTTTAAGGAAGATATTTCTAAAGAAGAAAGGCATATTTTTTTCATAAAACAAGAAATTATCAAACATAGTTTTTAATGATAAAATTTATTATTTTTGAAAAATAATTATGGCTTAAAATATATTACACAGTGCACTTGAAAATGGGTAAGAATTCGAGAAGTTTTCTTGAATGAGGCTTATTTATTGGGACGAATTGATAAGGGAACCCATTTAGAACATATATATCCCCATAAAAGAGTGATTAAATGATCTGGATATATGTTTTTACAAAAAACACTCATAAATTTAAATAAATATAACAAAATAAAGAAGAATTATATTTGAGTCAAGGTAGAGAAAGAGTAACCCGAAGGAAAAACAGGGGTGTGGGTAGAATCCTTTACCACTTTGTAATAAATAAAATCATATGACCAAAAATTAATAATCATAAAATGATACATTTAATAACATGAAAATAAATATATTAATGATATTATACATCAATGGTAAGTATACATACACCATACATAATAAATAGTGGTGAATAAGGAATATCTCACAAAAATGGAAGCGAGATGAGAAAACCCTTACCTTATGTATGAATGAGTTTGACACTTAACATTAATGTCATGTATAATAAAATTAAATCCATTAATTAATTAATTAATAACAATATCTACATTAATTTTATTCTTTATAATTTTATGAAGTTCATTTATGTAATTTTTTATGAGTTATAAGATACAATTTTATCCCTCGGGAGGATTTGATTCCTTAGTTTTCATGATCAATATATTTGTATATGAGTATGGATGATCATGTGGAATAAGTATAATTAACCAGAATTGAATTTATATGATACTAATGAAAATAAAAAAGATTTAATGGCGATAAAATTCATTTTTATATGGTATGAGTATGATTTGTTTGATAGACCATTAGTGATAATCATTTAAATTATTTTGGAAATATTTCGATTATTACGAAATAGTTTTGTCATATGAATTAGTATTATGTATATATGGAAGTTTTAGAACATTAAATAAGACATGATACATATATTATATTCTGTTTCAACCATTAAAATGGTTTCATGACTACCCTTGAAGTAGAAATTGAATAATGAATGTTCTTTGTCCATGAAAGTTGTAAATCGACACATTTCAGATGATGATTTCATTTTTAAAATAGAGAGATAAAGAGATATTGTAGTTTGAGGAAGGATATTCCATTAACATGATATAATTACAATATATAGATGACACTAGAGTTAAAATGATCATTTATACAGAGGAGTTGAGGATATGACAAGAATTGAAAATAAATTGAAAATGAAATTAAAAGAAAAAGGAAGAGGGTTTACCACTTAAAATATCCTCCCTGAGAACCTCCTTAAGGGAAAGAGTTTTGGTATTTTGGAAAGAAAAAGTGCTATTATATGTATTTAGAGACTAGAGAAGAGGATTTGGGTAGAACTTTGAGAAGATTCAAGGCTTAGAGGAGCGAGGAGAAGCGGGAGTGAGGGGTGGGTTTTATAGTAGATGAGAGGGGTGATTTTTGAGTATCTTATTCATTATTTTATTATTTTTCTCAAGACAAGAAATAGTGCTGATTATTATGACCAAAAATAGTAATAAGTTTTTATTAATTTTAACCAAGTCTTCTTACATCATCAATGACTCATGGAATAATGTATTTAGATTCTAATGTGTTTGTATAGTAAATTATCATATTTTATTATTCACTAAAAATTCCATTATATTAGAAATATCCCAAAAAATTTCCATAACCATTTTTAAATGTGTATAATTGAAAAAAGGGATCCATTTTATCAAAATAATTTTATAAATATTTGAAATTAAATTTTTAAATAAAATCATTAATTACTTGAAAAATACAGATTTTAATTTTAAAATTGATATTATTGAACTTTCATAAATTAAATAAGGTCTCATAAAATTATCCTAAAATCATAGGATAAAAAATATTTATTTATGAATAAATTTTATGAAAATTAATTTTATTTTAAATCAATTTATTAATTTAAAATTTTAATTAAATATTTATTACTCACAAACTACCAACACAGGATTATTAATTTTTAAAATGTAAAATATCATTTATAAGGGGCCTATATTTTATTTATACTTACATGGGTGAGGTTACTATTCATAAGGGTCATATTATTAATCATAAGGGTAAAATTACTATTCATAAGGGTGTATTACTATTCATAAGCATCAAGCTACTATTCACCAAAAAGTTATGTTGATGCTATTAGACTCTAAAACACTTACTGATCGTACTGGTGTATGTATATTTTTCAAAATTCAAATAAAAAAGCGGAAAAATTATGTTTAATACTAATCCCACAAGTGTATCAAGAAGGAGGGTAAAAGAATGTTCAAGAGTTCAATAGGTTTTTATATCTAATTCTCAAAAATGATTGAAATGATCTACATTGGATTATTATATGTATAATTGATATATTTTGACATTAAGAATCAATTATAATAATTATTTAAACTAAAAACACATTTTTAAGTATAATGTATTATTTTTCATTAATTAAAAAATATGAAACTTCTCATAAAAATACTAAAAAATCACCCTAAATTAATTTTGACATTCCAAACTCAGAAATGATGTTTAGTTTTCCAAAAATTTTATATTTCATCATTAATATATTTTATTTATGTGAAACAATTTAAATATCATTTAATATGAGTTATTATTCTTAATATTACTATTTTAACGGATATGTTGTTACTATTTTAATAAAAAAGTGTTTTTCCTAGAGACTATGTGTTTCATGAATTATATTCTATATTTATTTTTATATCCTTGGGGTGTTACACTAACGCAATAGAGATCAGTTATTTCTTATGTGTTTAGCAGTTATGTCTCCATGAGCGTAACTATTCCACCCATGATCGTAATTTGGAAACAGTTTTGTTTACTTTGAATTTGTAAAAACATTACCTCATTGATGAATATTTTTTGGTTTTTACTATCCATAAGAGATTGAGGTATGTATTCTCTTAGTGTAACTTGAAATCAAATCAACATTGGAGAAAGAAATTCTTACAAGAGTATGACTTTTATATTTGGTATGTTCTAGGAAAGGGAAATGTTTTAGTTTATACACAAAGTAGAAAGTCACGTACTGGCGCCTTGTGTTAATCTAGAGATTCTTGAAGTGTGATGGAAGAAATATCAGTTATTCATCGTTATATGGGAGAGGTTGGAGGAAGAGTTTGTATTTTCTAGATGGTAGTTCATTCATCTTTAGTGCAGTAGGTGGAGGATTTCTAGCTGGGGGATTCTGATGTTGAGGTCTGGAGAGACTAATTTATTTTTTTCTGATGCCCCTGATGGTTGGTCTAAGAATGTAATAAACTATGTTTTAAACTAGGTAAGGGTTTTTGTTCCTTTGGTGATGTGTGAAATGGTTTTCAATAAATTTCACAGCTCCTTTTTTGTGAGGTACATCCCAGCATAAAAATATGTAATGAGCTTCGAGAAATCTTTTTTTGGGGATAGTGTTGAAGCATGAAATTATAACGTTTGTTTCTCAATGTTTGTTCTACCAGAATGTGAAGACTAAGCACCGTGTTACTGGTGATTTTCTCCAGTCATTATATGCCCTTTAGTGGATGTGTTAGGCAATCTTGATGGAATTTTTTATTTGTTTACCTCAATATTAGGGAGGCTATGATTCTAGATGGGTGATACTACATTATTTTATGAAATCATACCAATTTATAGTGATTAGGTACTCAATCTCAGTGGAGGTTTTGTCGAGGCATTATGTGGATGATGTGGTGTGACTCCATGGAGTCCCAAGGGTGATCATCTAGGATCAGGATCCTTGTTTTACATACAGAGTATGGAATGGTCTCCAGCTTTCTTTCGATTCATAGTTATTCCATAGATCTACTTTTCATCCACCAATGGATGGTCA
This sequence comes from Viscum album, assembly GCA_963277665.1. Taxonomy (NCBI): domain Eukaryota; kingdom Viridiplantae; phylum Streptophyta; class Magnoliopsida; order Santalales; family Viscaceae; genus Viscum; species Viscum album. The sequence goes on from OY728158.1 coordinate 1,672,947,349, forward strand.
GCTAGATAGGACCATATAAACTCTAGAAAACTGATTGTGCTTTTATTTTCTGGATTTTAGAGGTTTTTGGATGATTCACCTTCACTTGGTCAGGTTTTCTTAAAATAATAGTTTCTATTCCCCCATTGGTATAGATATGTTTGAAGATTTGTATGGATAACCTTTATGTTCTCTATTGTGATGGATAGGGATTGGAGATGCAGTAATTATCAGATCATAAATGGAAAAGAAAACGACAGAGATCGTACAGGTAATTCATGATAGTATGAAGAAAATTTAGTATCATCAAAAATAATATGTCAATCATATAAGGAGACCAATGGAGTTTGAAGTTAGAGATTATGTGTTTTTGAAGGTGACTATTCATCATGGGAAGTAAAGGTTCAGACATGGGAGTAATTTTTCTCCCCATTTTATTGGTCATTTAAAGGTGATGAATTATGTTGGATCCATCAAATATTGGATAACACTTCTCCCATATATGAGGTGGATACATAATGTTTTTCATGTGTCACAATTACCTCATTATCTTCAAGATGATTCTAATGTTATTGATGGGGAAAGGTCGATGTAGAAAATGATACTACCTTCAAGGAGAAGCCTATGGAGATCTGAGAGCACCAGGAGAAGGTGTTGTGTGGGCGTTCTATTTCCTTGGTTCATGTCATGTGGTGAGAGAAAAACATGGATGAAATTAATTAGGAATGTTAGTCATATATGCACACTTCGTACCCTGAGCTATTAAATTTTTAGCCTTTCTCTTTTAACATTTTTCTCTTATGGACATTGACATTTTTGGTTTATGATGTGGTTTCCTGTTATTTCATTTTTGTTAATTTTATCTCATTTGAGTTTTATCTCCACTATGAGTGTGTACAATCTGGTTGTTTTTGTTTCATGATTTTACAATTTCTTTCTTTGATGAAGTTTTTGTGCTCTGATTATAGAGAGATCCTTTGAAGGTATCTCAAAGGGTGGTAGTTTAGATGAACCCCTTTTGTTTTCTCAATGATTTGGTGTTGAATTCTCAAGGATTAGAATTATTTGAGAGGTATCTAATTTAAGGGTTCTAATCCATATAGTCTGAACCCTTTTATGTTCTTGAAGCTTTTAGTGCTTGAAGGAGGCCTGGAGAGGGTATAGATGGGTTTGGTTACTAAAATCTATAAGTAGGGATAATACACCTTGTTTAAATATGTTTCATGTCATGTATTCATATTTCAAAGCATTTATATATCTGGTTCATGGAATAAAAGGTGTTCATGACTTACTGAGGCCAATTCATAGTATGTTACACAATGTGTAGATTTTTAAGGTTAAAACCATCAAGGTGACACATTTTTTTGGTGAGATCTAAATACCGACATTTATAAGATGTGAAAAGGGGTTTCATGATCTTTAAATCCCTTGTGCAATGCGCCTATAAATGTTATAATTTCATGGGAGTTCTAAAAACCCTACAAATTTTCTCAATTTCCATGTGGCCAATGATAATCTATCTAGGCGTTTGGGGATTCCTTAAATGGGGATATATTCTCGACCTTCCATATTTGACCCATGGGGATTCGAGGTATGTTATACATCTTCTCTCATGGTCCTTCGATCTAGTTCATCCCTTTCTTCTTTCCATGTGATAGTTGATCATCTCCATGCTTCTAATGGATTATTTCCTGGTTTTTTATTTGTGAGGATATGTTTTGGCACCTTTAGAGGGAAGATAATTCTTGCTGGAGAGGTGATTGGGATCTACGATGTTGGTTTGTTCTCAAGAGAATAATGTTAATTCCTTTGAGTTGGAATTTTTTTCTTCTTACATTTATTTTATGTGAAATCATAAAGCTATCATGATTTATACATTTTTATGGAAACGAAATTAACCAAATAATTATCGAACCCAATTAATAAATAAATGGGTTATAGAAATATTATATTGATTCTTTATACCATATAACGAGAAACCTCTTTTTTTGATGGATAGTGTTATATTTATCCTACGATTATTATCATATTTTTATTCAATGGATTATCATGTTGATCTTGATGTAAATTAGTAAGGAACATAAATACAGAATTAATTGATAATTTATTGGATTAAGAATAATTCAATAAGATGCATGTTTAAATTCTATGTTTATTATAATTTGATAGTAATTCAAATTGATGCAATACACATGATTAATTAAATGATATCTTCCATGTGTTAATATAATTGATATATAATGTGAAGATTGTTAATTCTTGTTTATTATAATAATAAAAGCATGATAACGAGAATGGATTTACTGATAAGATCATGTTTAATTTTTGATAGATTATCATAGAATATTTCCATAGCCTTTTCATAGTTGGAACCTGGGAATAATGAATTAGGTAATTCAAGATGGAATAATAACTGGTAGTGTGATAAAGATAATTGATAGGTCCTGAGTTGCCTATCATCTTGAGAAGGCTGAGTAGATCCATGAGAGCTCATTTGTGTGTGAAGGATGGATGCCTTGTTTTTGGGACTTGATTTTCCTACTAGATATACTTGTTTTTTTCCTACTACTTTTTTGATGTGATCTAGATATTATCTTTATTGTTCGATTTGATATGGTGTGTGGGGGTGGGGGATGTGATATAAGATAATGATGGAAGAGCCTAGGATGGATGATGTGATGTTGGTTGGGAGTACCATATAATGTGGTAATAGTTGATGCATATGATGGTGATATGTATTGGAATATACATGTGTGTGTCAGAGATGAAACTAGATATGATGGAATGGGTTAAATTTGGGAATACCTATTGATGCGATGCTGAGATCTTGGATGCTTGCTTATAAATCGTTTTAATGGATAATGACCAGGTTTCTTGTTTTATCTGCATTCCTTTACCCACTTATTTTAGTAGCTGGATGTGTTTGGTTTCATGCTTCTTTTTTTGGTAGATTAGGATGGTTTTACTTGAGAACCTAGTTTATTGAATGATGATAAAAATAAAATAATAATTATTAACCAACAAGGTTGCTGTTGACAGAATGAAAATGTTAAAAAGATGTAAATATTGAGAAACTATGGACTCAATTTGGAGTATACCATGAGGGTATGGAATTTAATATAATGATTAATGAATGTATCTAAAAATAACTTTAATGGTTAATTAATGGATAATTAATTAATTTAAAAAAGAAAATTATAAAAAGAAAATAAGTAATTAATATAGTTATTTTAAGTGCTTGTATACTTATTGGATATTCAGTCTTAACAGTGGCAACCGAGAGTTTAAGCGATGTTAGCTGCAGTTGAGCCTAAGACTAGGTTATATCCATAGTGTGGTTGTGAGATATATTATATAATGTATATTCTATAATTTCATAAGATACCCTACCCATGTCTGTTAAGGATTCTGACACCTAGTGGACTGTGGGAGGGTGTTTTCCCTAACATCAAGGTGGGAGAATTAATGATTGACTGCCCCATTTTTCTGCACTCACTTCTTTTGGTAGTTACATGTACTGGTATGAATGATAGTTAGATTCCACATATATGTATGTAGAATGATTTAGTGGCTTGTGGCCATTTCACACACATGTAATACTAAATATAGTATCCAAAGGATTATTATAGGTATGACATGTATAGGCATCCACTTGGAGAACAAATTCCTAGTTCAACCATTAAGCCAATGGCAGTGTCTTAGGTGGCCAGAGTAGAGGAAATATTTGCAAGGATATATCATGATTTAGAGACTTCCAAGTCTACAATTCCAGCCTCATATGTTCCTTCCTCCTCTATGGCTCCCTCCTATGCTGAGTTAGTGAATTCGAGTGATATGGTAAATGGTTAGGTGGATAAGCAGATGACTGATTATAACAATGAAAGTATTCAATTTTATGTATGAGTGGTTACAAATAAGATTAAATCTCCTAATGTGAATGTGAAAGTGTCTCTGGATCAAAGAGTGACTGTACAATGTGAATCAATAAAGTCTTTTAAGTAGTAAAATCATTTTGCTGATTTGGATGGAGTTGGAAAAGAGAATGTGGATCCTGAAGGATAGAAAACCATCATCCCAAGATGGAAAAGAAAGCATGGCTGATTTCTATATCTATAATCAAGTGATAGTGAATTTGATTCTCAACTAATAACCAATAATGAACAATCTAATAGTCACACTTTGGTTGGATATTTCTCAAGAAAGGGGAAGGAAGGAAACACTCTCCTTGTAGATTTCCCAATCTAAGGGGGGGGGGAGTCAAGACTTAAAAAGGACTACTCGAATACCCCTAAAATGATCATAACTAGATCTTTAGGAAGGAAAAGGAGTAATGATATTGAAGCTAAATCCGGTGGAAAAAAGAAGTGTGTGGACACTCAAAAGGAAAAGCAACAGGTTGAACATGTTGCTTCTAAAGAACTAAAGAAACATCTTGAGATTTTTCTTCACTCAAATGAATAAATATAGGTTGAGAACATGGAGTTCAAGGCTACAAAGAAGGATAAGGAGAAAATCTTAGAGAGGGAACTTCGTATAAATTACAATAAAGTTCAAATGGCTTGGATCAACAAATAATACTGGATCATATCTCTCTTATTCAATGAAAATAAGATCAATGCGGAGTAATACATCCAATCAAAGGATAATCACACCACTCATTTTGAGGATCTTATCAGAGATGATCCAAATTCAGAGGTTTGTGATCTTCAATGGGGATTATATCGGGTATGTAATTCCACCAATATTAACCTCATTTTCAATGACTATGTTACCTCCTTTTGTGTTTAACTTCTTTCATCCTGAACATGTTTGGTTTCCCACTTGGACTTCTTTATAGATTTAATTTTTTTAGGGTTCACAATTTTCCCATAAAAGTGTTTTTAGAAAAAATAAAATAAAGAATTTTGGTATAATACTCGATGTTTGATACATATCATACAGGATGTGATGCTTCCCATAAATTACTTGGTTACTAGATATGGATATGTGGTTGGGATGATGTGACACATGAGTTGCATGTTGTGATGAATTTACTAGGTGTATTTGGGTTGGCTTATTTTGGAGATAGATGGATCAGGACATGCGATATTGGGGAAGAGTGGAAAACCAGTGGGGAAGAATAAGCGAGGTAACCTTGATGTTTCATTATTATATTATGTACTTTCTTGTATGATATATTTGGTGATATTAATCCACGATAAGGCTGGGAATTTAGTATACCTATTAAGGTGATGAGTTATTTTCACTTTCGTATAATATTCTTTATAATTATTTCTTTATCTTTTGCATGAGAGGCTCTAAGGAGGATCCTATTGAGTATACTTTTATTCTCACCCTACCTATATATAAACTATTTTCAGTTCAGCTAGAGTAGGTTGGAGATAATGGTGGATACTACTAGCTCATGGTTTTGTAGAATTTTTTTTGGGATTTATGGTCACTTATATATTTATCTTTTGGTGCTTGTAGTTTTCATTTTAGTTGATACAACACTATATGAAATTACATGTTTTTTACTTGATATTTATTTATATATATGTATAGAAAAGGTGTTGATTGTTTTATCTATATTATCTCTCTCTTCCTCATGTTCTTTTAGAGGGTAATTACTCCCATATGTATTCTTATTATAACCTTGGTGTTATTATCCATCTCAAGGCCTACTAGAGGCGGTATTCGGGAAGTTACCATCTCCCTTCTATTATTTATGTCCTAGGATGGGTACTATATGGGGAAAGCGGGTCAAGATAGAGTGGTATTAGGGGTTCAAATTGAGGGATATGACAGATTTTGGAGTGTGAGATATGTGATATTGCATGTATTGGTAAGGTTATAATGTTATCTTTGTTTGGTAACCAATGTAAACATAAGATACTATCCAAGATGTGGGTATTTAGGGCCCCTTGTGTTAAAATTTGTAGAACTTTAAGTTTACTGATCTTATTAAATGAAGTGATACTAGTTGAAGGGTATAGACAGATGGATGGATCATGTATCATTCTTATGTACGCCTATGTTTGAAATGGATAAACCTTAGAACATGTTAAAATATTAACAAGATAATTAATTAATTAATTAATGAGAAGAATTTAATATTCCATGTTTAGGAGCTCTAACAGTTTATTATTTTTTCAGTGATGGATCCAGATCAATGTCCTCATCATGGTTTTTCCCAAGATATTCAATAGGATGTACCAATAGATTGATGCAATGTAGAGGTCGATTATGATGAAACTTAGAGGAGATAACTTTGAGAGTTTTAGTTCCATATTCAGTAGAGGAATGAAGTATCTAATTTAGATTAAGTAACAGAAGACTAATTTTAAAAGTTTGAGATAGTTTTTAGTTCAATTCGTTCTTGGAGTGAGCATTGGGTCTCATTAGATATGATGATGATATATGGAGAAGAAAGGAAATGACAATTCTTGTTCCCTAGGGATCTCAATATGTTAGCAGTATTGTGGGGGAAGTTCCGATCCCAATTATATGTAGATTTAATTTTTTAATCTATGAAGGAAACCATTCTCCAAGAGTTCCTTACCCTGCGATAGAAGAGTTTTAGCGTGCGAGAGTTTGGGATCTATTTCAGGACCCCTATGTGATGTTCTTATGACCTATTACTAAATGAGGAGTCTATGGTGAGGCATTTTGAGAAGTCTTTATGTCCATATATCGAAAAAGAGGTCACCACTTTTTTTCTAAAGATGCATCTTGAGGTGCTGGCAAGATCATTGGTTATTGAGAGGATGCTGGTTGGAACTGGATCACCAAGATTGGGGAGTCCTTAAGATTCCTCACATAGAAGAGTTTTGATCCAAGGTTCCCAATTTCCCAGATATAAGAGGTTTAGATCATCCAGGTATAATTCCCATCCCTCATAATCTCATTTCTCTGGGGGAGTTGTCTCTCAGACCTATGTCAAGGTTTCATACATATGTTTTTCTTACAGAGGTTGAGGTCATCTGTGATAAGAGTTCCCAACGTATTGGAGTATTCATCATGCACCAGGTGTACTTCTTTTGGTTCCACTATTGAGGCAATTTCATCCAAGGATACCATAGTAGGGTGTTCTAGTGTGGGATCAATAGAGAGTATATAAGGAAGATAGAATAAATCCTTAAGATCCTTCTCATCCTCATAGAGAAAAGTGTATCTATGGAGGTTGCCATCAACATGGTCAATGATTCCATGGTGTAGATCAAGTCAGCATCATTATTGTTGGACTCCTCATGTGTTAATCATGTTTTAATGATCACAAATCTCATTACTGTTGCTTAATCTTGATCTTCATTGCACATCTTTCTAATGCTCTTCAATCTCAATAATAGCTACACATCATGTTTTTATAATAACAAATATTATGGATGTTAATTACTCTCTTTATTATTTACAAGTATTATGCATAATCACAAATCTCACATATATTATCACACCTTTATATTTATGATTCACGTTCTCTTACTCTCTAATGATTAACCTTAATCCATATTCTGCATATCACTGTCTTAGTCCAAATACAGATATTTGTCTATGTATGGAGACACCGTGAATGAATCACCATGAACAGACCCCGTGACCAGACACCGTGACCTAGACACCGTGAAGGACACACCGTGAATGAATCACCATGACCTAGACACCGTGAAGGACTCACCGTGACCAGACACTATGACCAGACACCGTGACCAGACACCGTGACCAGACACCGTGACCAGACACAGTGAACCAGACACCGTGACTAGACACCGTGAAGCTCACACCATGAAGCTCATACCGTGAACCACATACCGTGAAGAAGACACCGTTTCCATAATCACTGTGACACCGTTTCTTAAGTTTTTGTCAATATTATTTAAATAATGCTAACAGTCATATTTGTTGTTTTTAATGCAACTAATGTTATTTAATGATAGTTGTTGGCATGTCAGGAAACCGTATCTCGTACCTATGAGAAGGGAATCATTCCTGCTTCAGAACTCGTGGAATATAAGAAAGACTGAGATGCAGTACACGAAAAGCGGTGTGCAAGTGTGAATATACAACATGAAGAAGTTACATACAGCCAAGTGCACTATGTTGAACAAGAAGAAAAATCCTGAAAAAGAAGGAGAGTTCAAGACCTTAAAAGAACTCTCATGAGTGCAATCCAATACGGCTGAAGAACACACAATGAATCAAGAGATCTTTCTCACTCCTGAAGAAGACAAGCTGAACTACAACACTCTGTTTTTCAACAGAAAAACCTGAGAAGGACTCAGAAGAATTCCTGCTGAATCCAACGAGTCCAGAGCTACATTGATCATCACTAGATCTTTCTAAACTCTCATCTATCTTCTCTACGTGATTTATTTATTAACTTTCGAGCAGTGTGGTGTACTCTGTATATCTTTACACACACTGTCTCCTACACTGAACCAGAGGATATCAAAATACTCACTCAAATTATCTTAACTTCTGTTTACCCATGTCAACTATGGAAGAGGTCCTTGTGTGACCTGGTCTTTGTTTTGTTTCCCATGAAGAACAGTGGTAGAGGTCCCTGTGTGGCCTGGACAGTTTTGTAAAACTGTTGTTAACCCCGATCCAGGGTGTGGATCAAATTTATATATATTTTAGAGGACTAACTCTCGGCTTGAGACTGAATCTCTTGTTATATCTGCTGTGCATATTTTATTTAAGTTTAAAGTATACTACATATATCTTATTTATTCTGCTGCTATTACTTTGAAATAAAAAACTATTTTGAAGCTACATTTATAGTTAAATTATCAAGTGTTTACAATTATTTTAAATCAATAGGTTAGCTTCAAAAGTTAGTTTGGCCCTTTGGTTAAATTAACTGAGACCTAATCAATCTTTTAGAAGCTAAGTGAACATTTGCAATCTGTATAAATTCACTACATTTTAACTTATTTTATAAATCGGGAGAATTTAACTAGACAATATTTTAACAGAAATTTTAATTGGAACTCAATTCACCCCCCTCTTGAGTGTCCAATCCGACCAACATTTGGTATCAGATGATTAGTTTTTGTTTAAATATTTTTGAAATACTCTGTTTTTCAACTGTGATTTTAGTTGAATCTTTAAATATCTTAAATTTCTATTAATTCTAAATTTTTATCTCTTTAAATTATCATTATAAAATCTAGTTATGGATAATATACTAGAGGGTGTTTCTACTAACATGCCACCTTTCTTCAATGGTACAAACTATGCTCAGTGGAAACTTAAAATGAAAATTCATTTAGAAAGAATAGGTTTTGATATTTGGACTGTCATAGAATCAGAATATAAACTTCCCACTACTGCTAGATCCACTTGGGATGAACCTACAAAGACTGTTTACAATAATAATTGTAAAGCCATGAATGCCCTGTACTGTGCTTTAGGAGATGAAGAGTTTAACAGAATTTCTTCTTGTAAAACTGCTTTTGAAATTTGGGATACTTTGGGTGTTTCTCATGAAGGAACAACCAATGTTAAAGAAATGAGATTAAATACTTATACTATTAAATATAATAATTTTAAAATGAAAACTGATGAACCTATTTCTGACATGTATCTCAGGTTTAATGAGATAGTCAATATAATTAATTCACTTGGAAAGGTTGTTCCAGCAAAGGAACAAATTATGAGAATCTTGAGATGTTTACCAGAACGATGGAGAGGCACATCTGTTTCAATCAGAGAGTCATGTGACATTGCTTCTCTACCTGTTGAAGAACTCATTGGTAAGCTTATGATGTATTAGGAAGAACTCAAGGTGAATAAAGAGGAAGATGGTGAACCTAAGAGGAAATCAGTGGCTTTCAAGACTACTGCTTCAAAGAGCATGGACAAAGATAAAGCTCAACTACCTACTGATAGTTCAACCAGTGAAAATTCAGACTCTGATAATGATGCTGAAATGGCTCAGATAGCCAGAAGGTTTAAGAAATTTTATAGGCAGAAGAAATTCTTCAGAAAATAAAATTACAAAGGAAAGTATGACAATAAGGGACATTGAAAGAAGGATTGGAAAAATTCAGATAAAAGTGATGAAGTTGTCTATTATGAGTTCAAAAGAAAAGGACATATTAAAGCAGACTGCCCAAAGCTCAAATTCAAGAAGAAATATGATTACAAGGACAGTAAGTGCAAAAAGGCTATGAAGGCTACTTGGAGCGCCTCTGAGGATAGCTCCAGTGAATCTGAAGCTTCTGAGACTGAAGCCAGAAATAAGGCAAACATGTGTTTTATGACAAACACATCTGAGGTAATCTTAGATACTCCTGCTTTAAATTCTTATTATTCAGAAGATAGTGTAGAATCTGATTCTGATTCTGAAAACACGACTAGTGAGGAATTGTTTGAATATTGTAATATGATGGAAGAGACATTCAATGAACTTAAGGATAAATACAAATCATTAAAGAAACAACATGCTCTCACTACTACTTTTAAAACTGAACTTACTATTGAAAAAGAGAAAAATGCTCAACAGTTAAAGGAGAACACTGAACTGAAAATGTCTAATGAGCAACTCAGAAAGGATTTAGAGAAATTCACAAATGGAAAGGATACACTAACTCAAATTCTAGGAAATCAAGTTTCACCAAAATACACTACTGGAATAGGCTACAAACCTGGACAGAGACAGTTTACTAAGAATAGATTTATTCCTAAATCTGGACAGAATACTGATAGTTCTAGTTCTGGACATTTATATGCTTCAACTAGTTATATTCATAGTTATGGATCTAATAAGGTTTATCTTTCAAAGTCTGTTGATTCTACAAATTTTATGAGACCTATAAGACAAATTTGGGTACCGAAATATTTGATTGCTAACCTGTCTGGACCCAAGAAGATCTGGGTAACAAAATCATTTCCTATCTAAATCTGTTTTGTAGGAAACCTGCTTAAAGAGCTCCTATAGGAAGACTTGTTACTTGGACAATGGATGTTCAAGAAATATGTCAGGAGACTTCTCATGCTTTAAAATCTTAGTCAGAATTGATAGAGGCTTTTTCACCTTTGGTGATAATTCTAAAGGGAAAATCATCAGCTTAGGCCAGATTGGTAACACTGACTCAGTATTAATTTCTAAAGTTTTATTCATTGATGGAATTAAATATAATCTCTTAAGTATTTCTCAGTTATGTGATGATGGTTTTAATGTTAAATTTGAAAATGATTCTTTCAATGTTTTTAATTCTAAAAATGCTTTAGTATTTTCTACCCTGCAAAATGAAAATGTTTATGCTGTTGATTTAAATTATTTAGCCATGCAGAATATTACTTGCTTAAATGCTTTTCATAAAGAGTCCTGGCTTTGGCACATAAGATTAGGACACTGCAATATACACTCACTTAGAAAACTTAATAGGAAGAACTTAGTGAGAGACCTACCCAAACTTGAGTTTCCAAATGACAAATTTTTTAATCCATGTCAAAAGGGAAAGAAACACAAAATCTCTTTCAAACCAAAGAAAGAAGTTTCAACTTCTCAACCTCTCGAGTTGGTTCACATGGATTTGTTTGAACCATCTAGAGTTTCTAGATTAAATGGGAAGAACTATGTCTATGTCTTAGTAGATGAATTTTCTAGATATACTTGGGTATACTTCTTAGCTCACAAAAGTGAAGCTTGTTCTTACATTGCTAAATACTCCAAATATGTAGAAAATCTTAGTGGACTTAAGATTAAATCTCTAAGAAGTGATCATGGCTGTGAGTTTGAGAATCATGACTTTGAATCCTATTGCTCACACAATGGCTATAGTCATAACTTTTCTGCCCCTAGGACACCTCAGCAAAATGGTGTAGTAGAAAGGAGGAATAGAACCCTGCAAGAAATTTCCAGAACCATGCTTAATGAATATGACCTGCCTATTTATTTTTGGGCTGAAGCTATAAATACAACTTGTTATATTATCAATAGAGTCTTGATCAGACCTGTTCTTAAGAGGACCCCTTATGAGTTGTGGAACCATAGAAAACCTAAAGTCAATTAGTTTAGAGTGTTTGGCTGCAAAGTCTTTATTCTTAATACCAAAGATAATCATGACAAGTTTGCATCCAAGAGTGATGAAGGAATTTTCCTAGGTTATTCTATTTATAGTAAAGCCTATAGAGTTTTCAATAAAAGAACCAAGTGTGTGGAAGAATCTGTTCACATCAAGTTTGATGAAACTGATCCACATGAGCCTAAAACCTCTCTTGAAAATCTTGAAGAAGATTTATCTATTCTGGACCTTAATGAAAAATCAAATGAACCTGATATAAAGACAACCAGTTCTGGAAATTTTCCAGAACCTGCTTCTGTTGATTCCCAACCTGTTGATGAACCTGAAGTTTCTAGTCCTACCTTTACTAGATCAATTATAATTCTAAAGAATCATCCTTTAGATGTTGTTGTATGAAATCTTGATAGAGGGACACAGACTAGAGATTCTCTTAGAAATCAGGTTGAACATCAAGCCTTCTTGTCACAGCTTGAACCTAAAAACATTAATGATGCTATTAATGATGAATTTTGGGTAATTGATATGTAAGAAGAACTCAATTATTTTGAAAGAAATAAAGTTTGGAATCTTGTTGAAAGACCTAAGGACACTTTCATAATAGGCACTAAATGGGTGTTTAGAAATAAAGTAGATGAATCCGGAAAAATAGTTAGAAATAAAGCTAGACTAGTTGCACAAGGCTATAGTCAAGGAGACTTTTGCTCTAGTATCCAGATTAGAAGCTATTAGTATTTTACTTGCTTATGCTGCACATCTAAATTTCAAACAATATCAAATGGATACCAAGAGTGCATTATTAAATGGATATATTGCTGAGGATGTTTTTGTTGAACAACAACCTGTATTTTCAAACCTTCATTTTCCAAATCATATTTTCAAACTATCAAAAGCTTTATTTGGTTTAAATCAAGCTCCAAGATCTTGGTATGATAGATTAAGTACTTTTCTAATTTCTAATGGTTTTACAAAAGGAATAGCTGATCCTACACTATTTATAAAACAAATTTCTAAAGATGTTTTAGTTGTAAAAATTTATGTAGATGATATTATTTTTGGATCTTCAAAAACTACATTATGTACTGATTTTTCTAAAATGATGCAAAATGAATTTGAAATGAGTTTAATGGGTGAACGTAAATTCTTTCTTGGTTTTCAAATCTTTCAAAATGATGATGGAATTATTTTAACTCAAAGTAAATATACTAGATATCTTTTAAAAAGTTTTGGATTGGAAAGAAAAAAAAGTAGTGACACTCCCATGAGTACCACCTATAAGATGGATCTTGATGAAAATGGTAAATCTGTTGATCAAACCACCTATAGAGGAATGATTGGAAGTCTACTCTACCTGACTGCTAGTCTTCCTGATATTATTTTTAGTGTGTGTATGTGTGCTCGTTTTCAAGAAAACCCTAAAGAGTCACATTTAAATGATGCAAAGATAATTTTCAAATACCTCAAGCATACTCCCAATTTAGGACTATTCTATCCCAAAGGAAAATCATTTTAATTAGTTAGTTATTCTGATGCTAACTTTGCTGGATGTAAGCTAGATAGAAAAAGAACCTCTGGAACATGTCACCTTTTAGGAAAGTCACTAATATCATGGTGTAGTAAGAAACAAAATTCTGTTGCATTATCAACTTCAGAAGCTGAATACATAGCTTCTGGAAGTTGTTGTGCACAAACTTTGTGGATGAAACACACATTACTAGACTATGGATATCAATTCAGACATGTCTCATTAAATTGTGACAACACAAGTTCTATTAATATTTCTAAGAATCCTGTTTCTCATTCTAGGGCCAAACATATTGATGTAAGACATCACTTTTTGAGGGATCATTATCAAAAGGTTGATATCAATTTGGAATTCATTGGTATTGAATATCAACTTGCTGATATATTCACTAAAACATTAAATTCTGAAAGATTAGACTATATCATACATGATCTTGGTATGATTAATCATAAATGAATATCTTACTGATTTTCATGTTTAATACTTTACTGTACTTTACTTTAGAGTTTTATACTTACTGTTTCTAAGTTACTGTTTTATGCTCACGGTCTGACAACTCGCTGTCTCACCATGACTATATAAAATGCTCACTATCTCACCATAATGCCTACTCGCGGTCTCACTATGAATTTTTTTTTATTTTAACCCGTATCGCGGTAATTTTTATTTCACCGCTATTTGATTTCCCACATCTTTGTTTTTATGATGTTTGACATTCCCAAATGATAAAACATAAGGGTTTCATTCGATTCCTTACCCAAACTCTCTCCTTAACCTTCTCTTCCCTCTCGTCCAAACCTTTAGTGAATGCCAAGGATGAAGCGTCCATCTTCACCCTCGTCTGAGAAGTGCCGCTCTAAGAAACAAAAGAGGATACCGGGGATAGATCCCAAAGGACCTCTAAACCCAAACCTGGTAAGCCGTACAATTGTACCTGGAAAAGAGGTTTTCTCTGAATGGTTTCTGTCTATCAGATCGTTATATTTGAAAGTTTTAAGAGAATAAGGATAGCATGAATGGTTCACTGGACAGAATAGACCAATTTACCCAAGGATTGTATCTTAATTCTATCAGTATGTGAAGTTTTCTTTTGAGTTTGGAGAAAGCTTTATGATGACCAGCTGGATCGATGGTCAGAAGTGCTCTTTCTATTTAAGGATATGGGATGCATGCCTAATAATTCCACGTGAAGGAGTTTGTGAAGATTAACAGAGAGACCCTCCTCCAACAACCTACATCTTTGACCTGGAGACTTCTTTGGAAAGTCTAACTGGAAATGGCACCAAGTGAAGGGCCATAGCTGTTGAACTAGATTGGGAGACAAGACTTCTGTTCAAGTTTGTTCAGAATTTGGTTAGTCCAAGAAAAGGATATTTTGCTGTGATGAAGTATCAGGATGTGTTCCTGATTCACCTATTGAAGAATGGCCATAAGATCAATCTGTGTAAGTATTTTATCAACCATATCTGTGAGCTGATCAAAGTAACTTCCAAATCCACCTCCCTGTTTCACTCAAGGATGATTTCAGCTATGTTAGCTGCAAAAGGGATGGTTGGACCGAATGAAGAAAAATTAGAGGATCTTGATTTCTGCCTATCCATGCCTATCATCAGAAGGATGAAGATAAGCTGGAACCCCTGGAAGAAGCAGTGGGTTGAGGATAGTGATCAACTGTATAAAAAGTTTAATCCTGTTGACTATCCAAGAAGGCTTAAGAACCTAGCTGATCCTGGTTTGGAACCAGATGAAGTGGCTGAGTATTCAGAAGAAGAATAACAAGAATAAGTAACAGTTGAAGTACCACCTAGAGAAGAACCTGTAATACCTCCAATGGAAATAGTTCCGATTGAAGAGGAAAGGGATGTTGTCCCTACTGTTATCCCTGCTGAAATACCTCAAGGAGAGGAAGTTGTTGTTGAAAATGAAAAGACTAAGGATCCTTCAGTTTTTCTTCATGAGGAAGAAGCTCATCCCAATGCTGCAAGGAAATTGGTTTTTCGTGTTTCAGAACAGAAAGCAACCTTAGAGGAAGGTATTGTTGAAGAGACTCTTTCTGTTGAGAAAGAAGCAAGTATGGAAGCTTATCCAGTGGAACAATCGGTTCCTGAGATTATTCCATCTGCTGAAGAAAGAATGGAAATTTCCTTTCAGCTGGAAAGGCAAGAGTTTGCTGAAGAGATTAGGGATGATCCTGTGGATCTTCTCCATGTTCCTGAACCTCAAGAATCTGGATGGGAAGTAGAAGTTGAGGGGAAGGAACATCAAAATCTTAATATTGTGGAAGTTGGATCTGTTGAAGCTTCTCAACCTTCTGTCACTTTTTCTGTGTACTCTCGGTATGAGTTACCAAGATTTTATGATGTGAATGAGTCACAACAAGTGACTGCAACTGGAATGGATCTTTCTTCTCTATTTCAACTGAAGTCTTTAGCTCATTCAGAACCAGAACCAGAGCCCTTACCTTAATCTGAATCAGTATTCGAGTCTGAAGATGACTCTGAACCTCAACCAGAATCTGAACCTTTACCTTTACCTGCACCCTTACCTGATCTTCACTCCTTTTTGACCAAAGATGATCTGAAAGTTTTTGGAGAGACGTTGTTAGCTGGAGTTGAGAAAATTGTCTCCACTCAACCTCGCCCAGTGACTCAGTTAAGTCAATAAGATGCATAAATTCTCTTGGAAAATATTATCTTGCATATCTAACCAAGGATGATCAATGAAATTCAAGAAGTCAGAGTAGAGAATAAGTTATTGAGTGCTAATTTTTCAAATCTGAAAAGTATGGTAGCAAGTCTGCAGAATGAGTTATCTTTGAGATCAGAGCCTGCTCCTGTTTCTGCCCCTGCACCTATTGTTGTTTCTCCTGAGTCTTCTGGTTCCTTCCTTTCTAGGGATATTGTGTCTCAAGTTCATCCATACCTACTATATTTTGATGAAAATATTGGAAAAAGGCACCCCAAGATGCTGGAACGCATGAGAGAGCTTGTGGAAAATCAGAATAATCTTACAGATGAATACACTGAATGTTTGCAAAAAAGTTATGAAACAACTCAAAGTTCTAACCAAAGCTGTCAAGGCTTCACCTATTTCTGGTCAGACCTCCACACCTTCATTGGATGATTCTATGCTGAGATCTATAATTAAGGAAGAATTTCAGAATGCCTTTAGTGGCTTGGATCTATCTTCTTTGTCATAAGTGATTAAGAATAGTGATAGAGCATTGGACTTGGTTAGGATTCATTCTAATATATCCAATGATGCTCAACAAGAGATCTCCAAGAAAATAGATTTGTATCTCTCCCAGATTTTCTCTAAAAGTGATTTGACAGATCACTTTAGATATCTTGTGGAAAATTTGAGAATCCCTCTAGTGAGTCAAGCTTTTAAAGCTCAAGTTCAGAAACTTTCAGAGTTCACCAGATTGTTGGACAAATTTATGGAGAATAAGGATGATTTTGAAAAGGGTATGCATTATGGTGGTGAAATCATTACTGATTTCATCAATCTTTTGAAGCTGTATCTTCATGTGTAGAGTAATGCTATAGTTTCTCCAGCTGCTGCACCTCTTAGACCTAGACTACCTGCCTTAGCCTCAACTGCCATGACAGTTAGCCAAGCTCTTTCTCAGATCCAGCCAGTCATTCTTGACCAACCCCAGCCTAGATCTTCTACTGCTCCTACTTTGGCTCCATCTGTTTTTGAAGTTCTACCCTTACCCTCGTTGTCTACCACATATATGCCTTCTTCTACTTCAGCACCAGCTCCTACTGCTGATAAAGGCAAAGACAAGGTGGATCTCTGAAGAGTCTGAGAACTGTTTTTCTTTTTGATGGGATGTCTTTTGTTGTTTCATGTTTTATTGTATTCTGAACCCTTTGTTTAATACCAAATGCAGTGTTTCATTTCATTCTCTCTACTTTTTGATAATCCCAAAATGGGGAGAAAAACTATAGGTGTCAGTTCTATAATAGTATAAATGGTGGATAAAAACTACAATCATCAGTTCTATAATGTTTTTGCTATGCTAGTATCTTTAATATTACATGTCATTTATATTCTGCCTATATATGATTTTTGATCATCAAAAAGGGGGAGATTGTTGGACTCCTCATGTGTTAATCGTGTTTTAATGATCACAAATATCATTACTATTACTTAATCTTGATCTTCATTTCACATCTTGATAATTCTCTTCAATCTCAATAATAGCTACACATCATGTTTTTAGAATAACAAATATTAGGGATGTTAATTACTCTCTTTATTATTTACAAGACTTATTCATAATCACAAATCTCACATATATTATCACACCTTTATATTTATGATTCACATTCTCTTACTCTCTAATGAATAACCTTAATCCATATTCTTCATATCACTGTCTTAGTCCAAATACAGATATTTGTCTAAGTATGGAGACACCGTGAAGGACTCACCATGACCAGACACCGTGACCCAGACACCGTGACCAGACACCGTGACCCAGACACCATGAAGGACACACCGTGAAGGAATCACCGTGACCTAGACACCATGAAGGACTCACCGTGACTAGACACCATGACCAGACACCGTGACCAGACACCATAACTAGACACCGTGAACTAGACACCGTGACCAGGCACCGTGAAGCTCACACCGTGAAGCTCATACCGTGAACCACATACCGTGAAGAAGACACTGTTTCCATAATCACTGTGACATCGTTTCTTAAGTTTTTGTCAATATTATTTAAATAATGCTAACAGTCATATTTTTTGTTTTTAATGCAGTTAATGTTATTTAATTATAGTTGTTGGCATGTCAGGAAACCGTATCTCGTACCCATGAGAAGGGAATCATTCCTACTTCAGAACTCGTGGAAGATAAGAAAGACTGAGATGTAGTACATGAAAAGAGGTGTGCAAGTGTGAATATACAACACGAAGAACTTACATACACCCAAGTGCACTGTGCTGAACAAGAAGAACAATCCTGAACAAGAATGAGAGTTCAAGACCTTAAAAGAACTCTCATGAGTGTAATCCAATAATGCTGAAGAACACATGACAAATCAAGAGATCTTTCTCACTTCTGAAGAAGACAAGCTGAACTAAGACACTCTGTTTTTCAACAGAAAAACCAAAGAAGGACTCAGAAGCATTCTTGATGAATCCAACAAGTCCAAAGCTACATTGATAATCACTAGAGATTTCTAAACTCTCATCTATCTTCTCTACATGATTTATTTATTAACTTTCGAGCAGTGTGGTGTACTCTGTATATCTTTACACACATTGTCTCCTGCACTGAACTGAAGGATATCAAGATCCTCACTCAAATTCTCTTAACTTCTGTTTACCCACGTGAACTGTGGAAGAGGTCCTTGTGTAACCTGGTCTTTGTTTTTTTCCCATGAAGAACAGTGGTAGAGGTCCCTGTGTGGCCTGGATAGTTTTGTAAAACTGTTGTTAACCCCGATCCAGGGTGTGGAGAAAATTTATATATATTTGAGAGGACTAAGTCTCAGCTTGAGACTGAACCTCTTGTTATATCTGTTGTGCATATTTTATTTAAGTTTAAAGTATACTACATATATCTTATTTATTCTGCAACTATTACTTTTAAATACAAAACTCTTTTGAAGTTACTTTGATAGTTAAATTAGCAAGTGTTTACACTTATTGTAAATAAATAGGGAAGCTTCAAAAGTTAGTTTGACCTTGTGGTTAAATTAACTGAGACCTAATCAATCTTTGATAAGCTAAGTGAACATTTACAATCTGTATAAATTCACTACAGTTTAACTTATTTTATAAATCAGGGGATTTTAACTAGACAATATTTTAACAGAAATTTTAATTGGAACTCAATTCACCCCCCTCCTGAGTGTCCACTCCGACCAACAATTATTTATCATTTCCTATTCCAAGTGCACCTAATGTTGTTTGAGGAACCATTTGATTTTTTTATACAAGGGTTCATTATTTGTTTGATCCATGATTGACACACTCCTTTATATCACCTACCCACATCCCTGCTTTGAGACTTGAGGTGAAGAGGCTTCTAGTTCCCTTAGCATTGAGTACACCAGATGGAGGTTGATATGAACTGTATGAATTATATAGGCATTGTGAGATAATTCTGGGGAAGAACCAATGTTGGGGAGATTTATTATGTTTACAGATATATCCATATGAAATCACCCTTGGTATGGATTATTTTTATTCATTATAGGATATCATAGATTACTTCTAGAATAAAGTTGTTTTTATGATGTTGATGGTGATCCAATAGTGTTTTTTAGAATATGAGAACCTTATATGGGTTAGAGGCATGTTCTGTACTTATCATATTTTATAGCCACGTTGATGTGGATAGCGTCATATGTTCATTAGTCAGTGTTTCCCAGGGGGTTGAAAGAGTATCCTAATGTATTTCTAGAGGAGGTTGTAGCATTTTCCCCTTGACAGAAGATTTGTTTTTGGAATGATCTATAACTTGGTATTTCTCTTACATTTATATATCTATATAGGATGTCACTTTGAAAGTTTAGGGATCTATGAGTACAAATAGATGATCTGTTGTGGTGAGGGTTTCTTTAGGATAATGTGTCACCTTAGTGTGCACCCATTTTGTTCATAAAGAATTTCGATGATAGTTTACAAATTTGTATCAATTATCATAACTTGAAACAAGTGATAGTGAAGATTGCCTCTCCACTTCAATAGATTAATGATTTATTCGATCAAAATAAGGGATAAAGTTGGTTCTCAAAGATCAATTTTTGGTCAAGATATTATTAGTTGTGGGTAAAGGATAAGGATATTTAGAATACTACCTTCCATTTTTGTCATGGGCATTATGAGTTAGTTGTGATCCCGTTTGGTTTAATGAATGCTCTGGCCATGTTCATGGGGATGGTGAATGCACTGTTTTGAGAGTTCATAGATAATTTTATTGTGGTTTTAATTGATGAAATCCTTATTTACCCCATGTTTATAGAGAATATATAGCATTTGTGTGATATTTTGGGAGTTCTTTGTCCTGATAAGTTTTTTGGGAAGTTTTCAAGTGTGTGTTTTGGGATCGTGAAGTTTGTTCCCTGTGGAATGTGGTATCTTATTATAGAGTAGCTTTGGATACATTTTAGATAGAGGTAGTTTTGTCTTGGGAATCCCCCAAGATAGTCGAATAGGTGCGTAGATTATTTTGTCTTATATGATATTACAAGAGGTTCATAGTTGATTTCTCTTAGGTTTCAATTTCTCTGAAAACCTTGACCTAGAAGTTTTAGGTGTTCTTGTGGACTTACCGGTGTTAGGAATCATTTGATTAGTCAAAGGAGAAGGTGGTCAGTGCTCCATTCATTTTTTTCTAACATAAAGTGTTTTTTTTATTTTCTATGATGATTTATATCTTCGAGTGGGATTTGTTTTGATGCAGGAGAGATTAGATGTTTCTTATAGGTATCAGAAGTTACATCCACATTAGCATAACTATTCCACCAATGAACTTGAGTTGGAAATAATCATGTTTTATTTGATGAATTGGTAACATTACCGCATAAATGACTGTTTTTTAGTTATTACAGACCATATGATATTGTGGTATGTATTCTCCTAGTGTAACTTGATCTTGCATCATCATATGTGGAAGGAATTATTTCAAGAGTACGACATTGAGATTTTTCATATTCTAGTTAAGGGAAATGTTGTAGTTGATGTGCTAAGAAAGAAGTCATATAGTGGTGTTGTTCCTAAATTTGGATAATTCAAGAGAGTGATGTAATAACTATTAGTGATGTATATTAATATGGGAGACTCTGGAGGCATATGTTGTATTTTCCAGATGATAGTGTAGTTGTATTTGGTTCAGTTGGTGGAGGAATCGTAGTTGGAGGATTTTGAGGTGGAGGTTTAGAGAGACCAAGTTGTTTTTGATGATTCCCTTGATGGTTTGTATGAGGATGGAAAAAATTGGGTGTTATTATAGGGAAGGATTTTTGTTCCTTTGGTGATGTGTGAGATTGTTCTCCATGAGTTAAATTTATCTCCTATTGTGGTACATCCTAGAGTTAAAAATATATACCAAGATTTTATGGGTCAATTATGATGGCTTGGGTTGAGTAATGCAGTTCTAGAGTTTGTTTCTCGATGTTTGGTCTGCCAGAAGGTGAAGGCTGAGCATCATGTTCCCATCGGTTTACTCCAGCCATTATATGTTCCCAATTGGAAGTGGGAGGACATATTGACGGACATCGTTATTGGTTTATTTTTTGTGTTGGGAGGATATGAAACTATATGGATGATAGTAGATCATTTTATGAAATTATCCCACTTTATAGAGATTATGGTGTCAATATCAGTGTTGGTTTTGTCAAGGAAATATCTAGAGGATGTGGTGTGACTCCATAGAGTCTTGAGTATGATCATCTCTAATTAGGATCCCCATTTTATCTTTAGGGAAAGGATATGTCTCCAACATACTTTTGGTTCTTATTTATACCTTAATACTTATCTTCATTCACAGACGGATGGTTCGACAGATCAGACCATCCAAACTCTTGAAGACATGTTTTGATCTTATGTCCAAGATTTTAGAGTTTCATGGATTAGGCACCTTCCCTTGGTTTTGTTTTATTACAATAATAGTTTCCACTCCACCATTGGTTTGGAGATATTTGAATATTTATATGAATTAAATTTTTGTTCTCCACTGTGATGGACTGGGTTTAGAGAGGAAGCAATTTTCAGGTCGGTACTGGTATAAAATACAACAGATATGGTACAAGTAATTCATGAGAGGATGAATATAGTACAAGATCTTCATAAATCATATGAAGATTATAGGAGGAGACCTCTATAATTCAACATTTTAGATCACATGTTCTTGAAAGAAAATTCTCATCATGGGGAACAATTTTTTTTCGTGGGAGTAAAATTTATCCTCAGTTTGTTGGTTCTTTAAAGGTGTTGTCTCATATTAGAGCCGTGGAGTATTATATAAAACTTCCCCCATAGATGATGCAGATAAATGAAGTTTTTCACATTCCACAATTCCATAATTGTATTCATGAATATTTCTATGTCATTGATTGGGGTGACATCAATTTTGACGATGATTCGGCATTCTAGGAGAAGCCTGTAGAGATTTAGGACCACCAAAAGAAGGTTTTTCATGGGCATTATATTTCCATGGTTCATGTTATGTGGGGACATGATGGAATGGAGCAAAGTACATGGGAACATGAGTCACAAATTTATACTCAATAACCCAAGGTGTTTTATTTTTAGATCTTATCTTATAATGTTGTTCTCTTTTGGGTGTTTGTATTTTTGGTTTATGAGGTGGTTACTCTGGTTTATTATTGTTTATTTACTCTCATTTGATAGGTATATCCCCTGAGACTATATAGAAATTGGTTTTTTCTATTCTTTGGCTTTATGGTTGTTTCCTCTGTTGAGGTGGTTGAGCTCTTATGATGGGGAGATCATTAAGAGGTATCGTGCGGGGTTGCAGTTCAGATGACCCCCTTTTATTATCTCTCTAGTTTGGTTTTGGATTCTTGAGGATGAGAGTCTTTTGAGAGGTATATAATTTAAGAGACCATATCCATGTCATATGGCCCTTTTCATGTACTTGAAGATCATGGCGCTCATCGAAGGTTTGGAGTGATTCTGGAAGGGTTTGGTAGGTAATATCTAGAAGCAAGGAGAATACATGGTGTATAAATGTGTTTCCCATCGTGTATTTACAGTTCATTGATTGTGTAAGTCCATTTCATAGCATGTATAATGTTCACATCTAGTTGAGTACAATTCACTAGATGTTACCCAATGTGTAAATTTTTATGGTTAAATCCTTTTAGGCGGTATGTTTTTCAGTGAGTTCTAAAACTCGACATTTATGCAATGTGAAAAGGGGTTTCACTCCATGTAAATTCTCCATGCTATGTGAATATAAATTATAAAACAGCTTCATATTTATCAAAAAACTGTGACTTATCTTGATTTGTAGGTGGCTATCGACCTTATTTCTATGTGTTTGGGGATTCCATTATCAGGAATTGATTTCGGGCCTTCCGTGTTTGATCTGTGGTGATTTGAGGTATGTTCTACTTCTTTTCTCTTGTTCCTTAATTATAGTTCATATAATTATTATTTTAATGTGATGGTGGATGATATCCATGTTTTTAATGGATACTTTCTTGGTTGTTTTCTGGTATGTCTCTTCCACATCATCCTTGTAGGGATGAAACTTCTTGTGGGAGTGGTGATCAGGATCTATGACATTAGTTTATTCTCATACATAGAATGTTGTTTCATTTCATGTAGGGGATTAATTGATTATTAAATTTATTTTACATGAAATATAAAATCTATCATGGTTTATCCTTTTGGATGATAATGAGATTAACCAAATAATTAACAAACTGTATTAATAAAGAAATGGGTTATAACAATCGCATGTTGATTATTTATACCATATAAAGGGTTTCTTCCAATTTTTTTAGATACTGTGATATTTATACTATGATTATTATCAGATTATTATGCTTTGTATTGGAATTTTTATCTTGATGGAAATTGGTAAATAATGTAAATCCATATTTAATTGATAATTAATCGGCTTAAGAATAATTAAAGAAGACACATGTTTGAATCCCGTGTTTCTTGTAATTTTATGGTAATTAAAATTGATTCATTATGCATGATTAATAAAATTTTATCTTCCATGTGTTGATGGAATTGATAAATAATACGAATCTTGTTAATTCTTGTTGATGATAATAATAAAAGGCATGATAATGATAATGGTTTTAATGAAAAGAGAATATTTCACATTTGATAGCTTGTTATATATTGATGCCTTAAGTTTACAATAGTTAGAACCTATTTTTAATTAATTTTTTAGTTCAATATGCATAAGAAACATTTTTCTGGTAAAGATAATGGATTGATCTTTATTTTCCCATATGCTTGAGATGGTCAAGTGCCTTGAGTTTGAAGCCATGAGATATCGTTTGTGTATGAAGGATGGATGCCTAGTTTTACGGACTAGATTGACATATTTTATATTTTTCTTTGTTTACATCTTCTTTTTGATGTTCTATGGATGTGAGATTCTATATGTGATGTGATATGGGGAGGGGAGGCTCAAATGTGGTTTGAGATGGGGATGGATGATGTGATGTGGGTAGGGAGGCCCATATGGTGTGGTAGCAGTTTGCGCCTGTGATGTAGAGACGCATCGGGATATGCATGTAGGTTTCAAGAATGGAACCAGAGATGATTGGATAGGTTGATGTAAGTATTACCCATTGATGTGATTCTAAGAGATGTGATGCTCGTTTATAAATCTATTTAATGGATGATGGATGGGTTACTTGTTTTATCTGCATTCCTTTTCCCATTGCTTGAGGTAGATGGATGTGTTTTGTTGCATGTTTTCTCTTGGTGATAGCTTTGGATGTTTTTCCTAGAGTACTTGGTTTATGTAATAATTATAATAATGAATAAATAATTCTTAACCCATGGGGTTAGTGTTGATAGAATGGAAATGATTAAAACATGTAAATCTTGAGAAACTGTGGACTCAGTTTGGATTATGTTGGGAGGGAACGGACTTTACTCTGGTGATTAATGAATATATATTTAAATAATGTTAATGGTTAATTAATGGATAATGAATCAATTATTGAAATGAAAAGATAAAAATAAAATAAGTAATTAATTTGGATCTTTTAAATTATTTTGTGATTTTTGGATATCTAGTCTTAGCAGTGGCAGTCGGGAGTCCGAGAAACATTAGTTATTGTTGATCCTAAGACTAGATTATTCCCATAGTGTGGTTGTGAGCTATATTATATCATGTATATCATGTGATTTCATATTATACATGTCCCTTTTCAGTTAGGGAAAC
Source organism: Viscum album (assembly GCA_963277665.1). NCBI lineage: Eukaryota > Viridiplantae > Streptophyta > Magnoliopsida > Santalales > Viscaceae > Viscum > Viscum album. The sequence goes on from OY728158.1 coordinate 1,672,972,771, forward strand.
TGACACCCAGTAGACTCTAGGAGGGTGTTTCCCCCAACATCCTTGTGGGAATATGGATGGATGACTACCCCATCTACCCTCGATCTCTTCTCTTGGTAGTAACTTGTGATGGTATTCATGATGATTTTATTCTACATATATGTGTATATAGGGATATAGTGTATTGTGATTATTTCACACCCATGTATTTCGTAATATAGCATTTGATGGATTATTATAGGTATGATGTGTATAGACTGTTTTGGTTTGATGTACTTACTCGGTTTATATGCTATGATGTCTTGAGGTATAATAATGGATGTTTTATACACTTTATACTAGATGTGGTGTCTCTCCAAAACTACTTGGTTACCATATATGGATATTTTAAAGGGATGGTGTGATGTTGTGATTGCTGACACCACATAATTTGTTTCATGCACTTCTCCACAAAATTGAAGATATGATTCTCATAAAGACAAAAAATGTCAAGTTTGAGTAAATATATTTTCACCATGAATGAAGAAGATGCAGGGTGGATATCTATGTTCCAAAATACTGCCCCATACTGATGGATAAGTGGAATGATTTTCCGATCCAAGAGTAGGTAGTGGATTTCCAAGATCAATGATGAAAAGGTTTCAACTGATTAAATTCAATTTCATTAATTCCTCTAAAGATACTTAGTGTTTTTTTATCCGAAGAAGTGTATATCTCTTCAAGAGCTTTGATTTTGATGGTATCAAAGCCTAAACGGACTTACATATCGAAAGTTATGGCACTCAGAAGATGAAAAAAAAAATTTATCCCAAAGATCTACATGAAGGACCTACGCGGAGGACCTACACTGTCGTATACTTTTTTTACCCCTAAACGGAAGACCTTTGCGGAGGACCTACACAGAGGACCTTCTTGGACAACATCCCTTCGACCAGGCCCCATCCGTGCCTATAGATAAGACCCTTGAGATCCCCATTTTAGGGACTGAAAAAGTTGAAAGACTCTCTAAAGCTCCCATTATGTAGCTCTTTTTCCTAGATCCCTCAAATTGTCTCAGGTGGCTTTCTAGAACATGAGAGAAGAGATAATTAAAATGGTAAGAATTTTTTAACTCTTTCACAATCTTTACATAGGCTTGGTTCCCCTATGTGAAATATATTCTTCAATCATCATACAAACCTGTGCGGCACACTTGCACGACATACCTGCCTGACACACCTATGCAGCACACCTAGGTGGCACAGCTGTGCGGTGCAACAACATGGGGTACCTACACGACACACTTCCGCGAAGTACCTACACGGTGGAGCTTGGTATAAGGCCAACATACCAACTTATGTACCCTCTTTAAATCCATTCATGGTAGGTTATCTCCTTCCTTGGTTCTCTTATCTCAAACGAACTAAGTTGAATCCTCCAGCTAAACCTCCTAACTTATCAAAACCTTGGGAAATGATCATTATAGTGTCTTCTGTTTGGGTTTGTATTTCCACAGTCAGAGGTTTCCCATATTTTTTCAAAATGGGGTTAGGATTCATGGAGTGTCTATGGGTTTTAATATCCGTAGTCACATGTAATTTTCACCCAGAAACAGTGTTGTGAAGTTCCCAGTTTAGAGGATTAGGGTTTGGGTTATGTCCTCCTTTTTTCGTCTCTAAGACCCATAACCTTAGGTTTCTGGTAGGGAAGGCACGATTTACACTTTATTTTCCATACAAGAAAAGGAGAAGTCTCCCTCCCCTACCAGGATCAATTTTAGGGCATCCATCCTAGTGTAAGCCCCCTAACCTTCATCTCTTATTAATTTCATTGGACCCTTGTCCAATGTAAAGTGAATAGAGGGAGGGCTTGTTTCCTTTCCCTCTTCTCGAGTGGCCTTGAACTTGTCCACCCTAGCCACTGTAGGTGTGCCCTCTTCCACCAGTAGAGCAGGAAAAGTTTGTGTTTCACTGTTGAATATTTCACATTCTCTTGTTCCTCACACCGAGCATGAATCATGTGGGCTTAGAAAATTGTCATGATCACAACATTTAAATAGAGAATGAACTACAAGAACTCTAATTCATGTTCAAACTAGGATATGTAGGAAGCCTTTCCAATTCTTGAGATCATTGGATATCCTCTCAAGGAATCCAACCCTAATTCCTTTAATCTGGGCATCCTCCTTAGAAATAAGACCCAAATTAAACCCCCCAAGTCATCAAGGCATCCTTTTTGGGAAGTAATCCCAAACTCATCCCTCTCAAAGGACTACACACTACTATGAGACTTATCGAACTACATGGGCTTTGATTCCCTTTAACATGGGATACGTAGGAAGCCCCTTTGAGGTTCAAACCTGATACCTTAAATCAACCCTTTTATCCTTGGGCCATATTCCCAACAAGGTCTAATCTTACTTGGAAACCCATATCCTTTCCAAGTTAATAGGGATATTTCAGCATAAGTCCCACACCAACCTCTAACTAAGAACCTTTCGATTATATGTCCATACCACATGAAATTAAATTGTATGTCTAGGTCCTTATCACATGACCTTAAAAGGTATGATTTGTCCCATTAAGCGGCACCAAACTACGAGGGTTATGATTCCTTTCCCAAGGATACGTAGGTAACCCATTTTATAGGTACAATACCAATATCAAAAAAAAACTTTCATCTCCCTGGATGAAAATAAATTCCAGAGTACCCCACCAAGTGGATTAAAAAATCAGTATCATCATAAAGATGATTAAAAGAATCTATAAATAGTATACGAGAGTATACCATTGATGGAGAATCTCGAATACATACAGATATCTCCATTAATGAATAACCTCTAATACATATAGATGATTCTAATTTTTAAAAATATTAATAAGTGATTGAAAATTCCAAGGGAAACATATGTTATACTTGGAAATTTAATAAGCATTCATGAAAATGTCTTAAATTTATAAAGAGAGTCCCGGAGTAGACAATAATTCCCCCCAAAAGGGTGTGATGAGTCTGACTTCCCATCCTCTCAACCAATGCACGTTCCTAAGTATCATAAAGTTAAAACTTAAAGAATTCCTACCTTTGGAAAAAAAAGCCCCCTTTGTATAAAGAACTGTTGTATGTTTCCAATTCCATGAATAAATCCAATAGAAAACCACCTAGAAGTAGTGATTCTTAAAACTAGAACACCCATTTCAAAGAACTACGAAACAAAAATTGTGAACCCGACATGAAATCCTTAACCAAGTTAATAATGTTACCCACCAGTCAGGCCCCTATCAATTGATAAATAAAGTCCAGACAAAGGAATCAATGATACATTTATCCATCTAAAATATGTCACTTTAATGGAGTTTATTTTTGTTCTTAGTTTTCCTCAGAACTCCCTTTAGTCCAAAATTGATTTCTTCATGATGACATCTGTGAAATTCTTGACCGCTGCTCGGGCTGGATCCTCATCAACAGGAAGGAAGTTATCACCCACCCATCATCTTCAACACTAGGTGTCCAACATGTTGGTAAAGGAGTATCACCAGCACAGTACAATACCGGCTTTGGAGGCTGTCCAACAAGACCTCCAGGTCAATAACAATCCTCGATCATCCGTCCAACAACAATCGATGATCAAGAAGCAGATTGTTCCAACCACCATTTTCAACAGTTTGAAGTCCATATACCCAGAATTCAATAACCAGTCCCTATCGTACTACATGGAGGTAGATCAAGAGGTCACTCAGGGCCTCAATTCAATTATGAAAGGATTATTCCTAATGATTACCAATAACAATCGCCGCCAGTAGAATTGTATGGAAGTGAACACCCAACATGATGGGGGTGTTGCCTCTGGATGTTCGGACCATGTCTCTCAAACCTGGACATGAAAGAAAAACTGCTAGGGGAGACATCCGGTCAATAGGGATTAGGTTCTTACCTCTGCCCAATCTAGAGAAGTCTATCAGCCAAACTTGATAGTGAACAATGAGCGGACACTTACACCCATCCATCCTAATTTTTCTGTCCAACAGACTCGTCTGGCAGCAACCCACCAATCCCACCCAATAAATCTGGTGGAGTACCACGAATAGGCACATGCATCTTCTTAGAAGTTATCATCCAGTCAACAGGCTCGTCTGACTTCATTTAAAGAAGCTCTCCAATCTAATATGGTGGCAACTGGTAAACATGGATATACACTTCCTTACAATCACCAATTCTTCAAGAAGTCTCATCTTCCAGTATTGAAGGAATTCCATCAACCATACTTGACAGGAAATATACAGAAGGTACATACACATTCCAGTGTTCATCAAGCCTGCCAATATTCTTGTTTGGCAGCACCCAGAGAAGTCAGTCAAAAAGCTATGATGAAAAATATGGGGCAGACCCAACTCTCTGCCCCCATGCATGAGTACTATTAATACCCATTAACAAGAAAAGGAGGACAGAAGTAGGCACATACACCTACTCTAGATACATAAAAGATGTATATTCCCATTCTAGACACTGAAGTCACAAAACACATATTATCAATGGTGAAAGGGCATACACAAATTCCTACCCATATTCTGGAAGCATGCTAGGATATTATAACAACTAATTCAGCATGAACATGAGAACATACACATAAATATGTCCCCACACATGGTATGAAACATCATAATTCCATCCTAGATAAGATACACACCTCTGTTCCAATCCAGGAGAGTCATGGGGAATACTCCCCCATATTTTACACATAATAGGATCAGGAACATACACCCTCTCCAATTGGAGGTAATTGGTTTGTTCTGGTAACCACTCCAAGGAATGCACATACACCTTCCCATGATAACCACTTCTCCACGAATTTATTCGCAACTAAGTGTATAAGAGCATCCAAGAATAATTCTTGTCAAACATGGTGAAAAATCAAGAGTCAAACTACATTTTGGCTCCTCTTAATGCTGGAGTTCTTTAAGCCCTCAAAAATTTATTTATTGTAGCTCAAGATCCTACCCTCTCATTACCAAATTATGGGAGTAGTAGCAGTAATTATATGGTTCCCATTAGAAAATTCATCATGAAGGCTTGATTCATGAAAATTCGGTCAATCCAGAGAGGCAATCTCTGGATGAGAGCCCCGAAAACCCTCTATGTGGCTAGAAGACCAAGGAGTAAGAGGATTCATCCCTTGCTTTAATCCACCATGGTGGTACCCCATGATGGAATTTACTGCAAAAGTCCTCTTCGTAGTAGTATTTCGCATTTTCAAGATAATTTTATAATTGATAATGTAGCGATGAGAAAACCCTCCTATCTTGAGGCACTTGAAAACACAAGACCAGTCATGTCTGATGCCTTATCATTGACATGTGAAACAATTTCTAATCCATAATACATATTTATGAAATGATCATTCTCCAAACCTCCCTTGGGTCATTTATCTTCTAATACAAAGTTTCCACTTTGGTCAGACCAAGTGGAGAAATCTCTAGTGAAAGATGATGAAGATATGTTAAACATGAGAAAACCATTTGCTAAAGGATAAATACCAGTAATGTTCTGGCCTTTGGAAAATTCGTAGTATAATGTTCCAGAATTGATGGTAGAAGATTTCATTCATGATATCCACCTAAACTTATGGAAGATTCTTTGTAATTTTTAAACCAATGTATTAATATATGATGAATATCAAAATCATATAAAGGTAATAAAAGGTTTGTAATGCGAAATGGACATGGAATATCTCTCAGTTTCCCTACATCCAAAGGTTTAAAAATAGAAAAGAACCCTTTAACGTGCATGCCTCAATGCTCTAAAGAGGCTACACCAGTTAATTTTAGATTCCCCATTTGGTGTTCGTATCAGAGGATGGGGTGCACATGGAGCATTGAATTTCACTACACTCCAAAATCAACAAATCCTACCAAAAGTGGTCTCATGTAATGTTATTTCCCACATATGGATACAATAAATAGTTTTTTTGTAATCAAATGTAATCTCAAGAGCAGGCCTCAACTAGCTATCATTAGAGTCAGGCACAAAGAAAACAAGTTTTTGAGTTACTTTTACATCAAGAATCTGAGAATCTTGAGCAGGCATCATGCTTAGAGGATTCAAGCCATCAAATAATTCAAATGTCTAAAATAGCACATCGATCTTCTGAAAATAGGTGATTTGAGTGGTTGTCAGATAATGCACCCAGCTAATGTTCGAACAAAAATTTGCAAAATTAGAAGAGAAGCTGAGCGAATCTCAGCCATAGTAGTTCAAGAACCACCCCAACTTATAGGGATGGGGTCTCATTTAATTAAACATTCAAGATCATTAAAAAAAGTTCAAAGGTTTGAAGAAGAAGAATAAGAATATCCCAAACTTACAGGGCTAGAGACTTTTTCACATCTACAATCCTCTCCTCAATAGAAGTTAGTTTCTTCTGATTAGGAAAGAATACAAAAATAAAGCACACAAATAAACTATTCTAATATTCCCTTCAGGTTACTTTCCGTCAAACATCTCCTAATAATCCATCATATAGAAGAGAAGAGTCTCATGGAATATATAGAGGGAGACGATATTATAAAGATACTTATAGAATGACATCAATGCATTATGCGTCAGTAAAATTCATTAACACCATTATAGAAGATCCTCTAGGAAATGAGTCTAGTTCCAAGAAATCATAAGATGAAGTTCTTATACATAATACAGTATACAATGAAGCAAATGAAGAAGGTGTACATACCCAAAATCAAAGGCTTACCTAGAATCTAAGTTTTCCATCAAATAACCAACTCCCACCCCTCCGAAAGCATCTAACAAGGGAAAAGGTAAAAGTCATATTGCATCTTACCTTTCCACTTGAGAAGGTCAATTTATTTTGCTTGAAGAGAGATTTTCACAGTAAGAAGAGGAGATAAATGAGTTGAAAAGACTCAATACACAGTTACTTCGAAGTAGTATTTCTACTAGAAGTACTCCCCAAGAAGATCCTAAACTTTAACATCCTGTAGGAGCTCCTCAATAAAAAGGATTTTTGGTAACTACAGAAGTGGATAATGAATTCCCTCAATTAGGTACACAGCCATGGAAGGATCAAATACATCCTGATAAGACTGTTCCCGTGGGTTATCTAAGGAAAATACCAGCACCACCACTAGTGGTTTCGCCAGTCATTGCACCAGATCAATCTCTAGTTGTTGTACCTGCACAGGTTCCAGTTCCTATGGATATTCCCCAAATTCTTATAAATAGAATTGAGGCATTAAAGACTCGATTAGAAGTTATGAAGTAATGGAATGTGCCAGTTTATCTGGAAAATAAATCTTACCCTGAGTGGGTGGACCTGATTCCCCCCCCAGCAAATTTTGTGAATACTACTTTTCTAATCTTTAATGGTTCAGGAGATTCAAAACAACACTTAACACATTTTTTTCTCATTGTGATTCCATGATGGGAACTCCTCGACAACAGGAAGTAGTAAATCTTAGGTGTTTTGTGCAGTCATTACAAGGACCAACTTTTGTATGGTATACAATTTTTCAATCCCGATCAATTATTAGATGAGGAGAACTCCATCAGAAATTCCTTCTTCAATTCAGCTCAACATTACCGAAGACAACTATTTTTTATCTTTAAAATTTCAAACAAAGGGAGAATAAAAGAGTCTCAGATTTAATTTCTCGATTGAAAGGGTTAACATATTCATTAATTCTGGAACTCCCTCAATAAGAGTTTCTGCTAATTTGTGTGGAAAATCTGCATGATGAGTTATGCACACCATTGATCCCTATAAAATACACAAGAGGGTTTAGAGTCCTTACGTAAATTGATCAACATATAGAATATTATATTATAGAAACTAAGGCTAAAACTCATGAAATTCCATTAGCTCTGGGATGGAGAACAGGGAAAGCAGAGGTTTCTACTGTTACAGTCAAGCAAGCACCTGTACCTGCTTCTACTTCAAAACCTTCATCATATCAAAGTGACCCACCTCCAGAGCATCGACAGCAATGACCGCCTCATCAAGATGATCAAAGAGATCAATGGAAAAATTAGTTTGAGGAATTAAATAGAAAAGTTTATTCTTTCTGGAATGAACAAGTTCTCAATTACTTCATCTCAGCTATGGATAACAATTTGGTTTAGTTTCTAAGGATGAAGAAACCAAACAAAGAAAGATATGAAGATATTCCAAATTATTGTCCCTTTCACCAGATGTTGGGGAATCATATTCTGGAGTGTCTTGTTTTTAAGGACCTTCTGCAAAAAATGGTATACTCTGGACAAGTGAAACTGAAAAGTTCATCAGCTCAAGTAGCATGTGTTACTACTACTGATCCAGAGGAAGAAGGCGAATGGAAGGAAGTCAAACATAAAAATGTGCCGAAATATTATGATTGGATGATTAGGAAAATGATCAAACAAACTCATTCCATTATACAAACAATGTTGAAATACACAATTGTGTCTTCCTCTACTCCTGCCATAGAAAAACCACATTCATCAAAAGGTAAATCCTCAAAAAAGTGAGAAGATGAGATGGAAAAAGAGCAGTCAGAAGACAACATGCTCAGGTTAAGACCAAATTTTTCCTTGACCCTGGATGATTTCTTTCCATCTACTTCAAAATCACAGAGACTACCTCTCCAAATGGCACAACCAAAACTAACATGTCAAGCAAAATCTTCATCAGATAAAGAATTGATCTTTGGTTCCATGAATTCCATTCACTTAACGGATCCCTATGCCAATGATGATTCTTATTATAATGAGATTGATTTCCCTAAATCTAATTGGGTAACTAGAGGAAGAGGCAAATGTCTAGGATATAGGGTAAGACTTTGGTATTATATAATCCACTATTTTAACTCTACTCCTACTCGAACTGTATATGAAGAAGAAACTCATGAAAGATCCCTTCAGCGGGCTCAACAAGAAAGGGAGATTCTTCCATGCAAGAAATGTTTGGTCCTGACATGATTATTTTAGAGGGATGATTAGAAGTCACACTATCTTCTTCTCATCATGTAAATAGACATAATCAGTCTAATCTACCAAATATAGGAGTATTTCCAGCTTCTGCTCCAACAGAGGGTTGATCTACATCTGAAGCATAAACTTCCAAGACACATGTAAAACCATATATCCATACTAGGAAACGTAGACCTTTGGACAAAAAGTATGATGTCTTGAAAAATTTTTCCCAAGTACCATCCAAGTTCTCAATTTTGGATGCCTTGAATCTGTCAAAAGATCTTCGAGAAGCAATTATTGAGGCTTTGTTAAGTCCTCAAGAGTTTGAAATCAAAGTTGCTACTGTTGAAGTTTACCGTATAGAGAATGATCCTGCAGAATTTCATGCAGTCATATCTTTTATGGATGAAGATGAAGTTTATATTGTTCATGGACATATTAGACACTTGTATCTATTTGGAAAGGTCAATTACATAGACATTCAATGAGCCTTCATTGGTAATGGCTCCAGAGTCAACATCATTCTTGTTCGTACACTTTGATGATTGGGCCTGACTGAATCTGACTTATCTCCTTCCACATTAATATTGCATGGATATGAAAAGAATGGGACAGAACCTCTAGGAGAGATTACACTCAAAAATCAGTTTGTATATCTTTTTTCTAATTCAGATTTCAAGGTTTTTCATCCGGACACAACCTTCAACATTTGTCTTGGAAGGCCTTGGCTACACCAACAGGCGACCATACCTTCATCATACAAAAAATGTATTAAGTATTGTTTAAATGGTCAAATCAGGGCATTGTATGGTGACAAGGATCTATTTAAAATGTGTGAATCTAAATACATTGAGGTAGAGTTTTATCACACAAAGGGAATGAGGTCCATGACAAAGGAGGTAACCAGAATTAATTCTCTAAATGGTTTGGAAAAGATCCCAAAAAAACCATTCTTACATTTTATATAGATTATGTGTTACCTATAAACAAAATTGGAAAGGTAAACGCAAATCCAAACATTCATCCAATAACTTCCATATTGTCAATTGCAGCAATTGAGCCTGATAGAATGGGAGAAATTTTTGATTTACCCAGCAGTGATGGAAGCTTAAATGGACATGTCTTCATTTCATCCACTGAACTTCATAAAGTCTCTACATTTTCAATCAAAATAGAAGAAGTTATAGTAATGCTAGAAGAATGAAAAGATGTTGATTCCCAATCCATCATCTCCTCTTTATTACCCCAAAAGACCATTCATCATCATTAGGGTTAAAAATGGAGTCATCTTCTTCAGGATGTTCAAATAATGACTCCTCCCCTAACTCAGAAAGTTTTGTTTCATAATCTACTATGCAACTAGAAATAGAATAAGTGACATGTAATGAAGAATAAGAGGAAGATTCCAGGGATGCTCCTCCAAAATTTGAGGAAGGTGTCTCTGTCACTGTGGATGAGCTCTAGGAAATAAATTTGGATACATAAGAAGTTCCACAACCCACTCTAATTAGTGCGGCTATGACTTATGAATAGAAAGAGGTGTATACATAATTTTTAAAGAAATATCAAGATATATTTTCTTGGAATTATACAGAAATTTCAAGTCTTAATCCCAATGTAGCCACTCATCATTTGGGTTTTCCATAAGAACATCAAGGATTCAAGCAGGAAACAAGAATAACACACCCAACTCATGATTCTAAAATTAAAGCTAAAGTTGATAAGATTATAAAGGATAAATTTTACAGGGAAGTTCAATATCCCAAATGGTTGGACAACATTGTCCTAGTGAAAAATAAAAATGTGAAAATTAGAGTTTTCATTTATTTTAGAGATCTTATCTGACATTGTCCTAAATATGATTTTCTAGTTCCAATCACAAAGATTTTAATTGTTGTAACAACTTGCTATGAATCTCTTTCCTTCATGGATGGATACAATGGCTATAATCAAATCCATATGGCCCTAGATGATGAAGAATCTATAACTTTCATATCCCCTTAAGGTGTGTTTTGCTATTGGGAAATTCCCTTTGGCTTAAAGAATGAAGATGCAACATAACAATGTGCCATGCACCATATCTTAAAACCCTTCTTTGGAAAATTTGTTGAATGTTATGTGGATGATTTGGTGGTAAAATAAAGTCAATGTTATAATCACTTGGCTGACCTGGACACCCCATTTAATAAACTTTAGAAACATAGTTTGTAGATGAACCCCTTGAAATGTGCTTTTGGGGGAACCGCTGGAATGTTCCTTGGCTTTGTTGTACTCCATTGTGGTATCAAAGTTGATCCTGAGAAAACAAAATCAATCTTTGGAATGTCACATCCTCAAAATTTGAAATAATTAAGAGGATTCTAAGGACACTTGGCATATATTCGACGCTTTATCTCCAATTTGGCAGGAAAATATTTTCCCTTCACTAGATTAATGAATAAGATAGTCACCTATCAATGAACTGAAGATTGGAAAGAAGCATTTTATGCCCTCAAGAAATATATCTTGCGTCTACTAGTATTAATTTCACATTTTTAAGGAAGACCAATTATTCTCTTTGTGACAGCTTTAGAGAAATCACTAGGTGCTTTAAATTCCCAAAAGAATGATGTTGGGAATGAAAACAACCTTTACTATCTCAGTGGAACTATGATTCATGAATAAACTCAGTATTCAAATATTGAGAAGTGTTTCCTAACATTAATATTTGTAGTTTAGAATTTGAGGCACTACCTGCAACATCATGAGGTCCAATTGGTATCTCGTAATAACCCACTCAGATTTATCCTCAGTCATCCTATGCTTACAGGGCGTTTCACACAGTGGGAAGTAATTCTATAATAGTTTGATATCCAATTTGTGCCTCAGAAGGAAATAAAGGGCCAAGATCTAGCTAACTTCCTTACTAAACATCCATCTGTGGAAGAAATATCATTGAATACTGAACATCCTGATGAAGAGGTCTTCTCTATTCAAGATAATCCCAAAACATGGGAGATGTACTTTGATGATGCCTCTAGACGTCCAACAGGAAAGATAATGGAAACCCTAAACTTAAAAAAGTTATGTTAGGAATTTTCCTTATTTCCACATGAAAGGTAGTATTGCCTTACTCATTATTAAAAGGTGGCACCAACAATGAAGCAGAATATCATGCTCTCATCACAGTCTTGGAATTTTCACTTCAGGTACAACTCAATCACTTGAAAGTGAAATGTAATTCAGAATTGGTAATCAAACAGATTAATAGGGAGTATTATATCAGAAAAGACGAGTTAATCCCTTCATGTAATTACTTCAGAGGGTTGATGGATGAATTTCCCCCATATTCGACACTGTCTTATGTCCCGCGATCAAAAAATTCCCAAGATGATGCACTAGATAATGCAGTTATAGCCTTGGAAGATCCAAATCGGGAAGATACAGTCATCATCATAGCCCATCTTCGTGTGGTCTCACCTTTTGTTCAAACCAGAATGAAGGAAATTAATGAAAATAGCCCTATTTCTGAGCCATATTGTCATACCATGGGATGGAGAACACCCCTAATGCAATATCATCAAAATGGAGTACTTAGACCAAATAGGGCTAAAAAAGAACAGATCCGATGACAGGTGACCAATTTTACTCTTTATGATAGTTCAGATCACTTGAAAATCCTCTAAAAATGAGGATTTGATGGAATCCTCTTCATATGTAATATTGGAGAAGAAACTACAACTTTCATGAAATAAGTACATTCAGGAGCTTGTGGTGCTCACCAGTATGGGCATAGGATTTCTGATCAAATCCGAAGGCTTGGATATTTATATACTTTAATGACGCAGGATTTTACAGATTTCACTAAGAAATGTCATCCCTTCCAAGTGCATTCCAACTTCATTCATCAACCCCCAAAGTTTCTATATACAACTAAATACTCCTGGCCATTTTCCACATGGGGAATGGATGTAGTAAGACCTTATTCTCTAGCTAAAGCTAAGAAGTTCAAGTATATCCTTACTGCTACTATCTTCTTCCCCAAATGGGATGATCCAATTCCTATCAAAGAAGTTGGAGCCAAAAACCATTGTTAGTTTTGTCAAAACTAACATCATCACCTGATTTGGTGTCCCTCATACTATATTGACGGACAATGGAACCATTTTTTGTTCTTTTGAGATAATGAAGTTATATCAGGAGCACAATATCAAGTCCAATCATTCATCTCGCTATCATGCAGTGGCCAATGAAAAAAATAGAGTCTTTAAATAAGACCATATCAAATATACTCTAGAAGATGGCGGATAAAGATAATAAATATTGTTTTGATAAAAATTTTCATGCTTTATGGTATTATAGGACTACTACCCATACTACCACCAAGGAAACCCCTTATTCATTGGTATATGGAACAGAAGCATATTTTCTAATTGAAATTCAATTGCATTCCCTAAGAGTTTCAATATGTGATCAATTGTCTGTAGATGAGAGGTCTCAGAAATAGATTAATGAGCTGTAATGATTAGACAAAAAAATATTTCATATTTTTCATCATTTAGAAGTATCTCAGAAAATAATAGCATGATATTTTAAAATGAAAGTTTTCCCCCATTCATTTTTTAAAGGGGAATTGGTATTGGTCCTCAGGAATCCAATGATACTAGGAAAGAAACCTCCAAAGCTTGAGCCAATGTGGGAAGTACCTTATTCCATACATAAGGTCTCCTCAAATGGAGCTTATTCCGTAATATCAATAGATGGAGTGCTTATTATAACTCCAACCAATATGAGATTATTGAAGAAATACTTTGTGTAGTTGAACACATCATCCTCACTACTAGACTGAAAAATGCCCAACCCCCACATCCTTACTGCAAGACTTAAAACTGCACAGTACAAATTCCTAGTTGCAAGAAATTTAACATCATAACAACCATAAGAGTCCATGCTACATGATGTTAAAATGCGTAGCATATTTTTCCTTGTCGAACGATGTTAAACTGCATGACAGCATTTTTACTCATTGCACGAAATTAAACTATATGGTTAACGTCTTCTCTACTTGATGTTAGGAGCTTCTATAAGTAATCATCATGGAAATCATTTCTACTCCTTAGTGGAACATGAGTCCCACTCTTCCCTATGTCTGAGTCAGATCTACATAGGGAACTTGTTTCAAGAACTACGGGTGGATTGATTCTCATCTATTTGAGATACGTAGAGATGCCTGGATCCCCAATCTTGGGCCCAGCTGCGACCAAAAAAAAATTTATTACATTTTTTCTTCTCATGTATATGAATTAGATCTATACAGAGTGATCTTTTAAGATACATGATTTGATTTTCATACCATCTTGTGTGTTAAATTTAATCATTCTTCTAGAATGTGTTAAAGACCCTCATCTCCCATGTAAAACTCGATCTATGTGGGAAATGATTATTTAAATAACTACGTACGACTTGATTCTCATCTATGTGGGATATGTAGAGAAACCTAAATATTTAATCTTGGGCCCATCCATGATATAAAAAACCCCTTTATCAAACTTGTATAGGTAATGTTTAAAGAACTACATATGACTTGATTCTTTCCCCCATAAAAACACATAGTGATACTTAGGTTTTATTCCTTAATTCATCTATGATATGTCTTTATTTTCACATCAGTTCATCTTAATCCTTACCGCATGATGTTAAACTACATGGAAATGTAATACCCCTATTATTCACTTATGTCACCTTTGTGTTATAGAAGAAACCCTTACTACTCCTTGTTTCTCACACCGAGCATATCTCACATGGGCATAGAAATTGGGTAAAATTTTTCTCTCTCTATATATAATTAGTCTTAATTTCATAGGGGGTAATCAATGTCCTCACTGCATTACTTTAAATTGTACATCACAATATTAATTCAAAGGAAACAAAGAAAGTATCCATTTTACATATGTGTTCGATCTATGTAAAGTAATTCAAAATCATGGCCAATATTGACTCAAATATTTCTTATGTGCATTGAGAATAACCCCCTTTTATATTTTACTCTCTAAATCTTGAATATTTCCAGATCTTCATAATTTTTCTCATAATTTCTGGTGACATAGTTTCTAATACTTGAGAACCCTTTTTCCTGACTATGAAGCACGTGACCTTAGACGACCTTGCATAAGTTTCTTACATAATAGGTCTGTCAGTCAAAAGATTCCACTATTTGGCTATGTATCATATTCCCCAGTAGGCCCTACATAATACAACCCCCATAATGGGGTATTCAAATTATGGTAATTTCATTATTGCTTATAGTGTCTTTTTCCCCTTTAAACTTTGATGACATTGTACAAGAATATGTATTTTAAAATAGTCATTCAGGTATATTTTTTCCATTATCTTTATCTCGATCTAAAAGTTTCCAAGATTATGGTTTAAAAATTTCCGTCTCCATGTGTTCAAAGCAATATAAAATAAACTTGGAATAACTTGGCCACATATAATATACTATTTCCATTTCTGTTCCAAGTTGAATGACCTAAAAACTACAGACACCACACCTACTACGTTTGGGTCAGATCTTCATAGAAGTCATATTCCTCTGATTCTTTATAAATCTTGGTTGGAAATACCCTCTCTATATTCGGGTACCTTTCTTCATAAACCAAACTCTATGCTTCAGAAAATATGAATCTCCATAAACTTTTGTCAGCTTTCATAAATAGAATGTCAAACTTATGAGAGCTCTTTTTCTTGACTATGTAGTATGTTCCCTTAGGTGGGCTTACATAAGTTGTGAACATAACAGGTCTGTCAGTCAAAGGACGCCACTCTTTGTCTATGCAGCATATTCCCTAGTTGGACCTGCATAATACAACCCCCATATCGGTATTGTCAAATAATGGTAACATCATTCTTGGAAAATACTTCTTCTAATTGTTTTATCCCTTTTCCCATATCATTCCTTGGTTCCAGAAATTCACAAATCACAGTTTATAATTTTTACTTCCATACCTGAATATGGTAGTATGTTTCCAAAAATAACTATCATGAAATTTGGAGAGTATCATACCTTTGGTCAAAGATAAATACCTTAAATTAAAGCCACACAATTTCCGCACTGCATGACTTAAAACTGAACTGTTTTATATAAAAAATTCCCCTTTATGATAAATTTTAACCATTCCTTATACACTAAATTTGTATAGAAATGGTTTTTTTATTCATGACATTTTTCGGCATAAAACAACCCTTTCATTCTTAAAATTCCTTTCATTAGAAAAACCACTCACTATGGTCTTGAGTCGCCCAAATATTTTTTTACCTTGTCTATCAGCAGTAAAATGTTAAATTCCTAAGAGATATTTTTCTTGACTATGTAGTATGTTACCTTAGGTGTCCTTGAATAAGATGCCTACATAATAGGCCTATCATTCAACAGATTTCACTATTTGGCAATGCAACATATTCCCCTGTTGGCCCTGCATAATACAACCCCCATAACGGGTGTGTCAACTAATGGTAATTTCATTCTTTGAAGAGGCATATCTTATATTGATACAGGTTTTAATTTTGGTGACCATAAAAATAACGACTCGTGATTCCACTTGGAAATATTTAAATAATATTAGAGCAATTCTTAGTAACTATGCTTTTTTTGGAATCTAATTTCAAAAATTTATGGTCAATGCTATTCGACCTTAAACATTATCTCTTTATAGTCCAATATACATGACTATAAACTGCCAACAACAAAAGACGTGATAATCACCAGATTGAAAACCCTAAAAGGAAACTCTGAAAAAATGTCGACTCCCACCTCACTAAACATACATTTTTTATGATTTAGGTAATATTTAGCAATATAATGTCAAAAGATACAATGTTTTTGGTGTTTTCCATATAACCCTATAAAAAATCAAACTATGATCACTAGGACCCATTGATTAGGAAAACATTATAGCATCCTTTCAAGCATTATGTAGATCCAAATATTACCAAATGATGTTAGAATGCATCAAATTTCCCTACTTTCACCTTAGAACAAGATTATTTTCGTTCAAATTGAATCAAATTCTAAGGGGTTTTTTGGACACTACATAATTTGATTCATGAAATTCTCCACAAAATTGAGGATATGATTCTCACATAGACAACAAACGTCAAGTATGAGTAGATATATTTTCACTATGATGGAAGAAGATGCAGTCTAGATTTCTATGTGCCAAAATACTACCCCATACCGATGGATAAGTGGAATGATTTCCCCATCTAGGAGTATGTAGTGGATTTCAAAGATCAATGATGAAAAGGAATCGATTGATTAAATTCAATTTCCATAATTCATACAAGGAGACTTGGTGTATTCTCCTTCTCAAGAAGTGTATATCTCTTCAAGAGCATTGATTTGACTGGTCGTGGATCCCAAATGGACTTACTGATCAAAAGTTATGGCTCTCAGAAGACATAAATTTATTTATCCCGAAGAGCTACGTGAAAGACCTACATGAAGGACCTATTAAGTAGTATAATTTCTTACCCCTACATGGAACACCTGCACGAATGACCTGCATGGAGGACCTACGCTGAAAACGTCCCTTCGACCGGGCTCTATCCATGCCTATACAGAAGACCCTTGGGCTCCCCATTTTAGGGACTGAAAAAGTTAAAAGACTCCCTAAATCTCCCATTTCATAGTTCATTCACTCATATCCCTCAAATTGTCTCAGGTAGCTCTCTAAAACATGAGAGATGAGATAATTAAATGGGATACGCAAGCTTTTAATATTTTTCACAATTTTTACATAGGCTTGGTTCCCCTATGTGAAATATATTCTTCAGTCATCATACAAACCTGCACGGCACACTTGTGTGGCATACCTGCATGGAAAACCAGCACAAAACACCTACGTGGAACACCTATTCAGGACAGCTACGCGGCGTATTAATGCGGGGTACCTATGTGGCACACTTTCGTGAAGTATTTACTTGACAGAGCTTGGTATAATTCCTACTTACGAACTTATGTATGCTCTTTAAATCCATTCATGGAATGATATCTCCTTCCTTGGTTCCCTTATCTGAAAGGGACTAAGTTGAAGCCTCCACCTAAACCTCTCGACTTATCAAAACAATGAGAAAGGCACATCAGCATGTCTTTTATTTGGGTTTGTATTTCCGCAGTCAGAGGTTTACCACATTTGTTTCACAATGGGGTTAAGATTCATGGAGTGTATGTAGGTTTTTATATCCACAATCACATAGAAATTTCTCCCAGAAATAGTTCTGGGAAGTTCCTATCTTGGAGGATTAGGGTTTGGGGTATGTCCTCCCCTTTTTGTCTCTAAGACCAGGAACCTTAGGTCTCTGGTAGGGAAGTTACGGTTCACATTTTCTTTTCCATACAAGAAAAGGAGAAGTCTCCCTCCCCTACTAGGATCTATTTAAGGGCATTCATCCTAGTGTAAGCCTCCTAACCATCATCCATTCTTCCTTTCATTGGACCCTTGTCTAATGTAAAGAAAATAGAGGGAGGGATTGTCTCTTCTCCCTCTTCCCGGGTTTCCTTGAGCTCATCCACCCTGGCCGCTGTTGGTACTCCCTCTTCCACCTACGGATGAGGAAAAGTGTGTGTGTCACTGTTGAATCATTAACGTCCTCTTGTTTCTCACAGTAATCATGACTCACGTGGGATTAGAGATTTTACATGACAATAACATTTTCATAGAGAATGAACTATGAGAACGCTAATTCCTGTTCAAACAAGGATACATACGAAGCCTTTCTAGGTGTCGAGAACATTGGATATACTCTCTAGGAATCCAACCCTGATTACCTTAATCTAGGCATACTCTTTAAGAATAAGCCCCAAATTAAACCCCCCAAGTCATCAAGGAATCCTTTTTGAGAAGTAATCCCAAACTCATCTTTATCAAAGGACTATACTCTCCTATGAGACTTATTGAACTAAGTGGGATTTTACTCCCATTCACATGGGATACGTAAGAGGAATTATTAAGGTTCAAACCGGATACCTCAAATCAACCCTATTTTCCTTGGTCCATATTCCCAACAGGGTCTAATCTAACTTGGAAACCCATATCATTTCCAAGTTCATTGGGGTGTTTTGGCATAATTCCCACACCAAACTCTTACTAAGAACATTTCACTTATATGTCCATACCACATGACATTAAAATGTATGGCTAGGTCCTTATTACATGACCTTAAAATGTATTATGTGTCCCATTAAGTGGCCTCGAACTATGAGGGTTCTGATTCCTTTTACAAGGATACGTAGGTAACCCATTTCATGGGTATGATCCCAATATCAAAACAAACCTTCATCTCCCTGGATGACAATAAATTCCAGATTACCCCATTGAGTGGATAAAAAAACCAGTATCATCATAAATAAGATTAAAAGATTCTCTAAATAGTATATGAGAGTATACCATTAATGGAGAATCTCAAATACATAAAGATATCTCCATTAATGAAGAACCTCTGATACATACAGGTGGTTAAATTTTTTACACATGTTAATAAGTTGTTGAAAATTTCCAGGGAAACATATGTTATACTTGGTGAATTAATAAGGATTCATGAAAATATCTTAAATTTATAAAGAGTGTCCCAGAGTAGACAATAATTCCCCCCAAAAGGGTGTGATGAGTTTGGCCTCCCATCCTCTCGACCAATGCACATTACTATGTATAGTAATGTTCAAACTTAACGAATGCCTATCTTTGGAAAACAGGTCCCCTTTGGATAAAGAACTGTAGGAAGTTTAAGGTTCCATGAATAAATCCCATGGAAACTTCCTAGAAACAATGTTTCTTAAAACTAGAACACACGTTTCAAGGAACTACGAAATAGTGATGCATATGGTTCATTTTTTTAATTCCTTGATTATGTTTTTTTGAGAAAGATTATTTTATAGAGAGATGGATTAAGACGTGGGACATTGGGGAGGTGTTGTAAACTAGTGGGGAAGAAAGAGAAGGGTACCCTTAATATTTCATTATTATTTTATATTCTATATTTTATGTTAAACTTAGTTAGAGTTATCCATGGAGAGGTCAGGAACTTAATATACTGATTTAGGTGAGGAGTTAGTTTCACTGTTGTTCACTATGATTTAGCAGACTTTCTTTATCTTTTAAATGAGAGGATATGGGGATAATCCTACTGAGTATACTGTTATGATCACTCTTTGTATATATAATATATTTTTAGGTCTACTAGACCGGTTTGGATATTGAGATGGATATCATGGTTTTGTAGGTTTTTTGGGATTTTTGGTCGCTACCGTCTTTATCTTTTATTACATGTAGTTTTCCTTTTAGTTGTTATAGAACTATATGAATTTTCTTGTTTTCACTTTGGGTTTATTTTTATAAATGTATGAGTAGGTTTTTATTGGTGTATCTATCCTATATCTCTCTTTCACATTTTATCATAGAGGGAAATACCTACCATATTATTCTTCTTATACCCTTGGTTCTAGTTGCTAACCTTGGGCCTACTTGAGGCAGGACTCAGGCAGTCACCATCTTCTTTCTCTCATTGTTAGCCTAGGAGGGGTAGTATTTGGTGGAAGGGGGTTGTGATAGAGTGGTATCATAGGTTCATGTTGAGGGATAGGATGAAGTTTTGAGTTAGGAATATGTGATATTGTATGTGTTGGTAGGGAAATAATGTAATCTATGTTTAGTAAGTAATGTAAACACGAGTGATTGGTTGAGATTGGAGTATTTAGGGCCCCTTGTGATCTGATTCATGGACCTTTTAAGTTTATTAAGCTTATGAAATGAAGTGATACTAGTTTTAGGGAAGATACCTAGGTAATTATCATGGATCTTTCTTATTTTCACCTATTTTTTAAATGGTTAAACCTTAGGATATGTTAAAATTTAACAATATAACAAATAAATAATTAATTAATGTTAAGTATTAAATTTTATAGTTTTAGGAGATCTAATAGTTTTTTCTTTTTGCAGGCATCGATATAGGTCGATGTCCTCATAAGGTTTCTTCCAAAGATGTTCAAAAGGATGTTCCAGTAGATCACCATAGATTGGAGACTGATGATGATGAAATTTGGAGGAGGACACTATGAAAGTTTCAGTGCCATATTTCATAGAAGTAAGAGGTATTTTTTTAGATTTAACCACAAAAGACTAGTTAGAGGAGGTTGAGATATATTTCAGTTTGAAATATTCTCATAGGGAGCTCTAAGTTTCTTTGTATGTGAAAATTTTATGTATAACATCGATGCAATGATGGTTCATGTTTCTTAGGGATCGTAAGGAGTTGACTATCTCATAGTAGAAGTTCAGAATACAGTTTTAAGTAGAGTTAATTTCTTTGACTATGAAGGTGGCCAATATCCAGGATATTCTTAACCTTTGACAGAGGATTTTCAATGTGAAAGAGTCTGGGATTTATGCCCGGACCCTTCATCAATATGCATCAGACCTATTACCAGTTGAGGAGACTAGGGAGATGCATTTCAAGGAGGCTTTTCATCCAGCGATTCCAGAACTAAGTCACCATGTTTATGTTGAAGACGTATCTTTTGGTGTTATAAATAGTATATGTTATTGAAAATATGATGTCTATAACTGAATAATCATGAGAGGAGAGTCATCAAGATCTATCACAAAGGAGAGTTGTGGTTTAGGGTTGTTGGTTTCCTAGACAGAAGAGCTTTCAGTCAGTGGGGGTAGGTCCCATCTCTCATCATCTCGTTTCTATGGGGGGGGGGGCTAGGCTCTCAGACCTATTCCAAGTGATCATATTCATGTTTTTATTATGAAGATTTAGGTCATTAGTGGAGATAATACCCTAAATTTCTATGCAGTCAACATACACAATGTGTTTTGCTTTACGTTTAACCATTAATGTTATTTTTATCGAGGTAGAAACAAAAGGGTGTTCTAGTCTGAGATCAATATTGAAGATATGATAAAGACAAATTAAAACCCCGAGATTCTCCTCATCCTCTATTATCAAAGAAAGACCATGAATGTGGTCATTAGCAGGGTCGGTGAGGTCGTAGCACAGATCATGGTCAACTTCGTGCTTTATAATCTCCAACTCTAGATGACCCATACATCATTTGAGGTACTCTTTTCTTATCTCATATAAAAGTGCATGATTTTTTGACTTATGAGTGAAAAAAAACTTTATATCACCTACACTCATCAATGATTTTTTACTTGAGGTAGATAGGTTTCCAGTTCCCTTGGAATTGAATATGCTAGTTGGAGGTCGAGCTAACTTGTATGAAGTATGTAGAGACAGTGAGCTAGTGATTGGGAAGAAAAAATATTGGGGAGATTTAATATGTTTACTAATATAGTCATATGACATCATACTCATCATGAATTAGCTTTATTTAGTGAAATGTATTATTAATTTATTCAGTTGGAAGGTTGTTTTTTATGATGCCTATGGAGAGACAATGGTGTTTGATAAAGAGAGAGACCATAAAATGGGTTAGAGGAATGTTCTATACTTGTCAAATTTTATAGAAGGGTTGATTCTAATATAATTACTAGTTTAGCAGTCATTTATTTCCAGGTTTATGCAAGATTACACTGATTTATTTACAAAGGAGGTTGTAGCATTACCCCCACAATGAGAGATCGATTATGGGATAAAGAAATATACAGACATTTCTCCTAGATTGATGTATCTGTATAGTATTGTTCCTTCCGAGTCGTGAGAGCTATGAGTAAAAATTAATGATCTGTTATGGTGAGGATTTTTTCATCCAAGTGTGTCGGTGCACCAGTTTTATTCATAAAGAAGTTCAATGATATTTTTCAGAATTCTATCGATTATCATCACTCAAACCAAGTGATAGTGAATAACCACTATTCTATTCCATGGATTGATGATTTATTTGATCTACTTAAGGGATACAATTTGTTCTCAAATATAGATTTACGGTCAGGATATCATCAGATGTAGATAAATGATGATGATATTTAGAAGACTAACTTCCATTGTCATCTTGGGTAATATGGGTTCGTTGTGATGGCATTCGGTGTGATGAATGCTCCAACCATGTTCATGGAGCTGATGAACACATAATTCAAATATTTATTGGTTATGTTCATGGTGGTTTTCATTGATGATATCCTTGTGTACTTCACATTTGAGAAGGAGCATGTAGAGTGTCTCCATGCCGTTTTGGGATATCTTTATCATGATTAGCTATTTGGGAAGTTTTCTAGGTTAAAGTTTTGGGATCATGAACTTTGTTTCTTGGGGAATGTGATATCTCATTAGGAAGTATATATAGATTCTTTAAAGATAGAGGTGGTTGTGTCTTGAGAAACCCCAAAGATAGTGGTAGTGGTATGAAGTTTCTATGGTCTCATTAGATATTATAGGAGGTTCATATCCAATTTATATTGGGTTGTGACTCATTTCATAGACTGGACCAGAAAGGATAAGATATTCTTGTGAAATGACTAGTGTTAAGAAGCCTTTTAGTATTTAAAGGATAATCTGGTCAGTGCTCCAGTCCTTTTTTCTGGTAGAAGGAGTTTAGTTTGAGGTTTTCTGTAATGCTTCACATCTTGGCTGGGGATGTGTTCTGATGCAAAAGAGATCAATTGTTTCTTATGGGACTCATCAGTTATATCCCCATGATCGTATCTATGCCACCCATGATCTTTATTTTCTATCAATTGTGTTTTATTTAATTTTTTTGGGGACATTACCATATTGATGAGGGTTTTGTGGTTTTTAACAACCATTAGAGAGTGAGGTATGTATTCTCCTAGTGTAAATTTTAATTTCATCAACATCGATGGAAGGAATTATTATAATAGTATGAATCAAATATTTCATATATTCTAGAGAAGGTAAATGTTGTGGCTGATACATAGAATAAGAATTCATGTAGTGGTGTCATGCATGAATCTAGATATTCTTTGAGAGTGGTGGAATAACTCTCAGTGATTCATCTTGATATAAGAGGTGATGGAGGTAGAGGTTGTCATTTCTAGATGATAGTGAATTTGTATTTGGTGTAATAGATGGAGGAGTCCTAGTTAGGGGATTTTGAGGTGGAGGTCTAAAGAGGATAAGTAGTTCTTACTGATTCCCATAATAGTTGGATTGTGTATTGAAAAAATATGGCATTTTTCAGGGAAGGATTTTCATTACTTCAGTGATGCCTGAGATGATTCTCCTTGATTTAAATATCTCAACATTGGAGGTACATACCAGCGTGAAAAATATGTACTAATATTTTATAGGTTAGTTTTGGTGGCCTAGATTGAATCTTATAGTTAGAATGTTTATTTCCTGATGTTTGGACTACCAAAAGGTAAAGGATGAGCATCATGTTCTTGGTGGTTTTATCCATACGTTAGACGTTCCTTAGTGGAAGTGGGAGGAAATATATATGTAAATTTTTATTGATTTACCTCAATGTCATGGAAGATATTATTATATATGGGTGATATTAGATCATTTGATGAAATCATCAAACTTTACAGTGATTAGGGAGTCGATATCAGTTGAGGATTTGTTGCGGTAGAATCAAGAAGAGGTTTTCCAACTCCACAGAGCCCTGATGAAGATAATATTTGATTGAGATCCCCATTTTACATCTAGGGAATGGATAGGTCTCCAACATGCTTTGTGTTCTAAGTTATTCCTTAACACTACTTTTAATTCTGATGTAGACAGTTCCGACCATACAAAATCTTGAAGACATTTTGTGCTTTTGTGTCTTAGATTTTAGATGTTCATGGATGAAGAACATTCCCTTGGTTGAGTTTACTTATGATAATAGTTTCCACTCCACAATTGGTATGATGAAGTTGTTAGATTTTCATGGGAAACCTTTACATTCTCTATTATTCTAGACTGGGGTTGGAGAGGTAGAATTTTTTTGGTTGGAACAGGTACAAAATACAACAAAGATGGTACGAGTGATTTTTGAGAGGATGAAGACAACACATGATCATCAGAAATTCTATATTGATCATAGGAGGATACCTATGGAGTTCTATGTTATAGGTCATGTTTTCTTGAAGGGGAGTTCTTATCATTGTAAGTGAAGTTTATTCCATGGGAGTAAGCTTTCTCCTCATTTAGTTGGGTATTCAAAGGTGTTGGATCATGTCGAAGCCATATCATATTAGATATAATGTTCCCCACATATGAGGTTGATATATGATTTTTTTCATGTCTCATATCTCCATCATTATATTCATGATGATTATCATGTCATCGATGGGGGTGACATATATGTGGATGATGGTGCGACCTTTGAGGATAAGCTTTCGGAGATCCAAGACCAAAAGAAGAAGTTGTTTCATGACAATTTTATTCCCTTGGTTCATGCCTTGTGGTGACATTTTGAGGTGAATAAAAGTACCTAGAAACATGATTCACAAATGAACACTCAGTACCTCGTGCTGTTTTATCTTTAGATCATCTCTTGTAATGTTTTTCTATAATGGATGTTGACCTTTTTTGTTTATGAGGTGGTTTCCTCTTATTACATCTTGTGGAACTACTCTCATTTGGGAGGTATCTCCCATGAGAATGTATAGGATCTGGTTGTTTATGTTGTTTTTATGCTTGTTTCCTATAATGAGGTGGTTGAGCTCCTATGATGGTGAGATATTTGGTAGGTATCTCACAGGGTGGTGGTTTGGAGGACCCCCTTTTATTTTCTATTTGGTTTGGTTTTGAATTCTGAATTATGATAATTATTTTACATGTAACTAATTTAAATTCACAGATCCATATAGTATCACCCTTTTTATGCTACCAAAGCTCATGGTGCTTGGAGGAGTTCTCGAGTGAGTCCTTAGGGGTTCATCTACTAAAAGATGGAATTAGGGAGAATACACGGTGTGTAAATGTATTTCATGTAATGTATTCCCAATTCATGGCTTCTGTAAGATCGGTTCATAGAGTAAAATATATTCACGGATTTTTAGGGGATGTTACATGAAATTTAAATTTTAGAAATAAAATCATTCAATGCAACACATTTTTTAGTAAGATCTGAAGCATGAAATTTACCTGACAAGATAAGTGGTATCATGCCATGTAAATCCTATATACAGTGCACCTATAAATAAAACAACATATTAGGAGTTATTAAAACCCTATTTCTTCTCTTTATTTCTAGTATTTGGGTGATTCCTTTGATGGGGATATATTTTTAACCATCCATATTTGATCCTTGGTTATATGAGGTACGTTATACCTTTTTTTCATAGTCTTTCAATTTGGTTCCTATTGTTCTTCTTTCCATGCGATGGTGGATCATCTCTATGTTTCTGATGGAGTATTTCTTGGTTTTTCGGTGCGGTTGTGTTACAAAATCCTTGGAGGGATGCAACTTCTTGCGAGAGAGCTAATCAGGATCTACGATTTTGGTCTATTCTCATGTAAAAAACGTTGAAACCTTGGAGCTAGTGGATTCGTTTATTATCCCATTTATTTTATGTGTAATCATAAAGCTAGCATGATTTATCCCTTTGGATGGAAATTAAATTAACCTAAATATTATCAAACTAGATTAATAAATAAAAGGGTTGTAGTGATCCCATGTTTATTCTTTATACTATATAACAAGATGCCTTTTATTTTTCTAGATAATATTCTATCTATCCTATCCATATTAGAATGTTTTTATGGAATATATTAGAATGTTGTTATGATATGGATTAGCATGTTGATTATTATAAAAATTTGTAAAGAACATAAATTCAGATTTAATTGACAATTAATTATCTAGAGAATAATTAAAGAAGAGGGATGTATGAATCCAGTGTTTCTTGTAATTTGATGGAAATTAAAATTGATGAAATGAGCAGGATTAATTAAATGTGATCTTCCATGTGTTAATATAATTGATAAATAATATGAAACAAGTTAATTATTATTTATGATAATGATAAAATTCATGATAATGAGAATGATTTTAATGATAATAACATTTTTATCATTTTATAGCTTGTTATAGATTAGTGCCTTTGGTCTCCCATAGTTTGAACCTATGATTAATGAATCAGTTAATTCAAGATATAATAAGAACCATTTTTGAGATAAATATAATTTATAGGGACTGTTTTCCTATCTTATTGAGATGGATTAGTGCCTTAAGTTTGGAGTTGTGAGAAATCATTTATGTGTGAAGGCTGGATTCCATGTTTTAGGGCCTAGATTTCTTGTTTTCTATGTTTCTTTTCTTCATTATACGTTTGTGATGTGCTTCAGATGTGAACTTCTCTATGCGATGTGGTATAGGGCGGGGAGGACTAGATGTGATATGAACCAAGGATGGCTGAGCATTAAATGGATGATGTGATGTGGATATGGAGACCCGAATGATGTGACAGTTATTGACACCTGTGATGATGAGATGCGTTGGGATATACATATGGGTGTCAAGGATGATTCCAACGATGGTGGAACAAGTTGAAGCTGGGATTAACCATTGATGTGATGATGAGATCTGGGATTATCTCTTATGAATCTGTTTAATTTTCGATGGCTGGGTTGCATGGTTTATCTACATTCCATTCCTCACTGCTTGAGGCAACTGGATGTGTTTAGTTGTATGTTTCCTGTAGGAGGTATCTTAGGATGGTTTTCCTTAAGTAAATGTATTATGGAATGATTTAAATAATGAATTAATAATTATTAACCCATGAGGTTGGTGTTGATTTAATTAAAATGCTGAAAATATATATATCTTGAGAAACCATGGAATCAGTTTGGATTATGCTTGAAGGGTGTGGAATTCAATGAGATGATTAATAAATATATATTATAATAATTTTAATGGTTGATTAATGACTAAGGAATTAATTTTAAAAAGGAAAAGATAAAAATAAAATAATTAATTATTATTTCTCTTTTAAATGCTTGTGTTTTTTTGATTAAAACAAGGAACATTAATGACTAAAATCAACAGAAGTACATGTGCAAAGCCATGACGGGAAATTCTCCAGCCAGAGCTGGTTGGAGTCGAATGGGCCTGAGGCCGTAAGATTATAGGCTGCATTATTCCCTTACCTTTTGGTAAACTATAAGTTGTATAAAGAGAATTATTGGAAAAGTGAGAGAATTTTTTTGATGATGATGCCAAAAGAATGGAGCCCACCATCGCTGTGGTTAATAGCATCAATTATGGTAAGGCAGTCAGGAGTCCAAGAGAAATTAGCTATAGTTGAGCCTAAGACTAGGTTATTTCCATAGTGTGGTTGGGATATATATTATATCATATATATTCATTTATTTTATACACTACCATACTCTTGTTAGTTAGGGATACCGACCCCTATCAGAAACTGGGAGGGTGTTTTCCCCAACATCCCAATGGGAGGATGGATGGATGACTACACCCTCTGGCCCTGCTCTCTTATCTTGGAAGTTACTTATGTTGGTATTCACATAGGTAATATTCCCCATATGTTTTTTTTAGGGATATAGTGTCTTGTGGTTATTTCACACACATGTATTACCAGATATACTATCCAAAGGAATATTAAAGGTATAACATGTGTAATCTGTGATGACTCGAGGTACTAACTCAATGTATGGTTTGTGATGGATTGAGGTATATTAACCAATGTTTGATACATATAATATGAGATATGGCGGTCCTTAAAAAAAGTTGGTTACTATATATGGATATATTGATGGGATATTGTGATGATTTCATTCATGAGGTTCGTGTTGTGACGCCATGACCATGAGTCTTCAGGATGGATTATTTTAGAGAGAGATTGCTCATGAAATGTGATGTTAGGGCAGAGCAGTAAACTAGTGGGGAAGCAGGAGTAGGGAACCCTTGATGTTTCATTATTATATTATATTCTCTCTTATATGTGATACTTGGTGAGAGTTATCCATGGTGAGGTTGGGAACTTGGTATACTTGTTTAGGTAATGAGTTAGTTTCACTATTGTTCATTAGGCTTTAGAATAATTTATTTATCTTTTGCATGAGAGGATCCAGAGAGGATCCTAATGAGTATACTATTATAGTCACCCTATATATATAAACTATTTTTTAGGTCAGCTGAATTAGGTTGAAGATTAGGTTGGATATTACTAGCTCACGGGTTTAGAGGATTTGTTTGGGATTTATGGTCACTGTCATCTTGTAGTTCTTCTATAAGTTGTTATATAAATATATGAAATTGAATTTTTTTACTTGGTATTTATTTATATATATATATATGAGAAGGTTTTTATTGGTTTATCTGTCTTATCTATCTCTTCTTCATTTTATCTTAGAGGGTAATTCATCCCATATGTATACCTGTTATACCCTCGATGCTTGTCACCAACCTGGGGTCTACTAGAGGTGGGTGCTCAACCAATCAACATCTCCATTCTCTAATTTCTAGCCAAGGAGGGGTACTCTTTATGAGGAGGTAGTTGTGAAATAATTTTATCAAAGGTTCTGTTTGGGGGATAAGATTTATTTTGGAGTTTGGAATTGGGAGATTTCATGGGTTGGTAGGAAAACAATGTTAGCTAAGTTTAATAGGAAATGTAAAAATGGGATACTGGCTAATACACAGGTTTTTAGGCCCCCTTTTTATTGGACTCACAAAAAATTAAGTTTACCTAACCTACTAAATTATGTGATGCTAGTTATAGTATATAGGCCTAAGGAAGGATCATGCATCCTTCTTCTTTGGGCCTATATTTTAAATGGGTAGACCATGAGACATGTTAAAATATTCACAGGATAAAAATTAATTAATTAATGTTAATTATTCAATATTATAGGTTTATGAGCCCTAATTTGTTTTTATTTTAATATACATGGCTCCAGGTAGATGTCCTCATCTGGTTTTCCAATAGATTACTGTATAATATAGGCCTATGATGATGAAAATTAGAGGAGGAAACTCTGAGAGTTTCAAAGACAAAGTTTGTAGAAGTACGAGGGATCTATTTCATATTCACTCACAAAAGACTGGTTGGAGGATTTTGAGATAGCTTTCATTTCGATCGGTGTTCAGAGGGAGCATTGGGTTTCATTGGATGTGATGATGATGCTTGGATTGTTGATGAAGTGATGGTTCTTGTTTCATGGGGATCATGAGGTGTCAACAATCTCATGGAATAAGTTCCAAGACTAGTTCCTAGTAGAGTTACTTTCTTGTACCACAAAGTAAGTTAGTTTCCCTGAGCTTATTACCCTTTGAAAAAGGAATTATAGCATGTGAGAGTTTAATATCTATTCCAGCACCCTTTAGCGATATGCTTCAGACCTTTTGGTAGTTGAGGTGGCCATGGTGAAGAATTTACCGGAGGCGTTGCATCCAGATATCCATTTTTAGTTCACCCCATTTATGTTGAAGACATATCTTAAGGTTCTGGTGAGTATATAGGTTATTGAGAGGATCATTTCTAGAACCAAATCATCATGAGAGAGGAGTCTTCAGAATTCCTCATAAATCAGAGTTGGGGTCCATGGTTCCTAGTTTCCTAGATATAATATTTTTCAACTAGACGGGGGTAGGTCCCATCCCTCATCATCTCATTTCTATGAGGTGGATGATCTTAGACCTATTAAAATGGATCAAATGCATGATTTTATTTTGGATGTTGATTTTATTAGCAGTGATACTTATCAACCTTTTTTAATAGTTTTCGTGTACTAGGTTTTCTTCTTCAGGTTCCTTCACTAAGTTAGTTTCCTCAGAGGTAGAACTATCATGGTTTTCTAGTTTGGAATCCACAGAGATGAGATAATTCAGATAGAGTACAACCTCGAGATGATCCTTATCCTCAGAGAGAAGAACGTGTCCATGGAGGTGGTCTTTAGTAGGATCAGTGAGGCCATAGAACATATCATGGTCAAGTTCATGCATTAGAATTTCTTGCTCCAGGTGATCCAGACATCGTTTAAGGTACCCTTTTCTTTTTTTTTTCTATATGGTTTAATGCCTTGTTTGATCTACGAGTGACACAATCCTTTATATCACCTAGTCTCATCCATTATTTAGGACTTGAGGTGGAGATTCTTTCAGTTCCCTTGGCATTTACTTCATTAGTTGGAGGTCGAGCTGACTTGTATAGAGTATGTAGAGATTATGAGATAGTGATGGGGAACAAACTCTCTTTTATAGATTTCCTATGTTTATTGACATAACCAAATGATATCATCTTCTACCTGGATTAGTTGTATTCAATGTAGGCTATCATAGATTTCTTCAGGACTAAGGTTGTGTTTTATGATGCTGATGAAGAGCCATCGGTGATTGTTTGAAAAAAAGACCCCCAGATAGGTTAGAGGCATGTTCTATATATGTAATATTTGATAGTTGAGTTTATATTGACATATTTAGAGGTTCAAAAATTGGTGTTTCCTAGGGTTGTGGAAGATTACCCTAAGGTATTTCAAGAGGAGGTTATGGTGTTACCCCCTCAACGAGAGATCGAGTTTGGGATCGAGCTATAGCTAGGAAACTCTTCTATCTTGATTTATCTGTATAGGATGGTTCCTTAAAAGTTTCTATATCTATGTGTATAGCTTAATAATCTATTAAATTAAGTTTTTTTTCAGCCAAGTGTATCGCCTTGGGGTGCAATGGTTTTGTTCAGAAAGAGGGCAGTTGGTAGTTTGCAGCTTTGTTTTGATTATCGTTTCTTGAAAAAAATGAAAATCAAGAGCCACTATCCTCATCCATAGATTGATAATTTATTAGATCAGATGAAGGTAGAAAATTATTTCTCAAATATAGATTTGGGGTCAGAATATCAATAGATATAGGTAAAGGATGAGGATACTCAGAAGACAACATTTTGTTGTCATTATGGGCATTAAAATTTTGTTGTGATGTTGTTAAGCCTAAAGAATACTCCAACCATGTTTATGGGGCTGATGAATGAAATTTTAATACATTTCCTTAATAAGTATTTTTTTATTTTCCTTGATGAAATTATCATGTGATCAATATCCCAGGAGGAGCATTCAAGGCATTTTTGTGTCATTTTTGGAGTTCTTTGTCATGAGAAACTATTTAAGAAGTTTTCAAAGTGTGTTTTTTGGGACAATGAAGTTCATTTAATAGAGAATGTGGTATTATAGTAGGTATTATCTTTGAATCCTTTGAATATAGAGGCATTTTTTTCTTTGGAAGACCCCAAGATAGTGGCAAAGGGGTGACGATTCCTTGGTCTCATAGGCTATTACATGAGGTTTGTAGATGATTTATCTCAGTTTGTGACTCCTCTAAAATAATTGAACCGAAAGGATAAGGGTTTTCAGTGGGATGACCAATGTTAGGAAACATTTTATTATTTGAAAGAGAAGTTGGTTAGTGCTCCAATCCTTTTTTTCTAGCATATGGAGTTTAGTTTGAGGTTTTTATGATGCGTTTAATTTTGTATTTGGTTAAATTCTGATGTAGTAGAGATCAGTTTTTTCTTATGGGTCTTGGTATTTACATCCCCATTATTATAACTATGTAACCATTTATCTATAGTTTGTGGAAATTGTGTTTCCTTTTATGTTGAGGTGACATTACCTCATTGATAAGTGTTATATTGTTTTTACTGACCATAAGATCTCGAGGTATGTCTTCTCCCATAGTAACTTGAACTTATGTCAGTGTTAGTGTAATGAATTAATGAAATATTATGTCTTTTTAATTTCGTATATGTTAGGAAAGGGAAATATTGTAGTCGATATGCTGATAAGGAATCTACGTAGCAGTGTCGTGTGTGAATATGGATATTCTTAGGGAGTTATGGAAGAAATATCAATGATGCATCATGATATGGGAGAGGATAAAGGAATAAGTTGTCATTTTTAGATAATAGTTAACTTGTATTTGGTGTAGCAAGTGTAGGTTTCCCAGTTGGGTGATTATGTTGTGGAGGTCTAGAGAGACTAAGTTGTTTTTGGAAATTCCCCTTATGGTTGGTTTGAGTATGGAAAAAATAGGGTGTTGTTCCAAGAATGACTTTTCATTCCTTCACCGATGGGTGTGATTGTTCCCCATGAGTTCCATAGTTCACCTCTGGCAGTACATTCTGTCATGAGAAGTATTTATCGAGCATTAAGAGGTCATGTTTTATGGACTAGGTTGATGCATGCTGTTGTAGAGTTTATTTCTTTGTTTTGGGTCTGCCAGAAGGTGAAGGCTAAGCACTGTGTTATCGATGGTTTACTCTATCCATTAGATGTTCCCCAGTAGAAGTAGGAGGACATATCAATGGAATTAATTATCGGTTTACCTCAATCTCAAGGAATCTATTATTATATATGGGTGATAGTGGTTCATTTGATGAAATCATACCACTTTATTATGATCAGGGAGTTGAGCTCAGTGGATGTTTTTTAGTAAATATCTGGAGGTGTTGGTGTGACTCAATGGAGTCCTGAGGATGACTCTAACTATTATAATCCTTGTTTTACCTCTAGTGTGTGGATAGTTCTTCAACATGATTTTTTTCATAGTTATTCCTTAACAATACTTTTCATCTACAGATGGATGATTATAAAGTGCAGACCATCTAGAACCTTAAAGACATGTTGCACTTTCGTGTCCTAGACTTTAGAGGTTCATGGATAAGGCACCTAAACTTTTATGAGTTTAATTATAGTAATAGTTTCCACTCCACCATTTTTATTTTGATGTTTGAACTTATTATGGATGAAACTTACATTCTTAGTTGTGATGGAACAGGGTTAGAGAGGCAGATATTCTTGGGTCAGAACTGGTACAGAATACAATGGAGATGGTATAGGAAATTAATGAGAGGATAGAGGAAGTGTAGGATCATTAGAAATCATATTTGGATTATATAAGGAGACCTAAGGAGTTCTATGTTGGAGATCACATGTTCTTGAAGGTGACTCATCATCATGGGAAGAAAAGGTTTGTTCATGGGAGTA
Source organism: Viscum album (assembly GCA_963277665.1). Lineage (NCBI taxonomy): Eukaryota > Viridiplantae > Streptophyta > Magnoliopsida > Santalales > Viscaceae > Viscum > Viscum album. Next base: position 1,673,006,575 of record OY728158.1, read on the forward strand.
ATATTTCTCCACAATTGTTTGGGACTTTAAAGGTGTTGGATCATGTTGGAGTCAGGGTGTATTAGATATCAATTATCCCAAAATATGAGGTGGATACATGATGTTTTTCATGTGTTTAAGATCCCTCATTATCTTCATGAATGTTCTCATGTCATCGATTGGGGTGAGATCGATTATGGTGATGTTTCAACCTTCAAGGAACATCCTATAGTGATCCAGGACTACCAGGAGAAGGAATTTTGTGGGAATTATATTATCTTGATTCATGTTTTACAGAAATATAGTGGTGTGTAATAAATTACCTAGGAACATGAGTCACAGATTCATACTCAGTACCCTATGATGTTTGATGTTTAGCTCTTATCTTATAACATTATTCTCTTATGGATGTTGACCTTTATGGTTTATGAGGTGGTTTCCTCTTATTTCTTGTTGTGGATTTACTATCATTTGATAGGTATCTACCCCATGAGTGTGTCAGATTTGGTTGTTTCTATTGAGTGGTTTTATGATTGTTTCCTCTGATGAGGTTGTTGAGCTCTTATGATGGCGTGATCCTTAGAAGGTATCTCATGGGGTGGTAGTTCAAATGAACCCATTTTTTTCTATCTTTTTTTTATATTCTAAAAGGAAGATAACTGTTTTATAGGTATCTAATTCAAGGTCTGGATCCATGTAGTCAAACCCTTTTCATATTCCAATAGCTCATGGTGCTCGAAGTAGGTATTGAGTGAGTTTGGAGGGGTTATGCTACTAAAATATGGAAGCAGGGGGAATACATGATGTGTAAATGTGTTTCACATCATGTATTCACAATTCATATCTTGTGTAAGGACAATTCAAAACCTGAAAGATATTCATGGATTTTTGAGTCTAGTTCATGGGATATTACATTACATGTAATTTTTTGAGGTTAAATCCTTTGAGGTGATTCATTCTTCAGTGATATCTAAAGCCTGACATTTACATGATGTGAAGTAGGGTTTCACATAGTGTAAATCCATTTTTCGTCTCACTTATAAATTTTTTAGTGGTTTGGGAGTTCTCAAAACCCTATGTATTCTCTCAAATTCTAGGTGACTCGTTACCCTCTTTCCAAGGATTTGGGGATTCCATTAATGAGGATAAATTCCAGACCATCCGTCTTCGATCCATGGTGATTTGAGGTATGTTCTAAATCTTTTCTCATGGTCCTTTGATATGGTTCCTCCCATTATTATTGCCATGTGTTGGAAGATCATATCCATGTTTCTAATGATGTATTTATTGGTTGTTTATTGGTGCGGTTGTGTTGCGACATTATTTGAGGGATGCAACTTGTTGCAGGAGAGGTGATCAGGATATACAACATTGGGGTATTCTGGTGCAAGGAACATTGAAACCCTTGAGGTAGGGTATTTTTTTCCTCTTCCATATATTTTATGTTAAATTGTAAAGCTATAATGGTTTAACCCTTTTTTATGGAAATGAAATTAACCTAATAATTATCAAACCATATTAATTTAGTGATTTCATGTTGATGATTTATACCATATAATATGCTACCCCTTGTTTTTATAGATATAGTGTTATCTATACTGTTCTTATTATAATGTTGTTATGATACATATTATCATTTTGATCTTGGTTGAAATTGGTAAAGAATGTAAATATGGAATAAATTATTAATTAATTGGTGTAAGACTAATTAAAGAAGTGTCATGTTTGAATCTAGTATTTCTTGTAATTCAATGGTAATTCAAATTTATGTAATGTGAAAGCATCAATAAATGTGATCTTCCATGGGTTAATGGAATCAATAAATAATTTTAATCATTTAATTATTATTGATTACTATATCAAAATTCAAGATAATGATAATGGGTTTAATGCTAAGATCATGTTTAGATTTTGATAGCTTGGTTCCTTAGGTTACTTGTAGCTGGAAACTGTGGTTAATTAACTAGTTAATTCAAGATGGAATAAGAATCAGTTGTGTGATAAAGATAATTGTTAGGGTCTAAGTTTCTCATCTTATTAATAAGGAAAAGTTCCTTGAGTCAGGATCCATGAGAGCTCGTTTTTGTGTGAAGGTTGGATGCCTTGTTTTAGGGACTAAATTTCCCTCATAGCTATACTTGTTTGTTTCCTACTGATTTAATGATGTGCTTTTGGTGTGAGATTCTCTATGCGATCTGATATGGGGTGGGGAGTCCTGGATTTGATATGAGTAGGGGATTTATGATCTTGTATGGTTTATGTGATGTGGGAAGAGAGGCTTGGATGATGTGGCAACAATCGATTCCTATGATAGCGAGATACATCAGGATATGCATGTGGGTGTCAGGGATGTCAATAGAGATGATTTAACGTGTTGATGTTGGGATTATCCATTTATGTGATGACAAGAACTAGGATGCTCACTTATAAATTTGTTTAATGGATTATGAACAGGTTCTTTGTTTTATCTATATTCTTTTCCCCATTACTAGAGGCAGTTGGATGCGCTTGGTTTCATGTTTCCTCTTCGTTGTAGATTACGATTGTTTTCCTAGATGACACGGTTTATGAAAAAACTATAATAATTAATAAATAATTCTTAACCCATGGGGTTGGTATTTATTAAATGAAAATTCAGAAAAATGTAAACCTTGAGAAACCATGGACTTAGTTTGGATTATTCTTAGAGGGTATGGACTTTATTCTAATGATTAATGAATGTATCTAAAAATAATTTTAATGGTTAATTAATGAATAATGAATTAATTAATGAAAATAAATGTTAATAATTAAATAAGTAATTAATGTATCTCTTTTAAATTCTTTTGTGCTTATATGATATTTGGTCTTAGTAGTGGAATCTAGGATTTCGAGTGAAGTTAGCTGTAGTTGAGCCTAAGACTAGGTTATTCCCGTAGTGTTATTCTGTGATACATTATATAATATATATTCTATGATTTTATATTCTACCCCACCCATGTCAGTTTGGGTGACTAACACCTAGTGGACTCTGGGAAGGTGTTTTCCATAACATCCTGGTGAGAGGATGAATAGCTGACTACCCCCTCCAACCCTTCCCTCTTCTGTTGGTAGTCACATGTGCTAGAATTCATGATGGTTAGATTACCCATATATGCATGTAGAGGGATATAGTTTCTTGTGGTTATTTCACTCACATGTATTACTGGATATAGTATTCCAAGGATTATTATTGGTATGATGTGTATAGGCTGTGATGGATTAAGGTACTTACTTAGTGTATGGGCTGTGATGGTAGGAGGTATAATGCCCAATGTTTGATAAACATCATATGAGATGTGGTGGCTCCTAGAATATACCTAGTTACTATATATGGATTTTTTTATGGGATGATGTGATTATGTGATGCATGAGTTTCACATTGTAAAACCATTATAAATTCTATTCAGGATATCTTATTTTGGTGAGAGATGGCACATGATGTGTGACATTGGGACACAGTGGCAAACCAGTGGGGAAGTGGGTGCAGGGTACCCTTAATGTTTCATTATTATATTATATTCTCTCTCGTATGCAATACATGGTGATATTAATCCATGGTGAGGATGAGAACATTTTATATCTATTTAGGTGATGAGTTAGTTTCATTATTGTTCAATATGATTTAATATTCTTTCTTTATATTTTTCATGAGAGGCTCTAGGGAGGATCCTACTGAGTATATTGTTATGATGAACCTATGTATGTATAAAATATTTTCTTAGTCAGTTGGATTAGGTCATAGATCAGGCTAAAAATTACCAGATCGTCATTTTTTAGGAGTTTTTGAGGGTTTTTGGTTTCTTCCACATTTATCTTTAGGTAATTTTAGTATTCCATTTAGTTGTTATAATATTGTATGACATTCCATGTATTCACTCAGAACTTCTTTATATATATGTATGAGTAGGTGTTGGTTGGTGTCTCTATCTTATCTATATCTTGAACATGTTATCTTATAGGGTAATTCCTCACATATGTATTCTTATTATACCCTCGGTGCTAGTCACCTACTCGGGGCCTACTGGAGGTGGGATTCTCACAATCACCATCTCCCTTCTCTCATTACTAGCTCAAGAAGGGTACTCATTAGGGGAGGGGGTCACTATAGGTGAAAAAATCATTAATAAAATGAATAAATAGGTATTCATGTTAAATAAATCAAAGGTGTATTATATAAACCACATAAAATTGAATAAGTTTATATTAACAAACATGTATTAATGAAATGAAACTTGAGATGAAATCTCTTAGAAAATTAAAACGTTGAAGTGAGAATTAATCAATGAATCAATTATGCATATGAAATGTGAATCCTTATAAAACAAGTAGAAATATATCATAATATATTAAAATTATTTATACGTATAATCTTTTAATGTCAATGGAAAATGAAGATGTGATATAACACAATGAAAATAAATTGAGTTATGAAATTTTTTACCACTTGTTAACTTTTTAAGTCAAATCAAATTGGATGAAATAATTCATATTGAAACATAAAATATTGTTAATTATTAATTAATCATGATATTACATGACAAAGTGATAGTTTACATGCACTATTAAATAAATTAGGTGCATAACATTACAATATACCACAATGAAGGGAAATTGAGATGAAGTCCCTTATAAAGTTCATATCATTGAAGTGAGATTTAATAAATGAAGTTATTATGTGTAAATTTTTTAATTCTAAAAAAATTCAAGTTTAAATAAAATCATAAGTAAATTAAAGTTCATTTCAAAAATAATCTTGGTGTAATATAATCAATGACATAGATATATAACCCAATTAATGGAAAATGAGTTAAGAAACCCCTTACCTTACGCTTCCTTTTAGTTGAATGTGATTTAAAATCCTGTATAATTGTTCCAAAAAAGTTATTAATTTATTCCAGAATAATATTAATATTTATAATTTCATATATTATCTTCTTATGACATTTTATAACCCATTGGCTAAAAATATTTCATTATTTTCATTATTTCAGGTGTTAATTTCCTTGTTTTCTCATGCATGTTTTTTCATAAAAGTTCCATTTCTTGTGAATATTATATAGTAACATAATATCCATAATTATATTATTGTTATAAATAAATTTTTTTCCTATATAAAATTTATAGTCTTTATTTAAATTTTAACATAGAGAATGGATTACATCACTTTGTAGAGACGACATGTTGTTCGTGTGCATGAGAGATGTGGCCATATCCTTAACGGGTGAAAGGATAAAGAAATAGAGGAAATATTAATTATCAAGAATCAATATAATTTAATATATATCACATATATTTATTAATTTTTTTTTATTATATTTCATATAAAGTGTAAGTGAAAAACGAATCACATCGCTTCGCGAGGCAGTAGTCCGCTGTACAAACAAGAGACCATATTGTATTTTAAGAGACATAGAAAGTAGGAATGTATATGTGATATTATAATTATAGATATATAATAATATCATAAATATTATATATATATATATAAATTAAATCCATCCTTATATACAATCATGAGACATGTTTATGGAAAATGAGTCACATCGGTTCGTGAAGCGGTAGTCTGTCGTACACATGATTGACCATTTAATTTCCCATTTAATGGAGTAGGAGATAGATAAATATTATTCAATTAACCTAATAACATCTCATTATATGTTATATACTTTTTTTGTTATATTGGAAGTGTTAAGACATAAGTTAATTTGTAAAGGGATGAAATAAAATGAAAATGTTTTGTCAAGACAATTACCATCTCATAGCAAAACCTCCATTGGATATCCTCTTAAGAACCCTTGGGTTGGTAATTTGGGAATAAAATATTCTATATAATATGGAAAATTATTTTTTGGAGAGATTTTTTGGTTTGAATAAGTGGAGGGAGGGACTGATCTTTTATAAGTGGGGGAGAGGACACACATGGAGTTTTTGAAAGGAATAAAGTGTTCCCTCATTTTTCACATGATAAATGGATGATAAATAGTCTATTATCTAAAAATAAAGGTTATAAGGTCAAAATAGGTCTATATAATTGGTGATAAATAAGTTTTTAGGTCATTTTAATCCTTATCCTTTTTGTTTAACCCCCGATAAATCCATTTTTTTCCTCAACCATAGTAATTGATTTTTACTATTTTTACTGTTCATAATTGTAAAAAATTAAGTTAAAATTGTTAGATAATATAAATTATGATTATTATAAATAAATAATAAAATTTTCCAAATTCAAGTCACAAAAGTGGTAGAATCCAATTTAAAATTATACCCTTAGACGTGACGAAAAAACGGGTTTCCAAAGAGAAAATTCTCATAAGTGTAGATCATTTTAATATCTCAATTCAAAATGAAATTGATTACAATGAGATAAATTAGTTACATTTAATTTCATTTAACCAATTTTACTTTAACATAAATTTAAAATATAATTTACCCTTATAAATTATTTAAATGAAAAGAAGTTTTCAATAAAAATTAGTATGTTTCACTATTCATCAAAAAATTAAATAGTTCAGAAAAATCCCAAAACATCACCCTAAAATAATATTGACATGTTGATTTAAAAAATTAATTTCATGTTATCAATTTTATTTATAAAATTGGTAAAAATAAATTTTAAACTATGTGCGCAAGGCGCAAATAAACTGACTTTTAAAAAATTTTAGTTTTTCAGAAAACATTTATTTTTATTTTAAATGATTCTCATTTTATTTATAATCAATATCTAACCATAATTTTCATAATTTAGTTAATAATATTCATACCCATCAATTTAATAGTTATGTTATAATGTTATACTATATTACAGTTCATTTAGACTTGGTGTTGTGTGTTTTAGAAGCTATCAAAAAGATCACATTTATTTAAAAAGAAATATACTATAAAGTCTCAAAGTGTTACATTATCATCTAAGATTAGTGTTGCGTTCAATATATTCTATAGAAACTAATTTTTATCCTTTAAAATTTAGGTTGTTAAATTTTAATGTTGTTTAATAAATTGCATCCTCGCAATTTAAACATTATCTCGATAATCAAGGGTTTGACATTTTGAAATTCCATTTTTAAAAAACCCACATCATAAAAAGGTTAATAAAAAATATTATTAATAATAGATAAAATAAAATAAAAAGGTCATATTGAATAACACATAACTATGTTTCTATATTGTAGAATATTTGTGAGAATTGAAGATATAGACATGGATGAAAATCTTAAATAATTATAGAGATCGATATAGATAATTGACCAAAAGAAAGTGAATGATCAATGAAAAGCTAAGTAACACAAAACCATAAATTTGTGCTGATTTAAATAAAAATTTGATTCATCATATAATAATTTAATATGTTTTTTTTTCAAGACCTTTTTCCAAAATTTGAGTAATTATTTTACTATATAATAATATAAGGAAATAAAATTTCTTGATAAATTTCTATTTAATAAGAACAACTTATTCTTTTGGTTATTCTTTGGTCTGTTTCTGCATCATATCTTAGTCTAAGAAATGAACATCTAAAAATTATTTTTTATACCAAAATCATTAAATTTGACTTTTAATGGATTATAAGATCCATAAAAGAGTTAAAATTATTTCCACCTATTTATAAATATTATCCAAAACCAATATGGTTAGCACAAGTTATTAATCTCTAAACCTAAATAGTAACACCACTAGTTCATAATTAATATTTTTTATCCAATCATTTAAGTAAAATCAATTATATATTAACCAAACCATCACGTAGGATAGTTGTAGGTGATAAACCCTTGTGGTCCTTCAGTTATGGGTTCTATACCTACAACCTTTCCAAATGCGACGGGTTGTAACCTAGCACGCGGGTTATCCTATTTGTAAAACCATATTAATATAATTACTATAGCATTTACAAAGAGTAATATCCCAAAATTATATCAATATAAAATAAAATATATACCCTAAAGGTTATCAATAACTTTAAACTTATACCCACAAAAAGTAAGGGAATTATTACTTAAATAACTTTTTCACTAAAACATATACTAAACTAATGTGTTGCATTTCCATAAATTACTCCAAAAATATCCTAAATGTCGGTAGACTCCTATAAAATATCAGGGTTTTGAGTGGGTTTTATTTCCAAAACTTTTTTTATTTTTGATTTTGGTGGTCAAGACAATATTCTTTTGGGTTTCAGAACCTAAAACAGCGAGTTTGAATGCACTTAGACATTGTTTTTAGATTGGTTTTAGGATCTTCAATTTCCTTGAGAGTTTTAATGGGTTTCAAAAGTATTGGACTCACAAAACTATGTTTTGGGAAGAAGTTAGGCATGGGCATATGGTTGACACATAGTTTGACTAAACTTGTGGCCCAAACTTTGCGCCCTATTTTCCAAGAGACATGGTTTGTTTTAATAATGATGACCTTTATAGTTGAGAATTAATAGTGTTGCTTGTGTTTATAGTCACTCACAAAATTGTCATGCAGGTTTTCAAAATGTGTGGTCAAATCTTGTGATGTGTCTGTCCCCTTATAAAGTGATCACCACATGGTTGGAAAAAGGTTTTCAAAACTATAGAGTAACCATGTTTATTTTTAAACAGGACAAAATGACCCTTTCTCCGTCAAGTTATTGAAGGGGATCCCTCGTCTTTTCTCCTCCCATGCACAACCCTCTCCTCTAGGCATGGAGATCTCCCATTTTCCCTCTCCTAGGATTTGAACCACCTCCTTCAATCAAACTCCAATTCAAGATTATTCGTATGAATTGGAAGAATAAAAGTAAGGATTAAACTCATATTTCTTCTATTTCTTATTTATCAATCCATATGGAACACTAAATCCGTTAAAGCTCTTTCCCCTATTTTGTGTAATTTATCTAAAACATAGATTTCTCTTGTTTCAACACAATTTATAGGATGATGTTTAATGAATGAGTGCCTATGAGTATGAGGTTTGTGGTACCTATCTTTCTCTTTAATTTTACTGGTATTATGGGGTATATATGAAATATTCACATGTGGGTTATCTGAGTGAGAACCCTAATTAATTAATGTTTTCCTTTTAATGTATTAATTAATTTTATGATATGCCAATGGGTATGCTCTAGACTATTTAATCTTGAAGTGATAGATACAGGTATTTTTACCAACTAGGCTAGTTAGGCTAGTTGTTTTATTTAAATTAATAAAATGTTATACGACTGCAATGGTTTCATGGAAACTTGATGGTCATGGCCTGAGGCTTTGAGGTTATATTGATTACTAGGATTGAGATGGCATAGTTCATCATGTTGGTCTCGGATCAATATATTTAAGGCAGTGTTGATCATTAGGTGGAGGGCATGAGGTCCTCAAGTTGAGGGAATGGTTGGAGAGATGTGAGGTGTTATTGACCATCAGAATTTGCGAGATGTGGTCATAGGGGAACGAGGTGTTGGATGATGTGTCTTAGGTACTGTTGGTGATTTCCGCTCACCATTGTTGGCCGATGCACCGTTGGAGTCATTTACATACATATAGGACATAGTTGTGGTGGTTTTGACCACTATTCATGGGTGGAGGCCTCCGTAGATATTGTGGTTTACAGGATGGTTTTGAATAGCTGTTATAGAGGAGGTTATCACTATAGAAAGCCATGGTTGACAGTGATAGACTATCAGGTGATGGCGTAGAGAGAATCAGTTATGGGATGAGGTGATCCATTATATCTAAGGTTTATGGGCTAGGAATATTGGAGGATAGATATTATAATGCCTTAGGATGTAGGGTTGTTGAGCTGATGTTTACTTATTATATTTTGGAGGATTTACATCTTCGTGCCTTGGGATGTCGAGCTATTGAACTGACAATGAATATTTGAGTGGAGGTGTGAGGGAATAGGGACTTATTTATGGGTTTTCTATTTAGAAATTGATTACTTGATTGATACCATGAGAGGTATCAGATTCCACAAGGTACTGGGTGATAAGATTATTTGTGTAACCCTAGGGTTCACCTCGTATGATATTCTTCAATGGATTCCTAAGAATTAATCCATGGGTCCTCATCAATGAAAATATATATCTATAGACATGTATTTTATTCCAAATATATATTTGTAGAAACATGTTTAGAGATATAACAATGTTTTCCAAAGTAGGTAAATGCTTCCTTGGGGTTTTTTATCAGAATTTAAGAGGGTTATATTATTAAATGTGTTTTTATTGTCTTTTTGAATTAATTTTTTCATACATTGTATAATTATTTATGTAAGAAATATACACATATAATGATGACCAACTAAGTTCATACTCACGCCCTAAATAGGCCCCTTAGGAGGTGTGTGGACTTTATGTCTTTGAGATCAGGTAAGGGATCAAGCTAGGGAGATGGAAATTATTTTGGGTTATATATATATATATATATATATATATATGTTTTCACTAATATGGATGTGAACAAGTGACCTTACTTATCTATTTTGTAAGACCTGACATGGAATGAGTATTATCTACAGATGGTTTTATGCCCTTGAGATTTTTATTGATACTACTGCTATTTATTTATGCATCCAATGAGTTCTATTTTATTTTTCTACTATTATGGTCTTCTTCTTGTATGTTATATATATATATATACTAGTATAATTATCATCAAAAACGGTAATATTATCCCCATTATCACCTCATCAAACCCTCACTACTAGTTGGTAGTCTTTGGCACACGGGTAGGTGCGCCTAAGGCCCAATGGTCAACCGGTCTGGGGTATAGTTCGAGTGGAAAACCGGACTGGGACATGAAAAATGGTATTAGAGGAGTTTCATTTATTTTAGGTCTTAATATTTGGGATATGGTAGACAAGAGAGAAGTATGTAGTTGAAAATATGTAAAGATCTAATGTTTGGTTATCTATATCCCCATGCGTAGAGGAAAACCCCAATTTTATAGGGTGGGAAATTGATGTTATTATTTGTGCTTTTATAGTTGATAGATTTCCACATAGAGTTGAGAAATTGGGTGTGATATTATTGGTTTACATGGTTTTGAACCTTGTATTGATATAGAAATGGAAGATTGATTATGCATCATGGTAGTCACTTAGGCTCATATGAGGTGTGTTTTTTCTTTTGATTTTCATTGGGAACCTGGAATGTGCTACGAGGATTTGGGATATCTAAAGATTAAACAAAGAATCTGGAAACTGTTTTCCTACTTAGACTTTTTGGTGGAATTCTAATCAAATAGCCTAGGTATGTGGTTAATAAAAAAGGGTGAGTTTTTAAAAATTGCAACATAAAACTAAATATTATTTTCTTTTATAACCTTTTGGTGGAATTAAACTTAGATACCTAAAATTGAGGATATTTGATGTGGATGATATGTGATTCCTGACTCTAATATGGGTAGGAAGGGGTCCATGAGGCCATATTATATGTTATACCTAACTCTAGTATGGGTAGGTAAGGGGACATGAGGATGGATGTCATGCGACATTGGTGTGGTAGGGGAGTGTAAGGGTGATGAGATGTTCTACCTATTACAGCTTTCCTTATATGTGATATATATATATTTTTATGTATTTTTGAAAATGTTATTTGACCTTCAACATGATTCCACCTAGAATAATTCTAGTGGAGCATCAAGAGGGGGTAGATATGGTTTCATATGTGCATGCATGTGATGAGGCCTCTAAATATTAGGATGAGTCCCTTTAGGGTCAAGATAATCATGAGCCACAGGTACGTGCTATGGTATAGTTGGGGAAGCTGTAAAATATGGAAGGTTTTGTGTTATGGTTAGATAAAAATATCAAGGAGTTATTGGTTCATTCCATAGAGGGTATCGATATGGGAGGGTGGACTATATCCATTACTATTTTTGAGTGAGGGTGGACCACATGTAGTTGGTAACTGGATCGAGTCAGGGTAGACTGTCTTTAGAAAACTCGAGACACCCCTCAATCAAAGGGTGATTATGGAAACATATATGATTATAGGACCAGAAAAGTACTGGTGGGATGTAAAGGTTTAGGTAGACAGACATGAGGACTATCTTGGAAATATTTAGAGGCTAGTTTCATCCAGAACTTCTTCCCTGAGATATGGAGGGAGGACTGAGCCCATGAGTTCATGACCCTCCAGCAAGGAGACACATCCTTCATGGATTACAAGGAAAATTTCATAGATCTATCCCAATTCACACATTCTATGGTGGGTGACTACATCGCGAGTACAAGGTGTTTCAAGCATGGATTGTACCCCACCATCAGGGTTTAGGTAAATATCTTTAGGCTGACCTCATTCTCATAGGCAGTGAATCAGATGTTGATAGCTAAGGGAATCATTATAGACTAGTAATATTCATGTTGGGTGATAGAATCAGGTAATCTGAGGAATGATCCTATATGTAGTTGGAAGTGGGACCATGAGGAGTTATGTCATGCCAGTTTGTCCGAAGAAATAGGTAGGCCACCTATTAGAGGTTCCTCAATAGTATGGTTTCAGTGTTGGAAGCCAGGGAATGTTTGATCTTAGTGTGAGAAGGCTCAAAAGGAGTGCCAGGAATGTAGTCATTTGGGGAATTTTGATTGATTCTGTAGGTATTATTTTCAGATATCTAGGATCTCGGGACCGAGTTATAATCATGGATCAGATGTAGGATTGATAGTAGTACCGGGGTTTGGTATCCAGGATTCCACTTCATGTGAAGGTCATGGTAGAGATACCTAGAAGTGGGGTCAGTGGCTGGTAGTTGGTGTAGCTGTATATGGAGGTTATACCATAGGTGATCTAGCTTTAGTCTAGGGGCATGCTTTTTATTTGGAAGGTTCAGAGTAGGAAAACTATTTGATGACAGTTTTAGGTGCGCCTTGATCATGGTGAAACCTTTTTTTCTATTTTTTCATTGCAGTTTTGATGCACTAGGTGCACATGTGTTGTATTTGGACTAACCAAGAACTTGTTAGTATATGGGAATTGTTACGATGCATGATATGTATGACATGCATAAGAATCATGGATATATTGGTCATGAATAATATTTATATATATATATAATGTGGGATTACTTTTGAGCATCAGATGTTGTTCAATATATTTAGGCATCTGATGAGATGTAGGGTTTGATGAGTGTCATGTATGAAATAGGTGTGAAATGAGCATCTAAGGAGATGTGGTACTTGATGGGTGTCATGTATGACACATGCATTAATTGAGCACCTGATGAGGTTTAGGAATAATAGTATGTCAGGGGAGGGATTTTATGTTTGGGTATAGTTGGTGTAACGGTTAGAATGTATGATTTTTGGGTCTAGAATCGACTAGATACGTAATTCTTAAGGTGGGGATCACCACAAGAGGAATTGAATATGACTAATGACCAGGGTAGAGTAGGTTGATGTAAATAAGATGGGTATTTTTATTAATATATCCAGGTAAATCTTGATAACTCATGGATGATCTATTATAAGTTGGGGAGACTATAATGTCCTAAGGTTTTGAGAAGTTTGGAATTCCAAACCTTTTTTTAATTTTTGAGTTTGGTGGTTGGGACATCTTTCTTCCAAGACATGGAACCTAATTATAAGAGTTTGAAAAATCTTATGGATTTTTTATATGGGTTTTAAGTCGCATCGAGTTCCTCTTTAGTTTTAATGGGCACATAGTTGGAAAATAGTTTTCTAACAGTGTGGACCGAACCATGATGACTGTTTTAAAAGGGACACTATTTGTTTTAATGGTGTGGCGCTTTCTAGTCCAAAGTGTGTAGTGGTGTAGGTGTTCAGAGTCACCCACATAGTTGGCACACTGTTTTTCAAATCGTGTGACCAAACCATGTGAGGTGTCTATCCTCTTGGATAGTGAGCACTGCACGGTTGTCACACAATTTTACAAACCATGTGGTGACCATGCTGATTTATTAAGATGAAAAAATGATCCTTTTTCCCTTGAGTTATTTAAGAGGATACCTTCTATTTTCACTTCCCACATACATCCCTCCCCAGCAGGTGTGGAGCTCTCCCATTTTCCTATCTTAGGCTTTGAGCCTCATCCTTCAATTGGAGTCTAATTCAAGATCCTTAAAATGTATTGGAAGTATAGAGGTAAGTATTCCACTAATATTTCTTATATTCTTTATTTATCTAAAATTATTCAATGTTAAATCAGTGTGATGTCTTTTTCACTATACTCATGGAATTTTTCGAAAACAACTTTTTTTCTCATTTCTACTCAATTTAAAGGCCAATATTCAATGAGTGAGTGAATATGAGTATAATTTAGGTTTTTACTAGATTTATCATTAATTTAATAGGTTTTTTGGGGGAATATTAGATATACACAAGTGGGTTGTCCAAGTGAGACGCCAAATTAATTAATGTTTTCCATTTAATTGATAAATTGATATTATGAGATGCCGATGGGTATTCTCTATCCTATTAAGTATTTTTAATCTAGGTAAGGGGATTTTGACCAACTAAGAACATTAGGATAGTTATTTCATTTAAATTAATTAAATGTTATATGACTTCTATGGTTCCATGGGAACATGACAATAATGACCTGAGGCTTTGAAGTGATGTTAATCACTCAGAAAAAGATGAAACGATTTGTAAAGTAGGTATTGAACTATGATATATAATGTCTTTCTGATCACCAGGTTGAGGCGATGAGGCACTAAGGTAGAGGAAATGGGCCATGGGATGTGAGGTGGTATTGACCATCAGGATTTGGGCGACATAGTCAAAGAGGAACAAGGTGAGGAATGATGTGTATTATGTACTGTTGGTGACTGATACTCAAAATTATTGTACGACGTGCTATTTGAGTCGCGTGTAGATAGAAATGACTATGTTTAAGTGGTATTGACCAATAATTATGGGTTTAGGACTCTGTTGATATTTTTACTTAGGGGATATTTTTGACCATCAGTTATTGAGGAGGTACATGGCATAGTAAGCCACATTTACTGGTGATGGACCATCAGGAGATGGCATTGAGACCATTGATTATGTTATGAGGTTTTATGTTATATCTGAGAATAATGGGATGGGATTATTAGAGGATGAATATCACAATTCCTTAGGACGACATGCCATTGATATGGTGGTGACTTATTATATATTAGAGGATAGAGATTGTTGTGCCTCGGTACATCAGGCTATTGAGTCATTAGTTACTTTCTATGTGGAGTTCCGAGGGACCTGGGACTTATTTATGTGCATGCCGTTTGAACATCGATTACTTGATTGATGTAATTTGAGGTTTTAGATTGAATGAGGTTCCGGGTGATATATTTATGGGTGGAACCTGAGTGTTTACCTAGTATGATAATATTAAGTGGGTTCCTCAGCTTTAATTCATGGGTCCTCACCACTACAAACATATATATCCATACAATAATTTTATTACCAATATATATTTATGGGAACATGTTTAAAGATATACCAATGTTGGTTGTAGCAAGTAAATGTTTCCTTATTATCATTGATAAAGAGGTAATAAGGTTAAATTATTAAATGTTTTTCCATTACCTTTTTAAATTACTATTTTCATACACTGTATAATTATGGATGTAAGACAGGAACACATTGGTGGTGACTTAATGAGTTCATACTCACACCCTACATGGGACCCTCAGGATGTTTGTAGAATTTATGTCATTGAAATCAGGCAAGGTATTAGGCTCATGAACATGACCTTAATGATCATAGTTATACTTAATTAGTGTAGGATAGATGGAAATGGACATAGTGGTTCCTCTACATCTAGATGGGATTTCTTTTAGGGTATATATATATATATAAGTGATGATATGGTTAGTAATGGGTGAACTTTATTATATATTTTTATGACTTGTAATGGCTTGAGTATTATCTAAAAATGGTTTTATGACCTCAGGCTTATTATTGATACTACTATTATTTTTTGTGATTCCACCGAGTTATATCTATAGTTGATACTATTATGGTCTTCTTTATCTATTTTATATTTATAAAATTATTATTATCAACACTTTAGGGTATGGTCTCCCCACAATCCCCTAATAATACCCCTCTTCTATTTAGTAGCCTTTAAAATATGGGGAGGTGCACCTAAATCCCAGTAGCCAACTGGCCTAGAGAATAGTTTGAGCAGAAATTTAAGCCAGGATACTGCAAATCCTATCACCTAAAGACTAAAAATTGGTGTTTAAGACTTAGAAATTATGATCAATCTAAAAATCATGAACCTATGATGGTATCAATAAGTCTTTTGTTTACTGAAGTCATATATGATTATAAAATTTAGCACAATCCTTATATGTTTTTGGATTCTTATAAACAAAATACCATTAGTAAATATAATTCTACAATATAATTATGGAATACTAAAACATAAATAATTTAATAATTTTATTTTAACATAGGTCCTTCCTTGGTCTAGGGTTTAACCTTTAGAAGAGTTCATTGACTTAGATAATTCCCAGGTTCCCAATAATTAAGAAAATGATCTATAAATGGATCCTTAAGATAAAATTTATTTCTTTCCATCATAGTCTTTATTTTTCCTTGACAATTCATTAATTTATGAAATTCATTTCCACACATAAAATATTTTCCAATCCTTTGAGACACTTACTTGGCATCCCTTTCTTCATTTCTAACATGAATGAAATTATGCCTTCATTCCTCCATGGTATCCACCACTAGAGCTCTTAGAAAATCCCATCTTTCTATTCATTGGTGAATTCAAGATTTGGTTAAAGTATAACTTATTTATCCTATTTTAGGATAATTGATTATGAATAATAAAGATACCATTCACTCCATTCATCATCCCATTTAGTTTCTCATAGCCACACTAACATCTTTCAATGTTAACATGATTCCTTAAAGTTTTATTAATTAACTAAAACAACAATGTATTATATGAGCTACAAAAATCATAGTGGGAAACCACCTAATCATGAAGAATCACTTAGGGAATTTATAAATCATGAAACATTCTTTTCAATCTAAAACAGCTTAGGTTTAACCTTATCATTCATTGTAATCATCTATTCAAATAATTAAAAATATTTTTAAAATAAAACATGAATTATCCAAAGAATATCCTAGGGGAGTGTTAAACTAGGTGCATAGTAAGGTCTGTTGTCATGTACGAGGAAACACTAAAGCCAAGTCTGACACATCTTGGAGTTATTACCCATAGGTTAATCTATACTATAACCAAATCTACTTGTATTATTTATACATTTATGTATTTATATAAAACATAACATAATCTCTACCTTACAAAAACTTTAGGATGTTATTATGCACTTATCCTCAAAGTTTATCATAGGGTTATATTACCTAATTTATTTTTTCCTTAATCTAGTTCCCATGGTTTATACTAAATTTCATTTGAAACCAACTATAATGGCCCTGAACCTAGAATCCCAGAGCCAATGTTTGTCTTATTACATTGCATAACATATAAGGAATCATATCTTGAAGGACCGACTAGTTTATTAGTCTTGTTAAACTAAATATATAAATGATTTCCATAAAACATTTGAATAAAAAATTATATTTTTTTTCAAGAATACCATTATTACTTCCACAATATCTTTACATATCATTCCTAGTACAGTTTCTCGGTTATCGGGAAAGCTAACAAAATAGGGGTGATATCAATTTCCCAATAAGGGTTAAGTACAAAAAAATCTATCATGAATCAATAAGCATAATCAATATAAAATGGTCAATCAATGAACACTTTTTAATTTAAATAATTTGAATATCATGATTAGATAAGGCATAATCAATATGAAAATTTTACTATGTTAACACACATTCCATTTAACCAATAACTTTACTATCATGATTAGATAAGGCATAGTCAATATGGATTGGTAAATATCTGAACACACATTGATTAGATAAGGAATAATCAATATGTAGAGTTAAATATCTAAAAACAAATTAAATTTAATAAATAACTTGTATATAATTATTAGATAATGTATAATAAATATGGCAAGGTAAATAACTGAAAACACATTCCATTTTAACAATTAAATTATAATGAAATGTATCCAGTGATAATGACATTACAATAATCTCATGGATAATAATAACTAAATTCTTAATGAAGTAAATGATTAATTATCCGACATTATGATATCAGGAATTATGATACCTCTACTTTCATGACCATTCATAAAATAGTTTAAAAATGATGGGTAAGTATACACCAGAAACACATTTAACTATGGCTAGACAACTGATTCATCTCATGAAAATATAGATGCATCAGGGGGCTATCTATAATAATCCCCCACCCATATCTATATTTCTGAAGCATTAATCATATATCAAATAATTCATTTAATTCATGAACAATATGCCTTATCATCAAATATCCGTATTTATTAAAGGATACAAATTTATAATTATTCTACTAGTTAATCAAATAACATCAAAAGTAAAAACCATATGTAAAAATGGTATAAAGTTTACTAAATAATCACATCCATCATAAAATAAAATATATATTTAAGATAAATTTAATTTCCAATAAAAAATGATCATAATAATGTCTTTTTTTCAAGATAAAGTAAAGAATCACCAAAGGAAATGAGATTGTATAATAATGTTTACCTCTTTGGTAACTTTTAAATTATAACCCATTGAATAATAAACTTAAAAAAAATAATTAATCATCACTAATACATAGTTACTCATGTTAAATACATAAAAATTGAAGTATATACACCAAGTAAAAGGGAATATGTGTGCATTAACGACTATGTCTCAATGAAATGGAAATTGAGATGAAATCTGTTACAAATATTATAACATTGAAGTGAGAGTTAATAAATTAATCAATTATGTGTATCAAATTTAAATACACATAATAAAGTGTAAATATATAATAATATATTCAAATTTATTTTCACACATAATCATAGAATGTCATATACAAATGAAGAAGTAATATAACTCAATGAAAATAAATTTATTTATCAAAATCTTTACAACTTGGTAAAATTTTAAATAAAATTACTTTGGAAGAAATAACTCAAATTGAAAAATAAAATAAAAAACATTATTAAGGAATAATGATATAACATGTAAAAGTGGTATTATATACACTATATAAAATAAATTAGGTACATAACATTATAATATGCCTTAATGAAGGGAATTTGAGGTGAAGTCCCTTACAAAGTTTGTATCATTGAAGTGAGAGTTAAATAATGAAATGATTATGTGTAAAAAATTTAAATCCACACACATACAAGTTTAAATACAATCATAAGTCAATTAAAGATCATTTTACACATAATACTAGCATAATATAATCAAAAAATTAGATATATAACTCAATGAATGGAAATTAAGTTAAGAAACCCCTAACGTCACACTTCATTTTAGTTGAAAATGATTTAACCTCCAATATAATGGTATTAATAATGTTATTTATTTATAATAGAACCACATTTATATTTTTAATATCATATATAATCCTCTTATAACATATTATCTTCCATTTGTTAATAATTGTTTTTTATTTTCATTTTTTCAGGTGTCAATTACCTTGTTTTCTCATGCTTGTTTTGATATAAAAGTTCTATTCATTGACTATATTATATAGATACATAATATCTAAAATTTTATTAATGTTATGATTTTTTTACATTATATATAATTTTAGAATCAATATTAAAATTTGAACATGGAGAATGGATCACATTGCTTCATGGAGATGGTAGATCGAATGTACGCACAAGCAACATTATCATTTTCTTAATAGTTGAAAGGGTAAGAAATTAGGTGACATATTAATTTTAAAAAATAAATATCAGTTTATATGTATATCACATAAATTCATTAAATTTTTCCTTATTAAATTCCATGTGAAGCATATGTGAAAAAGGAATCACATCGCTTCACAAAGCGGTAGTCTTCCGTACACACGAGCGACATTATAATATTTTAAAAAACATGGATAGTAAGAAGGTATATGAGATATTATAATAAAATAGGTTTAATAATATCATAAATATTATATATACATATATATATATATATTAAATCCATCATTATATACAATCATGAGATGTATTGATGGAAAATGAATCACATCTGTTTATGAGACGGTATAGTCTGTCGTACACACGATCAATGAGGATATGGATAAATATTATTACATCAATTTAATAACATATAAGTATATATAATATGAAATTTTATTATATTTTAAGTGTTAATATATAATTTAAGGTGTAAATGGAAGCAATAAAATGAAATATCTTTGTTAAGAAAATTAACTTCTCTTAGGGAAATCTATCTTGGATCTCTTATTTAGAACCCAAAGGTTGGTATTTTTAGAATACCATTAGATATATAATGTGGATAGGGATTTTTGGGATAGATTTTTGTAGATGTTTTTAAATCCAAAGGTCTTGATATGTGGTAATAATTTATTGGAGGATGTGTACTTTTATAAGTTGGGGAGATGACCCACATGGAAGTTTTGGAAAGAATAAAGTGTACCCATGTTCTTCAAATGCCTAATGGATAAAGAATATGTAATTATAGAAACTTTGAGGTTATAATGTAAATATATTTCAATAAAATTTGTTTTTTACAAGTTTTTATGTCATTTTAATCATTATATTTTTATTTCAACCCCCGTTAAATTAGTTTTTACCATATCCACAATAATTAATTTTTACTGCTTTTACAATTCATAATGTTCAAAACATAAGTTGAAATTATTGAATAATAAAAATTATTATGATTCCAAATATGGAATCCATTTTTCCACATTCAATTAATACAATTGAAATAAATATAATTTAAAATTATACCCACAAATGCGATAAAAAAGTGAGTTTCCAAAGAGAAACTTATCATTAGTATAGAATGATTTAATATCATAATTAAATATGAAATTGATTTAAATGAAAATATTTAGTTCAATTTTAGTATAATTGAACTAAATTTACTTCAAACCCAATTTAAAATATAATTTATCCTTTTAAATTATTTAAACTAAAAGACCGTTTTGAATAAAAAACAATATTTTTCCCTATTCATAAAAAAATGAAACATTTCAGAAAAATCCCAACAAATCACCCTAAAATAAGTTTGATATGATTATTTAAAAAATTAATTCCATTTTATCAAATAATTGTTTTTAAAATTGATAAAAATTAATTTTAATTTATGTGCGTAGGGCACAACTAAACCATCTTTTAAGAAAATACCGTTTAAAAAAATATTTTTTTAAATGATTTTTATTTTAGTTATAATAAATAGATAATAATAATTTTTACAATTTAGTTATCTATATTCATAACCATAAATTTAATGACTATTTTATAATGTTATACTATATTATGGATCATATATCCTTGGGGTTCCATGTTCCGTATTTCATTAAAAAGATAGAATTTATTTAAAAATAAATATATTATTAAGTCTCAAGGTGTTATAGTCTCATCTAAACTCTGTGTTGTGTGTCACATAAACTATCAAAAATAATTTTATTATTTTAAAATATCATAGTTTTAAATTTACCTAGAGAAATTTCATTCCCAAAAAATTATATTTTTGTGCAGACAAATTTTCATCCTATAGAATGAAGATTTCACTTCAATGTCCATATTTTATTTTCCTTCCAATGTTCTCCCTTACATCTTAAAACATAAGTATGTGTTATCTCATGTAACCTTAATATTTAACTTTTCTTTTTTTTCAAAAGTATATATTATTATATTTTTTTACATTGTATTCTTTCAATAAATTTATTTTAAAATATGAAAAGGTTTATCCTTTTAGGATGGTTTGTTTTAAAATATTAAAAATGGATTTTGAAAGTAATATGTAATACTTATTTTACAATAATGTTAAAAGAATTTTCTAAAAATATTTTTATATTTTCTTTTACATTTTCCTCTTTATATCAAAAGGATTTAGTAATTTTGAAATTATTTCTATAAATTACCCTATAAATTCCCCTATACTATTTTTCTTTTGTGGGTATAAAATTATGGTAAAAACACTCCAGTTATTGGTTTATTCTTAGGTGGTACCATTTTAAGTGTTCTTACTATGATTTTTTTTAATTAATGTTAACAAAATTCCATTATTCTTTTATTGTAATGAGGATATTTTCTAATAAAACTGTTCGCCTTAATTCTATAGATTACTTTTGAAATATTCTTGTTATGTTTTCTTCAAAACCTATCTTTTTTCATGGATTAATTATATGAAGTTTTAAATATACATGTTTCATGATCACTAGGTTTATATGTGTATGGATGATTATTATGATGATGGGTGAATCCTATATCACTCTTCAATTAATTTGTTAATTTTTCATTTCACATGAGATGATAAATTATTGCATTAATGTGATGTAGGTAGATTTTTTCACGGGTTTGCTGTGTGAATGTGATATGGGTAGCTTTGTTATAGGTTTTTTATTTGAACATGATGTGGGTAGAATTAATCTTAGGATTAATTTTTTTTAAATCGATATAGATATCTTTGATCAAATGTTTTTTTCTTCTGAATGTGATTAGAGTAGATTTGTTCATATATTTATTGTACGAATGAGATATGGGTGGCTATGTTTCAATGTTTATTGTGTGAATGTGATTCATGTATATTTTTTCATAATTTGTTTTGTGTGAACATGATGTTGGTATCTTTGTTTATGATTTTTTTCATGAATGTGATGCATATAGATTTGTTCACAAGTTTATTCTATGGACATGATGTAGGTATATTTGCTCATAAGATTTTATATGCTTATATTTGTGATATAGTTTTTTATCATGCATTTACACATATTTATATTATATTTCAATGATTATTACCCATGGATCATGTTTATTATATAATGTTTATAAATTATTATTACATAATATATGTTTGTTCATTTGAGATTACATGTCCTTTTTTATGATTTATGGACGACTCTTATTGTCCCATATTCTTTTTAATAAGATATTTCACCCATGATAATGTTTTCTCATATTCTAATGATATAACCAATTATGTCACATTTTAAATTAATGAGAGTTTTATCTCAACCCTTTCTTATGTTTTTATTTCCGAGGTTATGGAGATTTGTATTTCCATTTAGAAGTATATAAGGGAGTCGAGTGTGGATTAATTATAGAGAAATTTTCACAAGTCTAATAAAATAAGTTTCTTCTGTGGATGATCCTCAAAGACACTAAATCTTTCATTTCTGGGATTTTTTTATTATTGTGAGATGTAAATTTTAACTTATTTAATTTATGTAAAAAAATAGCTCAGGTAACCATAGTTTGTATCAAATCTAGTATTTAAAGAAAGTATTTGTATCACCAGCTCTGAGAGTGCAGGCCAGAGGCACCTAGGTTGGTATTAGAGTAGATATTAGTTATTTTTAGGGATTAAGATGACATATATTTAGTGAAAACCTTAGATATAATACAATTTATAGGATAACATCTACAAGTTTTGGTATAATATTAATTCTATACTTTCATAGTAATGAAATACCAATTTGGATATTACAAGTGGATGCAGGCTCTGGAACATCATCTAGTGCATGAAAAATAAGTCGAACTTCACACTTAATTTGACACTCTTAGGGGATATTATTTAGTAATTTACATGATATTTATGAATAATTATTATGGATTTGAATATGTTTAGGTTAAATAAACTAATTGGAATATGTTCATGGACAACCTAGGTTAAAATAAGTGAGTTATGGGATGAACAAAGTGAGACATAGTTGAAATGAAAATATCAATAGTTGAAATGAAGTTTTCGTTTGAGAAAACATTTTAGGATTGATTTTTCAAATTCATAAGATAATTTATTCTAATTTTATTTTATAATATCAAAATAATTTTTAATTTATTATTTGGATATGAAAAGGGTCATAAAAAAGAATTTGTGAAAATTATGTATATGGAAACTTCTAAAGAATCATATTTTGGACAAAACTTTTACTTATCATTCATATGATTATTGGATTTATAACTCATTAAAAATTATATCTTGAGCCATATAGATATTATATATGAATTTATATTTTTTATTAGTAATTAATAATAAAACTTTTGAGGACATAATTTATTTGGGGGGGGGGGTGAATGTAACACCCATAGATTTTAGTATTTAGATTTCCTTTAAATAAATTTAAGGTGTTTGATAAATTTTTTTCCCAAAAAACACTATTAAAATGAGATGAAAAATATTAGATGATTAATATTATTGAAACAATAATAATAAAAGAACCAATAGTAAATATAAAGATAATAATCAACTAAAATTTATTATATTTAGAGGATAAATAATAAACATGATTTAATAGTAAAATGATTTTTATTTCTAAAATATTTTTGAAGTGTTATATATTTATCCTAATAAATTAAATAAATTAATTTTAAAATGTTATATATGAAATAATATATTAACAATCATTAAATCAAAAGTTGGTATGATATAATATTAAAAAACACTTAAAATGTTATTTTTCAGTAAAAACTGTTTCAATATATTGTGTATTTTCAATTTAAAAATAAATTCATAATTTCTAGAATTATTTTTAAAAAAATTAACATTTTTTAATTTATTATTCAATAATTATCTTATTATTTATTATTTTTTTATGAAAATGTTGAATTATAGAGTGAATAGTGAAAAATAATGATTTTGTAAATATTGTCACTTTTATGAAATTTTAATAATTCAAGAACGATTTTAATTTTTATAAAAGCTAAAATATAAACAAAATATATTTATAAATTAAAATAAATCAATTATAAATGTAATTTTGAATTTATATAACCCATGTCTAACATTTTTAAAATTTAAGTAATATTTTTCCCTAATAAAAACTATTTTTGGTATGATTATTTTAAAGAAGTATCCACATGGTGTAATTATATTTTGGATTGTTTTTAAAGAAACATAACTATTATTTGGTTATTAATAAAAATATTAATTTCATTTAAATAAAAAAATTGTCTTAATCATAAATTTTAGGCATAAAAATACACTTTTTTCTAAAAATGGGGTTTATGTGTTATATGTGTTAATATAAAATTTATTTTTTATCTCCATTAGAAATTTTAATTGAATAAATGAATTTAATATTTATATTAATTAGGTAAAAATTATATATTAAGGTTCATTTTATTTTCAGGCATTAAAATTAATTTTCTTAGGCTAAAATTAGTTAGTACGATTAAACCCAAAAATTATAAAAGTTAAAAATATTAGAGTAAAAGACTTAAAAATGTTCAAAACATGTGTTTAAATTTATATTTGATGATTTATTGACCATACCCATTGACTCAATCTATTATTTTCCATTATTGGATTTACTCAACCTTTGAATAGTGACTTTACCCTTTATATTATTATAAAAATGCCACTCATCTCACTTATAAAAGGAGACATCACCACCCCACTTCTCTTCACAGCCCAAACATCTCATATTAACCCAAATTATATCCAAATAACTCTAAAAAACTTATAAAAAAAAATACTATAGGTCATATTATTCTCAAAATACCACCTATCATATGTAAAGACCCGTAAATTCCAAGGAAATTTTTTTCTTAATTTTCTTTGGAATTTTACAAGAACGCAGTTTCTAACAGCGCCAGATTCTGAGGCCCGGTGTGCCCGGAATCAATTTCCGAAGTTTGGCTTGGGTACGTTCAGTGAACGGACGAGCGGGTTTTTCTAAATTTTGAACCGGTGCTCGGAATCGAATTCTGAGGGCACCGATGGAATCGCAGCGCCGGTAATTGCTTAAAACACCTCTTCCGGAGTTGCGTTTTCTCGGGTGTGGTTTTTAATTTTCGGGCTTAAGGTTAAGAAATAAAATAATTTTGCGATAACTTTATTTTATTTCACTTAAGCCACTTGGAAGCCACTTGAATCCACTTAAAATCGGCTTAATCTGAGTTGAATCGGATAGGGTACTATCCAGAAATATCCTACCCTCTTGGTAGGATATTTGTGAGGTGGGGCCCGCACGAGCCCCACCGTTTTTTTCCGCTAAGTAACGCACCCGCGAAAAACCGTCTTTCTGAAAGTCAACTGACGCGTTTTCTTAAATTCTTAACAGACCATTTAATTGGGTGGTTTTTTTTCGTAAATTAAATGAGTTGTTTCTTTCGTTGAATTAATTCTAAGAATTAATGGTTCGTTTTTTATCTTTTGAAATTCAAATGTTTAGTTGTGTAAATAAAATAAGGCTTAAGCTTATTTTATTTTGGGTTGGTCTCCTTTGCCACCTTGAGAGATTTTGAGAAGCTCTCTCCATCTTCTTCAACCTTGACGAAGAACACGAAGAACACTTAAGCTCCAACGAAGAACACCGCTTCTCTTCTTCGTAGCCGGTGTGTTTCCGAAGATCGACGACGCCGCTTCTTCGATCTTCTTCCCGTGTCAACGAAAGGAGACGATGTTTCCTCCTCGGACTATCTTTGTCAGCTTACGAAGCTTCTCCAGCGACGTACCTCTTCGGACGCACCTCGACGTCAACGTAAACGACGTTCGATTTCCACGACGCCCGACCTCCGCGAGGCTAGTCTTCCGCGGCTTGATTGGCGTGCTCCGCACTTGAATCCGAGGTAGGGGATTGTTGATATTTTATTTATTTATTTTCCATTCTTATTCTAGAATGTCGAACTTCGAGGATAAAGGATTAAATGTTATTGTCTAACGAGAGGGGGGCCCGGACCGCACCAACACGGCCGAACCCCCCTCCTATGTTCATAATTGTTTCCTTGCGGATGGAACGGGATGGCGTGGTGCCGTCGCACCACGCGGGAATCGCACGACAATTATTGCGCGGCGCCGTCGGGCCGTGCCGTGGAAAGAAATCCAAGAACGCGACGTCGTCGCGTCGCGTCGAAGAAAGTCAAAGGCACCGCGGCCGGAGCGGGGCCGCGGCGGAAGGAAGCGATGTCGTCGCATCGCGCCGGACGACATAGGCCGCGGCCGGTTCCGGGCCGCGACGGAGCAAGATGACCGGCGGCCGGCACCGGGCCGCCGTTGTCGGCGAAGGAAGGACCGGCCGTCGCCGGTCCTTGCTGGCGAAACCGGCCGGCCAGTGCGGGCCGGTCGGACAGTGGAGACCGGGGGAATTAATTTCCCCCGACCGGGTCTCAAAAGTGGCCCCAATTAAAAGGTCGCGGTTCTCAATAGGGGGGGGGGGCTTTGCCCCCCCCCCCCCCCCCCCCCGCGCGGCACCCGAACGGCGCCCAGGCCGCGCCGCCGGCCGGGCCGGGTCGTCGGGTCGGGTCGCCGCCCGGGGCGGGTCGACCGGGTTCGGCCGACCCAGGGGGGGTCGGTCCAGGTCGGCCCGGGCCCAGACCCCCAGTTTCAGACCACTTTCGGTCAAATGCCCGTATCTTGGGCTACAGACCTCCAAACGACTCGCCGTCAGCGGTAACGCAATCCTTGGATCGAGACGGTCGTTTCGGTATACTATAGTCAAGGTGCACCTTCCTTTTTTGGGAGCCTACGTGGTTAAAACTCCATAGTTAACCGTGTTTGGCCTAGAGTAGTGATCAGGATGGGTGACCTCCTGGGAAGTTTCCCAGGGTGGGTGTGAGACGGAATGGCCAATAAATAACAGACCGGGCGTCCGATTGACGCGCCGTCTGTTTCGTTGAATTCCTCTAAGCGAGACAGATCTTTTGGATTACTCCGCTCGAGGTTTGGATGCCGACGGAGTGCGGTTGGGTTGGTTCGCTCACAAAATCAACCGGGCCCCTAGAACGAAAAAGCCAATAACTCTCAGACCGGGTGTCCGATTGACGCGCCGTCTGTTGCGTTGAGTTCCTGTTGATGATACGGAACTTTTGGCATCCTTCGCCGAGATTTGGATGTAGTTGGATAGTGGCCGGGTTGGATCGCACAGAAATCCAACCGGGCCCCTCGAACGGAAAAGATGATACCTTTCTGACAGAACGTTCATTTGACAAACCGTCAGCGGCGTTGGTGATCTTGTTGAGAAACGGTCCCTATGAGTATACCCTATGAGTGTTCGGGGTATAGTTGAGTTACGGCCGGATTGGTTCGCACACGAAACCAACCGGGCCCCTGGGACGAAAAGGCTAATAACTCACAGACCGGGCATCCGATTGACGCGCCTTGTTTTGCGTTGAGACCCCTATGACGAGGTGGTCCTTTGAGATACTTCTTTGTGGGACTTTTTGATACTTGGAGTATCGACTAGTAGCTTGTGGAGCGGACCCTCCCGGAGACGAGCATGCGGAGTACGGAGACCGTGTAGCCGGCTGAGACCTGACGACTGCTTGACCGACTCGACTTGGAGTGAGTCGACTAGCCCAGTGGACGGAGCGCCCGGTATTTGGCGACAGACCCACGGCGGACGGAGCGCCCGGTAGTTGGCCGCAAACCCGCGGTACTCGACAGGAGGAGTACCTCTATAGGCTATTAGTGGGAGCGCCCGATATTTGGCGACATACCCTCAGCGAACGGAGCGCCCGGTAGTTGGCCGCAAACCTGCAGTACTCGACAGGAGGAGTACCTCAGCAGTCTTAGGTTAGTGAGCAGTACCTTGGAGTCGTGACAGGACCACTGTACACTCCAGAGATGGAGCTCTTCAGCAGTTACGGTTTCGATAATGAAAATCCTGGTTTGAGCTGAGACTTTTGACCTTTGTGTTTACCTCATAATTGAGATGGGTCACTTGATAACTTAGGTATATGTATGGGCATATACCTGGGTAGTGGTTATCCGTTGATTTTACAATCCTTGTGTTTCCTCATGATTGAGATGGGTTACTTGATAACTTAGGTATATGTATGGGCATATATCTAAGTAGAGGTTATCTGTTGAGATCTTCTTGTGGTTATCCTTGTTGGTTTAGTGAGACCTTGAGGGTCTCGGGGTCCCTACTGAGTATCATTATACTCACCCCTGCACGGGCTATGCCCGCACCTCGTTGTGTTGGTTGCAGATGATGGGCAGTGCTGATGGAGGCCGAGTGTTCGAGGACTGGATGGTACCCGGAGGTGGACTACACGACGAGTCGGTACCCGGAGGTGGACTACACGACGATTCGGTACCCGGAGGTGGACTACACGACGAGTCCGTAACCGGAGGTGGACTACGCGACGAGACGACTCACAGAGGAGGTTGACGGACGAGAGCATGGAGGAGGCTATCTGTACCTACCCTTCAGGTAGGATCCGTGGTGGACGACCAGGAGCTGCGCTATCTGTACCTACCCTTCAGGTAGGACCCAAGGAGGATGACCCAGGAGCTGCTTCCCTCTTCCAACTGTTTGTCTTTTTCCTATTGTACCTTGTTCGGTTGTAGTTTTACTTTCTTTTGGGTTTGTATTCTGGCCCATTTACTTTTCAGCTTTTCTTTTGTACTTAGTGTTTTGTTATCGCTTGTACTCTGTGGTGCTTGTTTTCTTTTATAAAGGCAATGCCTTCCCAGTTATCGGGATTTTACGCCTTTGGTGCTAGTCGCCAGCCCCTAGCCTATCGAAGGCGGGCTTGGGGTAGTCACGACATGGGCCCCGAGGACGGGTCATGACAAATTTGTATCAGAGGAGTTCGGTTCTACCGCAGAACTTATAACTCTGATGTTTCCTTCTGTGAAGCAATAGTGTTAAGAGTACCGAGTGTGGTTTTCAGTTCAGGGAGTCCAGTGTTGGTGCGGGCGGCCGACGTATCCATACACCAGGACCCTGACAACTGGTTTCTGACTTTGTGCACGAAAACACTGATTGCGTGTGTGTTTTCCAGATGTTTTATTTAAATGTCATCTCAAACCAGGTCAGCTCACCAGGTATAATCTTTTGACCATGTCACGTTGTTTCTTTCAGGATGCCTCCCTGTGGACGACCAGCTAGAGCCCCGAGAGTGGTACGTACTAACAGCCCACTGAGCGACGAGCCCTCAGTACAGGTCCCTATCTCAGTTGAGGCACCAGCGGAGGCACCAGCGGTACTACTACCCATTGGGCCACCGATGCCACCAGCCCCAGCAGCAGAGGATGCACGTCGCTTGAGCGCACTGCATGAGTTCCAGCGCCAGAGGCCACCCAGGTTCCAGGGAGGGACGGACCCGCAGGCGGCTGAGGATTGGCTGGAGGCTGTGGTGAGAGTCTTCAGGCTAGTGGGGACGCCGACAGATTTCATGGTGATCCTAGCTGCCGGCCTTCTTCAGGCAGCAGCAGGCAGATGGTGGAGCCTGATGCTTCAGATGCATGACGAGGTGACACTTCTATGGGCAGACTTCGAGAGCCTGTTCCGGGCAGAGTTTGTACCAGCCACCCTTCGAGCGGTGCATATACAGGAGCTACTTCAGCTACGACAGGGCAGCATGTCAGTGGCGCAGTACTCAGCGAGATTCACAGACCTCTCGCGCTACTCCACAGATATGGTACGGGACCCGTTCTTCAGGGCCCGAACCTTCGAGCAGGGGCTCAGGAGAGAGATTAGATCTTCTGTTGTTTCTCACAGCTTTCCGACGCAGACAGGGGTGTTTGAGGGAGCCCTCTTAGTGGAGAGTTTCCTTGCTGAGTAGTCTCCAGCAGCAGGACCCACCACTAGCCGGCTTGCGGCAGAGTCTTCTGCAGCAGGCAGTAGATAGATGAAACAGAGGTCCAAGAGGACCCGACCTACCAGTGGCCGACTGCACGACTTAGGTTCAGTTGTGCGGGGAAACCGGGGTGGAGTCAGAGCCAGACGTGCCGAGAGTGGACAGTGTTAATCCTACGGCGGAATTGGTCACATGGCATGTGACTGTCCGACCCGCCATGCAGATGACCAGCAGTTAAATGAAGAACCTCTGAGGCAAAGGCAGAGGTTCGATCAGGGCGGACGACAAGGAGCAGGCGGCCATGGCAGAAGAGCTGGCCATGCAGCTGGAGGTGGACGACGCTTCGGGATGTTGCCACCACCACCAGGAGGCCCACCCCGACCGCAAGGGACAGGAGGACATGGGAGAGTTCATCTTCAGTCAGCTAAGGCCTATGGTCATAGAGCTCCGAGAGCAGGTGGACAAGAGAGGAACTAGTGGATACGTCCTTTGTACTTCTAGTTCCATGATGCTTTTGTATTCGTGTCTTTGTACTATGAGCTGCAATAATAAAAAGACACTTATCTTTGTTTGCTTTCCTATCCTTTTTGTTTGGTTGATACTGAGTGGTCCCAGTTAAACTGTTGACTTGACCCTCACTTTTGAGATTCCTACTGGAGGAGACCCAGTGACCTCACACTGATGCCGATAGTGTGACTTGACCCTTGGAGGCGATAGTGACAGTTTGATCTCTTAGTATTTGCGTCGAGGCCTTACGACGTCATCCATGGCATGAATGCATCATTTATGTCAGGATTGACTATATTAGGCAACGAATGTGGTTCATCCAGGGGATGAGACCAGATTTATCTTATCGGCAAAGAATAAATCATAGCAGCTCTTGTGAGACTAAAGGAGGTGCAGTTCATCCAGGAGTGGATGAAGACTGCACAGTGCAGTAAGAAACAAGGAATCAGTGCCAGTCTTAGAGACTCGGGCGTGTTAAATGTTTCAAGAAGAGGTAGCTTTAAATAGATACGAGTCTGCGAAGCGGCAGACGTGGAGGTAGAGCTAGGAGAGCAGCATGAGGTGGTGTACATCTTAACATGCTACAACCACCTGCCTTAGTTATTCCCGCCAGGCTCAGGGAGATGGAGGGCGGAGGAAGAGTGCGGCTGCATGCGGTCAAGGAGTATGAACCAATGGCTCTAGAAATGATTCAAGGGACAGTTTGTGTCCACTACTAGCTGCTGTAGTAACAGACGTCGATATGAATCATTCCTCGCTTTTAAAAATCATGTTCCAGACCTAGAGTTTCTGGTAAGCTGTGGACATGACCCTCACGTCTGGAGATACCTTGAGAGGAGACTCGAAAATCACACTTACGCCGACGGTGTGGTCAGACCCTCTAGGCAAGAGTTCTGGTTGGAATCTATTGGTGGCAGCGTCAAGGCCTTATGACATTAGTTTGAGTATGGAATGGGAAATAACTATTCATACTAAAATTGATGGTTTTAGGCAAACGTCGGGATGGGTTTTCCTTGGTCGGCAGAAAAGGAAACCCCAGGCAGTGCAGGGTAACTCTTGCACAGGAGGGTGCGACCGATCACTCTTGAGTCGGTCAACCTTACCCTCGTAGAAGCAGTCGTTTTGAGTTTCAGTTCTAACAGAAATGGAGACCTCTGGAGTTCGAGGATGACGACCACGTCTTCTTACGGGTCTCACCTCGACAAGGTTTACGGAGATGTGGCCAGGGAGGCAAGTTATCTCCGAGGTTCAACGGACCTTTCTAGGTCCTCAGCTGGGTAGGCGAGGTGGTTTACCACTTGGCCCATCCACTTCAGTGGCACTAGGTGCACGACGTTTTCCACGTATCCCAACTGAGGAGATACGTGCTCGACCCCTTCGCATATCATCGACCATGAGGAGCTGGATGGTGGCGATGAGTGTCTTCTACGGAGATTCTTGTGGGGATCGAGGATCGATAGGAGCAGATCCTAGGAGGACGGTCGATTCCTCTTGTGCACTTTCTTTGGCAGCGCGGGAACCTCCAGGTGAGCACATGGGAGTGGAAGGCTCAGATCCGTGCTCAGTACCGCTTTGTTTCCCTAAGTTTGTGGTGAAGCTTTACGAGGACGTAAAGCCCTGTGGTGGGAGTAATGTAAAGTCCTGTAAATTTCAAGAAAATGTTTTTCTTAATTTTCTTTGGAATTTTACAAGAACGCAGTTTCTGACGGCGCCTAATTCCAAGGAACGGTGTGCCCGGAATCAATTTCCGAAGTTTGGCTCGGGTACGTTCAGTGAACGGACGAGCGGGTTTTTCTAACATTTGAACCGGTGCTCGGAATCGAATTCTGAGGGCACCGATGGAATCGCAACGCAGATAATTTCTTAGAAACACCTCTTCCAGAGTTGCGTTTTCTCGGGAGTGGTTTTTAATTTTCGGGCTTAAGGTTAAGAAATAAAATAATTTTGCGACAACTTTATTTTATTTCACTTAAGCCACTTGGAATCCACTTGAAGAGACTTAAAAGTGGCTTAATCTGAGTTGAATCGGATAGGGTACTATCCAGAAATATCCTACCCTCTTGGTAGGATATTTGTCAGGTGGGGCCCGCACGAGCCCCACCGTTTCTTTCCGCTAAGTAACGCACCCGTGAAAACCCGTCTTTATGAATGTCAACTGACTCGTTTTCTTAAATTCTTAACAGACCATTTAATTGGGCGGTTTTTTTTCGTAAATTAAATGAGCTGTTTCTTTCGTTGAATTAATTCTACGAATTAATGGTTCGTTTCTTATCTTTTGAAATTCAAATGTTTAGTTGTGTAAATAAAATAAGGCTTAAGCTTATTTTATTTTGGGTTGGTCTCCTTTGCCACCTTGAGAGATTTTGAGAAGCTCTCTCCATCTTCTTCAACCTTGACGAAGAACACGAAGAACACTTAAGCTCCGACGAAGAACACCGCTTCTCTTCTTCGTAGCCGGTGTGTTTCCGAAGATCGACGACGCCGCTTCTTCGATCTTCTTCCCGTGTCAACAAAATGATACACCGTTTCCTCCTCGGACTATCTCCGTCAGCTTACGAAGCTTCTCCAGCGACATACCTCTTCGGACGCACCTCAACGTCAACGGAAACGACGTTCGATTTCCGTGATGCCCGACCTCCATGACGCTAGTCTTCCGCGGCTTGATTGAAGTGCTCCGCACTTGAATCCGAGGTAGGGGATTGTTGATATTTTATTTATTTATTTTCCATTCTTGATTCTAGAATGTCGAACTTCGAGGATAAAGGATTAAATGTTATTGTCTAACGAGAGGGGGGCCCGGACCGCACCAACACGGCCGAACCCCCCTCCTATGTTCATAATTGTTTCCTTGCGGATGGAACGGGATGACGTGGTGCCGTCGCACCATGCAGGAATCACACGACAATTATTGCGCGGCGCCGTCGGGCCGCGCTGTGGAAGGAAATCCAAGAACGCGACGCCGTCGCGTCGCGTCGAAGAAAGTCAAAGGCGCCGCGACCAGAGCGGGGCCGCGGCGGAGGGAAGCGATGTCGTCGCATCGCGCCGGAAGACATAGGCCGCGGCCGGTTCCGGGCCGCGGCGGAGCAAGATGACCGGCGGCCGGCACCGGGCTGCCGGTGTCGGTGAAGGAAGGACCGGCCGTCGCCGGTCCTTGCTGGCGAAACCGGCTGGCCAGTGCGGGCGGGCCGGACAGTGGAGACTGGGGGAATTAATTTCCCCTGGTCGGGTCTCAAAAGGGGCCCCAATTAAGGGGCCGCTGTTCTCAAAAGGGGGGGGCTTTGCCCCCCCGCGCACGGCACTCGAACGGCGCCCAGGCCGCGCCGCCGCGTCGGTCCGCGCCGCCGCGCCGGACCGCGCCTCCGGTCGGGCCGGGTTTTTTGAGCCGGGCCGGGTCGTCGGGCCGGGTCGCCGCCCGGGGCGGGTCGACCGAGTTCGGCCGACCTAGGGGGGGTCGGGCTGGGTCGGCCCCGGCCCAGACCCCCAGTTTCAGACCACTTTCGGTCAAATGCCCGTATCTTGGTCTACAGGCCTCCAAACGACTCGCCGTCAGCGGCAACGCGATCCTTGGATTGAGACGGTCGTTTCGGTATACTATACTCAAGGTGCACCTTCCTTTTCGGGAGACTACGTGGTTAAAACTCCATAGTTAAGCGTGCTTGGCCTAGAGTAGTGATCAGGATGGGTGACCTCCTGGGAAGTTTCCCAGCGTGGGTGGGAGACGGAAATGCCAATAAATAACAGACCGGGCGTCCGATTGACGCGCCGTCTATTTTGTTGAATTCCTCTAAGTGAGACGGATCTTTTGGCTTACTCCGCCCGAGGTTTGGATGCCGACGGAGTGCGGTCGGGTTGGTTCGCTCACAAAATCAACCGGGACCCTGGAACGAAAAAGACAATAACTCTCAGACCGGGCGTCCGATTGACGCGCCGTCTGTTGCGTTGAGTTCCTGTTGATGATACGGAACTTTTGGCATCCTTCGCCGAGATTTGGATGCAGTTGGATAGTGGCCAGGTTGGATCGCACCGAAATCCAACCGGGCCCCTGGAACGGAAAAGCTGATACCTTTTTGACAGAACATTCGTTTGACAAACCGTCAGCGGCATTGGTGATCTCGTTGAGTAATGGTCTCTATGAGTATACCCTATGAGTGTTCGAGGTATAGTTGAGTTACGGCCGGATTGGTTCGCACACGAAACCAACCGGGGCTCTGGGATGAAAAGGCTAATAACTCACAGACCGGGCGTCCGATTGACGTGCCGTCTATTGCGTTGAGACCCCTATGACGAGGTGGTCCTTTGAGATAATTCTTTTCAGGACTTTGTGATACTTGGAGTATCGACCAGTAGCTCGTGGAGCAGACCCTCCCGGAGACGAGCATGCGGAGTACAGAGACCATGTAGCCGGCTGAGACTTGACGACTGCTTGACCGACTCGACTTGGAGTGAGTCGACAAGCCCAATGGACGGAGCGCCCGGTATTTGGCGACAGACCCACGGCAGACGGAGCGCCCGGTAGTTCACCGCAAACCCGTGGTACTTGACAGGAGGAGTACCTCTGTAGGCTATTAGTGGGAGCGCCCGGTATTTGGCGACAGACCCTCAGCAGACGGAGCGCCCGGTAGTTGGCTGCAAACCCGCAGTACTCGACAAGAGGAGTACCTCAGCAGTCTTAGGTTAGTGGGAGGTACCTCAGAGTCGTGACAGGACCACTGTACACTCCAGAGACAGAGCTCTTCAGCAGTTATGGTTTCGATAATGAAAATCCTGGTTTGAGCTAAGACTTTTGACCTTTGTGTTTACCTCATGATTGAGATGGGTCACTTGATAACTTAGGTATATGTATGGGCATATACCTGGGTAGTGGTTATCCGTTGATTTTACAATCCTTGTGTTTCCTCATGATTGAGATGGGTTACTTGATAACTTAGGTATATGTATGGGCATATATCTAAGTAGAGGTTATCTGTTGAGATCTTCTTGTGGTTATCCTTGTTGGTTTAGTGATACCTTGAGGGTCTCGAGGTCCCTACTGAGTATCGTTATACTCACCCCTGCACGGGCTATGCCCGCACCTCATTATGTTGGTTATAGACGACGGGCAGTGCTGACGGAGGCCGAGTGTTCGAGGACTGGACGGTACCCAGAGGTGGACTACACGACGAGTCGGTACCCGGAGGTGGACAACACGATGAGTCGGTACCCGGAGGTGGAATACACGACGAGTTAGTACCCGAAGGTGGACTACGCGACGAGATGACTCACAGAGGAGGTTCAAGGACGAGAGCGTGGAGGAGGCTATCTGTACCTACCCTTCAGGTAGGATCCGTGGTGGACGACCAGGAGCTGCGCTATCTGTACCTACCCTTTAGGTAGGACCCGAGGAGGAAGACCCAGGAGCTGCTTCCCTCTTCCAGTTGTTTGTCTTTTTCCTGTTGTACCTTGTTCGGTTATAGTTGTACTTTCTTTTGGGTTTGTATTCTGGCCCATTTCCTTTTCAGCTTTTCTTTTGTACTTAGTGTTTTGTTTCCGCTTGTACTCTATGGTGCTTGTTTTCTTTTATAAAGGCAATGCCTTCCCAGTTATCGGGATTTTACGCCTTTGGTGCTAGTCGCCAGCCCCTAGCCTATGGAAGGTAGGCTTGGGGTAGTCACGACACGGGCCCCGAGGACGGGTCGTGACATCATAGCCTTAATTCGATTTTCAAAGGAGCCATTCCAATGAGTAAGGTAAAATTATCAATTACTCCATTTTCATTTCATTTCCATTCTTTAATATTATAACTCCTATGAATATAATATTCCCATGTTTAAATAATTAAATAAATATAATATGTATACTAAAATGATATTATGTTTATGGGATAAACAATTTCTACCTTCCTTCCAACCATTCAAAAAATGAAAACATTGTTTGCCTTATGTGAGAACAACGGCCTCTATAAACGACCTGATACATTTTCATAACCACATTAAATGGATGGTTAAAAGGGAATAAATGATTAATAAAAATTATATTTTAGATATTATTATGATTTAGAAAATATAAACTAATCCCTACCTTCTTTCCGTTCTATGTAAAATGAGAAACATTAATTGTGTGTATATGCGAGCTACTATCTCTATGACATAACCTATTTTTTAAACTAGAATTTTATTCTTTATCAAAATTTCAAAAACTATTT
Source organism: Viscum album (assembly GCA_963277665.1). Taxonomy (NCBI): domain Eukaryota; kingdom Viridiplantae; phylum Streptophyta; class Magnoliopsida; order Santalales; family Viscaceae; genus Viscum; species Viscum album. The sequence goes on from OY728158.1 coordinate 1,673,043,805, forward strand.
TTCAAAACATTAAAAAATTTAAATAATACTGTTATACTTCTTTAATAATTATATTATGAAAAAGGAATCACTTTCTTAACTATAATCACCCAATGATTATAGCTTATCCTTACATAGGGCTAGTTTAACCACCTACATGAAAAATGATATAAATTTCTATCATGTATGACCATGAAAAATTAAATAATTTTATTATTTGAATAAATAATAAAAAATACCTCAATTAAGGTTATGTAAAGGTTATATTGATATTTAACTTATTATTAATATACCACCATTTTTTCATTAAAAATTATCGAAACAAGCATGACACTGATTTCATATCCAAGAACCATAGAAAAAAATCTCATGGAATAAAATTGTAAATTTATAAATCATTATAAACCATCTATAATATTACCATTAATTATATAGTAATTATTAAAGAAGTTTCAATGAATGGGGATCAACAATAACATTTTAAATCATGTACAAACCAATTAAAGTTACAAACATCCGATGATGAAAATAAACTATAACAAACTAGTAAATGTTTAGTAAATAATTATAATTTAATAATGTAAAAGGTAATATATATGAATATTTTTTAAAAATAATTTATTAATAGGGTTATGTTTTTTATATATGAAGTTATAGTGTGTTTGAATTTCGGAATACACAGTATGGGGTTTTCTCATCTCAATTTTCATCCTTTGAGACTTATGCCATATCCACCACTCATTTTATTTTGTGTGGTGAGTGTACATTAAAATGAGTAAAATATATCATTTTTTCATGAAATTACATCTTTTTATGAATCCATTTCATTTTATCTCCATCAATATATATTTTTTTCAAATGCTACCAAAGTTGTAAGGGGTTTCATTAACTCAAACTCTAGTTCTTTGGGTTATTATGTTGATTCTTAAACTCAATGTTTCAAAGTTCCATGTATTATTATATTTATAATTTAAAATGATATTTATTATTCTAAATATATATAAATGTCATTTTAAATTCAAATACTTTACCTTGATGATTTATTTCTTAAAAAGTGTATTTTTGTTAAGAATAATTCTCATCCACTTTAACGATGGTTTCTCTTCCATGAATATATTTTATATTCATGATAATATTATCCCTTAAATTTGGAATCCAAATTTTGTGTTATATCATGTGAAATTCATATTTAACTTATCCTCTTTCCAAAATTAAGTTTTATTAGTCTTTTTTATGATATTGGATTTCAAAAAAGGTATTTTAAAATATTTAAAAGTGTTTTCTTTTCATGATCATAGGTTTTATCTTCCACTCCATATTTCCTCAAGATAACCTTTATGTATTTTTCGAGGATCCATTATTGAATTTAATTTTTAAATTTATGTTTTAAAAAAAAATCAATTTATATTTTCAAAAATGAAATTTTAAAGTGATCTGTAACTTCGTCTTGTACGATAATATCAAAAGTAGTTTCTAAAAACTAGTTTATAATTTTTTTCCATTTTACTATTTATATTAAAGGGTTTATTACTTCAGAAATTATTTTCATAAATTTCAATATAAATTCCCTTATATTATTTTTATTTTTTGGGATTAAAATATCTATAATAAATGCTTCAATTCTTAATCTATTCTTATGTGGTACCATTAGAAGTGTTCTTATTATGAAGTTATTTTTCATCTATGTCAAATTCATTAAAATATTATTTTGTTTCTTCAAGGATTTTTTATTATAAAACCATACCCATTATTTCTCTATATGTATTATGAAATACTATTATGATATTTTATTAAAAACCCATCTCTTTATCTTGAGTTAATTATATGATGTTTTAAATATGAATTTTTCATTCTCCGTTGGATCATGTGTGTATGGATGATTGTTAAGATGATGGGTGGGGTACTATATCACCATATAATACATTAGTTAAGATTTATTATCATATAATATGATGAATTATTATCTAAACATGATCCATGTATCTTTTTTTAGAAGTTTTTCATGTGAATGAGATGCAAGTAGCTTTGTTTGTAGGTTTTTTGTGAATATGATACAAGTAGATTTGTTCAAAGGTTTTTTTGTGAACATGATGTAGGTAGATTTTTTCATAGGGTTTTTTATGAATGTGATACATGTTTTTTATTCAAAATGTTATTATGTGAATGCTATGAAGGAATCTTTGTTCACAGGTTTGTAGGGTGAACTTGATGACGGAGGATTTTTTCGTAGGTTTGTTGTATAAAGATGATTCATGTAGCTTTGTTCATAAGTTTATTGTGTGAATAGGATATAGTACCTTTATTTACAAGTGTTTTATGAACATGATGAGAATATACTTGTTCACGGGTTTTGGGTGTGTATTTCAAACATGTATCTTTGTTCATAAGACTTTTTATGCTTATGTTTGTGATATGGTTCCTTATTATGATTTTCCACATCTTTATATTGTATACCTATGATTATTCTCAATGAATTGTGTTTATTATCTAATGTTTCCACACTCTTATGAAATGGTATATGTTTGTTAATTTTAGACTACATGTCCTTATATCATTATTTATAAACAAATCTTATTTTCCTATATTCTTTTTAATAATATATTTCTCCCATGATCATTTTTTCTCGTATTATTATGATCTAACCCTTTAAGAAATGTTTTCCTTTAATAATATTTTAAGATCAACACTTTCTTATGTTTCCATTCCCTATGTTATGAAGATGAGTATAAATTATGATAATTATATAAGGGAGTCTAGTGTAGTTAAATTATAGATAAATGTTCTCTAGTATCATAAAATAAATTTCTTGTGTTGCTGATCCTTAAGGGAACTAAACCTTCAATTTTGTGATTGTGTGATTATTGGGAGATACAATTTTTAACTTATGGAAATTTTGTAAAATAAAAACATGTTTACCTTAGGCCTACTTAGTCTATATCAAGGCCAGTTTTTAAGGAAAGTGTTTTTAGCACCAGATCCAAGAGTACAGGTATGTGGTAATTTAGAATAAATCATAAGTTATTACCTTATAAGTATTATTCATATAGTGAATATGGATATTTTTACTGAGTATAATATCAAAATCATTATAACCTAAATATATCATAACAACACATTATACTCTACGATGATAATTGATTATAGAAAAATTAAAATCATACTTTGGGGGAATCTTATCATTACACTATTCATGTAAAGTTAATTTCTACACACATGAATGAATGATAAATGAACACTAAATTTATTTATAAAAACATGATGCATTAAAAACTATTACCTTATATATATTATGTATCATATACAAAAATATAACATAATCAACATACTTTTACTATGATAATTCTTTCATAAATGGATCTAAAACAATATCATCTATAGCCACCCAATAGTTCTTAACATCACTTCTATAAAATATTTCTCATATTATATGGTATTTTTTAAGTATTGTTTGGGTCCTTTTGTGATATTGAGGCTCCTTGGATCAAGAAATGATTATATTTTTTTCACAGTAAATCTTGACTTCTCCCTCAATTATAGGAACCACCCCATGTTTAGAAATTTAGATCTAGATCCAAAGAGCTTTTTCATGAAATGTGATACAATTATATACTTTTCCTCTATTATTGGGTTTACCATGGAAACCGCTTTGGAACTATTTTAACTAATATCTTTATAGTTCAGGTAAAACAAAAAACCAGATTATGATCTCATGTCATTTTTTAATACTAGAAACTAGTATTAGTGTAACCCTTTACATAGAGCCCATTGAGTACTCCAAATACCATGAACCTATCCTTATACCTTATCAAGTTTTTAAGTGTGTTCTTAAAAAAATGAAATGAATCTCAATAATCATGGATTGATATCAACTTGTTATTCTAAGAGTATAGGTGAAATCAAGTTAAGTACACAATATAGTATACATGAGAGATCCTATGGAAGATGCATAAATAATTCTATACCTAACTTCCAACTCCTTATAAGGATCATAGATATTCTTAATATTAATTCCATAAAACATTGGTAAAGACCCATTTTTGGTGTTCTCTATTCTTTCATATATTTACCAAATTATGTGTCTTGACCAATTCTATGAAGTATCATATATTTATCTCTATAGATCTTTATAAAACATTTGTAGTATTTTTCACCCATGTATTTCATAGAAAAGCATTTATTCAAACATTTTTTTATAGAATGTAAAATTCAGATACAATTTATAATAAGAAGTTTTTTCATACACATGAAATATAAAAAAGGATATAACACTCCCACTAATTGACTTATATACACAAAAATTTTCTATTCTCTTTTTTAAACTGTTGAGTCAAAGATCTACTTCCTTTTTTTAATTTGTAAATCACAATAAACTTTATATGAGAATTATCTAACTCAAGTTTTTTTCTTAATTTATTATGCTTATGGAGTATGAACTTTAGTTAAATGAAAAAATGAGGAACTAAAACTATTTTATGAAAATCTACTAATATGAACACCCATGCTAGATTACATCCATTATATTTATAGGCACTATAGTTGTGCTGATTAATCTCATTGATAGATGTAGTAACATGATAAGTTCATCTATAGACAAAAATGTTGATAAAAATGTAGTTAAAACTGACTCTATGTTTTTTGGAATATGATAATTGAAGTTTTTTATAATGATTCCTATAAATAAGTAACACATTGAGAATCAAAAAAACAAACACCAAGATCAAGATACTTGAAAGTTTCTAATTTACTTTTTGAATGTTCACAATCTCTTGTTGCTGAGAGTTCATCTTTTCAGTGACATATTTCTATTTCAATTATTTATATTAATACATACCATTGAACGGTTCAATTTTTAAATATATTAGCAGTTTTTGTAATTATTTTTATTTTTTATGATCTTATATGATCAATGGATTCTAGGAATTGCAAGATAGATGAATTTCTTTTCTTTTAGATTTAAGTATTCTTTGGAAAGTAAGAAATATCTTTTAATAGGTATAAAATCAGGGATAACTTACAATAGTTTTAAAGTCAAGGATACCTTAGATTCAGTTTATATATCTACCTTACACTTTGGTTTCCAAGATTCATTTCAATAATATCATTTTAAACTATTATTTGGTTCACTAACTAATACTCCATGTTTTGTTTTTAATTTCTCACTATTTTTTAATTTCTGTTTTATTTTTCTTTGAACAACCCTCGTATTATTATTTTTGGTTTCTATAATACTAATTATTTAAAATCATCCATTTTAACACTTTCATCAATGATTTAAAATAATAATCACTTCATATATATTTTTCTTACTATATTTCATATAGTTTATCATTCCATTGTTTTCTATATTTTTACCCTGATCTTTTCTTTGATCTGTAATATGAAAAACCAATCAATATAATACTTGTAGTGGATACAAATTATAGTTTGTTTTAAAAATATAATTCACCCCCTTGTAGTATATCTTTTATACATATTGAGACAAAATTTAATATCATATGAGGTCTCTACATTTATTTTTTCTTCTTATAATAATTTTGTGGTAGAGAAAAGAGTTTTTGTAATGGAAAATTTATCTATTGGTAGTTAGAAAATATGAATCATATCAGACCACTATTTTTTGATATAAATGACATTGAGTACTATAGTTATCATATGAATAATTTTTTAATTAATACTCGAGTGGATAATAGGTTTATGGTGATGTAAATTATAATATTTTTGATAAGGAAGTTATAACTTTTACTATAGATGAGAAAGCTGAGTATCTGTTAAATTATTAAGTTCATAGAACTATTTTTCACTTGGTGACAAGAAATATCTTTAGTAAAATATCTTATTTTGGAATAGAAAATAATATATGGAGAAATATACTGTTAACACATTTCATAAATTCTAGGGTGGTATATACTAGAATGGTAACGCTTCATACAGATTATCAGGTTTTTGATTTCATACCTTATGAATCTGTTTCACAAATGCATCATTGGTTTATGACTATTTTTAATTTTTTGAAGTATCTTAGAGTGAAATAGTTAACAAATGAAAAACTTGTTTAAAAGGTTATATATATCATGAATAAATAATGGGAATCAAGTAGAACAATTATAGATGACAAGAAACATCTAATTAAGATTAGTCTTAATGATATTATTGGAACTATAATGAAATCAGAAGGCAAGTAGAAGAGTGATGTTGAAAGATAAAAAAAAGAATAATGTAGCTGAATTAAATTATAATTAGGTTACTTTAATTATGTTAACTTCCATACTTGTGCTAAAACTTCTAAATATTTTGTTTCATAGAGGAATTGTAAGAATTTAGAATAAATTGGTTCATATGATAATAGAAATAAACTTGGTCAGATTACAAGATGAATATATAAGTTTATTGGGAATAAAAATGTTCAAAATGTTCATCAAAATGGAAGGAAAGACTATAATCGATATTCGTAAGTAATTTTCTATAAATTTAAGAAGGATGGTCATATTAGAACTGATTATCATAATATAAAGAAGAAAAATAAAAATTAAAACAGGTATTATAAAATAAAATTAAAGAAGATATTTAAATATTTAGACAACAGAAGTACTAATGAAAGTGGCACATATTCAAATAGTTCATTAGAATATAATAAAAAAAATATGAAAAATTTGTAAGTTTTTATACAAATATGATGCGGGATGAGAATTGATTCAATAAAAAGGTAACAAAAAAATCTCGTAAAAATTTAAATATAAATTCAAAATTAACTTATAATCTAGAAGATGATTATTCATGTTCATCAAAAGATAAAAAAGATAGTCTATTATATGTTAAAAAAGTAAATTCAATAGAATATGAAGAAATTTTACATAATATATCTAAATTGGATATATATGTAACTCTCATGAATAAAGAATTTAATAATATGAAAAGTACCTATGACTTTACTAAAGTAAAAATTATTAAAGCTAATAAATGAATTTTAAAAATAAATTCAAAATTTCAAAACATTCAACTGGAATAGATTCAAAAACTAGTTATTATACGAATTATGTTTATTATAATTTTGTTGATCAAAAATTTTATTTTCAGAATTTAGATAATTGAAACTTTATTATTCAACTTAAATATGATTCTTGTAGTTTAAGTAAAATTATATATAACTTTACTTATGGTAAATAGAATTTTTATAAAATTTATAAAAAAAAATAAACCCTCTAGAATGTCTAATATAAGTTATTATAGTTTTAAAAAACCTTATTTTCAATCAAACTATTTGTACATAAAAGTGCTCATTTTTAGGACATAATCACAACCTTATCAACATAAGCTAGTTATGTGATGAGGGATATCTTATGAACTTTAGGACTGATAAATTCACTGTTAAAAGTTTAGAAGTTAATTATATTTTATCTAGAAGTTGGCACAAAAATGTTTACACACTCTACTTAAAAGAATTAATTCATCAAAAAGTTTCTTGTTTAAGTACAAAAAAAAATATTTTGTTTATGGCATAAGAGATTAGGAAACTGTAAATTTTAGAATTTAACTAAACCTTATGGGAAATGGAATTTTAGATAACTACCATAACGTAAGTTTAATTCAACCATAGTTAGTGATCCTTGTAAACATGGTACAAAAAGTAAGTCTAGTTTCAAATATAAAAGTGAAGGAACAACTACCGAAGCTTTATATTTAGTGCACTTAGATTTATCTAGTACAAAAAAAACTATAAGTATTGAAGGAAAATACTTTGTGTATGTATTTATTGATGATTACACTAGATTTAGTTTGGTTATTTGTTACTCAAAAATAAAAATCTCTTGATCATTTTATGTTATTCCATGATTCTATAAAAAAGAGAAAAATATAACTTCAGTCACTCTCTAGTGTGATCATGGTGGTGAGTTTGTATACTCATAATTTAAAACATTTTGTATTAAAATTTTTATTAATCCTATTTTTTCTACACCCAAGGCACCACAAAAATTGATGTAGTTGAATAAATAAATATAATTCTTTAGGAAATTACTTAAAATTTTCTAATTGAGTGTAATTTTGCTCGATTTTCTTGGACGGAGGATGTGATTACTACTTATTATAGTATAAATCTATTTATTCTAAGAAATTTTCTTAATAAAAAGTATTATGTGATATATATTATAATAAATCCAAAAACTTTATTACATCAAAATTTTTGGGTGTAAAATATTCATCTTGAATACAAAAGATCAGTTACTTAAATTTTATCAAAAAAACAATGAAGGAATGTTTATTGGTTATTTTAAAACTATAAATGATTATTGAGTTTTTAATAAAATAAAAAATGTTTTTTGGAAATAGTTCATGAATATTTTGATGAATACAAACCTTTTTATTTTTTAAAAAACTATAAAAAATTCACAATTCAGATAATATTTTAAGAAATACGTCTTCTAGTTTACCAAAAGATAATATAAAACTACAAATTATAAATACTATGTAATAAAGACCATAATATTGTTAATATCCAAAAATTGATTCAATATAAGATGTAAATATTTTAGTTGATGATGAACTTTACACTTCTGAATTTGAATACATAGTATCCGAAATTTGTTGTGCTCAGGTGCTGTAGATGAAACACAAACTCATGGATTTTGGTATAACCTTTATTCAAACTAAAATTATTTTTGATAATACTAGTTGTATTTACTTTCCTATAAACCCAAGATATCACTACCTATAAATGAACAAATATATAATATGTCATTTACACAAGGATTACATGATTAAAGGGATATTATTCTTGAATTTATTGGAATAGAAAATCAGCTTCTTAGTTTTTTATTAAACCTATTACTTATGATAGAATAAAAATTATTAAATAAAATTTGAGAATGATAAATAAAAATTGATCTTTAGTCCACATATTTTTTAACTATCTCCATATATTAAAATCATCTTGGAAAAATGATTTTTTTTGATTTTATTTGTTTTTTATCATATAAGGGTTATCATTTTCTCATTTTTTTTTCAATTTATCAATTTTTTGATTTATTGGTGTTTCATTTTTTTTATTGGGTTTTTATCAGGTTTTTATTTTATAAATTTTTTATTTTTTTAATTTTATTTAATTTTATCATTTTTAATATTTTATCAGGTTTTTGATCTTAATAGTTTTTCATTTTATCACTTTTTTATCTTAATAGTTTTCTTCTTTTTAGTTACACAAAATTTCATTTTAATTTTATTATATGCTTTTATTAAATATTAAATATTCTAGTCAAACATATTTTGAAAGAGTAAGATCATATATCTCTCTAAGAAGATAACTTCAGTGAGGTTTAAACAATGTATTTTTCTATTTTAACTTCTCATGATTTTATTTTTTTACATAAGGGGAGATGATTAATATTTTTCAATTTTTTGGGGTTTTTTATTATATCTCAAAAAGGTAAAATTTTCTTTTACCATTCAAAGAAATTTTAAATTTAATTCTTAAAAAAATCTAAATGATATATGTTTTTGTCTTTCATTTGTATATAAGTATTTGAGGACCACTCATGCAACAATGGAAAACTTCTTGGGTTATAGTAATCATAAAAGCCTATATAAGGACTATAATCATAATACTTTTTTCAAATTAATTTTTTCTATAATATATTTTATATGATTAAATTTTTTTTATCAAAAGTATATTTATAAGTGTTTATATGAAGAATATCAAAAGGCCATATATGAAGATTAATGTTATTTTTCCCAAATAATTAAATATATTAGATGCAGCTGAAGAACTCTCACTGATCAATGGTGAAGAATGTGAAGTTCAAAGTCTTATAATGAATATTCCTGTCTTCAATTATATGGATATTCTTAAAAACATCACTTTTAATGTTAGATAAAGTGATGAAAACCTATCATAGGGTTCTTAGAAAAATAATTTTAGAACATGAGGAAAGGTAGTAATAATGGAGCTCAGATTATCTCTGAAGAAGATAGTGTTATGTGTGTATTCAAATCTTGTTTTGTGGGTTCAATTTTTAAATAGGCATTAAGTAAATCTGGTTGGTTTTAAAATCAATTAAATAAGTAATACTATAGTCTTGTATTATTCCCTCATTGACCTATTTAATCATTATTCATATAGTTTATAATCTCCCTATCATCAATTTAATCCAACTAATTACTTGATTTTTTTGGTTTAGATAAAGAAAAAAAATGATATCTATATCTGATACCCTTTCCTAGACTGGTTGTTAGTTATCTCTATTTTCCCTTGAATTACCCCCCATTTTATATCAAAAGCAGTTGACTTAGTCCAAGTGGAGTTTGTGTACAATTCCGAGAACAATTAGAAGAACTTAAAATCTAAATCTGAAGAAACCTCTATTGAACAAACCATTAAATTCAATAAAGGAGTTAGTAATAGTATTGAAAGATTAGAATTAATTAATAGGGGGAGGTGAGGGGATTATCTTTATCTGAACCATTAAGGGCTTAGTGTACTATCATTAGAGAAATAAAAGATCAAAATAAAATAACAAGTGTTGCGAAAGGTGGGGATTCTTTTTTCCTCCATCCATATAGAGTAAGTTCTTCCTCTTATATAGTTCTCTACTACCCATATTCAGTTTATGTGAGGGGAACATGATTCTTCATTTAATTTTGGAATGTCGATAGGGATCATGTTTACTTTCAACTCGATGGTTCACATGTTTCTAGAAGGAAGGTTCTAGATGAATTATTCTAGGAATCATTACTCTTCTATGATTTAGATCAATATTATTTTTTAAAGGTGGATTGATCTAGTGATTCATAGTTTTGTGTGATGGAAATGGGGTATGATATTTCAATTATGGGTATCATTATTTGAAATATCACATGGGATGAATTATTTTACCTGTGAGACATTAAATCTTATAGTATCTATACTAAAATTCTCCTATTATTTTCTGGCTAAGGCTAACTATTTATTTTTCATTGGTGCTAAAAATTATATACTCAATGGATCTTAATAATTACCTCACACTAAAAACAAGAACATTCCAGTTAATCTATTTAATAATGAGATAATATTTGAAAAAAACTTAAATCGATGTTGCTTCCTTTATTTCATACAGATTAGATCCCAAAACTTTGTCGCACAACTCTCATGTCAACAAGCAGTATTCCCCATTGTAACAAAATGGAATTCCAGATATTCCTCAGAAGCATCAGAAGAAGGGTGGCTTTACTTATGGTACACTCATTTGGATATCACCCTATGTAAGTGTAGATATCATATTAGAGTGGATTACCACCATGATTCTCTTGGTAAGGTAGATTCACTCCATTATCATCCCTGATCCATGGGTGTAAGTATAAGGTGAAATTGAAATGGTTGGTGACACCATGTTTCTCTTTAGGGTGGTAGATAAATAATGGTGGTGATTTTTTGAGAAGAACCTAGGGCCTATATAGTACTCAAGAATTATTCAATGAGGATAAAACTTTTTAGGTTAAATTAATATTTTGGATCTATAACAGTAGCTTAGAAGGTAGAGGAATGGTAGGATAGGTGGGTAGAACTTTCAGTAAGCATTCTTACCCAGAAGGTCACATTCATTTTTCTTACTATGAGATGATGACTGAAAAAGAAGGGACCATGGTAGTTGTTCCAACCATGAGAATATTGGTAGGATAAATTAATTTTATATATGCGGTTATTTGTTTTTACATTTCATAATTTTTTAGTACTTGTTCAGTTGATGGGACTCACGATAGGTAGACTCACCATGAGACTGTGGTTTGGTAAGACGGTAAGGTGACCATGAGTAGTACTTGAGGCTAGATAAAGGCATGATAACCTTGCCTACCGTGTGATAGAAGGTTCATGGAGGGGAAATATATAGTTAGAACACGTGTTAAGCATAGTGACCGTGGATTTCAAGGTCACTACAATCCTTGGTAATTTACAACCTACAAAATTTCATATTACTACTTAGTATAATATTAAATTTTATCGTAATAAGTCAAAAATAAATAATTTCCTCAAGTATGGAATCACAATTTATATCAAAATATATACACATAAATAAATAACATATTTAATTCCAATTTCTAATTAAGTTATAATTTCATAAATTCTATAGAAACTACCATCAACCTAGTAATTTAACTATAATATATGGTATTTTAAATGAATAAAAGGAAAAAATGTTGAAAATTCCAACTCACATTAGAAAGTGAGGTTCAACCTGAACTCAATTTATAAGAAGATATTTTCAAATAGGAAATCATGTTCAAAATGGAAATAATGTTGATAAATTTGATTACATAAACCATACTAAAATTAATTTTCTTTAAGATATAGAGTGTTTTAGAGGTTTTGGAAGCAACCAAAAAATACAATCGGACACTTCACAAACTGAATTAAATTTATAATTTTTGATTTTAAATTTATAATTTTTTTATATTAATTTTTGAAAACCATAAAGGGGTAGAAATATAAGAAATTTTTGAAATATTTTTATTAATTTATATATATTTTATATTCTAATCAAAACATTTTTTATCTAAGGAAGTCTATTTAATTTTGTTTCAATGTAAAATGAAGAAAATTATCTTTTTTAAATATTTTAGGGATTTTTTTAATTTTAGATCTTTTTTTTAAATTTTCTTTCTTGTATTTTGTTTTAAAAAAGTGGGAGAATTTTGATTCAATGACACACTCACTTTTATTATTTATGAAATCAGAATGTACTTTATATGAACATGGTCAAACTTGAGTTTTTTAATAATTTTATTTCCTTGTACTGTATGGACATATTGTAATTGAAATATCAAAGAAATAAAAATATTTTATGAATATCTATTGATCTAAACTTTCATGTATAACTACATCCATTGGATTAAGAAGTATTGTAGTAGTGATTATTAAACACATCGATAGATGAAGTAACATGCCATGTTTATCTGTAGATGAAGAAGTTACTGCTGATTTCATTAAAACTATGTCCGGGATTTGTGGAACTCAACAATTGAAATTCATTACAATAGTACTAATAAATATAGACTCACATCAATAATAATATAAATGAACATCTAGATCAGGAATTCTGAATGTTACTGATCATTTTTAATCTCTTTAATTTCTTATATATGAGATCGCTTATGATTAGTGTAATTTTTTTTGAGTGTTTATATTAATATCTACCATTAAAAGGATCTATTTTTAAACCTATTAGAAAATTATATTTATTTTTTTTGATCCTGATTTATCAAGTGTTTTGTAGGGATAAAAATACACTAATTTTCAATCATTTGGATCAAGGGATTCTGAGGACAGGAAGCATGGCCTTTTGATATGTATAAAATAAGGGATAATTTATGATAGTCTTAAATTTATGAATAAAGTGATTTATTCTTCTGATTAATCTAAAAATTTGGTTTAAATGTGTGGTTTAAATAATATCCTTTTAATGGAGTATATGGTTTTCTGACCCACACTCCATGTTTTATTTTTAATTTCTTATTGTATTTAAATTTATGTTGTATTAATCATTAACGTAAAACTATGTAATTTTTTTATTTTTTATAAGATTGATTATTTATATTTCATCTATGTTAAAACATTCATCAGTGAGTTAAAATATCGATCAATTAATTTATACTATACTTATTGCATTTCATACAGTTTATAATACCACTATTTTTAATATTTTTACTCTGATTGCGGATTTACTTTGAAACATGAAAAATATATCAATAAAATACTTATATATGATAAAAACATTATGTTTTTTTAATATAATTCAAACCTTCCCCTACTATATTATATCTGTCATACTTTTAGAGGAAACAAAAATCAAACTATTTGACTGCATCATCAAATATGATATTCAAACTTTTAAAAATATTCATTAATACAAAAATGGATAGTTTCAACTTGCATACATTAATAAAATCAATTGGAACTTCAAAAAGTCTAGTATATTTGAAATAAACATCCTAAACTAAATCCCTATTATGTAATTTTTTTAAAACCATTTGATATATCTCATAATAAAAATGAGTTGTTATGATAAGTAATATCAAAGTGAACTTTATTATCATAATAGTTAAAGTGGTTTCTTTATAGTCATTCCCATATTTTTTTCAACCCTTTTAATACCGAAAAATATTTTAATTAGAAACTCTACCATCCATGTCAATATTTCTTTTACAGAAGGCATATTTTCAACCTATGGGCCTCACCCCATCTGGTGCATCCATTAGGTTCAAAAAATGATTTATGTACATAGGTTCTATTTTATATTCTATGGATTGTAAAAATTCATCATAATTAGGTATCTATATGGAATCTAAGTATGTTGTAAATTCATCTCCTATGAACATTACTTTATTTTCATTTTACACAATAAATCAATATCTCTCAATCTCTTGATGAATCTTACCAAACCATTTTGGTACATAGTGACTTGAGTCACATTTTCTTTCACATATTTTTTTAAAACCATATTAACTTCCATATCTAGTACCATTCTTATTTTTTTGTCATGAAATTATCCATTTTTAACTTTCCTCCCAGTAGTAGTTCGACTCAAGTGTTCCTTCTGAAGTAAAACACCACATTAGGATAAAAATACTTTGTGTTCAGTAGGATAATAGAAGTAATATCCCATAGTTTCTTTGAGATAACCAGAAAATAATAATTCTTATGATTTATGGATTAGTTTACTGAAAGTAAAATTTTATACATATGATTCACAACCCAAATACTCATAAAATACATATTGGTATATTTCTCATTTAGTATGTCATATGATATATTTATGACTAATTTAGATGGAATGAGGTTTTGTATGAATGCATCAATCTCCTTGGAATGAAATAGGAAGGTCACCCTGACACATCATCATTCTAACCTTGTGTAATAGTGTATGATTACCCCCCCCCATGTACACCATTTCACTATGGTGTTATAGGAAGAGTGATTTGTGAAATAATTTCATTATTTTTCAGATGATTAGGGAATTCCTAGATTAGGTATTCATTACCCCGACCTGATCATAGATTATTATTAATTTTTCCCAGTTGATTTTGTAATTAATTATCAAACACTTTTAACATTAAATTTTTTATACTTTTTCACATAAAAAATCAATAAATATATTGAGTAAAGTCATTGATAAAAACTAAAAAGAAATAAAAACAATAAATTTAATGTGTACTCATTATTCAACATATATCACTAAGTATGAGATCTAATAATCCCCCACCCCTTTCACCATTTCCCCTAAAAAGTGTTATGAAATTCTTGACCAATAAACAAGATTCTAATGCATCTAATTTTTCATAATAGAATGTGTCTAACAATCCATCATAATTGAGTCTTTATATTTATTACTCATTTATATTTTCATTCAGACAATTCCAAAGGTATATGAGATTAAAATCAACTCTGACCTTCCTATTATGAATTTTAAAGATATGATTATCCATATCTAGAATGTATAAACCATTAATTATTGTCCCTATAACATAAAAAATTTATGTTTTATATATAGAAGTAATGTTTTTCTTAATAATGAATAAAATTTATCTTTTCCGAATAAGATACTAAATTATATCTATTTTCAAGGCATGAACATAATAACATTGTTTACAATTTTAGAACTAATCCACTGGGTAGACATAGATCATAAGTACCAAATTCTAATGTAGTAACTCACGATCCATTACAAACATGATGTCTTATTTTCCCTTCTTTAATTCCCTTTAATCACTGAGCTTATGTTTATAAGAAAGAAATGTGTGATGCACACACGGTTTCTTCATACCCATGAGTTAAATTCAGCGAAATTTATATTTATATAATTCATATTCATATGAATATAATGTTTCTATTTTAGGTCACTTATCAACTATATATACCCATTGAAAACTATTTTTTAAGTAATATGTATTAGATATCTCAATACGAATAACATGATATATTCCAAAATCTAAAAAAATAAAAATATTAGGGTGTGTATTATGTTTTATTTATTTTAACCAAAGACTTTTAATGAAAGTTCCCTAACTAAAAATGATGACTTTATAAATCGTATCAATTTAGTTATCTGATACCCATATATCATAATGACTTTCACCGAGTATCACATAAATAATACATGAGTATATCAAGTAAAAAACTAAGGTTAATAATATCATATTTTATTATAGGATATCTAAGTTCTTAACACTTTATCAAAATCCATCATATAGATTCACTAAACTCAATTCCTATAGTATCCTAATGGTTAGGGTTTCCTAGCTAAGTGTAACCCAAAGAAAACACCAAGAACAATACACCTAATGGTGTCACCTAGTTATTTTCTTTCCTTACATAGGATAATTCATGGGATCATAATAGTTAAGATCACCCATACTAAATTATTGATGTCTTGATAAGTTCCACTTTGGAAGGAATCTTACACTTAGTATTTGAGTGGTTTTCATTTAAAATTATCACCAAATTAATATACATTATATGTACATTAAAATCATAACTATTTCATCATATGAAGTATTTATTATATAATGATTTAATATTTTATGTATGCATGATTATAAAAATTTAGTTTTGGAATCCCTATTATATCAACTAAATTAATATGTTGACACCATATTAATGTTTAACTATTTAAACAACCCACATTTTGTGTTACTCACCCAAACTAGAAGCTAATTATATTCATATATATATATATATATATCTAAATTCATTTTATACATAAGGTATATGAAATATTCAAGTAATGTTTTGTAATTATATTATATTTAAAATATCTATATGAGAAAGTTTGGAACCCCAGATTGTCAAATTCCACCTTACTTAGACCAAGGAATAAGCCTCCAAGATAGTCAGAAGCACAACCCAAAAGTCCATCTACCCGGCGATACTTTACTAAAAATATAATCTAATTCATAATCACTATAAATCATAATATTATGATCTATATTTAACAACTAAATTCAATATAATAACATTTATTTACAAATTACGGTTAAGGTATATTAAAACTAAATCTTATGTTATCTTTCCAAGCATGTAATTCATGGAATAAAAATATAATAGAATTAATTTATCATATATTTTATGCCCGCACAATATTCATATTTCATAAAAATTTTATAAACATGAATATGATAATGGAATTTATAAATACATAAGAACATTGTATATTTTTTTAGAACTTAAGATAATACACATTTCATGTTAAATTTAGGGGTGAAAATCTAATTTTCGAAATCCTAACACTTATAATTTATAATTTTTTTATAAACCATCATAAAATATAATAAAATATTAAATTTTTAACATTTGACCTATATCATATTTTAAAACTGATAATGGGAATTATAAGTCATAAATTATAATTTATACATAAATGTAACTGTATGTATCAACTATATCTTATGATATTATTAAATCATAATATGTGGTTGATATCACCAACTATGATTGGTGATATTACAAGGATCCAATCATATTTAAAAACATACTTGATATCAGAAATATGATATAATGATCTATTTTTCTAAAATCAAGGGATTAGTTTTATTTTATGATATCATATATTATATCCTAAGATGTAGTTAAGATATTTTGGATTCCACAATATTATACCTTATGATATATGTTAGTCATATGGTATGAATAAAAAAAATGGAATAATTTCATCATAATGTATTTTATGATATGGATTAAAATTTCTTATAATAGTGAATTTATTTGAATATGTATTAGATTAACTTGTTGATTCATTGTATAACATGGATTCAACACCACTAATGGTAATTACATGTTCATATAAATAACTTTGTTAGCAAAATAAATACATGAAATTATTGATATATATTCAAAGGTTTCAACCTGAAAATATGTAGAACATAAATCCAAACATACCTTTAGCACTGTATATTCCACCATTTACTCTTCAATATAGAATGTTTGATGCAGACCATTAAAGAAAAAACCAAAATTATATTTCCTCCATGGGTGGTATGTTGGATATAAGAATCCTTATTCACAATAAGATTATCATATACCACCAAAAAGGTTTTACAACCTTCTTATAAAGATAAATGGTGATTTGAGAACAAAGAGAGTTTGGGCTTAACTTAAACACATCAATGATACACATAATAGTATGGATCAAATCTATTTTATAAAAAATTTATTTAATAAAGAGTATAATAATTCTGGATTGTTATTTTCCATCTCATTATACCCACATGATACAATGTATTGGTGTGTTTTTTTCATTAAAAACATCATTAAATATTCATAATTATTTGAACTCTTCAAAAAATTATTCATGTTTATCCTTTTAATGAATTGATATTATTGATACATCACCAATGGAATATGAAAGAATATGTGAAAAAGAAACATGCATGAGATATCATATTTCATGTTCCCCATAATATACAATGATGTACATCCAATCATAGAATATGATATAGGAAGTAACTTTCCTACATCAGCTGCTAAGATTCAGGGACATCATAAAATATGATATCCCTATTTTTAGTGAATCTAAAAAAATTAGGAGTGGTAGATCTTGTAATTTCATAATAAGTGGATAAAATTTGATTTAGATTATTCTAAAATACTCACACTTGGTTTTCTTCTATATGGGATCACTAATCATTTCTAGTTATTTAAAGGCATTATAAATAATCATCTACCTATTATATAGAATTCATTTGCCTCTTCATTCATAAATATTTTAGATCATTTCTTGATATGGTATCTAATGAACGACTTATAAAAGGGTCCTTATTAATAGAAAATTATAAACCTAGTACATTTAGGAAGCTATATAAGGTCATATCACTTGAGTAATCACTCTTGATATTTTCACATTACTCACTTATTAATATAATTTTTATATATATTTCATTGTATTGAAATAAAATCAATGAAATAAATAAAAATTAAAGGGTGGATTAGAATGAAAAAAAAGAATAATGAGAAACAATTGTTATCAGGGAAATGAAAGTGATCTTTGAAGTTCAGTTAGGAACTACTTTGTTAACAATTTTTTTAAATCAATTTTTTAATTTTATCATAATAAATTATGAATTATATTCCCTTACATAATTTTTGGAACTCAACATGAATTATAAAACCATCCTCAACACATCAATCCCACCTCTTCTATAGTGTAAAATTATAACACAGCATGGGTAAGGCATGAAATTTCTTCCCACCATTATTTGACATTCAACTCTCCTCATTGTACCATAAGTAGGATGAGCTGCGTAAGGGAGGTAAAATATTTACTATGTGAGGGAATGAAAATTTAGGAAATCTTAAGTGAATTTTTGAAGAAAATATTCCCTAAAGCTGTTTCCTATATGATGTAATAGGCCATTTCATATTATAAAATATGGGGATATCATAAAGAAAATAAGCATGATACTACCTTTAACGAATCGTAAGGTACAATTAGGCCATACTGTAAGGCCACATATCATGAAAGTCATAATTTCTGAAGGTCTATAACTTAATTCTATTATGTAAAATTGTTTGTGTAATGATTAATGTCGTTACAGGTATTAAATTCTAAAGGAAACACAAATTTTGTGTCTAGTGGATTTCTTGTTTAGAGAACCAGATGTTGAACTAATATTATTCACATAGGAAAATCCTTGAGGATAATTTTTAGACTTTAAAGGAAGAATAGTTGGTGATAAATATCTTGGAATAAGGTTGGGGTCCTGGATGGGCTATTTGGGTTTCATTAGTAGCACCGATTAGCTGATATCCCCCACCGGCTAGCTAGTGGGGTGGAAAGGAGCCCCTACTACCTAAAATGACTCACCAACTAGCCGAAAATCCTAAAACATCTCATTTATGAGGCAGGAAATGGATCTTTTTCCTATAAGGGCTCACAAACCAGTTGGTGATCTTGCATCAGCCGACTGGTGGACCCTGATCAGCTATCTAGTAGGGTGTGATGGGTGAGGGTTAAGTGAGGTTCATTTTGATCTATTTGGCCACCAATCCCCATTAGGTTTACTAGTTTTAGATTGAATTTTTGAGTTCAATTCATTTTTTCACCTCCCTTATCCTCCCTCTAAGATATTTATTTGGTCTAGGGTGGATCTATATGCATAGCGTTAGCGAATTTGGGTGAAATCCTCTATTATTATTTGATCTTGGACTTCTTATTCCTCTTTGATTAGTGTATCACTATTTCTTCATCATGTATGAATACTCATGGAAATTATTAGTACTTGTGATCCATTTTTTTCTCATTTATCCTTTTATACTCTCTCCATTGATTATCTTGTTCACCAATTGATCATTAACATGATTTTATTTAAATAATTGAATGACAATTCCACCATATCATGATGAAATTGTCCGAGATTGATGAATATTTTAATGAAAATGACTATAGTATATCCAATGATAATGAAAACGTGTTGTTGAAAAGAATTTCATTAAAGGTATATCCCTTGAAGATCTATTCTTTATTTTTTAGCTCAAATTTAGTGAAATTAGACAATGTTCTATGGAATTGAATTGGTACTTTTTATTTTCTTAGAATTATGAGTTTTCTAGAAGTGGATTAGACTGTGTTGGAAATAATTAATGCTAAGGTACATCACATGGTTGGTTTTCTTCTAAATTTTTTAATTAAATTGGTCTATGTTTTATTTCCAAAAAATAGGGTATTTACACATAATTAAGTTAGAAGCATGTTACAGATCATCCATGGATGGTTTTTTGGGGTTCTAGTTAAAAGGTGATACATGAACCTTATGGAGACCTATAAAGGATTAATGGACATGGATGAATTAGAAAAATCTATGATGATTTTCTCAGTTTTTTATTATAATATTATTTAGGTAAGTGTTCTATATACTCTTCCCTATTGTATTGTGAACATTTATTGGCATGTATTAGGAGGTTTTACACCATGGGCGAATGAAACTTATTTCATGAGTTATGAATAATAAGTAATTAGAAATTAATTAATTATCCTTAAGTATTAATTAATTAAAGGAATCAAGCCTGATGTATTTTAAAAAATTGACAAGGCCCATAATAGACTCTTGTGTTGTGGGTCGATGTCAGTCATTGATGGATGCAGCTTTCCTACTTATGAATTCCTTAAATTTAATAGACACCATGGGGAGTGTGTATGTTATATACGATACCTATATCCCATTATACTATTATTTATTCCTTTATCACATTTGTGTTAATGTGTGTCCCCTTGAGACAATGTTTGATGATGAATACACAAGTGTGTTTATATATGGCTATTGATAATCGTTATCAATGTGATTAGTTATGCATTTATGTGTTGTACCCTATTGTATGTGACCATGTTCCCCAATATTAATATATATAATATAAATATAATTATTTATTCCATGAGTGATATTAGATAACCTAATAGATTATGTTTTACTTTTTGATCACATATGTGTATTTGATAGTTTCTATGAGTCATTATGAAATTCTATGTTCTATCTATATGTGTGATCTAACCTATTGTGAGATATATCGTAGTTCCTTTGGAGTAATTTTTATGGTATTAATTCTATATTGAGCATAATTTTATGACTAACCTTATATGGGGAGTGTGCATGAATTTCAATAATGATGATGATGGACCTAAGCATAGAGTAGGGACATAGCAACCATGAGGTTAGACTCTCGGCAGTAGTGTTTAGGTACAATGACCTTGTGGATGTTGATTATCGTGTCTACATGATTACTAGTGGATGATGAGTAGTATATACACATGATTTTAAGTGAATTCCATATAGTATGTTTACTTGATGCTTTGTTGGTTCTGATTGTAATTTTCAATCAATCTCTAGTAGATGCTAAGTAGCATGCTCACTCGATGCCTAGTGGATACTAAGAAATATGTTATATAGAGGAATTGTGTATGATAAATATCATAACATCTCAATACATGGTGGAATAGACTTGTGGATTTATCTCGATTACTCCCGACATTCGTTATGACCAACATTCTGACATAGAGATGAATCAGGTACATATGTGGGTTCTTGGCATCTTGGTATATGCACGACCACTTAGTATATGGTTATTGTTTTCTTGTATGTTCATTAGTGATTATATGATATACTTGTGTAGTTATGTTTATTAGTTACTTTATACTTATCTTATCACATGAATATACAATTAATCTTATTTTTTGGATACTGGACCAAATTGTTGGTGTCCTATTAAGTTATAATCACACCCAACATGGGAATCTATGGAACTTGAGTACATGAGTAGTCCTCACTTATTATAGGAATAGGTTGGGATATTTCCTTGGTCTGATAATTGATAATGATAGTTCACTATGATAATGGAGATTGGGATGAGGTGAGGATTGGAGTTTTAGACCCTCTATTACTTTTATTTGTTTTATTATTTGTATATATGATCGGACTTATAAGAGATTAGTTCCATGTATCTTGGTAAAAATGTTTAGTCTATTATTTCCATATTCATTAATGTAGAAGGTAGGTTATTGGTGTTATGATTTTATATTATTTAAATATTTGGATATTTATTTGTTATTATTAGCTATTATGGAGGTTATATTCTCCCCATGTATTCAATTATACCCTCAATAATATTATGAAGCCTCTATCATATAGTGAGGCATGCCTGTGGTCACATGTAATTCTATACAAGACCCAATGATTTGGTATTGGATGTTACAAAATGGTATCAGTACCTAGGAGTCTTTTATTTTATATTTTGGGGAGTTGGAAGATTGGCGATAAAGGAATGTGTTGGATCTTGTGATAAAACTCAAACTAGTTCTTTATGAACACCTTTACCAAGGTAAGTCTAGGTTACCATATAATGGGATTGATATTCTTGGTTTGGGATATTATGATCATATGTTTTCAAATCAGGAAATGTGAATGGATTTTGAAGATATGAAATTATATGAATTTGAAACTTGTTCATATTTATAAAAGGCGTCATATGAATCATATTTAAAATGATGGTTTCTCATGATATATATGTTTCTTGTATGTGATTTTATAAACAATATAGGAATAAACTTCTTAGTTTCAAAAACTTGTTATGTGTTTTCACATATAATTTCTTAGTGAAATTTTATTTAGTTTAACTATTTTGTGTGTCTATTTCTAATAGAAGACCATGTGAGACTATAGTGTGGTGCACCTGGGCGACGATGATGGTGGAAATGATGATGGAGATAGTGACAATGAAGAAAATTCAATCCCTCTATACATGGTTTGTATAGTGTACCTATTAGGTAATTCTTGTGTGTCAATGTCCTTAGTAAATAACCTTATACAAGTAGCCATTAGTTGGGTTTGGAAAAATAAGGTTCCAACTATAGGCTATATAGAGTGACCCATATATCTCCAATGGATTTTGTTTAACCAAACCAAGTATCTTTGGCCTTGATGTGGTTATTCTAAAGTAGAAGTCATCATGACATGTCCTTATGCATTTTACTAGATAAAATTATGTAAATTTTAACCCTTAGTGAAACCATGTGTGGGGTTTTATAAAGACCTTGTGGCCTTAGAAATGGGTCTCTAGTTACTAGAGATCTAGTTTATAATGATTCATGAAGGTAACCTGAGTGAGGATATTCTTCATGAAGGAATAGTTAAGGTTAATCCTTAGGGGTAGTTTCATTGATAAAAATTCCTTATGATTTTGAGTAGCCTTTGAAGGATTAAAGTAAAGTCTTTCTAGTTACCTCACAACCCGGGAGTATGGATCACCTTGAGTTCCAGTACTATTAATACATGTTTGGGTTTTATAGTGCTTGTATGCTTTTGGCATCAAGGCTAGGACCAGGGGTTTCCTAGACTTTCATATTTGAATGAAACTATTGTTGGATGTTGAGTGAATAAACTATGTAGCTGGACCTAGGAGGGTTTAATCATGGGTGGATGTTCAATGAATCAAACTAGCACCCATTTTTTGAGTGGTGTATAG
This sequence comes from Viscum album, assembly GCA_963277665.1. NCBI lineage: Eukaryota > Viridiplantae > Streptophyta > Magnoliopsida > Santalales > Viscaceae > Viscum > Viscum album. Next base: position 1,673,067,752 of record OY728158.1, read on the forward strand.
TGAATCTTGGTAGAAAAGAGTTTTTTTCTAAAGAAGAGTCTTGGGAGTGCTCTAGTTTGGTGCAGCTGGTGACTTGTGTTGAAGATAGATAAAGTGGAATGTGAGTCTGGATTATATTCCCATGACTCATAAGGAAATCCCTTTGTTGGAGTAAAGAGTGGCATTGTTATAATTTTATGAGAAAACATTGTTTCATGAGAATTAATACACATGGTTACACACAGATTTGGTTAAACCAGTAAAATTGGAGTGGTGATCAGACTGTTGAAAATGTTTCTGGTTCTATTGAGGAACTCGTAATATCTACTAGTGGTAGTGTTTTTCTGTGTGAGTATCTCAAGAGGGAGTGAATTGACTAACCAACAATTTTTTTTGTTAAAAAGAGGTTAAAAAATCCCTCAATTATTAAAAAACAACCCATTTAACTCAAAAAAGTAGATTGATATAAGACATGTAATTTTAAAATAATTCTCAAATATTGATTAAGTCTCGGTGAAGAAAATATATAATATTAACTTAATATTTGAAATCAATTTAATCAATCAAAATATTATATAAAAACTAATTAAGGTTAACTATAAAAGTATTGGTTTTCTATTTAGTTTAATAACGATTTCTTTTTAAAGCTTATAGGTCAAGTAAAAAAGACAAAACCCATAGAGGAAATGAATACAAGAGGTTCAGTATCAAGACAAGACTTAATCCTCTCTGTAACACCTGAGACTTTTATGTTATATAAATCATCAAAGGAATCTTTTTCTACACAACACTTGCTTGGCTTGCTTTACACGAAATCGCGACCTTCCTCGATAGCTTTTGTCGTACGCAATATCGAGTTTCACTAAACAACGATATGCTATTAAAATATTATTAAAACTAGCCGTTATGAATAGTAATAACCACTTTTTTAAATTTTATAAATTTTATTTTTCAAAATGGACTTCATTTTTGGTTTCAGAATATCGAAATTAGCCTAGGGTGAAATTTTGGTATTTTTCTGAAAACTTTCAGTTTTTGATGAATAGTGAAACCACTAAGTGGTAGTTAAAAAACTGAATTTTTCATAAAACTTAATTTTACCACTTCTGTGAGTGGAATTTCAAAAATCTGAGAGACACGGTTGATGTCAGAAAGTAAAATGTGGTTCAATGAGATGAAAATAATTTTTTGGTGAATAGTAACTTTTTACTTTTTTTACCACTGTAAAAAGTAAATAGGGTAATTAAGGGTAAATATGATATTATTATTACCATAACACATGTCCTAATTCTATTGGATAAGTTTAATTCGACCAAAAACAAACTTAGGAATAAAATATGACCATTTAGGCCCACTTGGATTAGATTAGGACATTTATTATTAATTTATTTAAAGAAGGGTTAAAATAGTTAAAATCAAAGTTTAGTAAGTAAATAATTTTTAATATGGGGTTATACATAAGATAAATTCGACTATAAATATTCCTTAGAAATATAAAAATATTTCCTACATAATGTTATTTTATTTGAAATTTTTAGACATTAAATAACTTAATTTAGTTATGACACAATGATGATGCAGTAATTATCTTATTAATGAAATATTGAAATAATTGATGTTATAAACACCAAAATAAATGTAATTTGAGACTTTTTATGAATACCACTAATTTTATAGGTTAATATGACATGTTAGTATTGATTTAATTAACTTATTTCGAACTAATAATTCTGTTATGAGTTTCACAAAAATCAATTACTAAATAGTGTCAAAATTGACATAAAATTGTTTTTAAAACAAATATTATATTGGTAATTGTTATTTTATTCCTAAAAATCTAATGTTCGCCCAAATGACTTAGATAAGGTTATATATATTAATAATAAACAACTTGGGGTTCGTTTGGCTGCTTATAGTAAGTTTATTAACCTTATAGTATAAGAACACAAGAAGACATGGTAAAAGTAAAATTATTTAACTTAATGTTAAATCTAAATGATAAGGTTAAAATAGGAACCTAAACTTGTTTAAATTCTATTGGATGAGAGGATTTCGACCCATCCCAACCTTATCTTCTAAATATATCAATTTGGAGCTATTTAAAACTGAACATGACTTTATAATAAAATAATAGTTTTAGTTATTCAAAAGGTGCCCCTCTCCTCCCTTATAAAAGGACACCTCCTCTCCATCTTCCTCACACCACTTTGAGCCTTCATTCTCGGCCAAACCCTGCCACTTTCTCCTCTCCACTTCCCTAGAGACATCCTAGAGGTCTTGGTCTTCTTAAAAGACCAATTTTAGTGCCCTAAAAGAAGGTCTCAAAGAAGCACTTCAAAGAAGAGGTAACGTCCGTTACCGATTCTTTCATCTTTATTTCTTCTTCCACTTCTTCTTCTTTAGTTGTTTCATTATGAAGTAATAACATCAGTATCACTCATATACTGATATGTTATTATAAGTATGAAACAACCCTATTTCACCATCTATCCATCCTACGGAAAAAGAAATCACCGCGCGTGCGTACGTACGGAATACCGTCTCCATGCCGTGGTGTAATCTATTTTCCACCACCACCTTAGTTGGATGGGTATAATGGTGTAAATAATGACTATATATGACTATTATAAAGTGATATTGATTCTGAAATAGTATAAATAAACTCCAATACAATTCCACGATCATAGGAACGATATCATCACTCGTGCGTACGTACGGAATACCGTCTCCACAATGTGATGCGACTCGTTCTACATGATCTTCATTTCATAATGATTATATAAATGAATTGAATGAATGAATATGATATACATTACACTAATACCATTCTGTAAATGAGGTGTCTATAAACTAAATATAATAATAAGAATTTATTCGACAAAACACGCATAAGAACAAAAAGTTATAAACACCCGAATAACAAGTAGCAATGAAATATTACTAATAAGAAGCTAAGAATATGACCATATATGATATCATAGAAATAAGTATGATTCTGGAATAAGTCAATAACATTATTTAAATCATTATACAGGAGGTTCGGACACTTACAAAGCAAGTCAGACCTAAGGAAAGAGAAATATCACAATCTCACTTTTATCCGAGATTGTTTTTACTTTGGTAATTACTGGGGTGTATTTTATCATCCACATCCATGTTCCCTCAATATATAATATTATTTCCATCCTTCTACAATAGTTTATATCCAATTTTACCCTTTGGTGAGTTTTTTGTAAAAGATATGAAAGGAATCTTTTGTCGTTTTTCGTACAAGGTACTTTTTGACTTTTCCGACAAAAGTACGAAGAATGTTTTTTTACCTTATACGGCATGGATGGATTTTTAAAACATTATTTACAAGAAGCTTCCTTTACAAGTTTTCAAATTTATCAACTTCTTTTAGTTTAAAATTGTATGACATGTTATGAAAGGATAAATGTTTTTGAAGTAGAAAGGATATTTTCCTCAAGAATGGAGTTCAAGAGTTTTATCAAAATTATTTTCCATCTAAGACAATATAGGGTTCTGTTTCTATCCATATTATTACATGGATTTGATTATGTTGTGATGGAAATATTTTTATGAATTCCTTTATCTAATATGAATTGTTTTATGATGTCACTATGTTTAAGATTCCCATTTTTAGTACATGGGTTATGTAATGATGTATGATTTATGATTTTGTGGCACACATAATAATGGTATCATTATGAGATGGGTGGGACCTATATCTCCATCCAATGCATTGGGTAAAGATTTAATATCTCATGAGATAGACATGAATGGAATGGTAGGTTATACCGGTTCAGTGAAACAGGACTGAAACGAGGGTGACTCGGTTCAGAAATGGACTTTGTCCACTAAGATAGTCTTGGCAATGAGTCTTTACTAACAAGAAATGATTCTCTATGATTATGTGTGTATGACACAAAGTTTCATGTTTTAAGTTATGATTATTGTGATTACATTTCACTGCCATGATTTATTCCATGTTATAATATTATGATCTCCTTTGCATGATAAGATTTCCAAAAGTTATGTTCTTATGTATATGATGTGATTGATATTTCTTTTGTTTACCCTTACTGAGCATTTGAGCTCACCCTTTTGTATGTTTTATTTCCCCAGGTCAGGAAGAAGGTTATTAAGTAGAATATGCCAAAAAGGGGCTCTAGATATGATGAAATAAATGGGAGGCAAAGTAGATGCTTTATGAACTAGTTGTTTATGTTTCCCAGTTTCTAAAGATACTATACCTATACGGTCATTTCTTGGTTTTGTTATATGTTGTAATAAGTGTGCTTCAATTCTGAAGTAATAAAAATGTATGTAAAGTATGGGTCGTTATAGTTGGTATCAGAGGAAAGGTATAGTCAAACTTTGGAAACTAGGATGTAAAATCCTTAGTAAGAACCGTAAGGATAAGTCTAAGCATAGAACACAATCTTAGTGTTTTAGAAATGGCCATGAATAACCTAGGATAAGACCTTAAGTGTGAAATTTTATTCTTAATTATGTGGTTTTCCTATTATAATTAGTTTTACTCACACTAATCTTCTTGGTTTTAGTCAATGGCTGGAACCCGAAGGAATCGTGTTAATGCAGAATGTGACGGGAAATGCAATGATTGTCCCCATGAGCAACCAAATGTTATGGGAGATGGAATGCAAAATCTTGTAGCCATGCTCACACAACTTTCTCAAGATATGAATCATGCCGGTCTTCCAAACGAGCAAAGGAAGGAGAAACATTCTATTGAATCCTTCATGAGACAGCGTCCACCTTCTTTCAGCAGGTCTACTGATCCATTAGTTGCTAAACAATGGATTAGTACTACTGAAAAGATATTTTCAGTTCTTCAATGTTCTGAACATGATAAAGTCATCCTAGCAGTGTATCGTTTGGAAGGAGATGCTAATCAATGGTGTAATCTTATTAAGATTACGAGGCAAAGGGATGAAATTGTGTCCATGGAATGGGACGAGTTCAAGAACTTATTTTTCAATAAGTACTTCCCTCGTATTCTCCGAACAAAGATAGAGAAAGAGTTTCTTGAACTGAAGCAAAAGGATGATGAATCTGTTGGTACCTATGAAGCAAATTTTACAAGACTTGCAAGGTACGCTTCTGGTATTATTATCCAACCTGAGAGTAAGATCAATCGATTCTTTAGTGGCTTAAAACCAAGTCTTCTAAGGGAGTTAGCCATAAGGGACTTCAATAGCTATGAGGAAATCATTTGATGTGCTCTCAAAGTCGAGATGGAGATTGGAGTAACCCATCAGTCATATCGGTTTGATAAGAATAGGAAAATGGAATTCAAAGGAAAATCTAAAGAGCACACTGAAAAGAAGATGAGCTTCCCCTTATGCTCAAAGTGTGGAAAGAAACATGGAGGGAGTTGTCTTAAAGGGACAAGTAAATGTTTCAAATGTGGAAAGGAAGGTCATCGGGCATTTGAATGCCGCGATGATGGGAAGAAGATGTCTAATGATGCAAACAAAGGAAGGGATACACAGAATTAACCTACTACACTTCAATGTTTCAAGTGCAAGGAGATGGGACATTATGCCAATAAATGACCTAATCCAAGGGTTGATGATGATGGTCGACGTCAACAAACTCTTAAGGCTAAAGACAAAGGAAAGTCACATGCAATTTCTATCAGCGATGAGGAGTACGATAACGATGTGGTGAAAGGTACACTTACCATCCAATCTAAAGTAGAAAATGTTTTATTTGATTCTGGATCCACCCACTCTTTTATTTCTGAAGAATTTTCTAAGGGTATCACCGTATTACCTCAACAATTAGATGTTGAGTTAGCTGTGACAACACCTAATGGCACAACAGTCACATCAAAAGTTTATAATTCTTCTCCGATCGAAGTTTGTGGGAAAGTGATTCCTGCAAATCTTGTGATCCTTCCTATAGTGGAATTTGATGTGATTCTTGGCATGGATTGGCTTTCTTTATATGGAGCTCATATCAATTTCCAAAGAAGGGAAGTCACATTTCATATTCCAGATCAATCTATGATCGTCTATCAATGCAAGGATGAACATAACCTTACAGTGGAAATTTCTTCCATTTTATGGGTATTGATTCCACTAAATGAAGGTTATTTATCTCAAATGGTTGGTGAGAAAATCATGATTAAGAATATGCCCATTGTACAGGAGTTTGATGATGTCTTTCCGGAGGAATTACTGGGTCTTCCACCAAATCATGAAGATGAGTTTTCAATAGAACTCGTACCGGGTGCTTTGCCTATTTCAAAGACACCTTATAGAATGGCCACAATTTAGTTGCAGTAATTGAAGAAGAAACTCCAAGAGAATCTTGATAAGGGATTCATACACCCTAGTGCGTCAACTTGGGGAGCACCTGTTCTATTTATTAAGAAGAAAGATGGATCAATGAGACTCTGCATTGATTATCGAGAACTTAACAAGATCACTATCAAGAAAAAATATCCTCTCCCACCCATTGATGACCTATTTGACCAACTACACGGAGCTCAATACTTTTCCAAGATTGATCTTCGTTCAGGGTATCATCAATTAAGGGTCAAAAGGGAGGATATACCAAAGACGGCTTTTCGTACAAGTTATGGACACTATGAATTTATAGTGATGCCATTTGGTCTTACTAATGCCCCTGTTATCTTCATGGATCTGATGAATAGAGTCTTTAGAGATTATCTTGATCAATTTGTGGTAGTCTTTATAGACGATATTCTTGTCTATTCAAAGAGAAAGGAAGAACATGAAGATCACTTGAGAATTATATTGAAGACCCTGAGAAAGGAGAAGCTTTATGCCAAATTTACCAAGTGTGAATTTTGGCTTCAAAAAGTTGCATTTTTTGGTCACATAATCTCAAAAGAGGGGATATCTGTGGATCCAGCAAAAACAGAGGTTATCGAAAGATGGTCGAGACTAATAACAGTAACTAAGATCTGAAGTTTTCTTTGTTTGGCTGGATATTATCGACGTTTTGTGAAAGATTTTTCATGATTATCTAATCCACTCACCATGTTGACTTGGAAAGGAGTTAAGTTTGTCTGGACGGAAGAATGTGAAGAGAATTTCAAGGAGTTGAAAAGAAGGTTATCTAGTGCACCTATGCTCACACTGCCTTGTAGTGGAGAAAGGTTTGTGATCTATAGTGATGCATCCAAGAAGGGATTAGGGTGTGTTCTTATGAAAAATGATATGGTGATAGATTATACCTCAAGACAGTTGAAATCCATGAGAAAAATTACCCAACACATGATTTGGAGTTAGCTGCGGTAGTCATTGCATTAAATATTTGGAGGCATTACCTTTATGGTGAAAGGTGTGATATTTATACTGATCATAAAAGTGTAAAGTATATTTTCACACAAAAGGAGCTGAATATGCGTCAAAGAATATGGTTGGAGATGATTAAGGATTACGACTGCTCAATCCATTACCACCCTGGGAAAGCAAACAAGGTGGCAGATGCATTAAGTCGACAAGACCATGCTAGTTTATCCATGATGAGGATCACAAAAGATCCAATATTTATGGATTTACAAAGGATGGATCTTGGAATTATAATGGAAGGGGAAAAATATTATCTTTCTCAAATGAATGTTAAACCATCTATACATGTGAAGATTAAAGAGGCACAGAAAGAAGATGTCGAGTTACAAAAGAAGGTGAGAAATGTTCCTGAGTTCAACCTTGATTGTGATGGGATAATAAAGTTCAGGAATCGGGTTTGTGTTCCTCCCATCCTCGAATTAAAGAAGGAGCTGTTGGATGAGGCTCATAGTTCTTCATTCTCTATTCATCCTAGAAGCATGAAGATGTATAGGGACCTGAAAGAGTACTTCTGGTGAGATGGCCTGAAAAGAGATGTTGCTGAATATGTCTCTCGATGCTTGGTTTGTCAATAAGTTAAAGCTGAGAGACAGAAGTCTAAGGGGATGTTACAACCATTACCCATACCCGAATGGAAATGTGAAAACATTACTATGGACTTTGTCACAGGACTTCCTAAAACATCCAAAGGCAATAATGCTATCTGGGTCATAGTTGATCGTCTTACAAAGTCTGCACACTTCATTACTATTAGAGAGGATTTCTCTCTGGATCAGCTTGCCAGGATATATGTAAAGGAAGTGGTAAGATTGCATGGAGTACCCTTTCTATTATATCTGATCGGGATCCGAGATTTACCATGATGTTCTGGCGAAGTCTTCAGCATACTCTGGATACAGATTTGAGTTTCAGCACTGCTTATCATCCTCAGACAGACGGTCAGTCTGAGAGAACAATTCAAACCCTAGAAGATATGTTGAGAGCTTTCTCTATGGATTTCAAAGGAGGTTGGGATAAACACCTACCTTTGGTGGATTTTTTTTATAATAATATCTTTCACTCCAGTATTCATATGGCTCCTTATGAAGCTCTCTATGGAAAGAAATGGAGGACTCCAACTTGCTGGGATGAAGTTGGGGAAAGAAAGCTATTAGGACTTGATCTCATTGATGAAATGGCAGAAAAGGTCAGATCTATTCAACAACACATAAGAGCAGATCAGAGTCGACAGAAAAGTTATGCCGACAACCGAAGAAAAGACCTAGAGTTTGAAGTGGGTGATAAAGAGTTCTTACGAATATCTCCCTGGAAGAGGGTTATGAGATTTGGAAAGAAGGGGAAGTTGAGCCCTAGATATATCGGTCCTTTTGAAATACTGGATCGTGTTGGGAAGGTAGCTTACCGATTGGCACTTCCACCGAATCTCTCTCAAGTTCACGATGTGTTCCATGTATATCTCCTGAGAAAATACATACCTGATCCTTCACAAGTACTCAGCTCAGAAGTTGTACCGCTGGAGCAAGATCTTTCTTATAAAGAACAACTGATAGAGATTCTGGATCGTAGCGAAAAAGTCCTACGAAACAAGACAACTCGATTGGTGAATGTTTTATGGAGGAACCACCAATTAGAAGAAGCTACATGGGAGCGTGAGGATATGATGAGGGAGAGGTATCCTCATCTGTTTGTTACAAAGTGACGAATTTCGAGGGCGAAATTCATTTTAAGGGGGGTAGAATGTAAGACCTGAGACTTTTATGTTATATAAATCATTAAAGGAATCTTTTTCTACACAACACTTACTTGGCTTGCTTTACACGAAATCGCGACCTTCCTCGATAGCTTGCGTCGTACGCAATACCGAGTTTCACTAAACAACGATATGCTATTAAAATATTATAAAAACTAGCTGTTATGAATAGTAATAACCACTTTTTGAAATTTTATAAATTTTATTTTTCAAAATGGACTTCATTTTTGGTTTCAGAATATCGAAATTAGCCTAGGGTGAAATTTTGGTATTTTTCTGAAAACTTTCAATTTTTGATTAATAGTGAAACCACTAAGTGGTAGTTAAAAAACTGAATTTTTCATAAAACTTAATTTTACCACTTCTGTGAGTGGAATTTCAAAAATCCGAGAGACACGGTTGATGTCAGTAAGTAAAATGTGGTTCAATGAGATGGAAATAATTTTTTTGGTGAATAGTAACTTTTTACTTTTTTTACCACGGTAAAAAGTAAATAGGGTAATTAAGGGTAAAGATGATATTATTATTACCCTAACACATGTCCTAATTCTATTGGATAAGTGTAATTCGACCAGAAACAAACTTAGGAATAAAATATGACCATTTAGGCCCACTTGGATTAGATTAGGACATTTATTATTAATTTATTTAAGGAAGGGTTAAAATAGTTAAAATCAAAGTTTAATAAGTAAATAATTTTTAATATGGGGTTATACATAAGATAAATTAGACTATAAACATTCATTAGAAAGCTAAAACTATTTCCTACATAATGGTATTTTATTTTTAATTTTTAGACATTAAATAATTTAATTTATTTATGACACAATGATGATGCAGTAATTATCTTATTAATGAAATATTGACATAATTGATGTTATAAACACCAAAATAAATGTAATTTGAGACTTTTTATGAATCCCACTAATTTTATAGGTTAATATGACATGTTAGTAGTGATTTAATTAACTTGGTTAGAACTAATAATTCTGTTATGATTTTCACAAAAATCAATTACTAAATAGTGTCGAAATTGACATAAAATAGTTTTTAAAACAAATATTATATTGGTAATTGTTATTTTATTCCTCAAAATATAAGGTTCTGCAAAATGACTTAGATAAGGTTATATATATTAATAATAAACAACTTGGGGTTCGTTTGGCTGCTTATAGTAAGTTTATTAACCTTATAGTATAAGAACACAAGAAGACATGGTAAAAGTAAAATTATTTAACTTAATGTTAAATCTAAATGATAAGGTTAAAATAGGAACCCAAACTTGTCTAAATTATATTGGATGAGAGTATTTCAACCCATCCCCACCTTAGCTTCGAAATATATCAATTTAGAGATATTTAAAACCGAACTTGACTTTATAATAAAATAATAGTTTTAGTTATTCCAAAGGTGCCCCTCTCCTCCCTTATAAAAGGACACCTCCTCCGCATCTTCCTCACACCACTTTGAGCCTTCATGCTCGGCCAACCCCTGCCACGTTATCCTCTCCACTTCCCTAGAGACACCTAGAGGTCCTGGTCTTCTTCAAATACCAATTTTAGTGCCCTAAAAGGAGGTCTCAAAGAAGCACTTCAAAGAAGAGGTAATGTCCGTTACCGATTCTTTCATCTTTATTTCTTCTTCCACTTCTTCTTCTTTAGTTGTTTCATTATGAAGTAATAACATTAGTACCACTCATATAATGATATGTTATTATAAGTATGAAACAACCCTATTTCACCATCTATCCATCCTACGGAAAAAGAAATCACCGCGCGTGCGTACGTACGGAATACCGTCTCCACGCCGTGGTGTAATCTATTTTCCACCACCACCTTACATGGATGGGTATAATGGTGTAAATAATGACTATATATGACTATTATAAAGTGATATTGATTCTGAAATAGTATAAATACACTCCAATACAATTCCACGATCATAGGAACGATATCATCACTCATGCGTACGTACGGAATACCGTCTCCACGATGTGATGCGACTCGTTCTACATGATATTCATTTCATAATGATTATATAAATGAATTGAATGAATTAATATGATATATATTACACTAATACCATTCTAGAAATGAGGTATCTATAACCTAAATATAAGAATAAGAATTTATTCGATAAAACACGCATAAGAACAAAAAGTTATAAAAACCCGAATTTCAAGTAGCAATGAAATATTACTACTAAGAAGCTAAGAATATGACCATATATGATATCATAAAAATAAGTATGATTCTGGAATAAGTCAATAAAATTATTTAAATCATTATACAGGAGGTTCGGACACTTACAAAGCAAGTCGGACCTAAGGTAAGGGAAATATCACAATCTCACTTTTTTTTGACAAAATAAGACGGATCCATTAATGATGGAGATCAGCAGAAATACAGGAACATAACCATGATGGAAAATGATTGAACCAAAGCAAATCCTCGTAGGGGGGGCCAATGCCTGCCATCTTGTGAGCGACTTCATTCGCTTCCCTTCTAATAAATGAGAAATTGCAGGAATTGAAGCCTTGTCTCCGCGAGTGAATACACCGGATAATGGGACCAAAAGGTTGAAGCCCGCCGTCAGTGAGATTGATGGCATTGATTACAGTGAGACAGTCGGATTCAATGTGAATGGAATCCCAACCGCAATCTTTTGCGAAGTTTAATCCAGCAAGGATGGCGGCGGCCTCCGCGACTGAGGGCTCCCAAAGTGCATAACGTGCTTCGTATTTGGCAGCGATAAGATTTCCCAGGTTGTCTCGGGCTAGTAAACCTAGTCCAACTGGGCCATCCTTAGGGAGAGAGGCATCCACATTGATCTTAAAAATCCCTTCCGGTGGGGGGCACCAATGTTGGGGAAGAGGAGGGTGGGTGGAAAGTCTTTGTTGTTCAGGGTGGTTCTGCCATACCGCCGTCCATGACAATGTCCGGTCAATCCAAAATCTGGGGGGCCTCCGGAAATGATTGAAAATGGCCTCGTTCCGCCTATTCCAGATAATCCAAGCCAAAATGCACAGGGTGCCTGCTTTAGCCGGCGAAAAGGAGGAGCACCATCGCATCAGGAGAGATGTAAGATCTGAGGCGGTGTCCAGGAACAGCTCTATAGTTGATCCCCAGCCATTCCAAACCTCCTGAGCCCCGGGACATTGAATAAGAGCATGGAAAGGGGATTCAGTCACAGAAGGGCAGAAAGGGCAAGAGTTGTCGTTTGAAAAGTGTCTGTAGACAAGGAGGCTCTTAGTTGGGAGGATACCAGTACACACCTGCCACCAGAAAAAGAGAACTTTAGGGGGAACATTAAGCTTCCAAATTGATGTCCAGGGCCTCACATCTCCTTCTGAAATCTGAGCAGAAAGAGCTCGCCGGTAGCCAGCTTTCACTGTATACTCACCTGAGCTGTCGTTTGTCCAGTAGAGATGATCTGGCCCTGCGTCTGACACACAGGGAATACTCAGAATAATTCTCCTATCCCTCTCATTAAACCAGGAGAAGAGTTTTTCCAGACACCATCCCGCCCCTTGATCATCAAAAAGACAACAGACTGTGGCATGTTCGGATCCTGGATAAATAGGGGATGACGCCTTCGTGCCTGTCTGATCAATAAGCCAGGGATCGGTCCAAATCTTGACCGTAGAACCATTCCCAATCCTCCAGCCTAGTCCTTTCCTCAGTAGATTACGACCGCCCCAAATGCTTCTCCAGAGAAAACTGGGTCGATAGCCGAGATGGGAATCCAAAAAATCCTTATGTGGGAAATATTTAGCCCGGAGAACACGCGTGCATAGGGATGATGGGTTATTAATCATACGCCAACCTTGTTTAGCCAGTAAATCATCATTAAAAAGAGAAAGGTCCCGGAAGCCCATTCCGCCTTCAGATTTTGGTTGACAGAGAGCAGACCAGGCGATCCAATGGACTTTATTTTTTCCGTCCTTTCGTCCCCACCAAAAGTTAGATGTACTGGATTGAATCTTTGAAAGCACCACGTCAGGGAGTTTAAAAATAGACATCAAATAGCTGGGGACAGATTGAAGTGCCGCCTTGATGAGGATTTCCTTGCCGGCCTTGGAGATTTTTTTAGGGGTCCAACCTTGTATTTTTCTTTCAATTCGATCCACAATAGCTGAACAGATTTCTTTCTTTGACCGTCCAACCACCGTCGGGAACCCAAGATACATCTGGTGCTTATCGACCCCAGGAATGCGTGCTAAAGAGCAGAGATCTTCTCTTTTCGTCTGGGGGACTCCAGAGCTGAAAGAAATTTCTGATTTACTCTGATTGATCATTTGTCCTGAAGCCCGTTCATACTGTTGTATCGCCTGGCAGATTGCAGTACACTCATTAGGGGTAGCTCGAGAAAAAAGAAGGCAATCATCAGCGAAGAAGAGGTGGGATATCGGAGGGCCCTTGCGACATGCTTTCGCCCCATGGATTATGGAAAGCGAGGCTGCCCTGGAAAGGAGGTTAGAAAACACATCAGCCACTAAAATAAAAAGGAAGGGTGAAAGAGGGTCTCCCTGGCGAAGCCCACGGGATGGGGAGAAGCCTCGGGTGAGCACCCCGTTGACATTAATGCAAAAGGAAACTGACGAGACGCATTTCATGATCATGGAAATCCATTTGGTACAGAAACCCATCTTGAGCATCACAAATTCGAGGAAGTTCCATTCCACTCTATCATAGGCCTTAGCCATATCCAATTTCCATGCCATGATCCCTCTCTTCGCTCGTGTACGTGTTTTCATGGAATGGAAAATTTCATGAGCAATAATGGCATTATCAGTGATTAACCTTTTTGCCACAAAAGCGCTTTGGTTCTCTGAAATGACGTCGGGTAGCCAAGGACGCAACCGATTCGCCAGGATCTTCGAGAAGATCTTATATGAGACATTGCACAGACTGATAGGTCGAAAGTCCGACACCCCTTGCGGATTTTTCATCTTGGGAATGAGAGTAAGAATAGTTTCATTAAGAGAAGACAGGTCCGTTTTCCCCGCCCAAATATCCCGCATTAGATTGCAAAAGTCTGGACCGATGATGTGCCAGTAATTCTTGAAAAAGAGGGCGTGAAATCCGTCTGGTCCCGGGGCTTTCGTAGAGTGGATTTGCTTTAAGGCCTTAAGAGTCTCGTCATTCGCCACATCTTTAGAAAGTTGTCTGTTCATATCGTCAGAAATCACAGGGTTGATGTAGTCCTCAATCTCAGGAGAAATGTAAGAATGGCCTGCAGAGAAGAGTTTCTGAAAATGGCTCAGGAATGCTTCTTGGATTCCCCCTATGTCAGACACTTTACTACCATCTGAATTTAGAATTCCAGAAATAAAGTTTTTCCGGCGTCTTGCTGAAGCCTTCTGATGGAAATAACAGGTATTAGCATCCCCTTCTGCTATATGAATATCACGCGCTCGCATAGCCCAAAAACCTTCCTTATTGCGCAGGGAAACATCCAGCTCTCGTTGGGTTTCACTTATTTTGGAGAGAATGCTGCTAGACGGGGGTTTGTTAAGAAGATAGCCAATCTTCCTTTCAAGAAAATTGCATTGCCGGTCCGGATGACGGAATTTAGAGTAGCTCCATGTCTTCAGATCAGATGCTACTCGGAGAAGGTTGGTTCTCAGATCTGCTTGCCCATTCTTCCAGCCTGAACGGATAACCGCCTCGCACTCGGGATCTTTTGACCAGAAGCTTTCGAATCTGAATGGTTTCCTGGAAATAGTAATGTGCTCATTATGGGTACAGTTAATGACAATTGGGCAGTGATCTGAGCAGTTGAACGTGAGATGTCTGATATGGTACATTTTGAAGAGGCTCATCCAGTCCATTGAGCCAAAGAATCTATCCAGACGTTCAGCGATTCGAGTTCCATCATATCTGCCTCGGAACCATGTGAAGGGATTACCCGTGTAACCCAGGTCCATCGGCTCTGCCTTAAGGATAGCATCATTAAAATCAGACATAGACGTGGAGGAGCGCATAGCTCCACCAATTTTCTCCTTCTGGAAAAGGATCTCGTTAAAGTTCCCTCCAAACAGAATGGGGCTTGGCAGATCACGACGGAGTTTGCAAAGAAGATCCCAAGATTTCCACTTTTCAGACTGGGAGGGCCAGCCATAGAAGCCCACAAAAGTCCAGGTGGGGTTGTGGGGATCACAGATGGATGCAGCCACATGGCGCTGGGAAAAAGACAGAAGCCTAACATCGACATTATCCTTCCAAAGCAGACATAATCCCCCTGAATGACCCTGTCGGGGAACCGGGAAACAACCCTGGAAACCACATTTTAGGGCAAGATTTGTGATGTCCTTGTTTTCCAATATGGTTTCGGACAGGAAAACCATATCAGGGCGACTTTGAGCGCAATGGCGCTGGAACATACGAACCGTTCGTGGGTTGCCAAGCCCACGGCAGTTCCAGCATAAAGCAATCATTTCTCTAGGCGGGGCCGAGCCTGACCCCCCCTCCGCCTTTGTCTCTTGTGGGGTAAATGACGTACCTGATGCTTTCCTCCTTTTGGGAAGACTGGTGTGCATACCACTGGACTCGATTTGCCGTTTCAGATCTCCTGGTTTGGGATTCCCTGGAAAATCGCCTTTACCACCGCCACGTGCCCTTCTCCAGGTTCCACGAGTAACATGTCCTGAAGGTGAGGCTTCAGTCATCCCAGAATCGGCTTGCAGAAGGGCATCAGTTGGGAACCGATTTGGACTCTGCTCAGCTTCAGGCGGATCCAAGGAAACATGTTTCTGCCTCGGAAATTTCTCTGGAGGTTCTTTTGGTTTAGGTAGCGGCCCAGTTGAAGTAAGGAACGTTAAATTCGGTGCTGTAAAAGCAAAGTCGGATTTTGTGGTACCCTGAATCAGGTGACTGTCTTGCCGAGCCCCATCATTACATCTGACGATAATCTCTTGGGAGGCGTTTCCATTTCCCCTAAGCTTAGCCGGGGGTTCTTTAGGGAAGACAGGTGGTCCCATCCTTATGATAGAAGGTTGTTCAGATTCCGATCGCCTTAGATGGGCTGCAATGAGACGGTCCCGATCAATTTGTCTCTCCGCCTCAGGGATATATGCCTCTCTGTGTGTTTTGGCCCAGAGCCACGGACCGTATTGAAAGGTAATATTTTCGGTGGAATTCTCTGGCTTTGCCCCACACGCTTTCTCCATGTGGCCGATACGTCCGCAAAGGAAGCAGAAGATTGGTAGTTTTTCGAATTCGAACGAGATCCAGGTGTTGGAATCATCAATTTTTAGGAACATACCTCGCATTAAGGGTTCAGACACGTCGATCTCAGTCTTTATTCGAACCCAGGGGCCCCATTGTATTGGGTCCGAGCAATCCCATTCTAGGAAATGGCCGATCCGGTCTCCAATTTCTTTCATCACATGTGTTGATCTCCCATGGAACGATATTCCTTTAATTCTTATCCAGAACGGGGATCGGGTAAGTGTGCAATTCTGAATCTCGTCACCCCCTTTAAATTCCTCCATCAGGATGAGATGATTGTCAAAGGACCAAGGTCGTCCTCTGAGGACTTTATCTTTGTCTTTATCGCTGAAGAACTCAAAAACAAGGAGTTTGTTCTCAATTTCCCGGATGGCTACTCCAGCTTCCAATTTCCAAAGATTTTGAAGAGTGGTCCTGAGGGCCTTTAGATTAAAAGGTGCCTCGGTCGCCAGTCTTCCGACCACTAATAAAGCCATTCGTTTTGTCAAAGTGTTGTCTTCATTTCTACGGGTTGCAAGTGGCTCTTTTTCTTTGTCTGTCAAAGTGAGGTTCTTCCATTGGTTCAGCAGATCCGTCTCCATGTTGACGCCACGAAATCACCTAGGGAGGGGTTGACCAAACAGAGGTAACACCGGCAAGTCCCCGCGCGCAAGTCCCCTCACGCAACCAGCCCTGCGCAATGATATCCAGCCCTGCGCAAGTCTCCGCGTGCAAGTCCCCTCACACCGGCAAGTCTCCTCACACCGCGCGCAAGTCCCCTCACACCGGCAAGACCCCGCGCGCAAGTCCCCTCACTTCACAACCAGCCCTGCGCGATGATTTCCTTCGCGCAAGTCCCCTCGCGCAAGTCCCCGCGCGCAAATCCCCTATCCAAGTGGTGCGCGAGGTAACACCGGCAGGTCTCGCGCAATCCCCTCGCGCTTCGAGAAACGGCCAGGCTGCGAGATGCTCCCACTTGCACGCCGAAGAATTCTTCTTCACGTCCACGTCCTCCGCGCCCCGGGAAACCACCGCACCTTCGAAGATCGGGGAACCCTTCGCGAATTGTGCTTCACGATTCTCCGCGTTGCAGTGAGAGCTTCGAAACTGCCTTCCCCTTCCCAGATCTGGCACAGATGAAGAACCAGGGGGACGAGAAAAGCTTCAGGGCAGCTTGAAGACCTAGAAAAGCGTCTGAAGATGAGTTCGAGGGGATGAAGCCCGAAATCCAACGAAACGCCGGTAACGGAGACTGGTAGCTGACAAGGAGAAACAGAGGAAAGAGGCGCAGGGAACGACTTGGAATGGGGGATCCCGAGCCCCTGTCACTGGAACCGAAGACGAAGAGGAAGAAAACCAGAAACTGAACCGGTGACGTCGAAGCCGCCGAAGCCGATCGGGCGAGAAAACTCACACCCTAGGAATCCCGAGCCCCTGTCACTGGACTTGAAGACGATGAGGAAGAAAAATCAGAACCTGAACCGAAGAAGACGGAGCCGCCGAGGCCGATCGGGCGAAAAAACTCAAACCCTAGGAATCCCTAGGAGGAAAAACTCTCAAGCGGGAGAGACTTATCTCACTTTTATCCAAGATTGTTTTTACTTTGGTAATTACTGGGGTGTATTTTATCATCCACATCCATGTTCCCTCAATATGCAATATTATTTCCTTCCTTCTACAATAGTTTATATCCAATTTTACCCTTCGGTGAGTTTTTTGTAAAAGATATGAAAGGAATCTTTTGTCGTTTTTTGTACGAGGTACTTTTTGACTTTTCCGACAAAAGTACGAAGAATGTTTTTTTAACTTATACGGAATGAATGGATTTTTAAAACATTATTTCCAAGAATATTCCTTTACAAGTTTCAAGTTTATCAACTTCTTTTAGTTTAAAATTGTATGACATGTTATGAAAGGATAAATGTTTTTGAAGAAGAAAGGATATTTTACTCAAGAATGGAGTTCAAGAGTTTTATCAAAATTATTTTCCATCTAAGACAATATAGGGTTCTGTTTCTATCCATATTATTACATGGATTTGATTATGTTGTGATGGAAATATTTTTATGAATTCCTTTATCTTATAATAATTGTTTTATGATGTCACGATGTTTAAGATTCCCATTTTTATTACATGGGTTATGTAATGATGTATGATTTATGATTTTGTGGAACACATAAGAATGGTATCATTATGAGATGGGTGGGACCTATATCTCCCTCCAATGCATTGGGTTAAGATTTTATATCTCATGAGATAGACATGGCTAGAACGGTAGGTTATACCGGTTCAGTGAAACTGGACTGAAACGAGGGTGACTCGGTTCAGAAATGGACTTTGTCCACTAAGATAGTCTTGGCAATGAGTCTTGACTAACAAGAAATGATTCTCTATGATTATGTGTATATGCCACAAAGTTTCATGTTTTAAGTTATGATTATTCTGATTACATTTCACTGCCATGATTTATTCCATGTTATAATATTATGATCTCCTTTGCAGGATAAGATTTCCAAAAGTTATGTTCTTATGTATATGATGTGATTGATATTTCTTTTGTTTACCCTTACTGAGCATTTTATCTCACCCTTTTGTATGTTTTATTTCCCCAGGTCAGGAAGAAGTTTATTAAGTAGAATATGCCAAAAAGGGGCTCTAGATATGATGAAATAAATGGGAGGCAAAGTAGATGCTTTATGAACCAGTTGTTTATGTTTCCTAGTTTCTAAAGACACTATACCTATATGGTCCTTTCTTGGTTTTTTTATATGTTGTAATAAGTGTGCTTCAATTCTGAAGTAATAACAATGTATGTAAAGTATGGGTCGTTATACTCTCCACTTTGAAATCACCCATTTCCAAGCAGATTATATAAAAAAATCTATGATCCACAACCTAGATCTGGTTTACAGTAGTAAAATAACAATTAATGCCATATATAACCTCTTCCACAATACCCATGGGAGAACAATGAACAACCCACATAGGTACCTCTTCCAAAACACTAAGTGAAAAATAGAATTAAAGAAATATTGAAAATATATCAAGTATCTTCCAAATAAGGAACATGATATAGTGTGTGTTAAACAAAAATTATATACACACTTCTGATAATGTAAATCAAATTAACAAAAACAGAAAATGGAAATAAGTAGAAATATTGTGTTTCTCTATATGACATGATTTTAATATTTTGACACCTTGAATATAGCTTGAGTGGTTTCTTGAGTCACGTTTTTGAAACTTGTAGTAGAATAGTGTGTTGTAAACTCTTTTTGTTCTGAATATGGGAAGGAACTAAATGTTCTGTAATCTTCACTCTTTCTATATAATTTGTAAGAAATAGGTTGTGTTTAAGTTCTCAAATTGATTCTATCTTCATGTTTATATATATCCCTCTCAATATTTTTATATGTTATGGATCTACATGTATCCTTGCATGACGAAGTCTTTTATTTATTTTAATTAGAAACATGTATGAATCATCATCTGGATCTACTGCATCCACATACTCAGGATGAAACATTATTTAATTCATATATACAAAATAATTAAGAACAATCATTAAAATAAGTTTTGGAATTAATTTTTATAATATAGTTGTTATACATATTTAATTGAAAATAAATAAAATAGTGGTAGGGATTCCTTTGAATGGTGAGATAGTTTGGAAGTGAATTAAGCTAGCGGTGACTTAGGATAGTTGTGAGTTAAGCCAATAATGAATTTTCTCGTTAATAGGTAACTCCAAAAATTTATAAAATTTCAATATTTATTCAAGGTCATATTCAACAGTGACTATTCTATGGTGGTATGTCAACTTGACACTTAACCAATTTTTTCAATCTGAGGGGTGTTGTTATCTAATGGTAAGTGTTTCCAACACATTTTCAAATTTCTGGTTCAATGGTGAGTCATCATATGGATGTGAGACATAGATAATGGTAGGTGATTCCAATACTTATCCAAAATTATTTTCTTGTGGTGTGTCATATCCAAGGGCGATTCATTGTTGGTGGTGAGTCATCTCCAACAGTGATTCATTACTTGTGGTGACTCACCCTCAATGGTGAGTCTGCCTTGGTAGTGAATAAATCTAAATGATCAGTCTTTATTATACTTATCCATATTTTATTACAACCTTCCTTATATTATAAAATTCTATCATGAAACATTAAACTCATTAATAGAATAATAAACATTATTTTATGATCATTAAAAAAGGGTTCCAACAATCACCCCTTTTGATGATCATAAATCATGTATTTTTATAGACATGGAATGAAATATAAATCATGATATTTTTTTTAAAACAGGTAATCAAAGGTAAAGACAATACACATGGTATTAAAAGTTAATAGAGAGTAAATAGTATCAAAGAAGATAACAGATAGTATCAAAGAATGATATTTACAAATATATGAAAATATAAGTAGTATCAAAGGAATACTAATATATAAATAAAATTTCCATATTATTCTCCCTCTTTTTGGATTATCGAAAAATGAATAGAATATAGAAAGTTCAAATAAGTAGAATACGAAGAAATAGAATAATATTAATCAGTGAATTTCTACTTAGAAGATTCATTCAAAGTACTGTAAAAAAGTTTCAAGAAAAAGTTACAAAAAAATCATCCCATAAAAGATAAATTGTATAATCATAATTTATTCTAAGTATGAGAGTAGATATCAAGATATGCTTTGTACTTACCTTTTTTTGAAGTAAAATAATCAACATAATAACTTGAAGGAGATCTAGGAATGGATAAAGGAACACTAATTAGAGAAGGAGTCACTTTAATGATGATTGGTTTGAGGTTTTTTAATAGCTTCTTAAAGCGTATAAGGCTGGAAATATGCTAGAAAAGGTGCACTGGGATCTATAGTTACACCGACTCTGAAGAACTCTAGTTTAGAATCTGGAGGTGTTAGTTGAGTTGTAACTAGTATGGAATCATGATACACTATAGTAGTTATAGACACATGCGTAAATGGTTTCATAAAATTGATAAAGTCTATAATTATGATCCAACATCTCTCCATTGAATTGAATAATTCTTTCTTATCATCCACAAAAATATTTGTCCCTGGGGTTATTTCCATCAACTTATTAAATTTATCTTTAAAGTTTTGTGTCACTGGAGGCATTCTAAAATTTCTAGTTATGAACATAAAGTGAGAATTCAACTCATAATTGGTATGTATTATTGAATGATAATAATTTATAGATTTGGTGATGGTATATATGTCAGACTTTATGTCTTTCATATATTCCCTGACCATCATGTCCACTTGGTCACTATTATGTCTGATGTTTTTCAGAGTCTCCTGAGGTAGGCCAAGAACATCACTGGAAGTAGCTCGAAGATCTTATCTCACAATAAATTTGATCAACTCGATATAAAGAGAGGGAGGAGAAGTAGTAGAAGTATATGTTTCTGAAGTAATATTCTCTATCCTCTCAAGTAAATCATCCTTAAAAGTAGCAATGGTTTTTTACATTGCTTCTTCCACATATCTTACAGAATCCAGCTCATTGGAAAGTCTCCTATTTCTAATCTTTATTTCTTGAATTTGGTGCATCATTTTTGGTTGAATATGATGTATCACCAGATCAAATAAATAACTTGAATACTTTTCACTTATCCTTGTGACAGGAAGTGCCTGATTCTTCAAAATCATAACAAATTCCAAAATCAACTTTTCTATAAAAGATTTGAAGTCACATCTGGCAAAAACATCCACTGGAATAAGTGGAATTGCAGGATCAACAACTCTATAAAAATAAAACATTTTTAACTCGTCAAATATATCAATATGATCAACCAATGATCCCTTGCTTCTCAAAGAGAAGTTCCACCATTATTTGGTGTACACCCATAAAAATTTCCCCGTTCCCCAAACATTGGTTCAATCCAAATTACATAACATATAATAGGAGATTTATCACTTAGAGAATGAGAAAATATAGACACACATAAAGAATGTAAAACAACAAGGGAATCAATAGATCTCTTTACTTATCCTGGTTTCTCAACATAAACAGTCTCAACATCTATATTCTCAATAACTAACTACTCAAAAGTAGAAATAACCTCCATATTCACATCCACTGACTATTAAAAAAAAGTATACTAAAAAACATCTACATGAACACTAAGATCACTACCAATAGTAGGATTTATTGGTTGAATTTATAGACATATTTATTTCTCCCCCTCAATAGATTATTCAATTTCTTATATAGGGGTTCTATCCACATTCACTAACAAGTCTTGTTCAATATTCAGATCTAGATACTAAAACTCATGGTGAAGGGGAAAGTGAATATGGCATCTCAGCATCCTCACATATAATGTGTTCATTAGGACCATCAGAATCTCCATTACTGTCAATTCCAACTCCATTTGCATCTCTATTTACTTTTTCATCATCTCATCCTTGTTCTTCATCTTCATATTATTCCTCATAATAATTCTTATCATTTTTATTCTCTTTATTGGATTTCAAAGAACTCATAAGTTTCTATTCACCTAACACTTCCATGTCTTCCTCATCACTACCTTCTTTCAAAATATTCTCTCTGACATGGAGTGTCTTAGGAGGTCTAGAAGCACCATAGGTTATAGAAGTTTGACTTTTGGACAATTCTAGATCACTTCCACCATCTATAGGAAACTCTTGTTCCTAATTACCAATAGCAATAGATTCCTCTTCCTCTTCATCAGAACATTCCACTACTTCTTTTGGTTCTAAACCAAGGTCCATAATATCCTTTGATCTTGAAGGATGGTCAACTAGGTTGAAATCATCATAAATCCTTTCACTATCATTAACCCACTACATATTCTAGGGTTTTCAGCTAATTTTCATCCTTATAAAGACCACTCTATTGATGCAGAAGCCTCTACAAAAAAAAATATTTTTCACCTTCAACAAATAAACCTTTTTCTTCTACCAAAACAGAGATATAATTAGGGTAGATTAAGGAATTAGACCTTGAAGATTAAATGGTTATTTACAACATGTGAATAATTAGATATCTACATAGGTGGATATTCTCACCACTCTTCATAAGACACAATCGGTAAACATCCTGATAACTCATGGTAGAAAAATATTCTTTTCTTGGGAAAAGAATATGCTGGATGAACATGAAAAGAAACATGCATTCACTATTAAGTTCAGAATCTATTGGTCTTATAACAATCCCATATCCTATCAACTTATCCATGGTATATTCAAAGAAAAAAGTATCACTACCATCTATAATGGTTCCTTATAATCTTTTAAAACTCCTTCATGAGGAACTTTTGAGGGTCTATCCCACTTCTTATAAAAGAAAACTACTTTGTGTACAACAATTCTAGTACTCACCAAGTATTCATTTTCTTAAAAATAGGACTCTAAAAAATGGTATAGCTGGTATACCAATATAGGTTAAAAGGGTTTCTCATTAGAATAGAACCACTCCATCCATCCTTGGTCTTGTAGAACATTTTGTACTAATGATGTAATGTCTCAGACCCAAATTCCACTAAAAGGTGACCTGATACCGATGCGTCACATGGCATCAAGAACATATCCCCAAATGATAGAGATTTTATCCTAGAAATGGGGGACTCAGTGAGTTATTGGGGAGACTATTCCTTCATTATCAGATTATAACATAGTGGAATATGAATAACAAATAAAAATTGTGGAAGTAGACACAATACAACAGAAGTAAACAGTGGAATACTGATGGTATAATCAAGCCAAAAATCATATCATACGCTGTATTATGATACATTCCACATGTTTCTAATAAAACATCCAAAATAGGGATACAAGGTAGATGTAAAATTCATATAAAAAAGTAAAAAGAGTCCAAAAGACTCCCAGTTGCATCACAAACCTCAACTTGGTTCCATGCTCTCATACTCCAAAGTAGCATATCAAGTACCTGTGTTAGGGAAATTTTCCTTCTTGACTCCTATAATCATATAATCTATTTGGGTCCAAAAATATGACCCAAATAGGGCATGAGACTAATCCCCATTAGGAAACCACCCAAGGTCTGTGCCAATCAGTAAGTGAATATAGCAAGGAGTGTGTAATAAGAAAATAAGTAAGCAAAGAAGTACTCTAAATTAAACAAACTACATGAATTGGTTTTCATTTTCATTCATTTCATTAAATAATTATATTACATTGAATTTATAAGTCTCGACATCTGGATAAAACCCAACATCCCTTGTATAACTGGTAGCACAACAGATGCCTCCACAGTCCAACTAAACAATACAAGTCATGACTGAATCCAATCTTGTGCATTGGCTTGGTAGATGCATCATAATTCAATTAATTTCATTTTCAATTTATAACTAGATCCTATCCTAGAAATTCCTAAATTGGAATTAAAGTATCACTCTAAGTGATATCTCACCCAACACCCTACAATCCTATCCTCAACACTGCTCAACGTAAGCCCGATTCTTACCCTTGGCATAATATTAAAATTACCTTTGAGTCTATATATAGAATTCTCATAAGAATACATGTATCACTTGATATATCATTCTAGCCTCAATGAGTCCATCCATGACATCCATCATTGGATCCATGTATCACCCATGAATTAATCACATTTAACTATTGAGTCTATTCATGGAATCCTAAAGTGGATCCATGTATCACCCAAGGTATAAAGGTTAATAGTCACATGAGTCTGTCCATGGCATTATAGTTTGAATCCATGTATCACCCAAGGATACTTATCATTTAACTAAATAAATTCCATTTAACATATCATTAAACATTCCAAGGTCAAAACCAATAGCATCCTCTAACAAGATCACCTCAAAAGGTGTATGAAGACTTTTCCAACATCAAAGGGCTTGGCCTTACAATTTATCACGTGGGAATATTTTTTATAGAAATCATCACACGTATAACATACCAATACATGGATTTAACATCATATAACTCACATGGTCTTATCATGATAACTAGATTCCCATGCCTAATCAATTTATTACATATAATGGTCTCAACATAACTAATATGGGATAGTCATTCATGGGCCATTCAAATACTCACATTGCCATTTTCAATATAACAAGCCTAAGAATCATATCAATCTATCACATGACTTAATTATAATATAACTCACATGGGAGAATCCATAATTAGGGTAATTCAATCCAACTGCATCAATTCATGTTATAGAATCTACTTACTCATATGGGTAATGAAAAAATTCTTTAAATAATAATGGAATACATGGTTGAAGGGGAAATCATCCATCCCATACCCTTAAATCAATTTAATTAAAATCTAACAAAATTTAATTTTAATTCTTAGATAAATTCACATTTGGACATCCCATGTCAAGGGGAAAAGGAAATCCTCATAGGCTCCAAGGGAAAAATCCATAAAGGGTCATTCAATGAAACTCACCCATGGGGTGATCCTTATTCAATGTATACAACCAATAACATGCATACAAACGCCAATTAAATTAACTAAATAATGATAGGTAATAAAAGGGTTAAATTTCAATTAATATGTCATCTAAAAAATGGGTGTGCGACACAACAAAACATATAAACGATCTGACTTTCAATGAAAAGAACATGACCACTTACCTTAGGCATGTGCTTGATAGATCATCCAATATCAAGCTATGATTCATTATTTTTTGGAATAAATCTAAAAAACATATGAAGAATTATAAATTAGGGTGTATGAGCCTAAATCCCAATAGTGTAACTGATTCCAAGAAGAACAGAGAACGATTAAAAAGGAATTAAGGCCTTACCAATATGGTTCCAAGGAGACGAAGAACGTTCAAATCAGAGTCCATACATAGAGTAGATCTGAAAAACTACCCTATGCACAAAGGAGGAGATTCCATGTGTGGGGATGCTATGTGTAGGGGATAAACCTAATTTAGGTTTATAAAATAATTCTAATTAAATTTAGAAGTTATAAAATTATTAAAATTATAGTGAAACATGGTTTACTCGCACAATTTTTTGTAGGAATCGGGAACCAACATGGTTACCCCACACAGTTTACTAACTATGTTGTTGTTGGCCCATAAGATATTGTTGGCCACTGTCTCTAGTATTAATGTTTTTAATAATCATAAATAATGTCTAATCATTTTAATTATTTTTATTTATGTTTCAATGTGTGTAATTATGATTATCTATGATCAAATATAATTTTAACACATTCTGATTATATTTATGTTGTAAGACATTCCAAGCAGAATTATTTTCTAAGTATGGCAGACTGACACTGAAGAAATACATGAGACACCGATAGTTCAACTTAGTCACTGATAGTGAAAAATGACTCACCAATAGATGAATCATCGATAGTGCAATTGACACACCGACTAACCTAAAATCTCAATGATAATTCAAACGAGTCACCGATAGCACAAGGACATACCAATGCAAGGACCAATCGATGCAAAGAATTACCGACACATGGTGATACCGACACAAGGACTTACCAACATAAGGACTTGATAACACATGGACTGACTGATGCAAGGAATTACCGATTCTAGGACCTACCGATTCAAGGACTCACTGACACACGAACATACCGACAAAAGGAGACACCAAAATAATGATACCACAATACTGATAGAAGGAATCACCGATGGAATGAGTCACCGATGCATCATTCACCAAAAAAGTAGTCACCTACATACTTCATAAATTTAATTTTATTTAATATTATTTTTAATGGTCATATTTTGTGTATTTTAATGATACTAATTAATTTAATTCTTTTTTCATACATTTTTAATGAGGATTTTCGAAATACAAGGTACAATACTTACCTCAAACATACACATTGTCAAGATACAATTATATAAAAGAAAAGTAATCAAGATTAAAGTTAGAGAAAAAATAATCGCTTGAAAGATATAAACAAGAAGATACGAGTAGACACAATAGAAGACCCACACAAGTAACATACAGAAAGGAATAATGCATAAGGAACTCTTTATTCTTGCTTGTTTTGAACCAAAGAACTATTGTACACCAAAGTTCCAAAATAACTGCAGCATCCAATTGAACCTAAGGAGAAGAACATCTCATATTCCTAGAAGTGAGAACATAGTGCTCCATGACACTTTGTTTTAGTTTTTGCTTTCAGAAGAGGACTATAGCTTCAACTCTGATACATCAAGGATTCCATAGCGGAACTATATAACAAACATATCCTTATAAACCCTATCTAATATTTATTTCTCAATTGTGTGCCTTTTTATTACATTTTTGAGTAATGTGTGCATCTGTCTGTAAAACACACACTTTCTTCTACACTGGACTGGAGGATACTTGATATCCTCACCCAACTATCTTTTTACATTAATTTATCCCATGTAAAACTGTGTTAGAGGTATTGTGTGACCTAGTTGTAATTTTTGATCCCACATAGAACTATGGTAGAGTTCAGGTGACCTGGAAAATTGTAAACTATGGTGTAAACCCATATCTAGGGTATAGATCAAAACTTTTTTCTATATAGATTGGTTGGTGGTATGTGATCACCAAGTGGAGAAGACTAAATATTATCTTGATACTGAACCTCTTGTTTTATATCAGTTGTTCTTTCAAATTTAGTTTTCTATATTTCTAACTGTATTTCAGAAAACTGAATTTCACTTTGATGGTTAGTTTTGGCTAGTGTTTATAACTATTTTGTCTTATTATATTAGTTTCAAAAATTTTATCAATATCTCATATCATTACAACTGATAAATAATCAATATTTTTAGAAATTAGAAAAACAGTTAGATTTTTATAAATTCAATAATTAGATTAACTAGTCTATTAAGTTTTAAATTGGGGGAATCATTTAAATGATCCTTTTAACATAAATTTTCTATAGTAACTCAAGCCCTCTTGGGTATTCTACCTTGACAAAAATTTTCTATCAATAGAAGTTCTTAAACATCTATTTTTAAAACACTCAAAGCCTTTTCAAATCTTTTCAACTGTGATTTAGTTGGGTTTTAAAGATCTCAAAATTTTTGTTACTTTTAATTTTTTAGATCTTTAAAAATATATTATTTAGTATGAATAATAGATTAGAAGGCACTGCTATAAAAAAACCCCCATAATTTAATGGAACAAACTATTCCCAATAAAATATTAAGATGAAAATGCATTTAGAAAGTAGGGGATTTGATATTTGGATAGATATAGAAGATAAATAAAAAATACCAAAGACAACTAGGAATACCTGGAGTGATGAAACAAAGACTGCTTATAATAAAAATTACAAAGATATGAATGCTCTATTTTGTACACTAGGAGGTGAATAATTTAATATAATATCTTCTTGTACATCTTCTTATAAAACTTGGGACACTTTATCTATTTCACGTGAAGGAACTTCTAATGTTAAAGAAATGATACATAACACTTATACGATTATGTATGATAATTTTAAGATGAATCCTAATGATCCTCTTTATGACATGTATCTTAGGTTTAATGAAATTTTGAACACCATTATCTCTCTAAGAATATCTTTTACAAAAAAGGAGAAAATCATGATAATACTCATATTCTTACTAGGTAGATGAAGAGGGAATTATGTAATAATAAGAGAATCTTGTGACCTCAACACTTTTCCAGTGAAGGAGATGATAGGAAAGATGATGAAGTATGAGGATGAACTAAAGATAAAAAAGTAATATGATGATGAAACCCAAATAAAATATGTTTCTTTCAAATATACTAAATCCAAATATAAGAAAAAATCTCATGATGAAATTAAAAGTTCAAGTGATGAGCAATCTTCAACAGACAGTAATGAAGAGATGGCTCAAATAACCAGAAGGATTAAGAAATTTTATAGAAAGAATAAATTATTTATAAATCCCAACTAAAAAGGTAAATATGGTCATAAGTTCTATGGGAAAAGGTATTTGAAAAGAAGTGAAAGTTCAAATGAAATCGCCTGTTATGAGTGCAAAAGAAAGGGACATGTAAAGGGTGATTGTCCCAAGCTAAAGTACTAGAAGAAGTATGATGATAAGGATAAAAATTATAAAAATTACATGAAGGAAACATGAAGTTATTATGAGGAAAACTCAAGTGACTCAGAATACACTAATGATGAAAATTCTAATAAGGAAAATATGCGTTTTATGACAAACACATATAAGGTAACACTAAACTCTCTAGAAAATAATGCTTACAATTCTGGAGATGAAAGTGATTTCGACAACATTACCAATAAGGAAATTTTGGAATATTGAAAAATTATAGAGGATTATTCTAATAAACTAAAAGATAAATACAAATCTTTAAAAAAACAACATCCTTTAAATACCACTATTAAATCTAAACTTGCTAAAGAAAAAGAGAAAAAATGCTCAACTACTTAAGGAAAACAATGAGTATAAATTTTCAAATGAGAAATTAAAAAGGGATTTAGAAAGGTTTACGAATGGTAAAAAAATATTAGATCAAATTATTGGTAAACAAGTAGCTCTTAAATATACTACTGGAATAGGATACCAACTAGGAAAAAGGAATATAACATAAACTCATTTTGTATCAAAATCTAGAAAATCAAGTTTTATGCCCAATTTGGGAAAATTTCCTAAAAGTTCCAACCATGATACATCTTCAACTGTTTCAAGTTTTTCTAGACCAAATAATGATTATTTATCAAATACTTGACATGTTTCTTATAGGAAACCCATGAAGCAAATTTGGGTTACCAAATTTCTTATTACTAATTTTATTATACCCAAAAAAATTTGGGAACCAAATTATTTTCTTTTATAATATATTTTTTTAGGAAAGTTTCTTGAAGAGATCCTATAAAATATTATGGTACTTGGATAGTGGATGTTAAAGAAACATGACAGGATATTACTCATACTTTAAGAACATGATAAATATTGATGGTGGGCATGTCACTTTTGGTGAAAATGTAAAAGGAAAAATCATTATCCATGTCCATATTGGTAACTCTAACTCAGTTTTAATTTCCAAAGTAATTTTTTATGGATTAAAATACAACCTACTTAGTATCTCTCACCTATGTGATGATGGTTTTACAATTTAATTTGAAAATTATGCACACAATATTTTCAATTCTAAAAATCAGTTAGTATTTACTACTCTTAAAAATGAGAATTTTTATGCTCTTAACTTAGATTATTTGATTTATAAACTTTTTTAATTTTTGAATTATTTTAATAAAGAGTCATTTTTTTGGAATAGGAGATTAGGGAACTTCAATATACACTAACATATAATGCTTACTAGAAAAGGCTTAGTCAAGGATCTACCTAAACATGAGTTTCCAATTGAAAAAATCCGTAATCCTTGTTAAACAGGTAAACATCACAAAATATATTTCAATCCAAAGAAAGAAGTTTCAACTTTTTAACCTCTTGATTTGGTTAAAATGGAATTTGTTGGACCTTATAGAGATTCAAGTCTAATTGGGAAGCACTATAACTATGTTATTATATATGAATACTCTAGATATACATGGACCTTCTTCTTGGGTCACAAAAGTGAATATTTCTCTCATTTCACCATGTATGCTTGGAATGTAGAAAATTTTAATGGTATTAGAATTAAAACCTAAGAAGTGACCATGGCTATGAGTTGTATAACCAAGAGTTTGAATCTTTTTTCTAACAAAGTCTATATTATTAACAGTAAGAATAATTTGGATAAAGCCCCTAAGAGAGATGAAGGAATTTTCCTAGGTTATTAAATTTGTAGTTAGGCTTATATTGTCTTCAATAAAAGAACCAGATGTGTGGAATAATCTGTACATGTCATTTTTGATGAGACATATCTACAAGAATCAAATACCTCTATATAAAATCTTGAGGATGATATGTCAAATATGGACATCAATACTAAATCTTATAACCATCCTATTAAGGAATTTGTTAAAACTTCCAGTTCTAGAAATTCTCCAAACTCTATTCATGATGAACTTGAACCTGTAGATGAATCTTAAGTGATTGGGCATTAATTTTCTAGACCTGTTAGACCTCTCAAGAACCATCCTTTAGATTCTATAGTTAGAGAGATTTAGATAAAGGAACTCAAAATAGAGCCTCTCACATAAATTAGGTTGAACATTAAGCTTTCTTGTCACAACATGAACTTTAGAACATCAATGATTCTATAAATAATAAATTTTGGGTGATGGTTGTGATAGAAGAATTAAATTAGTTTAAAAAAAATGTTTGGAAAATTGTAGATAGACCCAAATACACATTGAAAATAGGAACTAAATGGGTGTTTAGGAATAAAGTAGATGAATCTGATAATATAGTTAGAATCAAAGCTAGACTGGTTGCATAAGGTTATAGTCAATAAGAAGGGATTGGTTATGAGGAAAACTTTTCACCAGTAGCTATACATGAGGTCATGAGAATCCTGCTTGTCTATGAAGCACATCAAGATTTCAAACATTATCAATTGGATGTCAAGAGTGAATTCTGAAATGGTAATATAATTGAGGATGTTTTTGTTGAACAAACCACTATATTTACAAATCCCCACTTTCCAAACCATGTTTTTAAATTAACTAAAGCTTTATATGGTTTAAATAAAGCTCCAAGAGCTTGGTATGATAGGCTCAAAACTTTTCTAATTTCTAAAGGTTTTACAAAAGGTATTGCTGATCCTACCCTTTTTATAAAACGAATTTCCAAAGATGTTTTAGTAGTAAAAATTAATGTAGAGGATATTATTTTTGGATCTTCTAAAAATTATTTATGTTTTTATTTTTCAAAAATTATGCAAAGAGAATTTGAAATGAGTTTAATGGGTGAACTCAAATTCTTTCTTGGATTTCAAATATTTTTAATTAAAGAAGGTATTGTTTTTGAATAAAAGTAAATATACTAAGTATATTTTAAAAATATTTGGCTTTGAAAGCACTAAGAGCAGTGACAATCCAATGAGTACCACTTGTAAGTTGTACCTTGATGAAGATGGTAAATCTATTGATCAAACCACTTATTGAGAAATGATTGAGAGTTTACTCTACTTAATTTCTAGTAGGATAGATATTATGTTTTTCGTGTGCATGTGTGTAAATTTTCAAGCAGACCCAAAAGAATCTCATTTAAATTCTATCAAAAGAATTTTTAAATATCTCAAATATACAACCAATTTAGGAATGTTCTTTCATATAGAAAAACCTTTTGATTTGGTTAGTTATGAAGATGTTGACTTTTGTGATAATAAGTCAGACAGAAAGAGAACCTCTAGCACATGTCACTTTTGGGGAAAGTATCTAGTTTCATGGTGTAGTAAGAAACAAAATTCTAATTCATTATTTATCACTGAATATGAATACATAGGTGCTGGTAGTGGTTGGGCACAAATTTTGTGGATGAAACGCACATTACTAGACTATGGATATCAATTAAAACACGACCCTATAAATTGTGATAACAAAAGTTCTATTAATATTCTAAGAATCATGTTTCACATTATTGGACAAAACACATTGATGTAAGACATCAATTTTTGAAATATCATTATCAAAAAGGTGATATAACTTTAGAGTATATTGGAACTGAACATCAGCTGGCAGACATTATCACTAAGCCATTGAACACTGAAATAATAAACTACATCAGACATGAGTTAGGAATGATCAATCTATATGACCTTATGTTGTTATTCCTTTGATAATTTTAGGTGAATATTGTCATACCAACACTAAAAATTTGAAGCTTAAAATGTCATGATGACACTGAAGACTATGTCATGCCGACATAGCTATCATGATGACACCGACTCTATGTCATGATGACACAGTTTTCATGCCACACTGATATCTTATCATGTTGACACTATTAGTATTATGAAAAATTTGTCATGCTGACACTGATGACTCACTATTTTTATCTATTTTGTATTTTAACCAAAATGACACCGTTTCATTTATTTTTTTGAACCTCGTTCATGATTTTGCAATTTTAAATGTCCTAAATGATATAAATTTGAGTCGATCCATTATACTCTTTTATACTTACACTCACACATCTATTGCTCTCTCTACCTCCTGAACTTTCACCTTCCGAACTTTAAACTGAATTGTTGGAATGGCATGTGTGAAACGAGATATTGAAGGTGGTTCAAGAAATGAGTCTCATGTAGATAAGAAATAGAAAGGGGAATCAATCAAATCTTCTAGACTTGTGAATCATACTCTAGAAAACTGTGTAGTTACTCCAAAAAAATAGGTTCTTATAGAATGGTTGTTGGAAATTAAGTCTTTGTTTATCAGTGTGTTACAAGATCAGGGATGGTTTGAGTGGTTCCTAGATAATTAATGACCTTTTTACTTGAAGTTATTTTATGAGTTTTACATGAAATTGTAGTTTCTTATAGAAGGTAGTGATGTTTGCTGGATTAAGTCCATAGTGAAAAGAAAAGGAATCTCTTTTTCATTAAGACAGTGGGATGAATGTATTAAGGATTCCATGAGGGTGTGTTTGATTATTACCCAGGTATTTCTCCACCTGAGAGTGACTTTTTCTACTTTGAGGCAGCTCTGAAGAAGCTTACTAATAATGAAAAGAACATGAGACCCATTTCTACAGAGTTAGATGGGGAGTGTAGAATTTTTTTTCAAGTTTAAATAACATCATATATATCATAGGAAATGGGACTTTTCATATCTAAAGTATCAAGATTTCTATTTTATTTATCTACTAAGAAAAGGTATTATGGTAAATCTATGTAGATACCTTTCTGTGCACTAAAATCAAATGATCAAGCCTTCTTTAAATCCAATTCCCTGTTTTATCCAAGTTTAATCTTAACCATATTAAAAGAGGAAGGTTGTGTTAGTGAGGGAGATGATGTTGTTTCTGAGTGAAGTGGGATCTTTTTAAGAAAAGAGATCTGTAAAAGGATGAAGATAAATTGTAACCCATGGAAGAAAGAATGGGTTGGGGATGAAGATGAGATTTATGATAATTTCAATCCAGTGGATCAACCAACTAGGAAATGGAATATAGCTAATCCTAGTCTGCGACTAGATGAAGCAGTTGTATACTTTTCAACTGAGGAATAAGAGCCTTCCACACCAATCAGAGATCAATGGTCACATATTGATGATACGGGTTATCTTTACACCACTGAAGGTCACAAATATTTTTCTTTTGGACCTCCAAGTCCTCCACTAGCATTACCCTCAGATAAACCAACTCTTGGCTCTAATCAAGATGAGGATATATAAGTATCAAGAATTATAGAGTAAGTTAGAAATTTTGGTAGCTCTAAATATGAATCATAAGTAGAAGAAGAAAATGAGAGAAAGTAAGAAGAAGATGGAAGTGGCAGTGGAAGTGGTATTGATGACGAAGAAGGTGAAGAAAATGATGATATAAATGGAAGAGAAGAGCATGACTATGGACATGATGATGATGATGAAGGTAGTGGTGAAGACAATGAAAGTGATGGTGACCATCATGAGGATGATCAAGATGGATATGTATATATGGTTGATGGTTTGGTTTGGAATGTTGTTATAGAACCTTCTATAGTTGTTGTTGAAGAAAGAGAAAATGATGAAGTTCCTGATGAAGTGGAATTTCAAGTGATCCTTGCACCTCAGTTAGTGTATGAAAGAAGGAGACCTCATACTGAAGGTAAGAAACCAGTGTCGAGAGTGAAATTTGATGGGGAGCATCAAAATAGAAGTGCTCAAGTTGAGAGGGATCCTCATTAAAGGAGAGATCAAGCTGAGGGGGAACATCAATCTTGAAGAGTGATACTTGACACTCTCACCCCTTTTCAAGATGATGTTATGTCTAAATGGTAAAGAAATACTAGATATGTAGCACACATCTTGGACTATGAAGGATCATATGATGAGGTTCTAGTGCATGTTTCCATAGAATTAGTGTCTAAGACCCTTCCCAGTAACTCTGCTACTAAAGAAGACATTGATAGTTTTAAGGATGAAATATTTTTTTTGTGAGTTTATTAGTTCAATCTCTAATGGTCCAAGAGATTCAACAAGCTAGAATGAAAAACACTTAGCTGAGTAATGAATTACAATCTATCGAATAATAAATTGAATAGATGAAGTAGTCCGTACAAGATGCTCTTACTCTAGTTTAGGCTGTTGGTGTGAGTGAGCCTAATGTAGTTACAATTTCATAAATGGTTATAACTAAAATACAACCCAACTTAATCACAATAACTGAAAAAATTATTGAAAACACCACCACGATGTGAAATGAAATTACAAGGCTTTTATTTACTATAAATAATCTAACTTGAAAGTATAAAGTCTTTTTGGAAACTATTCTTAAAGCTTTTAAGACTCATACCTCAGATACTGATGTTCCTTCAACCTCTGGATAGTCATCTTAGGCCTTGGAGTTTGAGGCAGTTAGAAATTTTATTAAGGAAGAGCTTCAATATTTGTTTGATGCATCTGGATTGTCCATCCTTGCAAAAATTGAGAAGAATAGTAACAATGTCCATGATATGGTTAGGCTCTATTCTAGGAGTGTTGAGACTTCCAATGCTTAGATTATAGAGAAGGTGGATTGTTATTTCAAGAAGATTATTACCAAGCATCAGTTGACCAGCCTTTTTAAGTATTTGACAGAGAACTTGACATTGCCTCTAGTGACCATAGCCTTTAAAGACCAAGTAAATAAATTAAAGGAATTCCCCCACAATTCTTGAGAAGTTCATGTATAATAAATATAATTTTGAGAAGGATATGAAGTATGGTGGTGAAATAATGGAGTATTCTATTAATATTTTGAATCCATACCTTCGTATGAAAAGTAAAGCAGTAGTGGTGTCTACTGATACACATCTTGGACCTACTGGATCAGTGCCTCCTCCCCAGATGATAGTTTCTCATGCTTCAAGTTAGATTCATCCAGTGATCTAAGAGCATATTCAACCTCCTGTTTTGTCACAACACAATCCTTGTCTTACACCTAATGTACTAAAAGGAGTGATCCTACCTCCTCTAAATATTTCTTCAAACCCTCTATCTTCTAAGCCTCCACCTACTAGACCTTCAATTGATCCCTATGAAAAAGGGAAGGAACCTCTTGATCTTGATAAGTACTGTGGATAACTCTCTAATTGGGATGATTGGTTTCCTTTTTTTGTATTTACCAGAAAATTTGTAATACATTATACTTAATTGATTAATAGAATTCATTGTTCTTGTCTTTCATCAACTTGTGTTGTATCTATTATTCTCTAATACATATTTTTTCCTTTGATACATGTTTCCTTCTTTATTGGAATCTAAATGGGGAGAAGAGTTTTTGATACCCCTACAATTTATTATAATCCCAAAAGGGGGAGAACAGTTTGGAATTATCCTTATTTATTTTACCTTTGATATCATTATTATGAATTTAATTTTCCTTACCTCTGATTACAAATGGGAAGAAAATGCATTAGTCTTTGATACTATTATTTTTTATTTCCTTTGATATCATTACAATTTATTTTACCTATAAACCTTATCTATATATTGAGAAAATTAATCAATACTAGGAGATGATAAGTTGAATGATTTTACTCCACATCAAATGATTGTACTTTATAATTCCTTGACTTGTGATCATAAAAAACGGGGAGATTGTTGGCCCATAGGAGACTGTTGGCCACCGTCTCTAGTATTAATGGTTTTAATAATCACAAATAATGTCTAATCATTTCAATTATGTTTATTTAAGTTTCAATATGTGTAATTATGATTATATATGATCAAATATAAGTTTAACGCATTATAATAATATTTATGGTGTAAGACAGTCTAAAGAGAAATATTTTCTAAGTATGAAAGACTAAAACTGATAGAAGAGATGATACACCAGAAGTTCAACTGAGTCACCAATAGTGCAAAAGGACTCACCGATAGATGAATCAACAACAGTGAAATTGACACACCAACAGACCGACTGTCTCACCAATAGTTCAAATGAGTCATTGATATCCCAAATACTTACCGATGTAAGGACCTACCGATGCAAGGACTAAACGATTCATGGTGATACCAACACAAGGACTTACCAACGCAAGGACCTACCAATGAAAGGACATACTGACACAAGGACCTACCGACGTAAGGACTCACCAACGCACAAACAGACCGACAGAAGGAGACACCGATAGAATCAGACACTAATACCAATTGAAGGACTCACTGATGGAATGAGTCACTAATGGTTCATTCACCGGAAAAAGGAGTCACCGATAGACTATTTAAATTTACTTTTATTTAATATTATTTCTAACCGTCACATTTTGTGTGTTTTAATGTGATTAATTAATTTAATTATTTTTGAAGGCATATTTAATGAGGATGTTTGAAATATGAGGTATAATACATACCTCAAACATGCACATGTCAGGATGAAAGAATATAAAAGAAAAGGACTCAAGTTGAAAGTTATAGAAAAAAAGAATCACCAAAAAGAGATACACAAGAAGATATGAGTAAATATAGTAGTAGACCCACAAGAGCAACATATAGAAAAGAAGAATGCATGAGGAATTCTTCATTCATTCTTATTGTGAACCATAGAAATACTGTCCACCAATGTTACAACATCTCTGCAGCATCCAACTGAACCTAAGTATAAGAACATCTCATATTCTTGGAAGACCAAACACAGTGTTGCACGATAATCTGTTTCAGTGTGTACTTTCAGAAGAGGACTCAATCTTCAACTCTGATTCATCAAAGAGTATAGAGATAAACTATATAACACATAGAACCTTCTATACCCTAAATAATATTTATTTCTCTATTGTGTGTCATTTTGTTACATTTTTTGAGCAATGTGCGCATCTGTCTGTAAAACACACATTGTCTTCTGAACTAAAATGAATAATAATAGATACACTCACACAAAAATCTTTTTAAAAATGTTTATCCCATATATAACTATGTTAGAGGTCTTGTGTGACCTGGTTGTAATCTTTTTTCCCATGTAGAACTATGGTAGAGGTCAGGTGACCTGGGAAATTGTAAACTATTGATTAAACACTAATACAGGGTGTGGATAAAAACCTCAATATATATAGATTTATTGGTGGCTGGTGATCACCAACTGGAGTAGACTAAGTCTCAACTTGAGACTGAACTTCTAGTTTTATATCAGTTGTGCTTTGAAATTTATTTTTCTCTATTTTTACCTGTATTTCAGAAAAATGAATTTTACATTTATAGTTAGTCTTAGATAGTGTTTATAACTATTTTTTATTATTATATTAGTTTCAAAATTTGTATCAATATCTCATATTGTTATAACTTATAAATAATCAATCTTATGAGAAATTAGTTGAACAACCAGACTATTATAAATTCACTACATTGAACAAATGGCCCGTTAAGTTTTAAATTGGGGGAACCTTTTAAATAATTTTTCAATAGAAATTTTTATAGAAACTATATTAACCCTTATTGAGTATCCTACTCCGACCAATAGTAGTAACCATGTGAAAGGACATTATCAAATTCTTCTAAAAATACAGACCTAGCCACACGGCTGTGCGGCTCAACTCGTATGGTTTAGTAAATCGTGTGACCTCCTCTTTTCTTCCAAAACCAGGGTTCAAGGCTCCATAACAGCCCCATACACCCCTGAGACCTTCATGAACCCAACGAGAATTCATATTAGGCTTTATTTAAGTAAAATAACTTATAATTGATGGAAAAAATAGATCTATACATTAAAGAATAACCGGGTTATTACAAACGACATGCTCTTCATTAACCATTCTACATGAACTTATTTCTAGAGTACTAAAACCCTCTTCATAAGTTTGGGATTCAAGGGATAAACAAAAAAATGACTAGATTCCACTTTCTTCTTATTCATGAGACACTACTCATCTGGAGAAGACTCAGAATATCCCTTCATTCTGACCGTGATGATTAGATCAACAAGATCAGGTTAATGAAAAGGAAGGTCAATGATCACGAGAGAAAGGGGTACAATAGATCTTGAGAGAAAAGTTTTGAGGGAAGTTAGCATTAAATTTAGATAAACATCTCATTTATATCATTTATTAACTTAGGTATTTTTAAAATTTAAATTGAAAATCTGAATCTAATTTGAATCAAATGAAAAATAAATAAATAAATAAATTGTAAAACAAAAACAAAAACATTGACTTATAGAATAAATAGAAAAGAAACTGACAAAGGCATGAGGTTTCCAACAGTAGGTCAAACTAAGGGTGATTAAATAAAGTAGTGAGAAAAAAATGGTGATAAAAATACAATGGTGAGTAAACATAACGGTTAGTAAAACTCAATGGTGAGAAAAAATAAATGGTGGGTAAAACTCAATGGCGAGACCTAGAAGAATTAAGCTTAACCAAAATTAATCATTCTTAATTCATGTTTTATGTACTTCATTATCTCAAAATACAAAGTCTTAGTGAAAATATAAACATGCTTATGATTTGTACCAATGTATTCAAGAGTGATATCACCCTTTTAAAAATGATCTCACAAAAAGTGATGTCTTATATCAATATGTTTTGTTCTTGAGTGAGATACATGGTTATTTTTAATATTTATAGCACTTATGTTGTCATAATTTATGGGGACTTTTTTTAATTGATATATATAGTCTAGTAATGTGTGTTTCATCCAAAAAAATTGATCACAATAGTTTCCCACAACCATGTATTCAAATTTAATAGTAGACAACAAAAAAGAATTATTTTCTTACTACACCAAGAAACTAGAGGCTTGTCTAAAAGGTGATATGTACCAGAGGTTATTTTTCTATCTAATTAACATCCACTAAAATCAGGATCTGAATAACTTACTATGTCAAATTATTGTCCTCTTGGTTAAAATAATCATAAATTGGTAGTATATTTGAGGAATTTGAAAATTATTTTTACAGCATTTAAGTGTGACTCTTATTGTTTTTCTTGAAAATGAGCACACATACACACAAAAAACATAATATCCCATTAGCTAGTAGTTAACTAGACCTAAAATCATACCTCTTTAACTAGTTTGATCCACTGATTTCCCAGATCTATCAAGGTCTAATTTATAGGTGGTACTCATAGAAGTATCACTACTCTTACTGATTAAAATTTTTAAAATACCTTTTTAATATTTAATTTTGTTTAAAATAATTCATTCTTTATTCTGAAAAATATGAAAACCAAGAATGAATTTTAGTTCTCTTATTAAACACATTTCAAATTCATTTTTCATTATTTTTGAAGAATCATTACATAATGATTTTTTAAAGATCAGAAAATAATATCATCCACATAAATTTTTAAAACTAAAAAATATTTTGAATTTCATTTTATAAAAAGGGTAGGATCTACTATACCTTTTGAAAAAAAATGAGAAATAAGAAAAGAGTTGAGGCTATCATATCGAGCTCAAGGAGCTTCTTCTAAAAGTCATAAATCTTTTTTTAATTTGAAAAAATTATTTGGAAAATGAGGATTTTAAAATACAAGGGGTTATTCAACAAAAACATCCTCAACTACATACCCATTTAAGAATGAAATTTTAACATCGATTTCATATAGTTTGAAATGTAGATAAGCTTTATAGGCTATAATTATTCTAATGGATTCAAGACTGTATACCGGTGTAAATGCCTCTTCATTGTCTATACCTTCATCATGATTATACCCTTGT
The DNA here is from genome assembly GCA_963277665.1 of Viscum album. Classification (NCBI taxonomy): domain Eukaryota; kingdom Viridiplantae; phylum Streptophyta; class Magnoliopsida; order Santalales; family Viscaceae; genus Viscum; species Viscum album. The sequence continues at coordinate 1,673,108,746 of OY728158.1, forward strand.
ATAACTAGTCTAGCCTTATTCCTTACTATGAAACCAGATTCATCATGTTTTTTTTCTAAACACCAACTTTGTTCCTATAGTCTAGGTGTCTCTGGGTGTATCAACAAGTTACCATAATTTATTTATTTCAAATTTATTTAGTTCTTCTTGCATATACATAAACCAAAATTCATTATTAATTGCATTAATTATGTTATTTGGTTCAAGCTATGATGGGAATGATTGATGTTCAACTTGATTTATTAGAAAATATCTATTTTGTATACCTCTATCTAGATCTAAAAATACATCATCTATAGGGGGTATTGAAGAGTCCTAACAACTCTAGAAAAATAATGTATTTTCACCTTATATCTATCTACAGTTTCAAGTTCATGTACCAGAAGTTCTTCAGAACTGAATGAATTTTCTCCTTTATTTCCATCAGACTCAGAAGGTTTGGAATTTTAGTTCAAAGTGGCTAGATCATCCTCAATGTTTTTTAAAGAGGTCTTAGTATTATGTGGATTTGACTCATCAAATTTTACATGAAAAAATTCTTCCACTTTCTTGGTCATTTTGTTAAAAACACTATAATATTTAGAAGAGGTTGAATAACCCAGGAAAATTCCTTCATCACTTTTGGAATAAAACTTTTCAAGATTCTACTTATTGTTATGAATAACGAATTTGAAAAACAATCTAAAGTAATTTAACTTATTCCTTCTATTATAACTATTTTTATAAGGGTTTTTCTCAATATAGGTATAATAAACACTCTATTGATTATATTGTAGGTTGTTTTCATAGCCTATACCCAAAAGTAGAGAGGTAAGTCAGGTTCATTAAACATAGTTCGATATATATCTTGATGTTCAATATTTCATATTTCTAGAAGTCCATTCTATTGAGGGGTCCTAGGAGTAGAGAAGTTATGACTATGTCCTTTTTGTGATTAGAAGGATTTAGTGTATTGGTTTTCAAACTCACAGCCATAGACACTTCTTAAAGTCTTAATTCTAATTCCACATAAGTTTTTATAGATCCAGAATACTATGTAAAATAAGATAAAGATTCAATTTTGTGAGATAAATATAATACCCAAAAATACCTAGAAAATTAATCTACAATTACAATAAAATTGTTCTTCCCATTTATAATAAAAACTCTAAATGGTCCAAATAAATACATATAAACCAATTAAATATTTTGAGAATTTGAAACTTCTTTATTAGATATAAAATAAATCTTTTGTTGTTTCCCTTTTTGATAGGGGTTGCAGACTTTATCATTTTGGAACTCATGTTTTGGTAAATCCTTGACTAATCCTTTCCTAGTAAGATTTATAAGTGAGTGAATATTATAGTAGCCTAGTCTCCTATTCCAAATCCAAGATTCTCTATGAAAGGATCTCAGGTGGGAAACATTTTGAGAAATCAAAGAATCATGATTAATAGAAAAAAATTCTCATTCCATAAAGCAATAATTACTAAATCATTTTTAGAATTAAAAAAATCACATGAATTTTTTAAAAATTTAGCATGAAATCCATCATCACACAATTGTGAGATGCTAAGTAAGTTATATTTTAAACCATCAACAAACAATACTTTAGAAATTAATACTAAGTTGGTGTTATCAATTTGTCCAAGGCCCATGATATTTACTTTAGAATTTTCACCAAAGGTAACCATCAACCACTCTGAATTTCTTGATGCTATAGTAATCACCTTTCATATTCCTAGAAAATCTGATATCCAAGTACCATAAAATTATACATGATCTCTTGAAGAAACATCACTTCAAAACAAGTTTATACCAAAAATGAATTTGGAACCCATATTTTCTTGGGTCCAGATGTGTTAGAAATTAAATCTTTAGGAAACCACATTTTCTTAATGGGTTTCCTATAAGAACATTGTAAGATTTTGTAAATAAAACCCTTTTTAGTTCCTATAGAATAAAAATTGGAAATAGAGATTTTAGATTTAGATTTAGGTACAAATGTTCTCTTAACTATTCTTCTCTATCTAGGTAGGTATCCTAGACCTGTAACATAATTTGGAGAAATCTATTTACCTAGAATCTTTGTAAGTTTTTCTCTTCCAATAGAAACATTTTCAAAGTCATTCTCTAGTTGTTCATTGGAAAATTTAAGATCATTATTCTCCCTTAACAACTGAGCAATTTTTGTTCTCTACAGTAAGACCAATATTAATACTGAAAGATGGAACAGATTTTTTATACATAACATTATATTTATTCTTAAGTTAATTAAATGTGTCCTCAATAATTCTGTAGTATTCAAACATTTCTCCTTCAGACATATCATCTTAATTGTGTTAAATTTCAGAGTTATCAGAATTAAGCATAAATGAAGTAGTGGATACAACATGTGCCTCATAGATTTTCTCAAAAAGTTCATGTTTTCTCAGTCAGACATCTCTTCAAGAGTAGAGTTCGAGTCAATAGGCTATATTCATAGCCACTCCAAGTTGATTTCATGGATTTATTGTGTTTTCTCTCTTTGTCATCATATTTCATTTTGTGTTTCAATTTTAGATAGTCTGCCTTAACATGTCCTTTGTTCTTTCATTCAAATTTGATTATCTCATTTTTATTGTCATATTTTTTTTCCAATATTTATTCTAGTTTCCTTTTTTCATAAATTCCTTTGTAACTAGACTATCTAAAAAATTTATTATTCCTATATAAATTCTTTAATATTCCAGACAGGTGGGCCATATCCTCATCACTGTCTGATGGTGAATTGTCATTATTGGAATATTAATCTTGAATCTTTTCAATTTATTTCTATTTGGATGCATTGGTTTTGAAAACTACAGATTTTATTTTGGGTTCATCACCCTCTTCTCTATTGAATTTATGTTATTCTCCATACATCATCAACTTTCTAATTAATTCCTTAACTGGTAGTTTTCTAATATAATAGGATTATCTGATAGACTGATTTCCCTATCCATCTTTTAGGAAGGCATCTAAGCAGTTTCATAATCTGATCTTTATCAGACATTTGATTTCCAAGGGAGATCATGGTGTTCACAATTTCATTGAACCTAATATACATATTAGAAGTTATATCTATATGTTTCATCTTAAAAGTACCTTATTTAATTGTATAGGTATTCAATCTCATTTAATTGACATTAGTGGTTCTATCATGTGAAATAGCTAAAATATCCCAAATTTCAAATGCAGTTTTACTATAATATATTCTGTTGAGTTCTTCACCTCTTATGACATAATAAAGGGATTTAATTTCCTTACAATTATTGTTATAATCAATCTTAGTAGCATCATCCCTATATTTCCTAAGAGTTTTAGGTAACTCAAATATATCCCCAATAGTAGACCAAATTTCAATGCCCATACTCTTTATATGAATTCTCATTCTAATTTTCCACTGCGCATAATTCTTACCATTAAAAAAACAAGGTTTTTTGGTAGCAGAACCTTATATTATATTATCTATTTAAATAGATAAGTTTTTTACTAACAAAATTTTAAGATCATTAAAAAACAACGAAAATTTCAGTTAAAATGTTTTGAAAACCTATGATACCAAATGTTGTTCAGAGTGCGTATATCAAGAGGTGGTGAATTGAGTACCCAATAAAAATTTCTATTAAAATAAGTTAAAATAAAATCCATTAATTATTTAAAAATATCCTAGTTAACTCAAAATAAATGATCAATATATGTCTTGACCTTTTAAAAATAATTATAAATGTTAAAACAATATATAATATTACCTGGACCTTTGAAATCAATTTACTAAAATATTATATAAACACTAAAATAGATAACTATAAAAGTAATGGCTTCTCTTTTAGTTTAAAATAGATTCTCTTTTAAAGCATAGAGATAAAGTAAAAAAAATACAAAAAAAGAGTGAAAATGAATATAATAGGTTCAGACTCAAGAAAATACTTAATTCTCTCCACTTTAAAATCACCCTCTACCAAGTAGATTAGAAAAAAAATATCTATGATCCACAACCTGGATCAAGTGTACAGTAGTAAAATAAATATCCAGGCCACACATGACCCCTTCCACAATACCCCTTGGAGAAAAATGCGTAATCCACACATAGAACTTTTCCAAAACACTGTGTGAAAGAATGAGTAAAGATATTTTGAGAAGATATCAAGTATCTTCCAAATTCGGCACAAGAGACAATGTGTTTGTCAAAAAAAGAGTATACACACTACTTATAATGTAAATAAATAGAAAGAGAAAATGAAAATAAGTAGAAATATTATGTTTCTCTATATAATATTCTATGAATATTTTTAATCCTTGAATGTAGCTTTAGTGTTAGATCAAGTCAAATTTCTATAACTTTTGATATAATAGAGTATCATAAACACTTTTTGTTCTAACTGTGGGAAGGAACATAATGTTCTGTAATCTGTACTCTTCCTCCATCATGTGTATGAAATATGCTGCATGTAATATCTCAACAAGTGGATCTCTTCATGTATATATATCTCTCTCATTATGGGTGTATGATCCAACTCTAAAAATATATTTACATTAGGGAGTCTGGTCATTCTTTTAATCAGCAACATATAGGAAGAATCATATAGATCTTCTATATCCTTGTACTTAGGGCCGACACATTATTTTCTTCCTCTCTGTAAAAAAGTTAATAACAATAAATAAAATATATTTTGGTATTAAATTCGATAATTTATCCATTTGAAATATTTAATTTAGAAAAAATAAAATAGTGGTCATGAGTCCTTTGAACGCTAAGACAGTCTGACAGTGAGTTAAGCTAGCGGTGTGTGAGGCTTGCGGTGAGTCTAGCCAAGGGTGACTCATCTTAGTGATAGGTAATTCCAACACCTTTTCAAATTTCAATTCTAATGGAATGTCATCTTCAATGGTTACTATTCTATGGAGGTAGTTCATCTTGAAACTTAATATATTTTTCAATATGGCAGTGAATCATTGTTTCACTGTAAGTGTTTCCAACGCTTTCTCAAAATTTATAGTTCTACGATGAGTTATTCTCTGGTGGTGACACACAGTTGATGTTAGGTTATTCTTGTACTTAGCTAAAATTATATGCTAGCAGTGAGTCATATCAAACAATGAGTCATTGTTGGTGATGCCTCATCCTTAACGGTGAGTCATCCTTGGCAGTGACTCAACCTCAATGGAGATTATTTCTCATTATTAGCCAAAACAATTTGCACCCATCCCTATATTATAAAATGTTTTCAAAACACATTAAACTAATTAATAACAATATAAACATGATTTTATGATCATTAAAACATGGGTTCCAATTGGTAGGTCACTAACATTTTCAATTTTGGTTCACCCTTTCAGTTATAAATTGATGTTGTCCACGAACCTCATAGTTCTTGGTATACCATAGGTTTTTATGATTAAATATTCCTCTATGGTGAAAGAATACATTTACATTGGTTTGAGGTACTATTTTATGTTCAACCTAGGTTTGTTGTGGTTGGAAATGTTGTAGTTTGATGTTGCGATTTTGAATGAGGGGATAAGACCCATCTAGTTTGAAATTCACAACCCATTACTAGGATACTGGAGAACATTTTTAACATCATGAGTGAATCATTTAATTTAATGGACTACATTTTTAGAATCTGGGTGTGTGAAGTTCCTGGTATCGCTTGATAATTGGGTGTGAATGGATGGTCATGTTTTAACACCCCAGTTTGTTTTTCTTTATAAGTATGTATCTTCTTTTTTAATAAAGAAAGTAATAATTGAAAACATGGACATGAGTAGAACATAAAAATTTTATTTAAAATAGAACACAAACCCAAACATTAATACCATGACACCATAAATTCAACGAGTTCTGCAACTAGATGGTTAGACTCATTACAAGTGATAATAATTTTTTGTACCTCCTGCTAAGAACATAAGAAGTGAAAGATTGTAACCTGGATCTATGGGATTCTCCATAAGTAGGAACACTATGACTAGGAAGATAATGAGGAATCAAAGAATAATGGAAAATATGAGAACCATCTCCACAAGAGATAAATTTGTAAGCTCATATAATTTAGTAACACGACATCTCAGTTATGTATTTAAATGTTCATTAATTAAATCTATTGGTTTATAGCCATTAACACTTTTAAAAAAATAAAAATTTATGTAATAATAACATGAGGATATAGAAGTTGGAGACTTTTTAAAATTATATATATATATATATATATATATATTCAATTTTATGTTATTTAAATAATATAAAAAGTGTCAAATTAATGAATTTATTTTAATATAAGGAATAATTAAAATATAAATTTAATTAACTTCCATAAAATATTGCATTTGAATATCGAGTTAAACAAGTAATTTAGTTTTAAAATATACATGTGTGAAATTTAATAGCAATATGAGTTTCTGTCAAATGATGATATTTTAAGTCAAAGGTAAAATATATGCAATGATCAAACATTTTCATTAAAAAATTAATTAAATTCATAAATTTTATAAAAATAGATTAAATTATTTTTGAAATTATAATTTATAAATTGAATTTATTTATTTAATATATACCTATATATATATTATTAATTAAATAAATTTTTATTTTTTAATTATAATAAATTATATATATATATATACATATGAGATAGGTTATATGTATATATATAATGAAAATAATAATAATAGAAAATGAAACATAAGAAAGGAAACAAAGGTTAAAAAAAAGAGACCAGGGTCTTCTTCTTCCCATGCAGCGACTCCACCTCTATGTCGCCTTCCTCACCAAGATCCCCGCATGTCACCAAAAATTGACCCCATATGTGATCACCATCCCCAATATAACACTCAGTCATCACCGACCCTAGATCTCACCACTACCTTATCCGAAGTCACCACTATTCAACGCAAAGCCTTCTTCCGCAAGACACGCAGTAGATGACACCAACATCACACATCATGGTCCTCTTGATTTATTTCCATCCTCATGATCATTTGATTTCCCCACTTTTTATCAAAATCACCTGCAAGTCTTTCCCTAACTAAGGAAAAATTCAAATCATGTCGTCTTCTCTACTCTTCCTCTGAACCACGACATCAACTATACAGGGACTGGTGACCCTGGTTGCCTCATGGATCCTCTTAAAACCTCAAGCCACACATATATATATGGGTAAACCAACCAGTAATTCCCTCATTGGATAACCCACACTAATTTGAACCTTTTTCTTTCCATTGTCTTTTTCCCACATTCGAACACCCCTATTCAAAAGGCCACGCCTTTGCTTGGTGATAAAAAAACCGACTATTTCCCTCTGCTTCTTCCTTTAGTTTACAGCATATAAGAGGAATAATTTTATTTCATATATACACAAATATATATAATATTTTTCATATTTAAAGAACCAACATGTATATACATTTGATATTTTCAATTTATTTAAGTACGATTATTCATATATTAAATATGAGTTACATTTTATTTCATTAGGTCGTGAAATTATGTTTTCAAATTAATGTGTAAGGGGAAATATTTTATTTTATATATATGGATATATATTATTTATCATATTTCATGACTATACATATTTATGTGATAATTTCATGTCATTCAAATATGATTATACATGTAATAAATTCTAGCAACATTTAATTCATTTAAATTATGAAAGTGTGTTCTAAAATTAATATTTATTTAAGGGGAAATCACTATTATTACCAGTTTATGTATATATATATATATTAATATAAATTCTTATGTTGGATAAAAATTACTTGTTTATTTTATACGCATCCATATTTGTCAATACAAGTGTAACACATTTATTCAAGAGTTCTAGTTTCATATTTATTATCGTGTAATGTTGTCTCATGTTACCATTTGAAATTTATAGTTTTAAAGTATATAAGTACATTTATATGTATATATGTATATATATATATTTATAATATTGTTTATAATTTCATGTTTTCTAACACATGCATAAATATTATATGCATGCATATGATTTTCAATTTCTTAATGTTCATGTTTTAAAATTTAAATAATATATATATTTATTTTCATGAATGTCAATGGATTTTTGTCAACCAAATGTATGTAAGTACTTATTATAATATAACTCATATGATATAATTATTTTTCATACTTATGTTTAAGCAATTTCGGTGCGCATGTGATACTTTATCCTCAAAACCTTCCATATTTATATTAATTATATATGTATGTATGTATATATATTTTTCTTTTAATAATTACATGTTTAAAAGTGAATATATAATTCTTTTCAAATCATGAAATCATCCAAATTAATATTTTTAAATTAACTAATGAATAATTGTTTATTTTTAGAGTGTTACTTTTATATTTTTGATATGTGATCTATAGTTTTTGTTTTAACGCTATAAATTAAAGGTATATTGTTTTAATTATAATTTTTCATGAGAGTAAAATTATATATGTGAATATATTTTTAATGGGATTATTTTTTAAAATTAGTAATTTTACAATTAAAATTACGCATGGTGTTATTTTAAATTTATATATTTTATGTGCTCGTGATAATTTAAAGAAAGTTAAATTAAAAATCAATTATTTTAGGTGACTTTCAATTTAAAATAGCTATAATTTTATGTTAAATGTTTATATATTATTTACTGTGTCAAAACATCAAATTATGATTTAAGGAAATGAGTATTTAATAATTTTATCTTGGGATGAGATTTAAAAGATATAGATTCAATGAAAAATAACTTATTAGAAATTTTAATTACAAGGATGTTAATTATTTGACATACCATATAAAAGAACAATGGCATATGGTTTGGTAATGAAAAATATTACATGTGGTTTACCTAAGTTAATAAATATTTATATATTTATAAAAGTGAATGTGTATTTAAATCATTTTTATGTTTTTAAACCAAAAACCCCAGTGGAAAATGTATATATGTAAAGAAATAAAAATATATTTTTATAAAACAAATGGCACTTGGAAATTGTTAAAAATAAGGGATGTGGAGTGAACTCATTTTTAACCAAGTGGGTAGAAAAAAACAGTCTTCAATGTTTAAGTGACCCCATTGTTTTGTTTTTAATAGCATGCTAATTATTTTTTGAAAAAACCACTAGTTTATTTTAACATGTTTTCAAAGCGTATGTATTTTGAAAATAATATTACTTTTTAAAAAGTGTAACTATTTTCCCAGGATTTATTGCATTTCAAAAATTTTAAGTATTTTCAAATGATTATACATATATTATTTCAAAGGCATAAGTATTTTGAAATGCATTTTCAAAATCATGTTTTCAAAGGAGTATCAAAGGAGTTTTCAAAAAGATGTTATATTTTGAAAAGTTTTTTAATTTTTTTTTCAAAATAATAAGTATTTTCAAAAGTATTTCTAATTTTTTTTCCAAATAAATTTTTAAAATTATTTATCAAAGGTATTTCTAAAATCTATTTTTAAATGTATTTATCAAAACTATTTTAAAAAGATACTTTTAAAATTATATATCAAATGTATTTAAAAATCTATTTTCAAAATAATTTTTCAAAATATATAAGTATTTTGAGAAAGGGTTTTCATTCACTTTTCTAAAATACCTTACTAGGTAATTTCGCTCACCCTATGTTTTTATAAAAAAAAATCAGGTTCATATAGAACTTTCATGGAGTTTAGCTCAATAAGGAGATAACACAAGAAAAGTTACATCACCACCTTTAATTTACAATTTTATCTTTGTTAAACTTTAAAAGTGGTAATTTTCCTCTAAATAATAAACCAGAAAATATCCTCAGTTGTAAATGTTTGTATATTTTTTAGTAACTTTTAAATAAAAAAAGAAAATATATAACATTTTTATACTGGATCCAGAAGTGCGGGTATGGGGCTCTACACATGTTTAGTCATCATATTTGGAGATGGACATGTTGGGGGATGGTTAAAATTATATAAGAGTTGTGTTGTGATGATAAGGATACTACTATGGTGGGAAGCATCAACCTATCAAATGTGAAATGACCTCACTTTTGGGAAGGGTCGTGGTCTTGAATAACACTAACCATTGAATGATCATTGTGACTCAAGGAGACTGATGTGTGGTGCACACAAGAATACATGGTTCCAAAATAAATTCTAGATGTTTGTTTTAGATTTAGAATTGGATGGAGGTTAGTTTTTTTCTTCAAAATTAGGGAATAATTAATGAAAATTGACATGGATTCATATAATTTGTGCATTGATGAATTGATGAGAGAATTGTGGCTAGTGCAAGTGGTTGGGGGAATAAATTGGATTATTACCCCTGAGGTCAGTTTGGACTTTGGTAAGGATGTTTTATTGGTTTAGTGATGCCTATGGAACATAAGTCATCATGACCTATAACTTCCTGGAATTTCATTTGTTTAGGTTATATACCTTGTAGGCAGTTGGATTGAATTATACTAGATGGTGGTTCCATGTGAACCTACATGTGATGAGTTGGAACCGCAATATCTCATCTTATCATGTATGAATAATGTGTTTAAGAATCAGTATGGATATTTTAAAAAATTCAACACGTGTGGGTTACATTGATCAAAAAGTTTCATTGGTTCAACTATAAACCCATGAAAAGGGTTTTAATTGAATTTAACATGTGTCATGCATTCGATCAAGAACAATGGAATTGAATAACATAGGGAATGTAATTGGATTTAAAGAGTCTTGTTTCATATGATGATTCTTATAGTGGGGAGCACCATGGTGCATTAGAAGAAATTAGTTAAGGATACAAGAATGTGTCTAGTTTAATAGTTTCAGTGATCATGGTCTCCATCTTAGACGATAATGAGATTTTGGGCTTGGCTTTAGATGTTCATGTTTGGAATCAAAGGAACATGACAGGTGTTCAGGAATGAGTATGGTCTTAAGGAAGTGAGTTGGTGTTGAAGTACATAATATAGTGGAATCCTTGTGGATGAAGATTGAGGTATATTGGGAGGCACCATTCATGTACTACCAAAACTTCTTTAGGAGAAGGAGCACTATGGTAGGGAGACTATAATGATATGCATCATTACAGGTTTTTAACTTTGGTAGTAATTTGAACTTTTCTTTCAGTGGATGTATTGTTCAGTGAAATGGGTGTCAAACTGAAAATTTTTAAGCCTAAAAATCATTTAGGAGTGTTTTTGGACATGAAATAAAGAATGATGGGTGACACATTTATCATAAGAATGTTTGGTTCCGGGTTGGGATATCTGGGCTGTAGTAATAACATCGATTCATTGGTATCCCTCACTAGTTAGTCGATGGCGTGGATGAATTTTCTAACTTCACATCCGAACACACCATCAAACTAGTGGGGCACACATGGTGGGGGTTAAGTGATGGTAATTTTGGTCTTTTTAACTGCTAATCATAGTTAGTTTTAATAGACCTTGCTAATTTTTTTGAGGAAATTTGTCCATGAACCTCCCTTCACCTTCTAAGAGTTTCCTTTCATCCGAGGTGGATCTAGATGCAAAGTGTTGGTGAATCTGTTTGAAATAATCATTTCTTCTTAAATTGTGGTATCCTTTTTCCTCATATAGTGGTGGATCATTTCATTTTTCATTACATATGGATCTTCATTGAAATTCTTATCCCTCATAATCTATTCATATCTCAGTTCTCCTTGGATCCTCTCTTATTTGAACATATTGGTTATTGATTGATCATTGAAATAATCCTTCTTAAAGAATCATTTGAGAATTCTATAAGATCATGAAGGATTTTGATGAGGAAAATGGATCTTTGTATTCATGTGGCTATATGATGTATATTGATGGTAAACCCATATTTTTATTTGTGTTTCATTTAATTTTCATCCTTTGATGATCACTTCATTGATTTTTGGTCAAATTGGGTTAACTTGGACAAAAACATGGAATTGAATTAGGAATTTTTCTAATCCTAAAATTGAGAGTGTGATAAAAGTGGATTATACTTCATTTAAAAATTTTGCAGCTAAGGTGCATTGTTTGGTTGGTATTCTTCTAAAGGTTCCAATTTAATTATATTAAATTGGATAATGTTTTGTTGTCACGTGATAGGAATTTTTCCTAGATTAATTTCAAAAGTGTGTTATAGAATTCCAATGGATGATTGGTTGAGGTTCTGGCTAGAAATTGATATTCAACCCTTGTGAATATCGATGGAGGTAGAATGGACTTGGAAAAATCAGACAAATATGTGGCTATTTTCTTAGTCTAGGAGTTGATTTCGTTTGATAGAGGTGATTCTTTGTACTCTACCCTATGATATTATGAACATTTATTAGAATATAGTATGAGGTTTAATACTTTGGGAAAATGAAACTTCATTCAAAATTAGTTTATAATAATATGTAATGATTAATTAATTAACTATCCTTATTAATTAATTATTTAGTAGAACCAAGCCTAACATAATTGTAAAAAGTTTCAAGGCCCATGGTAGACCATTGTTTGCTGGTTTGATGCCACCTATCAATGGACAAGTCTTTAATACTAATGAATAACTTAAATTGTATAGATACCTTGGGGATTGTGGATGTGATAACGAGACCTAGATCTTTGGAGTCCATGTTTAATGCATTGATCACATGTGTGTGCATTTGTATCCCCAAGTGATCGTGTTTGATGATAAACACATGTCTGTGCTTATATATGGTTATTGATACTCCTGATTGATGTGGAATGTTTTGACTTTATGTATTGTTCCCCACTATGTATGAACATATTACCATATATTAATATATATATATATAAGATATATAATATGATTGATTCCATGGGTGAGATTAGATCAAATAATAAAACATGTTTGACTTGTTGATCACATGTGTGTACTTGTAGTTTTTATGACTCATGATTATATTGTATGTTATATTTATAGGTGTCTTCTGAATTTTGTTGATATATATCGTATTGAATTTGGAGGTATTTTTGTTCAATTTAATCTTGGTGGATCTTCGTGTTATGACCACCCTTAGAGAGGGATCATGCACAGCTTCTGATGATGGGCCTAAGCATAAGGTTGGGGCATGGAAACCATGAGGCCAAACCCATGGAAGTATTTTTGGGGTATGATGACCTTGTAGATGCTTAGTATCATGTTTACTTGATTCCTAATCGATTTAAAGTAGAATTTATACTCAATGGCTTGTGAATTCCATGTTTCATGTTTAATTGAAACCTATTGAATTCTAAGTGGCATGTTCACTCGATGACCATTAGATGGCAAGTAGACTTCTAATTTAATGCCCATTGGATACTGAGAGACATGTTTTGTTGAATCCTTGTTGATGTTGAGAGGAATGAAATATCAATACTCGGTGGTACATCCTTGTGGTTTTCCATTAATTACTCCTATCATGCATTAGGAACATCATTTCAACATGGATCTGAAGCAGGTATTGATGCGGGTTTATGGTTTCTTGGTAATTTCATGACCGCTTGGTATAGGGTTATTGTTTTCTTATTTGTTATTTAAAGATTATATTCTATTATTGTACAACTATGATTTCCAGTTACTTTCCACTAAACTTATCACATGCATGTAGACTACATCTTATAGTTTGGTATTAGACCACATTGGTGGTGTCCTACTCAGCTATAGTCGCACCCTACTCAGAAAACCATGGAAAATGGGTAACTAAGAATCCATCACTTGTTACAGGCTTTAGTTGGGGCCAAGCACAGGTTTGATCATTGAGTGGGATAGATCTCTATGATTCTAGATATCAGGATAAGGTGTGGCTTGGAATTGTAGAAGCTCTTATACTTTTGTTTTTGTTCTTTATTTGTATATATGATTGGACTAGAGGGTGATCAGTGACCTGTATTCAGGTAGGGCTATTAAGTCTATTATTTTTGAAATTATTCACATAAATGGTATATTACTGGTACTTTAATTGTGTTAAGTTTACATTTTTGGAAATTTATTTGTTTTTATACACTATGGTGGAGGGTATAGTCTACCCATGACTTAACTTAAACCCTTGCTGCTAGTTGGAAGCCTCTAGTGTATGGGGAGACATGATTGAGCTCCTATTTAATTCAAAATTAGACTCTATGATTCATGTCATGATATTAAAATGTGACATCAAAGAATATAATACTTGTTTTTTTTATTTTGGGGTGTTGGTAGATAGGATAAATAGGAATGCGTCAAAGATTGTGTTGAATCTCGGAATGGTTTGTCGCAAACACCTACACTGAGGGATGTCTAGGTCAGTAGGGATAGGGATATATGTTATTGGTTTACATTTTTATGGTCATATGTTTCTACCACATGTGATACACATTTATTTTGAATCTTTGATTTCATATGGATTTAAATCTTGATCATATCAAAAATAGGCATCACATGAATTGTATTCAGTATGTAGGTTCCTCATGATATATATGCTACTTGTATATGATTATACAGATGGTAGAGTACTGAAGTGCTTAGTGTCAAAAAAAATATATTGTGTTTTCACATTTTAGTTCTTAGTGAGATTTTATTCGAATGACCCCTAATTTGTTTCTACTTAGGATATATCATGTGAGACTATGGTGTGGTGCACTTAGATGATGATGATGATGATGAAAACAATGATGATGATGATGATAGTGGTGATGATGTAGTCCCTCTATGAATTAGTGGAGTAATATACCTTATTATGTCATTATCAGGCATAAATTGACTTAGTAAGTAACATTGTTCATGTTGACATTAGTTGGGTCTAGTTAATTAATTTTCAGACTATATTATATATTAAGTGATCCATGTAGCCCTAGTGTAATTGTTTTTAATCAGATCAGGAATATTTGACCTTGAATTGGTTAGTATAAGGGTTAATTCATCATTTAATGTACATGGAGATGTTCCTAGATGATGCTTCATGAATTGCAACCCTTAGTTAAACCTTATGTGGGTTTTAAGAAAGACCTTATGGCCATAGAAATGTGACTATGGTTACTAGTGAACTGGTGTGTCATGTTGCATAAAGGTAACCTAAGTGAGGATATTCCTTGTGAAGGGATAGTCAAGGTTAATGACTTATGGAAAGTTTCATTAGTAACCATTCCTTGTGATTGTGAAAAATATTTGAAGGATTATTGTGAAGCATTTCTTATTTCCTTACAACCCCAGAGTATGGAGCACCTTGAGTTCTAGTACGCATGATACAAGGTTGGTTTTCAAAGCACTTGGATACTTATCGTATTGAGGGTAAGACTATGGGTTAACTATCCTATTATATTAAAATGAAATTATCATTGGATGCTGAGTGAATACCTTAGGTGGTCATAACTTGGAGAGTTCAAGAATGGGTGGATGTTCAGTGGTTCAAAATAGAACCTGTGTGTTGGGTGGTGTGTGGTGAATTTCGATAACAAAGAGTTTCCTTTTATAAATAATAAAACTAAGAGTGATCTAGTTTAGTATATCTAGTTCCTTTTATTGTGTAAAACTAAAGAGTTTTGTGAGTCTCTCTTGGAGTCTCATGAATCATCTGGTAATCACTTTTTTTGATTAAATAGTAGTATCATTGTCCCTTGTTGAGAAATATCTATTATGTGATAATTCATGAACATGAATAAGCATGGAGTTAGTTGAACTAGTGAAATCAGAGTGGTGGGTGGACTATTGAAAAGGATCTTGGTTTCATTGATGAAATCAGAAGAGCTACTGATGGTGGGTCGCTAATATTTTTTGTTTAGGGTCACCCTTGTAGTTAACAACCAATAATAGACATTAATCTCATAGTTCTTGGTTGGCCATAGGTTTTTTTGAATGGATATGCGTCCTTGGATAAAGAAGACATTGATAATGGGTTGGGGTACTATTTTACGGTCAACTTGAGTTTTTTTAGTGGTTATAAGTTTTTTGGTTTTGTGTTTCAACATGTGAGAGGGGAATAGAACCATATGATTTTGAATTCATAATTAATGACTAGGATACTAGGGAATATATTTCAAATTTTTAATAAATCATTGAATGTAGTTAACTATATTCAGGGATCTAGGTGTGTGCAGTGATTGGTAACAATTCAAAATTAGGTATGGATGGTTTTTCAAATTTAGTCATTGTTTTCGGTAATGGAATATTAAGGAGCTATGCGGAATGATTTATGTTTTGTGATGTGACAATAAGGACCCTACTATTGTAAGAAACATTGACCAAACATGTGCAAAATGACCACTCTTATAGGAAGGTTTATGGTATTGTGTATGATTGGTTTTTGAATGATCCTGATGATACTAGGAGACCAATGTGTAGTATACAAGAGAATACCTAGTTCCAAGATGAATTCTTGATGTTTTATTAGATGTATAACTTGATAGGTACCTGATGTGGGCATCATACTCAGGGAATAATTGGTGTGATCTAAGGGGTATTCAGAACATTAGTGCAATGATGCACAACCGAGAGCCTTTTAGTTGGTTCAAGTGTTTGGTTAATAAACCAGGGTATCTCCTTCGAGGTCTGCTTGGACTTTGATAAGGATGTTGGATCCACTTAACAATTCATCTATTTTTTAAGGAATCATGGTTGATAGCTTCATGGAATGTCAGTCATTTAGGTTTTTTACCTTTTAGGTAGTCTGATGGAAGTATATTGGCATGTGTTTCTGCATAAACCTATATGTGGTGGGTTAGAACCACATAAATATCATTATATTGAGTATAAATGAGGTGCTTAATAATCGGTTGAGGAATTATGGAAAGGTCAACATGTACAAGTTACATTAGTTAAAAATACTTGTAGGTTCAAATGAAAACCTGGGATAATATTCAGTATCGACTTTAACATATATCTTGCATTCTATTAGGTGTCATGGAACTAAATTTTATCAGGTGTGACATTTTAATTCTAGAGTCTTGTTCCATACAATAATTCCTATATCAGGGATCACTATTATAATTCAAAAGTAATTAGTTTAGGATACAATAGTTTGTCGAGTTTAAAGGTTTTGGTGATCATGATCTCCATATTAGAAGACATAAGCTTTTGTATTAGCTTCAGATATTCATACATGGAGTCACACATCATAAGAATGATGTGAATTCAAGAATGTGTGAAATCTTGAGGCACTGAGTTGGTGTTCGAGTATGTAACATAGATGAATCCTTATATATGACTATTGAGGTATATTATGAGGTTTGATTCACATGACACCAAAACTTCTTGAGGATGAGAGGAACTAAAATGGGGAAATTGTAATGACCTGCATCATTATGGGTCTTAACTTTTGAAGGGAACTTGATCTTTTCATCCAATGGATGGATTTTCCTGAGATTTGGGGGTCGAACCAGGATGATTCACACTTAAAAATCACTGAATATTGTTTTTATACATTAAAGGAAGCATGGTGGGATCAAAAATGATTGAAATAAGGATGGGGTCTTACCCATGATAGATAGGGTGTGATAGAAGAACTATATCACTAGTATCCCCCACTGGTTATCTAATAGGGTGGAAAAAATCCCTAGTCGACTAGAATGACTCTCTAGTAAGCTGCTCATCCCACACTAGCTCACTGGTGAGGTAGGCAGTGGCGATGCTGCCTAACAGGGCTCATTAGCTAGCTAGTGATCCAACGCCATATTACTTATGGGGCACACTAGGTAGGGGTTAATTTAAGGCTATTTTATTCTTTTTAGTTATCTATCCTCCTTGTTTTTAATATGTCTTTTTCAAATATTTAAGGTAAATTCATCAATACACCTCCCTTCTCCCACCTTTAATAGTTTCCTTTGATCTAGGGTGGATCTATATGCAAATCCTTGGAAAATCCCGTTGAAATTCTCCATTTTTCTTCGATCATGAAATCCTTCTTCCTAATATGAAGGTGGATCATTATTCCATTCATCATTTATGAATCCTCATATTAATTATTATCCCTCAAGATCCATTGATGTCTCAGTTATCCTTGTATCCTCTTTCCTTAGATCATCTTGTTCACCGATTGATCATTTGTGTGATCTTTCATAAAGAATTGAATAAAAATTCCATTAAATCTTGATGAATTTATCTAAGAATGATATATATTAGGATGAATATGGATAGAGTATTTCCTATGATTTTGAACATTTTTCATTTATAGTGTTTTCATTGAAGTTATTTCCCTTGATGATCTGTTCTTTGATTATTGATCAAATTGAGTTAAATTGCCATCATACCATGGAATTAAATTGGGTATTTTTCTAATCTTATAAATGAGAGTGTTCTAGAAGTGTCTCATACTCTGTTAGAAAAGGTTTAGGATAAGTTAAGTCACTTTTTTGGTTTTATTTAAATAATTCCAATTTAGTTTTATTAAATTACTCAATGTCGTGTTTCCGCGTTATAGGGATTTTTCCAAAATGATTTCGAAAGTGTGTTATGAACCTTCAATGGATGGTTGGTTGAGGTTCTAGTTGGGAAGAAATATTTTAACCTCACGGAGATGTATGGAGGCTAAATGAACCTGGAAAACGCCAACAAATATGTGGATATTTTCTTGGTTTGAGGGTTGAGTTCATTTCAGATAGGTGGTTCCATATACTCTACCCTATGATATTATGCATGTTTAATGGAATGTATTGTGTTGTTATCCAAATTGGGTGAAATAACCTTAATTCATAATGAGTTATGAATAGAAATTAATTCTTAAATAATTAATTATCCTTAAGTCTTAATTAGTTAAAGGAACAATGCCTAATGTGATTGGACAAAGTTCCAGGGCCCATGAAAGACTCTTGTGCATTGGCTTGATACTAACTGCTGATGGTTGAGTATTGACTACTAATGAGTTCCTTAAATTATATGGACACCATGGAGGATGTGGATTTTATACATTAGAACTAGATCATTTGATACCATGTTTGATTCCTTGATCACATTTTTTTTATTTGTAGTCTTGTGATACAATGTTTGATGATGAACACATGTGTGTGTTTATAAATATCTATTGATAATCATGATTGACGTGCTAAGATGTACCTTTATGTGTTTTTCCAATATT
The DNA here is from genome assembly GCA_963277665.1 of Viscum album. Lineage (NCBI taxonomy): Eukaryota > Viridiplantae > Streptophyta > Magnoliopsida > Santalales > Viscaceae > Viscum > Viscum album. The sequence goes on from OY728158.1 coordinate 1,673,127,731, forward strand.
TTTATGAACATGTTCCCATATATTAATATATATAATATAGATATGATAATTGATTCTATGAAGATTCTTAGATAACCTAATAGACCATGTATGACTTGTTGATCACATGTGTATACTTGTATTTGTTATGACTCGTGATGATATGCTATGTTATTTCAATATGTATGTTGGGCCCTTCTGTAAGATATATCATATTTACATTGGAGTTATTGTTATTTTGTTAAATATAGGTGGAACGTTGTGTTATGACTACTTTTATAGGGGGAGTGTGCATGGCTTGTGATGACAGTGATGATGAACCATAACAAAAGTTAGGGGCATAACAACCTTGAGTCTAGAACCGTGATAATAGTGTTAGGTCATGATGAACTATTGGATGTTGAGTAGAATAGTTAATTGATACCAAGTTTATTTCAAGTAGCATGTAATCTATATTCCTAGTGAATTCCAAGTTTCATGTTTACTTGATGTCTAGTGAAAGCTGAGTAGCATTTTCACTCAATGCCTAGCGGATGCCAAGTAGCTTGTTCACTCGATGCCTAGTGGATACCGAGAGACATGTTATCTCAATTCCTTATGGATGTTGATCTAAATAACATATCAATACTTGGTGTACTAACCTTATGTATTTATTTAGATTACTCTCAATGTCCTTTATAACTATCATTCCATCATGAATATAAAGTGGGTATAACTAGGGGTTCATGGTGGATTGGTCAGCGTACAACTTCTCAATATGTGGTTATTTTTTTCATGTTTGTTAATTGTTGATTATGTTCTATGTTTGGGAAATTAGGATTTTAAGTTAATTTCTTATAATATATTCACATGAAATTACACTGAATCTTATCAGTTGGGTACTGGACTACATTCGTGGTGCCTTACTAAGTTGTACTGACACCCTGCTTAGGTGATCACGAAACTTTGGTACCCAAGTAGAATTTAATTATTTTACGTACATGTTGGGATGATTCTTGGGTCTGATCGTTGAGCAGGATAAATCAAAATGTGTTTGAATATTTGTAGGAGGTGAGGCATGGAGTTAAAAAACCTCTCATAATTTTATTATTTTCTATATTTGTATATGTGATCAGCCTGGTGGGACATCAATGTACGGTATTCCAGTACAACTATTGTGTCATTTATTTCCACATTAGTTCATACATATGGTATGATATTGGTACTTTGATTATATACCAATTAAATTTTTTGGACATTAATATTTTATTGTCCACTCTGATAGAGGGTATACTCCCCCATGACTTCACTTAGATCCTCACTAAAAGTCGGTAGCCTCTAGTGTATGGGGAGGCATGCCTAATCTCATATGGAATTTCATATTAGAACCAATGATTCAGGTTGTGATATAACTATTTTTCAATCCAAATGATAATAATTATCATTTAAGAATCTCTTCCACATTAAATATCGTAAAATTAATATTTGATAAGATTAAATGGATGGGAGTTCATTGCATTGATTCAAAGAATTCATGAATAGTTTGACTTATTTACTCGTGTGTTATAATGCATGATTAAATTCATGAACCGTCAAGGAGAATATATAATAGATTTATAAAATATCCTTCTACCATCTAATAATGGGTGTGATAGCTTACTCAAGCCTTGTATGAAACTCCCCTACCTATAGCTCTATTCTCTTACCTACTTTTCACCATAAGGCATTAACATGAAGTGGAGGGTGGAGGATTCTACTTGTATAATTAGAGATCCATTTTTAGTCTATGGATACCTTTGGAGGAGGTATTTCATTCATTTTTCTCATGGTGATATTCATCAATACAATAAGATGATGGTGTAGTGCCAGTAATAGTGCAAGGTACTCATATGCAAGGTTCTTCATTTATAGTGTGTATGATTCTAGTATTCCATTATGGTTGAATTGTAAGAACCCAGATCTTTTTTTTCAGGTATGATCTCCTTTTTCTGGAGTTTTTGAGAAAAAATTGTGTTTCTAGAAATTTTTGAAGTACACGCCGTGTACTTTCTGAGTACACGTCCTGTACTCTTTTCCCACTCGAAGCCATATACTGGCCGTGTCCGGGCCACACACACGGTGTGTAAGGGTGACGTGGAGGCTGATTTTGGAGGAGTACAGAAATACCTAGTACACACCGTGTACTCTAAAAGTACATGCCGCGTACTTTATTTTTTTTCAATAAACAGATCGCGGTCACGCCCGATCACCATAAGCATCTTCTTCTAGGCCTGGTTCGACCGAGAGACGTCGTACGACCGCGAAACTTCTCCAGATTCCTGAGCCTCCATCTTTTGGTCGATTCGACCACTGTCGATTGCATTGGAACCGCATTGATGAGTTCTTCCTTATTATTGAGTTTCATTCCTTGATTCTTCCTCTTTCTCAAGTTATCGTGGTTTGAGTGTTTTGGACGTTTTCTGAGATCTATGACTTTCAAGGGATAATTATTCATCATGGTTCAAGTATATCGATATCCTAGGATCGAGGTAGGTGGTTTGTGCCTTACCGTTCAAGGTCCTTGAGTTTTATGTGAAAATTCCACCAATACCCATGAACAGGGTATTGCATGTTTACCTTTTTTACCCTTGTGGTTTTCCTACCTTGATTGTATGCTTTTGTAGAGGTAAATTAATCATGTTAGATGATAATTTGTTGTGCTTGGATGTTTTTTCCAATGCTTTTCTCTGTTTACAACCTTTGGGTCTTGTTAGCCTTTGTCTGTTATGACTGTTGCCATGCCTTGTGTCTATAGGATGGAGCGTTTTTTATACCATGCTTGTTGTCCTGTAGAATGTTAGACAAGTTGATCTATAGGTGTACTTTGGCCTTATAGCATTATCATGCACTGACTGGAATGGGGCTGTGAGAACTTGGTGCTATAGACTATAAGGGATAGACCGGGTGACATTTCCAGAGAGTGATTGACATTATAGACTATAAGAGGGTAGACCGAGTGAGCTTCCTCAGCGAGTCTTAGACATTATAGGCCACAGGGGATAGACAGAGTGATCTTCCCAGAGTTCCTTCATATTTTATAGACTACAGGACGGTAGACCAAGTGTGATTCCTCAGAGAGTCTTACCTTGTTTGATTTTTCTTTAAGAACTTTCCCAGACTAGAGGAGGAATTTACCAAGTGAGCTTCCTCAGAGAGTCTGTGGTATACCTGAGGCTATAGAAGGAATTGACCGAGATAGATTCCTCAGAAAGTCTCTATACCTTTGGGCTAAGAGGGTTAGAACACATGATCTTCCTCAGAGAGTCCTTGACTACCCTAGACTATAAGGGGAATTGACCGAGTGAGCTTCCCCAGAGAGTCTCATAAATTCGTATGACCAAACCAGAGGGGTTAGGCTGAGTGCACTGCCCAGAGGGTTGTGGAACTTCTTGGATAAGACCAGAGGGGATGGCTGTGAGTACTTCCCATGGGGTTTCCGTTTGTGGTTAGCTGTTTTCTTCTCTGCTTCTTGTTGTGCCGTGGTTTGACTACGACTGTACGTCACCCTATTACTTCTTACTATTTATTACCTATTGTTTGCTGCTTATTGTACTATTACCTGCCATATACTCACTGATGGTTAGGCACAGATCTTCGGGTGGTTGCCTACTGGGATTTTATCTCAAACCCTGTTTGGGCCATGATTTTGGGCCCAAGCAGACTATGTTGTCGCATGTATAGACATAGGCAAGCGCCCTTCGACTTCCAGTACTAGATTGCTTGGAGTAGGAGAGCATGGGACCAAGCTTTGTCTTGCAATGCTGAGGAGATATTTTACTCCCTTTTGTACTTGTTTTGGTACTGTGGTGTTTTCCAGCATTATGACTTGTTTGGCTGCTTTCCTAGATATGTATCATGCATCATTTCATATATACATATGTGCTCCAGTTTGTTGATTTAGTCTTCCGCTGTTTATATTGTTGGTTATTACTGCTTCCGCTATTGCATGTTTATCTATTTGTGCTGTGTACTCTGCTAATGAGGGCATAGTTTCTCCACTATCACACCCAAGGCCCTCGCTGCTAGTCGGTAGCCTCTAGTGTTAGGGGAAATGCTCTTGAGGCCATGTGACCAACCGGGTATGGGGCACCTTTTGGTGGATTTCGGAACCGGGACGTTACAAAGTGGTATCAGAGGAATTATTTTCTCTTGATTTACTGTTTGGAGCCTTTATCTAGGGATAGGACGGATTCAGTACTTGGTAATAAGCTATGTCCGGGAGTAGCTAACCCGTGTATAGGGAAAAGCCATACAACCTCTTTTATTGCAGTTTTCTGGTTTTGAGATTTTATGGTTGATATGATTTCACCTCGAGTGATTCACATGCTTCGTGATATTATTGTTTTGATATTACAGTTCTATTTCTGTCACAACCCGATGAGATGAGGGAATGCCATCTCCTGAATCATATAGGAACTTGTTAGAAATCCCATTCCATGCATTCTTTCCATGCCATATAGGGTGCATTAGCGATTGCATGTTGTTGTGATAGACTTTGTATAGATTATGTATGCTGTTGTGGTAGATGCTTGATAGAATCCCTACTGTTGTAATAGAGAAATTGATTATGTTGTACTTTTCTTAAATGAACGCCAAATTTTGATTCTTGAGGTGTTATGGGCCCTCTTGAATTAGAAGTTGGTGGATGATGATCCTGTTTTCTCTTGTACATGACTATAAGAGATGCCAAGCTTTGATTCACGGGGTGTATGGGCCCTCACGGATCGGAATTTGGCTCATCTTTGCCATGTTTTCAGTATTTCTAGGAATCTGTGTAGTTTCTGAGCTACTGCCCAGAAAAACCTAGAATACACGGTGTGCACTTTCTGGATACACGCCGTATAGTTTTCAGGCTGTGTCACTGACCGTGTGAGTAGAAACACAGTGTCATGAAAATAAATTCAGGAAAACCCCGTGTACGGTTGGTGCACACCGTGTAGTTTAGAACCATGTACCCGGCCTTGTCACTAACAACACGGGTCGGGGAAGATCGAGTAGAACACACCGTGTTGGTAAAGAACACGCCATGCAGTTTTGTTCCAGGTACCCAGCCGTGTCATGAACAACACGGGTCGGTGTTACCTTCTTCTATACATGCCATGTTTGTTCAGAACATGCCATGTAAGGGAAGACGTGTAGACGGCTGTGTAACTAACAACACGGGCCGTCGAGACCGTGTCTAGTACATGTCGTGTCCCTAGGGAACACGCCGTGTAGTCTGGGGTTAGTTTGGACCGTGTGGGTTAGCCGTGTAAGGAGACTCGGGCAAGGGTTTAGAGTTCAAGTACACACTGTGTGTGGGAACAACACTCTGTGTAGTTTGGGGTGTTACATGACCATTAGTGGTAGGAGTACACACCCATGTTAATGGCTTTAATGGACACGCTGTGTAGTTTTTATACATGTCGTGTAGTCATGTTTTGTAAAACTTGATAGTTTCTTTCCCCTATTCCCATTTTGTACTTCTGTGTTTTCAGTGTTTGTTAATCTAGATCTAAGGTGTGTTTTTGATCTTTCATAGATATACCTCCAAGACGACCTCCATTCGTATGTCAGTTTATAGATGGTGACCAGACACCGGATATGGCCGATCAGGGACCTCCTGTTGATCCTACTGTTGTGACAGCCTTGGCACCAGAAGTTATACCCGTCGTAGGTGCCGATTCGCAGTTCAGGGAGGATTTCCTGAGGATGATGCAGACTTTTCAAGGAGCGCCACCTCCTTCCCCGTCGATGTCTGAGTTGACGCGGGACTTTTAGCAGCAGCATCCTCCTACTTTCTCAGGGGATAGAGGACCCCGGGCTGTAGAGTCATGGTTCGAAGCAACCCTAACTATCTTCGAGCATTTGGAGATACCCCTAGACAAAATGATAAAGATGGCCACCTATATGCTCTGAGACACCACCAAGAGGTGGTGGGAGGTGATCTCACAGTCAGGGCGTCAGCATGGTATTTCTTGGGATGAGTTTCAACGCACCTTCTATGACTACTTCTATCTAGAGACCCTCAGGGATGATCGAGCCCGGGAGTTTATGAGTCTGCAGTAGGGTACTCTTTCTATTTTGGAATACTCATCTCGCTTCACTGAGCTGCAGAGTTTCACAACGATCCCATTAGGTGATGAGTTGTTTGTTTCTAGGATGTTGGAGGATGGTCTCAGGTAGGAGATCCGCTCCCAGGTGAATATCTTCCAGTTGACTTTATATCCTCTATCATCAACCAGGAGTAGATTACGGAGCGCAATCTGAGGGATTCTGGAGGAGTGGGCCAGGGCGGTTCGACATCCAGAGCCGGTGTTCCTCCTACGGACAGTAGAAGGCGTCGCAGAGAGTCTTCTCGAGGAGATCGGGGTTCACGGGAAGCATCTTCTAGCAGCCAGGTTGTATGATACCAGTGAGGTAGGAGTGGGAATACGAGGCCTCAATTCCAGAGAGATCTAATGGAGTTCCTATCTTAAAGAAAGATGTTCCATCTTGAACGCTTCTGTCACATCTTCTCACCTTCAGCTGGTGGTAGGGGTTCCTCTATGACCCCGCGTTCTGGAAATGCTTTGATAGTTTCCCAACAGTCTGGAAACTAGAGTTCTTACAGATGTTCGGGCTGAGGAGGAGGTCGCGACTGTGGTGGTTAGTCCCCAGGTCATCAGTGACAACCGAGTGGATCAGCTCAGAGTGGTCAGCCAGGGGCGTAGGGCTGTGGTGCAGGACAATTTATCACCATAGAGAAGACCTATCAGAAGCAGGATCCTGACCCTTCTACAGTTCGAGGTACGATCTTAGTATCCTCAGTTTTATCTTCATCTCTTTTCGATACTGGTGCTTCTCATAGCTTTATCTCTGTTGCTGTTGTGCAGAGCCTTGGGCTCTGTATCTTTTCGTATGCCGACTTGTTGACTCTTGACATGACGTTGGGAACGATGAAATCTAGTGTATGTCAGTGCAGAAAGTTCCCTCTTGAGGTTGCAGGGTGTCATTTCATATGGGACCTCTATTTCCTTGATATGACGGGCTATGACATCATTCTCGAGATGGACTGGTTGGTTCCCTTCCAGGCAGTCGTCGATTGCTATCGCCGTAGGGTGAGTTTTATATCACCAGAGGCTGGATCTTTCCTTTGTAGAGGTGAGTGGGATGTCCAGGAGGGTAGAGCTGGACCAAAGCATCATGGGATAGGGGAAGTTATAGCCCATATTTCCAGTCTTTATCTAGATGACCAGGGGACTTCACTGTTAGACTTTCCCCCAGTGGTGGATCGTTTCAGGGATGTTTTTCCAGAGGACTTTTCGGGTTTGCCTCCGGAGCTTGAGGTAGACTTCTCGATTGACCTCGTGCTAGGAGCAGTACCTGTGTCCATTCCTCATTATAGGATGGCTACACCTTAATTGAAGAGCTCAAGAATCATTTAAAGTAGTTGCAGGAAAAGGGTTTCATCCAACCCAGTACTTCTCCTTGAGGTTCTCCTGTCCTGTTTGCGAAGAAAGAAAACGGCACCCTTAGGCTTTGTGTGGATTATCGGAATCTGAACCAGTTTACGGTCAAGAACCGATATCCCTTGCCGATGATTAATGACCTCTTTGATCATCTTTGAGGAGCTCGAGTGTTCTATAAGATCTATTTGTTGTCCGATTATCATTAGTTGCACGTTAGACAATCAGATATACCTCTTATAGCCTTTAGGAGCAGGTATGATCTATATGAGTATACGTCATGCCGTTCGGTCTCATGAACGCGCCTTCAATTTCCATAGCACTGATGAACCGAGTGTTCCATCCGTACTTGGACTCCTTCTTCGTGGTCTTTTTGGAAGATATATTGGTGTACTCTCACACCCGACACGACCATGCCACACATCTTGAGATCGTTCTGAGTACACTGAGAGAGCATCAGCTGTATGATAAACTCTCTAAGTGCCACTTTTTGATGGATTCGATTAACTTATTGGGTCACGTCATCTCAGAGGATGGAGTATCTGTGGACCCAGAGAAAGTGAGAGATGTAGTTTCTTGGGAGTAGTCGAAGAACGTTTTTGAGGTGCGGAGTTTCATAGGGCTGGCTAGATACTACAAAAGATTCATTATGGACTTCTCGTTTCTAGCAGCACTGTTTATAGGTCTGACTAAGAAGGGGCGAAGTTTTTATGGTCAGATTCTTGTGAGTCAGCCTTTCAGGAGCTGAAGGGGAGGTTGACGTCAGCACCGATACTGGTCTTTCCAGAGCTGGGCAAGGGCTACACTGTTTATTGTGATGCTTCAAGTATCGGGCTGGGAGTTGTGCTTATGCAGGGAGATGAAGGCTTTGTGTATGGGTCTCGGCAGTTGATGCCACACGAGAGGAATTACCCTACGCACGATCTGGATTTGGAAACAGTTGTTCATGCCTTACACTGTTGGATACATTACCTTCTGGGATAGTACTTTGTGGTTTTCAACGACCACAAGAGTCTCAAGTATATCTTCACTCAGCATGATCTGAATCTGAGATAGCGTAAGTGGGTTGAGTATCTTTACTCCTTTGACTTTGAACTCACCTATACGCTGAGAAAGGGAAATGTAGTGGCCGATTCTTTGAGTAGGAGAACTCAGATTCAGGAAGTTCAAGAGGCCAGCATTGAGTGACAGCTTATGGCTCTGTTCTCTGAGATGCATCTGGAGGTGCACGATAGGTAGGGACAAACTGTCCTATCTTCTGTAGCTGTTACCTCTAAACTTCTTGATCGGGTACGGATGAAGCATCTATTAGATTTAGAGGCCTTAGTCCAGTGGGAGAGTGTGTCAGGCGGGGACCCTCTTCCTGGATTGATAGTGGGCGAGGATGAAATCTTGCGTTTCTAGGCACATGTATGGGTGCCAACAGACATACGCGAGGAGATGATGTGGGATTTTCATTCCTCAATTTGGTCAGTTCATCCTGGCATCACCAAGATGTATCGTGATCTACACAGCAAGTACTAGTGGCCAGGTATGATGAAAGATGTTGCTGGTTTTGTTATGAGATGTTCTACTTGTCAGCAGGTGAAATCAGAGCATCAGTGACCAGTAGAGCTTTTACAGGAGTTACCCATTCCTGAGTGGAAGTGAAACAATGTCGCGATGGACTTCCTGACCGGGTTTCCAAGGATGCCTTAGGGAAATGATGGTATTTGGGTTTTCATCGACAGGATTATGAAGGTTTCACACTTCTTTCCGATCAAGGAGACCTTCAGTGTTGATGATCTGGGACGATTGTACATTTGAGAGATTGTATGTCTACATGGAGTTCCAAACACCATTGTTCCAGATAGGGATGCGTGTTTTACCTCTCAGTTCTGGGAAAGACTTCAGAAGGATTTGGGAACACATGTTCTTTTGAGTACAACATACCATCCACAAACAAATGGCCAGTCCGAGCGCACGATCCAGGTGCTTGAGGATATGCTCTGAGCTTGCATTCTAGACTTTGGCGGTTCTTGGGAGAAGCATATACCTCTTGTAGAGTTCGCCTAAAACAACAGTTTTCATGTGACCATTCATATGGAACCTTACGAGGCTTTGTACGGTAGGCCATGCCGATCACCATTGTGCTGGATGGAGGCAGGAGAGGCAGCTTTTTTGGGACCTCGTCTTGTTTAGGAGACCTCAAAGCAGATAGAGTTGATTAGAAAGAGGATGTCTACAACATAGTCTCGAAAGAAGTCTTATGTTGATCAGTGGAGATGCCCTCTGGAGTTCGAGGTCAGGGATTAGGTTTTACTGCGTGTCGTACCGATGTTGGGACATAAGAGGATTCAGAGATAGGGTAAGAATTCACCGCGGTACATCAGACTATTTGAGGTATTGGAGAGGGTTGGGTCGGTTGCCTATCACTTACAGTTACCTCAGAGGTACCAAGCTATGCACGATGTCTTCCACATCATTCATCTCTGATGTTACTTTTCAGACCCGTCACATCTATTTCAGCCCGATGAGGTTGAGCTCGAAGTGTATGCATCGTTTGAGGAGCATCCCATCTGGATTTTCGATCGCAGTACGAAGGTTCTCCATGGGTGGTCTGTTCCTTTAGTACGGGTGCTTTGGAAGCATGGGAGAGTATAGGATGAGACTTGGGAGAGGGAGGCCGATGTACGATCACAGTGGCGGGAGCTATTCGGGGTTTCTTCTTCTACGCCTCGCTAGGGAAATTCAGGGACGAATTTCTTTAATCGGGGAAGTTTGCAAGAACCTCGATCTTCATTTTTAGGTATGCTCTCCTTTTTCTGGAGTTTTTGAGAAGAAATGAAGTTTCTGTAAATTTTTGAAGTACAGACCGTGTACTTTCTAAGTACACACAATGTACTCTTTTCCCGCTCGAAGCCGTGTACTGGCCGTGTCCGGGCCACACACACGGTGTGTAGGGGTGACATGGAGGCTGATTTTGGCGGAGTATGGAAAGACCAAGTACATGTCCTGTACTCTAAAAGTACACTATGTGTACTTTTGTTTCATTAAACGGATCGGGGTCACGCCCGATCACCATAAACGTCTTCTTCTAGGCCTGATTCAATCGAGAGACGTCGTACGACCACGAAACTTCTCCGGATTCCCGAACCTCCATCTGTTGGACGATTCAACCGTCGTCGATTGTGTTGGAACTGCAGAGGTGAGTTCTTCATTCTTATTGAGTTTCATTACTTGATTCTTCCTCTTTATAAATTTATCATAGTTTGAGCGTTTTGGACGTTTTCTCAGATATACAATGTTCAAGGGAGAATCGGTCATCGTGGTTCAAGTATATTGATCTCCTAGGATCGAGGTAGGTGGTTTTTTCCTTACAGTTCATGGTCTTTGAGTTTTATGTGCAAATTCCACCAATAACCATGAACGGGGTATTGCGTGTTTACCTTTCTGCCCTTGTTGTTTTCCTGCCTTGCTTGTATGCTTGTGTAGAGGTAAATTAATCATGTTAGAGGATAATTTGTTATGCTTGGATGTTTTTACCATGCTTTTCTCTGTTTACGACCTTTGGGTCTTGTTAGCCTTTGGCCGTTATGACTGTTGTCATGCCTTGTGTCTATAGGATGGAGTGTTTTGTATAACATGCTTGTTTTCCTGTAGAATGTTAGCCAAGTAGCTCTATAGGTGTACTTTGGACTTAAAGAATTATCATGCACTGACTGGAAAGGGGCTGTGAGAACCTGGTTCTATTAGTTGGAGGGGTTTGGACTTCTTATAGGCTTGGAAGATTATACCTTATTCTAGAAATGTGGGGGTAGTCTATATGTGGGGTTGCTAATTTCATATAATTATAAACATTTTTCATATGATGTAGTTGTAAATTTAGTATTGTAAAATGTGGGGATATATTAATTAAATTAAACATGCTATATAATTTGAAAAATATTAAGGTATGAATGGGCCATATCATAATGCCACTTCCTGTGAAAATTAAAATGAAAAACATGACATAGCATTTGGATACTATCTCTAGTTTTTTGGATGTCCAAATGATAATTTTTTCACATTATAAGATATTATATATTATATATCATTTAAGATATATTTCATAAGATAAAGTGGATGGTAGTTCATTGTATTCATGAATGCATTTAATGAACCAGCTGAGGAATTTACACATTCATTATAATGCATGAGTAAATGAATTAATTCTTGAGGAGAATCATTTAGGTATTTATAAATAGTATAATTCTATGAAATTGATGGTATAATAGCCTATTTAGGATTTGGAATAAAATTCCTTTATCATAGATCTCCTATCTTGCTTCCTTTACACTAAGAGGCACTGGCATGCTGTAGAGGGTGGAGGATCCCACTTGCATAATAAATTATTTAGTCTCATCTTATGGATACCTCCATAGGAGGGATGTCATTCAGATACCTCTTGGTGACCTTTATTAAGCCAATATAGGGATGATTCATTGGAATAAATAGTGTATGATATACATTCATAAGGTTCTTCATTTACAACAGGCTTGATTTTAGTATTATTGTATGGTTAATCTTGTTTTGGATTTTCTTATCACTTCTATTATGTTTAATTTTTTTTGATATATCCCTTAAAAAATTAAAAAAGTAGGTCCATTTTACACCAAAACACCTATACACCCATCAAAACCTCACAAAATTAAATAAAACCTATAAAATAAGAATACGAAATTAAGGAATACCTTGAACCTCCCATGGGGATCACACCATCAAGAGGAGAGAAAGAAAAAACTACAAAGTTGAAGATAACAATTCTGAATTACTTGTAGAATATAAAATATAAAAACCTATTCTAAATCAAATTTATGGATTAGAGTCCATAGTTTTGAACCCTTGATAGTAAATATGAGTATTTCAGAAATAGGCAAGGGGGGTTCCTTTATTGTGCATGGGGTAATAACTATATATAAATGGTTAAGCATATGATTCTATATTTCAAAATTATTTGTTCTTTACCTTGGGCCTCAGATCAAGACTTGAAATGAACCATGATCACTATTTAATAATTTTCATGGATTAATGACACAAGGAGGAGCTTGAAATAGTGTTTATCCATTTGGATAAATCATGAAAATGAGAAAATTAATTTGGTTGAGAAATTCCTTGCATGTCTTTCATGATGCACTTGGATCACATCCATAGTATTTTTTTGATCTTCTTCAATGTTATTCAATATTTCTAAATGATTATAAAATATTTATTCAAATAGTTACATGAATCTCGTGTGATTATCTTGCATGATGGTGTGTGGATCAAAATCTGAAAATGGAGGTAACACTGTTGTTGGCACTGGAAACTTTTCTTTCACCCCAAATAACCTGTTTTGAAAGAACCAAACTTAGGACCCACCCAAAGAGGTATTCTGGGGATGAGAAGCATGTTATGTACAGGTTTCACCTAGGGCATACAAAGACATGGTTCTGTGGTTAGATTAATTTCAAACCTAATCCACCACTAGGTTCCATGAATACCTAGAATATGAAGTTAATCCCAAGGTCCACGCATGAAACAAATGGTACCTATTTGAAAAAATTTCATTTTCATGACCAAATATTTGTTTGATAAATGTGATATCTGATCCCAAATGCTTCTTTGGAAGGCCCTTGGAACCCCAAGGAATGTGTGTCACAAAGTATAACTTTAAAAGAAACCCATTGCGCAACAATCATATTGTTCAAGAAAGGTGATGTCGAACCAAGGACGTTGCATGGCCAAGCTCCAATGGTGAAGGGTGGAGATGTTTGAAACCTAGTTTCTTGCCTAGTGGAGATGTGTGACCCATGATAAGTATTTAGGCTATAAATAGAACCTCACCCCCCACCTTGGGATAGGTTCTTCAGAAGATGAGGCAATGCTCCTATGCATGCAAATAACTTTCGTCTATGAAAACATGCAACACCACATAGAAAAGAACCATTAAAGGTAAATAACTTTTGTGATAGACCTCCTATATTCCCAAACATGACTTGTCTTGTGGTTGAGTGATCCTCACACAACACCTCCCAAGGATGGCCAGTTTTACAAAAATGAACATGCCTTCATGAAACCATGATTTTTGAACAAATCCAATTCTTGCATGCAACTATGCCTCTTGAATCCATGAGTTTCTCTTTCACTAGTTCCCTTTACTAATGCAACTCTTTTATTCAATACAATGAAGTTTCATGAAACAACTTCTAGTTCCTTGACCCAAAATTTCATATGCCTATAGTGGAAAAATTACCCTACATATTTCTCTTAATAATAGGTACCCTAATTCCTATTGCTTCTAATAATAGGAAACCTAACATTGGGCATCCTGATTACTACTCCTCTACTATAGTTCTAGCGCCATACCCTGCCCGTAGGCACACGATCACTGGCCACATAATCCCTAAAGTTGGAATATTAGAGAGAAAATATGCTCCTATCTTGGTGGTGATTCCTTATAAAGAATATCTTCTCATCTTAACATGGTCCCTCTCATGGTGAGAGCCACATCCACATTCAAGTTGCAAGAATTAAAATTGTCTAGCACCACAACCTAGTTATACGATGATAAACTACTAAAAACACCCAAATCACATGAAGTAAAATCATAGCCTTACCATATGTTATTAATACAGGATACCCCATGTATGAAAATCATGAAATGACACCATCTCCCCCAACATGGGAAGATCCTCCTCCAAATGGAATCTTCCAGGTGTAATCCCCCACACCATCTTCCCCACCATAGGATGATCCTTATCCAAATGGTAGCTTCCATGCATAATCCCAACATAATTCCTCAAAGAGTGATCCTCTTGAATGAAGAAACTTACCTGTGTAATATCCACACCACACCTCATTGAAACAACTTTCACAAGATGAGTGTCCTTACCTTATGATGTCATAATACATTGATTTTCCCCGTTATATGAACATAAAATGCAATATCGAACAATGTGGGTTTTGATCCAAGTCTCTAAAATAGGGTATGTAAGATACCTCCTTGAGGTTCAATTCCAAAAACCAACACATTCAAGTCAGAAATATTCCCTCGTAGGGACACACCCACTCATCTAAATGAAAGGGAAATTCTAATATGTCTTGATAATACATTAATCTTGTGACCCGATCCGTCTCAACGTGATGTTTTGATCTGCCTCTATAATATGTTATGATAATGAACTGATCTGTCTCAATGTGAAATTTTGATCCATCTCCACAATATGGAATGATTTTGAACCGATCCATCTCAAAATGAAATTCTAACCTATCTCTATAAGATGGTAATTCATTTTCATGGTCCCTCTTAATAGTACATTTTGATCAGTCTCTATAGGACTTCAAAATCACACCTTGATTCAGAACCTCCATGCCATGCAATAAATATGGAATAAATAATGTAAAAATAATCAGAAGACTTATAAACTTGTCATAAATTACCTCATGAATAATGTAAAGACCCAAAAAATTCATGGATTTTTTTAATACACGGTAATTTTACGAGTCCGTAGTTTCTAACGACACTTGATTCCGAGGCCTGGTGTGCCTGGAATCAACTTATGAAGTTTTGTTCAGGTACGTTCAGTAAAAGTACGTGCATGATTTTATATCTTTTGAACTGGTGCTCAGAATTGAAATCCAATGACACCTATTAACTCGCAGCACCAGTATTTTCTTAAGGAGACCTTTACCACAGTTGCGTTTTGTTGAGAGAGGAAGTTAATTTTGGGGGTTTTCTAAATAGGTTAAATAAAAAATATGACTAACATATTTTTATGTAGGTGGTGGTTTAATCCTCCAAAGAGATGTTAGTGGTGGGACCCACCCCCACATAATCTCCCATGGGAGGATATTATGTGGTGGGGCCTACATGAGCTCAACCCCCTTATTCCCCCCTTTGAACCCCTTGAGCTCCCCATTAATAGGGGAAACTCTAGGAGTTCCCCTTAATGGTGCCAACACAATTAATTAATGACTTAATTAATTTATTTGAGTGTTTAAATTCTTTTGAATTCATTATGCCAACATTAAAATAATTGAACATAATCTTTTATTTTGGGTTGGCATAATCGTTGGAGAGCTTGGGAGAATTCTTGGAAGAACAACATCCTCCCGACGAAGAACGCTCCATGTCTCCGAAAAACATGATGCAACATCTTCTAACTTCTTCAACTGAATCAAGGAAAGGAAGCACTTCCTACCATGAAGTAAACCTAGGGTGTCGTCTTGACTCGACTTCACCGAGATGTACTCCCTCCGATGTGGATGGAATGACGTCCGTCTTCCGCGACGTCCGTCTTCCGCGACGTCCGTCTTCCGCGACGTCCGTCTTCCGCGACGTCCGTCTTCCGCGACTCGTCAACGTTCAATGAAAAAATATGAGGTAGGGGGAAATTGAATTATTTATTTTTTAAGTATAATTTATATCCTTGTTCTTCGATGTTTGTTTTTTGGATTGACAGTGGCCAATTGTTATCACCTAACGTGGAGGGTGCGGGATGAAAAAACACGGCCCGATGTCCCTCCGTTGAATCTTATTTGGTTGAAGTTAGAGGCGGAAATAAAAGAGAACGGTGTTGTCACACCAAGCCGGAGAGGAAACACAAAGGATGAAAGAGGAACCACGACTGAGAGGGTCGTGGTGGATGAAGAAGCACGGTGCCGTTGCGCCACGCCGTCGCACCGCGCCGTGGAGCCGAAGTCCGCGGCCAGGTCAGGACGCGGCGGTGGTGGCATTGGGCCGTCGTGCCGTACAGAGGGCAGCAGGACCACAGTGTCATCGCACTTCAGTGGAGGTGTGGAGGCGGCCGACTAAGCCTGCCACCGTGGAGCCAGAACGCTGGTTGACCGGTCGACCGACCCGATGGCCCGCTGGAAGACCGCAGCGCCCGTAGGCACCGCGTGGAGGAGGACACGACCCTCGTCCGCAGGCCACTTGGATGGAAGAACCGGTCGGCTGCATTCCTACTAGGCTAGAGAACCACGGTGCTCGCAGGCACCACATGGGGAGAACCACGGCCCGAAGCGCGGGTTGTGTGCGCTGGGTTGAACCAGCCGGCTACAGCCGGTCGGGCAGAGGAAGAGGTGGCGCCGCTTGGTGCCTTCGGGTGAACCGGACCGGCCCACAGCATGGTCCGGGTCCACAGTTGGGCCGCACCCTACCAGGTCGGGCCGACCCCCAGCCGGGTCAGACCCGCCGAGCTAGGTCGGTCCGACCCGCCAGCCCACTGGGCTTGACGGACCGGGCCAGTTTCACTTAAATGCTAATAACTCCTAGACCGCGCGTCCGATTGAAGCGCCAACTACAGCACTGAGGCCTTCACAATGAGGCGGTCATTTTGGGAGACTTTAAGTGAGTTTTAGACAAATTTGGAAAATTTCTGAGTTTGGATCGAGCGTAAATCCAATCGTGCCCCTAAAATGTAAATGTCAATAACTCTCAGACCGGGCGTCCAATTGACGCACCGTCTATCACATTGAATTCTTTATGATGAGACAGAACTATGGGATACATCAACCCAGTACTTCGTGATAGTTGATTTATCGACACTTGGATCGAGGAGCGGACCCTCCCAGAATCAAGTGTGTTGTGTGCGGGAACCCTGGGGCTGGCTGCGACTCCGACGACTACTGTACCAGAATCCTATGTGGGTTCGACAGCGATGACTACTATTCCAGAATCCTCTGAGGGTTCGAAAATGATGACTACTGTACCAGGATCTTCCATGGGTCTGACAGTTCTGACTTTTGTTCCTGTATCCTGTGTGGGTTTGACATAATAGCTGGTCTTGCATCCTGTGTGGGTCCGACAACTTAGTTTGTCCTGTATCCTGTGTGGGTCCGACATCTTAGATGAATCAGTGACTACATCTGATCATATCTATCACTCTCTGAAAGATGTATACCTATGTGAGCTGAGTATTTTCTTTCAATCATAATCATATATGTGATTGACTTCACTTCCTTTGATGACTGGGTTGTGATTGGGCTCGAGAGTTAGAGCCAGACTGTGACTGGTAACTTAGGTATATGTATGGGAATATACCTAAGTAGGGTTGGTTGATACTTCATGATTGTATCTTTCTACTGTGGTTTATACTTTTTGGATTCTGGGAGACCTTCAGGGGTCTCGGAGTCCCCTACTGAGTATTGTTATACTCACCCCTACACGGGCTTCACTCGCACCTTGTTGTGTTCTGTGCAGATGATGGAAAATAGTGATCGAGGCTGAGGGAGATAGACGGGAGGCTGATCGGAGCTGGACTAGATAGGACGTACCGCAGGGATGAGTTGTTCGAGTTCTGTACCTAACCTTCAGGTAGGATTCCCTAGTGGACAATCCATGAGTTTATTTCCCTTTTTACTTGTACTTGTTGTTTAGTTGTGTTTGTATACTGGCCCACTTGCTTTCAGCACACCTTACTTTTCTATTTTACTACTTTTTTCCTCTACTACTTGTGTTCAGACTGTGTGTGTTACTGGTTTAAAGGTAATGCCTTCCCTTTTTATGAGGTATTCTCTTTTGGTGCTAGTCGCTATCCCCTAGCCTATGGAAGGCGGGCTTGGTGTACTCATGACACGGGCCCCAAGTACAGGTCATGAAAATTAATATAGGATTCATTAGGTTCTATTCCTAATATTCCTTAGAAATGAGATTCCCTCCAAAAGAGAAAGTCCTTGCAGGTTCCCAAAATACCCAATGTACAGGAATTCTCAGATGAGTCTAACATGACTACTCAACCTATTCAAATGTTTCTTACCTATTTAGATAGAAGCATCATAATTAACCGATGTCCACCTCAAGATGGAACCAAGAAAAAGTTCCACAAATGTGACTTAAATCTATGAGGGAGACCAGGACTAGGCAATGATCTCCAAGGAGGAATATATGAAAGGAGGAAACAAAATCCCATCATCCAATTTATATCAATGAGAATAAATAATTTATGGATTTGATGAAATATACCATCCTTTGGAAAGATGGAATGTAGGGAAACAAGAAAGAAGTGCATCGGCTTTCAGGAGGAGGTACGACACTTCACCTAGACAAAAGTGTCGAAATCAAAAATCAGGAACTTGATGCGAAACTATTCTCCTCTACCATGGGTACTAATAGAATCTATGGAACTAGAAAATTTTCATTTCACTGAATCAAGATATTCATATCCAGGTTCGACCAAGAAAAAGGTGGGCCCAACATGAAACTCACAAGTGAATTGGGGTATTTAACATTGAGAATCCTCACTTTGAGACATCGTTAGCATGGATCCTTATCAACTTTATAATAATGGATGATGTTTATGAATTGTGAATCACTTTCTATATAACTTTACTATTGGTTGAATACATGTTTCATATAGGACTCAAGCTATAGGAAGTCAACATCCTTGTGCCAAAAGACGATGGGGTATGGGAAATTTTATACAAAAATATAGCTTTATTACACCCCTACCATGACTTCAACCATGTATTCATCTTAAATGTTCTTGTAACCTATCTCACCCTATGATATCATCTATAGGAGGGTGTTCAATACCCTGGTGCACCATTATGAGTAGGATGGAGTCATTACCATTGTGGATATGGGACGAAAATACATCGAGGCATTGGAGCCTCACTGAGACCATTGCCCCCAAGGGCCACAGAGAAGGAAACCTCCATCCCTTCCAATATTAAACCATTTTGGGAGAATCTCTCTGGTTTAATTTGAAAGCTAAGTCCCCTGAACTGAGGAAGTTGGGGATGTTCGAGCCACTCTTGCAGCGGCGACTACTCAGGAGCCACCTAGGAGGGATCCCACCAGGCCTTATCATTTCAAGCATAGAATAGTTCCACATGATGATGAATAGGATTATTTTATCGTTGATCCAATTTATCGAGTCAAAAATACCCTACACCATCATTGGGGGAAGTCCTAGGACACTAACCAATATAGGGAATCTTCTACAGCTCCTATGGCCCCTGCCACCACTAGTATATCCCACCAGATTCATGTAATAGGTGGACATGGATCTGTCTTTTACCACTTGGGATCAAGACCCCAACAACCTCACTAATAGTCCAGGTTGACTATCTCAATCTCCAAAACAACCAACAGTCATTATGGTCCATCCTATGATGAAAAAATATTATTGAGGTGGTACTACCCTCACCATCATCAACTAGAATAGAGTCCTCTTGTGCTACCACATATCAGTGTAAAGGTTCTCCCCATCATCTCTATAATCCACATGGAGGTCCTCCTCATATTACCATCAACTAGAGTAAATTCCCCCCTATATCCATCATTAACTAGCATGGAGGTCCCCCTGTGCCTAATACCCACACTAAACTGAAGTACCATCCTGTGGTAGGAGGGAAAACACCAACTGTCGTAGGTGGAACCCAGAGAAGTACCATGTCATCATTGTCCTCTCAAATTATAAGGTGATGGATGACTCAATGATGTAAATATAACCCCAAATATTAGAGTCTAGGTAATAATACTAATATTTGACGTTTTTGATAACAAAATATAAGGCCCATAGGATCCCCAAATCTCTTGGTAGATTCCTATAGGAGGAAGATGTGTTAGCCTCATTCCAATGACTAACAGTTAAAATGTACTCATCACCACTATTTTCCATCCTCTATAGCTCAACACAAGAATTTTGGTAGATGTAAGAGTCTGTTTTGACAGCCTAAGATGGATATCACTATGTCAATCCATAAATTGATGTATCTTCCCTTTCACATGACACAGCGGTGAAGACCCCGTACTACATGGACATGATCTTAAAGTTGAATCTAACTCCATGTTACATCCCATAATGTAGTCGGTATTTGACCCATATGAAGACCCCTCTTTTGATAGATCATCGGTAAAATAGGTCTACATTGGTTCCACCACCCATCTCTCTGCCGATGCTAATTGGGGCATCTTCCAACCATGTGCAAGGCCCTTCCTCTGAGAAAGAGGTCATATGGGGGGTCTTGGCCATTGATCATCTATCAGTGGTGTTCTGGACACCAATGAATTCATAATTTTACATCATAGAGTCCCTAGTAGGGGACTGGGAAGTTTTTTTCTTCCATATTATCTTGGTGATGTTCCACCACCTCCACAATCATCAGCTTACCTACCTAGGGTTTCAAGAGCACCTCGATGCCATCAACCAACAGTGTGGAAGGGTTGATTTAGCAGTGCTCCTAGTGGATCAGCACCCTGAGTCATATGGAAACAACTTGACTCTCCATGAAACCTATGTTAATATCCTCAAATTTATCCATACGATTATAGAAGAGGATTATCCACACATTCATATAAGAGGTAAGGAATAATATGCTTCTTTCTATTTTAGTGGTATCTTGTGACAATAACAGGACTGATAGTCCAACCCACCAATAGATGATGAAGATTCTCCTAGGAATAACATCATGGTGAATATGGTAATCTGTGACCTTGTATAGGATTATATAATAAAGGCCTCCGATGTGAGGCATGATTGAAAAGACACACCTCAAGGGGTGGCACAATACAAGGTAGACCCCCTAGATGGTGTCCTCACTCATTACCAAGGACAAGCACTAGGCCTTAGAAGTCCCCCTAATGAGACGTTGCCTATCCATCGATATGGCAAAAAGGTAAATGGAAATTTATAACCCTATGAACCATATAAGGTGAAACCAAAAGTAGATATGGAACCCACAATAGCTTTCTTGATCTACGACTGATCTCATTGATGAGTGGCGTCTAGACCATATAAAGGCCTTAATGGACCCCATATCTCCTCCAATGGGGAACCATGTCAACCTCATTCACATGAACTGATTTTCAATTGGTGGACTTTCACATCCAGTGAGGGAAGAAACTAAGGGATATGGAAAATGACCAATATATGAGTCATCCACCCTTCCAGAGATGCCTGAGAAATTTAATTATCCACCTTCAAGTCCAGCCTAAGTTTCTACCTATGTCTAATATTTTATAAACGCATTGGTGGTCAAATACTCTTTCTAAGATGATGTGAGAGACACTCTCACTGAAAACCTCAAGGATTTTAAAACAAAAAACATGGCAACCCTTCTTGATGAAATTATATATCCAACATGGGTGGATAATTTCTGAGAACCCCCAGAATTTAGTAATCCAAGATTCACCCCATTTAATGGGATGGGTGACCAGCTATATAATATGGCACACTTTTACTCAAGGTGTAGTACAATTTTGGGAACCCCATAAAATTAGGATGTTTCCAAGCTAGGATGTTTCCAAGCTCTGATGCTTCGTTCAAACTCTGTGACGACTTGTTTTTATCTGTTATATCCATATTCCCATAGGGTTCATCTTCGTCTAGTATGATCTCCAATGACTACCCCTCTATCATTTAATATCCAATTTATACAAGATGATCATCGACGACCACTTCAAATGCAAAAACAGGCCTAATGAGAAGGTTGTCGACATTTTCACCCAGTGGAAAGACCTCACACACTCAATAGAAATAAAACTATCCCAAAAATAACTACTAACATTGTTAACAGATAATGTTAGGAATTATTTGGTTCCTACCCTCATCTCCTTGAACTATTGAGGTTGATTTCATGAGTTCTCTAAAAAGTCACTATGTATAGAGGAATCCTTTTAGAAAAATAGACCATAGTCACACCCATTTCTCCTGCCAACTCCCTTGAGAATACCTATGAAAGCAGAGACTATCTCTCCTATACATGAATAGGTACTTGTGTCAGTACAACTACTAGACCCTTTGTTGGAAGAGCCTCACTGAGTGCATACCTACCAAGCGTCGCCTCACTTCACACATCAATGCTATCCAAAGTCTCACTAATAACATCCGACTCAATGAGAGAATGTGGATTATGCCCCTCATCAGGGATAGATTCCTTGGGTTCCTTTTCTAGATAAAAAAAACTAACTAATTTAATCATGGATTCACAGATCCCATGATACATCATATGAACCTTAGAGAAGGGAAAAATAAAGCATCTAGAGTGAAAGATAGCTCAAAAGTTCATACTCTCTATCTTTACCAACCATTTCTCATATCACATGATCCTCAAACACACCATCAAGGAATTATTCAGGTTTAATGATTTTCTCCATGACCAAGTGGGTCATAGTTTGGTCAATTTGGGTGACCTTCCAGTGCACGTGGTTCATGTTTCCACTAATTATGACTATGATAGTGAGGGATATGTTGAGTGAAAATTGGATCCCAACTATGGTACATAGAATTATGATGATAGTATGGATCCTATGGAAGTCTCACACGCTCATGGTATAATCCATTCCCATTTGAGAAAGATCAAATATCTTGTGGTCATTGTGTCTCCTCTGACCATTTCCTCCACATCTGCATCACATCCATCCTAGTCTCAGATGAACAGATGATGATGATAGTGAAAGTTAAATCAAAGTACCTCACCAGTGCTAATGCCTTCTCTCATCCTTGGAGATTTCAGTCCTCCCAAATTAGGTGGTGCACCTAGAGTATGTATCATTTTATACTATTACATAGATTAAGAATATGATTATGCCGCCAGGAATGTCATCAAGCTAGTAGACCTCTTCCCAATGAATGAGAGTGAATTGGGTTCTTCTAGATGATGTCATAAAATAATATTTAGAGGTCATGTGATCCATCATAATTCTCAAACCAGTGGCTTGAACTCAGTTGTTTATGCTACTGAGACCAGGACAAAGGATTTACATAGATATTATAAAGAATAACCATCCTAATTTTCTCAATTAGGTGTTCCGATATAGGTTATTATGCTAGATGATCATGTAGATCATATAAGACCACACCATGATCAGCCGCATCCAGTTAGGGTTTGACATCATCCGACTGAAATTTATCCATTAGTTGTTTAGAGTGGGCCATCTAGTTAACAGTATAATATTTTCAACACTAGTTATATTCTAGTGGTCCAACCAATAGAATCTGATATTCCCTATATCAATGAGAGACTATCCATGTGAAAGAAAATGTCCCTAACATGGAAATATGTTCTATTGAAGCACCTTTATGGCATACCCACAAGGATGTAAGTCTTAGAGGCTCTCATCCTATCAAGATAAATACATAATTTTTTTATTTAAGCTTTGAAAATATCCCTCTAATTTTATTCATAGGTATTTCTTGTTGAGTCCCACTTTTCAAAGGAGTCTAAAAAAGAGTAATTTCAATCCATCATCTCGTTTTTAGGGAAGATGAAGGAGTAATTATGTAGGGGAACATACACCCACATTATATGACCAATCATTTTAATGTCATGGAAATATACAATTTCTTAGTGGATACTGACTCCGAGATCAACCTCATCCTGACTCATATTATTCATAATCTAGGACTGATAGAATAATATTTTTCACCCTTCAATATGATGATTCAAGGATATGATAAGAGAGAGCAGAAGATACATGGAAATATTATGCTAAATACCTAGTTTGGTGGCTTGGTATAAAGAAATTAGTTCAATGTAGTCTCACAATACGCCACCTACAATATACAATTAGGAAGACCCTAACTTCATTTTCCTATAGTGGTTCCCTATTCATATCACTATCTCTATAAATGCTCCCTCAATTGTCGAGTAGGGGTGCTCCAACGTGATATGTTCCCATTTGACTCATATGATGCCCATTGTATAGCTATTTGATATTACAAGACAAATGTAAAAAAGGTCCATATCGATAGGTTGAGCCCATAATTTCTCCCAATGACCTAATGGCCACTACATTTAGTCCTTGGGTATACTTGAATGAATTATGTTTCCTCCCAATTCATCAGTTAGTGCCTAAAATATTGAACATGGGAGGTTGTTTCACTATATATAAGAAAAAGGGTTTTGATGTCTCATAGAAAAAGGAGTTCCCATATAATACCATGTACTCTTACACTGGTAAGGACCGGGTAATACCAAAATCCCCTACTCTTGTGAAATACCAAAGAGTTTACCCTATGTCAACCTATCCGCAAAATTCTTGCATGTTCCACAAATCGTGTCTAAATCTTAGAAGAGAGACTCATTGCCATTGCTTAGATATTAAAGGTGGGAAACACAGTTTAAAGTTATATATAATTGGTTTGTAAGCTTCAATCATTTCAATCTCAATAGAGTGGGGATCCGTCTGGTATGATTTTGTATCCGCCAAACCAGGCACTAGTACTTCCCTTGGATCGACTGGCCTGGAAGAGCCACCTCACCCACTAATTCACCTATCTCAAATGATGATACGGATTCAAAAGATTCCCCTCCATCATTTGAAGAGGTTTTCTCCACCACCTTTGATGAGTTAACATAGGTTACCCTTTGTACCAAGGAATATCCAAGGCCAACAATAATAAGTACAACCATGTCTCTAAAGGAGAAGTAGCAGCATGCTTCATTCCTAAAACAAAACCACAATATATTCACCTAGTTTGATGATGAGATAATAAGGTTAGACTCTCAGGTCCCCATTAATAATCAGGAACTCCCACCAAGTCATAACAGGTTCAATCTTCCTCCCATAAATATGGATCTCTCTCATGGTGTTATGTTCAAGCACAAAGTCGAAAATAGTATCAATTGAAAAATTTTAGGAAATTTTAGTACCTCAGATGGTTGTCCAATATCATCCTAGTCAAAAATAATAATGGGAAGATCAAAGTATATATAGAATTTTGAGACATCAACTACCATTTTCTGAAGGATGGTTTTCTTCTTACAGTGACATAGTTATTGAATGATGCTACAACATGGTTCCAAGACCTATAATTTAGGGTTGAATATTTTGTGTATGACCATATCTAGTTTCTCCCCAAATATGAGGAGTCTACTATCTTGAGGGTACCTCAGGGGACTTTATACTATCAGGTGATTCCCGTATTCCTAAATAACATGGGATCCACTTATCAGTGAGATATGAACTATATATTTAATTTAATTCTTATGACCATGGTGGAATGATATGTAGATGATTTGGTGGTCAAATACCACCATAATTAGGACTATCTCAATGACGTTGAGAATATGATCAGCTTCCTCCACTCTCGGCATTTGATAATGATCCCATTGAAGTGCACATTCAGGGTTACCTATGGGAATTTTATCGTACTCTTCATATGATATAGGGCCATTAATATAGATCTTGAGAATATCAAGGCTATCATCCAAATGATTCCCCCGGTCAATATATGGGAGTTGTGGGGTCTCTAAGGCCACTTATCCTATGTACAATAATTTATCACAAATATAGATGGAAATTGTAATCCTTTTTAATGGATCATGAAGAAAGGTAATTTTTACCAATGGGATGAGGAGTGCAAGACAACATTTGAGGATATCATGAAGTATCTACTGGGACTCTATTTTTAATGCCACCCATTTAAGGTAATCCCTTGGTCCTCTACGTGACCACCCCTGAATAGTCCCTTAGTGTTCTTCTAGCCTATAATAAAAATGAGGGTAGGGAAAACTGAATATACTATCCTAACTATAAGATCCTCGACATGGAGACCAAATACCACCTCATCTATAAGAGTTTCCTCAAACAGATTTTTTGTGTGCAGAAGTTGAAAATTTATTTACAGTATCATGAGACACAACTGGTGTAAAAATTAAACTAGTTGAAGTATATTATTAATAAACCCATGCTAAATAAATTGTTGGAATGATAGTGATTATTATCTAGAAGTTTAACATCTGGGTTTTCCCATGAAAGGGCATCAAAGGCTAGGAATTCATAGAATTTCTGGCTTCCCATCCATCCCTTGAAGAGCTACCCCTGTATGTTGACTTCCTAAATGATGCTATCCTTTTAGTATATCAAGGTGTGCCATGTTGGATGATATATTTATATGGAACCTCTCTGATCCTAGTAGGTATAAGGATCAATGAACCCATGCTCAATAGAGTAGGAATGAGGATCATATACATCACCCCAGAACATGGTGTCCTTCCATGCCCATTCTTATTGTTAGAAGGATACACCAACAAAAAGGTAGAGTATCAGGCCCTCATTACTGGTCTCAATATGTCCCTCAAGATTGATGTCCACATTTTACATGTGAAGGGAGACTCTGAGTTATTTATCAAGAAGATCAATAGTGACTACATCATTAGAAAGAAAGGGATTGTGCCCATGATAGAACATATCCAAAAGACAGTGGACCCATTCCATTCCTAGATAGAGGTGACTTATATCCCTCGATCACAGAATGGTCAAGACGATTCCTTGGTATGTTTAGACATGTCTCTTGAAAATCATGACCAAGATGACCCCATCACTCAAGTGGCACAATTGAGGGTCATCACCCCTTCCACTTCATATGATGGTAACCAATAAGTAAACCAACTATCTATTGGTGCTATTATTTTAGGACACCCTAGGCCCCTCCATAGTTAATGAAACATTTTACTGGATGATTCATTTTATTAAGTATCTCTAGAAAGGCATTCTCTCACTACACCATGACAAGCATGATAGAATTCACTGATGTGCAACACATTTCACCCTATATAGTATACCTAACAAAAATAAAATGCTCTATAGGTGTGGGTTTGATGGAATTATTCTTCATTTCATCCATGGAGTGGAGATCCATCATATTATGCAATATTTATGTTCTAGATCTGATGGCTCCCATTAGGAATGTTTGAAGCTCTACCATCAAATTTGGAGGTTGAGATATTTCTATCCCACCCTGGTTGGTGAATTTATTGAGTTCACAAGAGGTTTTATGAATTTTAGATCCATGAAAACTTTATGCACTGACATTTTTAGCTTCTCCACACTATAAAGTATTCTTGTCCCTTTTTAGTTTGTGGAATTGACGTTGTGGGGCCATACATTCCAGTAGCACCTCAATAGTTTAAGATCATCTTGACCGCAACTGATTTCTATTAAAAATGGGAGGAAGTGGTTCCCCTTAAGGAATTAAAAACCCAATCCTTAATGTGTTTGTGAGATCCCACATAATCCATCGATTTAGAGTTATTAAAACTTTTCTCATATAAAATGGCACCAACTTCTGGGCCACGAAGTTTAATAAATTGTGTGCCAAGTACAATATCTGGTCCAACCATACTTCTTGATACCATGCATAGGAAAATGGATAGATTGATACATTCAACAAGACCCAGTTTAAAATCTTACATAGTATTGTGGGTCAGAATAAATTTTTTTGGATGGATAGGATCCCCAACACCCTATGAGACTATGAAAACATGGAATTCCACCTAGGTGTCCCCATATTCCCTAGTGTATGGAACATAGTCAGTATTACACATATAGGTTTAGATTTTTTCACTATGAATAGATTTCTAGGACTATCATATGCCAGATAGAGTGGAAGAAGTCCATCTAGATGAGTTGGAATCCCTTGAGGAGAGTAGGCTGTGTACCCTATACAACTATGAGAGGCACCATATCAAGATAGTGATAGGGTTCAATAAGAAGGTTTGCTCTGATTGTTCCTCTTTGGTGACATGATATTGGCTCTTATAACACTAATGATATCCAACAAAATCCACTGAAGTTAGATCCCAGTTAGGAAGGAATTTACATAATCCATAACTTCTATTCCAATGGAGGGTAGTCTTTGATTACCCTGGATGGATAGAATACCACACCTCCTACTAATTCCATGTTTCTTAATAAATACTTTTCATGAAGCCAAGGTCTCATCTCTATGACCTTAAACTGACAGAAACCACACAATCCAAACAATATGACCTTAAAATATTATCCACTGGTCCAAACTCTATGACATTAAACTAGGATTCATGGTCTAACCAATATGAACTCAAACAATTTGCATCCCCATTATTCTGATATCCAGGACCTTAAACTAGAAGAAACCATAGTTTGAATTGTATGATTTAAAGTGAAAATCCCGATGAATTCATCACATTATGTTAAATTGAAACCTTACCCTATGCAACAGACACAAGATGACTCATATGATATGAGATGAATCAAAACTAACATCCATAGAACATGATGATAAACTATAGCCTTACCTCGTGTTTTAGGTATGGGATTACCTACGTCGGTCATGGGACACCATAATGCCCTTATTAAAGAGGTTTTTCCCACTTTTAGTATTGGTCTCCTCCTGTATCATTTTCCAGAACTATGTGTGGATTGATTCCCATTCCCATGGGATAAGGAGTGACCCTAGACCCCCTGTCTTCAAGACCAACCAATCATTTATCAACTCTTTGACCCCTTGGACCCATTTTCCATCAGATAATTATGACCTGAAACTATGTGTAGTTCATCTCAATGTATTTATGTGGTTCATGGGCCTGTATTCCCTCCTTTAACAATGGGGTTTATCTCTTTTGTGCTTCAGAGATTCCCTTAAGATAAAAATCATCCCAGTCCAAGCATCATGAATTTAAACTATTTTCCACGTTTACCCAGATTGAAGAATTATAATATTAAATTTCATGCCATTTGTTTTGAGGAATTTATGTAGTATCTGGGCTTGAATTCCCTCCTTTCACACTGAATTTATATCTCATTCATGTCACATAGATACACTCAAAATGATCATTTTACTAGCCAAAACAGTATGAATTTAATCTATTTTCTAATATTCAAACCATCAAGAAATTAAACTATTTTCCATGGTCCATGTGTTATGAACCTTGACTATGTAAAATTTCCATCAAGATTATTTCATGCGATGCATGGCCTCATTGTCTCATTTCATATCAGTTTTCAACTCTTTTTCACCATTAGAACACCCTCAAAGTACCTTTAATTAGACTAGGGTCTACTTCCCTAAACTAGGATCCATGGTCTAAGAATTATGGACCTAAAATATTTGAATTCACCACTTTTGGAATGGTTTTCATCATTACTAGTGTTCTAGTAAGCCTATGTCCCCACCACTTTCTAGAACTATGTGTGGCATGATTCCCATTCTTATAGGATACATAGTGATTCCTAAATATTTCATCCTAGGACAAACCCTAATGGGTCTCCCTTTCAGATATAATCCACATTCACATTCCTTGACCCATTAGTGGGATGAGAAGCTCTCATGACCCAACATGAGGAAGGAAAGAACATGTAGTACAATTCATAAGCCCTGCCAATGTCCTTATCACAAAATGTTAAATTATGGATTTATTCCATGAATCCATGATGTCTCATAAAATAAGTATGATATGACAAAAAAACCTTAACCTATATAAATTTAGGATGCCTCATATCCTAATATGATATGATTTAGTATCTTCATTCAAGAAGGTATCCTCCTCTCATGTTGGTTGCCTATCGTGACACCTTTCATAACTATGTTTAACTTGATTCTCATCCTTATGGGATACGTAGTGATGCATGAATATTTCATCCGATGACCATCACTCCTCATCAACTCATTACGGGGTTCCCTATTCCCCATCATCATGAGATCGACCATGGGTATATATTGTCATGTTTTGTGTGGAAGAGGGTACCTTTGGACCTCCTTTCATATCATCACTCATTCGTTCCATGAAAGTCTCCTTAGGAAACTTGTTCCCCCCTTTGATCAAAGATATGTGACCTTAAACTAGAAACTTACCCTATAATCTGAGCCCAATGAATTTAAACTCGTAGAAACCATATTCTGAGTTGTATGAATTTAAATTGGAAATTCCAATATCCACAGTGCATGAAATTAAACTTATATCTTACCTTGTATGAAATTGGGATGCTACATATAATATTAATGAGATGAATAAAACAAACATTACCAGTGAATGATGTTAAATAAAAATCTTACCCTGTATGAAACCAGGATGCCACATATGATAAGGATGAGATAAACCAAAAAATTCCCCTAGATCACAACATTAAACTGTGATCATACCCAGTAAGAAATTGGGATGCCTCATTTGATAAGTATGTGATGAACTAAACAAAAGTACCAAGCGTATGATGTTAAACTATTATCATACCCTATATGAAACTGAGATGCCTCATATGATAAGCATGAGATGAAAAAAACCAACATCCCTAGCACATGATGTTAAACAGCGATCTCTCCCCATATAAAACTTGGATTTCCTATATGATAAGAATGATATGACCAATGAAAATTACTCTGTATGAAATAGAGATTCCTCCTAATATGAGATGATTTTATATCCTTACAATAAATGATTCCACCCCCATCGACATCAATGTTCTACCACGCCACCTCCCAGAACAACATTTGGCTTAATTAGTAACCTCATGAGATATATAATGATGCTCGAATATCACATCTTGGTTCTGTGTATAACATAAACTCAATTAAAATAATTTCCCCTCTGAGGTAGTATTGATCCTTGCCTACAGATATGGTTATCTATCCTATTCTAGCATGTATTGGAGTGGATCTTAGGGAATTAAATATTCCCGCAAGTATATTCCCCATTTTTTCTGCTACACTTCTTGATTTCTCTGATTTGGATAATAATCATCATCCCAATTTGAATGGGATCCATAACAATAATGGTATTAATTAACACTTTTTCACACCTACCATCTTGGGCTCATGGCTTGAAAAACCTTTAATAATGAATAGCATATCATGCATTTCAAACTCAGTCAATAGTTGATCCTGTATTTTTTCACCTCATATTGAACAAATTAGGGATAGAACCTGTGTTTTGAAAATGATTAATAGTTGTTCCCTACTCATCAGTCAGCCCTTTTTCACTATCCATGTCTTGAAATTCATGATCAGCCTCAAAGTATTTTTCAGATGCCTTCACCCCTCATGGTGTTTCCCCTATATGAAATAGGAACTCCATATCAGTCCTTGTTTCTCACACTTGGTATGGCTCTCGTGGGTTCAAGTATCTGAAGGGAAGTTTTCCTCTATCAATTTTGAGACACATGATTGCATAAATAGTCTAAACTCTATGACTCTAAACTTGGATCTTGGGTCCAATCTTCATGGCCTTAAACTATGTGCAAGTTGTTTCAAAGAATCAGTAACCTTTATTTAATTATTCCCATATTATTTATAGGAACAAAGAACTTTAGTTTAAGAATTATGACCATTAAAATATATGCCCCCTTTTGGTCCGAACTCTACAACCTTAAACTAAGAGCCTGGGTCCAAGCATCATGACCTCAAACTATGTGCATGATTTCTCTAGGATATTTTATATGGAAGGGACTTCTAGTCTCCTCCTTTCATGTTAGGTTACCTCTCCCTTGTACCACAAATATCCACTTTAAGACAAAAAAACCTTATGGTTCGACCACTATAAACTTAAACTAAGATCCCAATGTCCCTAAAACAAAATTTTAAACTACACAATCCAACATCCCAATAATATGATATTAAACTATGAAATCCAATATCCTCACCATATGATGTTGAAATATGTTCCTAGCTTCTTCACTGTACAACATTAAACTGTGTATCCATTATTCTCATTGCATAAAATAAAACTATAGAGAATATAAGGCCCTTTAATGGGAATCCCTTTCCTCTAGTTCCAGTCACTTATCGTATTATTCATGTTCTCAGACCATCAGTCAATGTTTGAGGAAAATATCCACTTAGAAGATGAATTGAACCTTTTTAGGCCGATAAACTTACCCAATGTGCTCAAATCCATATTGGTGTAATCCCAAGAGTGATGTTTCCAATTTTATCATTCCATCACTTCATCTCCATTCTTCATGTGTCCCTCTATTTGGATCCCCACCCTCCATCACATCCGAATTCCCCCCCCCCCCTCGACGATATGGTCTAGTTCCATACCGGCTCACCTAATTTCTTGGGCACATTCCTCAAAATAGTTTGGAAAACATTTTTAGATAAGTACCATGTTTCAAACATGTTTAGGGTTCAACCCTCATTTTTTCCCATCATCAGTAAAATGATAATGGATGTTGTTTTCTGAACATGGTCAGAAATTATCATCCATCATCACGCCACCCTATTTGTGTTTTGAATCTTGGGATTCTTGATTCATGATATTCATTACCCTTTGTTTGGGTAGAATTCAATGATCTTGGCCTTACCCTATTCATGCACTATCATGTGTTTGGAAAGAAATTTGGTTGTCCATAGAATCCATTCCTATAGCCACAAAACCTTTTGTCCCAAACACTCTCGGTGGTCAATCAATAAATATAGACCCAAGTGTTTTAAAGATTTCCTAACACTCTCATACAAATAAGCATTTACATGGTCATCTATTGTTTCTCACACCGAGTATGACTCACAATAGATTAGGGAATTTTCGCTTGTTTTCTCCTGATTATCATTGAAGTGAGATTGTAAAATGTGTAAAAAGATACATCTCAATGCACATTAGAAGATAAAACAAATAAAATTCAAAAATTTGTGAGATTAATTAAAAAAATGAATCCTCTATTATGCCCCAACAAAAATTCCCAATATGGCTCTGACCCGATGATCAAGTGCTCCATCCCAACCAACATTTAGTGCATGGAATCCATGATCTATTGTAGATTCACAATATTTATTTCCTCCACCTAAGCCATGGGGAAAATATCATCAGCCTTGATTTTCACCTGATCCTTCTCATCCTGCTAATCATCTATCTAAGTAATTTCAACCTCCTCTTGAGGATTTTCCACCACCAGCTAAGCCTTCAACTTACTGATAACCCCTTCTTGGGAATTGATGATGTTTTAACACTCATTAACCAACTAATCTAGATTTTTAATTACTTGATCGGACTCTTAGAGCTTCTGGGTGCCTTCATATTTCTCCTTGTTCAAGGAGACATCAAACTATTGTCTCTCTACATGCACCCTCTCATTATGGAAATCATGGACCAACACATGAAGGGAATGGGTTTCCACCATGTTGATGCCTAAGATACACAACTAGTGGACGAGGGACCCCATTTGGATCACAAAATATGAATCTGTAGTGTGTGTGATGAAATGATGCATGCTCTTCCATGCATTATATAAGACTATTTAATTATCTTCTACAATATTAGACCCAAAATATTCTTGTTAATTCGGTGGAATAGTATCATATTCTAGGAATAACTCAAGGAAAACAACGGTAGTTTCATACTCTCAGATCCTCTGAGACATGTAAGGATATAGGTCGAGAGTGGGGATGTATTCATTTAAACTTTATTTGGTAGTATTGTATCAAATAGACTTGAGTTCTTCCCCTCTAGTGAAATAAATCATGGCTATGGTTGGATGCCTTCCCGACACCAAGGTCGGGTCATCTTGGAAAACCAGATCCCAAAGAGCTAGCACAACCATTGGGGGAGGTGTCTCGTAACCCCTATTTATATCCTCTTACTGAGATTTCACCCTCTCAACCACTACTTGAGACTAAATCATATCAGTTAATTTGACTATTAATGAAAATTTGGGAAAACATGTCTCATGTAGGGAAAAAATAATTACAAAGGGTGAGTTTTCTGGAAGACATGGTCTTAGAGTTTCAGTATGGAGTTCTACCATAGGATACCCCTCGACATTGGATGACACTATGAAAGTTGGATATAGACACCCTAACACTGTTTGGGAGGAAGATTCATAAGGAAAAAAATGTTAATGTAATTAAATACCTCTCTGAACGTTTGAAAAGAAGCAGGTTGATTGAGATTCAGTCTTACATTGAGGCAGAGGGGTCAAAAAAATGAGTCGCCTTAGGTGATCTACCATTCCAGCAATATATGTCACCATAAATATTCTTGGGCATGGTACCTCATAG
This sequence comes from Viscum album, assembly GCA_963277665.1. Lineage (NCBI taxonomy): Eukaryota > Viridiplantae > Streptophyta > Magnoliopsida > Santalales > Viscaceae > Viscum > Viscum album. Next base: position 1,673,161,854 of record OY728158.1, read on the forward strand.
TTGAACATGTGTATTGGGGGATCTAGGGCCTCTACTCATATCTCCTTGTCAATTCATCCATTTATAGTAGCCTTGGGTAGAGATTTTGAGGCATGCCCCCGATATCTATTGGGGAATCTTATTCCCCTCCAGTAGGGACCCCTTGACCACCCTCAGTTAGATCCTGTATAAATAAAAACTCATTTATAACCCATTAAAAAAATTAAGAAGATTTAATACAACATAAAAGTGATTTAATGGGATTACCTAGTCATACAAGAGCTCAACTGAGTCTTCATTATATGAGTGACTTCACAGTTTTTCTATGGTGTCACATTACTAGTCATCGACCACCAAGATTATTCATCACAGGATCCCTATATATATCCAGAAGAAAATGCCTCATATTTTGATTCTTCAGTAGAATTTTCCTCTATATTATCTATTTCACTACCAAAAATCGCGTGTATAGGGCCGAAGGGAAGATCGGGTAACCCGCGTTGACTCAAAAGGGCGTCCAGATCTTCTAGGTATTAAAAACTCTTGTGGAATCAGACCTTGATAGTGATCTTGGAAAGATTCAACTATAGTATCTCAATTCCATCCTGGTTTAGCCACCACTACAGTTTCTCTACAATCATGGTTATTCACAACATCCCCCAAGACACCCAAAGAGTGTGTAAGGAGGCATTAATAGTCGAATGTAGTAAATAACAAAAAATCATTCTGGGATCCCACCTAGAATTTATCACTCTATCCTTAGAACCCTCTTCCTTCTCCCATGGTAACATTTGAGTGATTCCATCCCCTCTAGGATGTAGGGTTACGATAACTCCTTGCACCAACCCCATTGAAACCCCAACCAAAGTATGACAACCCTGCTTTTATTACAAACTTAAACATGATTTATTACATAAAACTTCACTTGATACAACAAGAAGATCGAGAGGTTTAGTGTCTTTAGGGATTAGGATCATTACATAAAAACATAAAACATGAAATACAACATCATTATTTGAAAACTTCCCTTACATGACCACTACATTCCCTCATACTTAGCATTGCATGGGATAACCTGAGGACATACATAAGGAAAGGGTGAGCTATAAAGCCCAGTAAGGGAGTACACATGGAATAACATGAGGAGTACAACACATGTCGACAATAGGCATATCAATAGATCATAAAATAAATATGATCATAAAGGCATGATAAATCATGATAATCATAACATGGAAATGTGGCAACAACACTTAACAAGGAATTAGCATGAGCCAAGGCTCATTGCACATAGAGCATGAGTAAATTCTTATTGCACATGAAGAACAAGTAAACCCTCGTTGAACTTGAATTATCATGAGTGAACACTCATTGCACATGAAATATCATGATACTATACTTTACCCAATACATTGGAGCGCTATAAGGGTGCACCCTTCTTAAACATTTCATTTCATGCATAAGTGTGCCACATGGATCATTAAACATGGATTCATAAAACATAACCATTTATTACACGATAAAGGAATGTGGAATTCATAAATGAAACTTTACAATAAATAAGTAAATATGCATAAAGGTTAATACCCTTGATGGAGAAATGGGCATGGTATTCACTACACAATGACATTGGCTTAGAAAATTGGTGCGATTTCGGCAGCGTAACGGCGTGACATAAGAATTCATAAAAATGGTTGATGAGAGAGAAAGGGTTTCCTCATCATATTTACATGTAATGGACAGTAATGAGGTCATATAGATACATGTCCCAACAATTTTAATGGAATTTAGATTCATGATACAAAAGCATTGCTTGAATGTAAAAGAGGAGAGAGAAGTTCCTTTCGGAATTTTGGCATAGTAACGGGTGTACATGGGAGGCATTTAATGAGAGAGAAAGGGTATACCATCATTCAAAAATAAAGAGGGCAATATGAGGGAGGTGAGAAACCATACCACAACATTTATTATTTAAATTAAAAGGGCAAAACAACTTAAATAAAATTGGACAAAAATGAGAAAGGAAGAAAAAACTCTTACTTGGAAGTGTGCTTCCAAAGGCTATAGAGAGGCTTGTGAGAGGCTTCTTGGGAGCTTCGGGAACCTTGGGAGGATTATAGATAGAGTAGGGAAGAGGTTGGACGAACTCCAAGGTATTTTAGTGAGGAGGAAGTGGGAGCTTGGGTGGGTTTATATAGGAAAGGTGAGGGAATTATTTATTATTTAGTTTGGGTCCCCTTACATTAAATTAATCCAAACCACAATCCATCCCATGGTTTTTCCCATGGTTTTTGGCGAATGGAATAGGAAAACAATATTCTATAAGGCCAAATTCCGAAATTATTAAAATATTAGGGTTTCTTATGTGGAGGTGAGTCACATTCCCATGGAAATTAATTTAAAAAGCCAAGGTGTTGAATATGTCTTGAGTGGTCCATTAATGATTTGAAAAGTTAGTAAAACAAACCCAAAATCACATTATTTTAATGTTAAAACATATATTGGCCTAAAATAAAGATTATAGTATTTTATTACATCACTATTGGGTCATTATTATGTCATAAAACACATTATTTAATTTTTACCCAAAAATTTGATTGTCTCAGAAAATTATGAAAAATTCATCGTTGTAAAATTTCGATGTATTGATTCTAAAAAAGACATTTATTTTATCTAAATAATTTACTAAATATGTTAATTTTCACTTTTAAAATAAAAACCGACATTTATAAAAAATTCACGGGTTTTGACAGAAATGGATTTCAAACCTTAATAAAAAAATGTAATTGCATTCATAAAATTATAAGATCATTTATATTTAATTAATTTAATAATAATATTATTATTTTATTAAAATATTATTTAATTAAAAAATCGTTTAATTTAATAAAATAGATTTCTTAATTAAATAATAACTAAAAACACCATTTGTACTTTAAAAACTATTTACAATGTATCAAAAATGACTAGAAAGTATATTCATTATTATATACAAAAATAATGTACATGAACATAGTACTACATATTTGTAATATAACCCCTTAAAACAGCCGCATAAGACCTAAGGGTAAGGTGTGTGATGGTGACAGAATCTTGGGGTGGCTCGGATAACATCACTCGAGTGGTAATTTCAATCAACTTCCACTTTTTTCGTAGACGGTCATGTTCGAGCTTGACATGATGAAGCTCGGCTTGGGCTTGGTCAAGGGCGAAGCCCAAAGACGCCACCTCTTTTCCGAGATCTGACAAGTGGGCTTCGTATGGGGAAATTCTACTAGATGAGGCCATCACTATCTTTTTATGAGTAAATTGGATTTGTTAAAGTCCTATATTTATACTATTCATGTGATCACTGTTCAACGACTATATTAGCAACGGTCAAAATTCTTAACATAAAACCAAAGAAGTTGACATTTTATATAAACATAAAGAGATGTTTAATTAGATCAAGATGGATTTCCATTAATGAATCTTTGAGTCATTACACAAAGCCCTTGATTGTTGTAGAAACCCTCAAAGAGAATCCCACCTACCACCCTACTTCTCTCACACCTCGCTTACTGGTTTGATCATCCTTAAATGATGAAATATGATTTTTCATGGATATTTCACTTCCTAGTTTCTATAATATGTCTGGGAGAGGCCTACATTTACATTGGATAGTAGTAGGATGATAAACTATCCCAATCATTCACCTGTGAACATCCAATATATTTGATGAAGGACTCATGGATTCTTTTCCTCATGAACCCACATGTAAGCTCTCTTAATCGAATGTTGGATGAATATAATCTACCTTGAAAATCAATATGGAGTATACTAATTTAAATAGGTGTTTCTATTAATCCAATAAAGTAATACTAAACCTCAAAAGGTCATCAGGTATTCCAACTTCTCCTACGAACCCTCTATGTTTTCAACAATATCTCCAACTGGGTTTGAAAATTGGTGTCAGTTCATGTTCATGAAGTTTACAATGTCGATCCTAACCCCATCTTCACTGATCTCCACTAGATAAAATCCAACATTGTTGAGCAGTGAAGGTCTCAGGATTGAATTTGTAGGATTGATGACATTCAATAATTCATATCCTCCAAAGTGTTTGATGATAAACTCATGAAATAATTAGAATAGACCATTAATCCACCTAGGAATGACCTCCTTGTTGAGTTTCCTAACTCACTGTAGATTCTTGATCCAACTAGTAGCCCTAGGTTAACCAAATTGCAGAATTATATGATCACCAAAATCACGAGAATCCCTAGGTGTTGGCCCATGTGTGCATCTTTGACTAGAAGAAGCTATCTACTAAGAAAGTTGAAAAAATGTAGTGTAGATGATCACTGGTTTCCAGACCTTCATCATGCTACAAACCCACTACTCATAGTGTTCCCCCACCAAGATTTGCAAGTATGATCCTATATTTATCTTCTGTTATGCTATTGGTCACTACTTCAGATACCCTAGAATTTACATATTTTGTTCCTTCATCATGAACATTCTCAACCATGTCTTGAAGATTATGTCTTTGTGGAAGTATGAATGATGCTTCGGTACTCCAGTAAATGTAGTCATAAGTTTTTGTGCCAGAAATGGGGATATGCTTACGTTTGAGTTAGGTTTTTGGTTTCAGGATGAACTCATCATACTGAAATCCCATAAATGTTATGCCACCAATTTAGTTAAATTCCGACAATATGATACCAACCTTCCTATGATGGAGGTGTGAGGTGTTGGTATCTTGGGAGAAATGACCGTGGAGCTCTATAAATTGCTCATGTAGATGATATACATGAAAATAGGACATCCAAACTGCCTCTTACATTCCAATATGGAACAAATCAACCCCATACTCGTAGAAAGTAAAGATTACCCAATATGCCCAGGCCAAATCATCAATGAATTTTTTATTGGCCCATAGGTCTCATTCCTTATATAATCTCTTTTTGTTATCCTAGATGCTACTCTGAAAGATTCTAGCATAATGGATTGGTAGTTCTTCATCCTTTGGTTACTCCCCAATAACCTTCCTCATTATTTCACTTAGTGTGTAGATGATATTTTCTACATTCTATCGAGAAGGGTGACCCATAATGGTTATATTAAAAAGAGATATCTCTTCAGGATGATTGAACCAAAAGTGTGGTGTGTTCACTTTGATGGATGGGATAAACACATTTTTCATCAGCGTGAAGTTATACAGTGGAAGATAGTTACGTAGAATATAATTTCTCTAGGATTCAATCAATACGCCCAAGAGATCTTGGTTGTTAGAAATGAACCTCTAAGTGAAAGTAATTTTTGGGTTCCTTTCCATCTCAGCCCTCCGGGCAACAACAATTGAATCGATCTCCACTTGGTTTGATTGGTTGTACATTTTTTCTAAAGATCCCTAGGTTATAAAAATGGACCACACATGTCCTGGAGTTGGTCTCAAAAATTATTACACATCACAAAACTTTGGGATAGGTCAAGAAAAAAGATCATAAAGCTTTTAAAAGTTGTTTCACGAAAGGCATAGTTACACGAAATTTGTGGTCTAGGCATAGGATTTCATGAAAAGTTTTATTTCCACACATGAGAGAGGACTTATCATGGGAAGAAGTAAAATTAATATAAAAGAGTCCCATACCCCTATTTATTAACTTCTCCTATTTGGTTGTGTGAAGCACATAACATAGTTTTGTGACATGAGTCAAAATTTGGGCAAACACATAGAAATCAACCACACTCTTTGGCATTTACCTCAGAACCCGACCTTTCAATCCCATGTCATCTCGGATTCCATGGTGGGGGAATTTATTGGTGCAAAAAATATTTCTTTCATCCCAAATGGAGATTTTTTAAATAAATGAACATAGGAACCAACTTAAAGGTACATTCATAGTTTGAGGAGCATGTTGAACACAAGTTTTACTGATGGCATGAAAAGATATGTTTTTGCGCACAAAGGACTTGCACACCGAAGGCGCCAATGATTTCCACAATCACACTAAATCCAAATTTATTCCCAAGGCCCAAGAACTCAAAAAATGCTTCTGAAAAAAACACATTATTTTTCACAGCTAAACAATTTCCTGAAAAAGGGGACGTCGAATCCCACATGTTGCACGAGGAGGCCCTTGGCACCCCAAGGAATGTGTACACCAAATAAGATCTTTGTGCGCAATATCTCACATAGACATTCAGTTGCACATGAAAGGTTATTATGAAAACAATGATGTTTCTTGACCAAGATCCCATGGTGAACGGAAGAGAAGCACGCAACCCAATTCTTCTTCCAGTGGAGTTTAGCGACCCAAGTCTAGGATTTTGGCTATAAGTAGAACCTCCCCCTAACATTGGGAGAGGCTCTCCAGAAGATGAAGTTACTCTCCCATGTAAAACAATACATATCTTCCATGATAAAATACAATATAAAAGAGAACGGACCCTAAAAAGTAGAAAACATGTGTGACATACCTCCCATGGGCCTAAACATGACTTGGCCCGCGGTTGAGTGATCCTCATGCAACACCTCCCAAGGCTGGTCGGGTTAATTCAAGTAAATCTACCTTTATTCTATCCTAAATTGTGTAAAAATTAAATTATTTTATTTAATTATACCTATTGAATCTATGAGTTTACCTTACACTAGAGACCCTTGCTCAAGCAACTCTTTCACTCAACACAAAAAAGTTGCATGAAAAAACTTCCTGGTCCCTGACCTAATGTTCTCAAAGTCTCTAATGTAGCCTTTAATATTATTTTTGTTCCTAAGCATTGTTAAACTAATTCCTATTTCTCCTAAGAGTAGGTACCCTAACATCTGGCCTCCTGATTTCTACTCCTACATAGAGGTTCCATCCCTGACCAAAGGAACGTGATCAGTATACATGTTATCCCTAGAGGCAATATCTTCAATGGAAACTATGCACATGTCTCAGTGGGGATTCATTGTAATGATTCTCTTCCCATATTGACATGGTCCCCCACATGGTGAGATCCCTAGCTACATCCGAGTTGCATGGTGTAAAATCGACTAGCTCCACATCATAGTCATACGATTTCAAACTGCATGACAATGTCCTCATCACATGACATAAAACTATAGTCCTACCCTTTGTGTTGAACACCTTATGACCCAGGTATAAACATCACAGGATGAAACCATCTCCCCAACCATGGGATGATCATCCTCCATGGGAAGCTTCCACATGTAATCCCCCACACTGGAATATACCAAAATTTTATGGTATGTCTTTATTTAAATAAATTTAATCAACTTGGTAGCTTAAGTTGTATGTAACACCAAGCTTAAATTAACTGTGATATACTAATAAATATTATTATAAGATAACTGTTAAATGAGAGGGTGGGAATATGATTATCTATATTATGAAATATATAAAAAGTTCTTATTCAATACAAATTTATTTATGGTTAGGAAATAAACACATAATATTTTGTAAAGTAATTTTATTTTTAAAATATATGTTTTTTTAAAAAAGTTATATTTATTGATTTCTATGAGAAAATAAATATAATTAATTTTTTAAAATATTATAAAATTTATTTTTTAACATTTACTTCATTTTTTAAATCATCATATTAAAATTATCTTATGGTGTTTTTTTGATAATTGTCTATGAAGACTAAGTTTCCAGTGGATTGTAAAAAATAACAATTTTTTTAAAACCGTCATTTTATTTAGATTAAAATGTACCTTTATGATTTGGATTTGATATAAAAGTAATTATGAACTCGTTAGTTATATATAATCTAATTAATTATCTTTTAATTATCAGTATATTTTATTTTGGTATAAGTACATTTTTAGGCTTCAAAATGCATTTTTCAAGAAAACTGTTTTTCATTTTTCATTTCACAATTAATATTAAATTAAAATTTGAAAATTATGTGATTTCAATTTGGAAAAATAGATTAAATATTTTAAATTATAATTTCAAATTTTAGTAAATAGTTAACTTTTTTTCCTATTGAATATTAACCTTAGTCATTTTTGTTACCATAGTAAAGGATAACTTTAGAAATTTAGGTTAAAAAGAAAATGATAAGGACTATAAAATGACCCTAAAACTTGTAATTTTTTTAATTTATTTGTAAATTTAATACATTATCATTCTATTTTCATTTATATGACCATTTATGTCCATTTGATGAGATTATGATAGTTATAATATTTTATTTAATGAAAATTCAAAGTTGTCACATTCATGAGTTTAATAGCTATAAAATTTTTAATATGGGGTGATCCAAAAGATATGTTTGAATATAAATAGTATTATTAAATCTAATTTATTTTTATTAATCATGATAATTTTTTTAATTTTTTTCTAATTAAATAATTACATTAAAGTTTTACACAACACTGATACAATATATATTTTATTAATGGAAATATCAAATAAATATTATTAAAAGTATTAAAATAAATATAATATGGGACAATTAAAGTGATAAATTAATTTTCCAGATGAAATTGAAATTTTATGGATATAATAAAATATATTTTTTTGAATTATAAGTTATTTCATGATATTATTAAAATCAAATTAATTAATAGTTCTAAAAATTTACATTATGAATATTTTATAGTAAATAATATTTTATTAAATTTTATGAAATTAATATAAATAAAAAATTCATCCAAGTGATTAGGATATGTTTTAATATTTCATACATGATCCATTTATGGTTTGTTATAGTTTTTGGAATAATAAATTTATTGTCGTAAAAAAAATTACTGGAGTATAGAAATAATGTATCAGATTAAAGTTAAAAGGGAAAACCTAAAATACCTAAAAAAAATTAAAAGGGTGGATGATGTTTGGAATGAACATAACATGTATTTAAAAAACTAATCTTCATAAAAATTAATTTAAATTAATTCCACCCAAAAGTGGTCGTATTTAAATAAAAAATAATCATTATTTAATCACTTAATACCACCCCTCCTTAAGTATAAACACCCAAATTCCCTCATCACATATTCACACCAATCATAGACTTAAAGAGAAAAAATTATCTAAAAAATTACCTTCTTGAAATCCTTATACATGTTCTTAAGTTCCTGGTTTTCCAAAAAGACTAACACTAGTGTCCCTAAAAGGAGATCCAATGGAGGATTCTTTAAGAGATGGTAATCATATTCGCTGACTCTTTCAATTTTATTTCTTCTTATACATACTCTTAATGTGTTGTACCAATTTTATAATAATAAATATAGTACCATAAATATACTAATATTTTGTTATGTATATGGGAGAACCATTTTCCATTTCTTCTCTATACTATGATAATTGAAAACATTGCTCATGCGTCGTATGACTTACTATCTCCACATAACGGTGTAATTGGTTTTTCATCAGCACTTTACTTGGATGGTTATAAATATATAAATAATAAGTATATATAATATTTATGACATAAATATTTTTATGTAAATATTAATTACTATTCAAATTTCTTCTTTCCAATCTGCCAAAATATGTAAACAATGTTCATGCTTACGTACAACCTACCGTCTCTATGAACGGTGTTGTTAATTTTTCTATCTCTACCTTTTAAGGACTACTATAAATAAATATTTAATGAAAATATATTATATTAATATCATTATTAAAATTATAGAGATGATATAACCATGAACAAAGTATAAGTAATGGAACAACCAAATCAAAACATACATAAAAGTGAAGCAGTTAATACTTGAAATTGTTATTTTAAAAAATAATTAATAATAAATGGATGATAAAATATTATAATAAAATAATATATGGTATGATATATATGAGTATGGTTCTGTAATATATTTATAATAAATATATATTATTTACACATAAGTTTTTAACACAAACAAAGTATGTCAAACCTAAGGTAGGTGAGTTCGTCTAAATTTCCTTTCATTGAGGCACATTTTGATGTTATGCACCAATATTATTTTCTATGTTGTATATAACACACCTTTGAAAACTTATATCATGAATTTATTTATTCTCATTACATTAAATTTTTTCATTAATGTTATTATTTCATGGTGAAAATGATTCAACGAATTACAAAATGATTCTCATTTCACTTTTACTTTTGTGCAACATATTCCATATTCACCACTTATTTACTTTGTGTGCTGTATATAATTACTCTACGATATATTATATCATGAATCACGTTTTCTTGGGGTTATTTTAAGTTTCATTTGAAGTTATTACTTCTATAGGTCTTACGATTTAAAATAAATCCAATTAGAAAATATTTAGTTCACTATCTCATCATTATTCCGGATTTTTTATTTTTAAGACTCTGTTGAAGAATATTTCTCTTCCATATCCATGTTTTCTAAAAAAATAATGTTTTCACTATTATATAATGTTTATTTGAATTAATATTTACCCTTTTTTTACATTTTACAAAATGTTTTGAAATGAATCTTCTTAAAATTTTCCAAAAAATTTACTTTTTGGTTTTTCTTACAAAAATATAGAAGGAATGTTTTTTTAACTTATACACAATGAGCAGATTTTTCCACCTTCATATAGCCTTAATTATTTTCTGATTACATTAAAATTTTACATGGTTATTTTCAAATAAAAAATATTCTATTATATTTATATAGATTCATTATAAAATAATGAATTTCAAAGTGAAAATTATATTTTTCTCAAAAAATGTCTTTAATGATATCTTTATATAATTTCTATTCATAAATGTTACTAACCCTTATTATAATAATGATTCAATTGGAATATATTGTAATGATAATATCCTATTTATTTATCTGGATGGTTTATGATTTGTTCGATTGGGGATATGCTACTTTTATACAATTCATATTACTCTGGATGGTTTATGATTACTTCTATTGATTAGAGAAATGGATAAAATTTTAATTCAATTTTTTAAATACAATTTTTTATTTTAATTACGATTCATCCCTTTAATATTTAAAATTAATTTTACTTATTAAGTGATGGGAGAGGCTCTCTATATCCCCTTGATTCATTAGTAGGTCTCATGATATAAACTAGTTTGAGTATTGGATGGGGTCTTAACCATTTATGTATGGTGTATTTGATGAATCCTTTACAATATGTTTTAGATGTCCGAGCTTATGTATTCCATAATTATGAATTTAGTTATTTATTTTCCATGTGATTATCTCATTATTTATAATATCTATGGATAAGTTTAAATCTCATGTGATTATTTATATAACAATATTTTATCATCATTCATGCCTGCAATATTTTGTTCTAGTTATTTATTAAATGAATTTTGTTTTAGTTATTTACCATTCAATATTGATTATGTATTATTCTTTCTATCTTCCACTGTACTCTTACCCTTTCTGAGCATCTGAGATAACCCATTTCTTATATTTTATTTTTCTACTAGGGTATAAGGAAGTGTTTTTTGATTCATATATAGGGATACACTAAGGGTAATAATGGATTTATAAAATAAAATTCATTGTATATTTTATGTTTTAGAATATAATTTGAATTTCAATTATGTGTCTATTTTACCAAGACAATGAAACTTTTGGTCCTTCAGGATGTGATTCCATGTATCTTATGAAAATTTAATAAAGTAACCATCAGCTCTAGGCTACTAGGGTTGGGGTCTTTACACATAGTGTCTTCCCCACTAAGGGATGATCATTTTCCAATGGGTATCTTCTAGGTGTAATATACACACCATTCCCCAAAGATTGATCTTCTTAAATCAGAAAGCCTCTATATGTAATCCCCAAACCATCCCTCATCGACGCTCCATCCCAGACATGATCATCCTTAGTGCAAGATGTTAAACAACATGGACTAGTCCTGTCACAAGACCTTAAACTATGGAATCAAACTACATGGGTTTGATCCTTGTCTCTTAAATAGGGTGTGTAGGATGAATCCCCGAGGTTCAATCTAGAAAAACATCAAACCTATGTGTTGTATATTCCCTTCTAGGGAAACACCCACAGATCAGTCTCAATAGGTTTTTCTGATCTGTCTTCACATGACGTTAAGACTATGACCTATTCTATCTCAACAGGATATTCTATTCTGTCTCCCCAAGATGTTAATCTTGTTATCTGATCTACCTAAACAAGACATTATGATCTTACTCAAAAATAAATTAATCTCAAGACCTAATATACCACAACAATACCTTCTGGTACATCTTGAAAATATTTTAATCCAGTAGCTCGATCAGTCACAATCAGACATTATGATCCACTTATGCAAGAGGTTAAACTCATCTCTTTATCCAGAATCCCTACCCCATGCAATAAACATGGGATTCCAGAAGTAAAAAACCATAGAATACTTACTCCCATAGCATCAATTACCTTATGATCGATATTGAATGCCTAGGGTTTTGGGCCTCATAAGCATCATAAATGATATTCCCTTCAAAAGTGTAAGACTTTACAGGTTCCCAATATACCCAATATCTATATATTCTTGATGGTTCTCAATGTGACTACTCAGCCTGACCGAAGGTCGCTACCCTATCAAGACAGATATTGCATAATTAACTGGTGACCACCTGAAGATGGCACTAGGAACAAGTTCTATAAACATGACATAAATCTATGAGGGAGACCCAAACTTGAAAATTAGTTGCAAGGAAGAATCCATGTAAGTTGGAATAGACATCCCATCATCCTATTTTGATTAATGAGAATAAATTATCGATGAAAGTGATGAAAGTTACGACCTTTGGATATCTAGAATGTAGGGAAATAATAATGTAGTGTGTTAGTTGTTGGGCAGTGGGATGGTGATGTGCCCCATCGATGGTGTCAGAAAAATTTATTTTCATGATAATCACAAACAATTACTTTTTGGATAATAGTTAGTGATTGGAAGGTTGAAAGATTGTTGATTGAGAAATAATATCTATAGTCCCCATAATTATTACAAAATAGCTTGTCACAGTCTAGTTAATATTACATAAGCTAATAATTTGTCGTTTTAATCCCACATGAGTCTTTTGAGTGACCGTATTTAATAAAAAATGAATCTTATCCCAAATAGGTACCCTTATATGATGAAACCTTGGGTCATGGAAAGTTAATCTGGCATCAGTTCCTTATTAGATGTTTTAATATGATGTAACACTAATTAGACTAGTTTATTCATACACATTCTTTAAATTTTGAAGTTTAATCTACCATAATTTTTCATTTCAAAGTTATTAATATGTAATGTAAATTTTAATCACACATGGGTAAGATCTTAATGTCACATAGTGATATTTTAATACCACACATCCTTGAATTTAATTATTTAAAATTGTGTCAACACCAAAAATATTAATTTATTCATTAAAATTGTGTCATTACCAAAAATATTAATTTATTAATTAAAACCCCTTTAATATCTCAAAAAAATTAGTCCAAAAAAAATTCCAAAATGAAAATCAAAGTATGGATTATTAAAAATTAATTATAAAATTAATACATCTATATGGATTTAATATATTAAATTTAATAAAAATGATAAAATATATGTGTTAATCACTCCCATGAAATTATATTTTTGTCTTCAAAAAAAAATCTATCCAAAATCAAAATACAAAAACTAATGAAATCTAAGAACACATCCAATAATTCCTAAATAAAGACTTTTCTTCATGTCTCTATTGTGAAAAACATTTCCCCTATATTTATAATATCACATTTATATTTATTAAACCTAAATGACATATCCATGACCAAATGAAAACCTACCTCACATTTAAGTTCATGTCACTCTAAATCAAGAGAAATTTTAAATTGATTTTTATCAAACTTTGAAGATATGTGATCACCATTTTCTTGTAAATATTCTAATTTTACTACACCGTGATTATTGGGAGTATTGGAAATGAGTTCAATCATGCCGTCATTCTTATAGTTATTTTGGTGACAAAGGGTTGGATGAAAAATTATTTAATGATAAAATGATGAAAAGATGAGGTTAAACTCCTAAATACAATGCATGAATTTTTAATTAATTCCTTGGGATATTCAACACTCAATTCCTCAAACAATTAATCCCATCTAATCCCCCTATTTTTGAATCACTAGTCAAACAATTAAATATAATTAATGATAATAAATAATCATTCTATTATATATGTCTGTGTGTGTGTTGTTTTTTATATATCCTTTTAAAATGAATTATATATGTATTTTAAGGAGAATGGAAATGGAAAATGAAATTAATAAATTTAAGTCAAGTCTATTTCATTTTCAACAACCCAAAATGATTACTCTACCACTCATGTCCCATAAAATTTAATTCTTCACTAAGTAAAAACATAAAATTCACCAACACCTACACTTAAACTAGAAATTTCCATTAAAAATATTAATATTAAAGGAAAGGTAAATGAAAATTTAGCATAAAATGTTTCTTAAACCTATAATAAAATTCGTGGTTTAAGGGATAAAATTGGGCTAATGTAAATTTAGGTATAATTATAATGTGAGATAGGTAAGGAAATTCCTTAATCATTTTAAAAACATTTTATGAACTCAAAATATTTAAAAAATAATTAATCAAATGATCTATTTTATACAAAAAAAATTAAAAGATTCTATAAGAAAAATTGAGTGTATCATTTTGAGAATATCAAAATAATATTAGGAATCTCTCAGGATGGGGAACGGTTTTTGTTTTAATTCTCATGGGAATAGACCTAAACATTTTTTCAAACACATTAAAATGATAGAAAATAAAACTCAAAGAAAAAATTCTTAAAATAAACAATAATTTAAAAACAATTTCTAAAAAAACCATGAAAATATTCCAAAAATAAAACTAAGTGTAAAAATGAGTGAATCAGTTTCCTCCGTGATTTTCCTTTACTATTGTTCATTTAAGACCATGTAATGAGAGATAAGGTAGTATGATTAAATGAGAAAAAACACAATGTGGTTATTTTTCAATTACTATATCTAATCTCTTACTTTATATCTTTAAAACACAAAAATAAAGAAATAACATGATGAAATTTATTCAAATGTAAAAAAGAAGAATAATAGAGAGAGAGAGAGATAAAATATCATTTCATCATCCCCTAAGTGGTGTTGTTTTTATACTACCTACATCCAAAAAAATTACTAATCAACCCCATTTTGAAGGTAGATGTATTTTATATTAAATGAACTACCACATATTATTTTTATCAATATCCATGAGTGGGAAATATGTTTATAGTACCCTAAAAAACCACCCAAACCCCCAGTTATTAAAGAAAGTAAATTAAAGTGGGGGAGGGAAAAGAAAGAAATGGAAATCCCTATATAAGATTAAATATTCTGCTATGTGATGTTCAATTTGATTATAAGGTAGTGTTTGTTTCACCCCAAGTCTTAAATTATGAATTTATATCTCCATCCATTTTTCATAGAGGGTTATTCTTCATGTTCATTACTTTCTAGGGTCATGAATGGTTTGGTTAAATATTAAATATCAATATAAATAGAGTTATAAAATAAATATATAAGTGAAAGGATAAATGAAATTGAGGTAAAATAATGTTTAAATACTTTAAGTTGTGTAACCATGATCTATTCTTCTTTGGTATATTATTCTATAATGAATTATGGTATTTGTGAGAGAGAATGAATCCCCAGTGATACTTTAACTTCCATAATATATTCATGATAAAAGGAAAAGTGAATTGTTTTCTCATATTATCCATATTTAATGTTATTTCATCACATATTCTTAGATAGTGATGGATATTATATCCACAATGTCTTCATATCCCCTCATCATGAATTATTTTTCCATTAACTATTGGTCCATTAGTATGGAACTAGTTGAAGGAGATATATTGTAAGTCTATATCAAAGTGTATGATATATGGTGTTTTGTATCATACAACATGAATGTATACAAGTTATATGACATTTCGTGATGTTGGATATATCATAATGGAATGATATATGATTTAATTTCATTACCAATGACTAGATTGGTAGTAAAATGTTAATGTGTCAATGTTTGAGTCTTACCCATGTAATCTATCATTGAATAAAATAAATATTTTATATGATAAAATATTTTTCAAGAGTTGAAGCTAGTTCATAATGATATGAATAACTTGAAACATATAAGTTAGTTCATGGGGACATGAGAGTGTCTTAACAGCCTTTATAATAAGGTATCCAATATGATATGGTGTTCTTTAGATCCTACTAGTGTCTTAAATGATTTTTCAAAATATATCCTTCTTATCCTTACCTTGTGAGGCATTTTCATTCAATGAGAATAGATAAGGGTCATACCAAGATGTTGGATGATTCAATTTTAGTCTATAGATATACCATGGATAAGTAAAGTCATTTAACTACCTCTTACTGTTATACATCAAGAATGTGGGATGGAGATAATAGTAATAGTAACTAATTTGTGTAAAGTACAAGAAATAGTTCATTTTAATTTAGTTAGAATGGTTTTATATTTCATGTAATTGAACCTTGGTTTCAGGTTTCTAAATTAATTCTACTATGTTAAAATACCATTATTTGATCCTTATAAACTTGATAGTGGTATTAGAACCATGTCATACCCTTTTAATCATGAATTCATGCTTAGAAATCTTGTTACAATTTTTACTAATAATAGAGAGTACCAAATCATTTATTTGTTATTAAATATGGCTGGAAGATTATGTATTAACTATACACGACACCCTACCATAAGGATATTTGAGTTTAATCGAGGTTTTATGATGTTAATCCTACATAGGGTCTCACCCATTGGTTGAATTTCACACAATAATTCATTAATCTTACTTTAGTAATTTGACATCAGTTAATAACACATGGGCTAACATGAGTTATTCTAATATAAGATATAGATCATAAAATTAATTTTATGAATTTTTTGTTTGGTTTAATCTCAGAAAATAATATATTATATGTTTAAATAGTTGAGGAATTCTAGTTTAATCTCATACAGGCACTAAATCATTCTTTAACACTCCCGGACAGACATAAGATTAAATCAGAGTTAATTTCACAAAAGGCATGCGCCATGTGAGGTTAATCCTACATAGTATAGTTTATCAACATAAAAGTGTGTGAGGTAATATCATGAAAGGTCAGTTAGTATAGATTAATATTATATAGACCTAGGAATAATGAGATGAATTTTATATAGTCCATCTTGTATAATCCTATATAGGGCTACCAAATTTATTCTTACCCATGATTATATTTTTTCAATATTTTCAATTAATAATTGACTAAAATGTTTTTTAAAATGTTTATAAATTATAAAAAATGTATTTTGGGATAATTAGTTATTTATAAAATTATTTAAATATTAATTAATTATAAAATATTTATAATTCATTCAGTAAATGTTTCTAAAAAATTTGTTAAATAAATATCCTCCATATTAAATATTAATATTGAAATAAAATTTTGAAAACCTATATAATGACTTATAACTTGTATATAAACTATTCATATTGAAATTGTAAGCGTAATTTATAAAACTTTTATAAATTAGAAAAACTCAGGATTAAATATAAAAGAATTTTTATTTAAAATTATAAATTATTCATAATTATTTTATTTAAATTGTTTAAAATAGAAGGCCTTATTTATGGAATTATTTAGACCATATCAAAATGAATTTTGATTATTGATTCGATCAATGTTTAAATAATATTAAACATATAATATTTAGATTATGTAAATAGTTAGTATACTATAAATTTGTATATAAATTCTTTATATTTCATATAATATCATATATTTAAAGTAAATGACATGTAATGATCAATATTAAAGAGTTCATACTAAAATGAATATAAAATGTTTATTTTTATTTTTATTTAAAATTAAAATAAATGGATAAATTATAAAATGCTTAAGATTAGATAAAATTGTTCATAAGTAGTTTATATCGTGGTTAAATTTATGAATTATTCATTAATTTAACTCATTGCATTTATTATACCTAAATATAATTTTTATATTAAGAATTGTGATAGATGAATCATTTTATTTATTAAACTTATTCTAATTTTTTTACAAGAATTTAAATAGTTATATGCTTGGTATGATAATGTATTTAGTATTTATACCTTGAATTTTTCTTATACCTGGTTATGAAACTGAATTAAGTTGTTGATTATAATTTATACATATTAATTGTTATATTCATGATGGAATTGAGATCTATATTGAATAAAGTATACCCATATAGAGGAACATTGGGTCCAACTTTTCACTAGCTTGGAGGTTTTTTCACTAACTATCAATGGTTATAGGATTACTTATATACATATTGTTAATTTAATGTAATTATAAGCCTTTACATGAAATTATTTCAAACAGAAAATTCATGATATGTATTTGGATATATATATATAGATATAGTTTGATTTTTATTTAGGTTAATTACACAAGTTGTGAGTTGTATAACAATTTACACATCAATATGGTTTGGACATATTGATTTGGTAAAGGGAATATGATTCCAAACTAAACAATTATAATTATGAATAAATGTAAAGGGAGTAACATGAGATAATATGGTGGGATTAAATCCCCTTTAACTTAAACTATGTTTTATTCTTTCTCCAAGTAAATGTATATCAATATATTGATCATTAATCCATGTAGGTTATACATATAAGAGTTCCCATAAGTGATAATGTATAAGTAATGGTGGAACTTACTAGCCCTAAGAGTTATGTAATAAAATCCTATTGTGATATTTGGATAAAATTTAGTTTGTAAACCCTAGGATTTAGGATACTAGAAGAATGATTCTAAGTGTTTCAATATGTTGTATTGGAAAAATAGTTGTTTGATAAAATATCAAACATCCAAATATGATATGATTGGAATGAAACAAGCACTAAAAAATTAGTGATAGGAATAATATAATAGAATCATTAAATAGTGAAATATGGATCTTGTACCATTAATGTATGCAATGGATTTTAAAAGGGTACATTAATTCAATTTAATCACATTTAATAAAATTCATTACCACATATTTTTTAAACATGATACTCAAATGATACAAAATTATTTCTTAGATCATACAATCAATATCATCAAAACTAGCTTTGAGATAAATCCATGAAATAGAAAATCATAAGATAATTAACTCTTATAATATCTTACTTGAGAAATGTTTTTTAAGTATGATAAAATTAAATGTTTTATAGAAAACCCCTTCTGAGTAACCAAGTATTGAAATTTATAAATAGGCGAATCTATATGCTTATTATAATCTTAAAATCATTCACTTAATATTTTAGAGGTATTATATGAAAAATAACCTAAATAACTTTAGCCATTAATCATTTACTCAATATGATTAAGTATAATAATGACTGTGTGAGATTAAAAAAAACCTCTAAGGTTTGTTTTGGTCATGAAATTTATATATTTTCACTCAAGGATTTTTTTTAAATGTGAATTAGTTCAAGAAAATTTGACTTAATATTCTAATAGTGTTGATAATAAATGATATAATCTATGTAATGTCCTGGTCATATTTCTATATTGATATTACAAGTGATTAAAAGTTAAAATTTAAGGAATAAAATTTAGTTTTATAGACCAATAATGATTATTTATATAGTCATCCAAATTAATTTCAACCTAAATTAGTTTCCATGAAGGAGGATTAAGGATTCCAAAGGATGTAATTTTTAAAGATACCTTATGGGGTGTGTAAAACTCCATGTAATTATTATATTAGGGATCAGTGAGATAGAAATTAATTAATTAGTTTAAAAATTATAATATACCAAATCTATACTTTAAAAAATATATAAATATATAAGAATGAAAAATCAAGGAAATAATTTTAGATCTTGTATTTGGAATCTGAGTAATGATTCAAAGTGTTCCAATATTAATGAATTTGATGAAAATTAATTTATCAAACTAATATGGATGTTAGTAAATATTTTTTATAGTATTGTAATTTCTCTTATATGATAAATTTTTTTACTAAAAAATAGTTATTATAAAAAATATGTGATGATGGATTCTATAAAAATATTTTATTATGTCATATATCATGTTTGAAAAGGAGAAAAGGGATAAAAATGTTTTATCTTGGATTAAAATGTTTATCCATATGTATGTCAAAATATGAGGAATTGAGATTACACCACCATCCAAAATTTTTTTTCAATATTAATATTTTTCATGAAAATTCTTAAAAAACATAGAATATTATATGAGATGTAAATAAAAAATTTTATTTATTAACTATTACTAAAAAAGTAAACAATAGTAATTTCTTAAACACAAAATAGTATGAGAATATTATCTTGATATTTTGAATAAAATGTAGTGTTTAAGAGGATATTGAGAGTATGTTTGGCCTTAGAGGAGATAAAGGTTAACTGATGAACAATTATTCTAGTAAAAATAGAAAGTATATGTCAAATTATCCTAAAATATTGTAGGATGTGTTGGGGAAGTAATAATATAATTATTTATAAAAACAATTAATGGGATTTTTTTATATAAAGGGTTATAAAAATTATAATTGTGTACTTGGAAGAGTTTTATGTATAAAACATATGTTATAACATTATATGTTGTTAGATTATCGAGTTTAAAATATTTTTCAAGAAAATGAACATTAGGATCAGAATTCCAAAGTTTAACCATTATTCAATCTAACCCAATTCATATATTTTACTCACTAAATAGTTTAGTGGGAGGGTTTTATCAAATGGACACAAATATATGTGGTAGGAATTACATTGATATGTAATTTTCTTAACAAAACACCTGAAAGTGAAACAAATATAAGGCTAATCAAAGAGTCTATAATATATGATACTTTAGAAAATAAACTACTCTATGGTTTTTTCAAGTATTCCTAAAGTGTTTATGAATATAAAATTTATCTGGTTATATAAAATAAAATCTAAAAATTATAATTCTTTCATGTCGGAACTATATATATTACTATTTATATACATTTCATGAAGTGAAATGATAATTGACCTCTCAAAGCATGAATTTGTGTTATGAACTCTTGGGGTCTCCTCTAAGTGAACTTCAAAAATAATATCCAAGAAAAATTTGAACAATATACACTGTGATTTCATTTAACAACACCATAGTTCTCAAAAATACCATCCCCCATTAATGTTCTCAATTTCATTTTATCAATTATGTACATTTAATTAATTTCCACTTATCATATCCTATCAAGATCACTTAAACCAACCTTCCTAAAAGTATTTTATGCATTACTCAAATATGAATTTCAGAAAAAGTTTATTCATTCAAATTTCATGCATTTTTAACTATATGATTGATGAATTTATATATATCAACCATGTGAGTAAAGTATTTATACTTATCAAGTTGTATTTTTTAGATTTTTCTGAGGCTTATGGTTGGTGGTTTTAAGAAATAATATTCTGAGGAAGATTATGTGTTATGGATTTATATTGAATCATAATGAATTATTTTAAATTTCTATTATGAATGGATTATTTCCTCTTCCTCCACTTCCATTGATACATCTACACCCCCTTTAAATTCTATAGGATATATTGTACTCCTTTTCTTTTCAGTGGTAGTAAAAAATCCCTCTCATTGTTTTATATAGTAAGTTTTATATTTTTTTAATTGTGTTCAACTATTGAAGGAAGATAGGGAAATTTTAATATTCTTCTTAGGGGTGTGAGTTTTACTCAGGTATAGGTTAATAAGTATTTCCCTTCATTTTTACTATTTTATTGGGCCTTTATTTACTATAAACATTCTTCTAAATATATTCTCCAGATCTGGTCATTAGATTCCAACATCTCCAAGAAAATATTTTGTCCAAAAAACTCCAAATTCCTCCCAATCTCCTCTTTATTTTCTTTGTCATACCACCTTTGAGAAATTCAATATCATAAAATATTTATTCCCTTTTCCCTCTATTTTTGGTATATATATTTTTTCTGCTTTTAATATCTTGAATTCAGTGCAGTTTTAAATTTTTTTTGGCGAAAGAGATTTGTCTTTCACTTCAAGTTAGTGGTATAATTCTATTATAATCCCTAGATTGTATCTATTCCATATTTTTATCCTTAACAACATGTTATTTATTTTCAAACAATGCCATAAGTTTTTCAATACTTCCTTTCATTATCTCAAGAAGGTATATCAAAATAGCTTCTTCCTTGTCACTTTCTTCATTACCCCAATATTTAATTCACCATAGATCATTCATAAGATTCAATAATAAGGTTGGTAGGTATTTTTAACAATAATGTGGCTTCTTAACAATGTTATTCAGGGATAATATGGGATAAAATGGTCAAATGAAAAAGAAATAAATTAAAATATGGTTAAATAAAAAAGGGACTTTAAAGTCAGAATAATAACTAAATCATGCATTAAACAAGGACCATGAATGCTTCTTTGTTTTGTGGTATGATATTCAATAATATTTGTTCTGTCCATGAATTTCCCTCATATAAAATTTCAAATAATTTCATTTTATCATTCATTTAACATGATGAAATAGATTAAACTGGTTCCTCAATATTACTATAGGTCCAAAGTTTTAAAGGGAATTCCAATTAAGATAAATAAGTTTCAAAAACACACTAAAAATTGAAAATGAAACACATTTTTTTATAAAATGATAAAAAATTTGAAAAATAGAAGTTAAAAATACTAAACTAAAAATTTTAATTCCCTACAATGAAATAATGGAGTTTCCTCAATGTATTAAAATTGATTTATTATATATAAAAAATTAAAATGGAACTATAATGTATAATCAATAATTAAGGTGAGTTACAACCTAATGGGTCTTCATTTATAAGTAGTTTGGAGGAGCATGATCTCCCAATAAGTTCTTGGGGAAAGTTTCTATAGAATTTCTCTATCCTATTCCCATTAAAAATAAATTGTTTTTATTCTCTTTCTTTCACATCCTACACAACCCCAAAAGGATAGAAATGAGTGACATTAAATGGACCTTCCCATATAGAAATAATTTTACTTATAATCAACTTGATTATTTATTTATAAAACCACACTTAGTCCCACTGTTTGAAATATTTTTGTTGAATGATCTTATCATGGGCCACTTTAGTCCATTTTTTAAAAATTCTATAATTCAAAAAATATTCTATTCTAATTTATTCTAACTCATGAAGCTATAATTTTCTCTCATTCCAAAATCTATCTAGTTCTGAATTCATCTCTCTTACAACCCAATATTCTTTGTGTTACAATTCCATAGGTATGCAAAAGCTCTTCCCATATACCAGACTATTTAGAATCCTTACAATAGGGATTTTACAGGTTATCCAGTAATCCCATAAGGTGTCTTCCGGTCTTTTTATCTAGTATGTTTGGTTGTTTTAATTTTTTTTCTAAAATTTCTATGACTTACCCATGTAAACTTTAACTTGGTTATTTATTTGTGAACAATAGAGAGTGGGTGTCTTGTAATACAGTAACTAATTTTACATCAAATCCATTAGAATTCTATTTAAAAATTGGATACCTTGATCATTAATGATGTATATTGGAACTACAAACCTACAAAATATGTTAGTCCTAAAAAACACACACAACCTATGCATCATAATTTTTGGCAGCCTTCGATTCCACTCATTTTGAAACATAAGAAACTTCTAGAAAAATATAATAATTCTAAAATGAAAGGGGGAAAGTTTCCATAAAATATATTCCTAAAACATTGAAAATTTCATAAAGGCGCATTGGTTTTTATGGAATTTACTATAATTTTTTAAATTTTCCACTAAAATTGGAATTTCACATTTTTTTATGAAATGTATGTGTATATTTGAATAATGGGGCCAAAAAATTCTTAATATAAAAATTTCCAAGATGTCCTTTGAGGTCCAAAGGGTCCTCCATAATCTCGAGTGTGAAAAATTCAAAAAATAGATTAGATTTCACTCCCAGGTAAATATTTTATGATAAAATTTTCATTAAAAGTTTTTCAAATATATGGATTGAAAATCCAACCACTGGATCAGTGAAACCACTGAGATGTGGCGTGAATTAGTGATTGGATATTTTTTTACATTTTATCCTTTTAAAAATAATTTTCTACTGGTTAGTGTAATTGAATTCACTATTTGAATACCCCCACATGAACACAAAGACTAGGAATAATAGAATTTATAGAGTCCACTACTAAATAAGAGTATAAAATATTTGACATGATTTGGAAACACCAACATCACACATTCCACTAGAAATAATACTATGGATGATAGTAAGAAGGGGATAACCAAAAATATGTGATGCCCCAATGTCTCTTATTGGTGTATGTGCACCCCACAGAGAAATATTACTTCAAAGTGTATTTGAAATAATAATAAAAGTCTTCTAGGGATTTATAATTCAATATAATTATCAAGGTTTTTCTTATTCCTTCTTCTCAAATTACATGATCACACATATGTACTTATTCTTCTTCAAACTCTTGCACAATAGTGAGAAATTTCTTCTTGTTATTCTTCTTTACTATTATCTCTCCCTTAAATACAATGGTTGTCTTCAATTCTCTATATCTATTTATTAACAATATTTTCAACAAAATTATACTCCTTATTTTTTGATCACAAATATTCTCTAAATCTCTGTGGATATTATTCCTATACATTTATTATATAAATATTATATTCTTATAACTTCTGGAAAACTAGTGTTAACTACTCCAAAAATTTTATCCATATTTCTCACAATGTTGGAATTTTAAATTATTAGTTTGAAATTACATCTATTATTGTGAATTATTTAATTTCCTTAAATATTACAAAAATATATACCTTAATGACCCATCAGGACCACAAAATTTAAATAAATTTTCCACATCTGTATGAATCATGAAGTAACATAATGCATCGTATTTCTTGGAGCTCCACATGTATTTCCATATGTCTCCCAATGCCAAGATATTCTCAAAGCACTCAATAAAAGTAATCCATGGTGTGGCCCAACTCACTATTTCTCATAGGTGGTATTTTTATCTAAAACTACCAACACCAAAATATAGTGAGAATATGTTTCCCATTTTACATGAACCATGACCTTCACTAAGGTGAAGTTTCTCTTTCTCATTCACATCATCAAATTTATATTTATTATAAGATATCATATAAAATTACAATAACCATATTATGTTTCATCGATATATAATAACACATGAAGAATCACTAAGTTTTATTTTTTCTTTAGAATATATAATATCCTAGAAACTCAATTTTTCACCCAAAAAAATCCATAAAACTCTTTATGAGTATAATTTATTAAGGATCTCTGTCAAAGTCATATATGCACATCCCTTTACCAATTTTAAGGGGAATTGATAATTTATTTTTACTTTTAATGTGATTTAAAAAATCATGAAGTATTATGAATAGGTATGAAGTTTTATGAAATGACACATAAAGTTATATATAAAACTTCAAGTCATAAAAAATCTATCTGGAAATCATATAAAAACTAGGATATTAAAAATAAGAATAAATTCATATAAAATCCCATTAAAATTAATACAAAATGATCAAAGTCATGTGAAAACTAATCCAAAGTCATACAATAAAATACTTTTCCAAAAATACAAATCCAACTCCAAACTCCAAAAATATTGATTGAGTTTAAATAATTTTGGACCTATTCTAAATATCATTAAACTAATTCCAAAAAATTCAAACAACATAAAATATTATAATAACACACACCTAAAATGAATCACCATAAATCACTTGGTATTGAATAAGATATCACTTGATTATACTGAATTTATACCTAGAAATCATCTTGAGGTTATTCTTTTACCAAATCCTTTCAAGATATTCTTATTTTATTTTCTTTTTTACCCCTTCCATCCAAGAAATATATTTTAAATGATGTTTACTAGTGTATACAAATCTCTTTATTAGTTAGGCCACACCTATATCATTATACAACACCCTCAACCTTCGGTAAATAGGATTAACTCTTGTATGGAATATTAATTACAACCTTCAAGACATGTCTCTATATATAGTGGTGTCTTAATACCTTCCTTGCTATTTTTTTCTCAAACACATTATGTATGTAAAAAAAAATTCTTTGACAAATCCAAGTCTTTAAGTATTTATAAACTATATCAAGCTAAATTTCTAATGTTTGTTTGATAAATAAATCTAAAACATACATTTGAATGAAAAGTACGAGAAGATAATACCAATGTTGAAACTCATAAAGATATTATCATATATAACACATATTTCAAGTATATATATTGGTTAAACCTATTCTATACTTTTCTACAAATTTTATATCTTGTCTAATCAATGAATATCTAGAAATATTCTGTGTGAAGAAATGAACTACTACTAGTATAACTTTGATTGGGAAAGTGACATATTTTTTAATAGTAATTATCAATTTTGAGTGTCTTAAAAATATATCCAAAAATATTTATATATTACCCCTTGGGTTTCAACTATAAATTTAGTATACTATTGATGTTCTATGGCTATAAATAATCCAATAACATAAAATATCAAAGGTCTAAATATAATTTATTTATTGATTCTCTAGGATCCATTTTGAAATCTATCTTAAGAACCATACTACATTATGGTAATCATTATATATATATCTTCCTAGGTTTATAATCCAATAAAATTTAGTTAGGATATGTGATAATTTCTCCTTGCTTGATATTTGAAAATAATTCATTGAATAAACCTATCCATTATGCCTAAAAAGTTATTTTCTATAACATCACTTCCAATATTGTCTTAGCTTTCCAATATTTTACACTAATTCCTTTGGTGAGCAGTGAACATTCATTTTTAATTTTCTTCATTATCTGATTTTTTTCATATAGGTATTCATACTTCATGACATTTAGATATTTGGGAAAATTTTATATATTAAAAAACTACCATTTCTCTCAAGTAATAATGCTTTGTATCTCATTATAGTACTCCTGGATACCTTAAGGAATATTAAAAATATCATCCTAATATTGTTGAGCTTATATAACTAAAATATATGTGTAATATTCAATAGTATATTATCTTGATATGTGTACTCTTTTGGTATCTCTTTATGGATTTATATCTATGATAATAGATCTTTCTTATTAGAATATTCTCATGACTCTTTACCTTTAAATCTGTACAAAATATCCTAAATATTTGGTCCAATCCAAGATCCTCTTATAACCATGAAATATTTAATTTTATAATAAAACTATTTAAAAATCATTAACTAGATCTCCAATAGGTTTATGTGAAGATCACACAATTCCATATATTCAAAAGGGAAGGGTTATGTGAGCCTCTATGAACCATTTTATGAAATCAATATTTGATCTCTATCACACCCCCATTGATTCCTTTTATTATACATTCCAATTTCCCCACACATGATGGATTTCTAGAGTTAAAAAGTTACAAAATTATACCAAATTTTAATATTATTTTTGAACCATTTAATAAATTAAAATATAGAGAGATGATATATTTTGATAAAAATTCTTCCATTATTTTCTTGATATTCAAACTATGTATTTTTCACGTTCTTAGTGTTGTTAGATTCATTCCTTCATGATCAAAGAAATGGTATATAATTTTCATTATAAATAATCATTATTTGAAGTTATTATTACTTTTATTAAAAATAACATCCAAATAACTCTCATAGATATCTAAAAAACTATATTTCAGAAATTAATAAAATTTATATAATTAAAATCATTTTAAGAAAAATATTTAGAATATATATTCTGTTCATAAGGAATTTTAGGTTTGGTAGTTCAAATCCAAAATATAACATTAATATTATCTAATATATCATTATGAATAACCTCAATCAATATAATGAATTGTTTTCATTTTGTTTCCATTATATTTATTACTTTGAATCACTATAATACACAAACTTAGAGTCAATAATTAATAAATATGAAAAAACAATAAGAATTTTGATTTTATGGCCAATAATAATCAGTAAAGAATCTCATATCAATGAACCATCCCCATTTTCTTATGAATACTCGTTTTTTAGTGAATACTCACATGTTTGGTGATAGCCTCTGCAATGAGAGAATATTTAAATCTATAATTTATTTTTATTTATCTTCAATATATTATATATATATGGAATTAATCTAAAACAATTTTTAAATAAATATCCTCCAAACAATGGAATGGGAAACTCCCACCATCTCACCACCAGTTATCCAACAAGCTGATATGAACCTTGCTACATTATTATGATGCCTTGCCTTTCCCTACACTGGAAGACAAACAAAGTTCTACACACTACTGAAGAGCTGCATAGGGTGTGAGCTAATAGTATTAGTAGGATCCCACCTAGGTTTTCTATAACAAGACTCTGTGTAAAAATTATTGTATGATCAATTTAAGTAAAAACATGGCATGTCAAGTAGTAAAGATGTTTTATAGAAAACATGGTAAACATTTCCCTTTTTCCACATATATAAACAAAAGCACGTATATAAATTTCAAAGAACATTTTCCATATCATTTATCAAATGTAGAAACATGCATATCGTGGCTAAGTCAGAAAACCAAGAAATAAAAAATACAAGCACAGATATCACAACCACAAGGAATACTATAAGTCCAAGATGAAGACGACTTGTTCAACAATAATCAAGAGCACAAACTAGTTCCTATAATAAGGGTCCTAGGAATCAGAGGAATTCCCTATTAGTAAACTCCCCAACAATGTCAATATTAGTCCCCTAAAAAAATGGGCCTAGGAAATAGAAGAATTTCTCAAGAAAAACCTCATTGATATTCAAAAAATGGATATGGCCCCAAGATAAACCATCCACCTAAGTACCCAAGGTAACCCATGTACTCTTTTTCACAATTCATTTCAATGTTCTGAAAACCATTTCAAAACCATTTCAATGATCATTTTAATGCTTGGAAAATACCCCTTTTCCATTCAATTTTTCAATAACTAGGGGAAAACAATTTTTCATTGAAAAATATTTTCAACACACAAAAAACAATCATGAAAATCATTCATTTTAAATCATTTTGTAAATAAAAACAACAAGATATATTATAATAGGCTAGAGACAGAA
This sequence comes from Viscum album, assembly GCA_963277665.1. Taxonomy (NCBI): domain Eukaryota; kingdom Viridiplantae; phylum Streptophyta; class Magnoliopsida; order Santalales; family Viscaceae; genus Viscum; species Viscum album. Next base: position 1,673,190,932 of record OY728158.1, read on the forward strand.
CCACCTACCTCAAATCATGGGTTGCGCATGCCCACAATGGAATCCACAACAAATGAAACCCAACGGCGTCAATAAATTCCCTAGAATACAATCTATTAATCTTAGGATTGATACATCTTAGAAAAAATGGGTTGTAAGAAGGGGGGGAGAGTACATACCTCAAGAATGGGAATTAATTTCCCCACGACCAATAAAGGAAAAGGCCTTCAGATCAAGATCACACAACAGATCAAAAAGAAACTAAGAAGAAACACCATATTAACCAAACTGATTTGAACATTCAACCCAACAGTGATATCCTGATCAAAGGCAATGAAGAAACGGGAAGACAACTTACCCAGATAGACCAACCAAAATCAAAATAGATATTAGATGTCAAAAAGATCGATCCAAAAGGAGATTTGTCTTTAAAAAACATCGAGGAGAGATGCTGGGTCAAGGATGAAGGATTCTGGAAAGAAAGGACTGAGAAAAACTATCTAGCACTTGTTTTAAAACTCAACGTGGTCCATTTCATGACGTGTAATATAATTACACGTAATGAAATCCTTGTTGTACAAGTACAACAAAAAACTATCACCTCAAATTAAAAATACATTATTTAAAGAATTAATGATGTGGAAATTCCCCTCACGATGTGTAATAATTCATAGAATGAATCCCCTTTCACGGATTGTACCCAATAGAAATTACATGGCAGGAAACCCAGTTACATGACATGAAAACTTCCTGTATCCTACAGAAAATGCTGGTTAAAGTTGAAAGTCCAAAAAATCTAGGATATAACCATTATAGGTGTCCTCCCAATCAAAACGTTTGGGAAACCATGATGAGGTTAAGGATGTACCTGATAAAATGGAAATGGGATGTTACAAAATCCCCACCATAAAGACTTTACATCCCTGATAAGTCATGTGGAAGATGTAATCACTAGAAAAAGATGAGGCCACAACTCCCTCACCAACGACTCTCATTCCCAAGTCTCATGAGAAAATGATCCTTTGTTCCAAAGCACTCTAACCAATAGAATCGATTTCCCAGGAAATCATTTCTCTTAAGAGTCAACAATCTCAGTCAGTTTCTCCAGAATAGAAGCAACCAGTTCTACCTCAATTTCTTCCCAATTTAGAATGTGAGTTGGATTAGGGTGATATTTCCTAATCTATGATATATGTAAAACATCATGAATACCTATCAACTAAATTATAAATTATAATATATAAGTAACCTGTATGATCCACTCAGTAACCTAAAATGGTTTAACATATCTCAGAGCCAAATTTCTTTATTTTCAAAGATAACGGTGACCCAAATGAGGAGAAAGTTTCAAGAAAACCCATTCACCTATGGAAAACTACAAAGGTCGATGCTGCTGAACTATATATTATTTTTGTCGACTCTAGGATGTTATCAGATGTCGATGTACATCTTGAATCTTTATGGATGTCTCCTAAACCAAAATTGGTGCAACTAGAGATACTTCACCCACCTCATCCCAAAAAATAGGTGATCTACATGGATGACCATATGATGAATCAAAGGGGGCCATTATGGTTGATAACTAATAAATATTGTTATAAAAAAATATAACCAGTCCCAGATGACTATCCCATGATCCTCTAAAATCCAAGACATAGGCACAGAGCATATACTCTAGGACCTGAATCACACACTCAGCCTGATCGTCTTTATGTGAATAGTAAGTTGTGCTTAAATTGACCTAAGTTTCCATTTCCTCTTGAAGAATACTTTAGAACCTAAAGGAAAACCTAATATCCCTATCAAAAACAATGGCGGAAAGACTCCCATATAAACTCACAATCTCTTGCACATAAAGCTTACCCATATATCCAACTTCAGTGGTGTTTTTTATCGTAATGAAATGAGCATACTTCGTCAACTGATCAACAACCTCCTAGATATAATTTCTCCTTTAGGGGAGTGAATGGAAATCCAAAAGCAAATCCATGGACACAGAGTCCAATTTCTAGATCATCATTGGAAGATATTAAAGAAAACCAGATGGTTTTAAGTTCTCTTCCTTTATCAGTTGGCAGGTGTAACAGTGAGACACAAACTCTGCGATGTTGCACTTCATACCCAACCACCCGAATCGTAGCCTCATGTCATAATACATCTTCATTGTTCCTAGATGAATGGACTATGAAGTGCTGTGAAAATAGAACAAGACTAAACTGTACAAAACTGATGGGATGAAAACACGCATACCGTAGTGGAGCATACCATCTAAATAAAGATAACAACTAGAAATGGTCTCCCCTCCATAATTTCTTTCTTAAAATTTACTATATTCATCATCATACTACTGAATTTAAAAAATATACTCAACAAGAGATGATGATAGTTGAACATTGTTCATAACCATACCTGAAACATCCTCCTGAGAATCCAAGTGAAACTGAGCAAAAAGACACATAAGGTTCCACTCCTCCTTTGATTCCATAACATCCTACGATGGTACATTCACACGAAGAGCATCGTTAACAACATTCCTCATACCTAGGGTGTAGGCGATATCGAAGTCAAACATTTGACGGTATTCTACCCATTATCTCTCTATGAGATGTAAGTCTTTCTAAGAAAATATATAGGCAAGAATTTCATGATCAGATAAGATTGTAAACTTATCCCAAAAAATATAGTGCCTCCAACATTTGATTGTATTCATGAATACCGAAATCTCTAAATCATTAGTGGGGTAATTATTTTCATGTGGTTGAAGCTGAAAAGATCTATAAGCTACCACATTGTCATCTTGCATAAGAACACATACCAAAAAACACTAGAATCTTCAAAAAAAACACCACGTAACCCTTATCGGGATTAGGTAAGATCATAACATGAGATGATGTTAGAAGCCTTATCAGTTTATCGAAAGATGACCGACACTTTGCATCCCATGTGAATTTCCCCCCTTTAATTGTAAGAGTATTCAAAGGTGACTCTATCTTAGAGAATTCATTGAAAATCTATCAGTAGTATCTATCAATACCAATGAAGCATCGCATCTAAAATACATTCTATGGTTTCTTCATTAAAAATACATCCTTCACCTTCTCTGGATCAAATGAGAAGCCATGCGTAGAAATTATGTGTCCCATGAACTTCACTTATTGAATCTATAATCTACATTTAGAAATATTTTCATATAAATGGTGACTTATCAAAATTTATAGAACCAAAATCATATGGTGCCCATGCTAATTCTCAACTTTTGAATAAACCATAACATAATCCACAAACACTATCACAAAGGTTTCAAGATATTTATGGAATATATGATTTTTCAAATCCATAAAAATAATAGGATTTTTTGTCATACTAAAATGAATAACAAGATATTCATAATTTTTATACCTTCTCCTAAAGGTTGTATTTGATATATGAGACTCTCAAAATCTTAGATGATGATAACCCTACTGAAGATCAATCTTCAATAACCACTTTTCCCCCTTTAACTTATCAAATAGATCATCCACACGAGGAAAATGATACTTTTTATTAACAGTTACATTGTTCAACTTCGGATAGTACACACATAACTATAGTGACCCATATACATTCTTGGAAAAGAGCACATGGGCTTCCAAAGGTGAAACACTAGGGAAAATGAAACCTTTTCCCAACAGGGCATCCAATTGAATCTTGATCTCTATCAGCTTCGCTGGTTCCATATGATAAGAAGGTATCGATATCAGTTGCATATGTTAAACTTGATAAATAATAAACTATAAATCTCTCTGTGGAGGAATACTGGAGAAGTTTTCTAGAAAAAGTGTAGGAATGTCTTGAACAATAATTGGGAGATTATAAACATAAGAGACACCATCGGGCTCAAATGCAACAACAAACAACAAATTCCTGAGCTCTAGACGGGAAGGTCTCGTATGACCAGACCTCAGGTCCCACTCTCCCTAAAACACATGAGAGATCCCATATGAAGTAAGAAACAAAACATGCTGATGATAAAAATCAACCTCAGATCAATGAGAAACAAGCCAATCCATACTAATGATGACGTCAAATAGATCTAAACTAAGAACAAGAAATTCCCATACCAAATCCGTATCTGATATTATTAACTAACAAGGACACTGAAACCCTTGATCTTTCCTCTTATCGAGAGGTGTTTCTAACTCCATTATAAATAATATAAGTTCTGTTGGAAGATAAAGAACATAAACACAACGTGCAAATATAAAGGAGTGGGAGGCACCCGTAACAAATAAAGAAATTTCTACTGAAGATTAAATAAGGATAATACCTCTCAATATTTCTAGACCTGCATTGAATTCTGCTGGGCGCTCATCTACTATATGAAAATGCTTCACTATTGAGGCCTGTAGATGGGGCCCTGTAGTCCTTGAAGCTCCTGACTGTGCCATAGTAACCTTTGGATTAATTGAACCCTAACCATAACGAGGCATATACATAGCCTGATAGAAACAATGTAAGTGACAAACACATCAATATTTGTTACACATATATGCGGGCATAGGAAAATAAAATTTTTTGATGCCACATTTTCCACACTAATAGAAAGTCAGAGTCACATTAACTGTCGTAAAAGCTGGTGTAGAGATGTTTTGATGTTGAGACCCACCTTCACAACTCTTATAATGATCTTACTAGTTCCTCTTCATCCCATGTGTTCCACTATAGTTGCCACCTAATGGAAGAGATGAGGTGGAAAATTAAACCTTTCTTATCATATTCATCTCTTCCATCACAACTCTATCCACCATCTCTAGAAAGGTATAAAGTTTCAACATAAATACTTATGATCTGATATCCACCCGCCAACCCTATAGGTACTTCTGAGCCTTCACCTAGTTATTATTCACCACATTTGGAAAAAAACAAACAAACTCCACAAAAATTATTGGTGTATACTGACACCAAACACTCTCCATATTGAAAAAACATGGACTCTAGAGACTTTACCAACATTAGAGAATATAAGAAAAACTACTTGATGAATATGGTTTTGAAACCCCTCCAATCAAAGTTATCGTGTCTTCCGGCCTGGACCATAGAATCCAACCATTTTTTTCAGAACCCTCAAGTTTGAACACTGAAAACTCCACCCTGATGTTCTTAGGTGTCTCCAAAAAGTTGAAGATTTGATCGATCCTATCTAGCTAGTCCTCCACCTCTTGAGGTTAATTTGTTCCTTTAAAAGAAGGTGGATTCTCGTGAAAAAACTCCCGCGATCAATATCTCTCCCTTCCAGTTCTTGGTTGTACCTCAACCACTTCGTTATAAACTCATAGCACATACTGATTAACAACATAGACTAACAATATGATAGTGTCGATGAGATTCAGATCTACAGGTGGGTTTCCATGAGGAGCAGTAGTTGTACATTCCTAAGAAACTCATGGAATATTTCTCAGAGACATATTGTTTCACACAAAAACATAAGAACAATCAAAAAATAGAACAAATATCAGTTCAAACTAGAAAACCCATAAGCAAAAACTGAGGTTTAAAAACAAAAAATCAACACTAGAAACATACACCCTAACATCCCATGGAAACATGAGTCTCACCACGAAAATATCTATCCAGAAACTTATCACAACATACCTCTCATGTCCCAACAATCCTATCTCCAGTCTAATAGACGTCATAAGGCAAGGAAACCTTAGGATATACCAGCCTTTGATACCAAATTTTAACAAACTGACCCAAGTTTCCCTCAAACCCGACACCCGACCCATTTCATCACATACCCAAAGGGAATTCTTGATCCTAACAGGCTAGCGAAAAGCACCAGGGAATCAAAAAATACAACAGAGGAAACAATTTCACCCAATCTGATCCAACACATGTCATACATGTACTAAACCAAAAGTAATGGAGGAATAAAAACAAGATATATATCTCATAACTTTAAGAAAATATTGTAAACAAACAACAAAAAATTAACTAATAACTCCAAAGGATAAGTCCAACTGCAAAGGACCCTAGCCAAATAGCTACTCCAAACGATGGTATTGACAACTCCCACTATCTCACCATAATCTACGCCACCAGCTAACCTGAACCTAGCCACCTCACTATGGTGCTTTTCCTTTCCCCATACTAGATGATAAACAAAGGTCTACACACCGCCGAATAGGTGTACGTGGTGTCAGCTAATAGGCTTAATAAGATTGCACCCTGGTGTTCAATAATAAGCTTATGTATAACAATTCTCATATGATCAATTTAAGTAAAAACATGGCATGATAAACAGTAAACCAGTTTTAAAGAAAACATGGTTAAGATTTCCCTTTTTCCACAATTCTAAAAAAAAGAAGACATATCAATTTCAAATAACATTTTCCACATCATTTTTTATTAGAAGAAACATGCATATCAAGGCTAACTTAGAAATCCAAGAAATAGAAAATAGAATCATAGATATCACAACACCAAGAAATACTACAGGTTTAAGCCACAAACTACTCTTACCATAATAATCATGTGCACAAACCAGTAATAAGAAAAACAGACCTAGGAAGCATAGGAATACCCCCTGAGTAAACCCCCCAACAATTTCATCCTCGGTCCCCTAGATCAATGTGCCTAGTAATTATAGGAAATACCCAAGAAAAATATCCTAAATAATCAAAAAAATAGAAGATGGCCCTAAAATAACCTTCCATCTAAGTACCCTAGGTAACCCATATTCTATTTTTCACAATTCATTTCAATGATTTGAATTCCATTTCAAAACAATTTCAAATTTCATTTCAATGCTTTGAATTCCATTTCGAAACCATTTAAAATTTCATTTCAATGCATCAAAAATACCCATTTTCTATTCCATTTTTCAATAACTAGGTAAAAACACTTTCTCATTGAAAAATCATTTCAACACACAAAAAACAATCATTCTAATATTTCATTATGGATCAATTTTTAAATCAAAACAACAAGATCCATTATTATAGGCTAAATACAAAACCACGTACCTCAAATATTGGTTCACACATGCCCATAATGGAAACAACAACTAATGAAAAACAAAGAAATCAACGAAGTCCTTATAATCCAATCCACACATCTTAGGATTCAACCAATTTAGAAAAGAAGTGGTCGGTAGAAAGGGAGATCACTACATACCTCATGAATAGACATCTGCAACAAAATGAATGACAAATGAAAAGGCCTCCAAAGTAGTATCACACAACATATCTAAATGAAACCATGAATAACCACCATATTAACCCAATAGATCTGAGAATTCCACACAACAGTGATTTCCTGATCAAAGGTAATGATGAAATAGGAAGTCAACTTACCTAGAGATATGAACCACAATTGAAACAAAGATCAGACATGGAACGGATCGATCTATAAGGAATTGTGTCTTTGAAAAACGTCTTGGAGAGACCTTGGGTTGATGATAAAGGAGTTTGGAATGAATGTACTGAGAAAAACTACCAAGAATTTGTTTAAAACTGGATACGGGTTGTTTCATGACATGTAATATAGTTATATGCAATGAAATCCATAGTGTACAAGTACGTTGAAAAACTTGAAGCCTCATATTAAAAACCTCCTAATTTAAATAAGTCACGACATGAATCCACCACTCATGAAGCGTAATATTTCACAGCATGAATCCCCTTTCACGGATTGTACCCAACATAAATTACATGGCATGTAACCCAGTTACACGGCATGAAATCTTCCTGCATCTTGCAGAAAAGGCTAGTTAATGATGAGAGTCCAACAAATCTCTGACTTTACCATTATAGGTATCCTCATAATCTAAAAGGAGGAGAAAACCATGGAGAGGTTAAGGGAATACCTGATAGAATGGTAATGATATGTTACACACAAGATAATTGATTATCAAAAGGAATATGAAATACTACATTTTTACCACTTTAAAAAAAATTATCCTTGAAAATATAAAAATTTAAAAATATCCTGATCTTTATATTCAAATTTCCTTAAAACTTATTGCTAAAAATAACATGACCTCTATTTTATTTTCAATCAATTTTTGAAAATTAGTCAAACAATTTAGATCATTGACGACTTATAAAAACTCTCCACTACCTTAATAGAATAATATATCAATATTTGACAACAATATATAGAGAATATCATAATTATTTATTACATAAATTACTACAAATATCAGTATTGGAAATTTATCATCATGTTTCTAAGAAAAAGAAATGTAACAGAATGCATGATTACTACATGAATTGTTCATTTCAAGACTCCATTGCAGTCAACTTTCATATGAAAACACACTTTCATTTTCACCACCATCCAATGCCATTCCTCAATGCATAACCATTTACATATAATCATTTTAAAGAATATATATTTATGTAATAGTTTGAGAATAAATATAGAATGTATTCATTTATACACAAACTTAAAATTAATATATTCACCCCATTTGATTCAAATCCAACTTTATTCCTCATCAAATATAAATTCTGAAATAAATGATCAAATAAATCAGATAACATAGAGCCCAATTCCCAAAATAGTAAAAAAATAAATGATATTATCAATCAATAATCTATTACCAAAACGTAATTATAAACACACAAATGGTAAGAAACATAAACATCAATACAACAATTCTCTCCATTCATCATATATTCAAGGGATGAATTACTAATTAAAGGGAATATTATTTCTCAACTCTTTCCATAGCATGTAATGAAACTTGTTATTAAACTAGCATAAACCATGTTTAAAATAATATAATTATAGAAATCCATAATAAATATTAAAAATATTCAAAATATTACTATCCAAAAATGATATATTAGATCAACGCCATATTCCACAGATCCATAAATTCCTCTATTAATTTATAGGATAAAAGCATCATGATCCCCACCGATAAGAATAAATCTAAAGATGTCTCACACAATAACATCTAATCATGTGTATTATCATCATAAAATTTCCATAATAGATCACCACACTACTCATTCATTAATAAAACAAGGCACAAGTTACCTATCATAACATTAAAAAACATTACATGCTAGACTTGAAAACATAATTAGCACATAATAACACATCCATCTATTTAAGAAAACAAAACACTAATTAAAATTTGAAAAAATTAAAACAATGGGTTACTATGAAATCCATTTATATTTAAAGAATAACTTAAAACACTTATTCTCTCCTTTATTTTCAAATTTAAACGAAATATATTTAATGATACAAGATATATTTATACCTTGGTAACAAAACCAATAAATAAATATTGATAAAATATTAGTTAGAATAATGATTCTTACAAAAAGTTTTGTATGGAAAGGTTGGTGGATAACTTATGTCTATATGATGATAATTAATAAAATAATCATGAAAAATCATGTTTATCCATTCAAAAATATTACTTTTCATCATTTTAATGAATCAATAATCGCATGATTTGTCACTAAATTTATTAATAAAAAATTACTCATAATTAACCAAGAACCAAAAATTCATTGCTAAAACTTGTGGTACAAACCATATTACGTGGGTTTTCATCAATATAATACATAATACCATAATATAATAAATTATTGTTCATTAACACATTTTTACAACATAATTAAATATACTCTGCTCCTTACTCAATAAATTCATAACGTTTCACTATTCTAGGGTATTATATCACCATTAGTGAAATAGACACCAAAGGAAGGCACAAACCTAACCATTCAACCAAATTTTGTTATAATAACATAAATGAACTATGATTTTATCTCTATTTTACTCTATTTTAAAAAACTAAAAAATTAAAATTTATTGACTTTGATCATTCAATATTTTATAATATATTGTGGTTAAGTTATTATTGTTCTACTGTACAAGCTACTGTCTAAGGGGTATTGTATCTGACATGTGTATTCCTTCCCCTATAAAATGTTTTAAAAACTCATTAACAATATATTAGGAAATAATACAATCACATTTGATGTATATTGTTGTAAAAATAGGTATATGAATATTCTGTCTCTATTCAAGACCCTAGACAACACCTAACAACTCTAAAATAAATAAAAGAATCACATATCCCAACATGTTTAATCATCTTCCAAAACATTCTAGTGGTCTCAATAATGAAATAGTGTAATCAGACCTCCATTAATATAATTCCATATCAAGTCATTACAATAACATAGGTCACAATCACTTATATTATATTTGAGTTTAATAATAATTTTCAAAATTAGATATTTTAATCCTGAAAACATATTCACCTATCTATTATCAATCAACACTCTAATAAGATAATATTGTTTAGATATATCACTAACACATCTAAAAAGTATATTGTGGAATCATTTTCTAGTTCAATTACTATGAAATGGTATCCTTACATGATTCATCATAAGTCTTATCATACATGTTCTAAAAAGTTTCACACTATTTCTTTTAGTCCATTCACAATAACTACATAATACTGTATTAGCTTGAAATAAATGTTTAGTAAGAAGAATTAAAAGATACCTCATGTGGTGTATTTATATATGGATATCTAAGAATATGTATGATGGTTCACATATCTTTCAAAATATTTCTTCTATATATTATCTATAAAGTAATCTCGTTATGAAATGAATTATCATAATAGTATATGTAATTAATAATGAAGTCATCTAATTGAATATCATCCAACTGAGTTCAACCACATATCATATGACTAACTCAATCACCCAAATAACATCAAATAATCATACAATACATCATCAAAAAAGAGTTATATCAAACTTTATTAAAATATAAAATTTTAAAATAGTAATTATTGTTATTTACACACAATCTAATTCAAAAAACACTCATTATTCCAAGATCAACCATATATAGAGCTCTACTGGGTGAAAAATTAATGTCTCTAACTCTTTCCCTCCCATGGAAGTGCTTGGGTTTTAAAATTTCACATAAGCATGAAGCTAAAATTTATAAGAGAGAAATTAAAAATATATAGAAGAATTTATCATTATATCCAAAATAAATTATAAACTACCATATAGTAAGAATACTATTTGGGTATCTACTAGAATACTCTAGAAAAATATATCTCTGAATTCACATATGTGATATATATCACAACATCTTCTCTATTTTCTTAGCTTCAAATATTCATGTCACAACCATTTATGTATGATGTGCTATGTTATATCTCTATGACAATTTCACCTTATCACTATAATAACGTATTTATCTTTCCTTCTATTAACATTTCTTGAAAACATTCTAAATCCTTATCATATAATAGGACGCGGATATCAATAAATCTCTTATTGGTCCACCACAATAAAATTTCATTAAAAAATAAATCAATCAAGGAAATAAAGAAATCATGAAAAGAATATATATGATGCATCATTCCATTTTTTTATACCAAATTTTATTATACTATGGTTTCTTAAACATGAGTCTCTAATGAAAGTTGTGTTTGTGAATATCGTAGCTACCAACATCCTTTTAAAATTCTTCTATTGTGAATAAATTAACTAAAGTATCTTAGTAAAAATTTTATAATTTATTCCATATAAACCACACATTTCCCTAACTCTAAACAAGAAACCAATTCTATGATATAAAACATTCATATACCTAATTTCCAGTTGGTAGACTCCCCAAACCCACTACAAATAGCCATGGGCTAATGATTAGAAATTAAGTTTTTGTATAAAATAATTCGAGGAATTGACTTGGAATAAATTAGGTATCTTTAAAACATGAACCATAATACAACATCATATAAAATAAAAAAATGTAATGTAAATCATTCATATATAATAAAGATATCCATAAAACAATATAAGAAAACTAAATAAATCACTTTATAAAAAAACATATCTTTAACATTTGTAACGAAACATTAAACTAAATATATATAAAACCAATATAATATCCCTAATAAAGTCTCTAAGAAAATAACTACCATACTCCCTCAAGTCTCTAGCACCAAAGGTTAACCACAACAACACATTCTTTCATGAATAAAAGAGTGAAAATTCATATGTTTGTATAAATGTTTAAGTAATAAAATCAATATAGTTACCCCAGGTAGTTATTTGACTCTCATAAACCACTAGTTCTACTTTCACCAATAATATATGTGTTGAAATAACTAAACACTACAACCCACATCATCAATGATCACATTAATATCTATCATTAATTTCATATGAAGGAAATATATTTCTCCAGATAATAAGGAATTTATATAAAATAATATATTAATTCTTTATAATATCACAATAAATAACCCCACCCCCTCTATGAACTAAGTTCTACTAGAGGCCACTAAGAACCAAACCCCTCAACTGATGCCTTAATCAAGACCTTGGTTACCTAGAGTCAATAAATTGTTAAAACACTCCATACATCTATAGAATCATTGTAAACCTCCTTCAATGGATATTTAAACTCCTCAACACCATAGAGAGATGGTAGTAACCTAAAATAAATAACCTCATAAAATAATTATATAAAATATAACACACTAACCAAAAATTCCATGTATATTAAATCACCTAGGATGAACTAATATCTCATGTCATAGTAGTACCTCTATGAACAGTCTCATTCCATAGATGCACCCTAATTAATTATCGTCTTAGATCCTAAGACAATGGGTGGGAATAAGATATGTACTAAATGAATTATTATCCACCTTGATCCTAGAGTTGTGGGAAATAAATAGTGTAAAAACATGAGTGAATTTTAGTTTATTTCAAATCATAAATGGATGAAAAGTATATGAATAAATATGTAGGAGTATCATTAAGGATCTGTAACCTAGGTATATGAATAAGAATGATATTAAAAGTAATAATTTTTCATAATTTATCTATATCACATGTTAGTGTGTAAGTATGAGAGTAGACACTCTAGTATACTATCTTCATTGACAATCATTAAACATTGGTTACTAAGGTTAGTAAAAAAACATAGCCCAATCATTGACCAATCTACCAAACACAAGGAAATTTTCTTATAATAACAAAGATCCATCATAAAATCCACTAGTATTTATATATCCTTAAACATATTAATATCTAATGACAATTAAATGTCATTTACAAGATTAACCTCATTATACAAGTCCTCATCGTAATAATTTCAATATCAACATCATGTAATCATATCCAAGTCAAATATATCCCCACACTAGTAACACGATTTATCTATATTATAGTCTCAACAAATCCACTACATAGATGACAAGTTTCTTTCCATCATTATTTATTTTAATCCAAAAAATTATACGTCATCCTTTATTTACACCTATCACATCCCCTAATGTAAACCATGTAATAAATTTGATATATCTATACCATCAATGATCTAAATTCATATCTATAGATATTGTTCACATCATTTTCCTTCATCATCAGAATAAAATTACACACTATCCATAACACGTCTCAGTGGATTATGTCATCATAAGTGAATCTATGTTATCTATATTAATTCAGTGTCATCAATCGGAAGTACATGTTATATATGACATTTTTTTAAGATCCAAATAATATATTAGAAACAAATAATATCTAATAATTTTTTTAAAATGTCTATTTGAAGAAAAATCACCATGAAAATTACAAATCATCAAAAAACATAAATTTAATTTGTAAATAATTATATCCAGAAAGTCCATGATAGATCTATAAGAGGTAAAATTCAATTATAAGAGCACTACATCACATTGTTTATAATTTCGTTTCATTTTTAGGTTTAATTAATGATATACACATTTAATTATCACAAAAACCATCATATGTAACACACAATGATATAAGACATTAAATAAAGATCATTTCACTTGAAAATGATCCATATAATCAGTAGTTAATTAATTCCATTAAAGGCTTCTATACTTGAAGTTCATATCACTTAATATTGAGTTTCACTTTAATTTTAAAAATTATTTACCATATAACATTTAATAATTACTTTTTTAAATAAAATTAATAACATACCGTCTGAATAGATAATAAAATTATAGGAAACAATATTGTCATGAGGAGACTCCTAGCTCACAATTAGCCTTAGTGAATCGATCCTAAAACATGGGGGTGGGATATTGGAGAATTTGGAATGCATTGAAAAAATATCATCAGAATGAGATACTTAGATCTCGGTTGGCATTAGAGACTTGATCCCAAAACATGGAAGTGAACCAAGGAATCCTTAAAAAGTAGTGGGATAATTCAATTTCACTGTGGTTTTTCATGGAGAGTGGGTCTTCTTCTTCCCCAACTCAGGGTCTATATGAACATAGAAAATGGGTTAAATTCTCTCTTCCAAGTTACAGCCTAAAAAAACAGGGATGGTTCATGTATTAATGGTTTCATGCGAGGAGGAGGTGTTTTTCGTGACTTGAGGGGCTCAATATTCATGGCCTTTTATGGATTTTTTGGTCATGGGGAGTCCCTTCTTGTGAAGGCATATACTTTTCTTAATGGGATATAGGTTTTTATTAATAGGAACCTCAATTTAACGTCAGTATAAACTACATCTATGATCATCTACAAATCCTTTCATGGTATGTTTTCCATCCCCAAGTCCTTCATTTACCATATGTAGGGCAGAAAAATCCTCTTAACAATCAGGTGGAGATAAGGCACACATGGCGTGATGAAAATAAAGTCACAAACTTCCTTCCATATTGGTACTATATGGAGCTACCATTTAACAATTTTTCTTGTATAAGATCCATTCCCCCTCTGAATGTGTTGATCTGGTGAGGGAAATTTCTCTTAGGATCCTCTATTTTTTTCCTCCCTGATCTTCATTATATATTTTTTCCTTTTTGTCATATTTTATAAATAAATTTATAATTTTGATGATAGAAATCCTATGGTACTCGAAATTAATTCACAATGCCTTGAGATAATCCAAATCATCAAAATATTATAGATTAAACCAAATATAATTTAATGAACAATTATATTAATTTAAATTAATAATAAAGCACACCAACATAGATTGACTATTTCATCACCATAACAATTCAAAATAAACACTATAGAAATTTTCCATCCCCACCACTAGTAAAAAACAATTTAAAATGTTGAAAATATAGTATCAGTTATATAACCAATGAAAAAAATGATTTTTTATGTCGGTTATTCAATAATTGGGATAAAAAATAGGTTTTTACATTTGTTATTCAGTAACAAGTGTAAAACAATATTTTAAATATCATTTATTTAATAACTAATGTTTTAAATATTTATAAATTCATAAAATGTTGGTTGGGACATGTTATTTCATTTTAGTCACTCAAATTTTTGTCAATATTTTATAATAATCAACCCCTAACCTATCTGTTGATAATCCTCATAGCCTCAAATATTCTTCTTCCACTGTCTTCCACCACTGTTAGCCTTTCTCCATTATTCTTAGCCTTCTTCAACTACTCTCTACTATCATTAACTACATCTCAGGTAATTTATTTTTAATTATTTTTATTTCATACATGGTTGATTTATCAATTGTTTTTGTGAATGATTTTTTTACTTGGGGTTTTTCTACGGTCCATTTTATTCATAGTGAAAATATTTTGATTTAATTTATTATTTTATAGTTTTTATTGTTTTATTTTTTATTTCAATGTAATTTATATATTTGTATAATTATTTTACTTATGTCACTTGGTATATAATATACATTTTCTATGCTCTGGTTGTGATAATAATTTACCCAGATTATGTTTTACTTATATTTTATTTTAAATATGTGAAAATTATTTACAATTATATATTTTTTTTACTGTTGTTTTCTATTCAGTTTCATTTTTAACAATAATCTTTTTATTATATTTTTTATATTTTTTCAATTGAATATTTTTTATTAAAGGACATGTGTTATGTGTGGATTGAGAATTATGTTTTTTTATATTAATCACATTAAAAAATGGTATAGTTTTATTAAATAATATTTAATTTTATTTCACATAATAATTTATTATGGATAAAGAATAGTGTGAATAATAACATATAAATGGTTTATTTTATTTTTCAAAAGTAAAATATATTTATTACTTATATTATTTAATATAATTAATTCTAATACTTTTTTATAAAATAAATATTATGTTTAATATTATTATTTAGAAAAGTAAATTTTAATTTTGGTTTTAAAATATTGTATCTTATATTAAATACATAAATTTTATATAACTGATAATTAATTATAGTTAAATTATCAAATGGTGAAAAAATGCTGAATATGGGGATGATGTTGATGCATTTTGGAAATTCTCTAAATGAAATATTCTAAATTGCACCATGTTTCTCTCTATGGATTAAAGTTTGAAATACAAGAAAGTTAAAAAGAAGATAAATCAAAGATATTATAATTTTGAATGGTTTTAGTCTGAGTTATAGTTCATTGATTTGGAATGTGTAAATTATATATAATTCAACATATAATGATGATAGATATTTTCAATTTGATAATTATAATAAAATTGGATAAATTATGCATGATATTTAAGTGGAATAAATTAAGAAAAACCCGATAATCAAGTGATTATAATGTGATTCTAGGAAACCATTGTATCCCAGTTGTATAAAATTAATGGGTTTTTCAAATTTATTAAGATTTGTTAAATTTAAATCCATGAATGTATGGAGTGAAAAAAAATTACAATGTAGCTTCTTCTATTTAAATAAATACTTCTTAAAGACATTGATTTACCAAATTTATAGTATAATCTGAAAAACTACTATGCCCAATGGGATTGGGGAATAAGAAGATAAATGTTTTTCCCAATTATTATGTCCTATATATAAAAGAGTACAAAGGTTTATCAGAACATCCTAACTGTGGGACATCACGATATAAGTTTAATGAAAAATTATAGGTTGATTTGTCATTTATTCCAAGTACCAAGACTCCAAAAAATAAAATTTTATATCTTCCTATAATTAAACATCTAAAACGTTTATTTTAATTTTCAAATGATGAAAAAATATTAAGATGGAGTGAAAATGAGAAAATATATGATATAAAATTACATAATCCAGCTAATTGTCCACAATAGATGAAAATTGATCAATAATGTCCTATATTCAAAAATGAAAGTGGAAATCTAAGACTTGGACGATACGTATTTGTAATGAATTTATATCATAAAATTATTAGAAAACATAGTTCATGGCCTATTTAATTGATAATTTAAAACTTATCACCTGAATTGTGTATGATGTGGAAATATATCATGTTTTTTAATGATTTCTGGACCAAAAAATCATGGAAATTATATTTTTGTTTACTTATCCCCATTGATTTATGATTTGAAACTCTCATGCGAGGAAGTTATTAGAGTATGTGATTATTATAAAAAGGAATATTTTAAATTTCATATAATTATTATTATTACTATAAATTAATTCTTATTATATAGAAACTTGTTTGTGTATAGTGATAAGGGGAATAAAGATTATCCAATTTTTTTATGATGGGACTTCAGGTAATCTGTTTAAACATGGGAGAAAAATAATAGACATGGGTCATATATGGTTTTTATCCATGGATCAATCTTATCAAAGTTAAAAAAGGAATTCAATGGCTCATAAGAATTTGATATTTCTTCAAATAAATTGACTTCTGTTCAGTGGAAATACATTTAGAGTAAGCTCTCACTCCTAATAGAAAATGAAAATAATTTCTTTCAACTTCCAAGAGGGAGAAAATCATTTTTTTAGCGCCTCTATGGTTTCAAAGTGCCTCAGGGTTATTCATAAAATGTAAAACAATTGTCTCACAAAAATATTTGAAGTTTATAGGAATGAAATATCATCATTCAAATGTTATAATGAAACAACTACTTTTATTTTTATTATATAGAATTTTACCAATCCATGTCAGATTGATTATCATAAAGGTGTGTTATTTTTTCAATTCTATTTATAACAAAGTTATCGATATGAATTTGATGAAAAAATTGGGATAATGATGTAGTCTACATATATTTCCATTGAAAATTTATGTTCCACTATCATTTTTGATAACATGGTACATTTAGTGGTTTATTTGGGTCAAGAAATAAATATTTATGGTCCATTATATTTTCATTGGATATATTTTTTTGAAATATATATAAATATATTGAAGGGGTATGTTAAGAATCCTCATCAACCAAAAGCCTCTATTTTTAAAACATATATTTATAAGAAGTCTTATATACAACTTATATACAGTGGAGATTGTCTGGTTTTTTAAATCTCTCCATGAATGAGTCGTTTTTAGGTGAAATGGGATATATGGACTGAAAAAAGGCAATGATATGTGAAAAAATAGTGAAAGAAAATGTGTACATATTGAATATCATATATGATTTTCAACCATACAAATCATCAAAAATTAATGTGTTAAAATAATGTTATCAAAAGAATAAAGATATATAGTTACTGAATGAGAATAAGAAAAAAAATCACATGGTTTAAAAATATTGTGCATGGTACACCTCATGCATATGAAACATTGAGATTGTTAGTGGGTGACCTTAGTTTAAATGAGATAACATGGTCTGGGTATTAAAATAATGCCATTACATTTTTTACCAATGTCCAATATAATAGAAGTGTAGTTTAGAATAGCAGTGTAATAGTGTTCACTGATAAATTCATTATCTAATTTCAAAATACAAAAAACAAATATTTGCATCAACTATATGTTAGGTAGTTATTGAAGAAATGTTGGATATTGATTATACTAAATTTTGAATTCAGTTGTTTAACTATAAATGTTTTATAAATAACAATAGTTTCAAACATGATGAATTAATCACGACACTGGTATATTTAAATAAATTGGAACATAGATGACCCTTTTATCATATAACATTAAAAAAATTGTCTATATTCTTGATCTTGAAAATGTGCAGTGGTATATCATGTTACAAGGGAAAAATTTCATATTAGAGATGAAAAAGTTGATGATGATGACTAATTATGTGAGGTACCAAATACCACGGAAAGATTAGCAGAGGATATTGATGACCAAAATGTAGAAATGGTTTGTGTCATACAGAACGATCAAGAATATGGAATGTGGGAAAAAAAATCATTTAATAATATCTTATTATTACTTATGCTATATATTTATCTCTTGTTTAGATTTTAAAATTTTAAAAAATGTAAGATTTATTATTTAGAATTGTTTTTTTTATTTCATTTATTTTAAAAAATATGATAAATTATTTTTTAGTACTAGAATATTAATTACATATTACTTTTAAATGAATATTATATTTTTATCATTTTAAATGTTACATAAGTTTTTTTTCTATATCATTTTATGTATTATAAATATCTTCATCATTTTTTTCAGCACTTTAGTTAACTCCTCTAATTAATATGAAAAAAATATATGTTCAGTTGAGTTTAGTTTTATTTGTATTATTTTTTGATTATTTATATTTATATGAAAACATTTGATATATAAATTTTTTTTCTTAAATTTTTTATTCTATAGTCAATATCATTTAATTCATCACAAATTGTTTCATTTTTTTAGTATTATATTAAAATACTATATTGAATATGATAAATTGTTTTTATTGTTGTTTTATTTGTATCATCTTCCAATTTTCATTCAGTTTTATATGTGATAATTGGTTTTGTATAATATTTTACTTATGTTTTGTATTTTTATGTCAGTATCATTTCAAATCTCATAAAATTTATCAGTAATTTTATAGTGTTGTTGTTAACTAGTCTAACAAATATTATAAAAAATTTATTTATTTAGTTTATTTTTTATTTTATCATTTTTTAATTTTTATTCAAATTTTTATTTAATGGTTGGATATGTATAATCTTTTACCAAAATTTTGTTTTCTTCTGGCTATGTCATTTTATATTTCATAAATTTTCTTAGTATTTTTGAGTATTATTGTTAGGTACCCAAAAAAATATGATAAAGATTTTTCTTAGTTTATTTTAGGTATGTTTTAATAATTTTATAATTATTATTTAATTGTATATATAACCATGGTATTTGTATAATATTTTAGATAATATTTTTTTCCTACACTTATATCACTTCAGGTCTCATAAAGGTTGTCAATATCTTTTATAATTTTAGTTAACCAATACAAAGAATATAATAAAAAGTGTGTTTTATTTAGTTTAGTTTTGGTTGTATCATTTTTTATTTTTTATTTAATTCTATATAAAATAGTTGTATTTGTGTATTCTTTTATTAGTTCATTATTAATTTTTTTAAGATGATGTCATATCAAACAGCTATGTCAAGTTACGCATCTAGAAAGAACCCTCCACATACTTCTTCTGAGGAGCCTTCTCATTCCTCTATATAGGAGCCTTCTAATTCTACTGGGAAGGAGAAGGTTACCAAATTAAGTAAATTTGGTATCACACATTTAACTAAATTATCACTTACTCATATCAAGTAAAAGAGGAAATATCTCGAGTTTGATAGTAGTAGTAATCCTAAGTGTAAAAATTCAAAAAAAAATTATAGATTTGTTTCTATGAAATCCTTAGGGAAAAAATATTTTCTATTTTTAATTAGATAAGTGTTTATAAAAATATACACTAGCTGAGCTATGTGAGACTATTTTGGTAAGCTCATTTATTATTATTTTATTTAACTTGAAATGTTTTTTCTAATATAGTTTATTTTTTTCCTTCTCATCAGATGACATATGATTTACCTGAAAATAAAGAAGTTAGGAGGAAATAATTATCTTTTATTACACGGATATTTATATATTTTAAATAAACACTAAATTTAGATTTAATTTTTTTGTGGAAGAAAAAATTTGTATTCATGTGATATGTATTGTTTTCAAGATGACAATATGAGGTGGCCCGAGGTAAATATGAATATAATTTATAATAATTACCTTGTTTGAACATTATATTTCACAAATACTCCCACAACCTCAAAACATAATGGTCTAGTCTCTTTGGAGATTAGATACATAAAAATATTCATTCAAATAATTAATCCACTATTTCTCACAACATATCTAAGAAATACTACATTATAAAAATAATCTTGAGTATAATATCTTAGGGAAATATGAAACAAAAGTAGTGGTGAGCTCAAACACTTAGTAAGAGAAAACTTACCAATGAGTCGTAAAGGGTTATAGTATAAGAATATGAAAAAACATCACCATTAGATAAATATATGATTAAAAAGATCATAGAGAAAGAATAGTTTTCCATAAGTCATTATATAGGGACATATATTCTAAAAAAATAAACATATACCATGGAATATGAGTATGGAAATGTTAGATACTAAACATGATCGATGGAGCATATTTGTAGATATATAACAAAAATATTCTACTTGTTATGGATAATTATCTTCATTAGTAAATATATCACATACATAATCACATGGAATCATCATATTGTGAGAAAACCCAATCATGCCTACTCTGACTTCTAAAAAATCCAAGTATACACACCCTTTAATTTGTTAAGAAATCCAATTATCACAATTCTACACTATCTTTTGAAATATAAAGCCATAAATGATGAATTAGAGGGTGGTATAAGACCCCACCCATCAATATTCATACATATGTGGGAAATACATAATCAGTAATTCATCATATCATAAATAACCCATGGAAATAAAATGGGTTTCATAATATTTTTAAAACGTGTCACATAAAATGACATCAAGAATTATATCTTTTGATACCAAAACTTCAATCACAAAAATAGATTATTTAATAAAGTAATTTATAGGGTGATTCATAAACCAGACTTCACATAAGATAGATCCTTTGGAAATAAATAGGAAAATGGAAGTGAGATCAAAAAATGAGTCTTTGTAAAAAAAATTTTAAAACTTATTGTAAAATATAAAGTTATGAGTCACTTTCAAAAGATAATTTCTTGAAGGTTACATGAATACTATTTTCAAACATTATTCATAATGAAATTCCAATAAATAAACATTGAAAAGAAATAAATTATAAGTTAATAAATATGGAGTGGAAGATAAAAGATATAATAATGAAAGAAAAAACATTTTTAATATTTTAAAAATTTTACCTTTATTAAAACCAACATATTTAAAAGAGAAATAAAGATTCCTCTTAAAATTTTATGAATAAAAAAGGACTATTGGAAAGGATTGAAATTATTTTGAATATTATAATTTTACAAGAATAAAATTCATCATGAAAGAATATTTGGACTAAAAATTTATCTTCCCTAGGGATAAGAGAAAGTACCATATAATAAAATATTTGGGTGTAAGAACAGAATCATTTAAGAAATAAGTTCAATAATAAGCATTATAACTTAAATAAAGATTATTTGAGTTATAAATATCCCATAACATTACTCTTGACTTCCACAAAATATCTTTAAACTTATATATAATAAACATTACAACATTACTAAATTATTTTGTAAAATTATTTATATATGCTAGATTTTTATTATTTAATTATTATCCTTTATTATATATTAATTATAAATTTAATTCTTTTTTATCATCAACTATTATTAATGTCAATTGTTTCATACATATTTTGTAATGGTAACATTAAAAACTATTTTTTGAAAAAAATTTATTAATTAAAATATTTGACTGGATATTGAAATCATTTTTTTAATGATTTATGAATACCCATGTTCATTGTGTGGTAATTATGGTCATGATTTTCAAATATGAGATTCTTGATGAGATTGTTTTGGGTAATTTATTGAAATTAATAGATATTATTTACTATGATCATTAATTCTTGTGTTACCCTTATAGAATCATATTTATGAAATATATTATTCCTAAATATCATATATAATCATTAAGGCCATTCTTATAACAAAACATGTGAGGTGGTGATGAAAAATGAAATATATCGTTCATAGAGGCGGTAGTCTGCAGGTGCACAAGATCGATGTTTCCATTTTCCAATGGATGGAAGGGAAGAATAAAGTAGTTGTTAAAAAAACATAATAACATTTTTTTCATACTAATTATAAATATCTCATTATATTTGGTTGCTTATTTATTACATGGAAGTGATGGAAGAAGAATGAAAACTACAAATCACTAGGTTGAAATTATTACCTCTTCTTTGGATATCCTTCTTTGGATATCTCATTAATCCTTCTTAGGTTGGTCTTTTTGTGAGAAAATAACATCTAATACAAGTATAAGGGTGTTAAAAATTTATTTGTGCACAACTTGGTTGAGCTACAATGCTCAAAGTTCATGGAGAAATGAGGGGCTGAAGGGCTCCTTTTTTAAGTGAGGGGAGTAGTACTCTTGTAAATACTTATAACATTAAAATAAAATAAACTAATTATAAAGGGATTGTGGCACCAAATAAGTCAATTTAAAATATAAGAGGATTTAGGGTCTAAATTCCCTCAAAAAATAAATTTTTTAAATTTTTTAGTGATTACTATGGCCTTTTTTCTAAGGTTAGTCCCCCCTTTTAACCCTTTCATCCTTCATTCTGAAGAAAAATTGTTACCATAGTAACTTATTTCAATATACAAAAAAATATTTAACCTTATTACCTAATATTTATTATTATAATTTACTATATGAAACATATATTAATAAATTCAATTTATAATGAAAATAAAAATTAACCTCAATATAAGTATGCATTACATAATAAAAAAAATTATTGTTAACTAAAAAGTAAACTTTTCAAGAAAATGCCCAAAAAATCACCTTAATAAAATTTTGATATTTTTAATTTAAAAATGAATTAATTTTTATCAAATTAAATATTTTGTAGTGATAAAAATAAATTTCAATATAAGAACACAAAATTTAGAAATTTGATTTTTAGAATAATTTTTTTAATCATAAAATGAATCAAATAGTTCATTCTTATGAAAATAAATACTTATTATATTTATAATAATTTTTTTTATTTCATACTAACTCCAACCAAAAAACCACTTATTTCCCCCAAATATTATATAAGGTTATGATAAGTAGTGTTGAATGTCTCGGGTGGTGGATCAAATATCATGGACCACATAGTGATTTCCATATGCTTGAGCTTCTCTTAAAGAAGATTTATCTCAAGATATATTTGTTAAAGTTTAAATTGTACATAGTCTATACAAAACCATAGTGATTATACCTCTTTTAAATGATCAAAATAATGATATTAATATATAATACATGTACTTATTGACACAATTTCTTCACCTTTCTTCAAAAATTTCATAATTGACTTATCTTTATTTATGCCTACTAATTTAGAAACTATTTTATAATGGTTATATTTAATTATTTTATTAATATATTATAGGTAATTGTTTTCATCTTTACATGATAAAAAATTCATTGATCACACATAATTTATTTAAAGAAAATTATATACTGAAATTGTGGGATGTTACATTCCATCCCCTAAAAAAATAGACCCAAAAAAATAAACTATTTAGGTGAAAATAAGCGAGGTATATTTTGACTTATCACATCCTTAAACTCCTACATAGCTTCTTCAAACTTATTAATTCACCATATAATTTTTATTATATGAGTTTTTTTATTCTATATCACTATATCTCATTGATCTAGGTTCACTACTAGTTGTTCCTTATATAATAAATCGTTTTCTAATTACTTGGATTCTGAGTTTATTACATATGCAGGGTCTAGTATTTACTTACTCAAAAGGAATACATAGAGCTCATAATGTACTTTAGAGAGGTCTGAAAAAAGTTATAATTAATAAGATATAATATATAATTTATCAAGAATCATGAATGGACAAATGTATTTTGGACTTGGCTTCCCCTTCTTCCCAAATCTCATACATGATTCCAATGAGATGTCTAGAGGAATAAATTATGACCAAATTGAAAATCCAAATATAATTAATGGTTATTATCATAGATTTTATATCAAATTTCTACCGCTTTATTATTTTACTAATTGGTTTGAATATTATCTATCATTTTTTAGACATCATCAATTCCTATCAGCTTCCTCACCCCTAACCTAATCCCAGCATGTTGGAGTCCTTATCTACTTACAATAAAAAGATTTTTATGGTTCTATTTGAATACTAGAATATATAATATTTCTATATTATAACCCTACCATGGGTATGGTTTTATCCCAAAATCCTTTTAAATACATTAAATAATATCTCAATATATCATCTAGACGTTAAATGACCCTTTTAGACAAACCATCTATCTGAGGGTGATAAAAACTGCTGAAACTTAGATCTATCTCTATTTATTTTTAAATAATTTTATAGAAACTTGAGGTAAACCTCAGATATTAATCATATATAATGGATATTGGTACTTCATTATGCCTTACAACATCCTTTATATACGTCTTATTATGTTTCTCAAGTGAGAAATATTCTTTGATGGTAACAAAATACATTGACATTATTTGGGGATCAACTATAACCCAAATGAAATTACTGCCTTTATCTGTTATGGAGATTAATATTATGAAATACTTCATTATTTTTCCATATTCATAATAGTATGGGTAATTGTTTTTTCATTACCTTATACTTATTTAATTTATCTTTACCTTTCTTACATACCAAGCATCGAGACATGTACTCTGTAATTCCCCTCTACTTGTTATCCCACCAAAATATTTTCTTTAGATCTCTATACATATATTTGATTCATATATAAATAAATAAGGATGAGAAATTTTCCTCATCCAAAATCTCCTTGTAACCCATCAATATTTTGTAATATATTTTTAAAAATAAATACATTGTTTGATATCTATCTCCATAAGAAAAACAGAACTTAAATGAAAACCATGACATATTTAGATAAAAATATAGGTATTAAATATAACCAAAAAAACCTAGTCATTTAATTTATAATCATGAATATGATTAATCACAATATGAAATATTATTATAGTGAAAATAAATTATACTTTTAATACTAATGAAATTCAATTAGTATTGCTAAAACACTATGAAAATCCTTTTATGCTTAAAAGTATATTTTTCTAAAAATTGGGTTTTTATTAAAATAATACAAGTTTATTATAGTTAAATAATAAAAATATATATTTATAACTTGAATAATATATTATTAATAAATTAATTAGTAATTAATAGTAAATAAGAATAAAGAATAATTACCATTTAAAAAAATTATTTTTCAATATCAATAGTTTTCCACTATATTTTGGAATTTCATTTCAATATTTAATTATAAAATTTTATAAATTAAAATTCATGTTTAGATTTATATTAATAATATAGTATTAAGATGAAATTTTGGTATTTTTCAAAAATATTTTATTTTTAAGTGAATAGTGAAAAATATTATTCTTTAAAATAACAAGGATTTAATGGAATCACATGGATATAAGAATAACCTAAAACTTTTTACACATTTTTATTGAACAAATATATTTCTTATAATTAACAAAAATCTATTTTAAAATGTAATTTTTTAATTAAAAACCTATATTTGATATTTCAGAACATATTTAGTATTTGCTCAAAAATTATTTTTAATAAACTAACTATTAGTATTTTAAAATTATTTTTTGTCACTTATAAATTGAATAAAATTAAATGGATTTTAAATTTATAATAAATGATCCCAAATTATATAATAAGGACCATTTTATTTTTTATGTGTAATTATTAAGTTATCTTTGGTAAAAACGTTTTATCGCGGTAAAAGATTAATTGAAAGAAAAATTAATTCAAGGGGTAAAGGGATTGAAACATGTTAAAAAAAATTATGATTGAGTTTTTAAGGTATGTATTGACCTTATATCTTATCGTATCCATTATTTCTTAATTTTGGTGCCTTTTTTATTACAGTTTTACTTCTCATTATTGAAAATTTTGGGGTATTTACAAAAATGACATCCCTTTTCACTTATAAAAGCAGATATCATCTCCTCACTTCACCTCATATTAAAACCCCTAATTTTGGTCCCAAATAAGCCCAAAAATCTCCTAAAAATATTTAGACACCCTAATTAGGTTATATTATTCTCAAAATATCATCCCTTAAAGGTTTAATCCTCTTTTAAAAGGAGTTAATCTAAGTAGTAAGGTGTAGATTTATAACTATACCTCCATATTTCCAATTTATTTATATTCCATTAATATTACTAAAATTTAATTTAACAATATTATAATGATAAAATTGCTAACAATATTATACTATTATTTTTTTATAATTATGGAAAAATCATTAAATACCCTCATCATTTCCATTAAGAAAAACAAAAATGTGAATTATGTGTTGTGCAGACTACCACCTCCATGATAAAATGAGTTTTGTTTTCCTTCACCAACATACGAGGATGGTAATAATAGAGAATTACATATATAACTATTATATTTATGAAAAAAATTATATTTTTAAATGATAAAAAAAATATTCCTTTTTCCTATTCTATGGAAAATGAAATCAACATCCATGTGTATGTGTGGACTACCGCCTCCCTAGAATGATCAATTTTCACTTTTAATTTCGTCACTTCCTTACATGAATGGTAATGATAATAGTTTTAAATGATAATTATGATTTTTATGATATAAATAAGGTTTTATTAATACTAATTGAATAACCTAATAATGTTTTGAATGATAATATTTTTTTATAAAATTAATCATCTTAAATAAGAAAACTAAGAAGAAAAACAATTTATTCATATTACGTAATATATATATATATATTAATCATTTTAATAAATTATCAAAATTAATGTATATCACTATAATAAATATTAAATATTATCATTATGCTTATGGTATAATGATATTTCAACTAAATCTCCTCATAATCATTAATCATGGTATGTCCATATTTGGGTCAATTTGAACAACTACTTGAACAATGCCACAAAATTATATCATGGATGACTATTAAAACAAAATTAATGATATAATATTATATAAATATTTAAATAAATATTTGGTTTTTTAATTAAATCTAGACATCAATATTTAACTCAATACTTAAGTAAACACTTTGTGTTGGTTAAAAAATTACTCAAGTGAGCTTATTATCAATTTTATCGTCAATGATAAAGAATGAAAAAATAATTAAAGGAAATTAAAATTCCTAAATAATAATAATTCATCCATTATAATTATATAATTTAACTTGTAATTATTATTTTTTAGAGAAAAAATAGTACTAGCGCAACTCCTTTGAAACTAGTACAAACAGTCAAAACTATACTCACATATGTCGGAAAATTAGTAAGAAATAACAGATATATATATAGATAATGATTATAAATGAAAATTATAAATATATTTAGGTATTAATATGGTCATTAAATTAGTTATTAAGATAATTATGTTTTTTATATCGGAGGATAAATCACTTTTGTGTAAATCAAGAGTAAAGGTAAGGGTTTTTTGTCTCATTTTCAACTTTGTGGGGCATGTATGATATTGTATGAATTAATTATTTTATATGGAGTATTCACTAGTGAATTGATTTCTCATATGAAAATATATTCCACTTCATGATATTTTAATTTTTATTCTATGACATTCTTCTCAAGCATTTTTTATTATTTTTTTAACAATTTTGTAGGAGTTTTATCGACTAATTTTTTGATTCATTCAATCACACAATTTATTACATAAATATAATATTTCAAAATTTCTCTAATCCCAAAATTTTCCAATTTTATTTTCTATTTACTTTTTTTCTCTAGATATATTACTTCACATCATCAATAAATACAACTTTGGTAAAATATTTTACAGAATTAAAGTGTAATGTTGGTAAAAAAACTCTCATTTTCTATAATGAATATTTTATTCCATATATATATTATCCTTCTAACTAATGTTAAACATTATTTTTGGGAAATATGATATGGATTATTTTATTTGATTTTCACAATTATATTTTCCCCTTTTCAAATTAAATTTTAATAATATTTTTATGGTGCGATTTTTGAAAACAATTATTTTATTTTATTTTTTCAAAAATGGGTTATCCAATATTTCAAAATTAAACGTGTTATATTACACTCTAATTTTTTTGATGCCATTTATGTATTTTATGGATATTTAATTTTTAACTCTTTATAATAATGTTTTCAAAATTCTAATCTTTCACTTCTCAGTTTTTTTAAATTAATTTACACTTCATCTTTAATAACAATGTTTAAAAGTTTTTGTGAAAAAAAAATTCATTTTTCTTCTATTTTTCTCCATTATTTATATATCTTGAAGTGATTTTTTTCCATAATTTATATTTTATTATGATATGATTAATTTTTAAAAATTACATTTTTGAAATTCTATTATCTTTTAAGTTAATGTTATGTGTTTTTTTGGGGAAATTTTTAGAAACCTATTATTTCTATATGTTTTTATTAACATATGTTTATGATTGATTTTTAGTGGCACACATATATATGGATGATGATGGGTGGGGTCTTATATCTCCCACTAATGCATTGGTTTGTATTTATGTCATATGATGTCAAAAAGGAGCATGAGAGGATTTATCCAAATCCAATGGGTATACAAAAGGATTTATCGAAAGACAAATAGATCCACAATAGGTTTTATCCCAAGAACAAGGGTACATGGGGGGATTATCCCATGCCCGAGAAGGTACATGAATAGTTATCCCAGGCCTAATATGTGATGAATGTTCTGGTGGGTAACCTTCATATATGGTTTCTATCATACTCATAAGTTATAATCTTATGCCTATGAATATTCACATTGAATCATGTTTAATGTCTTATGTTTCCATACACTTTTTCTATGGTATATGTTTGTTCATTAGAGTTTAAAATTACTTCTATTATGACTTATAAACAACTATTATTTTTTCATGGTCTTTTTAATAATAAATTTCACCCCTTTTCTTGTTTTCTTATATTATTATTATCTATCGATTTATTTAATTTTGAGAAGTTTTACCTTACCCTTTGTTTGAGCCCAACCATTTCTTATGTTTTCCTTTCCTAAGGTCATGAAGATAAGTATAACTTGTGTAAAATAGAATGGTATCTATACGAGTTCAACTATAGAGTAATGATTATATATTAAGTTGTTTATATAGATTTTATCCAAGACACTATGTTTTTATGTCCGTGGGTTGTGAAACTATTTCTGAGATGTATTTTTTAAATCATGATATTAATGTAATATTTAAGTTATAATTATCTTGAGGTTATTTATACAGTATTCGAGTATGGTTTTGTTATTTTGGTAGATTATTTTAGTTATTTTATGGATTAATTGAGAGAATACTTTAAAAAACCTTAGGGAAAAGTCTAATGTATTAGTATAATTATAGAGTAATATATAGATGTTTTGCTAAAATTTTGATTATGTGGTTCTCTTGGAAATTTCATTCCTTTATGGGTAATATATGTGTATTTAGCCTCTTTAAAAGGTATACCTAGGCCTAATAACCATGAAAACGTCATGTTAGGTATTAACTCAATCGTCACCTCATGTGAGACAAAGATAACTAACTTCACACCTAGTTTAGCACTCCTCGGGGGTATGGTTTGTTTAATCTGCATTATTTTTATAAACCGCTATGGATAAATTAAAAAAAACTAACTAGTTCAGTTATATAAATAAATGGGTAGATGGATAAAGATAACCTATATTAAAACATATATATTCATAAGTTTTATTATATATTTTATTTGTGTGTTTTTTATTATAAAATTATAGTTTTAGTTTTGTACATTTAATAATTTATCATTTCCATCTTTCTCATATTCAAAGTAATTATTAGATCCAAGAGTAACAATGTAAAAAATGGATATAATGAACTATGTAGGGATTCTCCCTAAAACAAAACCAAATTAGATAGAACATGGATTTCAAAACTCTATAATAATGCTATAAAAATTTATAGACAATAAATAAAACCATTTAGATATCCTAAATGCACCAAGGAAGGAGAGGATTTATATCAAGTTTTTCAAGTGTCATTGAAAACAAATACTCAATGGGTCTATCAATCCTCTAATTTCTTACCATTGGATAAATATAATATAAATGATATTTTTTATTCTATAGAGCTTAGATATTGAAAAGTTTCTTTTATTTGTTTCTAATTTTAAAGGTAAAGCTAATCAATGATGAACCTATATAAAGAAGATGATTTCAAAGAAAGAAATAAATTCTATGAAATGGAAAGATTTAGAAGAGTAATTATTTAGTAAATATATTCCCTACAATATTAATAAAAAGTGTAGGGAGAATTATTTGTTTTCAAGTAAAATGAAGACGGATCCATTTATACCAATAAATGAAACTTAAGAAGACTTGCAAGGTATGCCTCTAGTATTATCATTTACCATGAAGGTAAGGTCGATTATATCATTAGTGGTTTTAATCCGAGTCTCCAAAAATCATTGGTAAAAAGGTATTTGATAATCTATGAAGATATTTTTCCATGTGAGCTTAAGATGTAAATGGAAACTAGAGACTCTAATTATTCTCATGGTTTATGGGAAAAGAATAGATAAATAGATTTATAATGAAATTAAAGTGATTAAACCCATGGAGGAGAGAAAATTTAACTTTTAAAATATATAAAATGTGAGAGGAATCAAAGGGGGACTTTCTCTAAAGAATAAGTAAGTTCTTAAAGTGTGAAAGAGAAGGTCATCAAACAAATCAATGTTGAAGATAAGTGAAGAGAACAACTAATGAAATAGATGGTGGTAATTCCTATATTAATGAAAAATCCTCAATCTAATGCTTCAATTGTAAGGAGTATGGTAATTAGGCCCACAAGTGAACTAAACCTATAGTTAATGGAATTAATAAATGTCTACATCCACCTAATCCATGATTATAAAGAAAATACTATTAAATCACTGTTTCGTGGTTTCGGCCTCGAAACAACTAATGGCTCCGTATCCGATGATGGATGGACCTGCTTTCCAAAGGTAGGCGTTCACCGGATGGTCTGACCAGTGACGCTTAAGAACTCATATTGGTCGAGAGGATGGGAAGTCAGGCACATCACACCCTTTTGGGGGGAATTATTTCTTGTTCCGGGACTCTCTTATAGATTTAATATGTATTCATATGTTCGCGAATCTTTGGTTTATACCCCAACATAGTATCCACGGATTTAAACCTTGGTTGGAAATGGTTAGCAGAACGCAGGGGTTCAGAATCATTTATGCCCGAGATTTACCATCCCTCGTTTGATTAATGACCCCGAGAAGTTTGAACTCATTGAGACGATTCTAGGAGCAGCTCGGTGAACCGATGTGAAGATAGTCGGATCGACCGGTTACTGGGATTGAACCTCATGGAGGCTTCCTACGTACCCTGCCTAGGAGGAAGGTATAAAAGTCCATGTAGTTTGCATAGGCTTAGGGATTACACTCTAAGGAGGCCCAGAATGATGGATTGGGGCTTACACTCTGAGGAGGCCCATGGTGATGGATTGGGTCTTACACTCTAAGGAGGCCCAGGGTGATGGATTGGGGCTTACACTCTAAGGAGGACCATAAGAGGATTTCATGGTCGATGCTCACTCTAGTCCCACGTGAGTCATGCTTGGTGTGAGAAACAAGAGTCAGCAGGGACCAGACGATCATGTCATGAAAGGTGCATTAGTGAGAAGTGAAGTGGGGATTACGCATTAGGGCGGCCCACGGCGACAAAGCGCAGTGGGAGAGGGAAATGGGGTGCTTCTGTGCCCATCTCCTCTCTTGCAGTGCATAAGGGGTCCCTTATGAGGGGTATTTTACCACCCACGAGGATCCCTTAACAAGTGGAGGGGCGGAAAGGGGACTCCCGAGCTCAGACTCCACATTACTGTTGGAATGTGAACCCAGGAATGCTTCGGGATTCTGCTCAAGGGTCGAGGCAAACCCTTCGCCACTACTTACCGTGGGTATGTGAACTCAAAACGGTGCGCCGATGCACCTGAGGGTTACACCACACGGATCCAGTGGCTCTGGTGGAGGGCTCGGATCGGGGCCGATGAGTAGGCCAGTGAAGGAGTCAAGGGGGATCGGGCCGGATCAGAGGGATTTTATCTGGCTCGGTGAATGAGAACTCTGAAGGGTTTGGCGCCCTTCGCGTAGGGAAGTGATAAGCGACTGGAGGGGCTATCCATGAACCAGTGTGGTCCGCGGACTGAGGGGCATCCCGTGAACCAGGGTGGTCCGCAGACTGAGGGGCATCCGTGAACCAGGGTGGTCCGCGGACTGAGGGGAAACCCGCGAACCACGGTGGTCTGCATACTGAGGGGCACCCCGCGAACCAGGGTGGTTCTCGGTCTGGCGAGCATCTCGTGAACCAGGGTGGTTCGCAGCTTCGGGTTCGACCCGTGTACCAGGGCAGTATGTGGAGGGGTCCACTCAAGCAGCGGTGGCCAAGGGCGGCGCTGATCGGGGGTTTGTCGGTCGAGGATTCTCCCGCATAGGAGGGTGCTACGCGGTTCGACAGATCGAAAAGGGGGAATAAACTCCTTGGTCCGCGGGGAGTGCATCCGCGGAGGGGATATGGTTCGCGATCTTCTCTTTTTATTTTATTTTTATTTTGCGGTTCACCAAATTATTATGCATTTTAGGTTCCTTATTAGTTTGTTCCCAAGTTTATACCTGCTCTGTTTTGCGAACTGGAACTTCGCTGTTTTCGAAATCCTAAGCCTTCCTTTGAAATCCTTTCACCCGAGTCTGATCACTCTTCTCTTCTTCTTCCTTCGAATCGTCCGAATCTGAATCGCCTCTCCTTTCCCCCTCGCTCTCTTTTTATAGAGTGGAGAAAGAGATGTATCTCCGGTCACGCGACACCTTTTTCAGAGGCCCATGACCGAATACCCGGTTTACAGCTGACTTGGTCAATCCGTAATTCACGGTGGGTATTGAGTGCTCCCTCCCCCCTGCGAACTGAACTCAGGGGGTGCTTCGCGGCCGTGGAGGGTTCCACCTCCATTTCACGAATGACAGCAGATGCGGCTTGAATCGGTCGACGCGGTCCGCGGTTGGGGCGGTTCATGACGGCGAACCGGGTTGGCGCCCATCCTGCCTCGCAACCGCGGAGGATCTCCGCCTCCATTTCGCGAATGACGATGGTTCACAGAGGGGGTGCTTCGTGGGGCCTGGCCACGTCACGTTTTCATGGGACCGGTCTGTGGACCGGTCCTTCTTGTTTACCTTTTTTCAATTTTCTCCATTCTTTTCCCCATTTATTTTGGAGGATTTGGGTAGAATCTCCTTTGCGGATTTTTCAGGACCCTAAAAATTCCCCCATCAGAATAGGGTCTGATCGGAACGAAGATGAGGCCATTCCAATACAAAGTGGTCCTAAAAATGAGATGGTTTGCGGTAGGGTGGTGGACCCAGTAGCGGACCACGCCTATAAATACGGGGGCCCTTCATTTTTCCTTTACCGAATTCTTTGTGAAACCAGAACTCCCTCACCTCCGCGTGCTCGTTCCTTCGCGAAGTGCTTGATCCGTGAACCGGCTGCGACTTCCACGAACCATTCCACCTTCGCGGTTGCCTTCACCCATGAACCAATTCCCCAAGCACGAACCATTACTCTTAATTAATTAAAAAGTAAGTCATGATTAGCTGCGGAGGAACTTGCTTCGTGGTTTTGGTGCTCGGCGGTTTCGATGCTCCGCAGTTTCGATGCTCTGCGGACTAAAATCTCTTGAACTTTAAAAGTTTCTAAGTCTTCCGAACTTAATAACTTAAATTCTGGATTGAAATTCTATAGAGAAACTTGGTTCGTGGTTTCCTGGCCAACGCTCTGTGGGCTAGGGTTTCATGGACTGCTTTCGCGAAGGGTCGGTTCGCGGGATGTTGTCCTTGCAAACCATCCTTCGAGGCCTCCTTGCGGACTTTTCTTATGAAGGCTCCTCAAATGATCCTTAGCCATATATATGGTATTTTTGTCAAGATTTTTATTCCAGATTAACCAATTGTTGGCTCTCATCATGCAGGGAGAAGATATGGTTCCCCCTCATTCTGCACTGAGGCATACTGCAGAGCCGCTCCCAATTGGTTCAGGGAGGTGTTTAGCTATGATTCGTAGAGTGAAGAACATCCAAGAGGAACCTAGTCGGTCCATCATTCCTGAAAATGGTGCCTTGAAAGACTTGCTCCCTCTTAAGCTTCTGGATTATCCACTATCAAATCGACTTCCATTTCATGGATTTGGTCTTCAAGACAATATCCCTATTCCCCCCACTTTCTCAGGTCTTCCTTGTCCTTTCTTGGAAGCATCGTTCAAGTGTATTTAGGCGAACCATACCCAATTGGGGGAGATGGTTTTCGACTATGACCAGAAAGACGCCTTCATTTTGAGGGGCTCTATTTGGACCCAAAGTGATCAGCATGCCCGAAACTTTTATTAGGAAGCTGTCTTCAAGAGTTACCCTTCTATTATCAACCTTGCTCGAGTAGATCCCGATGAGGGGTGGATTCCTAGGTGGGATCTTAGATCTGGAGGGCTCTTCTCAAATGACTGGGCCTAGGATTTCTGGGTCTATCATCATTGTCGGGAGTTTCTTGAATCACTGGAAGCAGTCAATTTATACTCCGTAGAGTGGGCCTCCCAATTTTCGATTTACCCACCATCCTTGGTCCTACTAGACCTACTCAGTCACTAGTGTTCAAGCACTAATACTTTCCACCTTGCCCATGGTGAAGTTGGTATTAGTCTGTGGGATATCCATCAATTGAAAGGACTCCGATTATAGATGAAATATATGAAAAATTTCTACCTCCTCCTGACGCATGAGACGACGTCGAACAAGTGCCTTTATTGGCGAGGGATCTGCTGGTTATAGCGGAGTAGTCACTAGGTCATGTGTTGCGTGCCCACTCTCTTATTCCCTACAGTACATGGATAGGGTTATTTCTGAACACCACTGGTCCCGTGCCGAAGATCAAATGCCCCAGTACTCATCCTTCTCAAGAGTCACGAACCTCCCCAGGTTCCTACTGGGCAGTTCTAGAGACGGGAGACTACCATTCATGGGGTTACGAGGTGTGCCCCGGTGTGCCGCCAATTCTTTGGCTGGAAGGTTTGTTTGATATGTTCCTGAGTGGGTGGTTGTTCCCTTCTCGAGATATTAATCCCGGCGTCACGACTTGCACCCTGATGATGGCAGTTGAGTTGGTAGAGGGCCACCTGGTGAATTTGGTTGTGCCTGCATTGGCTCTTATTTATGAACTGCTGGGTCACATGCAGAAGGGCGGTTCACCCTTCCATCTGAGTGGGCCATTTCAATTTTTGTATGGCTGGGTAGCAGATCATTGTCACTGTTATGAGTATCGTCAGAACACCGTCATACCGCTTCCTGCTTTTCGACCTACCCTACTTGATATAGCTGGAGTTCGCCTGAAATCCCTTAGCCCTGGTGAAGTCCTTGATCTTCTGAGAAACTTTTCCTTGTTTTATTTCACTCCCTACACCGCCCCTTCTGGCGTCTTAGTTGACAACTGCCGAGGGAGCCTGGAGGAGCGCTCTTACATGATCTCTCTGTGGGAAGGATTTTTGTCCGCGTGAATCGATGAGGTTTCTCTGTGCGATCTGTATGTCCCGTATCATTTTTATTGCCAGTTTGGGTGCATGCAAGTCCATGTTTCCCTTCCCCCTCCTCAGGCTCGAGGACTGCACCCGGCCACACTTCATCAGTGGTGGCTGATGCTGACACGGGATGGATCTGATGCGTGCATTCCCCTGCATGTCATGGGGGTGACCGCCGACCTTTCCATGGAGTATGCAAAGGCCTGGGCAAAATACTATCCCGATGGGATCCTAGGAAAGGCTATTCGGCAAGTTCCCAAATTAGAAGGTACTACAGCTGTCGCATCTACTGCACCTTCCCCATCAGCTCTAAGGGAGGATCGACTGATGGCTCATAGATCAAAGCGACTCAGGGGATTTTACTCTCCTAGTCCTATGGTGGCTGAAGTTCAGGCGTGTTCATCCTTCTTGGACGTGGATGAGGACGACCTTGTGGTTCTGGTTCCCGGTGAGACAATCCTGAAAGTTTTTCCACTTGACACCAGGCTTAGATAATTGATCCCCAAGCTTGAACCGGGTTTAGAGGCTCCAGACTTTCTAGTTTCAGAACCAACTTCTAGAGAGCACATGCCTGTGCTAGTTGCCATGCCATATTTCATTCCCATGCTATCTGGTGAGGACACCAAAGATCCTCATGCCATGGCCAACCACCAGGCGGTACGCAGGTGGGCCTGGCCTTGAATTTGTGATATCATTGCTGAAACCCCTCTAGATGAGATGGAAACTAATACCGAAGCTCTTTGACAACTCTTCCTGGGTTTTGGGTCAGGAGGATTTGACTATCGGCAGTTCCATTCTCTTTCTTGCCAAGTTGTCATGGCTCGTGAGGAAGCTTCCACTAGTGAACAAAAACATGCTCACTTCGCTGCTGCTCATTGCGAGACCCGATCCCTGGAGGAAGCCATGATACAGCTCCATCAGATGATGGCACAAGAGGTGACCTCTCGAGATCAGGCAGTCGTCTTATCCTCCGAGATGCATGAATGTGAATAACGGGTATCGATGTTGAGGAATCAGTTGTCAGCTATGACCAGTCGTATCAAAGACACTAGAAAAGAGATCAATGATCTCCATACAAAATGGAGCATACTTGTTTGGTGTATGAGGTTGAAGCTAGGGAGAAGGTTGTGTTGGAACGGTCTTGCAACGACCTCCGCCGCACGGTTACTGATCTGGTGGAGAGAGCGAGTCAGGCTCCTTTATGAAAATCAAGGCCACTCTTGTACCCTCTGTTTTACTTACCCCTCTCCCTTTTTTGTGAGGGAGATACCCCAGCTTGTGGACATCCTCCCTTTTTTTGATTGAATGAAACACAGTCTCATTCAGTCACTTGTTGTTGTGAAATTTGATTGTTTCTTAGAACAATTGTTCTGTAAATAACAATTCACTAAATCAGAATTAATCATAACTCAGGAAAACAAACTCTAACTTTTTCCTAGACCATGGGGTCTAGCGAGCATAGTTTTACTATTGCTAGGGGTTTGTAGAAAATCCCTACAAACTTTTTGTCTCTTCTTTTAATACCCTAATTTTCCTGGGCTCTTTTAGTGTGAGCCCTGCAGGTATGGCCTGACTTTTTCTTAGGTCTCCC
The DNA here is from genome assembly GCA_963277665.1 of Viscum album. Taxonomy (NCBI): domain Eukaryota; kingdom Viridiplantae; phylum Streptophyta; class Magnoliopsida; order Santalales; family Viscaceae; genus Viscum; species Viscum album. Next base: position 1,673,229,040 of record OY728158.1, read on the forward strand.
TTTTCAGGGTTTTCAGCCTAACAAGATTTGTGCCTCTTTTTGTGAGCATTTTAAATTCGCACTGACAAGACTATCATTACTGATGTTTTAGGTCGAACATCTTTGACCAAACATGGTGGGGAAAGGGCCCCAATGGGGTTCAGCTGATTAAAATATGTCTCAATACTCTTTAGATGCACGTGGGGGGAACCTGTTTAAATTTGAACGGGGGGAGTCACATCGGCGTACAGAGGTAGGAAGAGCGTTGCCTAAGGAAAACCTGCCTTTGGTAGACGGGACAGGGGCGATCAATATTTAGTGCCTCTAAGGGAATAGTGTGCATAGTCGTACAAAGGTGTCCTTAAGTCAATGACTATCCATTTATGATTGCCAGGGGACTTCATGGAAGTCCGGATCATGGAAACAACGATGAGTGGCTTGGAAAATTATGAAAACCACTAGGGGTGGCTCATAAGGGGAGTGTGACATCTGAAAGGGTTTTGGGAACATCCATACTAATCAGGAGCGTGGTCAGGAGACCACTTCCCTACACATTTAGTTAGCGTAAGGGATGGTTGAGGCTTGGCGCAGTTTAAAGTCATGCAGCTGAGACATCATTTAAAATGGAATGACTTTTCCTATTTCTCAGTAATCTTGTCAAAGAAGTTCCACCATATTCAGGAAGGGTTGTGAAATAGGTTGATAAACTATATCTTAGAGGGTTTCTGAAACCCAGGATAGACATGGGGGCTCAGTGGCCAAAATGCGTATAAAGAGAAGCATTGCCTAAGGAAATCTTGCCTTTGGGATACGGGCTAGTGGAAATCAATATGTAGATCCGCTGATGTCGTGGTATGCATAGTCATGCAAAGGTGTCATTAGGTCAATGATTGTATTCCCCCGATAGACATGAAACTTCAGGGAAGTTGAGATTTGGGACCACCAGGGGTGGCTTATGAGAGTTTGAATTTTTCTGAGTGTAGAGTATGGTTTATGATTAGAGGGTGCCTGGATACAGGGGGAAAATCTATACTAAACTTCCTGATAATGGGTGAAGTAATCCCTTCTCACACAGGTGTGAGACGGTGACTTGTGTCGGTCTGACCCGTGCATTGAAGGATAGAGAAAAGACTATGTTCCTTACTGAACCTGTGGTGGGTTTGACCGTGCAGTTTAGCGTCATTCGTTAAGGATGAAGAGCATTATTAAGGGATGTTGTGCAGTTTAACATCATGCAGTGAGGAAAGGGGAATTTTCTTTCCTTTTCCAATGTTGTGCAGTTTAACATCGTGCAGCAAGGACGATTGGACGTGCAGTTTAACGTCGTGCAGTGAAGATGTAGTTAAAAAGGTCGCTCTTGATTAGAATATAACTGGGCCCGAGTATCCTGGCTTGTAAAAGACATGGAGGGGGGGGGGTTGATGGTGTAAATCATGGTTCTGGGGCTTCTTGGATCAAGAGAGATGATATGGGGGCTCTGAGGCCAGTGAGCGTATGGAACTAGGAAGAGTGTCACCTGAGGAAATCTTGCCTTTAGGGGATGAGCCAGGGGCTATCATTATGCAGAGCTGATGAGGGAATGGTATGCATAGTTGTACAAAGGTTTCCCCGGGTCGATTACTTTCCACTTTCTATGGCCATGAAATGTTATGAAGATCCTCAATTATCCGGGCCACAAAGTCTGTCATCGGGGAAGGAAATGTCTAAACATGTTGGGCCTACTCGGCCCTAGTTTCTGTTAAATCTTAGAGAGCTCCCTGCGCTGATTTACTTTGTGTGTGGGGGTGTACCTTTACTCCATGTAGTTTAATGTCATGTGGTAAGGATGAGGTACTCTTAGTTTAGTTGTTATAGAGCTCAGACCATTGGGTGACTATTACTGCAGTCACTCGAAGGATAACTGAGTCAGCATGTTCTGATATACTTGGAACAAGGTGGGGGATGAAGGTTGTAAATTGCAACTTTGAGTTTTCCCAGTTCAGGAGGTATGGTATGGGGGCTCTGAGGCCGGTAAGCGTACGGATCTAGGAAGAGTACCGCCCAATGAAATCTTTCCTTTGATGGACGAGCCAAGGGCTATCATTATGCAGATTCACTAAGGGCATGGTATGCATAATCATACAAAGGTGTCCTCGGGTCGATAATTTTCCACTTCTGATGGCCATGAATGATTATGAGAATCCGCGATTGCTCACTATGAAGAGTTCGACACATGGGGATAATGGTGTCCGAGTATACAAGAAACATCTTCACTGCAATTTTCCGTTGAGTTAAAGTAGCATAGTCCTAGCTTGATGTTCGTTGATGTAGTTCGCTATGTGAACCACCGGCGGACACATAGGCTAGCCAGATAGGGATACCCTGGAAACACTTGGATGTGAAAAGGGGAATGAACTTGTAAACCACTTCACCATAAACTTCTGTATCAGGAGGTATGGTATAGGGGCTCTGAGGCCGGTAAGCGTATGGAGCTAGGAAGAGTGTCTCCTGTGGAAATTGTCTTTGGTAGACGAGCCAGGAGCTATCATTATGCAGAGCCGCTGAGGGCACAGTATGAATAGTCATGCAAAGGTGTCCACGGTTTGATGACTTTCCACTTCCGATGGCCATGAATGGCTATGAAGATCCATAATTATCCGGTTTGTGGAGTTTGATGTATGGAGAGGATGCATCCAAATGTGCAAGAAGTATCTCCATCTCGTTTCACCATGCGTCTTGGGTGGTTCGCGGAAAAGTTCATGCAGTTTAACATCGTGCGGTGAGGACAAAGTCCGTGTAGTTTAACGTCATGCGGTGAGGAGGATGTCTGTGCAGTTTAACGTCATGTGGTGAGGACGAAGGCCATGCAGTTTAATGTCATGTAGTGATGACGAAGTCTACACCCAGTGCAGGTATGGTCTGTACATGGGGGAAGGGGGAATTTTTTCAAGGTGGCTGGGCTAGGGTGTGGAATTCTGGAATCACTACATATCCTGTGAGGGCAGGAATCAAGCCTCACGTAGTTCTCTGAAATATGGTACACCCTGTGCAGGTCTGGTCCGTACACGGGGGAAAGGCGATTTTTAACATTATTTTCATTCAGGAGTGACTGGGCCGGGATGGGGGATCCTGGTGTCACTACTTATCCTGCAAGGGTAGGAATCAAGCCGCACGTAGTTCTCTGAAAGGAGTACACCCTGTGCTGTTCTGGTCCATTCACGGGGAGAGGGGACATTGTTAAAACTTCTTGTCTGTGCAGTTTAACGTCATGCGGTGAGGATGATTGATACACCCTGTGTAGGTCTGGTCCGTACACATAGGTAAGAAGGCATTTTTAATTTTTATTCAGGGGGTTAGGCCAGGATAGGGGATCTCGGCGTCGCTACGTATCCTGCAAGGGTAGGAATGAAGTTGTACGTAGTTCACTGAAATCCGTGCAGTTTAATGTCATGCGGTGAGGACGAGGTCCATACAGTTTAACGTCATCTGGTTAGGATGAGGGGTATTATTAGATTCCATGAAATTTAACGTCAAGTGGTGAGGATGTACTCCATGAAGTTTAACGTCATGCGGTGAGGACGAGATACTCCTAGTTTAAGGTAATAGAGTTTGGACCATTGGGTGCTTGGCAGTTTAATGTCATGCAGCTCGGACGAGATACTCCTAGTTTAAGGTCATATAGTTTGTACCATTTGTTGCTTGGAAGTTTAACATCATGTAGCTCGGATGAGATACTCCTAGTTTAAGGTCATAGAGTTTGGACCGTTGGGTGCTTGGCAGTTTAACGTCATGCAGCTCGGACAATCTGCTTTTAGTTATCATGCGAAATACTTCTTCAGGAATCTCGCATTTTTAGGAGCCGTGGTGAATTGTCCATCCATGGAGATTAGGGTATATGCTCCGTTGGGGTAGACTTTGTGTACAACGTATGGTCCCTCCCACTTGGGCTCCAGCTTTGGAGGCTTCTTTCTGGGTATCATTGGGGTCCGGAGGACCAATACCAATTCTCCTTCCAAGAAAGACAGAAGATAGACCTTTGTATTAAAGGCTCATGCGATCCGGTTCTGGTAGACTTCCAGGTGGTGAAATGTGTGTAGTTGCTTCTCGTCCAGCTGTTCCAATTCACCTAGCCTCTTTTAGGACTTCTCATAATCAGATAATTGATCAAAGATGGCAACATGGAGTGAGGGAAGTTGGAGTTCGTTGGGCAGGACCGCCTCTGTTCCATACACCAATGAGTACGGGGTGGCCCGAGTAGCGGTACGGATTGAAGTTCGATAATCCCACAATGCATGGAGGAGTTTATATGACCATAAATTATTGTCTTTGTCCACCATTTTCTAGAGAATGTTGGACAGGGTTTTGTTGAAAGCCACTATCTGTCTGTTGGCCACTTCATGGTAACGAGATGAGTGGTTAGCCTTGATACCATACTCGTGGTACAGTTTCTCCAATTCAGCAGAGCAGATGTTGGTGACGTTTTCTATCAGTATGGTATGAGGGACACCAAATATGGTGATGATGTCGGTTTTCACAAAGATGAAAATATTTCTTACCCCGACTTCCTTAAAGGGTATGGCTTCCGCCCATTTGGAAAAGAATTCGGTTTCTATGAGGATATACTTCAACTGTTTCGTTGTGGCGAGAGGATATGGTCCCACGACGTCCATCCCCCGGACGGAAAATGGCCAGGAGTACTTGGCTTGATGAAGTAACTCCGAGGGTTGGTGTATGGAGTTGGCATGAATTTGGCATGAGTGGCATTTTGCGGTACAACACTCGCAGTCTCATGCCACTGTAGGCTAGTAGTAGCCAAGACTTCAAACCTGATGGGAAATCTTGGTCCTTGGTTGATGTGCTCCGCATGCTCCTGCATGTACTTCATTCATTACGGCGGTAGTTTCTTATCCATCAATGAATCTGAGGAGCACTTCGTCGAGGCCTCATTTTTAGAGGACCTCTTGCTAACCCATGCCACCATATAAGACAAAGTTGATTTCCCTCCTCTGTATTTGCTCTCATTCAGCCCTGTCTGATGGAAGTTCTCCCCATTTAAGGTAGTTTGCAATGGGGGTTATCCAGCCGGTGGTAGGAGGATATGGCTCAAGGACAGTACTGAATTCATGGATTTCTTCCATATTGGTCTAAAAAAATGGCAATACCATTCTACGGTGAGCAATACTGATAACTGTTTCATCCCGGCTTGGGTTAGCTAGGGTTGTGACCGTGTTGGCTAATGCATCAGCCTGAGCATTCTGAGATCGGGGAATATAGGTTAATGTTGGTTCTGTGGAGAATTACGCCATTAACCCCCGAGCATGGTCAAAAGGGGGGATCAAATCCTCCTTTTTAATAGCACAGTCACCATTGACTTGCTTGATGACCAGTTTCGAGTCACCTTTTACCTTAATGTGCTGTACTTGTGCATGGAGTGCGAGTTCCAGGCCTGCAATGAGGGCGTGATATTCTGCTTCATTGTTCGTACATCCCTCTGACAGGAGGAAGGAATATGGAAGGACTGCCTTTTCTAGGGACACAAGTATTATCCCCAATCCCACCTTGTTGAATCTAGGATCCTCCATCCTCTTCTCGGTTGGGCTTCGGGATGCGCCGTCGAAGTACATTTCCCATGCTAGGAACTCCTCTCAAATCGAGAAGATGTCCTCATCAGGTAGATCGGTGTCTGGTGCAGTGGTCCCTGTCAAAGGGTGTTCTTACATAAATTATGCTAATGCCTAAACCTTGATGGCTTTCTGATGCACAAACCAGATGTCAAACTATTGCAGGATGACTTCCCATCGGGATAGGCATCCGGTTAGCATTGGGTGGCTGAGGATGTACTTGATCGGGTTACTCTGTGAGATCAATTGGACTTCATGATGTTTCAGATAATGCCGCAACTTTTGAACTGTGAATACCAAGGCCAAATAGTTCTTCTCGATATTTGAGTATCGAGTCTCATCATCAATCATTGTTTGGCTGAGGTAATAGAGATTGTGTTCACTTCCCGCGTCATTATTTTGTGCGGGGAATGCTCCCAGTGATCGCTCTAAGGCTATCACGTACAAGATGAGAGGTATTCCTTCAACCAGGGGTATGAGCACTGGTGGGCTTAAGAGGTACTTCTTGAAGTTGTCGAACGCCTCTTGGAAGTCATCCGTCCATTAGTACGTGACCCCCTTCTTCATTAACCAGGTGAAGGGAAAACATTTTCCTGCCAGGTTGGCTATGAACCGCCTGATATAGGCTAGGAGTCCTTAGAATCCCCTCAACTCAGTGAGGTTTCGGGGAGGTGGTAGGCCAAGGATAGCCTTTTTCTTCTCAGGGTCGACTTCGATGCCGTGATGGCATACGACGAAGCCAAGGAATTTCCCTGAGGTAACCCCAAAGGCGCATTTCAAGGGGTTCATCTTCAAGCTATGCTGTCGGATATTGTTGAAGATGGTATCAAGGTCCGACAGGTGATCTGAGCGCTGTCTGGACTTGACCACTAGGTCATCCACGTAACATTCAATGAATTTCCCCATGAACGGTTTAAAGATCCGATGCATGGCATGCTGATATGTGGTGCCAGCATTCTTGGGACCAAAGGGCATGACCCTGTAACAAAATACCCCTTGAGGGGCCCTAAAGGTAGTGGCTTCTTCGTCTTCTCGGGCCATCCTGATTTGATTATATCCAGAATAGCCGTCCATGAAGGATAGAGCCTCGTACCCAGCTATCACATCGATTAATAATTCGGTGATCGGGACCAGGAAATCATCTTTCGGACAATGTCGATTGAGATATCTGAAGTCAATGCAGATGCAGATTTTTTCGTTATTTTTCTTTACAGGGACGATGTTGGCCAACCAAATGGGGTATTGGACCTCTTGAATGAAGCCTGATTTAATGAGCTTATCGACTTCAGCCTCTATTTTGGCAACATGTGAGGGATGTGTCCTTCTAGCAGCATGTTTATATCCCTGGTGGTCTTCTGGAAGAACTAGGTGGTGTGTTTCCACTTTGGGATCGAGTCCAGGAATTTCTGTGTAATTCCAGGTGAAAAAATCCCGATGTTGCCTCAGGAAAGAGGTATATACCTCGTTCTCCTCAGGGGACATGGCTTCACTAATGAGAGTAGGCCTCAGATCTTCCTCGGTACCCAGGTTTATTTCCCTGAGTTCGTCCACAATGGTGGAGATACCTTCCTCAGATTTTGGAGGCGCATCCATGAGATCTTCCCCCTCTTCTTCTCTCAATTCCTCATCTTCTTGATCCGATGAGGAGAGAGCTCCTAATACAGGCTCTTGGGAGTCCGGAGGCGAGGTGTCATGGACTTCCTTACTTGAGTATTCATCCCAAGATCGAGGGTTGGTGGATGTTCCCACTTTACCACACTCGGCCGTTAGGGCTGAAGTCATGAGGACATCCGAGTGCGTGCCCAGACTTGAAATCCTACTCTCAACGTGGTTGATGGGAAGGACATAATCTTTGCCAAGCTGCCTAAGGGGGTCATCAGGAACTATCTCCAGGCCGTTTGGATCAGGGATCCAGTCGACACCATCGACCAAAGGCTTCTTTTTCTTTTGCTCATAGAACCTGGAGTCAATGTAATGTGACTCAAAGAGATCAAAAGGGGCCTTGTCAGTGTTCAGTGTTCCACTTTTTCCATTGATGCAGTACTTGATACACCGGTGATAGGATGAGGGAACGACAATGAGCTTATGGAGCCACGACCTTCCCAACAGGGCATTGAATGTTGTGCTCTGCCGGACCACCATGAATTCCGTGTAGGCTACCAGGTCACCAAAATGGATCTTTAGATTGATTTGTTCCATTTGTTTCTGCTCGCTCTTGTCGTAACCCAACTGAGTTGTGGCCGAGGGAATTAGGTTGTACTCATTGTAGCCCAACTTACGGAGTGTCCATAGGGGAAGGAGGTTAAGTCCAAATCCATTGTCTATAAAGACTTTCCGGATCTCAATATCATTCAGTGTTCCAGACACATATAGTGGTCTGATGTGTCCTTGTATGATGACATCTTCATCCTGATCAGTGAAGGAAATCACCGCATTGCATTCAGTCGGGTCAGTCTCCGTCCGGTAAATTCCGGTGGCGGCTACATCGGCTTGAAACTCCTAGGGGCTGATCAAAGATTCTATAAGTTCCTCCTTGAGGTCTGCTGATAGACTTAGGGCATCGAGGATTGATATCTTGGCCGGTACTGATGCCATATGTTTAAGGATATCGTATTTCTACTCCAGCAGCTGACGCTTCTCCATTGGCGGGAGAGTCTTGGTGGGTTCTTTAAGGGCTGGAGCATTTGACTAGGAGGGACCAGCCGCATGGTCGGATATCGATGGCGCTCCCACGTTTTGAGGACTTTGCCCGACCGGTCTGTTTGTGTGCACTAGGCGACCAGACACTTGCTCTTCCTCTGGTGGGTATCGCAGAATAATAGGTCCAGAGTGGCTTCTTGTGGAGGTGGAGGGGTATTCATTCTCCTGATGAGTCCATTGAAGGGCTCTCCCACGGGTTTCCATGATATTAATGGTTTGTGTCGGGGTCCAACCGTAGGGTTGGTTTTGGCCACGACTGCACCTCCCCTGGTATCCCCTACCTCTGCAGTTCCTCCATCCAGTTCCTCGTGCAGGGAACTCGGGTTCATAACCATATCCTTCATCAGGGAATGATTCCATAAGATGGATGACGTTAATAGAACCAAATATTGGCTCTTCATCCCCTGACAGTTCAACCGGGTCAGTTGTCCCTGATGGTTCCATTTGGTGGTTCGGTGCCCGTGGCGCCACATTCGAGGACATATAATCTGCCAGGGTCGGGACTAACTTTGGCCCCATTGTGGACTGCTCCTATTGTGATTGTTTCTTTCCTCTACTCCGCCCGGATAACCGTCTCATGGAGGATTGTGAAGCAGATGTTGTCGGGCTGTGTGGTGTCAGGGGCTGTCGGCTGCAACACTGGTTGCCGTAGCTGAGCTCGGAGTATGCCCTGGGCTCGGTTGATAGTCTTTCGAGTCATCCAGTTTTCAAATTTCTGCCCCTGCTTCCTGGTGACTTTCTTCCACCCCTCCTCTTTGTCGGAATCGGTGGTAGATATATATTCTACATGTGATAAGGGTGGTCCCAGCTCGACCTTCCTGGAGTCTACCATCCTCTACAGGAGGTCCTTGAAGAAAAAGCACTATCAGATACTATATCCCAACATCCGATGGTAGGTACCGTAATCTGGCCTGTCATCACAGCTGACTTCTTCAGGTTTCCTTGGATCCGGAAGGTGGAGTAAGTTGGATTTCATGGTGGCACTAAAGTAGCTACAGACTTGATCATCTCAGAATGAGTATACTTTTTGTCTTCGTCCCTCAAACTGGTTCTGCTTTGGTCCTCACTGATCATCCCGTTTAGGCGGAGGTGGACGCTGATATGTAGGGGGCCCTTGATAATTTGGTGGAGGCCTGAGTGGTGGAGCGGGCATAGGGGTCGGCTTGAGTGTGACAGCGGACACTTAAGCTCTAGGGGCTCTTTTCGTAAGAGACTGCGAGGCTATTCGGGACATCGAATTAGTCTGCTATAGGGAGTCCTCAATTCTCTGGGCAATGGACAAGAGATGGAAAAAGCTAGTGGTGCACTCCACTAGTATGAGTGGTGTTTTCAAATCATCTCGAAGATTATCGATGCATATGGATAGCATCTTATCCTGAGGAATTGGCCTATTTAGAGAATAGGTCAGACCTTTCCTTCTGGCGATGAAATATGAGACACTCTCGTTCTCCCTCTGCTTATAGTTCATGATATCGCTGACTGTTGTTTTAGGAAACATTGAGTTGAAGTGGAACAGGAACTACTATCGAAGGTCCTTCTAGCTCTTTATTGACTGGGTTGGCAGACTCGTGTACCAGACGAAGGCGGATCCTTTCAAGGTTCGTACGATGCATCTGAGTTTCACTACTTATTTCTGTTCCGGAGTCCCCATCATAGGGTCTCAATAGGATGTGTAGTGCATTAAATGTTGTTCCGGATCGCCTAACCCATTGAAGATAGGGAATACAAGGCTCCCAAAATTGGGTGGAGGTGGTGTGTTGGTCACCCAATCTAGGTAGGGTTTTCACTCTGGCTGTATCGGAGCGCGTCAACCTTCCATCGCTTCCAATCGAGCTGTTAGTGCCTCGATGGTGTTGGTGAGACCCTGGTTTACATCCTGTTGGGCCCGGTCCTGGGCAGGCTTAGCCAGAGGCACTACCTGAGGATCTGGATTGGCCGATATCAAGGGTGTGTGTAACATTTGTGGCACCTTCAGAGGGGTCAGGCGCACTCACTCCGGTTGCTTCTTGAGTTGAGGGAAGTCTTGGTATTCATCCGAATCTACGTTTAGGTAGTTGGACGGGCCGTGCGCCTCATTGGACGGGAACCTTGACTGTGTTTCATTTGTCGGGGAAAACCTTAGTCTTTGAGGTGCACTTGTTGGTATTGCATGATGTGGCTCCTCCTGGGACGCACTTTCAATAAGGTGGTTCCTCTGGATTAGCTCTACGTTAAGCCACCTCAATTCTTTCATCTCCTCTTCCTGTCGAGCGAATCCCTCTTCGAGCGTGAGTGGCTCATCATTGTCGAGAGAAGGATGCGGGTTAAGGGTAACCAGTCCTTTGTTCTTATCTTTGTTAGAAGCTTGCTGGGTAGGTGGAGAAGGGTTGGTTGGAAGGACGACCATATTTAGGGCGGCCCTCTAGTTCCGGGTGTGCACACCTGGTGGTTCGTTGTGAGTCACAGCCTGACCGGAACTATCGTCTCCCGGTCTATCCGGATTTGTATTATATATAGTATCACCCATGGGGTTAACCTCTATGATGTTGATAGATGCATATCGCAGGGAGGAGAAGATGTCATCTTCCAAATGGGAAGAGGATCTCCCGCGTCTTCTGCTGACATTCCCTTTTGTTTCCTGGGATTGCCTTCGGACTTCTTGACGAAGGGTGACACAGAGAGTTCTTTGATGCGACCTTACGGTGTGCCTTCCTCTTAGAGGGGATGATGATTCAAATGATGGGATAGGACAAGAACCTACTCTTCTGACTGTCCTCCCTAGATGATAGAATACTGACTCTTGTGGGGGAGGTTGTTGTTGAGGGGGTAATAATGCCCCCAGCCCTGAGGGATGGGGTTGGCTCTGTTCCTTGGACATTGAGTCTCTTCCTAGTTTTATTTGTCTTACGGGGGTATTTGTTGTTAAAAATTCCCCCAGTCCTACAGGTTGGGGTAGACCCTGGATTGCGGTACCGGCTGCTGCTATCGTGACCTGCCTGATCTCGTGTTCCCCCATTCGGGGGTGAACTGGGTTTGGTTCCGAGTTCTTATGTCAATCAATCCCTTCTGAGGAGGCATGCAAAGATCGTTGATTGGCCTCTCTTATGCGAGAGGCCTATTGTATGCTCTCGGTGGCCTGATTCAAGAGTTCTTGAATGGCTCGTTCCCACCGGGCCTAATGCTTGTGGGACTTACTCAAGGTCGGACTCTATTGGGTGTGTTGCCTTTTATGAATTGGGAGACCACTCAATTACCATCTTGATGTGATGACGTTGCAAGAATCCATGTTGAACCGGTTCTTCTAGGCGGGTAGCATAGTGAAATGCAGAGTCCATGTTCTCCCCATCCCCTGATATGGACTCCCGTCGGAGCGTCACTGATGAGGCGGCGCAGCTGGTGTAGTGCACGGAGGGAGGATATCTCCATGTTTCCTTTACGCCTCTCGGGACGTTGTTTCCATGCTAAGGGAAGAGCTTCCAGGTCGACATGATGCAAGAAGTCCCCTATTGTCTTGACGTGGTCTACATACCCATCGTAGGGCAGGAAGCTTGATTTCAGTAGGTAGAGGGTTGTCCATATATTATGGTGGATGTCGTGAACACATTCTTCCAACAACTCTATGGGTATGTCGAACTGAGAGGTGCCCGTAGGCCAAAACATAACTGGTATATCATCCCTGGCCATTCGTTTCCTCAGGTGCAGCATATCGGCATACTCCTCCACTAGTGAATCTTCTACCTGGTCAGCCCAACTAAGATGCTCGCTGCCAATGTGGTCGGAGGCAGTGGGACTGATAGGTGCTGAGTCGTTATGTGGGAAATTCTGAGGTGGTTTAGAGGATGAACGCGGCCCTGGACCATCCTCTAATTGAAGAAGGATGTCGTCGGCGACTAACTGGGAATATGAAATTCTTGATCCCATCATTCCGAGTGCATCGGCATATGAGGGATTTTCTGTGCTTGATTCGGAAGGGGAGGACCTTCATGTCAATATGATATGTCATCGTGGGAGGACCTCCGCAATGGCGTCCGTAATGGCGAGGACTACCGTTACTTCTTGATTCTTCACTGCATAGAGGAATTTTACAGTGCACACCCTGGGGAGGACCTCCAAGCAGTGTCGCAACAAGGGGAGGACCTTCTGGCTGCGTAGCATTGTTACGGGGAGGACCTTCACAACAACCGCCATCATGGTGAGGATGACCATCATGGATTAACGTTCGATGTGCATCCTGGAGAGGGCCTTCAGGACACACCGCGACAAGGGGAGGACCTTCTTGTTGATTGGGGAAAATGTGGGGAGAACCTTTGCAATGGCAGCCATGGTGGCGAGGACTACCATCAAAGCTGCGGAAATGGAGAGGACTACCATTACTATTTCCGCAGGGAGAATATATGTGGGATAAATCTTGGGGAGGTCCTCCAGAATGTACCGTAATGAGGGGAGGGCCTTCTCGTTGCTCAAAATCTCTATGGGGAGGACCTCCATTATCAGGGTGGCGAGGACTACCGCCATGACCTGATGCCCGGCTGCATGGAGTGTCGTTGCAGTGTAACCCCTAGGGTGGACCTTCAGGGTAGGCTACGACAAGGGGGGACCTTTTTGTCATGATGATACATCACTGCGGGGATGGCCTCCACAGTTGCGACTATGATAGCGAGGACTACTATCATAATCTGTGGTCCCACTGTATTTAGAGTGATTGTAGTGTATACCCCGGGGAGGACCTTCAGGGTGGACCACAGTAAGTGGAGGACCTTCTTGCTGCTCGATCTTCTGGTCACGTGGAGGGTTTCTGTGACTCGCATCAAAAGTGGAGCTCTCGTGATCGATCATTATATGCTCGCGGGGGAGGCCCCCTCAGGTGCTCTGGGGTGGACCTTCAGAGCTACTGGTAGCGACATTACAGGGAGGACCTTCGCAACTGCTAATTCCAATTCCATAATATGGTAATGGAGGGGCAGGGTTCTGAGCCTTTGATATATTATTAGCGGTGTTGGGAACCCCATCTTCTAGTAGAGCAGAGTCATGAACTCTCCCTTTATTTTCCGACTGCCTTCGGCGCGTTCGGGGTGTTTCTTGTGGGTAGCCGGGACCGTCTGTTGTTGATAAGGACATTCACCTTTGGTTCCCTGTCTAATTGGTTCCCGTGATGTTGTTAGGATATGCTGAAGAACATATTGACTTTTAGCAGGGATATATGCCTTCTCTGGAGCATCCATTGTGATGGATGGGTGTCCCCCAGTTGGGACAAGTGAAGTTGCTCGATATGGTTGCCCTTGCGTCATGGAATATGGTCGGCGACCCTCCTGGGCAGAAGCAGGGATGCAGTTCTACTTCGAGGCGGCTATCTCACCTCTTAGATGAGTCGCCTCAATTGGGGAGATGGGCTCACGGGCCCAAGTCCTTGCTGTTTCCGCTGATGCAATTACATTCTGGAAAATCTGCAAGATATGATCTGGGATCGATACCTGCTCCTCCATCGTTGCCAGTATATGTAGAGAGACATCTTTGGATGGAATGGGTATGAAGGCCCATTCCGGTATCAGAGTAGGAATATCCTTCTCCGGTCCTCTGGTGGTCAGTGGGTACTGACAATTCTCCAGTGTCGGGGCAGGTGAATGAATCTTCCCCTATACCAGGATATGTCAATTTATCTCTCTGTTCGCCACCACACCGGTGTGGTGGGATTTAATTTCATCCGCAGCGAGCTGGCCCTGCATATATTGGTTTCCCACAGTATCGAGTCGGTGGCCTTTGTTGGCGAGGAGACGTGCCCGCCTATGATTTTCCAACACATATGGGTGGTGGGCTTTGTTGATCGCCACCATATCATGATGGTGGGCATCAGAAGAATCTGCTAGGAGTTGGTCCTGTAGACGCCAGGTCGCCACCACTCCAGGTTGGTGGGCTTCATGACCCTAGGCAGGGAGAGGTTCCTGCTGAGTAAGTGTCGTCCTGCATGAGCGACGAGCTTGATGGAGATTGGCGGGGGTGTTCGCCAGCTCATACTATTCCTCCATGTCTGGATGGTGGGATCGAGAGGAGAAAACAGGTGTAGGTGCATGTTCGTGGTACGTCTATGTGGCTGGGCAGTGGAGCTCCTCCTCGGGGACCAGGGTGATGATCAGTCCCTAATTGTACGTCTGCCGCCCTCGTCGGGCGGTCCGAGGGGCCGGAGCTCGGGGAGCATGGGCCTGAATCCTTGGGGAGACATCCTCCTCGGCGTGAGGATATTGAATCACGGCATGACCACGATGATGTCTACCATTGGGGGCTTTGGAGTAGAACCCCCGTTCATTGGGGATGAAGTCCACAACGTAGAACTCATCTGCCTCCCTAAGATAAGGGAGGTATTCATTGTCCCATTCCAAGGATAGACTCCTGAAATGGTTGGAGGCAGCGACAGGGGCTGTCTGGATCTGCCTTAGCGGCCGCTGTTGGGCAGGAGACCGGCGAGTTCTGGAAGATTAGAGGGCGTGCATGGCCACCTCCACCGTTGGGAGAGTACCTTTCACATGGTACTCTCAGATCAGCGCATCCGAGACCCAGCGTTGAAGACGCTGGGTGGATGATGGGGTCTTCCGTAGGTGAGGAAGTCCTGTCATTGCGTATTTGGAAGCACGCACTTGTGAGTTCCTTCATGAAGCCGTTGGATCGAAGGGAGTTCTGAAGGTACCTATAAAAAATTTTAACAAATAAAAGAAGAAAACCCATCAAAGCAGCATCTCATAATCCCATGCGTAGTCAATGAACTTTCTTGGCCTTCCTTGTGAGTAAAAGGGGGAACAGGTTGGGATTAAGTTAAATATGTCATGCTTGGTTAATGATTCACGTCGGGTTCACCATTTTTGTTTCGTGGTTTCGGACTTGAAACACCAAACAACTTCGTATCTGATGATGGATGGACCTGCTTTCCAAAGGTAGGCATTCGCCAGATCTTCTGACCAATGACGCTTAATAACTCACAATGGTCAAGAGGATGGGAAGTCGGGCTCATCACACCCTTTTGGGGGGGGGATTATTTCCTATTATGGGACTCTATTATAGATTTAAGACGTATTCATATGTTATCGAATCATTGGTTTATACCCAAACATAGTATCCATAGATCTAACCCTTGGTTGGCAATGGTCAGCTGAACGTAGGGGTTCAGAATCATTTATTCTAGAGGTTTACCATCCCTCGTTGGATTAATGACCCCGAGGAGTCTGAACTCATTGAGACAGTTCTAGGAGCAACTCAGTGAACTGATGTGAAGATAGTTGGATCGACCAGTTATTGGGCTTGATCCTCATGGAGGCTTCCTACGTACCCTTCCTAGGATGCAGGGATCAATGTACACGTAGTTCGCATAGGCCTGGGGATTACACTCTGAGGAGGCCCATAATGATGGATTGAGGCTTACTCTCTGAGGAGGCCCATGGCGATGGATTGGGGATTACAGTCTGAGGAGGCCTAGGGTGATGGATTGGGGCTTACACTCGGAGGAGTCCCATAAGAGGATGTCATGGTCGATGCTCACTCTAATCCCACGTGAGTCATTCTCGGTGTGAGAAACAAAAGGCAGCACGGACCAGATGATCACGTCGTGAATGGTGCATCCGTGAGAAGTGAAGTGGGGCTTACGCATGAGGGCGGACCATGATGACAAAGCGCAACGGGAGAGGGAAAGGGGGTGCTCATGTGCCCATCTCCTCTCTTGTAGTGCATGAGGTCTCCCTTATGATGGGTATTTTACCACCCCCGAGGATCCCTTAACAAGTGGAGGGGTGGAAAGGGGACACATGAGCTCAGACTCTACATTACTGTGGGAATGTGAACCCAGGAATGTTTCGGGAATCTGCTCAAGGGTCGGGGAAACCCCTTCACCTCTACTTACTGTGGGTATGTGAACTTAAACTAACACGCTGATGCACCTGAGGGTAACACCACACGGATTCGGTGGCTCTGGTGGAGGCCTCGGCTCGGGGCCGATGAGTAGGCCAATGAAGGAGTCACGGGGGATCGGGCCGGATCAGAGGGATTTTATCTGGTTCGGGGAATGGGAACTCTGAAGGTTTGGGTTCCCTTCGCATAGGGAAGTGCTACGTGACTGGAGGGGCCATCCGCGAACCAGGTTGGTCTGTGGACTGTGGGTCAGCCTGTGAACCAGGGTGGTCCGCAGACTGAGGGGAACCCCACGAACCAGGGTAGTCCACGGACTGAGGGGCACCCCGCGAACCAGGGCGGTTCACGGTCTAGCGAGCATCCCGTGAACCAGGGTGGTTCACACCTTCAGGTTCGGGCCGAGTACTAGGGGTACGTGGATGGTTCCACGCGAGCTATGGCAGCCAAGGGCGACACCGATCGGGGGTTCATCGGTCGAGGCATCTCCCGCGTAGGAGGGTGCTACGCGGTGCTACAGATCGGAAAAGAGGCATAAACTCCCTGGTCCGCAGGGAGTGCATCCGCGGAGGGGCTATGGTTCGCGGTCTTCTCTTTTTATGTTATTTTGGGTTCATGGTTCACCAAATTATTATGCATTTTATGTTCCTTATTAGTTCATTCCCAGGTTTATACCTACTCTAGTTCGCGAACTGGAACTTTGTTGTTGGCGAAATCCTAAGCCTTCCTTCAAAATCCTTCCAACCGAGGCTGATCGCTCTTCTCTTCTTCCTCCTTCGAATCGTCCGAATCCCAATCCCCTATCCTTTCCCCATTGGTCTCCTTTTATAGAGTGGGGAAAGAGATTTATCTGCGGTCACGCGACACCTTTTGCAGAGGCCCCGGAACGAATACACGGTTTACAGCTGAGTTGTTTAATCCGTAATTCGCGGTGGGTATTGAGCGCTTATCCCCCCCTCCTCCCCCCCCGTGAACCGAACTCAGGGGGTGTTTTGCGGCCGCAGAGGGTTCCACCTCCATTTCGCAAATGACAGTGGATGCGGATTGAACCGTTCGATGCGGTCCACAGTTGGGGCGGTTCATGACGGCGAACCGGGTTGGCATCCATCCTACCTCGCGACTGTAGAGGATCTTCTCCTACATTTCACGAACGGCGATGGTTCGTAGAGGGGGTGCTTCACGGGGCCTATCCACGTCGCGTTTTCATGGGACCGGTCCTGCTTGTTTCCCTTCTTTAAATTTTCTCCATTCTTTTCCCCAATTATTTTGGGGGATTTAGGTAGAATCTCCTTTGCAGATTTTTCAGGACCCTACAATCACTATGACTAATATAGGTCATGATAAAAAAGTGGATCATGATAATTAATGAATATTTATACTCCATTATATATTAGTGGATATCTTGATGGATTTTAATTCTAGTAACTCTTGTATATCCCAAAAGTTATATAAAAACATTAAATCAACACCCTAATGATTTGGTGAGAACATGAAATAACTTCCCTTATTATCGTATCCCAAGTTGAGTTTTGTGGATTATGATTTATGAAAGTCTTATTATATCTCCTTTAAATTAATTCTATATGATTTTTTAAATGTATCTACTATCTCCACATATAAACTATAATAATAAAAAATATAGGGAAATCAAATTTTATATTTCAAACCAATATATGATCATCTATTAGATAAAGGAAAACTATGAGATATATCAGAAAAATAATTATATTATAGGAGGTATGATACCTAATAATTAGAGGCGTTTATCTCAAATTATAAGAGAAAAACCCAATATTAGTATTGACCAATTCTGAAGGAAAATGCTAATTTTCATTGGTTTGTTGATAGACCTATAGAAGTTATATCATGACTTGAGTTTATCTTTTGGATATCCTCAGTTTTTTTCAGTAGTAATTGATAATTAAAATTATGAGGATGAAATTAATTTAATGTGAGAGAATATAACACATTGATATTTTTTACAACATATCTTTAAATAAATACTTTTTTAATAGGCAATGCTAAATTTAAACAAAAACCAATATACATTTAGATAAAAATATAATTATAGAATATAACCATTAAAACATATCCATTTAATTTTTGGGGATTAATATGAGTAACCACATTGTGAAATATTTGTATAATGAAAATAATTTCGACTATTAATAGTAAAGAAATTCAATTAGTATAGTTAAAACAACTAAGAAAATCATTATATGATTAAAAATATATTTTTTATAAATATTTATTATTTCATGAAACAATGTATATTTTGATTAAATAATAATTATATAGTTAATATGAATAATATATTACCAATAAATTAATTATTAATTTATAGTAAATAAGAATAAAAATCATGTTAACATTTCAAAAAGCTAATTTCCATTAGGAACAGTTTTCTACTATATTTTGGTATTTCATTTAAATATTGAATTCTAAATTTTTAGAATTGTAACATATTTTTTCTATTAAGCATAATAATATAAGCTTAAGAAAACTTCTTTTAGTATTTTTATTAAATAATTAATTTTATGGTGAATAGTTCAATATACTATTTTCCTGAAAATATTATAGAATGTATGACATCACATGGATATAAACATAAATTATAAATTATTAAACCTCTTTCTTGATCAAATATATTTCTTATAAGGAAAATTATATATTTTAAAATATTATTTTTTAATTACAAACCTATATTTTATTTTTTAGAACATAAGTAATATTTTCTCAAAAATAGTTTGCAATACATTAAACATTAGTATATTGAAATTAATTTAAATAAATTTTATAAATTGAATCAAATGGAATGGATTTAAAATTTATAATTATGGGTTCTAAATTCTCTAACATGTATAAATTTATTTTTATTCATAAATATTATTTCTCGTTAGTTAAAAACTATTTACCACGATATAAGCTTAAATGGAAAAGGTAATAATTCCAAGGGTAAAGAGGTTTAAACATGTTAAAACATGTTTTTAATTTAATTATTGAGATATTTATTAACATTATATCTTTCAATCTCTATTATTTCTCAATTTTCAATCCTTTTATTTGAGTGTGACATCTCATTATTGAAAATTTATTGGTATTTACAAAAATTTCGTCTCTTTTATTTATAAAAGTGGCTCTCCTCTCCTAACTTCCACTCAAACAAAAACCCCTTAAGTTTAGACCAAAATGTTCCTAAAACTCTCCTCAATAATCTTATCCATCTTAAGTAAGTTTTTTTCTTCTCCAAATATGATCTCCCAAAGTCTTAATCCCCTTCAAAAATGTGATTATCCAGGTAGTAAGGTATATATTTCTAACCACTCTCCATTTTTACTTTTTATTTATATACTTTTATAATTCCTAATATTTCTTTTAATAGTATTATAATGATAAGATAAATATAATTATTATAATTTTATGTAATTATAATTAAGCTATACACATGAACCCCTCCAATTTTACATTAAAAAAATTAAATGTTAATCATGTGTTGTGTGGACTATCGCCTCCATGACGTAACATGTTTCATTTTTCTTGACCACATTAAAAAGGTTGATCCAAATATGGGGTTTTTATATAACTATTATATTTATGTAATATTTTAGATTCCAAAATTATAAACCATATTACTCATTGTAGATACCCAAGATTTTTACAAAAATTGTAACAAGTTTTTAAATATAAACATCCTATATATACATCCAAAAGAGCATGAGGTATAATGTCTTTGGAAGATTTGGTTAATAATACCTAAAGAAGAAACTAAAACACAAAAAATTATTTTCTTCTTCATAATTTATCCTAAATTTTTTAACTCTTAAAACTACATAGGATAACTTAGTGAATACATAAAATCAAGGGGTGAGCTATAAAGCCCAGTAAGGGAGTAAACATGATAAAGAGGCATAACATGCAAGTTAAAAATAAAATAATATCATAAAAGGGAATTATCATGAATAATAACATGTTAAAATAAAATAAAGAACATGATATCATAATATAATGGCAACATAGAAATGTTTCATCAACCTGAAACATGACATATACATAAGTCAAGGCTAACTGCAAAGACAACATCACATGATGGAAAAAGTCCCATTATGGATTTGGTTTACTCCCTAATATCATAAATAATATCTCATCAGAAAAAACACTACCCATTGTATCATATTGGTGTTTGGATGCACCCATCATAACATGTACATGCTTATATGAGTCATAAAAGGAAATCAATCTTAACTAATAACTGTATGATTTTCCCCTGGAAAGAAATGGGTTGGGTAATCTTACCTCATATCATAATAAAATTAAATTTCCTAAAGATTCAATATAGAATAAAGAATTAAATATTTTTTATGTTCATTTCTTATTACATAATAATAGGTCTCAAATTATGGTGTTAATCATGAAAAACATCACAAGAAAGGGTAAAGAATTGGATATATAAATGAACTTTAAAAATATTGTTTTAAGGAATCGATTAAAGAATTTTGGGATTTCAAAAAAATAGGAAAACTAGAATATTTGTACCTAAAATATTAATTTATTTAATAAAATCATAAATGGTAATAAATAATTTAAATTTAAATTATATAAAATGATTAAGTGACAAAATCGTTCCCCTTAAATAAGGTTTGATTTTAAAGAAGGAATTTTATAAATGAACATAAGGAAATTATTACCCCATAAATGTAAGAGAGAGTAAGATAAATATATATTTAAGATACATATAAACATAATTTATAATCATTAAATAACATCAAAGAGATATATAAGGTCAGTTGGCGTAACATCCTAGGTAAATAAAGAATAAATCATTTTCATATTTATTAATATTTGTGAATTAAATTTTATTTTTCCTTTAAAGGGGTTTCTATGTTCGATAGCGTACCCGATACGCAACAATGAGTTTCTTTGAGATCTTACGTTCCACACTAGTAATAAAATAATATTATTTTAAATGGTAGTTAACATGTAGCCGTTGTATTGGCGGGAATGAATAGAAATAACTAAAATTTGATTATATATGTTTTTTAAATGTTTTTACATTTATCCAATAAAATATAAGGGCTTAAAATAAGAAAAGAATTCAATTTTAGGCATATATACTCTAACATTCACTAAAGGTCGACTTTTCGCCTTTTGATGGAGAACCATCATTAAATATATTTTTTGTCACTCTTATACATTCTATTGGACCAAATAAAATTCTTCTTTAGAATCGGGACATCAAAACTTACTTTGTGTAAATTTTTGGTATTTTTTCCAATAAAGTTCATTTTTTAATGAATAGTGAAAAATGTTGTATTCTAATTCAAAACATATTTTTAATAAAATTTATTTATATGGTTAGATTATAATTTTAATTGCTTTTATTGTGAAATTAGAATATATTTTTACCATTTAATCCAATGGTGGTCATGGGAATTAATTTCACTTTGAAATTGGACTTAAACTAGTGTCAATATTTTGATACTTATTGTTTCATAAAAACACGCTATTTGCTCTGACAATGGGAATTAATTATTAAATTAATTAATGTAACTTATATGTTTAAAATTTTGTAAAATATACATCATTTTTGAATTCGTAATATCAAATATAGCTTAGGGTGAATTTTTTGTATTTTTCTAAAAAACTTCAATTTTTGATGAATAGTGAAACCACTAAGTGGTACTTAAAAAACTAATTTTTCATTTAAATGAAATTTTACCACCTCTGTGTTTTTAATTTAAAAAATCCAACATACATGGTTTTCATTAGGAAGTAAAATGTGGTTCAATGGCATTAAAATAATTTTTTGGTGGATAGTAACTTTTAAGTTTTTAATCGCGATTAGAGGTAATTAGTGCAGTTTAAGATAAAATAATGTTTTCATAATATGAAATGACCTAGACACATTTCCTACCCTCATTGGATGTGTCATGTCTGACCAATAAAATCCATGGGTCATCTTGGGGACCCCATGGAGCCACGTTGGTGGGAAAATGACATAAATAACTTTTTGTTTAAAGTTAAAATAAAAATGTCACAAACATGTGTTGTTTTACTAAAAAAATTGTTAAATGGGGTTATACAAGTCATATTTTTTACTATAAAATTTATTTAGAAAGATAAAAAGATATCATACATCATGATATTTTTTTTATAATTTTTTTATATTAAATAAATTAAATTATTTATGACACCATGATGATGCAGCGTGTAACGCCCTGACCCTAGTTACCCAGAGTCGGTGCATTATTACATAACATTGGCATGATCACAGAAAAGATCAAATCTCGAAAGACCGATTGGTTTAGTAGCCTTGGAAACACTAGATATATTCATAAGTCTTACATTACATCATAAAATGAAAAACTACTACAACAACATATTGTCTCCATAATCCACACTCATATCCCCCCATCATATCCCAGCAGGTCATTCATAATTTACTTCTTCACTTCCTGGGAAAAATAAAACATAGAAAAGGGGTGAGCTCAAATGCCCCGTAAGGATAACAATATAGCGGAAACTTTCATAAATAAGAATAAACATTTAAGGCAATGTATAACTAAAACAAAATCCTTTCAAACTTGAACTTTCAACATAGTATGGTATAAATAAAATGAAATAATGCCATTTACTTATTCACATGGATATTATACTAATCGAATAATCACATGCAAAATCAATAACCACTTTCATAATGATGGAATGCATAATGCCAGACTATCATAACCACATAGCCAAGGCCTCGTGCCAAGACTACAAATAAGATTTTGTCAAGGCCTTGTGCCAAGACACTAGTTTGTCTCATGAGACCTACCGAGGCATCGAGGAGCTATAGCGGGCTCCACCCGTCACATATTAAGTCTAATGCATTCCCATATGAAAAGGTTTAAACATAACATAAACATTCGTATTAAAACTAGCATAGGAAATGTCAATACTTTCACCATAAACCATGAATGGTATAAAAATAGCACATCTACAGTCAAAAATATCACAAAACCTTCAATACAATATATAAGTTTTGTATCATAATAAATCAACTTCAAATAAGCGTAAAATCCATCAAAGGATGTTGACATAGATGAAATCAAAACTCTCTTTAGAGAAATATCTCTTTATATTTTGAAATAATTTAAGAGTCATATATTTATAAAATAAAAAATTTTCTTTGAAAATATTCTTACAAGCTTGTAAGGGAAGCTTCGACGATTTTATAACGGCGGAAAATAGCCGCACCCACCGTATAAGTTAAAAAAAACATTCTTACCTTAATTCTGTCGAAAAGGTTAAAAGGACCTTATTTTGAAAACGACGGAAATATTCCTCTTATAAAAAGACAAACAAGGGTATAAATGAATTTAACCCATATTCTTGTAAATAATAAAAATGTTTTTGAAATACATTTTTAAGAAAATATGGATGTGGATGATAAAGAGATCCCAGTAGATTATTACGTATAAACAACCTCGGATAATGAAGAGATTGTGAAATAACCCTTAACTTGTACTTTTCCTTGGTGGGGGTAGGTTAAACTCCTGTATAATGGTGAAATAATTGTTATTAAATTATACAAGAATCATATACATTAATATGATATCATATATGATATTTTAACATTGATTTGATAATAATATCTTAGTATTATCGTTGTTTCGGGTGTTAACTTACTTGTTTTCTTTTATATGTTTTGTTATGTAAGACATGTTTGTAAAGGATAGGTTGTATATTATTCATATCCAGAATGATATCAAGTCCTTAAATATCATTTTTTAAATCATCAAATGATAATTATACTTGAATGGATACGATGGAGAATGAATCTCATCGCGTTCGTGGAGACGGTAGTCCGTACGTACGCACGAGCGACAATATAATTATTTTGATATTAAAATAATATATAAATGGTTGTTATATCATATATAAAGAATCATTAACATGTTATATTTATTATTTACATGAGTTACATATCATTATTATACCCATCCAAATAATATTATATTGAATAACAATTACACCACGACGTGGAGACGGTAAGCCGTACGTACGCACGTATGGTGACATGTTATTCAAAGGGTGGATAGAATACTGAATATGGTTGTACCATATTTATAATAATATCATAGTATATATATGATACTGGAGTCATTATTTTAGAATGGTAACAACAAAGGAATAAGAATTGGAAGAAGAAATGAACTTGGAAAAGGGTGGTGAAATCATTACCTCTTCTTCGGGTTCTTTCTTTTGATTTGATCAAAGGGGCTCCTTAGGTTGGCTTTATGATCAAAATAAGGCCTCTAGGTTGTATTGAGGGATTTTGAGAGAGTATGTGGGCAGAGTTTGGCCGAACCAAAAGGTTTTGAAGGTGTGAAGAAATGAGAAGGAGGAGTGCCCTTTTATAAGAGGGGTGAGGGACACCTCTGGAAAAGCTAGAAATATTAATTTATAATAAATTCATATTCAGTTTCTAATGGCTCCAAAGTTTATTATTTAAATGTTAAGGTGGTGATAGGTCGAAAACAACTCAACCAATAGAATTTAGATAGGTTTGGGTACTTATATTATCCTTATCTTTAAGTATTAAGTCTAAATTAATTAGTTTCACATTTACAATGTCTCTTTGTATTTTTTTATAATATGGTTAATAAACATACTATATACATAAAAGAGACCCCCAAGTGGTCCATTAATGAAGAACCTATCATGATATAAGTCTCTTGGCCGAACCTTAGATTTTTATGAATTTAATATCAATTAATAATATAATATTTGTTTTAATAATTCTTTTATGTCAATTTTGACACTATTCAATAGTTGATTTTTGTGAAACTCATAACAGATTGATTACTTCGAAAAAGGTCAATTACATTAATACTAATATATCATATTATCCTAGAAAATTAGTTTAATTCATTAAAAGTTTCATATTATATTTATTTGGGTATTTATAATATCACTTATTTTAATTTTTCACTATTATAGTAATTACTTCATCATCATTGTGTCATAAATAAATTAAATTATTTAATGTCTAAAAATTATAAATAAAATAGTATTATGTAGGAAATCTTTTTATATTTCTAATGAATATTTATAATCTAAAATCCAACATATATAACCCTATGTAAAAATTGTTTTTCTAAAAGATATATGCTTGTGTCATTTTTGTATTCATTTTAACTTAATTAGAATAAAGGGTCCCTATCACCTAAAAGTGGCACCATGGGGTCCCAAAATCGACCCAAAGATGCCTATGGTCGAACATGTATCAACCAATAAGGCTAGGAAACGTTTTAGGGTAATTTAGTATTATTATAATATTATTTTTTAACCCTTATTTACCGGATTTACCCTTAACCATGGTAAATAAAATATTTACCGCAGTAATTATTCAAAATGTATAAAAATAAAAGTTACCTATTTACACAATTTGGAAATCCTGATTCCAAATATGGAATCCATTTTTCTAAATTCAAAACCCAGAAGTGGCAGATATTAATTTAAAATTAATTCCCGCTGTCAAAACAAAAAGCGTGTTTCTAAGAGATAATAACTATCAAAAGATTGACACTTGTTTATGTTCGGTTTAATTGTAAAATTATGTCCAAGGACCAACATTATATTAAATGGTAAAAATATATTCTAAATATACTTTAAAACCACTCAAATTCATAATTTATCACTATTAATTATTTTGATTAAAAATGTTGTTTTTAATTAAAATTTAGTAATTTTCACTATTCATCAAAATATGAAAGTTATCCAAAAAGTACCAAAATTTCCCCTTAGCCTAATTCGATATTCCGAATCCAGAAATGAAGTCCATATTAAAATATAAAATATATATAATTTCAAAAAGTAGGTATTACTATTCATAACGGCTAGTTTGATTGGTTATGGTGTGTTAGAACTCGGTGTTGCGTACAACACACGCTATCACATTATTCAAAGAGAAGCGTACCGTAGAAGCTTGGGGTGTTACATTCTCCCCTCCTTCAAATAATTTCGTCCTAGAAATTTCTAGAATACTACCGCATGAAAAGACTTGGGTGGTTCTTCATCATAAGTTCATCGGGTTCCCACGTTACCTCTTCCATCTTATGGTTTCTCCACAAAACTTTTACCAGACGCGTCGTCCGGTTTCTCAGCACTTGTTCTCTCGTATCAAGAATCTTGACGGGCTCTTCGCAATAAGACAGATCAGGTTCCAGTTCTAATTCCTCATAGGTGATTACATGCATTGGGCCAGGCATGTATTTCCTCAACAGAGATACGTGGAACACATCGTGAACTTTGGAGAGACTTGGCGGCATTGCCAATCGGTAAGCTACGTCCCCAATTCGTTCTAGAATTTCGAAAGATCCGATGTACCTGGGACTCAATTTACCTTTCTTACCAAAACGTATGACTCCTTTCCATGGAGATACCTTCAGGAAAACATGATCACCGACTTGAAATTCCAAATCCTTCCTTCGATTATCGACATAGCTCTTATGCCTACTTTGAGCTTCTTTGATGTGATTTTGGATTACCTTCAACATTTCCATCGTTTCCTCCACCAGTTCTGGACCTACAAGTTTCCTTTCACCGACGTCATCCCAACAGGTTGGTGTACGACATCTTTTTCTGTATAACGCTTCATATGGTGCCATCTGAATACTCTAATGGAAGCTATTGTTATAGGAAAATTCTACGAGAGGTAAGTATTGATCCCACATACCCTGAAAGTCAAGTGATCAAGATCTCAACATGTCTTCTAAGGTTTGAATAGTCCGTTCTGATTGTCAATCTGTCTGAGGGTGGTAAGCAGTGCTCAAAATAAGTTCAGTATCCAGTGATTTCTGAAGACTTTTCCAAAATCTTGAAGTAAAACGGGGATCACGATCAGAAACAATTGATAGGGGTACTCCATGAAGTCTCACAACTTCAATAATATAAAGTCTTGCTAGACGTTCCAGGGGTAGATCTTCTCTTATAGCAAGAAAATGTGCTGACTTGGTAAGATGATCAACAATAACCCATATTTCATCGTTCCTTCTAGGAGTCTTTGGTAGCCCCATGACAAAGTCCATCGTAATATTGTCCCATTTCCACTCCGGTATGGGAAGAGGTTGCATGACTCCTCCATGCTGTTGCCTTCCAGATTTAACTTGCTGACAAACCATACATCTTGACACAAAATCAGCAATCTCCCTGTTCATATTGTCCCACCAAAAATATTCCTTCAAATCTCTATACATTTTGGTGCTCCCAGGGTGTATAGAGAAATTGGAACTATGAGCATCATCCAGCAATTCCCTTTTTAGATCAGGTATATCGGGAACACAAAGTATCTTCCCGAATTTCAAAATTCCATCTTCATACACAATGTCTCTCAATCTCCCATCATTCACAGCTTTAATCTTCTTTTGGAATTCTTCATCATCGGTCTGAGAACTCCTAATCCTTTCTAGTAAAGATGGTTTGGCAACCATTTGAAAAAGCATTGATGTTTCACCTTCCCTGGTTATACCCATGTCCATCTTTACCAGATCCATGAAAATTGGATCCCTTTCAATTTTCAGCATGTTCAAAACTCCATGGTCTTTTCTGCTCAAAGCATCTGCCACCTTGTTTGCTTTCCCCAGGTGGTAGTGTATCGTACAATCATAATCCTTGAGTAATTCAAGCCATCTCCTTTGCCACATGTTGAGTTATTTTTGTGAGAAAATATACTTCAAACTCTTGTGATCAGTATAAATATCACATTTTTCACCATAGAGGTAGTGCCTCCATATCTTCAAAGCAAAGATTACAACTACTAACTCGATATCATGAGTAGGATAGTTTTTTTCATGAATTTTCAACTGTCGTGATGCATATGCAATAACTCTATCATTCTGCATAAGGACACAACCAAGTCCTTTCTTTGATGCATCACTATAAATAACGAACCCATCATTCCCAGATGGTAGAGTCAATATAGGAGCATTGACTAATCTTCTCTTCAGTTCTTCGAAACATTCTTCACACTCTTTTTTCCAAACAAATTTAACCCCTTTACGTGTGAGCTTCGTTAATGGGTTATCCAATCGGGCAAAATTCTGGACGAAACATCGATAATAACCTGCCAAACCAATAAAACTACGTACCTCAGTTATACTCGTAGGTGCTGGCCATTCTTGGATTGCCTTTGTCTTAGAAGGATCAACAGAGATTCCATCTTTAGAGACAATATGGCCAAGAAAAGAAATATCATGAAGCCAGAATTCACTCTTGCTAAACTTTCCATATAATTCATGCCTCCTCAGAGTCTTCAAGATAATGCGCAAGTGATTTTCATGATCTTCGTAGGTTTTGGAGTATACCAAGATATCATCAATAAATACCACCACAAATTCATCGAGATACTCCTTGAAAACTCTATTCATCAGATCCATGAATACAGAGGGTGCATTAGTCAATCCAAAAGGCATTACAGTAAACTCGTAATGCCCGTACCTGGTTCGAAATGCTGTCTTCGGAATTTCTTCCTTCTTTACACACAACTGATGGTATCCAGATCGAAGGTCAATCTTTGAAAAGTATTGAGCTCCATGCAGTTGGTCAAATAAATCATCAATGCGTGGTAGGGGATACTTGTTCTTTATTGTTATAGCATTGATCTCCCTGTAGTCGATACATAACCTCATAGATCCATCTTTCTTTTTAAAAAAAAGAACAGGGGCTCCCCATGGAGAAACACTAGGGGGAATAAATCCTTTATTACTCAATTCCTATAGTTGTTTCTTTAGTTTGACTAATTCTACAGTAGCCATTCTATAAGGGGTCTTCGATATAGGCCTTGATCCTGGAATCAAATCAATGGAAAACTTAACTTCTCATTCTGGAGGATGTCCCGGTAAATCTTCCGGAAATACATCTACAAATTCTTTTACAATAGGTACATCCCCTATTTGAACATTCCTTTCCTCACCCACAGTTATTTCATTCTCTTCCTCCCCAATAATTGAATTTAGCTGAGCTACTGGGGGTGGATCTAAATAAGAATTAGGTGGTGACGATTCTGCTCTAAAGATAAGGTGTTCCTTATCATTATCATCAAAAATCATAACCTATTTCTTCTTACAATAAATCTTCGCATCATAGTCTGAAAGCCAGTCCATACCGAGGAATATATCAAACTCAATCATAGGTATGATGATGAGATCAGCAGATAACGAACATTTATGTGCTCTAATGGGGACTGATTCACAAAACTTTGTTGCAATGATACTTCCCTTAGGAGTTTTAACTGACAACTCCCTTGTTAAATCAAATTGGAAATATCTAATTTTCTTAGAAAACTGGGAAGATATGAAACAATGCGATGATACAAAATCAAATAATGAATTTTCTAAACTTGAGGAAACCATTAAATTACCTGCCACCACGTCTTTCGGAGCTTCTACCTCAGCAGTAGTGATAGAATCAGCTTGGCCTTGATCCCTTGGACTTTTCTGAGGTAAGTTCTCCTGATGCTTAGGACATTCATTTGCATAATGCCCCATCTCCCTGCAATTGTAGCACTGAACGTTGGTAGCTTCCTTCTTCCCCTTGCAATCACGTGCTTGGTGGCCTTTTTCACTACACTTGTAACAGACTCCCATTCCCTTCAAGTAAGTACCAAGATGTTTCTTCCCGCATTTACCATAGGATGGATATTCAACCTTTCCCTTCTTCCCCTTATTTCCATTCCCAGATTGATCAGCAGGTCTCTTCTTCTCTTGCTTTGCTTTAAAGTCATAAGACTTAGAGAATTCCTTTTCGGTCTTGATAGAACATGAGACAATGTCTTCGTACGATGAAAAGGATTGTGAGACTAATGCTCGACGGAGAAATGGTTTTAACCCATCAAAGAAACGATCAATATTACTTCTTGGGTTACGTATATAATCACCAACACACCTTGCTAACCTTGTAAAGTTAGCCTCATACTTTGTGACATTCTCATCCTCCTTTTGTCTCAGACTCAGAAATTGCCTTTCCATATCTGCTCGATGGTCACGAGGAAAGTATTTTTCTAAAAACAGATCTTTGAACTCCCTCCATTCCATATTTGATACTTCATCATCTTCCTTCGTGTTTTGAATCAATGACCACCATTGATCATCATCTCCAGTGAAGCGGTAAACTGCCATGATAACTTTTTCCCTTTCACTGCTCCCCAAAGCCTGAAATATTTTCTCTAGGGAATTTATCCATTGCTCAGCTACTAAGGGATTTGTACTCCCATTGAACGTTGGTGGTTGTTGCCTCATAAATCTATCTAACATTGATCCTCCACGCTGTAGACCAGGTTGCTCCATACGGGTAAGGTTATTATTCATAACCTGAGTAAGTTGTCCAAGTATGGTGATTAGATGATCGGCACCAGTTGCATCACCAGCTCCACTATAATTATCTTGATCAGGAGGGCAATCCCTATATGGAGTGCGTGCATTGATACAGTTTCCATTTCTTCCACTAGGCGCCATTTCTAAACAATGGCATAAACTAGATCAGTTTATGAATCAAAATACATAATCCCATACTTATAAAACACTTAACATAAATTGAACTATTTATGGATATAATCCATAATCATAAAAATGTTTTCCTTGAGAAAGTATATACTCATAAACCCTTCATAATTATTTGTAAATAAAATGAGAGTTATCCTAAGCATATCCCCCGGGAGTGTCGTAACCAAGAGTGCAGCAAGGCCCGTTGTCGCGCACCAGTTCCCGTTCGAGTCTAGCTCAAAGCGGTGTTTTCGGGTTTTACCCCTAGGTACATCTGTGACAGAGCCGCCTCTACCTTCTCATATCCAGACAGGGATGTATTGCTCAGAAAACTCAAAAAATCTATACAATACCAAAATTCTAGGAAGTTATTCTATATTAATCCTCAAAGTTCATCTTAGGTCTACCTGCTCTAATCAGAGTTTATCTAAATCTAGCTTCCAAGGTTTGTACTAAACTTCCTCTGATACCAACTGTAACTCCCCGACCCTAGTTACCCAGAGTTGGTGCATTATTACATAACATTGTCATGATCACAAGAAAGATCAAATCTCGAAAGACCGATTGGTTTAGTAGCCTTGGAAACACTAGATATATTCATAAGTCATACATTACATCATAAAATGAAAAACTACTACAACAACATATTCTCTATAATCCACACTCATATCCCCCCATAATATCCCTGAAGGTCATTCATAATTTACTTCTTCACTTCCTAGGAAAAATAAAACATAGAAAAGGGGTGAGCTCAAATGCCCCGTAAGGATAACAATATAGCGGAAACATTCATAAATAAGAATAAACATTTAAGGCAATGTATAACTAAAACAAAATCCTTTCAAACTTGAACTTTCAACATAGTATGGCATAAATAAAATGAAATAATGCCATTTACTTATTCACATGGATATTCTACTAATCGAATAATCACATGCAAAATCAATAACCACTTTCATAATGATGGAATGCATAATGCCAGACTATCATAACCACATAGCCAAGGCATCGTGCCAAGACTAAAAAACGATTTTGTCAAGGCCTTGTGCCAAGACACTAGTTTGTCTCATGAGACCTACCGATGCATCAAGGATCTATAGCGGGCTCCACCCGTCACATATTAAGTCTAATGCATTCCCATATGAAAAGGTTTAAACATAACATAAATATTCATATTAAAACTAGCATACGAAATGTCAATACTTTCACCATAAACCATGAATGGTATAAAAATAGCACATCCCCATTCAAACATATCACAAAACCTTCAATACAATATAGATGTTTTTTATCATAATAAATCAACTTCAAATAAGCGTAAAATCCATCAAAGGATGTTGACATAGATGAAATCAAAACTCTCTTTAGAGAAATATCTCTTTCTATTTTGAAATAATTTAAGAGTCATATATTTATAAAATAAAACATTTTCTTTGAAAATATTCTTATAATCTTGTAAGGGAAGCTTTGACGATTTTATAACGGCGAAAAATAGCCGCACCCACCGTATAAGTTAAAAAAACATTCTTACCTTAATTCTGTCGAAAAGGTTAAAAGGACCTTGTTTTGAAAACGACGTAAAGATTACTCTTATAAAAATTCAAATAAGGGTATAAATGACTTTAACCCATATTCTTGTAAATAATAATTTTTTTTTGAAATACATTTTTAAGAAAACATGGATGTGGAAGATAAAGAGATCCCAGTAGATTATTACGTATAAACAACCTCAGATAATGAAGAGATTGTGAAATAACACTTACCTTGTACTTTTCCTTGGTTGGGGTAGGTTAACCTCCTGTATAATGGTGAAATAATTGTTATTAAATTATACAAGAATCATATACATTAATATGATATCATATATGATCTTTTAACATTGATTTGATAATAATATCTTAGTAGTATCGTTGTTTCGGGTGTTAACTTACTTGTTTTCTTTTATATGTTTTGTTACATAAGACATGTTTGTAAAGGATAGGTTGTATATTATTTATATCCAGAATGATATCAAGTCCTTAAAAATCATTTTTTAAATCATCAAATGATAATTATACTTGAATGGATACGATGGAGAATGAATCTCATCGCGTTCGTGGAGACGGTAGTCCGTACGTACGCACGAGCGACACTATCATTCTTTTGATATTAAAATAATATATAAATGGTTGTTATATCATATATAAAGAATCACTAACATGTTATATTTATTATTTACATGAGTTACATATCATTATTATACCCATCCAAATAATATTATATTGAATAACAATTACACCATGACGTGGAGACGGTAAGCCGTACGTACGCACGTATGGTGACATGTTATTCAAAGGGTGGATAGAATACTGAATATGGTTGTACCATATTTATAATAACATCACAGTTTATATATGATACTGGATTCATTATTTTAGAATGGTAACAACAAAGGAAGAAGAAGAGGAAGAAGAAATGAACTTGGAAAAGGGTGGTGAAATCATTACCTCTTCTTCGGGTTCTTCCTTTTGATTTGATAAAAAGGGCTCCTTAGGTTGGATTTATGATCAAAATAAGGCCTCTAGGTTGTAGTGAGGGAAGTTGGGAGAGTATTTTGGCAGATTTTGGCTGAACCAAAAGGCTTTGAAGGTGTGAATAAATGATAAGGAGGAGTGACCTTTTATAAGAGGGGTGAGGGACACCTTTGGAAAAGCTAGAAATATTAATTTATAATAAATTTATATTCGGTTTTTAATGGCTCCAAAGTTGATTATTTAAATTTTAAGGTGGTGATAGGTAGAAAAAAACTCAACCAATAGAATTTAGACAGGTTTGGGTACTTATATTAACCTTATCTTTAAGTATTAACTCTAAATTAATTAGTTTCACTTTTACTATGTGTCTTTGTATTTTTATATAATATGGTTAATAAACATACTATATACATCCAAGAGATCCCCAAGTGGTCCATTAATGAAGAACCTATTATGATATAAGTCACTTGGCCGAACCTTAGATTTTTAGGAATTTAATATCAATTAATAATATAATATTTGTTTTAAGAATTCTTTTATGTGAATTTTGACACTATTCAATAGTTGATTTTTGTGAAACTCATAACAGATTGATTAATTCGAAAAAAGTCAATTAACTTAATACTAATATATCATATTATCCTAGAAAAATAGTTTAATTCATTAAAAGTTTCATATTATATTTATTTGGGTTTTTATAATATCAATTATTTTAATTTTTTACTATTATAGTAATTACTTCATCATCATTGTGTCATAAATAAGTAAACTTATTTAATGTCTAAAAATTATAAATAAAATATTATTATGAAGGAAATATTTTTATCTTTCTAATTAATATTTATAATCTAAAATCCAACATATATAACCCTATGTAAAAATTGTTTTTCTAAAAGTTAAATGCTTGTGTCATTTTTGTATTCATTTTATCTTAATTAAAATAAAGTGTCACTATCACCTACAAGTGGCACCATGGGGTCCCAAAATCGACCCAAAGATGCCTATGGTCGAACATGTATCAACCAATAAGGCTAGGACACGTTTTAGGGTAATTTAGTATTATTATAATATTATTTTTTAACCCTTATTTACCGGATTTACCCTTAACCATGGTAAATAAAATATTTACCGCAGTAATTATTCAAAATGTATAAACATAAAAGTTACCTATTTACAAAATTTGGAAATCATGATTCCAAATATGGAATCCATTTTTCTAAATTCAAAACACAGAATTGGCAGAAATTAATTTAAAATTAATTCCCGCTGTCAAAACAAAAAACGTGTTTTTAAGAGATAATAACTATCAAAAGATTGACAGTTGTTTATGTTCGGTTTAATTGTAAAATTATGTCCAATGACCAACATTATATTAAATGGTAAAAATATATTTTAAATATACTTTAAAACCACTCAAATTCATAATTTATCACTATTAATTATTTTGATTAAAAAGTTGTTTTTAATTAAAAATTTTTAATTTTCACTATTCATCAAAATATGAAAGTTATCCGAAAGGTACCAAAATTTCACCTTAGGCTAAATTCGATATTCCGAATCTATAAATGAAGTCCATTTTAAAATATAAAATATATATAATTTCAAAAAGTAGGTATTACTATTCATAACGGCTAGTTTGATTGGTTATGGTGTGTTAGAACTCGGTGTTGCGTACAACACACGCTATCACATTATTCAAAGAGAAGCGTACCGTAGAAGCTTGGGGTGTTACACAGCGATTACCTCATTATTTAACGATTTAAATAAAATGAAAAGATAATGTAAAATCTAAGACCTACACATGTCAAAAACCTATTGGATGGGTGTATTTAGAACTCTTATCACCTTATCATAGAAATATATAATTTTGGGACCTTTTAAATCCGAAAATAATTTTATAATAAAGTAACCTTTTATAACTTTCCAAGAGTGCCCCTCCTCTCCTCTTATAAAAGGCCCCCACCTCTACCACCCTACCCACACCTCTCAAGCCTTTGCCTCGGCCAAACCCTGCCCATTTGTTCTCTCCACATCCCTATATTACTCCAAGAATCCTCACTTTGGGCATAAGTCTTCCCAAAGAAGCCTTTGAGCTCAAATCAAAAAGAGTTACCCATTTTAAAGGTAGTGTTTTCTCTTGTGTTCTTATGTTTTATTTTGCTTCTCCAACCCCCTAAACTCTTTTTATTCATTTATTTTGTAACACAAATAGTGTATTAAATATAATATGATGTTGTTATAATAAGGATTCAAGCTAAACATACACACACCAACATCTAATGGTTAAAGAACATAATGTTTCTGTGGATGGCGAATTTCTGCCTCACGAAATGACGATTGTTCAACACTCATATAACACCTTTAAAGGTGGAGATCAAGATGTAACTATATTTATATATGATATATAATATGTTTATGTTTTAATTAAGCTTATGTATTTTTAATTTATGGCATACCTTTATGGTTTCTATTATGGGTAAACACGATATCTTTATTTTAGGATGTGCGGACTACCGCCCCCTCAAAGTGATTTGATTCGTTAATACCATATCTAGTATGTATAAATTAAATATTTAATGATATTATATATGATACTGTACTGGAATTATAATATACCTTTATATCATTATGATTTAACTCCATTAAGTAAGAAATAGAAATGAAAGTAGCGTTCATGCGTACGTACGGCTTACCGTCTCCATGAACGGCGCATTTCATTTCTTACCTCTAAATGTTATGTAATATTATAAATGCATGTATATAATGGATATATATGATATATAGGATATCTACATCATGAGTATAACTCTAGATATAATGGATACATGAACCAATTGTAGTTATAAAGAGTTTATTTTTGACTCAAGTACCAATGATCGTTAAAACGACCGTTATTAACTTAAATAATTACATAGTGTTCATGACATGGTAATAAGTGATATAAAAAGAATAATGAACTTGAAAAAGGTTCTTAAGCAAGTAGAAATTAACTCAAGTTTATTATTCAGGACATTAAAGAACGATCGAGTCAAGTCAGACCTGAGGTATGGTACTTCGTCTCAATCTCCTTTCATTGAGGCATATTTTTGTTTTATACACAAATTTCTTTTATATGGTGTATAAACCCCTTTGTCTTTTACATTTATTCAAAAGGAATATTTTTTATACGAAGCGTTTACTAAACGACAAAAGGGAATATTTCTTTGTCATACGTATGCGGCGACAACGACTTCTCCACCGCCGTGACCATTATTTGAGCTTCAGATTCCTCTACAAGCCATAACATATTTTAAAATGAAAAATAGATACCATGTTTTACTTTTATTTTATTTTGGTAATGGAAATGGTTTTTATAATGTTTTTATATCAATGTGTTGTATTTAAATCTTATTATTGAAAAGTGGAAATGGTATGTTTCCTTTATGCATGTTTTATGTGATACGATTATGTTATGGTTCTTGGGAATTGTTATGAAGATGGTTGGTTCCGTGATAAACTAAGGGAGGGTGAGCCCGATATAGCTCTCCAATGCATTGGGTAATGCGAAGGAGTTAAATGTTAAGGTTTCTCTGAATAGATTTAGGGGATATACTGTGATGGGTATTCCAAACGTAACCAAGAGGGTTACTCCCTACGTAAGAATGTTATGAATGCCTCAAGTTACCTTTATGTCTTATGATTTCTATGATTTATTCATGATTTGATGGGGTATGTTAACGTGCTTATGTTTTATGAGTAAAGTATGATTTCATACATGGACTAATGTTTTCATTTGATACTTTTATATCCCTTATTGAGCTTATTATGATCATCCCCAGTTCTTGAAATGTTATTAATAGGTCAAGGGAAAGGTACATGATGTGATGATAGTGTCAAGGAAGTGTCAATAAAGAATCCATGTTT
Source organism: Viscum album (assembly GCA_963277665.1). Lineage (NCBI taxonomy): Eukaryota > Viridiplantae > Streptophyta > Magnoliopsida > Santalales > Viscaceae > Viscum > Viscum album. The sequence goes on from OY728158.1 coordinate 1,673,266,123, forward strand.
TATTTTAAATATGTTTCCGTTGATGGAAAAAATGAATATCGTCTTTTATGTAACAACTTTCTTTAAATGTGGAATGTAATGCATGTTTTATGATCTAATTCTCTAAAACTCTAAACCTGAAAAGATCCTCAACATATATTCTTGAAATAACTCAAGATTAAGTAATGTTTAAGGCTGGGGCCTTATAGTTGGTATCAAAGGTCTGTTTAGACAACTTTAGGAGATAGAAAATTGTTAAATTATAAATTAATTTATTGTATGATTGAAATGATATAGCATTTAAATATTACCATGTTGCTTTGCCTAAGATATTTCTGTGTTCAAAATGGTTTTATGTAGAGGAAACAAGGCAGATATGTTCAGATGACATCAGGAGGAAGAAAACCTTCCAAATCAACAACCTGAGATGGTCGGAATTGGAACTGAACAGTTTGTTGCAGTAATGGCGCAGTTGACTCAAACGATAAATGGTGGCGGTATCCATGCATGAGATCAGCCAGATCAACTGTAGAGGAACATGTTAGTGGTGGAACATTTCATGAGGCAACATCCCCCATCATTCAGAGGATCATCTGACCCTGTGCTAGCTGAAGGGTGGATTAAAGCATTAGATAAGATTTTCAATGTCATGGGGTGTTCAGACAATCAAAAGGCTAGTCTTGCTATTTACCATTTGGAGGGTGAGGCAGATCAGTGGTGGTCTATGGTTAAAAATATCAGTGATGCTGATGAGATTGATGCTCTCGACTGGGATGACTTCAAAGTTATGTTTCTTGAGAAGTATTTTCCTAAGGTTTTTCGACTTAGGATGGAAAAACAATTCTTGTAATTCAGGCAAGTGGAAGACTCAGTGGCTGCCTATGAAGAAAGGTTCACTCGAGTTGCATGGTATGCTCCAAATTTTATCCGAGACCTTGATAGTAAAATAAATCATTTTTACTCAGGATTAAATGCAAAATATCGAAGGGATTTAGCTTCTCGTGAGTTCAAAAGTTATGAAAAGATTGTTCGATGTGATGAGAAGGTGGAAATGGAGTTTTACGGTGATCAAGTGTTCTATAACAACTAGCAGAAGAAGAGACCGAGGTGGCAGGAGAAAGGAAATAATTATTCAAAAAGGTCTGATGGTAAGAAAACTAAGTTTACAGTTTGTGATAAATGTGGTAAAATTAATGCTGGGGAATGTCTTCTAAATTCTGTAAAGTGCTACCGATGTGGTAAGATGGTACATAAGGCTCGTGATTGCACTGAAAAAGATCTGGGTGATGGTAAGAACAAATTTGATTTACAGTTAGTGAAATGTTTTAAGTGCAATGAGATGGGTCACTATGCAAATGAGTGTCCGAAAAAGAGCTCGAGTGATGGGAAGCAGTTATACTACAAGCAGAAAGGGGTGGTGAAATCCTTTTCAACTACTTCAGTAGATGTTTTTCCATCAAATGAAGTGGTATCAGGAACTTTGTTTGTTTTTTCATATTATGCCAGTGTGTTGTTTGATTCGGGGTCTACACATTCTTTTAATCTCTGAAAACTTTTCTAGTAAAATGGGAATACCATCTCAAGAAATGACTCTTGAACTTGTGGTAAAAACACCTGGGGGAAATGTTGAGGCAAAAAGAATTTATAAGAATCTTCCTATCCTTATTCGTAGAAAGAACCTGCTTGCAAACCTTATTTTTTTACCACTAGTAGAGTTTGATGTTATCCTGGGTATGGATTGGCTCTCTATTCACCATGCTAAGATTTACTGTAGATCTAAAGAAGTTTCTTTTCAGAAAGACTTTCAGTTTGTGTAAAATAATGAACCCTTATTGTTGATAACATATCAAGAGGCTGAGAAACTTGTAAAAGATGGAAATGAATGTTACCTTGCACATATTGTTGAAAACAAAGGAACTATTCAGATTAATGATGTGCCAGTGGTAAATGAGTATCCTGATGTTCTTCCTGATGAGTTTCTTGGAATAATACCAGATCAGGAAGTTGAGTTTACTGTTGACTTAGTTACTGATGCTAAGCCAATTCCAAAACCCCCTTATCGAATGGCTCAAATGTAAATTTTAGAGTTGAAGGAGCAATTGCATGATTTATTAGAGAAAGGTTTCATTCAACCTAGAACATCACCATGGGGTGCTCCTGTTTTATTTGTTAAAAAGAAATATGGTTCTATGAGACTGTTCATTGATTATAGAGCCTTTAATAACATCATTGTTAAGAAAAAATATCCTTTGCCTCATATTGATGATTTGTTTGATCAGCTCTAGGGAGCTAGAGTTTTTGTCAAAGATTGACCTGAGACCGGGGTACCATCAGTTGAAGGTAAAGGAAGCAGATGTTCCGAAGACCACGTTTCCTACAAGATATGGCCATTATGAATTTTTAGTAATGCCTTTTGGGCTAACCAATGCACCTGCTGTATTCATGGACCTTATGAGTAGAATTTTCCATGAGTTCTTGGATAAGTTTGTGGTTGTTTTCATTGAAGATATTTTGGTGTTTTCTAAAAGTAAATAGGAGCATGAAAGACATTTAAGGGTTTTTTTCAAACCTTAAAAGAAAATAAATTGTATGGGAAATTCATCAAGTGTGAGTTTTGGTTGCAACAAATTTCTTTCCTTGGTCACATTGTTTCTGAAGATGGGATAACTGTTGATCCTGCAAAAACAAAGGTTGTTGAAGAATGGCCAAGACCCACAAATGTAACTGAGATTCGTAGCTTCCTTGGTCTGGCATGATATTAACGAAGGTTTGTTAGAATTTTTTCACGGTTATCTATTCCAATTACTAATCTAACTCGGAAGGGTGTTAAGTTTATCTAGATAAAAGAATGTGATGATTGTTTTCAGGAACTGAAAAGAAGATTGGTGAATGCTCCAGTTTTGGAACTACCTTCCAGGAATGGTGAGTTTGTTATCTAGAGTGACGCTTCATTGAAAGGACTTGGTTGTGTCCTAATGCAGAATGATCAGGTAATTGCTTGTGCTTCACAACAGTTGAAAACTAATGAGGTAAATTACCCTACACATGATTTGGAATTAGTTGTTGTTGTTTTCTCTTTAAAAATTTGGAGGCATGATTTGTATGGAGTAAAGTGTGAAATATATACCGATCACAAAATTTTAAAGTATATATTCACTCAGAAATAATTGAAAATGAGATAGAGGAGACGTCTAGAATTAATCAAGGATTATGATTGTACAATTCATTACCATCTGGGAAAATCAAATAAAGTGGCTGATGCTTTGAGTCAAAAAAGTAATTCTTCATTAACAATGTTGCATTTGGAATGTGATCCTTTGGTTAAGGATTTGATGAACTTTGGTATAAAAGTTGTTGGTGCAGGATGCCCTTATGTTTTGTTTTAGGTATCAGTGAGATCATCTCTATCAGACAGAATTAAGAAAGCAGAGAAGCAAGATAGTGAGTTGCAGAAAAAAGGTAGAGCTAGTTTAAAAGGGTAAGTTACCTGAATCCAACATTGATAATGATCTTGTTTTGAGATTTGGGAAGAGATTTTGTGTGACTTTTGATTCATAGTTGAAAAGAGAGTTGTTATGTGAAGCTCGTAGTTATCCGTTTCCAGTTCATCCAGGTAGTAATAAGATGTATAGAGATCTTCGGGAGTATTACTGGTGGGACGGAATGAAAAGGGATATTGCTGATTTTACTGTGAAGTGTTTGACATGTAAACAGGTTAAAGCAGAACGAAATTTAATGAAAGGGATGCTTCAGCCTTTACCAGTACCAGAATGTAAATGGGAGAATATATCCATGGACTTCGTTGTGGGATTGCCGAAGACACCTCGAGGTAATAATGCAATCTGGGTTATTGTTGATTGCTTGACTAAATCTGCTCATTTCCTTGCTATATGAGATACTTTTTCCCTATATCAACTTTCTCGTTTGTATCTTAAAGATATAGTCAGGTTACATGGAGTTCCTCTATCCATTGTATCTGATCGTGATCCCAGGTTTACTTCTAACTTTTGTAAGGGACTTCAGAAGTCGTTGGGTACTGAATTAAATTTTAGTACAACTTTTCATCCTCAATCATATGGGAAGTCATAACGAATAATTCAGACTTTGGAGGATATGCTACCTGCTCGTTCGATGGATTATCAGGGAAGTTGGGACCAACATATTTCTTTGGTTGAGTTTTCTTATAATAAAAGTTTTCATTCTAGTATACAGATGGCACCATTTGAGGCATTATATGGGAAGCGGTGTCGAACTCCAGCTTTCTGGGATGAAGTGGGTGAAAGGAAGTTGATGGGACCGGAATTGGTAGAAGAGTTGGCAGAAAAAGTTCAATTGATTCAGAAACACATGAGAACAACACAGAGCAAGGAGAAGAGTTATGCGGATAATCGGAGGAAGGATCTATCTTTCGAGGTAGGTGATCATGTTTTTCTCAAAGTTTCACCATGGAAAAGTGTGATGCGATTCAGTAAGAAAGGAAAGTTGAGTCCAAGGTTCATTGGACCATATGAAACTCTGGAGAAAGTTGGACCAGTTGCATACCATTTGGCATTACCTCCGAGTTTATCTCAGGTACACAATGTTTTTCATGTTTCGATGTTGAGAAAGGATATGCCAGATCCATCTCATGTATTGAGCCCAGAGGTAGTTCAGTTGGAAGAGAATATCTCTTATGAAGAACAACCAGTCCAAATTCTTGGCCATAGAGAGAAAGTGTTGCGGAATAAGGTAATTTACCAGGGAAAGGTTTTGTGGAAAAACCATATGGTTGAAGAGGCGACATGGGAATATTAAAATTCTATGAGGGATAAATACCCCCACTTATTTTGATAAGTGAATAAAATTGTGAGGACGCAATTCCAAAAAGGGGGGAAGGATGTAACATCCTAGGTAAATAAAGAATAAAACATTTTCATATTTATTAATATTTGTGAATTAAATATTATTTTTACTTTAAAGGGGTTTCTATGTTCGATAGCATACCCGATACGCAACAATGAGTTTCTTTGAAATCTTACGATGCACATTAGTAATAAAATAATATTATTTTAAATAGTAGTTAACACGTAGCCGTTGTATTGGCGGGAATGAATAGAAATAACTAAAATATGATTATATATGTTTTTTTAAATGTTTTTACATTTATTCAATAAAAGATAAGGGCTTAAAATAAGAAAAGAATTCAATTTTAGGCATATAAACTCTAACATTCACTAAAGGTCGACTTATCGCCTTTTGATGGAGAACCGTCATTAAATATAGTTTTGGTCACTCTCATACATTCTATTGGACCAAATAAAATTCTTCTTTATAATCGGGACATCAAAATTTACTTTGTGTAAATTTTTGGTATTTTTTCAGATAAGGTTCATTTTTTAATGAATAGTGAAAAATGTTGTATTCTAATTCAAAACTTCTTTTTAATCTAATTTATTTATATGATTAGATTATCATTTGAATTTTTTTTAAAGTGAAATTAGAATATATTTTTACCATTTAATCCAATGTTGGTCATTGGAATTAATTTCACTTTGAAATTGGACTTAAACTAGTGTCAATCTTTTGATACTTATTGTTTCATAAAAACACGCTATTTGCTCTGACAGCGGGAATTAATTATTAAATTAATTAATGTAACTTATATGTTTTTAATTTTGTAAAATAGACATCATTTTTGAATTCGGAATATCAAATATAGATTAGGGTGAATTTTTGGTATTTTTCTGAAAAATTTCAATTTTTGATGAATAGTGAAACCACTAATTAGTACTTAAAAAACTAATTTTTCGTTTAAATGAAATTTTACCTCCTCTATGTTTTGAATTTCAAAAATACGACATACATGGTTTTCATTATGATGTATAATGCGGTTCAATGAGATTAAAATAATTTTTTGGTGAATAGTAACTTTTAAGTTTTTAATCACGATTAGAGGTAATTAGTGTAGTTTAAGGTAAAAATAATGTTTTAATAATATGAAATGAACTAGACACATGTCCTACCCTAATTGGATGTGTCATTACCGACCAAGACAATCCATGGGTCAACTTGGGGACCCCATGGATCCACTTTGGTAGGAAAATGACATAAATAACTTTTTATTTAAAGTTAAAATAAAAAAGTCACAAACATGTGTTGTTTTACTAAAACAATTTTTGAATGGGGTTATACAAGTCATATGTCTGACTATAAATATTAATTAAAAAGATAAAAATATTTCCTACATCATGATATTTTTTTTATAATTTTTAGACATTAAATAAATTAAATTATTTATGACACCATGATGATGCAGCAATTACCTCATTATTTAACGATTTAAATAATATGAAATGATAATGTAAAATATAAGACCTACACATGTCAAAAACCTATTGTATGGGTGGATTTATAACTCTTATCACCTCATCCCCTAAATATATAATATTGGGACCTTTTAAATCCGAAAATCATTTTATAATAAAGTAACATTTTATAACTTTTCAAGAGTGCCCCTCCTCTCCTCTTATAAAAGGCCCCCACCTCTACCACCTTACCCACACCTCTCAAGCCTTTGGCTTTGCCAAACCCTTCCCATTTTGTCTCTCCACATCCCTATTTTACTCCTAGAAGCCTCACTTTGGGCAGAAGTCTTCCCAAGGAAGCCTTTGAGCTCAAATCAGAAAGAGTTACCCATTTTAAAGGTAGTGTTTTCTCTTGTGTTCTTATGTTTTATTTTGATTCTCCAACCCCCTAAACTCTTTTTATTCATTTATTTTGTAACAACACCAGTATCTTCAATATACTAGTATGTTGTTATAATAAGGATTCGATCTATACTTACACACACCTACATGTAATGGTTAAAGAACATATTGTTTCTGTGGATGGCGAATTTATACCTCATGAAACGATGATTGTTCAACACTCATATAACACCATCAAAGGTGGCCATCAAGATGTCACTATATTTATATATGATATATAAAATGTTTATGTTTTACTTAAGTTTCTGTATTTTTCATTTATGGCATACCTTTATGGTTTCCATTATGGGTAAACGCGATATCTTCATTTTAGGAAGTGCGGACTACCGCCCCCTCAAAGTGATTTGATTCGTTAATACCATATGTGGTATGTATAAAGGATAGATTTAATAATATTATATATGATACTATGTTGGAATTACAGTATACCTTTATATCATTATGATTTCACTCCATTAAGTAAAAATAGAGATGAAAGTAGCGTTCATGCGTACGTACGGCTTACCGTCTCCATGAACGGTGCATTTCATTTCTTACCTCTAAATGTTATGTAATATTATAAACGCATGTATATACTGGATATATATTATATATATGATATATACATCATGAGTATAAATCTAGATATAATGGATACATGAACAACTTGTAATTATAAAGAGTTTATTTTTGACTCAAGTACCAATGATCATTAAAATGACCGTTATTAACTTAAATAATTACATAGTGTTAATGACATGGTAATAAGTGATATAAAAAGAATAATGAACTTGAAAAAGGTTCTTAAGAAAGTATAAATTAACTCGTGTTTATTATTCAGGACATTAAAGAACGATCGAGTCAAGTTGGACCCGAGGTATGGGACTTCGTCTCAATCTCCTTTCATTGAGGCATATTTTGTTTTATACACAACTTTCTTTTATATGGTGTATAAACCCCTTTGACTTTTACATTTATTCAAAAGGAATCTTTTTTATATGAAGCGTTTACTAAATGAAAAAGGGAATGTTTTTTTGTCGTACGTATGCGGCGAAAACGACTTCTCTGCCGCCATGACCATTATTTGAGATTCAGATTCCTCTACAAGCCTTAGCTTCTTTTAAATTGAAAAATAAATACCATGTTTTATGTTTATTTTATTATGGTATTGAAAATGGTTTTCATAATGTTTTTATATCAATGTGTTGTATTGATATCGTATGATTGAAAAGTGGAAATGTTGTGTTTCCTTTATGCATGTTTTATGTGATACGATTTTGTTATGGTTCTTGGGCATTGTTATGAAGAAGGGTGGTTCCGTGATAAACTAAGGGTGGGTGAGCCCGATATAGCTCTCTAATGCATTGGGCAACGCGAAGGAGTTAAATGTTAAGGTTTCTCTGAAGATATTTAGGGGATATACTGTGATGGGTATTCCAAACATAACCAAGAGGGTTACTCCCTTTGTAAGAATGTTATGAATGCCTCAAATCACCTTTATGTCTTATGATTTCTATGATTTATTCATGATTTGATGGGGTATTTTAACGTGCTTATGTTTTATGAGAAAATTATGATTTCATACATGGACTAATGTTTTCATTTCATACTTTTATATCCCTTACTGAGCTTTTTATGCTCATACCAAGTTTTTGAAATGTTTTTCAAAGGTTAAGGGAAAGGTACATGATGTGATGATAGTGTCAAGGAAGTGTCAATAAATAATCCATGTTTTATTTTAAATATGTTTTCGTTGATGGTAAAAATGAGTACTATCTTTTATGTAACCACTTTGTTTAAATGTGGAATGTAATGCATGTTTTATGATCTAATTCTCTAAAACTCTAAACCTGAAAAGATCCTCAATGTGTAATCTTGAAATAACTCTATATTAAGTAACGTTTAAGGCTGGGGACTTATAGTTGGAGAGTGAAATGTCATAACCTAAAAAATGGTGGTTTGGTGAGATCCATAAACTTATGTGTCAGAATCATTCTTCACTTGAATTCAATTTTGTAAAAAATAAAATAAATTAAATTAATAACTTAAATAATAACCTTTTACATATAAATTTTATTTTCTATAATTTTATTATGTTCATTTACAACCATTTAATTGAAATATATTTACTATTTCCTCTTTTCTGAGGGATTTTTTTCCATGGTTCCATGGTCGGATCACTTGTGTATAATTTTGGTAGTTCATGTAAAATCAGAATAAAACTCATGAAGTGAAATAAAATGGTATTAATTTCCATAAAAAAATTAAGGGTCCCAAATATCTTTTTTTGTTTCAACATATGGACGATTCACATTGTAAAAATGTTATGTTATGTGGTTAGTTTATTTTGGTGTTTTTAGTGACTATTATGAACTAGTTTTAGTTTATTTAATATTATGTATATATATTAATTATAAAACATGAAATAAGTTACAATATTATTATTATTATATTCTTATTTATCCATAATAAATTTTTTTTGACCATCCTTGATGGTGGTAAGGAAAAAATAAAAAATCATCATCCACTGTGGTAGTGACCTGATATATAATAGACAATGATTTCTTTTTTCAAATAAAAGGATAATAGGATAGTATGGATAGTAGATATTCTGTTAGAACTATAAAATTACATTATATATATGATATTATATTTATTATTCTATGTTAGATGATGTATGTGAGGCGAATATGGAAGAAGAAAAGAATTTAAAAGATATAGTTTTAGAATATGACCTCTAGAATGTTGTCTCCTTCAAAAACTCCTTAAGGAACATTGGTTTTATCTTTTGGTGAGACCATATATAAGAACCTTGGTCTTTATTTCATACTTAAACATGATTTATTACATAAAACCTCCACTTGATACAACATAGAAGATCTAGAGGTATAGTATCATTGTGGATTTGGAACATTACATAACAAATTAAAACATAGAACACAACATCTTATTGAAAACATCCATTACAGGACCACTACATTCCCTCGTACTTAGCATTGCATGGGATAACCTGAGGACATGCATAAGAAAAGTGTGATCTATAAATACTAGTAAGGGAGTAAAAAATAACAACATGAAGATTAAAATACATGTTAGTTAATAGGAATATCAATGGATCACAAGAGAAACATGAGCATAAAGTCATGATAAAGCATGATAATCATAACATGGAAATGTGGAAACAACACTTAACATGGAATTAGCATGATCCAATGTGCATTGCACATGGATCGTGAGTAAACCCTAATTTCACATGAATCAAGATTAAACCCTCATTTCACTTGAATTATCATAATTCAAAACTAATTTCACATGGCGTATCATGATACTATACTTTACCCAATGCATTAGAGTGCTATTTGGGCACACCCTTCGTAAACATTTAATTTCATGCATAAGTATGCCACAATGATCATACAACAAGGAATAAATCATCATCATTTATTCCACAATAAAGGGATGTGGAATACATACATGAATAATTATAATAAATATGTAAATGTTCATAAAGGCGAATACCCTTGATAGAGAATGTGGCATGGTATTCACTACACAATGACATTGGCTTGGAAAATTGTAGTGCAATTTCGGCAGCATAACGGCATGAAATAAGAACTCATAAAAAATTAGTTTGTGAGAGATAAAGGTATGTATCATCATATTTACATGAAATGGACAGTAAGAGGGTCATGTAGATACATGTACCAACAAATTTAATTGAATTTAGATGCATAATACAAAAGAATTACTTAGATGTAAAAGAGGAGAGAGAAATCCCTCATGGAATTTTGGCATGGTAATGAGTGTACATGGGAGGCATTAATGATAGAGAAATGGGTATCCCATCATCCAAACATAAATAGGGCAGTATGGCGGAGGTTTTAAATCATACCCCAACATTTTTAATTGAAGACAAAAGGTCATAACAACTTACAGAAAATTGGACAAAATGAGAACGAAAGAAATCCCTTACTTGGCAGTGTGCTTCCAACGGCTTGGGAGAGGCATGAGAGAGGATTTTTGGGAGCTTTTAAAACATTGGGAGGATTTTAAAGAGAGGGGGTCAGAGTTTGTAAGAACTCCAAATTATTTTAATGAAGAGGAAGTGGGAGCTTGGGTGGGATTATATGAGAAATGAGAGGGAATTCTTTATTATTTAGGTTTGGGACACCACACATTAAACTAATAAAAACCACAAACCAACACAGGTTTTTTGCCCATGGTTTTAGAAAAAGGGGAGTGGAAAACAATATTTTATGAGGAAAATGGCCGAACTTCCTAAAATAACAGGGTTGCTTATGTAGAGGTGAGTCACGCTCTCAAGGAAAACAATTTAAAAAGACAAAATGCTTTATAAGTCTTGGAGGGTCCACTAAAGCATTGTAAAATAAATCAAAAAAATATAAAATAAAATTATAGTAATGGTAAAAAATATATTTTCTGAACATAATGTTTATATTATTTTATTACATCACTATTGGGTCATTATGATGTCATAAAACACATTATATATTTAAACGGTGTTTAATTTTTACCCAAAAATTCGACTATCTCATAAAATTTTGAAAAATTAACCATTGGATAATTTTGATATCCTGATTCCAAAAATAATATTCCTTTTATCTAAATAATTTTCTAAATATGTGAATTTTTAATTTTAAAGTAAAAACAGAAATCTATCAAAAATTCATGGGTTTTGACAAAAACAACTTCAAACCTTAATAAAAATTACAATTGCATTCATAAGATTATATGATAATTAACACTTAATAAAATTTAATTTAATAATAATAATAATAATAGTAATTTATTAAAATATTATGTAATTCAAAAATACATTAATTCATAAAAATATATTTCTTAGTTGAATATTAACTAAAAATACTATTTGTGTTTTAAAATCTATTTACAAAGTAACAATAATAAAAAGAATGTATATTCTCTATACAAGAATAATGTACATAATCACAGTAATATGGTCTTGTTACATAATCCATTAAAATACCCACATAAGACCTTAGTGTAATGTGCGCAATGGTGACAGACTCTTGGGGTGGGTCGGATAACATTTCTTGAGTGGTAATCTCTATCAACATCCAATTCTCTCATAGGTGGTTCTCCACAAGCTTAACATATTCATGATCGGGTTGGGCTTGGTTAAGAGCAAATCCCATTGACACCACCTCCTTTCCGAGCTCTAATAAATGGGCTTCGTATGGGGCAAGTCTACTAGATGAGGTCATCCCTTATTTTTTCTGAGTAAATTGGATTTGTTAAAGCCCTATATTTATACTAATCATGTGATAATTATTCAATGACTATATTAGAAATGGTCCCAATTCTTAATAGCATTTTAAAATCTAGAAACATAAAACTAATTATGTTCTCATTTTATATAACCATAATAAGACATTTGATTAGATCAAGAGTAATTTTCATTAATGAATGTTTGGTTTGTTACACCATATGTAAAAGGAAATAGTTTAGAGGATTGGAAAGATAATTGGTCAGAAATTTAGTATGCTAAAAGTCTTAGAAGGTGAGATGAGAAGGGATTGTGAGGGGTAGTATTTATATGGGGAGGAAATGGGTGTTTTTAATAGTATAATCATTGTATAATTATTTTTTCTCAAGAATACCAATATTGTCAATTATTGTGAATATATATAGTTAATTTTACATCTTATTCAGCACTAATGTTATCTTACATCATTAGTGACTCAAAAATCAATGCATTTCGCTTATAATGTCAAATACCATATTTTACAGTATTTCATTATTCACCAAAAATTAATCTATCTTAAAAAAATATATAAAAACATTTACCCTTACCATTTTTCAATGTATATATTATAAAAAAATCAATTTTATGAAAATAATTTTCAAAAATCTGAAAAAAAATCAATAAAAGATTTATTTATTAGAAAATTTGCAATTTTAATATTATGTTCAATTTTCCGACAAATTGAAAAATTAAATATGGTCTCATAAAATTATATTATAATTATAATAATAAATAATAATAATTTATAAATCCATTTTCTGAAAAAAAAAACATTATTTTAAATCATTTTAACTATTGTGAAAGTATAATTAAAACATTTATATTTTAAAAAAATAAAAACACTTAATATATCATTTTTAAAACATTTATTTACTTTCACCATTGTATAAATATGTCATATTTAACTTTCTATGATACCTAAATATTATTTTACACTTCCATTGGTGGTAATACTATTATAATAATCAAGTTACTATTCCTAATGGTCATATTACTATTCCAAAATTTAGGTTAGTATTCCAATGGTTAGATTTATAACTATCATATAGGATCTCTAATTAATATAAATACATCATATTTCATTCATTATTCATCTATTTATATTTTATCTCAGAGTTATAAATATATAGATATATATATATTCATTTTCAAAATTCATATTGTATTACTAATATTCTACTTCATTTCTATAGAATTTTTCATGAGTGAAATTATTTTAGGGGATAGAGAAGATCCAAAATTTCCTATTATTGTTATCTTATTTTCTATTTTTTCTAATTATAATTCTTTCAATTATTATGGCCATATTTATTATATAAATATAATGTTTAAATTAATATAATAAAATGTAGTTGGTTTTATCATGTGGTGTGTGTGAATTATATAATATTATATTTCTAAATATGACACAATTATATATTGAGAAGGGAAATTCAAATGATAAGTGTTTGGGTCATTACATTTTTCACCATTAATAAATTTCAAACTTAAAATTTCATTTTCCATACTAAGGTGAAAAAAGGCGAGGGTAATTTTACATCATGGATTCCTCTTGTTCCCATATCGCCTCCTTATACTTTTGGTTTAACTATAGTACTTCGAATAGGTTTGTTATCATATTGCATAGAACATTGTCTCTATGATCCGAAATTTTCACACGGTTCTCCTCATAAGAGAGATAACTTTTTCAGGTTTACCATATCTGAATTTTGTATATGTGAGGGATCTAGTATTTACTTATTCATAAAATATATATTGAACACATCGTATAATTGAGATAGAGTTGGTGGGAGGGATAGTCACAGCTCTGATGGTATCAAGAATCTCAGAAGGGATGATGTACCAAGGACTAAGCTTCCCCTTCATCCCAAATATCATGACTCTCTTCAATGGAGATATATAGAAGAACACTTTATATCCAACTTCAAACTTCATGTCTCATTGATGATTGCAAACATAGACATTCTATTGAATCTGAGAAACCCTAGTGTGCTGCTGAATGGTCTTGACCTTTTCCACCATTTCCTTGACCATTTTAGGTCCAACTATCTTTCATTCACCAACTCCATCCCAATACACATGTGCTTCACATCTCATCACATAAAAAATTTATATGGTATGATTTATATGCTTGAGTGGAGACTATTATTGTATAAGAACTTGATAATGGGAATATACTCATCCCATCCTTCTTTTAATTCCATTGAACATCCTCCCAATATGTCTTCATGTAGGTTTCATGCGCAATGGAAGAACGGTTTGGTTGACGCCCAAATTTAATTTTTACCATGATCAATGATTATTTTAGGATTAATACTATGATGAATTCTAGTCTACATATAATAGAATCAAATATTTAGATAAAGAACAAAGAGTTCTGATACCTTTATAGAGGATCTTGCAAATCATTTTTATAATTAATTTAATTAATTTCATAAATAAAAGAATACACGGATCTTCGGTATTTTATTCATTGATGATGTTGATCATCCAGAATGATCCTTATAGACTATATCATTGCGCTTGTGAGGATCCTAACTAGAATCCCTCTTGTAGTGATCCACACATGCTCTGATGGCCTCCAATCGACACCACTAGTTCTTTGGGTGAAATCGCGATGAAGCGAGTGTCTTGTGTAAGTCGTTCTTGATCGCCTTTTCATTGGCCTTGAAGAACGTCTCTCGTTATTGAGATGGGAAGGAATATGATTCGAGAGAGAAATTGTTTATCTTAACAATTCTCAATTCACTGGGCGTGTAGTTCAGTACACGGCATAATAGACATACGTATCTACATATCAACATGGGGCTTCAGTTAAATTATTCAATTTCATAACAGAAATTAAATACATTCATAACCTTCAAGAAAACCCATGTATTTAATAATAATATTTCATCATTTTTTATGGTGCACCAACTTGCGCAAAATGGAATTATAAATAGAATTCTGCGTCACAAAATAATAGTAGTCTTATTATTATTTTAATTTGTGCCAATTAGTTAAATAATTATTTACTGTCTTGAAAATAATTATTTTACTACTGGACAGGGCTTGGTCCACTTGAACTCCACTTCCATTTATTGAACACCTGAATAAATAAATAAATAAATTATTCCCTAAAATAAATATTTTATTTACAAACTATTAAATAATTATTTATTAAATGTTTAATAAACAAAATAAATATATTTTAACCACAATCTACAGAATAAATATTTATTTAATTTATGAAATCAATTTAACTTGAATAAAATTATTCCACTTTCTTGATAATAATATTTATTCCATTAATTAAATTCAAATAGAATTTAACTGAGACCACTAGAAATTCTTAGTGTGTGACCCTTTAGGATTATTTCTCGTTGGAATTAGGAAGACTTGCCTAAAGTCCAAGAGTACTGTCTAGAAACGGGTTAAGTCACCCAAGAGAAGGAACATAAATTTGAAACAATGACATCCAAATACAAACACTTACTATGTAATATAATATTTGTATCTTAATATTTCATCAAGAAGGTTTCATGATAGTGTCATCAACCTTTGTGCTTGATACATCGTTCTTTCACTACCTGAAATAAACTCATTGTTACACCATGGACATGGGATTTCATGTGATGGTTCTATTTCACTCAAAGGGATGAGATATCAACTTCCATAAATAGAAGGGTCAAATACTTCCTCAACTTATCCATTAATAACATGCCACTCGTGACGCACCCAACTTACCCTACTCCCCGTCAACTGTATGTGTGATAGTTTTAGTTAGTAAATAAAAGTGTACGAGTCACGAAACATATTAATAACAATCTTAAAGTCTAAGGGTCATTACACATGCTCACAGATAGGAATATCTGATGACACCAAAACATGTGGAATTCTAAATGGTGGGTATGTTCTCAAAATCTTTTATCTTGGAGATTACCAAGTGCGGACATCATGAGAAGAAATCTCATCGGCTTACGAGTACTCCAACCAGACGGTCTATATGCTATGTAGCCTATCATAGTATGTCATCCAACTGCATAATTATATTTAATAATATTACAATAGAATTTCAAGTTTCTCATCAAAACTGGGAACTTCCATGACCTTATCAGTGCAACAAATACTCTAGGACATTATTATATCATAGTCATGCAGAAAAATGAACAATATTTAATAATATGTTTAATATTTAAATTAAATATCCATGCGATCAAAGTAAAAATAATTGGTTCTAGGAAACCTACTCTAACAAACTCTAACATGGAATAGATCCAACTACCTATGACTTTCAGTCCGCTAGACCTCATATGATGATCATGTTTCTGCTGAGTCAAGGATTTAGTCAAGGGGTCTGCCACATTGTCTTCTGTGGAAATAGTTCTCACTGTAACTTCACCTCTCTGAGAAAAATACCTCAAGAGATGATACTTATGAAGTATATTCTTTTTACACTGACTTGACATTGCCTCTTTTGCGAGATCCACCACTGTACTATTATCACAGTACAATTAGATGGGATCTTTACTGTTATGTATCGCATCTAACTCCTGGATGAATCTTCACATCCAAACTGCATCTTTAACTACCTCAAAAGAAACTATATACTTGAAAACTTCTGTAGAATCTACGACCACACTCTGCATTGTGTTCTTCCATCTCACTACACCTCCATTCAATGTGAATATGTATCCCGTTTGCGACTTCATGTCATCTTGATTAGTCTAGAAACTAGCATCTGAATATCCTTTGATGACTGGTTCCTCATCTTTTCTATAAAGTAGGAACATATCTTTAGAACACCTCAAATACTTTAGGATAGTCTTGACTTACATCCAATTGTGGTCACCTGGGTCAGCTTGATATCTGCCTACCATACTCAATGTGTACGCAACATCCAGCCTAGTATACAACATGACATTAATGACTAGCCCAATCAATGATGTGTATGGATTACTTTCCATTATCTCTCTTTCCTCATGTGTCTGAGGAAACATTTTCTTGGAAAGATGAATTCCATGTGATGCTGGAAATGACCCCTCTTGGATTTTTCCATACTGAATCTCTTCAGCATCATATCACTGTATTTACTTTAACTTAGGGTCAACAATCTCTTGGATCTATCATGGTGGATCTTGATCCCAAGGATATATGATGCCTCGCCCAAGTACTTCACGTAGAATAATTGATTCAACCATGCCTTAACATAATGTAAGACTAGTATCTCATTTCCAATAAGTAATATGTCATCAATATATGCTATTATGAAAACAACTTCACTCCCATAAAACTATTTGTAGACACAAGTCTCACATCCATTCTTGATAAAACCAATTTTTTATGGATTTATAAAAATGAATGTTCCATGACCTTGATGCTTTCTTTAATTTATAAATGGATTTCTGCAACTTTAATACCATATTGGAATACTTTGGAGTCATTAAACCTTCAGGTTGTGTCATTTAGACATCTTCTTGATGGTTCCCATTAAGGAAGGCTATTTTGACATCCATTTTCCAAATCTCAAATTCATGGTTAGTGGTAATGGCCAATAGAATTCAGATGGATTTCATCATTGAAACTAGTGTAAAGGTTTCATCCTAGTCAATTCCTTGACGCTGCTTGATCCCTTTTGCAACCAGTCATGCCTTATAGGTACTAACTTTTCCTTCCATGTCCATTTTCTTCTTGAATACCCATTTTCAACCAAAAGGCATTACATCAACTGGAGGATCTACCAAAATCTAGACTTGGTTTTGGTACATGAAATCCATTTCAGAATTAATGGATTCTTTCCACTTGGAAACGTTTGTGCCACTTACTGCTTCCTTTTAGGTTAGAGGATCATTATTATCAACTAATAATTAGTCACCTTCCTCAGTAACTAGAAAACTGTACCATTCCACTTCTCTAATCTCTCTTGTACTCCTACATAGTTCTTGTGTCTTAGGAATAGTTCTTTCTTCCATGGGGCTTTGTGGAATCTGTTCTTATTCCAACTCTCGTGTACCTTGAGCCTCAACTTCATCAAAGTCTATCTCACTCCCACTATCTATTATGGAGATATTCTCCATATAAAGAAATATAGAGTGTATTTCCACTATATCCTTGTTGTCCGGGGAGTTCTATAGGTAATATCCCCTTTTTCCCTTGGGGTATCCTATAAAGGTACAATTTGTGCCTTGGGGTGCAGTTTTGTTACCTGAAGAGACGTTCACAAAATCATCGCTTCCCCACACATGTAAATTCAATAGCATGGATTTATTTCCACTCTAAAAATCATATGTAATACCATTTATCGATTTAGTTTGTACTTGATTTAGTATGTTCACTGATGTTTGTAATGCATATCCCCAAAAGGATAATGGAAGAGTCACATGACTCATCATTGATCTCACCATATCCAACAAAGTGTGGTTCCTACTTTCGCTCACACCATTCCACCGGGGTGTGTAAGGAGGAGTGAGTTTGTATAAGATCCCAAACTCCCATAAGTAATCAATGAGCTCTTGATTAAGAAATTCTCCACCTCAATCTGAGAGGAGTATCTTAATCTTCTTACCAATATTGTTCTCAACTTCATTCCTGTATTCTTTGAACTTATCAAAAGAATATGACTTATAGTTCAATAAGTAGATATATCCATATCTACTAAAATCATCAGTAAAAGTTATGAAGTATGTGTACCCTCCCCTTGATTCGACTAGAAATAGTCGACACACATCGGTATGAACCAATTCAAGAATCTAGTTAGCCCTTTCACCTTTCCCACTAAACGGAGAATTGGAAATTTTGCCTTGTAAACATGCATGACATACGCCAAGTGGTTTTAGTTCAAAATAATCTAAATATCCATATTGATGTAACTTTGTCAACAATTTCTGGTTTACATGACCTATCTAGTGATGCCAAAGTTGGGTGTGGTATGAGTCATGTGAAGTATCTTTGTTATTAATTACCATTACTTGGTTTGTGTAATCCAACACATAAAGACTGTTGTATAAATGTTACCTACCAAAACAAATGTTATATTAGTAAAAGAAGAAACATTCATTTTCAAACATGAAAAAAAGTCCATATGTATCTAATATGGATACATAAATAATGTTTTTAGTAATAGAGGACACATAATAACAACCCTTTATCACCAAGATCATCCTATTTGGAAATGTGAGGTGGTAGTCCCCAATAGCTACAACAACAAGTCTGGCTCTGTTGGCTGCTGGTAGATCTACCTCCCCTCGATCAATGTTCCTAATTCTACGTGGTTACTCTATTTGAATACATATGTGATAACTATAAGTGGTATATAATACCAATTTTTTTGAAATAGATATATTTCATTCGATAAAAAAACACTGGAAGATTCCCCATGCTTCTTAGGCTGGGTGCAGATTTTCTTCCAGTGAACCTTCTTACCACATGCGAAACAAACAACATCTTATTCCCTTGCCCCCCCTTGATCTTATTTTTCTTATATGGGTGTGAATAATATTTGGGCTTAATTCTATTTTCCTTCCCTTTCCTCTTATTCACTATAAGGACATAAGGTTTTTCACGCTTCATATCTTTTCCCTCATAGAGAATGAGGATAAGAAGATCAGATAGAGACTTATCAATGTTTTTCATGTTAATATTAACCAAAAAGCTGGAGAATCTCTGACGGATTTATGCGAGAATGAGATTCGTGCCCAGTTCATCAGGGAGTTTAAACCCTAGATCCTCCAGGCGCTCAATGTAGCCAATGAGCTTGACTACATGAGGCCCATCTTGGGAACGCTCTCCAAGATTACTCTGAAAGAATACCTTGGAGATATCAAACCTTTCCTGTCTTTCTCTCTCCTGGTAAAGACCACAAAGGTTCTAAAGCATTATATAAGAATCCAGGTTTTCATGATACTTCATAATCTCAATGAAAATTGATGATAAAATTAAAAATTGAACATCGACCGCATCATTCATATGTTTCTCATAGACTAGGAAATTCTCATCACTCGCCTCTTTGGAAGGAGGATTAGGTAATGCTGACTCTAACATGTAAGACTTCTGTTCATAGTGTCGGATAACCCGAAGGAATCTAAACCATTACAAGAAGTTACTATCGGTGAGGATGCTGTCTTTATGTATAATTTATTATAGGGAGAGTGTGGTTGACAAGATTTTCATTTTTATTCTACAATTAAAAAATAGGATCATTAGTACATTCTTGATTACATTTTATGAGAAATAATAAATTAATTTTCTTAAGTCTCCTACTATTTTATCAAGTCCCAATGGCCCTCACCATTGAACTCAGAATGTCCAGTTTCCATGAAATTCTAGTGGAAAGGATCCATATTCCCCTTCACATTACCCCAACAAGGGTTTGACAAGCTATTTGAATGTATTTAGGTAGACAGGTATTTTCCAACTACGGGCTTGCAGCTCCTTGATATGTTGAGTGGACTCCCCAATATTGAAATTCTAACTTTGGATTTCCTCAACTCCTACCCCCAATATTACACCAAGTCTAGCAAGGGTTACTCCTCTTGACGTAATATGGTTAATTCAAACTGAAACCTTTCATAAGGGATTTTTGTATAAAAGTAAGTGTCCCAACAAGGGCTTGTCAAACACATAGTTTTACTGAGTTTTCCACTTAATCAAGTAATGAAATGCTTGGTCTGACATAATATTTTATTTGAGGGATTTTTATCTCTTAGGTGTGAATTTATTATAATCATTATCACATGCTTGTTTATATTAAGTGGAACTTACTTGATTGATTAACCATATCTTGATAATATTTATGCATAAGCCTGGTTTATTTTAGTTCCATCTTGCATGCTTGTTTAATTCATTAATTATGTGACCGTGAAAACACATCCATAATGATAACCCATGCACCTGATATAAATAAAATAAATAAAAGTGTATGATCATGATATTTTCTAATGGTTAGTTTATCTAGTAGTCGATAAACTAACCCTGAACTAGGGGAGAAACACGTTGAACCTCTTGGATTCATGTTTACAAATTTACACATGTCCACCTCTGTATCTATATGGATTGTTTTCATCTCGGCTCCAGCTTGAACCACCTCCACTAGCTTGGGAGTTTCATCCATTACATATGCCTTCTTTTAACTCACACGCAGGTGAGGGTTAAAAAGGGGTTTTATATAAAAGAAACCCTGGGCATGTAAGCCCTACATATTAATGAAGAGAAGGCTCACAAGCTAATAAATTTAATTTAAATAAATAAATTAATAAAATCTTCAACATATGAAGGTCTTGGTCTTTCTCATGATTATCCATACATGCAATGATATTTAAGCATAAATAAAACTAGAATTAAATTATTTAATCATTATTGTTTAAGATAAATCATGATCGAATCAATTAATTATAATATTTAATTAATCAATCCTTTTATCTTAACCCCTTTTCTGAATTTCTTTGATATTCTCATCCATCATAATTTTAAACAAATAAATTCATTTAAAATTATCTTTGTACGTAACTTGTTCCTTGGACGAAACCTGGTGAATTCATGTTCATAACTACCCAATGAGTAGAAATGAACATTATACAGATGTTAAATTAAACACATATATATAAAACACCTATCACGTGTTGTGCCTCATCTTTACGTCCGAATAATGGTACACGACTCAAAGGTTTTTATAGTATAATAATAAGTTTTAACAAATCTGTGTGATTTGGATGAGTACGCGATGTGTAGTTCCAACCACATGGCATGTACTATTGTTCACCATCCATCTAAAGTACACATGCAGGGAAACGACATGTGAGTGTAGTTCAAAAATCTTCAGAGTACATGGTGTGTCTAGTGGGCTACACACTGTATAGTTCTTCATTACATGGTCTCCAGTTGGGCAAGACGTGTATGGGGTACATGGTCTAACCCTAACCTGAAGAGACTACATGATGTATCCAGCAAGACACTTGGTGTGTAATCTGGAAACTGTGTGCCACATATTCCTGGTCAACACACTGAGTCATTAAGACTTAGACAAACTCCAATGGCACATCTTGGTTTGGTGGACTAGACCTAGTGCACTGAACCTTGACTACACGACGTGTACTGCTGAATACACGCCATGTGTTTTGGTGTTGTATAGACATGAACCTTTGGCACCTCTAGATGCAATCCTCTATTTTATTTTAATCAAAATTAAAATAAAAAATCATTTCTATAAGGTGAACGAGAAACAAAAGAGGAGGAACAGATCTTGAGATTTAGATTTTTAGAAATATTAACTTGAATTGAAACAACTAAATTATTAAATGAAAAAATCATTAACGAAATATTTAAATAATTATAAAATATGATGTAAACCCTTTGATACCACTTGTAGGTTCCAGGCGCAGTAGTAGCGCGGTTGGGCCGGTGCCCATCATTAATTTTTACCATGATCAATGATTATTCTGGGATCAATACAATGATGAATTCTAGTCTCCATGGAAAAGAATCAAAGCTTTAGATAAATAAATAAGAGGCCCAAAACCATTAGAGATGATCTTTATAATCTTGTTTATAATGAATTTCATTAATTTCATAAAGAAAATAATACCTGGATCTTTGGTATTTTCTTCGTTGATGATGTTGATCATCCAGAATGACCCTTCTAGATTATGTTGTTGTGCTTGTGAGGTTTCAAAATAAAATCCCTCTAATAGTTATCCATATGTGCTTCGATGGCCTCCGATAAACACCACTACTTCTTTGGATTCTAGCACGGTGAAGCGAGTGACTTATGTTGGTCGTTCTTGATCACTATTTCTTTTCCCTTGAAGAACACATCTCATTCTTGAGAGGGGCAGGAATAGTATTCGAGAAATAAATTATTTAGCTGAACAATTCAAAATTCATAGGATTGCAGTTCGTTACATGGAATAAGATACGTACGTGACTATTTGTTGACATGTGGCTTTGGTTAAAATATTTAATTGCGTAACAACAATTAAATACATTCATAACCATAGAGAAATCCCATGGCTTTAATAATAATATTGCATTAATATTTATGGTGCGCCAACTTGTGCAAGACAAAATTATAAATAAAATTCCATGTCACAAAATAATATAAGTGTTATTATTATTTTAATTTGTGCCAACTAGTTAAATAATTATTTAATAACTTGAAAATTATTATTTTACTACTGGATCTGCATTGTTCCGCTCAAAATCCAGTTCAATTCTTTAAAAAATTAAATAAATAAATAATTTATTTATTCTCTTAAATAAATATTTTATTTAAAAACTAGTAAATAAATATTTATTAAATGTTCAATAAAATAAATAAATAAATTTTACCCATAATATAGTGAATAAATATTTATTTAATTTATGCAATCTCTTTAACATGAATAATATTATTCCACTATCTTGAGAATAATATTTATTCCATTAATTAAATTTAAATAGAATTTAACTGAGGCCACCTAAAACACTTAGTGTGTGACCCTCTAGGATTCGTTCTCATTAGCATTATGTGGGATTTCCTAAAGTCCAAGAGTACTATCTAGAAACAGTTCAAGGCACCCAATAGAAAGGCTTAAAGTCAGAACAATTACATCCACATATGAATTCTCACTATGTAATATAATCTTTCTGTATCAATATCTCATCACGTAGGTTTCATGATAGTTTCATCAACCTTTGTGCTTGATACGTCATTATTTGACTACCTAAAATAAAATCGTCGTTACACCATGGCCATGAAATTTCACGCCATGGTTCTATTTCAATCAAAGGGCCAAGAATTCAACTTCCATAAATGGAAGGTACAAATCCTTCCTTAATTTATCCATTAATAACATGAAACTCCTAACACACCCTACATACCCTACTTCCCTCCAACTACCTGTGTGATGGTTTTCATTAGTAAATAAAAGTTCACGAGTCATGACACATATTAATGATAATATTATAGTCTAAGAATCATTACACACACTCTTAGATAGGAATATATGATGACACCAAAACATACAGAATTATTAATGGCGGGTCTATTCTCATAATCTCCTATCATGGAGATTACCAAGTGTGAACTTCATGAGGGGAAGTCTCATCTGCTTACGAGTACTTTCACCTAATGATATGTACTCTATGTGTCCCATCATAGGATGTAATCCCACCGCAGAACTATATTTATGAATATTGTTATATAAATTCAAGGTTCTCACCATATTGGGGAACTACCATGACCTTATCAATGCAACAAATACTCTAGGAAATTATTACATCATAGTCATGAATAAAAATGAACAATATGTAATAAGATGTTTAATATTTAAATTAAATATCCATGTAATCAAAGTATAAATAGTTGGTTCTAAGAAAACAACTCTAACACTTCAAGTGTTAGGATAGTCTACTTATATTAACCATCTGTTTGGGAGTGATAATTTGTACTTAAGTTCAATTTGATTTTTAAATCAGGTTAAATACTTTTCCTAAAATTTAGTTAAATCTCTGATCTTTGTTAGATACAATCAATAGTGTGTTTCATGTATCATCTCACTTATATAATGTATATCCTTTCATATTTATCAAGTTAGAAGTCCTATAAATTTTCAATGAAATGACCAGTCTTTGTTAGATGATCCACAAAAATACATATACCATTATTTCCGCTGGAAGTCTTTGGAAGACCAATGAAATTTTTTTGGTGATGTTTTAACATTTCTATATAGGTATGGGTAATAGTTGCATCATCCCCTTGAACTTTTTTACTTTCATCCTTCACCTTCTCCCATATTAGGCATTTTTATCTTTATTTTGTGATCATCTTCATCATATTATCCCAACAATTAGGCTCTCAAGATCTTGATACATATTTTTTCTCCTGGGATGGATGGAAAAGGATGAGTTATGTGAATCATTAAATAAAAACTTATTTATTATAGGATTTTATTGGAAAAATCCCCATGATTTAAATATTTAAACTCCTTGTTTTCCAATTTTAATCTCTGAGGGCATCCCTTTTTTATAGCTTCCACCTTATTTTGAATCTCTACCTCTTATATTTGAGTATCCTTATCTTCTCCGTAAGTTATGGTTGAGCAATCATTTGAGAAAGTAATGATGATATTCCTTAATTTATGATTACCATGTTCATCCTT
Source organism: Viscum album (assembly GCA_963277665.1). Classification (NCBI taxonomy): domain Eukaryota; kingdom Viridiplantae; phylum Streptophyta; class Magnoliopsida; order Santalales; family Viscaceae; genus Viscum; species Viscum album. The sequence goes on from OY728158.1 coordinate 1,673,291,223, forward strand.
TGAAATTAAAAGTAGATTTAATCCTTATCAATTATAATCATTGATAAGGTCACATGATCTTTTATACATAGTGAATCTGCCACTTTATTTTCATTCCTAATATAGTAGTGGAATGGGTGGTCAAAGTCCTTGATCAGATCTAACCTATATATTAGTGCATATTAAGATCCTTCTTTGTGAAAATCTATTTGAGACACTTATAATCCGTATCTATTTCACAATTCTCCCCATAGAGGTAATGCTACCAAATCTTCAATTTGAAGATCACTATAGTTAACACCTGATCATGCATTGGATAGTTGTTATTATGATCTTTCAACTACATTGAGGTGTATGCTATCATTTTATCATTATATAATAGTACATAACCCAATACCTTATTTTAATCATCATCGTATACCGTGAAATTTTTCCCACAAGAGGGATATGTGAGGACTAGTTAAGAGATAATCCTCTTTTTCAATTCATTAAATATCTTTTCACATTCAACAGTTTAGAAAAACTTTACCCCCTTCTAAGTTATATTGTCTAGAAGGGTTTATATGATAGGTTGGTATGGAGTATGATATTCTAATCCATACCAATATTATAATTTCAAAATAACTTAATATACCCAATATACAAGAGGGGGTAGGGTGAATTGTATACTTTAAAAATTTCGTACAAAAATTTTGTATAAACAAAATTGAAAACACCTCAAATAATAAATCACCATGTTAGAATAATATAAAGTTCTTAAGTCTAAAGATTAAGAATATTTTCTTACAAAGAGATTCTACCACAAGGCATATAGAATCCCTTAATTCAGAGATACAAGTTAGGAAGTTTATACAAAAAGATAACATCCTATTTTTTACAAAGCAGATGAAATTTACAATATTCTTTTAACCCAAAGAGGATGGTATCCAACAACCCTGGATAAAGGTCCCTTGTTTTATACTTACAGGAAAATCTGTCTTACCCAAACCTGGGTAAGCCATCAATCCTAAGATCGGTATCTATCTTGCTATCCCCACAAGCCCTCAATTTGTAATGAAATTGGCACCTCTAACTTGAGAACCTAAAGTCTCTAATTTTAAGGAAATCACACCTCTTCACGAAGAAATTATGCACAAAGAAAAGTTTGAATAAGATATTCAAACTTTCTGCATGAAGCCTGAGAGTTTATAAGATCCTCTCACTCTAGAGAAATTCACTTTTAGAGAGATTAACTCCAAAATGAAATCATGTGAACTAGTGAAAATCTCATCATCTGAGGACCTATTTATAGCTTTCAAAATCTACCAGTCAGTTCCACTCCAACAGTTATATTTCCTTAAATCTCGGAGGGACCTGGACACATGGAAAACATACATCAGTTAGTTTATAACAGAAACAATGACATCATTTTATATAACTAACCATGAATATAAAGATTTTACACCTTAAGTTTAAGGAACTTGGGATCTGATAAAAATTAAATGATATGAAAGAATGTATAAGGTTCATAATTCTAAGGAAATAAAGCTTTGAATAATAAATTCTGGAATTATAAATTTCAAAATGGATTTTCATAAAATCGGTACGAGTAAAGTATAAGGAAAATATGATACCGGATTTTATTCAAGATGAAAATCGGTATCATAGTGAAAATAGAGAACGGGAAACAATGTCTTAAGGAATTCTGGTATGGTATAACCATGAACCAAATTTTGGAACCTTAAGAACTTTTCTAGTGTGGAAAAACATATTTCTAAAAACCTTAATGAAATATATATTTAACTCAAAAGTCTATGGAAATTTTGGTTACAAGGAAATTTATGTAAGTGTAAGGAAATATATTAAAGTGAAATAAAAATATATTTATGAAAAAGGTTTTTGTTATTTTCAAAATAGAAGCTTAAGGAATGGAGAGGTCTTATAGACCTAACATTATAATCACAGTAGGTTTCTAAAAATTAGTCAGTAATACCCATCTAGTACAAAGAAACTACATATCTCCATTATAGATGATAGTGTGGGATACTTTTTAATTTTATTTATCATAAAAGAGTCCATATATATCCCATTTTTAATGAAAATATACCCTAAGAATGATACTTCCTATAACCAGAACTCACATTTACTATACTTTTCATATATCTTATGCATTAGAAATTTATTTAGCATAGTACTACAATTATTTTACTGCCCCTACTTTCTTTTGAAGTATATCAGGATATCATCTATAAATATTACCATAACGTTTTCATGTTAATCTCTAAAGATACTATTCATTAAATCTGTGATGATTTTTTGAGCATTAATGAATCTAGGGGGTGTCACTATAAACTCATACTATCCATAACTTGTTCAGCAGGTAGTCATGGGAATATATTACTAATTAATATTTAATTGGTTATATCTTAACCAAAGTTCCACCTTATAGAAATAATGGTCCCCACATAGTTGATCAAACAATTCATCTATCTATGAAAGGGGATAATTTTTATTTATCGTGATTTTATTGAGTTCATGGAAATTAATATTGTGGGTAATTGACCTATAAGATACCAATTTTTATCATGTGTTTTGTGTCTGTTTTATTTTAGTTTAAACCTTAATTTTTATCTAAATGAGAATTATTAAGGTAATAAGTGATTAATGGGGAGTGTTTGGTTCTTTTTCAAAGCCCAAACCTGTAGTGATTTTGAGGAATGTGTAGAGGTGCATTATTAGTGCTTAGTTATTTTTAATCATGTAGATCAAATGTACATACCAAAGAGTAAAGATAATGGTTAGTTTAACAATGTGATAGAGTATTAAAATTCATTCATGAAACTATATAAAAGTTGAAAAGGTGTAATACATGGTTGGTTCATGTTTTTTCTAACTGTATACCTAACTATGTGAGGGGATGTCACCTTAAATAGTGCTAAACACATGGTCGGTTCATGATTTTAAAAACCATGTGGATAAACTATATACCCTTTCTAAAAGAGTTAAATTTCCAATTTGAACTACTATTTGAACCCTCCTCCTCCTTTCTACTTCCCCAAAACACAAAACATTCCCAATATTGAGAGCTCTCCCTTGGTGATCACCAAGACTTTGAGCCATCACCACTGTTCAACATCCAATTTAGGTTCCATTCCTCACATTGGATATCCAATGGTAAGCCTATGATTTCTCTTCTTTATTTTCTCAGTTTATCTCACCATATTCAGGATTATTTCCATGGGAGATAATATTCCTTATCTTCAAGGTGTTGGTATATTTTATCGATTCATCACATTCTATCCTAGATTAGAGGCTAATATTAGATAAGGATTATACTACTAATATAAGGTAGGTTTCTATCTACTTTACCTAAAATTATTGATATCTATATCATGTGATATTGTTCCCCACACTGGACTTTCCTTGTGTTTCCTTAAAAATGATAAATTCATTTCATTAAATTGTTCGAACTTCATGAGATACTCCCATAAAACCTTGATATTGTCAAATGTTGTATACCTAGACTAATACCAACCCTTTGGGTGTGTTAATATGTGACTTGGAACATTTATATATTTCTTTGTGACTAAACCACCTCTTATGTGGATTATTATTACTAATAATTATTTATATAAGTAAATTTGATCAACTAAAATGTTAAATGAAATGGATGGAATGTCAATGGAAATTCCATATCAGTTGACCCATAAATAAAATATGAATTGTTTCTATGGTGATTAAATTAACAGTGAATAGAATGAACATGTCACCTAGATCTTGTTTAATTAAGAATTTTTATTATAGATATCATTATGATTATTGATACTTGAATAGTTTTATATCATGCTTGACAATGGTCATGGACCCGAATTACCTTTGAAGTTATGGAATGCCATGAGTGCTACTTGGACTCCTATTTGGGGTTTCCTTTGATAGACTCATGATATTAAAACCAATTCATTTATGCATCTGCCAAGTGAAATACCACACTTGGAGTTAGTATTTTTCATAAATTGTGAATACCCCAACATAGCACTGAGGATTCCCTATATTTCTGGAAATTAAAATGAATACCTAGGATAATTTTCCTTGGATTAAAAATGATGTTAAGAACTGTGTTGGATTAATCCTTAGATCCTTTCAAGTCTCGTGTCGATGCTAGCTAGTACATGATCCTTGAGATTAGGTATGACTTTCCCCTTAGGGTGTAATTGCAAGGGTACACCCATGTGGATTTCTCCTAAATGTTAAAACATAAATTCCATGGAACCTTATGGGACATTAAATGATTTTCACTATATATGGATTCCTTAGTTATATGAATTAGATCCCAATCATATAAATATAAATTAAAAACATGATTATTCTAAGACATTCTGGATTAGGACTAAGTAGGTAGTATGAGACGAGTATCCCATGAGGAACCCGAAATGATGTGTTTCATTTATTTATCCTCTTTATTGATTATACATGCACACAACTCATTATATATTCATAGTCTAGATAATTATAAAAACTATTGGTGTTTTCCTACTTAATTTTACATACACCATTTTTGGGATACTTTTTGGTACCTAGAGAGACTTCGTGGATGTAAGTAGGGACAATGGAAAGTGGCCTGATATGGATTCTTGATTTTATACACTAGAATGAAGTACAGAAGTAGAGGACCATGCTTGTGCTACTTGTTCTATTTGAGATGGATTTGGATTTTTTTATATTATATATCTCACATATTCTTTAATTTCTACTTCAAGTTGTCCTTACTCTTCATTTTTATTGCATCATGACATAATTATTTTGTATTTGATTCTGGTTATTATTGATTTTTTCTATTTATTATTATCTGGATGATCTATTTTACACTACTTCATTATTATTGATATGGAATTATATTTATTATATATATTTTTGTACTCCAATATGATTATGAGTGTATAGTTTCCCCATTGTACAACTATAGACCCTTGCTACAAGTTGACAACATCTAGTGTATAGGGATGAACGATTGAGGCAATCTGGCCAACTGGGTTAGGTTACATAAGAGTGAACTGGGACCAAGATGTTAAAAATGGTATTAAATTTTTATTTACATAATCTTAATATTTTGAGTTAGTAGAAAGGAGATGACGATGTTTTGGTAATGTGTTCATTCTTGAGATAAGTTAACCCACATATAGAAAAAAGAACATGTTGTCAAGGATGGGGATTAATGTTTTTGTTTCTACTTGTTACTATTTTATTATTTTACCATTTTTTGATGCACATGATTTCTAATTTTTGTTATAATTATGGATTTTCAACCTTGGACAGGTTGGAAATGAAGTATTTGTTCATGAATCATTATATGAACCTGAGGATAAATAGGTCATATATATTCCATGTCATGCTTATTTTATTGCACAAATTTCCTAAAACATTTTAAATGTTACTTTATTAGTAAATTTATATTTTTATTAAAATTTCATGTCGGAAATGGATAAATAGTTGGTTAATTAATGTGAATGGATCAACCTAAATTGAATTAGCTTGTATATCTTGATGGGGGGAACTTAACTAACCAATTATTAGATGTTTTTTTCTATGTAATGTTTATATCATGTGATGAAATATTAGTTGATTTTGATTAAATGGATTAAAATTATAATTTATAAATCATGTACTATATAAATTGGGAATGATGATCTATATAAATGAATCATCATAATTTAACTATCCAATTCTAAGACTTAATGTAAAAGGTTGGTTTCTTTTATATGGCTTGACAATTATAACTGATAATGTTTTTAATTTATAACTTGGGAATGGAAACTCATATAGGTGGACCATGATAAATATAAATATGCATATAAAATTATTCATTTTTGAAAAGTGAAAGGAAATTTTTGTTGTTAAATGGGGATGTCAATCACAACATAAAGAGAGTTTTACTATATTACTTGAAATTGACACATCATATACCAGAACCTCTACTATAAGAAATGAATCTTTTAACATGAATAGACTTCTAAGTAGGAATTTTGGAGTATCTCTTGTGTTCCATCAAGAAATTCTAAGTTACCTAGACCCAACATTAAGAGCATGCAGTTGGATATTGACTATTATGTAGGAATGATTTGTACATGTATTATTATTTTGTCTGCATGATATTTATGTTATCAAATAACATTTTTAGGATTTTTTTATATTTATTAATATATACTGCTACGATGTCCTTGATTCATGTGCTAGGAAGTTGGTGACGACTATTATCCTGAAGTAGTGGGACTAACCCCCCCCCCCCCCCCAAAGTGCCTCTTATAAAACCTCCCATACTTCTAATTTGGGGAAACCATAGCTAGATTCAAGAGGGTTTCTTACCTTTAGTATAATCTATATAGGCAGATCTATGACCTTCATCTACTATATCATAACTGATGAGATAATTAGAGCATAAACACCCTACATCATTTTTGGGGGAAGGTATTCCTTAAGAAACTGAGTGATGGATAGAGTCCATTTTATCTGTCTTTGAGAATATGGAGATTACTCTAGAAAAGTGGGTCAAGATCACATAATATATGCTCGTGGGGTCTTCTAAGAGATTGTGGTATGTTTTGAAATAATCTTATTAGCATCATGTGATGGTCTGGAGGGATTTCTAGACTATCATCTATGATTATTTATTTCTTGAGATATTGATGGATAACTAAGACAGAGAGTTTATACACTTGGAGGAGCATACTTTATCTATAATGGACAATTATTATCATTTTAGAAAGCTCCATTGTTTTATTCCTACCCTCCTAGTTGAATAATTTTATACGACTATGACATTTTAGTATGGGGTCATGTATATCATCCAATATTAGGTAAACATATTTTGTTTGACAACTGTTATTGAGGTGGTGAACTTGGCTCTCATCTCAGAGAGTAACCTAAGGGAAGACGATGTTTTCGGGCATGGTGGTTGTGTAACTTGATAGGGATGTAGTTTTTTGAGTAGCATGAAGCTTCATTTTGAGCTTTCTCATGGATGTATAAGTAGTCAGAGTGTGTAACTGAGTATCCATCTGATATGTCACCAATGTGGTATACCAGGCCACACAAATCCTCATTATAGTAAGGAACCATTTATGGGTTGGGATTGTAGAAATATGGTCCACCATTGATGGTTTTATATAACATTTCATATAGTCTCCAGTGATAGGGGGTCAACACCAAATCCAGGTTCTAGAGTAGGATCAACACCTCCATGTCAAGTAGGGATCTGGAGTACCACATGTTATAAATTCCAAGGAGGTATATAGGGATAAGGAAGTCAGTATTATAATATGTAGGTCCAACAGGGAGGACCTACTCAGGGTAGTCATCTTGTAGATTAGGTTTGAATGTCAGGCCATATATTTGAGGTATAATTTATACCTAAGGAGAAGAATGTCATTCTATATATGGTTTTAGGTAAGACCCTAGTAACCTTGATTTTTTATCTTCTTTTTTTGAAATAGGAACTTCCCAATCCCTTATATCAGTAGCTACTTTGGAAATTCTTTTCCTTGATATTTAGTATTTATATGGATTGAAACTCTTGATTATCTTATGGGATTATGGTTAAAAAGTTTCAACCAATGCAAATATTACACCCTTGAAATTTGAGACTATTATTTCTTATGGAATATTTTCATCCTTGAGATGATGGGCTTTGATATCATTCTTGGAATATAATAGTTAGTACCATATCATGTTCTTGTTGATTTATATCACATGATAGTAACATTTAAATCACCTTAGGGAATAAAATATATTCAAAAAGGAGAATTGGATGTCTAAGAAAGTCGAGTTGGACCTAAGCATCATGGGTTGTGCATAGTGATAGCCCAAATTTCCAGGATTTTTATAAGTGATCAAGGAACACATTAGAAAAATTTACCTCTTATGGCGGATCATTTTAGGGATGTTTTCCCTAATTAATTTTCTGGGAAACCTTCTATGAGATAGATATAGTATACTATTGATTTACTTCTAAGAGAATCATTAGTATCAATCACACCTTATAGGGTGGCTCCTACTAAGTTTTCAAAACTCAATAGGTAGTTATAATGATTTTAATCTAAAGGACTTATATATCCAATTACTTCACCATAGGTTTAACCTATAATTTTCAACAAGAAAGTGAATTGGACCCTTTGACTATGCATGTATTATCAAAAATTGAATTAGATTATGGTTAAGAATTGGCACTCTTTACCTCATATAGATGACCTCTTCAACTATATTTGAGGAATATAGTCTTTTCAAAAATTTATTTGACATCACGCTATAATTAGATTCAATTTATACCTTCATATATACATCATATATATTCTTAAAATAATATATGGCCTTTATGAGTATTTGGTAATGCCTTTCAGTATGATGAACATGCCGAAAATCTTTATTAACTTGATGAATTGGGTTTTCCACACATACTTGGATTCTTCTGTTGTAGTTTTCATGGATGATATCTTGGTGTATTCTTAAACATAATATGATCATTCCAAGAAAATTGAAATAATATTTAATATTTTTACCAAGAACCATATATAAGTTGACCTCAATAAATTTAACTTATAAATAAGTTCACCTATGAGGTCACATTATCTCAGAATCGACAATATCTATGGATCCATATAAGGTGAGATCTATAGTTTTTTAAGAGAATAATAAGAACATCATTGATATTAAAATTTTCTTGGTGCTAGATAAAATTTATAGGAATTTTATTTTGGAATTACTAAACCATGTAGGACCACTTATGGTCTTGATAAATAAGGGTGTTAAATTACCATGGTCTGAAGCTTGTGAAAAATACATTTAGGTGTCGAAAGGAATACTTACCTAGTAATTTATATTGATTTTAATCGACAAATATAGAGGATATACCATATATTTTGATGCATCATGCATTGGTCTGGGATCTATTTTTATGTAAGTGGATCAATTCATTTTATATGGGTCATGGTAGTTGATGCCTCACAAGTGAAATTACCCAAAAAAAAACCTAAAGAAGGCAATAGTGGTCCATGGATTTCATTATTAGAGGAACTATTTATTAGGATAATGATTCATTATATACACATATCCAAAAAATATAAAATAAATCTTTTCTTATATTGACTTAAACCTCCGACAAGGAATATGGGTTGAATATAATTAGTATTTCAACTTTTAACTTTCATATATGGCTATGAAAGTAAAATTTGTGGCTGATTATTTGATATGGAAGACTCAAAAACAAGTATTCTAAGAGGAAAATAGTGAATGGAATTTGATGGAACTATTTTCTAAGATGAATCTAGAAATCTAGGAGAGTAAAAGATAGCATATTCTTATGGCTTTGATAGTCACTTATTCACTTATAGATCAAGTAAATGAGAAAGAACATTATGATCTGAAAGGATTGATCCAAAGGGAGAACATATTAGGTAAATACCCACTGCTAGTCTTGGTTATTGATGTGGATGATATATTATTAATTCATGGAATTTTTTGGTAACCCGCATACAAGAAAGAGAACCTAGTGTGAGAATCTCATGCCTCCAAATGAGAAGTACATCCTAGAATCAAGGTATGGCATCCTCCAGGGAATGGTTTCAAACTTAATGTTGATGGGTCATTGATGAATGGTCAGATGCATGGGGGAGGCTTGGTGCGGGACATGAATAGTTCAGTGAAGTTCGCTTATAGTAGCTTCCATGGGCTAGGAAGTTCCTTAGGGGTGGAAGTTAGAGTGTTTCACACTAGAGTCAGGCATTGGAAAAGACTCTCATTGGTGTTTTCAGAAGTGGATTCAGACTCTGAGGTGATGATTTGAGCTTTTCATAGAAAAGTTAATCCATCTTGGTAGTTGAATTAACTTGTCCAAAGTTGTAGCTTGGAGATTCCTAATGGATGTGTGGGTTGTCATATTCCAAGAGAGGACAACTTTACTGCAGATTCCCTTTCACTTGGGATTAGTCCTGAGGAACCCTTGGTAGTTTTATCTAACTTCGGTTCATTACCTCAGGATTGTAATGATTTTTTTCAAGGGGATTCTTTAGGGATCCATCACTCTATAAATCCATGATTTTTTGTCTTCATTGTAGGGATCATTCTCCTTTGAATAATAAAAATCAATTTTCAATCGAGGGATGAAGAGGTAGATATCAATTTTCATTACCCGGTGTTCCACCAGTGAGAAAGTGAAGGAAGAGTTCCAGTGGATAGCTAGTATTTTATGTCCCTTACACATTCAAAATTGGAAATGGGATGACATAATTATGGATTTTGTGATGGTCTTACCGAAATTACCTCATGGAATTAATATAGTATGGGTGGTCATGCATAGGATAATGAAGGTTTAACATTTCTTACCTATTATGTAGAGACCATATCAATGGATGATATTGAGAGGATATACATCCTTGAGAATATATAACATCACAGTTCCCTATACTACTGTATTAGATAAGGATACTCATTTTACATCATGATTCTAGAAGGGGTTACAGAAGGCACTGGGTTCACTGGTACTACTGAGTATATCCTATCACCCAAATATAGAAGGCCAGTTTAAGTGTACGATGCAAGTGTTATAGTAAATTCTCTAACCATGCATCCAGGATTTTAGAGGTTATTAGGAGAAACACTTACCACTTGTTGAATTTTCTTATAATAATAGATTTCATGAAACTATATTGATGAATCATTATGAGTACTTAATTTTTAATATATACTGAAAACCTATGTACTCTTTATATGTCGGGGAGGTAGTACTACTAGGAATGAATATTATAAAAGAAACATTAGAGTGGGTAAAACATATCAGGAAGTGTATGACTACATCTAAATCTAGGAATAAGTCTTATGATAATCACTATTCTCAATCTTAAGAGTCTGTGGTTGGGGATCAAGTCTTCTTTCATGTTTCAAATAGATTGGGGAATTAACAATATAGGTAGCAAGGTAAGCTTTCTCCTTAGTTCTTCAGACCTTTTGAGATTTTGGAGAGGGTTAGACCAGTGGTTAATTAGATAGCACTTCCTCCTAAATATAGTGATATACATTATGTTTTTCACATTTCTTAGTTAATTTGTTATTATTTAAACCTTTCTCACATTCATCAGCTTAATGAGGTTGATTTGGATGTCAATTATTCTTTCAGGTGTATCTGTTGAGTATTTTTTATCAGATCATAAGGTCTCTCCAGGGTAGGTAGGTTCCTATATTTCAAGTGATATTGTAGAATGGTAGTGTAAAAGATGACCCCTAGGATAGAGAGAAATACATATATGATGAGTGGCGATATGTTTTCTCATATGACGCTGCCACTCTCATGAAAACTCGAGGATAAGTTATTTTAATAAGGGGAGGTTCTATGATCATGGTTTTTATCATGAGCTGTATATCTTTTAAATTTTAGTTTGAACCTTCCTTTTTTATCTAAGTGAGAATGTGTAAGAGACTAAGGAAAAATTATGGACATTACAATCCATGTTCTTAGCCTCAATCTCTTGTTTTTAAAGGAATGAGCATAGGCACATAGATGGCGCATGATTATTAGTAACAATACATCTAAATCGTGTGACTAAAAATTGAAGAGAATAACCAGTTTGACCATGTGAAGGAGGCTACATTGTCGTGTGAGAAAATAAAGAAAGGTTTAATAGTTGAAATGAATGGTTTGTGGATGGTTTGTATAACTATGAGGCTAACCATGTAAGAGGGTGTCACCTTGTAAATTTCCAACCATACAGTTGGAATATGGTTTGGAAAACCATGCAGGTAAACTGTGCTCCCCTTTTAAAAGGGTAAAATTACCCTTTCCCTTTATTTATTTTAAACCATATCTTCCTTTCTTATTCCCATAGATGAAAAAAGGACGACCATTGAGAGCACTAATGTGGATATTACATAGGAATTAAGTTAGCCTCTCTATATGGTATCTAACTCAATCATTGTTCATCACATTGAATATACAATGGTATGCCTGTGATTATGATTCCATTTTTTCCAAAATTTATCTCTCTATATTTGGTGTTATTTCCATGTGATATAACATTCCTTATTTTTAGGTTATTTTTTTTATTTCTTATATTTATCACATTTTATCATAGATTAAAGGTTGGTATTGGATGAGTGGTCAACTACCAACATAAGGTAGGTGGTCTAACTTCTTTCCCAAAATTTCTTGATGTCTATATCATGCACTCTTGTTATAAAAACTAGAGTTTCTATTCATCAACTTAAAAATTTGAAATAACTTTCATTAAATTTTTTGATCCTTGATGAGATTCTCTATAGACCCCTTATATTGTTGAAGTTTGTCTACCTATACTAGTATAACCCCTTTGGTTGTGTTTATTATGTTACTTTAGAGATTTATAAATGCCTATGTGACCAAACCACGTCCTAAGTTGGTTTGGATTGTTAAAAATTATTTGAATGGTTTAATTTTATTTACAGAAATGTTAAATGATATGGATGGAACATGAATGGAAAGGACATATCACTTGATTCTTCAATAAACTGTGAATAATGACCATGTAAAAAGGAATAAAATGAAAGGTGAATGGAATGACCATGTCACCTAGATCTTATTTAAGTATGATGTGTTATTATTGCTATCAATATGATTGTGGATGATTGATTAAATTTATATCATGGTTGACTATGGTCAGGGATCTAAATTACCTTTGAAGGCCCGACATTCCTTAATTGATACTTTGACTCCTATTGTGGTTTTACTTAGAAGGAATCATGATACTACAACTAATTCATTGATGAGTCTACCAAGTGAAATACCACACTTGTATTTTGTCTTTGTCTTATATTATGAATAACCTAGATTGGTACATAGGATTCCCTGTATTTTAAGAAATTAAATTGAATGCCTTGGATAATTTGACATGGTTTTGGATTGATGTTATGGACCACCTTGGATTATTCCTTGAGATCCTCTCTAGTATTGAATTGATGATACTTAAGAGATGATCCTAGACCTTGGGTAGCACTTTCCCCTTAGAGTGAAATTCTAAGGGGATACCCCTATGGATTTTTCTTAGCTATTAAAACATTAAGGTCATGGAATATTATGAAACCTTAAATGATTATCATTATACATGGATTCATTGGTTATATGACTTAGGTTTGGGACATATAAATATAAATTTAAAATGGGATTATTTATAGACATTATAGATCAGGATAAAGTAAGTAGTATAGGATGGATATCCCCTGAGGAACTTGAACTGATGTGTTTTATTTAATTATATCCTTTTTTAATTATAAATTCATACTGCTCATTATATATTCATTGACTGGATAGTGATATATACCATTTGTGGTGACCTACTGAGTTTTACTCTCACCCTATTCGGGATACCAATTAGAACCTGAATCGAATTCATGTATATATGTATGAAAAAAGAAAAAGAGATAGCTATGTATGCTCAATTTTATATACTCAGATATTGTATGGGAGCATAGGACCAATCTTGTGCTCATGATACTATTGGAGATAACTTTTTATCGTTTTGTATATTATATAGAGAAAGTAACCTTGAAGGACTAAAGCCAATTATCCTTACTCATAATTTATTATAGAATCATGACATCATTATATTTCATGTGATACTCGATATTATTACTTCAATATTTTTATTGTTATCTGGATGGTCTATTTTCCACTGGTTCATTATTATTGATATGTTGTTCTATAAATTATTTATATCATTATGCTCTATTATAATTATGTGGGTATATGCTACCCACTTTACTATTGTGGACCCTATCTACTAATTGTTGGCCTAAAAAATATGTAGGGGAATTCATGAGGAAATTTGGCTAACTAGGTCAAATTACTTATGATTGAACTAGGCTCGGGATGTCATATGACTCATCCTTCTTCTTGAAGAAGAGGACCAATACAATCTATAGTGAATCACATAGGAATATAAAACCCTTATTTATATCCCCTTAAAACTACTTAGTTCTTACTACTCAATTGTGGCCATTTTGTAGAGAGTCTTGGATATGGGAAGAGATCTATGTATAATATTTATGGAGAACTCAACAAGTTAGGTAGGCGGAATACTTGGAAATTCTTCAGGGAACACATCAGTACAATCCCTCACAATGGGAATATATTCAAACAAGATTGTCTACCTTTCCTCAATCATTTAAGCTAGATATTATATCTCATAAGTAAATAGTATACACACTTGATTAGAATATTCCAATGAATATTCATCCTCATACTTACAGTTTTACAGAATATAAGGATGACTCCGGATTTTATGGTTGATCTCCCTCTCCTGACAGTTAATGTTGGATTTATATAAGGAAAGAAAATCCATTCTCAATATAGTATTAAAATATGCTAAAGGAGGTATGAAAATATTTTCTAGGATTTCTAGTCCATAAACAATAACTGGGGATGAGTTATATACTTGCGGTGCAATAATTTCTCCATTTTCCATTCTCACAAAAATTTCAACCCCCATGTTTTGAGGTGGTGATTGGATAGTTATAATAAATTATGAATATCTAGGTCTAAATCTTGTTTATACATGGTAATGTTACGTATTAAGTTTACCATCCTAACAATATATTTATTTTATTCATAATGGTTTAAAAAGAGTTTGTAAATTTACTAAAGCATATATCCTAGGAGTACCAAACCTAGTATACAGAAATACCTATTTGTTGTGCATGAGGTGATGATCAAGTTAATAAATAATGCTACCTTGTAAGTGTTATTACCCCTTTTTAAAACTATTCTAGATCCACATCTTCTTGTATTATCCAAAAAGGGTTATAAATGATTGGAAACCACATTGTCTTCACTTTACCAAAATTTCCTGATATTTTCCTACACTTATACTTGTCCCTTGTGTTTTAAGTAAAGTATTCTAGTCCTAATCCAAAAATAATAATTATTCATTTCTATGAAAACAAATATAGTGACACAATACTATTACACATTTTGTTACGTGATATTTAATATAAACATATTATTAAATTAACCCAAAGATTTTGAGGCCAATTATCTTTAGAGTGATAGGTTCATAATACATCAATAATAAACTAAAACAAAACATATTTATTTTATTCCAAATAATGATATCTTAAATATCGTGTAGGCTCTAAAACATCATGGGATAGTCTAGTGAATATATAAATGATGTGGGTGAGAAGTAAATATCAGTAAGGTAATAAACTTGATAATGAAGTACAATATATGTCTCAAAAAAATAACAAGATATCATAAATGAAAAGGATGATAAATAATCCCATGGTAGAATACCATCAAGGAGATGTTATTATAAGATCATGGTAACATAAGAATGTTGAAATAACATGAAACATGACATCATAATAAGTCAAGGATAACTCTCAAGACAACATTACATGGTGGAAAAAGTCCCATCATGGAATAGATTTACTCCCTAATCCTATACACAGTGAATCATTAAAAATAAAACAATGAATTGGAGTTTTATATGGGTGAAATGATTATTAAATGTGCATGAATATGTTTTCTACAGAAATAAATCAATCATATGGAATAAACATAATAATTACCCATGGAAAGAAAGGGGTTGTATAATTTTCCCTCATATAATAATAAAGGATATTTCATAAATATTTTAAACAAAATATGGAATTAAATATTTTGGATGTTCATTTTTGAGTACGTAACCATAGTTCTAAAAATATGGTAATCATTTAAAAAATACTTGAAAATGGTATATAATTGGGTATATAAATGAACTTCCAAAACATTATTTTAAGGGATTAGTCAATAACCATGGTAGAAATAATATGTATGTGATTTTATTTGAAAAAAAATGTAAACTAGAAATATTATACAAAAAAAATATCAATTTATATAAATAAACCATGACTGGGAATAAATAATTTAAATGAGTGTCACGTCAAAGGATTAGGGGATAAAAAATTTCTCCTTAATCAGATTTGATTATAAAGAATTCATTTCATAAATAAATTTAATGAATATATTAAATAATAAAAGGGAGAATAATATGGGTATATATGTAAGATGTATATAAATATATATTTAATTTCTAGTAATTCAATAACATCAAATAGATTGAGAAAGTGAGTTATAGAGAGAAATGCCATGACACAATGAAGAATAGTGGTTCAGAGAGATCCCTTGCCTTATATTCTAGAATAATTATTCCCTTATACTTAATGTCCTGAATAATAAAAATAAATTCATTAATTACTTATTCAACACTATTTCTATTAATAATTTATTTAATCTTATTTTATTGCGTTTATTTATAACCATTTCAATTATATATAAAGACTATTTTTTCAGAGTGTTTGTTTCGTGGTACCGTAGTCTGATCACTTGTGTATAATTATGGATTTTCATTTCAAATGGTAAAATATATATAGAAGTTAAATGTAATGTTATTTATGTACTTCTATAAATTTTAATGGTCCTAAATATCATTTTTTTCTGACATAAGTATGATTCACATAGTAAAAATATTAATGTTATGCAGTTAGTTCATTTAAGCAATTTTATAGACCATTATGAACTAGTTTCATTTTATTTAATAATATGTAAACAAATTAATTAATTAATATGAAATAAGTTATAATATTCTTATTATCAGGTTATATTCCCTTAATAAATTTTTTATGAACATCCTTGAAGGTAGTGAAGGAAAACGAAAACTCATCATTCACAGAGGTAGTGAACTGACATAATATGAACAATGATTTTGTTTTAAAATTAGAGGATATGATAAGAGGATGGATATAAGATATTCATTATCACATTACATGTTGTATGATGGAGGTGATGGTACGGTATAAGTAGAAAAGAATTTTAAATAGGTAGTTTAAGAATAATACCTCTTGAATGTCATCTCATCAAAAAACTCCTTAAGGCACATGGAATTAGTATTTTGATGATAATAACAGATCAAGTACATGGTAGAGAGTATTGGGAAGAGAATTGGGATGAATTTTTTCTACCTAAAAGTATTATAATGTGTGAGGAGAAGGGGATTTGAGGGGTGGTATTTATAAGGGGAGGAGAGGGGTGTTTTTCAATATTATAATCACTAGTTTATTATTTTCCCCCAACACTAAAAATAGTGTTGATTATTATGTCTATATAAAGTAAATAGTGAATTTCTGTTTGAAATAATGGGTTCTTACATCATCCATCACTCATAAATTCATGTATTTAGCTTTTAATTTTAAATACCATGTTTCATTATATTTAACTATTCACTAAAAGATTTACCATTTTATAAAAATACCAAAAGTTAACCAAACACATTTATTTATTTTTATGTTCCAAAAATGAAATCAATTTTATGAAAATAATTACCTAAATATGTGGAATCTAATTTTTAAATAAAATCCCCATTTATTTAAAATTTATCAATTTTAATATTATGATTGATTTTCCAACCCTTTGATAAATTGTTTATTGCCTCATTAAATTATCTTATCATTATAATATAGCTTAATATTAATTTAAAAATATATTTTATGAAAATAAAATTTATTTAAAATCTATATAATTATTATATAGTTCAAATTAAAACATTCTTATTTTACAAACACTTAAACTATTATTTTTAAAATATTTATTTACTTGTACCATAGTATAAATATTTCATATTTTTATTTTATAAGTTACATAAAAATTAATTTGACACTTCTATTAATGAGTATACTATTATAATAGTAATTTTTCTATTCCCAATAGTCATATTACTTTTCCAATGGTGATGTTACAATTCCAATAGTAATATGGGTTCCCTACGTTCAATAAATACTAAATATTTAATCATTCACTTATATTGTGTCTCATTGTTATGTATATATATATAAATATATATTCATTTACAAAATTAATATTATATTACTAATATTTTTTTTCATTTCTAGAGAGTTTTTTGTGAGTGCAATTATTCTGGGGGATCAAGTAGATCCAAATTTTCCGATTATTGTTATCTTATTTTATATTTTTTTATCTCACTATAATAATTTTAATTATTATGACCATAAATATTCTATAAATATAATTTTAAAATTAACATAATAAAATGTAGTTTTTTATCATGTTGTTGATGTGTTTTTTAGTTGTCTTGGCCTAAAAGGCCAAGAAAACTTTATTAAAAGTAATAAGATTACAAGAGACAAAAAGTAGGTTTTTTTGAAATCCTTTTCATATAGAGGGTACAGGTAATTGGGTAACTCCTCACACTATAAGATCTCTCTATTTATATCTTTATTTTCTAGCCCATCTGCCACCTCATTTACCTCCCAAGACACATGAGTAACTATGTAGTTTATCTCCAAGAGAGTTGTTAGACATTGTATCCATCGAGTAGTGATTTTCCACACTAGATGAGTCACCCCATTATGGGTGGCTTGAAAAACTATTGTAGAATCCCTTTAAATCCAAATATTATCCAATCCTTTAGTCTTATCAATGTGAACAACGTGCATCATGCTGACCATTTCAGCTTCTAAATAGGGGGAGATGCCACATGAGCCAAAAAAAAACATCCAATAATTTGATCACTGAAGTCTCTATAGATAGCCCCACATCCGAAAGGGCATGGGTTTCTATTTGAAGATCCATAAATGTTTATATTTGTTCAGCCTTAAAGTGTAGGCTTACAAAACACCTCAAGATGGCCAGATCACTGCATGTATTTACTATAAATACCAATTTTTCAGAGTACTAAGAATTCATGTAAGATGTTGAAGCAGTGTCTATTTTGTAGGCTATTTAGTTCATATGCTATAGTGATAAGCCTAAATAGATCCACATGTATGAATAATGACCTATTTCCATATAGAATGTCATTCCTTAAATTCCATATATTTTGCTCATTCTCCACCACAGTCGCCAATAGCATATTTTTGAGCCTAGGGGAAGTCTGTACAATTGTACCATGATTCAGCATGTCTGCAATGTTGGGTATAACAGCCAGTTGAAGATCGAATTTTTATTGTATGTAATTACATAGGGATGCTTCAATGGCACAATATAGGAACAAATTTGACATATCCTCCCTGTGTTGGATACAATACCTACACTTGGAACATAAGAAATGCCACAAAGTGTTAAAGATTAATATGATGTTTATGATTTGAACATGTGGACTAACACCCCCATGGAACAATAAATTTTTATTTTCATCTTATCACAACCTTACATGGATGGTTATGAGTATAGTTTTAAAGGATCAATATGATGTTTATTATTTGAGCCTATTAGTGATATGAATGATAAAAAATTGTAATAATATTAATCCTCTTATAAAAGATAACTAAGGAGGAAAAAATAATTTATTCATCTTATATAATATTTTTATATATATATTAATTATCCTTTAACTTTCTCCCAAATATAATATATCATAAGAATAGAAATAAATTTGATCATATGATTCTTGTATAATGATATTGCAATTAAATCACCTCATAATCACCCATTAATCAAGATATGTTCATGTTTGGGTCGATTAGACCACCTACTTGAACAAAAAAATCATAAATAGATGAAAAATTAATTAATTATATAATATTATATAGATATTTAAATAATTATTTGTTTTCTTTTTTAGAATTAAAAATCAATATTTAACTTAATAATTGAGAAAACACCTTCTGTTGGTTAAGAAAATCCTAGATGTGTGATTATCATTGATTTCATATTTAATGATAAAAAATGAAACAATCATAAAATTAAATTCAAACATAAAAACTAATGATAACTAATCCATTAAATTATTTCAATGAACTTGTAATTAAGAACTTTGGGAAAAAAATTACTCATACTGCACCTAAAAAACTTGTACAAACAGTCAAAACTATGAACACCCGATGTGGGAAAATAGGTAAAAAAATAACTAATATATATGTTGATAATGATTATAAATGGAAATTATAAATAGAACTAGGTATGAATATGTCTCTTGAATTATTTATTATGATATTGTTTTGTTATACTATAGGTTAAATAACATATGTGGAAATCAAAAGTAAAGGTAAGCGTTTCTTGGTCTTATTTTCAACTCCATGAAACATGTTTGATATTGCGCACCATAATTTATTTTATATGGTGAATTAACTAACCAATTGATATATATTTTTTAAAATATATTCCATTTCATAAGATTTTAATTTCTCTTCCATGATCATCCTCTCAATCTCCTTTCATTTTTCATTATAAATTTCATAAGAGTTTCATCGACCAAATTTATGATTCATTGGCTAATAGTATTTCTTATATGAATATAATTTTTCAAGATTCATTTAATCCTACCATTACCTAATTTTATATGGTGTTTCATTTTTTTATCTAGGTAAATTACTTCTCATCATCAAAAAATATTTCTTTGATAAAATGTTTTCAAAAATAATAGTGTAACGTTGGTAAGAACACCTCTCACTCTTACCAAAAAAATATTTTTATCCATGTCTATGTTTTTCTTCCCACCAATGTTATCCTATATTTTTGGGAAATCAAATATGGAATATTTCAATTATTCTGATAATTATATTTACCCCTTTTGGAATTACATTTTAATAATATTTTTATCATGTTGGTTTACAAACAAAAGTATTTTTATTTTTTAAAATGGTTTTCAATTCTTTCAAAATCAAATGTGTTATCATCAACTCCACTTTTTTAATAAAATTTATGTATTTTAAATGATATTTTTTGTAACTATTTATAATAAGGTTTTGAAATTATTCCCTATTAATTACCAAAAAATTGTATCATTAACTTATATGTTATATTTTATAAGAATGTCTAAAATGTTTTTTGAAATCTTTTGTATTTTCTTCTATATTTTTTCTATAAGGTTTAATGTGATTTTTTGATAAACCTATATATTTTATTATGAAATGGTTCATTTTTAATGTTATATTTTTGATATCCTATTATATTTTAAATTTATCTTATCTGATATTTTTATAATGTTTTAGAAACCCACTATTTTCACATGGGTTTATTAAGATATTTTTATGATTGATTTTAAGTGGAACACATATTTATGGATGATAACGAGCAGAGTCTTGTATCACCCTCCAAAGCATTGGTTTATGTTTATGTATTATGAGATTAAAAGTGTACATGGAAGTATTTTTTACAATCCAAAGGGTACACGTGAGGATTTATCCCAAGCTAAAGGGGTACATGGGAGGTTTCATCCCAAGCCAAAGGAAGTCTAGGAGGATTGTCGTAATCCCATGAAGGTACACATGTTGTTATCCTGAAATAACTACATGATGAATTTTTTGGTCGATAGCCTTGACATATGTTTTTTATGATTATATTTGTGTCATACTCATATATTATAATATTGTGCCTATGATTATGCTTCTTACGTCGTTTTTTGATGCCTCGTGATTCCACATAATTTTTCTACAGTACATGTTTGTTCATTTGAGAAAACATATCCTTTTATCATGAATTATGGATAACTCTTATAGTTCCACGTTATTTTCAATAAGAAAATTATCTACTTCTAATTCTTTCTCATATGATTATAAAACAACCCTTGATGGAATATTGATAGGTTTTCCCTCACTGAAAATTTAATCTTAAACCTTTCATATGTTTTCCTTTCCACAGGTTATGAAGATTTGTATAACTTGTGAATATTTCAAATAAATAAGTAATATTAAACCAATATTAAGATTTTATTGAAGTTTACTATTTAATTATTGTTTTGGATTTTTTCATCAGGGCACAATGTCGTACCATATTCCTGAAGGATGATGTGTTTCTTGTTTGTTTCCCCATATTCCCTCTTTCCAAAGGATAGAATATTCCATCACTTTCATCAGCAATGTATTATAATTTTTTGAAACAAGATGATGGAATGTCAATTCCTCCTTCCATGGATTCTTCATTAGGGTCTTCTTGTCTAGTACAACCTCCCTTATAGGTTTAAGTCATGTTCATGGTACTCATTCCTAGTGCCATCACAAGGTGTATGTCGATTAATTATGATACTTCTGTCTCGACAGGGCAGTGACCTTCATTCAGGGTGATAATTCAAATTAGGAACATTCAGGCATGTCTAGACATTGGGTATTTTGGGCATCTGTAATGACTTCTTATTTAGTGGGAATCCCATTGGTGATCTATCTTAGCCAAGAAACCAAAGGCATCCCATGTTGGTTAGCAGGTAATTAAAGCTAAAGGCGTAAGTCTTATAAGGATTTTTACCTTAGGAATCCCACATTTATTGCATGGGTTAGGAATTATGGATCAAGTCATGAGTTTAAAATCTTACAGATATGGATCAAAACATCCTATTGAGATGGATCAATTCACATGATTAATTCCTTGTGAAGATGGATCATAACATCCTGTTGAGATGGTCTACGTCACGAGCTTAATTTACTATGGAGATAGATCAAAACATCTTGTTGAGATAGATTAGGTTACTGGATTAACCTATTTTGGAAATGGATCAGATTTTTTTTATATAGATTGATTCAAATGCTTAACATCATGTGGGGATATATCAGAACATCCTATTGAGACAGATTGAGTGGTTAAGTTGGTCCTCAGGGGGTAGTATTTCAAACATGGATTGTGTTTCTTAGGATTGAAACTTTTGGAGACTTAAAAAATACCTTATTTAACAGACAGTGATCAAAACTCACATAGTTTGATGTCGCAGTTTAAGGTCATCTGACAGGACAATAACATGCAGTTTAACATCATGTCGTAAGGAAAATTGTGCCGAAGAAAGATTATCTATGAGGTATGGTGTGGTGTTTATGCATGAAATATTCCCTTTGTAGGAGGACCTTCTCATGGTAGGGGATATTATGTCATCCCACTGTGGTCATTCAGGGGGCATCTTGTTCTCCTCACATAGGGTAAGGATAAATTTTTAAGTCATATTCTAAGGAAGTTGTCATGAAATTTAATGTCGTATAAATCGGATATTGAGTTGGGAAGATTTTTATCTTGCAGATCGAATGAGGAAGGAATTAACTCCCTTAGGGGGGCATGTAAAGTAATGGGGAATATTTTTTATAATTAATAACTTTTCATTCAGGTGCAAATTTTCACTCTAATATAGAACTTCTAGAGCTTATGTGACCACTTCTCATGTTCTTCTAAGTGTGACATGGCATTGGGACTACCATGGAGGAGGGGTAATTGGGAGGCTAGAAGAAAGGGTTCCAATTATTAGGAGAAATATATAGGATGAAGACCTAGTCCTCACTTCAAGTAATGTGAAAAAAAACAAGGATAGGGGGTATAGGAAGCACATGCTTTTGGGGTGTGGCTGAACTGGTCCTGGACGATTACAGGGGGCATGGGCCCTCAAATTTCATGAAAAGAGATTATTTGAAAGGAGTTTCAATGGATAGTATTGTAGTATGGGTTTTTTGAATATTGGGGCTTCGTGGATGTTTTTATCTTTACATAGGAAAGGGGATCGTGGAGGTATGGGGTCCTGTGAAAGAGTTTTTTTTTCAAAACATGGTGACCATTCCACATGGTGAAGTCCTAGTTCCCATGGGGTTTGTTTCATAGAAGATGGGTGTCTCATGAAACCTCAAGAGCCTAAAATAGATTTAATCTTCAGTGAAGAACTTGGAACATCATGAAATGAATCTTTAATATGGGTTGACATTCTCAAAAACAGATGGGAGGTAGTTTCATGAAATATAGAAACCTTGGAAAATATAACTTCCCTTTCACTCATAATGATTCATAGTATTGTGAACTTAGTTCTTTTCACATAAGTTGAATGGTTGAGTCCCCTTAAATATAGGACATAAGGGTGTATTTATAGGCCTTAATGGAGGTGGGGTATGGGTTTCATGAATGATAGGGGATTTAATGAAATTACATGAGCCTCTTGAATGGGTAGGGTTCCTCGAATTTTGGTGAAGCCACATGATAGTTATCATCAACACTTCACATGTTCATGAAAGTGAGTCCTGCTAGTCCAAACTTATGTTTCATGAAGGATACCTTCATCCCTTGCATAATAGATACTTTTATGAGCTATATACATTCTTAGAGGTGGGGAATTTTGCGAACCTAGTCCCTTAAGTGTATTTTTGTGCCTTTTTTCCTTAATTGTCCTCTAAATGGTCATTCCTTCCTCTAAATCTCCTATAACATGCATATTTCAATGTCAAAAATTGAACCCCCTAGAATTGGAGTTGATAGCGAAAAGTATTCTCATATTCTAAGGAATTAATATCGAAAATTGGTAATTGAATTTCCTATTTATGAAACTCATTCATGAAACTCGGGTGGTTGTATGCCTATTAATAGGGGTAGAAGTTCCTTAGGGGATCACAAGATTTAAAAAAAAAAAATTCCTATTTCTCCCTTTTCCTGAGATTTAAGAACTCCATGAGAATTTTTCTACTTTTATCCTCACCCCTCATGAAAATCAACCATTTGGGGAAATTGTTTCTGTGAACAGACTTCCACAAACATACATCCAAGAATTGACTTTTTTGAACCTTAATTTTATGAAAAAAAAATCCTCAAACTCAAATTTTGGGAATAGACCTCCATGAACCATTCTAAAAAAAATCTAAGCCTTGGAAAAAATTCCCATTGACTATGTGAATGTTGTTGCTTCTCATCAAGAGGAAATTGATGGGAAATTAATTATTAGGGAGATTATCTAGAGTGTGTCATACCATGAAATGATTACCACACTTATAATGGAGTATTAGCAGTAGTACCCTCCTGACAAGATATTTCTACTTCATGGATTTGGAATAAGTGAGTATTTATTCATCTATGATGCAAATAGTGAGGATCCTACCTATTAGTTCAAGATCACACGTGGAATATATCAGTGGAACATGGATGTTATAGGATACATTATAAAGGATCATGTGTCTCTTATATGACACTCTCTCTAGAATCACCTAAAAATATCAATGGGGATGCATTGGAGGTTGAGACCCCCCCACCCTCTACAAGAGACAATCCTACAGTAAGGTTTGGGGGACCCACTCTAGGGGTGTATAAACAGCTGAGATCTATGCTAAGGTAGAAACATTGCACACAAATGGGCCTAGGAGTATAGGGAATTCTAGTTATTCCATGAGTTCGAGGAAGAGATGACGTAGTTAGGGATTTATGAAGCAGTGTGGGACTAGTAGTTACATGTCTACTACCACATGGAAATCATGATAGAGCTGCTGAGAAGATGGTCACCAGAGACCAACACATTCTATCTTCACCATGTGGAGTTAAACATTAGCTAGTGGGATATTTACCATATTAATGGGATCCCAATTCAAGGAGGAATGAAAGATGAATCCATCCATGTAGAGAATGCATGGGAGGACAAGGAAGAAATTTCATCCATGGAAATGGAATTGTAATATTTAGTATAGGGGAACAATGAAGATATGTTGGGGATGAAGGATATATTGTTAATAAATATTTCAGGTAATTATTATAAGAACTAGTTGATAGGATACTTGGGAGGCCTTATCAATTACCTATGGTGTTTTAGTGGGGAAAGGATCACTACTACTACAGAATAATGGAGGAAATATAGTATATGTTTTGGGACTATAGTGTGAATCCTAATTCTCCAGTGGTTATGATGGTGGGATTTATCATTTTTGTTGTTTTAGGGATGGATTCTCCTAGTGAGGGATTCAAAAATGGGGTGTGGATGAGAACCTTCATCATGTCCTTGATTCTAGAAATGGGGTATAACATAAACATAGTTATACCAAAATTGTTGAATTTTTATATGGTTGTTCTCCACATCATCCAAGGGAAGACTCTTATCCATGTGTTTGGGACCTTCCACTTTCTGTATGGTTAGGTTACCGCGCACATGGGTGGATATGAATACTTGAACCCATTTGTCCTCCTACCATGAAATTCCGGCTAGAAATTACGAACATTTCTATGAGTTACCCTCTCTACCCAGGATTAGTGGATGCACTAAAAAGTATTTAATTTTTGGACAGATTCATATTCTACCCATTCTCCCTTCTCACAGGGATGGTGACTGTTTACAGCATATAGACCATTGAGTAGTGGTCATACCTCTTTTACTTATTAGTTGGGGTACTGATGGAGAGGGTTGAATACAAAGTGATCTATGATCCATACACCGCAAATCAGTTTTCAAGGATGATTTGATTCTTATATTGGTTGAACCCCAAAGTTTAAATAGATGTGTGTTATGACCTCCAACCTTTGGTACTTCAAAAAATCTGGTGCATGTTCACATGTGAAGATGAAAAATGATGAAATGAATTGATTTTTCTTACATGCTCATCCATGAATATGTGTAGAGTTGGGAGAGTTATTATATCATGGATATTTCGATTCATTGAACTACTCGGGTAAATAAAGTAGGGGTCGCACACCCATGGGGTCGATGAAGAGTGGTGTTTGGAGCATGTTTTGGAGGTAGGTTTAGCCCAGTGGGTAGGGAATCCACTTAAAAAATGGAAATATATAACCTAGAATAGGTGGAGACTATAGGTATTGGAGCATAAACAAGCTTTAAGACCCTTAGAAAGTGTTCATGGGAGGAAGGAAAGCCCCATGGTGTAGTTCTGAGGGTTTTTTATCAAGGTTTGGGGAAGTGGTTGCACCCACTAGATATCCCCTAAGATGTTGTGTTTCCAAACTCTTGGGATAACAATGGAATATTTGAACAAATTAAAGATCACCATGATATTTGGAGGCATCTAAACAGGGAGGGATATTTCATACTGGTCTATTTATTGGAAAGGTTGTCTTGCATGTGCCTCAAGATGAGGTGATGAAATATATAAAAGAGTTAGAGGATTTAGACAACTATTTTTTCACCCTCTGTCCATATGGGTGAAAGTGATACTAGGAATTCCACCTCCCCAATATCTCTTGGAAGCTCATTTAGATACTTTCACTCCTCTGTAGGAGGATTCATAAGAGTCCTATGTGAGTGATGCCAATTGGGGTTCCACCATTGATGAATTCCCTACTATCGATCTAGTAAATCTTTTTACCTTTCATGCCTTCAAAACTATATAACCTTTAATATTTCTTCTTAAAATATTTTTCCCTTGGGTGGGAATCAGTTATCATATAGGAGGGTGAGATTAATGATGAAACTCAAATAGAGGGTGAGGTAGCCTCAATCCTAGAAGGTGCGAGTATGGGACCCTCCCTGATGTCGCAGAAATAGGTTTCCAATCGTCAGATGAAGAAGTTCCTATAACTGAGGCGATATCCATAGGGGGAATTCCCTCACTGGGGGGATTTCCCATGAACCTCTCCGACCTTCTCACCAGTTTTTACTATTTATGTAAGCCCATTTTTTATTTCCCCCTTTTCCTATCAGACTAAATAATTTTTAAATGAAATTTAAGTCACACTAGTGGATCAACTACCAACATCAATGACTAAGTCAGTGGTACCTAAAGTTGTCCAGTGACCGTGGGTGCTACTATCCAAGTGGAGATAGTTGGCGAGGTCATAGCGGTCAGACCAACATCAGATCTTCCACCATAAGGGACTTCCAAGACCATGCCCTCGATGGAGGGGTTCAAGATGGTTCCCATGATGGGTTAAGCTAACAGGGATGCAGTGGTTGAGCCCATTGTAGAATCTTCACTATAGGAGATTGTTTAAGATGATTCCTAGATGAAGGAGATTGAAATTGAACCAACAACTAGGGTGACTAGGGAGGCTGTGTTGGACATGCCTATCTTGGAATTAGCATCAAAAGTGTATACAAGAAATGATACCCCAAGGGAAGTAGATGATATCGTTCCATCAATGGACTTGATTGATGAGGTTGCAGTGGCTAATCCTACCATGGAAGTTCCATAGGAGGTAGTTGGGACTTCCTCTATGAATGAGGGGGCTAGATAGGATTCATTTCCTATGGAAATGGATTTCATCCCATCTAAGGACATGAATATGGATGTTCCATCCACTGATGTGTTGGTTGTCTTTCCTCTATATGAGCCAACAAAACTTTAAGAATTCAAGTATTATGGATTTACACTGATGAGAACCAAGTCATTCATTGTAATGAGTAGAGGTACATGTGAAAATTCATCACCCATACCCTGATGTATGACTTGAAAAATCGGGTGGGATCTCCTCATCATTGGATAGTCAACCTGGGGACTGGGAGGGTGGATTCTGGTAACCACCACACAATGGATCAGGACTTTCATGTCGATTGGACACATTTCTAGTGTAATGTGTTCAATCTTTCCTATCAAAATTACTAGGTTGAGGGCTCCAAGGCATTTTAGGAATCTAAATAGGAGATATCCTATTTATAAGGATTGTCACAGGAGAATTCATCCATCATTTCAACTCAATATGAGATCATTGGCCATTAGAGGGCCCAGTTGGTGTCAATTGAGGCTAAAGTTATAAAGGCATAATATATGGTGGATGAGTGATAATCCCACATGAGGCATACTCGGTGTGAGAAATAAGGGTTGACCATGTGAATTATCATTTAGATGAGAGTGTTGAGAACATTCCAAATAGTTGGTGTATGAATTTTTTGATTGGTCACCAGGAATGTCATGGTTGAGGAGGGCTATGGTTGGTGGGTGGGGTTCTCAAAATAGCCAATTTTCTTTCACAATATTCTATAGTTCATGAATGGGGTCACACCATGGGCATTGAATTCTACATGGACATAGAGTAATGGAGAGCATGAATTAAGATACAAATTATTTGGAGCACAAATAGGGTGGTGTGACGATAGAGGATAATCGGTAACCATGTTCAA
This sequence comes from Viscum album, assembly GCA_963277665.1. Lineage (NCBI taxonomy): Eukaryota > Viridiplantae > Streptophyta > Magnoliopsida > Santalales > Viscaceae > Viscum > Viscum album. Next base: position 1,673,319,971 of record OY728158.1, read on the forward strand.
AATGTAGCATCCATTAACTTTTTACCAGGTATGGGTAAAAGAAAATGAAGGTCGGCCACTGGCCATATTCGAAACCCATTATGTATATTGAAATTTTCACCATAAATCATTTGGACTATATTCTAAGAATTGTAGGTGATCTAGTGCATCATATAATCATGTCATCAAGGGGGGGAATTTAGATGTTGAAGATGATGGGGATCCAGTTACATGGAGACGTGAAGTGTGGAGATGATGTGATGTAATGTCCAAATGGAGTTAAAAACTCTCATACTTATGGAATCATGGATTTGAGCATATTAGGTAGGTGTATCTATCCGAACAAAGGTCATAATTATCTTCCATGTAGAGTTTCATCTCAAATGTTGAGTGACGGTAAAAGAACATGAACGACGTGGTAGGTGACTGACACCAAAGAATGAAAGTACTTCTCAAGTGAGATACTAATGAGCTCCATAGTTTAACATCATGAAATGAGGATTATGGAAATGTAATTTAATTTCATGTGGTGAGGTTGATTAACATGAATATTTATTTCATGTGATTGGGATGACAATTCATATAGGTTTAAATCATTTAAACTAGGATGGTGGCTCTTAGTTTAAGTTTGTAGAGTTTGGATGAAAAGGTGTGAAAATAGATTAAGGTCGTAATTCTCAGACCATTTTTATTTCTCAAAGGGGATATGTGTGGAACGAGGGAGGGGTAACCCAAGTGATAAAGAATAATGGGTGGCACTTCTACATAGAATATTCCATATACATCTTATTCATAGTTTAAGGTCACGATTCTATGACATGGGCTCTTAGTTTGAGGTCATAGAGTAGGAAACGAATGAAAACATGTTAAGGAAATAATGATTAGAAAATTTGTATGTCTCAAAGGGGATATGTGTTGAAAATTGGAGAGGTAACCGAACATGAATGAGACTCCTAGTAGGCCTTACTACATATAATATTCCAGATACTTCCTACACATAGTATAAGGTCACAATTCTTGGACCTGGGATATTAGTTTAAGGTTATAAAGTTCAGATCAATTTAAAATAGGTTATGTTAATAATGATTAAAACTAGGTAGTGTGTATCAATGGAATGAAATAATTATTGAAGGATGGTTACTCAAAATGAAGAGAGGGGCCTATGAGGCCACCTGATGCTACAAAAAATATCTATGAGGAAATCATGCACATAGTTTAAGGTCATGATGATTAGACTAGACGGAGAGCATCCTAAAGGGGTATGTGTGACATGACAGGGTGATAAAACCAATATAAATAGAGGGTCCAAGAAATCTTAATGTCACGCTACACATTCTTGGGGTAAGATGAAAACAGTTTAGATTCATGATTCTTGGAATCATGTTTCTATTTTATGGTCGTAGAGTTTGGACCACAGGTTCCCTAAAGTGTCTATACCTTCACAAAAGAGTAGTAAATAGATATGAAAGGAGTTCAAGGGGGGCCCTGGGCTATGAAAAGAACAAGGTATGGGTTGAAAATAGTTTAAGGTTGTGATTCTTAGATATAGGATCCTAGTTAATGGTATAGATATTGGACCATGGGTTACTCATACGTCTCGAACCTTCTTGTAGAAAACATTCACCCAACTCCTAAGTCCGCATGGGACATGCTCAGTGTGAGATATAAAGAGCAGCATAGGGTTCCTATTTCTTACAGGGGTAGGTCTAAGATGATGGTATGAAGTGATATAACAATCCTAAAATTGATATCTTTACTTTCAATACATGGTTAATGAAGAAGTGGATAATCAATGAATAGGGAACAATTGTTGATTGTGTTCAAAACACAGGTTTTATACCCGCATCAATTTGGGATGGGGTGAAAAAATGAGGAATCAATGATTGAATGGGTTTTAAACACATGACCCAGTATTTATTACTGAGTATCCTTCAAGGTATGATCCTAGGATGGTAGGTGAGATAGTTCCACATTGGACCATTCCATTAGGGATATTGTTCAAGTAAGAAGGATGACGATTATCTAAATCAGAGAAAGTGGGAAGCAAAAAAGTGGAAGTAGGGAATGTCCCAAATGAAATAATAGGTTCCTTGGGATCTATTCATACATTTTCTCAAATTCACTATATGATTACATGGGTAGGATAGAATCATGCTTGGAAAAAGGGGAGAGGACCTCGAAATGTGTCAATGAAAGGGTTGGGACTAGGTTGAAATTTTTGCATCTCACTATATATCCCATTAGAATGGGAATCAAGCCATAAATCATTTTGGGTCATGGTGTAGTAGGAGACCAACACGAGAAGGGTCATATCATCTCTAGTGGGGATATCAAGCCATCTCATGTCATGAGGCATCCCAGTTTCATATGAGATAATGTCCACTAGTCATCCCAGACTTATCATATAAGGAATCCTGGTTTTTTATGGGGTTGGATTTGATTTTTGGTCATCCTATACTTTTTATATAAGGAATCCCAGTTTTCTATCAGTTATGGATTCATTTTAACATCACATGTTGAGGGAGTTCAGATCTACAATTTAAATTCATTTAACTCGGAATGTGGTTGCTAGTAGTTTACGATCATGGAGCTCCAACCGGAGGGGTAGCTATTGGTTTTAGGTCCTAAAGCATGTAACTAGGTGCAATGTGTTTCCTAAGTATGTTTTTTTATGAAATTAGAATGTGATAACCCAATGAGAATGGAAATCCAAAGGAACCCCTTTCCTCAAAAAACGTGATAAAACATACCCCTAGTAGATATCACAACATTGGGGGATAAAATATCCTTTAGTGAGTTGATAAAGGGGGTTAGGCCCTGGATGAGATATTTGAGAATCACTATGTACACCATGTGGATGGGAATTAAGATACATGTGGTTCTATAATGTGGTGTAGTAGGAGATCGATGTTGGTAGGTGGATATCCTTTCTGGTGATGATGTTGAATCATTGCATATTATGATATGAGGCATCCCAACCTTATATGGGGTAAGGCTATAGTTCAATGTTGTGTGTTGAGGACATTGGTGGGACTTGTGAATTGATATACATATTTATTTTTTCCTCATGTCTCATCATGGGGGAATCTTGGCCCATTAATGGGTCAAGGAAAGTAAATGGGGTTTATAGTTGGAGAGAAGTTTGATGAGAGTATTGGGGGGGGATAGCATTGTGGGTAATGGATGGTTTGTGGTGAAACTATGGCTAATACTGAAGAAAAAACATCTAAGATTCACTATATATCCCATGAGTATGGGAATCAATCCACACATATTTCTATAAAGAAGTGGGGTTTAGGATTTCTAGAACACCATGGATGAACCAAGACATTCCAATAATGGGATAATTCATATAGTTTAGGTTCATAATTCTTATACTATGGCTCCAAGTTTAAGGTCCTAGAGCTTGGTCCATGGGTGGATTCTTTGAGAAGTCTGGTTCTATGAAAAAATGTTACGACCTAACATAAAATGATACATGGAGGCCCCACACAACATGAAGTGATCCTAAATCCGATTTCACATAGTTTAAGGTCATAAGGACTAGACCATGGAAAAGGGTATAAATACATGGTTCTTGGGTTGTTGGGGGTTTTAATTTCAAGGGTACTTACGTAACATAGAATATGTATAATCCGACATGAAAGTAGGATGCATAGGCCCACAAACCACATAAGTACCTTGAAACAAACAACACATAGTTTAAGGTCATAATGGTTGGACCATAAATGTGGACAAGGAGACAAAGGGTTGGTGAATTTTTGGATGGGATTGAAGAAAGAATTTCTATGAATCACTACATATCCCATGGATATGGGAATCAATCAACACATAGTTCTGATACATAGTGTAGTAGAATACCAGCACTAAAAGTAGGTTAAATCCTCTCTTACAATGGCATTGAGGCATCCAATATTTTTTATAGGGTATCCTGTACTAAAGACATGGTGTAAGGATTCATTTTATAATTTTGTACTAATGTGATTTCCTTTTTTCATCTTACATTAGATATTAGAGGCATCCTATGATCACTAAACATGTTAAGGATTCAGTTTAACATCATGCTCTAAGGGCATTGGTTTGTGATCATCCCATATTCATCACATAAGGAATCCCAATATTATATAAGGATGGTTATAGTTTGACATCATGCATTGGGTATGTTGATTTGATTCATCTCATATCATATGAGGAATCCTAGTTGTATATGGGGTAACATCATAGTTTATCATCATGCATTGGGGATATTGATTTTTTTAGTTTAAATTCAGACAATGTGAGATGTGTTTGCTTCTAGTTTAAGGTAACAAAGATTTGATTTTAGTGTTTTCAAATAGTTTAATGTAAAAAAACATGAACTATAGGGTTACTGTTAGTTTAAGGTCATAGAGTATCAACCACTTAAAAATATTTTAAGGTTTAACTTTCTACATCTTGGCTCATCATGAGACATACTACTCGAGAAACATGGTGTTAGTTGTAAGTGTGATACACTCTCTATCCATGGTGATTAACAAGTGTGCTCCATTGGAATAGAACTTATGGATGATATATAGTCCTTCCCATTCGGGATCTATCTTTTGTGTATTTGTTTTCGAGTATCATTGACATTATAAGATCTAGTACCATGTCACCTTAGATGAAGTAGCAGAGGAAAACCTTCTTGTTGAATTTTCTCAATATCCTACTTTGATGCCTCTACATGTTATATAGGTCTTGAGGAATGTTTTCCTCGAGGGAATAAAACTCATATAGAGAGACTTCTTCAATTATGTCTAGTGTTTTCTGGTCATAGATATCTATTTAGAGAAATAAAAACCGAACCTCGATGGGAATGACTACCTTTGTTTTATATACTAGGAAGTACGGGGTTACCTCTGGGGAATTCCAAGTCACCATATGATATTCCCAGAGAGCATTGGAGAGATTTTTGGTATAAACCTTTTTATTCTATCCCACCATCTTCTACATGATGTTATGAAGGGTTTTGTTGAATACCTCAATCTACCCATTTTTTTATGCATTATAGGATAAAGTATGGTTGTATTGGATGTTGTACTTTTTGTACAATTTCTCCAACTTGATAACTTAGAAGTTGGTGTTGTTGTATATTATAATAGCATGAGGAACTCCAAGTATAGGGATTATATGGGATCTCATGGACCCGAACACGGATTGAAATTTGAATTCCCTAATGGGAACCACTTTTCCTATTTGGGAAAGAAGTATTTTTCATTTAAGCTTAGCATGCACTATCAAACTACCACTGAAGGGTATTTCCCTACAACTTAAAATCCTTATATAATAAAGGAATAAGAATAATTGGTGGTGTGGAGAATCTATGGCTGTTTACAAACAAAGTTAGAATGGATCTGACATCAATGATAACTCCTAGAGAAATCAATGCAATTATTGACCATGGTGGTCCATATGTATCATGATCACCGAATATGGTGGGATAGCTTCAATCCCACCTAATGGACACAATAGGACCCAACATTTACCTATTTCATAACTTGATACATATCCTCTCTATGGATGCAATGAAGGATAATTCCTTCAAACCAACATCTGTAGAGGGTTTTCTCATGGTTAGGCCCACTTTGGAGGGTAAACTATGATCCAATCCGGAAGATTCTCTCATACTCATATTGATATGATGGGATTATTCCATGTTGGAGACACTAAAAAAAATTATTTATCCAAATGGGTGTTTCTTCTACTATATGGGGACTTTATCATCTTAGAATAGAAGTACTAGAATCTAATTGGTTTACCTGTTGGTTACCATCATCTGATGTGGATGGGGTGATGACCCTCTAATTTTCCACATGGATGAAAAGATCATCCTAACCAGGATCTACAAGAGACACAAATAAACTATCCAAAGCATTTTATATACCATTCTGTAACTGCGATACATGATTCACATCTTTTTGGGAAGGTAACTAGTTTATAAACTTATTAGTATGCTCCACTACTGGTATGATCTATTTATTTTTAATGGTTTATTCACCTTTGATCTTCTTTATGACTAACTCATAGTCTCTATTTAGATGTAAGTTGAGGACATAAATCTAGATGGCCCACTCGATACTAGTGATGAGTTCCTAATACTCTGCCTTATTTTTTGTGTATCCTTATGACAATGGGAAAGAGTATGGAAAGATTTATTGCACCGAGGTGATAAAGATAATCTCTAATACAACTTTATTGATCTTGGGATTGTTGATCCTTCTACCGGTAGGGATCTGGGAGGCACCATCAAAATGAATCTGCCAACACAGGATATCCTGAACCACTAAAAGTATTTATTCATATAGGAAATCAATATCTAGGGGTAGCCCTTTTGGGGATGGATTTGTAGAAAATAATTCTTCCAATTAATATAATTTGATGTACTTCTATGGGAAAACATGATGTCAAAATTCTAGAGGATCACCACCCAACATGCATATCATCACATCAGTATGGGGTGGTTTAGGATATAATTCAATGGGTCTACTTGGGACACCCATTTTATCTCATGATGTTATATATAGTGTCACAAAATCTTCACTAAAAATACTAGTGTAAGGAAACTCTTCTCAATATAGAAGTATCTAGTCTCTATATCATGGATCGTTCAGCTGAGATAGTAAATGTTATTCTCCCTAACCTAATTATTTTTTGGCCATGAAGGGTAGAGATATGAATATAGGATTACCTAAGATGGGTTTCATTAGAACCAGAGGCTATAATATGTACTAATTTATGTCCTCAAAGTATGTCTAAAACTCATCATCCCACCGGTAAATAGTTCCTTTCTTCATGATCCTAAAGAAGGGATCACACTTACTGACCATATTTTCAATAAATCGGTGTCTGTAGGCTAAGTGGCCTTGGATTCCCCATAGTTCCCGTATATTTCTTGAGGGTGGAATTTGATTTACTTTCTTTATCTTCTATGGATTAATATATATACCTTTTTATCTCATCATGAATCCAATATATTTCATATAGGTAACCTAAAAAGTGCACTTCAAGGGTTTCATCTTCAAGTGTCAAGAATAGAGGAAGCCGAGAACTTTTCAAGATTCTTGAGATGGTCCTGACTCTGGAAGGATTGACTACCAAATCATCCATGTATAATTACACCAATGTCCTGGTAATTGGATTAAATCTGTGGTCTATGTCCCACCGATAAGTACCTCCATTATTATTAAAGCTAAAGGGAATCACCTAATTATGGAATGTCTCATGGGGTACCCTAAATAAAGTAAACTCTTTATCCTTGGTGTCCATATTGATTTAATTGTACCCAAAGTATCTATCCAGGAAAGAGAGTTCAGGGAACCATATTATGGAATAAATAAATAAACATTCACTAGAAGAGGAAACTCATCCTTCAGGTAGGGGAAGTTGATGTTCTGAAAGTCAATACATGCTCAAATAATCCCATTATTCTTCCTGACTGGGATTATGTTGGCTAGCCATCTAGGGTACTGGAATTCCTTGATGAAATTTCTTTTGATGATCTTATGAACTTTTTCCTCATCCATAACACCTTGAGAGGGGCGAATCTTACTGGGAGGATTCTTTAACCTATAATGGATCACTGGGTGGTCAAAATGGTGAATGAAGACAGGAGGGTCCATCTATGATATCTCATTATAGCTCTTCGTTAAAACATATGGGTGTTGTTTCAAGAAGTCCGTAGAATATTTTTTCTCCTCTAGATACGTGGCTTCAAAGATCAATATAAGACTTGGATATGAATTGGTACCAAGGTTCACCTAATTTAACTCATCGACATTGGTGGAGAAACCCTCTTAAAATGCAGAAGGGGAATATTCCATGTCCTCTTCATCATTTGAGATAGGATAATCAGATGGAGGATTTGGCTCTTCTATTCCAATAAACTCATGGGAAGCACTGGTTTCTACCTTAGTGGATACTGAATCAACATGAGGGACTACAAATCTACTAAGACTGAAAGAAGAGAAGTTTTCAAACCAAATTCTGGTGGGTTTTCGGCCACGAGGTCCACACATAATGTCTAATCAATGGAAATGATTCGATCTTCATCGATTCATCCTTGATTTACTAAACATGGGGTTAAATTCTTGGTACTTCATGGGACTAGGGGATATTGGCTTTACCTGGGACTACCTGGTGTAAGAGTATGAGGTAATCTGTGGGCACTCCATTTTCGTAGGGTTGTTGAAACCATTTTTATTGTAGAAAATGAAACAAACTCCCAAATCTTGTGCTTTTGGATATAATCAATGAATCTGGATGACAAATTTATCATTCAAGTATATCGATCGACTGACAGTAGTTGTCGTCGGATCTTTGGGAACATTGATGTGCTCAACCTTATTAGTCTAGCCCTACTTTCCTTCCCTCTTGTAATAGAAAACATCAATATAATGGGAATCCCAATATTCAAAGTTTGATACATCATCATGGAGTACCCCCACTCCAACAATGAGGGATTATTTTAGGCAATAATGATATGAATACGGAATCAATGCATGAAAACGAACCCATGGACTTACCAAAAACACATTATAGGCAATGTATTGGGATACTAACATGAATTCAGTGCATGATACCTTACCACTAAATAGGGTCTTCAGTCAAACCTTTCTATGTGTTTTCTACTCACTCTTATAATAACCCTGAATCATTAGGTTAGAGGCAGTCAGATCTATCTCTTTTAGTCCCGGCTTATGGAGTGTTTGGGTCGAGATGATATCGATCTCAGAGCTATTATCCACTAGGTGGTGACTAAATTACATTCCATTGAACTAGAATATAATATATAGTGGGTGTAATCTCCCCTTCATGATGACACCTTCTTCATACCTAGAAAATGAGATGATGTCTTGACACTCCTCTTGCTCGGCCTCCTCTAAATAGTAGGCCTTAGTGTTAGCTAAATCTACCTCAAACTAGAGTAGGATTTTCAGGGATTCATCATGGGATCATACATTTATTTTGACAAGGATAGAGCCTTGAGGATAAATATTATTTTAGTTATTCTAGACATATCATTTAGCACATTGTATTTCCCTTCCAAGGGAATGTTATTGTCCATGGAGGGTTTCTATTTGGTATAGGTCATAGAGGATTCCACTAGATGAACCATTGGAGTCTAGATAGTGTTGGAAATATTCTACTACTAATCAGTTGACCTTCTTTGAACAAATTCCAGATGAATATTTGTCAGTTGTGGTCGAGATTTATCTAGACGTGGCTAATCACAGTGTAGTCATCGTTGAGCATCTTGTTCAACCAACATAGTCGGTTCTAGAGGCATACCTGAAGGAGTAGACCAAGATGGGTGTTCTTGTTGAGTTATATGAAAGTTTTGTTGTTTAGTTGTAATTACACTAACAACTTCATTTGAGGCACCTGAATGATCATTTTTGTGGATGATGTTTCCTATACCTATCCTTTAATAACATCACCTAAAGGTACCCATGGGGTTTTTATCGCATTCCTAACTGTTAGGAATTGTGAAGAGGTCCACCAGATTGATGGAATTCATGGAGGGGTAATATTTCTCATCGTCATTGGAGTAATCTAGAGAAAGGTGAAATCTTGGCACACATTCCAACTCAGGGGATATTAAATCTCCAATGGTGTGAGATTTCTTCTGCACTAGTGGGGGACACTAATTTTCCTTGGGGCAACAGAGTTTGTTCCTCCCAGACATGGATGGTAGTGACCCAGATGTGGTGTTAGTGGTCATAAGAGACATGATGACCATAGGTGGTTTAGTCATTATTTAGTGGAAAGGATTATACCATGAGCATGAGTGAATACCTTGTGATCCAACTAGTTGTCAAACTTCTATGTTTCACAATTGGGAACCTATTTCCATTCACCATAGACTTCACTATCACTGTCAGGTTCAACTGAGACATGTGTAACCTATGTAATAATGTCACCTAACTTGAATAATCCATGATCCACTTGGTCTTAGAGCCAATATTTGATCACAAATCATTACTTTATGGTGTGTCCAAGAATCATGTGGTAAAATTAGTGGTTGGGATAGCCAGTGCATTCAGCCTCAAGGGGTCTCTTGCATTATATCAATTTCAGAATCCCCTTCTTCAGGGAATAAGAGAATTTTCTTAGGACCTATGAATATTTGAAGGACTAGGTATATTTTCTTTTATCTGGGAAAATATCCATGGGATCTAGGCCTTAAAGGAGTGATAGAGCCAAATTTGTTCCTCTAGGTGGTTGTTCTTGGTGAGTATGTTCCTAGCGGGGTAGCATTATTCAAGGTTACACCTGATTGGCTATATTCGGTAAGGATCATCTAGAAGAGGGGATAGTAGGTTAACCAGATCTAGGGCTTATGAATCCATAGAGGTGGTAGTATCTACTTTTGTGGGTTTTCAAATGAGATATAGAAGGGGAAAAGGGCATGACTGCTGTCTAGTCTTCTGTAAGGATTCAACCAAATATTTATCCTTTTCAGATAAATCCAAAAATACACCAAGAAAGTTCAATGATATTAGGGTAGAGACTATCTCATTACTAAAATTTTCAGACATTGTGATAAGTTAATTAGATTACAGTTTCACATTGAGTGAATACATTATGTATTTCCACTGAACAAAAAATTAGAAGACTCACTAATTTAACTTAAAGAGGTCTGAATGATCATCTTTAAAATGTTGAATCTAAACTGATAGGGGAAATTTCATCAAATATCCTCTCAATTAGTGATGGACCCTATTTCCATCTGGATATACTAGATGAATGTGGTACCTTCTAGAGTCTGAATGAAGCATCAGATCTTTGTCGCCTCCAACTATTTTCGAGTTACCGACATTGGGCTACACCTTGGGGAAAATTAGCTCAGATGATGAGGTGGGTCACCCATCCCATCGAATGGGGTGAATCTAGGATTACCAAAATCTAAAGTTTCTCGGTTGTTGTCCACCCATGTTGGGAACAACTTTTCATAAAGTGGGATTACCACATGTCATGTTTCTAAATCGTTGAGGTGGGAAATGAGATTGGTTATCACATCATCATGACAAGGGTCTATGTAAACCAATATATTGATATAATCATTGAATAAGGAGATACTAGAACTTAGTCCTAAGGTAGATAGTCATGATACCCAGGCGGGGTGGGTGACTCATGTCTTGGTCACATGCTATATCCCCCAACTTTTTCCTTAACCAGATGTGTGGGGCCATCAAGTTTAAAAAAGGTCGTCTAAATGAGGAGGAATGGTTGAACCACTAGAGTATATATGGGGTCCCTTGAATAATTATAGGATATTTTGACTACTCAATAATGAGTTAAATGGTGATCCTTTTTTATTCTATGAGTTGTTGTAGAAAGGAGGCTATTATGGGTTCCATCTCTTCTTTTACACAACCTCGAATTATTCGAAAGGTTCAAAATGTCCCTCTACATTATTGATATACCAATAGATAGGTTACACATTATTAGATGGATATCTAAGTCCTAGTTCATATCTATACTGATGGGTGAGGACGCCTACCAGGGGTCTTCCTAGTATAGTGTCTCCCCTTAAGACGGGTTTTCCCTTTCATGACCTATATCGGTGGCCATATTTCTATGATCCTATATAGGGTTAGTTATGACCACATTTACCATGTATGTAGTTATTAGAGAATGTTCACCATCGACAGATAGTCCAGAATATTTGTCTTGTTACTATTTCATAATATGGTGGAAATGGAGAGTAGCATACTTACCCCAACCTATAATATGTACATACAGAGACACCTCTTCCATAACATGATGAAGCATAGTGAGATCTTGATGAATTTATGATAAGGAGTCTAGTGGTATTCATATGACTCAGGGAACTAATCCACCATGAGATTTTTTATCTCAACCTTTCTATTCTTCTTTTTAATGACATCAAAGTACTCAGAGCTCCCTAGGTAGACCAACAAATGGTCACGAAGGCAGTGAATTGTTTCCCAGAAAATTTGGTGGAAACACACTATCTGATACTCTATAAGGGAATCTGGGATGTAAAATTATAGAGCTTTAGGTGGCCATAACACCATTGATAAAAAGTCAGTGGACATAACATCCCACATGCCCTTTTGCTCAGAGGAAGGTTCTTTATCTTGATTAGACCAATCCCCTATGGGCATAAACTGAGATATGGGTGGAGGCACCAATGTGGATCATATTTGAGTTTTATCTACTAGAAGAGGGTGTTTCGCATGAGTCAAATAGCCACTATATGCTATGATGTCTCCTGGAGGTAGAACCAACATCATGATCATGTCCATGTGGGACATGGGGTTCACCACTATGTCATGTGAAAGGGTGGATAAATCTATTTGTGACTCAGCGGGGTGCTCTCCATCTACTGGAGTTATCCCAGACATCGGTGTATCTCAAACTTCTTATGTAGAGGTAGAGGGGGGGACTTGTGGTGATAGAGATGGTTTCACTGAGAGTCCTTGGAAGGGACCTAGAACTTCCTCCAGTTAGAAGTATCTAAAGAGGGATTTAGTGAGATTATGGATCTCAGATTCTGAAATGTAAGCCTAAATGGTTGGGCTTCTTCCATAGATTTCTGTAGTTGGGGTGAAGGTTCTTTAATTGAGTATTCAATATCCATAGACTCTGATTGGTTTATCTAGACATGAAACTTCCCATAGTTTTTCCTCCGATGATAAGTATCCTCCCTCCTACCTTAGGATTGTTCTTTGGGGTAGGGTGTGTTTTCAGCACAGGTAGGATCTATGTATTGGTTAGTGATGTAGTGGTAAATCCCCCAACTCAAGTTGATAGTGGATTGAGGAGGACCTCTGCACTGATCAATGGTAACATGGAGTTGATCTCCATGTTGATTGGTGGTATCATGGGGAGAACCTCCACTTTAGTTGATTTGAACATAGGGAGGACCACTATGTTGACTGGTGGTAGCATGGGGAGGACCACCATGCTGGTTGAAAAAGATGAAGGGAGGATCTATGTATTGATTTTACTCATCATGGGATGGACCATAATGGTTTCTATAGGTGATGGATATTGACAAAGACAACATATATTTCTTGTGAGGTAGATGGGGTCTCATTCCCATGAGGGAAAAATGGATCACTATTCACATGTTGTAGGGATATGGTGAGATATTCCAGTGGTGGAAAGGGATATAGGAGCTATCAAAGATTCCCATTGTCGGTAAGTGTCTATTTTTTTCCCTCAACATTGGTTTTGGGTGCTCTATATTGGGTCTATTAGAGGGGGGATGAAGTCAATCTGCTCTTAGGCCAGTGGGACGGATCGATGATTGCGCTAGAGCAGCTTGGTGGGAGACCACCTTGGAATATTCTAAGTAGTGGTTCCTACAATAATTTCTTGAACATCCCAAACCTTCTTGGTTGTAGAGGTGTGATACATAAGAGCCCTATAAGGATAAGTTTTTGAAGTATTTTTCTATTAGAAAAGAGGGTGGTTTCCCCCAACGCAAACCTTAGTGTGGTAGTGTCAGCAAGGAGTCGACGCCTTGAGGTAATGGAAGGTCATATCCCAAGTGGGGATGACCTATTACTAGTCATAACAATGCACCAAGGTGTCATTCACACTTCTATGGATGATCTCATAGGGTGAGATAGGGAATGGGATCATATTGGCTGAAGACAAAGTGAAATTTGTGGTTGGGGTGTAATCATGTAGTATTTCTGCATTAATTCTCCCCCTACCCAGATGTCTATTGGTCTGTGGTTACTGGATTCCTATAAAATGATTTCTTTAAGGAATATGTATTTATTCTTCAGTATGGGTATAGGTAAAGTGATGCTTAATTCCCCAACATCATCCAATATTCCTGAAATGGAGAAGGATCCACACTGACAATGTCTCTGACCAGGGATTCCCAACGTTAACTTCCCCAATTCATAGGTGAGTTTCATGCTTGTCCCACCACTTTCCTAGTGGGACATGGTACTAAATGTCTTGATCTAGTGACATGAAAATACATCGGTTCCCCAAACACTTTTTTGGGGTGCAGCGTTGTCCCATCCACCCAGCATTTGATGCACTACTTCCTTATTGCCCCACATTCTCACATTCCAAAGGTGGCTGGATTCCATCACTTTAATCAGTGATGTCTACTCCTTGATCAAAAAAATATGATGGGATATCAGTTCCTCCTTGTATTCCTCCATGGGGTTTTTTTCCTAGTATGGGTCTCCCTCATAGATTTAAATCTTGTTCATGGAACTCGTTCCTCGTTCCATCTTGAAGTGCATACCGGTTAATTATGTTTCCTCTGTCTTAATAGGTAAGAAACTTTTGGTTAGGGTGAGTAGTCATGTTAGTCACATCCGATCATTTCTGGACAATGGGTATATTGGGAACATGTAATGGAAACCTATTTGGAGGGTATCCCATTGGTACGACATCTTAGGCATGAAACCTATGGAATCTTGTGCCGATCATGAGGTAATTGATTTTATGGGAGTAAGTCTTTCAAGTATTTTTACCATAGGAATCCAACATTTATTTCATGGGTTAGGTATTATAGATCAGTAAATTATTTTATCATCTATCATATAGAGATCATAATTTCATATTGAGATGGATCATGTCACTGGATTAAAATCTTGTTGAGACAAATTAGAATGTCCTCTTTAGAGGGTCTGTGTCATAAGCTAAACGTCTTGTAGAGATGGATAAAAATATTCTATTAATATAGATTGGGTTGTAGGTTTAAAATAATTTGGAGATAGATCAGAAAATCCTATTGAGATGGACTAGGTCAGAGTATTAATGACTTATAGAGAATGATCATAATTTCTTGTTGAGATGGATCAAGTTGTTATGTGTGTTTGAAGGGGGGAAAGATTTCAAACTTGGATTTTGTTTGTCGGGATTTAACCTCATGGAGGACTCCTACATACCATGTTTACGATACTAGAATCGAAACCCATGTAGTGTGATGTTATAGTTTAAGGTCATGTGGAAGCACCAGTCCAAGTAGGTTTGTGTTGTGCAGTAAGGATGCTTGTGTTGTCGAAGGAGCATCGATGCGGTGTGGTGTGGGGATTACATGTGGAAGATTCCATTTGGAGGAGGATCATCCCATTTTATGATAGATGGTGGTACCCCATGATGGTCATTCATGGGGAATCCCATGTTCATCACATAGTGTAAGACTATAGTTGTTTATCACATGTTGAGGATGTTATCATGTAGTTTAACATCATAACTCTAGGATAAAAAGGTGGTTAGTTTTATGTCTTTAATCTTTTATGTGGATGGGGTTCACTCCTCAAGGGGGACTTGTCAAAGAAGGAGTAATTTTCTTCATACAGAATTCCCTCTAATATAGGTGATCATTTTCCCTCAAATATTCCACCTCTAGGGCTTACATGACCACCACTCATGCACCTATGTGTAGAAAAGAATGTTGGAACTGTCGTGGATAAGTTTCAATCAAGAGTACCAATGTTAGGGTACCTATGCATAAGATATATATCAATTAGGGTGCCTATTCTTAGGATTAGTATATAGGATGAATTTTTAGGTTTTAATTAGAGTGGGGTGGGATGACAGAATGCTAGGAGTTATCGGTTTCCCAGGAATTCATGGGGCGGCTGAACCGATCATGTATGATCATAAGGGACCTGGGAACTCAATGTTTATGAAAGGGGATCAACAGAATGGAGGCATCATAGTGAGGCTTAGAGGGAAGTTTTTGAAAAATATGGTGAATCATGGATGTTTGGAACTTTATTAAGGAAAGGAAGGATTGTGTAGGTTAGGGTATCATGAAAGAGTATATTTGGAGTAAGTGGGTGACCCTACCTTAAGGCAATGTTCTGGTTCCTATGGAGTTGGTTTCATAGAAGATTGATGTCTCACACAAACACAATAGCCTCTAAGGGATTCCTTATTAAATGAAGGATGTTTACCTTCATGAAAATAATCTCCACTATGGTTGAAATTCTCAAAAACCTATGGGAGTCGATTTCAAGAAAGATTGGTACCTTGGGAAATAAATATTCTCTTTCACTCATGGGGATTCAGAGTACCTTGAACTCAAATATTTTCAAGGATGCTAAATGGTTGCATCCCTTTAAATTTTGGACACAATGGGGTATTTACAGGCTTTGTGGAGTCTAGGTGTGTGTTTTGGGAAATATATATGCATTCACAAAACTAAATTACCTTCACAAACTGAGGAGGTTCTACGAAACCAAGTGATACTGCAAGAAAGTTACAATAAACATTTCACACATTCGCAAAAGGGATCTATGCTAGTCCAGACTTATGTTGCAAGAAGGCTACCATCAAAGCTGCACGTGGCTAGGAATTTTGCGAGTCACATTTATTCACGAAGGTGGTCACTTTCATAAAACTATTCCCTTAAGTGGATTTTTAGTCCTCTTTGGCCCAAATTTACGTCAAAATAGACATTACTTCCTCAACCTATCATGGGAAATGAATTTTTTTACATCAAAAATTATTCCAATCCAATGGGGATATTATATATTAAATAATTAATATATTTTTAGAACTTAGAATGAGTTAAATTAAAAACTCAGCCTCATATTCTTGGGGATGGTTAGGTAGTTCTTTAGGACATACATTGATATAATCCTATACAATTGAAAAATATTCAATGTTGAG
The DNA here is from genome assembly GCA_963277665.1 of Viscum album. Lineage (NCBI taxonomy): Eukaryota > Viridiplantae > Streptophyta > Magnoliopsida > Santalales > Viscaceae > Viscum > Viscum album. The sequence goes on from OY728158.1 coordinate 1,673,336,591, forward strand.
TTCCAACCCAACCATTTGAGCCAAGAGTCCCTCATTATTGGGTATCAATACCCATGCTATAGAATTCACTTCTAATGGGAATTATTAATAATTATTACATTTATATTTAGTAACATTATTATTAGGAATATAAAAAAATTCCTTATCTTGACAAATGATATGAGCTCAACATAGAGAAATTAAATCCATTCCCAATATCACATTAAATTATACAAAGGGAAGAAGTAATGGATCTACATGATGTTAATTCCCACAAATCTTAATCAAATAAGAGTTTTATATCTTGGATTAAATCATAGTTACACTAATTGTTTTCATTGATAGTTCAATATACAATTCTCAATGTGGTGAGTCAATATACTTAGAAAACTTTCATGATATCATATAATGAAAATAAAAAATATAATATTTCATTATTAGAAATGGAGTAAAGAATAAGTAAACCTTTAAACACTTCATGATCAACTTTAATCGTAATGATTACATTATGTCTTCTATGTTACATTGGTCTAGGATGTTACTAATGCATATGTTCCATATTTCCTCTAGGGTTGGTGAATTTATTTTCATAAAACCCAAACTCATTTCACTTGAATCATTAATGTTTTGGTAGTGTATTAAATAGGTAATTATTCTCATTTTAGGTGTCCACTGGCATATTTTCATTACTCCAATAGTTGTGTTCTTAATGACCAACTTAACCATATGTAAACCATTTTACTGATCCATTAAGACAATTAAATAGGGGATTCCTCTCAAATTTTTGAAATATAAGTAGTTGAATTTAACTTCAATTATCATTTGAGTTTCCAAGAATATCTATTTTTTTTTTCTTCTCTTTGAAATAATGAGAGTCCCAAGTTTCCATCTCTACCTTAATAATACATTGAACAATTTATTCATAGCTTCCAAAATTTATATTTTGTCTAATTCCATTCGAAGAATTGGTTTTAGGACACTAAAGAATCTATCTTTCATGCTTTCAGAGTTAATAATAAAATTGAAGGTGTGTATTTGAAGTTATTTGAATTTATCCTCATAAGTACTTATGGATTCATCCTTAATTTATTTAAGATATAAGAATTTCAATTCCATTTTCATGTGAAGAGTTCAGGGAAATTTTTTGGTGACGAATATTTTCATGAACTCATCTCATCCCATAGATTCAAATTTTTTATTTTTTTTGTTGTATTATTAATGAGTTTCCACCATTTTCCAGCATCACGATCCAAACAATATATGGATAGAACAACCTTCTTATATTCTGATCACTAAAGATTAAAAAATATTTTCTCTATTGAAATAATCCATTGATCAGTAATTAGAGGGTTTGAGGACCCGCTAAAGAAGAGTGTATGTATTCTCATAAAGGGCTCGATAGAAATTTTATCATTCCTTAGTGAATTTAGAAGCACGATTTGGTTCACATTATTATTCATATCATGAAAACCATTAGATGAGAATTTTCATGAGGTTTTTCATCTGATCTCCCATACCATTTGGTTTCTCAGTGGAAAAATCATTGCATTTCCCTTCACACCCATTTTTAACTTAGTCCCTCCTGGTTCCATCCATTTAAAAATATATAGGAAAGTTACTAATGAGAATAATTATAAAAGGAAAATTATGAAATTAAAAGAAAAAACTCATAAATAATGAATATATAATAATTTATGAAATGTAATGTTTTAATCTTGGTTACCTATGGTAAATTTATAATGAGGTTATATAACTTAATAAAATTTCATAATGTGTTTTCATCCTTGAATTTTTTTAATAAATATAGTTTTAATTGACTAAATAATATACCCATAATAATATTAAACTAGGTGTATAGTTAGGCCACTTTTCTATTAACCAAGTGAAGATTGAGTTAACATGAAGCCAACATTTTTCAGGGTTATTACCCTTAGGTTCATCTATTCTAGAGCCTATATCAACTTGTTTGTATCCAAACAGAGATGTTTTTTCCATGAATAATCACACTCCATACATTACCAAAATTTTAGGATATATCCTATATTAACACTTATCCATAGGGGTCTCACTAAAGTTTTCTAAACATAATCACCAAAAATAACAAACCCTATTACGATACCATCTGAGGTGACCCAATCTAAACATGAATATAATTTACAATAATTCCCTTATTTGAATATTACATTTCAAAAATACTTACAAAACTCAAAAACATAATGGATTTGTGTCTTTATATATTAGATAGATAAAAATATCATTTCAAAAAATTATATCAACATTTCTCACAACATCTATGTGAAACACTTCCTTTTACACATAATCTTGTATATAATTTCCTAGAGAAATAGTACGAAAAATAAGGGGTGATATGTAGTTCTCCATAATGGAATTTGTATCAATAGTTAATAAAGGTATAAAGCATAAGAATATGAGAAAACATTCACATTAAATAAATATTTAATTAAAAATAACATAGAAAATTCAGATTTATCCATAAGTCAAGATTGAAGTACATGTAATATCAGATGGACCAATATATAACATGTCATAACAGTGTGAAAATGTGTGATAATAAACATGATCAATGGATCATATTCATAGGAATATAACATAAACTTGTAGTAACAACCCAAAATTACAAATGAATGTCATTTTTTTATAGTGTATGTGACTTTAAACACTAATCTTAAACAACTAGCAAAATATATTTCCTAAAATTTAATATCTTTGATAGGTTGTGGAACATGAAACCTTGAGTCTAAATGAACTATAATATAGTATATCATTATAAACCAGCCTCAAAATTAGAGGGTATGAAGAGTACCAATTGACTAACTGAAAATTAAATTTTCATTATTTTGACACACTTTTACAGAAAAATGTGAGAAACCTCACAATTACAAACCACAAAACATCATGCACCATAATATATATCCAAAATTTTAAAATCAAGTTTAAGCCTATTAGAAGAAAAATCCATATTTAACTTCTATTTAATACCATTTAAATTTGTATCCAGGTTTTCCTTGATCAGGTAATCAAACCAATAATTCATCTTGTCCAAAGTTTGAATGTACTCCTATTTTTTTATCTTTATTTTATGGAAACCTCTTATTAGAATAAGGTCTTTCTTGTTAATCCAATCACACTACTCCTTATTTGTGTCCACTAGAATTAATCCCTCAAACATCCAATCTAAAGCCTTTATATGGGGCTTAATTGAATATTCCACCTCCAAAATTTCACCCTCTTAATGATTGATAAACACCCAATTTTTCCCCATATGTGTAGCCTACTTTCTTTCCTCTCATTATTGATCATCCAGCCCAGTGAAACCCTCACTATTGGTAAGATCCTCCACCATATAGTCACCTTACATCAAATTGGAATATTCCATCCCAAAATTTCAATTCTATTCTCCTTATAAACTCAATATTTAATTTCCTTCTCATTATAAATGAATATATAATCCATCACCTTGGACCCCAACTTCGAGGAAGATCTTGTCTATATGGGTTCAGAAAGGTAAGATTAATCCTTTAACCATTTTGATTTCTTCTCCTTGGCCAGAATGCATCTCCCTGAGTCCATGATTCCCATCCGCCCCTATGAATAGTACTAACTAAAAATATAAAAATTATGATTTTATATTTATTATAAATAAAATAATAATCATTTAAAATAGAAATAAATTTTTTCTATAACACTATATTTTTTTAAAAGGAAATTTTTTTGCGCTTTGCATGCATAATTTAAAATTAATTTTTACCACTTTTAGAAAATTTATTTTCTAAAATAAACTTCATTTTTTAAATTAGAATATAAAATTATCTTTGGGTGAATTGTTTGTGATTTTTCTGCAAGTTTTCATTTTTTTTATGAATAGTGAAAGATACTAAATTTTAATATAAAACTGCATTTTTGTTTAAATTATTTATGAAGATAAACTATATTTTCAATAAGTTTTAAAGTAAAAACTAGAACAATTATATATAAATTAATCCAATTTATGTCATTTTAATCATTTTCATGTTGAATTTTTTTATAAAAACATTGTAAATTTTGAACATTTTCTCTTTGAAAACTTCTTTCTCGTCACATCTGCAGGTTTAATTTTAAATTAAAAATTTTCACTTATGTGAATGGAATTTATAAAAATTTATAAAATATTTTTAATAATAAGAATTTATGTTTTATAATAAGTTTAACTTATTTATTGACCAAAATGAATAGTGAATGTTGTAAAACTTAATTGATGCAATTAAGGTAAAAATGGATATACCGGGGGTTAAACTAAAAAGACAAGGGTTAAAATAAAAAAAACATGTATAAAATCTATTATATAGAAATATTTAGACCATATAATGTATAATTATCTATAATAATCTATTTTTGACCCTTTTGTCTGGTAAAAAACATGGGTACACATTTTTGGTTTCAAAAATTACAAGTGTTCCACTCCCCTCACTTATAAAAGTCCACCTCTTCTCCTCTCTTCTTCACACCATAACACCATTTTTGGGTTGGGAAATACCTTTCCAAATCAATTCCAAAATTACATACCATAATCCTAGAATTCTTAGTTTTGTTATAATTTCATCCTATGAAGGATTTTGGAGAAAACCTAAGGATTTTACCCGAAGAAGATGCAATATTCTTCCACGAGTGTTTTTATTTTATTTCTTCCTCCGAATCCCAAAATTATTATAAATAAATGTTGATATAATAACATAATTATCTTAAATATAATTATATGTTTTATATAATAATTTAATATCCTAAAACATTATCCATTTCCATCAAATGGTTTGGGAAATAATCATTCATGTGTATGGTGGACTTCAACCTCATGGACCGATGTCATTCATTTTTTCATTACCACATCTCACGAGAGGGTACTATGATGGATATAAATTATATATATGATATTTATAAAATAAATATACCTATTTATTCATTATACCATATATACCTTTTTTTACTTTCCATTCCTTTGGGGATATGATGATGTAGCTCAAATGTATGGCAGATTAGCACCTCACGAAGTGATGTGATTCATCTTTCACTAAAAATTTACATGGAAGGTGATAAGGATAAATTTAATGAATATATTTGATATAGATTATATAATTATGATATTCATGACATATTTATCAATATTAAAAGATAATAAATCTTTTTATTTTTTACCTTTTCACTCACTAAAAGATGATAAAATCGTTCGTGAATGTGTGGACTACAGCCTTCACGAAGCGATGTGGCTCTCTTTTCATCCCCAAAACACATGTATGATATATATAATTATATTTAAATAAATATTATTATATTATTATCATTATATAAACAGAAAATATTACTTACCTCCTTTCTACAATGATCATTGAAAAATAGAAACGTTACTCATGTGTATGTATGACCTATCATCTCCATGATCATAATGCACTTAATTTTTCAAAACCATATTTCATGATTGGTTTTTAAAGTATAATTGATATAAAAATATTATTATTATTTTATTATTATTATTTTTTATATGATAATACTATATAATATTCACTATAATTGGAACTTTCATTACAAAGAACGAATGAGAAAATAAGGCAATTAACACTCGAAACAACATGAATAAAGAAATTTTATTAACGAACATGAGGTAAGATGTTATAAAAGAATAATATATGATATTATAAATATTAATATGGTTATATTATAATTTAATAACATGTTTAAAACCAATATACAAAAGAATAAAGTACATTCAACCAAAATGAAGTATGAGGTAAGGGACTTCGTCAAAATTTCATATCATTAATGAAAATTTTAATAAAATGCACTTGATTTATTTTATATGTTGTATATACTACCCATTTGAAATAAAATATCATGATTCATTGATAATTCATGGTATTATAAGTATTATTTTGAAATATTTCATCTAAGGGGATTTAACCTAAAAGTTACCTAGTGATAAATAATTTCATAACTCATTTTTTTCACTTGGTTATATTACTTGTTGGTTATCATTGATATTATAAGATTATGTGTGAAATTAAATTTAATTATATTATGTTGTATTTAAATTTATTTTATTCATATTTACATTAGATACACATAATCTATTCATTGACTATTTTTCACCTCAACATTACAATCATTGTAAGAGTTTATTTCAGAACGTCATTCTCATCGAGATTGTATATTATTGAATTTAAATAGAAGGGAATTATTTTATTATTTTATAATATAGCCTTATAATTTTATCTTCCTCTGGTTATTTATGATATTTTTGAGTAATATTACCATTTTTTCACTCTTTAGAAAGTAAAATAATTGATAATTCTTTTAACAAAATCTGACTTCATTACTATATTTGGTCGAAAAATCCATTTTACAACAAAAAAATTTCTAACAATGTTTTCTAAAATTTATTTAACTATTTTTTCAAATTATTTATAAAAAGTTATTTTTACCCATTTTTAAATTTTTAAAAAATATTAAATGAATCATCTTGTTGTTTCCAAAACAACTCTCATTTGGATTTTACCAAAAGAGTGAAAGGAATATTTTTTTTGAAAAGTAGGACGTGGATAGAATTTATATCTATCATAACCACTAAACTTTTTAAAATATTATTTTATAATTTTTAATTGTTATTTTCAAAGAGTAATATTTTTGATTTTTTTATGAAAATGTAGTTTTAAAAGGTTATTTTTAAAATGAAAATTATATTTTACACAAAAATGTTTTAAATGATATTTTTATGATATTTATATTAATAAATGACAAAAAAACCCTTTATTATTACTCCAATGGGTATATTTTGTGTTGATACCATCCTTATCCTTTTTATATATGGTTTATGAGAATTTTAATATATTAAAATATTAAAATTCACTTCATTGATTCATTTTTGTAGTCATTAAAATTTCCTTGAATTACTCACTTTACTATGGATATTAAATCTTCATATTATTTATCAAGGATATGTTTATTTATTAACCTATATTTTATTTCTACCTATGGTGTTCTATACTGAAATTTATTACCTCAGTTGGGTAAATATCAAAAAATCCATATTCCTTATTCAATATGGATATTTGATGGTAGGGAACATTATTCATGAATTAAATAGATTGTTTGGTATATGATTAATGTTATGGATGGGGCCTAGTAATATATATCCCCTTGAAGAATAATTAGTCTCATGAGGTGATTCAGTGACCTTGCATAAAATCAGTTGGCGAAACCTGATTGCTTTTTACATAATATTTTTAAAATTTCTTAGGGATAGATCTTGACAATATAGGTATCATGTGCCTGAGACATGACATATAATAATTAAGCATTTCATTCTTTCAAAATTTATTTATTATCATCCATGATATATTTTCGATGATATTATCTATGGATTCATTTAATTAATATTTATTGATTACAGGGAATGTGTGTTCATCTATTTAAATTTCCATATTGATTATACCTTATCCAATTATGATAGTCGTGTTATTGATTAAATGGAATGTGTTTTTAGTTATTTAAATTTCCATATTGATTATTATATTTGATATTTTTTAATTGATATTATCATTGCATGACCTTCATTACTTCTTTATTGATTACATGGCATGTGTGTTGGGTTATCTACCTTTCCATATTGATTATGCTTATTAATTCATAATTTATTTCATTTTACTTACACCTTAATAAGAATTTGATCTCACAGTTATTTTTTTCATTTACTATGAATCTAAGAAGTGTATTATGAATGATATGAAAGGATTTGCTAAGGGTGATAATGATATTCTCAAAAAAAGTATGTTTTAATTTTTATTTTCAAATTTAATATGTGAATCATGCATATATCTAGTTTACTATGACAAATAAAATATTCGGTCCATCAATAGGTGATTCATTGCATCTTATGCCAATGTATTAAATTATACACCAGTTCCATGTTACTAGTGTCGGGGTCACCACATATGGTATCAGAGAACGTTTATTAGAAACCTTAGAAACTAGCTTTAGGAAAACATATAATAGAGATCATACCCCTATGATAAAATTTGAGGATAATTATAGAAGAACTTACTAATGTTTTTGTAATGTAGGGATTATTTTTTTGGTCAAAATACATCCTTTTTTGGATTCTCAAAGTGTACATGGTTTTGAAAAAATATATACCTAGGGGTAGTAACTCTTAAAACAAAACATTGGGATTGATCTGGTTGTCACCTGGTGCATGAAAATGGGCCTTATTGTACACTTGGTATGACATTCCAAGGGTATATACTTAGGATAATTCACATTTTCTTTAAAATATTTTTGTAGGATTTAAATATATTATAATAATAAATTACCCAGGTTAAACCTAATCTTCTATAGATTAAAAAAGGGTATTCAGGATTTAAACATCCTCTAAATTATTATATGGTTTTCCCACTTTGATTACTGTTACTCACACTATACTTTTTGGTTTTAGTTAATAGATAGAACCTAAAGGAATCATGTTAAAAATAAATGTGAAGGAAAATTAAGTAATAATGAAAAACCAAATGGGGTAATGAATGGAGTGAAATTTATTTTTATTATGCCTAATCAATTTTCCGGAAATATGATTTATAACATATACCTTAACCAACTCCCAGAGTCACAAAATATGATAAGGATAAAGTTCTATAAGGCTTTCAGTGGTGGAAACCATGGAGTAAATATGGCTTGATTCCCATCTTGTAAGAAATGTTGAAGGAGACACCTAGGAAAGTGTCTTAGTGGAACATGAAAATTCTTAATATATAGAAAGTAAGGTCATAAATCAATTAATTGATAAGAAAAAAATGTAGAGTATGAGGAAAGGAAATAAATATCATCCTAGGGATCCATTTATATTTTTATCCTTAAATGTGGAGAACTAGGGAATTATCTGAGTTAATTACCTCTTCTAAAGGATATACCCTAGACCATGAAAGAAACTATTTGGAAATAAAATTAATGAATTATTTATATATCAGGGTTCAAGAATTTAATTTTAGAAGTATTTTTTTTTGTGATAAGAAATCATAATCTTTTAAAAAGTTTGTTAAATTTTATAAGCATACATGTATTCATTAACATAAGAGTTTTGGATACCATCATGGGTTTATGATTTTAAGATTCATCATAAGTTAAAAGTATTAAATACCCTTTTAAGGTTTTATGTGACGATAGTCTACCATGATTAAGGATATTTTGGGAGAAATTTATTTCAATATAACTCATTGGTTTTTATATGATTTATTGAAAAAAAAAATCAAGGAATAATGCCTTTAAATTTTATAGACATAATTTTTTAGGTATTGATAACATTTAGGGTTAATATGATCATTAATGGTATTAGACTTGGTGCAAAAAGGTTGTATTAAAAAACATAGTAAAAGGCTATTTAATGATTAATTTTATTTAAAGGATTTCTATCATTTTTTTAGAATGTTAAAGGAATTATATTAATATAATTTATAAAAAGGAAAACCTGAATTCTTATAAAAAACCATCATATCACACAAGTCCACGGGGATTAAACCAGTGACTAAAGGATGATAAGGGTTTAGTGTCTAAAACTGGATTATGTTCTGTGCTGGTCAATCTGTCATTGTTTTTAGTCAAACAATTTAAAACATAAATATTAATGATGAACTAGTTGTGTTTCTTTTTTAGGTTTAGAGATTAATTTATTATATTTCATAATTTATACTAAGCTTATTGATTTTGAAAAATAGTTAGAGAAAAATGGAAAGAATTGTCACTATTTTATGGATCTTGCAATCCAAGTGAATTTTAGTGATTCAATAATAAAAAATTCAATTTCAGATACACATTTCTTGGAGTAAGGGTGAACTAGAAATTGATCTAAGCACAACCAAAGGGTGAAATTGTGCATATGAAATAGAAACATATCAAGTAAGTATATTTCTTTATAAATTTAGATATTAAAATAATTACTCAAATTTAGGAAAGCGATCTTGAAACACAAAAATATCCTATTAAATTCATATCTGATAAATCAAATAGTCTTTTAAATCATCACGGATTTATGGTTTTGAGGCCCTTAACATTATATTAATCATTCAATTTCTTGTGATCAATGACTGCAATCACTATCTATAATTATTTATGATTTTTTATATGTCCATATATTCACTAGCCAAAAAAATTATCATACCTGGAAACCTAGTTATGTGTTATTCCATATGATCTTTGTACATCTCTTTCACTCTTATTAATTGGATATTTTATTAACCCTTTTATGATTTCGGTTTTTTAACAATGGTATTTCCAAATGTCAAACCATTGATTACTGAGATCAAGTCTAAATTGTGAGGACATAATTTATGTAAGGTTGGGAAAATGTAACTCCCCAAAATTAAAAAAGAATAAAATTTTATTTTATAACCTATTTTATATGCAACACTGATCTTAAATAACCCACAAAATATATTTCTTTAAATCTAACCTCTTCAATAATTTCAGAACACGAAACCCCAATTCTAAATGAACCATAATATAGTATACCATTATAAACTAGTCATTAAATTTTTAGGTATGAATAGTATAAAAGAAAATATAAAAATTATGGTTATCTATTTATTATAAATAAAATAAGAATCATTTAAAATAAAAATAAACATTTTCTAAAAAACTGTATTTTTTTAAAAGATGGATTAGTCGTGCTTTGCACAAATAATTTAATATTAAATTTCACCAATTTTAGAAAATTTACTTGATAAAATGAAATTAATTTATGAAATAATAATATCAAAATTATATTTGGTCGATTTTTTGTGATTTTTCTAAAATATTTCATTTTTCAATGAATAGTGAAAAATACTGAATTTTAATTGAAAATCGTTTTTTCGTTAAAATTATTTATAAAGTAAAATTATATATTTAATTGGATTTAAATGAAAATTAGTTCAATTATATTTCAATTAATCTAATTTAGTTCATTTTAATAATTTTATTATTGAATTTTGATATAATAACTTTGTAAACTTTTGATCATTTTCTTTTTGAATACTCACTTTCTAGTCAATTCTATGAGATTAAATTTAAATTAAAATTTTCAATTATCTGAATAAAATTCAAAAAAAAATAGATTCCATATTTAGAATAAAAATAATTTATATTTTTTAATATGTTAAAAATAATTATTGACCAAAATTAATAATGAAAACAGTAAAAATTAATAACTACAGTTAAGGTAAAAAATGGATTTACCAGGGGTTAAATTAAACGTATAAGGGTTAAAAATAACAATTTTTATTTCTAAAATGTAATTTTTTCCCATATTTATACCCTAAAATTTATAAGGATATATAATAATCCATTTTGGACCCTTGTGTCATGTGAAAAACGTGGGTAAACCTTTTGGTTTTCAAAAATTACAAATGTGCCACTCACCTCACTTATAAAAGGCCACCACATATCCTCTGTTATTCAAACCTTACAACTATTTTTGTTTTGAAAATACATTCCCAAATCAATTACTAACTTACATACCCTCATCCTGTAATCCTTATGTTTTAAATAAAGGAAACCTAGGAAGGATTTTGGGGAAAACTGAAGGACTTTACCTAAGGAAGAATTAACATTGTTCATTGAGAATTTTAATTTTATTTATTCCTCCACCTCACTCAATTATTATTAAAACATGTTTATATAATAAAATAACATTATTAAATATGATTATTTGTTTTTATAATAATTTCATTACCTAAAAACATATCTAATTTCATCAAATGGGTTATGAATCATCATTCATGTGTACGGAGGACAATCGCTTCACGAACCAATGTCATTCATTTTTACACTACCACATCTCATAGTTGGTTATGATAATAGATATAATGTGTATATATATATATCTTATTTATAACATAATTATACTTTTTTGTTCATTATATCATTTATACATTTCACTTTCTATTCCATAGGGGATACGATAATGTCACTCGTATGTACAATAAACTATCACCTCATGAAATAATGTGATTTGTATTTCACTAGAATTTTACATCAAAGGTGATCGGGATAAAGTTAACTAATATATGTAATATAAATTAAATAATAATTAAATTTATGACATATTTATCATTCTGAAAATATAATACATTATTTTTTTAACCTTTTAACTCCCTCAAATATGATAACATTGTTCGTGAATGTGTAGACTACCACCTTCATGATGCGATGTGAATCTATTTTCACCAAACCACATGGATTGAACAAATAATTATATTTAAATTAATAAAATTATATTATTATCATTGTGTAATGGAAAAATATTACTTTCCACCTTTCCATAATGATCATTGAAAAATAGAAACATAACTCATGTGTATGTACGACCTACCGTCTCCATGATCGTAATATATTTAATTTCTAAAAAAACATTAATGATTGGTTTTAAAAATATAATTTATGAAAAAATATGATAATTATTTCATGATTATTATCATGTATTTGATATAACTATTTAATTTTTACAATAATCATAACTTTCATGACAAAGAACTAATGAGAAAATAATCCAATTAACACCCAAAACAATGGGAATAATGAAAGCTTATTAAAGAACGAGTGATAAAATTCTATAAAAGGATTGTATAAGATATTATAAATATTAATATGGTGATTTTATATGTTAATAAAAGTTTATTACCACTATACATAAGTTTAAATAAAATTAAAAAAAGGAATCTTGAGTTAAGGAACATCATCCCAATTTTTCTTCATTGATGAATAATGTAATATTATAAACCTAATTTCTTTTATATGGTGTATATAATTATATTTTGAAAATTAATATCATGATTAATTAATAATAAATTTATTCAAAGTTTCAATTTGACTTGTTTCATCCTTTTGGATTTGATTTAAGAGTTAGAAAGTCGTAAAGAATTTCATTACTCAATTTATTTTCATTATGTTATGTTACCTCTTCGTCATTTTTCATATTCTAAGATTATGTGTGTAATGAAATTTAATTATCTTATGTCATATTTACACTTATTTTATGTTGATTTATTGTTGATATACATAATCAATTCATTTACTAACTCCCCCTTTAATGTTATGATCAATTTTAAGGTTTATTTCACAATTTCATTCTCATCAAGATTGTTTATTCTTGAATTCCAGTTGAAGGAATTTATTTGAAAATTTTATAATAAACACATATAATTTTATAATAATCTATTTATTCATAATATCTTAAAGTAATATTAAAATTTTTCCACTCATTAATAATTAAAATAATTGAGAAATTGTTTTCAATAAAATTTTACTTCATTTCTCTCTTCATTTAGAAAACTATTTTATACCAAAACCCTATTTTCTATTTTTTTCAAAAGTTATTTTAATCATTTTTAAAAATAATTAATTAAAAAGTACCCATATTTACTTTTTACAAAATGATTTTCAAAGATTCTTTCTTTATTATTTAAAATAATTATTGTTTGTCTTCTACCAAAAAAAGTTAAAGGAGTCTTTATTTTTAACTTATAAAGAATTAATAGAATTTATAATAATCATGAAAAATTAAATGTTTTAAATATTCTTTTATAATTTAAAATGTTATTTTATAATATTTTTTTCAAAATGTTTTGTGAAATTTTATTTTTAAAATGTTATTTTCAAAATGAAAAAGTTATTTTCCTCAAGAATGTGTTTAAAGATATTTTTATGGTATCTATATTCATCAAATATATAAACCCTTTATTCTTAGTCCAATGGGTATATATTATATTGATACCATCTTTATCCTTTATATGGATGGTTTATGATCGTTTTTACTATTTAAGCTTTTAACATTCACTTCATTGATTCATTTTTCTAGTCATTCACTTTCCCATGCATTATTAACTTTTATGTGAACATTAAATGTACATTGTATTTATCATGGATATGTTTGTTTCTTAAACCATATATCATTTCTACTTATGGTGATCTATATTTTAATTAATTAACTGGTGAAATGTTGATAAATTTCTATTCCTTATTCAATATATATATTTAATGATAAGTAACATTATTAATGAATTAAATCATTTATTTAATATATGAGGAACACTTTGGACCTTCATATATGGGTGGTTCCCAGTTATAGATATCCTCTTGATGCATCAGTAGTATCATGAGGAAAATCAGTAAACTAGAGTAAAAATAGCTGGCTAAACCCAATCATTTTGTACCTAGTAATTTTATACTATCTTGAGGATGGATATTGAAGGTTGAGGTATCATGTCCCTAATAAATAGTGTCCAATAATTAAGAATATACTTTATTTATAATTTAGTTATCATTATCCATTTGATTTTCACAATTTTATTATCTCTAGATGAATTTTGTTCTAATTTATTGATTACATAGAATACGTGTTCAGTTATTTACCTTTACATATTAATTATTACTTATCTGGTTATGACAATCAAGTTATTGATTAAATGACATGAGATTTTAGTTATTAACTTTGCACATTGATTATTATCTTTGATATTTTTTCATTTATATTATCTCTCAATGCACTTCCTTCTTAGTTTATTGATTACATGCCATTTTTTAGTTATTTTGCTTTCTAAATTGATTATAATATTGATTCATGACTAATTTCAATGTACTTAACCCAAACTAAGAATTTGAGCACACCCTTATTTTTTTCCTTCCCTAGGAATATAATAAGTGTACGATGAATGATATGGAAGGATATTCTAGAGGTAATAATGATATTCTAAAAAAAATGTTGAAATTTTTGTTTTCAAATGTAAAATGGGAATCATATATATATCTATATATCCAAGACTACTAAACTATTCAGTCATTTGGGATGTGATTCTTTGCATCTTATGACAATGTAATAAAGAATACAATAGATTCATGTTACTAGGGTCTAGGTTTCTACAAATGTGGCATGTCATGGATACATATATTAAAAATGAAATATATCTGAAATATAAGCACATGGAATCATCACACTATAATTAGACTCGATCATTCCCACCTTTTATATTGTGAAAAAAATACAACTATGTCTACACTTTGAATTGTGGAAAAATTCAAGTATGTATATGATCCACTCTCTCAATAGATATAAAACCTTAACTGATGCATTGAAGGATGATACAGGACACCACCCCTCAATATACATAAATATGTGTGCTATATGAAATCAGTAATTCTTCATATCATAAGGAACCCATGGAAAATAAATTGGTTTCAGAATATTTCCAATTTGCATCACAGAAAATTACTTCTAGAATCGGATTGGTTGATACAAAAATTCCAATCATCTAAATTAAGTATTTCATAAAGGAATTTATAGGTTTATTCATAAAAAAATCATTCCATAAGAGATATATCCTTCATAAATAGAGAGGAAAATTAAATTTAAATCATACAATAAGTTTTTCTAAAACATTTAATATTATAAAAAAATGTTATGTCTCTCTTAAAAATAAAATTATTTATAATGAAATAATAATAATGGAACCTTTGAGAGAAATAAACATTAATTTCATAAATCTGTAGTGGAATATGAGAGATGTAATCATGAAATGAAAATCTTTTTTAATTTTTAAGAAAATAAACTTTATTGAAACCCACATAATTAAAAGATTAGTAAGTCTTAATCTTAAAAAATATAAAGATAAATATGAAAATAATAGGAAATAATACCCATTTTTATTTCAAGATAATAAATTATAACGTTTTTAACATTCTTCCCCTCACCCATTGGCATGGGAAGAGGAAGAGGGTGTTATTAGGCCTTAGGTGACATCACCGAGATACCAAAGGCATGAAATAAATGGAAAGGGATTTATAAACAGTTGGAAGATTATTTTATCATTAAAAATAAAACATCAAAACCAAGATAATTCTAACAAAAAAAGAACTATATGATGATTGAGTATAATTTAATAAACTAAATCAAATGTAACCAAACCAACAATAATATCAAAGTACAAGAATAAATCAAAACCAAAACAAACTCAAAGGCACCAAATATATAAACTCAAAATCTCCCAAAATACTCCAAGGTACAACTCAATAATCCATGTCCATAGTATCATAGAGCACCAAAAAATATCTATGATACTTTGACTTTACTTGTGTCTTGATATACAATATTTGAAAACACACCAATGTGACCAACCAGGGGGTGTGTATAAAACTCAGTTTTATTTTTCCAATGACTTACCAACTCCCACCAACTAGGATATAACATGTTAACTCATTTATACAAAACGTTTTAAAATAATTTAAACTATTTCATAATAAATAAAGACTGTTTTCAAACCATAATAGGTATCTAAACAAAAAAAATGTTTTCCTTAGAACGTAACCAAACAAGTCTTTAAAATATTTTAAAATTCTATTTGGCACACCCATTCCACACATCCACATATTCATTCTTGGGTGAAAGTTCCATACTCATGAGAGGTCTGTCATCGATCTACCATGTCAACATAAGGTAACCAATACCAAGTACCCCAATGGTACGCACCCCTTCCATATGGTCAGGTCTATCAAAATGAACTCACACCAACTATGCATGCCAAAAACCATGCCAATAAATTTTAATTATGATTTTATTTTATTAAAAACAATTATAATATAATTTTCATTACATTAAAATACAACCATAATTTTAAAGACATCATTTAAAATCATTAACCAAACACAATTTTCACAAAAACATCCAATTTCCCAAATTTCACAAAACCATTAGTAAAGTGTTTTTCCATCAAGAATCAGACATCAATTTCACAATTCAATTCAATATATTCAATTAATTTGGAATAAAAGAATCATGTTCTAATTAATTGGAGTCGAGAGTGAATCCACTTACCTCTTAAACATAGGGTAAGACAAATAACTGTACAAAAACTTCAAAAACTCGACTTGAAATTCCTCAAAACATCCATAGATCTTGACCATTGAATCAAAACATTCATATATCATCATAATTTATATCACACAACATATATATATTCCCAAAAAACAAGATCTATTATTCCAAGAGAGGGAAGAAGAATAAAACAATAAAAAATGATGAATAACAATCACATACTAATAAATCCTACATCCAATGCACTAAGACTTACCTAAGAATCACTCTTGTATCAAAATGAATGGTATAAAAATCCTTGAGAGGGATAGTAATTTGTGAAATAATATTTTTAGGGGGAAAGTAATAGGATTAAGTGGTAAATTTAATTAAATAAATAAATTTGAGATCAAATTTTCCATGTTGCATGATTAGGGTGCGCGGTTAGGAAAACCCTAGGCTAACTGTGCACAAGAAACTACCTCCAAGCCCACTACACATTCTTAGATCACATTGTTATATAAGTCATGTGTCAACCATGTTATTACACTCTATCTAGCCTTACACAGTTTCTCCTAATCATACAAATGGTTTTTCCAAACTACGAACTTAACTAGGTTCTTACCCAGTGACCACTAATTCAATTGCACAGTTTTCTGTAAGGTGTTTCCTAGTTTCTAATAACCCTGATCAAATTGTGCACTTCTAAAAAATCCATAAAAACATTCCAAAACTTCTCTGAACTTTTTGAAACATAATCTAATCAATTTATATACCTAAAATGAATAAATAAAGGGTTAGGTTCCTGAAACTAGGGGTTCTACATTCTACCCACCATTGGTATTTTTGACCTCAAATAGTTATAAATCACCACTATCCTAAAAGTGTTTGGTCCAATGCTCCATAATTTCGTTATCATGATCCCATGCTTCCTCCTAAATATGACCACATTGCTATAAAACCTTCACATGACTAATGCTTTTCAAATGCATGACTTTCTCTTGCCTATCCATAATCTGCATTGGTGTATGAATAAACATGTATCTAGATCTATTTCAATGTGATCCTATAAAATAACATGGTCAACATCTGGTTAATACTTCTTCAATTGAGATAAATGAAAGAAATTGTGCACTAAACTGAACCTTGTTGGAAAATAAAATTGATTTTACAGCTCAACAACCCATTAAAGTGTCTCAAAAGGGCATATGTATCAAGGAGATAAATTTATTTTCTTCTCAAAATGATGATATCCCATCCTTGGAGAGATTCTCAAGAACACATGATCACTCACCACAAATGACAACATCCATTGAAGATGATTTGCATATGATTTTGAAGACTTTGATCCATCTCCATCATCTTTCTAGTCAACTAAATTCTCTATGTTATCTCATTCAAAAGGCTTGGTCTAACTAGATAAGTCTCACATATGTTCACCCAATAAAGTGGATAATGATAATTATTCCCATACAATGCTTCAAAAGGATCCACATGTATTTGGTATTAACAACTATTGTTATATGATAACACTACAAATGGTATATGATCCTCCCATGAGACACCACAATATATTATAGAATCCCTTAGCAAGTCTTTCAACATCTATATCATCCTTTTGGACTTTGAATCAATTTTAGAATGATATGATATACTAATAGTTAAATGACTCCCAGGGGATTTCTGTGAGGATTTTAAAAAATGAGATGTAACACTCAGATCTCAATTTGATAGTATTGAAAGTTGTATTCCATTACACATTAAAACTTCTCATATATAGAATTTTGAAAAATATTCCACAGTTTTAGATTCAAAAATTAGGATGAAATGGGAAAAATTTGTCAGATGATCCATTATCACCAATATGGATCATGTTACTGAAATATCCTTGGTAGGCCTATTACAAAATCCATAGTTGTATGCTTTCATTTCCACATGGGAATTAGTAAAGACTTCAGCATACCCATTGTTCACTAGTTCTCTTCTTTAACATACTGATAGGTGACACATCTCAAAACAAAAGTAGCCACATTTGCTTTTATGCCATCCCAAAAAAATTATGATCTTAATTCTATATAAATATTTTTTATTAGAAGATGAATATACCTTATTTAATGGTGGTAAGCATGAAAGAGTTGTCTGTGACAAGCCATTGATACGACTAACCAATCTTGAAACTAAAAAATGATCTTATGTAAAGCTTCAATCACTAAATGGTATCCCCACCATTGAGTTTTGAACACATAAAAACACATTTAGATTCATATTTCCATGCCTATTTATCATTTTCAACCAAATTAGGAAAAAATGAAATTTAAAAACAAAACTGCTACACTCCCTCGATCATCACAATCCAAGTGCATATTGACTATCACTGACATCATCTTCCACTAATATGAAGTTCTATATCCAACTAATTATATGGATTACTACATAATTTATATACTACCAATTTTTTTACCCAGTGTATATATTAATTCAAAGTAAAACATTTTAAGATACTACTGCTATCTTCTTTGTCTCATATTCAAATCTCTTTGTGGGAAAATTTGATTCAAACTTTTATGATTCATAAACACCGTTAATTTCTCATTAAAAAGATAATGAATCTAGGTCAACAAATAACAGACTTTAATATAGAACTATAAATCTTGTGTTGGGTATTTATTATCATGAAATCTTAACTACTATGGGCCATAAGCAACACTATGATCTCCCTGCATGAGAACACACTCCAACCCAAATCCCAAACCATCGCAATACACCACATAACTTTATCCTAATTCTAGAAATATCAAGCTCATTGTTAATGTAAAATGAAATCTAATCTCTTAAAAATAATTATAACATTAATAATTCTATTGTAATGGATCACTTTTACTTATCAAATATATCATCGGTGAATCTATTCATGAAAATAATGAACAAAATGTTGGTAATAACTAGCTAATCCAAGGAAACTATGTATCTAAGAGATATTACTTAGATGTTTCGAAGAGATCACAACCTTTAACTTTTATGGATCCATAGAGTCACATTTTTAGAGATAAAATGGCCAAATAAATTTGACACTTGTATAAAAAACATTCAATGTTTGGAATACATATGATGATCCAACAAGATACTCAACACTATAATCAAGTATTTCTCATGATCCACCTTTATCCAAGAATAAACCAGTATGTCATCCACAAACACCACCAAAAAAAATTGAGATTCCTTTTAAATATCCAATTTATCAATTCCATAAAGTAATATAGTGAATTAATAAGATGAAAATGCATTACCGCATATTCTTAATGGCCATATTACTCCTTAAATCTATTTTCATAAAATACTCATTTTCAACTTGCAACTGGTTATATCGCGAATGAAATAAAATTTTAGAGAACCATTGACCTCCCCTCAATTGATCAATCAAGTCATAAATTTGTGGAATAGGATACCAATTATTTAACATATTTTTGTTAATCTTAGGATAATCCACACAAATCCTATGTGTTCTATCCAAATGTTTTTACAAAAATAACTGGTGCTGCCCAAAGGGAAATACGCAGCCAAATAACCCTTTTTCATTCCAACTCTCTTAACTTGAATTTAAATTCCATTAATTTGTTTGATTCCATACAATAAGATGGAATTGATATAGGATTGTTCCCTATAATTAGATCATTCATAAACACCACTTCTCTTTTTTGGAAGAATCCCTGATAAATTATCAGAAAATACATCAGGAAATTGATAAAAATTTGTGGGAAAACAGATATTCCCAATATCATCCATATATTCCAAGGTCAAGGTTTCCATTTGGTATGATATAGTTCCAACCACTGATTTCAAAAATCATGATTCAATTTACTTTACATTTTAATATTATACAAAAGATATTCTTGATTCCATCATCATTTGTAAAGCTAAACCCACAAGTATAACTTTTGATGTGAGATTTGAATATTTTAAACATATCTATGCCTATTATTATTTCATATACATCCATTTATAGCATAGTGAAATCCCAAATCAATTCATCCCCATCAATAGTTATAGGGATTTATTTTCAAATAAAATCTTGACATTATCTTGGCAAAGAGGAGTTTAAAGTTTCAAAATAAAAGGCATAATATCAACATGAAAACCCAGAAGATCAATAGAATGAGAAGTAATAAATTAATGGGATTCACCCATATCAAACAAATATTTCATAAGGTTATAATTCAAAATAATCGTAACTTTCCTCATTGAAGGTTCTTATTGATCATCCATGATTACTTGCTCAGCTGCATTAAATTTTTTACCCATTATGCCTTGATCTTTATTAACATATTAATATTGTAATGGTTGAGGAGTCATGGTATTCATAAAATAATCATGTATTTACCAGTTTTTCTGATGAGATCTATTTTTATGCACTCATCCCATCAAAGTATATGATGTCTTCAAAACTTGAGATGTGTCCCTAGCACTCGACCTTGGAGCACTGTGACAATAGAACTAAAGATTCCCAATTTTGTTGAAATTGTGACATGATATAGGTGATGGTGTAAAATATCATTTCATTTACTCAAAATATCCACACAAAAAGCATATAGGTTTAATCTTTGGTTTAGAAGAAAGATTCCCTTATCCCACCATCAGATTCTGAGTCATACCACTACCATGGAAATAGGTGTATCTTTTCATCTAATTCTCTGTATTAGAGTCCCGATTAGTTCCCATGTGTATCAAAATTCTTCCTCTACTCATATTTCTTGATATATCCCTCTCTATAATCATTTATATACTGAACATCTTTGTATAATTTTACATAAAAGGCATAAAAATACTTAAGTGGGTCTCAGGCCTCAACCTCAATTCAAAAGTGTGTGACTTCAAGGATGCACTTCCAAAAACTTTGGGTGAAAATAATACTAAATTCCTAAATATATCTATGTACTCTATTAATAATAGGTTCTCCTATTTAAAGATGAAAATTTCTATTATTCTATAAATTCTTAACTTATGAGGATATAATTGTTTATTAAAAAATTATTTGAAATACTCCCACGTCATGTATTGGTCTGATTTAGCCTGAAAACTAAACACCACCATAGGTGTGAAAGATCTTCCATAATGTACATTTCTAACCTCACCTTCATCTCATCTTGTTTTCTGAGGAAACTAAATATTCGTTTCATCCTATTTAGCCACACTACTTATTTTATATAGTTCTAAATCATTCAGAAATATGGGAGGATTATACTTTTGGAACTGAATGGAATGATCCACTAGGAAAGGTTTATCCCTTCTGTTCCCTATATTAATGGATTAAAAAGCCTGTAAAGTTCTCTGAATAGGCTTTCGGTTCACGTATGGATTTTGTGAAACCACATTCTCAATGGCCTCTTCTAGTTGGTTTCTATACCACATAGCAGATGCCATTATCTATTAGAAAACAAAGTCATTTAGTCCCACTCTCTATAAATCGAAGGATAAGAAATTTCAAATTTACCACATTACACATATCACAATAAGTTTTTCCAAAATAAAAAAAATCATTCAATTTTTTTTGAAAATTCGAAAATTATTTTTTGGAAGTCAAACCATTTTTAACTATTTTCAAAAATCAAAACTTTTTCACAAATAAAAAAACATTACTAAAAATAAATCATGCACTCATAGTGGGAATTCATACTATCAATGAATGAAATACTTTTCTCATCAGATAAACCCATGAGGATGTGGTATCAACTTCTAGATGTGTCTCAAAACACTCATGTACCGAAACTTTTGGTTAACTCGATGTTCATCATAAATAGGTTAACTATGTATTTTAATACTTTATATTTCGATCTCTGATGATACCACTCCCTGATACCAACCGAACACAATGACTAAAAAAGAATTGTTTTCCAACTCCCTGACAAAAAAATGATAACATTTTTTCCAAAATTAAAGATGGATCAGCCATGAATGATACCATTTGTAACATCACACCCATCACCCATTTGATTGGGAAGAGGTGGAGGGTGTTTCTAGTCTTTATGTGGAATCCCCAAGACACCAAAGGCTAGAAATAAATTCTAATGACTTCATGAAAAATTAGGTGATAATTTTCCCTTTGAAAATAAAGAAATAAACCTAATATAAAAATAACCAAACGAACAACTCTATGATGAATGAGTATAATGTAATAAAACTAAAATGAAAAAAAACCAATAATAATAATACCATATAAGATGAAACCAAAACCAAAAATACTAAAAGACACCAAAGACATAAACTCAGTATATTCCAATATTATCCAAGCTCTAACTCAACAAGCCATTCCTATACAATCATGATAAAAAAACTAAATTACTACAATACTTTTCCTTTACCTATGTCTCGATATACAGAATCAGAAAACACACCAAAGTTACCAAGTGGGGGTTAGTATAAAACTCTTTATTATTTACCCAATGACTCCCCATATCACACCACCTTGGATAGAACATGCTAGAAAATTTATATTAAAAAAATTAAAACAATTTAAAGAAGTTTATAAAAAATCAAAAATATTTTCCAAACTAAAATAGTTTTCTAACCCAAAATAGTTTTCCATGGAATGAAACCAAACAAGTCTTTAAAATATTTAACAATTTCATTTTTAATACCCATTTTAAACATCCACACATCTACAAATGAATTACTATGTGATAATTCTAAACTCATGATAGGTATCTCATCGATCTACCAAGTTTTCACAAGGTAACCAATACCATGTTCCCCAATGGAACACGCCCTTTCCACAGGGTTTTATTAATGAAAATGAACTCATTACAACCATGTATGCCCAAACCCATGCCAATCCATTTCATTAAAACATTTCCATTATTGAAAAAAACTGCAGTAATTTTACTTACATCAAAATCTAACAATATTTCCAAACCATCATTTTAAAATCATAATCCAAATTCACATTCCACAAAATGAACAATTTTCAAAATTTCACAAAACCATCACAAAATAGGTTTTCCATAAATAAAAAAAATTCATAATTCAATTCAATAAATTAAATAATTTGGAAATCAAACCTTCAAGTTATAATCAAGAGGATTCAACAGTGAATCCACCTACCTGTCAAAGTTAGTTGAAAACAAAGTATGGTATAACAACTTCTAAAACCCAGCTTGAAACTCCTAAAAACAAACTTAGATCTTGTTCCACTCAGTAAAAAAAACCATATATCATCATTATCAACATAAAAAACAGATATTTATCCTCAAAATACTAGATATATGATTCCAAGAGAGATAAGAAGAGTAAAACTAAGAAGAACGACAATGAATGACCACTTACCAAAAACTATAGCCTCCAAGCACTAAGATTCACCTAGAAAATTATATCAAATAAAAAAATGGTCTCCATATCCTAAGGAGGGAGATGAATTCATTAAATTTCCTTTTATGGTAAAAAAAGTCTTAGGTGGTAAATTTGATTAGATCTATAAAATTCAGATCTAATTTTCCATGGTGCAAGGTTAGGGTGCACGGTTAGGCAAACCATACACAAGCCACCACCTCCAAACCCACATCATGTGGTTGGGTAACATGGATATACAAAAAATGTTCCAACCTTTATATTCCCCTCTATCCAAACTTAAATTAATTCTCCTGGGAAGCTACACATTTTGGTCAAAATATGTGCCTACCCAATGCCCACAGTTTCAGTTGCACGGTTTCTTGGGAGGTATTGCATGGTTTCTACAAGACGTTCCCAAACCATAAAACTCCATAAAACCCCAAAAAACACATGTCAATAATACTCCAAAACTCTATAAAATTAAACCAATCACTTTATATATTTTAAATACATAAATAATGGGTCATGTACCTGAAACTGGGGGTGCTACAACATTAGAGGAAAGAAAGAATATGGACATGGAAGAGAAAGGTAATATGGTAAATCATGTGAATTTTTCCTTAAAATGATCTAATTTTATGAGAACAAAATATTTAATGAAAGGATACTTGAATTAAAAATTAATTTTATCTAGAGAGGAAGATAAAGTAACATATAATAAACTCTTATGGTGGAAGAAACCAAGCATGGAAGAAAGAAGTTTAATATCCCTTACCTTTACTCTCAACTTCCTAGAAAGATATTTGACCTACTATATAATAAACATAACAATATTAATCACTTATTTCATAACCCTATTCACAATTATTTTCATTTAATTATTAAATTATAATAATTCATTATTTATTAATTAGCTATTCAGTGTTTATTTTCATCATCAAATGTTATTAATTTTGATTGTTTCATACATGTTTAGAAATAGCAATGTCGAACCAAAGTATTTTATACCAATTTAATCATTCAAAAATTAGTGAAGATAATGAAATAATTGTTTTTGATTCATGAAACCTCATGTTCATTTGATATAAATTATGGGTATAGATCTTAATAATGGTATTCATGATGAGCATGCTTTGTTAAATGTATTAATACTAACCTATTTACTTTAGAATGACTATTAATTATTGTTTTATCCTTAAAAATAATAATAATGAAATATATTACTCCTTAATATCATAAATATTAATTAAATTCAACCATACAAATAACCATATCAGGTAGTTATGAAAAATAAAATATGTCATTCATGGAGGAGGTATTATGCACGTACGTACGAGAGATGTTTTCATTTTACAATGGATTGAAAGAAATAATAAAATAGTTATCCCATAAACATAATAAAATTTCATTATAATAATGATACTTATTTAATTATATAAGGATGGTTATATAATATTTTTATGAGGTGAAAGAAGAAAGAAAACATGAAAGCACTAGGTTAACATAATAACCTCTTTGTTGGATTCCTGCTTTGGATCTCTCCTTAATCCTTCTTAGGTTGGTATTTTAGGGAGACTAGAATACCTACGATATGGATAAGGTTGTTGGGAATTATTTTTTCTAGAAATTGGACAAGTTAAGGTGTTAAAATTTTCTGGATAAGTAAGGGGGTGAAGAGATCCTTTTATAAGTGAAGGAGTGGCACTCTTGTAAATACGTATAACTTTAAAATAAAATAAAACTTTTTTCAAGGGGAATTGGAACCAAATAAACCCAATTTAGAATGTAAGATGATGTAGGGTATAAATACACTCATTATATAAAATTAAGATATGTTTTTTGATAATTATGGCTATATCTCTTAGGACAACCCCACTTTTTAACCCGTCTATCCTTTATCATGGTGATAAAATTTTAATATAGTAACTTATTTCAATTTCCAAAATTAAGATAAAATTATAACCTAATACTGATTATTATAATTTAAAATTTTAAAATCAATTTTAATTAATACAATTTATAAATTTGGTAATAATTTACTTTAATTAAAGTATGAATTACATAATAAAAAAATATATTTTCTATTCACTAAAAAATAAATGTTTTTATAGAAATCCAAAAAATCACCTTAATCTAATTTTTATAAATTGAATTTAAAAAAAATTATAAAATTAAACATCTAAATTTTTGGGGGAAAATATAATAAGAATTCATAACTTGGAAAAAAATTCAAAATAATATTTTTAAACATAAAATGAATCAAAACATTATTTATTATGGAAAAAATTAAGATGTTAATAATTATATGTTTATATCATTCTAAATCCTATATAAAAAATACCTTAATATCTCCACATAAAATCTATGGGTAATATAAGATCTGGTAGTATTCATGGTTGGTGGTTCAACTAGCATGGATCTCAAAGTAAATTCCACATGCTTGAACTTCTCTCAGATATTATTTTTCTCAAGATGCGCTTGTTGAAGTTCATCATGGGCTTGGTCTAGGGAAAACCCTAGTTACAATACCTAATTTTAAATATAGAGAAAACAAGCTTTATAAATTGACAGTTGGATCATACTATATCTTTTAGAGGTATCCATTATTAGAAGAACAAATTATGGGTGGAGAATTTTAAAATTGGGATCCATCCCTTTAGGCTACACATGGATTCCCCCTCCTCCCCTTGATATGCATAAAAATGAAAAGGGACTCATATGGATAAAAGGGAACATATATTTTAGAAAATTTGAAGGATGTACATAAAAATATAATAATAATTTATTAAGTTATTTTGAATCACTTTATATTTTAAAATTCACTAATAAAATTTTCAAATATTCTATATAGAAAACCCTTAAGGAGAATAGTACATAGAATAACTTTATATTAAAGTGTATAAAGGATATTTTAGCTAATATATTATAAAATCTGGAATAATTGGGTCATATATGAGGAATTTAGTTAGGTGTATCAATTAAAAAAATATTTGGCCCTTTTAGAACTTATTTGAGAGAGAATTTATTTAAATTAAAAATGGATTATTTTAAAGAGAGTTTAGGATATGGGTGAGAAAATATAGAAGATAATTATATCATTGATACATTTGATGTTTTCATATATATATATATATATAATTTAAGGAAGTATATCATTCTCCCCCTCCTCTATCTTCATATCCCACTCCTCTTCCTCAATTGCATATCCCACTCCTCCACCTCCTGATCCATGGTTTACCATCTACATTGAGTTATATATTCATGATCCCTGGTATCATATTGCAAAATATGATATCACACATTATATTGGGGGTACTGAACATCATCAGTAGATAGTAATGGACCAGGTTAGGGAAATGGTACAAGGTATTATAGATGCATCGGTTAGAGTATAGTTCCATACTAAGGAGGTTTATATAGTTGGAAAAAGTGTTATAATTGTTTTTTTTACTTTGACTATCTAGACTATTATAACAACCTTCCACTGAGTTATGTATATATTATCTCCTTTATTTCATTTTTTTTAATTTCTTTTAATATTTTAATATATATATATATATATATTAGAGGAATATATTAATGGTTACGAAATGCTATACAAAAAGAAAAAAACTTGTTGAGGCCCCTCTGCATTCACATACTACTTTTTCTGAAGGACTTTCAAAATTATCATCATATGAATTTATTTTGATAGATGTTTATGAGATACAAATGAGTGCATATACTTTTAATCGTGATTATATAGTGATTTTAGTGACCGAACTTTAAGCTATAACAAAATTATTTATAGAAAAAAACCATCACTATTATACTCAATAAATTTTAGGTTTATAGTTTTTGATAGTTAGTAAAAATACTTACATAAGATTACCCATATTTTTCAATAAATGGACATTTTTTCGTTGTACTAACTTTTTTTACTAACAAAAATTCTTCAAAATATCCTTTAAAACTTTACATAGATGATACTCTTCTATACATATCATATTTAATGCTCATCTTAATAACCTATGAAATTAGAAACATATGAATGGTAAGATCAAATTTTCAGTAGGGTTAAAAATATGAGATATCAATAGAATATCATAATTGAGAATAAGATTAGTATATTGGTATGAGAAATTAATATAATTTTATGTACATAACATAAAAACATCAATACCCAGTAAAACATAGATAATTAGTCCTGATTCATGGCCTAAATATTTTATAATAAGATAATACATGAGTAACAGGGGTGTTAGAACATTAGTTAATAATCATAATCCATGAAAATATAACATAGGTATATTCATAAGAATCAAAAATCATAATATTTTCATCAAATATCATAAAAATATTGTTAGAAAATATAGAATCATGTTCATTCATATATATGTATAGAAATAATCACTTTATAAATTTAAAATAATGATACTACCATGAAATACATAATACACATAATCTCATGAGATATGTCACAATACCCAATTCATTAGAGGGCCAAATAATTTTGGTCCCACCAATCACATCATAAAATTCATATAATCATGAATATGTATTCAAAGTGAAGAAATCGTACATAAGGCATTAGCAAAAGAGAAACCAATGAAAAGGAAATGGGTTGTATAATATTGTATCCAAGAATAACCAATTGATATATCATCATTATTCACTAGATGAGAAGAAATCAAATCATTTTGTACCTTCATATTTTATTAAATAATTATATTTCATGAATATAAAGCTCGGATAAGGAAAATTTCATAACAAAGATGTTAGGCCCAAGTTTTGTTTTGGTTGTATATGTTGTCAATAGATGATATCTGGTTGAAGTTAAGAAAATATGGGTTTTTGTTTTCAGACTCACCCCATTGTAAAAACCCTCATAATAATACCATCAACAGGAGTCAATAGATCTAGGACAACAAAATGAGACAGGATCCAGACTATCAGCATGAGAATCAGACCTAGTCCACCTGCATGAGGACATCATATCCTAAAATTCAGAATGAGGAAAATAATTTGGGAAGTTATAGAACTTAAAATGATAAACTGATGATTCTTTTCTATATTTTAATTCACAAATATCATATGTTTGTTGAGAAACTTTTGATTTAATACTTATGAAGGAAATAGGCAGAACCAATGCTACCAATCATATCAAGGCTTGGTTAGGAAGGAATATGTTTTCAGAAGATTGGGAAGTTACAATACTTCCCAATGTAAGTTAGATGATGATGAAGTCGATCAGGGAGTTCTCATAAATCATGAAGAAGTAATGATAAAATATGGATTTTGTGGAATATAGGATAATATTATGTAAAGTATTCTATCAATTGTGCATCGATGTGACGAACATCATACAATTAAGGATGAAATTCATTGGTATGAAAATAATCTGTGTGAAAATATCAGAAAGCTATAAAATTGATCTTTTTAAGTAAAAAAGTCACTTCCAACACCAATCTATCGTAATGGATTTTAACTCATATTATTTTTATATTTTTGGTATCATTGTTTTATTGGATCTAGAGTTTATGGGTTCCGTAATGTTTAAGAAATTTTAAATTTTTGAAAATAATAATTTATTGGAAGGATTTAGAGACTGATTAACCAAATTAGGATCAACAATATAGTCACTCATTTTCATCAGGTAGAATCATATTTCAATTAATTCAAGAGGAGGAGTCATACTTATTTATCTTTGAAATGGGTCAAGAGAAAAAAGAGACAAATTATTGATGCAGAGACCCATCTATCAGACGCGTGCTAATACTGATAAAGTCATCTAATGTTATACTTCATCGGCCATGGGGTCATTATTATGGGAAATTTAATTAAGGAAGAAATACATTAAATATATTATAGATTTTTTGTTAAAGAGATAATACAGATCACATGAATGAAAATACCTTTATAGTTTACAATAGTTCATCATAATGGTTCATCTTTAGTTTTTCATATGTCTTCATTATAATGAATAATTGGAATGAAGAATCAGTCTAAAGAAATTTTTTTAAAGTTAAATAAGTTTTATATTTTGAGACGATTCTATAAACTCTCAGGAGTTTTGAGAAGAGTTTAAGAATTCAAAGACGAAGTCTTAAATGAATGAGAAATATAGGAATTGTGATTTTTATTGAGTGGGCAAAGGAATTCATTTTCCTGGATTTTCCATTTTGGGATGCCTATAAAAGGGGAGCACAAGACATTTGTATGATATGAAAAACTTTAACTATTAATGTGCATCAATAGCTCTAAATTTTTTAGGTATTTATTTTCCAACCATACTTTGTTCTTCAAGTTTATTTTGAGACATATTATTAGATTGATGTATAATATGATCATCGAAGAAAGTTCCAACATACGACGCTTAATCGAAGCAAGTCCATCGGAGTTACATCCATCAGAGCAAGGTTCATCAGACCGAATTTCATAATATGGAGGAATTGTGAGCTACCAATTGAGTTGATACTCAATTTTTGAAGAAATAAGTGAAATATATTTTGACATAGTCCAATCGGATGGATACCATCAAACAGAGGTTACTAGACTTGGGAAGATTATACTAACCTTTGCTGAGTCAGTTTTCTTGAAAATGTTTCTAGAGAAAGTTTCAAGTCCTACAATTTTCTTATAGAATTGTTGAAGTTATTGGAGGATTTATGAAGGTAAAGTTTTATTCAGATTACTTTTGGAGGAAGTGAATTATTATTGAACAGGATCAGAAAAGAAGAAGGAAAGTGAAGCTTGAAACTATGGATACTTACTAATTTATAAAAATGATTGATTGTTTTCAAGGGTGTAAAATAAACTATGGGAAAGTGGATACTAAAAACGATAGTTTTTGCTATAAAAATTATAATAAGAAAGATTCTACTGGTATTATATAATTTTTCAATTCTTGTGCCTTTTTATTCAATAAATAAGATATTTAAAGAATCTATGTTGGTGGGACTATCAATATTGAAAATATTACACCTTTGTTTCAAACCTTGTAAACATCATGTGCTACATTGTCTTTATATTTTTTTCATACTAAATTTTAAGTTGAGAAGGTTTATTTTATTAGATCGTTTGTTTGAAAAGTTTCTTAGGTTATGAATGTTTTCTACAGAAGTTAATAAATGTTATTATAAAAGAAAACACAACCACGAATTCACCCCTAGTGGTCTTGGTCCTATTTGGGAAAAACAAAAGGTGTAAATAAGTAGGGATAAGTATGAATCCTATAAATATTATTTTAAGAAATGAGTAAATAGAATTTTAAGAAATAATTTTCATATATTATTCCTTAAAAAAGAACTAAACTATAAATTTTTCATAAAAGAGTCATTATTTTAAAAAATCATAAAATTAAGAAAACATTTTAAAATATTGATTAATAAAAATGAACAATGAATTAGAAATTTCTCTTTAATGGGGTTTTATTTAGAGATAATATTGATGGTGGAAC
Organism: Viscum album; assembly: GCA_963277665.1. Lineage (NCBI taxonomy): Eukaryota > Viridiplantae > Streptophyta > Magnoliopsida > Santalales > Viscaceae > Viscum > Viscum album. The sequence goes on from OY728158.1 coordinate 1,673,368,186, forward strand.
TTTAAAAAACATTTCGTTCACTGCCAAAGAAAGGGAGTATATACTAGTTTTATATGTGAGGGAAATATATAGGTAATATGTAATAATTACATACAAAATAGAGAGATTAAATGAGAGGTAAGGAGAGAGAAAGTATAAACTAAAAGAAAATATGATTTTTCAAAAGTTCCCCAATGAACATTATAAGGTTTTAATCAATCATGGATATTTGATACTAAAATTAATGGATTATGTATATCCCTATATAGGTTAATAATAAAATGAATAAAGTTTTTGGAGAATAAAGTTTTCATAAAACATTATGAATTATTTTATATAAAGATAATGCATCCCAAAAATAATGGTTGAAAGAGAAACCCTTATGAAATCTTATTCCATGAAGTAAGAATCAATAGAAAAGGAGGTTATGATAATGAAATGTAAAACACCAAAAAAAAAGAAGAAATATAATATCATATAATAATAGGATATATTAAACCAATATTAGAATAACATAATCATAAAAGAAAGATTATGACCCAATTAAAAGAGTTTGAGTAAAGAAAAACCCTTACAACTTTGATATCTTATCAATTGGAAGTCATTTATAGAAAAAATATGATATATACTTGTCAATACTATGAATTACCTGAATTATATGGAAAAATAAATTCATATAGGATGTATATACACCACATAAATAAATCATATGGTTTATAAAAAACAAATCTCAATGAAAGAAGATTGAGATGTGAGACCCTGACCTCGAGTCATGGATTTGATTACTGTGCATTCCTAATATCATAACTAATAAAATTAAATTCATTAAATACTTAATTAATACCATTTTCATGTATATTTTTTTATTATTATTCTGTTATTTTAATTTATAATCATGTTATTTAATATTTATTTTCATTTCTTTCACCTCAGGGATATTTGTTTCATGATTCCCAGATCGCATTGATTTGTCTGTAATGACCAATGTTATTTTAAAATGATTCAATAACTATAAATTTTTTTATTAAATGGATTTAATGTAATTATATAAGTAAAAATTGTTTTAAATATTAAATTATGTTATAATTTATGATAAATTCTGTTAGTAAAATTGTTATCATATATTATGATGTTCATTTATGTGGTTTACTGACCATTATGAACATAATTGTTTTTATATTTATAAATATTTAACCAATCTAGAATAGGAATCATTATTAATTTTATAATTATTAATAAATTATTTAATTATAACCATCCATAAAGGTGATAATAGTTGATTATAAACACCATTCTTATATGTTGTTATACTATTAATGAATGAATGATTATTTTAGATAAAAAATTATTTTAATTAATTAATATTAATATTATATAGTTTTAATCATTATATAATTTATTTTTTTAGAACATAATAATTCATTAATATAAAATGAAAATCATCCGTGGAGGAAGTAATAAAAATGGAATACATCATCCATGGATGTGGTGAAACATCCATAATATGGGTAATAATTTCATTTTTAGGATTAAAGAAAGGGAGGTAGATAATAGTCATTATATAAACATGATAATATTTAAGTAGATTTATGATACTATTTTAATTATATTAGGATGTATAGAATTTATTTTGGGGTATAAGAATAAGATTTAATGGAACAGAAATTGAATAGTGATTAGGAGTTCTTACCTTACTCCTTAGGATGACTCCTTTTCTAAATGCATTGGGCCTTAAAAGGTTGTTTTTATGTGACCAAAACCATTATGAGATGGATAAAAGTCTTATTGAGGGATTTTAGTATATATTTTTTTGATTTAGGAGGCTTAATTGTGTGTAGAAGTGGGTTTTTTATGGGTCGTATTTATAAGGGGAGGAGAGGGTTGTTTCAAAAAAAAATATTAGAATCAAAAAATATTTCTTCAAATAGTGACCCAACATGTGATTCAATACTAAAGTTATTATGATTAAATAGTAAAGGTTTCAATAAATATTCCTCTAACTAATATAATCCTAAAAAAATAATACATGTACATTTTTAAAAAATACAGAACCTACAGGGTACTTATATTGTATTTCACTATTCACCTATATATTTTATTATTTTGTAAGAATATAAAACCTCAACCCAACCATTTTCAAATGTTATTAATAAAAAAATGATATAAAATTTATCAAAATAATTTCTTAATTTTGTTAAATTTACTAGTCAAATGAAAATATAATCTATATATATATAGAAAAATATAGAAAAATATCAATCGAAAATATTAAGTTTTCTTGGTTTGATTTTATATCAATTACTAATTAAATAGATGTTACTATATTTTTTATAAATAGAGTCATTAAATTGGATTCATAAGTGAAAAATATGGATTTAATTTATTAATTTAAAAATAAAAAACATTTTAAAATAATTCTTTGAAAATTTAACCCTTCTTAACATTAAATAATTTTAATAACATCATCTTAGATTTAATTATTTATCTTATAAACAATAAATTTTTATAAATTAATTGATATTAAAATGTATCAAATCATTCTAAAAATTTTACAGTAGTCTTTAAATAATTCAAATTAATGTATATATATAATAAATAATTTTAATTAATTAATTACCTTTTATTTACTTATGGTTTCAAAAATCTTGTAATTTTCTTAATGATGTTTCACATTGCATTCACATAATGTATTGATGTTTATATTATATTTTAATAAGGTATATTTTGGTCTTCTTTAGTTTAATCGTGGGTGTGAAATAAGATATTCAAAAAAGTATTTATTTAAATTAAAATTCTTACTAAAATATGAGGGTGTAAAATTCTACGCCCCATAAATAAGTTACATACTCATAATTTTAATTCTTTTACCAGAATTCTAAATTTATATTATATGAGTAAATTTTTATGAATTATAGAAGTATAAGGAATTTTTTAATCCATTTCATGGGGTGAAATATGACATATAAAACCATAGTCTCAAAAGAAGATCCAATATTGGAACCTTAAAAGGAAACAAAGATAGATAGTAAAAATGTGGAGCTAAATTTAAAAAAAATTGAAGTATAAAGGAATACATTTTAGCATTTATAAATGGTCTTAAGGATAACCACAATGATAATATAATATTTTTATTTAAATTGAGATAATGTAAAATTTGGATGGTTCAAAAGAGAATACCTATTAATCATCAAAAATGTCAAAATAAAATATTATAGGTAATAATTTTAATATAAAAGATTAATAAAATATTAAATAAAATAATAATATTTTGAAAAATAGCGTATTTAAATGGAAAATCAAAGGTTCAAGAAAACATTGACCTTATGTTTTTTTAAAAATCAACCAAAGATTTATCCTAAAATTATTTTACCTCAACAATCATTAAAATATTTTATACTATTATATAAACTTAAAATAATTATATAAGATACAAATAATTAACTCAACATTTATTCCTTAAATAATATCAATATATTTGATACAAAATGATGTACTATTCAATTAAATTTTATACATGCCTTAATCATGTAATATTACCAAGAATAATAAACTTCCTCAACATCACCTCATCACCGAGTTACTTTTCAAAGCCCATTATTATCTATAATTTTCAATATATGTTTAAAAAAATATGATAACCTTTTTTCTCAAAAAACCATAATTACATTGACTTAAAATTATATACTAATCCTAAAAGTTATCTATTCCTTAATCATGTATTCTTCTTAACACCCCATAAATTTCTACCATACAAAATCATATAAGCCCTCAAAATGGTATCTAGGCCTTTGAATTTATGATCACCCTTATGTATCAATGCATTATGATATCCATAACTCTCAAATTATCCTCTACAGATAACATCCTAACCATTAAAGTTATCTAAAACGTTTCTCTGATACCAATTGTAATGCCTTGAAGTTACATATCTTATAACTATATGATTTGTAATAAAAGTTTCATCCTTAAAATACCCAAAAACATTTATTTTTAGATTTTTAGAAAATTAAGAAAAATCCTTATATAACAAAACCCATATATTTTTAATAAATATAAATTTTCCCACTATCCAAAAAATATTATATGAAATAATTATTCAACGTCTCTTTAACATCCCGCCCCTCACTCAATGGCATGAGAAGATGCAGTGTGAGTTACTAGGCCTTAGGTGACATCCTTAAGACATTGAAACCTGGAAATAAATTCCAAGGGATTTATAAACAACTAGGGAAAGACATTAAATTTGAAGATAAAATACCCTAAACATGATAAAAATAACAATAAAACTCTATATAATTGATGAGTAAAAAATATAACTAAAACAAAAACAAATCAATCCAAAACCATATCAGAGTACAAACTGGAAACTATGTGACATGACCAGAGGAGTAAAAATATAACAAAACTCGAAGACACCAATACACCCAATCTAAATCTCCCAACCTAATCCAAGATCCAACTTGATAATTCACGCACAAGGTATTAACAATAATCACTAAACAAATGAGATACCTTTCCTTTACCAATGTCTCGACAAATGACATCTGAAAACACACAATAGTTCCTGTGTAGGGGTGAGTCTAAACTTAGTAGGAATACCCCAATGACTTCCTAGATTACACCATTAGGATAAAACATGTTATAAAATTTAAGTAAAATAGTTTAATTTTTTTTAAATGTTTTATATCAAAGACGAAATCGTTTTCAAGAAGAATAATAAAATAAACCTATAAAACATTTCTCATTATCATTTGGAATACCAATTCCATAATTCCACGCACACCCACACATGCATGCCTAAGTGAAAGTTCTGTACGCATGAGTAGTCTATCATCAATCTAATAAGTCATCAAAAGGTACCCAATTTCCAAGTACCCCATTATAACATGCCCCTTATATAGGATCACATCATTATACCCCAATGGTACACACCCCATATTTAGGGTCATATGAATGAAATAATATGCTCATACTAACCCTGTATTCCAAAAAATCAATTCCAAGACAATTCACATAAACCTTTCATTGTTTAAAACATTTCAACAAACATTTTCCATCAATCAACACAAATCCATAATTTTGGAATCTAAATTTAAATTTATCAACAAATAAGATTTTCCACAAAACAAAAATATTTCCACAATTTCCAAAAACCACCAGTAAATAGGTTTTATATAATTAATGACACAATAATTTTATAATTAAATTCAAAAAAACATTTATTTAAACTAATCCATATAGTTATAATGAAGTGTAATTGAGATAGAGGCCACCAACCTCAAATTTTTTTGAGAAACTAAAGAACAACACAATTATTCTCTAGATCTGATCATGAACCACCCTTCATTCCCAAGATCCAAAAATTATTAATTAATATCTCATAAAAATACATCCATGAAGATGGATATATACCCAGTGGATTAGACCTATGGTTTTAGGAAAGATAAGGATAAGATATCTAATAATAATTTCCAAGAATGAAAACTTAATATTGAATCTATATCTCTTAAAGGATTAAAAATTAAAAAAACATAGTCCCTGTTTGAAGGGAATCACATATCAGGACTTGGGAGGAAATAAAACTTGGTATTATGAAAGATTAAAAAAATGAAAGGGGTCCCAAGACTTATATCAACTTATATCAAAACTATTTTGATTTGAAATTTCATGGTTTATAGTTAGGTAACACAGCTAGTCAAACTGTGTGCTAACTGTGTATGGGCTGCCATTTCAATCCACCCATCACATGGTCGGCTCGCATGGTAAGAAAAATCAAGCGCTGACCATGATTTTTCCTCTATCTATCACAAGCATGGTTTCCCCATGAATCCAAACATTTTGGATAAAAGTTTCACCAACAATGTAGTGATATTATCCCTCCTACCACACAAGCCACACCGTTTACTGTATGGGGTGCATTGTTTGTAATAATTGTGCTCAAATTGTGAACCTCTATAAAATTCTCAAAATCATGTAAAAACTACTAAAAAACTCCTGAAACTTGACCCTATCATTATATATACTTAAAATACATAAATAAAGGCTCAAGTACCTGAAAATGAGGTTGCTACATTCTCCCCACCATTGGATATTCCATCCCCATAATGTAAAAAATAATTGTTTTCCTCAAAGATATTAGGGAAGTGCTCCATCATTTCCTTTTTATGATGTAGAATTTTTTCCTGAATTCGACCATGATTCCATAAAATATTTACTAGACTGATGGTTTTCCTATTCAAGACTTTTTATTGCATATCCATAATCTATACTAGAACATGAACCAACATAGTATCAATCTCTAGGTCAATGTTATTATCACAACCTAGTCTTCTCATACATAGATATTACATATTTTTATATGAATATTCATTAGATTATAGAAATACACTCCTGAGGACTGTAATTGTTTACTAGCATGGGAATCTTGGAACACAATAATCTAATATGGTGAATGATCTTCAATGTTACCCATAAAGATATTCCCATTTGGTATTCTTGATAGGAATACCCTTCATAAAACCTTTCTTCATAACCTATTGAAGGGAAACATAATAAATGGTTATCTTAGATACTCAATAAGTGTAAAAAATGACATATTAATCTATGATAATATAAAAGAAAACAATAATAATAAGGGTGCCTAATAATGAAAATAACATACAAAGTTCATACCCAACCTATCACATATCATAAACATGATTCATAGAATAAGTATTGGAACTTTATAAGACATGAATCATAAGGGACTGAAAGAACATGATCCCTGAGAGTATATAATTGTCATAATACGTGGAATTTTTCGAATAAAAATAGTAATATAATATAATTTCCATATTTTCTAAGGTTTATTTCCAAGGCCAACATAGTATAAAAAATAAATTACTGAATCATTTTTACTCCCCATTCCATCCCTATATTACTGAACTGAGTTCACTCCCCATTCTATCCCTATCTTACCAACATGGGTTCTTGCCCCATTCTATCCCTATCATACTATACTAGGTTCACTCTTTATTCTAGTCATTTGTATCTAATGATATAAAAATAAATACCTAGTTAATTGTAGGTATATTCAGGTCCCACCCATCACATAATGAAAACCATATGTATGTGTGCCATAAGATCATAAACATTCATCATATCATAACCCATGAAATGAAATTGGTATCATAAGCTTTTAATTATATCCTAACCTGTGGAAAGGATACAAGATTAATAATCATTTCATCATATAATAACCTGTGAAAAGGAGTGGGTTTCATAAGAATTTACTCATGGCATAACTCATGGGATATAAACTAGCTTTATAAACATCACTCTATGAAAACAAAAACCATTCAGAGAAAGAATATGAATTATATCCTTCGATCATATCCCCAGTAAGGTAGAGGTAACACCAAAAGAAATTATCATAGATGGAAAATATTTTTGAAAGATCATTAAAAAAATTTCTTAAGGAAAATATCCTTTTGTCTTTGATTTTTTTTAAACATAAAACTTTTTTAAAATATTTTTTTGAGAAAATAACCTTGAAAAATTATAAAGGGAGCATTGAAAACCATTAATAAAACTTGTAAAATAAATAAAATAAAAATACTATTATTTTAAAATAAACATTGTAAATTAAAAAGGATTATCTTTAAATCATTTAAAACACTTTTTTAAACATAAAACATTTTCAAAAAAACTGTTCTTTGAAAATAACATTTAAACCATATAAAGAAAGCTTTGAAAATATTTTGAAACAATTTTTAAAACATAAAACATTTTCAAATTCCTTTTCTTTAAAAATGAGATTAAAATATAATTTTTTAAAAAATTGAATTTTTTTTATGAAAACATGGCTTTAGATGAAAACTGATTTATGACAGAAGAGAGAAATAAAGTAATATTCTCTTAAAAAAAATTCTTAATTATATTAAGTGAGAAAGATTGGGAAATGGTATCATTACTTGAAGATATCATGAATAACCAGATGATAATAAAATTAATTGTAATTCTTGAGTGGTATATCATGAGATTTCAATATTAGAGACTTAATCATAAACAATATTGATAAATGATAATATTTTGACATAAAATCTTTATCACATTGGTAACATTGAATCATAATACCCATGAAGTAATAACATAAAATAGAACTCAAAATTTAATGAGGATAAATAAATTCATGATATTTATTGTAAAAAGGGATTTATATACACCTCTTGAAAGAATATATATGCATAACATTACATAATATAAAAGAAGGAAAATTAAGACAAAAATCTCTTACTGATTTGGTAACGTTTTAACTATAAACCTCGTGAAATAGTGATCCAAAAATGGATTTGTTAATTCAAATAATATTAATTAAAATAATAATAAAATACATTCATGGGAATTATATAAACCATTGTTGATGTTCCTTTCCATCACAGAGTCTAATGACTAAAAAAGGTGAATACCTTAGCATAAAGAGATTCATCCTTTGAAGAAACATCAAAAATTGACAAAGTCATGAACAAGGATTTTTTTAAAGATGGTCTGTATGAGTTTCATAATGGTCATGAAAGTATACTTGCGTGCCACATATAGGCCACGCAGGTGACTTGCACACACCCTGTTTTATTTTCACCTAAGGTCTTCAGTAGCCTATAAATACCCCTTATGCCCCCCCCCATTTTGAGGACGAAAAATTCCAAAAGTCAAATTCAAGATCTCAGTGCCCTAGTCTCTACTTGAAGTATTCTGAACACTTAAAAGGTAATTTCTTACCTAGAATGGAAGATCTAAATAGGGGGAATAAGGCCTAAGTGTTGAAATTCATCAACACTTGCGCGCCTAAGTGTTAAACCCTTAAAGTAAATGAAGACACTTGCGCGCCATCTTATCCCATTAACAGAACTTGCACGCCACCCTTTTGGAAGACTTTATGGAAAATACTAAGGGTTTGAGCCAAGCCTCCCCCAAGTATTACCTTATGGGTTAACCATCGCGCAAGTATACATGTGTCGCTCAAGTATACCTGTGTGGCCAATACTTGCGCGCCCCAAAAAGACTTATGTGCCTACCTCTTTTTGGGTGCCCCTCCTACTTATTCAACTCTTTTCCTCAAATCCACCTCTCCTATTCAAGATTTAGCCTTCAAAAGCTTTTTCAAATTCATTTATGGCATGGGTACTTTGTTGGAATCCTTATTTGAAAGGAATTATGTGGAACATCTCTCAAAACCTAGTGATTTACATGTCTTTATGACACTAAGGTTAGAGATTTCATTCATTAAAACTCATCCTTTAAGATGAGAAGATCTTTAATCTGGGCATCCTTCTTAGAAGTAAGCCCCATTTTCCCTTATTTGGGTATCAACCTAAGAAGTAAGCCCCAAGTCCTCTTAACCTGGGCATCCTCCTTATGAGTAAGCCCCAAGTTACAAATCTCTTTAAACTTTGGGTATCCTTCTTAGGATTAAGCCCCAAGTTCCTTAAACTTTGGTCATCCTTCTTAGGAGTAAGCCCAAATTCTTAAATTCCCTAACCTGGGCCTCCTTTTTGGGAATAATCCCCAGTAATAATTCCCCTTAACCTTGGCCTCCTTATTAAGAGTAAGCCCCAGTTCTCAAGTCCCTTTAACCTGGGCCTCCTTCTCAAGAATAAGACCCAGTAATAATTTCTCTTAACAAGTCTTAATTTCTTTTTATTTGGCCTTCCTTCTCAGGAATAAACCCCAATCACATGTCCCCTATAATTTGAGCATCCTTCTCAGTATTAAGTACTAAGTTAAGTATAAAAATCTCCATAAATCAAATATACCTTTATGGACCCTGTTCCCAGACTTCTTCCCTAAATTAATTCTCGATCTTTATCTATTTGGGAAATAATACATACATAAGCCCCATATCATTCCTTGTGACCGCATCATTCATGGAATAAGTCATTAGGTTTACTAATACCTCTTATTTCTCACACCGAGCATGAATCAAATGAGCATAGAGTGTAAATGTAACCACGAAACATCTCTTTGGTCCGTTAATCATATGTAAGCGCCATAATTCTTAACTGAACTACATGGACTTTGATCTCTACCTTAAAACTAGAGTATGTAGGAAGCCTTTATAAAAGTTCAAGACTATCACCCATTAATTCTCATCCTTCCCATATGACGTTAAGCTATATCTTAATTCCCAAATGACCTGGGTTCTGATTCCTTTTCTAAACAAGGATACATAGGTATCCCATCTGTGGGTACGATCCCAACTCTAAAATAATCCATGCCCTTCTGAACGACAATAAAATTCAATTGCTCCACTGAGTGGCTTTAAAACTAGTATGTTCATCATAATGACCAAGATATTTCTATATAATTTACTAAAGGATACCATTGAATAAGAATCTCTAACAAATAAAAATGATTCTCTATCGATGAAGAACCTCAAATACATATAAAATATTCTCTAAATCTCATACATATCAACCATTGATTGTCAAGTTTAAAGTAAAGCTCATTTTCATACTTGTTAATTTAATAATGATTCACGAATATAACTTAAATCTATAAAGATATCCCCAGAGTAGATAATAATTCCCCCCAAAAAGGTGTGATGAGTCCGACCTCAAATCCTCTCGACCAATGAAAATTTGTTAGGCCTCATCAGTCTACAAATAATGAGCACCTACCTTTAGAAAGTAGGTCCAAATGGATATAGAATCATTGGATGTTTCCAGTTCTACGAATAAACCCCTTTGAAAATGATTGGAATTTTTTAACCTTATTAAAACAAGGTCATCCCCATTTCCAGAGCAAACAAAAAATGGTGAACCCGACATGAATCCTTAACCATGTTAAAATGATGTTTTTCTTATTTGTTAGGCCCCTATTTAACTTTATGTGAGGGCCAAAAAAGCAATCAATAACATATGTGATCATCCAAAAGATGTGAAGGTTGAACTTATCTTGATTATTTCTGTTATATCAAACAGGTAATCATTTTCAAGATCTCTCTGTGTTACAGAAATGGATTTTCTAAAGTTCACACCTGTGAATGCATATTCTGCTACTCCTGCTGGTTCCTTGTCCGCTCTGAGGATGACATCAACTACTCAGCGTCTTCAACGTTGGGTCTCAAATGCACTAGTTAAAAAATACCTTCAACATGGTACAATTCTGACCCTTGAGGATGCTCGACAAGCCCTCCAGGTCAATAATTCACCCTGGTCATCCGGACAGCAGTGACCAGTGATCAAGAAACAAGTGGTGCCAACCACCGTCTCCAACCATTTTGGGTCATTATCCCAGAACGCAATCACCATTCCCTCCCATATTTTGAGGAGGTGAATGAGAAGGTCACTCAAGGCCTTAATTCAAGGAGACATGAGTCCTTCCAGAGGACTCCCATTAACAATCGCCACCAGACTCGTGCAGCAATGCACCCTCAACATGATGAGGGTATCTCCTTTAGGAGTTCGGCTAAGGTTCCTCTGACCTGAGCATGCAAGACGAACCGCCAGAGGCAAAATCTGGTCAACAGGGAACATGCTCTTATTTCTACCCCCTCCGGAGAAGCCCATGAATCCAACTTGATGGAAAATAACGAGCGGGCATATACACCCATCCGTCCTGATGTTACTGCCCAATAGACTAATCTGGCAGTAACACGCCAATCTCCCCAGGAAATTCCAACGGAGTATTATAGGAATCCATATACACCTGTTTATAACTCCTCATCTAGTCTACAGGCTCATCTGACTAAAATCAAAGAAGCTCGATAATCTAATATGGTGGTAGCTGATAAGCATAGACATACACCTGTTTACAATCAATAATTCTTTCAGCAGTCTCGCCTGCCAGTATTGAAGGAAAGTCATCAACCATACTTGTTGAAAAATAAAAATTAGGCACATACACCTTCCAATGTTCATCAAGCCTTCCAATAGTCTCGTTTGGTATCACTCGAAGAATTCATTCAGAAAGCTCTGATGACAAATTTGGAGCATAATCAACTCTCTGCCCCCATACATATGTACTGTAAGAATTCACTAATAGAAAAAGGAGGATAGGTGTAGGAACACACACCTACTCCAAGCACGGAATGGACGTATATTACCGTTCTGGCAGTTGTAGTCACCAAGCACATTCTGACGATGGTGAAAGAGCAGAAGCAAATCCTTGCCCATATTCTGGATGCCTGCCAGAATATTATAAGAGCTTCAGCAGCATCACAGGGAAAGAAATAAAAATCTATCCCTACCAGTGGAGTGACACATCAGCATGTCACTCCGGGACAGATACACACCTCTGTTCCAGTCCAAGAGGGTCATGGGGCATACTCCCCCATGTCATATGGACAATCAAGTCAGGCAGATACACCTGATTTGAATAGATATTATCAGCCTAACCTGACTATTTCTCCTTAACAGGAACATATACCTGCCCATAAAAACCACTTTTTTCAACAATTGGTTCCTAAAGTGAGTAAGAAGTTGTCTAAGAAAAAGACCCATCCAGCACAGTCCAGAAATCAATAGCTAATCTGTAATAAGGCCTTGCTCGATGTTGGAGTTCTTGATGCACTTAGAAAATTATCTGTTGAAACTAAAGATTCTACTCTCTCATTTCTCAATAGTGGGAACATTAATTCTGAAGGTCTTCATCAGACACTTCCTCATGAAGGCTTGATTCCTGACAGTTTGGTTGATCTCGAAGTATCATCTTCAGATGAGAGCCACGATAACCCTATGTGTGTCCATAAGATCAAGGAGAAAAAGGTTTCATCTTTTTTTGTAACCTACCATGGTAGTCCTCCCCATGATGATAAATTTAGCTACGAAGGTTCTCTCCGCAGTAGTAATTCACATTGCCTGGAAAATTCTTTAAAGGACAATGTAGTGACGAGAAAGCCCTCTTATCCTGAGGCACTTAAAAATGTGAATACTGTCATGTATGATTCTTTAACATTAGCAGGTGAAATACTTTCCCAAGCAGAAGATATCCCAGGGTGTAGGTCATTCTCTGAACCACCCCTAGGTCATTCATCTTCTAGTTTGGTAAATGAATTCTCTACCAATCTTGTTGAATCTGATGAAGTAACAAAGAAGCACCATCTTTGGTCTAATCAGGTAGAAGAATATTCATGGAATGATAAAGAAGAAGTACTGAAAATGAGAAAACAAATGGTGAAAGGTGAAGTACCAGTCAGGTTTTGGCCTTTGGCTGACTCTCAGTATGATATTCCAGAAATATTGATGAAAGATTGTATTCATGATATTTGTCTTAACATTTGGAAAACTCTTTTTCAATTGAAAAATAAAATATTATCTTATGATGAATATGAAAATCATGTAAAGATAATAGAAGGGTTACAACAACAAATTGATTTTGCATCTCTCTCAGTTTCTCGATATCCGATTGATGAAAAGCAGTAGAGAGCCCTTTAGTTTTCATGCCTTGGCACACTAAAAAGATTGCGCCAATTAATTGCTAATTCCCCATTTGGTATTCATATCAGTGTATGGGGTGTTCATGGATCACTGCATTTCACTGTACTCTCTAGAAAAAAAATCCCACCAAAGGTGGTCTCATGCAATGTTATTTCCCAGAATTGGCCACATCTAGCTGATTTTGTGCATAATCAAAGGCTTTCTCAAGAACACGACACAACTATTTCTTCTCAAATTTACACATATAGAGAACAACTTGTCGAATTACTCTTGCATCAGGCAAACGAGAATATCGAACATGCTTCTCATTTAGAGCATGCACATCATCAAGTAACAGAAGTGTCAGAAATCATCCAACGATCTTTTGAGTTAGGTGATTTGAGTGGATGTAGGTTGATGCATCCAGCCAATTTTTGGACTAAATTCTAAAAGATCAGGAGAGATTTTAATAAAGTATCAGATGTAGCATCTCAAGAACCACCCCACCTTGCCAGACTGGAGACTCTTTTAGCCCAACCCTCAAAATCAACAAATAGGATTCGAGGAGTTGTGCAGGAACAGTAGGAACAGCCCCAATCCACCGGACTGGGGACTTTTTCAAATCCTCTATCCCTTCCTCTGTGAAATTCAGCCTTTTCTCGATTAGGGAAGAAGCCCCAAGAGGAACGAAGAGCCGAATTATCTAGAGATTCCCTCCAAATTACAGTTCGTCAAGAAGTTCCAGAGGGATCAAATCAACAAAAGGAAATGTCTCATCAATGATATGGAAGAAGAAAATATCGTAGAAATGCTGATATAAGGGATGCAATGTGTTATGCATCAATAAATTTCATCAATTCCATTGTTTCTGATCCTCCAGAACATGAGTCTCACTTAGAGGGATCAGATGAGGAAGTTTCTGCTCAAGAGGCTATGTACACAGAAGCAAATGAAGAAGGTGTACATACACGAAATCAAAGGCTTACCTAGAATTTAGGCATTCCTTCAAATAAACAACTTCTTCCTCTCTGAAGGTGTCCAACAAAGGGAAAGGAAAAAATTCAGGTTACATTATACCCTTCCTCTAGAGAAGTCCATTCACTCTCACTAGAGAAAATCTTCGCAAGGTAGGAAGAAGAAATGAAGGAATTAAGGAGGTTGAATGTAGAACTACTTCAAGGTAGTCTTCCTCCTAAGTGTGCTGGAGTCAGTCAGCCAATGGAATTTGTTGCAACTACTAAGATGGATCAAGAATATCCTCCTTGACCAGTACACCCTCACAGGTCTAATCCTATGGTTCATGCGCAACAACAAATGGTAGTGTTATCATCAGTTGCAGTACCAGCCACCATACCTGTCCAAGATCCAGTTATTACACCTATAAAGGTCCAAGCTCAATTGGATGTTTCTCTAAAGTTAATAACTACCATTGAGTCATTAACAGATCGTTTGAAAGCTATGGAGGGAAAACTTGCACAAATTCATCCAGAAAAGAGATCTTACCCTGAATGGGTTGATGTAATTCCTCCCCCATCAAATTTTTCAAGTACCACATTCCCAATCTTTAATGGTTGAGGAGACCTAGAACAACACTTAACACATTTTGTTTCCTGTTGAGATCCTATGATGGTAACTCCTCAGCAACAAGAAGCATTTAAGCTCTGGTGTTTCGTACAGTCATTATAAGGGCATGCTTTTTTCTAGGATACAAGCTCGCAATCTCGGTCAATTATCGGGTGAGAGGATCTCCACCAAAAATTCCTTCTTCAATTCAGTTCAACTTTTCCAAAGACAACAGTTTTTTATCTTATAAATTGTAAGAAAAGGGATAATGAAATAGTATCAGATTTCATTTCTCGCTGGAAGGGATTATCATATTCCCTAAGCTTAGCACTCCCTCAAGAAGAGTTGTTTCCAATCTGTGTGGAAAACTTGCATGATGAATTACGCACACCATTGATCCCTGTGAAATAAACAAGAGGGTTTTGAGACCTTACTTTGATCTCTCAGCATATCGAATACTCTCTTACAAAGACTAAGGATAAAACTCGTGTAATTCCATCAGCTTCAGGAAGGAGAATGGGTAAAGTAGAGACTGCTATAGTTACACTTAAACAAGAACCTATACCTTCTTCTACTTTAAAACCTTCAACTTATCCAAGGGATCCACCTCCTGAGCATCAACAATAGAGGATGTTTTTCCAAGATGATCAAAGAGATCAAATACGGAAAAAATTTGAGGAGTTAAAGAGACAATTTTATTCTTTACGAAATGAACAAGTTCCTGGTGACTTTATTTTGGCTCTGGAAAATAATTTGGTTCAGTTTCCAAGTCCCAAAAGTCCAAATAAGGAAGTAGATGAATACCATCCCAACTATTAACCATTTTATCATATGTTGGGGAATCCCATTCAGGAGTGTTTTGTCTTCAATGACCTAATACAAAAGATGGTAGACTCAGGACAGGTAAAACTGAAAGGTTCTTCAGCTCAAGAAGCATGTGTTACTGCTACTTATCCAGAGGAAGAAGGCAAGTGGAAAGAAGTCAAAAGCAAAAATGTGTAGAAATATGATGATTGGATGGTCAGAAAAAATGATTAACCGAACTCATTCCATTTTACGAATGCAATTGAAGAAACCAATTGTGTCTTATGCTATGAATTCCACAGAAAAAACTCCTTCAGTAAAAGAAAAATCCTCAAAGAAACAACATAATTCAAAGAAAGAGGAACAATTAGAAGAAGATGAGATTGTGTCAAAGCCCAAGTTGTCTTCGACTCTGGATGATTTTATGCCATCTGCTTCAATGCCACATGCACCGCCCCACCAAACGAAACAACCTAAAATGGATAATCAGACAGATTCTTCATCATATGAAGAGTTGATATTTGGTTATGTTAACAAGATTCACTTAACAGATCCTTATTCCAGTCATAGTTTCGATCTCGATGAGCCTGAGTTCCCTGTATCAAACAGAGGAACTAGAGGGAGTTCCAGAGGTCTAGGATACATAAGAAGACATGGATATCCCAGAAACCACTATTCCAATTCTACCCCTGCTAGAACAGTGTATGCAGCTGAAACTCGTGGTAGAGCCTTTTAGTGGGCTCAATAGGAACAAGACAGTTCTTCCATGCATGGAAGTTTTAGTCCTAGCACAATTATTTTGGAGGATCGATTAGAGGTTACACCTTCTTCCTCTCAGTAAGTAAATAGACCTAGTCGGTCTAATCTTCCAAATCCAAGAGTATTTCTAACTCCTACCAGAATAAAAGGGGCATCTACTTCCAAAGCATCAACTTCTAAGGTACCTGAGAAACCACATGTTTCTTTTGGGAAACACAGACCTTTGGATAAAAAATATGATGTCTTGAAACATTTTTCCCATGTACTGGCCATGTTATCAATTCTGGATTCTTTGAATCTATCAAAGGATCTTCAGGAGGCACTCATTGAGGCTTTTTCAAGTGCTCAGGAATACGCAATTGAAATTATTGTGGCTGAAGTCTACCATGTAGAGAATGATCCTATAGAATTCCATGTAGTGATATCTTTTACAGATAAAGATTAAGATGATGTTGTTCATGGACATATTAGACCTTTGTATTTATCTGGAAAGGTCAATGATGTAGACATCCAAAGAGCTTTCATTGATAATGGTTTAGGATTCAAACTCATCCCCATTCGAACTATTTGTCGATTGGGCCTCACCGAATCTGATTTATCTCCTTCTACTTTGATGTTGCAAGGATATGATAAAAATGAACAAGAACCTCTGGGCGAGATCACACTCAGAACTTAGTTTGGTGAACTTGTATCCAATTCAGATTTCATGGTTTTTTGAAATGACATAACCTTTAATATTTTTCTTGGAAGGCCTTGGCTACATCAACATGCGTCTATCCCTTCATCATACCATCAATGTCTCAAATATTGTTTCAATGGTAAAATTGGGATATTGTATGGTGATAAAACCCCATTAAAAACTTGTGAATCTCAATACATTAAGGAGGAATTATATCACATGCAGGGAAAGGAGAAATACAAAACAAGGGAGGTTAAAAAATTTAATGCTCTATATGGTTTGGAAAAGATTCCAGTAAATATTTTCATACAAGTGAGTACAGATTATGTGTTTCTTATCAGTCAAATTGACAAGATAGACCCAATTCCAAATACTCTTATGGAAACTTCCATAATGTCAATTACGACAATCAAGACAGACAGCATGGGAGAAATTGGTGATTCACCAAGAAATGATAAAAGCTCAAATGAAGATGTCTTCATTTAATCCGTTGAAATTCAGAAATTATATAATTTTCCAACTAGGTCAGAAGAAGTTATAGCAATGTCATAGGTGAACAATGATGTCAATTCTCAATCCATCATCTCCTCTTTACCTAAGGAATACCCTTCATTATCAATAGGTTTAGAAATGGTGGCCTCTTCTTCAAGATGTTCAAATTTTAACATCTATCTTGATCATAGAAATTCTTCTTCATCATCTACTATGCAAGTAGAAACAGAAGAGATAACATGTGTTGAAGAAGAAGAGGAATATCTCAGGGATGCTCCTCCAACATTTGAAAAGGGTTTCTCTACCACTGTGGATGGACTCAGAGAAATAAATCTGGGTACAAAAGAAGATCCACGCCCCAATTTAATTAGTGTGGCTATGACTCTTGAAGAGAAATAAATGTATATTTCATTTTTAAAGAAAAATAGAGATATATATTATTGGAATTATATAGATATATCAGGGCTTGATCCTGATGTTGCTACTCATCATTTGGGTTTTCCAGAAGAACATTGAGGATTCAAGAAAGCTGCAAGAAGAACACACCCAACTTTTGCTTCCAAAATTGAAGCTGAAGTGGATAATATTATCAAAGCTAAATTTGTCTGAGAAGTTCAATATCCCAAGTGGTTGGCTAATATTGTCACTGTGAAATAGAAGAATGGACATATTAGAGTTTACATTAATTTTAGAGATCTTAATCGGTATTGTCCTAAGGATGATTTTCCAGTTCCGATCACAGAACTCTTAATTGATGCAACAGCTGGATATGAAGCACTTTCCTTAATGGATGGATATTCTGGGTATAATCATATATGAATTTCTCAATAAGATGAACAATATACAGCCTTCAGATCCCCTCATGGTGTGTTTTGCTATCGGGTAATGACCTTTGGAGTGAAGAATATAGGCGCAACATATTAGAGTGCCATGCACCGTATCTTCAAACCCTTTTTAGGGAAATTTGTTGAATGTTCTGTGGAAGATTTGGTGGTTAAATCCAAACAATATTCTAATCACTTGGCTTATTTGGAAGTCATATTCCACAAACTTTGACAACACAATTTGAAGATGAACCCCTTGAAATGTGCTTTTAGGGTAACCTCAGGAAAATTTCTCAGCTTTGTTGTACGCCATCGTGGTATCGAATTCGATCCTGAGAATACAAAGTCAATCCCTGGTATGTAACCACGTAGAAATTTGAAATAATCAAGAGGAATTCAAGGACACTTGGCCTATATTCGGCATTTCATCGCCAATATGGCAGGAAAAAGTTTACCCTTCATCAAATTGATGAAGAAGGGAGTCACTTACCAGTGGACTGAAGAATGTCAAGAATCATTCAACATTCTCAAGAAATATCTATTGAGTCCACTAGTATTAATTCCACCTTTTTAAGGAAGACCACTTATTCTTTATGTGATAGCTTTAGAGAGATCATTGGGTGCCTTCCTTGCCCAAAAGAATGATGCTGGGAATGAAAACAGCCTTTACTATCTTAGTCTGACTATACATGAAGCAGAAACCTGATATTCAAGTATTGAAAAGTGTTGCCTAGAGTTAATCTTTGCATTTCATAAGTTGAGACACTACCTGCAACATCATGAGGTCCAATTGGTATCTCGCAATAATCTGCTCAAATTCATCCTTAGCCATCCAATGCTTACAGGACGTCTGGAAAGGTGGGCAGTTATTTTGCAGCAATTTGATATCCAGTATGTGTCTCAAAAGGAAATAAATGGCCAAGATCTGGCTTATTTCCTTACTGAAAATCTTTTAGTAGATGATACATCTTTAGATACTGAACTTCTTGATGAGGAAGTCTTCTCTATTCAAGATAATCTTTAAACATGGGAAATGTACTTTGATGGTGCTTCCAGAAGTCCAAAAAAGGAAGAAATTGGAAGATCCTAAATTCAACAAAGTTGGGTTCAGAATTGTGCTTATTTCCCCTAAAAAGACAGTGCTACCCTATTCTTTTTTATTTTCGGAAGGCGGTATAAATAATGAAGTAGAATATCAAGCTCTCATCACAGGATTGGAGTTGGCGCTTCAGGAACAATTGAATCACTTAAAGGTGAAAGGTGATTCAGACCTGGTAATCAAACAAGTCAATGGGAATTATGCCATCATAAAAGAAGAGTTAATCCCTTTGTATGATTACCTCAGAGAATTTATGGTGGAATTTCCTTCGGAACTGACATTTTCTTATGTCCCACGATCACAAAATTCCCAAGCTGATGCACTAGCTAATATAGCCATAGCTCTAGAAGATCGAAATCAGGATGAGAAAATCATCAGTATTGCCCAGTGTCATATAGTTTCACCTTATGTTCAAATCAGAATAGAGGAAATCAATGAAATCATTCCCATTCCTGAAACATATGGTCATACTATAGGATGGATGACACCTATCAGGGAATACCTTCAAAATGGAACACTCCCACCTGACAGAGTCGGGAAAGAACAAGTTAGGTGATGTGTGGTCAATTTTACTCTTTATGATAGACCAGATCACCTAGAAAAAATTATCTACAAAAGTTGTTTTGTTGGAATTCTCTTCAAATGCATTGATGCCGAAGAGACAATGGCTATCATGAAAGAAGTACATGCAGGAGTCTATGGTTCTCACTAGTCTAGACATAGACTATCAGATCAAATTCGAAGGCTTGGATATTTTTGGCCTTCAATGATACAAGATTTTGTTGATTTCACTAAGAAGTGTCATTATTTCCAAGTACATTCCAACTTCATTCATCAACCCCCAGAGTTGCTTTATACTGCTAAACACTCATGGCCATTTTCCACATGGGGAATGGATGTAGTAGGACCTTATCCTTCGGCTACATCAAAGCAATTTAAGTATATTCTTACTGCTACTAACTTCTTTTCCAAATGGGCAGAGGCAATGCCTCTCAGAGAAGTTAGTTATAAAAGCATTGTTAGCTTCATCAAGTCTAACATCATTAACAGATTTGGTGTCCCTCATACCATATTGACAGACAATGGCACCAACTTCTATTCATCCGAGGTAAGGAAGCTGTATCAAGAGTACAACATCAAATCCAACCATTCATCTCGGTATCATGCAGCAGCCAATGGACAAATAGAAGCCTTCAACAAGACTCTTTCAATCATACTTCAAAATATGGTGGATAAAGATAAGATTTCATGGCGTGATAAACTTTTTCATGCTTTATGGGCTTATTAGACCACCACCCACACTGCAACGCAGTTAAATCCATATTCATTGGTGTATGGAACAAAAGAAGTATTTCCCATTGAGGTTCAAATACCCTCGCTCAGAGTGGCCATTTGGGATCAGTCATTTATATATGAACAATCTCAAAAGTGATTGGATGAATTGGAACGATTAGATGAAAAAAGATTTTTCACCCTGCACCACTTGGAAGTCTATCAGAATCGAATAACACGAGCTTTCAACAAAAAAGTTTATCTTCATTCATTCATTCAAGGATAATTGGTATTGGTTCTCAGAACTCCAATGATACCGAGAAAGAAACCTCCAAAGCTTGAGCCAAAGTGGGAAGGACCTTACCCAATACATAAGGTTTACTCCAATGGAGCTTATTCTTTAATCTCAATGGATGGAGAACTCATAACGACTCCAACCAATGCTAGATTTCTGAAGAAGTATTTTGTGTAACACAAATACTTTTACGTCCAGAAAGAGGTTAAACTGTATAACCGACGTCCTAGCTACATGATGCTAAAATGTGAAGCACTCGTCCAACATGACGTTAAACTATTCCATCGTCCAACATGACATCAAACTCTATTATCTCTCTTACATCCTAGCTACATGACTCTAAACTGTACAGCACCCCAACATCCAACATGACATTAAACTGTGTTGTCCAAGCTATACGACGTTAAACTATGCACCTCTTCATCCCACATGACATTAAACTGTGAAAAAGTCCCTAATACGTCCAACATGACGTTAAACTGTGTCCCATTTGTCCTCACTGCAATACATTAAACTACATAGACATACATCCTAGCTACATGACGCTAAACTGTACATAACTATTTCATCCAACATGACATTAAAAAATATTCCTCATCCCCATCCAACATGATGTTAAACTATGTTACTATATTTATCCTACATGACGTTAAACTGTACTGCTCATTTGTCCTACATGACGTAAAACTGAAAAAAGTCCCCTAATACGTCCTACATGATGTTAAAATGTATTTTGTCCCTGATACAAGACACTAAACTGTGCATCACCAATAGTCCTCACTGCAAGAATTTAAACTGCATAGTCCCTTTATTTGTTCAACATGCCGTTAAACTATGTCATCCTTACTAAATGATGTTAAACTATATAGTCCCTATTTTTTCCTTACTGCATGACATTAAACTGTATAGTCCCCTATTTCGTCCAAAATGATGTTAAACTGTGTCTTGTCCCTTATTTTCCAACATGACGTTAAACTGTGCATCGTTAGGGTTGTTTCTAACTCTTGTTTCTCACACCGAGTATGACTCACATGATCTTAGAGTAAACTTAAACCATAAAATCATCTCTGGGCCGCTAAACATGCGTAAGTCCCAATACCATTTTTAGGTCGTTGTCCTCAAGAACAACTTGATCACCAATTAATTATTTAATCGAACTACGCGGACTTTGATCCTTGCCTTCTAGGCTGGGTACGTAGGCAACCTCTTGAGGTTCAAGCCCAAAACCAATATCTTCACATCGGTTCACCTCCATCTCATATGATGTTGATTCATGAAGCCGCCCCCAAAACTAATATTTTTTACATTGGTTCACCATCATCCTTGCTATATGACGTTAAACTATTCGCACTTTTGTCATGTACGACAATAAAATACAACATTGTTTGACACCCTCACCTGATATGGAATCATTATTTACATTGATCTCCAATCATGTTATATTCCAAAGACTATGTGCATACATGGAAATACCCGAACCCTTAATCCTCGGTCAAACCATCATTGCACTAAAGTCCCCTTTCATCCTTCACTTGTATGAACCAAATCTGTACAAAGGGTATTTCCAGAACGATGTACGGCTTGATTCCCATCCTTATAGGATACGTAGGAATGTTTGAGCATCCCTCGAATCCACCCCCAAGTCTTTGGGCCTAACCCCAAATTCCACTTTCAGTCCCTTAGCTGAAAATTCCCCTTTTGAAAACATGAATGTGGTATGAAAACCCTGGTCTTCATTTACATCAGGTTTATAAAACACACATTGTGTATTCTTTATTATGGTCTGAGATCTATGACCCTAAACTAAGATCTCCTACACTCTCATCCCACATGACGTTAAACTGTATTTCAAGAACTACATATGGAATGATTCCCATCCTTATGGGATACATAGTGAAGTCCAACACCTTAATCCAAGACCCATCCACAACATGATTATGGTTAGCATTAGTCTGTGTATCTCCTAAATGCATTGGACAATGCCCATTTTCATGTGTCATACTCCTAACCTTAAATACTTCCAGATCTCCATAACCCTTTTCTTAACTTCTGGTTACAAAATGTATGATATTCGAGAGTTCTTTTTCCTAACTATGCAGGATGTTCCCTTAGGTGGACTTGCATAAATAGTCTACATAACAGACTTTTCAGCCAAAAGATATTGTTATTTGACTATGCATCCAATATCCTTGGGTGGATCTACATAATTCAACCCCCTAACGGGTTTTTCAAATAGTGGTAACTTCATTCTTGGGAGGAAAACCTCTTTTTTACTTATTTGTTTTCATGACAATATGTAGGGATCCAAAAAAATAGCCATCCTTAACATATTTGTCTCATACTCTTTTTCATGATCTGAAAGTATTCAAGTCTATGGTTTATATTTCCCTTCTCTACGTTTGGGTCAGACCATCGCAGGAGTAACATTCATCCAATTCTTAGAAAATTATAATTGAAAATATCCTCTCAATATTCAAGTACCTCTCTCCATATAGAAGACTCTATGCTTTGGAAAATTTTGATCTCCATAAACTTTCACTTGCTTTTTTCAATAGAAAAGTAAAATTTCTAAGAGTTCTTTTTCCTAACTATGCAGCACGTGCCCTTAGGCGGCCTTGCATAAGTAGTTTACATAACAGACATGTCAGTCAAAAGATTCTATTATTTGACTATGTAGCCAATGACCTTAAGTATCCCTATATAATTCAACCCCATAATGGGTTTTTTAAATAGTGGTAACTTCATTCTTGAGAAATACTTCTTCTAATGCCTTTTGGCCCTTTTTCATATCATTCCTCAGATTCAAAATTTCTTAAGTCATAGTTTACATTTTCCCCCAATAATTGAATATGGTAATATGTTTTTAGATAAATTATCGAGGAATTGAGTCAATTTTAATCCATTCGGTCAAAGCTATTTCGACCTTAAACATTATCCTTTTTATGTCTGATGTGCATGACTTCAAACTACCCACAAAAGACAAGGGAAATCTGAACAAAAATCAAGTCTCAACTCACTAAACATATACTTTGTATGATTTAGGTAATATTGAAAAATAAAAAGACTCAAAGTTTTAAGGGTTATTTTTATAATCCTAGAAAAAATCAAACTATTCTTACTAGGCCCATTGGATTAAGTAAAAAATATTTAAATCAGGTAGCAAAAGAATGCAAGCACAAATGATTGAAGAGGAAAGTATTTTTCATTGATGCACAAAAGTTAGAAGGACATCCACAGACTGGAGTCTCTTCTCTTTTCCAAGAACTACAAGAGGCTGTCAACATAACTCTTCACTTGATTCATGGAATCCCAAGCTTCATCAGCAGCCACTTGAAGTTCATGCAATTGACTAGGTTCACTCTTTTCATCTTGATGCAGTGCTTTCTTGGCTTCAGCGATGGATTTCACACCATTTGTTCGAACTCCTTCCAGTGAATTATTAAGCTGGTCAAGGTCTCCAGTAATAGCATCTAACTGTTGTTGAAGGTGAATCTGCTGGAAATATTTCTCCTTGATATTATGCTTCAGCTCCTTTAACTTGGCAGCATGATCAGCCTTAGCTCGGGACACCACAACCTCAAATTCACTGACATTGTTTAATAGACTCACCCTGGTCAAGTCTTCAAGGTACATTTTCTCCTACTCCCTTCTTAATATGACTTGTTTCACCACGGCATGGATCTCTTGATATCCAAAACCGCCAAGTCCCAACATGACGAATAGGGATGAAAGTCACAGGATCTTCGAAGACATCTCTTCTAGAGGCACTTCCGATATGATCATCCATATGCTCTACCATGCCTTGCGATGTGAAATTTGGAGAACCTTTTTTACTTCCGGGTCTGACTCAGCATCACTATCACAGGGGGGAATATAATCTGGGATTAATGAACTTAGAGAAGTTCTCTATTCTACTCCTTCCCCCATGAACCTTGTTATTTCACTTTCTATTCCCATTGGGGCGGAGGCTGAGGCTTCACCTCCAGATCTATCCACTGAAATTGATGGCCCTGCATAGTCAGTTGAAAGTTTTGGTTAGTTTCAACGGATAAAAAAAGTTGATTAAGTTGTCTTGAAAATTAAGTGCAGCCACAAATATTATTATCTCTTAACCAACAGTAAATCAGCAATATGAGAAGGCTCCTCCCTGTCTTTCCTAGCTTCAACAGGATTTTCAGGACCGGTTTCAAGAAGCTCTGACGGGTTAAGCTCCACTTGAGCTAGTGTCTCTACAATAGTAGGGTTGTCTATACCCCCTTCAAGCATTGGCAGTCCAGTAGCTTGCTCAGATAGAACAGCACATTTTAACCAATCATGGTCAGAGATGTAATAAGAAGTTATTTTAACAGGACACAGGATAACACTCACATCCAAAGTCTTATAAATTACATGGTAATTTAACATCATCTAAAATGTTTTCAAAAGATGCACCATGTTTCATCAATTCATCCAAATATATCTCAGATTCCTAGTTAGTCTCACCAGTGGGAGTATTCAATGTATCTTCTTGGAGACCCTCATCCTACAGCCTCTGACCCTGGATAGTTTCTTCAGATAAAATTACGGCATCAGTTGCAGTGGCCTCCCAATGTTCGGTTGCAACTGTTGAACCTAAAATATCACAGAATGGAAGTCAGTTGATGTTTTCATTTAACATCTTATGAAGCATTGTTAAATTAGCAGAAGCAATCTCTTATCTCCTTGTAATGGCAGTAGGAGCGGTACTGGGAACAAACGCTGGCTCTTCT
Source organism: Viscum album (assembly GCA_963277665.1). Classification (NCBI taxonomy): domain Eukaryota; kingdom Viridiplantae; phylum Streptophyta; class Magnoliopsida; order Santalales; family Viscaceae; genus Viscum; species Viscum album. The sequence goes on from OY728158.1 coordinate 1,673,394,094, forward strand.
TCAGGAGCATCCAAGTCTGTATGAACTTGTTATTGTTCACCAGCTCCCTCTGTCGTTCTCAGAGCAGGGTCAATATTCTCCCTCAAATGGGAAATTGAAGAAGCCCCGACAATCGCAAGAAGTATGAGCAATATTTTTCATGGGTTAAGACTCATGACTATCTGAAAGACTTACCACTACTGATGAAGCGTTTAGCTGTGGAATTCTTCCTTCGATGCCTTTGCTTCATTGGGTTTTTGGGAGCAATGGAATCATCATCTCTAAATACAGGAATTGGATAATGTAGAGCTACGTATAACTCCTCGTACATGGCTTGTTGGCCTGTAGATATTTCACCCAGCTCGCGAGGAGATTTAGCAGCCCCGATGGCAGTACCACCAGAGTTATACTATGGTGAAGGAACCTCGGCAGTTCCTTTCTTTACGAGCTGCAAAATGAAGAAAGTAATTTCCTTGAGTAACAAAGATTTAACTGGAATCAAGTTACAATGAAAATAAGGAAAGAGTCTTACATCTTCAATAGCCACGTAATTGTGCCACTCCTCATCTCCGGAAGCACCAGTCCCCTCAGTGGTTCCACGATCAATCATTTCCTTCACCCACTTGGTGACATGAATGGAATCATCGGTGGTATATATGATCATATACAGCTCTCTGGTGTAATCCCACACTTCCTTGGGGTTATCCTCGAAACAGATTTCGGTAGATGCCCGAAGATTCCCTATTCCAGGGATGTGTATCCCCTCACACAGGTCCAGCCAGGCAGTTTCAGCATCGCAATATAAACTCCACCATGTCTAGACAGCCTCTGGTCATAGATATTCATCATGTGTACCAAAAGGCTACGAGGATGGTCCTACAATCTTGGAATTCAGCTTCTTCCCAACTCCTGCAACTACAGATAAAGGATAAGAAAATAAAAATTGTTTCTCTATAAAGTAATGGTGATTAAATTGCCTCAATGAAGTAACTCACCAGGAGTCGATCGAGTGGGTATCTTGATTCTGACAGGATGATTATATCTAGTATGAGGCCGCTTTGACACATGTCGTGCCTGGTCATCCCCATCCTGAGAATCTAGCGATTCACCCCTAGGTGAGGAACCCAGTGAATCAGCTCCGGGTGTGGAAGAATCACCTTCTAGATGAAGGGTTTATTTCTCTACAGTTCTCTTCTTCTTCCCCACCCAGTGAACTAGATTATTCAATACCCCTTCAGGGTATGATGCTACCCAATTCTCAGCATACCTTGTAGTCAAATTACTATCCAGTTTAGCAACTGGTAGATCAAACACTACTCTGGTCTTCTCCATAGATTTCAGCAACCATATTTGTCGAGCAACCATCAGATGCTGCTCTGACCTGACATGCATAGGAGGGGATACAACAATCTGCTGCAGATACTTGAATTGGCATGCAAATCTATATGGAGCATAGGCCTCACATATAATTTCTCCATAAATCCTAGTGGCCAATACACCATCTCTGCAAGCTAGCATGTATGACGTCAATTCCAGGACGGTTGTTCCATCATCAACAAATCACCTAGTTGGCGGGTTTCCATATGGAAAGAAATTGAATTCCTTGAACATTCTCAGCCTCGCCTTCATGTCATAGGGGTTGAGGGATAACAGAAAAATTCCAGAATATTCCAGCAGTGATGGCCTAAAAGAACTTCCAGGAACCTGTAATCCGTTTTGTACAGCGTATGTATTGAAGTGAGTGGAAACTCATCCCCACAAAACCTGGAATGGTCCCACTATTATCAAAGGAGACTTACCCATAAATACATGGAGTAAAATCCTGTGAATATTTGCCAAAATGGGGGTGGTGAACCCAACCATTTTCCTCTGAGCGAACTTGGCTGCAATAACAAAGGTCCCTGGCCTGACGCCTCCCTTTGAATCCCTGACTAGAAAAAGATAAACACTGAGTCACACGGCTAAGAATCCCTCTAGATGGGTCTTTTATGGGATTCTCTAATCCAATTCGTACCCCCACTTCTCAAATTCTCCCACTTCTAGAGTCATCTAGAATATGCCAGAAGCACCCCTCTTCTCTATTCTAGGATAGGTAGTAGGATGAGTAAAAATGGGCCCCTTCTCCTTCTTCTTAGTAGGAAACATATCCATCCACTCCCCGGGATGAATATCCTTTCTAAAATGAGTTTTTTAGGTCTTTGAGTTCTTGATCTTGTAGAAAATTTTCAATAATTCCCTATCCAAAGCCAGAGTCTTCTTAGAATCATTACAAGTCACCATGGGAGGGATAAATTCATCATACATATCACCCAAAATTGGATCCCCCGAGATCTTGTAGACAGACCACAAACTGATGCCTATTTCTCCATGAGTCAGATGGAAATAATTGGTTTCTGGGCTCCATCAGCTGATTAGCTCTGACAAAAACTCATCATTCCTATAAACATATGTCTATCGAGCCTAGATGGATTCATATATTGAATCTCCTTTTAAATCCTTGACAAACTCTATGCAGGTTAGTCGCACCCAGTATGCCCGAATCCAAGTCGGCTTGACACCTCCTTCAGGATGGAAGTCCCAAATCTTCTTCCAGCCTTTGGATTGATCCATCTGAGAGTTTTAGAAGATTGAGGGGTAAAAATGTTCTTGTAGCTCAAGCTTGTGAGGTTTCAGATATGGGACACAAGGGCTATGATGAATTATGTAGGCCTTCTACACTATTCCAGTATTAATAAATGATCCTCCAACTGAGACATTTTCTAAATAAAAATTGGTGTAAGTCTGAAACCAAGAATGCGGGAGATAGTTCTTTGCCTATGGAATGTTGAATTCCTGCAGATGACCATGGCCATACAGAGGTAGGTAGATACTCTGGGGGAAATTAAGGTTATAGTTTTCAAATACTTGGCCAAATCAGGGAGAGTTATATCGCAGATAGTGTAATAATCATGGCAAAAAAATCTCATCATGTCATCAATCCGCTTGCTAGATAGCTCATTAGCCATTCCAATTCTTCTGGGAGCTATTGAATCTGCACAATGGTTGAATAATTAACTCTTAAATAAGTTGATTTGTCATAAAATTTGTGAAGAAAAGTGAAAAAATGTCTAAGGAATTAAGGTGTGAAAGTCTCATGATTGGCGCACAAGTCTAGTATGGTCGCGCAAGTTTGGGTACACAGGTATCACCGCGCAAGTCTAAATACCTCTACAGAAGTGCGGCACGAACAGAAACAAAGAACTGCAGACATCACCATTTGCGCGGACAAGCGGAAAGCCAAGAAAACCTGTGTGAAGAGAGCAGGAAGGTTTGAAAGTCGGTTTCTTTGCATGATAATTTCCACATATTTATAGGCCAAGCCTATACCCAGTGCGCCATACCCTGCACGGCTCTCACCTGTGCGCCTCCACTTGCGCGCTCAAAACTTGCGCGCCACAATTCCTTGATTTTCTCCTTTTTCCTCAGAGTAAAATCCTCCTTCCATTCGGATCCAACTCTGAGGGGGGGACTTTTGTTGACTCTCCTTTCTGTCACAGACTCTAACGACTAAAAAATGGGAATACCTTAGCATAAAGAGATTCATCCTTTGGAGAAACATAACAAATTGACAAAGGCATGAACAATGATTTGTTTAAAGATGGGTCGCGCAAGTTTCATCATGGTCGCACAATTATAATTTCATGCCACATATAGGCCGTGCAGGTGACTTGCATTCCCTATTTGATTTTCTCCCATGGTCTTCAGTAGCCTATAAATACACCTTGTAGGCCCCCCATTTCGAGGATGAAAAATTCCAAAAGCTAGATTCAAGCTCTCAGTGCCCTAGTCTCTACTTGAAGTATTCCAAAAACCTCTAAGGTAATTTCTTACCTAGAATGGAAGATCTAAAGAGGGGGAATAAGGCTTAAGTGTTTAAATTCATCAACACTTGCACGCCTAAGTGTCAAACCCTTAATGTAAATAAAGACACTTGCGCGCCATCTTATCCCTTCAACAGAACTTGTGCTCCACTCTTTTGGAAGCATTTAGGGATAATACTAAGGGTTTGAGACAAACCTCACCCAAGTATTACCTTATGGGTTAACTTTCACGCAATTATACATGTGTCACACAAGTATACATGTGTGACCAATACTTGTGCGCCCCAACAAGACTTGCATGCCTACCTCTTTTTTGTTTCCCCTTATGCTTATTCAACTCTTTTCTTCAAATCCACCTCTCCTCTTCAAGATTTATCCTTCAAACCCCTTTTCAATGTCATTTATGGCATGGTTCCTTTGTTGGATTCCTTATCTGAAAGGAATTCTGTGAAACATTTCTTAAAACCTAGTGATTTACATGTCTTTACGACACTGATGTTAGAGATTTCATTTATTCAACCTCATCTTTTAAGATGAGAAGATCTTTAATCTGGGCATCCTTCTTAGGAGTAAACCACAAGTTCCTGAATTTGGTCATCCTTCTTTGGAGTAAGCCCCAAGTCCTCTTAACATGGGCATCCTCCTTATGAGTAAGCCCCAAGTTGCAAATCTCCTTAAACTTTGGGAATCCTTCTTAAGAGTAAGCCCCAAGTTCCTTAAACTTTGGGCATCCTTCTTAGGAGTAATCACCAATTCTCAAATTCCCTAACATGGGCCTCCTTTTCAGAAATAAGCCCCAGTCATAATTCTCCTTAACCTGGACCACCTTCTCAAGAGTAAGCCCTAGTTCTCAAGTCCCTTTAACCTGGGCCTCCTTCTCAGGAATAAGCCCTAGTCATAATTTCTCTTAACCAATCTTAATTTCTTTTTATTTGGGATTCCTTCTCAGGAATAAAACCCTTTCATAAGTCCCCTCTAATTTGGGAATCCTTATCAGGATTAAGTCCTAAGTTAAGTATCCAAATCTCCATAAATCACATATACCTTTATGGACCGTGTTTCCAGGCTTCTTCCCTGAAGTAAGTCCCGATCTTTATCTATTTGGGAAATCATACGTACATAAGACCCATATCATTCCTTGTGACCGAATCTTTCATGGAAAAAATCATCAGGTTTACTGGTTCCTCTTGTTTCTCAGACCGAACAAGACTAACGTGAGCTTAGAGTGTAAAAGTAACCACAACACATCTATTTGGGCCATTAATCATACGTAATCCCCACAATTCTTAATCAAAATACATGGACTTTGATCTCTACCTTAAAAGTATAGTACATAGGAAGCCTTTCTAAAAGATCAAGACTATCACCCATTAATTCTCATCTATCCCATATGACGTTAAACTATATCTTAATACCCGAACTACGTGGGTTATGATTCCTTTTCTAAACAAGGATACATAGGTAGCTCATTTACGGGTATGATCCCAAGTCTAAAATAATCCATGTCCTTCTGAATGACAATAAACTTCAAGTGCCCCACTGAGTGGCTTTAAAACTAGTATGGTCATCATAATAACCAAGAGATTTCTATATAATGTATTGAAGGATACAATTGACTAAGAATCTCTAACAAATACAGATGATTCTCTATTAATGATGAACCTCAAATACATATAAAAGATCCTCTAAATCTTATACATATCAATCATTTATTGTCATATTTAAAGTAAATCTCATTTTCATACTTGGTAATTTAATAAGGATTCACAAAAATAACTTAAATATATAAAGAGAGTCCCATAGTAGACAATAATTCACCCAAAAAATGTGTGATGATTTTGACCTCCCATCCTCTCGACCAATGCAAATTCTTAAGCCTCATCGGTCCACAACTAATGAGGTCCTACCTTTGGAAATTATGTCCAAATGGATATAGAATCATTGGATGTTTCCGGTTCTATGAATAAACTTGTTAGAAACCGATTGGAATGTTTGAACCTTAAACAAAAAAGGTCATCCCCATTTCGAGAGGAAACAACCATATAAAAGAAACATGTGGGGAATATGGAATTTGTCTCATTGAAAGTAAAAGTGAGACGAAAATCCTTTACCATTTGTCTTGAATTCTATTGAACTCATTCAAAACTCATGTATAATAAATAGAAGTTTATTAAAAATCTATTATAGGACCATATTCATATAAATCATACCATATATTATTTAATTATGACATGTTTATTACATTTTTCTTACCAATTCTTGTTAAATTTTATTTTCAGGTAATAACAGCTTTGTTTTTCATATATGTTTTGATCTATTATATTTTTTATATTGATTTAATTAGGGTTCCATAACATAAAAAATTATAACCATGATATAAATATCATATATATTCTATTATATATTTATTTATTGTAATTTATAAAATTTAGTGAGAGGGAATGAAATACATCTTTCATAGAGTCGATAGGTTGTGCGTACACATGAACGCAAATTCCATTTTTTATCGAATTGAAAGAAAAAAATTAAAAGTAAATGATATATATATATATATAATCATTATAGAATCATTTTTTTGTAATATATATCACATATTTTTCTTAGAACCATCCTTAACACATTCAATGTAATGTGTGAATGAATCACATTACTTCGTGAGGTGGTAGTCGGTCGTACACAGGAGCGTGGTTATCATATTCCCACAAAATGGAAAGCATAAAATTATGTGTGATATAATAATTCCATAATCCTAATAAAATCATAAATATCATGAATATAATATATAAAAGACAAATCCATCATTGTAAATATCCTTTATTGGTGTTAATTATAAAATGGATGACATCAGTTCGCGAGGCAATAGTTTGTTGAACAAACGAAAAATGATTTCATGCCCCATTGTAGGAATTTAAAGATGGTTTTAGGTCATTATATTATTATAAAATCATCCTAGTATGTGTAAGATACTATTTTTTTATATCATCATGGTTTAATAAAAATTTAAGGATGTGGAGAAAGAAGTAAAATAAAGACGCTTGTTGACGAACATTACATCCTCTTCAGGTATCCTCCTTATTTTGGATTTTTTTCCCAAAATAAGGATTAACGGATGAAGAAATTGAATTTGGGTAGGGATTTTATGAAGCAAAGTGGTTTTAATGTGTGAATAATAGAGGATAGGGGGTGGCCTTTTATAGTTGATGAGGAGTGACATTTTTATAAATACTCAAAAGTGTTAACTATTGGGAGGTTAATATAACCTAGATTGTCTCAAAAATTGGTATTAAAATGGTTGGATGGATGATATGGTCTATAAAAACCTTCAACATGAAATAAAACACATGTTTTAAACATTTTAATTCCTTGAACTCTATGCTTCCCAACATTAAACATTTTTGGGTTTTCACTACGGTGACTAGTTTTCTAACAAAGGTAAATCATACATTAAACCTAAAATAAAATTATCCTTGTTATATATTTTATACCAAATATTTATAATTATGAAATATAATTTATAAAATAAAAATTCTATGATTTTTGGAAATTGATTTTAACACAAGCACATGTAATATGCCAAAACACTCCTTTAACCTTAACTCTGCTAATAGAGTTTCTACCATTTAAGGGTCAATATAGTCATTTTCAAAAATAATGTAGTCCATTAATGGAAAATATTTGATATTTATTTTTATTTAAAAATAATTTGTTAAAATATAGGTTTTTTAGTAATATTAAATAATTCAATAAAATATAATTTATCATAAAATAACATTATTGTCAATTTTGATATTATTCATTTAAATTGAATATAAAAATATCAAGAAAATGATGGAATTGGAATATATTATTTTCACACCTATGTAAATGATATATTAATCTAAAAACCAACTTAACAAAATAATTAATTCAGTTTTTTCCCATTTAATATTTTCAGTATCAGTTATTTTATTTAGTTGTAAACTAAATAATTGATGTATTAGAATTTCTTAAGAATTTAAATTAGTATTTCATATAAAAAAATCAATTAATTATCATGTTAAAACCAATAATGTTCATTTAAAAATAATACTTACAACTAAAAATATGTTTTTTTACCCATCCCAAATCTTTCTAGATATGAAAAGTAAAAAAAAGTATCTTTTTGTCGTTTTCTTTACTTAAATTATTATATGGGTCATATTCAAATGAAAAGTGGAAAAATAATATCCATATTTAATATAATTTAAATTAAAATATCAAAATAAACTCATTAAATAAAATTAAGATAATATTTTACATCGGTTTCACTCTTATCATTCTAGTTTAACCCCCACCCCCAATAAACCTAGTTTTACCATAACCGCGATAATTAATTTCTACTTCATTCACTATTCATTCTCATAAAAAAACTAATTTGACCTCATTAGATAATATAAATTATTATGATTTCAAATATAGAATCCTTTTTTACAAATTCCATTGTTAAAATGGGAAAATTTAATTTAAAATTAATCATGTAGATGTGACGAGAAATCGGGTTTTTAAAGAGAAAATGATAAAAACTTTATAAAGTTTTTATATCCAATTTCAATATAAAATTGATTCCAATAAAATATATTATATAAATATAATAATTATTCAACTAATTATACTTTAAAACCAATTTAAAATATAACTTAACTTTATTAATAATTTAAGAAAAAAGACAGTTTTCAATTAAAATATAGTATTTTTTCACTATTCATCAAAAACGTGATACTTTTCAGAAAAATCACAAAAAATCATAAAAAGTTAATTTCTAAATTAATAATTCAAAAAAAAAGTTTTTTATCAAAATAATTTTCTTATGATGTGAAAAATTAATTAATTTTCCATAAAAAATGAAAAGAATATTTTTTTTGTGAAAATCATATTTTCAAAACGCATAAAGACTTTATTGAAAAAATAAGTATTTTAATATAAATATTTTTACTATATATAAAACCATTATACATAATATTTAAAAATTATTTATTACTATTCATATTCCTAGGATTAACGACTAGGCTATAACAGTCGTGTTTAAATAATATTAAAAATATAGCATAGTTTTTGTTAAAACTCTGTATCATGTGTAATGCAAGATAACCTAGTTTTACATATTGTGAAATAATAACTTGGTGTTTCATGTAAAAAAAATATTAAGTTGGAGTTTCATGTAACAAAATTTAAACTCGTTATTTTTTATAACACAATAAAACCTCTATATTTTATGTACCAGAAAATATCGAAAATACTAAATTCATTTTAAAAAAAATAATAATTCACAAAATCTTATGGTGTTACAATGATCCCATCAAATCACCTAGATAGGATTAGTTTGATACTTCTTCAACAGATATACATAAAATTCAATGTGTACTAAAATAAACCTTGGTAGAAAATAAAACTAATATGCCACCTAACAAACATGTTCATGTATCTTAAAAGGAACTATGTTTCAAAGAGATAAATTTCCCTACCTAAAAAATGATGATGCCCAATATATAAAGATATTATCAAGAATACATGACCACTCACCTCAAAATTCAATGCTCATTGATGATGATCGTCATACTATTTTTGACGAATCTGATCCATCTCCATCCTCTTTCTGATCAACTGAATCTTTTGTGTTGTCTCTTGCACAGGGTTGGGTCCAAATAGTAAAGTCTCACCTATTTTCTGCCAAAAAAAGTAGATAATAACAAGTATTTTCATACAAAACTTCAAAATAATCCATATGTATCGAGGCTTGATAATTTTTGTTGAATGATAACTCCAATAATATATGTTCTCCTCCCACGAGCCACTAAAATCTATAACACAATCCCTAATAATGTCCTCTAATGTTTGGTTCATCCTCTCAGATTTTCCATTCATTTTGGGATGATACTCTGTACTTATAATCAACTGATCCCTAAAGAATTTCTATGAGGACTTCTAAAAATGAGATGTGAAGCTTTTATCTTGGTCAGATATAATTAAAACTAGAGCCCTATTCCTCTTTACAACTTCTTCAATATATATTTTTAAAAATTACTCCACTGTATAGGATTCATGAATAGGGATAAAATGAACTAACATCATGATATGACCCATGATTACCCATATGGAATCGTATTTCCTAACCATTTTTGGTAAACATGTCACAAAATCCATGGTTATCTACTCCCATTTCCACAAACGAGTTGATAAATCATGCAACATGATTGTTGGTCACTAGGTCTCTTCTTTGACCTATTTATGGGTAAGGCATCTCAAAACAAACTCTGTCTCTAGCATTTTTTCAGGCCCACCCACTAAAATATTAATTCTTTAAATTTATACATCTTTTTAATACCTGGATAAATTTACCATTTAAAATGGTGGTAAACATTAAGAATTTTTTCTTGAAAAACCTAAGGTACTATGTTACGATCTCTAAACTAAAAAACTAAACTCCCATACATATTCTATACCTTAATGGTCTCGCCACTATTGATTTTTTACCTCATAAAAACACATTCAAAACTGGATATTTGATCCTCTTTTACGGGATGAACCAAATCAGGAACAAAAAAAAATAGGTTGAAAACTATGACATCACCTTGTCTGTATAATCCAGGTGAATGTATGTTATAACTGACATCACCTACCACTAATTAAAATATTATATATCCAATTATTATAAAAATTATTTTTTAATGAATCTACAACCAAATTTCGTTTACCAAGAGTATAAATCAAGTCGAAGTTGAAAATCTGAAGGTATTCGAACTATCTTCTGTGGATTAGATACAAATATCATTGTGAGAATTTTTGTTTTCAAATACTTGTGATTCGTAATCACCATAAACTTATCACCAAAAAAAATTTCACCATGTTTTCAAATATTGCACTATAATAGCCGATTCCAAATCATGTGTTGGATTATTCTTCTCATGAAACTGAAACTTCCATTATCCATAAGCAATAAAATAATTTCTCCACATAAGAACACATCCAATCCCATATCCCAATGCATCACAATATACTACATAGACATATCCAAACTCTCAAAATGTAAGGATAGGTTTTGATGTACTCCTAACATTAATCTCTTTAAATGATTTCTAACATTTATCTTTCCATTGGAAAGGAATACCTTTCCTCATAAAATATCCCTTTAGTGATTATGAACATGAAAATTCACATGATATCCCTGTAAGATTAAGAAACTATGTATATCAAATATATTTCTAGGTGGTTTCTAATAGATAATAGATTCTATATTTTTAGGATCTAAAAAAATATTTTTCAAAAATGACATGGAAAAGGAACCATACAACTTGTATCTAGAAATCATACTTTGATTACATGGCATACATATGATGCTTCCATAAGATACCCAACATTGTAGCCAAGTGTTTCTCTTAATCTTTATTTGTCCTAGAATAAACTTGTATATCATCCACAAACATAACCACAAATAAATCCATATTCCTTTAAAATATTTGATTCATCAATTCCCTAAATATGGTTGGTACATTCATAATACCAAGAGGAATAAAAATGAACTCATAAGGACCATATATTCTTTTGAAAGCTATCTTCAGAACATTTTCCTTCTAAACCAACAATTAGTGATATCTCGAATGTATGTTAATCTCATAGAACCACTGGGATCCTCTTAATTGATCAAATATTTCATAAATGTGTGTAAGAGGATACCGATTCTTTATCACATATTGATTAATCTTATGATAATATATATAAATACAAAGAGCTAAATCTAACTTATTCACAAAAAGTACTGGTGCTGCCCACAGAGACATATTCGGTTGGATGAAACCTTTAATTTTTTACTCTTTCAACTGATCCTTTAATTCTATTAATTCCATTTGTTCTATAAAATAATTAATAAGGGAAATAGGTCTATTTTCTTATATGAGATCAATCATAAGTTTTACTTCTCCTTTGGGTGGAAACTTTAAGAAATTTTCTAAAAAAATATCAAAAAAATGATCCATAATAGTGGGAAAATATCTATTCCTAGTCCCATATACCGGTTTCAAATCAACTATTGTGGAATTTTAAGTGATAGTTTCAATCTCATGTACCAAGGGTCTTTCTCTTCTTGCATCAACTACCCAATATCCTTTAAAGATATTCTTAACACCATCCAATTATTCGAAACTCACCTTCTGTGAATATTAATTGATATGGGCCTCAAATTTAATCAGCCAATCCAGTTATAGAATCAATTCATAAAATTCATCTCTAGTATATAGAAATCCCATATCATCTCAGTCTCATTAAATATTATTGAACCTGCTACACATTTCAAGGCTCAACAGTCTCATTTCCACAAAGGTTTTTGGAGTTTAAAAACAAAAGGAATCATTTAAACAAGTAAACCCATAAAATAAATGTCATGAGAACTAATAAATGATTGGGATGTTATTATATCAAAAAAACCTTTTACAACGGTAGAATTAAAAAGAATCATACCTCTCACTATCAAAGTTCTTAATTGATCTTCTACGAAAACTTTCTCAGATCCATATAATTTCTTACTCAATGAACTTTTCTTTTTGTTACACTGTTGATATTTCATAGGTTGAGGAGTCATCTTATTCCTAGAATCACCGTGGATCACTTGGTAATACGGACAAGAGATATTCTACTACACTCATCCCATCGAAGTATATGATTCCTGAGAAACATGAGATGTTTCTCTAACACCTACCCTTAGAGAACTCTGGCAGTAGCACTGAAGATATTCAATCTGGTTGCAATTATGAAATGATCTATGTAGTTCCATACAATATTTCTTCATATGCTCATAATAACCTCACTAAAAACATCTGGTATTTATCTTTATTCAAGGAGGAAGTTTGACTGATCCCATTGTCTGATTCTGAGATACAACACCACCTTGAGAATAAGCGTCCCTCCTCCACTTTTTCCCAGCATTGGAATTCCCACTGATTCTTATAAGAATAGACATGATTTCTCCAACCAAATTTATTGATATTTCTCTTTATACTATCATATCTATATTGACTATATCTGTAAAATAGTTTTTACAAATAATGGAAATCTTGTGGAAAATTTATGGTTTCAACCTTGACTAAAAAATTTGTGCCTTCAAGGATACACTTTCAGAAACATCAAGTGAAAAGTAGACTAAATTCATAAATTTTTCCACATACTATAGTACTGATAGATTCTCTAGCTGCAAACTAAATAAATTCATTATTCTAGAAATCTTGAACATGTGATGATATATTTTTTTGTTGATTTTTTTTTCAAAATCCTCCCATGCCATGCCCTAGTCCAATTTTTCCTAAACTACTAAATCCCACCACTAGAATGATAGATCCTCTAGTATGTATGTTTCCAACTTCACATTCAACTTAGCTGGTGTTTTAAGGAAATAAAATATTTGATTCATCCTATTTAACTAGACTTCGTCTTTGTATGGCTCTAAATAACCTTGAAATATGGGTGGATTTTACTTTTGGAATTGAGCTGAATGATCAACTTGTCTTGGTTTACCCTTTTCGTCCCCTCTATCTATAGCCTAAATATACTATAATATACTCTAGACAAACTATCTGTTCATCTATTGCTTGGGTGAGACCACATTCTCAATAGCTTTTCCGGGTTAGTTCTTATAGTTCCTACCAAGTTACATTCTCTATAACCAAAAAAACTCCATTTACTTTCACTATCTAAAAACTAAAGGCTTAGTTATTTGCAATTACCATTCTATCAAGTTACACTTTTATGTTCATCCATAATAAACCATTTCAAGAATTTTCAAAATACCACCATCAATAATTTTTAAGATCTCATAATTTGAAAACATTTCAAACACTTTTTTAAAAACAAATTTACATCTTACCATTTCAATAAATCATTAACTCAGTAATGAACATTGTAGTCTTAATGGGAAGTCATGCTATCAATTATTTTATTTTAACTCTCATTGGATAAACCCATGATGATGAAGTGAAAACTCACATAGAAGTGTCTAGAAACACTCATGTACCCAAACTCTCTTTTAACTAGAAGTCCAGCATAAAGAGGACAGCTACGCCTTTTATAATCTATATTTATTTTTATAACAATCCTATATTCTTACTACCATCCCAATAAAGAGATGAACACATCAAGACTGATACAAATTCAAAATTTAGGGATGAACACAACTTATATTCAATGGTCGAGCAAGCTGATACCATTTGTAACATCCCACCCCTCACCCATTTCCTTGGGAAGATGCAGTGGGTATTACTAAGCCTTAGGTGACATCCCCAAGACACCAAAGTCTAGAAATAAATTTGAAAGGATTTATAAACAATTAGGGGATTATTTTAAATTTAAAGATAATACACCCAAACCTTGATAACCATAAAAATAAACATCTACATGATGAATGAGTATAAAGTAAAACTCAAAAAAAATCCAAATAAAACCAAAACAATATCAGTGTAAAAAGTTTAAACCAAGTGAAATAACTAAAGGATTCAAAAGATAACAAATCTCAAAGACATCAATACATCCAACCAGAAACTTCCAACCTACTATAAGGTCCAACATTATGAGACACACCCAAGGTATCAAGAAGCATCACTAAATAATTGAGATAACTTACCTTTACCTGTATCTTGATAGATGACATCTTCAAATGAACAATAGTTCCCAAGTATAGGCTGAGTCTAAACTTAGTATGAATTTCCCAATGACTTAATAACTCATTACACTATGAAAAAACTTGATAGAACCTTTATATAAAACAATTTAAAACATTTTATATTAAATTCAAAATATTTCTCACAGAAATCAATAAAAAAGACTTTAAAACATTTCACATTGTCATTTTTCATACCCATTCCATGATTCCACACACACCCACACATGACTGTCCAAGTTATAGTTCCATAATCATTAGTGGTATCTATTCGATTTACTAAGTCATCACAAGGTATCCAGTGTCCATGTTCACCAATGGAACATGCCTCCTATATAGTATCAACATCGTACCCCAATGGAACCTGCCCTTTTTTCAGGGTTATGTTAATAAAATCATGTACTCACACCAACCATGTATGATAAAAATTAATTCCAATCCAATTCACATTAAATTTTCATTATTTCAAACATTTCAAAAAAAAATTTCCATCCATCAACACAAATCCATAATTTTAAAATCACCATTTTAAAAATATCAGCAAAGAATATTTTCCACAAAACCAACCAATTTCCACAATTTTACAAAACCATCACTAAATAGGTTTACCATCAACAATCAGACATCAATTTCAAAATTTAATTAAAACCAAAAAATCATTTCAACTATGC
This sequence comes from Viscum album, assembly GCA_963277665.1. Lineage (NCBI taxonomy): Eukaryota > Viridiplantae > Streptophyta > Magnoliopsida > Santalales > Viscaceae > Viscum > Viscum album. Next base: position 1,673,409,261 of record OY728158.1, read on the forward strand.
CTTTAAGTTCTAATAAAGTGGAATCGAGATAGAAGTTACCTACTTAAAAAACATCGGTGAAAGCAAAGAACATCACAATGATTCACTAGATCTATTCACAACATACCTTTCCTTCCCTACATTCAATAACGATTCATCAATATCTCATCAAAATACAGAAAATAACATGGATTTATCCCCACTGTATTAGACATAAGGTTAAAATAAATATAAATAGAAGATATATAAGTAGAAAATCCAATAATGAAGACTTATCCGTGAATCTGGATCTCCAATGGGAATTAAAACACCTAAAGCTTTCTGCTAGATTGAAGTTAATCATCTATCAATACTTGGAGAAAAAATGAATTACTTATTATGAATGAGAAGTCAAATAAAAGGGGTACATATTCTTAAATAAACTTATATCCACAATTTTTATATCTGAAACCCCATGGTGCATGGTTAGGGTGATGGTTTAGTCAAACTCTACACAAAACATGCATGAGATACTTTCTCAAGACACCCCTCACACAGTTCTCTCACACATTTAGACCAATTATGCCCCAACTGTACTTTCCCATCTCTCCATCACATACACATCTTCCTTAGTAATTCGAGTGATTTGGATAAACTATGCACCGATATTATGGAGCTATTGTCCCTCCTTCCACATAGGACACATGATTTCCTCGATGGGGTGCGTGATGTTTACTAACCATGGTCAAACCATGGACCTCAAGAAAAGCCTACAAAGCATTCTAAAACTCCTATGAACCTTCTGAAACATAACATGATCATTATATGTACTTAAAATACATAAATAAAGGGTTATTTACCTAAAACCATGATTTATACTATATCCCATAAAATTATCCACACATGATACCCTTCTAGACATATCAAATGTAATACTCTTATATAAAACCTGGGTAAATGGAATCATAAGAAAGGTGTTCTCAAATGCTGAGTAAGTTTAATCATAGGAGATATAAATAGAAGATAATATGGGATTATAAGATGAGTATGTGGTTTTGAGAATATAATAAAATGCATGTACATAACATAATATATTAATACCCAATAAAACATAGATCATGGGTCGTGAGTCATAGAATAAGTCATTTTGCATAACCTAAGACATGAGAAAAAGGTGTGTAAAAATATGTTTCTCTAAAAATAATCCCTGAAATCATAAGAAAGGTAAATAATGGGACATATAAATTTTAATTAAACATTATAAAATTTTGGTCAAATCCCATAAATAAATTTTGAATAAAGAGAGCATCTTGTTCTTACTTAACATATGTATAAAAATCACTAGTTCATAAATTTTGAACAAATATTACATCATGTTCATGAATAATACATATAATATCATTATATATATCACAATATTAAATAAATTAGTAGGATATATAATCATTGTACCACCTATCACATCATAAATTTCTCATAATCATGCTTATGTATTCCACATGAAGAAATCATACAAAATTCATACGTATAAGAGAAACCCCTGAAAAGGAAATCAGTTATATAATCTTCTCTAAAATCATAACCAATTGATATATAATAAAAATTACAAGATAAAAGTAATTAAATCGTTTTAGATGTTCAAATTTGATTAAAGAAGAACATTTCATGAATATAGAGTTCGTGTAAGGAAAAATTCATAACAAAGGTGTAAAGAAGTAGGTATAAGAATGAAATGCTTAAACATTGTTTTTAAAAAATGATTAAAGAAGATTCAAAAATGGTATTTGATTGGTTTTTTTTTCTTAAATTAATAATTAAACTAGATTTTTTTCATAAAATAGTAATTATTTTTTGAAATCGTGGAAGGAATAAAATAATTTAAAATATTCACACATAAAAAATGAATAATTAATAGGATAGTTTAAATTAATTGAGTTCTATATGGAGAGAATATTGATAAGGTAACATTAATATATATATATATATATCCCAAGAAAATAAATATATGGTAAACTAGGTATATTAGTGAGTGAAATATATAAATAATATGGAATAACTACATGCAATGTATAGAGAAAAAATGAGTTATAAGAAGAGAGGAAGTGTAACCCAAAAGTAGAGGGGGTTATTCAGTAGTTCCCTTATGAACATGATATGATTGAAAATTCATTTTTATTTGATTTTGAACCCACTTTATGGATGAATTTTAAACTATATAAAAAAATAGGTAACCCACAAAAAACATCACAATTAAAATTCAAAATCAAACTTAAAGATTCTCCATAATTACATCCTGTTCCACATGCCACCTAACTTAGCGTGATCATCTTGATTCACGCACCTTATCACACCATAAACCCATCATCACTTCAGACCAAATTGCTAATGATCCATTCCACTGGATTCTTTCATTGCCATCATAAAATCTTTATTATCACTGCCATTATCCAAGTCCTGATACCAGTCATTATCATCAAAAACCCATATCATCATCACTCCACCATCACCGTCACCATCAACACTAGGGTCCAACACCACTGAGAACCACCAGAAACCCAAAATGGCCAACTTATGAACAACATATTCATCACCGATTACATTGAAGAAAAACCACAAATAAAATATGACAAACAAAAAACTATCATCACAACAAAAACTGACTCATGAAGTGTATGGAGCACCAAATGAATCCCAACAACAGTTCCCAAAACCTCAAAGCTTCCACCGCTCTAAATCCGACTGGGAGAGGCACCGAGGCAATCAAGGTTAGATAAGGTTTGAGTAGTTGGGGGCTCTGAACAATGCCTCTGTGGAGTATAAGACCAGAAGAATCCGGAACAAAAGTATGCCAAATACCAGGAGCTCCTAGGAACCCATCGGCCGTCAAAACACGTGACCCAAAACCCCTTCAAACCGAATCTCCATCTCAAACCTGGAGAGGAAAGGTTTAAATAGATCCCCTTACCACATCATATTTCAATAAGTAAGGATCAATATGAAAATATTTTATAAGAAATGAATTTAAATCCTTAGAAAGTAAAGAGGAAATACAATATAATAAAATAATAATATATAATAAATCAATCTTACAAAACTATATTCAAATATTAAAGATTATGTATTAATGAATGGAGTTTGTTTCATGAAAAACCATTACCACTTTGGTATCTTATTAATTATAATACATTAATGTTTTAGTATATACACCACATAAAAAAAGAAAGTGTTAAATATATAACATGTCTTAATAAAAAAGGTTGATATGATAAACACATTGCTTGGATTAATACACATGCCAAAACTTTTGAATAATTAAATTAAATTCACTAAATACTTTCCTATAATATTTTTAATTTACATATAATTTATTTTTTTATAATCATTTATAATCATGTTATTTAATCAATTTGTTCATTTCCTTTATTTTTGGGATGTTTTTTTCATGATTCCAAGATTTACTAGATTTATTGGTATAGGTAAAATTTATTTTTAGATGAGTCAATGGCTCAATAATTGAGATGAAATGTGTTTAATATCATTCTATAAGAAAAAATAGTTCAAAATATCAAATAGTGTTATGATATATGACAAACTAAATTTGTAAAATTGTTTTTATATATTAGTGTGTTCCTTTAAGTGGTCTACCAAACATTATGAACATAATTTGTTTTATTTAATTCTATAATTATTTAAACATTAAATAATATGAATTATATAATAATATCATTATTAAGATTTTATTTAAAAATAAAATTATTTATTATAACTATCATTGAAGGAAATAATTGTTGTTTATAAGAAACATCCATATAAATAGTTATACCATCCATGAATGAATGTTATATTTAAATAAAAAACTTTATATTTGATTAAAATTAATATTATTTAATTTTAATAATGTTTTTATTTATTCGTTTATATTATTATAATAAACTAATATCATATTGAAACGATCCATGTTTTTGGTGATGAAAAATGGAATACATATTCCATAGAGGTGGTGAACCAACCATAATATAGGTTATGATTTCATTTTAAAAATTAAATAGATAAAGGTAGATAATTGTAAATGGCTTGGAAAACATGGGAGTTAATCAAGACATAACCTGGTGTGAATACCTCACCATTTCTCTTATTCCCTTTCATGAAAAATATTTTAATATGATCTCATACTTTATACTTTTGTAAAATTTCTTTTAATAAATTTTGTTCTTTGGTTGTTCAGGTTAAGGCATTACCCTTTAAAAAAAAGGAAAATAGTGTTTTAAGAGTTCTTACCATATTACTTGGGATGATTTCTTTTTTAAATGGATTAAACCATTAAATTGTGATCTTTTTATGAGTCCAAAACCTCTATTAAATAGATAAGAGTGTTTTATAGGTATTTAGTTAGATTTTGGTTGAGCTATAAGGCTTAATTGTGAGGAGAAGTGAGGTGGTGATAAGGGTATTTATAAGGGGAGGATATAAGGTTTTTAGAATAAAATGTTAGAATAAAATAATATATCTTTAAATAGGGTCCCAAATTTTGATTCAATAGTAAGGGTATTTTGACACTTACATGTTACCTATGTTGTATTTCACTATTCACATATTTGTTTTATTATTTATAAAAAATACCAAAATATCACCCTAACAGGTTTTTGATGTGATGAATCCAAAAATAAAATTCATTTTGTCCAAATAATTTTCTAGAAATTAGAAATTTATTATTTAAGGAATGCATGATATATATATATATAAAAGCTATTTTTATAGAATTTTTTTGAGAAACATTAATTGTTATTGGTCTTATTTCATATCAATTAATAACTAAGTATTAATATATTTGTTTACACATTGAAAAATTAAATTATATTAATCAATTAAAACTAATCAAATTAATTTATTAAAGTCAAAATACACAACAATTTAAAAAAAATTAAAAAATTATCCCTTTTTAATATTAACCATTTTTAATGATATCCCCTTAAATTTAATTATTTATATTCTAAAGATTAAATTTTCATAAATTAGTTGATATTAGAAAAATTAAAATTGTTATAAAATCAATAATAATAATATTTAAGGAACTAAAATACACACATATATATTTTTATAACAAATAATTTTAATTAATTGTTGTCTTTTAATTTACTTGAGGACTTACTCCTTTTATAATTTTATCAATGAAAATTCAAATTGTATTCACATAAATTATTATCATTTAAATTCTATTTTATTAAGGTATATCATGGTTCATTTTATTTCTATGTTGTTTATGAAAAAATATAATCAAAATAATATTTATTTGATGGAAAATTCATTCTTATATCTTTGGATGTTAAAATATACCACCTTAAATAAATCATATCCTAAAATTTTTAATCCAATTAATAGAATCTCTAATTTTCATTGTTGTGAAGGTTCCAATGATTAGTAAGTTATTAATTATATTAATAAATGAAAATGTTTTTTTATATTCTATTCTAGGGGTGAAATATGACTTCAATAATGGAATCTTGAAAGGAAGAAAATGTAAAGAGAATAAATGAGGAGTGGAAAATAAAATCAAAATATGGGAGTAGAAAGGGAATACTTTAGGATTTTTAAATGGTTTTAAGGATACCCACATCGATAATATAATATTTCCTTTAGAATGAAAATAATGTAAAATATGAATGGTTCAGAAAATAATACATATTCAATGCCCAATATAGGAAAATAAAACATATTAGGTAGTAAGGAATATGGGCATAGATGATAAAGTATGAAATAAAATAATAATAAATTAAAAAAGTAATATTCAGAAGGAAACATGAAGATTTAAGAAAACCTTGATCATATGTTCTTCCAAAAATCAATAAAATCCTTATCCTAAAAGTATGTACCTCGATAATCATCAAAATATTCCTTTATATTCTCTAAACCTAGAATAATTATATAATATCCCAAAAATTAACCCAATATTTATCCCTAAAATAATATCTATATTTTTTATACAAGATGATGTGATATTGAATTATTTTGTATGTACACCGTAATCATGTAATGTTGTAAAAAACAAAAAAAATATAAAAAATCACCATTCGCAAAATCAATTTTCAACACCCAATACTATCTATATTTTTAATATCTATTCAAAAAAGTTTGAAAACATATTTTCCAAATAACCATAAATAAATTATCTTTAAATTACATACTAACCCAAAAATTTATCTATTCCTAAATCATGTGTTCTTCATATATCCCAATAAATGTACATCTTAAAAATCACTTAAGTCTTGAAAATGGTATTTTGGTCATTTTAAATTATGTTCATACTTAAACATATCAACACATGATTGTATCTATATCCCTCAAATGGTCCTAAAATGATAATATCCTAACCTATAAAGTTATCTAACTCTTCATTGATACCAACTATAATGTCTCAAAGTTAACCAACCCATAACTATATTATTTATTGAAAAAATCATCACTAACATACCTAATACCTTTTAGGTTTAGAGTTTTATAAAATTGTAAAAAATAATTACATAAAAACCTATAGTTTTTGTGAATAGATAGTAATGTTTTCCACTATACTGAAATTTTATTATATTCAATACAACTTCAACATCTCCTATGAAATTCTCCACACATGATACCCTTATAGATTTATCATACATAACAATATTCTTTATAACTTAGGGAAATTTAAATCCTATAAGGGTGAGACCAAATTCTCAACAAATTTAAGCATATGAGATATCAATAAAAAGTAATAAATGAAAATAAGATGATTATATTGGTATAAGAACATAATAAGTGTTCATGGGCATAAAATAAGTGATTCATATCCAATAAAACATAAATCATGACTCATGACTCATGGAATAAGGCTCTTGGAATAACGTAAGCCATTAGTAATTGGATGTGAGAACATGAATTAATAATTATAATCCATAAAGTCATAACATAGACATAATAATATGACATATATATAAGAATGAAACATCAAAAAATTGTGAATTTTGAATACACCATGCATCATATTCATTCATATTACACATAATATCGTGATATATATAACATTTCCCAATGAATTATAGGGATATATAATTCTCAAACCACCTATCACATCATTAAATTCTCATAATCAAGTATATGTGTGCCAAATAAAGAAATTATAAAAAGGAATAATCATAATAGAAACCTATGAAAATGAAATGGGTTACCTAATATCATCTCAATGCATAAACAATTGATATATCATAATTATTCACAAGAGAAGAAGAAGTGAAATCATTTTTGGAAATAATATTTGAGTAAAGAAGAATATTACATTAATATTTATTTCATGTAAGGAAAAATTGACAACAAATGTTTGAGGAAGTAGGTAGAAGAAATAACTCCTTAAACATCATTTCAAGAAATCAGTAAAGAAGCTTTACAAAAGGTAAGTGAGTAGTGTTTTACATAAACCCATGATTAAACTAGAATAGTTTTTCATTAAATAGTTAATATTTTTGAAACCATGGAAGTAAGAACATCTTTTATAATATTGACATGTGAAAAGAATAATTTTGAATAGGAAATTTCCCTTTAATTGGGTTCTATTTCGAGAGAATATTGAATAGGTTAAATTTAAAATCATGTATATTCAGTGAAACGAAAGAGATAATAAACTAGTTATATATGTAAGGGACATATATATAAAATATAAAAGTAGTATATTTTAAGTATATTTGGTAAATGAGAGTTAAGAAGAGGAAAATCATAATTTAATAGTAAATAGGTTTGTTTGAAAGTTCCCTTATGAAAATTATAAGGTTTGGAAAAACCATAAATATTCCATACCAAAATAAAAGCCTTATGTAAATCCCAAAAAAGATTAATTATAGAATTATTTAGTTTCTTAAAGAATAAATTTCTTATAAAACATTTATATGGATATATAGTTAAAGATAATTAATCCCAAAAATAATGATCGAAAGAGACCCCCTTAAAACATCATATTTCATGAAGTAAACATCAATAAAAAATGAGTTTTTTATAATGAAGTGTAAATAAACTTTAATTAAAGAGTAAATAAAATATAATTTAATCATAAGATAGAATAAAAAATTCCTTGAAGACTATAGTCAAATAATAATGATTGTGAAATAATGAGAGGAGTTCGAGTCAAGAAAAACCATTAAAACTTTCGTATCATATCAATTAAAAATCATTGATGGAAATAAAATGATATATACATTTCAATAAAATGAATTATATGAATGATATTTTAAAATAAATTCATATAGTATTATATTCACTATATAAAGAAAAAAATTGTGAATATATAACAGATCTCAGTTAAAGAAGTTTGAGATGATAAACTCTTACCTTAGGTCAGGGTATGGCTTATTTTATCTGCCTAACCTCCTGAATTATTAAATTAAATTCACTAAAAAAATTATTTAGAACATTTTTCAAGTATATTTCATTTATTATTATTATTTATGTTCATTTATATTCATTTTATTTAATGTTTTTCATTTCCTATATCTTGAGGGTGTTTGTTTCATGATTTCAAGATCGCATCCATTTATCAGTAATGGTCAAAGTTATTTTCAAATGAGTTCATAACTCCATAATTATCATGAAATGGATTTAAGGTAATTTTATAATTTCCAATTTATCCATATATAAAATTTAATTATAATGTATTCCAAATTAAATTAGTAGAAGTGTTATCATATTTTAGTGTGTTTATTTAGGTGGTTCACCGACCATTATGAACATAATTTGTTTTCATAAATTTTATAATTATTTACCAATTAAAAGATATGAATCATTTATAATATAATTATTAATCTTATATTGGTCAATTAAATTGTTTATTATAACCATCCATGAAGGCGATAATAGTTGTTTATAAGAAACATCATTATAAGCGGTTATATTATCCGCAAAAAAATGTTTGTTTTAAATAAATAACTATTATCTTCAATTAACATTCATATTAGACTATGTTAATCTTGTTTAAATTTATAAATTTATATCATAATAATATAATAATATCATATTAAAATCATCCATGGAGGTGGTGTTTAAAAATGGAATACATCGTCCTTTGAGATGGTGAACTGACCATAATATGGATAATTATTTTATTTTGAAAATTAAAGCGAGTGAGATGGAAAATGGTTATTAAATTAAGATAATAATATTTCAAGATATTCATGATATTTATTTAAATATTTTTTATGGATAGAATATATTTAGAGGTAAAATAATAATATTTGAGTGAATATAAATGTAAAATAGTGATTATGAGTTCTTATTATACTCCTTGGAATGAATCATTTTCTAAATGGATTGAGCATTTAAAGTGTTGTTTTTTTATAATATCAAAACATATAATGCATGGATAAGAGTGTTAGAGAGGGATTTGGGTATATTTTTTTTCAATATTAGAGGCTTAATTGTGATGATAATTATAACCACCCAAACATAATGTACATAGATATTACATTTCTTCAATTAATATTCAATATATCTCTCAAATAAATATGTTTGAGAACTATAAAGGTTTAGTGTTCTTGGAAGATATATTCAAAAACATAATATTTAATTACAATATTCATCATCTCAAACATCTTTGTTTATATATGATACCCTTATAGACTCATCACACTTAAATCCTTCCATAAAAAATCAGGGAAGGAAATTTTTTGAAAGGGTGGGATCAGATGCTTAGTAAGGATAAATGTGGGAGGTATCAGTAAAAAAATAATAATATGGTTGTAATAGTATTATAAAATAATAAATTTTATACTCCTGAAATAAAATATTCAAAACCATAAAACCCAAGATTATAAATCCAACAATCATGTCATATTCAGAATCATGATCAGTATGTGTTTCAAAAGGGTCATCATCATTCAAGAGTCATAGCATAGGCATGTGGAATCATGAGTATAGAAAATCATAATATTGTAAATATGGATATTATAAATCATTTCCACATATATTATTGTGAGAATATATTGAAATTTATCGTACTCACGTGTCAAAATGTGAACATATGCATTCACAATCATGTTTACACATAATCTTGTGAGCATATGTATAAGCAATCATACTTACACATAAAAATTTTAATAAGGATATTTGAAATAATATTTTAACTTATAATCATAATACCATGAGATATCAATATCATATTATGAAATTAATTATAGGTCTATAACATACCCAATAATTACATAATCATAATCAATTCATATGTGTACCATAATATCATAAAATATTCATCATATCATCATAGAATAATCCATGAAAAATGAATAAGTATGATGAGCATATCATCATCATAATTATAAAACACCTAGGGAAAGAATAAGGGTGGTACATTTGGATCATATCTCTAATAAATCATAAGTAATATCAAAGTATGTATCATATATGAAGAATTACTTTAAAAGATCAATGTAATATTTATTGTGGAAAATTTTAGAGTTGGTGTCCTATGAAAAATGATTTTTACTTTCATTACATGGAAGTTTTATTATTTTAATATCAATAACATCTTATTACATGTTTTCCACTATTCTACATGACTTTAAATAATAATTTCATAGGGTATCTATCATATTGATAAGGTCATAGCATTTTCCCACTATGATGATAACCTTGAAGTGTTATGAAGATATTATTTAATATTGTTTTTTTGGTTAGATAATGTTCAATGGTGGGACACAGAATATGAATGTCATGTGTGAGTAATCATAAAAAAATTGAGGATTTATCTCATCATTTTCACACTTTATAAACGTCAATATAGGATATTATGAGAACAGACCCACCAGAAGGAATTCCACATGTTTTTTTCATCATATATACCTATCTATGAGCATATATAATGGCTCTTAGAGATTAAGATTACCATTAATGCATGTCATGACTCATGTAGTTGTATTTTCTGATGAAAACCATACCACCATAAGTTTTCAGTGAGGTAGGGTAAGTTGTGCGTGTCATGATTGAGATTTTATTAATGGATAAGTCAAGAAATTATTTGTTCCCTCCATATTTATAGAAATTGATATCTCATCCATTTTATTGGAATAGATCCATCACATTAAATTCCATTTCCAGGGTGTATCGACATGTTTATTTCAAATACTCAAAAAAAGACGTATCAGGAAAATTGGTTGGTGACATAGAAGTGCAACCTTATTGATGAGATATGGTGACAAAGGGGTTATATTACATGGTGATAATTCATATGTATTTATTTTAATTAAAAAATTGTGTTCTTTCTCTTAGGTTTCTTGATCCATTACTTGATAATAATCTTGAACTTTAGAAGATCACACCTAATGGAAATAAGAAATAATCCTAGTGGGTCTCACATTAAGTGTTTTTGTTGATATTGTATAAATTTTATTTGAATATAAAAAATGGAATAAATTTTATTACCAAGATCAAGAAATAATTGTATACATGTTTTATCAATTTAAAATATTTATTAATGAATTAAACATTTGAAATAAATTTTTATATCTGTATTCAATAAACATCTATGAGAATAAACAAACCAAGACCACATCCATCGATAAATATTTATTTACAAGCTGGTATATACTATTTATGATTATGCAGATTGGAATAGTACATAAAATAATAGTAATAATAATATGTAGAAATGGGTTTATTAATCATCAATCATAAAATTTATTCAAGGAAAGTACAAATAAATAAGGGAAAACAAGGAAACGAGAAGTAAATTATGCCCATACCTAAGGAGGCCTAAAATAGTGGAGTCCAAGGGAATCCCCACATATCAAGTTAACTCCCTTGGGTTTGAAGAAAATAATTTTGGGAAATTAGGTGACATTGGACCCGTGTTCTTCCAGCGATGCAAGATGACCCATGAATTTTTTCTCCTCTCACCATGTATGAGTGACCTGGATTTTCTTGTTGAGAAGATTCTTTCATTTCCTAATAAGTTATGAAACTGACCATGGGACAGAGCCTTATCCATGCAGGAAGTCATGTATAATCATATATTCTATTTCCACTTGATTAAGAACCATATTCTTCTGATTGTAAAGAGTTAGCCCAGAAAAAACTGCATTAGCCTCCACCTTAAGAGAGGTGACACTACCATGGTGCACTATAAAGGTCAGAAGAACACTTCCCCTAGTATCCTAGACAACCCCTCCTCCATGAATGTCACCTGATATATAGGATCCATCAGTATTAATCTTGATGCTTTTTTCTAGGGGGAGCCAACGTATCCAATGGCCTTGCGACCTGGGAGTGGAAGGCGAGACCGAGTAAGAACTGGGTTGAATCAGAAGTAGAGAAGGATCCTCCCACCTGTTCCTAATAAGAGTGACCATTTCTATCAATAAGCTCTTATTTCTCATAATAATAGACCTACATGCGGAGAGGGTCCCCTCGTATCTGTCCTTGTTACGAGCTTTCCATAAACACCAACAGTGTACACTCAAGATAACAGACCACACCTCCTTTTCTATGCCTGAATCAATCACTCCCTGAAACCATTTCTCTAAGAACGGAGCATCATTGTGGACATTGGAAGAGAGATTGGTGAAGTCCCCAAAGAACCTCCACATGTCATGGTCCCATTCTCCTTTGAATAATATTTGGTTCATGCTTTCTTCCTATGTTTTCTTGTAGCAATGGAAACATAATGCTATATAGACCCCCACTTTTTTGATATTATCATATAATGGAAGTGCATGGTTTTTTATATTCCATATGAAGAAGTTTTATTTAGTTGGGATCTTATTGCACAAAACAATATTTTTCCATCTATCAGGAGGTTGTGGGGTTGTAGATAAACTATGAAAGTCCTTAAAAGTAAAGTTCCTTAAGTAAGATAGTGTAAAAATGCATCTGTCCAACACTAAGTTGAAGACAATAGAATTAGATTTATCTTATTTTCTCTTGTCCAGCTCTGACCTGATGAATGGATGGTGCAAGATCACCTCCTTTAAATAGATTTTGGGAGCAGGGAACCCCAGAAACCTGATCACAGATCCTGCCCAGTTATGATGCGAGGAGAGAATTTCATCTTCTCACACGATCCAGCATGTGTGTTGTTGAAGGGTCAGAATGAGGGGGGGGGGATCCTGAACCAGAAGGGGGATCCTTATGTGCTAACATCTACCATGTTCCCTCCGCATCTATGGGATATAATCCTCCCCCATAGTGTGTGTTTTTTAATCACTTCCCATGCCAGTTTCCCATGCATGCAGGGAATAGTGGTCTCCAGGATTCTTACATTGATCCCTCCACCATGAATGGGACAAGACATCCTTTCCCATTATATCTAGTGCCTCTTTCCATTCAAAAGTGATTCCCACATAAAACCATCCAAAACCTTTTTAATGGATTTGATTACCCCTTATGGTACTGAAGTTGAATAAAACACGTGCATTGGTATAAGTGATAGGGTGATGGTCACCATATCAATACGTCACCCAAAATATAGGAGATGGTTTTTCCAGTTATGTACTCAGCCCATTATCTTATTCACCGCTTGGTCAAAATCATGTATGTGCAATTTGCCTGAAGATTTAGGAGTACCGAGTTACTCCATTGGGAAGGTACCAAGTTGCATGTCCAATATGTTTTACAGATGTGTGGCCCGATTTAGAGCACATTTATTAGAGATATACAGGTTTATTTTGGAATTATTTATCACATGTCCACTCCAATAGTTGTAATCCTAAAGAGTTCTTTTGATGCCTCATGTGGACCTATTTCCATTTTTTGAGAAGATGATTGTTTCATCTGCAAACAACAAGTGGGAGATGGGAGGCATGCTCAGTTTCCTCTGGCAAGGCAGAATTATCCACCTCGAGATCCCTGTGTTAATCAAGAGGCTGAGCATATCTTTTATGAGGATGAATATACTCGGGTATATAGTGTATCCTTTTCATAGAATCCAAAACGCCTTGAAGAAGCCATGAGTTATCCCCATGATGGTGACAACCATCTATGAAGAGATAAAACATCTGAATACAAGATCAAAGACCCTAAAAGTCATTCCCATGATTTACATAACCCGGTTGATGAAATCCCATTAAATTATATCATACACCATATTCATGTCCAACTTATTTTCCATGCTATATCCATGAGTTGGGATATTAATATATCTCAACATTTCTTACTCCATGGAAATAGCTTCGTGGATGGATCAGCCCCTCAAAAATCCATGTTGGTCGATGGATATCCACCAGGGAAAGTGAATGGATTGCCTCATGTTGATGGTGCTTGTGAGGATCTTGTAGGGTAATTGGTAGATACTCATAGGTCTATAGTGAAGGAGGTAGGAGGGTTGCATTAAATTTTTTATCAGCATGAGTTTTGTGACAAATTCAACTCAAGATTGATATCCACCTTGAAAAAAGTCCTGGATACCATAAAAAATGTCTCTATTAAAACCTCCCACATAGCTCTGTAAAATGATACTAGAAAGTAGTCCGACCATGGAGCATTGTACGAATTGAGGTTCAACATGGCCGCATGGATCTCATACTCACCAGGTATCACCCCCATTAGTTCATTATCCTGGGGAGAGACACAATTTGGAATCCCTTCCCAAAAATCTGCACTCCCGCTCGGGTAATCATTGGGCATCCTCGTGTTCGGGCCTACAAGAAGATATTTTAAGAAAGAGTGATCCATACCACCAACTTCATCGATGTCATCAGTGTTGTATCCATCCTCAAGCATGATATTTGGTTTTATGGGATGTCTTTTCTCCTTGATGCATGCATTGATGTTTTCCATGTTCTTATCACCCTTATGCAGCCCCTTGATCCTCGATAATTATTGAGCCTGTCATTCATAGCTGAGAATAATTACCTCCAATCAATGCTTCTTGTCAACAAGATCATTAAACACCATATTATCCTGAATATCATCTAGGCTTGCTTCCATACCCTCAATGTCATGTTTTAGAGCATCCATTTTCTCGTTGATAGAAGGGTGTTCTATTTCCCATTTCTGAAGCCCCTATTTGAGTCTCCTAAGCTTGTTATGGAGAGCCACCTAGGTGTTTTCCTGGACTGGTTCCCCCCATGAAGAGATTACCAATTGAATGTAATCCAGGTTGTAGGTCCAATGGCCATGAAACTTGAATCTTTCCCTAGGTTCCTACTTGGGAGATAGAATGACCAACAATGGACAATGGTCAAAAATGCCACAAACCAAATGATTGACCTTTGAATTAGAGAATATGGTGATGGCATGCATGTGGGATAGGAAGTAGTCAAGTCGGATCCAACACCTCATGTTCCCCTATTGATTTTTTCACCATGTGAAGTGGTCCCTAGTAAATACCAAGTCCAATAATACTTTTCCCGCCATGAACTAAACAAAATCCATGTTGTCCCTTCGTCGGAACACTCCTCTTCATTTCTTCACTTCAAGCTCAACAAAAATGTTGATGTCCCTGCCTATGATCCAAGGAACCTATCCTAGATCAAACACACTAATCTCCCACCATAATGTTTCCCTTCTTTGGCTGTCATGGATAGCATAGAAAAACGCCACATAAAGGGGACTCATACTCACCTTTACCCTTGTAGATATGAATTCGTCGCCTACTTGGATTAGATCCACCAATGCTTCCCTTATCCAAAAGACCTAGATAGGTAAGTTGGATGGGAAAACATGCATGGATGCATGCATCCTTAGTTTATGAGTAAACTAGTTCAACATTGTAGGATACTGCTTATGTTACAGGATGGTAGTGATTAACACCTTATTCTTCTGGATCTCTGAAGCCAAGAAGTCTGTCTTGACTCACGCTCTGAGGTCACAAGAGTTCCAAATGATGATTTGTTACATTATATAAGGGATTTATTGACTTTGTCCCTAGTTGACTTGGTCTCCTTCCTGTGGGAGGAAGAGAAATCCCTAATCCAATGCTACTTCTTCTTTGATTTTGAATGTGTGAAAACTCTCGGGCTTATGTTTGGGGGATTTTTTGATGGCGAGATCAGGAGAGAATGAAATTTAGTGGTTTTACCTTGACCACCAATTGGGAGAGACATGTTATTTATGATCTATCCATGCTCCCAACCTAAGGTAGAGTTAGGATCTCCTGACCGGACAGCTTCCCCTTATCCTTGGAATAGTCGCTTTCTGTAGAGGAAAGTTTCATGTCATCTCACCGCTCCCCACGAGCATCTGAACAACATAGTGTATCAACTCTAAAGCAGTTTAGGGTTGATATGAGGGCTCTAGATGACTAGGGGGTCTTCATTAATAATTCTAGAAATCCTCCTACATAAAAGATCTGATGAGGACTCAATCCTCGGGTGATAAACGCTGACAACCAAGTTGGAGGATCCTGCAGAGCACTAGGCAGCAATGCCAAGCTAGCTAAGCCACCTCTTAATTGTGGGTGGAGAAGCCTGGGAGTGTAAGAAGAGGCAATCAAGATAGGAAGGGTAGGGTCTTCCTGGGGTGCCACATGAACCTCTGATGGAACATTACAACCCGTAATGAAGGGGGGGAGCTCTCCTCGGGGTACCACTGGAATCTTGTCGACGGACTCTGTGGTGGCATCTTCTACACACATACAGAGAGTGTCCCTAGAATAGACACGAGGCGCAATACCTGGGTAACACGGGATAAACAATTTCCTTGGACCATTCCATCAATCCAAGCACCTTCAGGAGGAGCCTATCCATGGGAGTGGAGCATAAGTATATCTCAATGCAGAACTGGGCCACAAATAGTTCCTCGTAGCGTCGAGTACGATCATCCACACAAAGGATTCCTTTTAAATATTTCCTAATAGATTTGAGTAAAAAAAGTCCTGGAAGGGGAGGGGTAACTGGGAGACAGATCCAGACTGCTGCCTAGGAGCTTTCCTTCCACTTATGAACGTCCATCGTCAGCTGATTTGTTTTATGGGTTTTTAAAAAAACAAATTTGGCTAAAAGAGATAGGGCATGCAGTATTTTTAAAAATGGGTTAGGGCATACGGTATTTTTAAAAACGGGTCCGAGATGCGTGAACCCCGTTCACGCATCCCCGACCCCGGGAAGATGTGTGAACGGGGTTCACGCATATTCAACCCGAGCGAGATGCGTGAACCCCGTTCACGCATCCTACAGAAAGATTTTTTTTAAAAAAAATAATTTTAATTTTTTTTTGTTTTGTTTTGTTTTGTTTTGTTTATATATATATATATATATATATATATATATATATAAATAAAACAAAAAATTTCAGCATAATTTATCTTCTATTTAATATCCAAAAGTTATGTCGTTACAACAGTCGGGATTCTAACAGACACCCTCACCCATGGCTCTCTTTTATAAGAGGGATAGCCCTGGAAATCCTTCTGCATTTTCGATGCGGGACTCAACTGCTATCTTCCCTGCGCAGAACATTCTGCATTTCTGATGTGGGATTCTGTTTCAAGTACGTCACTTTGAAAGACTATAAAATACAAACTATATGACCAATATAAATGAAACATAAAACATGGATTAAAAATATAAGAAATTTTTTTAAAAAATGGAATTTTTTAAAAAATGTTGATGAATAATAATTTATAAGCTTTCAAAGATACCAACTTGAAACTTAAAAATGTTTCAAATACGTGTCTTTGAAAGACTTTGAAATAAAAACTATAAGACAAATATGAATGAAACATAAAACATGGATTAAACATATAAGAAATAGTTAAAAATAAAAAGAATTTTGTAAAAAATGTTGATGAAAAATAATTTATGAGCTTTCAAAACCACCAACTAGAAACTTAAAAACATTTCAAATACGTGGCTTTGAAAACCTATAAAATAAAAACTATAAGACCAATATAAATGAAAATTAAAACATGGATTAAACATATAAGAAATAATTATTTATTAATTAGATAATTTGTAATATAATTATAAATTAGTTATTAATTAGTTAATTAGTAATTATTAATTAGTTAATAATTAGTTAATTAGTTGTTTATTAATTAGTTAATTAGTAATATAATTTATTAAATGATAATAAATTAGTTATTCTGTAATATAATTATTAATTTAAAATAAATAATTAATTAATTAATTAATTTGTAATATAATTAGTAATTATAATTATTTATTATAATTATTAGTTATTAATTATTAATTTTTAATTATTAATTAACTAATTATTAATTAGTTAATTAGTAATATAAGTATTAATTATACAATAATTAATTAATAATATAATTATTAATTTTAATTATTAATTATAATATTAATTATTAATTATATACTAATTAATTAGTTAATTAATAATGTAATAATTAATTACAATTAGTAATATAATTACTAATTATAATTTTTATTTATTAATCATATAATAATTAATTAGTTAATTGGTAATATAATTATTCATTATAATTTTTAATTATTAATATTAATTGTTAATTATATAATAATTAATTTGTTAATTAGTAACTTAATTATTAATTATATAATAAACAATTAGTTAATTAGTAATATAATTATTAATTATAATTAGTAATATAATTATGAATTATAATTACTAATATAATTATTAATTATAATCAGTAATTACTAATTATATAATAATTAATTAGTTAATTTGTAATATAAGTATTAATTATACAATAATTAATTAATAATATATTTATTAATTATGATTATTACTTATAATTTTTAATTATAAATATTAATTATTAATTATATACTAATTAATAATTATAGTTAATAATTATAATTAATAATTATAATTAATAATTATATTGTTAATTAATTATTGTATAATTAATAATTATATTACTAATTAGCTAATTAATTATTATATAATTAATAATTTCTAATTATAATTAATAATTATATTAGTAATTATAATTCATAATTATGTTAATAATTATAATTAATAATTGCATTACTAATTAACTAATTCTTTATTATATAATTAATAATTATATTACTAATTAACAAATTAATTATTATATAATTAACAATTAATAATTAAAAACTAATAATTGTAATGAATAATTATAATTATTTATTATATTACTAATTTACTAATTAACTAAGGAATTATTACATAATTAATAATTATATTACTTAATAAATACTTAATTACTATATAATTAATAATTATATTACTAATTAACTAATTAATTATTATGTAATTAATAATTATATTACAAATTAACTAATTAATTATTACATAATTAATAATGATATTCCTAATTAACTAATTATTAAATAATTAATAATTATATTGCTAATTAACTAATTATTCATTAACTATTTTATTAATTATTAAAAATTAATTATATAATAATTAATATTATATTTATTATATAATTAATAATTATATTACTAATTAACTAATTTATTATTATATAATTAATTTTGAATTATTAATAACTAATAATTGTAATGAATAATTATAATTATTTATTATATTACTAATTTACTTATTAACTAATGAATTATTATATAATGAATTATTATATTACTTACTAAATACTTAATTGTTGTATAATTAATAATTATATTACTAATTAACTAATTAATTATTGTGTAATTAATAATTATATTACAAATTAACTAACGAATTGTTCTCTAATTAATAATGATATTACTAATTAACTAATTATTAACTAATTAATAATTACATTTTTAATTAACTAATTAATCATTAACTATTTATTATATGTTTAATCCATGTTTTAATTTTCATTTATATTGGTCTTATAGTTTTTATTTTATAGGTTTTCAAAGCCACGTATTTGAAATGTTTTTATGTTTCAAGTTGGTGGTTTTAAAAGCTCATAAATTATTTTTCATCAACATTTTTTACAAAATTCTTTTTATTTTCAACTATTTCTTATATATTTAATCCATGTTTTATGTTTCATTCATATTTGTCTTATAGTTTTTATTTTATAGTATTTCAAAGGCATGTATTTGAAACATTTTTAAGTTTCATGTTGGTGGCTTTGAAATCTTATAAATTATTATTTATCAACATTTTTATGAAATTATTTTTGTTTTCCACTATTTTTTATATGTTTAATCAGTGTTTAAAATTTCATTTATATTAGTGTTATAGTTTATATTTTATAGTCTTTCAAAGTCACATACTTGAAATACATAGAACATTTTTAAGTCTCAATTTGATGGTTTTGAATGGTTATAATTTATTTTTGATCAACATTTTTTATGAATTTTTTTTTTCAACTGTTTCTTATATGTTTAATCAATGTTTATAATTTCATTTATATTAGTCTTATATTTTATATTTTATACTCTTTCAAAGTCATGTACTTGAAACAGAATCCCACATTGGAAATGCAGAATAATTTTCAGGGCAAGTCCTCTTATAAAAGAGAGTCATGGGTGAGAGTTTCTGTCAGAATCCAGATTGTTGTAATGGAAGTGTTGTTGGATTTTAAATAGCGGATAAATTCTGCTAAATTTTTTTGATATATATATATATAAACAAAACAAAACAAAAAATAAAAATAAATTTTTTTAAAACTATTAAAAAACTTCCTGCATGATGTGTGAATGGGGTTCACGCATCTCACTCGGATTGATGATGCATGAACCCCATTCACACATCTTTCCGAGATCGGGGATGCGTGAACGGGGTTCACGCATCTTGGACCCATTTTTACAAATACTGCAAACCCTATCCCTTTTAGGCAATTTTTTTTTTCAAAAAACCCAGAAATTTTTTTTTGCCTCCATCGTCCATCTCGTCAGATTGAAGCGTCAGTGGCCTATACACCGGGGGGCTATGCACCACGCAAGGACGAAGTCTGACTCCGAGTAAAGTACTTGGTAGTAGGAGAGGAGATGGACAGTACAGATACGGTTCGGTACCGGCACACCACATGAATCCACAAACCGCTTGAAGACCAGGATAGGGGGTTTCTCCAATCTAAAGTGAGCCATGATGGTCTATTATAAACAAAAAACTGCCTCCTAGACACTAGTGGAGACACTGTCCAAGCCTTCATGAAACAGGGTTGCTGAGATACACGAAACGATCTGCATAGATCATACTTAAAGGAGAGGGTGGGCCCACAAAGACCGGGTAGAGAAAAAGGGGACTCTAGGGGCTAGGACGAGTCATCGTCAGTGAGCGCTGAGCCAGGATTGAAGTTCGTCGGATCCGGGGACACGTCCAGAGAGAGAGAAGCTGCAGGAGTAATGGTCAAAAAAATTTAAAATCTAATGGGTGCTTGAAACGCATTGTATTACACAGCAGAAGGGCGAGCTATTACCCAAATGTGTTTATTAAAGATTATAATAGAGTTTTTTAATACATTTTTTTTAAAAAAAATTAACAATTTTAGGTCTAATTTATTTTTCAAATTTCACCTCAAAGGAAGCATCACAGATGCCACCTTTGCATTATGGGTGAAAGGCGGCATCACGGATGCCGCCTTTGCACTGCCAGCACGGATTGGTGACGTGGCAAAGGCGGCACCCGCGGTGCTGCCTTTCTGTATCACGTCATCCGAAAGGCAACACCCAATGTGCCACCTTTGCCTCTGCGCCCTATAAAAAGGGCAGCTCCCCCTCCCCTTCTCCTCACATCCAAGCATTCATCCTCTCTCAAATTCTCTTTTGTGGCGGCGTTCTTTGGTCTGAAATTTTTGGAAAGCTTTTAGAGGTATGTTTTTTTTAATTTAATGTTTTTTATTTTGTAGAATTGTTTTTAGTTAAATATTTTTATATTTTTAATGTTTTTTATTTAGTTGAATTTTTTATAGTTAAATGTTTTAAATTTTTAATAGTTTAGTTAGTTTTAAATTTTTTTTGTTTATTAGATTGTTTATATATATTTAGGAATTATAATTGTCATTAGTATAAATTAATTTAGGATTCTTTTAATGAAATTTTGGTAGCATAAAGAGTATGTTATCTAAGCAATCAAATCCTTATCTGGATACAAACAAGTGAATGTGGCTCTGGCACAGATGTACCTAGGGGTAAAACCCGAAAACACCGATTTGAGCTAGACTTGAATGAGAACTGGTGCACGATAACGGGCCTTGCTGCATTCTGGTTTGACACTCCTAGAGGATATGCTTAAGATATGTATATTTCATTATAAACTACTAAAATATCTAAGAAATTAAATGATAAATTGATAATTTAGTAAGGATGTTGATATTTATTATTAAAAATGATTAATTAAAAATTAATTAATAAATAAAGTTAAAAATAAATAAGATTGAGTTAAAATATAAATAATATGGAGTTAAAATATAAATAACATGGAGTTAAAATATAAATAACATGAAGTAAAAATATAAATAACATCATGTTAAAATATAAATAACAGCATGTTAAAATATAAATAACAGCATGTTAAAATATAAATAACAGCATGTTAAAATATAAATAATAGAATGTTAAAATATAAATAACATGAAGTTTAAATATAAATAACAACATGTTAAAATATAAAGAACATAGAGTTAAAATATAAATAACATATATAAATAACATAGAGTTAAAATATAAATAACATATATAAAGATTTGGTGTTTTCATCTGATCAACTGGACGTGCAGAGGTGACATTTGCGCATGTCCAGTTGATGAGATGAAAACACCAATGATTCCACATATCCCATTGAACTCTTCATCACCAAATATTTATATTTTATCATCTTCAAAAGGCCACTGTAGGACCTCCTTGATCTATCCATTCCAAACACTCACATACAAATAAACTATAAACATAAAAACCTAAAAACTTGTTAGTTTTTATGCTTATAGTATACTTGTATGTGAGTGTTTGGAATGGATAGATTAAGGAAGTCCTATAGTGGCCTTTTGAATATGATAAAATATAAAGATTTGGTGATTAAGAGTTCAATGGGCTATGTGGAATCGCTGGTGTTTTCATCTGATCAACTAGACGTGCGGAAATGGGGTGACAATTGTAGAGAAATTATAACAGTTGGATGCATTGTGGTGTTTAAGGGGTTGATATTTACAGGAATGCAAACGTATGATAATTTCATGTGTCATATCTTTGAACATACCCTTATGCGGCCGGATGTTGATATGGATATGGACATGGAGGGTGGAAGAATGGATTTCGTTGTTCCATGAAAGGAGATATAACATGTTTTAATGCATAAAAGATTATAGATGTATGTGATACTAGCGACAACGTGCATCCTATTGATGCGGGGTTGACTCGTATATGTTTAATTAATTTTTAAGGTTTCGTTTATATTGGTCATATGGTTTATATTTTATAGTCTTTCAAAGTCACGTACTTGAAACATTTCTAAGTTTCAAGTAGGCGGTTTTGAAAGCTAATAAATTATTATTCATGAAACGTTATTATGAAATGATTTGTGTTTACAACAATTAGTTATATGTTTAATGAATTTTTAAAGTTTCTTTTAGATTGGTCTTATGTTTTATATTTTATAGTCCATCAAAGTCACGTACTTGAAACATTTTTAACTTTCAAATAGGCGATTTTGAAAGCTAATAATTTATTTTTCATGAACAGTTGTTATGCAATGATTTGTGTTTACAACAATTGGTTATATGTTTAATGCATGTTTAAGGTTTTGTTTAGATTGGTCTTATGGTTTATATTTTATATTATTTCAAAGTCACGTACTTGAAACATTTCTAAGTTTCAAGTAGGCGGTTTTGAAAGCTAATAAATTATTTTTCATGAACAGTTGTTATGAAATGATTGGTGTTTACACTAATTGGTTATATGTTTAATGAATGTTTAATGCTTCGTTTATATTGGAATTATGGTTTATATTTTATATTCTTTCAAAGTCACATACTTGAAACATTTTTGACTTTGCGATTTTGAAACAAAATTTTAAAAACTAATATTTTTTTTGTTAGGAGAAAGGAGGAATTCTCCGGAACATTTTTTATGAATTATGTATATAAATAAATATATAAACAAAACAAAACAAAACAAGAAATTCGAAAAAAAATTCTTAGGGGAAAGGCGGCATCATGGGTGCCGCCTTTATGCCACAGTGTAAAGGCGGTATCGCAGATGCCGCCTTTCACCCGTAATGCAAAGGTGGCATCCGCGATGCTGACTTTGAGGTTCATTTTGAAAAAAAATCAACCTAACCATTTTTTGAATTTTTTTTAAATGTATTAAAAAAACCCATTATAATACTGTTTACAAGCTGACATGAAATTAAATAATTATTTTTAACCTAATCCCTAGCTCAAAAAATAAACAGTTGTTTTTATTGAGTGTATAATCAAAAATTTAGAATATAAAATTGTTTCACATAACATAAGTCTATCTCCCTATCTCCCTCTCTCTTATTCATCCTTTCTTCCTCTCAAGAAAAAAAATACTCTTTCAAGCCCAAAGGATCTTGGAGCAATCAATACGATCAATGCAAGACAATTGATTCACTTTGCTAGTGACTAAAATTAGTTAGTGTGGCTCATAGATCAAAGTAAAACATGTTTATCACCACTAGAGGGATTCCACACTTAGATACTTATAACAAAATTAAAGTAATCCAGAAAGATTTTTTTAAAGGTTCAACAACATCAACGAAGAAAGATCCTAATCCAAGCTATATCATTTCTTCTAAAACTAAATAAATTAATTATAAATTTTACATGAAAGTTCCTAAAATAGGGTTTCAAGATATTTTATTAAAAATAAATTGGTTAAATATATCATCTACCACAGGTGCTTCCTCTACACCTGAAACCTACAAGTAGTATCCACATGGTCAAATTTCGAAATTATAATTATTTTTTTGATTGTTGATTTATGAACAACATTAGATTTGTTTTAATTTCATATTATTCATTATTTAATTCCATTTTAATTAACATGTTACCGACATATTAATCATGTTCATTCAAAGTTTCATTTTCTAAAAATTCTAATGATAGATGAATAATGTATGGAGATTCTAATAGAAGTGTAAATCATTTTGTCTATTAAGACTGGGTTCTAGGGCGTACAGGTAGAGTACATTCCATGTACCCATGTTCACTTCACCTGTATATATCATGAGATACTAGGCATTCTAGTTTTATCCACACACGGTACATTTATTTCACACCGAGTATTGATTGGTCCTGTTTGGCAAACGATTTGTTAGATTACATGGCTTGTACCTCGATTATATGTCATGTAGTCTACATAGGTTTACGGTGAAATTAAAACAATATATGTGGTTATAATACATTGAAAAAAATGTAATATATTCATCCTATATGTTTAATGATATAAAATTTCTGTATGCGGTGTAAAGGACATGTATTTCATCATTTCTCATGTCTCAAATACATGTCGATCCGTTCTATGAGTTATACTGACACAAAACTTGTAGTAGGCCTTTACACATTGTGTAATCACAGCAAAAAAACATGCAGAGTTCTTCAGTGGGTTTCATGAAAACATGAAAAGTGTGACACATGGTGTGAAGTTGGATTGTACATACTATGTAGTCCAATTTAGGTACATGATCGAAGCCCCAGGCATGTAACTCGGGTGCATAGAAACTGAGGTGCATGACCTTTAACTGGTAATTACATGTTGCGTAGTCTCCCAATCAATGGTTGAATTAAATTATATTAAATTAAAAAAAATTATTATGATGTTATTTTATTGATTGGAACATCTTGTGTTTGAAAATTTAACAATGGTTTTAAGGAATTTTTAATGATCAATTAATTTATTATAATAAATATGTAGTAATTAGTTCTCCCATTTATTTTCCATGAATTACATTAAGATGGGTATCTCTAAATGAATTCATATAGTCATTATGTTGAAATGAAATTAATTAATTAATTAATGTAAGCACATTTATCTTAAAAATAAATAAAAAATAAATATTAATGTTAACTGGTTTAGTTTTGTGTATAAATTTTATGTATGTCCATTCATGATATTGACCAAGACATGTATAAGTTTTATATATTTTAATTTAATTTATATCATGGTTTTGTAATTATTTAATATTAAATTAAATTTGATAGCCAATGAGTCATCCCACCCTCATTATTATGTAGGACATGTGCTTCCATGGTTATTTATGTAATTCCCATTAACCAATCCTTTGACTCCCCTCACCTGCGTGTGAGTTATAAAAATATGTATTTAATGGATTATATGAAGTTGTGTGTAGGAGGTTCAAGTAATAGCCATAATAATTCCAACCTATTTGATACACAGGTGGACAGGTGGAATACTACAACTCATGCTAAGACCGATAATATGAGTTATTCCACTAGTTTATAGGTTTATTTATTGCACACTTAATAAATAAACCATTTGATAAGCTCAATAATGGGAATTTCATTATTTATTTATTTCTGGCTTCAGTATTATTTATCTTATGAATGTAAGACCACTATCACATAAATAAATGAATTAATATGAAAATATGGAATATAAATAAATGGATTTTTCATAAATGTTTTATCTAAAATGGTTAATTAATTAATTAAAATATATATAATATTAAATATTTATGTAATGGATAAAATAAGATAAATTTTATTCATAATAAATTAAAATCCCTCAAATATATATTAAGCTACACTTGGTATTCCACTACTTGACTAGGAATGAAATCCTTAGAACGATGTGTTTCAATAACTCTCGTAGGGAAACTTACTTTTAATGTGGAGTTCTTATGAATGTTATGGATTGAACTAACCATATTACATAAAGATAAGTGTCCCTTGATATACATGATGTAACTTGGAGGAATGTGTTGAGGAAATCTTATTCAGGATTTCAGGATCGGGGAGTCCACTCAACAGATCAAGGAGTTGTAAGTCTGTAGATGGAAAAGACTTACCAACCTAAATACCGTCAAGAAGCTTAAACAACCTTCAATGTGGTTACACAAAGGTGAATATGATCCTTTTCACTAGAATTTCCTAGAAACTAGAAATTACAAGTTCAACGGAGAGGGCTATTGGGACAAGATAAAATAGTGGGAGATTTAATAAAATTAGTTATTATTATTTCTCACATAATTTATAATCAAGAAAAGTATTAATAATTTTATCTTTTATAATTTTACAATAAAATGGATTGTTCGTCATCCACACTATACCTATGATCTATATTGGATAAAGACCATCTCTTTGATGGAAATAACATCTAGGAGTGGTTCAGAAGCTATTGGTTTGTGTTGCTCCATGAACATAAATCATACATGATAGATCCTCAAAAGTTGGTCTGCTTGGTAAGGAGGAAAGTGATGAAGAGTTCCTTCTTAATGAAAAACATGTGAATGATGAAGTAAATGTTTAATTTTTGATATTATTCCTTATATCTAGTGAATTCATGATGTCTCATTAAAACATGGATGTTTATCTTGCTCGGTTATCTCTATAATATATACTTGGAGAGAGCTAGTCAAAAATGGTTTTAGATGTCTAAGTCTATTTTTTAGAGAAATCTTGGAGAGGGTTCCATGTATGGACCTCATTTATTCAAGACCATTTAATTCATTCAGTTTCTATAGGTTATAGGGTTTAAAATCCCTGAATAACTTAGCCCAAATCTCATTATTTCATCAGTACCTCATATCTTCTTATTTTTTTTTAAAAAAAATTAATTTGAACAACATGGAGAAGTATCTTTTAGATTTTCTTACTCTTCTTCACTAAGTAGATAAATAGGTGAAGTGAAAAAAATCATTCCATTCATACGGGGGCAAAATATACAGGGGAAGTGAAGATATTTATTCCCAAATCTTCTTCACACCCTTCCAAGATGTGTAAGATCAAGGTAAAATCAAGGAAATAGGATGTTTTCTATTTCATATGTGGAAATAAGGGACACTGGAAGAAAAACTACACCCTACCTAAGAAACTAAGGGAAGCTTCAAGTTTGTTTGTTATCGAGTGAAATTTATCTTTTTCCAAAAGTTAGGTATGAGATATAGGTTGTGGTTCTCACATATGTATTGAAATAAAAGAGCCGTGTATATTAAGAAATATTGACCGAGATGAGTTAGATCTATGAGAAACCAATAGAGATAGACTTTTGGTTGTATCCATCGACGACTACCACCATACATTTCCGACTATAATGATCTTGGCTTTAAGGTATTGTTATTATGTGACATCTATTACCAAAAACAAAAAACCTATATCGAAACTAGATACGACTGGATTTTTTTCATGTTTTTAAACAAATGATTCTTCTCTTATAAAGATAAAAAATTTTAGGATAAGAAAAAT
This sequence comes from Viscum album, assembly GCA_963277665.1. Classification (NCBI taxonomy): domain Eukaryota; kingdom Viridiplantae; phylum Streptophyta; class Magnoliopsida; order Santalales; family Viscaceae; genus Viscum; species Viscum album. Next base: position 1,673,437,447 of record OY728158.1, read on the forward strand.
TTAAATAAAGTTTATTATTTTCCACATTCCCAGCTTGGGTAGTAGGGGTGGGTAGGGATTTGGGATGTGTTTGTGGGGTCAAGTCCCCGAGCCAGCGGGTTTACCTGTGTTTTCTTCTTTGTGAGTGTGCTGATTTTGCAGTTGTACCCAACCTTTAAATAATGGTCTTTATTTGTTGTATTACACAAACCAAGTAATGAAAATATATAATGAATATATTTTACATGAATAATACCACACCCAAATATAGAATCACTGGCTAGGTTTTGTAAATTAAAAAATTCAACTAAATTACACAAAGATGGACATTTAGATTCATTTAACTAAAACCACTTGTTGTATATCATGCATGTTTTCAAGGAAAAATGACCAAATAACCATTTGTTAGAAACTTTAAAGATCCAAAGATCTAATTGGATTACTTTATACTAATTTTTTTGGTACAATTATTATTTAATCTAGTGGTGGGTACTAATACTTTATAAAATTTAATTATGATATTAGTATATATGGCTATGTTTACTTAATGTGGTATAAATCAGATTTTTTTTTATAAATTAAAAGAATAAAAGAATGAAGGTAAGAAATAGATTAGTAAGAATATTAAGAAACTCAAATAACACCATGTGAGACCTTGATATTTTAGAAAATAAACCTATGTTTGATAGCATATTTGACACACAAAAAAGAGAACAAATGACCCGAGAAATATATAACATGTCACGAACCGTCCTCGGGGCTCGTGCCGTGACTACCCCAAGCCCACCTTCCATAGACCAGGGGCTAGCGACTAGCACCAAGGCATAAATCCTGGTAAAAAGGGAAGGCATTGCCTTTGTAAAGTAAACAAACACCATAGAGCAAGCAAGCGGTAGAAGTAAACACTACGTAAAAACTGAGCACAACAGTAAGTGCGGAAAAGTAATGGGCCAGAATACAAACCCAAACTGAAAGTAAAGTACAACTCGAAATGGAAAACAGCAGCTGAAAAGTAAAGCCGCAGCCTCGATCCGTCCACTAGACTCCCACCTGAAGGGTGAGTATAGATAGCCTCCATAGCTCCTCGGGTCCAACCGTCTACTCCGAGTACGTCCGCCAGTGGTCCACCTCTAGGTATCGTCCTGCTCCGCAAGCCTCAACCACGATCAGTGATGTCTGTCATCTGCAACTAACACAATGTAGTGTGGGCATAGCCCGTGAAGGGGTGCGTATAAGCTACTCAGTAGGGACCCCGAGACCCCCGAAGGTCTCCCAAAATCCACAAAGGATAATCCACAAAGGAAAGATACAATCACAAAGTAACATCTGACATTGCTTAGGTATATGCCCATACATATACCTAAGTCATCAATTCTCGTTCGGCTCCAACATCCAAACCCAAGTACAAACCAGTCCACATAGGAAAGCAAAACGTAAATCCACACAGGATAGCACAACACAATCCACATAGGAAAGTAAAACAGGATTCATCTCACACGGGTATACTTCTTCGTATGACAATAGAGATGATCAGATATTGCCACTGATTCATCTAAGCCGTCGGACCCACAAAGGATTGATAGGTACTAACCCCCGCAATGACCCACAAAGGATATAACCCACACAGGATCGATAGATAACTAACCCCCGCAAAGACCCACACAGGATCAGACCCACACAGGATCTGTAGGCGCTGGCTCACACAGAACCGCTGAGCGCTGACCCACACAGGATCGGACCCACACAGGATCGGTAGCACTGATCCACGTAGGATCGCTGAGTGCTATAGTTGTCACCGTCGAATCCATTTCGGATCTCTGTACAGTCATCGTCGTCGTCACAGTCGCAAACACAGCCAGCTCTAGGGTTCCCGCACACAGCAAGCTTGTTCAGGAGTGTCCGCTCCAAGAGCCGAGAGGTTGATACATCAACTGACACGTAGTCTAAAGTTCATGTATCCAAAAGTTCCGTATCGTCTTCAAAAACTCAATGTCGCAGATGGCGCGTCAATCGGACTTCCGGTCTGAGAGTCATTGGTTTTTTCGTCCAAGGGGCCCGGTTGGTTTTTAAGGCAAAACCAAACCGACCGTACCCCACCTGCGTCCAAACCTCGGGCGGAGTAAGCTAAAAGATCCGTCTCACTAACAGGAATCCAACAAAGTCGACGGCACGTCAATCGGACGTCCGGATCTTAAGATATGATCGTTTCCGCTCTGAGGGCCCAGTTGGTTTTGTGTACGAACCAACCCGGCCGAACCCAAAGTATTTCAAAACCTTGAGCGCGATATACTGAAATGAACGTCTCGATCCAAGGATCGCATCGCCACTGACGGTGCGTCGATCAGAGGTCCGTAGCCGAGATATGGGAAAAAGACCAAAAAGGTTCTGAAAACGGGGGTTTCGGGCCCGGTCCGTCCCGACCGAGACCCCCTGGGTCAGCCCGAACCAGGTTGACCCGACCCGGGTACGGGTCGGCCCAGCGGGGCGCGGCCCGTCCCGGCTGCCGGCCTGGCGGTCGGGCGCGCTGGCACGCGGCGCCAGCTGGCTCAGTCGAACGGTCGAGCCGTTCGGTGTAGCAGGGGGGGCACTACCCCCCACGATTTCTAACCGCGACCCCCCTTAATGGGGGCCGCTTGCTGGATGGTCGGGGGTTTGAACCCCCGGTTGTTCTCCTGTCTAGTCGGCCCACCCCGACCGGCCGGTTTCTGCCACCACGGGACCGGCGTCGGCCGGTCCCCTCCCTGCTTCGACATCGGCGGCCCGGAACCGGCCGCCGGTCTCCTTGCTCCGCTGCGGCTCGGAACCGTCTGCGACCTTGATTCGTCCAGTCTGGTGCAACGGCATCACACCCCTCCGCCGCGGCCCCGCTCCGGCCGTGTTGTTTTTGCGGTTCTCCGACGCGGCGCGACGGCGTCGCGTCCTTGATTGATTTCACGGCGCAGCACGACGGCGCCGCGCATTCCTTGCTGCATGATCCCGCGTGGTGCGACAGAACCACGCCATTTCTTTCCAACCACATTAGAAAAAACATCAACAATGGAGGAGGGTTGGTCATGTGTGTGCGGTCCGGCCCCCTCTCGTTAGTCGTTAGAAATTGTTCGTATTTTCACGAAGAACGACAAGATAGTATTCACAAACGAAATAAATAAATAAATCCCCTACCTCGTGCGAGCTTGAACGGAGGTTCATCAAACGAGGATTCGTCGTGGAAAAACCGTCGCGGAAAGAGACATCACGGAAGGAGGAAGTCGCGTCGGCGTCGCGGTACACGGCATCGCATAATTGGTTTCCGAGAACTCGGCGTTCTTCATCGGAGACCGATGTGTTCTTCGCGTTCTTCATCGAAGACGAAGAAGTTCCTGAAATCTTTAGTATTTTCTCCCAAAAACTCCACCACAAGGTTCCAACCCCAAATAAAATAAGCTCACCTCTTATTTTATTAACATAACATAACTTTTGAATTTCAAGTGTCTGAAATTCAAACATCCACACTTAACTCACTTAATTAATAACATAAGTTGTCAAAAATTAATGGTGAGTTTAGGGGGTTTAAGAATATTAAGGGGTGGGGTTCGTGTGGGCCCCACCAGCCTCATAACCTCTCTTGGGAAGTTGAGTAGTTACCCAACTTCCACCCAAAGCCTTAAACCACAAAAATAAAAATAAAAATTGTAGTTAAATTATAAATTAAACTTCCACAATTTTTATCATCCTCTCTTGTGCAAACGCAACTCCGGAAATGGCGTTCATAAGAAATTACCGGAACTACGGTTCCATCGGTGCCCTCAGAATTCGATTCCGAGCACCAGTTCAAAATTTAGAAATTCTCGCTCGTTCGTTCATTGAACGTACCCGAGCTAAACTTTGGATAGACATTCCGGGCACACCGGGCCTCAGAATCAAGTGCCGTCAGAAATTGCGTTCTTGTAAAATGCCAAAAAAAAAATAAGAAAAAATTTTCCTTGAATTTTATTGGTCGTTACATTACTCCCACCTCAGGGCTTTACATCCCTGTAAAGATTCATCATAAGCTAGGGAAACAAAAGTGGGTACTGAGCACGCATCTGAGCCTCTCACTCCCAAGTTCTCTCCTGGAGATTCCTGTGCTGTCATCTGATGCGCATTAGAGGAATCGACCGTCCATGTAGGACTCTCTCCTATCGATCCTCGATCTCCACTGGGAACTCCACAAAAGTCGTCCCATCATCAACGTCTAGCTCCCCATGGTCAATGATATGCGTCGGGTCGTGCACGTATCTCCTCAGTTGAGATACGTGGAAGACGTCATGCACCCGGTGTAACTGAGGTGGTAGTGCCAGGTGATAAGCCACCTCGCCAATCCTGCTGAGGACCTGGAATGGTCCGATGAAGCGTGGAGACAACTTGCCGCCCCTGTCAAATCTCCGTAATCCATGTCGAGGTGAGACACACAAGAATACTTGGTCGCCATACTCGAACTCTAGTGGCCTCCGCCTCCTGTCAGCATATGACTTATGACGGCTCTGAGCTGTCCTCATCCGCTCTTGGATGACCTGGACCTTCTCTATCGTGGCCTGGACCATCTCCGGTCCCATAAGTGCTATCTCCCCAGGGTCTGTCCAGCACAAAGGAGATCTGCAAGGTCGACCGTACAACGCCTCGTATGGTTTCATCCCGATGGTGGAGTGGTAACTGTTGTTGTACGCAAACTCCACCAAGGGTAGGTGGTCCTCCCAGCTACGACCAAAGTCGAGGACACATGCGCGGAGCATGTCCTCGAGAGTCTGAATGGTCCTCTCCGTCTGACCATCCATCTGAGGGTGAAAGGCAGTGCTCAGATGTAGCTGCGTCCCGAACACCTCCTGCAACCCCTTCCAAAGCCGGGAAGTAAAGCGAGAATCTCGATCGGAGATGATAGATGATGGCACACCGTGAAGCCGCACAATCTTCTGAACGTAAAGACGTCCCAAGTTCTCTACTGAGCCCTGCTCTCTGATGGGTAAGAAGTGTGCCGACTTGGTGAGTCGGTCGACAATCACCCAAATGGAGTCGTGACCTCTGGAAGTGCGTGGAAGTCCAGTCACGAAGTCCATAGATATGTCGTCCCACTTCCACTCCATGACCTCCAAAGGCTATACCAAGCCTGCTGGTACCTGGTGCTCTGCCTTCACCTGCTGGCAGGTGAGGCATCGAGAAACGAACTCCACCACCGCCTTCTTCATGCCCGGCTACCAGTGCTGTCTTCTGAGATCCTGGTACATCTTCGCCACTCCAGGATGTACCGCCAAAGGGGAAGTGTGAAACTCTCTCAGCACCTCCTATCATAAAGAGACTAGTACCAAGGTACGTCCTCTGAAAAGGATGTTGTGCTCTGCTCCAAAGGATAAACCATCAGGTGCCTGACCTGAGGATATATGTACACGCCACGTCTCATAGTCAGCGTCCCCACGATGTGCCTCTCTGACTCGTTGTAGTAGTGGAGGGGTGACTGTGAGAGACTGAAGGAAGGCTGCTCCATCTCTATCCACGAAGGATATCTCCAAAGAGGATAGCTGTTCTGTCGCCTCCTCAAGTATCTGAATGACCATCCTCCTGCTGAGAGCATCAACTACCACGTTCCCCTTCCCAGGAGTATAGACTATCTCAAAGTCATAGTCCTGGAGGAACTCGAGCCATCGTCGCTGTCTCAGACTCAGGTCCTTCTGAGAGAAGATGTATCTAAGAATCTGATGGTCAGAAAAGACTGTAAAGCGCTCTCCCATCAGGTAGTGTCGCCATGTCTTCAGAGCGAAGACCACTGATGCTAACTCCAGGTCTTGGGTAGCATAGTTCTTCTCATGCGGCCTCAACTGACGTGATCCATAGGTGATCATGGCCTGCTCCTGCATCTGGACACATCCGAGTCCAGTCCCTGATGCATCGCAGTAGACTACGTACCCTACTCCCTCCTCAGGCAACCTCAAGATAGGGGCGCTGGTCAATCTCTGTCTCAGCTCCTGGAAGCTCTGCTGACATCTGTCTGACCACATGAAGGGTTTCCCCTTCCTCCTTAACGTTCTGCAAAGCTGTAAAGATTTCTCCTTTGCCAAAAAGGGAAATCCGGTCTCATCCCCTGGATGAACCACGTTCCTTGCCTAATACAGTCAATCCTGTCACGATGAGTTAATTCATGGCATGGATGACGTCGTAAGGCCTCGACGCTGCTACCAAGAGATCCAACCATTACTCTCACCTCCAAGGGTTGAGTCACACTGTCGGCATCAGTGTGTGGTAATTGGGTCTCCTCCAGTAAGAATCTCGCATGTGAGGGTCAATTCAATAGTTTTTAACCAGAACCTCTTAGTAATTACAAACAAAAGACAAGAAAGAAAACGTCACCATTGAAAATGTCTTCTATTACTTCAACTCAAAGTACAAGGACACAAGGCAACACAAACTATGAAGCTAGAGGCATTATGGGAAAAGGCCTCTATGCCTGGATCTAGTCCCGCACTAGTCCACCCGCTTTTGGAGCTCCATGATCCTAAGATCCAGCTGCCTGAAGTTGTGCTCTCCCCTGAGGTCGGGGTGGACCTCTTGGTGGTGGTGGTGGTAGAGCCTCAAAGCGTCGCCCACCACCTGCTGCTCGGCCTGCTCCTCTGCCTCGTCTGCCTGCTCCCTGCGGACCGCCACGGTCAAACCTCTGCCTCTGCCTAGGTGGTTCCTCAACCGTCTGTTGCTCCTCTGCATGGCAGGTCGGGCAGTCACGATCCATGTGGCCCTGCCCGCCGCATGCATAGCACTGTCTTCCACTCAAAAGACTGTCTCCGCGCTGTGTGCCCCGCACTGCTGAGCGAGTGTCCTTAGGTCGTCTGCCTGAGGGTCTGGTCTACCTAAACCCATGAGTCATCCATCGACTACCTACAGCAGAATACTCTGCTACGTGCCGCCCCGCGGTAGGTCTCGCTGCTGAAGAAGGCTCAGCAAGAAAACTCTCGATCAAAAGGGCTCGCTCCAGTCCTCCTGCCTGAGTCGGAATACTAAGGGAGATCAGTGATGCCCTGATCTCATGTCTCAATCCCTGCTCAATGGTCTGGGCCCGGAATAATGGGTCCCTTACCATGTCTATCGAGTACCGTGAGAGATCGGTAAATCTCGCCGAGTATTAGGCGACCGTCAAGCTGCACTGCCGCAGCTGAAGAAGATCCTGGATGCGCACCGCACGGAGGGTGGCTGGGACGAACTTCGACCGGAAGAGGCTCTCAAAGTACGTCCAGAGGATAGATGCATCATCGTGCACCTGGAGCATCATGCTCCACCATCTGCCTGCTGCTACGTGCAGTAAGCTAGCTGCGAGGATCACCATGATGTCTGATGGTGTCCTCACTAACCTGAAAACTCTCACCACTGCCTCCAGCCAGTCCTTGGCTGCCTGGGAGTCCGTCTCCCCACGGAACCTGGGCGGTCACTGGCACTGGAACTCATGCAGTGCACTAAGGCGACGTGCATCGTCAGTGGCTGGGGCTGGAAGTATTGGTGGCTCGGCGGTTAGAGCTACCACTGGTGCCACTGCTGACAAAGGGCACTGCACCAAGGCCTCGTCGCTCGGTGGGATGTCGTCACGCTCAACTCTCGGAACCCTAGCTGGCTGTCGTCGTGGGGCCATCCTGAAAAGGAAACAGGTGCGCCACGGTCAGAACAGTATACCTGGTGAGCTGACACAAGTAATCACAATGAAAACATGAGACACACATGCAATCAATGTTTTCGTGTATTAAGTCGGAAATCAGAAGTTAGGGTCCTGGTGTATGGATACGTCGGCCGCCTCACCAACACTGGACTCCCTGGGCTAATAACCACACCCAATACGCTTAACATTATTGCTTCACATAGAAAAGATCAGATTCCCAAGTTCTGCGGTAGAACCGAACTCCTCTGATACCAATTTGTCACGAACCGTCCTCGGGGCTCGTGTCGTGACTACCCCAAGCCCGCCTTCCATAGACCAGGGGCTGGCGACTAGAACTAAGGCGTAAATCCCGGTAAAAAGGGAAGGCATTGCCTTTGTAAACTAAACAAACACCACAGAGCAAGAAAGCGGTAGAAGTAAACACTACGTAAAAACTGAGTACAACAGTAAGTGTGGAAAAGTAATGGGCCAGAATACAAACCCAAACTGAAAGTAAAGTACAACTCGAAAGGGAAAACAATAACTGAAAAGTAAAGCTGCAGCCTCGATTCGTCCACTGGACTCCCACCTGAAGGGTGAGTACAGATAGCCTCCATAGCTCCTCGGGTCCAACCGTCCACTCCGAGTACGTCCGCCAGTGGTCCACCTTTAGGTACCGTCCTGCTCCACAATCCTTAACCACGATCAGCGTTGTCCGTCATCTGCAACCAACACAATGTAGTGCGGGCACAGCCCGTGCAGGGGTGAGTATAAGCTACTCAGTAGGGACCCCGAGACCCCCGATGGTCTCCCAGAATCCACAAAGGATAATCCAAAAATGAAAGATACAATCACGAAGTAACATCCGACACTGCTTAGGTATATGCCCATAGATATACCTAAGTCATCAATTCTCGTTCGGCTCCAACATCCAAACCCAAGTACAACCCAGTCCACACAGGAAAGCAAAACGTAAATCCACACAGGATAGCACAACACAATCCACATTGGAAAGTAAAACAGGATTCATCTCACACATGTATACTTCTTCGTATGACGATAGAGATGATCAGATATTTCCACTGATTCATCTAAGCCATTGGACCCACAAAGGATCGATAGATACTAACCCCCGCAATGACCCACACAGGATCTGACCCACACATGATCGATAGGTAACTAACCCCCGCAAAGACCCACACAGGATCGGACCCACACAGGATCTGTAGGCGCTGGCTCACACAGAATCGCTGAGCGCTGACCCACACAGGATCAGACCCACACAGGATCAATAGCACTGATCCACGTATGATCGCTAAGTGTTGTAGTCGTCGCCATCGAATCCACTGAGGATCTCTGTACAGTCATCGATGTCGTCACAGTCGCAAACGCAGCCAGCTCTAGGGTTCCCGCACACAACAAGGTCATTCGGGAGGGTCCGCTCCATGAGCCGAGAGTCTGATACATCAACTGACACATAGTCCAGAGTTGATGTATCCAAAAGTTCCGTATTGTCAACAGGAACTCAACGTCACAGACGACGCGTCAATCGGACGCCCGGTCTGAGAGTTATTAGCTTTTTCGTCCCAGGGGCCCGGTTGGTTTTTAAGGAAAAACCAACCTGACTGTACTCCACTTGCGTCCAAACCTCGGGTGGAGTAAAAGAAAAGATCCGTCTCACTAAGAGGAATCCAACAATGTTGACGGCACGTCAATTGGACGTCCGGAGCTTAAGATATGAGTGTTTCCACTCTGAGGGCCCGGTTGGTTTTGTGTACGAACCAACCCGGCCGAACCCAAAGTATTTCGAAACCTTGAGCGCCAAATACTGAAACGACCGTCTCGATCCAAGGATCACATCGCTGCTGACGGCGTGTCGATTGGAGGTCCGTAGCCCGAGATATTGGCAAAAGACTAAAAAGGTTCTGAAAATGGGGGTTTCAGGCCCGGTCCGTCCCGGCCGAGACCCCCTGGGTCGGCCCGAACCCGGTCGACCCGACCCGGGTATGGGTTGGCCCGGCTGGGCGCAGCCCGGCCTGGCCCGGCTTCCGGCCTAGCGGTCCGGCCCATTCGGTGTGGCGGGGGGGTGCTGGCCCCCACGATTTGTAACTGTGACCCCCTTAATGGGGGTCGCTTATTGGCCGGCCATGGTTTTGAACCCCTGGTTGTTCTCCTGTCCGGTTGGCCCGCCCCGACCGGCTGGTTTCTGCCACCACGGGACCAGCGTCGGCCGGACCCCTCCCTGCTCCGACACCGGCGACCCGGAACCGGCCACCGGTCTCCTTGCTCCGACGCGGCCTGGAATCGGCCGCGACCTTGATTCGTCCGGTGCGGCGCGATGGCGCCGCACCCCTCCGCCGCAGCCCCGCTCCGGCCGTGGTGTTTTTGCGATTCTCCGGAACGGCGCGACGATGTTGCGTCCTTGATCGATTTCACGGCGCGGCGTGACGGCGCCGCGCATTCCTTGCCGCACGATCCCGTGTGGTGCGATGGCACCACGCCATTTCTTTCCAACCACATTAGAAACAACATCAATAATGGAGGAGGATCGGACGTGTTTGTGCGGTTCGGCCCCCTCTCGTTAGTCGTCAGCAATTGTTCGTATTTTCACGAAGAACGACAAGGTAGTATTCACGAACGAAATAAATAAATAAATCCCCTACCTCGTGCGAGCTTGAATGGAGGTTCGTCGAACGAGGATTCGTCGTGGAAAAACCATCACGGATAGAGACATCGCGGAAGGAGGAAGTCACGTCGGCGTTGCGTAATCAGTTTCCGAGAACTCGGCGTTCTTCGTCAGAGACCGATGTGTTCTTCGCGTTCTTCGTCGAAGATGAAGAAGTTCCTGAAATCTTTAGTCTTTTCTCCCAAAAACTCCACCACAAGGTTCCAACCCCAAATAAAATAAGCTCACCTCTAATTTTATTAACATAACATAACTTTTGAATTTCAAGAGTTTGAAATTCAAACATCCACACTTAACTCACTTAATTAATAACATAAGTTGTTAAAAATTAATGGTGAGTTGAGGGGGTTTAAGAATATGAAGGGGTGGGGTTCGTGTGGGCCCCACCACCCTCATAATCTCTCTTGGGAAGTTGGGTAGTTACCCAACTTCCACCCAAATCCTTAAACCACAAAAAGAAAAATAAAAAATGTAGTTAAATTATAAATTAAAACTCCACAATTTTTATCATCTTCTCTTTTGCAAACGCAACTCCAGAAATGGCGTTCATAAGCAATTACCGGCACTACGTTTCCATCGGTGCCCTCAGAATTCGATTCCGAGCACCGGTTCAAAAGTTAGAAATTCCCGCTCGTTCATTCACTGAACGTACCCAAGCTAAACTTCAGATAGAAATTCCAGTCACACCGGGCCTCGGAATCAAGTGACGTCAGAAAATGCGTTCTTGTAAAATCCCAAAGAAAATTAAGAAAAAGTTTTCCTTGAATTTTACGGGTCATTACATAACTATTATAACTTATCCACTAAGTTAGAGGGTGTAAATATAATTAACTATTTTATGATATATAAATATATATATTAAATTACCACTCAATATAAATTATTGATAAATTTTTACTAAATTATCAATCAATTTTTATCAAAGTAATTTTATTCTTCAAAAATTTTCTTTCTTCAAAAATGATTTTTATTTATTTCCATGAAAAAATATTATAAATAATTTTTGGAACATGTTGAAAATTTATATGATAAAACTATATTATTATTTTTAAATAATAATCTCAAAATTTACTTTTGGTCAAATTTGGATATTTTTCAAAAAATATTGATTTTTTAGTGAATAGTGAAAAATAACAGTTTTTTAAAAACTATATTTCTTTTCAATAAATTATTAAATTTAAAAGTCCCAATATATTTTTAATGTGATTTAAAGTAAAATAATTATTTTATATTTATATTTAATATAATTAATTACTTTTAAGTCAACTTTATATTTTATTTTATTAGAAGTTTTTTTTGAGTTTAAAAATAGGATTTTTCTAAAAAAAATTGAAGTGCCTGATGTTTCTCATTTTTAATTAATTATAATAATATATAATGATAAATGTTTTAAATGAAATTTATATATTATATATCAATATAAAATAATTCATGTTTATAAAATTATTATTATTAGTCATAGATTTATTATAAAATCATTTTTTTCTTGAACAATATACTTCTTGAAAACCTGATTTTCTTCGCATCTGTGTGTTTTATTTTAAATTTTATTTTACCACTTATGTGAATTAAATTTTTTAAAATCTATTAATTATTTTTAATTATCTTAATATATATATTTTAATAATTTGAACCTAATTTTTTAAAATATTGAATAGTGAAAACAATAAAAAATACTTACTAGGGTTATGGTAAAAATTAATTTACTATGGGGATAAACTAAAACTATAATGGTTAAAATTACCTAAATATTTTTCTAAAATATATTTTATGTATATAAAATGAACATATAAGTTTTAATTCTCTATAATACTCCATTTTTTTACCCTTTTTCCTTATAAAAATATGGGTATACCTTTTTATTTTCCAAAATTACAAGTGTGTCACTCACCTCACTTATAAAAGGACACCCACTCTCCTTTCTTATTCACACATTAAAACCATTTTGGTTCAATACATCCTTGAAAAAATAACTTATAAAATTACATACCTTCATCCTAGAATCTTTTTTTCATAAATCCATTCTAGGAATACTTTAGTTATAATATTAAAGAGTTGGTTCGAGAAGAGAAAAAATTCATAACAATAAATTTTTGTTTTATTTCTTATAACAACACCTTATATAATTTTAAAAATATAATCATATGATAAAACAAGTATCTACTATATACAGATATTTTATTAAACTAATTTAACAACCAAAATCCATCTCTGCTTCCATCAAATGGGATATGAAATCATCATTCATCTGTATGGTGGACTACCACCCCACAAACTGATCTAATTTGTTTTCAATCATATCTTATCATGGCTTGTTTTAATGAAGTATTTAAATTATATATATGATATTTTTAACATATTTATACTTATATTGTTTTTATATCACATATACTTTCCTACATTTCATTCCATGGTGGATATGATAATGTTATTCATGTGTATGGCTGACTACTGCCTCGCAAAGAGATTTGGTTCATTTTTCACTAACTCTTTAAATATAATTTAATAATGATAAATTTAATTAATATATGTGATTTTAATTAAATAATAATTATACTCATGAAATATTTATCATCCTTACACTGAAAAATGATAGCATCGTTCATGTATGTGTGGACTACCACCGCCAAGAAGCGATGTGATTATTTTTCCATCACAACATCATAATAATGATAAATATGTGTGTGTGTGTATTTACTTATATTTAAAGAAATAATATAGTATTTATGATATTATATTAATTATATAAATAAAAAATAATACATAACTTCTTTTCTGTAATGATCATTGAAAAATGGAAACACTACTCATGCGTACATATGACAACCCGTCTTTATGGTCATAATGTGGTTGAATTTTCATAACTGTTTTTAATAATTGGTTTTAAAATTATAATAGATTAATAAATATGATAATTATTTCATTATTATTATTCTTGATATGTTTAAATAATGATATTTTTTACCGTAGTAACCACACTGAATCTTTTTTGAAACAATGAACTAAACGTCCTCAAAACACCTGATGCAGACTCAACTGATTCAGTATTAAAATATGGCATTATAAAGAAATAAATTAAATTATTTAAGTATAAATTTTTAAACCTATAAAAGGTTCTTAATTCATAAAATAAATTATGTAAGCTTATTATATAGGATATACAAGGATATACAAGGAAAGTATATACTCCATGTAAGGGCTCTTTCTTGTCTTGTTTTTACTTTTGTGAGACATATTGCATATTCGCCACTTATTTTTATTGTGTGGTGTATATACTACCCCATTTACAAGTAATATAATGAATAATTCATACATCATGATATTTTACGTTTTGATTTTAATTAATTCATCTGAGGGGATTTGACTTGAAAGTTACCATGTGGTATAAAATTTCATAAATCAATTTATTTTCACTGGGTTATATTACTTCTTCTTTACCATTGATATTATACGATTATGTGTGGAATTATTTTTGAATATATTATTTTTTATTTCCACTATTATATGTGGATTTTAATTTCATACACATAATTTAATAATTTGTTAATTATCACTTCAATGTTATGATCATTATAAGGGACTTCATCTCAATTTCCTTTCATTGTGGAATATTTTGATGTTATTCACCTATATTATTTTATAAGGTATATATATAGACCGTTTGACATGTAATATAATTAATTTATCTATTATTGTGAAATTTAAACATTTTTTATTGTTAATATTTCATGGGGATTATAATTCAAAATTTTCCAATGTGGTAAAGGAAATTTCTTTCAAAAAAATCTTTTAAAGTTCCCTTTTAAAATATTTTCAAATGGAATTTATTTTTTTTAACAGATACAACATGAATGGAATTTTCCTCCATCATGATTCCTCAATTATTTACTATTTAATTTATAATTCTTCAAGGTTATTTTCAATAAAAATGGTTTCTCTTTTATGTATTCAATTTTTAGATTTTTAAAGTGATTTTGAAAATAAAATACGACTTCATTTCTCTCTCCATTTGAAAATCCCATTTCTTTAAAAATTAATGTTTTCTAAAAATTATTTCAAAAATGTTTTATTATGATTTTTAAAAATTTATTTTAAACATAATTTTATTTTAAAAAAATTAAAATTAATATTCCCTTTATTTTCCAAATTGCTCCCAATTAGATTTGAACAAAAATGTGAAAGGAATATTCGTTTTAATGTTTATAGCATGAATATATTTTCCCTAGGTCATGACCATTATTTTATTTAATGTTTAATTTATATGTATCCAAGTTTATTTTCAAAAGAAATTTTTTTCAAAATAATAAATGAATATTTAGTTTTTTTAAATTGATATTTAATGTACAAAGCTTATTTTCGTCATGAATGTTTTTAATGAAATTTAGTGGTATTTCAATTCATTAAAACAAAAAAAAACTTTTTGTTACCTATCCTCTATTGGGAATATGTTTTATTGTTATCATAATCATTATTTCTCTGAATAGATTATGACTATTTTAATGATATTTTTATAGAACCAGTTTCTTTACCATTAATCATGTTTCAATGAGATTGTCATGGAACCCATTTCTTTTCCATGGGTTAATCATATTTCATAGATATTATCATGGAACTCATTTCTCTTCCACAGGTCAATGAATAATTTGTTTATGAGTTTATGTTGAAATTAAAGCATCCCTATTTTATGATTATGTTATGATTCTTGGGAATTTTTCATTTTGAATAGTGGTTCTCTTATAAACCAAGGATATATGGTTATGCTATTAACCAAGGACGGGTGGTTTCTTGATAAGTCAAGGATGGGTGGCTCCATTATATTCTTCTAATGCATTGTGTATGGAATTCAACCATATGGTAACTATATTTTTCCAAGTTATTATAATAGTGAAATGTAAATTATGTCCCAAAGAAAACAATACATTTTATCTATGATTATTATGTATTTATTATATTTATTTTGATCAAGATTGACGTCACATTTCACATGAATATTAATTCTGATGAATCTTTCCATTATTAAATTATTTTTACATATTTTCATGTTTATTGATCCAGGTATTGATGGTTATGAATATTCTTATGTTATCATCATTCACTTTTATTATGTCATCATACCCTTATTCTCTTTTTATTCTCCCTGATGACATTCAATTGGTAATGCTTATTTATAACCTTACTGATCATTTCATCTCACCCTTATTATGTTTCTTTTTACTAGGGTTATAAATATTGAGGTCGAATGAATTTTATTTAGAAGGTATTTTATATGTATGTTGATGATGAATTAATTTGAAATAATGAATGATGGTTTTTGTTGCAGATATACTCATTCAAAGACATGGGTATTGTTTATGTATGAGTTTTCCCTAATTATCTAAAATTTAAATCCTAAAAGGTCATAGAGAATGTAAATGATATAGTTTTTCCTTTATATTTTATACGTTTTGGATCCAAAAATTTGATCACCTTCATCGATATTAAATTCGAAAATGTAAAGTTCATGATTTTAGCACCAGATCTGGGAGTGCGGGTCCTGGGCTTTTATAGTTGGTATCAATGGAAATGATCAGATAAATTTAAATATTATGATGTTTTAATGTGAGGTTATATTAATAGTTTTGGATACCAAAATAGTTCTATAAGATTAAGGTTGATCATAAGTTCAAATTCTTATACACCCCTTTGAGGTTTTAAGTGATGAGATATTAAAGCGACTACTAACACTTTAGGTGAAGTTTTATTGGGATTAAGTATATTTAAATATTTAGATTAATGTGATGTATTCCTTTACATTTTTTGGATATAAGTTTTAAGGTATTGATAAACTTTAGTTTTTATATTAACTTGGATATTGAGGTAATTTTTGGAACATAAGTATTACTGTATATATAACCATCGGAGTGAAAAGTGATTTAGTGACTACGTGCTTAATGTTTTTTTAAAAGTATATCACCATATTTTTGTGATTTTAAGATGAAATTTATGAGATAAAAATTGAGTTTAAAATACTAATTAATGTTTAGGTTATTTAGTAATTATTTATTTTGAATTTTGGGTGTTATTGTTGAATTTTTTAGATGAATATTTTATTTCACTATATGATGGTTTACTTATTTTGGTAAAAATATTACCATGTTCTAAACATTTTTTTGGTTAATGTATATAGAAATAAAGAAAATATTTTTTATACATTTTATGGTTATTTGGACTTTAAAAGTTTATTTTTCTTCTTATAGCATGAAAAAATCATCTTGAATACTCATCGTTTGAAGAAAATGATGATATTGTGGTGGAAATTGGCTTAAGAATAAAATTATTCATGTCAAGTAAGAATATTTCAAGTATAGATGGTAAAATAATTCCTCAAATCTAATAAAATGATATTAAAACAAAAACTTTATCCTAGAACCTTCATTTTTGATTAACCAATAGTCTTTTCACTCTTCACGGATTTATGGTTTTGAGGTCCTTAACTTTCTATTAATTATTCACTTTCATGTGATCAATGATATATATAAATATCTGTAATTATTTATTCTTTTCTTATATCTAAAATTATTCACTTCCCATCTATTTTATCCTATTTTGAAACCAAGCATATGTTATTCTATATGAACATTGTATGTCATTGTCTCTCTTATAAAGAGGATATTTTATTAACCATTTTTATTTTTTCGGTTTCCAAAAAAAATGTATTTTAAAATATCAAACATTTGATTACAGAGATAAATTTCAAATTAAGAGGATTTAATTTATTAAATTGGGAGAGGATTTAACACCCTAGATTTTAGAAAATAAAAATATGTTCCATAGCATATTTTACACACAACGCTATACTTATATGATCTATGAAATATATAATTGTTATAACCTAGCCATGAAATTGGTGAGTATGAATAACATTAAATATTTTATAATATATATATATATATATATCATACGCAATATAAATTACTGATAAATGTTTAGTAAATAATTAATCAATTTCTAATAAATTAATTTTATTCTTCAAATTTTGGTTTTCATCAAAAATTATAGTTATATCTTTTCATGAAAAAATAATGTAATTAAATTATATAAATTTTAGAAAATTTATTTTATAAAGTTAACTTGATTTTTAAAATTTTAATATGGAAATTTACTTATGGAGAAGTTTTTATATTTTTTTTGAAAATATTTTTTTTCCAATTAAGAGTGAAAAATAATGATTTTTATAAAATAAATCTTTTACTTCAATAAATTAAGGAATTTAACAGTCATAATATGTTTTGAATATTATTTAAAGTAAAATAAGTATTATTTATTCATATTTAATCTAATTAATTAATTTTTAATCCACTCTAAATTTTATTTTAGTATAAGTATTTATTGGGTTTAAAAATGAGATTGTTTTATGAACTGTTTTAAAGTGCATAATGTTTCAACTCTTTAATTGATTAAAATAATACCTAATGATATTTTTTTAAATAAAATTTATATATTACATATAAATAATTATTAATTTTGGCTAATTCAATGATTATTATTAATCATGGAGTCAATATAAAATTATATTTTTCCCGAAAAATACACTTATTGAAAACCTTTTTTCATCACAACTACGGTTTTTGTTTTAAATTTAATTTTTACACATATGTGAAATTAATTTGGAAAAATGGATCCCATATTTTTAATCAAAAAAATTCATATTTTATAATAAATTAATCTTAATTTTTGACCAAAATGAATAGTGAAAAAGTAAAAATTAATTTCCATGCTTAAGGTAAAAATGGGTTTATTAGGATGTTAAACTAAACATATAATGTTTAAAATGACTTAAAATCTAGTATAAAATATATTTTATGATCTTATTTACACCTTATAATTTCTAAGGGTCTATAATTGTCTATTTTTTAACCTTTTGGCATGTGAAAAACATGGGAACACATTTTTCTTTTCAAAACTACAAGTGTGCCTCTCACCTCACTTGTAAAAGGTCACCCATCCTCTCTATTATTCACACCTTAAAAACCTTTTGATTTCAAAAATATCTACCAAAATCACTTAACTACTTCTATTATATTATCCTATAGTCATTTGTTTTAGAAATCCATTCTAGGGTTACTTTTGGTATAATCCTAAAGAGGTGGTCTTACAAGAGGTAAAATTCCTAACTATGTATTTTTGTTTTATTTCTTCTTTCAAATTCTTAAAATAGTATTAAATTATTATAATATGATAGCACCATTATATAATATATACTTATATTTTATTATATTAATGCAACAACCTAAATCCATATTCTTTTCAATAAAATGGTACATGAAATCATCTTTCATGTGTGTGATGGACTACCGCCTCCCCAAATAATGTCATTCGTTTTCAACAATCACCTATAACGGATTATTTTAATGATGTATTTAAATTTTATGTATGATATTTTTAACATATATAAACTTATGGAGTTATAATATCACATGTAAATTTTTAAATTCCATTTTATGGGGAATATGATGACATCGCTCATGTGTACAACAGACTACCGCCTCGCAAAGCGATGTGATTAATTATTCAATAATGCATTAAATGGAATGTAATAAGGATAAATTTAATGAATATATGTGATATAAAAGAAATAATATTGATAAACATGGAATATTTATAATTCTGAAATTATAATATATCATTTTTTCTTACACTAAAAAATGATAATGTCATTCGTGTATTTGTGGACTACCACCTCCACGAAGCAATGCGATTATTTTTTCATCACCACATCATAGGAATGATATATATAAGTATATTTAAATAAATAATATTCTATTAATAATATTATAATAGTTATATAAATATGAAATAATACATACCTTATTTTCATAGTGATGATTGATAGATGGAAATGTTATTCATGTGTGCGTACGACCTACCTTCTCCATGATCGTAGCGTAGTTAATTTTTCATAACTATTTTTTATGATTGGTTTTAAAATTATAATTGATGAATAAATATAATAATTATTTCATTATTATTATTCTATATATGTTTAAATAATGACCTATTTGACCAAAGTCAACACAATGAATCCATTTTGAAACAATGAACCAAACACCCTCAAAACACCCGGCATTGACTTAACTAATTAAGTATTAAAATATGTCATTGTAAATAAATAAAATAAATGATTTAATTATAAGTTTTAAACCTAGATAATTTTCTTAAGAAAAAAATAATTGATATAATCTTATTAAACATGATTTATTTGAAATAAAAGGAAAGTATGGACTCGAGGTAAGGGTTGTTTCTCATCTTGCTCTCACTTCTATGATACATATGATATATTCACCACTTGTTTGTGTCTTATGGTATATATAATTCCCATTTTACATGTATTATCATGAATAATTTTTACCTCATGGTATTTTAAGTTTTAATTTTAATTAATTCATCTAAGGGGATTTTACTTGAAAGTTGTCAAGTGGTAAATAAATTCATAACTCAATTTAATTGCATTGGGATTTAGTATTTATTATTTACCATTTATATTCCAATATTATTCGTGAAATTAGTTTTGAATATATTATTTTGTATTTTCACTGTTATATTTGGATTTACATTTGATACACACAATCAACTCATTGATTAATACTCACTTCAATGTTATGATCATTGTAAGTGACTTCGGTTACCCAAATGCTTTCTGCTGCCGCACAGAGCAGATTTAGTGAGCAGATTTTTAACCTATTTTTGGCTGCAAATTCTGCTACTGTTGCTTTCCTTTGGGAAGCTCGGAATGGAGCGACTTTCTCTGGTGTTTGCCCCACTCTTCAGCAATGAATTATGGCGATTCACAGGGATGTTTATGCTGCCTCTTGTGTGCAGGCTGGATCAATGTCTAACACAGTTGCAGACCTTCAAATCTTGCGCACACTTGGGATTGCGGGGCGACCGCATTTGCCCCGGATGCTGAAATATATTAGATGGATACCACCCATCGGATCCTGCATCAAGGTGAATGTTGATGGAGCTGCGTTGGGTGCCCCAGGTACTTCGGGGTGTGGAGGAGTGTTCTGCACGTTCTGAGGATTTGTTAAAGGATGCTACCATCACGCTGTCGGGGTTGGCATTGCTTTTGAAGCGAAGCTTTGGGCAATTGTCTTTGCCATCAGGTATGCCATCCGTTTTAACTGGGAGCATTTATGGATTGAATCTGATTCCCAGACCGTTGTTCATGCCCTGAGTGCAAAGACGCGCCAGGTCCCTTGGCGCATACTTCCACATTGGGTTGATTGCCTTAAGGCTATTGGCCAGATGCGGGTGGTGATTTCACATGTCTACCGGGAGGCGAATCAGGTTGCGGATGCGTTGGCGAAGCAGGCGCTCAATGACACAGGAGAGATGTGGTCGTTTACGGTTCCAGACTATTGTGCCTCACTGGTGGAGGCAGATAGGTGTGGGGTTGTGCACACTCGTTTATGTAATATTCCCTTGTTTGCTTGACTCTTCTCATTTTTGTTATTCAATATTTTAGGACCGGCTTCCACCGGATCCTGGCTTTTCTGGTCTAAATTATTTATGTTTCCTTTATATTTCTCCAAGGTTTATTTAAAATAAAATGTTTTTTTATTTGAGCAGTATTCAGATTTAAAAAAGTGATTTTTTAAATAAAATTTGTCCATAAAAATCTAACTTAATTTGTATATTAGATTTAAAATAATTTTTATTTAAAAGTGCATATTTTATAAAAATGTTTTACTGTGATTTTTTAATGAAATGTTTACCTATAATTGGATTTTTATAAAAAAAATTAAATTGAATATTCATGTCATTTTCCAAAAAATGCTAATTTGTCTTTTACTGAAGATGTGAAAGGAATATTTCTTTTAATGTTTATAGAATAAACGTATTTTCCCTCCATCATGGCCATTTCTTTCTTTTAAGATTGTTTTAAAATTTTCCCTGGTTATATTCAATGATTTTTTTCAAAATATTTTATGATTTTTTATTTTTAAAAAAATTGATTTTCAAAGTGAAAAGATTATTTTCTTCAAAATTGGTTTAATGATCTTTTAATAGAATTTACATTCATCAACATAAACATTTCTTTTTTTAATTATCCTCTACTGAGGGATATTTTGTATTTACATCATTCTAATTCTTTATCTAGATGGATTATGATTTATTTAATGAGATTTTCAGGGTACCCACTTCTTTCCCATGGGTTAATCATGTTTCAATGAGATTTTCATAGAACCCATTTATTTTCCATGGGTTAATAATGTTTCAAAGATATTTTCATATTGCAAGTTTTCATCGATGGGTCAATGAAGATTTTTTTTATGATTTTTATGATGAACTGAAATATTCTAGGTGTTATTATTATGTTACGGTTATTGGGAATTGTTGATGTTGAAGGGTGGTTCTGTTATAAACCAAGGATGAGTGGTTAAATTATTAACCAAGGAATGGTGGTTTTTGGTCAACCAGGGTTGGGGGGTCCATTATATCCTTCCAATTCACTAGTTATATAATTTGACCATATGGTTATTCCTTTTGTAATATTGATTGTAATAGTGAAATGGAAATGATGTCCCAAAGATACCAACATGTTTTATCTATTATTTCTATTGGTTTATAATTTTTTTATGATCAATATTGATATCACATAGCTCGTTATTATTGATTTTGAGGACTCTTAAAATTGTTAAAGACTTATTCCAAGTTGTTATGTTTAATGATCTATGTATTTATCAGTATGCATATTCTTATGTTATACTCATTCACATTGATTGTGTCATAATACCCTTATGATCTTTTTATGCACCCTGATTACATTCAATTATTAATGCTTCTGTATACCCTTTCTGAGAATTCGATATCATGATTATTATGTTTCTTTTTCCCCAGGCTATAAATATTGGGTTTTAATTAATTATTTCTAGAATTTATTTTATATGGATGATGATAATGAATTAATTTTAAATAAGAAAAACTAGGTTATCTGGGATATATGGTCGTTAAAATACATGGGTATTATTTATGTATGAGCTTAACCTAATTATCTAAAATTATAAACCAAAAAGGTCCTTGATAATATAAGTGATCAAAATTTTCATTTTTATTTTGTAAGATTTGAATGGTTAATATTATGTGGCCTTCATTGGTATAAAAGCCAGAAATATAAATTTTATGTTTTTAGCACTTGATCTGGGAGTGCGGGTTAGGGGATCTTATAGTTGGTATTAGATTAAAGGTTTAGATAAATTTTTATATTAAGATTTTTCATGTGAGGTTTCTTAAGATTTATGAATATCATCATAGTTATATAAGATTAAGGTTCATCATATTTCCAAAGTTTAAAACACCCCTTTTTAGGTTTTAAGTGATGAGGTCTTAAAGAGTTTAATGATATTTTTGTAGATGTTTTATTGGGGTGAAGTATATATAAATATTCAATTTAATGTGAAGTATTCCTTTAATTTTTTTAGATATAAGTATTATGTTATCTATAAAAATTAGGTTTTATGTGATCTTGGATGTCGAGGGAATTATGGGAACACAAGTTTTATCATATAGATAACTGTGGGATTGAAATGTGATTTTGTTACTAAGTGATTAATGTTATTTAGAAAAAATATTGCCATATTTTTTTATCTTTTAATCTTAAATGTATGAGATAAAGTTTGAGGTTAAAACACACTTTAAAGTTGAGGTTATTTAGGAAATATTTAGTTTGAAATTTGGGAATTACTGTTGAATTTTAGAGATCAATATATTATTTCATCATATGACAATTTTCTAATTTTGGTAAAAAAATATTACCATTTTATAACCATTTTGGTATTGGTTAAAGTCTAAATATGTCATGGATATATTATTATCCCTTTTTTGGTTATGTCTTCATTAAAAGTTGATTTAAGTGCTTTAGGCATGAAAAATTCATCTTGAGTACTCATAGTTTGGAGAAAAATATGATATTGTCATGGAAATTAGATAAAGGATAAAATTATACTTCTCAATTAAGTATATTTCACTATGTTTTTAGTCAAGAAGCTAAAATAATTCCTCAACTCTAGGAAAATGATCTTGAAACAAAAAAAAATATCCAAGAACTATAAAGACCTGGATTTTTTTTCATGTAATTTTTTTTAATTATATGTGAATATTACGCGTCCGTGAAAATTGCCAACACCAGATTCCGAGGCCCGGAGTGCCAGAAATGAATTTTTGAACTTTTTGTGGTACATTTAGTAAACGTGCGAGTGGGTTTTTGTAACATTTGAAACAGTGCTCAGAATTGAAATCTGAGGGCACCGTTAAACTCATAGCATCGATATTCTCTTAAGTATAACTTCACCTCGAACATAGTTGGTCGAGGGTAAAAGTTAGTTTTCCTGATTGTTGTGGGAGAAAATAAAATAAACTAGATTTATTTTATTTTTGAAATTTAATCCTCCCATTTTGTTTTTGGGGGTGGGGACCACCCAAGCTTGAAAACTACCAATTTGAATTCAGTGGTGGGGACCACCCGACCCTAGAACTCCCTCTTTAATGAGGGAGGTGACTCTTGGTTTCTTTTCCAATTAATTTTTCCAACATCAAATAAATTAATGTGGAAACTCTAATTAAATTAATAAACTTAATTTAATAGGTTTTCTCCTAATTTTCTTATGTTTTGGAAAGTGTCGGAAAAGGGAGAATTGGGGAGAGCTTTGGAGAACATTCTCCAATAAAGGGAGTCCTCCAATGAAGAATGTCTTCCAGAAACGAAGAATGAGGAGCCGACCTTGAAGCATCTTGAAAGAGCGACGAATACTGACTCTTTAATGACGTCATCTACTCCCTCGTGCCACCACAATTGGAAAATCGAGGTAGGGGTTATATATACATTGAATTTTATTCTGTTGATTCTTCATTTCCTAAATTCACGATGACTATGGTCAAACGAACATGGCCATCATCCCGCACATAAACCTTGATCCTCATTCGTTTTATTCTTCATGCGTTCTATGTACGTTCTTCAATGCCTAATATTTATTGATGCTAGAAACATAGAGTTTCGCTAAGTGCGATATATGGATGTGGAGCCCTCGACACAAGGATCGTGAATATGAAATCGTTTAATTTTTCAGGCTTGGAACAAAGCCGTAATGGCTCGCTGAAGGATGAGACCCAATATTTATTGATGCAAGAAACACGGAGTTTTGCTGAGCATGATATATGGATACGGAACCCTCTACACAAGGATCATAAATATACGATTATTTAATTTTTCAGGCTTGGAACAGAGCCGCAATGGCTCACAGAATAAATCGGCAGTCGACACCCGGTCGGATGTGAGGAAGGTGGGGTGGTGCACGTCCATGCCGCCTGTTGGTAAGAGGCCACGACCTATCGGCCGCAGTGGAGCAGGGTAGTGGTCGGCATCCGACCGGCCGCGTGGCGAAGTGGTAGCGCGCGTCTGTGCTGCCGATGGAGAAAGAGGCCCTAGCCGCTAGGCCGCGGTGGAGGCCGAAAGCATCCGACATCATGCCAGCAGCTACGGAGAAACGATGCACGACCACACTACTAGGAGGAAGATAGGATAGCCTTCTGAACGACCACGCCACACCGGGTGGGACCCCCCAGTGGGTCTTGCGTTCTAGCTGCATAACGATCCACAAACTCTTTGGGAAGACAGAGGGGCGCCTCCCCTAGGGTGTCGGTCACGACGGACCCCACCTCGACGGACCGCCAGCCGAGCGGGCCCCACTGCAGTGGGTCGTGCCCAGTTGGCCACACCGCAACGGGTCGCGCTGCCCGGTTGGCCGCATCGCAGCGGGCTACGCCAATGGTCTGGGTCAAGTCGTCCCCTTCGATGGACAGGATGGACCACGGCCCAACGGGCCGAGCCCACCAAGGATCAGGCCATTCGGGTCTGGTTGAGATCTGACGACTGTTGAACCCTACTAAGGGGACATTGGTTGTATCGGTCGGCCAAGGTCCAGAACATCCGGCCGACCGCTATAGAGCAGCGGCGCGTGACCGCGCAACTGGGAGGAAGACAGACTAGCCTTCCGGCTAGCCACACCACACCAGGTGGGACCCCCCCAGTGGGTCCCGCGTTCTAGAAGCCGAACGATCCATGAACCATTCGAGATGACCGGGGGGAGACTCCCCCCGGGTGTCGATCATGGAAAACCTCACCTCGGCAGACCGCCAGCCGAGCGGGCCGCACTGCAGCAGGTCGCACCCAGCGGGCCACACCGTTGCGGGTCGCACTTCCCAATGGGCCATACCGCAGCGGGTCGCGCCAACGGGCTAGGTCGGGTTATCCCCTTCGCTGGTCGGGACGGACCATGGCCCAACGGCCCGAGCCCGCCAAGGTCCGACCCTAGAACTCTCTATTTAATGAGAGAGGTGACTCTTATTTTCTTTTCCAATTAATTGTTTCAACATCCAATTAATTAATTTGTGAACTCTAATTAAATTAATAAACATAATTTAATAGGTTGGCTCGTCATTTTCTTGAGTTTGGGAAAGTGTTGGAAAACGGAGAATTGGGGAGAGCTTTGGAGAACATTTTCCATCAAAGGGGGTCCTCTAACGAAGAACGTCTTCTAGAAATGAAAAATGATGAGCCAACCTTGAAGCGTCTTGCGGGAGCGACGAACGCCGACTCTTCAACTACTTCATCTACTTCCCTGTGCCACCTACAATGGAAAATCGAGGTAGGGATTTTATATATATTGAATTTTATTCTATTGATTCTTCATATCCTAAATTCAAGACGACGGTGGACAAACAAACATGGCCAACATCCCGCACATAAACCTTAATCCTCTTTCTTTTTATTCTCCGCGCATTCTTTGTGCGTTCTTAAACGCCTAATATTTATTGATGCTGGAAAAATGGAGTTTTGAAGAGAGTGATATATGGACGTGGAGCCCTCGACAAAAGGATCGTGAATATACGATCGTTTACTTTTTTAGGCTTGGAACAAAGCCGCAATGGCTTGCGGAAGGAGGCGACCAAATATTTATTGACTATGGAAACACAGAGTTTTTGTGAACATGATATATGTATGTGGATCCCTCGACATAAGGATCACAAATATGCGATCGTTTAATCATTCGAGCTTGGAATGAAGCTGCAATGGCTTGTGGAAGAAATCGGCGGTCGACACCCGATCAGCCACGAGGGAGGTGGGGAGGCGCGTATCCACATAGGTGGTTGAGAAAGAGGTTGTGTCCCATAAGACATGGTAGAGTAGGGTAGCGGTTGGCATACAGCCGTCCACGTGGTGGAGTGGCGGTGCACGTTCGCGTCACCGATGGAGCAAGAGGTTGCGGTCGCTTGGCAGCGGCGGAGGTCGAAAGCGGCCGACATCCAGCCGGCAGCGGTGGAGCTCCGACGCGTGACCACATCGCTGGAAAGAAGATTAGATAGCCTTCCGTCCGGCTATGCCACAATGGGTGGGACCCCCAGAGGGTCCCACATTCCAATAGTGAAATGGTCCATCGACCGTTCAGAAAGACCGGGGGGCGCCTCCCCCCGGGTGTCAGTCACGACAAACCCCACCTCAGCGGACCACCAGTGGAGCGGGCCGCGCCACAGTGGGCCGCACCTTGGGGGCCGCACTGCAGCGGGCTATACTACCCTGCAGTCCACGCCAGCGGGCCGCGCCACCGGGCCATGCCAACGAGCTGGATTGGGCCGTCACATTCGCAGGATGGGACATACCATGATCCAAAGGGTCGGGCCTGCCAATGTCCAGTCCATCCGATCCAGACCCAAATTGGGTTGGGTCGACCTAAACCAGTTCATGTCAGTCCAGGCCCGGTCGTGCCAGGTCGGACAAGACCCGGGCCCATCTGGACCCAGTTACGCCTTCGTGGCAATAACCTGTGAACCAGGCGTCTGTTTGACGAACCGTCTACGGAACCAGAATCCTTATATCAAGAAGGTCATTTTGGTATAATCCACTTGAGTTTTGGATATGGTTGGAGTATGAAAAGGTTGGATCAGACCTTGAATCCAATCGGGACCTCAAAGCGGAAATGTTAATAACTTATAGACCGGGTGTCCGATTGACGCGCCATTTGTTGTGATGGTACCTTAATACGTGATGGAACTTTGGGATACTTCTTTGTTGGACTTTGGGGGGTTGAGGTAGGACCTATTTCTTGGGGACCAGTTCTCCCAAGTGCGCTATGTGTGGAACCCTGCAACTAGCTGAGATCTGTCAACAGCTGACCATTATGACTTGGAGTGACTCGACAGGCCCAGTGGGGAGCACCGATGTGTGACGCGGCAGACCCATGGCGGGGAGTGCCTCTATGTGACATGGAAGACCCACCGTACTCGATAGGAGGAGTACCTCAGCAGGCCACAAGGGGGAGCGCCTTTGTGTGACGCAGAAGACGCATGGTGGGGAGCACCTCTGTGTGACACGACAGACCCACGGTACTCGATAGGAGGAGTACCTCAGCAGTCCAAGATTAATTGGAAGTTCCTCTGTGTGACGTGTAAATCCCACTTTACTTGATAGAGGAGGAGTTCTCCATCATCTGAGGTGTTCGATGATGTGACTGGGGAAGTTACTTGTTACTACCCCTAGAATAAATCCTGGTGTGAGTTGTCTTTACTTTATGTGTCTGATTGAGGTTATGCTATGTGATACTTCACCTTTTTGGGGGTACCTTCGTGGTATAATTAACATATGTATGACATGAGTATAGCTTGATAACTTAGGTATATGTATGTGCATATACCTAAGTAGATTTGGGATCTTTCTTTGTGGTATTTCCTTTGTGGAACTCTAAGAGACCTACAGGGTCTCGAGGTCCCTATTGAGTATCGTTATACTCACCCTTGCACGGGTTACACCCGCACCTTGTTGTGTTTAGTGAAGATGAAGGAAAACGATGACTGAGGAAGAAGTTTCCAGGACTGGAGGTAGCTCGGAGGTGGACTTTAGATGAGGCGTACCGCAGAGACGACCATTTGAGATCTATACCTACCCTTCTGGTAGGATCCCTTGCGGGTGTTCAAAGGAGTTGTTTTTAATTTTACTTGTACTTTTAAATTTACTTGTACTTTATAGTTGGACTTGTATTCTGGCCCCTTTTACTTTCTGTATACACCCTATTTACTATATAGTTTTACTTTGGGCTTATATCCTTATTTGTGCTTAGTCGTGTGAGTTTATAAGTTATAAAGGCAATGCCTTCCTGTTTTTAGGGAATACACCTTTCAGTGCTAGTCGCTAGCCCTTGGCCTAGAGAAGGTGTTCTTGGGGTAGTCACGACATGGGCTCGGAGGGACGGGTCATGAAAAATTGGTATCATAGGAGTTTGGTTCTATTGAAGAACTAGAATTCTATTCTTTTCTATGTGGAAATAGTGTTTAGTGTGATTAGTATGGTTTTCAGTTCAGGCAGTCCAGTGTTGGTGCGGCGTCCGATGTATCCATACACCAAGACCTTGAATTTTGATTTCCGACTCAGTGCACGAAAACACTGATTATGTGCGTTTTAGAAATTTTTTTCTTTTGATTTCTTTGGATTCATCTCACAAGGTATAACTTAATGACCATGGCTCACCTGTTCCTCATCAGGATGCCGCTAGAAAGACTTCCACCCATGTTTCTTGAGAGAGTACGTGATGACAGCCCATCGAGCGATGAGGCTTCGGTGCAGGGACCTCTTACGGCAGTTGTACCACCTGGTGGTGTACCAGTAGCACCACTACCCATTGGGCATCTGATGCCACCAACCCCAGTATTAGAGGTGCACACCGCTTGAGTGAATTTCACAAGTTCCAGCACCAGAGTCCACCAAGGATTTAAGG
Organism: Viscum album; assembly: GCA_963277665.1. Classification (NCBI taxonomy): domain Eukaryota; kingdom Viridiplantae; phylum Streptophyta; class Magnoliopsida; order Santalales; family Viscaceae; genus Viscum; species Viscum album. Next base: position 1,673,466,545 of record OY728158.1, read on the forward strand.
TAAGATAGATCCATAGGAAACTGAGGATTGGCTGGAGGCTGTGGTTAGAGTCTTTCGACTGGTAGAGACACCAGCTGATCTCATGGTGATCCTTACCGCCAACCTTCTTCAGGAAGCAGCGAGCAGATGGTGGAGCTTGATACTCCATGTTCACGATGAGGTCACTCTCATCTATGTGGACTTCAAGATCCTTTTCAGGGCAGATTTCATCCCAGTGACCTTATGCTCAGTGCATATACATGAGCTTATCCACTTACAGTATGGTAGCATGATCGTGGGTCAGTATTCAGTGAGGTTCATTGAACTCCCACGCTACTCCACTGACATGGTGAGGGACCCTTTCTTCAGGGCCCAAACCTTCGAGAAGGGGATCAGACGGGAGATTAGACCTTCGATGGTTTCTCTCAGAATACTGATGCAGGCAGGGGTGTTAGAGTGAGCACTTTTAGTAGAGATTTTCCTTGCTGAGCAGTCCCCGACAGCGAGACCCACCACCAGATGACATGTAGCAGATTCATCAGCAGTTGGCAGCAAACAAATGATGTAGAGGTCCAAGAGGACCAGAAATATATGTGTATAACCATAGGATATATGTTCGGTGGTGTGGGGATCTCGAGGCGGAGCAGGACATGCGAGGATCATGCAGTCTTCCTTTTTTTTCTTACCTAAAACCTTTATTTATATCCTGGGGAAAATAAAACATAAAAGGGGTGAGCTCAAATGACCAGTAAGGGTAAACATAGAGAACATAAAACAATCCATAAAGATTTGAATGCAAAAACTTGAACATAAAATCTAAACATCAAAATCTTGAGCAAAGACATGAATCTTGGAAGTACGTAAGGCATATATCATAAGGGAACATCAATCATGACAAAATAGCATGGGAATAAAACATGTAACTGTGGAAACCATGAAGCACATGATATGATTTCTATAGTAGCCAAGACATTGCTGCCAAGACCATCTTAGTGGACAAAGTCCCTTTCTGAATCGAGTTTACTCCTCGTTCCAGTCCTGTATTACTGAACCGGTTTAACTTGTCGTTCCAGTCATGTCTATCTCATGAGATATAAATCATTACCCAATGCATTGGAGGGAGATATAGGTCCCACCCATCTCATAATGAAATCATTCTTACTTGTTCCACAAAATAGACATACATCATTCATAATAACCCAACGAATAAAATGGGTTTCATAAACATCATCCCATCATCACATAATCCATATAAAATTAATGGATATCATTTCATAATAATAAAAGTGAAACCATGTAAATCATAGAGACATTATACTTGAAACATACACATATGAAATAATTTCATCTTAGATGGAAAAATGGTTTTGATAAAACATTTGAAATGAAATCTTGAGGAAAATATCCTTTCTTCTTCAAAATCATTTTCTATTAAAAAAATGTCATGCAATTTTAAAAGAAAAGGATTTTTTTGAAAATAGTCATGAAATATTTTGGAGGAAGCTTCATGAAAATAAGGCTTTATAAAACCGTAAAAATCCTTTCATTCCTTATAAGTTAAAAAAGAATTCTTCTCATACTTTTGTCGGAAAAGTCAAAAAGTACCTTGTAAGGTAAATAAAAGAAAGATTCCTTCCATACCATGGGGTAAAAGTCAAAATGGGTAAAAAGGACTTTAAACATACATGAATACACTTTTATAAAACATGGATAGGGATGATAGAAATAACCCCAGTAAATACTTATGAATAAGCAATCTTGGATAAAAATGAGATTTGCAAAATTATCCCTTACCTTAGGTCCGATTTGCTTCGTAAGTGTCCGAACCTCCTGTATAATGATTTAAATAATGTTATTTACTTATTACATAGTCATATTAATTGTTATGATATCATATATGATTCACTTATGACTTTATATTACCCGTTTTGTTTTAAATTCCATGTTAAAGAGCGTTTTGGGTAAAATCGTTTCATTTGTCGTCCGTGTTTTGACTTGTAATTATTCATATGATTACTTAGATCATGATTACATAATTCCAGAATATAAAACATGATTTATATATAATATATATTCAGAATATACATATATATAATAGATCGATAAATGGGAAGAAATACACCGTTCATGGAGATGGTAGGTCGTACGTACGCATGAACGCTGTTTTCGTTTCCTTATTGAGTTGAATGAAATTAAATAGATGACATACATATATATATATATATACATAAATACAGTAGCATTATTATTCCATATATTTCATTATTATTCATTATATATACTTTATAATTATTTTTGAATGGTTAATCATGGAAAATGAATCTCATCGCGTTCGTGGAGATGGTAGTCCGTACGTATGCACGAGCGATGATATCATTCCCGTGATCATGGAATTGTATTGGAGTGTATGTATACTATTTCAGAATCAATATCACTTTACAATAATTATATATAGTTATTATTTACACCATTATACCCATCCAAGTAAGGTGATGGTGGAAAATAGATTACACCACGGCGTTGAGACGATATTCCGTACGTACGCATGCGCGATGATTTCGTTTTCCGTAGGATGGATAAATGGTGAAATAGGGTTGTTTCATACTTATAATAACATATCAGTATATGAGTGATACTGATGTTATTACTTCATAATGAAACAACTAAAGAATAAGAAGTAGAAGAAGAAATAAAGTTGAAAGAATCGGTAACGGATATTACCTCTTCTTTCGACACGACTTTTTGAAACCTCCTCTTAGGGAACTAAGATTGGTCTTTGAAGAAGACCAGAACCACTATGATGTTTCTAGGGAAGTGGAGAAATGAAATGGGCAGGGTTTGGCCGAGATTGAAGGCTCAAAATGGTGTGAGGAAGAGAGGGAAGAGGTTCCCTTTTATAAGGGAGGAGAGGGGCACCTTTGGAATTCTTAAAAATATTAATTTATAATAAATCTAAACCCACTTAAGAACCTCCAAAAATGACTCATATTCGAAAATTAGATGATATAGGGTTGAAATATCATCAACAAATCAAATTTAGACATGTTTGGATATTATTGTAAACCTTATCATTTTGATTTATCCTTATTTAATCTATTTAAGTTTATTTGTGGTAATAAAATTCTAAATTTTATATTATAACAAATAATTACTTATTTGTTGTGAATTTTCAATAATCGGTTACTTTATAACCATATAAATTTAAATTTATAATTTTTAATTATTTTTGTGATTTTTAAAATTTTTTATAATATGTTATTTTTATAAAATAACAATAGTGTCAATTTTGACACTATTCATTTATTTGAATTTAAATAAACTATATACAGAAGATATGTTTGAACTAAATGATTTAATAGATTCATAAAAGGTCATATGTATCTATAAAATTAGTGGATCACATTAAATAGTTCATATAATATTTATTTTATTATTTTTAAAACCATTTATTTGGTTTATCTCTTAATAAAATAATTACTACAATATTTTTGTATAATTATTTAATATACTTATTTGTTGCATATAAATTAAAACTAAAATCCTATGATGAAGTTAAATCTATTAAATTTCACAGTAATACTTTTACACGAATTTATCATCTTAAAATAATAATAGTTAAATTGTTATATTTATTAAATTATGAAGGTGACAACTTTGGCATCATTTAAAATAAAATAATATAAGTGTCATAATCACTTTTATAAGGCTCCAAACGGTTATATATTAGGTCATTGGATGATTAAGGTGTATATATACACTACAAATAAGTTTTGGTCAGGTTTGTGGGCCTTTTAATGGGTATTATTATTTCAATAAAAACTATATTACTGATTTTTCACTTAATAAATAATTTCTGCATCATTAATGTATCACCATTAATGGTAATTATTTAATCCCTAAAAATTCTCTATAAATTATCATGATGTAGATAATTTTATTATATTTCTGGAGACTATTCATGTTTGATGTTTTATGATGTTTATCACTAAATTAAAATTATTATACTTATAATATTTAAGAGAGTGGCATGTTGTCACTTTCTTTGGTTTTCATAATAATTAAATTATTTTCATTGAAAAAAGTCTATTACAAGAATATAATCCGACCCTTAGGTGATATGGGTCGACTTTTAGTCATCCAATAGGATTTTGGAAGATGTTAGGGTAATTTTATAATCTTATATTTACCCTTAATTACCTGATTTACCTTTAACTATGGAAAATAAAATTTACCGTAGTTACTATTCATAATGCCCAAAAATAAATAGTAGTATATTAATATAATTTGGACCCACTGATTCCAAATATGGAATACATTTTTCCAAATTCAATACACAAAATTTTCAGAAATTAAATTAATATTAATCCTCTTGTCGAAAGAAAACGGGTTTTTCTTTAAAACATTGCAGAAGATTGAATTGATTTAACCTACGAATTCAAGGTAAAATCAATGATAATGACATACATTATATTAAATGGTAAAAATATATTCTATTTATACTTTAAAACAATTAAATATTATAATTTAACCACATAAGTTATTATGATGAAAAAAGTTGTTTTTAATTAAAATATAGCGTGTTTTTACTGTTCATTAAAATATGAAAGTTATCAGAATAATATGAAAAATTTATCCAAGGTAACATTTTATATCCTGATTCCAAAGAATAATTTTATTTTGTAAAATTGAACTTATAAACATGTCAGAAACTAGATTTAAAGTGGGTGCGCCATCAAAAGGCGGCAAAACTGCATTTTTTGAAAAATACTTATTTTACCCGAAAAAATTATTTTGTTCTTATACCATGTTCTAGAAAATGTGTAAGATGAATAATAATGTTATAAAATTCAAAATATAGTTAATACTATTCATAACATCTAGTTCATAATAATATTATAATAACATATCGTTGTTTAATAAAACCTGGTATTGCGTACAACACACGCTATCGAAGAAGGTCGTGATTGCATGTAATGCAAGCCAAGTCAGGGTTGTGTATAGTGCAAGAATCCTTTGTTATTTCGTTATAATAGAATCCAACCATTTTTTCATTTATAAATTGAATATATATATATACTCAATGTTGCGTAGAATGACTATTATCAAACGAACTTGAAATTGTGTGTAACACAATCTAAGAATAGTGTTGCGTATACTGCAAGCTAATACAGTGTTGCGTATAGCGCAAGATAATCTTGGTACAATGTACAATAGAAGATATGAAAGAAATTAAAACGAATATATCTTATAAAATCTCGGGTTATTACATTCTACCCCCTTAAAATGAATTTCACCCTCGAAATTTGTCGGGGTTATAAATGGTTTTCTACTTGAATGTTTCTTTAATTGAAACCCACATCGTAAAAAGGAATACCGAAACCTAACTTTAAAAACTAAAGTATGAAACATAATGGTTACCCAAAGTAACTCATCACTGGGTTTCCACGTAGGAGAACATAGGTGAAAATATGAATATGGAAGAGAAATAAAACCATCATGTTCTAATAGAGAGTGGTAGAGAACATGTCTATGAAAAAACCAACAATCACAAAGCCATAGATTTGTGATTATCTAAGGTACCATCTGATTCATCGGATATAAGGTCACTAAGACAACATTTTTGGTTTTCAAGATCATTTCCCTAAAGTTGATGAATTAAAAGAAATACTTACATGATTTTGGTAAAATCTCACTATTGTTCGTGAATTGAACAATTTCCACTTCATCCCTTAATGAAATGAATTTGAATTTGTTATTCGTGATGTGTTAGCAGATCATGTGATAGAATGATGGGTCATTCCATCTGTTTCAAAAAAAAGGTTAGAAAAAGTTATAAGTCCATTATATGGTTAGATTAATCGTATATGGTTCCAAAAATGAACTTTTTCTTCATATATCATACCACTTAATAAAATTAAACTAGATTCTAATAACCAGGGACTTCCTGTAGGCCAGTGGTAGGTGATAAAGGCCAATGGCACTTTGGTTGTGGGTTCGATTCCCACAGCCTTGTCTGACGCGATGGGTTGTCGCCCATCCTGAAGGTTGTCCTTTTTCTAAAACTACATTACTATAACATCCCATAAATAATATCGAAGAAAATTATATCCTTAAACAACACTAAATTATATCCTTCATAATCCATTCCAATCTTTAGGCTTATCCAAAATACTGATGTCCAATATCATATTATAGTGAAAACGATTACCAAAGAGTTCATACAACTAGCATGTTAATACCATCGTTGATCCCCATATATCATGAGATATGTCTTGTTGGTCACATTCCAAACATTCGAAGGCCTTAATCATGTATTCTCTTGAAAAAAAATGAATACCCATTGAATCTTAGTGAAAACATGAGTGCTGTCAAAAGTTAACTCTTTCCACATACCAAAATCCTCAAAATTCTATATACTCAAACCATGATATCACTTAGTCCTTATATCAATCATGAGCTCATGAATACTATCAAACATATTAGATTCTCTTTATCCCTTCATTATGTGCATATCATCTGCTTTCCAAAAATATTTCAATCACTTTTCATGGTTACCGATTCCATATTCTTATGGAAAACCACAATGGACCAATAAATAGATATTCCAATATACCATAAAAGTACCTCAATAACATTATTCTTGAATACCAATACATAAACACTTCAAACCATTATCTTAAATGATTGTCATGGAATAATTCCTTCCTTGATTTAGAAGTAACCTCTTAGGTCAGGGCATTGAGTTGGCTAATGCCCATGTTCTCCACAGATAAGACATTGAACTCCATAACAGTCAGTCACTCTATGACCCTTCTCTCCAGACAGATAACATCTTCCCCTCCATTTGAGGTATTCCTCAAGGTTCTTCTTCCCTTCTTTATAAATCTCAATCTTCTTTTCTTTATGATCCTCAACATGCGAACATGCATAAAATTCTATCTTCCACTTATTTGATGAATTAGGAATACAACTAAATTTCACCTTGTTAATCATATATCGCGAGGACTGATTCGGCATAATCACAATATCATTCTCTCTAGGCATTACACAATTTCATTGCTCATAGTCACCAATTTGTCCATTCGATTCAATTTTAACCGAATTCCTTCTAGTTCCCTCTATTGAATAAAACAAAAAAAGAATCATGTGAGAGGAAAAAATCATGATAGGTAAAACAACATAATATAGGGGGAGTAACATCAATATCTAACATCTTAGGTTTAATTATTAGATCGTTACCGTAATTCTAGGACTATAACCTATAGTTATACTTAACCTTAGGGACATCCCTAGACATACATTAGAAATATCTCTAGGGATCTCACTAAAGTTCTCGCATCCTAGTTTCCAAAGGTTGACTAAAAATTTCATCTGATACCAACTGTAGAGACCCGAAGCTTAACATACATGGACATTACATTACTTTTGTGGAATACTTAATACATAAGAAAAATAGACACACAAGGACCGTAATAGTTTAGTGTCTTTGGAAACTCGGAATAAAATCTTCTATTCGTGGTGAAAGATCTTCAACATCTCCCAATAAAGATCTTCCTTTTTTTCATAACTAAAACCTTTATTTATATCCTGGGGAAAAGAAAACATAAAAGGGGTGAGCTCAAATGGCCAGTAAGGGTAAACATAGAGAACATAAAACAATCCATAAACATCTGAATTCAAAAACTTGAACAAAAAATCTAAACATCAAAATCTTGAGCAAAGACATGAATCTTGGAAGTACGTAAGGAATATATCATAAGGTAACATCAATCATGATGAAATAGCATGGGAATAAAACATGTAATTGTGGCAACCATTAAGCACATGATATGATTTCCATAGTAGCCAAGACATTGCTGCCAAGACCATCTTAGTGGACAAAGTCCCTTTCTGAATCGAGTTCACTCCTTGTTCCAGTCCTGTATTACTGAACCGGTTTAACTTGCCGTTCCAGCCATGTCTATATAATGAGATATAAATCATTACCCAATGCATTGGAGGGAGATATAGGTCCCACCCATCTCATAATGAAATCATTCTTACTTGTGCCACAAAATAAACATACATCATTCATAATAACCCAACTAATAAAATGGGTTTCATAAACATCATCCCATCATCACATAATCCATATAAAAGTAATGGATATCATTTCATAATAATAAAAGTGAAACAATGTAAATCATATAGACATTATACTTGAAACATACACATATGAAATAATTTCATCTTAGATGGAAAAATGGTTTTGATAAAACATTTGAAATGAATTCTTGAGGAAAATATCCTTTCTTCTTCAAAATCATTTTCTTTTCAAAAAAAGTCATCCAATTTTAAAAGAAAAGGATTTTTTTGAAAATAGTCATGAAATATTTTGGAGGAATTTTCATGAAAATAAGGCTTTATAAAACCGTAAAAATCCTCTCATGCCGTATACGTTAAAAAAAGCATTCTTCTCGTACTTTTGTCGGAAAAGTCAAAAAGTACCTTGTAAGGTAAATAAAAGAAATATTCCTTCCATACCATGGGGTAAAAGTCAAAATGGATAAAAATGACTTTAAAAATACATGAATACACTTTTATAAAACATGGACAGGGATGATAGAAATAACCCCAGTAAATACTTATGATTAAACAATCTCGGATAAAAATGAGATTTGCAAAATTATCCCTTACCTTAGGTCAGATTTTCTTCGTAAGTGTCCGAAATTCCTATATAATGATTTAAATAATGTTGTTGACTTATTAAAGAATCATATTCATTGTTATGATATCATATATGGTTCACTTATGACTTTATATTACCCGTTTGTTTTTAAATTCCATGTTAAAGAGCGTTTTGGGTAAAATCGTTTCATTTTCGTCCGTGTTTTGAATTGTAATTATTCATATGATTACTTAGATCATGATTACTTAATTCCAGAATATAAAACATGATTTATAAATAATATATATTCATAATATACATATATATAATAGATCGATAAATGGAAAGAAATACACTGTTCATGGAGACGGTAGGTCGTACGTACGTATGAACGTTGTTTCCGTTTCCTTATTGAGTTGAATGAAATTAAATAGATGACATACATATATATATGCATAAATACAGTAGCATTATTATGCCATATATTTCATTATTATTCATTATATATACTTTATAATTATTCATGAATGGTTAATCATGGAAAATGAATCTCATCGCGTTCGTGAAGACGGTAGTCCGTACGTACGCACGAGCGATGATATCATTCCCGTGATCGTGGAATTGTATTGGAGTGTATGTATACTATTTCAGAATCAATATCACTTTAAAATAATCATATATAGTCATTATTTACACCATTATACCCATCCAAGTAAGGTGATGGTGGAAAATAGATTACACCACGGCGTGGAGACGGTATTCCGTAAGTACGCACGTGCGGTGATTTCATTTTCCGTAGGATGGATAGATGGTGAAATAGGATTGTTTCATACTTATAATAACATATCAGTATATGAGTGATACTTATTTTATTACTTCATAATGAAACAACTAAATAAGAATAAGTAGAATAAGAAATAAAGTTGAAAGAATCGGTAACGGATATTACCTCTTCTTTCGACACGCCTTTTTGAATCCTCCTCTTAGGGCACTAAGATTGGTCATTGAAGAAGACCAGAACCTCTAGGGTGTTTCTAGGGAAGTGGATAAATGAAATGGGCAGGTTTTGGCCAAGCTTGAAGGCTCAAAATGGTGTGAGGAAGAGAGGGAGGAGGTGCCCTTTTTTAAGGGAGGAGAGGGGCACCTTTGAAATTCTTAAAAATATTAATTTATAATAAATCTAAACCCACTTAAAAACCTCCAAAAATGAATCATATTCTAATATTATATGCGATAGGGTTGAAATATCATCAAAAAATCAAATTTATACATGTTTGGATCTTATTGTAAACCATATCATTTTGATTGATCCTTATTAATTCTATTTAAGTTTATTTGTGGTAATAAATTTCTAAATTTTAAATTATAACAAATAATTACTTATTTGTTGTGAATTTTCCATAACTGGTTACGTTAGAACCTTATAAATTTAAATTTATAATTTTTAAATATTTTTGTGATTTTTAAACAATTTTATAATATGTTATTTTTATAAAATATCAATAGTGTCAATTTTGACACTATTAATTTATTTGAATTTAAATAAACTATATACAGAATATATGTTCGAACTAAAAGATTTAATAGATTCATAAAAGGTCATATGTATCTATAAAATTAATGGATCACATTAAATAGTTCATATAATATTTATTTTATTATTTTTAAAACCATTTATTTTCTTTATCTCTTAATAAAATAATTACTACAATATTTTTGTATAATTATTTAATATACTTATTTGTTGCATATAAATTTAAAATAAAATCCTATGATGAAGGTAAATCTATTAACTTTCACAATAATACTTTTACACGAATTTATCATCTTAAAATAATAATAGTTAAATTGTTATATTTATTAAATTATGAAGGTGACAACTTCGGCATCATTTAAAATAAAATAATCTAAGTGTCATAATCACTTTTATAAGGCTCAAAACGGTTATCTATTAGGTCATTGGATGATTAAGGTGTATATATACACTACCAATAAGTTTTGGTCAGGTTTTTAGGCCTTTTAATGGGTATTATTATTTCAATAAAAACTATATTACTGATTTTTCACTTAGTAAATAATTTCTGCATCATTAATGTATCACCATTAATGACAATTATTTAATCCCTAAAAATTCTCAATAAATTATCATGATGTAGATAATTTTATTATCTTTCTGGATACTATTCATGTTCGAAGTTTTATGATGTTTCTCACTAAATCAAAATTATTATACTTATAATATTTAAGAGAGTGACATGTTGTCACTTTCTTTGGTTTTAATAATAATTAAATTATTTTCATGGACAAAAGTATATTAAATGAATCTAATCCGACCCTTAGGTGATATGGGTTGACTTTTAGTCATCCAATAGGATTTTGGTAGATGTTAGGGTAATTTTATAATCTTATATTTACCCTTAATTACCTGATTTACCTTTAACTATGGTAAATAAAATTTACCGTAGTTACTATTCATAATGCCCAAAAATAAAAAAGTAGTCTATTAATATATTTTGGACCGACTGATTCCAAATATGGAATCCATTTTTCCAAATTCAATACAAAAAATTTGGATAAATTAAATTAAAATTAATCCTGTTGTCGAAAGAAAACGGGTTTTTCTTTAAAACATTGCAAAAGATTGAATTGATTTAACCTACGAATTTAAGGTAAAATCAATGATAATGACATACATTATATTAAATGGTAAAAATATATTCTATTTATACTTTAAAACCATTAAATATTTTAATTTAACCACATAAGTTATTATGATGAAAAAAGTTGTTTTTAATTAAAATATAGCGTGTTTTTACTATTCATTAAAATATGAAAGTTATCAGAATAATATGAAAAATTTATCCAAGGTAAAATTTTATATCCTGATTCCAAAGAATAATTTTATTTTGTAAAATTGAACTTATAAACATGTCAAAAGCTAGATTTAAAGTGGGTGCGCCATCAAAAGGCGACAAAACTGCATTTTTTTAAAAATACTTATTTTACCTGAAAAATTTATTTTGTTCTTATACCATGTTCTAGAAAATGTGTAAGATGAATAATAATGTTATAAAATTCAAAATATAGTTAATACTATTCATAACATCTAGTTCATAATAATATTATAATAACATAGCGTTGTTTAGTAAAACCCGGTATTGTGTACAACACACGCTATCGAAGAAGGTCGTGATTGCGTGTAATGCAAGCCAAGTCAGGGTTGTGTATAGTGCAAGACTCCTTTGTTGTTTCATTATAACAGAATCAAACCATTTTTTTCATTTATACATTGAATATATATATATATATATATATATATATACTCAATGTTGCGTAGAATGACTATTATCAAACGAACTTGAAATTGTGTGTAACACAATCTAAGAATAGTGTTGTGTATACTGAAAGCTAATACAGTGTTGCGTATAGCGCAAGATAATCTTGGTATAGCGTACAACAGAAGATATAAAAGAAATTAAAACGAATATATCTTATAAAATCTCGGGTTATTACAGAGATTCTGACGGAGCTGTTGGATCGATCCTTACAGCTAGAGACTCCTACGGGAGCAGATTTGAGGATTACGCACTAGTGCCGACAGTGTGAGCTTACTATAGGAGGCGAGAGCTTTGGATGGGATCTCCTAGTAATGGCATCGAGACCTTACGATGTTATCTTAGGTATGGACTATTTATCTACAGTCCATGCTAAGATTGACTTTATTACGATCAAAGTGTGGTGTGTCCACACGGATGGGACCTGGTTTTCCTTCACCAGCAAGAAGGAAAACTTTGCAGCATAGGATGGACTTACCTGGAGGAGGGTGAAGCCGATCACACATCAGTTGGCAAGCCTTACCCTCGAAGCGGTTGATATTGAGAGGCTGAGCAATCCTGTAGTGGTGGACCAGTACAGCTCGAGGACTTGCAGAGCAAGGGGTTCATTAGGCCCAGTGTTTCTCCTTGCGTAGCCCTAATTTAGTTCCCCAAGAAGGCGGATGGGAGTTTGAGACTCCGTGTGGACTATCGACGCCTGAACTAGGTGACCGTGAAGAACAAGTATCCACTTCCAAGGATTGATGATCTTTTTTATCAGCTGAAGGGAGCCAGATGGTTTTCAAAGATAGACCTCAGATCAGGTTATCACCAGATCAGAGTACGAGACCAGGATGTGCCGAAGATGACCTTTAGATGTCGGTATATCCATTATGAGTTCTTGGTTATGCCATTCGGTGTGACCAATTACCTAGAAGTGTTCATGGGACTCATGAACAAGATATTCCATCCATACCTTGATCTCTTTTTAGTAGTCTTCATTGATAACATCCTGATATACTCAGTGGCGGAGGAGGAACATGCCTAGCATTTGCAGATAGTTCTGGACACACTATGAGAGCACAAGCTTTATGGTAAGCTCTCGAAGTCCCAGTTTTGGATACGATAGGTCCACCTTCTGGGACATGTCATCTCAGAGGTTGGAGTTATGGTGGATCCAGCGAAGATTGAGGTTGTACTAGCTTGGGATCCACCTAGGAGTGTGACAGAGGTGCAGAGTTTTTTGGGTTTGGCTGGTTACTACCAGAGGTTTGTGCCTGACTTTTCCAGAGTTGCGGAACCCTTATCAGTATTGATGAATAAGGGGAAACCCTTTGTGTGGTCATAGAGATAAAAACGGAGTTTCCAAGAGCTGAGGTAGAGACTGATGAGTTCCCCCGTCTTGAGGATACAAGAGGAGGGAATTGGGTACATAGTCTACTACGACGCATCAGGTACCAGGCTTGGATGTGTCCTAATGCAGGAGTGAGCAGTGATCGCGTATGGTTCTCGACAGCTGAGAAAACATGAGCAGAACCATGCTACCCATGACCTATAGTTAGTAGCAGTGGTCTTTTCCTTGAAGATGTGGAGACATTAATTTATGAAAAAAAAATTTACAGTCAACTCTGATCACAAGAGTCGCAGGGATATCTTCTCTCAAAAATACTTGAACCCGATACAACGACGTTGGATTGAGTTCCTCCAGGGCTATGACTTTGAGATAATTTATACTCCTGGGAAGAGTAATGTAGTAGTAAATTTACTCAATAGGAGATCTGGTATACAACTGCTGAGTGAGGCGACAGAGTAGCTAGCTGCTTTGCGGATATCCTATGTGGATTGATAAGAAGAAGCCTATCTTCAGTCACTGACATTCACTCCCCCACTCCTTCAGTGAGTCGGGGAGTCGTATCTTGGGGACATTGACTGCAAGGCTCGACGTGCTCAGATATCCTTAGGCCAGGCACCTGATGGATTTTCTGAAGGTGGGGATCATGTCATCCTCTTCAGAGGATGTACTATGGTACGAGTGGTGCTACGGGAGAATGTTTTGAGGGAGTTTCATATGTCCCCTCTAGTGGTACATCAAGGAGTGGCGAATATGTACCAGGACCTTCAGCGACAGCACTGGTGGCCAAGAATGAAGAAAGTAGTGGAAAATGTTGTCTCTCGGTGCCTCACTTGTCTACAAGTGAAGGCAGAGCATCAGGTTCAACCATTCTTAGTTCGGCCATTAGAGGTGCCAGAGTGGAAGTGGGATAGAATTTCCATGGACTTCGTGACGGGTCTTCCATGCACGTTCAGGGGACATGATTCAATCTGGGTGATCATAGACCAAATCACCAAGTCTGCCCACTTCCTACCTATTAGAGAGTATGGTTCAGTAGAGGTAAAGGGACACCTCTATGTACATAAGATTTTATGGCTTCATGGAGTGCCAACTACGATTGTCTCCAATCGTGATACACATTTTACTTCCCAGCTATGGAAGGGGTTGTAGGAGGAATTTGGGACACAGCTTTGGTTGCGCACCACCTTCCATCCTCAAACTGATGGTCATAGAGAGCGGACCATTCAGATTCTTGAGGACATGCTACATGCTTACGCCCTTAATTTTGGCCGCAGCTGGGAGGATCACTTTCCCTTAGTGGAGTTTTTATACAACAATAGTTATCACTCCACTATCGGTATGGTACTATTTGAGGAATTTTATGGACAACCGTGTAGATCACCTTCGTGCTAGATAGACCATGGGGAGTTAGCACTCATGGCACTAGAGATGGTGCAAGATACTACAGAGAAGGTGAAAATCATCCAGGAGTGGATGAAGACTGCACAGAGTAGGAAAAAATCCTATGCTGATAGAAGGCAGAGACCTCTGTAGTTCAAGGATGGTGACCATGTCTTTCTACGGGTCCCACCTCGATGAGGTTTGCGGAGATTTGGCCAGGGAGGCAAGTTATCTCCAAGGTTCATCGGACCCTTTCAGGTCCTTAGCAGTGTTGGCGAGGTGGGTTACTGCTTAACTCTTCCCCCTCAATTGCACTGGGTGCACAACCTCTTCCACATATCCCAACTGAGGAGATACCTGCATGACCCTTCTCAAGTCATCGACCATAGCGAGCTGGACTTCGATGATGGGGTGATGTTTAGGGAGGTTCCAGTAGAGATTGAGGATCAATAAGAGCGGGTCCTTCATGGGAAATCAATACCTATGGTGCACGTTCGCTGGAAGCACAGGAACATCAAGGAGAGAACATGGGAGTGGGAGGCTCAGATGCATGCTCAGTACCCCCACTTGTTCCAATAGTTGAGTTGTGGATTACAGGGATACAAAGCTCTGAGGTGGGGAGAATGTAAAGACCATAATTTTTTCCATGTAATTGTTTTTAATTATATGTAATATTATGAGTCCGCAAAAATTGACAGCGCATGATTCTGAGGCCCAGAGTGCACAGAATGAATTTCTGAACATTTTTCTTGGTACGTTCAGTAAACGTGCAAGCAGACTTTTGTAACTTTTGAACTGGTTCTCAGAATTAAAATATGAGGGCACCGTTGAACTAACATCGCTGATATTCACTTAAGGAGGCCTTCACCTTGACCGTAGTAGGTGGAGGGTGAAAGTTATTTTTTGTGCTTTTCCTGGGAGAAAATAAAATAAAAAAGCTTTATTTTATTTTGTAAATTTAATCCTCCCATTTTGTTTTTGGTGGTGGGGACCACCCGAGCTTGAAAACACCCAATTTGAATTTAGTGGTGGGGACCACCTGACCCTTGAACCCCCTCTTTAATGAGGGAGGTGACTCTTGGTTTCTTTTCCAATTAATTGTGCCAAAATCAAATTAATTAATGTAAAAACTCTAATTAAATTAAAAAACATAATTGAATAGGTTGGGTCATCATTTTTTTGAGTTTGGGAATGTGTTTGAAAAGGGAGAATTGGGGAGAGATTTGGAGAACATTCTCCAACAAAGGAAGTCCTCCTACGATGAATGTCTTCCGGAAACGAAGAACGAGTATCCGACCTTGATGCGTCTTGTGGGAGCGACGAATGCCGACTCTTCAATGACTTCATCTACTTCCTCACGCCACTGCCAATAGAAAATCGAGGTAGGGGTTTTACATATGTTGAATTTTATTCTATTGATTCTTCATATCCTAAATTCAAGACAATGATGGCCAAACGAACATGGCCATTGTCCTGCACATAAACCATTCCCCTCTTTATTTTTATTCTTCGTGCATTTTTGTGCGTTCTCCAACACCTAATATTTATTGACGCTAGAAACATGGAGTTTTGGTGAGCACGATATATAGACGTGGAGCCCCTTGACACAAGGATCGCGAATATACGATCATTTAATTCTTCAGGCTTGGAACGAAGACGCAATGGCTCCCGGAAGGAGGTGACCAAATATTTATTGACGCTGGAAACACAAAGTTTTGTTGAGCACGATATATGGACACAGATCCCTCGACTCAAGGATCATGAATATGCGATCGTTTAATTTTTCGAGCTTAGAACGTAGTCGCAATGGCTCATGGAAGAAATCGATGGTCGAAACCCGATCGACAACGAGGAAGGTGGGGTAGAGAATGTCTGTGCCGCCAGTTGAGCAAGAGGTCGTTGCCCATCAGTCGCGGCAGAGCAGTGTAGCGGCTGGCATTCGGCCGGCCGCGTGGCGAAGCGGCGGCGCGCGTCCGCACCGCCGATGCAGTAGGAGGAGGTGGTGGAGGTCTAAAGCGGATGACATCCGGCCGGCCGCGGTGGAGCAACGGCCCGCGACCGCGCCGCTAGAAGGAAGATTGGCGGACCTTCCATCCCGCTGCACCACACCGGGTGGGACCCCCGGAGGATCCCTCGTTTTAGCAGCCGAACGGTCCACTGACCGTTCGAGAAGACCGGGGGGCGCCTCCCCCTAGGTGTCGGTCATGGAGGACCCCGCCTTAGTGGACCGACAGTGGAGAGGGCCGTACCAAAGTGGGTCGCACCGCAGCGGGATGCTCTGCCCGGCGGGCCGCGCCACCGGGCCACGCAAACGGGCTGGATTCGGCCGTCCCATTCGTGGGTCATGCCGGACCATGGCCCAACGGGCTGGGCCTGCCAATGTCCAGGCCATCTGAGCCGAACCTGAATTGAGCTAGGTCGACCCCAACCAGTTCGGGTTGGCCAGGCCGGGTCGGGCTGGGTCGGACCAGACCCAGGCCCATCAGGACCCAATTACACCTTCATGGCCATAACTTGTGAACCAGGCGTCTATTTGACGAATCATCTGTGGTGCCCAAATCCTTGGACCGATAAGTTCATTTTGGTATAATCCACTTGAGTTTTTAATATGGTTAGAGTAAGGTCAGGTTGGATCGGACCCCGAATCCAATCGGGCCCTCGAAGTGGAAACGCTAATATCTTATAGACCGAGCATCCGATTGACGTGTCGTCTATTGTGATGGGTCCCTTAAGACATGATGGACCTTTGGGTTACTTCTTCATGGGAATTTTGGGGTTTGAGGTAGGACTGATGGCTTGGGGAGTGGTTCTCCCAAGCGTGCTACGTGTGGAACCCTGCGACTGGCTGAGATCTGATGACTGCTGACCATTACGACTCGGAGTGACTCGACATGCCCAGTGGGGAGCGCCTCTGTGTGACGTAGTAGACCCATGGTGGGGAGCGTCTCTGTGTGACACAAAAGACCCACCGTATTAGATTGGATGAGTACCTCAGCAGGCCACGAGGAGGAGCACCTCTGTGTGACGCGACAGACCCATGGTGGAGAGCACCTCTATGTGACACGACAAACCCACGGTACTCGATAGGAGGAGTACCTCAGTAGTCCAAGATTAGTGGGAAGCACCTCGATGTGACGCGGCAGGACCATTGTACTCGATATAGGAGGAGTTATCTAGGAGCCGAGGTGTTCGATGATGTGACTGGGGATGTTATTTGTTACTACCCCTAAAATAAATCTCGGTGTGAGTTGTCTTTACTTTGTGCTTGTGATTGAGGATATATTATGTGATACTTCACCTTCATGGTGTTACCTTCATGGTATACTTACTACATGTATGAGATGAGTATAGCTTGATAACTTAGGTATATGTATGGGAATATACCTAAGTAGATTTGGGCTCTTTCTTTGTGGTCTTTCGTTTGTGGAACTCTAGGAGACCTATGGGGTCTCGGGTCCCTACTGATTATTGTTATACTCACCCCTATATAGGTTACCCCTCCACCTTGTTGTGTTTGGTGCAGACGATAAACAACACTGACTGAGGACGAGGGTACCAGGACTGGAAATAGCTCGAAGGTGGACTTTAGATAAGGCATACCGCAGACACGACCATTAGAGAGCTGTACCTACCCTTCAGGTAGGATCCTTGGCAGGTGTTCATAGGAGTTGTTTGTAGTTTTACTTGTACTTTTCAATTTACTTGTACTTTACAGCTGGACTTGTATTATGGCCCCTTTAACTTTCTGTAAACACCATGTTTACTATATAGTTTTAAATTGAGCTTTTATCCTACTTTGTGCATAGTTGTGTGAGTTTACAGGTTATAAAGGAAATTCCTTCCCATTTTTAGGGAATACGCCTTTCGGTGCTAGTCGCCAGCCCCTGGCCTATAGAAGGCGGGCTTGGGGTAGTCACGGCACAGACCTCAAGGGATGGGTCATGACAAGAACCTTTCTTTTTTATGAATAAATAACCTTTTAACTCAACAAATATTTATGGTTTTTACATCATTAAATTTCTATTTATCATTAACTTTCTTGTGATTAATGATCTCTTTCACTCTACATAATTGTTTATGTTTTTATTCCAAATCCAATTATTCTCTTCTCACCTATGTTCTCGTATTTGAAAACCCATTCTGTGTTCTTCTAAATGATAATAATATTTCATTTTTTATCTTATAAATAGGGTGTTTTTTAACCCTATTTATGATGTGGGTTTACAAAAAGGGTATTTTTAAATTCACAAACTTTAATTACCGAGATAAAGTTCAAATTTTTAGGATAAAATTATTTAAAGGAGGTGGGAATTAATTTTTTTTGGAAATTTTAGAAAAATTTATTAGATAAAATTAAATTCATTTTTTAAATCTTAATATCATAATTTACATTGGGAGAAATTTTTGGATTTTTTTGAAAGTATTGATTTTTCGGCAAATAATGAAAATACATAGTTTTGAAAAAAAATATCTTCTTTTCAAAAAATTAATAAATTTGAAAGTACCAGTTTTGAATATTTTTTAAAGAAACACAAGTATTATTAAGGTATATTAAATCCAATTGATTAATTTTTAATGAAATTTATATTTTATTTTAGTATAAGATTTTTTTTGGGTTTAAAAATAGGATTTTTCTAAAAATGGTTTTAAAGTGCATAATCTTTATCCTTTTTAATTAATTAAAATAATACCTAATGAGAAAAATTTAAAATTAAATTTATATATTATATATGAATAGATATTAATCTATATTCATAAAATTATTATTATTAATCATAGAGTTAATATAAAATCTTCTTTTCCTTAAAAAATGCATTTCTTGAAAAAATCTCTTCTTAATATTGTCTGTGGGTTTTGTTTTAAATTTAGTTTTTCCACTTATGTGAATTAAAGTTTCTAAAATTGATTTTATATTTGGAATCATTATAATTTATATTTTCTAATAAGTTAAACTTAATTCTTTACCATAATGAATTGTGAAAACGGTAAAAATTAATTACCATGGTTAAGGTAAAAATGGGTTTACCATGGGTTAAACTAAAACAATAAGGAAACAATAAGGATTAAATGACCTAAAACATGTATACAGTATATTTTATAGACATATTTTGACCTTAAAATTTCTAAGGTGAGATAATAATAAATTTTTTTAACCTTATGTCATGTGGAATACATGGATACACCTTTTTCTTCTCAAAAATAACAAGTGTGTCACTCACCTCACTTATAAAAGGAAAACACTGTCATCTATTATTCACAAATTAAAACCCTTTGGGTTTAGCCAAGAACTAAAAAATAAATTCTCAACTTCCACTCCCTAATCCTATAATCCTGGTTTTTTTCATATATATATTATAAGAATACATTAGGTATAATCCAAAATAGGTGGTCCTAGAAGAGGTAAAATTCCAAACTATGTGTTTTTGTTTTATTTCTTCTTCCACCTCCTTATAATATTCTTAAAATATTCACATATGACAAAATAATTATATTTTATATACATTTATTCTATTTTATTAATTTAATAACCTAAATAAATCTCCTCTTCCATCAAATGGGATATGAAATCATCATTTGTGTCTATGGTGGACTACTATCTCACGAACTAATGTCCTTTATTTCTAATCATCGCATATAACAACTTATTTTAATGATTTATTAAAAATATATATATGATATTTTCAACATATTTATACCTGTGTAGTTATTATATCAAATATACCTTCTTAATTTCCATTCCATGAGATCTAAAATAACGTCGCTCGTGTGTACAGCGGACTACCGCCTCCTGAAGCGATGTGATACGTTTTTCACTAACAATTTACATGGAATGTAATAAAGATATATTTAAAGAATATATGTGATCAAAATTACATTGTAATTATACTCATGAAATATTTATCATTCTCATAACATAATATATAATTTTATTTCTTATGCTAAAAATGATAACGCCATTCGTTTATGTGTGGACTACCGCCTCCACAAAGAAATGCGATTATTTTTTCATCAGCACATCATAATAATGGTATATTTTAATATATTTTAATAAATAATATGGTATTTATGATACTATTTTAATTATGTAAATATAAAATAATATATACCGTATTCCTATTATTATTATTGAAAAATGGAAATGTTACTCATGCATACATACAACCTATTGTCTCCATGATCATAAC
This sequence comes from Viscum album, assembly GCA_963277665.1. Taxonomy (NCBI): domain Eukaryota; kingdom Viridiplantae; phylum Streptophyta; class Magnoliopsida; order Santalales; family Viscaceae; genus Viscum; species Viscum album. The sequence continues at coordinate 1,673,487,404 of OY728158.1, forward strand.
GTAGTTCATTTTTCATAACCATTTTAATAATAGGTTTTAAAATTATAATTTATGAATAAATATGATAATTATTTCATATTTTTTATTATTTATATGTTGAAATAATTACTACTTTGGCCATGGTTAACACACCAAAGTTTCTTTGAAATAATGAATTTAATGTCCTCAAAACACCCAATGTGGACATAACTAATTAAGTATTAAAATATGTCATTATAAAGAAATAAAATAAATTATTTAAGTATAATTTTTAAAAAATGTAAAAGATTTTTAATACATCAAATAATGTATATAATCTAATTACATAGGAGTTAAAGGACATGCAGGGAGAGTCTAGACACGAGGTAAGGGTTTTTTCTCATCTCTCTTATAATTGTATGAGACATATTCCATATTCACCACTTGTTTTTATTATTTGGTGTATATACTTACCATTTTACATGTGATATCTTTAATAATTAATAAATCATGGTATTTTATGTTTTTATTTTAATTAATTCATCAAAGGATATTTAACATGAAAGTTACCAAGTGGTAAATAATTTCCTAAATCAATTTATTTTCATTGGGTTATATTACTTCTTATTTACCATTGATGCTCTAAATTAGAAGTTTTGATAATTGTAATGGAATTCATCTCAATTTCCTTTTGTTAAGGCATATTTTTATGTTATTCACCTATATTATTTTATGAGGTGTACATGCAGCCCCTTTGACATGTAATGTCATAAATTTATCTATTATAATGATATTTTAGCTTTTTTATTGTTAATATTAAATGGGGATTATGATTCAAATGTTTCCAAAGTGGTAAAGGAAATTATTTTGAAAATCTTATTCTAAAGTTCCCTTTTTTAACTCTTTTAAAAATGAAAGTATTTTAAAAAAAATATGGAATGAATAGAATTTCCTTTCATCATGAAACCTCAATGATTTGATGATTTTTATATATTTCCAATGTTATTTTCAAATAAAATGGTTTTTATGTGCATAGTTTTAGATGTTAAAATGATATTTTCAAAAGAAAATATTTTTAATAAAATCCTAATTCATTTAACTCTTTTTTTAAAAATAATATTTCTTTAAAAATTCATTTTTAAACATAATTGTATTTTTACAAAATGTTTTAAAAGGAATCTTCCTTTAGTTTTCCAAAAAATGCATCGTTGTATTTTATCAAAAAGTTGAAATGAATCTTCATTTTGACATTTATGGCATGAATGTATTTTCACTCTATGATGAACATTATTTTATTTGATATTAATCTATAAGTATCCATGGTTATTTAAAAATAAAAGTTTTTTCAAAATATTTTATGAATTTTTATTTATTTTAAAATTCACCTTCAAAGTGTAAAGGTTATTTTCCTCATGAATTTTTCTAATGATTTTTTAATGGACCTTTGATAAATAAAGATTAATAACCCTTTTTGTTTCTTATCCTCAAATGAAGATATTTTTTATTAATACCATCCTCATTCTTTCTCTTGATGGATTATCATTGTTTTAATGAGATTTTCATGAAACCTATTTCTTTACCACTAGTTAATCATGTTTCAAAGATATTTTCTTGGAAATCATTTATTTTACATGGGTTAATCAGGTTTCAAATATATTTTCATGAAAAAAAAATTTCTTACAGGGTTCAATGAATATTTTTTTACAAGTTTTATGATTAAATAAAATATTTACTGATTTACGATTATATTATGGTCTTGGGAATTATTCATGTTGAAGGGAGATTTTATTATAAATCAAGGATGGGTTGTTACATTATTTGAAAATTATAAAGATTTATTTGATAAACCAAGTATGGTTGGGTCTATTATATCCCTCCAATTAATTGGGTTTGGAAGTCGACTATATAGTTATTCCATTTGACAGTGTGATTGTAAGAGTGAAATAAAATTATTTCCCGAAGATATAAATACATTTTATTTATTATTTCTAGGGGTTTGTAATATTTCTTATGATTAAGATTGATATCACATGGCTCATGATTATTTATTTTTATGAATCTTACCTTTTTATAATCATTATTCAATATTTTCATGTTTAATTATCCTAGTATTTAAGGGTATGAATATTCTTATGTTATACTCATGCAATTTGGTTAGGTCTTCATACTCTCATTCTCTTCTTATGATCACTAATGAAATTAAATTATTAATTCTTTTGTTTACCCTTAATGAGAATTTGATCTCACCCTTATTATTATTCTTTTTCACTATGTTATAAATATTTAAGTTGATTGTATTATTTCTAGAAGGGATTTCATGAGGATAATGATGATGACTTAATGTTAAATAAGAAAGGATGAGATGTGTGGGATATATTATCATTCAAAGACATGGGAATTTTTTATGTATGATTTTTTCTTAATTATCTAAAAATATAAAACTAAAATCTTCTTGATAATTTAATTTATCCAACATTTCCTTTTTAATGTTGTAAGATTTGAATGGAAAAAATTGGGTCACCTTCATCAGTATCAATGTTGAAAATGTTAAGTTCATGTTTTTAGAAATAGGTATGGGAGTGTAGGTTCTGGGATACTATACACCTTTTTGGATAATATATTAATAAATACTTCATTTATTATTTATGATAGATTGGGATTCTATCTCAACTCAGTCCTCCATATACACCTCTATGGAACAGTGTAAGAGAAAGGAGAAATCACACCTTTCTGACTATTTTGAGATTAATGATGAATCATGTGAGTGTTCCATTGTCCTTTTGGAGATAAAAGTTACAAAAATAATAAAAAATATTAAACCAAGAACTAACTAAATATAAATATGGTATATCATACCAATTGTGGAATGGAAAGAAATCTGTGTTGTCATACTTACATGTGTGGGGTTGTGAAGCATTTTCAGGCCTATATTGGTAAAAATATTTCAACCCAAGGCATAAAGTGTACCTTTATAGGATACCACAAAGAAACAATGGGTTATTATCTATAAAACCCTCATACTAAAAGGTTATATTGGCATAAAATTCCATTTTCCTTAAGAGGGATCACATATATAAAATAAATAATGGGTAAGAGATAGACTTTGATGAAGTCAAGGATTAAGGTATAAAAGTGTTGTCATAGGAACAAATTCCACAAATCCATGTGGAAGAAAAGTTATTTTGAAGACACAAGTATTGTGTATGACTAAAAGAGAGGTTAAAGATCTATAATTTTATTGTTTTCTAATCATCGAGTATGGTGACTCGTTATTAGTTTATAATAATGACCCACTAACCTATAAAGAAGTAGTACATGTCACATATGTTTCCAAGTGTAAATAATCCATGAATTCTAAAAAATATTATAGGTACCAAATCTAAGACTGGATTTCAATAGATCCTCCAAAATATATAAATACCATTGGTTGTAAATGGGTATTTAAGAAGAAACTGGAAATTGAAGTAAAATTTATTACCTATAAAGCATTACTGGTTGCAAAAAAGTTTAAATAGAATTAAGGAGTTGACTATGAATAAACCTTTTCACCAATTGAAATTTTGAAATACATAATAATTATGCTTTCATTTATTCTTTCCATAAATATTAGATTCATAAAATGGATATTAATACTACATTCTTTAATAATAAACTTCAGGAAGATGTCTATATGACAAAAATTGAAGGTTTTGGATCTAAAGGATTCCAACAAGATATAAAAATTGAAAAAAAACTATTTATGTATTAAAGAACGAATCTAGGTCATGGAAAATTCAGTTTGGTAACTCCATAATATAATTTTTTTTCATAAAATGAAATAATTTGAGGCTTTTGTGTATGAAGAGTTTTGTGCGAGTGAGGTTATTTTCTTAATAGTATATATTGATGAATTATTACTTATTTGAAATGAGGTATAAGTCTTATAGTTATTTAAGGACTAGTTGATAAATGATTTTCTATGAAGGAATTAGGCATGACCGTATATATTTTTTGGATCACGATCTATTGTTATAGATCTAAAATACCTTTTGGACTAATTAAATGTATATATATTGACAAAATACTAAAGAGGTTTAGTGTGTAAAAATACAATATGGGATTTTTTTCCAATTTCACATGGCATTCAACTTTCCTATAAAATGTGTCCTCAAAAACATTAGGAAAGATAAATAATGAAAAGGATTCCATACATGTCAGCTATTGGGTTAATCATGTAAACTATGCTATGTATGAGGCTATATGTCTCCAACTCATTGAGTATGGTAGGAGTATATCAAGATGACCCAGGTGGCCTCCATTAGTTGGAAGTCAAAATTATCCTTAAGTATCTAAGGCATAATAAGTATATGTTACTATTATATGAATGATATGAGGAACTATTCATCAAATTATATACATATTCTAGTTTCCAAACATATCTGGATGACATGAAATTGAAGATGGGGTATATCTTCACTTTGAATGGAGATGTTGTGAGCTGGAAAAGCCCAAGGAATGTTGTGGTCGTAGATTCCACAATTTAGTTTGAGTATATTGTATCTTACAATGTATCTTAATAAGTAGTTTGGATATGAAAATTTGTTTAATACTGTGATAATTGGTTATAGTACAATTTGGAGATTGTTTCCTAGGACCAACTATTTCTACATTGATTACTTGTATACTCAATGATTTGAATATTAATAAAATCTTATTACATGTTTTTCATTATTCTGTATGACTTCATATAAATAATTTCTTAGGGTATTTATCATATTGATAAGGTCGTAATAGTTTCCTTCTATGATGAGAACCTTTAAGTTCTATGATGATATTCTTAAATATATTTATAAGGTATGATAATGTTCTATGATGGGAGACATAGAATGTTACTATAAGGTGTGAGTAATCATAAGAAAAGAAGGATTCTTCTCATGATGTTCACATTTGTTAATCTCTAAAATGGTAGATTTTGAGAATAGACCTTCCGGTAGGAATTCTGTATGTTTTGGTGCCATCCGATATTCCTATATGTGAGCAAGTGTAATGCTCATTACAATTTAATGTTATAATTAATTCTTGTAATGAATCACACCATTATATTTTTAGGAAAAAGGCTTTGACACATAAGTTCATGGAGAGTTAGGGTACGTTGGGTGTCTCACGATGGACATGTTATTAATGGATAAGTCGATAAAGGATTTTCCCTTAATATTTATGGAAGTTGATATCACATCACTTTTATTAGAATAGAACCATTACATTAAATTACATGGTTATTGTTTATCGATGCATTTTCTTTAGATATTCAAATAAAGACATATCGATAACATAATTTGGTGACACATATGTGGAACCTACTTGATGGGATATGATGAAAAAGGGATTATATTACACAATGAGTGTTCATATTTGGTTTTTATCATTGTGACATTAAGTTATTTATCTTGGGTTTATTGACCCATTACTAGATAGTAATCTTGGACTTTAGGAAATCTCCATTAATTCTTATGGAAAATAATCCTAGATAGTCACACACTAAGTGTTTCAGTTGATCTCAATTAAATTATATTTCAATTTAATTAATGGAATAAATATTATTCTCAAGACTGATGTATAAATTTATTCACTTTTTATCGATAAAAAAAATTTATTAATGAATAAAATATTTAAATCAAATATTTTTTTAAGTATTCAATAAATATTTATGAGGATAAATAGACCAAGACCACATCTATTAATAAATAATTATTTGTAATCTGGTAAATATTTATTATCTTTTCATAGGTTATCACATGCCATATAATATTATTATTATTATTGTTATGTGTCTTGAGGTTTGTTAAATATTATAATATTATTTAAGGACTTACATACAATTAAATAATTATTTTTATTCCAAACACTATCTCTATAAATAGAAAATTATGTATATTGAGTGTATAATCAAAAATAAGGAATAGAGAAATGTTTCTCATAATAGACTTACCTCTCTCCATGTCTCTCTCTATCTCTTTCTCTCTTTATCTATCTCAAATTACTCCTTTATTCCTCTTAATAATGAGAATAACTCATTCAACCCCAAAGGATGAGTGGGTATAAAGATGATCAACACAAGAAAATTAATTCACCATAATAGCACCTAGAAATTAGTTACAAATTCTCACAAATCAAAGGTGAGTGTGTTGATAACTACTTGAGGGATTCTACGCATGGATCCTTAGAGTAAAATGAAGATAATACAAAACAGTTTTATTAGAAGATGAACATTGTAAATGAAAGTATGTTCCTAATCCCAAGTATATCATTTATTCTAGCTCTAAAAAAATTATTTATAAATTTAACATGAAAGATCCCCTAATGGGGTTTTAGGACATTTTATTTAAAATTAATTGGTTAAATATATCACCCACAATTGGCACTTTGGCTGGACCCAGAACAGATAGAAAATACCATTTTCATTTTAGAATCACTTATTTATAATCTAAAAATTTCCAAAATCTTATAGAAAAAAAATAATTTAAAAGAACAATGTATATTTTGAAGGAATATTCAAATAATTTATCAAAAAATATAATGGCACATCTTTGGTAAAAATCACTTTGTTCAGAAAACTAAAAGAAGATTAGATTAAAACCATTATATAGAAATTAAAATATGGGTAAATATGGATTTAATCAATCATTTTATAATATTAAAAACATTTTTGAAAACATTTATATAGAATATAGACATGGAATAAAAATATTTCCAATGAAAGAATAAATAAATTTGTTTTTATTAAAAACAATTTCTTAGTCATTTTAAGTACCAAAGAGATTTAAATGGTACTATTACATGAAAATTTCATGTATAACTAGATGATAGTTAAATTTAAGGTGTTTATAATATAATGATCATATAATTTTTATAATTGAGAATTCAAGAATAAACAATCCCGATCAAATGAGATTAAAACATAAATCTTTTTCCCCAAGTCTTGTCGTACATCATACGTGTTCAAACATCTGATATAATATATATATATATTTATAATAAATGTATTAAATAACCATATTCATGAATAACTTTCTATGTAACATTATTTTATAAATTAAAATTGTCCTTTTATTAACTATCCTTCCTTAAAATGAACATTCGGGTGAAAACCATCCCCTTTTCTATGCATGCTTTGGTTCGATGGTTCTGATACTTGAACCTTTCTCATGGTTTAATAATATTAAGAATATTAATCATCAAATTTTTATCATATTTATTCATTATATACACATAATAATAATTCATATAAATTGGTGATAAAAAATTAATTGCATCGCTTCATGGATATGGTAGCTCGTACTTACGCATGGGTGATGTTTTCACTTTTTGATGGATGGAACAAGAGAATGATAAATTATAATTCACATTTAAAGAATTATTATTATTTTATTAAAATAATATATATTCATTAAATCAATCCTTATTACTATCCATGTAAATTATAAATTAAAAACTAATCACATCACTTCATGGAGGTGGTAGTCCAAAGGTACTTGTGAGTGATGTTATCATTTTCCAATAGATGGTAAGGTAAGAAGGTAGATAACATAATATAAATTTAGAAGAATAATTATGTCTTAAATATCATATTTAAAAATTAAATTAATAATAATAACAAACAATGAATTATGGTGATGGAAAATGAATCATATCACTATATGGAGGTGGTAGTCCACATGTACACATGAGTGATACTTCGATCACCCATTTGATGGAAATGAGATGTAAAATATTTGATAAATCATCATAATAATAATTCAATTTATTGAAGATATTGAATTAATTATTTTATAATGGATACTATACATTTAAAGGAAGTATAAGAAGAAATAAAATTGAAAGTACTTGGTTAAGAGTTATACTTATTCATTGAAAACCCTCATTTGGCTTACACCTTAAGCATTAAAATGGTGGTATAATGGTCAGAACGAGACCAATAGTAAATTTTGAGGGATGTTTTAAATGTATTATAGTAGTTTTTGTAATATATAAATCCCATGAAATGTGAGGAAGAGAGTATATGTGGTACCCTCTTATACGAGAGGGAGAGGACACACCTGATATTTTTTAAATAACTAAAATATATTAATGCATTAATCAAGTAAAGTATCTAAAAAATGAAAATTATTAGAATTTTATAAGGAAAACGTTGAAATACCATCAAAAAATAAAATTAAAGAAAGTTTTTTGTTATATTTTAAGCCTTATATCTTAGGTTACCCCCTTATAAACTCATTTTATCCTTAATCGTGGTAACAAATTTCTACTATTTTATTATTCATTATGACAAAATATTATGTTGATATTATTAAATAGTATTAATGATTATGATTATAAAAATGGAATCTATTTCAAAAGAATAGGTTTCTATAATTAAAAAAAAATTAAAATACGTGCCAGAATGAAATAAAAACATTTTTTGAAAAATACATGTTTAGTATAAAATTGAGTTTACCTTAATTCCTTAAAATAAAAGAAATATTGGATTATTTTTAAAATATTTTATTGAATATTTATTTAAAAATTTAATTAAAATTATTCATTAATAGATATTAATTTAATTTATTAAGATAAAAACACATTATGTTCATAAAAACGGGTTTTTAGAAACACATCTTTTTTTACCTTCAAATGATTTTATATTAATTTATAACCAATTTAAAAATAAAAAATTATTTTATATGTATAAAATAATTTTTAATAATTTAGTTAGTTTCATTTAAACCTTCTAATTCAATTTCTAGGTGATATCTTTCACATTATATAATAATATTTTAATAGTATATCGTGGTATGTTGAAACTTGGTGTTGCCTATGAAGCAAGATATCAAAGAAATTAAATTTATTTAAAGAAATATATATCATAAAATCCTATGGTATTAAATTATAACACCATTATAAGAATTTAACCCTTGAAATTACTTAATTTTAATTCAAATAACAGAGGATATTTATACCTCATCACATCTTCATGTTCTCACATAGATACCTCAAATTTATGGTCTTAAAACCAAACTCTAAACATGTGAGATGTCTTATTTCATAGAAATTTATCTATTTTATTAAAATTTCCACTGGTTGTTCCATATAATAGATATCATACTCCATTGGTAAGACCTTTGAGTTCATTACATGTGAAGGATCAGGTATGTACATCATCATGAGTGATACATGGAATACATTGTGAACTTAAGAGAGATTCGATGGAAGTTCTAAGTGATAATAAACCATCCTAAGTTTATCAATAATTTTAAAGAGACCAATATATCTTGGGCTCAAAATTCCATTCTATATAAATCTCACAACCTTCTACCATCGAGATATTCATATTATTGCCTTGTCCCCAATATCAAGCTATAGATATCACTGATGATTGTAAGCATAAATGTTTTATTGACTTTAAGCATCCTTGATGTTTTATTGAATCGATCAAACCTTCTATGTAGTTTCCTCAGAAATCTCAAGTTACAAGATATTTCATTCGCAAACCTCATCCCAACACGTGGGAGTTTTATACTTCCTACCATAGAGGGATTTATAAGGATCCATCGGTATGCATCAGTACAAACTATTATTATAAGAAAAGTATATAAAATGGAGGTGTTGATCCCAACAACATTTAAATTACATAGAGTTAGATATAAACATATTTTCTAAAGTTTTAATTGTCATATCTGACTAACCATTTTTTTAGGATGATATATAGTAATGAAACTCAAATCTGTATCGATAGCTTACCAGAGACTTTTCTAGAACTTCAAGGATAACCTCAGATCCTGATCTAACACAATAGAATGTGGTACTACATGAAACCTTAAAACTTCTTTAATTTATACCCTAAAATGTTGATCAAGAGATAAATCTTCTTTTATGGAATTAAAATTCACTGATTTCTTAAGGATATTGACTACAACCCAAATAGTATTGTGCCCTTTAGATGTTTTGGAGAGTTTAGTGATGAAATATGTGATAATATTTTATTATTTCCATTATCTTATGAGTAATGGTTTTAAGATCAAATTAGACTTATGTATCTTAAAATGATGTTACTAGAATACCTAGAATACAGATACATACTCTACTATATCCATTTTCATGTTATCCCATCAGAAATAATATTTTCGATCTTTATAATTCTTCATACATCTATGACGAATAGTTAATGAAGAACAATGAGATTCATCCAATAGATCCTTCTTCAAGTCTAGTATTTATGGGAAACATACTCAGTTCCTTACCCTTATCATTCTATCACATTCATGTCTATATAAAAAGACATTTTCAACCATATTTTGTAGTTATACATCCTCCTTTTGTGCCTCTTTCATCCTCACATGGATGGATGATTGAACATTCATTTGAGAAATATATAATTTATCCCCTTTAATCTTGATTTCAGGATCCATATTCTACAAATACATAAATATTTAATACCATTAAATCCTCATCATAAAAACTATCATGGTCTTTCTAACTATGAGAATCAACCACCTTTTTCGCCTTCCCATGATGGTAGTAATTTGAGCAGTCATAATAATTAATAAAATATAACCGTATCCTTTGGCACATATTCAAATATTTTTATTTGAATATATACTTAAATATTTTATGACCAGTATATATATCAAAAATATTTCCATAATGATATATTCTCCATATTTTCAATGAAAAAGTATTGTCATCAACTCCAAATCTTGATTGAGGTAAATTTTCTCATGGATTTTTAATAAACATGAGGCATAATTTATCACCATATCATTCTGTATAAGGAATAATCCTAGTTCCTTATTCAATTAATCACTGTATATCACCAACACTTATCCATTATTGAGTATTTTAATCATAGGTGTGATGAAAAACCTTATTTTCATGTCTTTAAAATTTTCCTCCCATTTATTTTCCAATGGAACATGGATCCTTTTTCTGTTAATTTTATTATTGGATTAGATATCGATGAGAAATATCTCACAAAGCATAAATAGTTTCCTTATAACATAATAAAACTATGGAAATAATTTACCATTATTTTTTGAAACCACTATTTAATAACTCACATCTTTTAAGGATCCACCAATATACCCTCAGTTGTGAATATATGACCCAATAATGAAACGTTCTATAGAAAAAATTTACCCTAAGTAAACTTTTCCTAAAAAATACCCATATTCAGGGTCTTCAAAACAATCCTCTAATATTCTTAATGATATAACTTTCTCTTAAAACATAAAAGAATATAATATATAAATACTACCACAAACAGATCTAGGTAATCTCTAAAAACTATTCATTAAATTCTTATATATATGAGGAGAATTGAAAAGAACAAATGGATCGCTATAAATTCATGATGAACACTACCACAAAACTGGGCAAGGCCAGTACCACCCCTTTATCAGCTCTAACGAAAAAGTGCTGATAAGGGGGGGGGGGGCTTTATTAGTGCTCAAAAAAGCGCTGATAAAGGGTGCCTTTATCAGCGCTTGTTGAGTAGCGCTGATAAAAGGTCGACTTCAAAAAAAATTAAAAAATATATTAATATATAAATATAGTTATATAGTAATATTGATATAAATATAATATATAATTTTTAAAAATATTTTAGATAAGTATAAATGTACATTTACACTTATTATACTTAATATATAAGATATTTAGTGAAAATGGCCTATAAAAAAAATTAAAAAATATTTTTAATTAAAAATTTTCTAATTATTATGGATTAATAGTCAATTAATAACATTTTGAAGACTAAAAAATAAAAATAATTAAAAAAGATCCAAAATATGTTGAAAACGCAACTCGAACATCAAACAGCTATAACTTTTGATCCGGGTGTCTGTTTCAGCTCTACCACATATCAAATCGAATACTATGACGAGCCTGTGATGAGCTCTACGTCTCTATGACTGAGGGCACCTCGGTCAAGTGTTTTTCAAGGCCAAAAGAGGCCTAGAATGCCTCCAAAAATGAGTTTTTAGTCGGGGTACCCATATTTTTTAACATTTTGTGGATTTTTAGCCTCGTTTAAGGGGGTATTATTGGATTTTTTTGGTAAGGAGTGAATTTATTCCAAGGTATTACATTAATATTGATATTATTCCTTTGAAATTTCATCCTTTTTTATAATGCACTGCTATTTATAATCAAATATATAACTATATATACATATTTTTTATATATTCACACCTAAAAATTAAATTTTTTAAATAAATAATTAAACATATTTACATATAAAATATATTAGATTTATCTAAATAATAAATAATATCTATTTTATTTAAAAAAACAATATATGAATATTTATATAACTACTATATATTAATATAACTATACATATATTAATATAACTATATATATATATGTTAATATAACTATATGTATATGTTAATATAACTATATATATATATATATATTAATATAACTATATATATTAATATAAATATATATTACTATACGAATAAATATAACTAAATATATATATAAATAAATAGATATATCCTGAATAAGAGAACAAATCAATATAGGGTAGTGGCAAAGGCTTTAAGTGCGCAGGGGGGATCTCAAGATCAAATCCGAGTGGAGGCACGGGTGCATGCGCAAGGTTGATTTAAAGGGATAGCTCTGATAAAGGGTGTAGGCGGTGCGGGCGGGCGCTGTAGGTGCGGGAAAGGGCTGATAAAGGGGGGCTAAAGCGCTGTAAAAAGCCCCCCCCCCCCGAGATTGGCAGTATTTTTTTATTTTTTTTATTTTTATCAGCATTTTTTTTAGTTCTTATAAAAGGGGTCTTTATCGGCACTTTTTGGAGCGCTGATAATGGGGACCCCCCTTTATGTTTGCCGACATTAATAGCGCTTTTTCTAGCGCTATTAATGTCAATTTTTAGCGCTGATAAAATCCATATTTGTAGTAGTGGAAAATACCTTTTATATATTATTTTCTTGGGTATATCATCCTTATTGACACTTAATTGATGATATACATATCAAATATCAACATTGGAAAATCATTAATCTCATTATAATCGATCAAACTGATCATCAATATGGGGTAGAGGATATTTATTACTGATAGTGATCGTGTTAAGTTCATGATAATTAATGAAAATAACCTCATTTATTCTTCATAAAAAGAACAAGTTCACCCCATGGTGACATACGAGATCATATGAATATCTTATCAATATTATCTAGGAGTATCTTCTTCAATTCTTGTAACTCAATTGGGACCATTATATATAGAATCCATGAAATTGGTGTAGTTCAAGGTATGAGTTTAATTAAAAACTCAACCTCATTATTTATGGTAATAATAGGAAATTATTTTGGAAATACATTAATAAATTCTTGAAAAATATGAATATCTTAAATATTTAGTTACTCCCAAACCATTTGAGATAAATATCCCTAAAAAATATGTAGTAAGACAAATACAATGGAAGTAATTACAATTTGGATTTCATGTTCATTCTCATATTAATAGAAAATAATAGGTTGATTTAGAATATAAAACATGAATACCCATCCAATATAATGGATATAGGATTTATATAGAGAAATACAATCTATTCCAAAAATATCATCAAATTCAGCTAATGAGAGAATCAAAAAAATTGCAAGAAACTCATTCCCAAAAACTTCCATCAGAGAGGAGCTGCATACTTGATATATTATCATCATGAAAATTTTGTTTTTTACTATCAAATAAACATAAAATAATTAAGGTGGTTATGTTATAATATTATCCAATTCATCATATATAAATGAGTGGGTAGATACAAAATTAAATAAGACATTTCCAGTTTAAGAGTGGATGGTAAGTGTTCCTTTTACCACATCATTCTCCTAACCCACTTCAGTTGTGATAAAAATTCCTTCCCTTTATCCTTCTACTTTGTGGTTTTTAAAGACCTAACATCCTCATTATTTTTAGGATTGTGGAATTTATTAGAATAATGTTCAACCTCCCTTTATCTGAAACATTGAACTTCAATAATTGAATCCTTATTCTCTTATATTTAATTTTCTAACCTTTTTTTATCCCCCATTGACAATAACTAACTTGATGGACAACCTTTATAAAATTAGAGAATTTCCCAATTCCTTTTAAACAATTTCCAAAGTTCTTAACTCTATATTTTTGGCATGTAGGTGGTAGAAATTTGTTTTCCTCTATGTTATTTACCATTTGATTTTCCTTTAAGATCCTTTTTTCTCTTCTTGTCACTAAACCTATAAGAATAATTAGTGACCCTATTCTCTTTTTATAAATTTATAAAAAATTTAATGATTCAGTCATTGTTACTAAAGTATCATATGGCTATCACCTTTCTAAGACTTTGTTTTAGGAATCTAAACAATCAATCAATTTTTTTTCTAGGTTTAATTATAAATCCAAAACCATAACTTTAAATTATTATAAAGTTTTCTATGTAAGTACCAATAGATTCAGAATTATTTATTTTTCTCTCTATAAATTCCATTTTTATCATAGTATAAATATTTTTAATTAAATATTTATTGATAAATTCCCTTTTAAACTCCTCTCATTCCATAGAGTTTATTTCTTCCTCTTTCCCCATGTTCTTCATAAGATCCCACCATTGATCATCTTCTCAATCCAAGTGATATACTGATAAGACAAAAATCTCATGATTCGATCACTAGAGAATAAGAAATATATTTTCTATCACATTGATCCATTTCTCAAAAACTAATGGATTATAAGATCAATAGAAGGAGGGTGGAAGTTGTCATTTAAAATTCACACTGGAATATTTCTCCCTCATCAGTGTATTATTAAGCTCAATATGATTCATATAATTACTAATAGATTGATAGATTTGAGTGATAATATTTGTAAGATGTTATATACCAACTACAAATCTATTTGGTTTCTCCTGGGTATGGATATTTCATTGTCTAGCACATTCATTTATAACATGATTCATTCTAGTTCCATCCAATGACTAAAACCCAAAACAACTAACATAATTATTGAGAAATAATAAATAAAGTAATAATCAGAAAAATAATTCCAAAAATTTATTAATTTATTAAACCTTTTTATCAACCAAATACACTTTAGGTTCATCATATATCAGTTTTGGTTTACCATTGGTTTTATTAGGTTTTATCCTTTTATTTCCCATAATCTAATCTCCAAAAATAAATAAATCATTATCTAATACCAACTATAATGACCCAAGTATAACATACCTAGATATTAAAAATTTTATATTAATAGTCGATAGATCCCCTAAATAAAAATGGCTAGGACCCATAAAGGTTTAGTGTACTTGGAGACTACATACATGAACATCTTATTTAAGTACAATCTTCATCATCATAAATGTATTTCTTTACATAAGGTGTAACACCCCAAGATTTTGAAATATGAACCTAATGGTAGATATAATGTATGAAATTAAAAACCAATATTATAAGATAATATAACACCATGACCATTTATTAAAAAGTTATATAAAAACCGTCTCTTTTAAATCACGGGATGCACGCAATGTTGGGTTTAGTCGAAACACGGTACTATATTAAAATATTATTAATTGAAAATAAAAATTATAAAATATCCACTAATATGGAGGGTATAAATATAAATAACTAAATTATGAAAATTATATTATCTATTTATTATAAATAAAATAAGTACCATTTTAAATAGAAATAAATGTTTTTTGAAAATAGTATTTTTCTAAAAGGCGGTTTAGTTGCCCTTTGTATATATAATTTAAAATTAATTTTTAACACATTTAGAAAATTTATTTGAAAAAATAAACATCATTTTTTTAATATACATGTAAAAATTATCTTTGGGATATTTTTTTATAATTTTTTGAAACTATTAATTTTTTGATTAATAGTGAAAAATGATGATTTTTTTAAACTGTATTTGAATTTAAATTATTTAAAAGGATAAATTATATTTGAAATTGGTTTTAAAGTAAAATTATTTAAATTATATTATAATTTCACTATTTTTTCATTGGAATCAATTTCATATTTAATTTTTATATTAAAACATTCTATACTTATGAGAATTTTCTCTTTGGAAAATCTCTTTTTCATCACATATGTGGAAACTTTTTTAATTGAATTCTAAATATTCTATGAATTTAATTTTTAAAAATGGATTCTATATTTAGAATAATTATAATTTAAATTATCTAATATGTTCAATGTAATTTTTTACCTTTATTAATAGTGAATGTAGTAAAAATTAATTATCGTAGTTGAGGTAAAAATGAGTCTACCTAGGGTTAAACTAAGTAGATAAGGGTTAAAAATATAATAAAACTTATAAAAAATCCATTTTATTGAAATTGATATACCTTATATTCTCTAATTTTAATAATTAATCATTTTTGAGGATTTTTAAATGATAAAAAACTGGGTATCAACTTATTTGTTTAAAAATTCGGTATGTGTCTCTTCTCCCACTTATAAAATGTCACCCTCTCTCCTCCCACAATCACACTTCCAAAACCATTTAGTTCAGCCAATAATTTCTGAAACCCGTTTCTTAATTCACTACCCAAATATTAGAGGTGTTATTTTTATTAGGAATCCCACTTAATAAGGATTTAGATATAAACCTAAAGAGGATTTATGAAGAAGAGGTAAAATTATTAAATGTGTGTATTTGTTTTATTTTTATTCCACCTTCTTAAAGACTTATCAAAAAATAATAATATAATAAAACTAGAATATAATATATAATTATATTTTATTATTTTAATTTAATAACCCAGATCCATCACTTCTTCCACCAAATATGAAATGAAACTGTCGTTCATGATTATGGAGAAATACCACCTCGCTAACCAATGCAATTCATTTTCAATCACCACATTTAAAGGATTGATATAATTATGGATTTAACATATTTATATGAAATTTATATCTTTATTATACTTATATAATTATTATATCACATATATATTCTTACTTTCCATTCTATAGGGGATATGATAATATCACTCGTGTATATAGAGGTCTTCCACCTCATGAAGCGATGTGATTATTTTTTTTCATACACTTTATATGAAATTTGTTAAGGTTAAATTTAATGAATATATGTGATATTTATGATCTAAACATTATTTTTTAAATATAATACTATATCTATCTTTTTATCTTTTAATATTTTGGAAAATAATAATATCGATCATGTGTACGTGTAGACTACGAATTCCACATAGCTATGTGAAATGTTTTTCATCTTATTGTTACATGGATGGTAATAATGATGTACTGTATTAATATAAATTATATATATAGAATAATATATATTCTTTAAAAGTTAATTAATATTTATTTTTATTTCCTTCCAACCTTTAAGAAAAATTGAAATAATGTTCATGTGTATGTACGACCTACCGTCTCCATAAATGTTGTAATCCATTTTCTCTCTATAAATTTTATAGATTACTATAAATACATATATAATGAATATATATTATATTTATATCATTT
Source organism: Viscum album (assembly GCA_963277665.1). Taxonomy (NCBI): domain Eukaryota; kingdom Viridiplantae; phylum Streptophyta; class Magnoliopsida; order Santalales; family Viscaceae; genus Viscum; species Viscum album. Next base: position 1,673,504,869 of record OY728158.1, read on the forward strand.
TTAACATCTGGGATATTATTTAACCAAGATCAAATTAAAAGGAGTAAAATTACCAAACTAAAATATACATAAGAAATAATGCAATTATCATTCAAAATAGTGATTTTTAGAAAGAGTTGTTAATAATGGGTGATAAAACAGTAAATTAAATAATATATAGAATGTTATATATGTGTATGGTTATATAATATTTTTTAACATACCTATATTTATTATATAAGAGGTTCAGACACATAAGAAATAAGTCAAACTTGAGGTAAGGATTCTGAATCTCACTAATACTTCTATGAGACATATGCCATATTCACCACTTATTCCTTTTTATGGTGTCTATACTGCCCCTATTAATATTTTATATAATTGAAATATTCATATTCAAGGTATTTAATGTTTAATTTGAATTTATTTCATTCATGGGTATTATGATGCAAAAGTTACCAAATGTGTATGGGTTTATTTCACACTCTCATCAATATTCAGGATTGTTTTTATTTAAGACACACTTAGAGGAATTATTTAATATTTATATTATAAAATCAATTTATTTTCATATAATATGGTTATTCATGAAATGTTTCATTTAATAGTACCATTTTTAAACTTTTTCAAACTTACAATAATTGGGAAAATGTTTTTAATAAAATATGACTTTATTTCTCTCTACAGTTGAAAATAATTTTTCATCAAAATACATGTTTTTTAAAAATGTTTTTAACATTTTAAATTTTTTTTGTTAAATAAATTTTTACCAATTTGTACTTTTTAAAAAAAAAATAACAGGAATATCAAAATCATTTTCAAAACAAGCCTCATTTGGAATTTACCTAAAATATAAAAAAGGAATCATTATTTTAATGTATATGACATGGAAAAAAATTTACACCATCATAAACACTAAATGTTTTAAATAATAATTTACAAGTTTTAAATGGTTATATTCAAAAAAAAGTATTTTCAATTTTTTTTAAATATTAGTTTTAAAATAAGTTATTTCTAAATTGAAAATGTTAGTTTCTTCAAAAATATTTTAATGACATTCTTATGGTATTTATTTTCATCAAAAACCCCAACCCTTTATTATAATCATGATACACTGAAGATATTTTGTATTTATATAATACTTATTCTTACTTTGGATGGTTTATGATTAGTTTGAATGATGTTTTACAATTTTATTACCATTCAACATATTGCTTTTGATGTTTTAAGATTATGTTTGTATGATTGGGGTAAGTATTAATATTTTATATGTTATTTTTTCAATGTGGATGTTTATAATGATTATTTTCACCCATTATAAATAAGTAATTCATTGGAATTACTATGTGATGGGTGGGTCCTAGTTACAGATATCCCATCGAGTCATTAACGGGTCTCATGAGACAAATCAGTTGGAAAAATTAGATAGGTTTATATCTAAAGATTTAAATTATATTTCAAAAGGTCTCGATAGTTTTAGATGTCTTTCATTATGAATTCCCTCATTATGAGATCATTTATTCATGTCGATGTGGTCTTTTGATTAGTTAGAATATTTGTGGATAATTTTCAAGATTATTCGATTATTTATATGGATTTATTTTTTCATCATATATTTATTCCATGTTATGATCTGTTTATTGATTAAGAGGTATGTGTATCAGCTATTTACCATTACATATTGATTATGGTTATTTATTCATCATATATTCTACTATATTGTTACCCTTACTAAGCATCTGATCTAACCTTGTTCATATGTTTAATTTACCCTAGGATACCAATATGTTTTGTGTGATTGATATACAGGGATATGTTATGAGGAATAATGGTGTTATTAAATAAAACACATTTTTTATTATTTATTTTCAATTATAATGTGAATTTCAATTATGTATCTAGTTTAATAAGACTATTGAACAATTCATTCCTTATCGATGTGATTCATTTTATCTTATGCTAATGTAATAAAGTAACCACTATCTTTGGGATAATAGGGTTGGGGTTTTTTCTATTAGTATTAGAGGAAGATTAGTAGAAACCTTGGAAACTAGATTTATGAAAAAATAGATTATAGAACATAACCTTATGATAAAAATTGAAGATAAGTATTGAATAACATCCTAAATTTTTTGGTTAGGTAGAGATTATGTGGTTTTTCATAAAAATACATTTGTGTCAAGATATTAAAACTGGATGTGGTTCTGAAACAGATATACCAAAAAGTAATAAATCTAAAAAGTAATATTGGTATTGACTCGAGCGTTGCCTGATATACGACAATGAGACTTACTACGCACTTGGTTGACACTTCTAGGGGATATTCTTAGGGTAATTCATATTTTCAATACAAACCATTATGAAGGATTTGAAAATATTTTTATTATTTGGAAAATATCCTAAAGAAACCATGTTTATGATTATGAGATTATCCATGCATAAAGTTTTCATTTTATTTTAAGTGTTTCAAAAGTTTTGGGATTATACATTATGCTTCATAATTTTATGATATAATCTATTATATTCCATTAATAAGAAATGGAAACTAGTAGAATTAATTTAAACAATATCAATTCACATACTCCATGTAGGCATTTCCTTCATGTGTAAGATAATAAATTTGAAGTTGGATCTATAGATCAAATTATAACCATATTAGGTAAGTTGACTCAGGTTATGAGTAATAACATTTCCAATATGGATAATCCTATTTATCTAACACATGGTGAAACAATATTATACCACTTTATGTGATAGAAACCTCCTTCATTTAATGGCACTACAAATCCATTTGTAATTGAGAAATGGATAAGTTTGTTAGAGAATATATTTCTCTTTTTGGGAAGCAATAAAAGGGAGAATGTTGTCATGGATGTTTATCATCTCTAGAGAGATGCATATGAATGGTTTCATTTAATTAAAACACTAAGGATGAAGTAGAAATATTAAATGTGGAAAGGATGTATTTTTTGTTAATATTCTTATAAAAGTATTTTCCTCACGAAAAATGAATGGATATAGAGAGACAATTTCTGATTCTGAGACAAAATTAAGATGAAAATGTATCTAGGTATGAATCCAAATTTAAAAGGTTAGAAAGGCATGCTACGAACTACACACATAATCCAAAGATTAATATTGATTATTTCATTGGTGGGTTAAATATTTTACTTAAAAGGGAATTAGTCTCCTAAACATTCACATCATATGAGGATATAGTATCATGTGCTATCAAGATAGAGAAAGAATTATCCAAGTCTTATTACTTTGAAGGAATGAAATATAAGAATATTTTGACTGAGAAATTGATGGATAAAGGAAATAACAGAAAGCATGATTTATCCACATGTGATAACTATAGAAATAAGTACCCTAATACATTCTTGAATGGAATCAGAGTTTTATATGAGTGTGGAAAAAAATTCCACAATTATCATGATTTCCATGGTAAAAAATAACTTTAAAATTTCAATTATTCAACTGTAAGGTGATGGAGCACTATGAAAACGAATGTACTAAGATTCAAGGGAATATACCCCAGAACAAGCGAATGGATCAAGGTTAAGGTTGTGTTATTGATACAACTAAAGATGAATGATTAAAGTGATGGAATTTGAATTCGAGAAATGTGTAATAAAGGTATTTATATCAATGATATTATTATTATAAGAATCATAAAATTTATTAATATTTTACATCAATGCCTTTTATTTAAGGATCTGAAATCATATGATGAATAGTATCAATAACCAAGAAAATTGATTCTATAATAAGTTTATCTTTTTTGAAAACATTTGATTTCTGGAAGATAACCCTAAATATGTTGTTGATGTTGAGATAATAATGATAAGGATATGTTTATAGGATATTATTGGTAACCTTGATATTGGTTAGTGATTTATGTTATATATGTTGGCGTTTACTATATTTTTGGATTTATGGAATATATTTACAACCTAAGATTTTATTTTTGGAAGAATGCATGATTTAATTAAGGTTTAATAGTGATCAAGGTATTCACATAATTAAAATGTGACACTAAGAGCAAATTTATATTATCTAGGAATATAATTTTGATTTAGTGACCTCCCTTTTAAATTTTTGGACTTTGAATTTGGTTAAACATATTTTGGATGATTCTTAAGGTTAACTATTTATGGAATGAATAATGTTAAACTTTGGGTGTTATTTCATAACTTTTACTAACCATTTTGGTCTTGTAAAATATCAAGATATAAGAGGAATGAATTTTCATTCTTTTATTGAGTTAATAATCTATTAAATATTTATTTAAGTTCTTTAGGAAAAAAAATTCTTATTTGATATTATTATATTGGAGTAAGAGATGAAGTAGTAATTCATCAAAGCACAACAAGAATATAAAATTTTAAGTATATTTTATGGTGTTCTCTATCATAATGGTAACAAAATTCCTCAACTTTAGAAAATATATCTTGAGAAAAAAATGTTTTCATATTCATTTAATTTATATTTAATCAATGGTATTTTAAATCATAACATATTTATGGTTTTTTGGTGGTTATATTTCTCATGACCATGTTCTCATCACTCCCTATTAATACTTTGGTGTTAATATTATCTTCCATATCCATGTTTTCATTTCCCACTAATTCTATCCTACTTAGAAACCTATTAGTGTGTTATTATAGATGATCTTCATAATTCCATTTATCTCTTACCAATAGGATGTTTTATTAACCCGTTTTATGATGTGCGTTTCTAAAAAATGTATTTTCAAATTTTAAACCCCTGATTATTGGGATCAATACTAAATTGCGAGGATGAAAATTATTTAATTGGGGTACAGTAACACCCTAAGATTTAAAAATAGAAACATCATATTTGATAGCACATTTTACATGAAAAAAAGATATTAGAAGAGAATATAACACCCAAATAATTTAATATATATTTCTTGAAAATCAATTCCTTTCATATCCTACGATGCATGAAATGATCGGTTTAAATGAATTGTGATACTCTATTAAAATATTTTCTTTTAAACATGAAAATTATAACCTAGCCATTAAGATTGAGGGTATGAATAGTAATAAATAAATTATGAATATTATATTTTTACACATGTAAAAAATAAATTAAGTGGTTTCTAATTGATTAGAAATAAAATAAAAATCATTGTAAAGAGAAACAAATAATTTCGGAAAAACCATATTTTTCTAAAAGTTAGATTAGTCATGCTTTGCGCACATAATTTAAATTTAATTTTTACCAAATTTAGAAAATTTATTTGAAAATTTAAACTTAATTTTTTATATATATTTCCAAATTATCTTTGGGTATTTTTTTGATAATTTTTTGAACATATTTATTTTTTTGATGAATAGTGAAGAATACTATTTTTATTGAAACTACCTTTTTTTAAAATCATTTAAAAATTTAAATATTATTTAAAGTGATTTTAAATTAAAATTGGTTAAATTTTGTAATAATTTAACTAATCTAGGTCATTATATTAAATTTTATATTTAATTTTTATATTGAAACATTTTATTCTTACGAGAAATGCCTCTTCGGAAAATCGCTCATTCGTTGCGTCTACGGATTAATTTTAAATTTAATTATTCCAATTATGTGGATTTGGATTTGTCAAAAAGGATTCCATATTTTGAATCATAATAATTTATATTATCAAATAATTTCCACTTATTTTTAACATAATTAATAATTATAATAGTAAAAATTAATTACTATGATTAAGGTGAAAATGGGTTTACCAAGGGTTTTAAACAAAGAAGATAAGTGTTTAAAATAACCTCAAAATTTTACAAAACCCATTTTATGGACATATTTAGAAATTATCACATCTATGGTTCAATAATGACCAATTTTAGAGGCTTTTTGTCATGAGAAAAATGTGGTTATCGCTTTATCTTTTCAAATATTGTATCTGTGTCCTCTCCCCCAATTATAAAAGACCACCCCTCTCCTCTCATATTTACACATAAAAAACACTTTGTTTCAAAAAATACCTACCCAAATACATTAATTAGTTCCATCCCCATATCCTAGAGTCTTTATTTTATTAATAATCCCTCTTAATAATCCTTAAGGTATAAACCTAAATAGGCTCTCAGAAGAAGTGGTAAAATTATTAAACGCGTGTATTTGTTTTATTTCTTCTTACACTTCCTTATAAACTTTTTAAACTATGATAATATAATAAAACCATTATATAATATAAAATTTGTTGTTATAATTTTAATTTAATAATCTAGGTCCATCTACACTTCCAATGAAATACGAAACAAAACTATTGATCTTGTGTACGGTGGACTACTGCCTCGTGAACTGATGTAATTTTTTCAATAAATAACTATAAACGATATATAAAATTATTTATATAAAATATTTTTATGAAATTTGTGAAGTTATTATAATTATTTAATTATTATATCGTATATACCTTCTTACTTTCCATTCTATATGGGATGTGATAACATCACATGTGTGCACAACAGACTCCCACCTTACGAAGCAATGTGATTTGTTTTTTCTTACAATTTACATGAAAGGTATTAAGGTTAAAGTTAATGGATATTTGTGATATTTATGATCTAGAAATTATTATCTAAATATAATATCACATATATCTTCTTACCTTGCAATCCACTGAAAAACAATTACATTTCTCCTACATCTAAGTAGACTACCACCTCCAAATAGTGATGTGAAATGTTTTTCATTTTATTTTTCCATGGACAATAATAAGCATTGATTTTATTAATATAAATTATATATATAATATAATAATTATTATATAAAGGTAAATTAGTATCTTTTTTCCCTTTTTTTTCCATCTGTCAAGAAAAATATAAACAACATTCATGCGTATGTACGACCACCTATCTCCACAAATGGTGTAATCCATTTTATGTCTCTAACTTTTATAGATTCAAATAAATAAATATATAATGAATATATATAATATATATATAATGTTTAAAATTATTTATATTATGTAACCATGATTGTCACGACCCGTCCTTGGGGTCCATGTCGTGACTACCCCAAGCCTGCCTTCCATAGGCCAGGGGCTGGCGACTAGCACCAAAGACGTAAATCCCGAAAAGGGGAAGGCATTGACTTTATAAAGTATACAAACAAAAGAGAGTACGCAAGTGAAATAAACAATAAGTAAGCTGAATACAAAAGTAAGTGCTAAAAAGTAAATGGTCCAGAACACGAACCCAACTGAAATTACAGTACAACTGAAAAGAAAGTACAACAATAGAATAGTAAATCATCAATCCACCATGTCGTCCTCCGGAAATCCCACCTGAAGGGTGGGTACAGATATTCTCCTCAGCTCCTCAGGTCCGGCCATCTACTCTATGTATGTTCCGCCAAGTGGTCCACCTCTGGGTACCGTCCATCTCCACAAGCCTCCACCTCGATCAGTTGTGTCTGTCATCTGCAACCAACATAACGTAGTGTGGGCATAGCCCGTGTAGGGGTGAGTATACGATACTCAGTAGGGACCCTGAGACCTCGAAGGTCTCTCAGAATCCACAAAGGATAAACCTCAAAGGAAAGATAAAATCACGAAGTATCAACCGACTCTACTTAAGTATATTCCCATACATATACCTAATTCATCAATTCCAGTTTGGTTCCAACTCACGAGCCCAAGTACAACCCATTCCACACAGTAAAGCACAACCCAATCCACACTGGAAAGCAAGTCAATCACATCGATGATAATGATTGAAGTCAATACTCATCTCACACAGGTATATGCTTCGTAAGGAAACAGAGATGATCAGATGTAGCCACTGATTCATCTAAGCTATCGGACCCATATAGGATATAAGATCAGGTAAGCTGTCAGACCCACATAGGATACAAGACCATATACTCTGTCGGACCCACTCAGGATACAATTACAGAGGTCATACTGCCAGACCCACATAGGATACAAGAACAGTAGTCATCGCCGTCGAACCCACAGAGGATCCCAGTACGGTCTTCGTCACTGTCGAACCCATGGAGTATCCAAGTACAGTCGTCCTCGCTGCCGAACCCACAGAGAATCCAAGTGCAGTCATCATCATCACAGTCGTAGCCAGCTTTAGGGTTCCCGCACACAGCATGCTCGATTCCGGGAAGGTCCGCTCCTCAATCAAGAGAGAGAGAGAGATTCGATACATCAACTGTCACGAAGTCCATAGTTTATGTATCCCAAAGATTTGTCTCATCAAAAGGAAACCAACACAACAGACGGTGCGTCAATCGGATGCCCGAGCTGGGAGTTATTGGCTTTTCCGTCCCAGGGGCCCAGTTGGTTTTTAAGCTAAAACCAACTCGACAATACTCCAGCTACATCCAAACCTCAAGCCGAGTAAGCCAAAAGGACTGTCTCATCAAGAGGAATTCAACGCAGTTGACGACACATCAAATGGACATATGGTCCTTAAGTTATAAGTGGTTCCGCTCCAAGGGCCTGGTTGGTTTCGGGTTCGAACCAACCCGGCCATACCCAAACTTTTCCAAAACCTCTAATTTAATATATCTAAACAACCATCTCGATCCAAGGATTCCTACGCAACTGACGGTGCATCGATTGGAGGTCCGTAGCTCAAGTTATGGGAAAAAGACCAAAAACGGTCTGAAGTGGGGGGTCTGGGCCCGGTCCGACCCGGACCAACCCCCCTTGGGTCGGCCCGAACAGGGTCGACCCAACCTGGGTCCAGGTCCGGCCTGACTGGGCGTGACCTGGCCTGGTTGGGCGCGGCGCGGCCCAGTCCGCGCAACCCGCCCCAGCCCGGCTGAGGGGGGGGGGGGGGCTCGCTTTCTGCGAACGCGGCACCAGGGTGGTGCCGCGGTTCGTCTCGGATCCTGCACGGCCGCGGGATCCGCCCTCTTCGCCGCCACAGCTTAAGCCACTGTGGGCTTCTGCCGGTGGCACGCCAGGGCACCGCCGCGCCGGCGACCCGCGCTACCGGGGGTTTCTGTGGGCCACCGGAGTCATTCTGGTGGTCCGATTCTTCTTCCTTATGTGCATGTGGTCGTCTCGGGACCCGTACATTACTGCGAAGGCCTCCAATCGCCATTTCGGTCCCACTTCAACGTCGCCAAACCTTCCACGCATCAAGAACAGAATAGCGGTGGGTTTGGACTTGTTCGTTGGTCCGCACCCACCGCATTAGTGGTTCAAAACAACTCCCAACAATTATACGTCATGCTGAGGGTATAATTCACATAAAGAAATATAAACTAAAACCCCTACCTCAACAAAGAAGACGAACTTAGGCGTCACGGTAGATAGCGCCGGGGAGAATAGGGTTCGTAGGTTCCATCAGAGTATGCAGAGGAGGAAGTGACGTCTCCTTTCTTATTTCGGAGAAGAGGAAGGGTAGCGCGTCATCGATCTTCGAGGAACCAGTGTTCTTCATCATTCTTCGTCAGAGACGGGCGTTCTTCCTAAAGCTCCAAAGCTCTCCCACACAATGAATGTTCTTCCCTCAAATTAAATAATAGGTTCCTCTAATTATTTAATTACACACACAAGGAAACTCCCAGAATTAATTCGCCACATTTAATAATGTGATGACAATTAATTTATGAAGGGAGAGAGAAGGTTCCCCATTATTAAATGTGTTGGCAGTTAAATAGGGGGGGTCTTTCCAATTAATGGGGAGGTTTACTAACGTGTTTAGAGAGAATTAAATGGTCGGGGTCGTGTGGTCCCCACCTATCTAACACCCACGCTTGGGTTGTTAAGTGGATGTGGGCCCCACCCTTAACTACCCATGGGAGGGAAAACCACCTTACAAAAATAAAAATTGTTCTGTCAATTTTAATTACATCTTGAATAAACCCCCAAAATTATCTTCTCCTCCTTTGAGAACGCAACTACGGTAAGTGTCCCCTTAAGAAATTACCAATGCTGCGAGTTCATCAGTGCCCTCAGATTTTAATTCCGAGCACCAGTTCAAAAGTTAGAAAAACACGTTCATTCGTTCACTAAACGTACCTGAGATAAACTTAGAAAATTGATTTTGGGCACACCAGGCCTCGGAATCAAGTTTCGTCAGAATCCATAGACTCGTAAAATTCCAAAGTACTTTAAAAAAAATTCCTTGAAATTTCCGGGTCTTTACATTACTCCCACCTCAGGGATTTGCATCTCTGTAATGCTACAACATAAACTAGGGGAAAAATGAGGGTACTGAGTACACATTTGAGCCTCTCGCTCCTATGTGCTCTTCTGGAGGTTCCTATGCTCCCAACGAATGCGTACCATAGGTATCGACCATCTACGTAGTACCCGCTCCTGTCAATCATCGATCTCCACCGGGACCTCTGCAAAAGTCGCCCCATCATCGATGTCCCGCACCCCATGGTCGATGATATACATAGGGTTGTGAATTTATCTCCTCAGCTGAGATACGTAGAATTCGTCATGCACCCTGTGCAACTGAGGTGGAAGGGCCAGGCGGTAAACCACCTCACCTACCCTACTGAGGACCTGGAAAGGCCTGAGGAAGCACATAGATAACTTGTCGCCCCAGCCAAATCTTCGTAATCCACATCGTGGTGAGACCCGTAAGAAAATGTGTCCGCCATCCTCGAACTCTAGTGGCCTCCACCTCCTATCAACATAGGACTTCTGTCTACTCTGTGTACTCCTCATCTTCTCCTGGATGACCTGCACCTTTCTGTCATAGTCTGAACCATTTCTGGTCCTACGAGGGTAGACTCCCTAGGGTCAGTCCAACATAGTGGTGATCTGCATGGTCGGACGTACAGTGCCTCGTAAGGTGTCATCCCGATGGTGGAGTGGTAGCTGTTGTTGTACGCAAACTCCACCAAGGGTAGGTGATCCTCCCAGTTGCGACCAAAGTCAAGGACACATGCATGGAGCTTGTCCTCGAGTGTCTGAATGGTCCTCTCCATCTGGCCATCCATCTAAGGGTGAAAGGCAGTGCTCAGGCATAGCTGCGTCTCAAAGGCATCCTGCAAACCCTTCCAAAGCCGGGAAGTAAAGCGAGAATATCGATTATAGACGATAGATGATGGAACACCATGAAGTTGAACGATCTCCTGAACGTAGAGGCATCCCAAGATCTCTACTGAGCCCTGCTCTCTGATCAGTTGGAATTGGGCCGACTTGGTGAGTCGGTCTACAATCACCAAGATGGTGTCGTTTCCTCTAGAAGTACGTGGAAGCCCTATCACGAAATCCATGGATATCCCATCCCACTTCCACTCTAGGACCTCTAAGGGTTGCACCAAGACTGCAGGTACCTAGTGCTCTGCCTTCACTTGCTGGCAAGTGAGGTATAATGAAACGAACTCTGCTACAACCCTCTTTATACTCGGCCACCAGTACTGTCTTCTGAGGTCCCGGTACATCTTCAATACCCCGGGATGTACTGCTACAGGGGAAGTGTGGAACTCCCTCAGCACCTCCTCCTATAGTGTAACTGGTACCATGGTACATCCCCAGAAGAGGATGACGTGCTCCCCACCTTCAAAAAGTCCATCGGGTGCTAGCCCTGAGGATATCTAAGCAAGTCGCGCCTCACAGTCGACGTCTCTATGATGTGCCTCTCTGACCCTCTGAAGTAGTGGAGGAGTGACTGTGAGGGACTATAGATAGGTTTCCCCATCTCTATCCACGAAGGATATCTGTAAAGCAGCTAACTGCTTCGTCGCCTCTTCAAGTTTTTGAATGCTTGATATCCTGCTGAGAGCATCAGCCACAACGTTCTCCTTCCCATGAGTATAGACAATCTCAAAGGCATGATCCTGGAGGAACTCGACCCATCGCCGTTGTCTCAGGTTCAGTTTGTTATATGAGAAAATGTACTTGAGACTCGGGTGGTAAGAGTAGAATGTAAAGCTCTCACCCATGAGATAATGTCGCCACATTTTCAGGGCGAAGACCACTACTGCCAACTCCATGTCATGGGTAGCGTGGTTCTACTCGTGCTGCCTCAACTGCCGTGAACCATAAGCGATCACTACTCGCTCCTGCATCAAGACACACCCGATTCTAGTCCCTGATGTTTCGCAGTAAACTACATACCCTACACCCTCCTTCGGTAGCCTCAAGATGGGCGCGCTGGTCAATCTTCACCTCATCTTCTAGAAGCTCTGCTGACATCTGTCTGACCACACGAAGGGCTTCCCCTTATTCTTCAATGCTGTAAGTGGAACTGAAACTATGGAGAATTCTAGAAAAAATCTCCAATAGTACCCAGCCAGACCTAGTAAACTCCACACCTCCGTCACTCTTCTGGGTGGCTCTGAAGTAAGTACCGCCTCAACCTTCACGGGATCCACTGCAACTCCCGCCTCTGAGATGACGTGCCCCAAGAAGTGAATCTCTTGAAGCTAGAAATGACACTTCGGGAGCTTACCATAAATCTGGTACTCTCTTAGTGTATCCAGTAGAACCCGTAAGTGGTAGGCGTTCTCCTCTTCGGTGGTCGAGTAAATCAGTATGTCGTCAATGAAGACTATGAAAAACTGATCGAGGTAGGGCAGGAAGATCCTGTTCATGATACTCATGAACACTGGTGGAGCGTTAGTCTCATCGAAGGCCATGAACAAGAACTCATAGTGGCCATACCGACACCTCGAGGCCATCTTCTGCACATCCTTGTCCCAAACTCGGAGCTGATGATAGTCTGACCTGAGGTCTATCTTCGAGAACCAACGTTCTCCCTTGTGGTGATCGAAGAGGTCGTCAATCCTCGAGAGTGGATACTTATTCCTCACGGTCACCTAGTTCAGGTGATGGTAGTTGACACACAATCGCAAGCTCCCATCATCCTTCTTGGCGAACAAAATCAGAGAAGCCCCAGGTGAAACACTAGGTTGGATGAAACCTTTCCTCTGTAAGTCCTCTAGCTGTACCCACAGCTCACGAAGCTCAGCGGGAGCCATCTGATATGTTGGAGTAGATATCGGTGATGTACTAGGGTATAGGTCTATGTATAAATATACCTCTCTGAAAGGAGTTAGTTCTATAACATCGTCAGGAAAAACGTCCGCATAATGATCCACCACTACAAGAAAACTCAGACTCCACACGTCAACTACTCCGAGGATGATACTAGTCAACTGATGTGTGATCGGCTGCCCTCTCCTCTGCGTGAGTCCATCCTATGCTGTGAAGGTTCCCTTCTCACCAGTGAAGGTGAACCTGATCCCATCCATGCGGACACACCGCACCTGGCACCTAATACAGTCGATCTGAGCATGGACTGTAGATAACTAGTCCATACCCAAGATGACGTCATAAGGCCTCGACGCCACTACAAGAAGATCCCAGCCGAAGCTCTCACCTCCAAGAGTAAGCTCACACTGCCGGCACCAATGTATAATCATCGAGTCTACTCCCATAGGAGTCTCTAGCCATAAGGATGGAGCCAACAGCTCTATCAGAATCTATGAGCTCCGAACAAGGGCAGCGACAATAAAAGAATTACTTGCACCTGTGTCTATAAGAACTGCAGCAAGGGTAGAGTAGACACAGATTGTACCTCGAATCATATCAAGTACGCCATGGTCGTAAACCTCTGCTTCCTAGAGATGAGCCTGCCTCTGCCCTCCAGATCCCTACGGATCGCCATGGTCGAACCTCCGCCTCTATCTGGGAGGTCCCTCCACTCTCTACTGCTCATCTGCATGGCGGGTTAGGCAGTCATGAGCCATGTGGCCCTGCCCGCCGCATGCATAGCATTGTCTGCTCCTCATAAGGTTGGCTCTGCACCATGTGCCCCGCACAGCCGAACCTGTATCCTGAGGTCGCCCACCTGTCGGCCAGGTCTGCTTGGACCCCTGCATCATCTGTCAACTGCCGGCTGTAGAAGACTCCGTTCTGTGTCGTCCTGCGGTGGGTCTCTCTGCAGATGGATGCTTGATGAGAAAGTTCTCCACTAACAGGGCTCACTCCAGCACCCCCGCCTGCATCGGAATGCTGAGGGAAATCGTCTAAGCTCTAATATCATGCCTCAGTCCCTGCTCAAAGGTCTGGGCCCGGAAGAGTGGGTCCCGTACCACGTCTGTGGAGTAGCGTGAGAGGTCGGTAAATCTCCCCATGTACTGGGCTACTGACATGCTGCCATGCCGCAGCTGTAGTAACTCCTGGATGCACACCGCACGGAGGGTGTCTGGAACAAACTCCGAGCGGAAGAGGTTCTCGAAGTCCGTCTATAGAAGAGATGCCTCATCATGCACCTGGAGCATTAGGATCCACCGTCTACCTACTACTGCGTGCAGGAGACTCGCGGCAAGGAAAACCATAAGATCTTCTGGTGTCCCTACCAGTCTGAAGACTCTCATGATAGCCTCCATCCAATCCTCAGCTGTCTGAGGATTCTTCTCTCTGCAAAACCTAGGAGATCACTACCTCTGAAACTCATGCAACACGCTCAGGTGGCGTTCACTCTCCGCCGCTGGGGATGGCAGCATCGGTGGCTCAGTGGGTAGTGGTACCACTGGTGCCTCCGCTGTAATGGGGCCCTGCATCGAGGCCTCATCGCTCGGTGGGATGCCATCTCGTACATAACTTGGAACCCTAGCTGGCTGCCATTGTGGGCCATCCTGAAAAGAAATAGGTGTGCCACGGTTAATATAGTATACCTGGTGAGATGACACAAAGTAATCACTAAGAAAATTTTTGAAACACACATGAAATCAATGTTTTCATTCACTGATTCGGAAATCAAAAGTCAGGGCCCTGGTGTATGGATACGTCGGCCTACACACCAACACTAGACTCCTTGGACTGAAAACCACACTCAATACTCTTAACACTATTTCCTCACAGAGAAGAAATTATCAGAGTCTTGAGTTCTGCGGTAGAACTGACTCCTCTGATACCAATTTTTCACGACCCGTCCTCGGGGCCCATTCCGTGACTACCCCAAGCCCACCTTCCATAGGCCAGGGTCTGGCGACTAGAACCAAAGGCGTAAATCCCAAAAAAGGGGAAGGCATTGCCTTTATAAATTATAAAAACACAATAGAGTACGCAAGTGAAGTAAACACTTAGTAAGCTGTGTAAAAAAGTAAGTGCTGAAAAGGAAATGGGCCAGAATACAAACCCAACTGAAAGTAAAGTACAAATGAAAATAAAGTACAACAACAGAAAAGTAAATCAGCAATCCACCAAGTCATCCTCCGGAAATCCCACCTGAAGGGTGGGTACATATAGTCTCCTCAGATTCTCGGGTCTAGCCATCCGCTCCGTGTATGTCCCGCCAAGTGGTCCACCTCTAGGTATCATCTAGCTCCACAAGCCTCCACCTCGATCAGTTTTTTCTGTCATCTGCAACCAACACAATGTACTGCGGGCATAGCCCATACATGGGTGAGTATACGATACTCAGTAGGGACCCCGAGACCCCAAAGGTCTCTAAGAATCCAACAAGGATAAACCACAAAGGAAATATACAATCACGAAGTATCAAACGACTCTACTTAGGTATATACCCATACATATACCTAATTCATCAATTCTAGTTCGGCTCCAACTCATGAGACCATGTACAACCCAGTCCACACAGGAAAGCACAACCCAATCCACACATGAAAGCAAGTCAATCACATCGATGATAATGATTGAAGTCAAGACTCAGATCACACAGTTATACACTTCGTAAGGCGATATAGGTGATCAGATGTAGCCACTGATTCATCTAAGCTGTCGGACCCACATAGGATACAAGACCAGCTACTCTGCCGGACCCACTCAGGATACAAGTACAGAGGTCATACTGCCGGACCCACATAGGATACGAGAACAATATTCATCGTCATCGAAACCATAGAGGATCCCATTACGGTCGTCGTCACTGCCGAACCCACGGAGGATCCAAGTACAGTCATCCTCGTTGCCGAACCCACTGAAGATCCAAGTGCAGTCGTCATCATCGCAGTCGCAGCCAACCCTAGGGTTCCCGCACACAGCATGCTCGATTCCGGGAGTGTCGCTCCTCAAGAAAGAGAGATAGATTCGATATATCGACTATCACGAAGTCCAGATTTGATGTATCCCAAAGTTCCGTCTCGTCAAAAGGAACCCAATGCGATAGACGGTGTGTCAATCTGATGCCCGGTCTGAGAGTTATTGGCTTTTCCGTCCCAGGGGCCCGGTTGGGTTTTAAGCTAAAACCAACCCGACCATACTCCAGCTGCATCCAAACCTCAAGAGGATTAATCCAAAAGAACCTTCTCATCAATAGGAATTCAATGTAGTTGATGGCATGTCAAACGGACATCCAGTCCTTAAGTTATAAGCGTTTCCGCTCGAAGGGCCCGATTGGTTTCGGGTTCGAACCGACCCGAATGTACCCATAATTTGCCTAAACATTGAGTGTAATATACCAAAACGACCGTCTCAATACAAGGATTCCTATGCAACTCACGTTGTATTGATCGTAGGTCCGTAGCTCAAGTTATGGGAAAAATACCAAAAACGGTCTGAAGTGGGGGGTCTGGGCCCGGTCCGACCCCGCCCAACCCCCCTGGGTCGGCCCGAACCGGGTCGACCGGACTCGGGAGGTCATGGCCCGGTCTGCACGACCCGTCCCAGCCCAGCCGGGGGGGTGCGCTGGCGCGGCCAGTTGGCCGGGGGGCTCGCTTTTTGCAGACACGGCGCCAGGGTGGCGCCGCGGTTCATCCCGGATCCAGCACGGCTGCAGGATCTGCCCTCTTCGTCGCCGGGGATTTCCACGGGCCACCAAATTCATTTCGGTGGTCCGATTCCATTTCTAACTGCACCTGTGGTCGTCTCGGGACTCGTACATTACTGCGAAGGCCTCCAATCGCCATTTCGGTCCCACTTCGACGTCGCCAAAAGTTCCGCGCATCAAGAATAGAGTAACTCTGGGTTCAGACTTGTTTGTTGGTCCGCACCCACTGCGTTAGTGGTTCAAAACAACTCCCAACAATTATACGTCATACCAAGGGTATAATTCACATAAAGAAATATAAACCAAAACCCCTACCTTAACAAAGAAGATAAATGTCGGCATTGCAGTAGACAACATCGCGATAGACAGCGTCGCGGGGAATAGGGTTCGTAGGTGCCGTCAGAGTGCGCCGAGGAGGAAGCGGCGTCTCCTTTCTTGTCACAGAGAAGAGGAAGGGTGGCGCGTCATCGATATTCAAGGAACCGGCGTTCTTCATTGTTCTTCGTCGGAGACCGGCGTTCTTCCTAAAGCTCCAAAGCTCTCCCGCACAACGAATGTTCTTCCCCCAAATTAAATAATAGGTTTCTCCTATTATTTAATTACACACACAAGGAAACTCCCAGAATTAATTCACCACATTTAATAACGTGATGAAAATTAATTTAAGAAGTGAGAGAGAAGGTTCCCCATTATTAAACCTGTTGGCAGTTAAATGCGGGGTTTTGCCAATTAATGGGGAGGTTTGCTAACATGTTTAGAGGGAATTAAATGGCCAGGGTCATGTGGGCCCCACCTATCTAACACCCACACTTGGGTAGTTAAGTGTTTGTGGGCCCTACCCTTCACTACCGATGGGAGGGAAAACAACCTTACAAAAATAAAAATTGTTTCGTCAATTTTATTTACTTTTTCAATAAACCCCCAAAATTATCTTATCCTCCTTTTTGAATGCAGCTATGGTAAGTGTCCCCTTAAGAAATTATCGGTGTTGTGAGTTCATCGGTGCCCTCGGATTTTAATTCCGAGCACCGGTTCAAAAGTTAGAAAATCCTGCTAGTTCGTTCACTGAATGTACCCGAGCTAAACTTCGAAAATTGATTCCAGGCACACATGGCCTCAGAATCAAGTGCCGTCAGAAGACACAGACTCGTAAAATTCCAAATCACTTTAAAAAAAATTCTTTAAAATTCCCGGGTCTTTACAATGATCATATTAAAAGGACCAAAATTACCAAACTAAAACATATATGAAAAACGAAACAATTATCACCTGAGATATTGATTTAAAAAAAGAGTTATTAATAAATAGGTTATAAAAGACTACAAGTAAATTATATATGAAATGAGACACATGAGAATGGTTTTTCAATTTTTATACAATAAACCTATATTTATTATAAAGGTGGTTCTAACACAAACAAAGTAAGTTGAACCTAAGGCAAGAGTTTCTCATCTCACTTTTATTTTTGTGAGGCATACATCATTTTCACCAATTATTATTTTGTATGATGTATATACTACACATTTTGATATGTTATATCATGAAGCTATTTCTTTTTATGGTATTTAAAGTTTCATTTGAAACTATTTCATTTAGAGGGATTATGATTCCAAATTTACCAATGTTGTAAAGGTTTATTGCACTATCTCATCATTATTCGATATTGTTCTTGTTTAAATCACCATTAGGGGAATTATTAGATATTTCCATCTTAAACTCAAAAAAATATCTTATCATATGTTAATTCATGATATTTTTCAAGTAAAATTAGAATTTTTCAACTTTTTGTTACTTAAAATTATTAATAAAATATTTTTAAGAAAATATGACTTTATTTCTCTCTTTGATCAAAAAATCATTTTTCATCAAAATCCACGTTTTCTAAAAAATATAAAAAATGTTTTAACATTTTACAAATTATTTAATAAATCAATTTTTCCGATTTTTACTATTTATAAAAAAATTAAATTAATATTCAAGTCATTTTCAAAACAAGGCATGTTTGGCTTTTACCAAAAATGTGAGAGGAACCTTTGTTTTAACATGTACAACATGAATGAAATTTTTCACCGACATAACCACTCGATGTTTTAAAGATTATTTCAAAAGTTTTAAAAAGTTATTTTCAATGAATATTTTTTAAAAATATTTGTGAATTTTTTGTTTTAAAAAAAGGATATTTTCAAAGTGAATATGTTATTTTCCTCAAAAATGATTTTAATGAAAATATTACGGTTTTTCTATTCATTAAAAACATCAACCCTTTATAATAATTACGATAAACTAGATATATTTTGTATTAATATCATCCTTATTATTTATTTATATGGTTGATGATCAGTTTTTCTGGGGATGTACAATTTTATTACAATTCATCTTATTACTTTTAATCATATATGATTATGTTTATTTGATTGGGGTAAGTATTAACATTTAGTATGTCAGTTTTTCAATATGAATTTTTATATTGAATATGATTCACCCCTTTTATATGATTAATGCATTGCACTTAGTACGTGATGGGTGGAACCCAGTTATAGATAGCCCCTAGATACATCGAAAAGTCTCATGAGACAAATCCGTTAGCTAAATTAGATGGGTTTCCACTCAAAAATTTGAACTGTCTTATAAAACATCTTGAAAGTTTCAGATGTCTAGAAATATCTATTCCCATATTATGAGATCATTTATTTATTTCCATCTTATTATTTAATTAGTTTTAATATCAATGTATTATTTTCAATCTTCTATGATTATTTATAAGGATTTATTTTATCATCAATTATTTATTCCATGTTATGATCAGTTTATTAATTAAATGGCATGTTTTTCATATATTTTCCATTTCATATTTATTATTCTTATTTATACATGATAGATTGTAATTTATTATTACCCTTACTAAGGATCTGGTCTCACCCCTTTCTTATGTTTTATTTTCCCCTAGATACATAGAGGTGTTTTTTAATTGATATGTGGGGATACACTATGGTGAATAATGGAATTATAACAGAGAACACTTTGTGTATATTATGTTTTCAATTGTAATGTTAATTTCAAGTACGCATATAGTTTGCCAAGTCTAATTAACTATTTGTCCCTTTTGGGTCTGATTCCTTGTATCTTATTCTAATGTCATTAATTAACCAATGGTTTCAGGATACTGGGGTTAGGGTCATTATAGTTGATATCATAGGAAGTTTAGTAGGAACCTTGAGAAATAGATTAAGAAAAACATATATTAAAGAAAATAACCCTATTATAAACATTGAAGATAAGTATATAATAACATTTTAAAGTTTTCATAAGATATATATTTTCTTGTTTTTTCTATAATTACATCTATATCTAGATAATAGAAGTGGATGTGGATGTGGTTCTGGAACATATGAACCTAGGGATAATAACTACAAAAAGATGCTTCAAGATTGATTCGATTGTTACCAGTACATGAAAATGGGCCTAACTTCACATCTAGTTTATATCACCATGTTACCTTCTAAGGTATTCCTTTTCCTTTGTTTTTGGGTTCCTTTCTTTTTATTTTGGGATTTTGTGTGAGGAACTAGGTGAAGCACCATCTAGTGGGTATTTACACATCGTGTAATGAGATTACATGTAACTTAATTTTCTTAAGTCATATGTTGTGAATTTGGTTAAAGACGTAAAATGGTTAAATTAGGTTTATAAACAAAATTTGATGCATTATTTTGTGTCATTTCACTTTATAGGATTACAAAATGGGAAGTGAATACAAATCATGTACTCCCATGACCCGTCATTTTAAACAAAGAGACTTGAATTCCTTCATTTGATTTTGACCTAGATCATTTCCCTCTCAACCTATAGACTTCCCTATGTTTTTTAGAGCCCTCTAACCCATCCATATCTTCTATTCAATGATTGATAGATGTGTTTCTTGGAGTTAATTTCTTCAGGTGAGTAGTATTAGTATCTATTCTATTTTTTCTTTCTTTACTCATTGGAGTTTGATAGATTTTATTGGTATTGATGGATCTAAACACCATGTATTTGAATTTTGATTCTAGGTTCTGTTTATAGATCTCTATTTCCCTCATTCTTCATTGGAAAATATCTTTGTGGGTGTTGCGTTTTTTGATCTCTATGATAAAGGTAGGTAGTTCCATTTGAGTTTTACCATATAATTAAATGTGTAATTTCTTAATTTTATTTAAATTAATACTAATTGAATTATAAAAACCCAATTTGATGAGAATTGGAATTGGTAATTGAATTGGTATAGATTTTAGGGAAAACCCCCCAATTATAATGAAATTATGAATGGTGGTGTACTTTGGAAATTAATGAAATTAATGAATTCATTTAATTATTTTTTTGAGAAAAATGGATGAATTTGAATTATCAAAAACCAATGATTAGGTTTTTATTGAAAAGGCATGAATTTATAAAAAACACATGTTTTTGTTTTGAAAGTTAATTGGAATTTTCAATAGGGAAATTCAGCAATTGAAATGTGAATGATTATCGGTTTGAAATGAAATGATTCTCCCTTTTTCAATTGATTGATTGTGTACATGTGATCCTGGGTAGTTAGTGTGTTATTTGGAAAAGCATTCTAGGATATTGATCCCCTATAAATGGATTGATGATAAAACTTGTAACAAAAACCTAGTTCAATATGATTATCCCTAATGGGATATTAATGTGTCTCATTTGGCCTGCTTTTGAGGGACATGTTCACACATGTTTATCCATGATCATTGATTTATGAAGTGTGAGGACCCTATAGCTAGGAACTACCGTACCATAGTGCAGTTGACCATGATCTCATTGTGATTATTTTTGACATATATATATATATATATATATATTATTTATGATGAAACTATTTATTTATTCCATTTGATTTATATAAACTATTTGATATAAAAAAATTATTTAATCCATGTTTGAAACGTTTTCCATCATATTGAAATGAAAGAGGGTTTTGGTTTAAATATGAAAGTGAATTTTTATGCCCTATTTTATTAAAATTGAAATCTTGATTTGGTTTATCATTATGTCATCTCTTTATGTAACAGCTTGTAAGACCCTGCTATGCTTTTGAAATCAAACCCTACCTTTACCTTTGGGAGTTTTTAGATTTCCTTCTTTTAGGTCTAAGGAAAGAGAAATTTCATCTTGGAGGAGGCGGGTGTTATTGATCCTTTGGTCTTGGAGTCTTGATACCTTGGGGATGTTTGAGATTTATTTAGATAGTTATTTAGTACTATAATGATGTACTCTTTTGGGTTTTGATATACCAATTTGGTTTCTTGTACGTTATTTATTTGGATTTTTAGCAAACTAATTTGTAACATTGTGTTTTTTTATTATCAAAAAATTGTTCTCCCTTTTATCTTATATGATTCCAGGTGCTAGTCACCAACCCATGTTGATCAGAAATGTCCTTTGGTCCATCTCTAAGCCATCTTGTGTATCAGGGTACCAGGGTATCTGGTTTGGTTTGTGAAAAAGTCATATTAGAGGTAGGTTGATCATATTTACTTGATATCGGTATGCAGTTGAGAGATTTTATCATGACATAAGAGGTAGATACAAATGATTTCCTATCCATATCTCAACATACAGAGCCTTAAGTTTCCATGGGTGGTTTTGGAAATGCATCCTGAGAAATAATTCTAGCCTTTAACCTGATTTTTATTTTGTTAGGTTAAAATAAAAATATTAATATCTATCTAAGAAGAAAGATTTTCCTATTTCTCCTGTTTGAGTTGTTGATATGAGTAACCTCATATCATCTTTAATGTTTTTTCCTGATGTTGAGTTTCATCATTCCTCCAAGAAGATGAATTAATACGATCCAGGTGGAAGCTGCTAATGAACCACATTGATTGAATCCTCCCATGGACCATAATCTCATTGTGATTGTTGTGTGTGTTGTCTAAACTCTAGGATAGGCACCTACACCCATTCTGTTTAGGCTTCAGCTACCTATCCTCAGAGGGATGAATATTTGAATCATGATTAGGATTTCTTTCACTAGAATCCACCATCATTTCAAGGATCTAATAATCCTCAATGGTGTAAGGATTGGTTGGGAAAGATAGATATACTTTTTGAGTTCATGTAAATGCATGATTAAATCAAGGTGAAATGTTCCAACTTCAATCTAGAAGGATCTAATAGGATATGGTGGGATTCAATAGTTATGGAATAGAATCTTGAGGGTTTATAGTGGAAGGAATTTGAAGTTATTTTCACTAACCAGTTCTATCCAAATATATAGTTCTAGCTGAGGATATGGATTTTTTTAAGCTCAAGTTGGATGGGAGGACTGTGAAGGAATATAAAAATCAATCTACCGATCCTGTACATTTTTTACCTAGGATTGTATTTAATGATAAGATGAAGAATTTAATGTTTGATATAGTCCTTAAATATAATATTAATTATCATTTTTTCTTGCTAAATCACTCCACTTTTATTGATGTGTTGGATAGGGTTTTAATGGTGGAGCTTTTCCTAAATAGTATTTCAGGGTTGATGGGAGTTATTTTTTCTCCCAGTGGAAGTTATGTGAGTTTCTTCAAGGGAAAGAGAAAGTTTGATGAGTCTCATGGTGGATCTTGATTTAAGGGTTATTTTATACCTCCTGATGTTCCTAGAAGATGAACTCTGACTTTATTCTAGTGTGGAAAGCCTAATATTTTGAGACGGTTTTCCACTGATACACCAAATATTTAAAGCACCTATAGATATTCAAGACACTTGCAGAAGTTTTTCCATATATTCTCTACTCTACTTAGTGTCACATGATCATTAACACCAAAAATTACTATAGTTAAATTATATTCTTCAAGATCAAAGGGGTTCCAGAAATTAGAATTTGTAATAAAGCTTCATCACACAGTGGAAGAGTATCCTGATGAAGTTAATACTGGTCCATCAAGTGTGAGAGGTACCATCACCATAGATTAATCTTTAGTTACTACTTTATTTGATACTAGTGAATCTCATTTGTTTATATCAACCAATATTGTGAAACTCGTAAATATTCCTATAGATATTTTTTCTTATGTGATTGATATTACTATGCTTTTTAGAATGATGATAGAGAAGGGTCTCTATTGTCCTATTTATGTCTTCACTTTATCAATGATTATTATTACTTGGGATTTTCTAGTTCTCAACATGAATCCTCTTGATGTAATATTTTATATGGATAATCTCATTAATAATAAGGCATCAATTGACTATTATTTTAAATGGGTCTTCTTTATCATTCCTGATGGGGTGTCATATCTTTCCAGGAGAATGGGACCTGAGGTTGAGTTGTGTTGTACCTCCTTATCCCAAGTTGGGGAAAGTAACATGTGTTTTTTATTTCGACCTAGAGAGTTAATATTTTAGTGGTGATCTACCTCTAGTTTTCATTGAGTTTCATGATGTGTTTCCTTCTAGTTTCTATGGTTTTCCATTAGTAATAGAAGTAGAGTTCTATATTGATTTTATTCTTGGTACTTAGTTGGTATCTATACCTTCTTAATGTATGGAACCAGATAAGATGAAAGAGTTAAAGGCTCATTTTGATGATCTATTAAATAAAGTATTTATATTTTTTAGTGTGTCATCTTGGGAGGTGCCTTCTCTCTTTGTTAATAAATATGATTGGGGCACTTCTCTTATGTGTTTATTACAAAAAACTCAACCATGTTTCAGTAGAAAACAAGAATTTTTTTTTCTACATATTGATGATTTGTTTGATCATTTGAAATGGTCTATGTGGTTATCAAATATTTATCTATGATATGTTTATCACCAATTGAGAATAAAATAATCTAACATTCCAAAAACTACCTTCCGATGTAGTTATGGTCATTATGAAAACATTGTCATGCCATTCAGTCTAACCAATGCTCCTACAGTCTTCATGGACTTGATGAACATGATCTTCCATGAGTATCTTGATATATTCATTGTAACACCCGAGACTTTTATGAGAAATATTTTGTTTTTATGTTATATAAATCATCAAAGGAATCTTTCGCTACACGCAATCGCGACCTTCCTCGATATCGTGTGTAGTACGCAATACCGAGTTCCACTAAACAACGATAAATTATTATAATATTATAAACTAACCATTATGAATAGTATTAACTGAATTTTAATTTTTAAAACATTATTATTCATCTTACACATTTTCTAGAACATGTTAAGAGAACAAAATAAATTTTTTTTGGGTAAAATAAGTATTTATCAAAAAATGCAGTTTTGCCACCTTTTAATGGCGCACCCACATTAAATCTAGTTTTTAACACGTTTATAAGTTCAATTTGACAAAATAAAATTCTTCTTTTGAATCAGGATATAAAAATTTACTTTGGATAAATTGTTGATATTTTTTTGAAAACTTTCATATTTTGATGAATAGTAAAAACACGATAATTTTTAATTAAAAACAACTTTTTTCATTGAGATAATTTATATGGTTAAATTATAATATTGAATGATTTTAAAGTATAGATATAATATATTTTTACAATTTAATATAATGTATGTCACTAGCATTAATTTCACATTGAATTCATAGGTAAAAACATTTCAATCTTTGGCAATGTTTTAACTTCTAAAACCCGTTTTCTTAACAACGGGATTTATTTTAAATTAATTACTGCAACTTATATGTTTTGAATTTTAAAAAACGGATTCCATATTCTGAATCAGTGGGTCCAAATTATGTTAATAGGCTACTTTTTATTTTTTGGCATTATGAATAGTAACTACGGTAAATTTTATTTACCATAGTTAAAGGTAAATCGGGTAATTAAAGGTAAATATAAGATTATAAAATTACCCCAACACCTGCCAAAATCCTATTGGATGACTAAAGGTCGACCCATATCACCTAAGGGTCGGATTAGATTCATTTAATAGACTTTTTTCCATGAAAATAATTTAATTATTATTAAAACTAAAGAATGTGACAACATGTCACTTTCTTAAATCTTATAAGTATAATAATTTTAATTTGGTGATAAACTTAATGAAACATAGAACATGAATAGTCTCCAGAAAGATAATACAATTATCTACATCATAGGAATTTATTTAGAATTTTTAGGTATTAAATAATTATCATTAATTATGACACAATAGTGATGTTGAAGTTATTTTATTAATTAAAATATCAAATAAATGGTTTTAAAAATATTAAAATAATTATTATATGCACTATTTAATGTTCTCCACTAATTTTCTAGATACATATGACTTTTTATTAATCTATTAAATATTTTATTTTGAACATATTATAATGACCCATACTTTACATACATTGTTATTACTTCAGAATTGAAGCACACTTATTACAACATATAACAAAACCAAGAAAGGACCGTATAGGTATAATGTCTTTAGAAACTGGGAAACATAAACAACTGGTTCATAAAGAATCTACTTTGCCTCCCATTTATTTCATCATATCTAGAGACCCTTTTTGGAATATTCTACTTAATAACCTTCTTCCTGGCCTGGGGAAATAAAACATACAAAAGGGTGAGCTCAAATGCTCAGTAAGGGTAAACAAAAGAAATATCAATCACATCATATACATAAGAACATAACTTTTGGAAATCTTATCCTGCAAAGGAGATCATAATATTATAACATGGAATAAATCATGGCAATGAAATGTAATCACAATAATCATAACTTAAAACATGAAACTTTGTGGCATACACACATAATCATAGAGAATCATTTCTTGTTAGTCAAGACTCATTGCCAAGACTATCTTAGTGGACAAAGTCCATTTCTGAACCGAGTCACCCTCGTTTCAGTCCTGTTTCATTGA
Source organism: Viscum album (assembly GCA_963277665.1). NCBI lineage: Eukaryota > Viridiplantae > Streptophyta > Magnoliopsida > Santalales > Viscaceae > Viscum > Viscum album. Next base: position 1,673,531,380 of record OY728158.1, read on the forward strand.
ACCGGTATAACCTACCATTCCATCCATGTCTATATCATGAGATATAAAATCTTTACCCAATGCATTGGAGGGAGATATAGTTCCCACCCATCTCATAATGATACCATTCTTATGTGTGCCACAAAATCATAAATCATACATCATTACATAACCCATGTAATGAAAATGGGAATCTTAAACATCGTGACATCATAAAACAATTCATATAAGATAAAGGAATTCATAAGAATATTTCCTTCACAACATAATCAAATCCATGTAATAATATGGATAGAAACAGAACCCTATATTGTCTTAGATGGAAAATAATTTTGATAAAACTCTTGAACTCCATTCTTGAGGAAAATATCCTTTCTACTTCAAAAACATTTATCCTTTCATAACATGTCATACAATTTTAAACTAAAATAAGTTGATAAATATGAATACTTGTAAAGGAATATTCTTGGAAATAATGTTTTAAAAATCCATTCATGCCGTATAAGTTAAAAAAACATTCTTCGTACTTTTGTCGGAAAAGTCAAAAAGTACCTCGTACGAAAAACGACAAAAGATTCCTTTCATATCTTTTACAAAAAAACTCACCTAAGGGTAAAATTGGATATAAACTATTATAGAAGGATGGAAATAATATTACATATTGAGGGAACATGGATGTGGATGATAAAATACACCCCAGTAATTACCAAAGTAAAAACAATCTCGGATAAAAGTGAGATTGTGATATTTCCCTTACCTTAGGTCCGACTTGATTTGTAAGTGTCTGAACCTCCTGTATAATGATTTAAATAATGTTATTTAATTATTACATAATCATACTTATTTTTATGATATCATATATGGTCATATTCTTAGCTTCTTAGTAGTAATATTTCATTGCCACTTGTTATTCGGGTGTTTATAACTTTTTGTTCTTATGCGTGTTTTGTCGAATAAATTCTTATTCTTATATTTAGGTTATAGATACCTCATTTCCAGAATGGTATTAGTGTAATATATATCATATTCATTCATTCAATTCATTTATATAATCGTTATGAAATGAAGATCATGTAGAACGAGTCGCATCACATCATGGAGACGGTATTCCGTACGTACGCACGAGTGATGATATCGTTTCTATGATCGTGCAATTGTATTGGAGTCTATGTATACAATTTCAGAATCAATATGACTTTATAATAGTCATATATAGTCATTATTTACACCATTATACCCATCCAAGTAAGGTGGTGGTGGAAAATAGATTACACCACGGCGTGGAGACGGTATTCCGTACGTACGCACGCGCGGTGATTTCTTTTTCTGTAGGATGGATAGATGGTGAAATAGGGTGGTTTCATAATTATAATAACATATCAGTATATGAGTGATACTTATGCTATTACTTCATAATGAAACAAATAAAGAAGAAGAAGTGGAAGAAGAAATAAAGATGAATGAATCGGTAACGGACATTACCTCTTCTTTGAAGTGCTTCTTTGAGACCTTCTATTAGGGCACTAAAATTGGTCTTTGAAGAAGACCAGGACCTCTAGGATGTCTCTAGGGAAGTGGAGAGGAGAAAGTGGCAGGGTTTGGCCGAGCATGAAAGCTCAAAGTGGTGTGAGGAAGATGGGGAGGAGGTGTCCTTTTATAAGGGAGGAGAGGGGCACCTTTGGAATAACTAAAACTATTATTTTATTATAAAGTCAAGTTCGGTTTTAAATAGCTCCAAATTGATATATTTCGAAGCTAAGTTGGGGATGGGTAGAAATCCTCTCATCCAATATAATTTAGACAAGTTTAGGTTCCTAGTTTAACCTTATCATTTAGATTTAACATTAAGTTAAATAATAATACTTTTACCATGTCTTCTTGTGTTCTTATACTATAAGGTTAATAAACTTACTATAAGTAGCCAAAAGAACCCCAAGTTGTTTATTATTAATATATATAACCTTATCTAAGTCATTTGGCCGAACCTTATATTTTTAGGAATAAAATAACAATTACCAATATAATATTTGTTTTAAAAACTATTTTATGTCAATTTTGACACTATTTAGTAATTGATTTTTGAGAAACTCATAACAGAATTATTAGTTCGACCCAAGTTAATTAAATCAATAATAACATGACATATTAACCTATAAAAATAGTGGGATTCATAAAAAGTCTCAAATTACATTTATTTTGGTGTTTATAACATCAATTATGTAAATATTTCATTAATAGGATAATTACTGCATCATCATTGTGTCATAAATAAATTAAATTATTTAATGTATAAAAATTACAAATAAAATACCATTATGTAGGAAAGCTTTTTAGATTTCTAATGAATATTTATAGTCTAATTTATCTTATGTATAACCCCATATTAAAAATTATTTACGTATTAAAATTTGATTTTAACTATTTTAACCCTTCTTTAAATAAATTAATAATAAATGTCCTAATCTAATCCAAGTGGGCCTAAATGGTCATATTTTATTCCTAAGTTTGTTTTTGGTCTAATTACACTTATCCAATAGAATTAAGACATGTGTTAGGGTAATAATAATATCATCTTTACCCTTAATTACCCTATTTACTTTTTACCGTGGTAAAAAAAGTAAAAGTTACTATTCACCAAAAAATTATTTTCATCTCATTGAACCACATTTTACTTACTGACATCAACCGTGTCTCTCGGATTTTTTAAATTCCACTCACAGAAGCGGTAAAATTAAGTTTTATGAAAAATTCAGTTTTTTAACTACCACTTAGTGGTTTCACTATTCATCAAAAATTGAAAGTTTTCAGAAAAATACCAAAATTTCACCCTAGGCTAATTTCGATATTCTGAAACCAAAAATGAAGTCCATTTTGAAAAATAAAATTTATACAATTTCAAAAGGTGGTTTTTACTATTCATAACGACTAGTTTTAATAATATTTTAATAGCATATCGTTGTTTAGTGAAACTCGGTATTGCGTACGACGCAAGCTATCGAGGAAGGTCGTGATTTCATGTAAAGAAAGCCAAGCAAGTGTTGTGTAGAAAAAGATTCCTTTGATGATTTATATAACATAAAAGTCTCGGGTGTTACATTCTACCCCCCTTAAAATGAATTTCACCCTCGAAATTCGTCACTTTGTAACAAACAGATGAGGATACCTCTCCCTCATCATATCCTCAAGCTCCCATGTAGCTTATTCTAATTGGTGGTTCCTCCATAAAACTTTCACCAATCGAGTGGTCTTGTTTTGTAGGACTATTTCTCTACGATCCAGAATCTCTATCGGTTGTTCTTCATAAGAAAGATCTTGCTCCAGCGGTACAACTTCTGAGCTGAGTACATGTGAAGGATCAGGTATGTACTTTCTCAGGATAGATACATGGAACACATTGTAAACATGAGAGAGATTCGGTGGAAGCGCCAATCGGTATGCTACCTTCCCAACACGATCCAGTATTTCGAAAGGATCGATATATCTAGGGCTCAACTTCCCCTTCTTTCCAAATCTCATAACCCTCTTCCAGGGAGATATTCGTAAGAACACTTTATCACCCACTTCAAACTCTAGGTCTCTTCTTTGGTTGTCAGCATAACTTTTCTGTCGACTCTGAGCTGCTCTTATGTGTTGTTGAATAGATCTGACCTTTTCTGCCATTTCATCAATGAGATCAGGTCCTAATAGATTTCTTTCCCCAACTTCATCCCAGCAAGTTGGAGTCCTGCATTTCTTTCCATAGAGAGCTTCATAAGGAGACATCTGAATACTGGAGTGAACGCTATTATTATAAGAAAATTCCACCAAAGGTAGGTGTTTATCCCAACCTCCTTTGAAATCCATAGAGAAATCTCTCAACATATCTTCTAGGGTTTGAATTGTTCTCTCAGACTGACCGTCTGTCTGAGGATGATAAGCAGTGCTGAAACTCAACTCTGTATCCAGAGTATGCTGAAGACTTCGCTAGAACTTTGAGGTAAATCTCGGATCCCGATCAGATATAATAGAAAGTGGTACTCCATGCAATCTTACCACTTCCTTTACAAATATCATGGCAAGCTGATCCATAGAGAAATCCTCTCTAATAGCAATGAAGTGTGCAGACTTTGTAAGATGATCATCTATGACCCAGATAGCATTATTTCCTTTGGATGTTTTAGGAAGTCCTGTGACAAATTCCATAGTAATGTTTTCCCATTTCCATTCGGGTATGGGTAATGGTTGTAACATCCCCTTAGACTTATGTCTCTCAGCTTTAACTTGTTGAAAAACCAAGCATCGAGAGACATATTCAGCAACATCTCTTTTCATGCCATCTCACCAGAAGTACTCTTTCAGGTCCCTATACATCTTCATGCTTCCAGGATGAATAGAGAATGAAGAACTATGAGCCTCATCCAGCAGCTCCTTCTTTAATTCAGGGATGGGAGGAACAAAAACCCGATTCCTGAACTTTATTATCCCATCACAATCAAGGTTGAACTCAGGAACATTTCTCACCTTCTTTTGTAACTCGGCATCTTCTTCCTATGCCTCTTTAATCTTCACATGTATAGATGGTTGAACATTCATTTGAGAAAGATAAGATTTTTCCCCTTCCATTATAATTCCAAGATCCATCCTTTGTAAATCCATAAATATTGGATCTTTTGTGATCCTCATCATGGATAAACTAGCATGGTCTTGTCGACTTAATGCATATGCCACCTTGTTTGCTTTCCCAGGGTGGTAATGGATTGAGCAGTCGTAATCCTTAATCAGCTCCAATCATCTTCTTTGACGCATATTCAGCTCCTTTTATGTGAAAATATACTTTAAACTTTTATGATCAGTATAAATATCACACCTTTCACCATAAAGGTAATGCCTCCAAATCTTTAATGCAAATATTACCGCAGCTAACTCCAAATCATGTGTTGGGTAATTTTTCACATGCATTTTCAACTGTCGTGAGGCATAAGCTATCACCATATCATTTTTCATAATAACACACCCTAATCCCTTCTTGGATGCATCACTATAGATCACAATCCTTTCTCCACTACAAGGCAGTGTGAGCACAGGTGCACTGGATAACCTTATTTTCAACTCCTTGAAATTATCTTCACATTCTTCCGTCCAGACAAACTTAACTCCTTTCCAAGTCAACTTGGTGAGTGGATTAGATAATCGTGAAAAATATTTCACAAAACGTCGATAATATCCAGCCAAACCAAGAAAACTTCGGATCTCAGTTACTGTTGTTGGTCTCGACCATCTTTCGATAACCTCTATTTTTGCTGGATCCACAGATATCCCCTCTTTTGAGATTATGTGACCCAAAAATGAAACTTTTTGAAGCCAAAATTCACACTTGGTAAATTTGGCATAAAGATTCTCCTTTCTCAGGGTCTTCAATATAATTCTCAAGTGATCTTCATGTTCTTCCTTGCTATTTGAATAGACAAGAATATCGTCTATAAAGACTACCACAAATTGATCAAGATAGTCTCTAAAGACTCTATTCATCAGATCCATGAAGATAGAAGGGGAATTAGTAAGACCAAATGGCATCACTATAAATTCATAGTGTCCATACCTTGTACGGAAATCCGTCTTTGGTATATCCTCCCTTTTGACCCTTAATTGATGATACCCTGAACGAAGATCATTCTTGGAAAAGTATTGAGCTCCGCGTAGTTGGTCAAATAGGTTATCAATGCGCGAGAGAGGATATTTGTTCTTGATAGTGATCTTGTTAAGTTCTCGATAATCAATGCAGAGTCTCATTGATCCATCTTTCTTCTTAACAAATAGAATAGGTGCTCCCCAAGGTGACGCACTAGGGTGTATGAATCCCTTATCAAGATTCTCTTGGAGTTGCTTCTTCAATTCCTGCAACTCAATTGTGGCCATTCTATAAGGTGTCTTTGAAATAGGCAAAGCACCCGGTACGAGTTCTATTGAAAACTCAACTTCACGATTTGGTGGAAGACCTGGTAATTCCTCTGGAAAGACATCATCAAACTCCCGTACAATGGGCATATTCTTAATCGTGAGTTTCTCACCAACCATTTGAGATAAATAACCTTCATTTAGTGGAATCAATACCCATAAAATGGAAGAAATTTCCACTGGAAGGTTATGTTCATCCTTGCATTGATAGACGATCATAGATTGATCTGGAATATGAAATGTGACTTCCCTTCTTTGGCAATTGATATGAGCTCCATATAAAGAAATCCAATCCATGCCAAGAATCACATCAAATTCCACTATAGGAAGGATCACAAGATTTGCAGGAAGCACTTTCCCACAAACTTCGATCGGAGAAGAATTATAAACTATTGATGCGATTGTTGTGCCATTAGGTGTTGTCACAGCTAACTCAACATCTAATTGTTGTGGTAATATGGTGATACCCTTAGAAAATTCTTCAGAAATAAAAGAGTGGGTGGATCCAGAATCAAATAAAACATTTGCTACTTTAGAGTGGATGGTAAGTGTACCTTTTACCACATTGTTATCGTACTCCACATCACTGATAGAAATTGCATGTGACTTTCCTTTTTGTTTAGCCTTAAGAGTTTGTTGACGTCGACCATCGTCATCAACCCTTGGATTAGGGCATTTATTGGCATAATGTCCCATCTCCTTGCACTTGAAACATTGAAGTGTAGTAGGTTCATTATGTGTATCCCTTCCTTTGTTTGCATCATTAGACATCTTTTTCCCATCATCGCGGCATTCAAATGCCCGATGACCTTCCTTTCCATATTTGAAACATTTACTTGTCCCTTTAAGACAACTCCCTCCATGTTTCTTTCCACACTTTGAGCATAAGGGAAATCTCATCTTCTCTTCAGTGTGCTCTTTAGATTTTCCTTTGAATTCCATTTTCCTCTTCTTATCAAACCCATATGACTGATGGGTTACTCCAATCTTCATCTCGACTTTGAGAGCACATCGAATGATTTCCTCGTAGCTATTGAAGTCCCTTATGGCTAACGCCCTTCGAAGACTTGGTTTTAAGCCACTAAAGAATCGATCGATCTTACTCTTAGGTTGGATAATAATACCAGAAGCGTACCTTGCAAGTCTTGTAAAATTTGCTTCATAGGTACCAACAGATTCATCACTCTTTTGCTTCAGTTCAAGAAACTCTTTCTCCATCTTTGTTCGGAGAATACGAGGGATACTTATTGAAAAATAAGTTCTTGAACTCTTACCATTCCATGGACTCAATTTCATCCCTTTGTCTCGTATTCTTAATAAGATTCCACCATTGATCAGCATCTCCTTCCAAACGATACACTGCTAGGATGACTTTATCATGTTCAGAACATTGAAGAACTGAAAATATATTTTCAGTAGTACTAATCCATTGTTCAGCAACTAATGGATCAGTAGACCCGCTGAAAGAAGGCGGACGCTGTCTCGTGAAGGATTCAACAGAATGTTGCTCCTTCCTTTTCTTGTTTGGAAGTCCTGCATGATTCATAGCTTGAGAAAGTTGTGTGATCATGGATACAAGATTTTGCATTCCAGCTACCATAACGTTTGGTTGCTCAGGGTGACAATCATTGCATTACCCGTCGCATTCCGAATTAACACGATTCCTTCGGGTTCCAGCCATTGACTAAAACCAAGAAGAATAGTGTGAGCAACACTAATTATAATAGGAAAACCACATAATTAAGAATAAAATTTCACACTTAAGGTCTTATCCTAGGTTATTCATGGCCATTTCTAAAACACTAAGATTGTGTTCTATGCTTAGAATTATCCTTAGGGTTCTTACTAAGGCATTTACATCCTAGTTTCCAAAGGTTGACTATACCTTTCCTCTGATACCAACTATAACGACCCATACTTTACTTACATTGTTATTACTTCAGAATTGAAGCACACTTATTACAACATATAACAAAACCAAGAAAGGATCGTATAGGTATAGTCTCTTTAGAAACTGGGAAACATAAACAACTGGTTCATAAAGCATTTACTTTGCCTCCCATTTATTTCATCATATCTAGAGCCCCTTTTTGGCATATTCTACTTAATAACCTTCTTCCTGACCTGGGGAAATAAAACATAAAAAAAGGTGAGCTCAAATGCTCAGTAAGGGTAAACAAAAGAAATATCAATCACATCATATACATAAGAACATAACTTTTGGAAATCTTATCCTGCAAAGGAGATCATAATATTATAACATGGAATAAATCATGGCAGTGAAATGTAATCACAATAATCATAACTTAAAACATGAAACTTTTTGGCATACACACATAATCATAGAGAATCATTTCTTGTTAGTCAAGACTCATTTCCAAGACTATCTTAGTGGAAAAAGTCCATTTCTGAACTGAGTCACCCTCGTTTCAGTCCTGTTTCACTGAACCGGTATAACCTACCGTTCCAGCCATGTCTATCTCATGATATATAAAATCTTTACCCAATGAATTGGAGGGAGATATAGGTCCCACCCATCTCATAATGATACCATTCTTATGTTTTCCACAGAATCATAAATCATACATCATTACATAACCCATGTAATAAAAATGGGAATCTTAAACATCGTGACATCATAAAACAATTCATATAAGATAAAGGAATTCATAAAAATATTTCCATCACAACATAATCAAATCCATTTAATAATATGGATAGAAACAGAACCCTATATTGTCTTAGATGGAAAATTATTTTGATAAAACTCTTGAACTCCATTCTTGAGGAAAATATCCTTTCTACTTCAAAAACATTAATCCTTTCATAACATGTCATTAAATTTTAAACTAAAAGAAGTTGATAAACTTGAAAACTTGTAAAGGAAGCTTCTTGGAAATAATGTTTTAAAAATCCATTCATTTCGTATAAGTTAAAAAAACATTCTTCGTACTTTTGTCGGAAAAGTCAAAAAGTACCTCGTACGAAAAACGACAAAAGATTCCATTCATATCTTTTACAAAAAACTCACCGAAGGGTAAAATTGGATATAAACTATTGTATAAGGATGGAAATAATATTACATATTGAGGGAACATGGATGTGGATGATAAAATACACCCCAGTAATTACCTAAGTAAAAAAATCTCAGATAAAAGTGAGATTGTGATATTTCTCTTACCTTAGGTCCGACTTGCTTTGTAAGTGTCTGAACCTCCTGTATAATGATTTAAATAATGTTATTGACTTATTCCAGAATCATACTTATATTTATGATATCATATATGGTCATATTCTTAGCTTCTTAGTAATAATATTTCATTGCTACTTGTTATTCGGGTGTTTATAACTTTTTGTTCTTATGCGTGTTTTGTCGAATAAATTCTTATTCTTATATTTAGGTTATAGATACCTCATTTCCAGAATGGTATTAGTGTAATATATATCATATTAATTCATTCAATTCATTTATATAATCATTATTAAATGAAGATCATGTAGAACGAGTCGCATCACATCGTGGAGACGGTATTCCGTACGTACGCACGAGTGATGATATCGTTCCTATGATCGTGGAATTGTATTGGAGTGTATGTATACTATTTCCGAATCAATATCACTTTATAATAGTCATATATAGTCATTATTTACACCATTATACCCATCCAAGTAAGGTGGTGGTGGAAAATAGATTACACCACGGCGTGGAGACGGTATTCCGTACGTACGCACGCGCGGTGATTTCTTTTTCCGTAGGATGGATAGATGGTGAAATAGGGTTGTTTCATACTTATAATAACATATCCGTATATTAGTGATACTGATGTTATTACTTCATAATTAAACAACTAAAGAAGAAGAAGTTGAAGAAGAAATAAAGATGAAAGAATCGGTAACGGACATTACCTCTTCTTTGAAGTGCTTCTTTGAGACCTTCTTTTAGGGCACTAAAATTGGTCTTTGAAGAAGACCAGGACCTCTAGGATGTCTCTAGGGAAGTGGAGAGGAGAAAGTGGAAGGGTTTGGCCGAGCATGAAGGCTCAAAGTGGTGTGAGGAAGATGGGGAGTAGGTGTCCTTTTATAAGGGAGGAGAGGGGCACCTTTGGAATAACTAAAACTATTATTTTATTATAAAGTCAAGTTCGGTTTTAAATAGCTCCAAATTGATATATTTCGAAGCTAATGTGGGGATGGGTCTAAATCCTCTAATCCAATAGAATTTAGACAAGTTTAGGTTCCTATTTTAACCTTATCATTTAGATTTAACATTAAGTTAAATAATTTTACTTTTACCATGTCTTCTTGTGTTCTTATACTATAAGGTTAATAAACTTACTATAAGTAGTCAAACGAACCCCAAGTTGTTTATTATTAATATATATAACCTTGTCTAAGTCATTTGGCCGAACCTTAGATTTTTAGGAATAAAATAACAATTACCAATATAATATTTGTTTTAAAAACTATTTTATGTCAATTTTGACACTATTTAGTAATTGATTTTTGTGAAAATCATAACAGAATTATTAGTTCGAACCAAGTTAATTAAATCAATACTTACATGTCATATTATCCTAGAAAATTAGTGGGATTCATAAAAAGTCTAAAATTACATTTATTTTGGTGTTTATAACATCAATTATGTCAATATTTCATTAATAAGATAATTACTGCATCATCATTGTGTCATAAATAAATTAAATTATCTAATGTCTAAAAATTACAAATAGACTACCATTATGTAGGAAATCTCTTTATCTTTCTAATGAATATTTATAATCGATTTTCTCTTATGTATAACCCCATATTAAAAATTATTTACTTATTAAACATTGATTTTAACTATTTTAACCCTTCTTTAAATAAATTAATAATAAATGTCCTAATCTAATCCAAGTGGGCCTAAATGGTCATATTTTATTCCTAAGTTTGTTTTTGGTCGAATTACACTTATCCAATAGATTTAGGACATGTGTTAGGGTAATAATAAAATCATCTTTACCCTTAATTACCCTATTTACTTTTTACCGTGGTAAAAAAAGTAAAAAGTTACTATTCACCAAAAAATTATTTTAATCTCATTGAACCACATTTTACTTACTGACATCAACCGTGTCTCTCAGAATTTTGAAATTCCACTCACAAAAGCGGTAAAATTAAGTTTTATGAAAAATTCAGTTTTTTAACTACCACTTCGTGGTTTCACTATTCATCAAAAATTGAAAGTTTTCAGAAAAATACCAAAATTTCACCCTAGGCTAATTTCGATATTCTGAAACCAAAAATGAAGTCCATTTTGAAAAATAAAATTTATAAAATTTCAAAAAGTGGTTATTACTATTCATAACGGCTAGTTTTAATAATATTTTAATAGCATATCGTTGTTTAGTGAAACTCGGTATTGCGTACGACGCAAGCTATCGAGGAAGGTCACGAATTCATGTAAAGCAATCCAAGAAAGTGTTGTGTAGAAAAAGATTCCTTTGATGATTTATATAACATAAAAGTCTTGGGTGTTACACATATCCTCTGTATATAGTTTATTTAAATTCAAATAAATGAATAGTGTCAAAATTGACACTATTGTTATTTTATAAAAATAACATATTATAAAAAATTTTAAAAATCAAAAAAATATTCCAAAATTATAAATTAAACTTTATATGGTCTCAAATGTCATAAAGTGTCAAATTATAGAAAATTCACAACACATATGTAATTATTAATAATAATTTAAAAATTATAATATTATTACCACAAATAAAATTAAATTGATAAATAAGGATAAATCAAGTTGATAATGTTTAAAATAAATTCCTAACATGTATAAATTTTATTGGTTGATGCGATTACAACCCTATCTCATCTGATATTCGGATATGAGTCATTTTGGAAGTTTTTAAGTGGGGTTGGGATTTAATATAAACTAATATTTCTTATATTTCCAAAGGTGCCCCTCTCCTCCCTTATAAAAGGGCACCTCCTCCCTCTCCTCCTCACACCAATTTGAGCCTTCAAGGCCGGCCAAACCCTGCCCATTTCACTTCCCCACTTCCCTAGAATCATCCTAGAGGTTCTGGTCTTCTTCAAAGACAAACCCTAGTGCCCTAAGAGGAGGTTAAGAAGAGGCGCGTCAAAAAGAGGTAATATCCATTACCGATCCTTTCCAAATTATTTCTTCTTCAACTTCTTCTTCTTTAGTTGTTTCATTATGAAGTAATAACATCAGTATCACTCATATACTGATATGTTATTATAATTATGAAACAACCATATTTCAACATCTATCCATCCTACGGAAAATGAAATCACCGCGTGTGCGTACGTACGGAATACCGTCTCAACGCCGTGGTGTAATCTATTTTCCCCCACCACCTTACTTGGATGGGTATAATGGTGTAAATAATTTCTATATATGATTATTGTAAAGTGATATTGATTTTGAAATAGTATACATACACTCCAATACAATTCCACGATCATGGGAACGATATCATCGCTCGTGCATACGTACGGAATACCATCTCCACGATGTGATGCGATTCGTTCTACATGATCTTCATTGCATAATTATTATATAAATGAATTTAATGAATATGTATGATATATATTACATTAATACCATTCTGGAAATGATGTATCTATAAACTAAAGATAAGAATTAGAATTTATTCGACAAAACACGCATAAGAACAAAAAGTTATAAACACCCAAATAACAAGTAGCAATGAAATATTACTACTAAGAAGCTAAGAATATGACCATATATGATATCATAACAATAATAATGATTCTATAATAAGTCAATAACATTATTCAAATCATTATACAGGAGGTTCGGACACTTACGAGGCAAATCGGACCTAAGGTAAGGCAAAATATAACAATCTCATTTTTATCCGAGATTGTTTATACATTCAAATTTACTGGGTTGTATTTTATCATCCAAATCCATGTTCCCTCAATATGTAATATTATTTCCATCCACCTACAATTTTTTAAATCCAATTTTACCCTTCGGTGAGTTTTTAGTAAAAGATATGAAAGGAATCATTTGTCGTTTTTCGTACGAGGTACTTTTTGACTTTTCCGACAAAAGTACAAGAAGAATGTTTTTTTTAACTTATAAGGCATGAATGGATTTTTAAAACATTATTTCCAAGAAGCTTCCTATATAAGTTTTCAAGTTTTTTTTAATCAACTTCTTTTATTTTAAAATTGTATGGCATGTTAAGAAAGGAAAATGTTTTTGAAGTCAAAAGGATATTTTCCTCAAGAATGGAGTTCAAGTGTTTTATCAAAATTATTTTCCATCTAAGATAATATAGGGTTCTGTTTCTATCACTATTATTATAGTGATTTGATTATTTTGTTATGGAAATATTTTTATGAATTCCTTTATCTTGTATGAATTGTTTTATGAAGTCATGATGTTTAAGATTCCCATTTTTATTACATGGGTTATGCTATGATGTATGGTTTATGATTTTGTGGCACACATAAGAATGGTATCATTATGATATGAGTGGGACCTATATCTCCCTCCAATGCATTGGGTAAAGATTTTATATCTCATGAGATAGACATGGCTGGAATGGCAGGTTAAACCGGTTCAGCGAAACAGGACTGAAACGAGGAGTGAACTCGGTTCAGAAATGGACTTTGTCCACTAAGATAGTCTTGGAAATGAGTCTTGACTAATAAAAAATGATTCTCTATGATTATGTGTGTATGCCACAAAGTTTCATGTTTTAGTTATGATTATTGGGATTTCATTTCACTACTATGATTTATCCCATGTTATGAAATTATGCTCTCTTTTGCAGGTTAAGATTTCCAAAATGTTATGTTCTTATGAATATGATGTGATTGATATTTCTTTTGTTTACACTTACTGAGCATTTGAGCTCACCCTTTTTTATGTTTTCTTTCCCCAGGTCAGCAAGAAGCTTATTAAGTAATATATGCCAAAAGGGGCTATATATATGATGAAATAAATGGGAGACAGTGTAGACGCTTTATGAACCAGTTGTTTATGTTTCCCAGTTTATTAAGACACTATACCTATACATTCCTTTCATGGTTTTGTTATATGTTGTAATAAGTATGCTTCAATTTTGAAGTAATAACAATGTATGTAAAGTATGGGTCGTTATAGTTGGTATCAGAGGAAAGGTATAATCAACCTTTGGAAACTGGGATGTGAAAGCCTTAGTAAGAATCCTAAGGATAAGTCTAAGCATAGAACACAATCTTAGTGTTTTAGAAAGGTCCATGAACAACCTATGATAAGACCTTAAGTGTGAAATTTTATTCTTGATTATGTGGTTTTCCTATTATAATCAGTATTTCTCACACTATTCTTCTTGGTTTTAGTCAATGGCTGGAACCCGAAGGAACCGTGTTAATGCGGAATGCAACAGGCAATGCAATGATTGTCCCCCTGAGCAACCAAATGTTATGGGAGATGGAATGAAAAATCTTGTAGCCATGCTCACACAACTTTCTCATGATATGAATCATGCAAGACTTCCAAACGGTCAAAGGAAAGAGGAACATTCTGTTGAATCCTTCATGAGGCAGTGTCCATCTTCATTCAGCGGGTCTACTGATCCATTAATTTCTGAACAATGGATTAGTACTACTGAAAAGATATTTTCAGTTCTTCAATGTTCTGAAGATGATAAAGTCATATTAGCAGTGTATCGTTTGGAAGGTGATGCTGATCAATGGTGGAATATTATCAAGAATACGAGGCAAAGAGATGAAGTTGAGTCCATGGAATTGGTCGAGTTCATGAACTTATTTTTCAATAAGTACTTCCCTCATATTCTCTGAAAAAAGATGGAGAAAGAGTTTCTTGAACTAAAGCAAAAGGATGATGAATCTGTTGGTACCTATGAAGAAAATTTTACAAGACTTGCAAGGTATGCTTCTGGTATTGTTATCTAACCTGAGAGTAAGATCGATCGATTCTTTAGTGGCTTAAAACCAAGTCTTCGAAGGGCGTTAGCCATAAGGGACTTCAATAGCTACGAGGAAATCGTTCGATGTGCTCTCAAAGTCGAGATGGAGATTGGAGTAACCCATCAGTCATATGGGTTTGATAGGAAGAGGAAAATGGAATTCAAAGGAAAATCTAAAGAGCACACTGAAAAGAAGATGAGCTTTCCCTTATGCCCAAAGTGTGGAAAGAAACATGGAGGGAGTTGTCTTAAAGGGACAAGTAAATGTTTCAAATGTGGAAAGGAAGGTCATCGGGCATTTGAATGCCGCAATGATGGGAAGAAGATGTCTGATGATGCAAACAAAGGAAGGGACACACAGAATGAACCTACTACACTTCAATGTTTCAAGTGCAAGGATATGGGGCATTATGCCAATCAATGCCCAAATACAAGGGTTGATGATGATGGTCGACATCAACAAACTCTTAAGGCTAAAGAAAAAGGAAAGTCACATGCAATTTCTATCAGCGATGTGGAGTATGATAACGATGTGGTGAAAGGTACACTTACCATCCACTCTAAAGTAGAAAATGTTTTATTTGATTCTAGATCCACCCACTCCTTTATTTCTGAAGAATTTTATAAGGATATCACCATATTACCTCAACAATTAGATTTTGGGTTAGATTTGACAACCCCTAATGGCACAACAGTCGCATCAAAAGTTTATAATTCTTCTCCGATTAAAGTTTGTGGGAAAGTGCTTCTTGCAAATCTTGTGATCCTTCCTATAGTGGAATTTTATGTTATTCTTGTCATGGATTGGATTTCTTTATATTTAGCTCATATCAATTTCCAAATAAGGGAAGTCACATTTCATATTCCAGATCAATCTATGATCGTCTATCGATGCAAGGATGAACATAACCTTCCATTGGAAATTTATTCCATCTTATGGGTCTTGATTCCACTTAATGAAGGTTATTTATCTCAAATGGTTGGTGAGAAACTCACAATTAAGAATATGCCCATTGTACGGGAGTTTTATGATGTCTTTCTGGAGGAATTACCGGATCTTCCACCAAATCGTGATGTTGAGTTTTCAATAGAACTCGTACCGGGTGATTTTCCTATTTCAAAGACACCTTATAGAATGGCCCCAATTGAGTTGCAGGAATTGAATAAGCAACTCCAAGAGAATCATGATAAAGGATTCATACGCCCTAGTTTGTCACCTTGGGGAGCACCTGTTCTGTTTGTTAAGAAGAAAGATGGATCAATGAGACTCTGCATTGATTATCGAGATCTTAACAAGATCACTATCAAGAACAAATATCCTCTCCCATGCATTGATGACTTATTTGACCAACTACGAGGAGCTCAATACTTTTCCAAGATTGATCTTCATTTAGGGTATCACCAATTAAGGGTCAAAAGGGAGGATATACCAAAGACGGCTTTCCGTACAAGGTATGGACACTAAGAATTTATAGTGATGCCATTTTGTCTTACTAATGCCCCTGCTATCTTCATGGATCTGATGAATAGAGTCTTTAGCGACTATCTTGATCAGTTTGTGGAAGTCTTTATAGACGATATTCTTGTATATTCAAAGAGAAAGGAAGAACATGAAGATCACTTGAGAATTATATTGAAGACCCTGAGAAAGGAGAAGCTTTATGCCAAATTTACCAAGTGTGAATTTTGGATTCAAAGAGTTTCATTTTTGGGTCACATAATCTCAAAAGAGGGGATATCTGTGGATCCAGCAAAAACAGAGGTTATCGAAAGATGGTCGAGACCAACAACAGTAACTAAGATCTGAATTTTTCTTGGTTTGGCTGGATATTATCGACGTTTTGTGAAATATTTTTCATGATTATCTAATCCACTCACCAAGTTGACTCAGAAAGGAGTTAAGGTTGTCTGGACGGAGGAATGTGAATAGAATTTCAAGGAGTTGAAAAGAAGGTTATCCAGTGCACCTGTGCTCACACTGCCGTGTAGTGGAGAAAGGTTTGTGATCTATAGTGATGCATCCAAGAAGGGACTAGGATGTGTTCTCATGCAAAATGATATGGTGATAGCTTATGCCTCACGACAGTTGAAAATCCATGAGCAAAATTACCCAACTCATGATTTTGAGTTAGCTGCGGTAATGTTTGCATTAAATATTTGGAGGCATTACCTTTATGGTTAAAGGTGTGATATTTATACTGGTCATAAAATTTTAATGTAACGCCCCGACCCCAGCTACCCAGAGTCGGTGCATTACTTCGTAACATTGGCATGATCATAAAAGATCAAGTCTCGAAAGACCGATTAGTTTAGTAGCCTTGGAAACACTAGATACATTCATAAATGTTACATTACATCACAAAGTGAAAAACTATAATAACATAGTCTCCATAGTCCACACTTCTATCCTCTTCGGACTATCCCTGCAGGTCATTCATAAAATACTTCTTCACATCCTGGAAAAATATTAAAACATTGAAAGGGGTGAGCTCAGATACTCAGTAAGGTTAACAATATAGCGGAAGCTTTCATAAATAAACATTAACATTTAAGGCAATGTATAACTAAAACAAAAGCCTTTTAAACTTGAACTTCAACATAATATGGAAAAAGTAAAATGAGATAATGCCATTTACTTCTTCACATGGATATTCTACTGGTCGAATAATCACATGCAATATCAATAACCACTTTCATAATGATGGAATGCATAATGCCAGACTATCATAACCACGTAGCCAAGGCCTCGTGCCAAGACCACAAATAAGATTTTGTCAAGGCCTCGTGCCAAGACACTATTTTGTCTCATGAGACTTGCCGATGCATCGAGGAGCTATAGCGGGCTCCACCCGTCACTTATTAAGTCCAATGCATTCCTCATATGAATAGGTTTAAACATATCATAAATCATAACATAATCGTATCACATAAAACATGCGTAAAGGAAACATAACATTTCCACATTTCAATCACAAGATGTCAATACAACACATTGATATAATAAAAACGCTTTCAAAACCATTTTAAATACCAAAATAAAAGCAAGTTAAAACTTTGTATTTATTTTTCATTAAAAAAAAGTGATGGCTTGTAGAGGAAGTTGAAACTCAAATAATGGTCACGGCGGCGGAGAAGTCGTTGTCACCGTATAAGTACGGAAAGGAAAACATTCCCTTTTTGTTGTTTAGTAAAACGCTTTGTATAAAAAAGATTCCTTTTGAATAAATGTAAAAGTCAAAGGGGTTTATACACCGTATAAAAGAAAGTTGTGTATAAAACCAAATATGCCTCAATGAAAGGAGATTGAGATAAAGTCCTTAAAAAGATCATTTTTAAAATAAAATAGATCTATTATGTGTATTCAATATAAGTACACATAAAGAAAGTACAAATACAAGATAGGACATAATAATATCATGACATAATTTGAAAGTATGAGATTAACCCAAAGAATGGAAATTGGGTTAAGAAATTCCCTTACAAAGATCATTTTTAAAATAATATAGATCTATTATGTGTATTCACTATAATTACACATAAATAATGTAAAAATACAAGATAGGACATAATAATATCATGACATAATATGAAAGTAGGAGATTAACCCAAAGAATGGAAGTTGGGTTGTGAAATTTCCTTACCTTGTGTCTGACTTGACTCAACCGTTCTTTAACCTCCTGAATAATAAACTAGAGTTAATATATACCTTATTAAGAACCATTTTCAATTTCATTATCCTTTTTATATCACTTATTACAATGATATGAAGATTCTGTAATTATTTAAGTTAATAACGGTCGTTTTGTCGATCTTAGGTACTTGAGTCAAAAATAAACTTCTTATAATTACAAGTTGTTCATGTGGTGAAATATCCATTATATCCAGAATTATATTCATGATGTAGATATCATATATATCATATATATACATTATATACATTCATTTATAATATTACGTAAATTTTAGAGGTAAGAAATGAAATTCACCATTCATGGAGACGGTAAGTCGTACGTACGCATGAACGCTACTTTCATTTCTATTTCGTATTTAATGGAATGAAATCATAATGATATAAATTTATAATATAATTAAAGTATAATATAGTGTATAATACCATTTAATCCATCCTTTATACATCCCACATATGGCATTAACGATTCAAATCACTTTGAGGGGGCGGTAGTCCGCACTTCCTAAAATGAAATCATCGCATTTTACCCATAATGGAAATCATAAAGTATGCCATAAATGAGAAATACAGAAGCATAAGTAAAACATAAACATATTTTATATCATATATAAATATGGTGACATCTTAATGGCCACCTTTGAAAGTGTTATATGAGTGTTGAATAATCATCGTTTCATGAGGCAGAAATTCACCATCCACAGAAACCGTATGTTCTTTAACCATTAGATGTAGGTGTGTGTAAGTGTAGCTAGAATCCTTCCTATAAAAACATCCTAGTATATTGAGGATACTGGTGTTGTTACAAAATAAATG
The DNA here is from genome assembly GCA_963277665.1 of Viscum album. Lineage (NCBI taxonomy): Eukaryota > Viridiplantae > Streptophyta > Magnoliopsida > Santalales > Viscaceae > Viscum > Viscum album. The sequence continues at coordinate 1,673,550,763 of OY728158.1, forward strand.
AATAAAAAGAGTTTAGGGGGTTGGAGAAGAAAAATAAAAAAAACAACATTAGAGAAGACATTACCTCAAAATCGGGTAACTCTTTTTGATTTGAGCCAAAGGCTTACTTGGGAAGAGTTCTGCCCAAAGTGAGGCTTCTAGGAGTAATAGGGGGAAGTTGGGAGAGTATTTGGGTAGAGGTTGGCCGAGCCAAATGGCTTGATGGTGTGAATAAGGTGGGAGAGGTGGGGGCCTTTTATAAGTGGAGAGGAGGGGCTCTTTTGGAAAGATTGAAATGTTACATTATTATACAATGCTTTTCGGATTATAAAGGTCCCACACTTATATAATTTGTGGCTAAGGTGATAAGGGTTAGAAATATCTTCATCCAATAGGCTTTGGACAAGTGTAAGCCTTGGATTTTGCATTATCTTCTCATTTTATTTAAATCGTTAAATAATGAGGTCATCGCCGCATCATAATGATGTCAGAAATAATTTAATTTATTTAATGTCTAAAAATTATAAAAAAAATACTATGATGTAGGAAATATTTGTATATTTATAATGAATATTTATAGTCAAAATTTGGACTTGTGTAACACCACTTAAAAACTGTTTTAGTAAAACAACTCATGTTTCTGTCAATTTAATTTTAACATTAAATAAATATATATTAATGTCATTTTCCAACTAAAGTGGCTCCATGGGGTCCCCAAGTTGACCCATGGGTTTTCATGGTCGGCCATGACTCATCCAATAGGAGTAGGACAAGTGTCAAGCTCATATCATGTTATTAAAACATTGTTTTTACCTTAAACTACACTAATTACCTCTAATCGCGATTAAGAACTTAAAAGTTACTATTCACCAAAAATTATTTTAATCTCATTGAACCACATTTTACTTCTTAATGACATCCATGTATGTCGGATTTTTGAAAATCAAATCACAGAAGTGGTAATATTTCATTTATACGAAAAATCAGTTATTTAACTACCACTTAGTGGTTTCACTATTCATCAAAAATTGATGTTTTTCAGAACAAGGCCAAAATTTCACCCTAAGCTATAATTGATATTCCGAATTAAAAAATGATGTCTATTTTACAAAATTCCAAACATATAAGTTTCATTAATTAATTTTATAATTAATTCCCGCTGTTACGACAAATAGCGTGTTTTTAAGAAACAATTTATATCAAAAGATTGGCAATTGTTTATGTCCAATTTCAATGTTAAATTAATTCTAATGACCACCATTGGATAAAATGGTAAAAATATATTCTAATTATACTTTAAAACCACTAAATAGTATAATTTATCACTATAAATTATTTTTATTAAAAAAGTTGTTTTTAAGTATTTTCCACTATTCATAAAAAATAGAAGTTCTCAGAAAAATACCAAAAATTCAACATAGGCTAATTTCGATATTCCGAATCCAAAAATGAAGTCCATTTTGATAAATAAAATTTATAAAATTTCAAAAAGTAGGTATTACTATTCACAACGGCTAGTTTAATTCGTTGTGGTTTGTGTTAGAGCTCGAGGTTGCGTACAACACACGATATTGCATTATTCGAAGTGAAACGTACCATGGAAGCTTGGGGTGTTACATTCTCCCCTCCTTCAATAAATTGCGTCCTCGCAATTTGAAATTTTTCTTTGAAAATAAAAGGTTGAAAAGAGAAAATACCTTTGTGGAAAACCCACATCGGAAATAAGGTTAATAAATATATAACATTAAGAGAAAGCAAGATAAGTACAAAGGTCACCCGATATAGCCCATTCTAGGATTCTATGAAAATATGGATATGGAGGAGAAACAAACCATCAAGGTCTGATGGAGAGTTATAGAAAACAGGATTAGGAGAAAGTTTAACCACAAGAAAATCACAAACTTGTGATTGGTTAAACGGTCATTGAATCCCCAGTTGGAAAAGTAAACCGACAACATTTTTTTTTAAGTTACCTTTTATAATGTTGAGGAATTTATTTAGGATATTTACTAAGAACTTAAGGGAATATACATACTTGTTATGTATACTTTCATTCGTTAATAAATTTTTTTACCACAAACCCAACTTTTACTCCAAATGGTAACGGAACTCAAAAATATTCTATTTATCCTAATTGTATAAGGTTCCAAATGTTAACACATACCATTTAGATTACTAAAACTATTTTGTAATAACCAGGGACTTCCTGTAGGCTAGTGGTAGGAAATAAAGTCTTGTCGCACTATGGTTGTGGGTTCGATTCCTACAGCTTTGTCCGACGCGACGGGTTATTCCCCACCCCGCAGGTTGTCCTTTTCCTAAAACTATAGTATCGTAATATTCCAAAAATAATCTTCATAAATTTTTTAACCTTAAAAAATACTATCCAAAGATCAACTTAATCCACTCCAACCATTATAGTTATCCAAAATACCTCTGTCCAGACTTTCTCTAAAAGGTCTCTTAATTCCAAAATCAATTTATCAGATTCCCCAAACAAAGTAAAGTTTCTCTTATTGTCACATACTAAAAATATAATTACCTTCAACATATTAAAATCTTACTGAAATCAACAAGTACTACAGTACAATCCTTATATATATATATATTACATTATTCTAATAACCAAAATATAATCCATGAGTCCAAAAGCACCAATACATTAGTTATTCTGCTTCAACTGTAGTAACAGCATAAGATTGTCCTTGATCCCTTGGCCTTTTCTAAGGTAAGTTTCCCTGACGCTTAGGACATTCATTTTCATAATGACCCATTTCTCTACAATTATAGCATACAACTTTGATAGCCTCTTTCTTTCCCTTGTAATCACGAGCCTAGTGACCCTTTTCTCCACATTTATAACAAACTCCCATTCCTTTTAGACAAGTACCAGGGTGATTCTTCCCACAATTATCACATAATGGAAAATCCTTCTTTCCCTTTTTCCCATTATCTGTCTCTTGTTCCACCGTTCTCTTCTTCTCTTTCTTTACTTTGTTGTCATAAGACTTAGAGAATTCCTTTTCTGTCTTGATAGCACACGAGACAATATCTTCGTATGATGAGAAGGATTGTGATACTAAATCTCGACGGAGAAATGGTTTTAACCCTTCAAAGAAACGATCAATCTTACTCCTTGGGTTACGTATATAATCGGCAGCATGCCTCGCTAACCTTGTAAAGTTAGCCTCATACTTTGCGACATTATCATCCTCCTTCTGCCTCAAAATCAGAAATTGCCTTTCCATATCTGCTCGATGGTCATGAGGAAAGTATTTTTCTAAGAAAAGCTCTTCGAACTCCCTCCATTCCATATTCTATACTTCATCATCTTCCTTTGTGTTTTGAATCAGCGACCACCACTGATCGACATCTCCAGTGAGGCGGTAAACTGCCATGACAACCTTCTCCCTTCCACTACTCCCCAAGGCATGGAATATTTTCTCTAAAGAATTTATCCATTGCTCAGATACTATAGGATTTGTACTCCCATTGAAGGTTGGTGGTTGTTGCCTCATGAAACGATCTAGCATTGATCCTCCACGTTGCGGATCAGGGTGCTCCATACGAGTAAGGTTATTATTCATAACCTGAGTGAGTTGTCCCAGTATGGTAATAAGTTGATCAGCACCCGTTGTATCTCCAGATCCACAATAATTATCTTGAGTAGGAGGGAAATCCCTACACGGAGTGCGTGCATTGATACGGTTTTCATTCCTTCCACTAGGCGCCATTTCTAAACAATGGCATAAACTAGATTAGTTTATGAATTAAAATACATAATTCCATATTTGTAAAACACTTTACATAAATTGAACTATTTATGGATATAATCCATAATCATAAAAAGAAATGTTTTCTTTGATAAAGTATATACTCATAACCCTTCATAGTGGTTTGTAAAGAAAATGAGAATTATCCTAAGCATATCCCCCGGGAGTGTCGTAACCAAGAGTGCAGCAAGGCCCGTTGTCGTGCACTAGTTCTCGTTCGAGTCTAGTTCAAAGCGGTCTTTTCGGGTTTTACCCCTAGGTACATCTGTTCCATAGCCGCCTCTACTTGCTCGTATCCAGACAGGGATGTATTGCTCGGAAAACTCACAAAATCTCTACAATAGCAAAATTCTAGGAAGTTCTTCTATACTAATCCTCAAAGTCTATCTTAGGGCTATGTGCTCTAATCAGAGTTTATCTAAATCTAGCTTCCAAGGTTAGTACTAAACTGCCTCTGATACCAACTGTAATGCCCCGACCCCAGCTACCCAGAGTCGGTGCATTACTTCGTAACATTGGCATGATCATAAAAGATCAAGTCTCAAAAGACCGATTAGTTTAGTAGCCTTGGAAACACTAGATACATTCATAAATGTTACATTACATCACAAAGTGAAAAACTATAATAACATAGTCTCCATAGTCCACACTTCTATCCTCTTCGGACTATCCCTGCAGGTCATTCATAAAATACTTCTTCACATCCTGGAAAAATATTAAAACATTGAAAGGGGTGAGCTCAGATGCTCAGTAAGGTTAAAAATATAGCGGAAGCTTTCATAAATAAACATTAACATTTAAGGCAATGTATAACTAAAACAAAAGCCTTTTAAACTTGAACTTCAACATAATATGGCAAAAGTAAAATGAGATAATGCCATTTACTTCTTCACATGGATATTCTACTGGTCGAATAATCACATGCAATATCAATAACCACTTTCATAATGATGGAATGCATAATTCCAGACTATCATAACCACATAGCCAAGGCCTCGTGCCAAGACCAGAAATAATATTTTGTCAAGGCCTCGTGCCAAGACACTAGTTTGTCTCATGAGACCTGCCGATGCATCGAGGAGCTATAGCGGGCTCCACCCGTCACTTATTAAGTCCAATGCATTCCTCATATGAATAGGTTTAAACATATCATAAACCATAACATAATCGTATCACATAAAACATGCGTAAAGGAAACATAACATTTCCACATTTCAATCACAAGATGTCAATACAACACATTGATATAATAAAAACGCTTTCAAAACCATTTTCAATACCAAAATAAAAGCAAGTTAAATCTTTGTATTTATTTTTCATTAAAAAAAGTGATGGCTTGTAGAGGAAGCTGAAACTCAAATAATGGTCACGGCGGTGGAGAAGTCATTGTCGCCATATAAGTACGGAAAGGAAAACATTCCCTCTTTGTTGTTTAGTAAAATGCTTTGTATAAAAAAGATTCCTTTTGAATAAATGTAAAAGTCAATGGGGTTTATACACCATATAAAAGAAAGTTGTGTATAAAACCAAATATGCCTCAATGAAAGGAGATTGATACAAAGTCCTTAAAAAGATAATTTTTAAAATAAAATAGATCTATAATGTGTATTCAATATAAGTACACATAAAGAAAGTACAAATACAAGATAGGACATAATAATATCATGACATAATTTGAAAGTAGGAGATTAACCCAAAGAATGGAAATTGGGTTAAGAAAATCCCTTACAAAGATCATTTTTAAAATAATATAGATCTATTATGTGTATTCACAATAAGTACACATAAATAATGTAAAAATACAAGATAGGACATAATAATATCATGACATAATTTGAAAGTAGGAGATTAACCCAAAGAATGGAAGTTGGGTTATGAAATTCCCTTACCTCGTGTCTGACTTGACTCAACCGTTCTTTAACCTCCTGAATAATAAACTAGAGTTAATATATACCTTATTAAGAACCATTTTCAATTTCATTATCCTTTTTATATCACTTATTACAATGATATGAACATTCTGTAATTATTTAAGTTAATAACGGTCGTTTTGTCGATCTTAGGTACTTGAGTCAAAAATAAACTTCTTATAATTACAAGTTGTTCATGTGGTGAAATATCCATTATATCCAGAATTATATTCATGATGTAGATATCATATATATCATATATATACAGTATATACATTCATTTATAATATTACGTAACATTTAGAGGTAAGAAATGAAATGCACCGTTCATGGAGACGGTAAGCCGTACGTACACATGAACGCTACTTTCATTTCTATTTCATATTTAATGGAATGAAATCATAATGATATAAATTTATAATATAATTACAGTATAATATAGTGTATAATACCATTTAATCCATCCTTTATACATCCCACATATGGCATTAACGATTCAAATCACTTTGAGGGGGCGGTAGTCCGCACTTCCTAAAATGAAATTATCGCATTTTACCCATAATGGAAATCATAAAGTATGCCATAAATGAGAAATACAGAAGCATAAGTAAAACATAAACATATTTTATATCATATATAAATATGGTGACATCTTAATGGACACCTTTGAAGGTGTTATATGAGTGTTGAATAATCATCGTTTCGTGAGGCAGAAATTCGCCATCCACAGAAACCGTATGTTCTTTAACCATTAGATGTAGGTGTGTGTAAGTGTAGCTCGAATAATTCTTATAAAAACATCCTAGTATATTGAGGATACTGGTGTTGTTACAAAAGAAATGAATAAAAAGAGTTTAGGGGGTTGGAGAAGAAAAATAAAACAAAACAACATTAGAGAAGACATTACCTCAAAATCGGGTAACTCTTTTTGATTTGAGCCAAAGGCTTCCTTGGGAAGAGTTCTTCCCAACGTGAGGCTTCTAGGAGTAAGAGGGGGAAGTTGGGAGAGTATTTGGGCAGAGTTTGGCCGAGCCAAATGGCTTGATGGTGTGAATAAGGTGGGAGAGGTGGGGGCCTTTTATAAGTGGAGAGGAGGGGCTCTTTTGGAAAGATTGAAATGTTACATTAAGGTCCCACACTTATATTATTCATGGCTAAGGTGATAATGGTTCAAAATATCTTCATCCAATAGGCTTTGGACAAGTGTAAGCCTTGGATTTTGCATTATCTTCTCATTTTATTTAAATCGTTAAATAATGAGGTCATCGCCGCATCATAATGATGTCATAAATAATTTAATTTATTTAATGTCTAAAAATTATAAAAAAACTACTATGATGTAGTAAATCTTTTTATCTTTCTAATGAATATTTATAGTCAAAATTTGGACTTGTGTAACCCCACTTAAAAACTGTTTTAGTAAAACAACTCATGTTTGTGTCAATTTAATTTTAACATTAAATAAATATATATTAATGTCATTTTCCAACTAAATTGGCTCCATGGGGTCCCCAAGTTGACCCATGGGTTGTCATGGCCGGCCATGACTCATCCAATAGGAGTAGGACAAGTGTCAAGCTCATATCATATTATTAAAACATTGTTTTTACCTTAAACTACACTAATTACCTCTAATCGCGATTAAGAACTTAAAAGTTACTATTCACCAAAAATTATTTTAATCTCATTGAACCATATTTTACTTCTTAATGACAACCATGTATGTCGGATTTTTGAAAATCAAATCACAGAAGTGTTAATATTTCATTTAAACGAAAAATCAGTTATTTAACTACCACTTAGTGGTTTCACTATTCATCAAAAATTGATGTTTTTCAGAACAAGGCCAAAATTTCACCCTAAGCTATAATTGATATTCCGAATTCAAAAATGATGTCTATTTTACAAAATTCCAAACATATAAGTTGCATTAATTAATTTTATAAGTAATTCCCGCTGTTACGACAAATAGCGTGTTTTTAAGAAACAATTTATATCAAAAGATTGGCAATTGTTTATGTCCAATTTCAATGTTAAATTAATTCTAATGACCACCATTGGATAAAATGGTAAAAATATATTCTAATTATACTTTAAAACCACTAAATAGTATAATTTATCACTATAAATTATTTTGATTAAAAAATTGTTTTTAAGTATTTTCCACTATTCATAAAAAATAGAAGTTCTCAGAAAAATACCAAAAAATCAACATAGGCTAATTTCGATATTATAAATCCAAAAATGAAGTCCATTTTGATAAATAAAATTTATAAAATTTCAAAAATTAGGTATTACTATTCACAACGGCTAGTTTAACTCGTTGTGGTGTGTGTTAGAGCTCGAGGTTGCGTACAACACACGCTATTGCATTATTCGAAGTGAAACGTACTGTGGAAGCTTGGGGTGTTACATTTAAAGTATATTTTCACACAAAAGGAGATGAATATGCGCCAAAGAAGATTGTTGGATATGATTAAGGATTATGACTGCTCAATTCATTACCACCCTCGGAAAGCAAACAAGGTGGCAGATGCATTAAGTCGACAAGACCATGCCAGTTTATCCATGATGAGGATCACAAAAGATCCAATATTTAAGGATTTACAAAGGATGGATCTTGGAATTATAATGGAAGGGGGGAAATCATATCTTTCTCAAATTAATTTTCAACCATCTATACATGTGAAGATTAAAGAGGCACAGAAAGAAGATGTCGAGTTACAAAAGAAGGTGAGAAATGTTCCTGAATTCAATCTTGATTGTGATGGGATAATAAAGTTCAGGAATCGGGTTTGTGTTCCTACCATCCCCAAATTGAAGAAGGAGCTTCTGGATGAGGCTCATAGTTCTTCATTCTCTATTCATCCTGGAAGCATGAAGATGTATAGGGACCTGAAAGAGTACTTCTGGTGGGATGTCATGAAAAGAGATGTTGCTGAATATGTCTCTCGATGCTTGGTTTTCAGAAAGTTAAAGCTGAGAGACAGAAGTCTAAGGGGATGTTACAACCATTACCCATACCCGAATGGAAATGGGAAAACATCACTATGGACTTTCTCACAGGACTTCCTAAAACATCCAAAGGAAATAATGCCATCTGGGTCATAGTTGATCGTCTTACGAAGTCTGCACACTTCATCGCTATTAGAGAGGATTTCTCTCTGGATCAGATTTCCAGGATATATGTAAATGAAGTGCTAAGATTGCATAGAGTACCACTTTCTATTATATCTGATCAGGATCCGAGGTTTACCTCAAAGTTCTGGAGAAGTCTTCAGCATACTCTGGATACAGAGTTGAGTTTCAGCACTGCTTATCATCCTCAGACAGATGGTCAGTCTGAGAGAACAATTCAAACTCTTGATGATATGTTGAGATCTTGATCTATGGATTTCAAAGGTGGTTGGGATCAACACCTACCTTTGGTGGAATTTTCATATAATAATAGCTTTCACTCCAGTATTCATATGGCTCCTTATGAAGCTCTCTATGGAAAGAAATGCAGGACTCCAACTTGCTGGGATGAAGTTGGGGAAAGAAAGCTATTAGGACCTGATATTGTTGATGAGATGGCAGAAAAGGTCCGATCTATTCAACAACACATAAGAGAAGCTCAGAGTCGACAGAAAAGTTATGCCGACAACCGAAGAAAAGACCCAGAGTTTGAAGTGGGTGAAAAAGTGTTCTTACGAACATCTCCCTGGAAGAGGGTCATGAGATTTGGAAAGAAGGGGAAGTTGAGCCCTAGATATATCAGTACTTTCGAAATACTGGATTTTGTTGGGAAGGTAGATTACCGATTGGCGCTTCCACTGAATCTCTCTCAAGTTCACGATGTGTTCCATGTATCTCTCCTGAGAAAGTACATACCTGATCCTTCACATGTACTCAGCTCAGAAGTTGTACCGCTGGAGCAAGATCTTTCTTATGAAGAACAACTGATAGAGATTCTATATTGTAGCGAAAAAGTCCTACGAAACAAGACCACTAGCTTGGTGAAAGTTTTATGGAGGAACCACCAATTAGAAGAAGCTACATGGGAGCTTGAGGATATGATGAGGGAGAGGTATCCTCAGCTGTTTGTTACAAAGTGAAGAATTTTGAGGGAGAAATTCATTTTAAGGGGGGTAGAATGTAACACCTGAGACTTTTATGAGAAATATTTTGTTTTTATGTTATATAAATCATCAAAGGAATCTTTCACTACACACAATCACGACCTTCCTCGATAGCATGTGTAGTACGCAATACCGAGTTCCATTAAACAATGATAAATTATTATAATATTATAAACTAACCGTTATGAAAAGTATTAACTGAATTTTAAATTTTACAACATTATTATTCATCTTACACATTTTCTAGAACATGGTAAGAGAACAAAATAATTTTTTTTGGGTAAAATAAGTATTTATCAAAAAATGCAGTTTTTCCGCCTTTTGATGGCGCACCCACATTAAATCTAGTTTTTAACACGTTTATAAGTTCAATTTGACAAAATAAAATTCTTCTTTTGAATCAGGAGATAAAAATTTACTTTGGATAAATTTTTGATATTTTTCTGAAAACTTTCATATTTTGATGAATAGTAAAAATACGCTAATTTTTAATTAAAAACAACTTTTTTCATTGAGATAATTTATATGGTTAAATTATAATATTTAATGATTTTAAAGTATAGATAGAATATATTTTTATCATTTAATATAATTTATGTCACTAGCATTAATTTCACATTGAATTCATAGGTAAAAACATTTCAATCTTTGGCAATGTTTTAACTTCTAAACCCCGTTTTCTTAACAATGAGATTTATTTTAAATTAATTACTGAAACTTATATGTTTTGAATTTTGAAAAATGAATTCCATATTCCGAATCAATGGGTCCAAATTATGTTAATAGGATACTTTTTATTTTTGGGCATTATGAATAGTAACTACGGTAAATTTTATTTACCATAGTTAAAGGTAAATCGGGTAATTAAAGGTAAATATAAGATTATAAAATTACCCTAACACCTGCCAAAATCCTATTGTATGACTAAAATTAGACCCATATCACCTAAGTGTCGGATTAGATTTATTTAATAGACTTTTGTCATGAAAATAATTTAATTATTTTTAAAACCAAAGAATGTGACAACATGTCACTTTCTTAAATCTTATAAGTATAATAATTTTAATTTGGTGATAAACTTAATAAAACTTATAACATGAATAGTCTCCAGAAATTTATTACAATTATCTACATCATAGGAATTTATTTAGAATTTTTAGGGATTAAATAATTATCATTAATTATGACACAATAGTGATGTTGAAATTGTTTTATTAATTAAAATATAAAATAAATGGTTTTAAAAATTTTAAAATAATTATTATATGCACTATTTAATGTTCTCCACTAATTTTCTAGATACATATGACATTTTATTAATATATTAAATCTTTTATTTCTAACTTATACTCTGTATATATTTTATTTAAATTCAAATAAATGAATAGTGTCAAAATTGACACTATTGTTATTTTATAAAAATAACATATTATAAAATTGTTTAAAAATCACAAAAATATTTAAAAATTAAAAATTAAAATTTATATGGTCGAAAATGTCATAAAGTGTCAAATTATTGAAGATTCACAACACATATGTAATTATTAATAATAATTAAAAATTTGAATATTATTACCACAAATAAAATTAAATTGATAAATAATGATAAATCAAGTTGATAATGTTTAAAATAAATTCCTAACATGTCTAAATTTTATTTTTTGATGATATTAAAACCCTATATCATATAATATTAGGATATGAGTCATTTTGGAAGTTTTTAAGTGGGGTTGGAATTTAATATAAAGTAATATTTCTTATATTTCCAAAGGTGCCCCTCTCCTCCCTTATAAAAGGGCACCTCCTCCCTCTCCTCCTCACACCAATTTGAGCCTTCACGATCGGCCAAACCCTACCCATTTCACTTCCCCACTTCCCTAGAATCATCCTAGAGGTTCTGGTCTTCTTCAAAGACCAACCCTAGTGCCCTAAGAGGAGGTTAAGAAGAGGCGCGTCAAAAAGAGGTAATATCCATTACCGATCCTTTCCAAATTCATTCTTTATCAAATTCTTCTTCTTTAGTTGTTTCATTATGAAGTAATAACATCAGTATCACTCATAAACTGATATGTCATTATAAGTATGAAACAACCCTATTTCAACATCTATCCATCCTACGGAAAATGAAATCATCGCGCGTGCGTACGTACGGAATACCGTCTCCACGCCGTGGTGTAATCTATTTTCCCCCACCACCTTACTTGGATGGGTATAATGGTGTAAATAATTACTATATATGATTATTTTAAAGTTATATTGATTCTTAAATAGTATACATACACTCAAATACAATTCCACGATCATGGGAATGATATCATTACTCGTGCGTACGTACGGAATACCGTCTCCACGATGTGATGCGATTCGTTCTACATGATATTCATTAAATATTGATTATATAAATGAATTGAATGAATAAATATGATATACAGTACATTAATACCATTCTGGAAATGATGTATCTATAACCTAAAGATAAGAATAAGAATTTATTCGACAAAACACGCATAAGAACAAAAAGTTATAAACACCCGAATAACAAGTAGAAATGAAATATTACTACTAAGAAGCTAAGAATATGACCATATATGATATAATAACAATAAGTATGATTATGGAATAAGTAAATAACGTTATTTAAATCATTATACAGGAGGTTCGGACAATTACGAGGCAAATCGGACCTAAGGTAAGGGAAAATATCACAATCTCATTTTTTTTCCGAGATTGTTTATACTTTGAAATTTACTGGGGTGTATTTTATCATCCACATCCATATTTACTCAATATGTAATATTATTTACATCAACCTACAATTTTTTAAATCCAATTTTACCCTTCGGTGAGTTTTTATTAAAACATATGAAAGGAATCTTTTGTCGTTTTTCGTACGAGGCACTTTTTGACTTTTCTGACAAAAGTACGAGAAGAATGTTTTTTTAACTTATACGGAATGAATGGATTTTTAAAATGTTATTTCCAAGAAGGTTCCTTTATAAGTTTTCATGTTTATTTTTAATCAACTTCTTTTAGTTTAAAATTGTATGACATGTTAAGAAAGGAAAAAAAATTTGAAGTAGAAAGGATATTTTCCTCAAGAATGGAGTTCAAGTGTTTTATAAAAAATATTTTCCATCTAAGATAATATAGGGTTATGTTTCTATCACTATTGTTACAGTGATTTTATTATGTTGTGCTGGAAATATTTTTATGAATTCCTTTATCTTATATGAATTGTTTTATGAAGTCATGATGTTTAAGATTACCATTTTTATTACATGGGTTATGCTATGATGTATGGTTTATGATTTTGTGGAACACATAAGAATGGTATCATTATGAGATGAGTGGGACATATATCTCCCTCCAATGCATTGGGTAAAAATTTTATATCTCATGAGATAGACATGGCTGGAACGGCAGGTTAAACCGGTTCAGTGAAACAGGACTGAAACGAGGAGTGAACTCAGTTCAGAAATGGACTTTGTCCACTAAGATAGTCTTGAAAATGAGTCTTGACTAATAAGAAATGATTCTCTATGATTATGTGTGTATTCCACAAAGTTTCATGTTTTAAGTTATGATTATTGGGATTTCATTTCACTACTATGATTTATCCCATATTATGAAATTATTCTCTCTTTTGCAGGTTAAGATTTCCAAAATGTTATGTTCTTATGAATATGATGTGATTGATATTTCTTTTGTTTACCCTTACTGATCATTTGAGCTCACCCTTTTATATGTTTTCTTTCCCCAGGTCAGGTAGAATCTTATTAAGTAAGATATGCCAAAAGGGACTATAGATATGATGAAATAAATGGGAGACAGTGTAGACGCTTTATGAACAAGTTGTTTATGTTTCCCAGTTTCTAAAGACACTATACCTATATAGTCCTTTCATGGTTTTGTTATATGTTGTAATAAGTATGCTTCAATTTTTAAGTAATAACAATGTATGTAAAGTATGGGTCGTTATATTCATGGTAGTCTATTTTGATGACATCCTGGTTTAATATATGTCCAAGGAGGATCATATGTGTCATCTAAGAGTAGTTTTCGAATTTTTTATAAATCATCTTCATTGTACCAAGATATCAAAATTTATTTTCTATATTTAGAAAGTGAAGTTATTTAGACACCCGATGTTTGAACATAATATCTCAGTTGATGCTGAGAAGGTGAAAGTTGTTATGATGTGGGGTAAATCCAAAAATGTTTTTGGTATTCAGATATTATTGGGTTTAGTGGGGTATTATTTCCTTTTTGTAAAGGATTTATCAAAGTTGGCTTCTTTGATGACTATTATGACTTGGAAGTGAATGATGATTGCTTTGGATGAGAAATTTCAGAGTTCTTTTATGGAGATTAAATCTATTTTTAATTATATGCTGGTGTTGACACTTATAAAGGATGGGAAAGACTATGTGGCCTTATGTGATTATAACACCCCGACCCCAGAAACCCTGGAGACGGTGCGTTAATAAACATGGTGTGTAATTTTCTGTTTTTTTTATAACATGAAATGATGATAAATTACACATCACGTTCCAATACATAGGATCTTTACGGTTTAGGTTCTAGAAAACCAGATACAAATGATACACTTCTTCAAAACTGAATGAGGAAGACTCCACAAAGCTTCCACCATTTTGTGTAACTCAAATATACTAAACCTGTAAAAAAATTAAATTTAAAACATAGGGTGAGCATAAGAATTCCCTGTAATGGGGGTTTAAAAAATATAATATTTCAAGTAAATCCTTTAAAATCATCACTTAAAAGTCATAAAAAAAGTTCTTAAAAGAGAACTGGAAAACATGTATCACAACATTATCATTTTTTCAAGAATACCAATAAAAAATTTAGCAAAAAATTAAATGCAACATATATAACACATTCCAATCATATGAATACTTATAAAAGATGTACAGTGTGCACCATATAAATCAAGAGTTAATCAGGACATACTATGTGTGACATATAAGGGTGCAGGAATAGAATTTATTTATGGAAATTGAACATGATCAAAGTTGTGCATAATCAATGTCACAATTAATTTATCACATAAAATGCACATCATAAAATAACTAGTAAACTACTATCATTTTTATTAAAGTTCAGATGATTAGTGTTGAATAAACATCATGCCATGTGTTTTTAATTATTATGATTCTCATAAGTAAGGCTCTTAACAAAGTATAATATACTAGTTCAATATTCAATGGGTTAATTAAATATTATAAACATAATGAGGGAATGTATAATGCTAGACTATTTCAAGACATCATGCTAGGACTATAAACTCTCTGTCAAGGCCTCATACCAAGACCATTATTTTTCCAAGGCCTCATTCCATGACCTGATTTGTCTCATTAGAACTGCTGATGCATCGATAGGTTGTAGCGGGCCTCACCCATCACATAATAAGTACAATAAATTCTTCATATATCCGATTAAGGTCATATATTCAAAGTACCCCATACCACTTTGAATATTCAATTTCTCATTTCATATTATTCAAGGTGTCTTGTACCACTTTGAATAATTTAGTTCTTTTTTTATAAATTATCATGATATTACAGTTAACATTTAGATAAAAAAATTCAATGACATGCATGAACTAGTAAACATTATTCGGCACGTGTGATAATGATTAAAACACATAAGTAATGAATGGATGGGTTTTGTCACATAAAATGATAACTTCCTAATTTTAAAATCATTTATTCATTGAAATGGATACTTCATAGAATCACATTCCATTTAATACACTGATAAATGTGTTAGTGAACATGAAAATAGATTAAATCATAATTTTGATTAACTAATAGTAATTATTGCAATAATTTCATCACGCAATAAAACAATAAGTGATCATATCATTACAACATGATTCTACACATCCTTTTATCCTTTAATATATTTTTATGTGTTATTTCATAGTTCTACCCACATATTAGTTAGTAAACTCAAGATTAATACTTATTAAAATCTTACAAGTATTAATTGCATCAAGACATATATTAAATCCTATTATCCATCACTTGAAATTAGGGTTTGGAATTCATATAAATATATATATATATATATCTATATCCACAAAGTGTATGTATGGGTATTACTTAACCGAAATGGGGTTTAATGATCCCTTACAAATAATGAATACTTCATAACATTATTTAATCACCAATACCACCGAATTAAAAACCAAAACTCATGTTAGGTTTAAAATACATAACCATATGGACATATATAAAAACTAAATTTTTGCATGATAAATACAAATCCATTTCGACCCAAAATGTTATTCGCATCCAAGTCATTATGTAATGATTGAAAATCATCTTTAATGACATAAAAAGATTTGGATTTAATTATATGTATATACTTGAATATACGCTAAGTTTATATTCGGTTTTGAAATATCAAAAACCATGTTAAATGAACCCTTAGATCATTATAGACCTTAGAAGTATAAATACACACAAACTTTGAACCTTTGAAAACCAAGATTCACCTTATATATATACATATGTATATACTATATATACATATAAATAAGTGAATAGGTTTTTTATTTCAAAAACACAACCAAACAAGTACCACTCACATTAGTTAGACACTGAGAAAAAATATTTAGAAATCCAGAATAGGTTTAGGATGGAAAACTATATATATATATATATATGTGTGTGTGTGTGTGTGTGTTAACATATACATATCTATATATACACATCTGTATATACACCTGGTGCATATATGGTTTTTCACAAGGAAAACAAGCATAAAAATACTTTATAAATAATTATGAAAATCCTTTATATAAAATGAAAAAACTCTATTTGAAAAACATTTTTGGTGGTAATGAGAAAAACCAATCAAATATCCGCTGAAATTTAATTCTCCTTACATAAACCAGAAAATAAAGAGTATAAATTGAAATAAGAAAATAAATTTCCCTTAAAATACAATAACCTTAAACATAAATTGATCAGAAGAAAATAATACCTTATAAATAATTTTCATGAAAAAATACAGGAAAGAAATAGACTTGGACTCACAGGACTGTAAGTTTCTTTTTCCCATTGCAAAAGAACAGAAGTGTTTATTGGTAAGGTATTATAAATAAGCATCTCAAGCTTTCATAGAAAGCCGAAGATAAAGACGCAGGAAACCAATTTTTTATATTCATGAAACCATGAAATCAGATTCATCCAAACATTATAAAGAAATTAACAATATAAAATGAAATAGATCATGACAGAAGAACAAATCAGTGGACCTAAAAACAAATCGACAAGAGTAGTATCAGGACTAGGAATAGAATCAATCACCTTTTCCTATTATAATCTGACAGAAAAACATTCAACGGACCAAAATCAATCCAAGACATGTTCATAATCAAAATGTATAATAGAAAACAACAATTTCATGATAATGATTTTAGTGGAGAGAAAAATAATAATCAGGATACCAACTATTTATTATCCAAATGTAAATCATTCACGGATCAAGGAAAGTAGATAACTACTAGGAAAGAATAAAAAAAATTGGCAAAATAAGGATTAGGGGATTCGATAGAGAATACAATGACAACACATTTCACTATTTAATAAAATAAATATAAAAACCTAAAATAGAGAAAGGAATAACTTAGATTCGAGGACATAGAACATAAATCCTACCTTAGATTTGGAAATAATGAAACCCTAACACAACCAAAAATTGGACTGAGGTAACCAATTCTGATTCGATTCAAAAACCTCAACTCACAAACATCGATCTGTTGTGGAACTCTACGACCTGGTTCGAACCCTAATCAACAATCATACAGCCATCGACCTTCTAGAGAATCTCGCTTAATCTCCCTCAGCATCGGCTCGCACTCAGGGTCGACTCCCTCACCCTGAACGAAACCCGCAAGCCACATCAAAAACATAGACCTCCCCTTAACCCCAAAGCCCTAAATCAGGTTTCATGTTTTTTTTCTCATCACTCTCAAGATATTTTATTATTATTATACCTTTATCATTATTTATTTAATCAAATATTATATTATTAATAATTTTAAAAAGTCAAAAGTTTAATAAAACTAATAATCTATTAAAATGATTTATTCAATACTTTTTTAAAAGTAAAAGTATTTATTATTAAATTTATTTATAAAATATATATATATATATATATATATTTCATATTATTTTAAATATGAATTAACTTGAAAATAAAAATAATAATTATCATAATTTTTAAAATTTATTTGTAATTTGGAACATTAAAAATACTAGTATTACATATATATATATATATATATATATATATATATCGAATTAACAATAATTTTTATTAAAACATCATACTCAACTGTTTTAAAAATAAGGAATTTAAAATAATTTAGTTAATTTTAATCAAAATTTATAATTATAAATAAGTACATAAATGCTTTAAAATTAAAATTGATCAAAATAAAAGTGATTAATTATAAAAAAATTCTTGTGTTTTTTCTAATTTGAGTTTCAAAAAATTAAATTTCAAAATACATGTCCTTAAAAAATTGTGGTTATTATACATTTAAAAATATAATATAAATTATATTTTAAAACTATGTTATCATTTAATCAGGCTATAATATTTAAAGCATTTAAAATATTCAAAACACTTGAAATATCTATATATTTAAAACATATCAAAAATCTTGAAATGTTTAAGGAAATTATATAGGCTTTATAAAAATACCAATGGTTAATTGTTCTAGATTCCATAATTATAATTCACATTAAAACAAGAAATTTATTGATTTTATTAATTGAAGACATGGTTTTATTTAAGCAATATTATTACTTAAAACTATTTACACATGCCCAACGGTCAATTTTAAAAGAAATTGTCATCTTAATAACAGCTATAATAACATTCACAATTATTTCCAATGGTCAATAAGACCCTTATAAAAACATGTTTAGGGTATTCCAAACTCAAAAAAACTACTGAAGAATGTGCTCTACATCCCCCTAATGCTCAGTTCAGTCCCCATAGCTCTGGCTATAATGTTCTTTGTTGTGATAGACCCAAAGGACGCTCAGTATCTTCTTGTTTTATTTGTGATGTTCGGGGTTCTCCCAATGATCTTGATAGGTCTATTAGTAGGTATTCTAGGTTATTAATTTTCTTTAAGCCTTGTTGAAATGTAATCTTTCAGTGTTTTATTCAATAAAATATGTCTTATTTTTATTTTTCATATATTTTTTAGATAGTACAGAAATTAAACAAAGTAAAAAAATTAAAAATATTATTATTACACATATAATATGTTTGGGGTGTCACATTATCCCCCCATTAAAATAATTGTGTCCTCGCAATTCCTTCATGCTCTTAATCTTCCTATTACCAACCCACAAACTTCACCCATGATGCCCCCTCACCAGGTCCACCATCATCAGAGACTTTCCTGGTAGGTTCATCTAGTTAGATTGACCCCCAAAATGTTCTTAAAATCCTCAATTTCATTCACCCAGATACACCTATCAAAGTTCGATTCAAACTCTTGCAGACAGCAATAGGTCCTTGAAAGGGTGGCCTGGGAGGTGTAGAGTTTGGAGACATCGGAATGAATGTGGTTCTAATAGACCCATCAGATGACTTGATTTTCTAAAAACCAGATGTTATAAAGCCTCCCATACCTACTGTAACTCAATACCCGGAATATATAGGTTCTGAGGGGGTCTCCCGCCTCTATAGATTCTAAGAACTTTTCTAGGGCCATATAATCCTCAAATAGGGTGAAACACAATAAGAGACCTTCATAGTACCTTCTTTTTTGTGCATAAAAAGAATGTTGTACTTGCGACATGAGGTTGTAGACGTGACTCGGTCCTTTATAAATCCAAAGGATATTTGGGTTGTTAGACACTTGATAAATGAGTTTACAGGTTAGATGCAGGTTCACAAATGGTTGGTATGTCTCTAAACATGACTCAACAATTATGAGTTCTAGTAATTCGGTGGGGAGAGAAAAAAGACTTGTTTCATCTGCCATATAAAGATTTTAAGAAGAATTCTACATATTAAGACATAATTAAAATTTTAGCATTGTTCTAATTTTCCAGAGTCTTCTAAACAGAACCTATGATACCAACTATAATGCCCTCACCCCAAAAACCCTAGATTTGGTGCGTTAATAAACACGGTGTGTAATTTTATTTTTCTTTTTATAAAATGAAATGCTGATAAATTGTACATCATGTTCCAATAAAGAGTATATTTTCAGTTTAGGTTCTGTAAAACCAGATAAAAATGATTTAATTCTTTAAAACTGAATGAGAAAGACTCCACAAAGGTTCCACCATTTAGTGTAACTCAAATCTACTAAACCTATAAAAAATAAATTGAAAACGTAGGGTGAGAATAATAATTCCCATTAAGGGGGGGGGGGTTTAAAAAATATAATATTTCAAGTAAAACCATTAAAAACTTCCATTAAAAAATCATAAAACATTTTCTTAAAAGAAAACTGGAAAACATATAGAAAAACATTATCAGTTTTCCAAGATTACCAATAAACAATTTTGGAAAAAATTAAAGGCTATGTATGTAACACATTCTAGTTATATGCATACTTATACAAAATGTATGGTTTGATCATATAGATCAAGAGTTAGTCAGACTATATTATGTGTGACTTGTAAGGGTACAAGAACAGAATTTATTCATTAAAATAGTACATGATTAGAGTTGCGCATAAACAATGTCACAATTAATTTATCACATAAAATGAACATCATAAAATAACCGGTAAACTAATATCATTTTTATAAAAGTTAATAAGATGATTGCTGAATAAACATCATGTCATGTGCATTTACTTCTTAAGATTCTCATAAGTAAGGATCTTAACCAAGTATATTCTACTAGTCAAATATTCACTTGGCTAATTAAATATTATAAACATAATGAGGGAATTTATAATTCTAGACTATGTCATGGCCTAGTACAAGGACCATAAACTCTCTGTCAAGGCCTTGTGCCCAGACCATTGTTTTTCCAAGACCTCATGCCATGACCTAATTTGTCTCATGAGACCTGTTGATGTATCGAGTGGCTATAGTGGGCCTCACCCATAAAATAATAATTCCAATACATTCCTCATATGTTTGATTAAGGTCATATATTCAAAGTGTCCCATACCACTTTGAATATTTAATTTCTCATTTCATATTATTCAAGGTGTCCCATACCACTTTGAATAATTTATTTCTTTTTTTATGAATTATCATGAAATGTTTGTTAGCATTTAGATAAAAATTTTCTCAATGACATGCATGAACTAGTAAACATTATTTTCACCTGTGATAATTATTAAAACAGATAAGTAATGAATGGATAGTGTTTTCACATAAAATGATAACTTCTTAATTTTAGAATCCTTTATTCAGGGAAATGGATACTTAATAGAAACACATGTCATTTAATACACTGATAAATGTGTCAGCAAATATACAAATAGATTAAATGATAATTTTGATTAACTAACAAAAATTACTGCAATAGGTTCATCATGCAATAAAACATTAATTGAGAATATCATGACAACGCGATTCTACACATCCATTTACCCTCTAATATATTCTTATGTGTTATTTAATACTTATAAACACATATTGGTTAGAAAAATCAATATTAATACTTATTAAAATCTTACAAGTATTAATTTCATCAATACATTAATTAAATCCTATTATCCATCACTTGAAATTAGGGTTTGGAATTCATATAAATATATATATATATATATATATATATCCATATCCACAAAGTGTATGTATGAGTTTTACCTAACTAAAACAAGGTTTAATGATCCATTACAAATAATGAATACTTCATAAAATTCTTTAATCACTAGTATCATCGGATTGAAAACCAAAACTCATGTTAGGTTTAAAATACATAACTGTATAGACATATATAAAAACTAGTTTTTCATAATAAATACAAATCCATTTTAACCCAAAACATTATTTTCATCCAAGTCATTATTTAAATATTTAAAATCATATTTAATAATAGGAAACAGATTTGGATTGAATTATATGTATATATATGAATATACACTGAGTGTATATTCGGTTTTGCATAATCAAAAACCATGTTAAATGAACCCTTCTATCATTATCGGACCTTAGAAGTATTAATATACACAAACTTTTAACCTTTGGAAAACTGGATTCACCTTAAATATATATATATATATATCGTATATACATATAAATAAATGAATGGGTTTCTCATTTCAAAAACACAACCAAACAAGTACTACTCACATCAGTTAAACACTAATAAACAATATTTAGAAATCCATAATAGGTTTAGGATGGAAAACTATATATATATATTTATATTTATATATATTTATATATATTTATATATATATATATGAACATATAAATATCTATTTACACACTGGGTGCATATATGCTTTTGCACCAGGAAAACAAGAATAAAAATCCCTTAAAGATAATTATGAAAAGACTTGATATAAAAGGAACAAACTCTCTTTGATAAAAATTTTTGGTGGTAATGAAAACAACCAATAAAATATACACTAAAATTTGATTCCATGTATGCAAACCAAAAAATAGAGAGTATAAATTGAAATAAAGAAATAAATTTTCCTTACAAGAGAATAACATTAAACATAAATTGATAAGAATAAAATAATCCCTTACACATAATTGTAGTGAATAAATGCAGGAAAGAAATCATGTAGCCTTGGACTCATAAGACTACAAGTTTCTTTTTCCCATTACAAAAGCATAAAAGTGTTTATTGGTATGGTGTTATAAATACGCATCTCAAGATTGCATAGAAAGAAGATAATAAAGATGTAGACAACCAGTTTTTTATATTCAAGAAATCTTGAAAGTAGATTCATCTGATAGACAATAGTATAAAGATATTAAAAATACAAAATGAAGTTGAATATGAAAGATGAACAAATTAGAGAACCCACAAAAATTTAAAAGAACAGTATTAGGACCAGAAATATAATCAATCACCTTTTACTATTATAATCTAATAGAAAAACATTCAACAGACCAAAATTAATATAATCCATGGTCATAATAAAAAGGTATAATAGAAAAAAAACAATTGTATGACAATGATTTTAGCGGAGAGAAAAAGAATAGTCAGGATACCAACTTTTTATAGTCCAAAAGTAAATCATTCATAGATCAAGGAATGCAGATAACTACCAGGGAAGAATAAAAAAGGTGGAAAAAAAAGGATTAGAGGATTCGATAAAGAAGACGGGGACAACACTTTTCAAAATTAAACTAAATAAATCCAAAAACCAAAAAGAAATAAAGTCATATCTTAGATCTGAATACTTAGAACATAAATCCTACCTTAGATTCAGATAGAAAGAAACCCTAATGGGACCCAAACCCAGACTGAGATAACCAATTATGATTCGATTCAAAAACCTCAACTCACAAACATCGATCTACGGCAGAACTCTAGGACCTGGTTCAAACCCTCATCATCGATTGAACCACCAGTAACCTACTTGACCATCTCTCTTGATCTCCCTTGGCATCGGATCATGCTCAGGGTCGACTCCCTCACCCCGGATGAAACCCGCAAGCCGTGTTGAAAACACAGACCTCCCCTTAACCCCAAAGCCTTAAATTGGGTTCCATGTTTTTTTTTCATTTTCAAACCATTTTATTATTATTATACCTTTATCATTATTTATTTAATCAAATATTATATTATTAATAACTTTAAAAAGTCAAAAGTTTAATAAAACTAATAATCTATTAAAATGATTTTATCAATACTTTTTTAAAAGTAAAAGTTTTTATTATTAAATTCATTTATAAAACATATATATATATATATCATATTATATACTTAAAATGTTATAAATTAAATTAATAATTTGAATATGTATTAAATTGAAAATAAAAATAATAATCGTTATAAATTTTACAAAATATTTGTAATTTTGAAACTTTAAAAATGATAATATTACATATATATATGTATATGATTCAAAGGAACAATAATTTTTATTAAAACATCATACTAAAGTTTTTTAAAAACAATTAATATAAAATAATTTAGTTAATTCTAAATAAAATTTGTAATTATAATGATTTTTATGAATACTTAAAAATGAAAATTAAACTAAATAAAAGTGATTAATTATAAAATTGTTTCTTATGTTTTTTTCTACTTTGAGTTTCAAAACATTAAATTTCAAAATACTTATCCTTAGAACATTATGTTTATTATACATTTAAAAATATAATATAAATTATATCTTAAAACTATGTTATCATTTAATCATGATATAATATATAAAGCATTTAAAATATTCAAAAATCTTAAATTTTCTATATATTTAAAACATATCAAAGAACTTGAAATATTTAAGGAAATTGTATAGGCTTTATAAAAATACCAAGGTTTACTTGTTCCAGCTTCAATAATTATAATTCACATTAAAACATTAAGTCATTTATTTTATTAATCGAAGGCATGGTTTTATTTTACCAATGTTTTTACTTGAAAATATTTACACATTCCCAATGGTCAATTTTAAAGGAATGGTCATCTTAATAATAGATATAATAATGGTCATAAGTATTTCAAATGGTTAATAATACCCTTATAAAAAACATTTTTAGGGTATTCCAAACTCAAAACAACTTAGTGAAGATGGTGCTCTACATCCCCCTAATGCTGAGTTCAGTCACCATAGCTCTGGATATAATTTTCTTTGTTGTGAAAGACCCAAAGGAATATCAATATCTTCTTGGTTTATTGTTGATGTTTTGGGGTCTCCTGGTGATCTTGATAGGAATCTTAGTAGGTATTCTAGGTTATTAAGGTTATTTTGGCCTTTTTGAAATGAAATCTTTCAGTGTTTTATTCAATAAAATATGTCTTGTTTTTTTCATATATTTTTTGGATAGTATGGAAATTAAGAAAAGTAAAAAAATTATGAATTTTATTATTACACATATAATATGTTTGGGTTGTCACTGTTATGCATCCAGTTGGAGTTTGGTTTGTGTTCTTATGCATAGTGATCATGTGGTAACCTATGGATCTCAGCAGCTTATGTCACACAAGAAGAATTATCCCACACATGACATTGAATATTCAGTGGTGATGATTTCACTTAAGAGTTGATGGAATTACTTTTTTGAATAAAGTTTTACCTTGTATTCTGGCCACAAGATCTTGAGTTATATCATCTCTCAAAAATATTTGAATCTTCACCAGAGTAATTGGGTAGAGTACCAAAAATCTTTTGATTTTGATTTTGACTATAACTCAAGGAAAGGGAATGTTGTCACTAATGCCTTGAGTAGGAAACTGTCAACCTATGTCATGAAATAATCATCAGGAGAGTGGATCTTGATGGATCGTTTTTGAACAGTTTCATATAGGAGTTCGGGAATCAGGGGATAGGGTTGACATGGATTGTGTTCCATTAACCTCCACTCTTCTTGGGATGATTCTTGATGAAAAATTACTTGGTAATGAGTTTCGTTGAATTAGAGACTCTATGTATGTTTTGGATACCGTTACTCAGTGTTCTTTCTCCATGGATGGTATTCTATGTTTTCGAAATCATTTTTTTTTTGTATTTATCTATGAGGAAAGCTGTGATGGGGTATTTTCATAATTTCCAATGGTCTGCGCACTCAGGAACCAAAAATATGTTTTATGATATGTGGAATCGATTCTTATATCCAGGTATGAGATAGTGAATTTCTTATTTTTTTTATTATAATTTCCTACATGTTAAGCTAGAGCACCATAGACCTTCGAGTTTTATTCAACCACTTATAGTACTGACTTGGAAGTGGGATGATATTTATTTGGATTTTTTTAGGATTCAACATACCCCAAGGAAGAATAATATGATATGGGTTTTAATCAATATTATGACAAAATTGGCTCACTTTATAACCATTCATTATATAACCAAAGTTGAGGAGTTGGTAAATCTCTATATGAGAAAGATTATTCATTTTCATGGTGTTCTGTCTATAGTCTCGCATAGAGATTCATTTTTTTCTTCACACTTTTGGAGATTTCTCTAGGAGGAACTAGGATCTAAGGTTCACTTATATATGGCATACCATCTGTAGATGGATGGCTAGATAGAGAGTGCAACACCGATTCTTGAGGATATGCTTCTTGCATGTGTCCTTGAATTTGGTGGAGGTTGGGATGACCATTTGGTACTGGTTGAGTTTTTTATAACAATATTTTACAGTCCATGATCAGAATCAATACTTTTATGTACTTTTATGGATGTTCATCCAAATATATATTGTATTGGTTGGATATTGTAGAAACTTTCTTGGTTAGATCGAGTTTGGTCCAATAGATGAAATCAAATATTCATATGATTTTTTAGAAAATGTTGATGGAACAGAGCTGGTATAGATCATATATTGGTCATCACTTTATAATGTTTTATTTTTTAGTTAGTGACCATGTGTTCTTCATATTTTCACCTCATTTAGGTCATCGACAGTTTGGGAGGCATGGGAAGATTTCTCCTCGTTTTTTGGGACCTTTTATGGTTGTTGAGAAGGTGGGAAAAGTGGATTACTATTTAGCACTTCTTCCATAGTTGGAATTGAAAAAAATGTGTTCCATGTATCTCATCGACAAAATATCTTTTGAACCCCTCTCATGTCCTGATCTGGGATGATCTTGATGTTGATATTGATTTATCTGTGACTGATAATGTAGTTAGGATAGTTTATTTTTAGAAAAAGTTACTTCCTAGGAGGATGATACCTTTGGCATGTATGTTATGGCAGCACGATTCTAATTATTATGAGATGTGGGAGCATGAGGCACTAATGAGAGAGTATTGGCCTCACATTTTTTATATGGAATATTTTTTATATTCATTTTATGGAAAGAAACATTTTATGGTGGGGAAGTTGTAACACCATGTTTCCTTCGAAGTTATTCTCTGTCCTTTATTTTTGATTCTTTTATTTTAGTTTGGAGATTTTTTGCAGGGAACTGGGAAAAGAAAAATCTTCTGGGAATTTATATTCTGTGTACTGATATTACATGTTCTATAATTTCACCAGGGAAGATTTCATGAATTTTTTTCATGAAAATAAATTGTTAAATAAGGCTTTTAACCAAAAGGCGACACATTTTTATAAGTCATTTCACTTCATGGGATTACACAATGTGAATGTAATATACGTCATTTATTTCTCCAACCTAATGTATTGAACCAGGTGGATTGAATGATTTACTTTTGTTTCGACCTGCATTCTTTCCCTATCAACCTAGATTTATCCCTGGGTTATTTTGGAGTTCTTTAATCCCTTTGTATTATCCTTTTGGAAATTTATCGGTGTGTTAGTCATGGTTCATCTATTCAGGTAAGAGTTCTTCATATCCCTTCCATTATCTCTTTATTTACTCCTTGGAGTGTGATATATCATCTGGGGATTAATGGATCTAAAATCCTTGTTGTTGAACCTTTATTCTAGGTTTTCTTTCTTGATTTTTTTCTCTCAATCTTTTTTTTGTAAAATCCTATTACACGTATTTCACGTTTTGATCTCCATGATAAGGGTTAGTGGTTATTTTTGAGTTTTCCAATATAATTAAATATGAAATTGGTTTATTTTATTTTAATTTATTTCAATTTAATTATGAAAATCCAATTTGACGCTAATTGTATTTGGAAATTGAATTGTTATTTATTTTGGTGAAAACACCCCAATTTAAATGGAATTGGTATTTTGGGTGTAATTAAAATTGATGGAATTAAAGAATCTATTTGAGAACTGTTTTAAGAAAATGAATTAAATTGAATTATTCAAAAAAGTATGATTAGTTTTGTATTAAAAATAGTGAATTTATTAAAATCCCATGTTTTTTGTTTTGAAAGTAAATTTGCATTTTGAAAAGGGAAATTAAGTTGTTGAACTATGAATGATGATTGGTTTGAAATGAAATAATTTTCCATTTTACTATTGATTGATTGAGAACATGTGATCCTAGGTAGATAGTGGGTTATTTGGGAAAATCATGTTAGGATCTTGATAGCCTTAAAATGGATTCATGATAACAACTCTAAAAAAACCTAGTTCATCATGATTATCCCCAATGGGATATTGACGAGTCTTATTCGGCCTGAGCCTGAGGGACGTGTACACACATGTTTAGTCATGATCATTGATTTGAGAAGTATGAGGATAATATAGCTAGGAACTATTATACCACAGGAAATATGATCATGGTGCTCATTGTGATTATTTTAATATATATATAGGATTGATTATGAAAATATTTTATTCATGACATTAGATTTATATAAACTATTTTATAGAAAATGTCTATTTAATCCATGTTGGAAATATTCTCCATCATTTTGAAATGAAATCGTGTTTTTATTAAATATTCAATTGTATTTCAATTCCCTATTTTAGTGAAATTTAAATCATTATTTGGTTTATTATTATGGTATCTTTTTATGTAACACTTGGTGAAACCCTTCTGGGATTTTGAACTCATACTCTACCTTTTCCATCGGTGATTTGTAGATTTCCTTCTTCTAGGTCCAAGTAAAGGGAAAGTTCTTCTTGGAAGAGGTGTACGTTCTTGATCCATTGGTATTGTATTCTTGATACCTTTAGGATGTTTGAGTTTTATCTGGATGGTTTTTGATTACTTTGATGATGTATTATTTTGGGTTTTGATATACCTGTTTGGTTTCTAGAAAGTTCTCCCTTTGGTGTTTTGAGCATATTGATCTGTATCTTTATCTTCATCTATCTTGTGAAAAAAATGTTCCATATTTTATCTTGTAGGATGATAGGTGTTATTCACTAAAATGTGGGGATCAGGAACACCCTTTGGATCATGTCATAGACAAATAACTTATTAGGGTACCAGGGTATTTGAGCTGGTTCGTGAAATGTGTTGACACTTCTAGGAGAAATGCATATGATAATTCATATTTTCTTAACAACCCATTTTAATGGATTTGGTAATATTTTTATGACTTTAAAACTTTCCCAAATAAACCGTGTTTATGATTATGATATTATACATGCATAAATATTTCAATTTAGGTTAAGTGCTTCACTAGTTTTGGTATTATAAATTATGTTTTATAATGTTATGATGTAATATAGTGTATTCCATTATTTATAAATAGAACCTAGTGGAAGGAATGGAAATAGTAACAATTCACATACTCCATGTATATATTTTCCTCCTGGTAAATCCAATGAATATGGAGCTAGAACTATAGATGGAATTGAACAAATTATAACCACATTAGGGTGGATGAATCAGGTTATGAGAAATAACATTTTCTATATACAGTGGAATACATATCCACCACACCATGTATCAATGTTATACTAATTTATTCACCATTATCTTATGTCATTTCATAGGTCTATAAATACCTTTTTAGCTGAGTAATGGATAAGTTCCTTGGATAATATATTTCTCACTTTTGGAAGTAATTAAAGGGAGAAATTTTTCATGATAGTTTATCATCTATCAAGAAATGTGTATAAATGGTGGTCATTGATTAAAAATACTAAGGATGAAGAGTAAATAGTAAACATGTAATGGAAGGATTTTCATGTACTCTTCTTGGAAAAGTATTTTCCTCATGAGCAATGATTGGATATATGAAGAAAATTACTATGTCTAAGACAAAAGGAAGATGAAAATGTAGCTAACTAAAAATCCAACTTTAAACAGTTATCAAGTCATGCTATGGACTACGTACATAATCCAAAGAGTGATATTAACCATTTATTTGATGGGTTAAAGTTGATCCTTAAAATGGAATTAGTCTCCCAAAAGTTTCAATCATACAAAGACAAGTATCTTGTGTTATCAAGATAGATAATGAATTCGGTAAGTCAATTGACTTAATAGGAAATAAATAGGAGAAGAGTATAGTAGAGCTATATATAGATAAAGGTAATAAATAAATGAAATATTTTCTCACATATTATAATTTTGGAAAGAAACACCCTAGTACTTGCTTGAAAGAAATGGGATTTTCTATTAGTGTGTAGATAAAGGCCATAATTATCATGATTGAAAGAGAAAGAATAAAGTTTACAATGCTAAATGCCTCAACATTAATAATATGGGTCACTATGCAAACGAATGTCCTAGGATTTAAAGGAATATACACCAAAAGAAGCTAAGGGATCAAGTTCAATATTATGTTATTGATATAGACTAAGTGGAAGGATTAAATTGTTTGCATTTGGATTAAAGATATATGTTGTAAAAGTATTTTTTCAGAGATATTCTCAATATAAGAATCATAAAATGTATAAGGATTATACTAAAATGCCTTTTCTTTAAGGATCTAAAAGCATATAATGAATAGTATTAATAACCAGGAAATTTGATTCTTTGGAAATTTGATATTTTTTGAAAACATATGATTAAGGGAAGAGAACCTTTAATATTTGGGTAATGTTGAGATAATAATGATAAAGATATTTTTATGAGATATTATTTGTAACCTTGAAATTAGTTAGTGGTTTATGTTATATTTGTTGGAGTTTACTATTTGTTTGGATTTATGTAATATATTTGACAATATGAGGTTTAATTTTTTAAATCATTCATTTTTTCATTAAGGTTTTATGGTGATCAAGATATTCTCATAATTGTAATGTGACATTAAGAGAAACTTTATATTTTCTGGGGAATAAAATTTTGATTTGGTGACCTCCATTGTAAATTTTTGGACTTTAAATTTGGTCAAAGATAATTTTGATGAGTCTTAAGGATAATTATTTATGGGATGGATTAATTTATACTTTGAGAGTTATTAGAAAACTTGTGTTAACCATTTTGGTTCTAGAAAATATCTAGAGATAGTAGGAAATACTTTTTATTCTTTTCTTGATCTAATTATCAGTTAAATGTTAATTTTAGTCCTTATGGAATAAAAAATTCTATTGGTTATTAATTTCTTATAGTAATAAATGAAGTATGAATTGATTTAAATACAACCAAGGATGAAATAATATTTATATTTTTCGGTTTTCTCTATCATAATAGTAATAGAATCCCTCAACTTTAGGAAAAATATATTGGGACAAAAATGTTGTCTAGTTAATTTCATTTCTATTGAATCAATGGTCTTTTAAATAATCATATATTTATGGTATTGTTATGGTAACATTCTCATAAACATGTTCTCTATAACACTCTATTAATCAGGGGATGTTATTTTTCTCTTTCATGCCCATGTTTTCATTTCCCACCAATACTCTCCTACTTGGAAACCTATTAATGTGTTATTCTAGATGAACTTTGTACTTATTTTTCTCTATTATCAAGAGTTATTTTTATTAAATCATTTTATTATGTGATATCCAACATAGTTATTTTCAAATTTTTAACCCTTGATTACCAAGACCATGATTAAATTGCAAGGATGAAAATTATTTAAGCATGGTATAATGTAAAACCATAAGATTTTAAAAGAGTAACATCATGTTAGATAGATTGTATGAAATGAAACACTAAGATGCTGAGAATTTAAGATATATTTCTTTAAAACAAATCTCCTTGATATATTGATATACATAGAACACCTAGTTTAAACTAAATGTGATACTCTATTAAAATATTATTATTTAAACATATAGATTATAACCTAGAGGTTACGATGGAAGGTATGAGTATTAATAACCAAATTATGAAAATTATATGAATAAAACATTTATAAAATAAATTCAATGGTTATCTAATAATTAGAAATTAAATAATAACTATTTTAAAGAGAAAGAAATGTTTTCTGAATAATTGTATTTTTTTTAAAAGTAGGATTTGTCGTTCATTGTACACATAATTTAAAATTAATTTTTACCAATTTTAGAACATTTATTATAATAAATAAACTTCATTTTTGAAATCTAAATGCCCAAATTATCATTGGGTGATTTTTTGATAATTTTCTAAAAAGATTAGTTTTTTTATGAATAGTTAAAAATACTGATTTTTTTCAAAACTTCCTTTTTTTTAAAATTATTTAATTTGTTAAAATATATTCTAAAATGGTTTTAAAGTAAAATTAGTTCAATTATATTACATTTTAACTATTTTCAGTCCTTGGAATCAATTTCATATTGAATTTTGGTATTAAATAATTTTATACTTATGAGAGTTTTCTCTTTGGAAACCCGATCTTTCATCATGTTTGCTATTTAATTTTAAAGTGAAATTATACGAATTGAATTTAGAAAAATGGATTAAATATTTATAGTCATAAATAATTTATATTATCTAATAATTTGAACATAATTGTTTACCATAATGAGTAGTGAAAATAGTAAAATTTAATTACTATGTCTAAGGTAAAAATATGTTTATTGGGGGGAGGGTTAAACTAAGAAGATATGGGTGAAAAATAAATAAACATGTTAAAACCCCATTTTATGAACATATTACGACTGCACCACCTATAACATTTAAGAATTACTCATTTTAGATGATTTTTAAGGATAAAAATGTGGGTATCACTTTATCTTTTCAAAAAATCCATTTGTGACTTCTCCCCCACTTATAAAATGCCACCCCATATCCTCCTAAATTACCACTTTAAAAACCTTTTGGTTTATAAAATACCTAAAAAATTCCATTACTTACTTCCCTCCTCTCATCCTTTATTCCTTATTTTTATTATAAATTCCTCTAGATAATGATTTAGGTATAAATCTATAGAGGCTCTCTGAAGAATAGGTAAAATGCATATTTGTTTTATTACTTATTTCACCTAATTAAACAATTTTTAAAATAAACTAATATAATAATATAAATATCTCATATATATAATTTTATGTTATTATGTTAATGAAATAACCCATATCCATCTCCACTTCTATAAAATGGGAAATGAAACCGACGATCATGTTTACAGCGAACTACTGCCTCATGAACCAATGTAATTTTTTTCCATAAACACATTTCAAGGATAGATATCATGATGGATTTAACATATTTATATGATATTTATGATATTATTATACTTATTTAATTATTATATCACATATACCTTCTTAATTTCCATTCCATGGGGTATATGATAACGTCGCTCGTGTGTACGGTGGACTACTGCATCGTGCATCGATGTGATTCATTTTTAATTTATTATTTACATGAATAGTATTAAGTGTAAATTTAATTATTATATGTGATATTTATTATCTAAACATAATTTTGAAAATATAAAATCACATATAAATTCTTACCTTCTAATCTGTTGTAAAATAATAACGTCGCTCTTTTGTACCTGTGGACTACCTCCACCACATAGTGATGTGAAATGTTTTTCATTTTATTTTTATATGGATGGTAATAAGGAAGTATTTTATTACAATAATTGTTTTATATAACATAATAATTATTCTATAATGGTGAATTTCTATCTATTTTCCTTTTGTTCCTTCTTTCGAGAAAAATGAAAACAGTGTTCGTGCATACGTACAACCTACCATCTCCATGAAATATTAAATCAATATTCTATATTTCAATTTTATATATTACTATAAAAATATATAAAATGATTGTACATGATATTTATATCATGTTTAACATTCTAGATATGATTTAACCATGATCAAATTAAAAGGACCAAAATTACTGAACTAAAACAAATGTGAAAAACGAAGCTATTGTCCCCCAAAACCGGGATTTTAAAAAAGAGTTGTTAATAAATAAGTGATAAAATAATCTAATTATATCATATACAGAATGAGATATATTATTATGGTTCTATAATAGATTTATAATAAACCTATATCTATTATATAGGAGTTTTGGACACACATGAATAAAGTCAAACCCAAAGTAACAGTTTCTTATCTCACTTTTACTTATGTAAAACATACGCTAAATTCACTACTTATTCCTTTGTGTTGTGTATATATGTTGGTGTTGAATTCTAGATAAAGTTACAAAAATAATAATTTGGGAAAACCAAATCCATCAGCCGAGTCAATGGGCCACTCTGAGAGGAACAAGGATTCCACACACAAGTTCCATGTTTTTCACACAAGACCAGAATTCATGCACAAAAGACTTTCATGCAAAATACAATGAAATTTCCCATTAATTTCCTGAAGTTTTCTAAAATGAAAATGTAAAAAACATGAAAAATATTAGTTTTGTGAACAAGGAACCCCCATCTGCATGTAAGTCGCTTGCATTCAAAATGAGATATCAAATAATGCCTTCCATGGATGGTTGTCGCGGAAATTGATAAAGTTGTGGAGAAGACCTATTTCACAACCAAAATATCGTGCTCCCATCATAGATGATTTTAGATATAAATAAAATCTCACCCAATTTGATTACAGTGGTCCTATAAAAGATAAATTGTCACTCTGATGTACATAAGATCGGTCTTCCATGATAACATGAAAGTATATAACCCTCAAGCTATAAAATCAAGTCAAACAGGTTCCCTATGGGTCCACCACTAATTAGGCCCACTATTGATTAATCCTCACCCAAAATTTTTCTACACAAGTTTAGTGTGTGAAAGGCTTCATATTTCATGCAACCCTATCCTTTCATGCATTATCCAATCTTGCACACACCTTCTCCCTTTTCTTCAATGGGATACCCCTATGATAGAGCCCATGGATCCTAAAATTCTTGTGTTAAAACCTCCAAACTTGCACGCAACAACTTCTAGGTCCCCTAACTGATTTCCCCTAAGCATCCAAAAAAAGTTCTTCTAAGAATGGATAATCTAGCCTCGGTTCCTTCTAAGCACGGGGAATCTAATGTGGACCTTGTGATTGACCACTCCTCCCTATAGTTAAAACCTAGTACTGGTAAATCCATACCCCACCCAAGGGTTCATGATCTATGACCATGTAAGTCTAATGGGTAAGGATTGTGTCCCCTACATCCAACCTTCATGACGTAAAACAACCTAGTACCACATCCTAGTCATATACAATTTTACTACCCGACAACATCCAAAGCACAATACGTAAAATTGTAGTCGTTCCCTGTGAAAAGAACATAGGATTCCCCATGTAAAATAATCATTGGATTCCACCTTCTCCATTCCTTGGGTGGCTCCCAAGTGTAACCCCCACACCGTATCCCCTATCACAAGATGAATTTCTAGCCAAATGTGGGATTATATGCATAACGTGTAAGCCCCACACACCCTATTCCAAAAGTACATGATTCTCCATGTATGACTCATGAGGAATGAGATCCTCCTCACATGGAATGACATCCTCTTTGGGAAACTTCTACATATAAGCCCCACATTATTTCTAGTTGATGCTTCTTTCATGACACAAGCATTAGGTCTACTACTTCCTCTTGTTTCTCACATCGAGCATGACTTGCATGGTCTTAGAGATTATTAGAAATAGTGACATCCACCATATGGTCCACCTCTATATATTTGATCGCCATCCCATTCTGAACCACGTGGAATTTGATTCCCAACTAACTGGGATATATAGGAAGCCTCTCTAAGGTCTAAACCCAATACCCACATCTATTCTGGTCTTCTCCAGACCACACAACTGGTAAGACCATTCCCCTCACTGGGGATACTACATCTCCTCTGGGTCCCTTGAGCAGCTGAATGTGTAAGCCCCACACTAACTCCAACCTAGAGTAATCTTCTTGTGAAGTGAATCATCCATGCATAATCCCCACACCATCCCCTGTCGTTGCTCCCTTAAAAAACGATCATCTTTACTGAATAATGTTAAAATACATGGAAAATTCCTATCACATGAACTTGAACTATGGCATCAAACTATATGGGTTTTGATCTCTATCTTCTGGAAAAGGTACGTAGGACGCCTCCCTGAGGTTCAATCCTAACCATTGGTAAATCAAGGTGCTCCCTCCTATAGATATACTTCCTTGATCCACATCTAGGGGTATTTCGATCAACCTTCATAATGTGGAATATTCCCTTTATAGGATACGCCTCCCAGATCTACTCCCATAGGGTGTTCTGATCCATCCACCTTTACAGTTTGACATCTTTCAATTATGGTTCACACCTCCTGGATCTACCTCTATGGGGCATTCTAATCCATCCATTGGTAAAATTTCATGTGTGGCATCTTCCCCCCTAAGGATTCACCTTCTTGATCCACCTCCATGGGGTGTCTTGATCAATCATCTCTATCTCCATAAGACCTTAAACCTATAACCCCAAATACATACATCATGAAAAACATGGGATGCTTGAGGTGAAATACGTTGAAGATATGTGCCTATGGAATCAGTTGCCTCATAAAAATATGGGATTATTGAGGTCAAATCCATGAAAGGTACACACCTCCAATGTCATATACCTCATGATTGAAACAGGGTGCCTTGGGTTCTACACCAAAGATGCTTCCATGAGATTCCCTCCTATGAGGAACAGTGCTGGTGACCAAGGTTCATATAATCCAGACATGATAACGATTCCCAACGTGACTAATCTTTTAACAAAAGGTTTATTTCCTTCCCATACAAAAACAAATGTCTATACATAAGTAATGTATTTAACCAGCATCCATAAAGAGATGGAACTGGGAATGAGTTTCATAGACATTACATGACTTTATAGAGGAGACATGGACTAGGCAGTGAGTTAAAAGGAGAAATACATTCAAGAAGGAACCAACAACCCGTCATCATGTTTCTATCAATGAGCAAAAATCACCATTGAAAGTGATGAAATTCACCCGTATTTGGAAAGTGTGAATGTGGGGTAACATGCACACTAACACATATTAACACACAAGGTGGGTGCCCTAGTGAAAATTTTGGAAACAGAAATGGTGAACCCAACATGATAATCTTCTCCTTAACATGGAGACTAGTAGCATTCAAGACATCATCAGATTAGCATGTCACAAGATCCCGCTATCCTGTTCCAAGACCCACCTTGAAAACAGTGGGTCCAACATGGAACTCAGTATAAATTGTGGTAGTTAAACATTTAGAATTTTGGTCTGCAACATTTTCAGTGCAGAAATCTCTCTGTCGATAGAATATTGGATGACACTAGGGAATTGGGTGTTACATTACTTGTATCGGTACTAGCAGTTGAATCCACTTACATTGAAGGACCCAAGTTGCAATAAATCGACTACCCAATTCCCACAGATGCTAGGTGGGAGAATTGTTAATGTGCGATCCTACATGACACAGCCTCCTCTATAATTTCCATTATGACATCAGCTATAGGGTTCACATGCCCCGTATCACCCTCTGAAATTATCTAGATAAGGCTGATGGAATCACTTGTACCTCAGTACGTGTAAAAGGGGGGTCATCCTTAATATGGATCACCAATACTTGTAGGCTTTAATGCCTCACTGAAACCACCACCCCCAAGGGCCACGTAGGGATAATCCCATCCCTACTCCAACATCAAAGTTCTTCGGGATCATCTACCTAGAGTGATCCTATGATTAATTCCCCTACACCTATGATTTGGGGGATAACTGAGTCACCACGATCATGACTACCAACTAGGACCTACCAAGAAGGGATCCCACCATTCCCCTTTAGTGCCAGCAACATTCGGACATTTAAGCTAAAGAACAGGTGGAATATACACCTACTCTGTTGGCCCTAGTCTGGACCACCCAACATCAACATCAGTCATAGAGCCAGGAGAATTCCCAACAAGGGGAAATATCTTCCATGACTCTAGTGTCCCCTACCACTATCAGTGAATTCTACTTGATTCCTATGATATATGAGTAGGGATCCATCCATTCCTAGTTGGGATTGATACCTCATCCACCCTATTGGTATGCTGGGTTGACTCTTTCAATTTACAACACCAAGAACAGTCATTATGGGCCAACCCATGATGATGAGTTTCAGTAGGAAGGTCCTCCCCATTCCATCTTCAACCCAGTAGGAGGTCCTCCCCACTCTCATAATCAGCATGAAGGTCCTCCTCATGTCTTTTGCAATTCAATTGGAGGTCCTACCCTCTTTAAAAATAAGTGCGGAGGTCCTCCATGTACCACTACCACCAGTAAACATAAATTCTCTCCCCATGTCATTGCCAATTAGTAAAAAGGTCCTCCATGTTCCATTCTTAGCTCAAGTGGATGCCCTTCCCACACCTGCATCAATCAAAGTGGAGGTCATCCCCACTTCATCATCACTATGTATGGAGGTCCTCCTCGTGCTATCACCGCTAGTCAACACGGAGGCCCTCCCCATGTCACCATCAATTAGCATTAAGTCCATCTTCATTCCATTCCTATCTCAAGAATAGGTCCTACCCCTCCAACATCTATTGAAGTGGAGTTCCTCCCCTCTTCATCAGTACTTAGTATGGAGTTCCTTCCCATCTTATCACAATGAGCCAACATAGAGGTCCTCTCTATCCCACAACCAATCAAAGTGGAGGTCCTCCCCAGTCCTTCGACAATAAAAATGGAGTCCCTATCCATGTTCCAACATATCAAATAGGGGGTACTCCCTACTCCAGCATCAATTAGTGAGAAGGTTTTCCTCATTCTTTATCCCTTCAGTATGGAGGTCCTCCCCATGCCATTACTACCGATCAGCATGGAGGTCCTCACCATGTTATCGCTAACCAATGTATAGGTCCTCCCTAATATAACGACATCCATTATAGAGGACCTCCCCATATCCCAACCAGTCAAATCGGAGGTCCTCACTACTCAATGACCCACTAGAACATAGGTCATCTGCGCTCCCCATGTTACTACTAGCCAAAGAAGAGGAATACCCCAATTCAAAAACAATTTATATAGAGGCCCTTCCCATATCCCAAATAGTCAAATAGGAGGTCTTTACCACACTATCATCAACCAGAATGAAGTACCTCTCTTGATGAAGAATGTCCATGCCCTGAAGAACTGTCTCGGGGTAGAAGGATGAACCACCTCCATCAAAGGAAAAATTTTAGGAAGTTCCAATTCATTGTAAATCCCATTCACCTCTTGGATTTCGATGTATAATGTGATTCAATGATGAAATTTTTTATCCCAGACATTAGAACTAGAGTTTGTAGAAAGATCCTGATTGGAGAGGTTTTTAATCCAAATAGGTGAGATCCACAAAATTCATGAATCCCTCTATAGGTACATGCAGGTGGACGAGGATTTGGATCCCTTATAGGGTCTCTTGGTACAAACATCTCTATCATCACCAGTTTCCTTCTCCACCTCTTCCCAGTATCACAGATAACTATTCTAGAATGGGATAAATGATGAGCATCCATTTGAGCCACCAAAGAGCATCACTGCCCTCACACATGAGGTTGTTATTGAGCAATCGATCCTATAAGGATATGATGATGTAGTTAGCGCTTCTTTTTAGAGACGTCCTAGCATGAAATGAATAGTAAACTCATGTAGTGACTCCTCCACTGGTTATATAACCACCACACCAACCCACATCAGGGTCATTACCCATATCTTGGCCGATTTCAATCCAATCTTGGTCTATACAATAGCAGAACCCATATTCTCAGCATGAAATCCTATTGGAGACTCTGTATAATGATTATTTTGTAGTGGTATTCTAGAAGAATGTAACTTCAAAATTTAATATCCCAAATTCCATCATTTATGTATAGGTTGTGTTCTTCCACCGGACTATCTAGATGAAACTTCATCACCTACATGACTACTTGTTGGTCTACCCTAGAAGTTGGGAGCAATTCGATGGCATTGATCAGCAGTGTCGAGTACATTTTTAGCATTCTCAGTCGCTCAACACCCTACGTCACCCAACTACCATCGAACCCTTCAATAGATATTCTTCAAGAAAATTATATTTCTCCCTGAATCCTGGAAGATGTGTCATCCCATATACAAATCCAAGGTTGTGGATAGTATTATACTCTCTAATTCATCCCTATCTTTCCATACCTTGACCTACTCATTGATATTGAGTATTTTACTTCGGGTATCATTATGATAAATATGGTTGTTCCTGATTTTTCCAAGGATAGAGAAACTGAAGTAGGTTCTAACATAGAAAACCCACCCCCAAGGGCATTGCAATATCAAAAAGATACTCAGATAGGTTTCTTCACACACCTAAAAAGGTAAACCCTTGGCATTATTGATCCCTCCACATCATTTCCCTCTATTAGAAACAAAAACAAGGGAAAGAAGCATCTCAAGCTCTTTGATCCATCTAAAATTGGGCTAAAGATGGAGGTCAGTCCTGTGATTTTCTCCTTACTCTAGTAGGTCACATATCGAAAGAGGATCATTGATGAGATTCTTACTGGGTGGTGCATAGATTATCGAACTCCTCGACAAGATCCTATTCCTTCCCCTAAAAGGAAGACACAAGTCCTCCTCAGTAATTTTCAACCAATTATACTTGGTGATCTCATTCATTCAGACTGATCAGAGGTAGGAGTTTATGCTAATAAAATGAGATATGAGTAGCCGAATCCACCATAACAACATGATCACATCACTTGTGACCTAGATTGAGCCTCCCCATGAGTCACTAAGCCTAATTAGTGTGTTGATGAGCCTATCAATGCACTATTGGTCAGGTATCCTCATCAAGATAGGGACCCTCACCAAGATGATTTGATAGCCATACTCACCACTCACCTTGGAGCCCCAGAGACACAACAAGTGGTGATACCACCTAACATCAATCCATACCCGACATGGTTAGATGAAATTCAAGAGCCCCTAGATTTTTGGAACCTTATATTTTCCCATTTCAATGGGTTAGATGACCGGCTGTAGCATTTGACCCGCTTCATCTCGAGGTGTGGACCCATGTTGGGAACCCTAGAGCAGTAGTAGGCCTCCAAGATCCGATGTTTCGTATATACATTGAAAGGACCTGCATTCATATGGTACATCCTGTTATTCATTGGTTCTATCATTGGTTTTTAATACCTATGCAGGCATTTTCTTTACCTATTTAGATACACCACATGCAAGATAAGCATTTCAGGCCTCTTCAAGTGTAAGCAGCTTCCTGGTGAGAATTTCATGGATTTTGTTTCTTGGTATAAAGGCCTCACATATTCACTTGATATGTCACTGAGTAAAGAGAATCTTCTAATGATGTGAATTGGTAATGTAAATACTGATTTGGTCCCTACCATCATCACTAAAACTTCACAGGTGGGTTTTGTGATCTCTCTAAAAATGGCCAACAACTAGAGAAAGCCTTACAGTTTTTCAGGGAGGAACATACATTACCTATCTTAGCTCAAACAAGAAGATCCTCCAAGGCATAGATTGTCACTATAGTATAGGTGTGATTCCCCAAGCCATTAGATTTATTGGACCCTCTATCAGCAGGACCTCACTTAGTATAGTAGCCTCATCAATCTCAGCCTCACATAGTACAGAATCGGAAGGAACCGCCTCACCAAGAATAACTTTCTAGAAAAGTGAATGTGTATCTAACCCCTCATCAAGATCTAGAACCAAGTTACAACAAATATCTCAGGGTAACCTTCTCAGATATGAGGAATTGGTCGTATTCCTTTAAGGACGCACAGGTTCTCAGTTATTTCCTCAGTGTCCTGGAATTAGGGATTCTAAAGCTGCTAGAGTGAATGAATCCCCATGATGTTGAGAATACTGATTATCCTGACCATTAACCTTACCACAGGATCCTTGTACATACCATTAAAAAATATAATATGTTCAAGTATTGGATTCATGAACAAGTGGATAATGGTCTTGTCAAGTTAGAAAACTTCCCAACACAAGTGGAACACATCTCCGTCGAGCCTGTCAATGAAAATAGAGGTAAATTGTGGTATGTTTCTAACCATAGGACTCAGAAGTATGATGTATAGTTGGATATCAAAGTATTTTCTTGTACCCACAGTGTCATCTGTGCTAGATTAGGCTGGTTGGAACCACCTGAAGTCACTGAACCTTCTATGTCTGATGTTTTTTCATCCATGTCAAAGCCCTAAAAATCAAATAAGAGTAGTAAAAAATGGAAAAAGGGAAAGAAAACTCCCCCGCTGATGAAAAAAATCATCTTGTACCCTTGGTGATTTGGTACCCATGGAGTTGGAAATTAACCCCAGGGTATGCCCATCATTTGAAGATTCCTATGATGATGATTAGAAGTATGCCTCCATGATCATCGTTGAGTTGGTAGATCCCTTTATTGTCCCCAGTTATCAGGAGTATCATTAAACCCTCTGAGTGCCTCTAGTCAGCGTCGTCGAAGAGGAATTTGAGGGCATAAAAACCTTTAGAATTATCAGACCAGTTATTCAAGACATGTCATGCATGCTACCGATACTAGATAGCAGGTGTTACATAGAGCTCAATAGGCATAATCCTCCCATCCCACTTCATCAGAAACACCACCAAAACTAGCCATGATAACTAACCTAGTATATAATAGCTACAGTTGCATTGTGATTAGCTACATCTAGCCAAATCCAGACCTCAACCATCTAACAGTCATCTAGTATTGGTTCTGGGTGAGTTAGCTAATGAGTAGTTGGATATTACTAGCAGCAGCTAGAAACCAGTGGTGCAGCCAGCTGCACCCATTGTACCTCCAACCAAAGAGTGACCCCTTGTAGGAAGTAATATGCATATGTAATGGAAGTATGACATATTAAATAACCTCTCCATAATACCTACAAGGCTCCTGATTCTCGAGGCCCTTCTCTTTTTTAAATATATGCATGAGGACCTCATAGATTCCACGAAAATATCCCTCCAATTCGAAGTAAAAGTAGTTGTCATAGAGACCTTATATGTAGATGAGGTTGAGAAAGAATAATTCCAAGACATTATCTCATTATCCAGAGAAGACGAGGTCTCCCTCATATAGGGGAACATCTGCCCAATGTACATCACTGGCTAGTTCAATATCTTGGAGATCCATCATTGACTATTCAACACAGGTTATGGGATCAATCTCTTCCCAACCCAGACACTCCACAAGTTGGGACTTACTAAAGTAGATTTAAGTCCCTTGACCTAAAGATTCATGGCTATGGTAGGACCAAGAAGAAACAATGTGGAATAATTCAGTTGAAGATCCTGTTTGGAGGCTTCATAATAAGTTTTGAATTCATGGTTGTCTCATAGGATATGGACTACAACGCATTAATGGTTAGTCCTTGGGTTTATTTGTATGTAGTAGTCCCCTACTTATATCACTAATGCCACAATTACTCTCTTAATGGTCAAGTAGGAATTCTACAAGGTGATTTGTCCCCCTTAGACTCTTGTGAAGACCACTATCTAGATTTTGGCTATTACAAGTGCAAGGAAAATCAAGTTCAGGACAATGAGGTTGAGCACACTCCTATTGCAGCTATCTCACGGATAGATTTGGATGATGATTTAATCCTATTGATTCACTGGTTAGAGGCCATGACAATATAAAAGATAAATTACTTTTTCATTTCTGAGAGGAAAGGGAATTTCATTCCTGAGTACATGGAACGTTGAATGATTTCCTCATACTCTTACACAGGCCAGGCCCGAGTGAAAATTGAAATATCTACCCCTATAAAGTACCGATATGTTTTTCCTATAGATACCATTGTATGTCATACCCACATATTTCATCAAGCTTGGTTGAATCATTAGAAAATGACCCACCAACATTGATTTTACATCAAGCATAGACCCAATGGTGAAAGGCCTAGTGGTATTGGTTCGACAGCCTCTATCTTCATGGTCTTAGCGGATCTGGAGTTCCCTAGTAAGGATTTCATATATTCCCAAGTAGGAAAAAGTGATCCACCTAAATCAATTTCCTTATATAAATTGTTTCCTCTGACTGATTACCCTGCCTGGTATGATGAAGATGATATAGAAGTTTCTCCTCCTATATTCAAAGAGGGTATCTCCACCACTATCTATGAGTTGG
Organism: Viscum album; assembly: GCA_963277665.1. Lineage (NCBI taxonomy): Eukaryota > Viridiplantae > Streptophyta > Magnoliopsida > Santalales > Viscaceae > Viscum > Viscum album. The sequence goes on from OY728158.1 coordinate 1,673,594,482, forward strand.
TTCTGGTGAACCTTGGAATTGGGATAGATCCAATATCGATTCTAATTAGTTTATCCATGCCTCCATATGAATAGTATTAGTCTGTGTATTTCTTAAAACAACATTGTGATGCCTTCTCCTAGAGGTAAGAATAGATAACAGGACTATACCCTCAAGTTTCCATCCACTCCCTTGGTCTTTTGGTGATTCATCACAGGTTCAAGTATCCTCACAAGAAAAATTAACCCTTATAATAGTTCCATGATTGAGGCTAATGTTTATAATATTGTCAAAGATAACTTCATTAAAGAAGTTCAGTACCCCCAATGGCTAGCCAACATCATCCCTATTAGGAATAAGAATGGGAAAATCAGAGTCTCTATCGACTTTAATGATCTCAAATACCATTATCCGAATGATAATATTCCACTTCCAGTGACATAACTATTGATCGATGCAATAGCTAGGTTTTGGTCTCTCTCCTTCATGGATAGATACTCTGGATATAGTCAGATTCAGATGGCCCTAGAAGATGAGGATTCTACCACCTTCAGAGTGCCTCAAGGGATCTTTTTCTATCAAGTGATTCATTTTGGTCTAAATATTGTAGGAGCTACTAATCATTTATCCATGAACCACATCTTCAAATCGATCCTAAGAATGCTAGTGGATTGATACATGGATGATTTTCTTGTCAAATCATGCCAATGGAAGGACCATCTCATAGATCTTTAGAATTTTTTCGGCTTCCTATTATCCTGACACTTTAAGATGAACCCCTTAATGTGTGATTCGAGGTTACCTCTAGGAATTTTATCAGGTTTTTCATTGGATATAGAGGCATTCAGATTGTCCCATAGAAGATCAAGGAAATTGGAAAGATTCATCCTTCGAGCAACCTCTAAGAGCTCTAAGGCCTTCAAGTACATTTAGCCTACAAACTGTGATTCATTGTGTATCTGGTCTGCAAGTGTATTCCATTTTCAAGGCTTATGATTAAACGTTTTTTCCACTAGTGGGATAAAAATTGTCTGTCTACCTTGTAGAAAATAAATAAGTATCGGATACAGCCTTCAGTTCCAATGCCAGCCATCTCCAATAATCCTCTAGTCCTCTATGTGATTTCCCTAGAACAATCCCTTAACACCCTTTTTCCTAAAAGAACAATGAAGGAAGATAAAAAAATTTATATTATCTCATACATATACTCCTCATCATAGAGACCAGATACACTTCTATTGAGAATATCTACCTTATACGTATTTTCATAATGTAAAATTTCCAACATTATTTTCAGCATCATGATATACAGATGGAGTCTTGAGTGGACCTGCTAAAGTATTTTCTGAATCGACCCCTATTTTCAGAATTTCTAGCATATTTGGAGGTGATCCTTAAACATTTTGACATCATGTTAATTCCAAAAAAGATTTTCTAAGGTCATGTGTTTGAAGAATTATAGGCCACAAATCTATCCCTCGAAGATTTTCCCCTAGATGTTGACTTCCCAAATGAAACTATCCTCCCAATGTATTATGTTACGCAAATTTGGAAGATGTATTTTGATGGTGCTTCTCGAAAGCCAGCGAGTAGAATGTTCAATGATACCAAGCTCAACAAAGTAATCCTGGGGATAGTATTCATCGTTATTAAATAGGATTTATTTTCATACTCATTCCTACTATCATAAGGGTGCACCAAAAACAATGTAGAGTATCTGAATCTCATTACTAGTCTCAATCTAGCTTTTGATATTGATGCCCCCCAATTTCATGTAAAGGAAGACTTTGAATTAGTTATAAAATAGATCAATGGTGACTATACCATTAGGAATCTAGAGCTCAATCCCTTTTTAGAGTGTTCTCACTAGCTGATGGCTCAACTCCCTTCTCAGCCAGAGGTGACTCATTTTCCTTAATCACATAATTGTTGAGATGATTCCTTATCCAGTCTATCCACCTCTATTATAGAGGTTGGACAAGATAATCTATTCATTCACATGGATCATTGGAGATTCATTTCTACTATAATTACAGATAATAATTATATCTAGTAAGTGAACCATATATCTGTCGGTTCTTATACGTTATGAACCCCCTTGTAGTAGAAGAAACCTCTGATTGGATAACCCCTTTAATCGAGTTTCTTCAGGACAAATTTCCCCCACCAGATCGAGCCAATCATGGGAAATTCCGTTGGTATAAAGCACAGTTCACCCTCTAGAGTGGGAATAATCTTCGAAAGACACCCTAAAGTGTTGGTTTTTATATAATTATCCTTCGTTGTATCTAATGATATCATATTCCTCATGTTATGAAAGAACTTCATGTCAGGTCATGTGGTGCTCATAAGGTGGGATTGAAACTCTCCCACCATATTTGAAGGATGGGATAATTTTATCCCACCATGGTCTACTACTACATAAAGTATGCCAAGAGGTGTCATACATGTCAAATCCATGCCAAATTTGTGCATAAACCACTAGATCCCCTTCATAATACTAATTATCCCTAGCCCTTTGCAGTTTGGGGACTCAATGTTGGGTCGAAGTGATTCCTCTCATAGAATTCATGTCTCAATCTGTTATCAAATTCATGATCTCTCACATAATTCATCAATGTGGGGTTCCCCACACCATCCTTTCCAATAATGGTACCAAATTATGGGTTTTTGAGCTAAAAATTTGTATGCTAACTAAAATATCCAGGCCAATCATACCCTCTACTACCATGCACATGAAAATGGAAAGATTGAGGCATTCAACAAAACTCTCTCTAAACTTCTGCAGAATATGGTGGGATAGAACAAGAATATTTTCCCAAAAAAACTCCCTAAAACCCTCTAGGACTATTGGATGAAGATGTTAAATTCCACCAAGGTGACTCCATATTACCTGGTGTACAAAAACGATATGGTCCTTCCCATTGAGGTTTAGCTTCCATCACTCTGAATAGATTTCTATGACCAGAAGACACCAGACAGAATGGTAGAAGTCCATCTTGCTAAGCTGGAAACCCTCAGAGAGAATAGGATTCTAGCCTTTCACAATCTAAAGAGGCACTAAAACAAGAAAGTGAGAGAATTAAATATGAAAGATCACCTCCTCTCCTTTATCCAAGGTAACCCATTACTGGACATTGGAAAACCAATGATACCTAGAAAGAAGTTTCCAAAGTTGGATCCCAAGTGGGGAGGACCTTTCATAATTCACAATGTCTATTTCAATGGTTAGTACACTTTGATCACCATGAACAGAGAGTACATTACTCCTCCTACCAATGCCTAGTTTATTAAGCTGTACTTTTTGTAAGGATCCAACATCATCCTAGTTTCATTAAGTTAAACTACATAATAGGCATCATCATAATTTCATGATGTTAAACTATATAACAACCAACAACCTAGCCACATGAAGATAAGATTCAAAGCACCATGGACCTAGTTGTATAATGTTAAACTGCATAACATACATCGTCCTAGTTTCATGATGTTAAACTATGTAACATGCATTGTCCCATCCACATGAAGATAAACTGCATAGATCCCTCATCCAAGATTAACGGTGTTAAATTGCATAGAAGACCTCGTACTGGTTTCATGGCGTTAAACTGTGTAATATCCATCATCTCAGTCACATGAATATGAACTACATAGTTCCATCATCCTAATTTTATGATGCTAAACTGCATAAAAAACATCATCCTAGTTTCATGACATTAAACTACATAACAGCCAGTGTACCATCCACATGATGATAAAATGCATAGTACCCCCATCTTAGATGTAATACGTTTAACTATGAAGCATTGGTGGTCCTATCTATATGACCTTAAAAGGAATATATCAGTATCCTAGGAACACGATGTTAAACTAGGAACTTGGTCAAAAGTCTTTGACCTTAAACTAAGAGCCTCAATAGTCCGAGCTTTAAGACCTAGCCATCCTATGGTCCATATAACATGACCTTAAACTATTTGAAAAAAGTTTTCTAGCTCTATGAACTATAACTAGGAATCACAGTCTGAGCATCATGAATTTAAACTATGTGTGAGCCTTCTTGGGAAAGTGTGGTGTGGCACTTGGGCTTGTCAATATTTCATGCCATATATTCCTATTTTGGAAAGCCTCATTCCCTAGGTCCAAACTCTATGACCTTAAACTAAGATCCTATGGTCCATGTGACATGGAATTTAAATATTTTCAAAAGGTTCCTAACTCTATGACTTTAAACTAGGAGTCCAAGTCCAAGTGTCATGACTTAAAACTGCATGTGATTTTTCTCTGGGATGTGTTGTTTGATGTTGGGCCTCCTTAGCCCCCATTCACATCAGTTTTTCTAGGACAACACACTAAACACACCCATATAAGATATTCCCCTATCATGGTCTAAACTCTATGACTATAAAATATGAGTTTATTTCCTCAACACATGATATTAAACTATGATTCTACACATTTATTAATTAGGAGTTTATCGTAAGATGTGCATGAAAATGCCCTAAATATGGGATTCCCCACGATTATTGGGAGATGCCTCAGATTCCATTTCAAAATAGGATTATCTTGACCGATGTGGGTTTTCTACCATAATGTATTTTGGAACTACATGTGGTTTGATTCCAATCCATCTGGGATATGTAGCAATGCTCAGACTTTTCATCTTCAGGCCTAGCCGTAAATTCATCAAATCATTTGGCCCCTTCACCCCATTATGGTATGATCTCTATGACCTTAAACAAATAGTCCAATTCTATGCATCACGAATTTAAACTGTATTCATGTATTCCTTGGGAGTGTGTTATGTGATTCAGGATTCTTTAGTCCTCATTCACATTTGGTTATAGCTATCACACCATGCACATCCCTTTTTTTAAAAATATTCCCACATGGTTATTAGTTTATGACATTAAACTATGGTCTTAACCTGTATAAAAGTGGGATGCCTCTTACACTTTAAAAAGAGATGATTTTTACTCCATTATAAACCAAGATGCCTCATATGATAAGTACAGGACGGTTATCAAATGTTACCCCATTCCCTAAATATGGGATGTCCCATGATAACCACAGGACGCCTCCAATTACCTCATCAAAGAGGATCACCCTTACTAGCATTGGTGTCTAATTACACCATATTCTAGAACTATGCGTGGATTGATTCCCATCCCCATGGGATATGTAGTGATGCTCAAAATTATCATTTCCAAGTCCAGCTGTAAAAACATTAACTGTTTGGTCCCTTGGCCTCCATTATGGTCCAGGAATTACAAACATAAATTGTATTCAGTTCATATTATGGTTTGTATGTGGCTCATGAACCTTCTTGTCTTCACTCACATCAGGTTTTACCTATTGTGTTCTATATATGTACCCTTGTAGTGATAGTACAAATAACATGACTCAAGAGTGTTCACTTAGGTCTAGACTGTATGACCTTGAACTATGTTTACTAACATCCATAACTACGTGCAGATTGATTCCCATATTTATGGGATACATAGTGACACTCTAAATTCTCTTCTATCATCCGAGATAAAAATTCATCAAACCTTTCGGCCCCTTGGACCCATCTTAATTTGAGATTTAATATCTTAAACTAATAGTTTCCTTTAGTCCAAGAATCATGACTTTAAAATGTTTTAAAGTCTTCTTAGGAATGCATGGTGTGGAATTGGTCCTTCTTGGCATAATTCAAATTGGTATTGTCACATTTCCATGCTATGTATATCCCTTTTTGGGACACTCCCTATGCTCCATGCAATACCACCTTGAACTATTTTCAAAACATGGATTTGAATCCCACATTTTGATACACCTCATTCCACACTTTCAGTACTTCTTAGTTTGGATTTACATCATATTTAAAATTCATATCAACACCTAATGGTGATTTTATCAAGACATTTAGGCTCTCCTCCCATCCTAGGACAATTCCATAATGGATCTCTGGTTGAAAATGGTACAGATCCTATGTTGATAACTTTTTTAATAGTTAAGCATGTATTTTCTCACCCTATTTTTCGACTGGTATGGTTTTGGTCCCTTCATTTTGAACATGGTCAGCAGTCGATCCCTAATCATCAGTCACCCCTTTATCCAGGTCTTTAAAATATTTATTCTCCTCCTTTACATATCTCTATATCTTTTTGGGGTCCCAAAACACTTGGTGTCTCCCCTTTTCACATTTTTTCATGTTAAGTAAGTAGTTTGGTGTCACTGGGAAATTCTCAACATGGTATATCCTCACCCCTAAAGTGTACTTCCACATGCCAAGAACACACCCTTTCCATTCCTTATTTCCCACACCAATCATGACTCATGTGGGATTAGGAGTTATAGTAGGGTGTGTATCAATGTGGTCAATATGGACAAAGGATCCCTTGGTCCAAATTCTACAACCTTAAACTAGGAGTCTATGTATAAGAATTATGACTTTAAACTGCATGAAAATCCTCCTAGGAATGTGTGTTTTGGTGCGGGGCCTCTTTGGTTCCAATTTACATCATATTTTCCAACCCTTCATGCTATACATATCTATTTGGAGAATACCATTGTCATAGCATTATGACCTTAAACTATTTTCAACCCATACGGTCCAAGTTAACAGACTTTAAAATGTGAACCATCTACTTCTTGAAACTTGTGTGGTATATAATACTCTTTTGGATCATTCACTTCAGGTTTATTTCCTTCTTGATACACAAATAAACTTGGGATATACACTTCTATAGTACCCAAATTGTGACTTTAAACAGGTTTCCCATGGTCCATGACACATGATGTAGAACAGTGTGCATCATACAAGTCACATGACGTTAAACAATGGGACGTGTCCTGATCACAAAATATTAAACTATACCATTAATTTTCCTTATCGTATGATGTTCATTTGTATTTCTATCATCCTTGGATTCATTAAATGATAATTAAAAACATCCTAGGCCCTTACTAGAGAGGTCTTCTCCCCCAGTGCTGGTCATCTACCACATTTCTTACATTTTCAGCTATAGCTTGTCATTCGAGAAGACACTCCCTCGGAATATGGGTTTGATCTCTATTAAAACAAATTCTCTTAAACTAATGTGATATAATCTATAGTGGCATAATTATAATATTTTTGTGATCCATTTGAGCATTCCATCACTCCATTTCCATGATTCTCATACCCCTAATTAGGATCTCCATCCTCTTGCACATTTGTAGGAACCCCCCTGGTAGTATGATCTAATGCCATACTAGATCACCTATCATCCTGGTCCAACATCCTGGAAAACAATGGATGAAATTACAAGACAGTTTTCATGTTTTCAACATGTTCAATGGTCAAACCTCATTTGTTTTTTTCCCATTCTAGGATAATGGTGTGGATGCTATGCTTCGAACATGATCAACAGTTATCATGTATCTCTATGAAACTATCCTTGTGTTCTAGATTCTGGGCATTTTGATTCACACTTACCATTCCCCTTTTTTAGATAGAATTCAATTCCCCTAGAGTTTCACCGTTCGTGCACTAGAGAACATTTGAAAAGCAAGTCGGTTGTTCCAAGAGACATGTTCTATATCCACATCCTCTATCAACCGAAACACTCTCAGTAGTTAGTCAATAATAGAAGACCATAGGTGCTAAATGATTGTATAGAATTATCATATGAAAAGAAATCACCTGGACATACCTTGTTTCTCACACCAAGTATGAATCATGTGATCATAAGGATTGGTCATTGGTTGTCTCAAAAATGTGATCAAACTGAGATAATTAAAATAGTAAAAGAAATGTGTCCATTCATGAGGAAAAGTTTCAACAACAAGAAAGCAAACTATAGAAATATAAAGTGTCATCAACAATTTTAAGCTTCTCTTGAGTCTTGAAAAAATGGGTTATATGGATCTACTACAGTAATTGAGTGCTAAATCCCCTCAAACCTCTAGAATATTTCCTTAAAGGTATGTTGCATTATCCTGATATTTGTTTCCTCTTCCTCATCCACTAGAAGAAGCTCACCATCCCTAATCATTTCCTAATCATGCTCATCCTATAGATCAGAAATCAGATATTTCTCCTAATACATTTGATTCTCAACCTCCTCCAACTGAGCCCTCAGTCTACTGATGGCCTCTAATTGATTATTAAAGAAGGTAGTACCCTCTTTCATTTGTTCCAATAGATATTGGATTTCACAGTTTAATTCTTGGAAATTTTGAATACGTTCAGAATTCTCCTGACTCCAGGAAATGTCCAGATGTTGGATTCCTTCATGCACCTGCTCGATGATAATTTTGTATACCAGTGCATGAAGACCACGAGCGTACACCCCTTCAGCACACATATTGAACATAAAATATTAAAGAGACACCATCTGAACCACTAATTTTGGTTTTAGAGTTTGGTTAATGAAACATTGTAATAAATATCATTCTATCCATCATATTATGCAATTCTCTTCAATCATGTCGGGTTCAGAGTCTTCCATATCTCCATGCAGTGGAGGCTCGTACTCAAGAAAAGATTTAACAAGGACGATAGTAGGATATTATTACATCATCCTATCAGATGGGATGGGCTCTAGATCATGATTTTGGTTATCTTTAGTCTATTATCCCTCAGTTTATTTTCCCTCTCCAACCTCTATTTTCACCACACTAGTGGCATCACTCACATTCGCAGCCAACTGGTCATCTTGGACCAAGGCTGGATTAGATTGGATGAGAGGCTCCTCATTAAATGACCTAGTTATCAAAGAAGGTACCCCAAATGTCCAAACCTCTCTGGCTCATTGGTCACCCAACCTTTCCGGCACATCTTGGGATAGAATCACATCAGTAAATAATATCAGCAATTAAAAGTATGACTTTGTGAAGGTGAAGGACTTACAGGAGCTGGGCATCGGTAGGTTGAGAACCTGATTCATAGTATGGATTTCCACCACATGATACCCTTCTTCACTGGTCAATATTTCAATTATTGGAGATATATTCTCTTTCATTGATTAGGGGATGCATGAAATAGATAAGAACATTGATGCAATGGCTATGCGGGAATCTAATTACGAACTAATGACTCGAGATATGTGCTTACCTTAAGGTGGAGGTATTTTGATGATGATCCATCTTAGGTGAACCGCCTCTCTAACAGTTGTAACTTCGATTAGGATTCTAGGGTTTAGTCCCCAATATATTATAGGGAGGACATAAGGTTATGAAGTTGTCACCTTGACCTCATTAGTTGACCCACTAGATACTTCATCCACATGAGTAGGCCTCAGAGCATGCTGCTCCACACCCTTCGATAAACCTTCACCCCCATCAGTAGGGGCCCCTTTCCCAATAACAATATTCTCTTATTCAAGAAATGTTTTGTAGGAAATGTTTTAGTTAGAGCTTCAAGATAATGAAAAGGTAAAAGATCAAAGGTGTCGAGTATGTTAATGCTTACCTCAAGAAATTAATCCAAGTATTCTCACGAGGCCATGATTTTCCACTTTCCGAGAGAATACCTTAATGATAATCCATTCTCAAGTATTCTCCATCCATGTATTCTTATGCCTCATCATCATTTGGTTCCTCCTTAGATGGAAAAACATTAATAGTTGGTATCTCCTCCCAATCTGACTCAACACCAAACATCACTTGTACTGGGGTGGGAGGAGGTTCATACATTCCTCGTTGACATGTGTAGGTGTCCATATCCATTATATATACATGTATTTTTTGGAATATCACCCTATCCATGATCTGAATGATACTAAATTCAAGTAGCTTGATCCTATCTTGCTTCATCTTCTGCCACATGTCTTTTATCAATAGTGACGTTTGAAGCATCCTGCAAGCCATCCAGAAGAAAGGGAAAGATGGAATCTGAATCCAACTATAGTATGTAACTTAACTTCTTCCTAGGATCATCCCTTTCTTTCCCTCAGGGTCTCTTTCAATACCATTACTCTTCAAAATGTGGTGGAGTGAATGAACCCTGCAATGTCCCTGCCATAGTTTCAGCTTGAGCTACCTCGAACGCCTGGGTCGCCCCTTGGGGGGAAACTCACAAACATCCTCACTACTCTAGCTCCTCACTCACCTATTCCATCACCTAAATGTTCTTCCACAAGAATGCATCCATATATGCTACCACCTAGTTACTATCACAGTCTGTCAATAGGTTAACATCAATGTTGATTGGAAATACCATAATTCTTTCCCCAGAGCCCACATTCTTCAGCATACACCAGATGGAAAAGGATATAGGGGTGTCTCTCTTCACAGATCCCCATGTATACTCTCATCTTCTATCACTAAATAAAACAAAACTATTCGTTAAAGATTAATGGTGTATATGGATCACTAAAGATATGGTCATCAATCATGGCCACTAATACTCCACTTATAAAACTCTTCAAGTACCAATTTTATTCCCATTTTCCTTATAAGTTTTTCACCATTAGACCAAACATAGTTGAGAATTTATAGAATTTTAAGTTTTTGTGGTTTGAAATAAAAAATTTTATATCACCCTCATCAAGCATCATCATCCAAAACCCAACAATATTTAATAGAGAATACCACAGACCATTATTTGGAGGGATGATGGCATTTGAGGATTCATAACCCCTGAGGTGCATTGTGATCCACCCATGTAAGAATGGGAACGGTCTATATATCCTCCTAGACATGATTCCCTTCACAACATGTCCCAATAGACTGTTAAACAAGACTAGCATGGGTACCCCCAAATTGACTCTGTTGTTGGCCTCTAGAATCACCACCATCACCAACATCCCTAGGTGCATTCCCATCTTGGAACCCCTGAAAAAAATAATCTAACTACTTAGGAATATGAAAAAAAAAGTGGTTTATTGGACTAGGGGATCCCAAACTCTACCATACTATACCCCCCATTTCTTAAACTTTCATTCATCTAGAATTAACAAGTATGATCCTTAATTCCTCCTCTGTGACATTTTCAAGCACTGTTTTCCCTGACCCGACATCCTCACATTCATATTCTTCTTTAGAAACATGTAAAACCATGCCTTGAAGAGAATTTTTCTATGGAAGATGGGATCATGACCAAGCCTCTAATTCAGTTCCTCTATGAGGTTTTGAGCCAAGAGAAGAGTCTACTACCTATTGTTCCAGATGTTCTATGAGAGAAGGAACTCATCATACTGGAATTCGTCTGGTAGAATATTACCAATGTAGTGGATATCCCACAAGATGATGTTGACTTCCCCATGATGGAGATGGACGGTGTTCGTATTCGGGGACCATCATCTAAGTAGATCTAGAACTATCTCATGTTGAATGTAAAAGGGGAACTATGATGTCCACGCCACCTCATATAGTTTGATATGGCGTAGCACCTCCCCATACTCTAGGAATGTGTATCATACCCAGTATTCCCAAGACCACTTACTGGTAAAGTATCTACCTAACCTCATTCCCCAGTACTTGTGTCAGTCCAAGATGTTGTCCCTCATGCTGGTTTGGAAGATGGTGGCATAATGGGTGTAGAATTGTTATACCTTTGGTTTCTCACCCATGACTATCCTAGTCGCCCATTCAACACATAAACAACAATAGCCTCATGATACCAATCATTGTGTCTATTAATAGTGATGTTCTAGTGATTGAGTTCATTTTTTGTGTGAACCATGATTGTGTTGTGTCAAGCTTGAAGGCTGGGATGATCACCTCGTCTATAAACCTAAAATTCCAGAGTGGGAGATAGTCACTTAGTGGATACCTTTTCTGTGCTTCTGTCAGCATAGCCACAAGCATTTGGTTGTCTGACCCAACACTCCTAGCTTGAGGGATCTGGGGATTTCCAATCATTTTATCTCTCTAAGTAGAAAAAGTAGTTTCAATATCAGCAGGGTTCTAATGGTCATCCATTTTGAATAAGTTTGAAGAGTCCAAGGAAGTTTCGGGTAAGAAGAAGATTTCAGTGCACAAGAATCAATGGTGTGCACAATCCTAGCAACAAGCATGCAAGATCAACATTCAGTTTCAAAGTCAGAAGCACAAAAGAAAGATTCTGTGCAAAATTAGTGGTTGGTCTTGGTTTTTAATGTAAAAGGAGGACTTACACACATGATAGTGAAGCATCATATCACACATAATGTCAAAGTTTCATATAGGGGACCACTCCTCCAATTTTATAGGAATGGGTCACCGTTTTGTGTTCACAGAAGTGACATCTACACCAAATCATGGAATTTTCATACACCCACATAGAGAATCCCCCTCTTTCGTGTTACCCATGGAAATCGATGTTCTAGTCACCTTTCAGCTCAAATTATAATGGGGGATTTATTAGTGCCTAGTTCTAGATAAATCCTCACATGTCCATCTTTGGGAAAACTAGTTCCATCTTCTGACTCAACAAACCACTCAGAGAGGAATAAGGGAACCATGCCCAAGTTCCACGTATTGCATTAAATATCATAATCTATGTGAAAAAATAATTACACGCCCAATAATATTAAATTTCTCATTCCTCCCCTGAAGGTCACTTCAACGGACAAGGCAATTGCGCACAATATATCACTGTTGTGTGAAAGTAACCCCCATCCATGCGCAAATCGCTTACACAGAAAAGTTGGTGTCAAACGATGCATTATGTGTATGGACATTGTAAAAAAGGATAAATTTGTGTGAAAGACCTCTTCCATGACCAAAATATTGGGTGCCCATCACTAAAGATTTCAGCTATAAATATAAGCTCACCCCCTTTATTCTGGTGATCCTATGGAAGACAAAGTGGTGCTCTACTATTCATAATACCAATATTTCATGACATCATGAAATTATGGAACCATAAAGGTAGAAATTATTTCACAATAGGTTCCTCATGGTTCTACCACTACCTAAGCCCCATAGTTGAGTAGTTCTCACCCAACATTTTTTAGACGATGTTGGTTATGTGAAAGGCTCCAGCTAGCATGCAACTGTATCCTTGTGTGAAAAATCAAATACTGTAGGCACCTTCCCCCTTTTTCTTAATGGAATACCCCTATGATAAATCCCATGTCTCTAAAAATTCTTGCATTCAACCCTCCAAAATTTCACGCAACAACTTCCGGGTCCCCTACCAGATGTTCCATATGCCCCCATAGCACCTTCTTATAATCAAGGGTACTATAACCCTGGTTTATTCTAATCAAAGAGATTCTAACATGGTCATCTTGATTCATTACTCACCCTCATTAAAATATAGCATTGTTAAATACATGCCCCACCCATGGGTGTATAAGCTATGGACAAGTAAGTACAAGGGGTAAGGATTGAGTCCCCTACAACCTAGTTTCATGATATAAAACTATATAGTACCATTTTATTGGCATATGATGTTAAACTACATGAAAATTTCCTCAGAACATAATGTAAATCAGTAGTCTTACCCCATGCAATGCAAATAGTATTCCCCATGTACGATCATCATGGGATGCCATCTTATCCACTCCTGGGGTGAAACCCCGACACTTATGAGGCTCTCAAGCTTAATCCCCACTTCTTCTCCCACATCACAAGATAATTGTCCATCAAAGGGGGGATTCTATGAATAACACGTAAGCCCCATACACCCTATGCCACTAGAACAGAATGATCTATTTTTGAATCATATGGAATGACATCCTCCTCACATGGAATGAAATCCTCCTTGTACAGATTCTATATATATGATCCATGGAATTTATCATTGACACTTATTTCACGGTATGATTTTTAGGTCCATTGATTCCTCTTGTTTCTCACACTAAGAACGAATCACGTGCACTTAGAGGATATTAAAAATCATGACATCAAAACAATGGGAATTCTATATATATATAAGCCTCATATTATTCTGAACATCAAGGTATTTGATTCTCAACTAACTGGGATATGTAGGAAGCATCTATATGGACAAAACCCAACACCCACATCCATTCTAGTCTTCTCCAGAACACACACTCGGTAAAATTGTGCCCCTCACCTGGGATACTACATCTCATATGGGTCCCTTGGGATGCTCAAGGAATAATCCCCTCACAAACTCTGACAAAGATTAGTCCTTGTGTGAAGGTAATATTCTATACGTAAGCCTTGCACAATCACTCATTGGTGTTACCTTCACGACATGAGCATACTTATCGAATGACGTTAAATTGCATGTACTGGTCATGTCGTAGGACATTAAACTGCAGAAATGAACTATGTGGGTTTGGATCCCTATATTTTGGATATAGTATGTAGGTACGTATGATTCCTACCTGAGTTTTAATCCTAACCAATAGTAAACCACGGTTCTCCCTTCTGTGGATTTACCTCCTTGATCAACCTCTAGGGGTGTTCCAATCAACCTCAATAGTGTGAAATCTTCCCTTTATGGGACACACCTCCAAGATCTACTCCCATAGGGAATTTTGATCCATCTTCCTTCATGGTGTAACAAATTTCCTTTATGGGACACACCAATTAGGCCCACCTCTCTGGGGAGTTTTGATCCATCCATTGGTAAACTTCTTAGTGTGACATCTACCCTCCTAGGGACGTACCTTCTTGATTCGCCTCCATTGGGTGTCTTGATCAATCAGCTTCATCTCCACAATATGTTAAAATTGTGACCCCAAATACATACCTCATAAAAAACATGGGATGCCTAATGTGAAATACCTGGAAGATATGAACCTAAAGTGATAACTACCTCATGAAACAAATGGGATGTCCTGGGTGAAATCCTTGTAAGGTAAATGCCTTCAGCATTATATACATCATGTTCAACATGGGATGCATTGGGTTCTATGCCTAAGATGCCTCCATGATATTTTATTGTAAGTGGTAGGATACATGTTACCAATGTATCTAGTTTCTAGACATGTCAGTGATTACAAAAGTGAATACTCTATTGACCAAAGTTTACTGCGTTTCTAAAACAAAAACAATGTCTAAATAGAAGTAGTGTAATTAACCGGTGTCCACAAAGAGATGACATAGGGAATGAGTTCCACAAACATGACTTAACTATATGAGGGAGACCCACACTATGCAATGAGTTCCGAGGAGGAATCCATGGAAGGAGGAATCGATATCCCATCACCCCGTTTCTATCAAGGATCAGACATCATTGTTAAAGGTGAAGAATGTTTCCCAACTTTGGAAAGTGGGAATGCAGGTAACCAGAATTCCATCTCACATTAACATGCAACATAGGTGCCTCAAAAAAATCATTGAAAACAATATACAGACCATTTTGATGTGTTATATCATGAACCTAATTCTCTTAATGTTATTTAAAATTTAATTTGTATTTACTTAATTAATGGGGTGTATGATTCAAATGTTATCAAAGTGGTAATGTTTATTTCACAATCTCATTATTATTTGGGATTGTTTTTTTAAGTATAATCTCATCATTATTTGGGATTGTTTTTGTTTAAGTATCCATTTGGGGAATTATTTGATATTTCTATCTTAAACTCTATCAATTTTCTTATTCTATGGTTATTCATGATCTTTTTCAAGTAATATTACCATTTTTTAGTCTTTTGTATTTAAATGATTGAGAAAATGTTTTTTTTAATATGAATTTCTTTCTTTATTCATTCAAAAATCATTTTTCATCAAATCCATGTTTTCAAAAAAAGTTAAAAAAAATTATCCTTTTAAAATTTTATTAAACACATTTTTACCCATTTACATTATTATAATAAAATTTTAAATGAATTTTTATTACATTTTAAAAATAAATATTTTTGTATTTTATCAAAAATGTGAAAGGAATATTTTTTTTAACATGTACAGAATGAATAAAATTTTCCACTATCATGACCAGTCAATGTTTTAAATATTATTTCAATAAAATAAAAGTTTATTTTAAAAATATTTTGTGACCTTTTAGTTTTAAAAAAATGGATTTCTGAAGTGAAAAATTTATTTTCTAAAAACAATTAGTGGCATTTTTATGGTGTTTATATTCATCAATGACACCAACCATTTATTGTACTTATGGTATACTAGGGACATGGTTTATCGATATTATGCTTATTATTTCTTGTAATGGTTTATTATCAATTAGAATGAGGATGTACAGTTGTATTATCATTCACCAAATTACTCTGGATGGTGTATGATTACATTTATTTAATTGGGGTAAGTATTAACAATTCGTATGATAGTTTTTTAGACTAATATCTATGCGGATAATGTTTCACCCATTTCATATGAGGAATTAATTAGACTTAGTAAGTGAAATGTGGTTCCCAGTTACATATAGCCTCTTGAATCATTGACAAGTCTCATGAGACAAAATAGTTTGAAAAATTAGATGGGTTTTTACTCATAGATTTAAACCATCTTATGGAAGGTCTTGATAGTTTCAAATGTCTGACATTATGAATTAGCTCATTATGATATTAGTTATTGATTTACATGTGATTATTTTATTATTTAGAAAATCCATGGATATGTTTGAAGCTTATATGATTATTTATATTCCATTTTTTGATCATCATTTTTTCTTCCATTTTATGATCAATTTATTGATTACATTAAATGTTTTTCTATTATTTACCTTTCCATATTGATTATGATTATTTATTCATGATATGTTTTTTCTATAATATTACCCTTACTGAGCATCTGAGGTCACCCCATTATTATGTTTTATTTTCTCCAGGATACTAGGAAGTGTTTTTTGATTGATATATAGGGATACACTATGAGGAATAATGGTGTTATTAAAGAAAAAACTTTGTGTATTTTATGTTTTAAATTATAATGTGAATTTCAAGTATATATCTATTTTACCAAGACTAATAAACTATTCGATCCTTTGGCATTCAATTTATTATATCTTTTGACAATGTAATAAAGTAACCACTAGCTTCAGGCTACTAGGGTTGTGGTCATTACATTGGGTATCCTTATAGACTCATCACACTTAAATCCATCCATCAAAACATGGGGAAAGAAAACATAAAAAGGGTGAGATTATATGTTCAGTAAGGGTAAAAATAAGAGATATAAATCATAAGAAAGAATAAAATGGTCATAAATGGTATGATAATATAATAGTTTGAATGTTCTCAACTTATAATATTCACACCCAAAAAATATTATATCATAAACTTCATAATCATGTCATATGCTGAAGCATGCTCAATAAGGGTGTCAAAAAAGTAATCATCAATCAATAGTCATAACATATTCATGTGGAATTATAATCATAAGAAACCATAATCTTTTGAACATAGATATTTTTTACTATGTCCACATATAATCTTGTGAGCACAGCTGAAAATAGATCATACTCACGAATCAAAATGTAAACATATCTTTTTTATCATGTCCACATAAAATATTGTGATCGTAGCTCAAATAAATCATACTCACACATTAAAATGTGAACAAATATATTCAAAATCATATCCATTTTTAGAATCATCATATCATGCGATATCAAAATTTCATTACCCAATGTATTGGGGGGATATAACAAACATAACCATCATATAACCATAATTGATTCATATATATGCCACAATATCACAAAAACATTTTTCATTTCATCATATCGTAACCCATGGAAAATAAATGGGTTTCATCAACATATCTTGATCATAATAATAAACCATCTTGATAATGAATAAGGATGGAATCATTGGATCATATTTATAGTAAATAATAGGTATCATCAAAGGATACTATCATAGAAGAAAAATTCCTCTAAAATATCAGTGTCATATTTCTTGATGAAAATCACCATTTCATTTTGAAATCACTTTTTAAAATAAAAAAATTTCCAAAATATTATGGAAAACAATTTCATTAAAAATAAATGTGAAAACTTGTAAAGGGTTCTTTAAATAATTCTGCATTCATGGAAATGGGAAAAAAATTCATGTACTATACATTAAAAACAAATATTTCATTCACACCCTTGGTAGAAAGTACCATGTTCCAAAAATAATAAAAATATTCCTTTTAAAAAAGATATATAAATTAAAATATGGATAAATATAAATTTAATTAATCATTATATAATAGTAAAAACATTATTGAAAACATTTTATTGAGAATATGGATTTGGAATAAAAATATTCCTAACCAAAGAATAAATAATTTTTTTCTTAAAAACTTTTTCTCAATGACATGCAGGGTCATATGAAATTCATATACATCAAATCATTTTCCAGGAACCTTAAATATCATAGCTCCATAATTTCCATTCGATAAGAAACCATTGAAATTGAAGATGCACCCAACAATAACTCTATCCCAAAATCAACATCACTTCTAGGGGGTAGTGTTATAACCTCCTCTTGGAAAACATATATGAACTCCTCCACAACCCTGGAAACACCCTCAACATCAACTCCAACCGAAAGTTCCACCAAATATGATAAAATAGTCTCTGATTTTCTATCACTCATCTAATAACCTCTCTTTCCAAAAACATTCCACTCATTATCCCTCCACATCATAAGAAAACTATCTTATAGATATAGTCAATGACTTCACACATGGATTATAGTCAATACATGACAAGGATAACATCATATGGATATATATGTAGAAAGATGAAGCCTCCCACCTACAGGTGTTGCCCCATCACCAATATACATCCTCAACGCACATCAAACAAAGAAGTATAGACTATGACCGGTGCAGATAACACTAGGGGAACTAGAAGTCTCTCCACATACAGTCCCAACATATGGAACAAGTTAGAAGAAACAAAAAAATTTGAGGCTCCTGAATCAAATAAATCATAAACAAGGTATACGATAAACTAATCATACCTCAAACAACACCTGGGTCTATTGGCGTTGCCACCTCTAATACGTTCATATGACCACACTAAACTCCTATGACTCTCTATTATCTTATTTTAGGGACATTATCTAGCATGTTCCTATATATATGGGTTAAATCCTGAGGCTACCCTTTTCCAACACCATCAATTCACAATTTCTAAATCAGATTTGATGGTCCTTGCAGCTAATGTTTTCTCAGGGGAAACTGCTACTATTTTAGAAAAGGGGCCTAAACACCCACTTGATACTGGCCTCCATGAGTGTTTAGATTCTAATCTTGGTGGTTCTCATGTCCTCTTATTATTTAGAATAAAAATTAAAGGCCTCTTATAGGTGTTCGGGGTCCACCTTCTATAGAAGGATAGAAATACACCTTCCATGATCGTTTCCCTACTAGTCAGATACCTAACTACCTGAACACCCAATACCCACTAATTGAATCTATATTCCTCAAAATTCACTATTGAACACTATCTTGAGGCTAAAATCCCATATAAAACATATTCTCGATAACATCTACCTTTTTCTGCACCTCTAAGTATATTGGGGGAATAAATGGAGTTACTACATACCTAATAACTATATGAAAAGACTCCTCAAGATGCTACAATCCAGACTCCTCATCTATAAAAACATCTGGAGAGAAGTGAATAAGTTCCTTGAACCTGATCCCAAAGTTACGAACACTTAGAATCCCCTACTAATGGGAAATCAACTCTTGCCTCTTGGCTACCCTTATCATCAATAACGGAAACTCCACCAAAAACTCTCTCTAAATGCTCTTCAATAACACATCTTCCTCCTTACATCCACCAAGAAATTGTGTCCAACACTATCGCATAGATCCTTTCATCTAAAAAACTTCCAACATCAACTAGAACTCAAACCATGCTCAGATTAGATGGAAAGTAATCTTGTTCTCCTCCATCCAATGCTCTATCTCTAGATATGAGACATTCCCCTTATACTATCCCAAACACTACTACTAAAATTCATGAAAATACCTTTATTAAGACTTATCTTCCTAGGTTGGATTGATCCTATGATTATCAACTAGATCAGTTTACAGAACCTCAACTTCTTAAGACACTTGTGGATAAATAACATGATCCATTCTTAAAAATAAATGAGAATATCGTAAGCCCAGTAGCATGGGATTTTATCAAATATTAATTAATTATTTCATTTTATTTTACCATAACCACCCAATTCAAACACAAAAATAATAAATCATGATGTATGTACCTCTCTGAGGTCTCTAAAATACAAATAGTTCTACCTCATTTGGTCGTTCAATAAGCATAATGTTTATGCACTGAATTGTGGGGGCCCAAAAATATCATGTTTTGGTCGGTCTCCCTAGTCAATGTCATGCAAAAAGATCAACTGAATCTATTTACCTACTAAACCATGAAATCCTCATTATTACTAACTCTAAAATTCATCATATCTCTCAACAATCACCTCTAGTACCACTCTTTCATGACCCCCTCCTAGTAAAGATGGTGGAATAAAGGGAGAGGGATAATGACCCATGAGCCCACCTCCAGTAGTCCCTAGGTTGGTAACTATCATTAAGGTTATTTAGAATCCAAAAAATGGGTGGTATTATCTTCTATAATATAAAATAGGATCAAGAGATAGGCTAAAAAACCACCAATAAAATCCAATAGATAAAATAAAGTTGAACAAAAAATCATCCCACAATACATGAAATAAGAAAACTAATACATAATAAAGTATCCAAATATACCAAAATAAAATTCTATATCGTGGATCATTTACAGCTCCAACCTAATCTAGTAATTTCTAGATCGGTCCCCCAATTACTCATAGAAATTTGAAAATTTGTTTATATATTTAGGGTGAGCATAACAGGTTTACTCATTTGGGGAATAACCAAGGTCTTAGATGCACATGTGAAAAGGGAATGCTAATGCGCCAGTGAAAAAGTAGTTGAACCAACAAGAACCAATGTAGGTCAGCTAACCATAACCTAGTCTCACCATGGCTCACTCAACAAATCACACATGCAATATAATAATATATCCTCAAGATCATATCAAAGAAAGTTTCCCTACTACTACTTCCCCACTGATTTTCTACTCTCAATCCCCAACTCAAACATCCATTGCTCTCATCCCTTCCATACATATCACATCACATCACATAAAATCACAAACCAGAAATCTATGATGTGGTTTGAGATTCATCTTTACCTACCCCACCCTAATAAGGTCTAGAAACTGGTTTTGGCATCAGGAATCATCACATCGCATTTCACCCAAAGACATATGGGCCATCATAGCATATCCACCCAAATACACCTGGTCCAACACATTACATATTGATTTAACTTACCTGGTTCACAACTACACATCTCACTTGAAGACAGTGGGACTATAACTTCTGAATGAAGATTAGAGAAGATAGGGTAGTCATCCACCCATATCACCACTATCCTAGATATTGGGGAAAACAAATGTGACCCAGAACCTCTAAGACTTGGTAAGGTTATCCAACTTGGGTGGGGTGTGTATAGAAATATTATAAATATAAATGATAAATATATAGATCATATTATGCAACCTATGGGTTCAAAAAATAGCACCATCACACACTACACCAGTACTATCATACCACACATCAACCAACACAACTTCTTCCACCCTTACATGCAACAGACCACACCACCACAACACAAGCCACACAAAAATTTCCACTTTCAATCACACACACCAATTCTATTCATTAATCATTCCATTTCACATTATAAAACCCATTTTCATTAAATTTATAACTCATTCATTTATTCATTTCATTCAATATCATCATTTATTCAATGTCTAACCAAGAAACTAACACAACACATCCACGCAACAAATAACCCATTTCACATCAACTATTTCCACAACAGCACACATCCACCATCATCATCACACCACATAACCAAGCCATCTCACCATGATAACTACACATCTCACATCCCAACCACATCTCACTACAAAACCATCATGCACAACAACTAAACACCACCACCACATATTGAACCCACCATGCACTACAACCACCATGCACCATAACCTCACATCACAACCATTGTGTATCATAACAATTGTGCACTACATAACACAACTACCCACATTCTGTCCATGCCAACCAACCACCACACCATATCCCCACACATCACATATCCTAGTTTATCACCTACATCACCACATAATAACCTGGACCACAAAAGGAAAAATAGCAAGCATAAACTCACACCACAACAATACATACTGACTTCAATAATTCCTTCAAGGGAGTTCATCACATTACTACTTTATTTATCATGGGTATTATCACAAACTATATTCTAGAATAAACCAACATATTAGTTAAATATACGTTCATTAACCTTTTGTTCATGTTGAAATCACACCACAACATATCAAGGGTATAAACTCATAACATCTATTATACAATCAAGGATCCTAAAAACTATAATTTTCGGTATTGGAAACATTAGGTATAAGAACATCAACAATAATAATAAAAGCATCCAAAGCATATGAAAACTTACCATACCCATCAATTTCATATACTACAATTAATTATCATTAATATGATATCCCTTATTATCCACCCAAAGAAAAGAAAAACAATATAGATCTCACATAACGAACGTAAAAGAAGGTAGAACAAGGATTCTCTACCTCAAGAAAACATTACGGCCTTGCTTCGCATCCTAGGGTAAAGAAAAATCAAACCACAAACCAAAAATTCACTATAAACCCTATATCAACCTAAACCATGTTGGATCGGATTACACCAAATATACACAAGAGGGGGTGAATTGTGTCTTTTTAAAAATCTTTACAAGAGTGTGTTATGCCTTTTAACTTTAATCAGATAAAATGATGTAGCAGAAATTTAAATAGAAGAAACACAAGATGTATAGTGGTTCAGGGAATAGAAGGCCCCTAGTCCACTCCACCAACACTCTACTCCACGAGCTTGGTGATTTTCACTATCTAGTCCCCGTTTCAACAGATCAGTTCACAACTGAGTACAGGCAGTTGACACCTTTACAATCAAAGGAAAAAATAAATCCTTCTGGTTCAAACACGAACCTACTCAGCTTAGTATGAGAATCTGGTCACTCAAGAATAGAAAAGAAAGATTTTTGTATTCTGAAAAAACTTTCCAGATGTTCTTCACAATTGCAACAGCATGCAATTGACAGTAGATGGATCGTATCCTTCAGAAATAATAATCTTCACATAAGAGGCGTTTTGAGTCGATCCTGTTGCAGTAGATATAGAAATATAATTCACAACTTCATCAATAGAAAATTCATAGTAGATATTCATTGTAGAATAAGTGAATCTCCTATCATGATCCTTCCTTTTTAATAAACAGATCTTTGATGCTCTTTTTGAACCAGCAGATTGGTGTGTTTCAGTAGTCTCTATTTTTCCTTTTTTCAGAATAATCGAAATATCACACACGATCAATAATATAATTTCAATGCAGTTTCAAAAATACCATATAAATAAAATAATGATAATAACTTCTCCTAAAAAAATAGATCCACAGAAGTCGCCTTTTTACTCGCGATATTCAAACATTTGAATTTAAAGAGTAGTCATAACTTCCCTAAATACTCGGCATAAAAATATCCTTTTAATTCGATTATCAAATCATTGATGAAACGGTTTTGAATCAGCCAAAATCATACTTTAAAATCATCTTTAAATCTGGCTTGAAATCCTCCTAATAATCAGCATATTGACCGTTGCATAAAAATATCGATTGTGAATTCTCTGACGCCAAACGTAAGGTTAGGTTGAACTGTATGCGTCCTATGAACGTAAGGTTTATGACTTTTCCTTCAAACGTAAGGTTCACAACATAAGGTTGATTCCAAATTTAGGGTTGGTTATCCATACTTTTCTCTTCAATATTCAAACATACTGTAAAAGATCCATACTTTTACTTGATACATACTTTTCCAAGAACATATTGTTGTTTACAAAAGTAAGGTTGATGAACCATACTTTTGAGAAACAAACGTAATGTTTAATATTTACCTACCGTTCTCCTTCCATACATTTCTGATATCCCAAACGTAGGGTTCCTTCCTAACTTAGGGTTCTTCTTCCATACTTTTCCAATAACATATGGTTGTTTAACAATACGTTTTCCTTATCTTAAAAAGTATACACAGTTTTTATCCTCATGCTATGTTTATATACGTAGGGTATGAACAATGTTTCTAGAACACGCTCAAGCAAATTCCAAATAAGTAGCGCATGAACAGTGTTTCTAGAACAGGATAAATACAAATACTTTTGTAATAAATTCCCATAATTTCAAGAGTAAAATAAAATAATAAATTCCTGAAAAATTATTAACAAATAAAATCATTAAAAGAAAATAATTAAGGGTATTAGTGAGCATCAAAATTATCATAAAGAGATAAAGTAATAATATAAACTCTCCCTTTAAATAAAAATATTATGTATTGTTGAAAACAAAACTTTCTCAAAAATCTCCCCTTTTTTGATGATCACAAAACCCATAAGAAATAATTAATGAAATTAACTTAACTTAAAATTAATTACATAAAGTTTTGAAATTTTGAAAAGTTAAATACAATATTAATGTCTCCCTTTAATTTATCTATGTTTTAATTTTTCCCAATAAAAAGAATACTCCCCCAAACTAAAAGATGTTGTATTTATCCAAATTTCTCCCAGTAAAATAAAATGTTGTGTTTAACCATTCTCCCCCTTTTTGTGATATCAAAAATAATGATAGAATATGGAATAGAACACAGATTAATGTAGCACTAAACATGAGTAAAGACTATTATTAACTAGTTATCAATAACTAAATCTGGAGTACTGGCATATCAAAATAAAGACAGTAAAAATAAATAGAAATAAAGAAACATATTTTCATTAAAATACAAAAATAGATACAATGATTATAAACACAGGAATCAAGATTTTTTGTAGTGAATTAGTAGGGTTTATCGTCGCTGGACTGTAGAATTGATGTATGATAACAGTTCTCTCAACATTTTCATTAATCCATCACTAAGCTGAATAATAATATCTCTGGCCTCTTGAGTCATATGAATATCTTCAATGAGATTGATGCTGAAAAACTCGTGAAGCCTCTCTTCTTTATCCATAAACAAAGACAGCTTCTCTGTGAATTTTTCTAAGACAGAGCGGATTCCTGACTCATTGGATGTTAACTGATCAACTAAGAATTTCTGATTATCTAAGTGAACAGATAATGGATCACTGTTGCACTAAATATCTTACAACCTGTCATTCATGTTTCTCATTGCAGCTGTGATAGCTTGAAATCTTCTGATTAAATCAGGTGAAGTACCTGATCCACTAGCAACATTATTTCCAACAGATGAAAATTGTGTCTCTAGAAATAACTTAATATCTGAGAAATATGATTTCATAACCATTTCAGATTTCAATTTGGCAACAACATTTAATAGATCCTCTTTAAAAACATCAACTTCTTGTCTTGAAATAGTAATCTCCTTAAGCTTTTGAAATTTCAACTGTTCGGATGCTAAGGTGCTTCTCAGAGAATCATTCTCACTTTGCAGTTGAGATAACTTTTTGTACAATTCTTCAACTTCCCTATTCCTTGAATCAGAAGCACCCTATGCTTGATTTTCATTCTCAGGATCTTTGTGATGCAGTAGTACTAAAGGTAATGATTCAGCATCATATTTTTCTTTCTCCTTGTCTTGAGTAGGTTTATCCACATATTTTTCCTCAGAGTCCTTTCCAGACTCTTCCATAGAAAAATACTCTTGAAGAACTTCTGTGTGAGATTCAGAAGCATACTCATCATGAACATCTGCAATTTTTTCATTTAATGGAATATCTAAAATTATATCTTCTGAAGTTTCCTGAGGTCCGGTCACTTCCTCACCAGGATCTACCTCCTTTTCTTGTTGAAGTACAACAGCAACATCATCTACATACTGTTGTTCTAATCTTTCAACTACAATCCTTTCATGATCAGGATCTGTAATAGTGACATTCTGTTCTTGAGGGTTTTCAACAAACTTTTCTCTGAAAAAGATGTAAGAGATTAAATCTTTTGTAGTTAAATCAGGAGAAGTAAGTTCCTCGGTCACAGGTCTTTTCCTATGAGTTTGAAGTCCCTCCCGACTTCTTTCATCCTCAGTTTCTTCCACTTCAAATTTGATCCTCCTTTCCACAGTTATGACTCTTGATTCAGCTTGTCCCTCCTTGGAATTTACATATTGAGCTTGATAACTCTCTTATTCATCATCTTCTCCTACTGGAAAAAGTTTTCCTTTGATAGTACTCTAGAAATAGCCAATATTTCTTAAATTTCTATCATTAAACACATTACTGTGATGACATTGTACTCTGGGATCCACCAGTCTCACCATGTCCTTCTTAAGCAACAGCTTGGAAATGAATCGACCAAAAGGATAGAATTTCATTCAGGCATCACTCTGACAACAATATCTTAGGTATCTAACCATATACCTAGGAAAATTCAGTTTGACATCACTGAGAAAAAGATACATTATATAAATATCGGGATATAATATCTTTTCCATCTCAGACATCCTCGGTGCAATCCCTGTTTGCACAAATTTGACCAAAATTTTCTGATCAGGCTCCAAATCCTTGAATTTTTTTTTTACAGTCTTAATACCAAAGAGAAACGATATTATGTCCTCTGATTTATGCACAGAATCTCCAATATTTTTCAAATCGAAATGAAAAACTCCTCATGAGGGCAGTTGAGAATCTGACCAATTTCTACAGATGAGATTGAGAAATCCCTATCCTCTATCTTAGCTATTATACTGTCCTCAGTATCTCCCAGACTAAACTGTACAGATTTGAAGAAGTATCTAAGTTCTACCTCATACATAAATTCCTTATTTTCACTGTTGAACATTTGTTCAAGGTTCTGAAACGATATTTATTGTTTCAACAGTATATTTGTCTGAAATAACCAGTCGAGATCGATTACCTTTCCCTGTAAGATTTTTCTTCCTTCAGAGCGTTGTCTCTTGGAATTGCTTGTCTCAGCTTCACTGGATCTTTTAGTCCTTACCATCTCTATGAGAATCTCTTAAGGTTGGAAGGTTAGGGTTTCAGTGGTTTAATGATTAGGATTGACGAGCAGAGGTGTGGTTTGCGAGTTCGAAAAGGTTTCGATAGAAATGAAATGGTTTAGAAGTATAAAGGGTTTCTAACAATCGTGATTCCCTAGTTTTTTAATAATCATTAAATATATTTAAAAATAAATAAAATAGATTACTCGGGGAAAAGAAACTTATTCTGTTTGAAAAACAAAATAGCTTAATTATTTTAAGCAGAATTAAAATAAATAATGACTATAGTAGAATAGAATTTTATTTAAGATCAAATAAACCTGACTCCCCCTTAATAAAATCAAACCTTGCAGTGGGAAGAGGTTTAGGAAAAATATCACCTAATTGAATTTCAGTACTTATAAATTCCAAAGATATATCCTTTTTAAGGACATGATCTCTTAGAAAATGATGTCTGATATCAATATGCTTAGTTCTAGAATGATTAATAGGATTTTTTGAAATATTTATAGCACTAGTATTATCCCCTAAAATAGGTGTATTATTAAAATTTAGTCCAAAGTCCATAATAGTGTTTTTCATCCACAACACATGTGCACAGCAACTGCCAGCAAGAACATACTCTGCCTCAGCTGTTGACAGGGAAACTGAATGTTGTTTCTTACTTGACCCTAACACTAAAAATTTTCCTAAAAGGTGATAAGTTTCTGAAGTGATTTTTCTATCTAGTATAAAACTCCCAAAGTCTACATCTAAATATGAAATAAAATTAAAATCAGATGTTTTGGGATAAAGAAGAGATTGAAAAACAGTTCCTTTTAAATATCTAAAAATTCTTTTAACAGCAATTAAATGATATTTTTTAGTATTTGATTGAAATCTTGCACAAAGACATACTGAATACATTATATCGGGCCTACTAGTAGTAAGATATAATAAACTACCAATCATACCTCTATTTAACTTGTTGTTAACTGATTTTCCAGTTTCATCCAAATCAATTTTTATATTAGTACACATAGGAGTTGTATATGTCTTGTTGTTTTCAAGTCCAAATTTCTTCAACAAATCAATAATATATTTTCTTTGATTCAAAACATTTCCAAAATATTTTTGATAAATTTGAAGTCCTAAAAAGAAATTTAGTTCTCCCATCATACTCATTTCAAATTCTTTTTGCATTAACTTTGAAAACTCATGACAAAGGGTTTTATTAGTTGATCCAAAAATTACCTCATAGACATAAATTTGAACCAATAAAATATTAGAATTCACAGTTTTCATAAATAGTGTTGGATCTCCCATTCCAATAGTAAAATCATTTTTCAAAAGAAAAGAGCTTAATCTTTCATACCAAGCTCTATGTTCTTATTTAAGGCCATAGAGAGCTTTACTAAATTTAAAAATAGAATCTGGTTTTTGAGAATTTTCAAAACCAGGAGGTTGCTCAACATAAAACTCCTCCATTAAATAACCATTTAAAAAGGCAGACATAACATCCATCTGAAGTAATTTGAAGTTCATATCAGATGCATAGGCTAAGAGGATTCTAATGGCTTCTATTCTAGCTACAGGTGAAAAGGTCTCATCATAATCTGTAGCTTTACCTGATTGTATCCTTTGGCTACAAGTCTAGATTTATTTCTAGTTATTATTCCTTGATCATCTTGTTATTTATAAAGACCCATTTGGTTCCTATCACTGGATAGTTTTATGGTCTTTCAACTAATTCCCAGACTTCATTTCTTTTGAACTGGTTTAATTCTTCTTGCATTGCTATCATCCATCTTTCATCATCTAAATCTTCTTCTATAGTTTTGGGTTCTACTTGGGATAGAAAGGCATATAATTCTACAAGATTTCCTATATTTATTCTCGTTTTTATTCATGTATCTAAGTCCCCTCTTATAGTTTCTAAAGAGTGATATTTTAGGGTTCTAGTATGTCTAGGAAACACACTTATAGGTTCTTCAGTATCATGTTCTTTTGAACTGGACTGAATTTTATTTATATCTTTTTCGAAATCATTTTTCAAGTTCTCAAGCCTCATGTTATCATTAGACTCAGATTCATCCATTTGATCTGTCCTTTTCTCAAAGGGATCAGATTCATCAAATTTCACATGAACTGATTCTTCAATAATCCTTGACTTCTTATTATAGATTCTAGAATCTTTGGAGGTAGCTGAATATCCTAAGAAAATTCCATCATCATATTTTGGATTAAACTTACCAAGATTATCCTTGGTGTTTAAGATGTAAAATTTTCATCCAAAAACTTTAAAGTAGTTAACTTTAGGTTTTCTATTATTCCAAAGTTCATAGGGTGTCTTTTTTAAAAGAGTTCTAAATAAAACACTATTCATTATATAGTAGGTTGTGCTTACAGATTCTGCCCAAAAGTAGGTAGGAAGGTTGTATTCATTTAGCATAGTCCTAGCCATTTCCTGAATAGTCCTATTTCTTCTTTCAACAATTCTAGTCTGTTGAGGTGTTCTAGGTGCAGAGAAGGTGTGTTTAATACCCATATTTGAGAAGAAGGAATTAAATTCCTGATTTTCAAATTCTCCACCATGATCACTTCTTAATGAAATTATTTTAAATCCTTTTTCATTTTAAACAGCTTTACAAAAACTTTCAAATAAATTAAAAGCTTCATTTTTAAATTTCAAAAAGAAAATCCATTTAAATCTAGAATAGTCATCAACCAAAACATATACATATAATTTACCATCCAATCTTGCTAATATTGAAGGCCCAAACAAATCCATATGAATAAATTCTAGAGGTTTAGAAGTAGAAATTTTGTTAACAGATTTGAAGGATGATTTGTTGTAACAAACCAAACTTTTCAAATAGTATATTAACTTACTCTTAATGATTTAATAGAGATGTTAATGGTTAATGCAGAAAGAGGATTCGATGGCTTCATCCAGTAGACTCAAACCTTATGAAGCCCACTTATCAGAGCTTTGGAAGGAGGTAGCATCTTTGGGCTTCGCTTTGGACCAAGCCCAAGCCGAACTCCAGCGTGTCAAGCTTGAACGGAAACGCCTGCGGGAGAAGTTCAAGTTAGTAGAGATCACTACTAGGGAAATGTTATCTGAGCCTCACTTAGATTCTCTCACCATAGCACACCTTACACTTAGGTCATATGCGGGTGTTATAAGGGGCTATGTGACGAGACCGTAGCTTCTTTGTGTAATCCTTTGGGATGAATAAATTGATATTTCTTCATTTAGTGATGTTTGTGAAATTTCAAATGTCCGGATAATTATAGGATGTATTTTATTGACAAATTTTGGAAACAAATATATTTTAAAATATTTATGTAAACCTTAAATAATTAATGTTGTGTAATGATTTTCAAAAAATGGTCTTCTCCAAAAGTGTTTAGTAAGGAATTTGGAGTCTAATAAGATCAACTTAATTTTTGATGAATAGTAAAATATGAATAGTGATTTTATGCTTAGGATTAGTAATGTGACCAAATGGATTAGCAATCTCACTTAAAGAAAGTTTTAATATAATTTAGACACCTTGATTAAGTAATGAGATTCAATAAAATGGGTAAATAACGGTTTCATAAATTATTAGTCAAGTATTAGTTTTTTCAGGTGAATAGTGTTTTATTTAAAAATTAAATTAAAAATATTTAGAAAATTATTTTTATAAAATGGAGTTCATATTTTTAATTAGAGCATCGATATTTGGTTAAGGTGAAATTTTGGGATTTTTCTGAGAAAGTTTAATTTTTAGTGAATAGTAAAAATACAGTTTTAGGGTTTCGGTATGTTTAATGACATCATAATTGTGTCATGATGATGTCATGAGATATTTTAAGGGTTTTCCGACCAAAGGTGATGAATTATTTTATTGGGGGCCCCATGTGGCCTAAATCCATGGTAAATTCCATGGGAGAGCACATGGTTTTGAGAAAAGCACTTGTGAGGTGTCCCTTGGCCATTAATGCCTTGTCCCCTCACTTTCCCTATAAATACCAAGCCCTCCTCTCATCAATTAGACTCCAAAACCATCCTCAATGAAGTTATGGTATCTTTACCTCCCAAGGAGTCCTCCCAAGAAGCCCCCAAGCCCTAAAGGTCCAAACCTTTGAGTTTTAAGAGTTACGTTTTAAGGTAAGGGATCTGACCTCTCTCTTTCTTTTCAAGTAATCTCTTTTATGTCATTCCTTTTATGATCCATGTTCTTATGTGGGAGGATGTTATTTTATATTCCTCTTACTTCAATTTTCATGTTTATATTATGAGAGATACCCTCTTATGCTCATTATTTCATTTTATGAAAGTTTAAGTGACGCCATTAGGCTGCCGAATTTTTAAGGGATTCTTTCACCCTTCTCATTTTAAAGTTCTATTTTCATGTAAAGTCATTAAAATTCATTTTTATTATATTGGGGTATGATCTCAATAACTATCATACTGATCTTTTATGATCATATTATGAGAGAACCTATTTCATCTCGTCAATTCATTTTTATTGAAGTTTAAGTGACGCCGTTAGGCTGCCGAATTTTCATAAGAGAAATCTTATTTTTTTCTTACTTCCATGTTTTTCATTTCAAATGGTGTGTCCTTAAAATTTCTTTACCATAATTCATATCCTATATATTCTTCTCATATACTGTTTTTATATATCATTTAGGAGTGGGCGACCCATGTCCCCTCTCTTTTCAACGTTTTTTAAAACCCTGTAACGTAGCCGTTATGCTGCAGAATTTTCGTCTCAAAATGCCTCTCTCTTTTTCTCAAAATTATTTTATGTTATTAAGTGAATACTCAAAGATCTTATTTATATAGGGTTATTCACATATATATCAAAATGTTCTATTTTAAATTCTGGGATTTACATACATGAAACCCACTTTCCCTTTCTGTGGGTTTAAAGTGACATAAAGATCATGTCTTTAAAGCATTTTTTAAAATGTTATGATTATGAAATGAAACCCATTTCTTTTGTGCTATATGGGTTATTTATGAAATTTTTTATGATGATATATGTGGATCACATGATAATAAAAGAAAAATTTAAGGGTGTGCCCTGATAGCGCTCCAATGCATTGGGTAATGATGTAACCACTAGATATTACAATTTTCACGATATCTTGGTGAATAACCTTGGTAATTTTCAAATGACACCTTGGGTATGGACCTTGGTGATATTTTCGTGATTTTCTATGTTAAATGATGTAGCCACATCTTAAAGTTATGAAAAATGTTATTTTTATAATGATATTCCACATGATTTCTTTCTCATGACTTAAAGTTCTTTTTCATGACATAGTTGATGTATCTCAAGTTCACATGTTAAATGTTTCTCTTGTTTCCCTTACTAGGACTTCTTCTCACCCTTACTTTTGATGTATTTCCCCAGGTTATGAGATGCAGTAATGAACCTAGGATGAACTTAAGGAGAAGCCTTTAAATTTTTTAAGAATAATTTTTTATGTTGTTTTCATGTATTATGTTCCTGGTTTCCAAGACACTAAACCTTAAAGATCCTCATTTTTTTTAATGTAATGAAAGTTTATGTTATAATAAGATGGGATTCTATAGTTGGTATCAAAGGATAGTTTAGTTATCTGTGTAAATTAGGATATAAAAACATTAGGAAGAACCCTATAGAAAAGTTAAATATAGGAAAAATTCCTGGTATTTTGGTAAGTATTGAGTAAGTGGTTTATCAAACAAATACATCCCTATCTGGATACGAGCAGGTAGAGGTGGCTCTGGCACAGATGTACATAGGGGTAAAACCCAAAAACACCACTTTGAGCTAGACTCGAACGGGAACTGGTGCACGATAACGTGCCTTGCTGCACTCTTGGTTACGACACTCCCGGGGGATATGTTTGGTTAATCACAAGATTTTTATGAATCATTATGAAGGAATTATAGAGAAGTGTAATTGTATAAGCATGAAGTCTTAGTTAAAAGATTCATAAATGAAATAAATTTCTCACTAAGGTTTAATTATTTTAGAAAATGGCGGGCAATAGGAGGAACCGTGCAGATGGTGACCGCAATACACCATGTGTTGATGACCCTCCGATGGAAGACGGAATGGAAACATTCATGCGAATGATGAACTAACTGACTCAAGTTATGAGTAATAACGTGAATCAAGCTGAGAGGCTGATCTCACCATGAAGGGAACAACATTCTGTTGAGTCCTTCATGCGTCAACGACCACCAAAATTCAGTGGATCTACTGACCCATTGGTTGCGGAACAATGGATAAGCTCCATTGAAAAGATCTTTTCTGTATTTCATTATTCGGAACAAGAAAAAGTCACCCTTGCTATTTACCGCCTAGAGGGATAAGCTGATCAGTGGTGGTCACTGATCAAAAACACAAAGCCATGAAAAGTGATAGAATCTATGGAGTGGGAAGAGTTCTGGGGAATATTCTTTAATAAGTATTTCCCTCGTTCGATGAGAACGATAATGGGGAAATAATTTCTCAAGCTGGAGCAGAAGGAGAATGAATCAGTTGAAACCTAGGAGATGAACTTCACAAGGCTTTCCCGTTATACCTCAAGCTTTGTCATGGAACCTAATGGGAAGGTTGATAGTTTCTTTGGTGGACTACGACCTCATCTGTGGAAGAATCTAGCCAACAGGGACTATGATAGCTATGATAAAATAGTTCAAAGTGCTATGAAAGTTAAACTAAATTTTGGGGAGACATAGTGGTCTCACAAATCTAATGAGAAGAAGAGAACTCTAGAACCAAGCCTAGGAAGAAGTTTTGATTAGGAAAGAGGTGGAAAACATATGAAACATGCCACATGCAATAAATGTGGAAATAATCATTCGGGGAGCTGCTTGATCGGAAGTCGTAAGTGCTACAGGTGTGGAAGAGAAGGCCATATTTCTCGGAATTGTCGTAGTGATATGAAACCTCAACTTCCAAACACTAACGATAGAGGAAAGATGGTTTTGGCCCTACCCGAAGTCACATTCTTCAAGTGTGGACAGCTTTGTCACTTTGCTAATCAATGTCCAAATCCAAGGGCGGTGGAGGGGAATCACCATCAACCTCAGCAGAGGCCAAGGGAGAAAGGTCATGCTTTCGCTATCACAACAATTGAAGTTGAAGTTCCGAACGATGTGGTAGCAGGTAATCTTTTTGTCCTCTCAAAATTATCAAGTACTTTATTTGATTCTGGTTCTACGCATTCCTTTATTTCCTCCAAGTTTTCAAGGAATATAGAATCAATCCCCGAACTGCTAGAGGTAGAGTTGTCAGTCAAGACTCCAAGTGGGATTATCCATGCATCAACAGTGTTTAGAGACTCTATTGTTTACTTCAGTGAGCACAATCTTATCGCAAATCTAGTAGTCATTCCCATGTTGGAATTTGACGTTATACTAGGGATGGACTTGCTCTCAAAGTATAATGCTAATATCAAATGCAGAAGTAAGGAAATCTTAGTAGTCTTGAATGAAAGACCTAAAATTATCTTCCAAGGAGAGATATCTCAAACTGATCCCTATCTTGAAGCACCTCCTATAGATTTCTTTATGGATTTAATTAGTGATGACGAATAAGGAAAAGGGAGTATGCAAATAGAATATGTTCTGATCGTTTAGGAATACATGGATGTATTTCCTGAGGAGTTACTTGGACCTCCCCCAGAAAGAGAGGTAGAGTTATCTATTGAACTCGTACCTGGGTCTCAACCGATATCAAAGACTCCATATAGAATGGAAAATGTGGAGCTAGAAGAGTTAAAGAAACAACTCCAAGACATGTTGGAGAAGGGGTTTATCCGACCGAGTGTGTCTCCTTGGGGAGAACCAATTCTCTTTGTGAAGAAGAAGGATGGATCAATGCGGCTATGCATTGATTATAGAGAACTGAATGGGATCACAGTGAAGAACAAATACCCTCTTCCAAGAATTGATGATTTATTTGACCAACTTCGTGGGGCTCAATTCTTCTCCAAGATTGACATTCGATCTGGTTATCATCAACTGAGGGTGAAGAAGGAATATATTCCAAAGACTGCCTTCCGAACAAGATATGGGCATTATGAGTTTACTGTTATTACCTTCAGCTTGACTAATGATCCTGCTATTTTCATGGATTTGATGAATAGAGTCTTTAAGGACTACCTTAATAACTTTGTGGAAGTTTTTGTTGATGATATTTTGATATATTCAAAAAGTCGTGAGGAGCATGAAGATCATCTTAGGGTTATTTTGAAAACTCTGCGGAAGGAGAGGATCTTTGGAAAGTTCAGCAAGTGTGAGTTTTGGTTACAACAAGTGGCTTTCTTGGGGCACATCGTAACCAATGAATGAATATCGGTTAACCCTGCAAAGACAACGGTTGTGGAGGAGTGGCCTCAACCCACAACAGTAACTGAGATTTGTAGTTTCCTTGGTTTAGTAGGATATTATAGGAGGTTTGTGAAAAACTTTTCATGGCTTTCTAATCCGCTA
The DNA here is from genome assembly GCA_963277665.1 of Viscum album. Classification (NCBI taxonomy): domain Eukaryota; kingdom Viridiplantae; phylum Streptophyta; class Magnoliopsida; order Santalales; family Viscaceae; genus Viscum; species Viscum album. The sequence continues at coordinate 1,673,629,853 of OY728158.1, forward strand.
ACCAAGTTGACCCGAAAAGGGGTTAAGTTCATCTGGACAAAGGAATGTGAGGAAAGTTTCCAAGAGCTGAAGAAGAGATTGGTTACTACACCTATGTTAACACTACCCTCTATCGGAGAAGGATTCTTTATTTTTAGCGATGCATCTCTGAAAGGGATTGGGTGCTTCCTCATGAAAAATGACAAGGTAATTGCTTATGCATCTCGACAGTTGAAGATTCATGAGAAGAATTATCCTACGAATGATCTAGAGCTAGTGGCAGTGGTTCTTGCTCTAAAGATATTGAGGCACTATCTTTATGGGGAGAAATGTGATATATACACCGACCACCAAAGTTTGAAGTATATTTTCACGCAGAAAGAATTGAACATGAGACAAAGGAGATGGTTGGAGCTTATTAAAGACTATGATTGTTCAATTCATTATCACCCTGGAAGAGCAAAAAAAGTCGTGGATGCGTTAAGTAGGAAAGATCCTGTTGTTCTGGAAACAATGGGGATCCTAGGAGATCCCTTGATTAAAGATCTAGTAAAACTGGACATGGGAATTGTAAGGGAAGGGACATCATCAACCTTATCCCAAATGATTTCTCAACCTTCGTTACTAGAGAAGATCAAGAAGGATCAAAAAGAAGATCCTTTGATATAGGAGAAGTTTGAGGCTGTAAAGGAGGGGAAGTTCCCTGATTTCAATATTGATCAAGAAGGTGTATTGAAATTTCATACAAGACTATGTGTTCCATATATTCCGGAGATAAAGAAAGAACTGATGGATGAAGCTCATAGCTATACTTTCTCTATACATCTGGGAATCACTAAAATGTATAGAGACCTTTGTGATCATTATTGTTGGGATAACATGAAAAGGGAGATTGCTGATTTCACTACAAGGTGCCTAGTGTGTCAGCAAGTAAAGGCATAATGACAACTTCCTAAGGGGGTATTACAACCGCTACCCATACCAGTATGGAAGTGGGATAATATCACTATGGAATTTGTAACTGGTCTCCCGAAAACATCCAAAGGAAAAAATGCGATATGGGTTATTGTGGACCGTATCACCAAGACCACCAATTTTATCTCTTTTCGGGAAGATTTATCTCTGGATCAACTTGCCAAGATATACGTAGAGGAAGTGGTAAGGCTGCATGGGGTACCACTATCCATCATGTCTGATCGTGATCCAAGATTCACATCAAAATTCTGGAGAAGTCTTCAACATGCTCTGAATACTGAATTGAATTTTAGTAAGGCCTATCATCCTCAAAATAATGTCCAATCTGAAAGGACTATTCAGACACTCGAAGACATGTTGAGATTATGGTCAATGGAATTTAAAGGTGGATGGGATCAACACCTCCCATTAGTTGAGTTCTCCTATAACAACAGCTTCCATTCGAGTATTCAGATGGCACCCTATGAAGCTCTCTATGGGAAGCGATGTAGAACTCCTACTTGTTGGGATGAAACTGGTGAGAGAAATATTCTTGGGCCTGATCTCATGCAAGAGATGACAGAACAGGTTCATGCCATCCAACAACACATAAAGGCTGCTCAGAGTCGGTAGAAGAGTTATGATAACAATAGTCGAAGGGACTTGGAGTTTGGTGTTGGCAACAAATTCTTCCTTCAAATTTCTCCATGGAAGAGATTCATACGATTTGGGAAGAAAGGGAAGCTCAGCCCTAGGTACATTGGCCCCTATGAAATCCTTGATCGCATAGGAGCAGTGTCCTATCGTCTAGAACTTCCACTGAACCTAGCTCAAGTTCACGATGTCTTCCATATATCTCTCTTGAGGAAGTACATACCCGACCCTTCACATGTACTGAACCCAGAGGTGGTACAACAGGAACATTACCTCTCTTATGAGGAGAAGCCAGTGGAGATCTTAGACCGTAGAGACAAGGTTCTACGAAACAAGACTACCCACCTTGTGAAAGTGTTGTGGAGGAATCATAAGTTTGAAGAAGCAACTTGGGAGCCTGAGGAAACAATGAAGCAAAAGTAACCTCACCTTTTCGACTAGGCCTCAAGTATAAAATTTCAGGGATGAAATTTCTTAAGGGGGGAAGAATGTAATGACCCAAACTTTTTAAATAGTATATTAACTTACTCTTAAAGATTTGATAGAGATGTTAATGGTTAATGCAGAAAGAGGAGTCGATGGATTCATCCAGTAGACTCAAACCTTATGAAGCCCACTTATCAGAGCTTGGGAAGGAGGTAGTATCTTTGGGCTTCGCTTTTGACCAATCCCAAGCTGAACTCCAGCATGTCAAGCTTGAACAGAAACACATGCGGGAGAAGTTCAAGTTAGTAGAGATTACTACTAGGGAAATGTTATCTAAGCCTCCCTCGGATTCTCTCACCATAGCACACCTTACACTTAGGTCATATTCTGTTGTTATAAGGGGCTATGTGACGAGACCGTAGCTTCTTTGTGTAATCCTTTTGGATGAATAAATTGAGATTTCTTCCTTTTGTGATGTTTGTGAAATTTCAAATGTCCGGATAATTTTAGGATGTATTTTATTGATGAATTTTGGAAAAAGATATTTTAAAATATTTATGTAAACCTTAAATAATTAATGATGTGTAATGATTTTCAAAAAATGGTCTTCTGCAAAAGTGTTCAGTAAGGAATTTGGAGTCTAATAAGATCAAATTAATTATTGATGAATAGTAAAATATGAATAGTGATTTTACGCTTAGGATTAGTAATGTGACCAAATGGATTAGTAATCTCACTTAAAAAAAGTTTTAATATAATTTAGACACCTCAATTAAGTAATGAGATTCAATAAAATGGGAAAATAACGGTTTCATAAATTATTAGTCAAGTATTAGTTTTTTCGGTTGAATAGTGTTTTATTTAAAAAGTAAATTAAAACTATTTAGAAAATTATTTTTATAAAATGGAGTCCATATTTGTAATTATAGAATCGATATTTGGTTAAGGTGAAATTTTGGGATTTTTCTGAGAAAGTTGAATTTTCAGTGAATAGTAAAAATACAGTTTTAGGGTTTCGGTATGTTTAATGACATCATAACTGTGTCATGATGATGTCATGAGATATTTTAAGGGTTGTACGACCAAAAGTGATGAATTATTGTATTGGGGGGCCTATGTGTCCTAACTCCATGGTAAATGCCATGGGTGAGCACATGGTTTTGAGAAAAGCACTTGTGAGGTGTCCCTTGGCCATTAATGCCTTGTCCCCTCACTTTCCTTATAAATACCAAGCCCTCCTCTCATCCATTAGATTCCAAAACCAAATTCAACGAAGTTCTGGTCTCCTTACCTCCCAAGGAGTCCTCCCAAGGTGCCCCCAGTCCCTCAAGGTCCAATCCTTTGATTTTTAAGAGTTACGTTTTAAGGTAAGGGATCCGACCTCTCTCTTTCTTTTCAAGTAATCTATTTTATGTCATTCCTTTTATGCTCCATGTTATTATGTGGGAGGATGTTCTTTTATATTCCTCTTACTTCCATTTTCATTTTTATATGATTAGATATCCCCTCTTACTCTCATCATTTTGTTTTATGAAAGTTTAAGTGACGCCGTTAGGCTGCCGAATTTTTAGGGGATTCTTTCACCCTTCTCATTTTCAAGTTCTATTTTCATGTCAAGTCTTTAAAGTTTCTTTTTATTATATTGGGGGTATGATATCTATACCTATCATACTGATCTTTTATGATCATATGATGAGATACCCTATTTGATCTCGTCAATTCATTTTTATTGAAGTTTAAGTGACGCCGTTAGGCTGCCGAATTTTCATAAGAGAAATCTTATTTTTGTCTTACTTCCATGTTTTTCATTTAAAATGGTGTGTCCTTAAAATTTCATTACCATGATTCATATCCTTTATATTATGTCCCTATACTATTTTTATAGATCATTTATGAGTGGGAGACCCATGTCCCCTCTCTTTTCAATGTTTTTTAAAACCCTGTAACATAGTCGTTATGCTGCAGAATTTTCGTCTCAAAATGCCTCTCTCTTTTCCTCAAAATTATTTTATGTTATTAACTGAATACTCAAATCTCTTATTTCTATAGGGGTATTCAAATATATATATCAAAATTTTCTATTTTAAATTCTGGTATTTACATACATGAAACCCGCTTTCCCTTTCTTTGGGTTTAAAGTGACCTAAAGATCATGTCTTTAAAGCAGTTTTTAAAACGTTATGATTATGAAATGAAACCCATTTCTTTTATGATATATGGGTTATTTATGAAATGTTTTATGATGATATATGTGGCTCACATGATAATAAAGGAAAATTTAAGGGTGCGCCCTGATAGCGCTCCAATGCATTGGGCAATGATGTAACCACTAGAGATTACTATTTTCACGATATCTTGGTGAATAACCTTGGTAATTTTAAAATGACACCTTGGGGATGGACCTTGGTTATATGTTCATGATTGTATATGTTAAATTATGTATCCACATCTTAAAGCTATGAAAAATGTTATTTTTATTATGATATGCCACATGATTTCTTTCTCATGCCTTAAAGTTCTTTTTCATGATATAGTTGATGTATCTCAAGTTCACATGTTAAATGTTTATCTTGTTTCCCTTACTGGGCCTTCTTCTCACCCTTTATTTTGATGTATGTCCCCAGGTTATGAGATGAAGTAATCAACCTAGGATGAACTTAAGGAGAATCCTTTCAAGTGTTTAAGAAGAATGTTTTATGTTGTTTTCATGTATTATGTTCCTGGTTTCCAAGACACTAAACCTTAAAGATACTCAGTTTTGTGTAATGTAATGAAATTTTATGTTATAATAAGGCGGGATGCTATATTTGTGTTGCTTTCCAAGTTGACATGCATCACAGAATCTGTCACTTTCAAATTTGGGACTAGGAAAATCAGAAACTAAATGTTTCTTAGATAACTTATTTAAAATATATACATTACAATGTTCAAGTCTCCTATGCCAGATCTAGGATTCATTTATTTTAGTATTTAAGAAATTTACTTGTTGTTTACATAAGGAATTTAAATCTAGGGTATACACATTATCAGTTCTTGGTGCTCTAAATTTAAGAAATTTATTTCTGAAAATATAACATCAATTTTTAGAAAAATCAATAATATAACAATCATCACATAGTTGAGAGATACTTATCAGATTGTGTTTTAATCCTTGTACATAAAGTACATTATTAATTGAGACATCTTCTGGATCTCCAACTATTCCAATACCAATGATTTTTCCTTTGGCATTGTCACCAAAAGTGACAAGTCCACCATCTTTTTGAGTAAGTGTAGAGATATTCAATGAGTTTCCAATCATATGTCTTGAGCAGCCACTATCCATATACCATATGTGCTTTTTTCTATTGTGACCTTCTCCCTGCAAAGACATTTACACAGATTACTTCGGTACCCATATTTTGTTGGGTCTAGTAGTGTTAGCTAGAAAGGATTTGGGAATCCAGACTTGCTTTGTTTTTCTAATTTCACATGAGTCAAATAGATCAATTTATACAAAATCTTTCTTAATTCCACTTATTTGGGGTTTTCTTAAGAAAAAGTTTTTAGAAATATGTCCCCTTATTCCACAGTAATTACAATTTAATCTTTTTGCACTTGGAATAAAATAGTTTTTGTACAGGTTGGGTTTTTCACCTTTACTGCCAATTCCAAATCTCTCCTTTTTAATGACGTTTTCCCAACGATATTATTTAAAGTATTTTATCCTTTAGTAAAAACAAGGGCTACAGTTTTATAAGTTTCTACTTCTATTTGGACTAATTTTATCTTTGATTCATAATCTGTATTGTTAGAATTAATTGAATGAAATTTTTCAGTTAACTCCTTATATTGTGTCAGCATTGTATCTCTTTCATCAGAAATGGCTTTATAAATATTATTTAAAGACTTATGCTTCTTAAATAGAGAGTCATATTTTTCTTCAAGAATATTTCAGTAGGTTGTAAGTATTTCATTAGAATAATTAGATTCAGAACTAGAGTTAAAAGATTAGTAAGATTGTACCTCGTCTGTTTCTGCCATAAAACACATGTTGGATTTCAGATTTTCTTCCTCCTTCTCTGATTCTGACTAAAACGTACTACTGGAGTCTTTAGATACACTCCATGTAGCTTTCATGGTTTTCTTGTCCTTATGCTCAAAGTTATTTCTTTTGAAAAATTTCTTTCTTTTGTCTTCTTTTAGCTGAGAACAATCAGGTCTGATATGCCCCATTTTCTTACATTCATAACATCTGATTTCCTTGTCACCATTTTTGAAGGATTTTCTGAAGCCCTTATTATTTCTATAGAATTTTGTGAATCTTCAGGATAGATAAGACAATTCCATATCAGAATTTGGTAAATCAGAACTCTCTGACTTCTCTTTTACATTTTTCTTCATCTTTCGGTTTTTTCTCTATGATGATGATTTCAAGGTAGTATCATCTCTTTTGAAAATAACTTTATGTTCATTAGCTTCATCTTCCATCTCATCTTCATAAATCATTAATGTTCCAATCATTTCTCTCATGGTTAAATCTTTGACAGGTTTCGACTGTCTAATTGCTTTAGAGATTCCATTAAATTTTGTAGGCAGTAATCTTAATACTTTTAAGGCTTGATCAACTTTCTTAATGGGATCTCCCAAGGAAGTTATGTTATTGACAATATCTGTCAATATTCCATTCATTTGAGTAATACTCTCACCTTCATCCATTTTGAATGTATCAAATTTAAGCTTAGCAGTTGCATATCTCATTTCCCTAATATTGTTAGTTCCTTCGTAAGAAACAACAATAGTTTTCCACATTTCATATACTGTTGGGAATTTAGATACTCTATTAAACTCATAAGGTCCTAGACCACATATAATTTCATTAATTTCCTTCGAGTTCATGTCATAATCTTCTTTAGTATATTTACTCCATGTTTCAGGTTTTTCTGGTATTTCATATGGAGTCAGATTCTTAGAATAGACTATGTATCCAAGATTTTTCATATATATAATCATTCACAACTTCCAACATCCATAGTTTTCTCTATTGAAGTATAGTGTTATGACCATAGACATTCCCTCTCTTGTATCAGTCATCTTGCTCTGTGTATAATCGCATTCAGCTCGTTAAAGATTTATCAGAAAGCTCAACCTTTGATATTAATTGTTGGATCAGATTACACAAAATATACACAAGATGAGGGTGAATTGTATCTTTTCAAAAATCTTTACAAGAGTGTGTTTTTCCTTTTAACTTTAATCAGATAAAATGATTCAGCAAAAATTGAAATAGCATAAACACAAGATGTATAGTGGTTTGGGGAACAGAAGGCCCCTAGTCCACCCCACCAACGCACTACTCCACGAGCTTGGTGATTTTCACTATCAGGTCCTCATTTCAACAGACCGGTTCACAACTGAGTATATGCAGTTTACACCTTTACAATCCAAGGTAAAAATAAATCCTTCTGGATCAAACACGAACCTACTCAGCACAGTACGAGAAGCTGGTCACTCAAGAATAGAAAAAGAAATATTTTTGTATTCTAAAAAAAACATTCCATATGTTCTTCATAATTGTAACAGCATGCAATTGACAGTAGATGGATCGTAGCCTTCAGAAATAATAATCTTCACATAAGAGACGTTCTGAGTTGATCCCGTTGCAGCAGATATAGATATATAATTCACAACTTCAGCAGTATAAAATTCACTATAGATCTTCATAGTAGAACAAGTGAATATTCTACCATGATCCTTCCTTCTTAACAAACAGATCTTTTGATTCTCTTTTTGAACTAGCAGATCGGTGTGTTTCAGTAGTCTCTGTTTTTCCTTTTTTCAAAATAATCAAAAGATCACACATGATCAATAATATATTTTCGATGCAGTTTCAAAACTCCCCTATAAATAAAATAATGATAAGAACTTTTCCTGCAAAATTAGATCCACAAAAGTTGCCTTTTTACTCGTGATATTCAAACATTTGAATTTACATAGTAGTCGTAACTTCCCTGAAGACTCGGCATAAAAATCTCCTTTTAATTTGATTATCAAATCATTGATGAAACGATTTTGAATCAGTCAAAATCATACTTTAAAATCAGATTTAAATCTGGCTTGAAATCCTCCTAATAATCAGCATATTGACCGTCGCATAAAAATATCAACTTTAAATTCTCTGACGCCAAACGTAAGGTTAGGTTGAACTGTATGCATCCTCTGAACATAAGGTTGATGAATTTTCCTTCAAATGTAAGGTTCACAACGTAAGGTTGATTCCAAACGTAGGGTTGGTCATCCATACTTTTCTCATCAACTTTCAAACATACGGTAAAAGATCCATACTTTTACTTGATCCATACTTTTCCAAGAACGTATAGTTGTTTACAAAAGTAAGGTTGATGAACCATAATTTTGAGAAATAAACATAACATTTAATATTTACATACGGTTCTCCTTCCATACTTTTCTGATATCCCAAATGTAGGGTTCCTTCCTAATGTAGGGTTCTTCTTCCATACTTTTCCGATAATGTATGGTTGTTTAACTATACTTTTTCCTTATCTTAAAAAGTATACACAGTTTTTATCCTTATTCTACGTTTATCCACGTAGGGTATGAACAGTGTTTCCAGAACATGCTCAAGTAGATTCTGAATAAGTAGTGCTTGAACAATGTTTCCAGAACACGCTAAATACAAATACTTTTGTAATAAATTCCTGTAATTTCAAGAGTAAAATAAAATAATAAATTCCTGAAAAATGATTAATAAATAAAATCATTAAAAGAAAATAATTGAGGGTATTTGTGAGCATAAAAATTATCATAAAGAGAGAGAGTAATAATATAAACTCCCCCTTTAAAAAAAATATTATGTATTGTTGAAAACAACACTTTCTCAACAAACCACACCAAAGGTTGTAAAAAATAAAGTACAACATATCTCAAAAAAAAACCAACAACACTATAGTGAATCCTAGAGAGAAGAAAAAGGTAAAAAAAATGGGATACATGAGGGGAACTTACCATGGATCACTAGAACTCGATCACTAGAACCCTCAATATCAAATTAGGAGTAAAGTGGATGGAAGATATATGAATAATTCTTCGGGTTTTCAAAAAATGAGAGAGATAATATCATTTGAATGATAATAGAATCATCCAAACAATAGATATAAATAGGCTATAAATCGCCACTTTTACAATATAAATCCCACATTTATGCTATAAAATCAAAAACTCAAAAAAATTATTCCATAAAACCAAATTTTAGGCTATAAAAACCTCAAAACCTCAAATTCTACTGAAAAACATTGTGTCTAGGGATTCATTAAACATACACCCTAAATTCCATTCTTACGATGTAAACTTATTTTAAATTCCATACCTCAACCATATAAAAGTTGTAAACCATTGTCTACTCAAACTATAAAACATTATCTTACACTATAAAACCATCATTTGTAGTGTAAAATGTTTTTTGTATCTATAACCTCCACCAAACCTCATCAAGACTCCTCTTAATGAAAAAAATGGAAATTTAATGTCCTGGAAAGGCGTGAATCATTATAGATCTATTTTATAATTCATTAAGGTATGTGATTCTAGAACAACCTTCTTGACATGGAATTCTCTTGAGTCTTTATTCTAGATCTCTTTATTCAATCAATAGGAATCAGATCTATATATACATGGAATTTGTGTCATTATTTGTTGGTGTGCGATGTGTTTGGTATTTGATCCTTTTAGAAATAAGGATTTTTTTTCATTAATAGCCATGAGGTAGTAAGTTCCTAACCATTTGGGTCTCTTGTATAAACTTTTTTCCATGGTATAATTCTTATGTTGGCATAATTTTTTGAACGTTCTTAATTATGATCACATGTGGGGATGCGTGTGTGTTTGTATCCCATAAGACCCGCTGATGTTATGTGATGCCATAAGTATGATAATGTAACTTGTTAGTCATGTTTGATTTTGGTCACATGTATTGGTAAGTTTCTACTATATTTTCATGATGATATCTTAGGATTTACCTATATAATCAACCATTTTATGTGTGTTTCCATGCCTTTGGAGGTTATTATTGGTACTTAGAATAGGTGGACCATTGTCTAATAATTATCCCTTAGAGGTGGAGTGTTCATGTATTACAATAATGGATAGGATGGACCTAAGAATAGGGTAAGGTCATGAAGGCCTGGATTCGTAACCGAAGGTAGCGGTATTAGGGAAATGATGGCCTGGAGGCCTAATCCATGGCAGATATGGGGTATATGGACTTGGAGGCCTGACCCATGATAGAGTTAGGATATTAATTATTGGTTTCTTGACCAAAATAGATGACTTGAGACCACTAGGAGATGTTATTATGATCCTTTTGGATTATTCTTGTTTGTTTAAAATATCCCATGACTATCCTTTTGGTATAAAGGTGAAGCAGGTGTGGTTGAGGGTCCGTGGCGGCTTGGTTAGCACATGAAAACTCAGTATGTGATTGTGTATTTTTTTATGCATGTTTGTAAATATATTTGTATCAAATAATATGCATGTTATAACTTTGAACACTTATTACAGATGAATTGGTGGTGTCCTGTAGGGTTTATTACCCACACCCTGTACGAGCATCTCAATGCATGTGTAGACTTATTATATAGGGATTCGGGTATGAGTAAGGGGCATGTGGAAGACAGTTGAGCTAAGAATCAATGATATAGTGGTAGGAATGGAATATGCTCTGGTGAATTCCATAGATTTTTATTTATATTACAGCCTAAAATAACTTTTAGTTTTAGCTTTCCACTTTGAGAACCCATTATATTTTTATATGAAATGTATTCCATTTGATATTATTTTCTTCCACGTTATTACTCTGAGTAATTTTTTTATATTATTTACTACTATGTGTGTTATGAAATTATACTAAGGGTATATAATTTCCACTGATGGGCTTAAAACCCTTGATTCTAGTTGGTATCCTCTTGCGTATAGGGAGGAATGAATGAGGTTATGTGGCACTCTAGCATTGAATCAGTGGTTTAGGATGGGGTGTTACAAAAGGAATTCCTTTTAGTCTTTAATAATGGTTCAAAGTATATCCACATCAATAATCTAATATTTTCTAGTTAAAAGAGATAATATGAAATACGAATGGTTCATAAGATAATATGTATACTTCATCTAAAATAATAAAAGAAAACATTTGAGGTAAGAAGTAACATGGAAATGGAGGATAAAATATGAAATAATGGAATAATACTTAAAAATCAAGGCTTTAAAAGGAAACACCAAAAATAAATAAAACATTAATCACATATTCAACAAAAAATTAACCTAATATTTATTATAAAATTATTTTACCTCAATAATTAGAAAAATATTCCTTATTATTATATAAACTCAATATAATTATATAATCACACAAAAATTAACTCTATATTTATCCGTAAAATAATATAAACATATTTTATACAAAATTATGTAATATTAAATAATTATATATATATATATCATAATTATGTAATGTTCCAAAAAATAATAAAATTCATTAAAATCAACTTGTCACTAAATCAATTTTTAATACCCAATATTCTATATAATTTTCAATATATGTCCCCAAAAATATGATAACATTTTTCCCAAATAACCAAAATTACTTTGACATCATGTTACATACTACCCCTAAAAGTTATCTTTTTGTCAATCATGTATGATTCCTAAACCCCAATAAATAACCACCTTAAAATAAAATCACATAAGGACTCAAAAGTTTATCTAGGCCTTATAATTTATTATCAATCTTAAACATATCAACTCATAATAATATCCATAACTATAAAATTCTATTTAACCAATAAAATCATATCCTCTAAAGTTATCCAAAAATTTGATTTGATTACAAATTTAACACCCAAAAGTTAAACATCCCATACCTATGTCATTAATAGTAAAAATTACAATACTAACATAACCAACACCTTTTAGATTTATAGTTTTAGAGAATTATAGAAAATCCTTACATAAAAATTCTATTTATTTTTTAAAAAATGGAATTTTTCCATTATACCAAGAATTTATTATATGAAATAATTCTTTAACATCTCCTATAAAATTTTACATACATGATACCTTTAAATAAATATCATATGTAATTATCTTCTTTATAAAATATATAAATTGATATATAAGAAGGGTGATCTCAAATGCTCAGTAAGGGTAAGAATATGAGATATCAAGTAAAGATCCCAAGTTACCCTAATATTAATATATGGGTATGAGAACATAATTAAAGTGTATTGACATGACATAAGAGATTAATATCCAATAAAAAATAGATCCCGAGTCATGAGTCATGGAAAAAGGCTTTTTTCATAACATATGACATGAGTAATAGGGGTGTGAGAACATGAGTCAATAATCCTAATCCATGAAAATATAATATAGGAATAAGAATATGGAATATATATATATATATATATAAGAATAAATAATAATAAAATTATGGTCAAATCCAACACATAAGTTGTTAACAAAACTAGATTTATGTTCACAAAAAACATACATATACCAATAATAACTTTATTAATTGTGAACAAAAATAGCATCATGTTCATGCATAATACACATATTATCATGAGATATATACCATTAACCAATGCATTGGATGTATATATAATTTCATTCCCACCCATCACATAATAAAATTCTTATAATGATTTATATTTTATCCACGTGAAGAAATAATACATAAGGTATAAGCATAAGTGAAACCCATGAAAATAAAATGGGTTACAGAATCTTGTATCAAGGCATAAAAAATTTATATATCATTAATATTCTAAAGATAAGAAGGAATTATATCATTTTATATTTTCATATATGAGTAAATAATCATATATCATGAATATGGAGTTAAAGTAACAAAAAATTCATATCAAAGGTGTAAATAAGTAGGTGTAAAAATGAACCCCTTAAACATTGTTTTAAAAAAGGAGTAATAAAGATTTAATGATGGTAAATGCATATTGTTTTCCTTAAAACTAGAATTAAAGTAGAATGATTTTTCATAAAATATTTTTTTATTTTTAAAAATCATGGATTGAAGGAAACATTTTTAAAAGTTTGACACATTAAAATGAATAATAAATAGGAAAGTTCCCTTTATTCAGTTTTTATTTAGAGATAATATTGATAAGGGAACTATAAAAACATATATATCCCAAGAAAAGAAATGGAGAATGAACTAAATATATATGTGAGGGAAATATATAAAGAATATAAAAGAATTTAAATTATACGGAGGTAATAAGAGGTAAGTATAGAGAAATCTAACCCCAAAATAAAGAGGGTTGTTCGGAAGTTATCTTATGAACATTATAAGGTTTACCATAATCAAAAATATTTGATACTAAAATTAAAGGAATATGTACATCCCTATAAAGGTTAATAATAAATTGAATGATGTGGTTAGATAATAATTTAGTCATAAAAAATTTTAAAAGAGGTTTGGGGAAAGACAAATCATCTCAAAAATAATGGTCAAAAGAGATCCACTTACAACATCATATTACATGAAGTAAGAATCAATAAAAATAGATATTATAAGAAAGAAATGTAAATCCACAGAAAATAAATATGAAATAAAATTATATGTTATAATAAAATATAACATTCTCACTTTTGTAATAATTACAAATACCTTTTGGTTTTAATTTAAAATCCCCTTAAATGGAAATTAAATAACTGTAACGTAATATTAACCCTTACACATGGTATATGGGATACGTAAGGGTAAAAAATTAATTTCATGAGTTTATTAAGATTAAATTATTATTTTAAATGGTTTTGTAAGGGTAAATTAGAGTTTCAATGTGTTATGTAAGGTTAAAGGTAAAATTCACTTAGCTGCGTGAGGGTAGGTCATGTTTATATGCATTGTGTAAGGGTAAACCTATGATGAATAATGGTAAACCTTAGCTACATAAGGGTACCTTTACCACTATGTAAGTGTATAGTCTCATGATAGGGTATTTTGTAATGGTAAACTATTTTTGTGTAAGGGTAAACACTTATTTTCAAAGGCAGCATAAGGGTTCTTAAGAGGTTACATAAAAGTAACCTTTATTTTCCAATGGCTGTATAAGGGTTCCCTGGTGCTGGGTAAGGGTAAGCTGGTGCATGTAAATTGTGTAAGGATAAAACTCATTACCCTTAAATGACATATATGATCTGTATAAGGGTATACCATGTCACCCTTATGAAACACATTTTATGAGTAAAATATTTTTAAAACCCCGTTGTTCATTTCTTCTCCCTCTATCTTGACCTAAAACACCATTTTAACCTTTTTAAATATTTTAAAATATAGAAAATAATTCCTTATAAAATTTTAATGATTTTAATTCCTATATTAAATGATTTTTAACTCTTCACATTCAATGTTAGAGTGAAATATAGAATTAAATGGATGATTTAAATTTGAGGGTTTCTTCTGTAAACCAAAACACCTATGGTGCTTTTAAAAAACAAGTTAATATGTATCTTGGGTTTCTGTTATCATATTGAGTGATTTTAAAGACATCCAGATGTTGGGTGATCGACAGAAGAGTGTTTTGTTTTTTCTCTTGATTGTGGGTTGTGGATCCTCTCATGTTTCTTTATGTGGATCTCCTATTCAGGTTTTTTGATATCACATTTAAGGTAGGTTGTTTCATAAGCCAATTACTATCTCTTTAAACCCTTGATTTTTATTTAAACTGAAATATATTTCTAATTTATTTTCAAGTTTGTATTATAGTCTTTGATAAATGGTTAGAAATATTATTCTCAATTTTTTAGAAAATATTTAATTCATACAAAGATGAATGGATTTGAAATTTCTTTTTTTATGTGATGAAAACACTTGACAGTGGATTTTGAAAATTAATTATTGAATTCCAAGAAATTTTCATGATTTGAAATGATGATTTTTTGTAGGGTTTTGATGAAATGAAAGGGAATGAGATATTTTAGGATTTTAAATGATATTACTTTATGATTTTTGATAAAAAACATTATTGATTGGTTTTTTAAATGAATGAAATGAACTATTGATAAAAACCATTTGATGTTGGTTTTAAAATAAATGGCATGATTTATTGATAAAAAACCCATTTTTGTTGTTTTTTGAAATAAAATTCATGAGTTTTTTATAAAAACTATTTGATGTTGGTTTTTGAAATGAAAGGCATGATTTTTTGATAAAAACCATTTGATGTTGGTTTTTGAATAAAAGGAATGTTTTGAAACTTGAACTTGAGGTCATTTTAAAATATTATTTGAATGATTTGAGTTTTATGAAATTAAATGATATTCTGACAAATGTTTGTGTTACCTTGAAGGACATGGTATCATGGGTAGTCGGGTAGGAATAATACACTTGGGGCATGTATTATCTCTACCGAAAAATGTATTGATGACAGAAATTCTAACTAAACTACCTGATGGAGGCGGGATTAGTCCTTAGGGATCCTCTCATTTTCCCTAGCCATAGGACTATTTTCCATGATTAGTCCTAGGAACAAGTGCACACTGGGAGCCATACCTCAGTAAGAATATGTGAGAATGCTTAAATAAACCTACCACTAGGTCTCATAACCATGGTGATTTGATCAAAAATGACTTTACATTCCAATGATATGAAATTTTTTACTCGTTTTAATTTTAATATAATTTTTTATGCATTCCTATTTTAATAAAATTTTATATTAATGCATATTTTGAAAAAGTTTCTTAATCATGCCTACTTTGTTGGAAATTAACTTTTATATCCATTTTATACTAGCCATTTAAATGTTTTTGAAAAAATATTTTTATTTGATTTTAGAAAATAATGGCATGTCATGTTTTATATAAAATGGATCATTATTGGTTTATTTGATATGGAATTTCATATGAAATGACTTAGAAAAACCCTCCTAGGCCATATTGCTCACACCCTACCTTTCCTTGGGGAGTTTATAGATTTCTCTTTTTCCATGTCCAGAATAAAGGTAAGTTAACTGATAAGCATTACGTTAGAGTTGGTGGTGACCAGTGGAGCATGTGGTCTTCTTATCACATAGAGTTTCTAGGATGATGTCTTAATGGTCATGTTTTATGTCTTTGGTTGATGTATCATTATGTGACTTATGTATTATACTATTAGGTATCTCAGTTTGTTTTTATTTTATTTTAATTGTTATTAGCTTGTTTTTTTTTTTGTATTTTATAGTTGAAACCATTTTCACCTTTTTGTTTCAGATGCTCGGTTGTTTATCATTATCCTATGGGGCCCAGGAATGCCCTTCAGGTTAGTGGTGACTCAACAGGGATACTAGTCATGATAGAATTCAAGGTCAGTTAATTACAAATGGTATAATTGTATTTTTTTCATTTTTTTCTGATATTTTTTTTGTTTAGAGGTATGATTGTTGGAATTAAAGTAGTCAGTCATAGGAGGGTTCTTGATCACCGCCCATCTAAGATGGATCTTGGGTTACCAGTATAGTCTATTATGAGTATTTTTCTAGTTCAATCTCAAACCTCAAATTTTTTTGAGACCATTGGATTTTTTTGAGTGATTATTTTAGATTTCATGAATTATTTTTAGAATATTGGGCATTAAAGGGGGATTGGACGGGTACATGTAACTATGCATGTTTTGGTGAATGATGATTATACTGTTTAGCAAGATCTAGTTTAATCTCAATGGAATTCACACAAATGGTGCAAAGTCAACCAAACTGTGTGGCCAATTCATTTGAATCTAACATTTCTTATAATTTTAATGTTTTTTTCTTTGATTTTTGGGTTTTTTCCCATATATGTTGATTTTGAAAAATTATTTTATGAAAATTATTTGGTGTTTTTGGTTTATCATAAATTATACTTTAAAAATTAAAACCTTGAGATGGTTGGAAAAGTGTTGGGAATTTCATTGAGTTTTGAAAATATTTTAAATTCAAAATAGTGTTTGGATTTATGTGTTTCTAAAATATTTTTAATTTAAAATAATGGAATATTTTTTAAAAAATATGATTGATTCTTTTGGAAAGTGGTTATATTTATAATTATTTTAAACAATTTCATGTGAATTTGATAAAGTTTAATTTTAATCATTTAAATTTATAAATTATGAAATTTTTTAAATGGATTTTAATATATTTCAATATTATAGAATTTTATATTAATGTTTTCAAGGATTTGAAAACATTAGTATAAAGAATGAATATTCAGTGTGAAAGTAACTTATTTAAAACCCTCTTTAATCAAAGAGGTGAGTTTATTTATAATTAAATTACAAATTATCCTTATTGGTTTTTCTATTTATGTTTTGAGATGATTTTTTTGTTATGTTTTGACTTGTGATAGCATACTTCTAAAAAAATTGATAGTTTTATTCTTTTTATTTTTAGAGTATTCCCTTGTTAAAATTTAATAGAACCTTTGGTCGATCAAGATTCTATTGGAATGTTAGTTATATCAGGTCAAGACTTAGGGATCTATGTCCTTCCTATCATACCCAAGCATGAGGATTGCCTCTATGGTTTCCTAATATTGGATCCTTCCCACTTATTTAGAAAATGGGATTCTTAGGAAGGAGTGATGTGGAAAAATAGGATCGATGAGATCTTTATCTAACTTGAACTTTCAAAAACTATCAATTCTATGTTTATGGTTAACATTCTCGAGAGTCCATATTGGGTGTGGTGTAAGTTTACTACTCGAGATAAGCCACAACAGCAAAATTCTTGGGCACCCTTTAAATAATTTTTTTCATGATTTCTTTCCCATTTTAGTGAGGGTAATAAAGTTTATGAGATTATAAGGTCTCAAAAAATATATATGAAACAATTTTAGAGTAAAATAATCATTTTATTGAGTTGGTTTCATATTCTCCTCATATGACCATAGATGAATTTATAATGGAATGGTGTTTCTAGTATTTCCTTCATCCAAATTTGTCATAGGTTGTGCTTCTTTTCAACCTTTAATCCTATGTTATATCACTGATATGTTCTTTTAAGGTTGAGGTATAGTTTATTAGAGAATTTCAGGTAATGGTAATTTCTCTTATTATTGGATCTGATGAAGGAAGCATCGACAAGGGAAAAAGGAAGCATGCCATGTGATACCCTATGATTAGTGAAATTAAAATGGGGTTGTGTTTCTTATCATTGGTTTCCTATGGATATAATTACTTAGTTTTTTTACAATGTTTAAATGGGGTTTAAATGATGTCCACTTGAAAGAATTCTCATAAATCCTTTCATGCTTGTGTTCATATAGGTTATTTGTAGATGTTTGTCCAAGTTTTCTCTACACCTCGACATGTTGTAAAATAATTAATTGTTAAGGCCAAGGTAGTGAAACCAGAAGCATCATGAAAAATATACTCTAGAAATAGAACATGGAGTTAATCCATTCACATAGTGGCTAAATACTGGTTTAAGTTGATGCTAGTTCAACTTATGTTAATTCTGATGTCAGAGTAAAGGCCATTTAGATTCTTCTTGATGTAATTATTTACCTATTATGGATCATGTGACATCGGGGGTTTTATTTATTATTACCATGGTTTCTCGATAGTGATGTTTGGTGTTTTCTAGTATATTTTGGATTGTACCTATTAAAGGTAAGAATGTATTTTTATGAACTACCATATTTAATTCTTTTTATTTGAATTCCCTATTATAAAGAGTTTTTATTTTTGGTTTCTTTAATCTTGAACTTTCATCTCTAGGATGTATCCTAATATGAAAGTACATTAAAGACCTTGTATAATACTAGTGTGAGTTCTTGTTTGGTTGGTTTAGGTGAATATGCCTCTTCTGGTGGACCGTAGGAGTTTTTTGAGTAGATACGGTCTTCTCAGGGGAAGAAGAGGCATCTTGTATGTTTCTAGTATGCATCACCTATTCATTCTAAGAAGTTATAATAAAACGATTTAAGATTTTTTTAATGATATGGCTTCTTGGGTCACCATAAGAGTTTCTATAGGATGGGATAATAATATAGGATGTTTCAATTTAGAATTATCATCTCCAGACTAAGGGTCAGTTCAAGACAAAAGGGCTCTATCCATATGCCTCAAAGTGAATGTTTTCATGCATTAGAGGAGCTATCAATTTTGATTGAAAATGATGCATTTTTTATTTACGACATTAGAGTAGAAATAATTTGAGTTATACTTGTTGTAAATGATCATTTATAAAATAAATTCTTATCCTAATGATATATTGTGGTTTTCTTTGGGTCCCTTATGAATTTTCTTCAGTATACCTTGGTTGTGATCACTATGATGGTTCCATTTTCCTGAGATATCTGTTTTTGTGCCTTGTGGAAGATAAATTTTTAATGTTTTTCCTTCAACTTGAATTTATTTTATTCCTTTATGGTTTTTTTTGTTCTTGAGTATTGAGTGAAATGTTGTGTTGAGAATTATTAGGTTTGGGTTATTATTCACAATCCCTCATGTTGCTTTCTTCCATGGGTGTCTACATATGGTCGGTGTTGGATATCATTTGGGTTGGTTATTATTCCTTGGAATCCTCTTATTTTTTCAAGATGGTTTTATATTAATATTGGTGTAATATATGATCTCCCTTTTGAGAGTTGTAGTATCCTCAATTTTAAAATGCTAATAAGACCCTTTTTAAAATTTCTATGTGTTTTTATGTGAAATTTTAATTTTTCAATTAAAATTATCTTTCTTTTTTTATGGATTTACTTAATGATAAAATCCTAATTAATATAATGAATATTTTATTGACTTGTAACACTTTGGGATATTTTATGGAATATTTTTAGAGTTAATCACAAATTCAGAACTTGATTACGAGGTCTATAGAGCCTCGGTGTTGATATAAAAAATTAAATATATTATATCATGCATGTGTATTTTTTCTATAATAACGGAATATCTCCAAAATGGTGTTTCAAATGGATAATTTGATACAACCATTAAATCTGGAATTTGGGTTTTACCCGAATCATGATATAACCTTTTTTAGTGTCAGGTGTTTGGTTTAAGTTCATGCTTGTGCGTAAGGGTGGAATTTTTTTACCCTTTTTATTTTATTTTTATTCTTTTATAATTTTTTTCTCCTTATTTCTACATGTACCACTTAAAATCTATTTATCACATGGATTTGATCCAACATTATATAAATTTACTCAATTTTAACCATTTAAATTTTAAATTCCTCTATATAATTAATTTAAACACTCTATAATCAATTTTTTGTTGAATTGCAAATTAAAACAGTTTTTTTAATTTTTGGTTTTCAAAATATTTAATGTATACATGGTTTGGGTTCTAAATATACAAAACACTTGGATTTTGGTGTTCTTTGATACTATTGAGTCTGAATGAACTCGAATCACTCTTGTGAGTGATATGTAAAGCTTCGTAAAGCCAATTCAGGTTTTTATTAATAGATTTTTGGATGGAAACACCTCCATTGGAATTTTGCATAAGAGAAAGAAATAGGATGGTTTTATTATTTATGTATTTTCTTATATTTTCCCCTATTCTCAAATTTTGTAAAAAGAAGGATGAATTTAATATAAAATGATAAATCCAATATTTATCAAATTATAATTCTTAAAAAAATTATTAGAGGATAATTATGAAATTTTTTTGAATGATAATAATAAATAATTATAAAAAGATAATTACACTAAATTATCAAATGATAATTTATAAAATCTATCAAAATCTAATTATACAATATTATCAAATTATAATTATTAAGGATTATCAAAAGATAATTGAATCCAATTAACTAAGGATCATTTTTATGAATTATCAAAAAATAATTACAAGAAATTGATAATAGATAATTTATAAATAAAATTATTAGAAGATAATTATGATAAATTATCAAAAGATAATTAAAAGGAATTATCAAAAGATAAAGATATTGAATTATCAATGGATAATTTATGAAAAATTATAAAAGGATAATTATAAAAATTATCAGTGATAATTACACATATTTATAAAATAATAATGGTAAAGAACTATAAAATATGTTCTTATTTTAATATAGAGAGATATATATTTTTATATGTGGTTTTATAATTATTCTTCAGCATAATATTTCTAGCACATGTTTTCTCTTAAAATGAAAATTTATAAATTATCTAGGAGAGATAATGTATCATTGCATGTAATATTTTATTTCTTTATGAAATAAAGTAACTATATTTGGTTCAAGAACCGTTGATGATCCTTGAGAATGTATGCATCAACAACTATAATAATAAGTCTCTGAAGGAGGTGTTCATAGTTTTTTAGGTTTCCAAACCATCTTACAGACAACATGGGGTGGTTTATCCTTGATTTTGACATCAATGACTTTGATTTAAGAAGTTCCTTGCCATTTTTTTGTTCATATATATGACATCGACATTATATTTTTATTGTTCATTATTAAATCACACATGTTATGTATTTCATGTGGGGTGTCAGTGTCCATGAGGTTTTATTTATTTTGATCATGTGACTATGTGTAACTCCTGATGTTTTTCTCATTATGACTTATTGTTCCTTAATATGAAGTGTATTACTTTTTTTTGAATAACCTTTGGAATTTTGCTTCAGTTATTAATATGATCAGGTGGATCCTTGAGGTTGGTTTGACATGGTCTGAATATCCTTAATGGTGGGTGTGGTTATCCCTATAGGGGGATGTGCATGGGTGGATAGTTAACTAGCCTGAAAATTTATAAACATCCTTACTATCATTCATTGTTATCCCTATAGAGGGATGTGTATATGTGGTAGGATTGTGGAACGATAGAAGATATGGTCCAAACATTCTTAAAAGAGGGTGTGGCTATCCCTGTAGATAGACTGTATAAGTGACATGTTAAATGATTTTCAGTTGGTGTGGAGTGTTACTAATGATGACCACCATTAGGGTAGTGTGTGAAGTGTTACCTTAAAGGTGGTTCTTGGTTTAAATTATCTGGTATCCTTAGTGTAAATGAACCGAAGTAGGTGGGGTCGAGGTTCATGTTGGAATTTTTAGTACATGATAACTTGATACATATTTTATTTTATGATTATTTTACCATTTAATTATGTGATGGAATACATTATTATATATTATGTGAACTTATGTTAAGGGAACATTTTTGGTTTCCTAATTATTCTTTTACTCACACCATACTCAGGTATTTCGATGAACTTATATTTTTATTACTAGAGATCTAGTGAAGGGAAAGGGACCTATGGTGGATAGTTGAGCAAATGAGTATGGAGTTGGTGGTGAAACAGGATGGACTCTCAGGAACCTAATATTTATTTATTTACTTACTTACTTATCTAATGATACAATTACTTATTTGTTCCTTCCACTTCGGGATCCCATTTATGTTTCCTTGACTGACAAGCATGTTTTTGTTTTTTCCACATGATAACTCTGATTATTAATTATATATTTTTTTATTATCTACTTGATGAAATGATACTAAGGTTGTATTATCCCCATTTAAATACATAGACCTTCTTTTCTAGTTTAGAGCCTCTTACTTATAGGTAGGCGCACATGAGTTCATGTGGAATTTCTCTCAGACCTAGTGGTTCAAGGTGGGATGTTATATCTATTTGTGTATTTTCCTAAATGTTTTGAGATCTTTATAGATGATCTTTGATAGTACATGGCAATATAATTGGGTATCTAGAAATGTATGGATCCTTGATAGACCAGGAATCTAGAAGTACTAGGGGATTCTTTGATGATACTATCAAGGGTTGAGGATCAGTATTAAAAATCCTAAGTTACTATTGAGTACTTTCTCAGGGTAGAAATACTAGTTAGTTTTTTACCTTTTACAGATGGTTGAATCATTGGTGGATCTTTAGAGAATTATCTATTTTGAGAATCGTTGAGTTCTTTTGGTTATTTCATTACTTAATATTTTAGTTCATCCATTAGATGTTTAATTTTGTACTATAATCAAAGTCTCTTATTTATTTTAAAGAGATGTGTTTGAGTGGATTCTTTCTTTGAGTTCCAAAAATTTGAGGAATCTTTAAATGCTGGGGTGATCTATGCTAGGTATTCTGTTCTTTATGGTTATTTACGGATTCATATGGTTGTTATTGAGTTTTGTTTAGTGACATGTATTGATCTTTGTAGTTATTATTAAGAGTTCCTTTTGAACACCTGTTAGACCATTCTCTGAGAGTTGTGTCGGGTGGTAGCTTATTGGGTGATTCATTATTTTATTTCTTATATTATCCACATCACAGATTGAGTGTGGGAGTTATTTTAATCATGTATTTTTTATATTTTGATCTAGTTTCTTTCTAGGGAAAAAGGCTATATGGTGGGGAGAATAGTAACATCCTCAAATTTATAATAATTAAAAACCCCTTTTTGGTTTTAATTTAAAATCCCTTTAAATTGAAATTAAATAATTTTAACCTAATCATTACCCTTACATATGGAATGTGAGCTAGGTAAAGGTAAAAAATTAATTTCATGAGTTACATAAGGGTAAATTGTGATTTGTAGATGTTTTTTAAGTTTACAGTATAGGTTTCATGCACTGTGTAAGGGTAAAGGTGAAATTCCATTCCCTGATTAAGGTTAGGTTTCATATACATGCACTATATAAGGGTAAACATGCATTGTGTAAAGGTAAACCTTAAACACATAATGGAACCACATCCTACATAAGTTTTCCAGCTCATGTAAGGGTCTTGATTAAGGGTAAAACTTCACTACATAAGGGTAATATATGATTTTAAAATGATTTGTAAGGGTACTTAAGAGGTTATATAAAAGTAATAATTTTTTCTGAAGTCTTTATAAGGGTACCCTGATTCTACGTAAGGGTAATCCAAGTAATGTGCCCTATGTAAGGGTAAAACTCCTTAAGATTATACAAAACATATTGTATGTGTAAGGGTAAATCATGTCACCTTTACGCAACTCCCTTTTTAGTCAAATATTTATAAGAACCTATTTTTCATTTATTCTTCTTCTAATTCGAGATGAAACTTCATTTTATACTTTTTAAATGCTATAAACTATAGAAAATAATTATTTATCATATTTTAAATTCTATAAATCCTATATTAAATTATTTTAAACCCTACACATTCATTATTCTATTAAAATGTTAAATTAAATGGGTGTTTTAAATTCAAGGGTTTCTTCTGCAAGCCAAAATTCCTATAGTTTTTTTAAAATACTAAATCCTATATTACATAGGATTTTTTTATCCTCTTGAGTGAATTATAGGTAATACATATATTGGGGGATTGAAAAAATATTTTTTCATTATTTTCCTATGATTGTGGGGTTTAGACCCTATCATGTTTCATCATGTAATTCCCTTATTCAGGTTTTGTGATATTATTTTTACAGTTAGTGGTTTCATAATGAAATTAAAATATATTTAAACCCTTGATGTTTATTTAAACTAAATTTTTTTTATGATTTATTTTCAAGGTTGGATTTGAGTCTTTGATAAATAATTTTAAATTGGTTTTCCAATTTTTTTCAAAATATTAAATTGAGATAGTGATGAATGGTTTTGATGTTGGTATTTGAAATAAAAATCATTATTTTTTTTATAAAAACCATCTGATTATTGGTTTTTTAAGTAAAATGAATTATTTTTTGATAAAAACTATTTTTTGTTATTTTTTAAAATTAAAGTCATGAGTTTTTGAAAAAAAAAATCATATTATATGTTGTTTTTTTTAATAAAATTCATGTTTTGAAACTTGAAATTAGGTCCATCTGAAATTTTTATTTGAATGATTTAATTTTGATGAAATTAAATTATTTCACATAAATGTTTTTTTTACCTTGAATCACATAGAATATTGGGATGTTAGGTGGGAAGAATATATGATAGGCACGTATTGGCCCAACCTAGCATGGGATTAATGGTAATAGTGCTAACTAAACTACTTAATGGTGGTGGGATTAGTCCTTAGGTATATTGTCCATTTTCCTCAATCTTAGGACTATACACTAGTCTTAGTATTAGGAGAATGTGTAAATTGGGATCCATACTTCACTAAGAAAGTGTGAGAAACCTTAAATAACCATAGGTCTCATGACAATGGTGTTATGATAAAAAATGACTTTAAATGCCAATGGTATGAAATTTTTTATTTGTTTCAATTTCAATATAAATGTTTGTTCATTTATTTTTCCCGTAAAATGTTATATCCATTCTTATTTTAAAAAAAGTTTATTAATTATGCCTATTTTTTTAGAAATCCACTTTTATATCCATTTATATTAGCCATTGAATTTTTCTGAAATCATGTTTTGATTTTATTTTACAAAAGATTGATATTCCATGTTTTACCTAAAATATAGAATAATTGGTTTATATGATATGTAATTGCTTGTGAAATGACTTAGTGAAATTCTAATAGACTTTTTTTCTCACATATTACCTTTTCATTTGGGATTTTTTGGATTTTTATTAGGATAGGTCCAAGAAATATTGAAGGAACTTGATTAGTGGGACTCAAGAGTTGTTGTTGACAAGTACAGATTGTGATCTACTTATTACAAGGAGTTTCTAGATTAGTGTATTTATGGTCTATTTTTATGTCTTTGGTTGATGTAACAACTTGATACTTGTGCCTTAAACATATTTTTCTTAGTGTTTTTATCTTTTCTTCCCATTATCAATATTTTTTTATAGTTGTTTGGTGAAATCATTCTCACCTTATTGTTTTAGATGGCTGGGTTATTATCGCCAACCCATGGGGATTAGGAACACCCTTTATTAAATAGTGAATCAACTTGGATGCCTGTTATGATAGTACTCTGGGATGGTTCATTATATAAACTAAACTTATAAGGCCATACTTATATAGGAAGTTTTATGACTCAATGAAAGGAGTTTAAGTCAATAAAAAACCTTCCTCTTTGGTATCTTATCAATTAAAATCCATTAATATAAATAACATGATATATAAATATCTATCAACTGAATTAAAAAAATAATATGGTAAAATAAACACATGGGGTTTTATATACATTTTATAAAGAAATAAATTAGGGAATACAGAACATATCTCAATGAAATAATATTGAGATGAGAAACATATACCTATAGTCCTGGCTTGGCTTAGTAGGCATGTCTAAACTCATGAATAATAACAATAAATTCATTAAATAATTGATTGAGAACCTTTTTCATGTATATTTCATTTATTATTCTTAATTTTTGTTTATTTATAGTCATGTTATTTAATGTTTTTGTTCTTTTCCTTCAACTTGGGTATGTTTTTCATCATTCCAATATCGTATCAATTTATTGGTAATCATAAAAATTATTATCAAAAGAGTCAATAACTCCATAATTATGATTAAATGGGTCATTATTGAAGTTATAATAGTAAAAAATAGAAAATTGTGTCATAATATATTCTAAATTTATTTACAAAAAAGTGTTATCATATATTGGTGTGTTAATTTACGTTGTTTACCGACCATTATGAGCACAGTTTTTTATTTGATTTTATGATTATTTACCCATTATAGAATTTGAATTATATAATAATATCATTATTAAGTTAATATTTAGAAAAAAAATGTTTTATTAAAACCACCCAAATAGGTGATAATATTTGTTTTTAAACTACATTCATATAGGGGTTATACCGGCCACAAACTAATGTTTGTTTTAAATAAACAACTATTATATTCAAACATAATTCATATTATATAATTTTATTATTGTTTAAATTTATTCATTTAAATAATAATAATAAAATAACATCATATTAAAACCATCCATATAGGTGGTGATGAAAATTGGAATACATTGTCCATGTAGGCGGTGAACCAATGATTTCATTTTTAAAATTAAAGACACTAATGTAGATAATGGTTATTATATTAACATAATAACATTTTAGTATATTTATTATAATGATTTAAATATATTAGTATGAATATGAATTTATTTAGATATAGAAGGATAATATTTAAAGGAATATAAAGTGAAATGATTGATTAGGACTTCTTACCATACTCCTTGTGAAGGTTCCTTTATAAAATTGATTCGGCCTTCAAAAGTTGATCCTTTAATGTGACCAGAACCTCTAGGGAATGTATAAGAGTGTTGATAAGTTATTATAATATATTTTTTTGGATATAATAAGTTTATGTTTAAGGATAATTGGGGTGATTATAGGTTATTTGTTAGATTATATTGTGTAAGGCCATGTTGAATAATCGTGTGGAAATAAAACAAACTTGGCATGAGGGTAACGAAGAAGTGGATATTCTAGATTCATGTGGGTAACAAGAGGGAACTATCATTATCTAATTTTTTATTTTTTAACATGTTAATAAATTCATTATCACCATAAAAAAACCTCTTTAGGGCTTCACTATATTCAGCCGCCTTGATTAAAGGGGATGTTATCTTATAAAATTTACATATTTTTGTGATAATATATGTTAATATATATATATATATCTTAAAATAGTGACCCAATTTTTGATTAAATGGTAAAGGGATCAATAAAATACTCAATTAAATTCAAGAAAACTAAAAAATTATTGTTTATACATTATTAATAAATATTGGATTTACATGGTACTTATACAGTATTTCACTATTCACCTCTGAGTTTTATTATTTATAAAAAATACAAAAACTTCACCCTAAGAATTTTTTGACATACTGAATCTTAAAATGACACCCATTTTATCAAAATAATTTTTTAAATATGGTAAATTTAACTTTTTTAATTAAAACACAATATATATATATAATTGTTTTTAAAAAGAAATATCATTTAAAAACATTGGGTTCACTTGATCTTATTTCATATAAATTACTAATTAAATAAATATTAATATATTTTTTATATTAATAAATTAATAATTATATATTTAATTTATTAATATAAAAATACACAATACTTTAAAAAAATCTTCGAATAATATCCCTTTTAACATTAACCGATTTTAATCACACCTCATTAAATTTAATAATTTATCTTCTAAATATTAAAATTTCAATAATTCATTGATATTAGGATACATAGAATCATTATAAAAACAATGATAATAATATTTAAGGTATTAAAATTATTATATATATATTTTATAATATTTAATTTTAATTAATTAGAATATTTTTATTTACTTCAGGTTTTACTAATTTTTGAAATTTTATTAATGATGTTTCACATTGTAATCACATAATGAATTAATTTTTATCTTGAATTATAAAAAATCAAATCATGTTTCATTTTAGTTTTTTGTTGTTTCAGAAACAATATATTCAACATAATATTTACTTAAATAAAAATATCTACCAAAATCTCAGGTTGTTTCATTCTACCTCCTTAAATAAATTAAGTTCTCAAAATTTTAATTTCAATACCAGAATCCAAAATTTACATTTTTTGTAGTTTATTAATATCATGCAGTTATGAACTATAGAAATACATGAAAACATTTTTTTAGAATCCATTCCAATGGGTAAAATATGACATAAAAACCAAAATATCAAAAGAATCCCCAATAGTATAACATTGAAAGGAAACAAAGGTAAAGGGAATAAATGTGGAGTGGAAGACAAAAGAAAACTACCAAATAAGAAAGCAACACCTGTTATATTTTTTAAATGGTTGTAAGGATACCCACATCGATAATATAATATTTCCTTTATTATGGAGATAATGTGAAATATGAATGGTTTAGAAGATAATACATATTCATCTTCCAAAATAAGAAAATAAAACATTTAAGGTAAGAAGGAACATAAAAATGGAGGATAAAATATGAAATAAAATAAAAAATATATATCAAAAATGGAATTTTTAAAAGGGAATCCAAATAATAAATAAAACCATGATCACATGTTCTCACAAAAATCAATATAATATTTATCCCAAAAATAGTATACCTCAACAATCATAAAAAATCTATTCTATTCTCTAAATCTAAAATAATTATATAGTCTCCTAAAAATTAACATAACCTTTATCCCTAAAATAATATTAAAATATTTGAAAAAAATGATATAATATTCAATTATTTTATATATATACCTAAATCATGTAGTATTTCCAAAAATAGTAAACTACCTCAATATTAACCTATCACCAAATCAATTTGCAATACCCAAGATTACCTATATTTTTTAATATATGTTCCTAGAAATATGATAGCCTTTTTCCCAAATAACCATAATTACCTTCACTTAAAATTACCTAGTAAGCCAAAAATATATTTCTTCCTCAATCATTGATTCATCCTAAAACCCAATAAATTTCCACCTTAAAATAAAATTACATAGGCCTTCAAAAAGGTATCTAGGACTTTGAATTTTTGATCAGACTTAAACATATCAAACCATGATGATATCCCTAAATATTAAATTTTTCTTAACTCATAAAATCTAAACCCCAAAAGATATATAAACACTACTCTAATACCAACTGTAACACCCCACAAGTTAACCAATGCATAACTACATGATTTATTGTAACAATTTAATCACTAATATACATAAAATCATTTAATTATAAAGTTTTAGAGAAATATAAAAATTCTTATAAAACAAAACCAATATTATTTTTAAAATAAATGAATATTTTTCTCAATATAACTAAAAAATATTAATTAAAAAAAGTATAAAACATATCCTACTAAATTCTTCACACATAATACCATTTTGGATATATCAAACATAATGCTCTTCTTCATAACCTGTGGAAATGGATACATAAGAAGGGTGATCAAAAACGGCAAGAAAGGGTAAGCATAAGATATATCAATCTAAAATCCTAAGTGAGAATAATATGATTATATGGGTATAGTAATATAATAAAAGTTTATATAAATGAAAAAATATTTTCTACCCAGTAAAACATAGATCATGATTCATGACTCCTGGAATAAGGCTTTTGGAATAACATAAGACATGAGTAATAGGGTGTGAGAATATGAGTCAATAATCACAAGTCATGAAAACAAAAAAAAATGTGCATAAGAATGTGTCATATACATAATAATTAAATAACCTACCATTATTATCAAATCCAAAACATAAATTGTGAAAAAATATATCATCATTTTCACAAATAACATATGTATAAAAAACATCACTCCATAAATTGTGAACAGATATAGAATAATTTTTATACATAATACACATAATATAATGATATATTTCACATTAACCTTTTAATTTGAGGGATATATAATTATGTTCCCACCTTTAACATCATAAAATCCAATAATTATGAATATTTGTTCCAAAAAAATAAATAATACATAATGAATAAGTATACAAGAAATCTAGGAAAAATAAATGTGTTATATAATCTTGTCTCAAAGAATAATAAATTTATATTTCATAAATATTACCAAGAGAATAAGTAATTAAAACATTTTTTACATTCACATTTTAGTAAGCAATAATATTCTATGAATATGGATTTTAAGTAAGGAAACATTCGTACCAAAGGTGTGAAGAAGTAAGTATAATAATGAAACCCTTAAACTTTTTTTAATAAATGAGTAAAGAATATTTAAAAAATATAACCCCATAGTGTTTTACTTAAAAAATAATTCAATTATAATTTTTTTTCATAAAATATTTATTATTTATAGAAATAATGGATGGAAGAAAACTTTTTAAATATTTACACATGAAAAAGAATAAATATTTCTTTAGAGATAAAATTGGAGAGTGAACTGTAAAATCATGTATATCATAATAAAAGAAAATGATCATAAACTAGGTATATTTGTGAGAGAAATTTATACATAATATAAAATCATTAAATTTCAAATAGATAGTGGTAATGAGAATTAAAGAGAGAGAAAGTATAACCCAAAAGTAATTAGGTTTGTTTGAAATTTCCTTGATGAACATTATAAGGTTTAACATAATCATAGATATTTGATACCAAAATTAAAGACTTATGTATATAAAAAAAATTAATAATAAAATTAATTAGGTTATAGGAGAATAAATTACTCATAAAATATTCTGAAGGATATTTATAAAAAGATAAATAATCCCAAATAGAAATTTTGAAAGAGATCCCCTTACAACATCATATTTCATGAAGCACTAATCAATAGAAAATGAGGTTATGAGAAAAAAATTTAAATACATATAAAATAAAGACTATATACATTTGATAATATCATAGGATAGAATAAACTAGTCTTTGAATACCATAGTCAAATAAGAAATATTATGACTTGATGAAAGGATTTTGAGTCAAGAAAAACTTATACCACTTTGGTATCTTATCAATTAGAAGCCATTGATGGAAATAACTTGATATAAACTTGTTAATCTCATGAAATAAATGAATTATATGGTAAAATATATCCATGGGGTAGTATATACACTACATAAAAAAAAGAAGGTGGTTAGTAAAGAACATATCACAATAAAAAAAGTTTAAGATGAGAAACCGTTATCACGAGTTAATGATTGGCTTGGTATGTGCGTCTAACCTCATAAATAATAAAATTAAATTAAAAAAATTACATTATTCATAAATGTTTTCATATATATTCAATTTTTTATTTTTTATTTTTATTTATAATCTTGTTTTTTAATATTTGTGTCAATTTCCATTGTCTTAGGGATGTTTTCTTCATGATTCCAAGATCACATAAATTTTTTATTAATGGTAAAATTTATTTTCAAATTATTCCAAAACTCTATAATTGTGTTTAAATGGATTTAATTTCATTATAAATGTTAAAATGGTTCTTCTAATTTATTACAATATATGAGAAATTCTATTAGTAAAAGTGTTATCATATATTAGTGGGTTCATTTAGGTGGTTTACCAACCGTTATGAACATAATTTATTTTATTTTATTTTATGATTATTTACCCGATTAATAGTATTAATCATATGATAATATAATTATTAAGTTCATATTTATCAATAAAATGGTTTTTTATAACCATCCATGAAGGCGGTAATAGTTTTTTTATAAACAACATCCTTATAGGCGGTTATAATAACCATGAAAGGATATTTGTTTTAAATAAAAAACTATTATGGTCAATTAAAATTCATGTTATAGAATATTAATCCTGTATTATTTTATTAATTAATATCATAATAATAAAATAATGTCATATTAAAACCATTCATGGCGGTAGTGATTAAAAATGTATTATATCATCTATAGAGGTGGTGAATCGACCATAATATGAATAATGGTTTAATTTTTATAATTAAAGAGAGGGAGATATATAATGATTATTACATTAACATAATAAAATTTCAGAATATTTTGGATACTAATGTCACTATATTAAGATTTATAGAATATATTTTTATATAAAAGAAGAATAGTTTTTGGAATAGCATTTGAAGAAAGTGATTAAGAGCTCTTATATTATTCCTTGGGATGCCTCCCATTCAAAATGGAGTAAGCCTTCAAAGGTGGTCTTACGATGATAAAAAAACCCCTAGTATTTATATATTAGTTTTGGATAGGTATTTGAGTAGATTTTGGTTGATCTAAGAGGATTAAGTGTGAGGAGAAGTTGGGTGGTAATGGGTGGTATTTATATAAGGGAGAGGGGTGTTTTAGAATAATATAATATATCTTCAAATAATACCCAAATAGTGACTAAATAGTAATTTTATAGTGATTAAATAGTAAATGGGTCAAAAAAATATTCATATAACTTCTAGAAACATAAAAAATCATACAAATACATTATTATAAAATATGAAACTTTTACAGAATTTATACGGTATTTCACAGTTCTCCTCTATATTTTTCATTTATGAAAAATACTAAAACTTCACCCCAACCATTTTTAGAAATTCCACAAATGACATCTATTTTATCAAAATAATTTTCTAAATATAATAAATTTCACTTTTAAATAAAAAATAATATATATACATTTATATTGTATTTATAGAAAAATATCCTTTAAAAACATTAAGTTTCCTTGATCTTATTTCATAAAAATTAATAATTAAATAAGTGTTAATATGTTTTTTAAAATATTGAAATATTACATTAGATTCATCAATTAAAATTAAATAACAATTATATTAAATGAAAAATACACAACACTTTAAAAAAAATCCTTGAAAAAATATCCCCTTTTAACATTTACTAGTTTTAATCACATCACTTTAAATTTAATTTATTATCTTTTATAAAATTAATTTTTATCTATACATTGATATTATAACACATAAAATAATTATAAAAATGATAAAAATACTATTTAATTAGTTAAAAAACACACACACACATGCCTATATATATATATTATAATAAATTATTTTAATTAATTACTATCTTTTTATTTACATGAGGTTTTACTATTCTGGTAATTTTATTAATTATGTTTCACATTTTATTCACATAATGTATTAATTTTTATATTTTATTATAATAAGGTATGTCATGGTTTATTTTAGTTCAGTGTTTCATGTGAAACAAGATATTTAACACAATATCTATTTAAACTAAAATACAAACTACAATTTCAGTGTGTCATAGTGATTATTTGTAAGAGAGATATATTAGAGCTTATAAATTTATATATATTAGATATCGTAGTGATTCAAAAAAATTCCATGTAACTCAATTATTATATTTCATTAAATTATATCAATTTTATCTATCTTAATATCTACGTTCTTTTAGGAATCTTGAAACACTTTGTATTTAGTATAATATGAAATTAGTGTATAGATTCATGGACACATAATTTATTTATCAAATAAAAAATACAATGAAGGATGAAAAAAATGTGGAATATATTACTAAAAGATTTTAGAATGATATAATTAAGTTTGGGATTCTTCTTTATCTTTATAAGAATGAAACATATATTTTATAAAGTTTTATTTATATTTTTTATATAACCACTCGTATTAAATGTTTGCATATCAGTGGCCATTAGATGTTGCGTGTTTTTTCACAAGAAAAGACAACGTACTATGTATGCTCTATACATGGTAATGTGTGAGAAAACTTCAAATAAGCATTATATATACAAGTTTTATTAATTTAATAATTATATAATATAATAAATTTTTATTTTATTACATACTTATCATTTTTAAAAAGGTAAGGAATGAATTAAAGCAGTAAATAAAAATGTTGAAAAAAGATATATTATGTGTGCACAAAGGTGACTTCATTTATAAGTTCT
Organism: Viscum album; assembly: GCA_963277665.1. Lineage (NCBI taxonomy): Eukaryota > Viridiplantae > Streptophyta > Magnoliopsida > Santalales > Viscaceae > Viscum > Viscum album. The sequence continues at coordinate 1,673,664,048 of OY728158.1, forward strand.
ATAACTTTACCGATGCTTAAAATTTTATATTCAATTAATAATTTATTTTTAAAAAGAAATGATATCATCAAGAAAGAGTAATCAAATTTTTTTATTACGTTATGAGATTTATGTATGAAATAATTACAAGTTGTATAGTTAATGATTTCAAAAATATTATATTTTATTATAACTTTTCATTTTATTTATTTTATAATTATATGGTGAATTAATACTGAATACTTATTTTAAAATTTTCATATTTTTTATGATCTTTACCATTATAATGGAAATTATCTAAATCATCTACGGGGAGCATGGTCTGATTATTTTGAAAGCATGATTCACTTTTATTTTATCCCTTTATATTTATTATATTAATTTTGAAATTTAAATTTGAAAATATAAAGCAGTCATAATTTTAAAAAATTTATAATATAAATTATTATTATAAAATTTCATTGGAGTTTTATTTTATTTTTCTAGTATTTTTTATTATATAATTCCTTTTTTTATTACAAGTTCTGAGTGGTGTATTTTTACTTAAATTATTATAAAAATTATATATCAATTATTTTAAAATCCATTCTAAATAAGAATTTTTATATTGATTATTTTATATAAAAAATGTAAAAAATTTGATCCTACATAGGTTATAAAATAACTAATGTGAAAATCCCCTCATTTTTTTCATTTTATGAGGGTTTTTCATGTTGGTTATAAAATAACCAACATGGAAAGTCCATTGAATTTGAATTTTGTGAGGGTTTTCAATATCATTTATTATTTTAACTAAAATGAATTTTTTTAAAAAAATTGGTTAAAATAATATACGTTAAATACATATTTACAATATCTTTAAAAATAAATCATTTATTAACCAATGTTAAAAATTAAAAAAAAACTTATACGAAAAAACAATTTTATCTATTATTTCAATGAAATTATCTCATGAATGTTCACTATGGAAATATGTATCCAGAATCTCACAGGACATATCTAATGATAATTAGTCAAAGTTAACTACCAAAAATTACTAAAATAAATTAAAGTGTGTTCTAAATGTTCTAGAATGTATAAAAGAGTCCAAAACAATTTTTTTCTATCCAACTATGAGTTGCTACATCCCCCCCCCAATACCATAAATTTTATGACCAATAAGAGGGTCATAAGTGGACCCCCCCCCCTAGACGCTTCGCACCATACCCCATAAAAATTCTCCTTAATATATAATATTATATTAGAAAAAATATGTTAATCATCTCAACTCCAATCAAGTTCCTACCTTCTATAGAAATGTGGACACATGGGGTTTTATTTGATCATATTGATCTGAAAATTAAATGAGGACTGTGACATGATACATTTTTTTATGAGGGTAGGACTACATGTGCCTGTTTAACCCATCCAATAAATTCCACACATACCCATAATTGGAGGGATACATGGACCTCCTTGAAATATTTTACCTATGATAAAATGGTTGTTTAAACATTGTTATGCCTTTGTGGATCTCTATCACACCACATGCCATCATCATCATTCACCCCAAAACAAGGTGGTTTTCTAGAGAGAAGGTGTTCTAAATAATGGATATATACTAAAATAGTTTAATCATATGGTGTGATTCACTATTATATCATAACTTATGATATTCATGTGAAGTATATCATAGACAAGAATATAAGGTTGGATCATATGTTGTGATATAAAACATATGTTAGAACCAATGACTTATGATATATGGTATCACATTGCATGCTGTGAAAACATTGTTGGAGTTAGTTCCCTAGATCCAAATACTTTTTAGTTTCTATTACTTGTATATTCATAGTCTTTAATATTAATAAGTATCATATCATGTTATTATTTTCTTTTGGTGTAACATTTAATGTGGTAATTTCTTTATAGTATATATCACATCAAAAGGTCATAATAATTCCCTGATACACTGAGAACCTTATATTGCTATGAAAATATTCTAAAATACATATTCCATGGATAGATTATATCATCTAACTATACATGGATGATATAATATATTAGGTTATGAGGCTCATAAAACATTGAGACTTATTATCATGAAGTTCTCCCTTGATAATCTAAAATAGATAATATTAAGTGAAAATAACCACCCCTAGAAATTCAACATGTTTTATGTGTCATTGGATATTTCTATTTGCAGAAATGTGTATTGATCCTTAAACAGGATATTAATTTTAATTGATTTCATTAGTCATTTACTTTGATTTATGGATGAAAATTGTGATGAAATATACATGTGGTTAGGTAATATATGTTCAGTTTATCACAACTGGTATGGAATTAATGAATAAGTCAATAATAGATTTTTCCCTTATGAGTTAATAGAAGTAGATATCTCAGAACCTCTAATAAAGATGGAACTGTCTAATTAATTCCATGGCCTTAGTGGTTTTGTTGATGAGTTCATTTATATAAATTCAAATAAATATATATCAAGAATATGTATTGATGATATAGGTGTACAATATGTTTATTGTATCATTAACCTCTTTATCTATGGGTTCTTAGATGTTTTTCTAGAATTTAATCTTAAAATTTATGTGGTTTATCCTATTTTCATTGAGAAAAAGGCATATAATATCACATGATAATTATATATATATAACCTAAGTTAAATTATATATGAATGTGATATTATAACAGATATTATTCTCAAGTTTTGAGGAATAATAATTATTCAGGTTATTTTTATCATAAATATTTATTCACTAGTTATTTAATATAATATATATGTGAGTTTAATATTAAATAAATATTTATTCATGAGTTTAATGTAAATAATATTTATTTATTTATTAAATGAATAATGCAATGATATTTATTTATTAAAATAAATAGTAATTATTCAAGGTTCGATAAATATCTAGGGGGATTAATGGATTGAGTTAAGGTTCTGGTGGGAATGATATATTAAATATTAGTTAAATAAATATTAATTTATTTATTTATAAAATTATATTTAAATTATCAATGAGTCATGTGTGTATTAGGGAAATAATAATAATAATAATAATATTATTATTATTATTATTATCACTCGACATGGGGTTTTATTTAGGTTTAAAAGAATGGTTACTATCATTTATACAATAAATCAATTCTTGAACTAAGTATATAAATCATATTATATCATTTCTAGGAAAATAAAATTTTGTGCAAACAAAAATTCTTTATTAAGAATTCTCTCAACCCTAGGAAAAAATTATTATATAATCCACTCAATAATTAAGAGATTTGATCCTCCTCCTCCCACTAAAATCCCTAAGAAATTTAAAATAAATCTTATAACACTTAAAGGAATTATTATTGAGTTCAATAGTGAACAATGAAAGTGGTGAGAATAATTCAACCTAGAACCCAGTGATTCTACAGTGATATTCTGAGGTTCGTGGATCACATGTGGACGCTACTAGAAAGATTATACACTTGGATCCTTGTAAAAAATGATGTTATAATAAGAAGATAACAACTAAATCAGTAATGAAGAAATAATTACAAGTATAGGTAATTATTAATTATATAAATTAATTATATATTATATGTGAAATATTTATTCTTTGACTCTTATGGGGTTGCGTTCATCATATTCTCAGGATTTATCCAAGGAAATGATGAAAAACCATTATGGGGTATGGTGTTAGACTCTTATATTGAACCTCAAAACATTTATGTCGTATCATAGTGATACAATATTAATTTATAATTACTTATTAATCATTAATTGAATTACAAATTTTTTGTTAGTTTTTCATTTTTAGTTTATTATTTATTTAATCCAAAATTCAAGATAGATTGTTTTTCTACATTAATATGACCAGTAACATGGTATGAAAAAAAATAACATTCAAAAATCCCATCTATAGGTATTCTAGATTCTATCTGGATAAGATGTAAGTACATGGCATGTAACTGAAAAGTACATGTCGTGTACCCAAATTCACTGCACTATGATGTGTCATAAAAATTACGACACTTCATGTGGGATGAGTATGAGACACCATTACACGCTGCATGTTGACTGACCAGATGGAACATGGTTTTAGGGGTTTCATGGAATGTATTTGGTGTATACTCTATGTAACATCACATGGTTTAGTCCTATAGGAATCATAGAATCCAGGTTGTCAATTTATGTGACATGTATTTAATACACACTATGTGGTGACTTAAAGCTAAGAAACATGTACAATTGTGACTACATAGCATGTAACTGGTGTACATTCCTTGTATCACATAATGTTTTTCAAGGTATAAACCCTAAATCTAAAGGCATGTGTCATGGATGGCCATAGAATGAAGTACATGTAATCTAGAAAGTTGTACATACTATGTAACTCATACATGATCACACGAGGTACATGCCAAGCCAGTATATCCCTATGTTAATTAATGACATGAAATAAAAAAAATAACAACATTAAACTGAACTACATGGAATATAGTAAACATACACGTCATGTGATAGGAATTTCATAATATTTAAATGATTAATTAATTTCCATGTTAATTTAATAACTACACAACTTATATGTTTTTTATAGAAGTGTTTATTATACAATCATTAATAGAGGTGTGAGACACATATTTCAAGGCATTTATATGTGTCATAAATTTCTTACTAACTACTTAGATTGAAAATCTAAAATAAACCTCATGTCCTATGAAACATATTGTGTATGCTTCATGTTATGTGAGTTCAAAGTACACGACAAGGAGCATACAAGACACCAGGTAGTTCAAAGTGGTACACAACATGTTTCCTTCAAGTACACGTTGTGTACTTAATTAATTTTAAATTAAATTAATTTATTTAAAATTACATATGTTGTGAATCTATAGGACTGTTTGTATGGACAATTATGATAAATTAATTAATCAATTAATAATATAAATAATTTATTAATTTAGGTTTTTTAACTTAATAAATAATGAATTGGGAATTAATATAATCTAGTTTTGAATGTGTACTCATTGCATGTGTGGAATATTATGAGCTTGACCAACATATGTATTTTTTAGATTTCTTTTAATTTATTTGTTACTGCATGGGTATTGTGATAATTATTATAAAAATAAAATTATCATCCACATATCATCCTATGCTATTTATTATGAATGGTATTGTATATCCATGGATTCTTTTATGTAACCCTATACCCCTAGTTCCCCTCACCAACATGTGAGTAATCATATATAAAGTTTGGATCTCTCATGTGAGTGTAGGGTATTTAAGTTCAGATCCTAGGTGATACTAGAAAAGGAGATACATTGAAGGGTCAGAAGAAAGCTGCAAATCAAACCAAACTTTGATTCCAAGAGTTATTCCCCTAGGGTCAAGAGTTAGTTTATCATTTCATTGATAAACTAATCACTAGAAAATCTCATGATCATACTACATATACTTATTTTATTTCTTCTATATGTGTTTTAATTATTTATGTTTATTATATGCATTATCACGATCACTTAAAAAAAATGAATTAAAACAATGCATGATAGAATAAAATAAATTTATTATCATTAAATTATTTTATCAATACAATCTAAATCACTTATTTAAAATCCATATAATATTAACATTCGAGTAAAAGTATAAAATAAAGTGAATATTTATATATAAATATAAAAAATCCCTCAAATAAAATATTAAGTCAGTGTATCCTTCTATTATTTCTGTTAATATATAATAATACCTCAAATTAATTGTTTGGACTTCATCAAGGTGATTTCTATTATTGAGTAATTTTAACAAAAGTATTGTTCCAAATTAACCTAGTTCGCATAAATGGTTGATCATTTTTATGATACTTTGTTTAACTATTAGGAAAGTGTTTAGAAAATAAAATTATAAGGTTTCAATATTTGGGATTACACTCAACATATCAAGTATATATGAGTTAATGTAGTTATATAGACTCACCTACCAAAATATCTTAAAATAGCTTTCCAGACCTTTATCTGGGTTATAAGAAGGTAAATATGGATCATTACCACTAGAATATCCATGAAACAATATATTCTAACTTTAATGGTGATGGATATTAAGATTTTATAAAACAATATAGACTAATAATAAATTATTATGTCACATCTTTTCATAATCCAAATAATGTACTAAAATATGATTTTTTATTTTATTTTTATAGAAAATAAAAAGTAATACAACTTATACATTACCATTGAAATACATACTGATAAAAGATAATCCTTAAACTTATAGTAAATTCAAAGAGTGGTATACTCACTTACACATCATACTATGCTGAGATCGGCATCCAAGGCTCCGGCTCCTCAACCCTTAGCGGGGGAGGCGGCATCGTGTTCCCTCAGGAGAGTAGGGTTTCCATTTTGTCCCTTATCCAACCCTAATTTTCTTCCTCATTTCCCAAAGGTCTCTGTAATTACCAAAGTTTGGGCTCTTCTTGATGGAATCCCCAACCTCCAAATATCTAACTCTGAGTTTACCAAAACCTTGTCACTATTAAACCTCAACCTGGTTGCTCATTTTAAGTAGAGAAGACCCTCAGTGGACGCATTTGACAGATTCGTTTTTACCTCATGGGACCTCCAAGAAAGGGAAATTGTAGGGTTACTCGACAGCCACAACATCATGATTCGGTTTGAATCATAGGTGGATCTCATCAAAGCCTAGTCAAGGTCACCTCGTAGCTGCAACGGGATTCGATTTTTCATACTGCCCTGGTCCTTTGACTTTCATATGGACCGTGATTCTCCCTCTACGGTGGTTTGGGTAAGCTTCCATAACCTTACTTTACCTTTTCAAAACCCTTCTATTATCAAAATGTTGGGTAACCTTGTCGGGAGGTTCTTATGCATGGATAGTCGCACAGAGGCAGTGTGTCATCCGGTCAACCCCCGAGTCTGTGTTGAAGTTGATACATCCGAGTTGCCTTTTGATTTTGTTTGGATTACCATTGGAGAGGAGTATAGATGCAAGAAAAGGGTGGTTTGTGAAAATTGGATTGACTTCTGTTCATCATGCAACCATCCAGGACACTCTCGGGAGGTTTGTATAAGGAGAACTTCATCCCAAAAAGGGGAGGCTCATCGTGGGGGTTCACAAGTCTTAGTAAGGAGGTAGGAAATTTCAAAATGTAAGGCATGTGTGGTTTATGGGGGAGCTGGTCCTAAACATAGGGTTATTGGTTTAGATGGTTGTGATGGGATTCAGTCGCCGCTCCCATTGGAGTATGAAATCTTGGAGGGTGTTCGCAAGGTGTCTGAGGTAAGAGCTCATGGCCCTTTTTCGATGGAAGTGATGGTTCCCAATGGTTACCCAAAGGTTTCTGAAGTGTTTTAAAGGCAGAGGTAGGACTTGGAGGGGCTTTCTAGGATGTGTTTATGGAAGTAGTTTGTTTCCAATCGTGAGGAGATTTTTTTTGGAGAAACATAGGGATGGAACTGCGAAGGAGAGAGTGCAACTGGTAGAAGGAGAGGGGTGGTTTCTTCCATGGATGTGGCCATCTTAGTCAGGACTATAGAAGTTGGGGGTCCTTCTCTCCCAGCGAGGCCTCTACTTCATATGAGTAGCAGGTTCGAGGGTATCTCAGAAGCAGGTTTGATCATTGACCATGCGGAGTCTGGATATGTTGATGGGGGCTATCATGAGATCCAAATGAATGAAGAGTGGGGTCATGAGGGGGTCTCTTTGCTGATGGAGGAGCTTCCTATTTGGCACAAAAAAATTCAAGGGAAAGAAGATGAACATAGGACAACTTCATAGGGGAGGGAAAGGAAACTCCCAAAGACAATGGAGATGCGGTTAGGTGCATTTCGGTGATCTAAAGCAACACGCCAAACCCAAGGAGAGGAAATGAAAAGGGGTTCAAGGAACCTGTTTCAAAGATTCACTTTAACAAAAGGGGGTATATTTATGGGGGAGATAAAGAAAACCTGAGTGGCTTGGCCACCCAGTCCTTTAGTGATATTGTAAAAGGTGGGGAAAAAGGATTAATAAAGATGTAGGAATGTTGTTGGCTAATCCAAGAATAAAACAAGGAAGGATTATTCTTACCTGCCACGTCCGGTGAATGCCGGATCCTCATCCAAGTGAGATCATGGAGTGATCCTTGCTTTCAAAAAAGACATCATATCCAAACAGTCACGTCTGGGGCAGCCGGATCAAATGAGGAGTTAGGACCATGGTGATAATCTATGGAGGCAGTATAAGCAATATTCTGAATGGGAATCGGCCACTATGGAGGAGGACTCATGTGTCAGGTGTGGTGACGAGTATGGTTATTATGATTGGTAGAGGTTTTTCTGGTATGTTCTTTTTGTTTGATTTCGTGCTTTGTGCTTGTGGTTTGTGTCAGTTGTGATCTTTTTCTATTTACATTTTCCCAATGGGACTCATGCTTTCCCACTTTTCTAAAAAGTGTTTGAAATAAAATAATAATAATTTTCAGTCATGTAAGAAACTTTGATGATTTTTTAGACAACCCGTGTTTCATGTTATCATTCATGTCAATTGGCCTTCAAAATCTTCATGAGAATACTAATACATATAGAATTTTGTCTCACCTATGTGATCTCTATTCGGAGAAGTATATATAATATTGATACAAGGTCTCTATGGACCGTTTCACATTAAATTTTAGAGAAAGTGCACCAAATAGACATCATGAAGTCAATATGATCATTTATATTGAGTTTTTGGACATATTAGGCTTTAATTTTCCAAATGTGAGATAATATCATACATTACTCACTACCGTAGATATTCTTTATAATTATTTTTAGTTATAATATTAAAAACATGGAGATGTATATAATGGAACTACTCACTCTAATTCACTAAGAAAATAAGGGTATGATTCATTAGAAAAGTGGAGTCCTTATTATGAATTAGATGATGGTAAAAGAAAAGGTCCCCAATAATCACTCAAAGTATACGGATTTTGAGAATCATCTAACTAACAGGTGTAGAATCTAAAGCTTGAAAAGGGAATAAGATGCTGAATATTTTAATATGTCAATAATGGCCACTGGAAGAAGAACCAAACCATAGTGAGGAAGTAAGGGGAATCTTCAGGTGCATTTATTATCGAGTGTAAAATTTCTATATCCACATGTTGGGTATTAGATGCGAGATGTGGTGCTAACATTTTTATCCAAATATGGGAACCAAGTATATTCAAGAATTTTTCTAGAGGTGATGTGGATATTTAATATTCCAATGGAGAAAGACTAGTTTCCTTGGCTATATGAGACTACCACCTCATATTTCTAACATAAATTCTTCTAGTCTTGAATAATTGTTATTACATGACTAGTGTTACCATAAACATTATATTTTTGTCTAGTTAAGACATAGATATTTCTTTATTCATGTTTTGGAATGAAATACGATTCTTTTACAAAGATATATTTTTATTTTATGACATATCTTAATCAAAAAACATTATTTACTAGAATATGATAAAAAATTGTTGTAAACCAGTAACAAATAAAGTTGGTATGAGTCATATATTGTGGCATCACCGACTTGGTTATGAAAATGTGAATTATTTTAAAAATATATATAAAGATGGTTATTTAGATTATTTTTAACTAAAACCACTTAATATATGTCATGCTTGTTTGTGAGGAGAAATAACCAAGCTACTTTTTAGTGGAAAGGGTTAAAGGTCCACATAGATTCTTGAATTGGTTCATACAAATGTGTGCGTAAATTTTCCAATAAGAGCTAGAGGTGGACAATAATCCTTCATTAATATTACTAATGAATTTATTAGACATGTATGTCTCTACATAATGAGTTTTAAGTCATAATAATTTTATAAATTTAAGGAGTTAAATAGTGAAGTAGATAATTTTCTTGGTAATGATATAAACAAAATTTAAACATATTGAAAAACTACACCTTATTGAACATTTTGAGGTTGATGGTGTGTAATGTAGATCTTCCATTACCCTTTTGGGGACAAGTTTTATAGGTTGGTTCACCCATATAAAATTATGTTCTAACTAATGTGGAAAATTTACTTCAATATGAGTTAATGTATGGGAAGAAATTTATGTTGTCACATACTCATTATGGAGTTACGAGGAATTTTTTGAGGCCACTTATGGAAATAAAATAGAACCTTGGGGCACAGAGTTTATAATTATAGAATATTATAATGAAAAAATGGGATATAACTTATATGACCCCTCATATAAGAAGGAAATAGTGGAAAAAGAGGAAAAATTTATTAAGAGGTACACATCTCTAAAAGAGTTAGTGGGAGTAATATTGACATTGAAGAATTTGATACTTAAGATATATTTGATTTTTTGTAATAAAGTATTTCATTAGAACCTATGTAATAGGTTATTCCAAAGGTGAAAGTATTGCATAAGAGCATCATAGAGCTTTGAGAACCAGATATATTTGGTTTTATAGTCACCAAGAATGGTGAATCATTATTGGTTGATGATCCTCTATCCTATAAAGAATTAGTAAGTAGCTCAGAAGTTTTAGTATGGTAGGAAGCTATTGTAATGACCCAATGCTTTATCAATGAAAAATAACCTTCTTATAATTATGTCATATAATCACATGAAATCAGAAGACAATTAACTACAAAGAAATATGTGACCTTTAAACATAATATTGTCACTTTCTGTGATTTGAATTCCAAAAATCTGACATACATGGTTGTGATCAGTAAGCTGTTTGGAGTCTGATGAGACAAACTTAGTTTTTTGTGAATAGTAACATACCCTTATGAATATTAACCTACCCTTATGAGTATTAGATCAGTTAAAATAATAGTAATCTCACCCTTGAATGTATAAATAAAATTTAGGCATCTTTTGAGTCATAATATGACCATAGTAAAAGTATTGGTATTTTTATAAGTCATAAATAAATAATTATAATTAATTAATTAAATTAAAAGAAAATTTATTTTCCTAAAAGGTGTTCATAAATTAATACTTTTATGTCTTTTGGTTTTATGATAATTTTATAAGGCCTTATGTAATTTTTGAAAGCATTTATATAGTCGATTATAGTTTTAAAATCAATATTTTTAAGGTAAATTATATTTTTAATTAAAAGTTAAATTAATTATATTTATAAAATTAATTTGTAAAAATAGAGTTTATTTTTTGATTATATACTTCAATAAATTTCTAGGGTGAATTTTTGGGATTTTTCTTAAATACTTGAATTTTTGGTGAATAGTAAAATACAACAATTTACTATATAAATACATAATAATTTAAATACAATATTAATGACATCATAAGTGATATAAGAACCCAAATATAGAACTCAAATTCACTTATTACTATTCTTGGTCATCTAATCATCACTATTTATTGTCTTGTGGAAAAATAATAAAGTAATGATTAGAATATTAAGAAAACCTTCCTTCCACTATAAAAACCACACACACTCTCCTCTTCTCTTCACTCATGTCAAGCCTTGTGCCTTCCCTAAATTCTTCCAAAATCTCTCCCCGAGATCCTCCCCCACATCCATTAGCCCTTTGTCTCCTAAAAATACCAAATCCTCTCCCCATAATAGGCTCTAACGGAAGATCAACTCAAGAGGTAAATTACTCTTTTCAATTCTTTTACTTTATTTTCAAGTTCCTTTGTATTCTTTTCTATCCTTATCTGTACTAATCAAAATTTTATGAAAACTCTATTACCTTATATTTACTAGTATATTGTTATGATAATGTAATAATTAATTACCATCTCTCCTTTACTCTTCTTTTATACTAGTAGTAAAGACACCATCTGAGATGTTTTAATTTACCACATTCAACGACGATGGGTTTTCAATTTATTTTACCATCTTCGATTCTGGTCATGAAACCATTTTTATGGTGGACCAGACTCTTAAATATTTATTTTATCCTATGTCTGTTTCTGAAATAATTTTCCAAACATGATGTAAAATAATAATAAAAAACAAGTTAATTATGAGCAAAATTTCCAAATTAATCCAAGAATTTATCATTAATGTTTTATATCATGATTCACCTTCACAATAAGTAACCAAATTAAATTTAGAACCATGTAAACTTATATATTTTTAATAAAAAAATCTCACTGAAATTCTATAAAACCATCTCCATTTTACATGATTCTCTGTTCATGAAAATAAGTAAACCGATCGTAAAAACCAAGAAAACAAACAGACCCGAATAATGAAATTGAACCACTTAACCCGTCAAAAAGGTCACAAATGAACTTAAAAAGGTTATAATAAATATTTTACATATATAATAGGTTATTTAATTATTAATTAATGAACCTAATTTGATTATTAAGGTCATTAATATCAATTATAGAATACCATCGAACTTAAGGAAAGGGATCCTCTCTATTTCACTTTTATTCAAGAATTTCCTCTATGTTATGCCCTTTTATGTGTCATTCATAATGATGGAGTATGATTCAACACCTCCAACATAATTTCCTCATAATTTATAATTTATAATAAACCCATTTCTCTCTCATTAATCCCTCTTAATTACACCTGATACCATGTTGATAATATGTAAGAGATTCTACCCGAAGCTCCTTTATTCCTTTGGGTTGCATCATCTTTCTTATTACCAAAATGAGGTTATCTTGTATTTTTATGTGAATGTTATAAATTAAGTGTACATATACCAAATTCATTTATCAATACCATTTCTTCATTATTTTTTTGGGATATACATGTTTTTAAGCGATTGCCTCCTCAATACTTTTTGATAAGTAAACTTATTTTAAAGGAACTTCCCGAATTCTCACTTGATTTAAAGTAAAATATTTCCAATATTTTAAGAAAAATTGTCTTTATAAAATAAGCCTTTTTATTATGAAAACTTTCTTGGTTCAATTATGGTTTTATATAAAGTATTTTTCCCTTTTATATTTTAAAAAATCTGTAGTATTTTCCTTAAAACCTCACAAAAATGTTTTAATGCTAAATTTTCTTAAATAAATTTCATAAATGTTGTCACTTATACTTTACATAACTTACCATGATACATACATATTTTTCTTTATGAATTTCCATGTATATTTTAGTTCCTTTCATTCATGGACACTTTTATTATACACACATTTGTTATGCTTTATGACATGATTGTGGTACCCAATTCTTTCCATGGGTAAACCTTATGTTTATGTAAGATTGATTATGCATTATTATTTATGTGGAAAATATATTCATGAAAAGTTAAGATGGGTGTGCCCATATATCACTCCAATTCATTGGGTAAAGTTGAGTCTCATGCGATGTTATGTGTGATGGTCTTGGCAGCTAGCCTTGGCTTGTGCTACCATGTGTGACAGTCTTGGAGGTTAGCCTTGGCTTGTGATACCATGTGAAACAGTCTTGGAGGTTTGCCTTGAATCTTTATAAAGTCATGTTTTATGTTTCTTCCAAATTATTATGATTCCATGTTTATAAGTTAGGATTCCATATATTACATGCATTTTTATATCATCATGTCATGCCTTTTATCTCATGTACTAATGATTTGTTCTTATGGTTATTCCCTTACTATGATTTTATCTCATTCCTTCATTCATGTGATCCCCAAGGTACCCTATACATATGTAAGGGCTCTAAGGAAGTTAGGATCTCTTTATGGATATTAAATAAAGAAGTTTTTTTTAGTCCCTTGTTTTATGTTTTATGTACCTATTCTTCCCATACACAAGACTTTACGATACTTGGCTTGTAATATGATGTATAATTATGCTTAAAAGTAATGTAATGTTATATTTAAAAGCCTAGGGTCACTATAGATATAAATTTTGAGATGGATTCTATGTAACCAGGTGTTTTTTTTCTAGTAGATGTAAATAATATTGGGTTCAAATTGATATTCAAGAAGAAACTAGAAATGGAATGTAAATTAAGTACCTATAAGGTAAAACTAGTGTCTAAAGGGTTTAGGAAACATCAATGAATAGAGTATGAAGAAACATTTTAATTAGTTTATATATTAAAATACATTAAAATTCTACTTTCTAAACCATATTACCATGATTATGATATTTAGATGATAGATGTTAAGATATATTTCCTTTATAGTAACTTTATAGAAGATGTTTATATGACACATCTAGAAGTATTTGTGATCCATAGGATTCCAATAAGGTATAAAAGTTTAATATATCTATTTATGGATATAATAAAAAATTCAATTCATATACCCTTTTCATTGATGAGTCTATAAGGTACTTTGGTTTTATAAAGATTGAATGTGAGCGTTGTGTCTACAAGTATTTTAGTGGGAGTGTAGTAATTTTATTAATAGTAAATTTCTATGACATATTATCTATTATAAATGAGATACCAAACTTATCATTAGTCATGTTATGGTTGAAAAAGTTCTTGTTGATGAAATAATTTGGTGAAGCAGCCTACATTCTAGGGATCAATATTATTGTGATAGATATAAGAGGATTGTTGGACTTAATTGGGGTTTATAAATTAACCAAATACTAAAGATATTTGGTATGAAAAAACCTACGATGGGACTGGTTATAATGTCACATGGTATATATCTCTCCAAGAAAATGTGTCCTTTGACAAAAAACTAGGGACTGGTGATGAGTATTATATCTTAGTCTTCTACAATAGGTTCAATCATGTATGTCATTCTATATACTAGGATTGATGTTTACTCTTTCATGAGAATGGTAAGAAGATATCAAGAAGATATATGAGACTATGATTGGATGGAATTTAATTCTATCTTAATGTACGCATGGTGTCCAAAAAATATATTCCCAGTTTATGGAGAAGATTAGGATCTAGTCATTAAGGGATATAAAGATGTTAGTTTCTAGATATATTAAAATGATCTAAAAACACAATAAATATATTTATTATGTATCAATGGAGGATTTTTGAGATATAATAGCTCAAAAAAGATAGTTTTCACTAATTTTATAACAGAGATCAAGTATATTGTGGCTTAAGATGCAACTAAAGAAAGAGTGAGTATACATAACTTTTTCAAAGATCATGATGTGGTGTCAATAAATAAAGGCCTTATCTCATTATATTATGATAATACTACTATAGTGAATATATCTATGGATAAAAGTTCACATCAATGGATGAATCATATAATTTCGATGTAGAAACTCTTGATGAATCTTTCTCAAAGCTATGAGGTCAAAGTTAGTAAATTTTACACAAAGGAGAACATGGAGGAACCCTCGACTAAAGTATTATCTCAGTAAATAATTTAACATCATGTGATATCTATAGGAATAAAATCCCTTAGCAGTTGGATCTACTGAAATTGGGAGTCTATTGAATTTGGTTCCCTAGAACCAACTAATTTATAGTTTTGATTAACTATATATTCATGGTCTTCAATATTAATAATTATCCTATCACATGATGATTGTTATTTTTTATAACATTTAATGTGATAATATTTGTAGAGTATCTATAACATATAAACATCATATAAATTCAACACTATGATAAGAAATAAGAGTAGAAATGAAAATATTCTTAATTACATGGTCTATGGTCGAATTTCATCATCTGAATGGACACTGATGATATAGTCTTTTAGGGGTGGTGGGATCATAATACAATGAGAATTCTTCTCATGTAATTTCCCATTTGTAATATACAATAGAAGAGTTTATGAGAGTATACCCCTCCCCCCCTCCAAGAATAATTCCACATGTTTATGTGTCATTGAATATTATTATCTATAGATGTTTATATTAGTCCTTAGAATTTAGATTATTATTAAATCATATCATGAGTCATGTAATTTAATTTATTAATGAAAATTGTAATGATATATTCTCATGTTGAGGTAGGATACATCGATTTTGTATTTAGTGATATATAATTAATGAGAAATTAAATAAAGGATTTGTTCCCTTTGAGTTAATCGACATATATATCTCAATCATTTTGATAGATATGGAACTATCTAATTAATTCCATGTACCTATTGGTTTTAACGATGGATTAATTTATGGAAATTAAAAGAAAGATATATAAAACATATTGGTTGATTAAATAAGTATGAAACCTAGTTGATGAGATATCAAGACATAGGTATTATATTACACTATGGGTATTCATTGGATAATATTTTAATTATAGTATTTACCTTCTTTCTCTTTGTGTTCCTATACATGTTTTTAGATGAAAATCTAGAACTTAGGTAAGTCATAATAATTCCCTTAAGAAAGGGGACTAGTGCGTAACACCCTAAATGTATCTAGATCCTCGGTAGAATTATATATGAATTTAATGTTAAAATAAATATTATTTTTATGTTATGAGGAATAATAATTGTTCATTTTATACTGTTTGAAAATATTTAGCAATAATTTATTTAAGAGAATATATATGTGTGAGTTTAATATTAAAAAAATATTTATTTATGAGTTTAGTTAATATAATATTTATTTATTGAATGAATGAATAATTTAGTAATATTAATTTATTTAAATAAATATTCATTATTAAAACTTTGATAAATGTAGAGATGGATTGACGGGCCCAGTTAGAGGTCAGGTGGGAATGATATATTAAATATCATTTATATAAATATTGATTGATTTGTTTAAGAAATTATTTCTAAATTATCAATGATTCATGTTTTTTTCAAGGAAATGTTATTGTTATTATTATTATTATTATTCAAGATAAGGTTTTATTTAAGATTAATAGAGTGGTTGAGATATTTTTTTCAATAAACAAATTCATGAACTAAGTATATAATTCATGTTATATCATTTCTAAGTTAATTATGCACAATAAATACTCTCTAGATAAATCTATAAAACATAAAAAAAAATTTCTATATAATTATCTCAAGAACAAAGAGCTTAGATCCTCCTCTTATTTCTAAAGTCCTCAATAGAACTAGAAGAAATCATTCAATCCTCAAATGAATTCTTTTTTCGGTCATTTGTGAACAACACAGGTGGTGAGATTCATTCATTTTAGAACCCAGTGATTCAATGATGATGTTTCAAGGTTCGTGGTGACTGTGTGGATACTACTAGAGGGATTCTATACTTTGATCCTTTGATATAATGATAGTATGTCAATAATAGGTCAACCAAATCGAAAAAAAAGAATTAAAATATGAGATAATTTTTCAATATATAAATAAATTATAAATTATATAGGAAAGTTATTTTATTTTAATCTTTTGGGGTTGATTTCATAAAGTTTAAAATATTTATAAGAGGAAACCAATCAAAAACTACTGTTGGTCATAGACCTAACCTCTTCTGTTACACCCCAAAACCATCAACCATGCCATCCAAATTATTTCTAATGAGTTATAAATATTTGAGATGATTTATTTATTCCAGGATAAATATATTATGATCATTTAAATTTTTAATGATACTAAATATTAAACAGGTATATGTCATGGGTAACATATCACAGCTGCCAAATGTTGCCAGAAGCACTCAACCTCATTTAATGATTAAAGTTAGTTTATATAATGGACGTGATTTTTCCCATTTGAGTGTTTTAGGGAATTTTTATCCAAGATAAAACTATCTTCTTCCCTATTATCCATTCATATATTAGGATGGGGTTTCATCTCACCTTTTAGAGATTAAGGGATCCTAACATAATGTGTTTGGATTCTAGTAGTCGATGTACTGCCTTTGGAAGAAAGATCCTACATGTAATTTTTTAGTGATATTCATAAATCTTATTCAATTAAGATGGATTTATCTAAAATTTAGGTATAAGTGGTCATTTTATATTTTTAACACCCCAAGAAATTATGATATATTTTTTTAGAATAAATTTAATTCTTTGATAGCTTGTGATTCACACAACACTGGGTTTAAACGAAATGATATACTCTATTTAAAAATGAACATTATAACCCAGTCGTTCAATCAGTAGGCATGAATAAAACTAACTAAATTGTGAAAAATATATATTTTGAACACATTTTATTTTTATCTATTGATTGGAAATAAAAATAATCATCATTTAAAAGGAAAATCAATGCTTTATAAAAAAACTTTATTTTTTCTAAATGACGGTTTACTCGCGCTTCACGCATATAATTTCAAATAATTTTTTTACCAATTTTAGAAAATTTATCTGATAAAATGAAATTAATTTTTTAAATCAACATATCAGAATTATATTAGGGTGAATCTTTTGGATTTTTCTGAAATGTTTTATTTTTTAATTAATAGTAAAAATTACTTAATTCTAATTGAAAAATTATTTTTTGTTTAAATTATTTATAAATTTAATTTATATTTCACATTATTTTAAAGAAAAATTTGTTCAAATATATATCTATTAATTCAATTTAGGTAATTTAAATCATTTTCATATTGAATTTTCATATAAATATTTTGTAAACTTTTAAATATTTTCCCTTTAAAAACTCGCTTTCTCATCGCATATGTGAGATTAATTTTCAATTAAAATTTTATACTTATTTGAATTGAATTTGAAAAAAATAATTTCATATTTTAAATATGAATAATTTATGTTGAATAATAAGGTAAAATTATTTTTTTCCCATGATTAATAGTGAATAAATTAAAAAATTAATTACTATAGTTAAGGTAAAAATGGATTTACCGAGTGGTTAAAGAAAATATATATGGGATAAAATTACATAAAAACTAGAATAAAATATATTTTATGGAAATATTTTGAGCCTATAATTTATAATTATTTGTATGACTCCATTTTTTACCCTTTTGAAATTTTAAAAATTTGGGTACACCTTTTTCATTTTAAAATTACAAGTGTTCTACTCGTCTCACTTATAAAATTACACCCCCTACTTCTCTTATTCACACCATCACACCATTTTTGATCAGAAAATATCTTCCCAAAACACTTCTAAACTTTAATATCCTCATCATAGAAGACTTATTTTGGGAATAAATCCAATCTAGTATGGATTTTTGTGAAAACCTAAGGAGGTTACCCGAATAAGAGGTAATGTTCTTCAACGATAGTGTTTATTTTATTTATTTCTATACCTCTTTAAATTATTATTAAACCATGAAGATATAATAAAATTAAAATATTCCATATACTTAGATATTTTTATGTTAAGTGAATTAAATAAAACCACCTCAACCTCCATCAAAAGGTTACAAAATCATCATTCATGTGTATGGTGGGCTACCACATCATGAACTGTTGTCATTTATTTTTCCATTAACACTTATCATGATTGTGTATGATGATGAATATAAAATATATATATGATATTTATAAAATTATTATGAATTTGTATTCATTATATAATATATATCTATTTAATTTAAATTCTTTAAGGGATACGATAATGTCGCTCATGTGCGTGGCGGACTACCGGGTTGCGATGCAATGTGATTCGTTTTTCACTAATGCTTGACATGGAAGGTAATTTGGATAAATATAATGAATATATGTGATATACATGAAATAATTATTATATTAATAAAATATTTATCATTATATAAGAATAAAATATATCTTTTCCTTTATTACCTTTTCACTCACTTAATGATGATAAAATCGTTCGTGTACATGTGGATTACCACCTTTATGAAGTGTTGTGACTCTATCATCATCACTACACCACATAGATGATATATATAAATATATTTAAATAAATAATATGGTATATATTATATTATTATCATTCTATAAAGATAATGTATTTCTTACCTTCTTTCCATAATGATCAATGGAAATGTGTATGTACAGGCTACTATCTCCATGATCGTAACGTACTTTATTTCTCAAAATCATCTTTCATGATTGGTATTAAAATTAAAATTTATATATAATTTTGATAATTATTTAATTATAATTATTATTTAGATTATTATACTATATAATATTCACAGGAACTGAAACTTTCATGATAAATAACGAATGAGAAAATAATACAATTAACACCCAAAACAATGAAAATAATGAAATATTATCAATGAACGAGTGATAATATGTTATAAAAGTAACATATATAATATTATTAATATTAATATGGTACTTTTATAAGTTAATAACATGTTTAAAACCACTATACAAGAGTTCAAATAATGTTCAACCAAAACGAAGTGTGAGGTAAGGAAATTCGTCTTAATTTCCCTTCATTAAGCTATATTGTAATGTTATACACCTAATTTAATTTAAATATTGTATATATTTTCCCTTTGACATGTGATGTCATGATTAATTAATAATTCATGGTATTTTAAGTTTCAATTTATATTATTTCATCCATGGGTATTTTACTTTAAAATTACCAAGTGCTAAAGTTATTGTACAATATCACTTTCTTTTGTGATTATTAACTTTATCTTGAAACAATAAATTTATTATGATCATTATTCATTGTAAATTAAATATATCTTTTATATCCATATTCCTGTTTTATGGATATTATTATTTCCTAAAATATATTCCATTTTTACATATGGTTTATACTTTGAAAGTTATTTGATTAACTAGGGAAATATTGATAAATATGTATCTTTTAATCAATGTGGATATTTCATGATAAAGAACATTTTTCATGAATTAAATAGATTATTTAATATATGAGGATTGATTTGGAAATTTAGACATAGGTGGGGTCTTGTTATAGATATCCTCTTGATGTATTAAAATATCTCGTGAGAACTTGTTGGCCAAATCAGATGGGTTTTTACCCAGTAGTTTTAAACTTTCCTGAGGTTGATCTTGACAGTTGAGGCACCATGTTTATGAGACCTAATTTACAATAATTAAGCATTTCCATAATTGATAATTCAGTTATTATTATTATTTATTATATTCTCATTATGATATTATCTCTATATTCATTACATTATCTTTTATTGATTAATGTAATTCATTTTCAGTAATTTACCTTTCCATATTGATTATGCCTTACCTTATCATGATTGTTAAGTAATTTAAATGGAATGTGTGTTTAGTTATTTACCTTTATATTTATTCACGATAGATTTTACTATATTTAACCCTTAGTGAGATTTTTATCTCTCTCTTATTTTGTTTCTTTTCCACGGGATATGAAGAATAATTATTAGAATGAGTTTTCCAGGATGTTGTTGATTTTATTTTGTTATTTGTTATGTTTTATTTTATATTACCAATATAAAATGTGGATCATGTATGTATATTGTTCTTACAAACATATAATATAATCGTTCCTTAAGGATTTGACCATTTTTATATATGTTAATGTAATAAATTAGACACTGGCTCCTGGTTACTAGGGTCAGAGTCATTACAGCTGATATTAGAGAAAATTTTGTAGAAACCTTTAGAAATATATTTATAAAAACATAAATTAATGATCATAACCCTATGATAGAATTTGAGGATAAGTATATATGAAGATAATAAAGTATTGGTAAGGAATATATTATGAGGTTTTTCTTAGAAATTCATCTATGTCTAGATACTACAAGTGGACGTGGTTTTATCACAGAGTTAACTAGAAGTAATAAATCCAAAAAGGGTTCATTGTGTTTGACCCAATCATCACCTATTTCATGAAAAAGGGCCTTAATATGAACTTATTTTGATACTGTTGGGGGATATTATCAGTATAATTCACATTTTATTTACAAACCATTATAAAGTATTTGAAAATAAAGATATCCCCAAATACTCCAAAGTTTATAATTATGATATTGATAATGCATTGATTTTAAATTTATGTTAAGTGTTGCAAAATATTTTCAATTATACATTGTGAATTAAAATTAATAATTTTATGAGTTAATATAGTATATATTTTTGTTTATAAATAGTGCTTAAAAGGAATAAAGGTATCAATACTTTTTTCCAATATAGAGATTGGCCTGCTGAGGAATCCAATACAATTGTTATTTCAAGTAAGAGAATTATGGATATGTTAGGGAATCTTAAATAGTTTTTCATGAATAACATTTCCTATATGGATAAAAGTTTTCCACATCATGATTCTTCTATGTTGTATTCCTTTATGCAATAGAATCCCCCATCATTTAGTGGGACTACTAATCTAATGGGAGTTGAGCAATGGATTAAGTCTTAGGAGAATATAATTATGGAGTTAGTATGTGGTGTAAAAGTAAAAAAGGATACACTTTTAGTGAATTATATCAAAGGTGATGCAAATAAATAGTGGTTGTTTATCCAGAATACTAGGTAGGAAGAAGAAATTTAACTCATGGAATGGAATGTTTTTAAGGATACATTCTTCAAAAAATATTTTCCTCATGAGATAAAAATTGAAATTAATAGAAAGTTACTAAGCTTAAATAAAAATAAAGAAGGCATTGTTACTAAGTATAAGGATACCTTTACAATGTTAGCTAGCTATTCTAAAAGTTACATACACAACACATAGTTCAATATTACCCATTTATTTGAATGGATTAAGATAAGCCTCTAAAAGGTGATGGTCTATTAACATTTTTCATCATTTGATAAAATAGTTTTGTGTTACATCAAAACAGAGAAGGAATTATCTAGATATTATATATCAAAGGGAAATAAATATAATAAGAGTCCATTTTAATACCAATAAAAATAGAATTTATTAAAGAAGAACAAGAGAACACAGCGATTTCCATCTTGTGAAAGCTATTGAAATAATCACCTTGAGAAATACTTGAAGGGATTATGAGTTTTTTAAAATTATTGAGATAATTTTATATAGGAAAAATAATTCAAAGGGATGAATGAAATAACTAATATTAATTATTTCAAATATATGGATATGGGGAACTATACAAAGGATTGTATTAATCATCAAGGAAATCCACCATAGAAGAGGAAAATGGGAGAAGACCAAGCTTATGTAATCACTATAGATAAGGTGAAAGTAACTAATGATGTGTTGGAAAATAAATTAATCCTATATTTAAATTTATCTAATGCTTTATTTGATTCTGGATCCCTAAAAACTTTTATATCTACCCAGTTTTCTAAGAAAATTATACATTTTTATTTTAATTTAAGAAGATAGTTTTCAGTTAAAAATCTTAGGGGAAGTATCACTATAATGAAGATGTGTCACAACCCCCCTTTTGATACAAAGATGTACTTTATTTAATTAAATTATTATTAATCTTATGGTTAAACTCAATATAATCCTTAGTATGAAATGGATTTTAAAATATAATGAAAAAATTTATTGCAATAAGAAGGATATTACAATTTTTGGGAAAGATGTAGAATTATTTTATCTTTATATAAGATAATTCATTGTCTAAGTCATATCTAGATCCAACCCATGTAGCTCTATTGAATAAGATTCTTGAGGAAGAAGAGTAAAGAAATATAGGTATGGATAATGTAATCTTAAAGTTGAGGATTTAACTATTGTATAGTAATACATTAATATATTTCCTAAGGAATTACTTGGAAATCCCCTAGAGTGTAAAGTTGATTTTTCCATTCATTTAATACTTGATGCAAGAAAAATATAAAATACTCCTTATATAATGACCATTTTGGAAATAGTATAGTTTAAGACACAACTAGAGGAGTTGGGTGATAATGGATTTATTTTCCCTAGTGTTTCACCATGGGGATCCCATATTCTATCTGTTAATAAGAAAGATAGATCCATGAGGTTTTTCATTGATTGTAGGGAGATCAATTCTATTATGATAAAGAAAAAGTATCTTCTACCTTTCATTTATGAATTATTTCATCAGCTTCATAGAGCCCAATGTTTTTAAAATATTGACCTTTGTTTTGGGCACATCAATTGTGAGTAAAAAAGGAAGACATTCTGAAGATATCTTTTTGAATGAAGTATGGACATTAAAATTTAATAGTAATTCCATTTGGGTTGAATAATTTATCCTTTGTTTTTATGGATCTAATGAATAGTGTATTCAAGTAATATCACAATGATTTTTTTGTGGTATTAATTGATGATATTTTGGTGTATTCAAAAATCTATGAGGACCATGATAATCACTTGTGGATCATTTTTTAGACTCTAAGAAGGAAAGAGTTAAATGTTACATTTAGTAAATGTTATTTCTGGATTCAAGAAGTTTATTTTAATGGGAATATTGTATCTAATGATAGAATCTTAGTTGATCCTACAAAGATAAAGGTAGTCAAAAAAATTTCCTACACCAATGAATATAACTGAGGTGCATGGTTTAATAGGTTTGGAAGGTTAAAATCAATGATTCATTAATAAATTTTCTCAACTATCTAACCCATTAACCAAGTTTACACATAAAGGGTCTAAGTTTTTCTATCCAAAGGAATGTGAGGAATTTTTTGATGAACTAAACATGATATTTTTCAATGCTCCTATTTTGACTCTATTATCTGAAAATGATGGTTTTGTGATAAATATTAATGCATAAAAGAAGGTACTTGGTAGTGTCCCAATTAAAAATGATAAATTTATTACATATTCATCAATTCAATTGAATAATCATGAATATATCTATATAAACCATGATATTGAGTTAGAATCTATAATATTTTATTTGAATATATATAGACATTATCTCTATGGTGAGAGATGTGAGATATATACAGTCCATAAGATCCTAAAATACAACATTCTGAAAAAAGAGTTCAATATGAGGAAAATGATCTATCTTGATCTACTCAATAATTATAATTACTCAATACACTACCATATATGGAAATAAAATAAGGTAACATATGAATTGAGTATAAAATATCATAGAGTTCTGACCCAAATAAATATTGAAAGGGATCCTATGTTCATGGATCTAGTAAATAATGATATGTGAATTATTAAGGAAGTTGAGACATCACTAATTTTTCAAATTATTGGAAAACCATCATTAATATAAAAATAAAAAATTTGTAATCTGATGAGGATAGATTTTAGAAGAAAATTAATGTTGTGAATGATGGGAAATTTAAAGACTTCATTTGTGAAGATGGTGTTCTAAAAATTGGAAATAGATTGTGTGTTCCATTTATACCTGAGATAAAAAGTGATATTTTAGATGATTCAAAAAGCTCAAATTTATCTATACACCCTAGTATCATAAATATATATATTTATTTTAGGTAACATTATTCGTGGAATAACATAAAGTGTAACTTTTTTGATTATGTGTCTAGATATTTTATTTTTTAAAAAGTAAAAGAGGTGAGACAATATACTAGAGGAGTCATACAACCTATTCTTATTCTAGTTTAGAAATTGGATGACATTACTATGGATTTGTTATAGGACTACCAATTACTCTTAGAAATAATGATGCAATCTGGGTTATTTTTTATCGCCTAACCAAATATGCACATTTCCTCACTATAATAGAATATTTACCTCTTGTTAACCTCACAAGTCTCTATATTAATGAAGTTTTAAGAATTAATGGTGACCTTCTTCAATTGTGTATAATCGAGATCCTTGTTTTACATTGAAATTATAGAAAGTTATTTAGAAGGATCTTGATACTAAGCTTCATTTGAGAACTACCTACCATCCTAAAACTAATGGAAAATCCAAACAGAAAATTCATATAATGGAAGACATGTTGAGGTCATGATCACAAGAATTACAATGTATGTGGGATTAGTATTTACCTTTGGATGAGTTTTCATATAAAAAATATTTTCCTTTCAATTATTCAAATGGTTCCATATAAATCATTATATGGAAATAGATGGCATGCTCCAACTTGTTGGGATGAATTTCATTAAAGGAAATTCATAGAACCATAATTTTTCAAAGATAAAACAACAAAGGTAAAGTATATTTAAGCTCACATTTAAGAAGATAAAATTAGGAAAAATAGTTATGGTGATAATAATAGGAATTATTTGGAATTTAAAGTGGGAGATCATGTTTTCTTAATATTATCACCATTGAAGGGTGTTATAAGGTTTGGTAAAAAAGGGGGGAAAGGCCCTAGGTACATCAGACCCTTTTGAAATTCTAGAGGGAATTGGAATTGTTTCTTATCATTTGGAAATACCGCTAGATCTCTCAAAATCAAATGATTTATTTTATATATAACTTTTAAGGAATT
Organism: Viscum album; assembly: GCA_963277665.1. Taxonomy (NCBI): domain Eukaryota; kingdom Viridiplantae; phylum Streptophyta; class Magnoliopsida; order Santalales; family Viscaceae; genus Viscum; species Viscum album. Next base: position 1,673,690,064 of record OY728158.1, read on the forward strand.
ACATTATATACCCAATGAATGTGCTCACCTCTAATCAAATAGAGTTTGAACCCAGTCAATCTTACTGTGAATAACCCATCCAGATTCTTGATCCTAGAGAGCAATTATTTAGGAATCTAATGACTCAACTGGAAAAGGTACTTTGTAGAAATAATAAAACGGAAGAAACAACATTGGAACCAAATGATATTTTTCTTTTATAATAAATTTAAATCTTTTTATATCTTTTGATGCATGAACCACTGGGTTTAAATGAAACATGATACTCTATTTAAATGTGAACATTATAACCTAGCTATTAAATTAGTGGATATGGATAGAAATAACTAAATTATGAAAATATATATATTTTATGCACTTAAAATTTTAATATATTGATTTCAAATAAAAATAATCATCATTTAAAAGGAAAAAAATGTTTTCTAGAAAAACTATATTGTTTTTAAAAGATGGTTTAGTCATGCTTCATGCACAAAATTTAAAATTAGTTTTTAAAACTTTTTAAAATTTTATTGGATAAAATTAAATTAATTTTTTAAATCATCATATCAAAATTATCTTAGGGTGAATTGTTTTCTATTTTTATGAAATGTTTCGCTTTCTTATGAATGGTGAAAATATAGAATTTTAATAGAAATCATCATTTTCATTTAAATTATTTATAAATAAAAATTTTAATTTTAATTATTTTAAATTAAAATTAGTTTAATTATATATCTATTAATATAATTTAAATCATTTTTTCCATTTTATATTTATTTTTTATATAAAAAGGTTGTAAACTTTTGAACATTTTCTCTTTAGAAACCTTCTTCCTCATCATGTATGTGGGATTAATTTTAAATTAAATTTTTCCACTTATGTGAATTTAATTTAGTAAAATGGATTCCATAATTTGAATCATAATTATTTATATTTTCTAATGAGTTCAATTTAATATTTTACCTAAATAAATAGTGAAAAAAATAACAATTAATTACCATAATTAAGGGGAAAATGAATTTATCGGGGGTTAAACTAAAAATATAAGGGTTGAAATTACATAAAACCTTGTATAAAATATATTATCTAGACATAATTCAAACCTATAATTTCTAATTCTCTATAATACTCCATTTTTAACCTTTTTGGAATTTGAAAAACTTGGTTACACCTTTTTCTTTACAAAAATTATAAGTGTTTCACTCACCTTACTTATAAAAGGTCACCCCTCTCCTTTATTTTTCACACCTTCACACCATTTTGGTCCAGAAAATACCAAAAAATCATTTCAAAACTTACATATCCTCATTATATAATACTTATTTTGGGATTAAATTCATCCTAGGAAGGATTTTGGTTCAAACCTAAGGAGGTTACCTAAAGAAGAGGTAATATTCTTCAATGAGCATTTTTGTATTATTTATTTCTCCACCTACTTAAATTATTATTAAACCATGATGATATAATAACATAAGTATATTACTTATAATATTATGTTTTTATGTTAGGGTAATAACTTAAAACAACCCCCACTTCAATCAAATGGGTAATGAAATCATCATATGTGTGTACAGAGAATTACCACCTCACAAACCGATGTCATTCGTTTTTCCCTTACCACCTCTCACGGCTGGATATGATGATGGATATTAATAATATATTTTATATATATGAAATAATTATACCTATATATTCATTATATAATAAATAAATATTTAATTTACATTCCTTATTGGAAATAATAACATCGCTCGTGTGTACGGCAGATTACCGCCCCGTGAAGCGATGTGATTCGTTTTTCACTAATGCTTTACATGGAAGATAATAATGATAAAGTTAATAAATATATGTTATATAAATGAAATAATTATGATATTAATGAAATATATATCATTATATAAATAAAATATATATCATTTTATTTCTTAACATTTCACTCACGTGAGGATGATAACATCATTCATGTACGTGTGGATTGCCACCTTCACAAATCAATGTTACTCTATTTTGATCACTAAAACACATGGATAGTATATATAAATATATTTAAATAAATAATATGGTATATATGATATTATGATCATTCTAAAAATATTAATGACCATTGAAAAATAGAAGTGTTACTCATGTGTACATATGGCCTACCATCTCCATGATTGTAACATACTTCATTTCTCAAAACCAACATTAATTATTGGTATTAAAAGTATAATTTATGTATAATTATGATAATTATTTCATTATTATTATTCTAAATATGATGAAACTATATAATATGTATAGGAATCAAAACTTTCATTACAAAGAATGAATGAGAAAACAAGGTAATTAACACCCGAAACAATGAAAATAATTAAAATTATTAATGAATTAGTGATAATATGTTATAAAAGGATAATAAATGATATTATAAGTATTGATATGTTTCTGTTATAAGTTAAAAAAACTTTTAAGACCACTATTCATGAGGTTAAATAACATTCAAAAAAAAATGAAGCGTAAGGTAAGGGACTTCGTCTCAATTTCCCTTCATTGAGACATATTATAATGTTATATGCATAGTTTATTTTATATGGTGTATATACTTACCGTTTGAAATGTGATATCATTATTAATTATTAATTAATGTTATTTTATGTTTTTTTTTGAATTATTTCATCCAAGGGTATTTTACTTGAAAATTACCAAGTGATAAAAGTTATCGTACAATCTCACATTCTTTTGTGATTGTTAGATTTCTTTTGAAACAATCAATTTATTGTGATCATTTTTAATTTGAAATTAAATTTCTATTAAATATCCATATTATTTTATGATGGATATTATTATTTCCTAAACTTTATACCATTTTTACATATGGTGTATACTTTGAAAGTTATTTGATTAACAGGGAAAATATTGATAAATTTGTATCTTTCACTCAATATGGATATTTGATGATAAGGAGCATTGTTAATGAATTAAATTGATTATTATATATATGAGGATTTCTTTGGACATGAATACATGGGTTGGACCCAGTTATAGATAGAACCTTGATGCATTGATAGTTCTCATGATACAATCCTGTTGGCCAAATCAGATGGATTTTTACCCAGTAGTTTTAAATTTCCTTAAGGATAGATCTTGATAGTATAGGTATCCTGTTCCTAAGAAATGACATCGAATAATTAGGAATTTCCTTAATTTATATTTAATTTATTATTATTATCCATGAAATTTTCTCCATTATATTATCTCGGTATGTGTTTCATTCCCATGTATTGATTAAATGAAATGTGTTTTCAGTTATTTACCATACCATTATGAGTATGCCTTATCTTATCATAATAGTACAATTATTTAAATGGAATGTGTGTTTAGTTTTTTATTTTTAAATGTTGATTATTATTATTTATTACTAATATATTTTGATGTACTTAAACCTTACTGGGAATTTGAACTCACCCTTATTTTATTTCCTTTACCCAATATATGAATAAGAATTCATGGAATGAGTTTTCAAGGATGCAGTTCATTTTATTTTGTTATATATAATGTTTTATTTTATATTATAAATGTAAAATGGGTACCATTTATGTATATGGTTCTCCAAAACATCTATCATTACTTTATAATTTTACCCTTTGTATCTATGCTAATGTAATAAAGAAAACATCAGCTCTAGGTTACTACGGTCGGGGTCGTTACAATATTCTTCATTATGCATGTTGATTTTAGGATAATAGATCTAACATTAAAATTGGTTTCTTATATTAATAAATACTATGTGATGTTCAAAGAAAACCCATCATTGGAATAAGAGACAACTTCATTATGGAATCAATAATTTTTATAATTTATTTTATAAATAAAATGTATATTATAAGATGTAGCTTACTATATCATAAGTTGTGATATGGCATGAATAAATATTAGTCATCATATTTATATGTCATTAAAAATGATATATGATATTGTATGTTGTGGTACAAGTGTTTTTCTATTTTGTAAGGTATGATAAGATGAGTTATAGAGTATGATTCCTCACAAACTGTTATTTTCACTATATTAAAAGATATTATAAGAATTATCATAGGTTGTGATTTATTGAGAGATGTTTGAAAATTAGAGTGTCATGTCATAAGGGTGAAATATGAGATATCACCAGCTATGATAAAATTAAAATTTTGAAACATGTAATACAAAGATTCATATCCTAAAATATTATATACCATTATCTATAGATCTTATAATATATGATGATTTTGGTGAGGACTCGGTAAGTCCATCCATGAGACCCGAGTTCAAATTCAGGCGGAGAAATATTTTTCGAGTTACTATATCAGTATTGTAGTAGTTTTTAGTATTGTTGTATTAGGAACTGTAATAGGTATTTTTTTATACTATAGAAGCTGTAACTATTCATCTGTTTGGGATTTAGGGCCAACGGTTTGGTCCTTGGGTCCTTCCAGGCCTTCAGGCCACCCAAGGCCTTCGAGCCACCTCAAGGCTCTCAGGACACATGAAATTGTGCTTAATGGACTAGGCATACTCTAAAAGGAGCATACTATAGATGAGTATTTAGAGCAGGAATATTCACCAGAGCATAATCTAACATATTTGGAATAAAGAGAGGGTATGGCATTGTCATTAGGACCAGCATGTGCATGCACAAGAAGCCTAGTCGAATAGCCATGAAAAGGTGGAGAGCTGACATCATGATGTAGAAGTTGGGGAGGAGGAGTTCCATGTAGTTATAGTTTGGGTATTTCTTCTAAGACCTATAATTCATGTAATATCTAAGCCTATGGGGCTTGTAAGGGTTCCCCCTCAACCCTTGAAAGGGGGGTTATCAAAAATCAATAAAAAGAAGGCCTTCAGGCCATTCGGGCATATACGATGATTTGATTCATAATATATAGTAAATCATATATCATTAAATATGACACTGTAAAAAAATGAAAAAAAATATTATTTTATGAAAAATGATTACAATTTATAAACTAATAATAAAATATAAGCGCTATTCATTATAAATTGAACATTTTTATACCTAAAAGAAAATAAAATAAGTGTTAATTTATTTATTTTATCCACATTCATGTATATAAATCATTTATATGATGTGATAATTATTTACTATTTAATTTATATGATAAATTACTTCTTTTAAAATTTTCATACCACGCATTATATGCTAACTATGAAAAAATAAACTTTAGTTTTCTTCTACTTTGACTTCAGTTTGTTATAGAGTTCTGATTTTAAATTTAGAAGTCAGATATATTTTATACATATTAGGTGTTATAATTATTATGGAATTTAAGTATTTATTGATTATTGAACAATGGGTAATGATACTTTTGGATAGACTACTCACTTTCCTGATAGCTTATACTCTATTTAGAAAAGTTTGGGTTGGCTACTTCTCGCACCATGGTTACTCCAATAGGGATTTTTAATTTTATATGACTCTTAGAATATAAATTAAAGGGTTTAATATAAATTATACCTACGATGAATTTAGATATTTATAGATATATTTGGATTTTATTTTTTATGTTAGTAATACAAACTGTGAATTGTATAAAGTGTTACACATTAATATGGTTTGAAAATATAACTTTGGTGGAAATAATAGGAATTCCAAAACAAAATCCTTAAAATAATGAATAGATTTAAGAATAAAACATGAGATAATAAATACAGATTAGATGTGATAGTTATGAATTTAATATAAATAGGATGCCTATTATAAGGTGAAACCAAGAAAACCCCTCAAATACTGAGTGTGAGATTCCTTCTAAAGTAAATTCATTTTAATACCTAGATCATCCAACCAATTAGATTCATGTTAAATTTAGGTACCCGTAGATAATTTTGTGTAAAGAATGGTTAAAGTAGATAAATTTATGATTTTTGTAACCAAAATCTATTATTAGATTTGGGTAATAGTTAGTTGGGATAATCTATAAGAGAGGATACTAGAGGAATAGAATTGATTTTATTCATTTGATTGATTTCAAAAAAGGGTTGGCCACTTAACTATGAAATAATCATATGTGATATGATTGAAATGATTTCCTAGATGATATAAAATCATTTAGAGGAACACTATATTAGACAAAAACGTAGTGAAATATAAAAATTATACCTCTAATGGTAGTGATGCATGGGGTTATCATTTTAGTGGAATTACTTTCATTAAAATACCTTTATGAAAAGATATAAAACATAAAACTAACCCATAGATATGTCTTTGTTATAGATTATGACATGAATTATGATTATAATTTTGAGATATTTTAGATGTATAAACCATAGTAAAATTATTGTTTGGTATATAAAGTTGATAAGTGTTCTTAATGAGAATCATTTAGAGCATTTGGATGTAAATGTTATATAAAAAATTTCTATAATCCAGAATCATGGTTACTGGATACTAGGTATTCATCAAACATTTATGTAGATAAACATAGACTTAAAAATAAGAGAGGATTTTCAAAATGAGAAATATATCTATGTGTTGAAAATGGGGAAATAATTGTTGAATTGGATGTAGACACTTATAATCTAAGCCCACCAATTGGATTAGTTCTAATATGGGAAAACTATTACTCTATTCCATTCATAAATGGAAATTTGATTTCTATATCTTGTTTGTACAATAAATAAATTTCATTCATTATTAATAATGAGAGTTTTTCTGTATTTATGAATAAAATAGTTTATGGAATTAGGAATATAATAAATGGTTTATATATTTTATACATGGATGATCCAAACTATAAAATGCAAGATGATAATGTCATGACCCCGACCCTAGAAGTCTAGAATAAGTGCCTAAAACATGGTGTGCAATTATCATCAGAAAAATAGGCATACAAAAAATTGCACATCTTGTCCCAATACAGAGGATCGATTCGGTTTAGGTTCTGGAAAATCAGATGCTGCTGAAACACTTCTTCTGAAAACATGACAGGGTTAAGATTCATATTGATGTCATCTCAATAGAGTACTCAAAGCTTGGAAAAAACTGCTAAATCCTGTAAAACATAAATTAAAATATAGGGTGAGCATAAAAATTCCCAGTAAGGGGTTTTAAAACATTTTAAGAAATTCTCTTTTTAAAAAAATCATCTTGGAAATAATCATAAAACGTTTTCTTAAGAGGAAAACATTACTTTTCTAGGCACATCATCAATATTTTCATAGGTTACTTGCAGACATTATTCCAAAAGACCTTTTTATACCAGATAATTGTGCATACTTAAAAACTTCTAATAAAACATGAATCAGATTGTGCATATGTATGTAAGAAATAAAATGTGCATAATTCATAACTTGTTCAATCCAACTCCAAAAGCGTAGTTATGAACATAAGCATTCATATCATGATTCATTAGCACATAAAAATAAATTCATATGTATTTAACATTATATACTTTTTCTTTGTATAAATTTCCATTTGCATACTTGGTTATTCCTTATGCCTTCATTTCCATTATCAAAAAAGATTCTTATCTAAGGATAAACAATCCCTTGGTTTATCATTTACCATTACATAATGAGGGAATGTATAATTACAGACATTTTCAAGGCCTTGTGCCAAGACCATATGGATAGAAACCCAACATTCTTGTGGTTAACTACCACACATGGTTGTGAAAAAATCTATCATCATGTTCACACATCATTTCACTTAACTCATGTGATTTATCACTTTACCCAATTCATTGGAGCGCTGTATAATTTCAGGCACACCCATGAGATCATTTAAGTCCAGTACATTCCTCATATGTCTTAGTATGGTCTCATTTCTATAGTATCCATACTACTTATTAATTTACATTCTTAATCCATAATCATTTTCATACATACTCATACTTTAATTTAATTATTTATTAAGTGTAAAACAACTAGTTTTGTTATTTTCAGATTTAACAGTGACGTGCATGAACTAAAACAACATACCCTTACACATGTAGTAAGAACTAGTACACATAAAATTATGGGTTGTCATAAAAAATAACTACCCTTTCATTAAACCCTTAAGAATTTGACCCTTTTCCAAACCATGATTACTTGTTTTGACATAGAGCTACTCATTTAATCTATGAAATATTAATTGTCATATAAAAGATTAAAACATAAACATTAAATTAACTAAAGTATTTCTTGTGATAATTGGTAATTACAAAGTATGGATTATTTATTAAGAAATGTTTATGCATAAAAGAAATAATTAAACATGTGTACTCATGTATGTATGTATATTTATGCTTGAACATGGAAACCATTATACAACTTACTAGAGAAATCATGTTCGAAATATACGCATTCATTTGGATTTGAAATTCATAGAAAATATTATATATATACCTATATATGATCTTTAAAACCAAAAATAAGAGTTAATAATTTCTTGCAAATATTTCATTCTTCATAAACATAATTTAACCACCAAGGATAGGTTTCGTAAAAACCCCATTTCATATTTGTTACATAAAAATACATTTAAGCATATATATACATTAATACATAACCATTGCAAACATGGGTTTTACAAATTAAAGAAATAATAAATAAACATGTTTCATGGGTTATTTTTTTTTAGAATATCATTTTAAACAAAATATCATTAAATAAGAAGAAAACCCAAAATGGTTAAATTTTTTTGTAAATATGATATTATGTATATATCATTCTTATGGTTCAAGAAATGATTAACCCCTGAAAGTGCTTCGTATCATAAAACATTATTGGAACATTGTTAATTACATATAGAAAAATCAAACTAGGTATAATTGGAGTTATTCCGAATTTTATATGCTTATATACATATATGTATAACCGTGGAACAAAATAAAAAAATGTTTTGTATGTAGAGAAAGAACCATAAAATTTCCTTGCATGAGTTATATACCTCAAAAAAATTTAGAAAACTTTATGTGATTTAAGCTTAAGAAGAAGTATAAAACAATATATATATTCATATATATATATATATATATATCCATTTTTACACAAAGGTATAAACGTTTTACAACAATATAACTTAACAAATTGATACCTTACCTGACTTCAAAAGTGCACCGGGGTTGGGTAGAGGATGTTTTCACGTCAAAGAGAATAAAATGGGTAATTACAGGTGCAAAAATACAGGGTTTATATAGGTGGTATACATATATTTTTTATATATAATGTTTCATAAATAAAATATAAACAAAAAATTAAAATCGACTCAGACAAAACAAACCCAACATGTTGCTTAAAGAGGGGACTAAAAAACAATCGGTGATTATAAAACATACATATATATAAAGTTTGTTGAAAACATGAGTGGAATAGATCGGTTTTGTAGTAAAATAAAATAAAAATAGAAAAGGGATCGAAGAGGATAGAAGTCAAGGATAATCTAAGTAGAAAGGTGGGGAATATCGAGGAAGAATAAATGAACAAGAAGGAGGAGGAGAAACTATGGGCAAGCCACTGGTTGGCGTGAGGTAGAAGAAGAAAACGTAGAGAAGAAAACCGGAAATGAATTGAATGGTCCAGATCAATCGAGCCTTTATCGGACGGTTAGGATGAGTCCATGGTTTTTAAAAACAAAGGAATGTTGTGATTAGATCTCGAATAAGATCAGACTAATGAGGAAAGGTGTGGAATTTAAAACCAAACAAACAGTCATGATTATATCCTAGGTAGATCAGATGGCTCAGAGTCTGCGCGGTGAGATCTGATAGTCCAGATTCGTTTTCTGCTGAAAATCCCCATCCCACATCGAAATAAAAACCCATTTCACTGCTCCCTTATAACCCCAGAGCTCCAAACATTCACTCAGAATTCTTTATCCCCCTCCCCAGTGCTGCCCCACACCATATTCTCTATGTGTGCACTTCTGCACCCACCCATGCCATCGTTTCGCCCTGCACGGTGGCCCGCTACCTAGATCCTATGTGCACACTCGAGGTGTGAAACACACCCATGGGCTGGCCTCTACTGAGGTTGAAGTCTAGGCCCGGCCTCCTAGGGCGTGCCGCCTCCTTTAGCTCAGTTATAGGGCTAGCCCCTAGGGGTTTATATTTTTATCAACCCAACTTTCAACATAACTATGTAAGAAAAAGAAAAGAAAATTACACATAATCAATTATATACAGAATATATTTACTTTTATAAAAAATTATTCTAAACATTGGAAGTTTAAAAATACACAAATCAAATTATATTGTCTTACTCAATAATTTAACTTGCAATTAATAAAAGTATTCATAAAAATGTTTTCAAATTCAAAAACACAATGCATATTTTTCTTTTAATTAAGGTAGACATATATACCCAAATGTTATGATTTCAAATATCTTTCTTCCAAAATATAAGTTTAATTAAATGTGTTCAATGATTCAATTTTAAAGCACTCAATTTCATAGATCATGCAAGATGCCTTTATATTTAGAAAAATCATTACTTGTTAAGTTTAAAAAGGAATGTTTTAATAGATATACAGAAAATTAATTTATAAAACTGTATACTTATGTTAACGAAACCATTAGTTAAAAAATAACTTCATTATGACACAAGTATGTCTAAAATATTTGAAACATTTAAAAAATGTACTTTAAATAAGTTTTTTAAATCGTAAAATGTAAAGGATAATAACTTTAATGCATATTTAAAATACCTCGAAATTTCAATATTCTTAAAATGACTAGAATACCCAATGACTGTAATTATAGTCGTTGTATATTCAATGGTCACCTAAAGGGAAATGATCAAATTAGGGCCTTATAAAAATGTACTTAAGGTGTTCCACCCTCAAACACCGAGACAAAGAATATGGTGCTCTTTATACCTCTGATGCTCAGTAAGATTGATGTGGTTCTTGTTATATTGTTCTTAGTCATGGTAGATTCGAAAGAAATCCACTTTTTATTGGCATGTTTGTGGTGATTTTGGGTCTTCTGGTGATTGTGATTGGTCTTCTTCTGGAAATTATAGGTTAGTCTTGGCATTTTGATCTTGTTGCAATGTAATCGTTCAAAAAGTTTAATTGTATAAAACATGGATTTCTTTTATTTGTTTTTTGAAATAATTGTTTGGATTGCATGAAAATTCAGTGAAATAGATTCATACAGTATTATTATTACACAAAAAATGTTTGTGGGTCACATTATCCCCCACTTAATAGGAATTGTGTCCTCGCAATTCATTTAATATAACCACGCTAAAAATATTCTCTGAATTTTTTCACTATATTCTCCATCGTGGAGGATCCTCAGGTGTGGTCGGCTGAATACCCAAATTGGTGTTCACTTATTTCTCTTACCTAGCCCAGACACACCTCAGATAGTAAGTATTAAACTTATTAATTGCACAATCGGGCTTCCAGAGGGAGGCTCCAATGGTAGAAATCTTAGAGATGTTTGTATGGACAAACCCTATAAGAACTCGTCTAGTCGTCTATTGTCCAAGAATGTAAATGTCATGGATGTGGTCATACAAACTGAAGCTCAGAATATGATGCATATAGGTTTTGAAAAGGTTCCCTTCCTAATCAGCCTCTTGAAACCTTACTTTGGCCGTGAAGTTTCAAAATAGAGTGAACCATAGGAAAATTCTTTCATGGTACTTTCCCCATCGCCTATGCTCAACGAGTTGGGCAGTGGCTATGTGGTGGTAGATATAGGCATTCCCTTGGTAGAAGTGGAGAATGTCTGGACTGTTCGATACCTGGTAAAGATGTTTTCATGTTCTTCGCATGTTTTTGATAGGAAGGTATTATTCCACACATGTTCTGAACAGAATGTCCTCTAGTACCTCAATGGGAAGAGATAAGATGTGGGTTTTTCCTTCCATCTGAAAATAAAAAATTTTCCATGAAATTCCAATCAGTGAAACTCATAAAAATCACAAACACTGAAAAGGTAGAATAAAGAAGAATCAACAAGATATATTTTCATCAAACACTGGTACACAACACCCGCCATTAATGGTTTCCCCAGTTACTAGTTACACGAATCCCCAAAACAAGTTCGAAACTCTCGATCCCCTAAACCAAATGCAACATGATCGGTCTGGTTCAATCTCGTGGGTACACTTATAGTGTCTCCAAAGTGTGACATGAGGGGTGTAAATCCAAGAGATATCAGTATCCACTTGATATTTGTACACAAAACGGAAGACCTCAAATTCTAGTCTTTTAAAGTCATTACTTGACCATAATGGCCATAGGACAAGATTTTGCACATATGTGATGCACAGAGGTCTCCCTCTACTCTTGCTTCTTGGAAATCCATGAGGGACGAAATGCCTCCAGCTACGGTGAAGCATTCAAAAATACCCTCAAAGTACTTTCCCTGATGTGCGTAGGATGGAAATTGGATTTGCATCATAAAGAGGTAGTCTAAACCCACTCCTTGGTGGAGTTGAAGTACACTGGGAGAGTTTGACACATTCTAGAGGTGTTTGCATGTAATATGAATGTGTTCTTAGTTTATAAGGTTGTCGTGGATGGATATGGAAACTATGGTTTCTAGTGCCACAAAAAGAAGAGAAAAAAGACTGGTATTTTCTTTTTCCATCTGAAAATTAAGAAAACATAATTCTTAGTAATGCTTAAGTAATTTCTTTTTGTTTAGTTCTAGTTTTCTAGAGTTATCTAAATAGAACCTCTGATACCAACTGTCATGACCCCAACCCCAGAAGTCTAGAATTAGTGCCTAAAACATGGTGTGCAATTTTCTTCATAAAAACAGGCATACAAAAAAATTCACATCTCGTCTCAATACATATAATAGATTCGTTTTAGGTTCTAAAAAATCAGATGCTGCTGAAACACTTCTTCTGAAAACTTGACAGGGTTAAGATTCATAATGATGTCGTCATAATAGAGTACTCAAAGCTTGGGAAAAACTGCTAAATCCTGTAAAACATAAATTAAAATGTAGGGTGAGTATAAAAATGACCAGTAAGGGGTTTTAAAACATTTGAAGAAATTGCCTTTTTAAAACAACCACCTTGGAAATAATCATAAAATATTTTCTTAAGAAGAAAACATAACTTTTCGAGGCACATAATCAATATTTTTAGAAGTTACTTGTGGACATTTTTTCAAAATACCTTTTTATACAAGATAATTTTTCTTACATAAAAACTTCTAATAAAACATGAATTAGAGTGTGCATATGTATGTAAGAAATGAGATGTGCATAATTCATAACTTGGTCAATCCATCTCCAAAATCATAGTTGTGAACATAAGCATTCATATAATGATTCATTAGCACATAAAAATAAATTCATATGGCTTTAACATTAGATATTTTTTCCTCGTATAACTTTCCATTTTCATACTTGGTTATGCCTTATTCCTTCATTTACATTATCATATAAGATTCTTACCCAAGGATAAATAATCCCTTGGTTGATCATTTACCATTACATAACGAGGGAATGTATAATTCCAGACTTTGTCAAGGCCTTGTGCCAAGACCGTACAGGTAAAAAACCAACATATTGTGGTTAACTACCCCACAGAGTTGTGAACAAAGATAACATCATGTTCACACGTCATTTCACTTAACTCATGAGATTTATCACTTTATATAATGAATTTGAGCACTGTATAATTCCGGGCACACCTATCACATCATTTAAGTCTAATACATTCCTTATATGTATTAGTATGGTCTCATTTCCATAGTGTCCGTACTACATATGAATTTACATTCTTAATCCATAATCATTTTCATACATACTCATACTTTCATTTAATTATGAATTAAGTGTAAAAAAATAGTTTTGTTAGTTTTATATATAACAGTGATGTGCATGAACTAAAACAACATACCCTTACACGTGTAGTAAGAACTAGTACACATAAAATGATGGGTTGTCATATGAAATAACTACAGTTGCATTAAACCCTTAAGAATGTGACCCTTTTCCAAACCATTCTTACATGTTTTGACATAGAGATACTCATTTAATCCATGCGATGTTAATTGTCATATAAAAGATTAAAACATAAACTTTAAATGATCCGAAGAATTTCTTATGAAAATTGGGAATTACAAAGTATGGATTATTTCTTGAGAAATGTTTATGCATAAAATAAATAATTAAACATGTGTACTCATGTATGTATGTATATTTATGATTGAACATGGAAACCATCATACCACTTACTGGAGAAATCAAGTTCGAAATATATGCATTCATGTGGATTTTAAATTCATGGAAAATATTATATATATACTTATATATGATCTTCACAACCCAAAATAAGATTTAATAATTTCATGCAACTGTTGCATTATTCCTAAACATAATTTAACCACCAAGATAGGTTTTTTGAAAACCCCATTTCAGATTTGTTATATAAAAATACATTTATACATATATATACATTAATACATAACCATTGTAAACCTGGGATTTACATATTAAAGAAATAATAAATAAACCTGTTTCATGGGTTATATGTTTTTAGAATAACATTTTAAACAAAATATCATTAAATAAGAAGAAATACCCAAACTGGTTTCATTTTTTTGTAAATACGATATTATGTATATATTGTTCTTACGATTCAAGACATGATTAACCCCTGAAAGTGATTTATACCATAAAACATCATTAGAACATTTTTAATTATGTTTAGAGAACTCAAACAAGGTTGTATTCGAGTTATTCTAAATTTTATATGATTATATACATATATTTATAATCATGGAACAAAATAAAAAAAATCATGTAAAGAAAGAAACATAAAATTTCCTTGCATGGGTTATATAACTCAAAAAAACATTTAAAAAAATTTATGTGATTTAAGATTAATAAGATGTTTAAAACTATATATATATACATATATATATATATATATCCATTTATACACTAAGGTATAAAAGTTTTACAAAAATATAACTTAACAAATTGATCCCTTACCTGACTTCAAGAGTGCACTGGGGTTGGGCCGAGGATGTTTGCACATCGAAGAGAAGAAAACAGGTAATTATGGGTGAAAAAATACAGGGTTTATATAGGCAGTATACATATTTTATATATATATATAATGTTTCATAAATAAAATATAAACAACAACTTAAAATTTACCGAGACTAAACAAACCCAACATGTTTCTTAAAGAGAGAACTCAAAAACAATCAGTGATTATAATACATACATATATATAATGTTTGTGGAAAACTTGAGTGTAATTGTTTCTGACGCTTTCGACAGGGTGAATGATTTTGACTATGGAGGACTTATAGTTGTTTCCTCACATTCCCACTTTCCAAAGGTGGGTGGCATCCACTGCTTATTCAAGGACATTTTCTCCTTTATCGAAATGGGATGAAGCGATTTCGGTTCCTCCTTCTGTGGATTCCTCCTCAGAACTCATCACCTAGTCTGGGTCCCCCTTATAGATTAATACATTGTTCTTGAAACTCTTCCCAGTGTTATATCTTCATGGGAATTAGTTAATTACACTACTTCTATCAGGACATTCCAAGGGGTCTGGTCAGGGCAGTAACCT
Organism: Viscum album; assembly: GCA_963277665.1. NCBI lineage: Eukaryota > Viridiplantae > Streptophyta > Magnoliopsida > Santalales > Viscaceae > Viscum > Viscum album. The sequence goes on from OY728158.1 coordinate 1,673,705,565, forward strand.
TCAGTCAGGGGAGTAGTCACGTTGGACATCACTGGCATGTCTGGACACTGGAACACTAGCGCGTATAGGTTTCTTCCCCTTATTATAGGGTTTCTCAAGGGTCCGAAATCCTGAGGAATCCCACATATAATGTGGGGAATTATATGCCATAGGCATGTCTCTAAGGTTTTCCTCAGATTCCCATGTTTAACATAGGGTATACCACGAGTTTAACGTCTAGTGGAGATGGATCAGACTGATCGATACATTGACTAGAGTGGATCAGATGGATTCAACCTCTGGATGGAACACTGATGTCGGGGATAACACATGATTAGTTACCTGGTTACTACTAGGGGTAGTGAATAGGTGAATTTTCATCGTCTCACTTTGATGTAGAGGCTTGAGTAATAATCAAGATGGATAATGGATGGTCAAGTGAAGTAGATAGAGAATGATATGGAGTTGACTCGTGGGCAACGGTGATGTTGGGATTGAGCCTCGAGGAGACCTCGTACATATCCCCATGGTATGGAATCAAAGTCCACATAGTTCATGATGGGGGTATAGAATCGGAGTGTGCATAGAGTAAAGCGACCCGATGATATACTAGGGCTTACGCATGGTTAGCAGCCCGAGGTTGGTCTTACAACCCTGGGATGGACCAGCGATATGGGTCCCAACAGAAGGGACAATAGTAGCTTACTGCTGGCTTTGGGTTGATAATGGCTTACCGCTGAATGGGGTTCACAACGACTTATCATTGGATGAGGGCGCAATGGCTTACCATTGGATGGAGGCACAACGGCTTACCGCTGGATGGGGTTTGCAACGTCTTACCTCTGGATGGGGGAAAAACGACTTACCCCTGGATGGGTTTGAACCTCATGTAGGCTTATACGTACACTATCTAGGAGACAAGGATCAAATCCCACATATTTCAGGATGGTGGATACTGCTTAACGTCATGCAGGATGAAAAGGGGGTATGCAATTTAATGTCATGCGGGGCGAAGGTGGTCCGATGTGAAGGGGGTCAGAAGAAGTGGTTGCTGGGATTGAACCTCAGGGAGGATTCTTATGTACCTTGACTTGGAAAGGATCAAAGTTCACATAGTTCAGGGTGGGGTTGGTGAACCGACTTGAAGGGAGTCAGGACCAATGGATGGTGGGCTTGAACCTTAGGGAGGCTTCCTATGTACCTTGCCTTGGCAAGGATCAAAGAGCACTTAGTTCATAAGGGGTGTGGGACTTACACTCTAGGTGGCCTAGAGGATTCCATAGTTGATGCTTACTCTAAGCCCACATGATTTGTTCTCGGTGTGAGAAACAAGAGGCAGCGAAGACCTGACGATCACATCGTGAAAGGTGCATCTGTGGGAAGTGGAGTGGGGATTACACATGGTTAGCGACCCAAAGAGGAAATAGGGGATTATGCATGGTTAGCAGCCTAGGGAGATGGATATTGGGACTTACTCCATGGTGGAGTCCTAGTGGCAACAAAGACCAAAGGGATAGGGATTTGGAACCAAAGAAAGGAGGGATTTGGTGCCCATCATCCCCTCTCTAGTCTCCGTCCAGGAAGAAGATAGGAGGAGCAGGGATGCTGCCTCCCATAAGAAAGGTTAGGGGATTACACTAAGGTGTTTTCCCTCTCCCCATGGACAAATGCCGCTCTAATAAAGAGTATCTCATTCCATGTAAGGAATGATTTCAATCCCACGGCGACTAGTGGGGGTACAGAATTTCCAAGTTGGGGAACCCTGCATACGACGTACAGGGAAAGGTCACAGTTTAACGTCATGTGCTGAGGATGATGGCGCTTGGAAATTTAACTTCCTACAGCTCGGACGAGGCGGGTTCACTCTGCACTCCTAAGGACTTACATTACCGATACCCGCCCGCCCTTTAAGAAGGGAAGGCATCAACAATATCATGGTGAGGGGGTGTTATAGAGTGATCCATTGAGGGGTCTACGTTAGTGTGAATATTCAAAGAAGGAATAGTTGTTAGCGTGCCTATGAGAAGAAGTATGAGGCAAAGCAACAAAATGTGAAGCACTGCCCAAGGGACCTTGGAGTTACTTAGTTCGATCCTAGAGGGTCGTACGAGAAATGGGTGTGTAACGTAGATGCTTTGGGCGTAAGAAGCACCCAAAGATGATGTCCTAAAGAGGGACATAGAAGCAAAAGAGTATGCACAAGTAGGGTGCCTTGTGTGCAAATGGAACTGATGCGCAGAAAAGCTTGGGGTGAGTGGACCCCGAGGTTTGCGTGCAATAGTAAAGGTTTGCGTGAAATTGGAGCGCAATCAGAAAAGATGCTCAGAAAAGGACGGGTTTGCACGCAATTGAGGATGTTTGCATGAAAAGGGTGTCTGAGGTTTTGTGCGCAACGAAATGGTATTGCACGCAATGGAAAGGGATTGCACACAATAGAAACAGATTGTGTGCAGGGGAAAGGGATTTTGCGCAACTGAAAGGGATTACACGCACGGGAAAGGGATTTCACTCAAGAGAAATGGATTGCACATAAGGGACCCAACGTTTCTGGACATGGGCGACGGTCAAGACAAAGTGGTCCTGCTTGAAGGCGGACCCCTAGGAGACCTGGTGCAAAAAATATCATACCTGAAAGCCATCTTTTATGTGTGGGATAGGTGTTTTTCACACAGAGGCGATGGTTCGGATTCTTCAACCATCGAAAGTAGAAGGGGCGCCTTTCTATTTATAGGTTCTCGGGGTCACCAGGTCCACATGGAAGTTGATCGGTGTGGAAAATATGGTCCCAGTGTCGGTCGTGTGGAATATTCTTCTCCTGTTATCGGCCGCGCTGAAGATTTCGCACCCGGTGTTGGCTGCATAGAAGATTATGTACTCGGTGTCTGCCGCGAGAAAGATTCTGTGCCCGGTGTCGGGCGTCCAAAAGATTTTGCGGCCGCGTATAAGATTCTACGCCCAATATCCGCCACATAGAAGATTTTTCAGCCGGTTTAATCCGCGTAGAAGATTCCACAGCCGCTATCAACAGGGTGCACATTTCCGCACTGGGGGCGGCTGCACACAAGTTTCTACGCCATACGAAAAAACTCTTTCTGATCCCATGGTTTTTCGCGTGGGAGATCATTTTTTGCATGCACCATGGGGATTTTTCATGCGCCACTTCCATTCCTCCCGAAATTAGTCACTGAGTCGAAATATGTCCTCATTTTATCTGCAAAGGCCTTCTTTATTCTTTAAGCCCATTTTGGCATCTAAAAATACCCCCCTCAGAATCGGATCTGTGAGGGCACGCAAAGGTCAGATTCTGAGGGAAACACCAAGATGTCAAATCTCATGAGGTCGGTGCGTGTAAAACCCTTCATTTGCACACAAAACTGTAAAGTTGGGTGTAAACCACTTATCATGCGCATGTAGAAACCTCGCTCTGAGCCTATAGAAACCCTTACAGGTCTTATAGACCATACGGATTTTCACGCATGATAAGTCCTAAGCTCTCATGTGTGAAAAATTCTACCTTGCGTTTGTGCGTAATCTAACTTCTATTGCACATAATTCCTCGAGTTTAGGTTGTGGATTTCCATGCATAATCATCTTTTTTCGCATTGTTGCCTTAGTTTTTCGTGTTGATTTCTGATTTTTTGTGCACTATACCAGTATTTTCACTCGATCTCCTTTGGATATTACTGAAACAAGATGGCTTCTAATCAGGTTGATGCTGAGAGAGAAGCTGAATACGCCACTCAAATGGTCCAAGATGGTTGTGAACCATAAGGTTTATAGTGCCCGAAATATTGTATCTAGCAACCAAACTCTTTTCAACATATTGACCCCAACTGATAAGAAGTATCTGTTGTCTTACAACCTACCGATATGGGACTTCAGTATTTTTGAGGAGGTACCCATTCCATGATTTGAAGTCGACACACCGCGGTCATGGGTGACCCATGAGGATGATCTCTCCTAATACAACATTAATAACAATGGCCATCCTGGTAGAGAAACCAGGAACATGGATGTTTACATCCTGAACCCTAGGACCAGGACCATCTTGGGAAATGAGCTGGTCATTGAGGGTTCTCCGGCTCATTGCGCAAGTACTTTTTTACAGATAATCACTGATGTGACCGAAGGGTGGTTGCAGGATTGGGAATTCAGGTCTTGATTCAACTTCACAAGTAAGTGGTCCTGGTCGTATTGGGTACACCAAATGTGTGATCAGTTTGGGGTTGAACTGCAGCACATTGGGTTGTTCAAGGTGGTGTGGATGTCGGAGTTCCATTTCTACTGCCATTATAAACTTGGGCCAAATCTCTTTTCCCGGTGGTCCCCCGATACCAACACCTTCCATCTCCAACATGGGGAGGTTCGTATCAGCCTTTGGGACGTTCATTACATCGGATGCATTCCTTTAGATGGGCACAAGTATGATGAATTACTTCTGACAAGGAACATCTAGGGAGACATATCATAGACTCCCATCCTAACATGGCATCTGTTAGAGCCAGCCAAAGAGAGGTTGGTGGTCAAGGATTTTCTGAAGGACATCGCCTACTCAAAGTGGTTTAGCCTATTTCTACTGAAAGACCCAAATGTCAAAATTTCGGGGCGAGGAAGATGATGTCTGACCATGGCATAGAGAAGCAAGAGCGTATCATACTAGAGGATCTTGGAGGTGGGAAAATATCAATCCTAGGGTTTTAGTGTGAATGAAAGTTGAGACCCTAACGTCCGGTATGACAGATTTTCTTGCAACCTTCCTGAGATGGTGGCTCCTTCCGGTGAGGGAAATGAGGATGATAGTTCATCCAGAAACTTTGGTGATGGCTGGTATTATGGCCACTAATCAGAGGTTTAACTTGGGGGTGCATGTGTTGGAACTTTTTTACGCCATCCTAGGGAGTATTTCAAGAGGGGGTTCACCGAGGAGGATCTGTGGCCCTTTCCAAATCCTTCATGGCTGGATTGCGGCTCACTGTGGCGGATACACCATTCCAAATTCCATTCATCCCCCAGGTAACAGTCTGTGGCCTTCCTTGTTGAACATTGATGGGGTCATGCCATTGATGCTCAACAAAGAGGGGGTAAGGATCAAGATTGGAAATCATGCCAATTTTACCTTTAGTCTATTCCCTACTCCGTCTAGCCATATGATAGACAACGGGAAAGTATTTATAGTGAAAAGGGAATACTTTCAGTGCATCAGAGGTGGGGTGCTTGTGGCTCGGGTCGACGGGAAGATTTTTTGCGAGCCTTACATGACATCAATATTTTCCCGATAGTTTGGATGCCTTCAGCGGATGTCAAAGAAGGTGTACATAGAGGTACGAGAGGATACGCATCCATGTGTTATTCGCCAAATGTGGTTGATGTTTACAACCTATGGCTCTAGAAAAGTCATTAATCCCCCCCATCGGAGTTGATGTTGACCTTTCGATTAAGTACTCTGAACATTGGGTTGTGGCATACCCTGAAGGGATTCTATGGAAGTGGTTCTGATAGCTCAAGGTGGCCAGTATAGATCTTGGGCAGTGAGAGAACAGACAAGGAGCTATCAGGGAGGAAAGTCCAGGAGCAAGTTGGGAAACTGGGTCAGGGCACACCGGAACTATAGCAGCAGGAACGTCACATGGTGGGATTGTGCCTTCATTGTTCGGGGGAAGAGGGACTCGCGAACAACCTTGGGGAGTAGTCATGGAGCTTCCTAGGAAGCGGATAAGGTATCTGCTTCAAACATACGATGATGCAATCTTCCATTCGTTGTGGTCAGCCTGGTTGACCCTACGGTAGTTGTTGGGCACCGAAGCCCTTAGGAAATAGATACTGTGAGACTGAATCTAATTGGCATAGGTTGGACTTATTCGGATTGATGGAAATGTCAACTTCCATCATCGGCATGCGTATTTGACGGCCATGGATGCGTATGCACACAAGCGGGGTCGGCGTGAGGAACCACCTCTCTTAGTGAAGGTAATGCTCAGCCAAGAGCATGATCCAGAAACAATGTCGTCTGAGGGTGAAGACAACAACGAGGAGCCAGAGGGAAGTGAGTCAGAAGAGGAGGAGGGGAAGTAGAGGGTGAAGGATAAGGAGAAGAAGTAGGGGAAGATGAAGAGGATCTTATAGTGGAGGGTCTTAAGGGAAGGCATGCCAAGGCAGTCTTCGGGACAGTGGAGAGATCATCGACTCTAATATAGACTTAACTGCGCTACTCGAGGTATGCCTCAATCATTATCCTTCCTTTTACTTTTTCCATTGCTCGTAATCTTCAATAAGATTTTTTTATATCCTGCTCAGGCGCATATTGGTGCCGACCATGAAGCTTCATCCGGAGGGGGGGAGGAGGTGCAGATAGAACAAGGTGGGGAGCCGACACCCATTGTTGAGCTGACAAGCACTAAAGGATCTCCCACAGTGACAGCTTCTGCAGTGACGGAAACGCTGGAGGCTAATGCACTGAATTCTTGTAAGTTTTATCACTTAGACTCCTATATTTTCTATTAGAGATCCCAGTTGATCAGTTCATTCATTGTTTGTGAAGTAATCACAATATTGGAGGCTCGAAAGGCTGCCTAATCTTGTCCATTTGCGGATGCCTCAATGATGAACGCACCGACCCAATCGGGACCCACTCCTCAAATAAGTCTGGCCCGGGCACTTAGTGAGCAAAGAGTTGGGGATACTGATGATATCAATGCTGAAGCAAGGTCTGAAGTTGGTGGGGGAGAAGTTTCCAGGGCTGAGGCGAGAGAGGAAGTCCTCCTACATGTTGAGGAGCCCAATCCCTTGGTAATAGTACTAGAAGAAGATCATGTATCTGATCTCTTGGTTGTTTTCCCTGACTATCGGCCTGCAGACCTTGGAGAGATGGATGACTCTGATTCAGAAGTAGCCGATGAGATCCGTATGACGTAGCGTAAAGGGTGTGAGTATATAAAATGCTTCCTCACTTGGCCACAGGAAGAATGGATAAAATGGATGGGATCACTCCGCACCTGGTTTCATTTTCTCTATACTGGAGGAGTTGATGCTCACCATCTCCATCTAACAGTCTACAACTACATGGCTGAGAAGCTACGTGATAGCAGCCAATGCTCCAACATCACCTGGTTCCAGAAGGAGTCCAGGAATGCCCAGGCATTCCTGAAGGCGGAGTAGGAGGTCTGACACCTTGAAGAGTAGATGAAAGAAAGTGAGGCATTCATTGAAAATTGCTCCAAGCTCATTGAGCAATTGAGGACCCAGTTAGAGGATGCCCAAGAGTAGATAGTGGAAGTGTGTCACCAAATGACTGGAATTCAGACTGAACAGGCACAAGCATAGGCTAGGGTCAGTGAACTGTGCTCCGCAGCCACTGATGAAGAGAGGGTTCTCAAGGGTCGGGAAGGAATCCTAAAGGACAAAAGCCAGAAGGTAGTGGCATTGGAGCAATCTATCCAAAACACCGATCCTTAAGAGCCCTGTTTTGGCTGAATCCATAAACTTATCCTTCTTTACTACCTCAAATTATGAATTTTATGCATCGTCGTACTATTTTCTTTTTTATTTTAATGCACTCCTACCACAATCCCGAAATAAATAGCAACCCATTCCTAAGCCCATGTGGGTCGTGCACGATGTGAGAAACAAGGGATTATTTCACTATTACTTCATTTGAATGCAGGGGTTCCAACCATACTTCGGACATCCAGGGTAGAAAAGACCCATCCGAGCATCTGAAGAGAGAGAGGGGAAGACCTAACTGAAGAATTAAGTCCCCAGAATAGTCGAGCTATCATATCCCCAATATGCTCTAGTGCAGAGCGGGGTAATTCTAGGGGCATTAGAATAAATCCAAACATAGGGAGTGTAAAGTGTAAATCATGATACCCAAATTTCATAAAGCTGTGAGGGTGGCATGACAGTGAAGGATAACTTTTGACCATGTTTTAAACATATTATCCTTATTGCGTTATCCCGAAATGGGAATAACAAATGAGGTCCGACCACTAATCATGTTCGAAACACGGGGACTCACTCGAAATGTAATCCATTAGTCCTCCAAAACGTTATCCTAGGATAGTAGGTGATCCATAGGCCAAGCATCTATACTGTTAGGGGGATCCTTTAGGCATGAAAGAGTACAAGGGTCTGAATAATGGGTTGTTCAAATGGATTCCAACACTCTTGAAACTATGCCACTATGATGAAAACACATTTGGTGGGCACATCGGTATGATCAGGGATCACAACAACTTCCAAACAGGACCTCTCTGGTAAGGACCTTGAATTCTCTATAGTTTTACTTCATACCAATAAGGACAATGGATGTATAGTTTAAACATCATATGGGGAGGACGATGCACATATTTTAAAGGTCATACTACCTGGACCAAGATCAGGCATGAGGGGGAATAAGGGTCAATGACCCTAGGGCTAGGTCCAAGGAGAAATTTCTGGGTGTCTCTATATATCCCATAAGGATGAGAATCGATCCAAACATAGTTCTTAAACATGGTGTGGCCGGAGACCAACGCTGGTAGGGGAAATCCTCTTTTTCAAGGGATTTGGTGCATCCCATGACTAACATGGGTCATCCTAAACTTGTTCAGGGTAGAACCACAGTTTAGTTTCATGCATTGAGTACATATGGACTCGTGCAATTTAACATCATACGATAGGATGGGGAGTGAAAGGTAAGATCCTAGGAAGGGAGAACATGATGCGGTAGCCATAAACCCGATGTGAATGAGGACATAAGAATCCCGCAATACACCACGTATCCCTGGAGGAAGTTTTTTTTTTAGGTCGAGGGACCAAAAGTGAAAGTTAGGTTGGGCCCAAGGAAAAGTACCTGGATGTTCCTACATACCCCATTAGGATGGGAATCAATCTGCATGTAGTTCTAGAAATGTAGTTTAATGTCGTGTGGGATGATGAAAGGAATGTGTGGCATGGTTGTTCCAGTACACATCCTACGATAACTATTAAGCCCACGTGAGTCGTGCTATATGTGGGAAACAACAAGTAGTGATGGGACTTTCCTAGCACAAGAAGGAACATTTTAGGAGTGATGGGATGCTAGGTGAACGATGTCCTAATAATGTCGACATGCCTACTTGATGCACCTAGATGTGCAAAGAGGTAAATCTGAGTATGTTGGAATTCCACTTGAACATAAGGAAGTGGAAATGTATGAATCATGAATATAGAGATCTGGACCACAATGATAGTGGCGTGACAATGGGGGATAACTGTTGACAATGTTTGAAACACATCATATATTTCGTGTTATCCTGGAATGGGGACAGACAAATTAGGTTCGATCGCTAACCATGTTCGAAACATGGGACCTGTCGCAAATGTCGTCTGAGATCCTCAGGGACATTGGCCCAAGCAAGTCGGTAAGCCAATGTGGCATGAGACAAGGCTGTAAAATGGGGTCCCTTCAAATGTGAAAGAGGATGAGGATCCAAATAATGGGATCACAAAGCTTGGACGTAGGGCGAGGTAATGTCCTCATGAAAATTCCACACTTTGGGATTTTTTTCACAACGTATCTGAGTTTGACAATAAGATATATCAGATCGAGGGAATCAATTCCCCCTATAAGGAAAAGGGTCCTAAGGTAGCAAGATTCCAACTTAATGGTCGTAGGATGGGCCATTAAGGGGTATTGATTTAATGGATTGTGCACAGGGTAGCTAAGTGGTCAAACCTGATGTGCAGTTCCCGTAGGGAGATCTTAGTTTAGGGTCATAGAACTCGGACCAGATTGGGAAATGACAAGGGAGTAACACGGTGTGGCTGTTGTAAAACCTGACGTGAATGAGGACCCATGAGGTACTTTCCCCACCACATGTTCTCAGAAATGTTTGGGCCTAGGGGTCGAAAGAGAGGGGATATGATTTTATATTCCTAGGAATGGACCCAAAGACAATATGTTTGAGTGTTCCTATGTATCCCATGAGGATGGGAATCAAGCTGTATGTAGTTCTGGAAGATATCATGCAGTTTAACGTCTTGCAGAAAGGATTCAAAGTGATATTAGTTTACGTTCATGGAGCTCAAACCAGATGGTAGGGAATGCAGGAGACACATGGTGAGGTATTTATAAAACCCAACATGAATGAGGACCTAGATTCTAGATCACCATCTGTTCCTTGAGTAGATTTTAGGTCGAGGGACCAAAAATGAAAGTTAGGTTGGGCCCGAGACAAAGTGCACAGGCATTCCTATGTACCCCATGAGGATGGGAATCAAGCCGTACATAGTTCTGAAGGTGGAATGGTAAGGTACCTATGATAAAGATAATAAGGTCATGCGGTTCTGGCCCTTGCACCAAAATAAGTGGCATTTGATAGATCTTGTTTGTCCTTTAGGATGAATGTGTATTTTTTTTGTAAAGTGATGGACCTAGGATAGAAATTCTAGGCATCACCACAAGAATCAAGTCGTATGAAGGCGTTGACAAATGGTATGGTGGGTGACCATACCAAACATGATGTCCCCTTGATTGAGGACACCACAATGCAGTTCTGTTTTTCATCGTGTGGCCCAGACGATAATGTCATAGTTTAGGGTCATGTGATGGGACCAACCATTCACTTTAACGTCGTTCAGTATAGACATAATAGTTTAATGTCATGTGGGACTAGGCAGCATAGGTTAGAGTCATATGGCTCAGACATATGCAGGAGAGGTAAGGTTCAAGAGAGAATGTGCATGGCGTGATAAATCATACCCGACGTGAATGAGGATGAGGCCCACATCACACAACGCATGATTCTGAGAAATAAACCTCAGGCCGAGGGGCCAGAAAAGGTTGGAGAATACGGGGCAGAAGAGACTAGCTCTTAGTTGAGCTGGGACGACGGACGAGATGTTCGGGTGTTCTTATGTATCCCATGAGAATGGGAATCAAGCTAGACTTAGTTCTAGAAGATAAAGTATAATGGGATATTAGTTTAAGGTCTTAGATCTCGGACCAATGGAGAAGAGAAACTCTTCCAAGAGAGCGCAGACGTTGATCTGGTCCCTAATCCCACATGAGCCAAAATCGGTGTGAGAAACAAGGGAGGAAGAGGTCTTTGAAACACATGGAATATATGTGAAGGAGAAATAGGTGTGGAGCTATAAATAATGCCTCACCATGACTTTGTCCTCCTAACGTTCAAATGCGCACTGAGGTATAGTACCCAGAGTGTTGAAATTCCACTTGGACATGATGGAGTGGAAAATGATGTGAATCATGTAACCGATATTTAAGTCTTGAATAGGGTGGTGTGACGATGGAGGATAACTATTGACTGTGTTCAAAACACAGCATCCATATCGTGTGACCTGAAATGGGAACAACAAATGATCATCGACCACTGACCATATTCAAAACATGGGACTTGTATCAATTTGTTGTCTAAATCCCTTGGGGGCATTGACCCATAATGGTAGGAGAGCCCTTGGGCCGAGCATCCATGCCATTTGGGGGTCCCTTCAGATGTGAAAGATAATGAAATCCCAAATGAAGGGAAACACAACGCCTAAAAAATGGGTGAAAGCATGTCCAGGTAGAATCTAACACTCCAAGCTCTGAACCAGAGTACTCCTGGGAACATTAGAGAATCACTGAAGAGCGTCGAGGGACCCAACTTAAGAGAAGCCGACTCGAAAAGATAAGTGTAGGGAAAGGGAATGAAGGGGGCTCAGGAGAGAGAGGTATGTGACATGTTTGTTATAAACCTAACGTGAATAAGGACGTGAGTCCATACCACACCGTATACCCGTCTCCTGGAAGAACGTGGGCCAAGTGTCCAAGATGATAGGGAGGTTTCTAAGATATGGGGTTGGTCCCAAAGACTATACATTCGGGAGGTCCTACGTATCCCATAAGGATGGAAATCAAGCCACACATATTTCTGTAGAAGGATGACGTGTAGTTTATTGTCATGCAGTAAGGAAACAAATAAGGGAAAGATACCCCAGCAAGAGATGAGTACGACATGACAAGTATCCCGATGTGAATGAGGACAAAATACCTTACCACACCATACAATCCTAAGTGATAACTTGGTCCAGGGGACTAAGAAGGCTGAGATACCTGAGGTTGGGTAACATATAGAATGTCACGTTCAGCTTATAATTTAACATCTTCCAATGAGGATGGTGGTGATCTTATTTCAAGGTCATAGAGCTCAGACCGTAGATTCCTAGTTTAATGTCATATGCATTGGACAACTGAGTGGAGAGGGTGAATCATCATGCCTATGGAAGACCACAAAGTGGCAACGATGATAGAGGAAAACGGTTGACTAGGTTCGGAACACAGTATTCTCTATTGAGTGACCGGAGTTCGGGGGAAAGTAATTGAGCGTCGATTGTTGACCACATTCACCACACGATACTTCTATCAATTATTTTCTCTAAATCCTTGAGGAAATTGGCCTTTCATGGTAGGAGAGCCCTTGGGATGAGCATCCATTCCATATGGGGGTCCTTTTGGGTATAGAAGATGATGGAAACCCAAATGGTGGGGCTCACGAAGCATGGCAGGGCATGTGCTTGCAGAAAGGGTGATAAACAGAGGGATGTATCAAAGGGGGGATGTGCGGTGTGGCAAGATAGCCCAATGTGAATAAGGACGTCAGTTCATACGGCACCACACATTCCTAAATAAGAACTCGGGCCAGGGGGCTGAAAGGGTCTAGGGACCTGAGGCTGGGCTCCCGGCCAACTGTAGTCAAATGACCTCTTATGTAGATATTTCCTTACCTTAGCTTCTAATCCCACATGATCAATGGTCGGTGTGGGAAACAAGGAGTAGGACTAGGCTCTCCCCATTACATAAGGTTCCGACAGCTGGAATCACACTCTTGTTTGAGGCTGACCGAAGCTTGAAGAGACAGCGGGGTAGAACGACCCACTCACAAAATATTTGGGACATATGGGGTTGGTGACAGTGAAAAAGGATAGATGTTTACCAGATTCAAAAAAAAACATCCACGTTGTGTAACCTATGTGAGAGGAGACTCAAGGGGAGATCTCTGAGTTTGGGGCTAGGCCTATAGACAAAATGTTTGGGCATTCCTACGTTTCCCATAAGGATGAGAATCAAGACATACGTAGTTCTGAAAGGTCCATGTAGTTTAATGTCATGAGGTAAGGACATGGGAGAATTAGAAGAATGAGGAGGGTCACATGGAGCGACCTTCATAATCTTTCCACGAGTGGGGACAAAGAAGCTTAGGCTACGTCACCTGAGATCCTCTGAGGGAACTACACCCAGGAGGGGTAGCCAAACGAGAAGAGCATGGGGCTGGACTCAAGACGAGGCATATGAGCGTTCCTATATATCCCATGAGTATGGGAATCAATCCATACATATTTATTGAGATGCAGTTTAATGTCTTGCAGGATGACACACAGTTTAGCGTCATGCGGGATGACATACAGTTTAACATCATGCGGGACATTTTATAGTTTAACGTCATATTGGACCGGACAGTTTAAAGTCATGTAGGACCCTAATGTAGTTTAGAGTTGTGTGGGACCATAGGGACTTAAGCAAGTATTTCTTGAGGAAATTGTAATTAGTGGGAGGAGTTATACACTCACCATCCTTGGTAACCAGTGAGTATGCGCCATTGGAGTAAACCTTGTGAACAACATAAGGTCCTTCCCATTTGGGCTCCAACTTGGGTGGTTTCCTGTCAGGTATCATTGGTGTTGTTAGGTTCAACACCAAGTCTCTTTTCAAGAAGGAGCGGAGGTGAACTTTCTTGTTGAAAGCTCTAGCCATCTTGTTCTGATGCCTTTCCAAATTGTGCAGGGCACAAAGCATGTTCTCGTCGAGCGCTTCCAATTCAGCCAAATAGATTTCATCTACTTTATCTGGTGCTTGCTAATCATAGATATTTTTGCACAATGAGGGAAATTGTATCTCTATGGGTAGGACGGCCTCCATCCCATACACCAGGGAATATGGGGTAAACTGGGTGGAATTATGAGTCGTCGTCTGATAAGCCTAGAGGGAGTTAGGGGATCTTGTACGACCAACTCTTCTTATTTTGACCAACTATTTTCTACATAATGTTAGAGAGGGTTTTGTTGAACACCTCGATCTGTCCATTTTCATGCACATGATAGAAAGAGGTATGCTGAGAACAGATGTTGTACTTAGCATAAAATTTCTTCAGCTCAGCTGCTCAGAAGTTTCTGTCGTTATCGGTGAGGATGGCATGAGGGACTCCAAATCGGTAGATGATGTTGGAGCTCACAAAGTTAATGATGGAATGGGCCTTGAACTCTTTGAGTGGAACTGACTCTGCCCAATTAGAGAAGAAGTATGTAGCAGTTAGGATGAATCTGCACTGACGAGCTGTCACCGGTGGGTATGGTTCCAGAACATCGAGTCCCCATACCGAAAACGGCCAAGAATACTTGGTGGAGTGGAGAGGATCTGGAAGCTGATGCATAAAGTTAGAATTAATTTGGCATGCATGGAAAATTTTGGAAAACTCAATGTAGTCATGGATCATAGAGGGCCAGAAGTACCCCAATCTCTGGATCTGGTGAGATAGTTTCAGCCCGGTTTGATGAGCCCCGTAAGAACCAGCATGAACCTCCTGCATGACTTAGGAAATCTCAACTTCTTGAATGAACGGAGGAGGACCCCATCAAACCTACACTTTTAGTGGATTTGTTCACGACTAGGGTCGTCCTGGAGGGTAAACTATAATGCTCATAATTGGATTCGCTCATGCTCGGCCCGATATGCCAGTAGATTACCATTTTGGAGGTACTCAAAAAAGGTGGTTCTCCGGTCAGGATTCACTTTAATCACTATATCCTGGGGGCTTGGGGTTCATGATGTGGAGGTGTTGGTGGTAAGTTGTCTTACCTTTAGTTTGTCCTCATCATCTAGAGTGACTGGAGCAATGACCCTCTGGTGTGCCACATGGTTAATCAGATCATCCTGTTCAGGTTCTGCAAGTGATGTAGCTAGGCTGGCCAGGGCATCATCTCGACTGTTCTCAGATCGAGGGACATGAGTAACTTCTGGATGAGATGGGAGCTAGGCCATTAGTTGGAGAGTGAATTGAAACAATGGTACGATCTCTGGATTTCTGACGACAGAGTCACCGTTGATCTTCTTGATGACTAGTTCAGAGTCCCCTTTCACATGAAAATGGGGCACGCCAATCTCGAGGGCCAGCTCTAGGCCAGTAATGAGATCCTGATACTCTACCTCATTGTTGGTGTGGCCTTCTAATAGTAGGAATGAGTATGAATAAATGGTATGTGCTGGGGTAATAAAGACAATACCCAGGCCTACACTATTGATCATGGGATCATTGAGCATTCTACCAATGGGTCTTCAGGAAGCACCATTAAAGTGCATTATCCAACACAGGATGGGTTGGTCTACCGAGAGAATTTCCTCATCAGGAAAATCAAGGTCCAAAGACTAGTCTGTGGGAGAAATATGGGCAGTAAGGAATTCTTCCAACGATTCCCCCTTAATAGCCTCCTAAGGGAGAAACCTAATGTCAAACTTCTGGAGAATCACTACCCACTGAGCAAGATGGCCTGTCAACATGGGGCGGTTCAGGATGTACTTCACCATATCTACTCAGGACACCAACTGTACCTCAGGGTTCTACAAGTAATGTCTCAATTTCTGTACTACAAATACCAGTGTAAGGAAGCTTTTCTCGATAGGGGAGTATCTAGTCTCCGTATCGAGGATCATGCGATTGAGGTAGTAAGGGCTATTTTCCATTCCCTAGTTTTTCTTCTGGGTGTGAAGGGCACCGAGAGATCACTCCATGGTGGTTGCATAAAGGACCAGCTGCTTTCTGGAGATTAGTGGCATTAAGACCGAAGGCTAGAGCAGATACTACTCTATTTCCTTGAAATCAGTCTGAAACTCCTCATCCCACTCATAGATGGTGACTTTCTTCATGATCCGGGAAAAGTGATTACACTTGCTAGAAAAATTCATGATGAATCAGTGTATGTAGACTCAGTGGCCTTGAAAACCTCGAATATCCTGAATGTTGCTCAAAGGAGACATCTGGATAATGGCCTTAATATTATCTATGTCGATATCAATTCCCTTGTATCTTAAAATTAATCTGAGAAACTTTCCAGAGGTGACCCCGAAGACACACTTCAATGGGTTCATCTTTAGGTGGTGGGAACAATGGAAGCCGAAATCTTTCTCAAGGTCTTTGAGATGGTCCTGACACTGGCGAGATTTGACCACCAGATCATCCAAATAACATTCCACCAATGTTCTGATGATCGGATTAAATATGCAATGAATAGCCTACTGATAGTTGGCACCCGCATTCTTTAAACTTAAGGGCATGACTTGGTAATAGAAAGTACCTTGTGGTTCCTTGAAGGATGTAGAATCCTCATCCTCAGGGGCCATTCGGATCTAGTTATACCCATAGTACCCATATATTAAGGAGAGGGCTTAGAACCCAGCTGTAGTTTTGATCAACAATTCTGTCACAGGAAGGGTAAAATCATCCTTCGGACAGTGACGGTTGAGATCCTGGAAGTCGATGAAGACTCTGATCAGTCTATTCTTCTTCTTGACTGGCACAATGTTGGCCAGCCACTTGGGGTACTGGACTTCCTTAACAAAATTGGCTCTGATGATCTTATCAACTTCTACCTCAACCATGTCACTGTGAGAAGGGTGCATCTTCCTGGGAGGTTGCTTGAACCTGCGGTGATTTTCCAGGAGACCGAGGCGGTGGATGGCTACTTGAGGATCTAGTCCTGAAATATCGTCATAACTCTAGGTGAATGCATCATAGTGTTGTTTAAGGAAGTCTATGTGATGTTGTTGCTTCTCAAGGGGCATGGTGACCCTAATCAATGTGGGTTTCGGGTCTGCCTCACTACTGAGGTCTACCTGTACCAATTCATCAACAGTGGTGGAGATGACCTCTTCAAAGGTGGGGGTATCATCCTTTAAATCCTTTTATTCACTTATGGAGGGGGTATCCTTGGAGGGAGGAGTTTTCTATGAGTTGGTAGCACCTGATGGGAGGCTGGTACCAGCCTAAACGGTAGTGGACACTGCATCGGGGAACTCCGGTGTTGTCACAACCATAGAGATGAAGGTTGTTGATCTAATCCCATCTGGTCTTCATCCCAAGGGTCCACGCTTGATGATATCAAAGCAATAGTGGCATGTCGTCTTGAGCCGGTTAATTTTATCTCAGTGAAACAAGGAAGTATGGCGTATTGTCATTTCCATGGAGTGGACATCCTGATACCTTATGGGAGTAGGAAGCTCCAGGATCACCTGATCCTAGTTTGTGTAGGACTCTGGGGTGATCTTCTGGTGTCACTTAGACTTGGGAATATGTTCCCCCCTCCTTCTAGAAACAATGAAGCATTGTCCCATGTCCTGAGTTGTATCCTCCAATCGATTTTCTGTAAAGATGTATGCATCATCTAGATCTGCCCACGGGTCGGTCGCAGTCATAACATGCTCTACCTTGTTAGCCTGAATTTTCTTGTCCATGATCTTGTAATAGTCAGCATCTAGATAGTAGGATTCACAAGAGGCAAAGGGGGATGTGTCACCTTGAATCACACCCACTCGACTATTAAAGGAGTACTTAAGGAACTGGTAATATGATGAAGGAATCGTCGCATGCAAGTGGAGCCACGGCCTACCCATCAATTCATTATAGGTGGTATCCTAGGAGACAACCATAAACTCAGTGATAGAAATTAGACCACCGAACTGGGTCTTCAAATGGATCTTGTCGACTGATGGCTGCTCCATCCTGTTGTAACCTTGGATTCTTAGGTCAGAGGGACTCAGATCATCCTCGGACAATCCTAATTTTCGTAGTGTCCAAGTTGGGATTAGGTTGATTCCAGATCCTATTTAGACAAGACAGTGATGAACCTCCATGCCATTGAACTGGCCGGTGATGTACAGTGGGATAATGTGCCCCTGTATGGGAGAGCCTTCATCTTATTTGGAGAACTAGATGATGGCATGGCATTCATTATTCTCGACAGCCTCAGTATGAAAGGATTTTTTGGCTGCTACCTCCGTCTCAAACTAGAGGGGGCTTCTTAAAGCCTCGGCGAAGGCCTCATTCATATTTGATGACAGGCGAAGGGGCTCAAGGATGGATAGATTTTTTGGAATGCTGGAAAGATGTTTGAGAACATCATACTTCCATGATAGGCATGAACTTCTGCTTACAGGAGGTCTCTCTAGGACAGGAGGTATAGTGGGCCCTACGGGCTAGACCAGCGGCTAACTGGTGCTAGGAATATCTCACTTCTCACTAGTCGAATCCTACATAGTTACTAATAGATGAGGTCCAGACAACTGAGACAGGCCTGTAGCAAAGAGTGCCTTTTCACGGTGCAGTCAAGGTGGCTCTGCCTGATCCAACAACATGAACGGTGGTGAAGGTGAACCTGATGTCACCAGATGAGAAGGTTGTGTATGCTGAGCTCTATGCTGGGCCTACTACCTAGTTTCGGTCATGTGCACAACTTGTCTAGAAGTACTGACTGAGGAACTCTGATGTCCCATATTGTCACGGATTTGTCGACACTGACGACGACTAGGAATGTTGCGAGGATCCACCTGGCACTCCTCATCGCCAGGAATCATGTAGGGGTTTACCAGCTCTATGGTATTAATCGAGGAGTACCCTTGAACGTCAGTCAAAGATTCAACCACTATTGGATAGATTATGGGAGGGATCTCCATCTCTAGGGGCATGAAGTCACTGAGATTACGGGATGATTATGGCATTGGTGGGGGACTTTTCTTTCCCTTATATCATCGGTGTTTACTCTTCTGGGAAGAGGATAACTGAGACAACGATGCAGAAGTTGATGCATCTTCTGAAGGCTCTGGCCAATTCAGGAATGCACGGATAACACCATGGGAATGGGAAACTATTTTACCAGCCATCCAGTCATCATACTTCTGGGACCTATGGTTAGAAACCTGATACCACTCACCTTCGTTTTCGTTGCTACTGTCTGGCCTCACGAAGACACATGCCACTTATGCCGGATCTGGGTCTAACTGAACTATGTGGTTATCCACCTGGTATTGAAGACATTCTTTAAATGCATATCATTTCCTAAGGGTGTGCCCCAGGATCTGGTGATAGGGGCAGTAATTAGGTTAATCAGTGAGTTTTGCCTCTTTTGGCCTCCTACACTCAGGCAAACATACAATCCCCTACTCTAAGGCACTCTAGAAGTAACTGGGGACCTAGGACTCATTTAATGAGTAGGTATGGTTCCTCCAATCCAGAAAGGGGGGACTCAAAACTTGACCCTGACAAGGGACTAGAGGAGCCTGTTGAGGAGGTGGATCCTAGTTATCTCGCATGGGCAGTGGTGGCGCATTGCGCAGGGGCACCTACCAATTCTGAGGTGGGTGTTGCTAGGCCGGAGGCTATGCCTAAGGTGGAGGGCCTCTACGAGGCTGTGGAGGTAGCTCCACTGGTAAGAAATCTAGTTTTCTGGGGGGCTCTATTTGAGCCACTGTGGTGGGATCATCCCTGGGGGCCCGTCTCATGGGGATTGCAGGAGGCAATGGATGTGCCTGTTTAGCCTATTGTAAGGCTTCCTCTAGGCACTGGTCCTTATTAGAGAAGTCTCGGAATCCCCCAGGGTAGTTTTGGGTGATCAAAGAGAGGACCAATTCTGTCTTGAAATTCCCTATGCACATCGTCAACAATTTCTCTTGAGTCAGTAGCCTGTCAAGAGAGTACATGAGCCCCTTCCACCGAGATACAATGTCTAAAATGTGCTCATCAGGCCCCTGCATGCACTTGAAGAGTTCCACAATACTCTTATTCTCGGTGGTGGAACTGAACTGGTAAAGGATTTTCCTACAAAGGACTTCCCATCCAGCTACCGATCTGAGGGGGAGCTGGCTGTACTAGACAAACTTTGTCCCATCCAATTTATGTACAAAACACTAGAGGTTGGTGGCCTCCTACTATACCGGAGTTCCCAACAAGGGCCCACACCTTGAGATGAAGTGGTCTAAGTGTTGTGGCGGGTCCCCTATCCCGTTCAAGGGGAAGAAGGTGAGATTTCCAAAACCTGGGGGTACTGGCATATTATCCACCCATGCCGGATACGGCTTTCCATTAGGTGGGAGTGCCACCTGTCTAGTCTCTAAATATTAAAGGCAAGCGATGAGTACTGCCATTAGATCATCTGGGTGTGGATTCCTATCTTGATGGGGGTCCCTGACCACCAGTGCATTAGAAGGTTCTTCAACACGATAAGTAGGCCCAGCAGCTTGTGGAGTGGCTGGTGGAATAACCTGTGGGGAAGTTGGGGGAACTTGAGCTGGGTCCCGAGGATTGTCACACCATTCAGGAGGATTTGGCGACACATACCATGCCCTATTACCGTAAGATCTAGCCTCAACCCTATCTGCATGGGCAGGATGGTCAAAGTCACCTAGGGATAGTTTTCTAAGGGGAAGTTGTATCTTCCCTTGCTTCCCTGGTTGAGAATCATTGTATTCTGGTTGTCACTTTATAGCATGTTCAGCAAGGAGTTTGTCGACCATCTTCTTGTGTTCAGTGAGTTACTGATGTAGCGCGGCTTTTTTGGGATCATCTTCCGCCTTCTTCACTGAGCCAGATGATTTGAAGGGTTTGACGACTCTGAGGTGTTTCTTTTCCTTTTTGGGATTTTGGCTGAGGTCTAGTGCCTCGGTGGGCATGGGAAGACCCAGTAGATTTCTCTGCTAGTGAGTGACCCTTCCCAATGGATCCAATAGTTGTGGAACTCCCTCAGAGGTTAATTCCCCATCAAGGAGCTTCAACTCATTCTCTCCCTCTAATATGTCATCTATGTTAACTGCAAACCTTCTTGGAGTCATATCCTCTATGTTTCCTGGAAAATCAGGCTGGCGCTGGATGGAACTGAAATGGAGGGTTGTGTACTGCCCCCATCCACAGATTGGAACATGGGTAGAATACTCCTTGATTATCCTACAGAGCACTTCAAAGCTCTAGATGCATCATTTTTGGAGGGTCTTATGGCATCCTGGTGACTCAAGGAGCTGGGCCATGGAGAGTGCAGCTAAATTGACCAAACGACATTGTTGGTTGATGTCTTCTAAGTGTTCCTAACTCTCAGGGTAGGTCACTCATCGATGAAGAAGATGGAAATGGGTCTCCTATAGGGTCTGGAGAAAGAATCCAACCTCCTCCTGGGTGAGTGCTTCTGGTGCCCTAAAATTTCGCACTGCAACTGGCCAGAACATCTCTGGGAAATGGTCCGCTGTAAGAATATCCCACAAGATCCTTGGTCCAGATTCAGGGTCTAGCCCTTCATTGCCCCACTCATCTATTGGAGGTGGCTAGGGAACTGATATTGGTACTGATGCAGACCATTGAGATGGAATTTTGGTCGACGAAGAATACAACAAGCGATCTAACAAGCCGCCACATCTTGGTATATACTCTGAAGAGTGTAGTGACCTAGCCACCACATCGTGGTAAGATAGGTTGACGACCACAGTTTCTGGTGCAGGGATTAAGGCTGCTGGCAATGGGCTACGCAGCTACTCGTCCACCATTTGTCCGTAGAATAGCTCTTTGTGATCTCTAGTTGAGGTAGAGAGTTATTCTAGTGATGATTGTGGCGATTGAATGGCTGAAACCGATGGGGTTTCCAAATTTTCATCCTCCTAGATGTACCTTCGGAGGGAGGTGATAATCCTATGGACCTCGCATTCTAAAAGTATAAGGATGATGTGCCTCATTCCTGCCCTGACCCTTAACATAGAGGATCTAGGTGAGGGTTCCATCACTGAATCGTATTCCACCTCAGAATCTGAGAAGCAGACTAGTTTGATCTTAGTATGAATCTTCTCAGTATTCCTTTTATGGCGGTGATGACCCGTCCTCCTACCTCGGGATGGTTCTTCAAGATAGGGTAGATTCTCATAACGAGGAGGTCCTTTAGCCATACTGGTGCTGGGGCGGGGAGGACTTCCGCTTGAGTGAGCTGGGGTGAGAGGATCACCTAGAAAAATATCAAAGGGAACACGGGGAGGACCTCCTTGTCCACTGACTGGTGTGCAAAGGGGACATCCTACAGAAATGCTAGAGCAGGAAGGACCTCCACTGGAGCTGATAGAAGCATGGGTGGGACCTCCATGCTTACTTCCCCTGGTAGTGTCATCACGAGGAATGTCCTTGTTCTGGTTAATCCAAAAACGGGTATGACCTCCGTGTTGGGTGTCAATGAAGAGAATTTGACCTTCAACCCTTTGATTTCTAAGGTGTGGAGGACCTTCACCGGCTACTTAAGGGACATATGGAGGGCCCCCACATTAGAGATTGACTGGATGCATAACATCTCCATATCGTTGTTCCGTGTCAGGAGGAATGACCCCATACCAAATGTAATGAGTGCGGGAGAGGCTTCCGTACTGAGTGTCACTATCATGGGGAGGACCCTAGTTTGGATTGAAGGTAGCATAGGGCAGACCTCCATGCTAATATTGGAAGTGGGGATTAACCACATTCTCCATGGTGGTGGTATGGGGAGGACCTTCGTACTAGGTGTCTCTGTCGTGGGTCAGTCCGCGGCGAGTGCTCCCTGTGCTGACGACTGAGAGAGTCGACCTAGCCTGCCCGTGGGAAAGTTGGGGTCTCAATATAGTCTGGGTATATAAGTTCACTTACCCAGTGTGCATAGGAGGCTGATAATATATGTCGGCGGTGGCCCGGGCCATAATAGTTTCTGATGTCGACGCCCCTCGGTGGGCGTCCTCCTCAGCCTATGCCTGACGCTAGAATCAGGTCAGCTGGATCGGGGCTAGTGGTGCAGGTACATAGCTTACCTTCTCTTCATCTTATGGGACTGGGTGGTTCCACTGACACGGCCTAGTGGGGGCCCTCCTCGGGGGGGCCCTAGAATGGGATCCCGGTTGGGTTGTCCCAGGCATCCCCTACCTCTTCGGCGTAGGGGAGGGAGTCATCGAGACGTTCCAGGGACAGGCTCTGAAAATTATTGTATGTAGGGGTGGGGAGCAGTGGCTCCCTGCACTAACCCTGGGGGAGGCGGTGGCAACGAGGCACAGATGCCTCTAAATCCTGGTGGGACGTATCTCGATTTGTAATAATCCCCTCCTCCTCGTATTGGCGTACAAGTTCGCTTATCACCCTTCGCTGTATGAATTCGGAAAGGGAGATGGGGTGTGGGAACCTAGCAGCTGTGGGTGTGGAAGCTATTGCAGAAGTGGTTAAGCCATGCGAGATTTCTGTGTTGGTTTTGTCCCTGCCCCTGCGTCAGTGGGAGGGTGGTGATCGGATTCTTGTTGTAGCATCTTGGTTCCTAAAAGCAGGGAGATTAAACCATTAGTGATGAAACAAAGAAACCAACGTCCAATGACCTAGTGACATTCCGTCTCTCATGGATTGTAATAAGGATACATGCTGACAACATCGCATATCGGGATGTCCAGCATTTTGACTTCCCCAACTTCTGGTGAGTTTCAAGCCAGGCATGTTATTTTCTTTGCGGGACCCGGTGTCGGATAACTAGATTTGGTGACACGCTAATCCACTGATGTCTCGAACACTACTAATCTCCACATTAAGAGGAATATATTCACGTTGGATTCACCATTTTTGTTTCTGACGCTTTCGCCAGGGTGTGCGCATCCGTTTTTGGAGGACGCGTAGCTGCTGCCCCACATTCCCACTTTCCAAAGGCGGGCAGCATCTGTTGCTTATTCAGGGAAGTTTGCTCCTTGATAGAAATGGGATGATGGTATGTTGGTTCCTCCTCAAAACTCATCACCTAGTTTAGGTCTCCCTTATAGATAAAGTCATTTTTCATGAAACTATTCCTAGTGCCATATCTTCATGGACGCTGGTTAATTACACTACTTCTATCGGGACATCCCAAGGGGTCCATTTAGGGTAGCAACCTTTGATTGTGGGAGTAGTCACGTTGGACATCACTGGTGTGTCTGGATGCTGGAACACTAGCATGTTTGGGTTTATTTCTCTTCTTATAGGGCTTCTTGAGGGCATAGAAGCCTGAGGCATCCCATGTCGAATGCGGGGAATTATATGTCATAAGCATGTCTATGAGGTTTTCCTCAGCTTCCCATGTTTAAAACAACATAGTCTGTGAGTTTAACATCTTGCGGAGATGGATCAGACTGATCGGAACACTAACTAGAGTGGATCATATGGGTTCAACCCCTGGAGGGAACACTGATGTCAGGGCTAACGCGTGGTTAGTTACCCAATTACTGCTAGGGGAAGTGATGAGGTGAATTTTCATGATCTCACTGGGATATGGAATCCTAGGTAAGAATCAAGATGGATAATGGATGGTCAGGTGAAGTGGATGGAGAATGAGATGGAGTCTACTCATGGGTGATGGTGATGTTGGGCTTGAGCCTAGAAGATACCTCCTACATATCCCCGTGGTAGGGAATCAAAGTCCACGTAGTTTAGGATGGGGGTATATAATCGGGGTGTGCACAGAGGACAGCGACCCGATGATATACTGGGTCTCACACATTGTTAGAAGCTCAAGGTTGGTCTTACACCACTGGGACGGACCAGTGATATGGGTCCCAACAGAAGGGACGACAGCGGATTACCATTGGGTTTGGGTTGACAACATCTTATCACTAAATAGGGTTCACAACGGCTTACCATTGGATGAGGGTGCAACATCTTACCGTTGGATGGAGGCACAATAACTTACTGCTGGATGGGGTTTGAAATGGCTTACCACTAGATAGGGGCACAACAGCTTACCGCTGGATGGGGTTTGCACTGGCTTACCCCTAGATGGGGGAAAAATACTTACTGCTGGATGGGGACACAACGGTTTACTTTTGGATGGGGTTGAACCTCATAGAGGCTTCCTACATACCCTTTGTAAGAGACAAGGATCAAATCCCACATAGTTTGGGATGGTGGATGCAGCTTAACATCGTGCAGGATGAAAAGGGGGTATACAGTTTAATGTCATGTAGGATGGAGGTGGTCCGATGTGAAGGGTGTTGGAACTAGTGGTTGATGGGCTTGAACCTCATGGAGGCTTTCTACATACATTGCCTTAGTAAGAATAAAAGTCCACGTAGTACGGGTGGGGTTGGTGAACCGACGTGAAGGGAGTCGGGACCAATAGATGGTGGGATTGAACCTCAGGGAGGCTTCCTACGTACCTTTCCTTGGTATGGATCAAAGACCATGTAGTTCAGAAGGGGTTTGGGAATTACACTCTAGGTGGCCCGGAGGATGTCATAGTCGATGATTACTCTAAGCCCATGTGAGTCATGCTCGGTGTGAGAAACAAGAGGCAGTGAAGACCTGACGATCATGTAGCGAAATGTGCGCCCGTGGGAAGTGGAGTGGGGCTTAAATTTGGTTAGCAGCCAAAAGAGAAAATAGGGGCTTAGGTGTGGTTAGTATTCCAGGGAGATGGAGATTAGGACTTACTCCAGGGTGTAGACACGATTGCAACAAAGCCCAAAGGGAGAGGGATTTGGCACAGAATAAAGGAGGGATCTGATGCCCATCCCCCCTCTCTAGTCTTTGTCCAGGAAGAAGATAGGATGATAGGGGATGATGCCTCCCGTAAGAAAGGTTAGGGGCTTACACCAAGGTGGTTTCCCTCTCCCCATGGACAAACGCCACTCCAATAGAGGATCTCATTCCATGTGAGGAATGATTTCACTCACGTGGAGACCAATGGGCGTGCAGAATGTCCAAGGTGGGGAACCCCACGTACGAAGCACGGGGTGAGGTCATACTTTAACGTCATGTGCAAGGACGATGGCGCTTGGTAGTTTAACGTCCAACAGCTCGGACGAGGCGGCTTCACTCTTCACCCCTTATGACTTACAAAACTGATACTCACCCGCCCTTGAGGAAGGGAAGGAATCAGTAATTCCATGGTGAGGGGGTTTTATGGAGTGATCCATTGAGGGGTCCATGTTAGCGTGGCTTTACGAAGAAGAAATAACCGTTAGTGTGCCTATGTAAAGAAGCATCAGGCGAAGCAACACAATGTGAAGCATCGCACAAGGGAACTTGAAGTTACGTCGTACGATCCTAGAGGGTCGTACAAGAAAAGTGTGTGTAACGTAGATGATTTGGGCGTAATAAGCGCCCGAAGATGATGTCCAATAGAGGGACATCAAAGATAAAGGGTATTCACAAGTAGGGTGGCTTGCATGAAAATGGAACAGCTGTGCAGAAAAGGCCGGAGTGAGCAGACCTGGAGGTTTACGTGCAATAGTAGAGGTTTGTGTGAAATTGGCACGCAACCGGAAAATCTATGCGGAAAAGGCCGGGTTTTCACTCAATTGAGGATGTTTGCACGCAAGGGGTGGCTGAGGGTTCGTGCTCAATGGAACGGTATTGCACACAATGTAAAGGGATTGCATGCAATGGAAATGGATTGCGTGCAAAGGAAATGAACTGCACGCAAGGGAAAGGTATTGCGCGCAAGGGAAAGGGATTGCGCACAAGGGAAAGGGATTGTGCGCAAGATAAAGGTATTGCACACAAGGGACCCAACGTTTCCAGACTTGGGTGAGGGTCAAGCTGAAGTTGTCCCGCATGAAGGCAGACCCCTAGGAGACTTAGTGCAAAAAATCCCATACCTTAATGCCATCTTTTATGTGTGGGAGAGGTGTTTTTCGTGCAGAGGAGACAGTTCAGATTCTTTATCCATTAGAACTCAAAGGGGTGCCTTTATATTTATAGGCACTTTGGGTCATAAGGTCCGCATGGAAGTTGATTGTCACGAAAAATCCGGTCCTGGTCTTGGCTGTGTGGAAGATTCTATGCCTATTGCCGGCCGCGCGGAAGATTCCGCACCCAGTGTTGGCTCTGCATAAGATTATGTGACTACTGTCGGCGGGGTGCACGTTTTTGCGCTGGGGGAGACTGCATGCAAGTTTCTGTGCCATGTGAAAAACTCTTTCTGATCCAACATTTTTTTTCACGGGAGAGCGTTTCTTGCACGCACCTTTGGGATTTTTTGGGTGCCACGTCTTTTCCTCATGAAATTAGTCACTCAGTCGAAATATGTCCTCGTTTTATCCGCAAAGGCCCTCTTTAGGCTTTAATCACATTTAGACATCTAAAGGAATAGATCAGGTTTGTAGTAAAATAAAATAAAAAGAGAAAGGAGATCGAAGAGGATATAAGTCAAGGTCGATCCAAGGAGAAAGGTGGGGAATCTCAAGGAAGAAAAAAGGAGGAGGAGGAGAAACTATGGGAGAGCCACTGGTTGGCATGAGGTAGAAGAAGATGATGTGAAGAAGAAAACCGGAAATGAATTGAACAGTCCAGATCAATCAAGACTTGATCGGATGTCTAGGATGAGTCCATGGTTTTTAAAAACGAAGGACAGTTGAGATTAGATCTTGTATAAGATCGGACGGATGAGGCAAGGCTTAGGATTTAAAACCGAACAAATGGTCGTGATTAGATATGAGGTAGATCGGATATCTCAGAGTCTTCACGGCAAGATCTGATGATCCAGATTCTTTTTCTGCTGAAAATCCCCTTCCCACATCGAAATGAAACCCATTTCACCACTCCCTTATAACCCTGAAGCTCCTGACATTCACTCATAATTCTCCCTCCCCCTCCCTGGTGCCACCCCACATCGGATTCTTTATGGGTGCACTTCTTCACCCACCCATGACGTCGTGGCACCCTGCATGGTGGTCCGCTACCTAGATCCTCTATGCACGCTCGAGGTTTGTGACACGCCTATGTGATGGCCTCTACTAAGGTCGAAGGCTAGCCCTAACCTCCTATTTTGTGTTGTATAACGACCCATACTTTACATACATTGTTATTACTTCAGAATTGAAGCATACTTATTACAACATATAACAAAAACATGAAAGGACTGTATAGGTATAGTGTCTTTAGAAACTGGGAAACATAAACAAATGGTTCATAAAATCAACTACATTGTCTCTCGTTTATTTCATCATATATAGAGTCCCTTTTTATAATATCCTACTTAATATCCTTCTTCCTAGACTAGGGAAAAGAAAACATACAAAAGGGTGAGATCAAATGCTCAGTAAGGGTAAACAAAATAAATATCAATCATATCATATTCATAAGAACATAACATTTTGAAAATATTAACCTGCAAAATAGATCATAATATCCTGTCATGGGGTAAATCATAGTAATGAAAAGTAATCCCAAATAATCATAACTTAAAACATGAAACTTTGTGGAATACACACATAATCATAGAAAATCATTTCATACTAGTCAAGGCTCATTGCCAAGACAATCATAGCGGACAAATTCCATTACTGAACCGACTTCACTCCTCGTTCCAGTCCTGTATCACTGAACCGATTTAACTTTCCATTCCATAAATGTCTATCTCATGAGATATAAATATTTAAACAATGCATTGGAGGGAGATATAGGTCCCACCAATCTCATAATTAAACCATTCTTATGTGTGCCACAAGTTCATAAATCATACATCATATCATAACCCATGAAATAAAAATGGGATTCTTAAACAGCATGCCATCATAACATAATCTATATAAGATAAAAGGACATCATAAAATTAATTCCATCATAAAACAATAAAATCAATGTAAAAAGTAGGGATAGAAATAGAACCATATTTTATCTTAGATGGAAAATAATTTTTATAAAACACTTGAACTCCATTCTTGAGGAAAATATCCTTTCTACTTCAAAAACATTTTTCCTTTATTAACATGTCATACAATTTTTAAACTAAAAGAATTTGATTA
This sequence comes from Viscum album, assembly GCA_963277665.1. NCBI lineage: Eukaryota > Viridiplantae > Streptophyta > Magnoliopsida > Santalales > Viscaceae > Viscum > Viscum album. The sequence goes on from OY728158.1 coordinate 1,673,734,351, forward strand.
AAAATAAACTTGAAAACTTGTAAAGGAAGCTTCTTGGAAATAATGTTCTAAATATCCATTCATTCCTTATAAGTTAAAAAAAAAAATTTCTCGTACTTTGGCCAGAAAAGTCAAAAAGTACCTCGTACGAAAAACGACAAAAGATTTCTTTCATATCTTTTACTAAAAACTCACCAAAGGGTAAAATTGGATTTAAATAATTGTAGGAGGAAATAAATAATATTACATATTGAGGAAACATGGATGTGGATGATACATATTCCCTAGTAATTTCTGAAGTATAAACAATCTCGGATAAAAATGAGATTGTGAGATTTTCCCTTACCTTAGGTCTGATATGCTTTGTACGTGTCCAAACCTCCTATATAATGATTTAAATGATGTGATTTACTTATTACAGAATCATACTCATTTTTATGATATCATATATGGTCATATTCTTAGCTTCTTATTAGTAATATTTCATTGCTACTTGTTATTCGGGTGTTTATTGCTTTATGTTCTTATGTGTGTTTTGTCGAATAAATTATTATTCTTCTTTTTAGGTTATATATAACTCATTTCCAGAATGGTATTAGTGTAATATATATCATATTTATTCATTCAATTCATTTATATAATCATTATGCAATGAAGATCATGTAGAACGAGTCGCATCACATCGTGGAGACGGTAGGTCGTACGTACGCACGAGCGATGATATCATTCCCATGTTCGTGGAATTGTATTGAAGTGTCTATATACAATTTAAGAATCAATATAACTTTACAATAATCATATATAGTTATTATTTACACCATTATACCCATCCAAGTAAGGTGGTGGTGGAAAACATATTACACCACGGCGTGGAGATGGTATTCCGTACATACGCATGCGCAGTGATTTCGTTTTCCGTAGGATGGATAGAAGGTGAAATAGGGTTGTTTCATATTTATAATAACATATCAGTATATTATTTATACTGATGTTATTACTTCATAATGAAACAACTAAATAAGAATAAGTATAAAAAGAAATAAATTTGAAAGAATTGGTAACGGATATTACCTCTTCTTCGACACGCCTCTTTGAAACCTCCTCTTAGGGAACTAAGATTGGTCTTTGAAGTATACCAGGACCTCTAGAATGTTTATAGGGAAGTGGAGAAGATAAAGTTTTAGGGTTTGGCCGAGCTTGAAGGCTCAAAGTGGTGTGAGGAGGAGAGGGAGGAGGTTCCCTTTTATAAGGGACGAGAGGGGCACTTTTGGAAAGTGTGAAAATATTATTTTATTATAAACTTATCTTCAGTTTAAAAAGGTCCAAAAATTATTAAAGATGAATATAAGATGACTCATTGTCGAAATAAAATCATCCAATCAGAATTGGACATGTTTTGGAAAATATTTTAATCATTATAATTTTATTTATTTAAATAATTTATTAATGAGGTAAATACTACATCATTATTGTGTCATAAATAACTTAATTTATTTGATGTCTAAAGATTATAATAATAATATAATCATGTAGGAAATATTTTTGTCTTTCCAATTAATATTTATAGTCAAAAATATAATTTATATAACCCCTTATAAAAATTAATTACTAAAAGATTTTTTTTATTGTCAATTTTGTCTTTACATTAAATTAATTAATCCAAATTGTCATTATCACTACCAAGTGGCTCAATGGGGTCCCAAAATAGACCCAAGGATGCCCATGTCCGGCCACTACTAATCCAATAATGTTAGGACAAGTTTCAAGGTAATTTGGAATTATTATAATATTCATTTTAACCTTGAATTACCATATTTACCTTTAACCGCAGTAAATAAAAAATATTGTAGTTACTATTCATAATATCAAAAAAATAAAAGTAACCTATTAACATAATTTGGAACAAATGATTCCAAATATGGAATCCATTTTTTAAAATTCAAAACACAGAAGTTTCAGTAATTAATTTAAAATTATTCCCTTTGTTAAGCAAACGAGTTTTAAAAGTTAAAACATTATCAAAGATTGAAATGTTTTTACCTATGAATTCAATGTAAAATTAATGATAATGAAATAAATTATTTTAAATAGTAAAAATATACTCTTTTTATACCTTAAAACCATTCAATATTATAATTTAACCATATAAATTATTGCGATGAAAAAAGTTTCTTTTAATTATAATATATCGTGTTTTTACTATTCATCAAAATATGAAAGTAACTAGAATAATATGAAAAATTCATCCAAAGTAAATTTTTATTTCTTGATTCCAAAGAAGAATTTTATTTTGTCAAATTGAACTTATAAAAATGTCAAAAGTAGATTTAAAATGGGTGCGCCATCAAAAGGCGGTAAAACAGCATTTTTTGAAAAATACTTCTTTTATCCAAAAAACTGATTTTGTTTTCATACCTCATTCTAAAAAATGTGTAAGATGAATTATAATGTTATAAAATTAAAAATTCAGTTAATAATATTCATAACGGCTAGTTTATGATATTATAATAATATACCGTTGTTTAGTGAAACTCGGTATCGCGTACTACACATGCTATCGAGGAAGTTCGCGATTGCGTGTAACGCAAGCCAAGCTAGTGTTGTGTGCAACGAAAGATTCCTTTGCATATAACATAAGGAATAAAAAAAATATTTCTCATAAAATCTTCGGGTGTTACATTCTACCCCCCTTAAAAAGAATTTCACCCTCAAAATTCATCACTTCATAACAAACAAATGAGGATACCTCTCCCTCATTATATCCACAAGTTCCCATGTAGCTTCTTCTAATTGGTGGTTCCTCCATAAAACATTATCCAAGCGAGTGGTCTTGTTTCGTAGAACTTTTTCACTACGATCTAGAATCTCTATCGACAGTTCTTCATAAGAAATATCTTGCTCCAGCGGTATAACTTCTGAGCTTAGTACATGTGAAGGATCATGTATGTACTTTCTCATGAGAGATACATGGAACACATCATGAACTTGAGAGAGATTCGGTGGAAGCGCCAATCGGTAAGCTACCTTCCCAATACGATCCAGTATTTCAAAAGGAAAAATATACCTAGGGCTTAGCTTTCCCTTCTTTAAAAATCTCATTACTCTCTTCCAGGGAGATATTCCTAAGAACACTTTATCACCCACTTCAAACTCTAGGTATTTTCTTCAGTTGTCGGCATAACTTTTTTGTCAAATCTGAGCTGCTTTTATGTGTTGTTGAATAGATCGGACTTTTTCTACCATCTCATCAACAAGATTAGGTCCTAATAGCTTTCTTTCCCCAACTTCATCCCAGCAAGTTGGAGTTCTGCATTTCTTTCCATAGAGAGCTTCATAAGGAGCCATCTGAATACTGAAGTGAAAGCTATTATTATAAGAAAATTACACCAAAGGTAGGTGTTGATCCCAACCACCTTTGAAATCCATAGAGAAAGCTCTTAACATGTCTTCTAGAGTTTGAATTTTCCTCTCAGACTGACCGTCTGTTTGAGGATGATAAACAGTGATGAAACTCAACTCTGTATCTACAGTATGCTGAAGTCTTCTCCAGAACTTCGAGTTAAACCTTGGATACCGATTAGATATAATGGAAAGTGGTACTCCATGAAATCTTACCACTTCCTTTACATATATCCTGGCAAGCTGATCCAGAGAGAAATATTCCCTAATAACAATGAAGTGTTCCGACTTCGTAAGATGATCAACTATAACCCAGATAGCATTATTTCCTTTGGATGTTTTTGGAAGTCCGATGACAAAGTCCATAGTGATTTTTTCCCATTTCCATTTGGGTATGGATAATGGTTGTAACATCCCCTTAGACTTCTGTCTCTCAGCTTTAACTTTCTCAAAAACCAATCATCGAGAGACATATTCAGTAACATCTATTTTCATGCCATCCCACCAGAAGTACTCTTTCAGGTCCCTATACATCTTCATGATTCCAGGATGAATAGAGAATGAAGAACTATGAGCCTCATCCAGTAGCTCTTCTTTAATTCTGGGATGGGAGGAACACAAACCCGATTTCTGAACCTTATTATCCCATCACAATCAAGGATGAATTCAGGAACATTTCTCACCTTTTTTTGTAACTCAACATCTTCTTTTTGTGCCTCTTTAATCTTCACATGTATAGATGTTTGAACATTCATTTGAGAAAGATACGATTTTTCCCCTTACATTATAATTCCAAGATCCATCCTTTGTAAATCCATAAATATTGGATCTTTTGAGATCCTCATCATGGATAAGCTAGCATGGTCTTGTCGACTTAATGCATCTTCCACCTTGTTCGCTTTCCCAAGGTGGTAATGAATTGAGCAGTCATAATCCTTAATCAGATCCAACCATCTTATTTGGCGCATATTCATCTCCTTTTGTGTGAAAATATACTTCAAACTTTTATGATCAATATAAATATCACACCTTTCACCATAAAGATAATGCCTCCAAATCTTTAATGCAAATATTACTACAGCTAACTCAAAATCATGATTTGGGTAATTTTTCTCATGGATTTTCAACTATCGTGAGGCATAAGCTATCACCATATCATTTTTCATGAGAACACACCCCAATACCTTCTTGGATGCAACACTTTAGATCACAAACCTTTCTACACTATAAGGTAGTATGATCATAGGTGCACTGGATAACCTTCTTTTCAACTCCTTGAAATTCTCTTCACACTCCTCTGTCCACACGAACATAACTTCTTTTCGAGTCAACCTGGTGAGTGGATTAGATAATCATGAAAAATATTTCAAAAAACGTCAATAATATCCAACCAAACCAAGAAAACTTCGGATCTCAGTTATTATCGTTGGTCTCGACCATCTTTCTATAACCTCTATTTTTGCTGGATCCACAGATATCCCCTCTTTTGAGATTATGTAACCCAAAAATGCAACTTTTTGAAGCCAAAATTCACACTTGGTATATTTGGCATAAAGATTCTCCTTTCTCAGGGTCTTCAATAAAATTATCAAGTGATCTTCATGTTCTTCCTTGCTCTTTGAATAGACATGAATATCGTCTATAAAGACTACCACAAACTGATCAAGATAGTCTCTAAAGACTCTATTCATTAGATCCACGAAGATATCAGGGGCATTAGTAAGACCAAATGGAATCACTCTAAATTCATAGTGTCCATACATTGTACGGAACGTCGTCTTTGGTATATCATCCCTTTTTACCCTTAATTGATGATACCCTGAATGAAGATCAATCTTGGAAAAGTATTGAGTTCCACGTAGTTGATCAAATAAGTCATCAATGCGTGGGAGAGGATATTTTTTCTTGATAGTGATCTTGTTAAGTTCTTGATAATCAATGTAGAGTTTCATTGATCCATCATTCTTCTTAAAAAACAGAACAGGTGCTCCCCAAGGTGACGCGCTAAGGCATATGAATCCCTTATCAAGATTCTCTTGGAGTTGCTTCTTCAATTCTTTCAACTCAATTGGGGTCATTCTATAATGTGTCTTTCAAATAGGCATAGCACCTGGTATGAGTTCTATTGAAAACTCAACTTCTCAATTTGGTGGAAGACCTGGCAATTCCTCCAGAAAGACATCATCAAACTCCCGTACAATGGGCATATTCTTAATCGTGAGTTTCTATCCAACCATTTGAAATAAATAACCTTCATTTATTGGAATCAAGACCCATAAAATGGAAGAAATTTCCACTGGAAGGTTATATTCATACTTGCATCGATAGGTGATCATAGATTCATCAGGAGTATGAAATGTGACTTCCCTTCTTTGGAAGTCGATATGAGCTCCGTATAAAGAAAGCCAATCCATGACAAGAATAACATAAAATTCTACTATAGGAAGGATCACAAGATTTGCAGGAAGCACTTTCCCACAAACGTCAGTCGGAGAAGAATTGTAAACTTTTGATGTGACTGTTGTGCCATTAGGAGTTGTCACAGCTAACTCAACATCTAATTATTGATGTAATATGGCGGTACCCTTAGAAAATTATTCAGAAATAACAGAGTGGGTGGATCCAGAATCAAATAAAACATCTGATACTTTAGAGTGGATGGTAAGTTTACCTTTCACCACTTCGTTATCGTACTCCACGTCACTGATAGTAATTGCATGTGACTTTCCTTTTTCTTTGGCCTTAAGATTTTGTTGATGTTGATCATCATCAACAACCCTTGGATTTGGGCATTGATTGTAATAATTCCCCATCTCCTTGCATTTGAAACATTAAAGTGTAGGAGGTGCATTTTGTGTATCCCTTTCTTTGTTCGCATCATTAGACATATTCTTCCCATTATTTCGACATTAAACTGCCCAATGACCTTCTTTTCCACACTTAAAACATTTTATTTTCCCTTTAAGACAATTTCCTCCATGTTTCTTTCCACAATTTGAGCATAAAGGAAAAATCATCTTCTTTTCAGTGTGGTCTTTAGATTTTCCTTTGAATTCCATTTTCCTCTTCTTATCAAACCCATATGACTGATGGGATACTCCAATCTCAATCTCAACCTTGAGAGCACATCAAATAATTTCCTCGTATCTATTGAAGTCCCTTATGTCTAACGCACTTCAAAGACTTGGTTTTAAGCCACTAAAGAATCGATCGATTTTACTCTCAAGTTGGATAATAATTCCGGAAGCGTACCTTGCAAGTCTTGTAAAATTTTCTTCGTAGGTACCAACAGATTCATCATCCTTTTGCTTCAGTTCAAGAAACGCCTTCTCCATCTTTGTTCGAATAATACGAGGGAAGTTCTTATTGAAAAATAAGTTCTTTAACTCGTCCCATTCCATGGACTCAATTTCATCTCTTTGCCTCATATTCTTGATAAGATTCTACCATTGATCAGCATCACCTTCCAAACGATACACTGCTAAGATGACTTTTCCATGTTTAGAACATTGTAGAACTAAAAATATATTTTCAGTGGTACTAATCCATTGTTCAGCTACTAATGGATCAGAAGACCCGCTGAATGAAGGTGGGCGCTGCCTCATGAAGGATTCAACAGAATGTTTCTCCTTCCTTTGCTCGTTTGGAAGTCCTGCATGGTTCATATCTTGAGAAAGTTGTGTGAGCATGGCTACAAGATTTTGCATTCCATCTCCCATAAAGTTTGGTTGCTCAGGGGGACAATCATTGCATTGCCCGCTGAATTCAGCATTAACACGGTTCCTTCGGGTTCCATCCATTGACTAAAACCAAGAAGCATAGTGTGAGTAACATTAATCATAATAGGAAAACAACATAATCAAGAACAAAATTTCAATCTTAAGGTCTTATAATAGGTTATTCATGGCCATTTCTAAAACACTAATATTGTTTTCTATGCTTAGACATATCCTTAGGGTTCTTACTAAGGCTTTCACATCCTAGTTTCCAAAGGTTGACTATACCTTTCCTCTGATACCAACTATAACGACCCATACATTACATAAATTTTTATTACTTCAGAATTAAAGCATACTTATTACAACATATAACAAAACCATGAAAGGACCATATAGGTATAGTGTCTTTAGAAACTAGGAAACATAAACAACTGGTTCATAAAATCAACTACATTGTGTCCCGTTTATTTCATCATATCTAGAGTCCCTTTTTGGAATATCCTACTTAATATCATTCTTCCTGACCTGGGGAAAAGAAAATATACAAAAGGGTGAGCTCAAATTCTCATTAAGGGTAAACAAAAGAAATATCAATCATATCATATTCATAAGAACATAACATTTTGAAAATCTTAACCTGCAAAAGATATCATAATATTCTGTCATGGGGTAAATCATAGTAAGGAAAAGTAATCCCAAATAATCATAACTTAAAACAAGAAACCTTGTGGCATACACACATAATCAAAGAAAATTATTTCATATTAGTCAAGGCTCATTTCCAAGACCATCATAGCGGAAAAATTCCATTACTGAACCGACTTCACTCCTCGTTCCAGTCATGTATCACTGAACCGGTTTAACTTGTCGTTCCAGCCATGTCTATCTCATGAGATATAAATATTTACCCAATGCATTTGAGTGAGATATAGGTCCCACCCATCTCATAATGAAACCATTCTTATGTGTGCCACAAAGTCATAAATCATACATCATAGCATAACCCATGCAATAAAAATGGGATTCTTAAACATCATGCCATCATAACATAATCCGTATAAGATAAAAGGACATCATAAAATTAATTCCATCATAAAACAATCAAATCAGTGTAAAAAATAGGGATATAAATAGAACCCTATTTTATCTTAGATGGAAAATAATTTTGATAAAACGCTTGAACTCCATTCTTGAGGAAAATATCCTTTTTTCTTCAAAAACATTTTTCCTTTCTTAACATGTCATACAATTTTTAACCTAAAAGAAGTTGATTAAAAATAAACTTGAAAACTTGTAAAGGAAGCTTCTTGTAAATAATGTTCTAAATATCCTTTCATTCCGTATAAGTTAAAAAAACATTCTTCTCGTACATTGGCTGGAAAAGTCAAAAAGTACCTCGTACGAAAAACGACAAAAGATTTCTTTCATATCTTTTACTAAAAACTCACTAAAGGGGAAAATTGGATTTAAAAAATTGTATGGGGATAGAAATAATATTACATATTGAGGAAACATGGATGTGGATGAAAAATATTCCCCAGTAATTTCTGAAGTATAAACAATCTCGGATAAAAATGAGATTTCGAGATTTTCCCTTACCTTAAGTCTGATATGCTTTGTACGTGCACAAACCTCCTGTACAATGATTTAAATAATGTCATTGAATTATTACAGAATCATACTCATTGTTATGATATCATATATGGTCATATTCTTATCTTTTTATTAGTAATATTTCATTTCTACTTGTTATTCGGGTGTTTATTGCTTTATGTTCTTATTTGTGTTTTGTGTAATAAATTCTTATTCTTATTTTTAGGTTATATATACCTCATTTCCAGAATGGTATTAGTGTAATATATATCATATTTATTCATTCAATTCATTTATATAATCATTATGCAATGAAGATCATGTAGAACGAGTCACATCACATCGTGGAGACAGTAGGCCGTACGTACGCACGAACGATGATATCGTTCCCATGATCGTGGAATTGTATTGAAGTGTATGTATACTATTTCAGAATCAATATCACTTTACAATAATCATATATAGTTATTCTTTACACCATTATACCCATCCAAGTAAGGTGGTGGTGGAAAACAGATTACACCACGGCGTGGAGAAGGTATTCCGTACGTACGCACGCGCGGTGATTTCTTTTTCCGTAGGATGGATAGAAGCTGAAATAGGGTTGTTTCATATTTATAGTAACATATAATTATGTGAGTAATAATGATTTTATTACTTCATAATGAAACATCTAAAGAAGAAGAAGTAGAAGAAGAAATAAATTTGAAAGAATTGGTAACGGATATTACCTCTTCTTCAACATGCCTCTTTGAGACCTCCTCTTAGGGCACTAAGATTGGTCTTTGAAGTAGACCAGGACCTCTAGGATGTTTCTAGGGAAGTGGAGAAGATAAATTGGCAGAGGTTGTCTGAGCTTGAAGGCTCAAAGTGGTGTGAGGAGGAGAGGGATGAGGTGCCCTTTTATAAGGGGGAGAGGGGCACCTTTGGAAAGTGTGAAAATATTATTTTGTTATAAACTTATCTTCAGTTTCAAAAGGTCCAAAAATCATTAAAGATGAATATAAGATGAATCATGGTCGAAATAAAATCATCCAATCAGAATTGGACATGTTTTGGAAAATATTTTAATCATTATAATCTTATTTATTTAAATCATTTATTAATGAGGTAAATACTGCATCATTATTGTGTCATAAATAATTTAATTTATTTGATGTCTAAAAATTATAATAATAATATCATCATGTAGTAAATATTTTTATATTTCCAATGAATATTTATAGTGTAAAATATAATTTATATAACCCCTTATAAAAATTAATTACTAAAAGATTTTTGTTAATGTTAATTTTGTCTTTACATTAAATTAATTAATCCAAATTGTCATTATCACTACCAAGTGGCTCAATGGGGTCCCAAAATCGACCCAAGGATGCCCATGGTCAATCAATACTCATCCAATAAGGTTAGTATAAGTGTCAAGGTAATTTTTAATTATTATAATATTCTTTTTAACCTTGAATTACCCTATTTACCTTTAACCACAGCAAATAAAAATTACCGTAGTTACTATTCATAATATCGAAAAAATAAAAGTAACCTATTAACATAATTTAGACCTAATTATTCCAAATATGGAATCCATTTTTCAAAATTCAAAACACAGAAGTTTCAGTAATTAATTTAAAATTAATCTCGTTGTTAAGCAAACGAGTTTTAAAAGTTAAAACATTGCCAAAGATTGAAATGTTTTTACCTATGAATTCAATGTAAAATTAATGATAATGACATAAATTATATTAAATGATAAAAATATATTCTATTTATACTTTAAAAACATTCAATATTATAATTTAACTATATAAATTATTGCGATGAAAAAAGTTGTTTTTAATTAAAATATAGCGTGTTTTTACTATTCATCAAAATATGAAAGTTACCAGAATAATATGAAAAATTCATCCAAAGTAAATTTTTATTTCCTGATTCCATAGAAGAATTTTATTTTGTCAAATTGAACTTATAAACATGTCAAAAACTAGATTTAATATGGGTGTGCCATCAAAAGGCGATAAAACTGCATTTTTTGAAAAATACTTCTTTTATCTGAAAAACTGATTTTGTTTTCATAACTCACTCTAGAAAATGTGTAAGATGAATTATAATGTTATAAAATTCAAAATTCAGTTAACACTATACATAATGGCTAGTTTATAATATTATAATAATATATTGTTGTTTAGTAAAACTTGGTATCGCGTACTACACACGCTATCGAGGAAGGTCGTGATTGTGTGTAACGCAAACCAAGCTAGTGTTGTGTGCAGTGAAAGATTCCTTTGTGTATAACATAATAAATAAAAAAATCTCATAAAATCTCTGGGTGTTACATGTTGCCTCCTTTCACCCAACTAGAGGGCAGGCCCCTTGGGGTTTATATTTTTATTACCCCAACTTTCAACATAACTATCTAAGAAAAGGAAATAAAAATTCCACATAATCAATTATATAAAGAATATCTTTACTTTTATAAATAAAGATTATTCTAAACTTTGGAAGTTTAAAAATAAACAAATCAAATTATATTGTCTTACTCAATAGTTTAACTTTCAATTAATAAAAGTATTCATAAAAATGTTTTCAAATTCAAAAACACAATGCATATTTTTCATTGAATTAAGGTAGAAATATGTACCCAAACGTTATGATTTAAAATATCTCTCTTCCAAAATATGATTTTCATTAAATGGGTTCAATGATACAATTTTAAAGCACTCAATTACTTAGATCATGCAACATGATTTTATATTTATAAAAATAATTACTTTTTATGTTAAAAAATGAATATTATAATAGCTATACAGAAAATTAATTTATAAAACTGTATACTTATGTTAACTAAGACATAAGTTAAAAAATAACTTCATTATGACACAAGGATGTCTAAAATATTTGAAACATTTAAAAAAATGTACTTGAAATAAGTTTTGAAATCATAAAATGTAAAGGATAATAACTTCAACACATCTTTAAAATACCTCAAAATTTCAATATTCTTATAAAGTAAAATAAAATGACTAGAATATCCAATGACTATAATTATAGCCATTGTATATTCAACAGTCACCTAAAGGGAAACGGTCAAATTAGGGCCTTATAAAAACTTTCTTAAGGCATTCCAACCTCAAACACAGAGACAAAGTAGATGGTGCTCTTATCTCTCTGATGATCAGTATGATTGATGCGGTTCTAGTTATATTTTTCTTAGTCGTGGCAAATCTGAAAGAAATCCACTTTTTCCTTGGAATGTTCGTGGTGCTTTGGGGTCTTTCGATGATCGTGATTGGTCTTCTCGTGTGAATTCTAGGTTAGTCATGGTCTTTTGATATTTTTTCAATGTAATCGTTCCAAAAATTTAATTGTATAAAATATGGATGGATTTTTTTTCAATAATTGTTTGTATTGCATGAAAATTCAGAGAAATTAATTCATACAGTAATATTATTACACAAAAAAAGGTTTGAGCATCACATTATCCTCCCCTTAATAGGAATTCTGTCCTCTCAATTCATTTCATATAAACATGATAAAAATATTCTCGAACGTTCTTCACCACATTATCCATCGTGGAGGTCAACTGAATACCCAAATTGGTGTTCAACTCTTCCGCTTCCTGGGCCCAGAAACACCTCAAAGAGTAAGGGTTAAACTTATGCATTTCACACTTGGGATTCCATAGGGAGGCTCGAATGGTAGAAAGCTCAGAGATGTCTGAATGGACAAACCCTCTAAGAACTTATCATACTGTCTCTTGTCCAAGAATATCAATGTCGTGGATGTGGTCATACAAACTGAAGCTCAGAATTAGATGCATGTAGGCTGCACGAATGTTCCCTTAAAAGGTAGCCTCTTGAAACCTTACCCTAGCCGTGAAGTTTTGAGATTGAGTGAAGAATAGGAAAAGTCCTTCATGGTATTTTCCCCTTCACCTATGCTCAGTGAGTTGGGCAGTGGTTATGCGGTGGTAGATATAGGCATTCCCTTGGAAGGAGCGGAGAATGTCTGGACTGTTCGATGCCTGGTAAACATGTTTGCATGTTATTTGTAGTTTTGCGAAGGGAATGTATTCTTTCACATAGGTTTTAACCATAATGGTCTCTATTACCTCAATGGGAAGATATAAGATGTGGGTTTTTCCTTCCATCTGAAAATAAAATTTTTCCATGAAAGTCCAATTAGTGAAACTCATCAAAAGCACAAACATTGAAAAGGTAGAAGAAAGAAGAATCAAAAAGTTGTATTTTCATCAAACATTGGTACAAAACACCCAAGACTAATGGTTTCCCTAGTTCATGATTACAAGAATCCCCAAAACAAGTTCATAACTCTCGATCTCCTTGAAACAAATGCAACCCAAGCAGTCTGGTTCAATCTCATGGGTACACTTATGGTGTCTCTAAAGTGTGACATGAGGGGTGTAAAACTGAGAGACATCAGTATGCACTTGATTTTTGTACATGGAACGGAAGTCCTCAAATTAAAGAATTTCAAAGTCCATTACTTGACCATAATGTCTATAGGACAAGATTTGGCACATATATGCTATGTGGAGGTCTCCCGTTGTTGCCACTTATTGGAAAGCCATGAGGGATGAAATGCCTTCTGCTGCGGTGAATCATTCAAAAAGACCCTTGATTTACTTTCCTCAATGTGCATAGGATGGAAATTATATTTGCATCATAAAGAGGTAGTATAAACCCGCTCCTCGGTGGAGTTGAAGTACACGGGGAGAGTTTGACACATCGTAGAGGTGTTTTTATGTCATACGAATGTGTGCATAGTTTACAAGGTAGTCATGGCTAGCTATGGAAACTATGGTTTCTAGAGACTCAAATAGAAGAGATAGAAGATTGGTATTTTATTTTTCAATATGAAAATTAATAAAAAATCATTCCTAGTAATTCTTAAGTAAAAAAATAATTATTCAGTTATAGTTTTCCAGAGTTATCTAAACTGAACCTCTAATACCAACTGTCACGACCCCGACCCCAGAAGTCTGGAATCGGTGCCTGAAACATGGTGTTCAATTTTCTTCATAAAAATAGTCATACAAAAAAATTTACATCTTGTCCAAATACAGAGGATAGATTAGTTTTAGGTTCTGAAAAATCAGATGTTGTTGAAACACTTCTTCTGAAAACTTGACAGGGTTAAGCTTCGTATTGATGTCGTCACAATAGAGTACTCAAAGAATAAGAAAAAAATGCTAAATCCTATAAAACATAATTTAAAATTTAGGGTGAGCATAAAAATACCCAATAAGGGGTATTAAAACATTTGAAGAAATTCTCTTTTTAAAACAACTACCTTGGAAATAATCATAACACATTTTCTTAAGAGGAAAACATTACTTTTCAAGGCACATAATCAATATTTTCAGAGGATACATGCAGAATGTTTTTTAAAAGACATTTTAATACAAGATAATTATTCTTACTTAAAAACATCTAATAAAACATGAATCATAGTGGGCATATGTATGTAATAAATGAGATGTGCATAATTCATAACTTGGTCAATCCAACTCCAAAATCATATTTGTGAACATAGGTATTCATATCATGATTCATTAGTACAAAAAAAGAAATTCATATGGCTTTAACATTAGATAATTTTTTCTTGTATAACTTTCCATTTTCATACTTGGTTATGCTTTATGCCTTCGTTTCCATTGTCATAGAAGATTCTTAGACAATGATCAACAATCCCTTGGTTGATCATTTACCATTACATAATGAGGGAATGTATAATGCCAGGCTTTGTCAAGGCCTTGCACCAAGACCGTACAGGTAGAAACCCAACATATTTGTGGTTAACTACCACACATAGTTTTAAAAAAATCTAGAATCATGTTCACACATCATTTCACTTAACTCATGAGATTCTTCACTTTACCCAATGCATTGGAGCACAGTATAATTTTGGGTGCACCCATCACATCATTTAAGTCCAACACATTCCTCATATGTCTTAGTATGGTCTCATTTCCATAGTGTTCGTACTATGTATGAATTTACATTCTTAATCCATAATCATTTTCATACATACTCATACTTTAATTGAATTATGCATTAAGTGTAAAACAACTAGTTTTTTATGTTTTAGATTTAACAGTGACGTGCATGAACTAAAACAACATACCCTTACACATGTAGTAAGAACTAGTAAACATAAAATGATGGGTTGTCATACGAAATAACTACAATTACATTAAACTGTTAATAATGAGACCCTTTTCCAAACCATGTTTACATGTTTTGACATAGAGATACTCATTTAATCCATGCAATGTTAATTTTCATATAAAAGATTAAAATATAAACTTTAAATGATCTGAAGCATTTCTTGTGACAATTGGGAATTACAAAGTATGGATTATTTATTGAGAAATGTTTGTGCATAAAAGAGATAACTAAATATGTGTACTCATGTATGGATGTATATTTATGTTTGAACATGGAAACCATCATACCACTTACTGGAGAAATCAAGTTTGAAATATATGCATTCATGTAGATTTGAAATTCATGGAAAATCTTATATATATACTTATATATGATCTGCACAACCCAAAATAAGAGTTAATAATTTCTTACAACTGTTGCATTCTTCATAAACATAATTTAACCAACAATGATAGGTTTTGTGAAAACCCCATTTCAGATTTGTTACATAAAAATACATTTATACATATATATTCATTAATACATAACCATTACAAACATGGGTTTTACATATTAATGAAATAATAAATAAACCTATTTCATGGGTTATATGTTTTTAGAATATCATTTTAAACAAAATATCATTAAAGAAGAAGAAATACCCCAACTGATTTCATTTTTTTCTAAATACGATATTATGTATATATCATTCTTATGGTTCAAGACATTATTAACCCCTGAAAGTGCTTCATTCCATAAAACATCATTATAACATTACCAATTACGTTTAGAGAACTCAAACCAGTTAGGATTGGAGTTATTCTGAATATATATTCTTATATACATATATGTATAACCATGGAACAAAATAAAAAAAAGTTTTTCATGTAGATAAATAAACATAAAATTTCCTTACATGGGTTATATACTTCAAAAAAACATTTAGAAAACTTTATGTGAGTTAAGATTAAAAACCAGTATAAAACTATATATACATCCATTTATACACAAAGGTATAAAATTTTTAAAACAATATAACTTAACAAATTGATCCCTTACCTGGCTTCAGGAGTGCACCGGGGTTGGGCAGAGGATGTTTGCACATCGAAGAGAAGAAAACATGTAATTATGGGTGCAAAAATATAGGGTTTATATAGGAGGTATACATATATTTTATATATATAATGTTTCATAAATAAAATATAAACAAATACTTAAAATTGACCAAGACAAAACAAACCCAACATGTTTCTTAAAGAGAGAACTCAAAAACAATTAGTGATTATAATACATACATATATAAAAATTTTGTGGAAAAATTGAGTGGAATAGATCGGGTTGTAGTAAAATAAAATAAAAATAGAAAGGAGATCAAAGAGGATATAATTCAAGGCCAATCCCAGGAGAAAGGTGGGAATATCGAGGAAGAAGAAAAGAAGGAGGAGGAGGAGGAGGAGAAACTGTGGTCGATCCACTGGTTGGAGCGAGGTATAAGAAGATGACGTGAAGAAGAAAACAGGAAATGAATTGAATAGTCCAGATCAATCGAGTCTCGATCAGACAACTAGAATGAGTCCATGGTTTTTAAAAATGGAGGATGTTTGAGATTATATCTTGAATAAGATCGGATAGATGAGGCAAGGTGTGGGATTTAAAACTGAATGAATGGTTGTGATTAGATCTAAGGTAGATCGGACGACTCAGAGTCCGCGCAACGAGATCTGACAGTCCAGATTCATTTTCCATTGAAAATCCCCATCCCACATCGAAAGGAAACCCATTTCACCACTCCCTTATAACCCTTGAGATGCTGAAATTTGCTCAGAATTCCCCCTCCCCCTCCCTAGTTCTGCCCCACACCGGATTCATTGCGGGCATGCTTCTGCGCCCACCCATGTCGTCGTGCCTCCCCGCATGGTGGCCCACTACCTAGATCCTCTGTTCATGCTCAAGGCGCGCGACATGCCCATGGGATGGACTCTATTGAGGCCGAGGGATAGGCCTTGCCACCTAGTGCATTATGCCTCCTTTGGCCCAGCTAGACAGTTGGCCCCTTGGGGTTTATATTTTTATTAACACAAATTTCAACATAACTATGTAAAAATAGGAAAATAAAATTACACATAATCAATTATATACAGAATATATTTACTTTTATAAAAAAAATATTCTAAACTTTGGAAGTTTAAAAATACACAAATCTAATTATATTGTCTTACTCAATAGTTTAACTTTCAATTAATAAAAGTATTCATAAATTGTTTTTCAAATTCAAAAACACAATGCATATTTTTATTTGTATTAAGGTAGACAAATGTAACCAAACTTTATGATTTCAAATATCTTGCTTCCAAAATATAAGTTTAATTAAATGTGTTCAATGATACAATTTTAAATCACTCAATTACTTAGATCATGCAAGATTATTTTATATTTAGAAAAATAATTACATGTTAAGTTTTAAAAGGAATGTTATAATAGCTATACAGAAAATTAATTTATAAAACCATATACTAATGTTAACTAAACCATTAGTTAAAAAATAACTTCATTATGAAACAAGGATGTCTAAAATATTTGAAACATTTAAAAAAGGTACTTGAAATAAGTTTTGAAATCATAAAATGTAATGGATAATAACTTTAACGCATATTTAAAATACATTGAATTTTCAATATTCTTAAATACTTAAAATAAATTGACTAGAATACCCAATGACTATAATTATAGCTGTTGTATATTCAACGGTCACCTAAAAGGAAATGGTCAAATTAGGGACTTATAAAAGTTTACTTAAGGCGTTCCAACCTCAACACCGAGACAAAGAATACGGTGCTCTTTATCCCTCTGACGCTCAGTATGATTGTTGTGGTTCTGGTTATATTGTTCTTAGTCCTGGCAGATCCGAAAAAATTCCACTTTTTTTTTGGCATGTTCGTGGTGATTTGGTGTCTTTTTGTGACCTTGATTGGTCTTCTTGTAGGAATTATAGGTTAGTCATGGTCTTTCGATCTTGTTTCAATGTAATCATTCCAAAAGTTTAATTGTATAAAACATGGATTGTTTTTTATTGAAAGAATTATTTGGATTGCATGAAAATTCATTGAAATGAATTCATAAATTATTATTATTACATAAAAAAATGGTTCAGGGTGTCACAGATAAGGTCAAGGTTGATTCTAACATCTCTTATCTTTAACATTTTCACCTTGAGTATATAAATAATGATTATATCAACAGACTCCATAAATATGGATTGATAGAATCAATAAATTATGAATCATTTGAAAATTTTCAATATTTCTTATTATAATGTAATAGATTAGACTTTCCCAATACTTTACTTTATGTATTTTGGGTGATATATGTTCCATGAGGAGGATTTAGGAAGTATAGGCCATTTAGATCTAGAATTTCATCTAGGGAGTGGTTCACATCAGGAACTATGTATCATGGTGTAAAATAATCTGGGCATAACTTGTTGATTTATCAAGGGGTTGAGTTCCTGGCACAAATCATAGCTCACAGTGAGAAGCTTGGGGAGATAGATTTTGGTGACTCTATCTCATATGGGATTCACTACATGATCCATCATTCACAACATGAATGTTTTCCTTTTTTGTATGATAAATATACATATATTTTAGAGGTAGTTTTACTCAAATATTTCATATTGTGAATACCCTTTTCATATCATGAATGGGTTTCCTCATGATTGAGTATAAAAATAGGTTCCCATTTGATATCCATAATTCCTCCATCATCTCTCTTGAATCTTGGGTGAAACATGGGTGATTTTGGATGATCTTTTAGCCCTGTATTCCTAGAATTGAAACTTGGTATTAATTAATTAACAATTGGTCATCTGAGGTGAGTTCATTTATTCCCCTTGACCCCTAGTAGAACCTAAGGTCTATCTTAAAGGCATTTATCCATCTTTTTAAGGATTCTAAACCTCTTGATTTATGGCAACTGAATCCTCCCTTTATTGGAGGTATCCTTCTCATTCCCTCCCATTGGTCCTTATTCTTCCCCTTTAAATGGTGGCATCAATGTTGGTGTGTAGTTTCTATATATCATAGTTGATGTTTTGATGATTTTTTTCATGTTTAATTCTTGATTAATATCCTTCTAGTTTCGTTAGTGTTTGAGTTTGTTCATTTTATCATGGAGTTCCTTGACTTCTTGAGTTATAGGGTTAAATAATTTTCTACTTTATTTTGTTTAAATTATGAGGTTATCATGTTTTATATCAACTAAGTAATTGTAAAGAATCAACTTAAATATAATAAAATAAAATATAACAATGTTGAATGATAAGTTATTTCATGCACCAGATTTTATATAATTTCTATGTTATTTATGTATTATTTCTACTTTGATGTCATCTGAAATTAAATAGTATGAATCCCCAAGGGGGACATGGAAATTAAATAGACAACATCATTATAGGAATAAAGTGGAATCTATATTCTAATATTCCTATGGTATTTAAGCCTTATAAACTTAAGTAATGGATTATATGTTTTTTCTTGTCTGTATGAGCCCTTAAATGTTTTGAAACTGTTTAACCCAAAACAAATATGGATTTTTACTATGTTTTTTCAATAATCACTTTAAATAATTAAATAATAATTAAATTTGGTAATTAAATGGGTTATTTAAATAATTATAACTATGAATATGTTTAATGTTGTCTCCCATTATTACATTCCTGATAACATGATTTTTTATCATTGCTATGTGGATTTGGCTGTGAATAATTTTTAACTATAGAAACTGAATAGGGAAACTTATTATAAATTGGTCAATATGTGTAATGTTTTATGGTTGAATGTTTTCTAAATCATAATTTGGTTTTTTGTGAAGGCAAGGATTGTTTTAGGTCTATCTATTTCATATTGAGTGGGATGGTTGCAAGGTAATGATTATTATAACACCCCAGGTAAATAAAGAATATGAAAATTTTATATTTATCCCTATTTGTGAATAAAATGTTAATATTAATTTAAAGGGAACCCTATGCTCGATGGCTTACCCAATACGCAACAACGAGTTCCTTTGAAATCTTACGTTGCACTCTAATAATAAAATAATTTTATTTTAAATGGTAGTTAACACCTAGAATTGTAATGACGGGAATGAACAGAACTAACTACAAAATGATTATATATATTTGTCAAATATTTTTACTTTTTACAATAAATGTTAGAGGATTAAAAATGCGAATGAATCCAATTTTAATCGTAAACATTCTAATATTCTTTAAAAGGTCGATTAACCGCCTTTTGATGGAAAACCTCATTTAAATCCACTTTTTGACAATTTTATGTGTTATATTTGACAAAATAAAATTATTCTTTAGAATCGGGACATCAAAATTTACTTTGTGTAAATTTTTGGTATTTTTCAGATAAAGTTCATTTTTTAATGAATAGTGAAAAATGTTGTATTTTAATTCAAAACCTCTTTTTAATCTAATTTATTTATATGATTAGATTATCTTTTGAATTGGTTTTAAAGTTAAATTAGAGTATATTTTTAACATTTAATCCAATAGTGTTCATTGGAATTAATTTCACTTTGAAATTGGACTTAAACTACTGTCAATCTTTTGATATATATTGTTTCATAAAAACACGTTATTTGTTCTGACAGCGGGAATTAATTATTAAATTAATTAATGTAACTTATATTTTTTGAATTTTGTAAAATAGATATCATTTTTGAATTCGTAATATCAAATATAGCTTAGGGTGAATTTTTTGTATTTTTCTGAAAAACGTCAATTTTTGATGAATAGTGAAACTACTAAGTGGTACTTAAAAAACCGATTTTTCGTTTAAATGGAATTTTACCACCTCTATGTTTTTAATTTCAAAAATCTGACATACATGGTTTTCATTAGGAATTAAAATGTGGTTCAATGGGATTAAAATAATTTTTTGGTGAATAGTAACTTTTAAGTTTTTAATCGTGATTAGAGGTAATTAATGTAATTTAATGTAAAAATAATGTTTTAATAATATGAAATGACCTTGACACATGTCCTACCCTTATTGGATGTGTCATTTCCGACCAAGACAATCCATGGGTCAACTTGGGGACCCCATTCAGCCACTTTGGTTGGAAAATGACATTAAAAACTTTTTATTTAATGTTAAAATAAAAATGTCACAAACATGTGTTGTTTTACTAAAATAATTTTTAAATGGGGTTATACAAGTCATATTCTTTACTATAAATATTCATTAGAAATCTAAAAATATTTCCTACGTCATGATAGTTGTTTTATAATTTTTAGACATTAAATAAATTAAATTATTTATGACACCATTATGATGCAGTGATTACCTCATTATTTAACGATTTAAATAAAATGAAAATATAATGTAAAATCTAAGACATAAACTTGTCAAAAACCTATTATATGTTAGAACTATTATCACCTTATCCTCTAAATATATAATTTTGGGCCCTTTAAAATCCAAAAATCATTTTATAATAATGTTAATTTTCAAGACTTTCCAATTGTGCCCCTCCTCTCCTCTTATAAAAGGCCTCCACCTCTACCACTTTACCCACACCTCTAAAGCCTTTGGCTCATAAAAAACATGCCCATTTTGTATATCCACATCCCTATATTACTCATAGAAGCCTCACTTTGGGCATAAGTCTTTCCAAGGAAGCCTTTGAGCTCAAATCAAAAAGAGTTACCCGATTTAAGGGTAATGTCTTCTCTTGTGTTCTTATGTTTTATTTTGCTTCTCCAACCCCCTAAAATCTTTTTATTCCTTTGTTTTGTAACAACACCAGTATATTCAATATACTAGGATTTTGTTATGATAAGTATTAGAGCTACACCCACACACACCTTCGTCTAATGGTTAAAGAACATATTGTTTCTGTGGTTGGCGATTTTCTGCCTTACGAAACGATGATTGTTCAATATTATTTTAACACCTTTAAAGGTGGAAATTATGATGTCACTGGTATTTTATATATTATATATATGGTATTTATGTTTAATATATGCTTATGTATTGTATATTTAAAACATACCTTTATTCTTTTCATGTTGTGAAAATGCGATAATTTCATATGAGGAAGTGTGGACTACCGCCCCCTCAAGTGATGTTACTCGTTCATGCAACACATAGAATGTATAAAGAATGAAATTAATGAACATATGTGACCTATATAACATATATATTATACTAGAATTATAATATATATATATATCTTATTTATTTTTAATTCCATTAATATGACAAAAAAATGAAAGTAGCGTTCATGCGTACGTACGGCTTACTGTCTCCATGAACGGTGCTTTTCATTTTCTATCTCCAAATGTTATGGAATAGTATAAAATGAATATTTACCAGATATATATGATATTTTAATCATTAATACTATTCTAGATATTATTTACTTATAACTACATGGGAAATAATTTTCAAACAAGTTCATTTTTTACTCATGTACCAAACATTAGCAAAAACGTACGATATGAACTAACATTATTAAACAATTATTATAACATTATAAAATGTGATATGAACTGAATAATAATCTTTAAAGGAGGTCCTTAAGCAATTATAAATTGACCACAGTTTATTATTCAGGAATATAAAGAAACGAACAAGTCAAGTTGGACTTGAGGTAAGGGATCCTACCCCTCTCTTTCTTTTTAAGTACACTCTTTTATGTCATTCCTTTTAAGCTCATCTTTCTTATGATTGGGGTGTTCTTTTATATTAATCTTACTGTAATTTTTATTTTTATATGATGAGAGACCGTATTTTCTCTCATCAATCCATTTTGGAAGATTTGATTGGCGTCGTTAGGCTGCCGAATCTTCGTAAGATATCCAACCTATCTCTTTCTTTTTAAGTACTCTCCTTTATGTTCCCGCGGGGGCTGGGTGAGTTGGTTCAAGGCGGTGGCATCCCATCGCCGAGGTTCTGGGTTCGAGTCCTCGCAAAGGCAATGTGCACCATACGCCAGTGATCCTATCATCCCCTCGACTCCGTGGGAACTGGCCCAAGCCCAAGGGTTGGCCACCTTGGGCCAAGCTGGGGACGTGCGGTGCACAGGTGGGTAGGCCAACCCAATACCTCGTTACCCACCAACACGTTTTCCACTTTAGTAGTGGCGTAGTGGTGAAAGAGAGGGGTACAACAATGTTGTTCTTTGGGAGGTACAGGGTTCGAATCCTGGGATTCCGCTTTCGGGGCGAACATCTCCCCTGGGATCCACTCGCCTTGTCGGGTCACCCGGTTTCTGACTGGGTGGGAAAAAATGAGGCACAACCCACCCATGCTGACAGATTGCTTGACGAACCATCATCGCCCGGGTTGTCACCCTCCTAGACGCTCTGTGATCTCGGCTGGCAATGGCTCCTTCTCGGCTGGGGATCTCTCCGGAGTGACCTCTTCATGGGGAGGGGGGTTTCCTTGTGTGGAGGATTTGAAAAGGCCACACAAGGGAATTCCCTTTTCTATAAAGTAAGTACTCTCCTTTATGTCACTTCTTTTAAGATCCTCTTTGTTATGTTGGGGGATGTTATTTTATATTCCTCTTTCTTTACATTTTATTTTAATATGATGAGAGACTTTATTTGATCTCATCAATCCATTTTTGGAAGTTTTAAGTGGCGTTGTTAGGCTGTCGAGTTTTCGTAAGGGATTTTTCATCTCACTTTTATTCCCGTGAGATTTATGCTACATTTGACACCATTTCCTTTGAGTGGTATACGTACTACCCATTATTCTACTCTTTTTGTAATATACTTTCGTTTATGAGTATTTACATCAATGTTGTATTGTCTTTCTTTCATGGGGTGTATGTTTCAAAAGATACCCAAGTCGGTAAGGGAAATTTTCACCCTCCTCTTTTTAAAAGACTTATTTTGTTGGGTATTTTAATTTACATATTGTAATGTTGGGATATGTTCTTCTATATCCTTATTGATGTAAATTTTATCTCCAAGTGATGAGATACCATTTTTATCTCTCATCAACTCATTTTCTGAAGTTTGAAGTGACGCTGTTAGGCTGTCGAATTTTTGCAAGGGAACTTCTTAACCTAATTTTGATTCTTTGGGATAAACTTGTACTACTTGAATATGTTGTTCTATGAATATTTTTGAATGATCTCTGATTGTTTTACACTTAATATCCACTTATATTTGGTGTATTTGTTTGTCACACATAATTATGTAATTGATTTATCCTTAATACAATGATACCGTCTTTGTAAGGGAATTAGTCTCAATCTCCTTTCATTGAGGCATAATATGTTTTATACACAACTTTCTTTTATACAGTGTATAAATCCCTTTGACTTTTATATTTATTCAAAAGGAATATTTTTATACGAAGCGTTTACTAAATGAAAAAATGGAAAGTTTTTTTTGTCGTACATATGCGGCGACAACGACTTCTTTGCCGTTGTGACCATTATTTCAATTTCGGCTTCCTCTACAAGCCATAACCTTTTTTAATGGAAAATAAATACCATGTTTTACTTTTCTTTTATTTTGGTATTTAAAATAGTTTTCATAATGTTTTTATTATATCAATGTGTTGTATTGATATCTTGTGATTGAAATGTGGAAATGTTATGTTTCCTTTATTCATGTTTTATGTGATACGATTATGTTATGGTTCTTGGGCATTTTTATGAAGACGGGTGGTTACGTGATAAACTAGGGGCGGGTAATCCCGATATAGCTCTCCAATGCATTGGGTAACGCGAAGGAGTTAAACATTAAGGTTTCTCCGAAGAGATTTAGGGAATATACTGTGATGGGTATTCCAAACGTTACCATGAGGGTTACTCCCTATGTAAGAATGTTATGAATGCCTCAAGTTACCTTTATATCTTATGATTTCTATGATATATTCATGATTTGATGAGGTCGGTTAAAGTGATTATGTTTTATGAGTAAAGTATGATTTCATAAATGGACTAATGTTTTCATTTCATACTTTTATATCCCATACTGAGCTTTTTATGCTCATCCCACGTTTTTGAAATGTTTTTCACAGGTCAAGGGAAAGGTACATGATGTGATGATAGGGTCAAGGAAGTGTCATGAATGAATCCATGTTATTTTAAATATGTTTCCGTCGATCGGAAAAAAATTAATACTATCTTTTATGTAACCACTTTGTTTAAATGTGGAATGTAATGCATAATTTATGATCTAATTATCTAAAACTCTAAACTTGAAAAGATCCTCTATGTGAATTATTCATTTAATTAAATAATAAGTAATGTTTAAGGCCGGGTCCTTATAGTTGGTATCAGAGGTCGGTTTAGACAACTTTAGGGATTAGGAGTTTTTGTTAGACACATGGTTAGTCCCTATATCTATTATTTCAGTTAAATCCTTGTTTTATAACTTTTTTTCAGGTCAAGTAAAGTCAGTTACGAATGGAAGGAGGAGGATCTCAAACGACATTCCTATCTCTTCCTGAGGACATGCTTGCAATAATTATTGCAAAGTCATGTTCGGATGATTGTGAAACTTTTTCTAGCATACAACTCACTTGCAAGAAGTTGTTTGAGATATAAAACACCTCCACTATACCTCGTTATCATCGTGGATCATGGGTTGTATTTAGGCAAATACTATTTTCACAATATTCTCATATTTTCAAGAAAGGTAAATATTATCAAGGTATTTTCAAATATTTTACCTTATCACAAGAATTTGAAGCATATTATGATTTTAAAAATGGTGCTGAGGAAGGAGACCCTTGCACAACCTATTTATATTTGATTTTAAAATATAGTCTCTCAACACATACTTATGGTATTTTAAAAGGACCAATAATAGAAAGTTTCAACTCAAATTATGTCTGACTATTTTATAGAAATCACGTTTTATCATATGTTTTGGAATTATATGTCATACATGATTATTTTCCAAAAATGTTTTTCTGTGAACACCCATATGACCCATGTTGTAAAAGGTGTATTTGGATGGAGGAAGAAAATTATTTTGAGGGATATATAAATCATTAATGTAATGCATGGGACTTCAACCTATTTGAACAAGATGACGATGAAACCGGGTGGATGCCATGATCAAGGTATGTTGTTATTCATTTTGGGAATCATTTTATTTTATGGTGGTGAAATAAGACATCAAGAATTAAGAAGTTGATATCATAATGAATTTGGATGAAAATGAGAGGTATAAGAAAACTATTGAGGTTAAAACATGTTAGGGTTATTTTTGGAGTTTTATAAAAAGGACAACACGCAGACCGTGTGACAACCCATCGCGTCGGAAAAAGCTACGAGAATCGAACCCACAACAAAAGTGTGACTGGTATTTATCGCCGACCACTGGACTACGTGAAGTCCCTAGTCAGTATGACTTATTATTTTTAGTTAGATGGTTTTATGAATTAAGAGTAAGTTGATTTTGGGTTATCTATGGAAATTATTAACCTATCATGGAGGATATGTGATTAGATTAATTAATTTTCAATATGATACTTTTAGAGAAACTGATGTTATTTGGAGATAAGTGTTAATTTGTACCTTGGAAGACTATGTGACTAAATCCTTAAAATATTTGGGTTTCAATCTTAGTTTGTTTTACTTTGAAGAATTTTATGTACAAATTGTTTATAGAATGGTCCTCGTTGAACTTTGGGTTTTGTTGGACAAATTTTGGAGAATAAGAATATATTTTCTTTTTATAACGGGTTATCCTTTTCTAGATTATCTGATCTTGTTCTAACAATTTTGGTTTTGGTAAGGGTATAAAGACATTGGAAATATATAGTTCTCTTTTTTGGATTAGGTGATTCTCAAGAAGTTGATTATAGTACACTTAATGTGAACACGCCTTCCTAAATACTCATCATTTGGCGAAAGTATGAGTTTGTGTAAGAAATCTAGTAAAAGTTGAAAGTCAACATGATAAGTAAGTATGTTTCCTTAAGATCAAAAATAAATTCCTCAATGAAAAGTAACTTAAAACAAAAATTTTGTCTATTAACTTTTCCTACTGGGGAATCGAATACCGTTTAACACACCACAAGTTTGTGATTTTCTTGTGGTTAACTTTCTCCTAAACATGTTTTCTATCACTCTCCCTCAGAACATGACCCTTTGATTTTTCTTCCATATCCATGTGTTCCTACATGGAATCCTAGTATGGTTTAACTTGGGTGACCTCTGTACTTCTCTTTCTTTCTTTTAAAGTGATTTTTTTACCGACTCTTGTTCTAATGTGGGACATTCAATGATGTTTCCGGGCCCAATTTTAAAATTGTGAGGACGCAATTCCCAAAAGGGGGGAAGGATGTAACACCCTAGGTAAATAAAGAATATGAAATTTTTATATTTATCCCTATTTGTGAATAAAATGTTAATATTAATTTAAAGGGAACTATATGCTCGATGGCTTACCCAATACGCAACAACGAGTTCCTTTGAAATCTTACGTTGCACTCTAATAATAAAATAATTTTATTTTAAATGGTAGTTAACACCTAGCCATTGTAATGACGGGAATGAACAGATCTAACTAAAAAATGATTATATATGTTTTTAAAATATTTTTACTTTTTACAATAAATTTTAGAGGATTAAAAATGAGAATGAATCCAATTTTAAGCATAAACATTCTAATATTCTTTAAAAGGTCGATTAACTGCCTTTTGATGGCGAACCTCTTTTAAATCCACTTTTTGAAAATTTTGTGTGTTATATTTGACAAAATAAAATTCTTCATTAGAATTAGGACATCAAAATTTACTTTGTGTAAATTTTTGGTATTTTTCAGATAAAGTTCATTTTTTAATGAATAGTGAAAAATGTTGTATTTTAATTCAAAACCTCTTTTTAATCAAATTTATTTATATGATTAGAATATATTTTGAATTGGTTTTAAAGTTAAATTAGAATATATTTTTACCATTTAATACAATAGTGTTCATTGGAATTAATTTCACTTTGAAATTGGACTTAAACTACTGTCAATCTTTTGATATATATTGTTTCATAAAAACACGCTATTTGTTCTGACATCGGGAATTATTTATTAAATTAATTAATGTAAATTATATTTTTTGAATTTTGTAAAATAGACATCATTTTTGAATTCGGAATATCAAATATAGCTTAGGGTGAATTTTTGGTATTTTTCTGAAAAACTTCAATTTTTGATGAATAGTGAAACCACTAAGTGGTACTTAAAAAAACCGATTTTTCGTTTAAATGGAATTTTACCGCCTCTGTGTTTTGAATTTCAAAAATCCGACATACATGGTTTTAATTAGGAAGTAAAATTTGGTTCAATGGGATTAAAATAATTTTTTTGTGAATAGTAACTTTTAAGTTTTTAATCGCGATTAGAGGTAATTAGTGTAATTTAAGGTAAAAACAATGTTTTAATAATATGAAATGACCTTGAAACCTGTCCTACCATTATTGGATGTGTCATTTACGACCAAGAAAATCCATGGGTCAACTTGGGGACCCCATGGAACCACTTTGGTTGGAAAATGACATTAAAAACTTTTTATTTAATGTTAAAATAAAAATGTCACAAACATGTGTTGTTTTACTACAACAATTTTTAAATGGGTTTATACAAGTCATATTTTTTACTATAAATATTCATTAGAAAGATAAAAAGATTTCATACATCATGACAGTTTTTTTATAATTTTTAGACATTATATAAATTAAATTATTTATGACACCATGATGATGCAGTGATTACCTCATTATTTAACGATTTAAATAAAATTAAAAGATAATGTAAAATCTAAGACCTAAACTTGTCAAAAACCTATTGGATGTGTGGATTTAGAAATATTATCACCTTATCCTCTAAATATATAATTTTGGTCCCTTTAAAATCCGAAAATCATTTTACAATAATGTTAATTTTCAAGACTTTCCAAGAGTGTCCCTCCTCTCCTCTTATAAAAGGCCCCCAATTCTACCACTTTACTCAAACCTCTCAAGCCTTTGGCTCGGACAACCCCTGCCCATTTTGTATTTCCACATCCCTCTATTACTCCTAGAAGCCTCAGTTTGGGAAGAAGTCTTTCCAAGGAAGCCTTTGAGCTCAAATCAAAAAGAGTTACCCGATTTAAAGGTAGTGTCTTCTCTTGTGTTCTTATGTTTTATTTTGCTTCTCCAACCCCCTAAAATCTTTTTATTCCTTTATTTTGTAACAACACCAGTATCTTAAATATACTAGGATGTTTTTATGAGAAGTATTTGATCTACACCCACACACACCTTCGTCTAATGGTTAAAGAAAATATTGTTTCTATGGTTGGCGATTTTCTGCCTCACAAAACGATGATTGTTCAATATTATTTTAACACATTTAAAGGTGGCCATTATGATGTCACTGTATTTTATATATGATATATAGGGTATTTATGTTTACTATATTCTTATTTATTTTATATTTAAAACATACCTTTATTCTTTGCATTTTGTGCAAATGCGATAATTTCATATGAGGAAGTGTGGACTACCGCCACCTCAAGTGATGTGACTCGTTCATGCAATACATGGAATGTATAAAGAATTAAATTAATGAACATATGTGACCTATAAAACATATATATAATAATGGAATTATAATATATATATATATCTATCATTTATTTTTAATTCCATTAATATGACAAAAAAATGAAAGTAACGTTCATGCGTACGTAAGGCCTACCGTCTCCATGAACGGTGCTTTTCATTTTTTATTTCCAAATGTTATGGAATATTATAAAATGAATATTTACTAGATATAAATGATATTTTAATCATTAATAATATTCTGGAAATTATTTACTTATAACTACATGGGAAATCATTTTCAAACAAGTTCATTTTTTACTCATGTACCAAACATCAGCAAAAACGTCTGATATGAACTAACATTATTAAACAATTATTATAACATTATAATATGTGATATGAACTGAATAATAATATTTAAAGGATTTATTTAATAAATTATAAATTGACCAAAGTTTATTATTCAGGAATATAAAGAAACGAACAAGTCAAGTCGGACTTGAGGTAAGGGATCCTACCCCTCTCTTTCTTTTTAAGTACACTCTTTTATGTCATTCCTTTTAAGATCATCTTTATTATAATTGGGATGTTCTTTTATATTACTATTACTTTAATTTTTATGTTTATATGATGATAGACACTATTTTCTCTCATCAATACATTTTGGAAGATTTGATTGGCGCCGTGAGGCTGCCGAATTTTCGTAAGATATCCAACCTCTCTCTTTCTTTTTAAGTAATCTACTTTATGTCACTTATTTTAAGCTCCTCTTTGTTATGTTGGGGGATGTTATTTTATATTCCTATTTCTGTACATTTTATGTTAATATCATTAGAGACCCTATTTTATCTCATCAATCCATTTTTGGATGTTTTAAGTGGCGATGTTAGGCTGTCGAGTTTTTGTAAGGGATTTTTCATCTCACTTTTATTCCCGGGAGATTTATGCTACATTTTACACCATTTCATTTGATTGGTATATGTACTGCCCATTTTTCTACTCTTTGTGTAATATACTTTCGTTTATGAGTATTTACATCAATGTTGTATTGTCCTTCTTTCATGGGGTGTATGTTTCGAAAGATACCCAAGTCGGTAAGGGAACTTTTCACCCTCCTCTTTTTAAAAGACTTATTTTGTTGGGTATTTTAATTTACATATTGTAATGTTGGGATATGTTATTCTATATCCTTATTGATGTAAATTTTATCTCCAAGTGATGAGATACCATTTTTATCTCTCATCAGCTCATTTTCTAAAGTTTGAAGTGACGTCGTTAGGCTGTCGAATTTTTGAAAGGGAACTTCTTAACCCAATTTTGATCCTTTGGGATAAATTTGTACTTCTTGAATATGTTGTTCTATGAATATGTGTGAATGATATATGATTGTTTTACACTTAATGTCCACTTATATTTAGTGTATTCGTTTTTCACACATAATTATGTAATTGATTTATCCTTAATCCAAGGATACAGTCTTTGTAAAGGACTTCATCTCAATCTCCTTTCATTGAGGCATAATATTTTTTATACACAACTTTGTTTTATATGGTGTATAAATCCCTTTGACCTTTACATTTATTCAAAAAGAAAATTTTTATACGAATCGTTTACTAAACGAAAAAATGGAATGTTTTTTTTGTCGTACGTATATGATGACAACGACTTCTCCGCCGTTGTGACCATTATTTCAATTTCAGCTTCCTCTACAAGACATAACCTTTTTTTAATGGAAAATAAATACCATGTTTTACTTTTCTTTTATTTTGGTATTGAAAATGGTTTTCATAATGTTTTTATTATATCAATGTGTTGTATTGATATCTTTTGATTTAAATGTGGAAATGTTATGTTTTCTTTATGCATGTTTTATGTGATACGATTATGTTATGGTTCTTGGGCATTGTTATGAAGATGGGTGGTTCCGTGATAAACTAAGGGAAGGTGAGCCCGATATAGCTCTCCAATGAATTGGGTAATGCAAAGGAGTTAAACGTTAAGGTTTCTCCGAAGAGATTTAGGGAATATACTGTAATTGGTATTCCAAACGTAACCATGAGGGTTACTCCCTACATAAGAATGTTATGAATGCCTCAAGTTACCTTTATGTATTATTATTTCTATGATTTATTCATTATTTGATGAGGTATGTTAATGTGATTATGTCTTATGAGTAAAGTATGATTTCATACATGGACTAATGTTTTCATTTCGTACTTTTATATCCCTTACTGAGCTTTTTATGATCATTCCATGTTTTTGAAATATTTTTCATAGGTCAAGGGAAAGGTACATGATTTTATGATAGGGTCAAGGAAGTGTCATGAAAGAATCCATGTTTTTTTTAAATATGTTTCCGTCGATGGGAAAAAATGAATACTATCTTTTATGTAACCACTTTGTTTAAATGTAGAATGTAATACATACTTTATGATCTAATTCTCTAAAACTCTAAACCTGAAAAGATCCTCTATGTGAATTATTCATTTAATTAAATAATAAGTAATGTTTTAGGTCGGGTCCTTATAGTTGGTATTAGAGGTCGGTTTAGACAACTTTAGGGATTATGAGTTTTTGATAGACACATGGTTATTCCCTATATCTATTATTTCAGTTAAATCCTTGTTTTATAACTTTTTTTCAGGTCAAGTAATGTTAGTTACGAATAGAAGGAGGAGGATCTCAAACGACATTCTTATCTCTTCCTGATGACATGCTTGCAATAATTATTGCAAAGTCATGTTCGGGTGATTGTGAAACTTTTTCTAGCATACAACTCACTTGCAAGCAGTTGTTTGAGATATCAAACACCTCCATTATACCTCGTTATAATCATGGATCATGGGTTGTATTTAGGAAAATACTATTTTCACAATATTCTCATATTTTCAATAAAGGTAAATATTATCAAGGTATTTTCAAATATTTTACCTTATCACAAGAATTTGAAGCATATTATGATTTTAAAAATGGTGTTGAGGAAGGAGACCCTTGTGCAACCTATTTATATTTTCTTTTAAAATATAGTCTCTCAGCACATACTTATGGAATTTTAAAAGGACCAATAATAGAAAGTTTCAACTCAAATTCTTTCCGACTATTTTATATAAATCACGTTTTATCAGATGTTTTGGAATTATTGGCCATACATGATTATTTTCCAAAACTGTTTTTCTGTGAACACCCATATGACCCATGTTGTACAAGGTGTATTTGGATGGAGGAAGCAAATGATTTTGAAGGATATCTAAATAATTTTTGTAATACATGGGACTTCTACCTATGTGAACAAGATGACGATGAAACCGAGTGGACTCCATGATCAAGGTATGTTGTTATTCATTTTGGGAATCGTTTTATTTTATGGTGGTGAAATAAGACTTCAAGAATTAAGAAGTTAAGATCGTAATGAATTTGGATGAAAATGAGAGTTATAAGAAAACTATTGAGGTTAAAACATGTTAGGGTTATTTTTTGAGTTTTATAAAAAGGACAACACGCAGACCGTGTGACAACTCATCGCGTCGGACAAAGCTGCGAGAATCGAACCCACAACAAAAGTTCAACTGGTATTTATTGCCTACCACTGGACTACGTGAAGTCCCTGGTTAGTATGACTTATTCTTTTTAGTTAGATGATTTTATGAATTAATAGTAATTTTATTTCAGGTTATCTATGTAAATTATTAACCTATCATGGAGGATATGTGATTAGGTTAATTACTTTTCAATATGAGACTTTTAGAGCAACTGATGTTATTTGGAGATAAGTGTTAATTTGTACCTTGGAAGACTATGTGACTAAATC
Organism: Viscum album; assembly: GCA_963277665.1. NCBI lineage: Eukaryota > Viridiplantae > Streptophyta > Magnoliopsida > Santalales > Viscaceae > Viscum > Viscum album. The sequence goes on from OY728158.1 coordinate 1,673,767,581, forward strand.
CTTCAAATATTTCGGTTTCAATCTTAGTTTGGTTTACTTTTAATAATTTTATGGACAAATTTTTTATCGAATGGTCCTCGTTGAACTTTGGGTTTTGTTGGACAAATTTTGGAGATTAAGAATAGATTTTCTTTTTATAAAGGGTTATCCTTTTCTAGATTATCTGATCTTGTTCTAACAATTTTGGTTTTGGTAAGGGTCTAAAGACATGAGAAATATATAGTTCTCTTTTGTGGATTAGGTGATTCTCAATAAGTTGATTATAGTACACTTAATGTGAACATGTCTTCCTAAATACTCATCATTTGGGGAAAGTATGAGTTTGTGTAAAAAATCTAGTAAAAGTTGAAAGTCAACATGATAAGTAAGTATGTTTCCTTAAGATCAAAAATAAATTCCTCAATGAAAAGTAACTTAAAACAAAAATTTTGTCTATTAACTTTTCCTATTGGGGAATCGAATACCGTTTAACCCACCACAAGTTTGTGATTTTCTTGTGGTTAACTTTCTCCTAAACATGTTTTCTATCACTCTCCCTCAGAACATGACCCTTTTCTTTTTCTTCCATATCCATGTTTTTCTTCATGGAATCCTAGTATGGGTTAACTTGGGTGACCTTTGTACTTCTATTTCTTTCTTTTAAAGTGATTGTTTTACCGAATCTTGTTCTGATGTGGGACTTTCAAAGATGTTTCCATGCCCAATTTTAAAATTGCGAGGACACAATTCCCAAAAGGGGTGAAGGATGTAACACCCCAGGTAAATAAAGAATTTAAAATTTTTATATTTATCTCTATTTTTGAATAAAATGTTAATATTAATTTAAAGGAAATTCTATGCTCGATGGCTTACCCAATAAGCAACAACGAGTTCCTTTGAAATCTTACGTTGCACTCTAATAATAAAATAATTTTATTTTAAATGGTAGTTAACACCAAGCCATTGTAATGACGGGAATGAACAGAACTAACTAAAAAATGATTATATATGTTTTTCAAATATTCTTACTTTTTACAATAAATTTTAGATGATTAAAAATGCGAATGAATCCAATTTTAAGCGTAAACATTCTAAAATTCTTTAAAAGGTCGATTAACCGTCTTTTGATGGCGAACCCTTTTTAAATCCACTTTTTTACAATTTTATGTGTTATATTTGACAAAATAAGATTCTTCTTTAGAATCAGGAAATCAAAATTTACTTTGTTTAAATTTTTGGTATTTTTCAGATAAAGTTCATTTTTTAATGAATAGCAAAAAATGTTGTATTTTAATTCAAAACCTCTTTTTAATCTAATTTATTTATATGATTAGATTATCTTTTGAATTGTTTTTAAAGTTAAATTAGAATATATCTTTACCATTTAATCCAATAGTATTCATTGGAATTAATTTCACTTTGAAATTGGACTTAAACTACTGTCAATCTTTTGATATATATTGTTTCATAAAAACACGCTATTTGTTCTGACATCGGGAATTATTTATTAAATTAATTAATGTAACTTATATTTTTTGAATTTTGTAAAATAGACACCATTTTTGAATTCGGAATATCAAATATATCTTAGGGTGAATTTTTGGTATTTTTCTGAAAAACTTCAATTTTTGATGAATAGTGAAACCACTAAGTGGTACTTAAAAAAACCGATTTTTCGTTTAAATGGAATTTCACCACCTCTGTGTTTTGAATTTAAAAAATATGACATACATGGTTTTAATTAGGAAGTAAAATGTTGTTCAATGGGATTAAAATAATTTTTTGGTGAATAGTAACTTTTACGTTTTCAATCGTGATTATAGGTAATTAGTATAATTTAAGGTAAAAATAATGTTTTAATAATATTAAATGACCTTGAAACGTGTCTTACCCTTATTTGATGTGTCATTTCCGACCAAGAAAATCCATGGGTCAACTTGGGGACCCCATGGAGCCACATTGGTTGAAAAATGACATTAAAAACTTTTTATTTAAGTTAAAATAAAAATGTCACAAACATGTGTTGTTCTACTACAACAATTTTTAAATGGGGTTATACAAGTCATATTTTTGACTATAAATATTCATTATAAATCTAAAACGATTTACTACATCATGATATATTTTTTATAATTTTTAGACATTAAATAAATTAAATTATTTATGACACCATGATGATGCAGTTATTACCTCATTATTTAACAATTTAAATAAAATGAAAATATAATGTAAACTCTAAGACCAAAACTTGACAAAAACCTATTGGATGTGTGGATTTAGAACTATTATCACCTTATCCTCGAAATATATAATTGTGGGCCCTTTAAAATCCGAAAATCATTTTATAATAATGTTAATTTTCAAGACTTTCCAAGAGTGCCCCTCCTCTCCTCTTATAAAAGGCCCCCAACTCTACTACTTTACCCACACCTCTAAAGCCTTTGGATAGGCCAACCCCTGACCATTTTGTATCTCCACATCCCTCTATTACTCCTATAAACCTCACTTTGGGCAGAAGTCTTTCCAAGGAAGCCTTTGATTTCAAATCAAAAAGAGTTACCCGATTTAAAGGTAGTGTCTTTTCTTGTGTTCTTATGTTTTATTTTGCTTCTCCAACCCCCTAAACTATTTTTATTACTTTATTTTGTAACAAAAAAAGTATATTAAATATACTATGATGTTGTTATGAGAATTATTAGAGCTACACCCACACACACCTTCGTCTAATGGTTAAAGAACATATTGTTTCTGTGGTTGGCGATTTTCTGCCTCACGAAATGATGATTGTTCAATATTATTTTAACACCTTTAAAGGTGGCCATTATGATGTCACTTTATTTTATATATGATATATATGGTATTTATATTTACTATATGCTTCTGTATTTTATATTTAAAACATACCTTTATTCTTTTCATGTTGTGCAAATGCGATAATTTCATATGATGAAGTGTGGACTACCGCCCCCTCAAGTGATGTGACTCGTTCATGCAATAAATGGAATGTATAAAGAATGAAATTAATGAACATATGTTACCTATATAACATATATATTATACTGGAATTATAATATATATATATCTCTCATTTATTTTTAATTCCATTAATATGACCAAAAAATAAAATTAGCGTTCAGGCGTACGTACGACCTACCGTCTCCATGAACGGTGCTTTTCATTTTTTATCTCAAAATGTTATGTAATTGTATAAAATGAATATTTACTAGATATATATGATATTTTAATCATTAATAATATTCTGGAAATTATTTACTTATAACTACATGGGAAATCATTTTCAAACAAGTTCATTTTTTTACTCATGTACCAAACATCAGCAAAAACGTCTGATATGAACTAACATTATTAAACAATTATTATAACATTATAATATGTGATATGAACTGAATAATAATATTTAAATGAGTTAATTAAGCAATTATAAATTTACCAAAGTTTATTATTCAGTAATATAATGAAATGAACAAGTCAAGTCGGACCTGAGGTAAGGGATCCCACCCCTCTCTTTCTTTTTAAGTACACTCTTTTATGTCATTCCTTTTAAGCTCATATTTCTTATGATTGGGATGTTATTTTATATTAATATTACTTTAATTTTTATGTTTATATGATGAGAGACCCTATTTTCTCAAATCAATCCATTTTGGAAGATTTGATTGGCACCGTTAGGCTGCAGAATTTTCGTAAGAGATCCAACCTCTCTCTTTCTTTTTAAGTACTCTCCTTTATGTCACTTCTTTTAAGATCCTATTTTTTTGTTGGGGGATGTTCTTTTATATCCCCCTTTCTTTAAATTTTATTTTAATATGATTAAAGACCCTGTTTGATCTCATCAATCCATTTTTGGAAGTTTTAAGTGGTTCCGTTAGGCTGCCGAGTTTTCGTAAGGGATTTTTCATCTCACTTTTATTCCCGTGGGATTTATGCTACATTTGACACCATTTCCTTTGAGTGGTATATGTACTGACAATTATTCTACTCTTTGTGTAATATAATTTCGTTTATGAGTATTTACATCAATGTTGTATTGTCCTTCTTTCATGGGGTGTATGTTTCGAAAGATACCCAAGCCGGTAAGGGAACTTTTCACCCTCCTCTTTTTAAAAGACTTATTTTGTTGGGTATTTTAATTTACATATTGTAATTTTGGGATATGTTCTTATATATCCTTATTGATGTAAATTTTATCTCCAAGTGATGAGATACCATTTTTATCTCTCATCAACTCATTTTCTGATGTTTGAAGTGACGCCGTTAGGCTGTCAAATTTTTGCAAGGGAACTTCTTAACCCAATTTTGATTCTTTGGGATGAACTTGTACTACTTGAATATGTTGTTCTATGAATTTTTGTGAATTATATCTGATTTTTTTACACTTAATATCCACTTATATTTGGTGTATTCATTTGTCACACATAATTATGTAATTGATTTATCCTTAATCCAAGGATATCGTCTTTGTAAGGGACTTCGTCTCAATCTCTTTTCATTGAGGCATAATATGTTTTATACACAACTTTATTTTATATGGTTTATAAATCCCTTTGACATTTACTTTTATTCAAAAGGAATATTTTTATACGAAGCTTTTACTAAACAAAAAAATGGAATGTTTTTTTGTCGTACGTATGCGCCGACAACGACTTCTCCGCCGTCGTGACTATTATTTCAATTTCGGATTCCTCTACAAGCCATAACCTTTTTTTAATGGAAAATAAATACCGTGTTTTACTTTTATTTTATTTTGGTATTGAAAATGGTTTTCATAATGTTCTTATTATATCAATGTGTTGTATTGATATCTTGTGATTGAAATGTAGAAATGTTATGTTTCCTTTATGCATGTTTTATGTGATAAGATTATGTTATGGTTCTTGGGAATTGTTATGAAGACGGGTGGTTCCGTGATAAACTGAGGGTGAGGGAGCCCGATATAGCTCTCCAATGAATTGGGTAACGTGAAGGAGTTAAACGTTAAGGTTTCTTTGAAGATATTTAGGGAATATACTATGATGGGTATTCCAAACGTAACCATGAGGGTTACTCCCTACGTAAGAATTTTATGAATGCCTCAAGTTACCTTTATGTCTTATGATTTCTATGATTTATTCATCATTTTATGAGGTATGTTAAATTGATTATGTTTTATGAGTAAAGTATGATTTCATACATGGACTAATGTTTTCATTTCGTACTTTTATATCCCTTACTGAGATTTTTATGCTCATCCCATGTTTTTGAAATGTTTTTCACAGGTCAAGGGAAAGGTACATGATGTGATGATAGGGTCAAGGAAGTGTCATGAAAGAATCCATGTTTTTTTAAATATATTTTCGTCGATGGGAAAAAATGAATACTGTCTTTTATGTAACCACTTTGTTTAAATGTGGAATGCAATGCATAATTTATGATCTAATTCTCTAAAACTCTAAACCTGAAAAGATCCTATATGTGAATTATTTATTTAATTCAATAATAAGTAATGTTTAAGGTCAGGTCCTTATAATTATGGTGTGGGGTTGTGTAATGCGTGGTGGTTGGTATATTATGAGTGGATTATTGAATGGTTATGACTAGGTAATGTGGGATTTTTTAGTGTTTTTCATTGGTATGTAATATGGATAACAAATATAAAAACTATAATGTGGATAGAATAAAGTAATGGCGGTATGTTAATTAAATCTATTAAAGTGGAATGGGCTGAATTTAAATAGATGCAAGTTGTAATTGAAGTGTAAATACTTTCAAATAATGGGTAACAAATGGGAATAAACATGGGTGATGAATGGAAGTGTTTTTTTGTTAAATATGGTAAACTGTTGACATAAAAAACTTAATTTGGTTAGTAATTGGTAAATCTAGAAGTTGTTTAACTAAGTGATCAGAAATGGGTGTTTTGTGTACTTAAGTGGAAATTTTGTGCGATAAGTGTAAGATATTTTGTGGCATAGTAAGTGGTAGTGATGGAAGGTGTGTGGTATAATTTTATAGTGTAAATTTGTGGTTTTTTGGTGATATATTTTGGTTTCTAGTAGTGTTACTTATCATAAACCCATAGGATGGGATTATGTGTGGATGTGTGTGTGTGTGTGTGTGCGTGCACACACCAATATTTTTATTTTTATTTCTAAACATACCCACCTGAGTTAGGTATCCTAACCAACTCTCAATTTTTTAGATTTTAGGTTTTCCCCAATATCTAGGTCAATGAGGTAGGATGGATGGATACCCCCCTCTTCCCCTATCTCCCTTTGGGCATAGTAATTTATGGTATCATCACATAATGAGAGTCATACATAGTAGCAGGAGGGAATGAGATTGATGTCCTTCATGTTCATGATTCCCTATTGTTCTAGACCTATGATGTGATGTATATAAATGTGATTATATTTTTATGTGTTGTTGGGATTATTGTAATAGGTTGAGATTTTGGATTCCCTATTAATGTGATATGGTAATTTTCATGGGTTGAGAGCTAGGATTTCTCGATATGATAAGTATGATGACATAGAAGGGATGAGAGAACAATATGCTAGATATTGGGTTGTAAGAGTATAAAATCAATGGGTAATTGGTTGTGGAAAACCTTTTTTATATTCATTGATACTATTTTACTACATTATATTTGGTACTTAGTGAGTGAGACTTAGTGATGCTCATAATGGGTATTTGACCTTATAGGTGGTTGTTGGTTTTACTACTTGTTCATTATGGAATCAGTACTCTCTTCTCACACTTTCATGAGAGGTCCTAAGGAGGATTCTACTAATTATACATTTTGTGAACATCCCTCTATATATAAACTATTTTTTATCTGATTATTAGAGCTTTGGTGAATGATCAAGATCATCCTAGCTTTGAGTGGAGATTTTTTGTTGGTGTTTCTACTGTGGAGTTATTTGGAAATTTCTTTTGAAACACTAATTGTATTAAATATCATACATTGTGGTTTATTATTATTATTATAGGATCTTGGTTTATTTTATAATATGTGGGTTGATTGGTGGATTCTATCTTATCTCTTATTTATATATTGAGGGTAATTCCTCGCATTATGTGTTTTTCACCCTTAGTGATAGTCACCAACTCATGAAATATTAAAGGTGGGATTTAGGGGTCAATCTCTCTCTCTCTCTCCATTGATGAACTGGAAGGGGTACCAATGGAGGGGGAGTTAAAATAACTAAATAATTTTTAAGTGAAAATTATGAGAGGTAGAGTGAAATATTGTATTTTATTCATAGTGATGTATATAGATTAATGAGTACTCAAGTAAGTCATGGGTATAGGTTATTTATAACCTTTACTATTGATTCCAGTTTATATGGTCATTTGTTTCTTATGATATAAAAATTTTAAACCCTTTAATAGTGAATGATGTTTAAAATTAAAGTATATAATTATATGATTAAATTAGGGTACAGAATACTTAATCTAGAAATTTATAGATTATGATAATTTTTAAAAAATTAATTCACATATCACTTCTATAAGAACTCCATAATATAATTTTTTTCCTAATAGAATTAATCATAACATTATGGATATTTTTTGATCAATGATAAGTCATGACATTCTTAAACCATTCTGATAATATTCTCTGAAAATTATTTCATTCCTATGAAAACATGTTTTATATAAAGTAGTCATAAATACACCATATGAGATATTATCAAGTAGGAATCCTAGTTTATATTTTATAAGTTTAGGATTGTGAATCATATATAAAACTTTTGGATTTTAACAAACTTCACCCTAAATCAAAAATATGCTTACTTGTTGGTTATCCTAATGAAAAAAATGGAATTTTATTTATATAATATTACTAAACACAAAGTTTTTGGGGATTGATGTTTTTTTTACTCTAGAATTAATATAGGAATCAAGGATTAAATGTGAAAAAATTTGATCATAGATAATTTTTTAAAAAATAATAATATTTTATCTTGAGATATAAAGTGAGTCGTTACTACAAGAAGTTATGGAAATAGAATTAACTAAGGTTATGTAATAAAATTTAAGGCCTAGTAAGATTATTTATAATCCTAAGAGATAAATATTTATTATAGAAAATGGTAATAAATTACTCTTGATATATTATTAACTTAAAACATTCTTAGAGACTATTCAGAGTTCTAATTTTGAGAAACTGTCAGAGGCTCTAAAATCTAAGATGGAATCCATGTATGCTAACTAAGTTTGGTACTTAGTGGATTAACTTGAAGGATTAAGATCCATAAAGTGAAAATGGGTTTTATATAAGAAAACTAACATAGAATGTAGAGTTTATACCTATATATAATTCTTGGTTGTTAAAGGTTATAATAAAATTCATGGTATTGTTTGGTCCCATGCAAAAAAAGTTACCATGAGAAGGGAGGTGAATATGGGTAGGTTGATTTGAAAGGAACCTTCCAAAATTATTGTTATTTGGTTAATTAAAACAATATTTCTCTCTCTTATAATTAATATTTAAGTGATAAAGTAAGTAAATAGATAAAAAATAAATTTTACTTGGTTTATGTTCACATGGCTACATCTAATAAGTATACAATAGTGGGGTATTGATGTACCAAATTTATTAAGATCAAGTTTTTTAAGATTAGAGTGGTTATACTATCTATATATGTTTATAACCATAAAAATATTGAAAATATCATTGAAATAATCACTTGTATATAATACACTACTCCTCTAAGTGTTACATTTATCTTATATGAACTAATAATTGAGTTTAAACCAATAACAGTGTTGCAATCAACACCTTCTTCATCCACGTGATGAATATACATGAATTTAAAAGTTATAATATGAAATTAATCCTTCTTAATTATATTTTTTCCAATATAAATATTATAGAAGTCATTTTTTACTCTAAACTTCTCACTTTAATAGGTAAATATTTTTCTTTTTATCACAAGTGGATCACTATCTTTCCAATGTTTTAAATTTTTAATTTATCTTGAGAGCCATCCATAATGATAATTTAAATCTGAGTAAACCTCCTTCAATTTAAATATCATAAAATCCATAAAATATTGGAACTTTGAATTCTTGGAAATATTTTTGACTTGAACATTTTCCATCATGACTCATTGCATCATGATGCAATGCCCTTCGTCACCTAAAAACTTGAAATTGGTTTTTTTACTAATTTTGGTATAATAATAGTGTGATGACCAAGACTTTTAATGTAATTACCTTAACATATGAGAATAATATCTCATAATATAAACGTTATAATGTATTTATCCTTTAGGAAAATATCTTTGTCCAACCTTTCAAATCATAATCCACAATCCATGAAATAATGTTCAGCTTCTAGTAAGACACTAGAATTTTATGTCCTCTACTTCATGGTGAAAGAAAACATGTCATAGAGAAGATTATATCCCTATATTATTTATCTCAAGTTTTTCCTCTCATAGATGAATCTAAGGGTGGATTTTGGTGTCTTCCTTTCTCTTTAAAAATCTCCTCTTTATCCTTCTAGTCCTTTCCTATAGCTTTTAGGGTTTCAAAAATATCCGTCCAACTGATGGATCCAATATTTTTTATGATGGATTCACTCTCTCTAGGATCATATCTTATAGGTGTCAATGTTTCCTAGTGGATTCGTTTTCGATATTAAATTGATTCCCCTTAATATTTTTCTTAGGTTTGTCTCCTTTTGGAAACTGATTTTTCTCCTGGATTTCATTTATCTTTATTGTTTATTTTCATCACTCTTCTTGTCTCCTCATATAGCTCTTTATATTTTACCAGACCCTTATTATTATTGGGTGGTACTACATTATTTTCATCAACCAAGTTCATTTTTTTTTACTTTCGATTGTTTTAGATAACAAGTATTTTGTGGAAATTCTCTATCTATATGGTCTTAGATTCTATTATTGAGGGTTATTCAAGGTTCTGGTGGTGGTATTACATCCCATAGTGGAATTATATCATCCTACCTTTCCTTTTGTAAGATCAATTCACCATATGGTTTCCATATAAGAGGAATTTTGGTTTCATAATTTTTTATGTATTTTCATTAGCAGGTGGGTCCTCGGTTTTGGCATTATTTCTTCTTTTTTGGCCTCTGGTTGGTTACCAATGTCATATTGGTTTGGATTTGACTGTAGTGGTGGTTAAATGGAATTTTGAAATATTATTTTATTTCCCTTTATTCTTTAAGGGTCATATAATTCAAGAGTGGTAAGATTGTTTTTCCAAGTAATAGAGGCACATCAAATGCACCTGATTATTTCTGTGCAGCACTTGAAGTTAATGCAATGTTTATATGCTTAATGTTGGAAATGTTTGTAAGTAATTTTTAAAATAAATTTTTTTGATCCCATACAGATATCTATTGTTCTAGAGTTTTTAAGTGGAATATTTGAAATCCTTGGATGGAATACCTATTTGTAACCTAATTCAAAGTAACTTGAAGTGATCTATATGTAGTGGTTGTCTGTTGTTTTTTCTTATATTGTTGTGGTGTGCTTAAAATGTTGTGTAGTTATGGTTTGTTTTATGTTCATTGTCATTGTTCAAAGATTTACATTTGTGTTGTGTGTTTGTGATGGTTTATTGGTGTGATTTCTGGTAATAAAGTTTTAAGGTTTCCACTTGACCATAAAATGGATTTATTAAAAAACAATAATAATAAAATAGATTTGGAATGCAAGAAAACCCATCATGGTGAAATCTCTAGAGTTGTTGTTTGATCTCATACCATAATTTTATATATCTTTATATAGTATAGGATGGAATTTCCATGTGGTTTTCATTATGTATGGCTCTTTCCTATAAGTCAAATTTAGAAAAATTTACTCATGTATAGCTCTACTGTGGCATGGATTCTTCAATCATAGTTTAAGAAACTAAATAACTCAAGAACACCAAAATTTTATAATGTATTCATTACATATTGACACACAATGTTGCAGCATGATATATGATATATAAATAAAACTTCATCAGATTCTTAAAAATAGATTCACTCTTTATGAAACCAATTCTACATAAATAATTAAACCATTTTTGGAAGATTGCCCATATTCTATTTTAACAAAAAAACAAAAAAAATGATTCTGGATGATTTTTTATTATTTTTACCATCTTGGTTTTTTGAAACACTTCAATACATATTCAATAAAAACTATATATTTAAATACTTATCAATATCTAAGCCTAATATCTTCAAATAGAATATCATTGATTCACTAAAAGTTCACCCTAAGCTCTAATGAATCAATATTGGCATGAGAATCAATAGTTAAATGAAATTTTATTCATAAAAAGACTATGTGGGTCCTCATTATCTTTGATACAAACTATTTATAAAATGAAAAAAAAACAAGTCATCCTTATAAAACAACTTCATATGTTAACAAGATTATGAATGTTAATCCTTCTTAAACAAAATATCCCTGAATTATCATTTTTGTACTCTCTCTTAAAGGATTATCATGAAACCTTTCTCTCTCTCGCTAACATGGGATATCCCCCTTATCAAAAATTAAAGATAACAACTCTAGCACCTCTACTTGAGTAATATTCACTTGAATTTGGCTGATTTATCGCCCTTTTTTAATGAAACCAAAGAATTTTTCTCTAAAAGTTCTTAATATAGTATTAAAAACTCAAAAAAATACTCCATGAGAGATATCATATTTTCCATGAACCCATTGTTGGTTATACTTCACATGTTGGTGATACTTCATCTAAGTGGATGGAGATAGTCAAACTCTAAGTGACAATTGATTATTATCAAAACCATATTTGGGAGATACCTTAGTTATGATGTTAGCAACTTGATATTGTATAGACACATACTCCAACTTCACTAGTATTTTCTTAACCTTATCCTTAATAAAGTGATATATATTCTTGATATGCTATTACCTTGAGTGATGGATATTATTTTTACTAAGTTTGATAACACTCAAGTTATTACACTTTATTAAAATTAGATATTTCATATAAACTCCATAATCCTTAAGTTTTTACTTCATCTAAGGCAATTGGGTATATACTTGAGTATCCGAAATGTATTAACCTTCTACAGTGCTTTGCAAGAGACAATATTATTTATTACTCAGCTAAGAAATACATAAATATCAAAGATAAAATACAACGCCAAATATTAATTACCTATCATTCTATTAACCATCCCAATATACATCTATAAATACCAATAATTAATTATATGATATATCATGATAAAAAACAAAAATCCATCGTGCATTTGAAATAATATTGTATTCATTTCAATGAATATAAGTGGATTTCATTTGGATTACTTCAGTATTGTGTGTATTAACAAGTGGAAATCTTATTATCAGGTCTTTTTTTCATTGGGTATAGTAATATTTCAATGACGTTTATATATTCCATCAAATCGGCCTTTTTCTTTCATCATCCCTTATTGAAATCATCTGAGTTACAATTGAGGTTGATATTTATTAGAAATACCCTATTCCAAATCTTCTCATAATGCCCATGAAATATTTATATTGAGAAATAAATGTTCTATATCTTCACCATATCACCTATAAACCAAATAAAAATTCAACTCTCCAATCATTGGAAATTCAAACTCGCACAACATGGATTGCACAAACTACTTATATTGTGCTCCATTCAACCCTCCAAAAATTTCACATCAATATAAATCACCCCTATTATCCTTTCATTATTCACCTTTTTTATATTTAAATTTTGATCAACTCCACCTCAATAAAATCCAAGCTTTATAAAATGTTAATAAAGTATATAATTTCAATACCTTAGTGCTTGTATCAACCCATACAATTCCTTCATTAATTGGTAAACGTTTCTTTCATCATCATAAACAAAAAAAACATCTAGTTATTTGATGTACATTTCATTATTAAGGAACTAATTAAGAAATTGTAATTTTATATCCATTTTGAACATATTGAAACCCTTTTTTACCATTATATAGAATAATTTAATTGTCACTAACTGATTCATAAGAGAAAATTTCATATCCACATCGATTCTTTCAATTGTGGGAAATTACTTACACACTATTCATGCCATATTCTAAATTAACATTCCTTATTTATTTATTTTTATGTAAAACTCATTTGGTTTCAAAAACATTTTTTATCCTCCATTATTAAGATAGGTTCCCAAGTTTTATTTTTCACAATTTGGTCAAGTTATTCATTCATGGACTTGATCCAACTCTCATATTTAGAAGCTTCCTCAGAATAATTTGGCTCAACATGAGATGTAAATGGTGTTTGTTTTCAATAAACTATCCACCTGGTCTTCACTAGATTTATATGGTCTCTAATGATATCTTATTCATTTATTTAATCCATGATTATTGAATTACTCACATCCACTTATCATAATTTAGTAGCCATGTCGGTATTGTTTTCCTTAAAATTATTATTATCCCCTTCCTCTCCCCATTATCTTCTCACTTGTAGCATCCTGACTTAGAATATGCTAAGAGGTTCCCTGATCTGATTGGCCACAACACCTTAAGAGAGTCTCCTCTTACGCTAGAGGATATCAATTAGAAGCGATGGCCTAGGGTGTGTCTATGGGGAATGTATTCCCTATTTATCAAAGTATATCACAGTGGTAAATAATAATGATAAGTAGTTGAAATAGTAATAAATAACTAGGAGTGAAAGATAAACCATATAGATAAATAAATAGGCAGAAGTTAAATCAATATCAGATACAAAAATAATGATCATACTATAATTCTATACAAAAATAGAATTACACGTAATATAGAGGTACATAAATATATAACATGCTGAAAAAAATACAAAAAAGACCAAATATTCCTCTACTAGTATCATGGGGATAGGATTGGTCATTTTCTCTCATACTCCATCCTAGTACTGAAAATCAAGCATTTGAAGATGGATGATTCCATTTTTTTATACCTTCATTCATGAAGTCTGTTCGGGAACCATAAGAAGACCGGAAAGGGTATGCGATATACTCATTAGGCTACCACCAATGGTTTCTAGAACTATCTAGTCTGTACATATAAAATAAGTATTGTGCAGGTAAGCTAAGGGTAAAGATAAAAATAGACAAAACCTCTCGTCCCTGATTTCCTCATGGGATACCCAGCCGATACTACCTACTTTGGCCTAAGATGATTTTCAATAAACCAAGGTCAACCTGTGAAGATATAGTATATAATTTAATGTATATAAATATAAATATTAGTCTTCTATAATACATGTGTGGAAACATAACTAGGTTACTAGATAGTCAAGTGTAACTAGGTATTGAACCCAAGCGTGTTCTTTGGCTTGGAAGACGCAACACTAACATAGAAAAATTTATCCTTAGTTACTATTAAAAAGTCATCCTATACCCATCCAAGGTGATCCATTTATAGGAATACCAATTATCACTCCAGGATCCCAATAAGTATCCCTAACCATAAGAGTTCATCCAAGGAGATCTGTAATTAAAACCCAAGTATTAATCTCGACATGGTCCAAGTAATAACCCTTTGAGATGCCCCTCATATCCACCTAGGGAACCAAGTATATCTCATTGTGTGATATAAAACATTTACCACAAATCCCATCCAAGGTATTCCACTAGGGAACTATGTATTATTCATGTGTATAGTATATAAGGCATCCACCCAATGATCCCATCCAAGGTGTTATATAGAGAAACCATGTATCACTCCCACCATATTAATATTCATTAAAAATTTATAATTATAAATAAAAATGATCCCATATGATGAATACTCAAGTCAAGTCCATTTTATCGACCTCATATTTTCATTGTAATAAGGGTTTACCTAGCATGAAGCTCATACCATTTAAGAAATGCATTAATAGTCATTATAAAGGACAATTTACACACCTTACTTCGGTGGTTTTAATTTAATTCTAATCATGAGGGTCTTATGCCTTTAAGGGAGGAACACCCATATTGGTGGATCATGTCGAGTTTCTCAACCTCTTATATTGTTCTAGGGTTTCTAGGTGAATACTAAGCATGGTTCTTCAATTTATTTCATTAATCAAACATTTAAAAGGTATTGTTAGGAAGTTCCAGCAAGTGGTACAATAGTAATCCTTATAAAGAATTAAAATTTTTGGGAAAAATAACTAGAACACCTACCTTAGGTTAATATATGACCCATATTTCATTTTTTTTTCTTTGAATCAAGCTAGAATAAAATAAATTTATAAAACAGACAAAAGCCTTGAAAATAGGTCATATGAGATTATGCTAAAATAGCATAGAAGAAGAAGAGATAAATGAAAGAAGAAAAGAAGAGGAGTGGAGAGATTACCATTACCTATCCAACACAACTGACTATGATGTAAATTGAGTCTGGATGAGAGAGTTTCTTTAAATCCTAATGAGAGCCAGAGAGGAGGAGCTTTGTGTTGAGGGGATGATGTGTGTATGACACCCCTGCTTTTTATTACAACTTAAACATGATTCATTACATAAAACTTCACTTGATACAACAAAGTAGATCGAGAGGTTTAGTGTCTTTGGGGATTAGGATCATTACATAAAAACTTAAAACATGAAATAAAACATCTTTATTGAAAACTTCCTTTACATGACCACTACATTCCCTCATACGTAGCATTGCATGGGATAACCTGAGGACATGCATAAGAAAAGGGTGAGCTATAAAGCCCAGTAAGGGAGTACACATGGAATAACATGAGGATTACAATACATGTTAGACAATAGGTATATCAATAGATCATAAAAGAAACATGAACATAAAGTCATGATAAAGCATGATAATCATAACATGGAGATGTGGCAACAACACTTATCATGGAATTAGCATGAGCTAAGGCTCATTGCACATGGAGCATGAGTAAACCCTCATTGAAAATGAAGCATGAGTAAACCCTCGTTGCACTTGAATTAGAATGAGTCAACACTCATTTCACATGATGTATCATGATACTATACTTTACCCAATGCATTGGAGCGCTATAAGGGCGCACCCTTCTTAAACATTTCATTTCATGCATAAGTGTGCCACATGGATCATAAAACATGGATTCATAAAACATAATCATTTATTCCATGATAAAGGAATGTGGAATTAATACATAAAACTTTACAATCAATAAGTAAATGTGCATAAAGTTTAATACCCTTGATGGAGACATGGGCATGGTATCCACTACACAATGACATTGGCTTAGAAAATCGGTGCGATTTCGGCAGCGTAATGGCATGACATAAGAATTCATAAAAAAAAGGTTTATGAGAGAGAAAGGGGTTCCTAATAATATTTACATGTAATGAATAGTAATTAGGTCATATAGATACATGTCCCAACAATTGAAATGGAATTTAGATCCATGATACAAAAGTATTGCTTGAATGTAAAAGAAGAGAGAGAAGATCCTTTCGGAATTTTGGCATAGTAATGGGTGTACATGGGAGGCATTTAATGAGAGAGAAAGAGGTCTCCCATAATTCAAACAATAAGAGGGAAGTATGGGGGAGGTGTGAAACCATACCCCAACATTCATAATTGAAAATAAAAGGGCAATACAACTTAAAGAAAATTGAAAAAAATGAGAAAGGAAGAAAAAACTGTTACTTGGAAGTGTGCTTCCAAAGGCTAGAGAGAGGCTTGTGAGAGGCTTATTGGGAGCTTGGGGCACCTTGGGAGGATTCTAGAGAGAGTAGGGCAGAGGTTGGACGAACTAAAAGGGATTTTAGTGAGGAGGAAGTGGGAGATTGGGTGGGTTTATATAGGAAAGGTGAGAGAATTATTTATTATTTAGGTTTGGGACCCCTTATATTAAATTAATCCAAACCACAAAACATCCCATGGTTTTTGCCCATGGTTTCTGGAAAAGGAAAGAGGAAAAAAATATTTTACAATTCCAAGGTCCGAAATTATTAAAATATTAGGGTTTCTTATGTGGAGGTGAGTCACACTCCCATGGAAATTAATTTAAAAAGGAAAAGTGTTGAATAAGTCTTGAGGGGTTCATTAATGCTTTGAAAAGTAAGTTAAACAAACCCAAAACCTCATTATTTTAATGATAAAAAATATATTGTCCAAACATAAGGATTATGATATTTTATTACATCACCATTGGGTCATTATGATGTCATAAAACACATTATATATTTAAACGGTATTTAATTTTTACCCAAAAATTTGACTGTCTCAGAAAATTATGAAAAATTCACCGTTGGATAATTTCGACGTCCTGATTCCAGAAATGAAATTTATTTTATCTAAAAAAAATTCTAAATATGTTAATTTTCACTTTTAAAATAAAAACCAACATTTATCCAAAATTCACGGGTTTTGACAGAAATGGCTTTCAAATCTTAATAAAAATTTTAATTGCATTCATAAATTTATAAGATCATTTATATTTAATAAAAATTAATTTAATATTAATATTAATATTTTATTAAAATATTATTTAATTCAAAAATCCCATAATTTAATAAAATATATTTCTTAATTAAATAATAATTAAAAACACCATTTGTACTTTAAAAACTATTTACAATGTATCAAAAATGACTAGAAATTATATTCATTATTATATACAAAAATAATGTACATGAACATAGTACTACTTATTTGTTACATAACCCCTTAAAACAGCCGCATAAGACCTAAGGGTAAGGTGTGCAATGGTGAAAGACTCTTGGGGCGGCTCGGATAACAGCGCTCGAGTGGTAATTTAAATCAACTTCCACTTTTCCCATAGACGGTCACGTTCGAGCTTGAAATAATGAAGCTCATCTTGGGCTTGGTCAAGGGTGAAGCCCAAAGACACCACCTCTTTTCTGAGCTCCGACAAATAGGCTTTGTATGGGGCAATTCTACTGGATGTGGCCATCTCTTCCTTTGTCTGAGTAAAATTGGGTTTGTTAAAGCCTTATATTTATACTAATCATGTGATCACTGTTCAACGACTATAAAAGTAAAGATCACGACTCTTATCATAAAACCAAAGAATTTGACATCTTATAAAAACATTTTTTTATAAAGAGACATTTAACTGGATCAAGAGGGATTTTCCATTAATGAAACTTTGGTTCGTTACAATATTCCCCCCTTAAGAAATTTCGCCCTCGAAATTTTCCATTTCCCACACTAAAAAAAATGTGGGTAACTCAGCTTCATCATATCCTCTGACTCCCAAGTCGCTTCTTCAAACTTGTGGTTTCTCCACAACACCTTGACGAGGGGCATTGTCTTATTTCGTAGAACTTTTTCTCTACGATCTAAGATCTTCACTGGTTACTCCTCATAAGAAAGATCATCTTCCAATTGTACCACCTCGGAAGAGAGTACATGTGAAGGGTCCAATATGTACTTCCTTAAGAGGGATACATGAAAGGAATCATGCACCTTGGCCATAGTAGGTGGAAGTGCTAGTCGATAGGCCACAACCCCAACACGATCAAGGATCTCGAAGGAGCCGATGTACCATGGACTTAACATCCCTTTCTTTACAAACCTCATGACCTTCTTCCATGGAGATATGCGTAAAAATACCATGTCTCCAACTTTAAATTCAAGGTCTCGTCGACGATTATCTACATAACTCTTCTATCGACTCTGGGCTTCCTTGATATGCTACTGAATGGTTTTCACCTTCTCTACCATTTCTTCGACCATTTCTGGTCCAAGTAGCTTATGTTCACCAACCTCATCCCAACATACCGGTGTTCTGCACCTTTTCCCATACAGGGCTTCATATGGTTCCATTTGGATTCTCGAGTGGAAACTATTATTATAAGAGAACTCAACCAGAGTAAGATGTTGATCCCATCCTCCTTTAAAGTCCATTGAGAATGCTCTCAACATCTCCTCAAGTGTTTGGATAGTCCTCTCTGATTGGCCATCAGTTTGAGGATGATAGGCCGTACTAAAGTTCAGTTCAGTATTTAGAGCATGTTGAAGACTCTTCCAAAATTTAGAGGTGAATCTTCGATCTCGGTCGGACACAATAGATAGTGGTACTCCATTAAACCTTACCACTTTTTTGATATATATCTGTTCCAGTTGATCCAAAGAGAAATCCTCCCGAATAGCAATGAAGTGTGCAGTCTTTGTAAGATGATCCACAACAACCCAGATTGCATTGTTGCCTTTGGATGTCCTTGGAAGTCTGGTGATAAAGTCCATGGTGATGTTTTCCCATTTCCATTCGGGTATGGGCAATGGTTGCATCATCCCCTTAGACTTATGCCTCTCTGCCTTCACTTGCTGACACACCAAGCACTTTGATGTATATTCGGCGATCTCCTTCTTCATATTATCCCACCAAAAGTTTTCTCGGAGATCTCGATACATCTTTGTGCTCCCTTGGTGAATAGAGAAATTTGAACTATGTGCATCATCCAAAAGTTCCTTCTTCAGCTCCGGACTTGATGGAACACATAGTCTTTTCCCAAACCACACAATTCCTTCTTCATTAACATTAAACTCTAAGGATTTTACCTTTTTGATAGCTTCCACTTTTCCTTGAATTCCCGCATCATCCTTTTGAGCATCCTTTAACCTTTCCAAAAGAGATGGTTGAGCAATCATTTGTAAAAGGATTGATGATGTTCCCTTCTTTATGATTCCCACATCCATCTTCATCAGTTCTAAGAAGATTGGATCCTTCTCAATTCTCATCATTGATAGAATCGTTGGATCCTTTCTACTTAGGGAATCCGCCACCTTGTTCGCTTTTTCAGGGTGGTAATGTATTGAACAGCCATAATCCTTGATGAGCTCTATCCATCTTCTCTAGAACATATTAAGCTCTTTCTGTGTGAATATATATTTAAGACTCTTGTGGTCAGTATATATCTCACATTTCTCTCCATAGAGATAATTCCGCCAGACTTTCAAGGCAAAGATCACAGCCGCCAACTCCAGATCATGTGTTTGATAGTTTCTCTCATGGATTTTCAACTGCCTTGAGGCATAGGATATCACTTTATCATTCTGCATCAGCACATAGCCTAAAACCTTCTTTGAAGCATCACTGAATACCACAAAAAGCTCCCCACTTGTGGGTAAAGTGAGCATGGGTGTAGTGATAAGCCTCCTTTTCAACTCCTTGAAGCTTTCTTCGCATTCATCACTCCAAGAAAATTTTACTCCCTTTTGAGTTATCTTGGTAAGAGGGTTGGAAAATCGTGAGAAATTCCTCATAAATCTTCGATAATATCCAGCTAACCCCAAGAAGCTACGGATATCGGTTACCGATGTTGGCCTCGGCCATCCCTCAATTGCATCTATTTTGGAGGGATCCACATATATCACATTGCTTGTGATGATATGGCCCAAGAATGAGACCTCCTTCAACCATAACTCACACTTGTTGTACTTTTCATAGAGCTTCTCCTTACGCAAAGTCTCTAGTACAGTTCTTAAATGCTCCTCATGATCCTCCTTGGTTTTGGAGTATATTAGAATATCATCTATAAATACTACCACAAATTTGTCAAGGTAATCTCTAAAGACTCTATTCATCAAGTCCATGAATATTTCTGGAGCATTGGTGAGTCTGAAAGGAATTACTATGAATTCATAGTGCCTGTATCTTGTACAAAACGCAGTCTTGGGGACAACTTCCTTCTTCACCCTTACTTGATAATATCCCGACCGCAAATCCACCTTGGAGAAGTATTGTGCTCCACGTAGCTGATCAAACAAGTCATCGATTCTTGGGAGTGGATACTTGTTCTTTATCGTGATTTTGTTAAGTTCATGATAATCAATGAAAAGCCGCATTGACTCATCCTTCTTCTTGACTAAGAGGACTGGTGCACCCCATGGTGAAGCACTTGGGCGTATAAACCCTTTATCCAGATTCTCCAGTAGTTGTTTCTTCAGCTCTTCAAGATCAACAACTGCCATTCTATATGGAGTCTTGGATATTGGTAGATCCCCAGGTATAAGTTCAATTGAGAACTCAACATCTCTTCTTGGAGGAAGACCAGGCAGTTCCTTGGGAAACACTACATCGAATTCCCTCACAATAGGCATTTCTTCAAGGATGGTTTCTTCCTTGGACTCAATCATCTGAACCAGATACGTGTGCTCATAGGGTAGTAATATTCATGCTTGAGATGATGGAGCTAAAGGAGATTCATCTTCCTCCTGACACTTGTAAAGAATCGGGGGCCGATTCTCCATATGGAGTGCGATTTCCTTATCCCGACAATTTATGTTGGCTCTATATAAGGAAAGGAAATCCATGCCAATAATTGCATCAAATTCCACCAAAGGGAGTATGACGAGGTTCGCCGGGAAATTCAATCCACAGATTATAACAGTGGAGGACTTATATTCCTGGGATGTAATGATTCCCCATTTGTCGTACTCACCGACATCTTTACTTCCATGATTTGTGGTGGTGCTGGGATTGTTCTACTAAACATTCAATATATAAAAGAATGCGTAGAACCTGAATCAAAAAGTACGTTCGCTATTATTTAATGAATAACTAGCGTACCTTTCACCACTTCATTGTCGGGGTTCACTTCAGTAGAAGTGATGGAAAAAGCTCTTCCTTGCTGTCTTGGAGGTTGTTGGTTGCCTCTGATAACCCTTGGATTAGGGCACTGATTTGCAAAATGACACAGTTATTTGCATTTATAGAATTGAACAATGCATTGAGGTTCGAACGGAGTGTTCCTCTCCTCTTTCGCAGTCGTGGGTCCTTCTTGCCGACAGTTAATAGCTAGGTGCCCTTCTCTTCCACACCTGAAGCATTTTCTCGTCCCCTTAAGGCAATTTCTAGGGTGCTTCTTTCCGCACTTTTGTCAATTGGGGTGTTGGAACTTCTTAGCATTGTTGGATTTATCCATCGGACCACCAGCATTGAATTCCACCTTACGCTTCTTGTCCCCATGATACCCCTGTGATTCTCTGATCTCCATTTCGACCTTGAGGGCACATCAGACAATTTCCTCATAGCTGTTGAAGTCACGGATCGCTAATTCTTTCCGCAAGCTAGGCTTCAACCCACCAAAGAAGCGGTCAACCTTTCATTCGGGGGTAACGACAAAGACGGAAGCGTATCATTCAATTATTGTGAAGTTTGCCTCATACGCTCCCATAGATTCTTCATCTTTTTGCTTGAGGGAAAGGAAGTCCCTTTCCATCTTAAGACGGAGGGTGCGCGGAAAATATTTATCGAAAAACATCTTCCGGAATTCCTTCTAATCCAAATCCTTGATCTCCTCCTCAGGCTTTGTATTTTTGATCAACGTCCACCATTGATCAGATTCACCCTCCATACGATAAGCTGTTAGGAGAACCTTCTCTTGTTCAGAACATTGGAGGATGGAGAATATCTTTTCAATGGAGTTGATCCATTGTTCAGCGATCGTGGGATCGGATGATCCACTAAAAGTAGGAGGCCTTTGTCTCATGAATCTCTCGATAGCGACTTGTTCTTTCTTAGGGGGGTTGAACGTTCCTCTTGACCCGTGTTTCTATTCAAAACTTGAGTTAGCTGAGAGAGGAGCGTGACAAAGTTCGTGATTCCCGCTCCCATTGGATTGGGCATCTCATTAGTACAATCATCACACTGATCTTCACAACGGTTGTTAGCCCGAGTCCTCCTATTACCGGCCATTGGATGGAATAAAAGGAAAGGGGTAACACATAAAGGGTAATCCAAAGACAAAAGTTGAAGACTTATAAATAAACTTTAATTTCTTTAACTCATGAGTCTATAGGATTCAATCTAGGCTTTTCATGATCTACTTTCTAACATATATTCTTAGGGGCATTTTTTCCTTAATAAGGGTTCATACCAAGATTGTGAATTTATCAAAACATATCCCCCGGGAGTGTCGTAACCAAGAGTGCAGCAAGGCATGTTGTCGTGCACCAGTTCCTGTTCGAGTCTAGCTCAAAGCGGTGTTTTCGGGTTTTACCCCTAGGATACATCTGTGCCAGATCCGCCTCTACCTGATTGTATCCAGACAGGGATGTATTTGTTTGATAAACCACTTACGTAGTATTTACCATAACTTAGGGATGTTTTTATTATACTTAGTCTTGTATCTAAGGCTTTACTAGGGTTTCCTAATCCCAAAAATAACTAAACCTATCCTCTGATACCAACTATGACAACCCTTCTTTTTATTACAACTTAAACATGATTCATTATATAAAACTTCACTTGATACAACAAAGAAGATCAAGAGGTTTAGTGTCTTTGGGGCTTAGAATCATTACATAAAAACTTAAAACAGGAAATACAACATCTTTATTAAAAACTTCCTTTACATGACCACTACATTCCCTTGTACTTAGCATTGCATGGGATAACCTGAGGACATGCATAAGAAAAGGGTGAGCTATAAAGCCCAGTAAGGGAGTACACATGGAATAACATGAGGAGTACAATACATGTTAGACAATAGGAATATCAATAGAGCATAAAAGAAACATGAACATAAAGGCATGATAAAGCATGATAATCATAACATGGAGATGTGGCAACAACACTTATCATGGAATTAGCATGAGCCAAGGCTCATTGCACATGGAGCATGAGTAAACCCTCATTGCACATGAAGCACGAGTAAACCCTCATTGAACTTGAATTAGAATGATTCAATACTCATTTCACATGACGTATCATGATACTATACTTTACCCAATGCATTGGAGCGCTATAAGGGCGCACCCTTCTTAAACATTTCATTTCATGCATAAGTGTGCCACATGGATCATAAAACATGGATTCATAAAACATAATCATTTATTCCATGATAAATGAATGTGGAATTCATACATGAAAATTTACAATCAATAAGTAAATGTTCATAAAGGTGAATACCCTTGATGGAGACATGGGCATGGTATCCACTACACAATGACATTGGCTTAGAAAATCGGTGCGATTTCGGCAGCGTAATGGCGTGACATAAGAATTCATAAAAAAAGGTTTGATGAGAGATAAAGGGTTTCCTCATCATATTTACATGTAATGAACAGTAATGAGGTCATATAGATACATGTCCCAACAATTGAAATGGAATTTAGATCCATGATACAAAAGTATTGCTTGAATGTAAAAGAAGAGAGAGAAGTTCCTTTCGGAATTTCGGCATAGTAACGGGTGTACATGGGAGGCATTTAATGAGAGAGAAAGGGGTCTCCCATAATTAAAATAATAAGAGGACAGTATGGGGGAGGTGAGAAACCATACCCCAACATTCATAATTTAAAATAAAAGGGCAATACAACTTAAAGAAAATTGACAAAAATGAGAAAGGAAGAAAAAAACCTTACTTGGAAGTGTGCTTCCAAAGGCTAGAGAGAGGCTTGTGAGAGGATTCTTGGGAGCTTGGGGCACCTTGGGAGGATTCTAGAGAGAGTAGGGCAGAGTTTGGACGAACTCTAAGGGATTTTAGTGAGGATGAAGTGGGGGCTTGGGTGGGTTTATATAGGAAAGGTGAGAGAATTATTTATTACTTAGGTTTGGGACCCCTTATATTAAATTAATCCAAAACACAAACCATCCCATAGTTTTTGCCCATGGTTTCTGGAAAATGAAAGAGAAAAACAATATTTTACAAGTTCAAGGTCCTAACTTATTAAAATATTAGGGTTTCTTATGTGGAGGTGAGTCACACTCCCATTGAAATTAATTTAAAAAGGGAAAGTGTTGAATAAGTCTTGAGGGGTTCATTAATGATTTGAAAAGTAAGTTAAACAAACCCAAAAACTCATTATTTTAATTATAAAACATATATTGGCCGAACATAAGGATTATGGTATTTTATTACATCACCATTGGGTCATTATGATGTCATAAAACACATTATATATTTAAACTGTATTTAATTTTTACCCAAAAATTTGATTGTCTCAGAAAATTATGAAAAATTCACCGTTGGATAATTTCGACGTCCTGATTCCAGAAATGAAATTTTTTTTATCTAAAAAATTTCTAAATATGTTAATTTTCACTTTTAAAATAAAAACCAACATTTATCGAAAATTCACGGGTTTTGACAGAAATGGCTTTCAAATCTTAATAAAAATTTTAATTGCATTCATAAATTTATAAGATCATTTATATTTAATAAAAATTAATTTAATATTAATAATAATATTTTATTAAAATATTATTTAATTCAAAAATCCCATAATTTAATAAAATAGATTTCTTAATTAAATAATAATTAAAAACACCATTTGTACTTTAAAAACTATTTACAATGTATCAAAAATGACTAGAAATTATATTCATTATTATATAAAAAAATAATGTACATGAACATAGTACTACTTATTTTTTACATAACCCCTTAAAACAGCCGCATAAGACCTAAGGGTAAGGTGTTCAATGGTGACAGACTCTTGGGGCGGCTGAGATAACATCCCTCGAGTGGTAATTTCAATCAACTTCCACTTTTCCCGTAGACGGTCACGTTCGAGCTTGACATAATGAAGATCAGCTTGGGCTTGGTCAAAGGTGAATCCCAAAGACGCCACCTCTTTTCCGAGCTCCGACAAATTGGCTTCGTATGGGGCAATTCTACTGGATGAGGCCCTCGCTTCCTTTGTCTGAGTAAAATTGGGTTCGTTAAAGCCTTATATTTATACTAATCATGTGATCACTGTTCAACGGCTATAAAAGTAATGGTCACAACTATTATCATAAAACCAAAGAAGTTGACATCTTATAAAAACATGTTTTTATAAAGAGACATTTAACTGGATCAAGAGGGATTTTCCATTAATGAAACTTTGGGTCGTTACATGTGACTCAAGTGAGGAAAAATAGGGGTTAAAATATAATAGTAAGTAAAGGAAAGTCATATTTTAACTTAAATTTTAACTTTCTCATGGTTTGGACACATGGTTGGTCAAACTATGTGCCAACCATGCACAAAACACTACCCCAAGACACCCCTCACATGGGCTAAGCACTTGGTTTGTCTAACTATGCATAGCCCATGTAAATCATCTTTGTCTCTTGTTTGATATGAGTCGCATGGCCATGTAGCCTATTTCACATGGTTAGGGTAGACCGTGTGGCCCCCTTCAATGCATTAAATCACCCCTCATGGTTGAGTCACATTCTCAACACTAATTGTGCACTAACTATGTGCTTTAGTCTACCTTTCCTAATTTTGGAGGTTTGGGCTCCAAACAAACCCCAAACTCTCCCAAACCACTCCTTAAACTCTTGAAGATGTTATTTTTAAAAAATATTTTTTGAATAATATTTAAATTCTACAAACCTATTCAAAAATATGGTATGTTATAGCCTATCCTCCTTAAAAAACATCCTTGAGTTTCCCTTCTGGTGGTGGTAAAACATTGTTTGAGAAAAGTTCCAGCCACTAAGCACGTACATCAGTCTCTTTCTCTTAGGTCTCATCTTATAGACAATTGTGCTAACATAAAACCAGGACTAGAGGAATTTACCTAACATAGAGAGATTTCATGATGTGATCAATGATATATATTGAATAGTTCTCAAAGGATGCATCTACCTCAAGCCCAATATCATTAGGATCAAATAAATGAGACGGGTCAAAATGATAACAGTGAAGCTATGATACACAGAAGATGTCATCCATATCCTGGTACCTCAAAGGTAAAACTTAATGATATGCTAAAGCCCGAATATCTTCATGATCTCTAAATTCCCAACATAATGAGGTTATAGCTTTCCATATCTTTGAATCTATCTATGATCCAATCTTGGAAAAACATAGAAATACCCAATTTCTCACCTCGAACTATCAAGTTTGGTGGTGACGATTGGTATAAGACTTCTTTCCGTACTGAGTTATATTCATATGATTTTGAACTATTTGTACTTATTCTAAAGTATACGGAACAATACAAGGTCCCAGTAGAGATATATCACCTAATTATAACCAATACAGAGGTGACGGAATGACCTGTCCTAGAGGTCCTCATAGGGAACCATCTGAATAGTTTAATGAAATATTTTATTATAAGAAAAATCAACAAGAGGTAAGTTCATCTACCAAGAACCAAAAAAATAAATGATGGATGCTTGAAGAATATCATCTAACACATGTACTATTCTCTCAGACTGACCATTGGTCTGAGGGTGATATGCTATACTAAGGACAACCTGTGAACCCAGTGCTTTTTACAAGCCTTTCTAGAACCACAATGTAAATTGTGAATTTTTTCTGATATGATAGAATAGGTAACACTATTAAGGTGTACAATTTACCAAATATAAATCCTCCTGATCTCTTCAACTAAGAAGTTATCTTGCATAGGTAGGAAGTGTAATACATTCATCAATCAATTTACGATCACCCATACAACGTCACTTCCTCAAGGGGATCTCAGCAAACCCATTACAAAAAACATGGTGACGACATCCCATTTACACTCAAGAATGGATATAGGCTTTATAAGTCTAGAAGGTTGTTAGTGTTCTGCCTTCACTAGATAATAGGTGTAATACTAAGTGATAAAAGTCACAATATGCCTCTTCATGCGTGGCCACCAATACTAACGATGTATGTATATATACATATTGTTAATCCAAAGGTGTAATACCCAAATAGAGGTGTTATATTTCCACATTAATTCATCTCATATGTTTGAAGGTGCCCATATACATCCATGAATTTGTATAATATCATACTCATTTATAACCCAACCAAGTGGTGGGTCCCTACCTAAAACACACTCTCGTAATAATAAGAATTCAGAATTAGAATGATGTTTCATCCTTAACCATTCTAGAAGGGATGATTTTAATTCAAGAGCTACTAACATAGGCTAACCATGATATTTCATAACCACAAAGTTCATATCAAAAAATAGGTCTGTTAACTTTAACTCACTACTAGCCTCTTGGATGGCCTGTGTTTGAGTCTTCTAGCTCAGGTCGTTAGCTAATGAATTCCCATTTACAAATGTATAATCATGTTTAAAGTCAAATGACTCTAGGTATTCTACCCACTTTCACTACTTAATATTCAAGTCATGCTATGTGGAAATTTATTTGAGACTTTTATGGGCCATTTAAACAATTAACTTCTCCCCTAATAAATAATGCCTCTAACAGTGTAAAGCATGAACCACGGATTCTATCTTGAGGTCGTGCATAGGGTAATTCTACTCATGAGGTCTCAGCTAGCAGGACCCATACACTATAAATAGATCTCCCTATATCATAAATATTCCTATAACAACTCCAAAATAATCATAATAAACTATATATAATCTTCCATGCTCTAGAATAATCAGGATCAACACTAAAGTCAGTCTCCCTTTCATCTCCTAAAAAGATGCTTCGTAGGATTTAGTCCATAAAAATTTCACACCATTTTTAGTAAATACCATGAGAGGCACTTCTAGGCATGAGAATATCTAAATGAAACACCTTTAATATCCATTCATCCCCAAGAAAAATTATATTTAAAATACATTCTTGGGATTCTCCCAAGAAACTATAGTGATCACCTTCTCTGGGTCAATAGATACTCCTGCCACCAAATTGATATCACCCAAAAAGTGAAATTTATCGATCCAAAAGTGGAATTTTGTGAGCATAGAATACATCTAGTTCTCTATAAATTTATCCAGTATGATCACAAGATTTTTGGAAAGGTCATGTTGAGTACAAGAATACACTAAGATATCATCCATGATGAAAACAACAAATGAATCCAAATATAGGTGGAAAAACCAATTCATTAGAGCTATAAAAATTATTGGTACATTTTTTAGGATGAATGGAATAACTAGATACTCATACAACCCATAAATTATTTGTAATTTCATATGTCGTATGTCCAATAGTCTCAAACACACCTAATGGTATCCCAACCTCAAATTGATCTTAGAGAAAATCATCACTCCTTGGAGCTAGTTGAAAAGGTCATCTATAAAAGGTTGGGGATATATATTATTTACCATAATATGGTTTAACTGGTGATAATCCATGCACAATATGATATTACCATTAGCCTTATTGGGTAAAATGACTGGTGAACACCATAGCGAAGTATTAGGTCATATAAACCCATTTTCTTCTAAGTCTTATAACTACTTCTTAATTTCCTAGAGCTCTGTAGGTTCTATCCTATATGAAGGAATGGAAACTGGTGTTACTCCTAGAACTATATCAACTTTTAACTCTACCACTCTCATAGGAGGTAATCTAGAGAAGTCTTCTATGAATACATCCCTAAAACAATCAACCATACGAGGGAATTATGTATGCATCATTCCCTGATTTCTCATAAAGACACTATCCATCTAGGATGTCACTCTGTCCATTCCATGATTCTAGGGTCTAGGTTGACTCACTTGTACATCTCATTTTCCATTATGAATATAATTACTTCCCTTGAGTGATGTAAAATACACCCTTTGGCAATAACAATAAACATGGGCATGGTATAGAACAAACCAGTCCATCTCAATAATGACATTGAATCCTATCATCTTGAGGAAAAGAAGATACAAAAGTAAAATATATCATCCTACCTCAGAATGGAAATTTGTGCACTATTGTATGCTATCTAATCATACTCCCAAAAGAGTATATAGGGTCATAACACCACAAATTGCACTATTTCCTACCCAAGGCTCTCCAAAATTGCCACAAATAAAAAGGAGTGTGATGTAAAAGTATAAGGCCCCAACCTAAAACCTTACTGAATATTGAATTAAATGAATAATTCACATTGAGGATCTTTTCAGGTTTAGAGTTTTAGAGAATTAGAACATAACTATTACATATTAAAAGATTACAAAGTAGACACTTCTACTAAGTCTCCATAAAAAAACTCTTAAAAAGAAAGATGTCTAGATTCCATGTTTTAGATAGCATGAAATACCCTTGATCCCATACTTGACCTTATTCCACTTTAAGTCCTGTGAAAAAAATTTCGAAAAACATGGGGTGAGCATAAAAAGCTCAGTAAGGGATATAAAAAGAATGAAAATTGTTAGTTTTTCAAACATCAAGTAAACCATGTATACTATATCAAAGTAATACCTTCACCTTCATGAAGTAGTAAAAAAAAATCTTCACTGAATAAAGTATCATTACTTACCTTTTTGTAACCAAAGGATTACCATAAAACCCATATAAAGAACACATAGAATATATAAAGGTAACTTGGGACATAAACATAATTAAGTGGAATAACCATACGGTTGACTTCCACACATATCACTTAATGGAATAGCCATACGGCCAATTTCCATACATACTTAATGGAATAGCCATACGGCCGACTTCCATACCCAATGCATTAGAGGTTATAACGTAACCACCCATCCTGGTATTCACGGCACCACCCTTCATATGGTTTATAACGTAACCACCCGTTAAAATGTCCAAGTACCAGTATAAAATCATAAAACATAAAACCAATATAAAGGAATGATAACATTTCCACATTTCAATCACAATATATCATAAATATATTGACAT
Source organism: Viscum album (assembly GCA_963277665.1). NCBI lineage: Eukaryota > Viridiplantae > Streptophyta > Magnoliopsida > Santalales > Viscaceae > Viscum > Viscum album. Next base: position 1,673,798,036 of record OY728158.1, read on the forward strand.
AATAGAATCCTTTTTCAAAACCATTTTCAATACCAAAATACATAAAAGAGTATATGGTATTTATTTTATTCTAAAAACATTACGGCTTGTTGAGAAAGCCAAAGACCAAATAATACTCGCGGCGGCGGAAAAAGGTTTTTGTCGCCACGTACGTTAAAAGAAACATTCCTTTTTGTCATTTTGTAAAACGCTTCGTATAAAAAGATTCCTTTTGTATAAAAGTAAAAGTCAAAGGGGTTTATACACCGTATAAAAGAATGTTGTGTATAAAACGAAATATGCCTCAATGAAAGGAGATTGAGACGAAGTCCCTTACCTCAGGTCCGACTTGACTCGATCGTTCTTTAACGTCCTGAATAATAAACTTGAGTTAATTTATACTTGATTAAGAACATTTTTAAAGTTCATTATTCTTTTTATATCACTTATTTCCATGTTATAAACATTATGTAACCATTTAAGTTAATAATGTTTGTTTTGTCAATATTTGGTTCTTAAGTCGAAAGTTGACTTCTTACAATTACATGTTGTTCATGTGGTCAAAAGTTCTTTATATCCAGAATGAAATTCCCGATTTGGATATAATATGTATCATATATATCCAGCATATATATGTATTTATAATATTACATAATCATTTAGAGGTAAGAAATTAAATGCACCGTTCATGGAGACGGTAAGTCGTACGTACGCATGAACGCTACTTTCATTTCTTTGTCATATTAGTGGAATTAAAACTAAATGAGAGGTATGTATATTTTAATTCCAGAATTATATTAATCATTTAGATATATCATTAATTATATATATACATTATATACATGTAATTTTAATACTACATTACATTTGGGGATAAGAAATGAAATGCACCGTTCATGGAGACGGTAAGCCGTACGTACGCATGAACGCTACTTTCATTTCTATCTCATACTTTAATGGAAATAAATAATAATGATATAGAGGTATATTATAATTCCAGTATAACATCATATATAATAACTTTAAATCCATCCTTTACACGTCCCACATATGGCATTAACGAATCACATCACTTTTAGGGGGCGGTAGTCCGCACTTCCTTAAATGAAGATATCGTGTTTACCCATAATGGAAACCATAAAGGTATGCCAAAAATGAAAAATACAGAAGATTAAAGAAAACATAAACATATTATATATCATATATAAAAATAGTGACATCATAATGGCCACCCTTGAAGGTGTTAAATGAGTATTGAACAATCATCGTTTCGGGAGGCAGAATTTCGCCATCCACGGAAACCGTAAGTTCTTTAACCATTTGATGTAGTTGTGTGAGAGTGTAGCTCAAATAAATATTATAAAAACATCCTGGTATATTGAAGATACTGTTGTTGTTACAAAAGAAGTAAATAAAAAGAGTTTAGAGGGTTGGAGAAGCAAAATAAAACAAATGAACAAGAGAGAATGAATTACCTTTAAAAGTGTAACTCCCTTTTGATTTGAGGCTAAAGGATTACTTTGAAAGGATTCTGCCCAAATTGAATCCCCTAGGATGAGGAGAGGGATGTGGAGAGATTAATTGGGCAGGGGTTGGCCGAGCCAAAGGCTTGCGAAGTGTGTGAAATGAGGTAGAGGTGGGGGCCTTTTATAAGAGGAGAGGAGGGGCACTTTTGGAAAGTAAAGAAATATTACTTTATTTGAAATTGTGTTTCGGTTTTAAAAGGTCCCACATTGATATAATTCGTGGATAAGGTGATAAGGGTTCTAAATACACTCATCCAATTGGTTTTGGCCATGTGTAGGTTTTATATTTTTCATTATCTTTCCATTTTATTTAAATCGTCAAATAATGATGTCATCTCTGCATCATTATTATGTCATATATAATTTAATTTATTTAATGTCTAAAAATTATATAAAAACTACTATGATGTAGGAAATCTTTTCATCTTTCCAATGACTATTTATAATCAATATTTGGACTTGTATAACCCCACTCAAAAATTATTTTAGTAAAACAATTTATGTTAGTGTCATTTTCACTTTAACATTAAATAAAAATATATTAATGTCATTTTCCAACTAAAGTGGCTCCATGGGGTCCCCAAGTTGGCCCATGGCTTGTCTTGGTCGGCCATGACTCACCCAATAGGTGTAGGACAAGTGTCATGGTTTTTTCACATTTTTATAATATCATTTTTACCTTAAACTACACTAATTACCTCTAATTGCGATTAATGAAAAAAAGTTACTATTCACCAAAAAATTATTTTAATCTCATTGAACCACATTTTACTTCTCAATGACAACCATGTATGTAGGATTTTCAAAATTCAATACACATTAGTGGTAAACTTTCATTTAACTGAAAAATCAGTTTGCTTGATTACCACTTAGTGGTTTCACTATTCATCAAAAATTGAAGTTTTTCAGAAAATGACCAAAAATTCACCCTAAGCTATATTTAATATTCCGAATTCAAAAATGAAGTCTATTTTACAAAATTAAAATCATATAAGTCACATTAATTAATTTAATAATTAATTCCCGCTGCCAGAGCAAATAGCGTGTTTTTACAAAACAATAAGTATCAAAAGATTGATACTAGTTTAAGTCCAATTTCAAAGTGAAATTGATTCCAATGACCACCATTGGATTAACTGGTAAAAATATTTTCTAATTTCACTTTAAAACCAATTAAAATAATAATCTAATCATATAAATAAATTAGATTAAAAAGAGGTTTTGAATTAAAATACAACATTTTACACTATTCATAAAAAATGAACTTTATCAGAAAGGTACCAAAAATTTACACAAAGTAAATTTTGATGTCCCGATTCAAAGAAGAGTTATATTTGGTCCAAAATAAAGTATAAGAGTGATCAAAACTATATTTAATGACGGTTCACCATTAAAAGGTGATAAGTGAACCTTTAGTGAAAATTAGAGTATATATACCCGTAAAATTGAACTCTTTCCATATTTTAAGCTTTTATCTTTTATTGGGTAAATGTATAAACATTTAAAAACATATCTAATCATATTTTAGTTATTTCTATCCATTCCCGCCATTACAACGGCTACTTATTAACTAACATTTAAAATAATATTATTTTATTACTAGTGTGCTACGTAAGTTTCAAAGAAACTCATCGTTGCGTATCGGGTACGCTATCGAACATAGCAACCCCTTTAAAATAAAATTAATATTTAATTTGTAAATATTAATAAATATGAAAATTCTTTATTCTTTATTTACCTGGGATGTTACATCCTTCCTCCATTTTGGGAATTGCGTCCTCACAATTTTATTCACTTATCAATATAAGTGGGGGTATTTATCCCTCATAGCATTTTCAGATTCCCACGTTGCCTCTTAAATAACATGGTTTTTTCACAAAACCTTTACCTGATGAATCACCTTATTTCGTAACACCTGCTCCCTGTGGTCAAGAATCTGGACCGGTTGTTCCTCATAAGATAGGTTCTCTTCCAGCTGAACTACCTCTGGACTCAAAACATGAGATGGATCTGGAATATACTTTCTCAACATCGAAACGTGAAAAACATTGTGTACCTGAGATAAACTTGGAGGTAAAGCCACCCGGTATGCAACTGATCCAACTCTCTCCAGAATTTAATATGGTCCAATAAACCTTGGACTCATCTTTCCTTTCTTACCAAATCTCATCACACTTTTCCAAGGAGAAACCTTGAGAAAAAAAATGATCACCTACCTCGAAAGATAGATCCTTCCTCCGGTTATCCGCATAACTCTTCTGCCTGCTCTGAGCTGTTCTCATGTGCTTCTGAATCAACTGAACTTTTTCTGTCATCTCTTCTACCAATTATAGTCCCATCAGTTTCCTTTCACCCACTTCATTCCAAAATGCTGGAGTTCGACACCGCTTCCCATATAATGCCTCAAATGGTACCATCTATATACTAGAATGAAAGCTGTTATTATAAGAAAATTCAACCAAAGAAAGATGTTGGTCCCAACTTCCCTGATAATCCATCAAACAAGCTCGTAGCATATCCTCCAATGTCTGAATTGTTCGTTCTGACTACCCATCTGATTGAGGATGAAAAGCTGTACTAAAATTTTAATTCAGTACCCAACGACTTCTGAAGGCCTTTCCAAAAGTTAGAAGTAATCCTAGGATCACGATCCGATACAATGGAGAGAGGAACTCCATGTAACCTGACTATCTCTTTAAGATACAACGGGAAAGTTGATCTAGAGAGAAAGTATCTCGTATAGAAAGGAAATGAGCAGATTTAGTCAAGCGATCAACAATAACCCAGATTGCATTGTTACCTCGAGATGTCTTCGGTAATCCCACAACAAAGTCCATGGATATGTTTTCCCATTTCCACTCTGGCACTGGTAAAGGCTGAAGCATCCCTGCCGCTCTGCTTTAACCTGTTGACATGTCAAACACTTCACAGTAAAATTAGCAATGTCTCTTTTCATTCCATCCCACCAGTAATACTCCCGCAGATCTCTATACATCTTAGTACTGCCCGGATGCACTGAAAACGGAGAACTATGAGCTTCACATAACAACTCTCTCTTCAACTGTGAATCACAAGGCACACATAACCTCTTCCCAAACCTCAAAGCACAAACTTATCCAAGAACTCATGGAAAATTTTATTCATAAGGTCCATGAATACAGCAGGTGCATTGGTTAACCCAAAAGGCATAACTACAAATTCATAATGGCCATATCTAGTACGGAACGCAGTCTTCGGAACGTCTGCTTCTTTTACTTTCAACTGATGGTACCCCGACCTCAAGTCAATCTTCGAAAAATACTGAGCTCCCTGGAGCTGATACCACTTCATTCGATGGCCCAACATCTGCTGAAGTTGTTGCAAATGATTTTACCACCCCTTTCTGCTTGTATTCTAACTGCTTCCCATCACTCAAGCTCCTTGTCGGACACTCGTCTGCATAATGACCCATTTCATTACACTTAAAACATCTTATCGTTGGCTTTTCATTTCCTGCTTGATCATCTTCCTTACAGTTACGAGCAATATGACCAGACTTACCACACCGAAAGCACTTACCAGACTTGGATAAACATTCTCCAGGATGCATTTTACCACACTTCTCACAGGATGGATATTTGGTTTTCTTACCTCCTTGCTTCTTTGATGAATTCTTCCCCTTTTCCTGCCAACTAGATCTCTTATTCTGTTGTTTGTCATAGAACACCTGATCATTGGAAAACTCCATTTCCACCTTCTCTGCACATCGAACAAGTTTTTCATAACTTTTGAACTCACGAGAAGCTAAAGCCCTTCGATACTTTGGCTTTAACCCTGAGTAAAAACGGTTTATTTTACTATCAAGATCTCGTATGAAGTTTGGAGCATACCTTGCCAATCGAGTGAACTTTTCTTCATAAGCAGCCACTGAATCATCCTCCTGCCTCAATTCTAGGAATTGTTTTTCCATCCTAAGACGAACCACCTTAGGAAAATATTTCTCAAGAAACATACCTTTGAATTCGTCCCATTGAAGATCCTCAATCTCATCATTATCCCTTATATTTTTCACCATCGACCACCACTGATCAGCTTCACCTTCAAAACGGTAAATAGCAAGACTAACCTTTTGATGTTCTGAACACCCCATGACATCAAAAATCTTCTCCAGTGCTTTAATCCACCCTTCATCTTGCACAGGGTCAGATGATCCTCTGAATGATGGGGGATGTTGCCTCATGAAATGTTCCACCACTGACATGTTCCTCTGCGGTTGATCTGGCTGATCTCGTGCATGGATACCACCACCATATATAGCCTGATTCAACTGTGCCATCACTGCAACAAATTGTTCAGTTCCGATTCCGACCATCTCAGGTTGCTGATTTGGAAGGTTATCTTCCTCCTGATGTCGTCCCAACATAGCTGCTTTGTTTCCTCTGCGGAAAACCATTCTGAACACAGAAATATCTTAGGCGAAGCAACATGGTAATCCGTAAATGCTATATCATTTCAATCATATTATAATTTAACACTTTTCTAACTCCTAAAGTTGTCTAAACCGACCTTTGATACCAACTATAAGGCCCCAGCCTTAAACCTTACTTAATATTGAATTAAATGAATAATTCACATTGAGGATCTTTTCAGGTTTAGAGTTTTAGAAAATTAGAACATAACTATTACATCTTAAAAGATTACAAAGTAGACACTTCTACTAAGTCTCCATAAAAAAAACTCTTAAAAAGAAAGATGTCTAGATTCCATGTTTTAGATAGCATGAAATACCCTTGATCCCATCCTTGACCTTATTCCACTTTAAGTCCTGTGAAAAACATTTCGAAAAACATGGGGTGAGCATAAAAAGCTCAGTAAGGGATATAAAAAGAATGAAAACTGTTAGTTTTTCAAACATCAAGTAAACCATGTATACTATATCAAAGTAATACCTTCACCTTCATGAAGTAGTAAAAAAAAATATTCACTGAATAAAGTATCATTACTTACCTTTTTGTAACCAAAGGATTACCATAAAACCCATATAAAGAACACATAGAATATATAAAGGTAACTTGGGACATAAACATACATAAGTGGAATAACCATACGGTTGACTTCCACACATATCACTTAATGGAATAGCCATACGGCCAATTTCCATACATACTTAATGGAATAGCCATACGGCCGACTTCCATACCCAATGCATTAGAGGTTATAACGTAACCACCCGTCCTGGTATTCACGGCACCACCCGTCATATGGTTTATAACGTAACCACCTGTTAAAATGTCCAAGTACCAGTATAAAATCATAAAACATAAAACCAATATAAAGGAATGATAACATTTCCACATTTCAATCACAATATATCATAAATATATTGACATAATAGAATCCTTTTTCAAAACCATTTTCAATACCAAAATACATAAAAGAGTATATGGTATTTATTTTATTCTAAAAACATTACGGCTTGTTGAGAAAGCCAAAGACCAAATAATACTCGCGGCGGCGGAAAAAGGTTTTTGTCGCCACGTACGTTAAAAGAAACATTCCTTTTTGTCGTTTTGTAAAACTATTCGTATAAAAAGATTCTTTTTGTATAAAAGTAAAATTCAAAGGGGTTTATACACCGTATAAAAGAAAGTTGTGTATAAAACGAAATATGCCTCAATGAAAGGAGATTGAGACGAAGTCCCTTACCTCAGGTCCGACTTGACTCGATCGTTCTTTAACGTCCTGAATAATAAACTTGAGTTAATTTATACTTGATTAAGAACCTTTTTAAAGTTCATTATTCTTTTTATATCACTTATTTCCATGTTATAAACATTATGTAACCATTTAAGTTAATAATGTTTGTTTTGTCAATATTTGGTTCTTAAGTCGAAAGTTGACTTCTTACAATTACATGTTGTTCATGTGGTCAAAAGTTCTTTATATCCAGAATGAAATTCCCGATTTGGATATAATATGTATCATATATATCCAGCATATACATGTATTTATAATATTACATAATAATTTAGAGGTAAGAAATGAAATGCACCGTTCATGGAGACGGTAAGCCGTACGTACGCATGAACGCTACTTTCATTTCTTTGTCATATTAGTGGAATTAAAACTAAATGAGAGGTATGTATATTTTAATTCCAGAATTATATTAATAATTTAGATATATCATTAATTATATATATACATTATATACATGTAATTTTAATAGTACATTACATTTGGGGATAAGAAATGAAATGCACCGTTCATGGAGACGGTAAGTCGTACGTACGGATGAACGCTACTTTCATTTCTATCTCATACTTTAATGGAAAGAAATAATAATGATATAGAGGTATATTATAATTCCAGTATAACATCATATATAATAACTTTAAATCCATCCTTTACACGTCCCACATATGGCATTAACGAATCACATCACTTTTAGGGGGCGGTAGTCTGCACTTCCTTAAATGAAGATATCATGTTTACCCATAATGGAAACCATAAAGGTATGCCAAAAATGAAAAATACAGAAGCTTAAAGAAAACATAAACATATTATATATCATATATAAAAATAGTGACATCATAATGGCCACCCTTGAAGGTGTTAAATGAGTATTGAACAATCATCGTTTCGGGAGGCAGAATTTCGCCATCCACGGAAACCGTAAGTTCTTTAACCATTTGATGTAGTTGTGTGAGAGTGTAGCTCAAATAAATATTATAACAACATCCTAGTATATTTAAGTTACTGGTGTTGTTACAAAATAAGTAAATAAAAATAGTTTAGAGGGTTGGATAAGCAAAATAAAACAAATGAACAAGAGAGAATGAATTACCTTTAAAAGTGTAACTCCCTTTTGATTTGAGCCTAAAGGCTTCCTTTGAAAGGATTCTGCCCAAAGGGAATCCTCTAGGATTAGGAGAGGGATGTGGAGAGAGTAATTGGGCAGGGGTTGGCCGAGACAAAGGCTTGAGAAGTGTGTGAAATGAGGTAGAGGTGGGGGCCTTTTATAAGAGGAGAGGAGGGGCACTTTTGGAAAGTAAAGAAATATTACTTTATTTGAAATTGTGTTTCGGTTTTAAAAGGTCCCACATTGATATAATTCGTGTATAAGGTGATAAGGGTTCGAAATTCACTCATCCAATTGGTTTTGGCCATGTGTAGGTTTTATATTTTTCATTATCTTTCCATTTTATTTAAATCGTCAAATAATGATGTCATCGCTGCATCATTGTTATGTCATATATAATTTAATTTATTTAATGTCTAAAAATTATAAAAAAAAATACTATGATGTAGGAAATCTTTTTAGCTTTCCAATTACTATTTATAATCAAGATTTGGACTTGTATAACCCCACTCGAAAATTATTTTAGTAAAACAATTTATGTTAGTGTCATTTTCACTTTAACATTAAATGAAAATATATTAATGTCATTTTCCAACTAAAGTGGCTCCAGGGGGTCCCCAAGTTGGCCCATGGCTTTTCTTGGTCGGCCATGACTCACCCAATAGGTGTAGGACAAGTGTCATGGTGTTTTCACATTTTTATAATATCATTTTTACCTTAAACTACACTAATTACCTCTAATCGCGATTAATGAAAAAAAGTTACTATTCACCAAAAAAATATTTTAATCTCATTGAACCACATTTTACTTCTCAATGACAACCATGTATGTCGGATTTTCAAAATTCAATACACATTAGTGGTAAACTTTCATTTAACTGAAAAATCAGTTTGCTTGATTACCACTTAGTGGTTTCACTATTCATCAAAAATTGAAGTTTTTCAGAAAATTACCAAAAATTCACCCTAAGCTATATTTAATATTCCGAATTCAAAAATGAAGTATATTTTAAAAAATTCAAATCATATAAGTCACATTAATTAATTTAATAATTAATTCCCGCTGCCAGAGCAAATAGCGTGTTTTTACAAAACAATAAGTATCAAAAGATTGATACTAGTTTAAGTCCAATTTCAAAGTGAAATTGATTCCAATGACCACCATTGGATTAAATGGTAAAAATATTTTCTAATTTAAATTTAAAACCAATTAAAATAATAATCTAATCATATAAATAAATTAGATTAAAAAGAGGTTTTGAATTAAAATACAACATTTTACACTATTCATAAAAAAATGAACTTTATCAGAAAGGTACCAAAAATTTACACAAAGTAAATTTTGATGTCCCGATTCAAAGAAGAGTTATATTTGGTCCAAAATAAAGTATAAGAGTGATAAAAACTATATTTAATGACGGTTCACCATTAAAAGGTGATAAGTGAACCTTTAGTGAAAATTAGAGTATATATACCCGTAAAATTGAACTCTTTCCGTATTTTAAGCTTTTATCTTTTATTGGGTAAATGTATAAACATTTAAAAACATATCTAATCATATTTTAGTTATTTCTATCCATTCCCGCCAGTACAACGGCTACATGTTAACTAACATTTAAAATAATATTATTTTATTACTAGTGTGCTACGTAAGTTTCAAAGAAACTCATCGTTGCGTATCGGGTACGCTATCGAACATAGCAACCCCTTTAAAATAAAATTAATATTTAATTTGTAAATATTAATAAATATGAAAATTCTTTATTCTTTATTTACCTGGGATGTTACAAAAAGTATCAAATAAGGGTAAAAAACTAAATATAGGCTACTATAATAGTACATAAGACTGTAGAAGTCCCCGGGATCTACTCCCAAAGAATAGGTTTCACTTTATATATATATATCTAGATCCAAGGCCCTGAGATGCAACATGACGTACCTGGGAAGGTACGCTCTATTGGTGTTTTACCTTTGAAGTCTAGTTGGTTTAGCCATGACTACCTCCTTGGCCTCGTTATCCAGTAGTAGCTCAAATACCTAGCTGATGTGGAGCTAATAATCTTGTACCTGAATGTGTTTTTGGTACATATCCCATTTCACTAAACACAGAAGATAATATTTAGTTTAAATGAAAAAGATAACCCATCCTACCACAATATTGACACTTAATTATTCTCATTGTACATAGGTTCTTTATATGTCCAGTACTACCACACTGGTGACAAACCATATAATTTTTTTTCATGGCATATGGCTCATGTTTCTACTATGAGTAGACTCAAAGAGAAGTTTCATGCCGCTAGAGGAACTGTCACCCTATATTAGTTTTGAACCACCCTAGATCACGTAGTGATATTCCCTTAGGTTTTTATTAGTGATGAGGTTTTGATTCATTATCTCTGAAATAGCATTTAGCTGAAAGAAATTCACCTACAATTGGAAGGCGTATACAAGACCATCCTCAAACTGGATCACAGTCGCCAACTCTTCAGCGGTTAGTGTCAGTGAAAAATTTTGAAGCTCAATGAAATCATATTAATACTCCATCACTGAAATGAAACCCTATTATAGGTGTATAACCACTCTAGTGTGACCTTATCTCAATGTCTATAGAAAGAAGTAATCAAAGAATGCTATATAGAATTCTTCCCAGACCATTCCATGATGATGTTCAGCCTAAAAGATGATATTCCACCAATGTTTAGAAGATTAATTAAGAATATAGGCAGATAGATTGAACCTACACTCATAGGCATCACTAAATGATTGAAGATGGATAACATGACATATATCCATGATTCTATAACCTAAGGACCACCATCCCCTGATATGGAGGTAGGATGATTCTACTATAATTCTCATGTCAACTCTTCCATGGTATGGGCAGATCATAGAGCTCCCTATACAGACTACATAAAGTGCATGCATCTCTCTTGAAACTGACCATCATGTCCCAGTAGAGGAAGATCATGAGGTTCTGATGGTGGCACTATAGAAGGTAATATTTGTGGCTCAGGGCCCACCACCTTCATAGCATCATCATTGTAACCACCATGATTCACAACTCAAGTATTTCATGGTGGAATGGCACTACAATTTCCAAATGAATGCCTCAGATAAGATTTAACAATAGATATGAAATAAGGTAAAATGAAATTATAGGTTCACAACATTCCTATAAATGGGTCACACCTCCCTAACTACTCCTAAATCAAGATATAGGTGATAATAAGGGTTACATAAGTCATAATATACACTTCCTTCTATCTACTACTAAGGATGGTTTAGGATCAAAATCTCATATCACACAGTTGAGGTTCTGGTATATTAAGTATTAATTTCAAGGTATAGAGGAAAACACATTTTAATTTTCAATTGGAATCCCCATTTAGTGGTAACCATTTAATTTAAATTTTTGGTTTCATTTAATTTTGTACTCTTATATATGTATATATTATGGTTTGGTTATATGTGTCACCATTTCCACTTTATAAAGGCTCATAATCTTTATAAACTATGGTTGGAAAGTCATGTAACTATGACCTGACTTTTATGTCGGATACCAAGATGTAACAGGTCATATAAAATGATTTAATTGAATGAAACACCATTCCCAATTTATAGAATTAAATTATTTATAAATTACAATTATCATTCAAGAAATAAAATCAACTGATGTTTCAGCCCATGGAACTAGTGGTTCATGGATTAAACATGGCATAATTAGTTAATTAAGGTTCTATCATCAATCTATATAAGAAAAAACCATTTATATTATTGCAGAAAGTTTAATTAATTCATTATTTTATCCCTTCAATAATAATTAGTACATTTTCATATATAACAATTAAGGCACTCATAACAATCACAAGCAATACATGCAATGCAGAAACAAGATATACCTATATAGAATGACATAATTCATGAAATGTGAATCCTCAAGTTCCTAATATTATGCCTGATATGATACCTCATTTTCATACTAGAGAAAGGAAAAATAAGTCTATAATAATAATAATAATAATAATAATAACATCACAAAACATGTGCTTCACCTAATGGTGAAACCAGTACAACTGTAATAGGCACAAACCAATAACAACAATATCCCATCCCCAGTAATTTGGGATTCCCCTGTACATGGGTTAGATACTCTCAAGAATAGGTTCATTACCAAATTTCAACAAATTCTTATTCTCCTATTCAATACCCAAATACTAATACCAAATGAAAAAGATCATCTAATACCACTTTGTAGCATCCTGAATTGGAAGTCACTAAGCGGTTCCCCAAGCCAGTTGGACACATAACCTCAAGTGCACCACCTCATATGTTAGAGGCTTATGACTAATAGTGATGTCTTAGGTTGTGTCTTTGGGGAGACTATTCCCTCTTGATTATATTATTCCACAATGGAAAATAATAATGATAAGTGGTAGAAATAGCAATAAATAACCAGTAGTAGAGGACAAAACCATACAGATAAATAAATAATAAGAAGCTTAACCAATATCAAATACAAAAATGATGATAATTCCATGATTATAAACAAAATGAGAAGTTAATGGGATATAGGGGTACATGCATATACAATATGTTTAACAAAAATGAAAAATGATCAAATATACCTCCAGTAGCATCGTTAGCATAATCTTAGTCCAAGGCTCTCATATTCCATCCTAGTATGGAAAATTAAACATTAGAAGCTGGTGTGTGGTATAATGGAACACCTTATAAAGCATCAAAATTTTTGGGAAAAATAACTAGACCACCTACCTTAGTTTTTTAGATGAACCATCATCCATTTTTCCCTTTTAATCAATCTATAATGAACGAAATTTCCAAAAATAGACAAAATTTCTGAAAATAGGGAATATGAGCTCACACCAAAATAGCATAGAATATAGAGAGATAAAAAATTGAAGGAAAGAATTTAATTGGATATCTTAATGTTAGCTATAAAACATAACCAATGGTGAAGAAAATGGAGTTTGTATGAGATAGTTTCTTCAAAGCCTAAAGATATCCATAGAGGAGTAGCTTCATATGGGAGGGGATGTTGTGCGGGCCAAGGGAGGAAAATTAGGGGTTAAAAGAAAAGGGTCAGTAAGGGAAAATCATATTTTAACCCAAATTTTAAATTTTTGACATTTTTTCCACATGTTTGGCCAAACAATTCACCAACCATGCACCCAAAACTTCCCCAACATGCCCCTCACACGGGCTAGAAACATGGTTTGTCTAACTATTCATATCCCTTTCAAATCACCTTTATCACTTGTCTGAGATGAATCGCATGACCATGTAGCCTGTGTTGAATGGTTAGGGTAGACCATGTTTCCCCCTTCTATTCACTGAAGCACCTTTCATGGTTGAGTCGCACGGTTAGCACTAAGTGCGCGCTAACCATGTGATTCAGTCTTCCTTTCCTAATTTTGGACCCCTAGTCTCCGAATGAGCCCCAAACTCTCTCGAATCACTCCTTATACTCTTGAGCATATTATTTTTATAAAAATATAGGTTTTTAATATTAGTTAATTTATTCATACCTCTTATAAATATAGGTATGTTAAATCACTTCACCATTACTTTCCTCTGTAATTTGATCACTGGTTTGCTGAAAATTATGCAGTTCTCTACCTTAGTGACATCTTGAATTTTGATAATTTTTATAAGAATCATATAGAAACATTTGTATAGTTTTATATTCAATAAGTATCTAAGATAAATAATTTCATCTCCATGGGATTGAAACTTTTAGTGACTCTTCTCTATTTTGAGTTTAATGAACATACTTTTGAAGATTTAAAACTATTTCAATATTGAATTATTTATGTAACACATATCATATAGAGTATTTTCTTTGATTTGAAACAAAATATTTTGATTCATAATTCATATATATGTTAATACTACTTCCTTAAAACCCCTTTTTGTGGTTCTTTCTTATTGATAATTATGTGATCCATGTTATTGATGATCTGGTTCCTCCTCTCAACTGTAATATTTTGTTGGGGATTCATTACTGCTAAAACTTTGTGCCTTAACACATAATTAGAAAGATAATCCTACAATTTTAAATTGATAAATCCATTCCATTTTCAATCTATAATTTATAAGTTATATCTTTAAGCATCTTCTCATCTAATCTATGATAATGGTTAATATAATTTAACACTTTAGACTTGTGATTGATCACCATCAATTATGAAATCAGGATGAAATCATTAGTGAATAGAATATGATATTTTATTACATTGTTGGACTTTAGAGATATAAGGACAGAAAATATCATTTTTCACCAACTCAATAATCCTTGTTGACTTTATGAACTTTAGGATGTAAGTATTCTAAATTATTTTTACCTTTAAAAAATTATTTCATTTGTGAGTATGATCATGTAAAAATCTAGGGATATCACATGCTCCTTCATTGTTCATGAACACTTACAATGATTTTCGGCTCAAGTGTCCAAGTTTATTATGCAATAAATTATTCATATATTATTTTTATAGGACTAAAATTTCCTTTTATCTATTAATTATTTAAATATTCCCCTTTGTGAGCATTCATTGCATTACAATTTCACCATATCTTCCATTGACAATGAAATTCTTCTTAGTGAAATTGATTTCATACTCTGATTCATAGATTTGTCTTATATGTAGAAATATTTAAAATCCCACTCCTTTATAAGTTTTAATTTTTAGAGGAAATTTAAATTTTTAGAAATATAGTCGATGGTTTGTTTTGATAACATAGATTCGGATCAAGAATATGAGAGTTAAAGCATAACTAGATGATATTTTCGGATAATATTTAAGTCCCAAGAGGTACCTAAGTTTATATAGAGAGTCTTAGGATATTTGAGTTAGGTTTTGGGTGTTTTTAGAGGATTATTCCAAGGGTTAAATATTTATTTTAAAAATTTTAGGAGAAACTGTGTGGCACCCTGGCCGTGAGGTGGTTTTCATTTCAATTTGTATAGTGCATGGTTAATGTGTATAGTTAGAACATGGTTTAGGATAAACCATAAAAACTTTAGAGGAAACCATATAGGGTGTCATGGATTTTTGAATAGATCATGGTTTCTTTATAGTTTTAGAAAAGCCATGCGAAATTTGAAAGATCTAGGTATTATTGATTCACATGGTTGGCGCACATTTTGGTAAATTCTGAGGCCTAACCATGTGATAGAAGTGTACATGGATAGTTTCAAATTAACCATTCAAGAATAGTTTTTTAAAATATGTAGATATTTAAAAAGTGGTGAATTACCATTTTCCCTCAGTGGGTTTAAGAGGGAATCCCCGTCTTTTCTTTTCCTCCTCATGTGTGTCCCAGAAAACCTCCCCTTCTCCTTCCTCTTTCTCACCTTTTAATTGGGGTGGGTTAAAAGCTATTTTTTTATTTAAGATATTTTTTCTATTATGTTTCCCTATATTATTAGTTAATCTCTTCCTCCTCTAATTTAGTGTGACTATGTTAGGGATTTTGTTGATGATTCCATTAAAGCATGCTGGAATCATCCAGATATGATGGGAATTTTTCTTGGCCTATCTAGATTAAATCTCATGATAACATTTTACCGTTGTTTCTCAACATTTTAATGAAAGTATTTCACCCTATAAACTTTTAAATGGATTTATTTTAAATTAAAATAAACCATTGTATTTCCAGGTTCTGGTTTTTGGAGATTTTTCCAAGATGATGTTTGGGGAAAGTTGTGGGCCCTCTAGGTGTGTTTTGTTATCATTTGAGTGTGATAGAGACTTATAGTGAGTTATTAGTGGTTATACCTTTTTAAATTAAATTATAAATCAATTATGATTTTTTATAATTAAATTATTATAAATTTATAATTGATTATAATTAATTATGAGACCTTGTGGTGTGATCATGGTGCCCAGGGTGTGATGTGAGGTGTTGACAAGCCTCAGCATAGTTTCTAGTCTATAGAATAAAGAGTATTGGACTTTGCTAAAGCTAGGTGGTCCTTATGTATCTACCCTATGGTATTTATGAATTTTTTTTATGCTCATCATGTGATGTGAATTCTTTCCATTGAGGGTGGTTAAAATATAAAATTAAATGGATTATTTAATTAAAATTTAATTCTTGTGAATGAATTGGATAAGGTTACAAATCTATGAAGGAATTTGGGCACTGGATTGATTACCTTAGACACAGATGGTGGATGATTAGATATTATATGCATGTAATGAGATGTATGAACCCTATGGGGTGTTAAATTAATTAAATAAATTAAATATGGCCACCCTAGTGTTAAGTGCCCTTAGAATATTCTAGGTAGAGGGAATGATGGATTGATATGGTTGGCCTAGGATGTTCCACATGAGAATATTATGGTGCCTTTAATCCTTCATTCTAGTGAGTTAAACATGGGGAGACTGCTCCTCCCCCATTAATATTGTGATTTTATAGTTGGTTAGACCTTGAGTATATGGATGGATAGATTGGGTGTTTAGAATTACCTAGATAAACTTCAAAGAGGAGTATTATTAAGGTCATCTCCCTTGTGATATTTTTATAAGAGGCCAGTGAGGCCTCAGTGATACCTACCAAAGCTAATTTGTGTATTAACCCTAAGAGATAGGAATTGATACAAGAGTTGAGTATGAGATAGGGGGAACTTGGTGAGGTTTCCATATTTATGGTGTAACTTAGGGGACCTTGGTGGGTACCCCTATGATATGTTTACTCTAGTGAAAGGGTGTGTATAGGAAATTAGAAGTGATGATTATGGGTGTCACCTTAGAACCTAAATAAATGTTGAATAATTATATGGTTACAATGAGTATAGGTTTTTTGCAATTAATAGGTAAAATTTTTTTATGTGAGAAGAGGTCGGGTAGATGGCCATCCCTAATGAGATGTTACAGGATTAATCAATTCCCTCCATTATATATTTACACACATGGGTGAATTGGAGTAACTCATTATATTCATAGGTAGAATATGACCCCCCCCCTACACACACACACACAAACACGTATAGTTTGGGATGCATTGGATACGCTCCTTAGATCAGTGGGTAGGAGTGAATCTCTCTGCACAAATTTGGATACTATAGGCTTCTCTGATAAGGAATCGGCCATTTATCCTATATACCAGAGTGAGTTAGACCTTTATTCTTTATCTCACATATATCAGGATTAGTTATACCCTGGTCTATATTTTAGGTTAATAAAGTACCCTAATTGGTTAACTTTTGTATACTTTGGTGATCCAGACCATGTTTGGTTACATTGGTTATCACAATTATGATTCATGATTAGAGATGCTCTGGCACTAGCCGAAGTAGGTATGATATTTGATATTTTTTCCAAGGTGGGAATTGGTCCCCCTAACCTCCACCATGTGGTTATTTATGGTTTTCACAATTACTAAACATTCTTAAAGACACTATAGTACTGAACAAAGTACATATAGTCAGTCTCAGGTGTCATATTAGAAGCCATAGATTGATAGTGGTTATTTATTTACATTTATATAGCTTTATTTTTTTATTCAACTGAGAATATCACATGACCATAAACTAAATTTACTGGAAATATATGATACTATGATGATGATTCCCAACTTAATTATACTCACACCCTGCTCGTGTGTCCATGTCACTTGGGTACCTGAGCAGGTCTCACTTAGTTATAGGTTCAGATCAAGCTAAGGCCTGGTGTTGGGTGATCAAGAAAAATAAAGAAGATATTTTTAGAAGATTTGGATGAGGTATGAATCAGATATGTATTGGAACCTATTTTATTTATTTATTTTGTTTTATTTTATATGTATGATCAGATCAAGGGGTGATCATTCTTATATTCCAACATGATCATGTGGTTGTTTATTGACTACATACATTTCTAGTTATTGATATCTTGTGTTCTATTATGGGTATATTATGGATGTTTCATGGTTATTTACTTTTAATTGTGCACTCTGATGTGGGGTTATATTCTCTTTAAGGTACCATCCTAGACCCTCACTGCTAGTAAGAATCCTCTAGCATTTAAGGAGGCATACCGTAGGACCAATCGCCATCAATCTCGTTACTATTCAAAGTAAACTACATGATGACATGAAAAATTGGTATTATAGAGATTTTTTGGCCGATAGAACTGATTTTTCATATTTTTATTTTGTCTTACTGTTTGGGTAAATATTTGACAGAGTCATAGGGATGTGTCGGTGCTTATGATGGATATAAAATTGGGGCATCTTGAACACCATTTCAAGTTAGAAGTACTAGTTACCATGGGAATGGTATTGTTTTTCTTGGTATTCTCTATTATGGATAAATGATTTCACCTCATGTGATGCATTAAATTTTTTTCATTTATGATTTATTGAGATTTTTACTTTGGGATTTTGGTATAAAGAGGCATCTAATGCATTATTCTTGACATGTAGGATTCACATGACATGTGTAAGGACCCCGAACCTGGTATCCCAGAGTCAGTGGTTACTTTATTAAATTGGAATAAGATACAATAAATAAAATCCCAAAGGAATGAATAGTTCATTACTCTTCATAAATAGATATATACTTGAATATTAATATACAAATGAAAACATAATGTACAAAAAAGTGATTTCTTCAAGTGTATTATCATTTCCCTTTTTATAACCCTACATAAAAATTGTAATACTCACCTTGGCATCATGGGGAAAGAATAATAATAAAGGTTTTATCTCAAATTATTAGTAAGGGTATGAGTGTGGTAGAAACTATGAATAAATAAATCATAATAAATATTAAAAGGTAAATAACTGAAACACATTCCATTTAATCAATAAGTTGAGAATAATATGGAAATAATAAACAACGATCAAATAATTCCATATATGTAATCACATGAGCTTGAAAGTTTTCCATGGATATTATAACTAATTTAATAATCACTTGGACATAAATGAATAATCTCATAATGATGAAATGCATAATGTTTGACATCATAATCATACCATCAAGGACACTTTCTAAGACACCTTACATAAATAGGTAAGGCTTCACCCAAAAACACAAGATATTTTGTATTATTAGACCAACCAAAGCCTAGAGGGGCTATATTAGGCCCCTCCCATCAATTATTATGTCTAATTAATTACTCATATTAAATAGGTGAAACATAATCAATATAAATAGTCATATTGAAAAATTGGCATAATAAATGTTAATAATTACCTCAATCAATAAACATAGTAATAAATCATCCAGAGTAATATAAATGAAAATAAAATAGTATATCTCATTCAAAATGGACATAAACCATCAAAATAAATATTAAGGATGGTACTATTACAACATATCCCTAGTGTAATTATAATAAATGGTTGATTTATTTGATTAATAGAAAGACAAAAAAACATGTCATTAAAAACATTATTTAGGAAAATAACATTTTCACTTTGAAAATATTTTTTAAAAATAAAATTTCAAAAAATATTTTGAAAATAATTCTATTTGAAAATAACCTTTTATATTTATAAATTATTCTTTAAAACATTTATTAATAATGATGACAAGAAATTATATTAATCCCTTACACGTTAAAATATATATTCATTTCACATTTTTTGTAAAATCCAAATGGGCCTTATTTGGGAAAAGACATGGAGACTCCTTTCAAAAATTTTGTAAAAAGTAAAAAAATCATAGAAATTTATTCAATAAATCATTTTTATAATGTTAAAAAAATTAAAACCTTTTTATAAAATATTGATTTGGAATAAAAATAATTTTCTACTAAAAAGAGAAATAAAGTTATATTTTATTAAAAACATTTTCTCATTAATTGTAAATATCAAAGAGAGGAAATGGTAGTATTACTTGAAAAAGTTCATGAATAACCATAGGAGAAAAAATATATTGATTATAACATATAAATACAAAATAAATCCCCCAAGGAATACTTAAACATAAACAATCGCGAATAATGATGAGATTGTGAAATAAACCATTACCACTTTGTTAACATCTAAATTACAAGACCCATGAAATAAATAACTTCAAATGAAACTTTAAATAACATGAATATAAATATATTCATGTTATAACTTATCAACAGGTTCATTATATACACCACACAAAGTAATAAGTGGTGAATATGTCAGGTGTCTCATGGAAGTAAAAGTGAGATGAGAAACCCTTACCACTTTGGTCTGATTTCATTCATATGTGTTAAAACATAGTGTATAATAAATATAGGTTTATTTTATATATATTAAATAAACATAATCATATATATTATACCATATATGATTTAATTATAGTCTTTTATCACTTATTCATTAATAATTGTTTGTTAAAATCACTATTTCGGATGATAATTGCTATGTTTTTCATGTATGTTTTGGTATGGTAATTTCAGTCCATTTAATTTGATCATGGTTACATCATATAAATAATTTTAACCATGATATAAATATACTATATATTCATTATATATTTATTTATAGTAATCTATAAAAGTTATAGATAGAAAATGGGTTACACTGTTCATGGAGACGGTGGGTCATACGTGTGCATGAACGCTGCTTCCATTTGATATAAAGATGAAATGAAAGTAAAATTAATATTAATTAACATTTAAATAAAAATTATTATTTTAAATATATCATTTATATTAATCAAATCCATCCTTATTACCATCCATGTAAAAATAAAATAAAAAACATTTCATATCTCTACGTAGAGGTGGTAGTGCACACATACGCAAGAGTGGTGTTATTGTTTTCAAACATATTGTAAGGTAGGAATTTAGATGTGATAATATAATTACAGAAGCCTTTTTAGGTCATAAATATCACATATATTCACTAAGTTTATCCTTAAGACCTTTCATGTAAAGAATAAGTGAAAAACCAATCACATCGCTCCATGAGGCAGTAGTCTGCCATACACACGAGCGACGTTATCATATCCACCACAAGATCAAAAGTAAGAAGGTATATGTGATATAATAATTCATTAAGTATAATAATGTTATAAATATAATAAAAATATTTTAAATCAATCATTATATTTATATACTTTAAAGGTGGTGGTGGAAAATAAATCACATTGGTTCGTAGGCTGATAGTCCTCCGTACAAACGATCGACCCTTTGTTTCCCATTTGATGGAAGTGGAGATGGATCTAGGTTATTTCATTAACATAATATCATCTCAATATATTATTTATATTTCTTTTATTATATTATCATATTTGAATATGGTTTTAAGTAGGTGGATGAATAAATAAAAAAATATGCATGTTTAATAATTTTACTACTTTTTCATAGAGCCTATTTAGTTTATTACCTAAAGCCTTCTTAAGATGGATTCATAATAAAAATAAGGAATATATTATTTGGTTAGGGGATTAATTAAGGTATTTTTGTAGTTATTTACTGATCAAAATTTTTTTAGAAGTGTGAATAGGAGAGGAGAGGGGTGCCATATTTTAAGTGGGGGATTGGGCACACATGGAATTTTTTAAAAGATAAAGTGATAAACATGTTTTTACCATGGAAAAAGAATAGAAAAATGGGTCATTATAGAACCATATAGGTTATAAGTTCTTAATTTTTATATCCAAAGTGTTTTGGATAATTTATAATGTCATTTTAACCCTTATCTTTTTAGTTTAACCCCCCAGTCAATCAGTTTTTACCTTGAACACGGTAATTAATCCTTACTATTCTCAATATTCATTATGGTCAAAAATTAATTTAACATTATATATAATATTAATTATTCTAATTTAAAATATGGAATTTATTTTTTTTAATTAAATTCACATTGGTGGAAATTTTTAATTTAAAATAAAACCCGCAGACGCGACGAAAAAACAGTTTTCAAAAGAAACATTATCATAAGTATTGAAATTTTTTATAATAAAATTGAACAAAAATTTTTTCCAAATAATATAAATTAGTAAAATTTTAATATAATTGATCTAATTTTACTTTATAACTAATTTAAAATTTTATATAACCTTGTAAATAATTTAATCCAAAATGTCGTTTTCAATAAAAACCAGTATCATTCATTATTCATAAAAATATAATATTTTTAGTGAATTATCCAAAATTAAATATAATTTAATTTTGATATGATTATTGAAAAAATGAATTTAGTTTTTTCAAATAAATTTTATAAAAATGAAGTTTATTTTTTATCAAAAAATTAATCCATCATTTTTCTTTCAAATGTTTTTTATTTTATTTCTAATCAATAGATAACCATAGAATTTATTCTATACATGTGTAAACAATATAATTTTTATAATTTATTTATTAATATTCATAATTTCCAACTTATAATCTTAGTTACACTTTTTGTGTTTAAATAATAATATTTTAATAGAGTATCGTGTTTTGTTTAAACCCGATGTTGTCTGCATCACAAGCTATCATAGAGATTAAATTTATTTAAAAATGAAAATATACTAAATTATTGGGATGTTAAATTATATTCCAATTAAATAAATTTATTCCTCATAATTTAATCTTGATCTTGGTAATCAATTTTTTAATATTTAAAAATACCATTGTTAGAAACCCACATTGCAAAAAGGGTTAATAAATTTTCCTCTTGATAAGAGAGAAAGGGAAGTACAATGGACATAAAGAATGAACACTACTAGGTTTCCAAGTAGGATAACATTGGTGGTAAATGAAAACAATAACATGGAAGAGAATACTAATGCCCAAGGATTAATTTAGAGTGATAGAGAACATTTTTGTGTGAAATTTAACACTAAAACCCCATAAATCTATGATAAGTTAAAAACCCATTGATTCAACATAAATAAAAGTAATAGGAAAACATTTTTATCTCAAGATAATTTTACTGAGTTTGAGGGAATTTTTACCATTAATATAGATAACTATAGAAAATATACTTACTTGATTTCTTTCTATTTCATAATAATAATCTCTTCTTTCGGTTTTTCTTCTATAAATTTCCACTTCATCTATTTTTTCATGAAATGAAGATGAATTTTTTTATTCCTGAAACACAAATGAGTCATAATATCCATAAAATAATGATAATTAGTTCCTTCTATCTATATTATTCATAAAAACAAAAATGTTAATAACAGGTTGTCGAATATAATACATTAATCTCTAAACCTCAATAGTAACACCCTAAGTTCAACTTAATCCATTCCATAAGTATTTTTCCATAAAATAAGTTAATTAAAAATAATGTCATATTTATTAGAACATGAAGTAGGATAGTGGTCGGTGTTTCACTCTTATCACCCTTTAATTATAGGTTCAAGCCCTACAACCTTTCTAGATGCGATGGTTTGTCACACAGTGTGTGGGTTGTCATTTTTCTAAAAGTATATTAATATAATTCCTATAATGTTCCCAAAATGTAATAACCCATAATTGGATCAACATAAAGATAAGATAAACCATAATGGTTACCAATACCTTTAAACTTATGACAAAAAAATGTATGGTCATTCTTCTTTAAATAACTTTTTCACTAAAACATATATTAAACCAATGGGTTGTATTTCCATAACTGTCCCCCAAAATATCTTTAATCTTGTTAGAATCCCCTCACATAAAACCTAAAAAGTGGTATTTAATACTTTGAACTTGTGATCAACCTTAAAATCATAAACCCATGATGGTATCCATAACTCTTAAGTTAATGAAGATATATATTCTTCTAAAATTAAACACAATCCTTAGATGTTTCATGATTCTTATAACCAAAATACCATTGGTAAAAATACTTATACAATTTAATTCTTTAACCCCAATACATAAATACTTCAATGATTTTATTTCAACATAGTTCCTCCCTTAGTCTAGATTTTAACCTTTAGAATAGGGAATTGACTTGGATAATGCACAGTTTCCCTGCATTAAAGACAACAAAATATAAATGTATCCCTGGGGTGAAATTTATTTTGTTCCACTATACTCTTCATTTTTTTCTTAACAATTCATTAATTTATACCCTTCTTTTACACAAATTGTACATTTTATCATTCCTTTTAGAAACTTTTATCAGTGCCACTTTCCACATTTATTACATGAATGAAATAGATCCTTCTTTCATCCATGGTCTTCATCACTCAAGCTCTTAGAAAACTCCATTTGTTTCTTATTTGGTGATTCTAAGAGTTGGTTAAAGTACAGGTTACTAATCATGTTTCTGTATAAATAATTAGGCATAATCGCAATATATTTTTCTACAATCATCATCCCATCTGGTTACTCATATTCACTTCATTTTCCTTCATATTTATTGTTAACAAAATTCCTTAAAGTTCTGTCCGTTGACTAAAACCAAAAAAACATATCGTGATAAACAATAATCCTAGTGGGAAAATCATATAATCATTTATAGGATATCTAAATCCTGAAAACTTATTTTCAATATAAGACATCAAATTTTTAACCTAGGTTATTCATTGTCATTATCTATTCAAATCCTTTATAATGGTTTGTAAAAAATTTGAATTATCCAAATTATATCCCTTGGTAGTGTCAAACTAGGTTTGTAGTAAGGCCCATTTTCATGTACCAAGTAACACTCGATTCATACCCAATGTTCTTTTTTCAGAGTCATTACCCCTAGGTACATATGTTCTAGAACCATGTCCAATTGTAGTATCCATATAGGGATTTATTTCTAGGAAAAACACATAATATATACCTTACCAACACTTTATGATACTCTTCCATACTTATCCTAAATGTATGTCATAAGGTTATACTTCCTAATCTATATTTTCCTAACTCTAGTTTACAATTTTCTACTAAAATTCCTCTAATACCAACTATAAATATCCCAACCCCAGTATCCTAGAGTCAATGGTTACTTTATTAAATTATCATAAGATACAAGGAATCACATCCCAAAGGTCCAAATAGTTTAGTAGTTTTTGGTAACTCGATACAAATGTAAATATAAAGTATAAAAAAGTTATTTCTTCAAGTGTATCATTATTTCCTCTATTATAACCCAGCACATCAATCATAATAATAATCTTGACATCATGTGGAAATAAGCATAAGAAAGAGGTGATCTCAAATTCTCAATAATGGTATGAGTATGGAATAATCTATGAATAAATAAAGCATAATCAATATGTAATGGTAAATAACTTAAACACATTCCATTTAATCAATAACTTGAACATAATATGGCAGGAATAAATAATGATCAAACAATTCCATATACGTAATCACATGATTTTGAAAAGTTTCTATTGATACTCTAACTAATAGAATAAACACCTGGACAACAATCTCATAATGAGGGAATTCATAATTTTAGATATCATAATCAGACCATTAAGGAATCATTCTAATATACCTTATATAAATGGGTAAGGCCTCAGCCAAAAATGCAAGATAGTTTTTCTCATGAGACCTATCAATTCATCAAGGAGATATAGAAGGAACCACCCATCACTTATTAATTCAAATTAATTCCATATATAAAATTTATGAAACATAATGAACATAAACATTTATATTGAAAAACTATCATATGAAATTTTAACAATACCCCAATAAATAAACATAATCTTTAACCATGCAGAGTAATATTAATTGTAAAAAAATAGTACATCCAAGTAAAACTGATCGTAAACCATCTAGATAAACAGTAAGTATGGTATAATTACAAAATATAACTGGTTTATCATAAGTAAAATAAATGTTTGATTTTGTTGGTGAATATAAATTCCATAAATATGTCATTAAAAAATTGATGAAAATAACCTTTTCACTTGGAAAATATTTTTTAAAACTAAAAGTTCAAAAAATATATTTAAAATTATTTTATTTTAAAATAACCTTTTAAACTTATAAATGATTCTTTAAAACATTTATTGGTCATTATAGCGATAAATTCTGTTTATTTCGTACATGTTAAAATAAATATTCCTTTCAAATATTTTTTAAATTCCAAACAGGCATTGTTTAGAAAATGAAATTAATATTACATTCAAAAAAATTGTAAAAAGTAAAACATGGTTATAAAAGTGTTTAATAATTTATTTTGATAATTTAAAAAAACATTTTTGAAAACATTTTTAGAAAACAAGTATTTATAAGAGAGAATTTTCATCTGAAAAGAGAAATAAAGTCAGATTTTTTTAAAAACATTTTCTCAATCATTTTAAGTATCAATTATAGTAAAATAGTATTATTACTTGAAAAAGTTTATTAATAACCATAGTAGAAAAAAATATATTTATTTTAAGATATAAATGTCAAATAATTCCTCTAATGTAGACTTACACATAAACAATCTTGAATAATGATGAGATTTTGAAATAAACCCTTACCACTTTGGTTACGTTTGAATCAGAAGCCCTATGAAAAAAATAACTTCAAATGAAACATTAAATACCATAAAAATAAATATATTCATGGTATAACATATCAAATGGGTCAGTATATACACCATAAAAAGAAATAAGTGGTGAATATGGCATATGTCTCACGGATGTAAATGTGAGATGAGAAACCCTAACCACTTTGATTTGATTTATTTCTTACATGTACAAACATCATATATAATAAATATATATTTATTATAAATCTATTAAATTACCATAATCATATTTCTTATACCATATATTATTTAATTATGGTCTTTTATTACCCATTCATTAACACTATTTTGGGTGATAATTGCTTTGTTTTTCATGTATATTTTGGTTAGGAATTTTCGCTCCATTTAATTTTATCATGGTTACCTCATCTCAATAATTTTAACCATTATATAAAATATCCTATATATTTATTATATTTTTAATATAATCCAACCTTATTACCATCCATGTAAAAATAAAATGAAAACATTTCCCATTGCTGTGTGAAGGCGGTAGTCCACACGTGCGCACGAGCGGCGTTATTTTTTTCCAACATATTGGAATTTAGGAAGTTAAATGTGATATTATATTTATATAAGTATTTTTAGGTAATAAATATAATATATATTCATTAAATTTATCCTTATTACCTTCTATATAAAGTGTAAGTGAAAAACAAATTGTGTCGCTTCGGGAGGTGGTAGTACGTCATACACACGAGAGACGTTGTTATATCCCCATAGGAATGGAAATTAAGAAGGTATATGTGATATAATAATTTCAAAATTATAATAATATCATAAAAATATTTTAAATAAATCATTATATTCAACCTTAAAAGGTGGTGATGGAAAATGAATTACATAGGTTCATGAGGCAGTAATCTGTTGTACACACAATTAATGATTTCTTTTCCCATTTAATGAAAGTAGACATGGATCTGGGTTATTAGATCATAATAAAAAAAATATAAGTATATAGGGGATACTTTTTTTATAATATTATCATATTTTAATATTATTTTAAGGAGGTGGGAGAAGAAATAAAAAAATAGCATGTTTAATAATTTTACCACTTCTTTAGAGAGCCTCTTTAGGTTTATTACCTAAAGCCTTCTTGGTAGGAATTTATAATCATAATAATCCATATAGTATGTGTTTAGGGAATTAATGAATTTATTTTTGTAGTTATTGTCCAAAAAATGGGTTTTATGTGTGAAGAGGAGATGAGAGGTGGGCCTTTTATAATTGGGGGAGACGACAAACATGGAATTTTTGAAAAGATAAAGTGATACCCATGTTTTTATCATCCAAAAATTATAAACGATGGTTCATTATCAAACCATACATGTTATAAGTTCTAAATATTTCTATAAAATGGGTTTTTTACAAGTTGGTAGATCATTGTAACCCTTATCGTTTTAGTTTAATCTCTCGGTAAATGAGTTTTTACCTTAACCACGGAAATTAATTTTTACTGTTTTCACTATTAATTATGGTAAAAATTTATTTTAACCTTTTTATATAATATTAATCATTATTATTAAAAATATGGAATCTATTTTTACAAATTAAATTCACCAAATCGGTAGAATTTAATTTTAAATAAGCCCCGTAGACACGATGAAAAAGCGGTTTTCCAAAGAAAAGTTCTCATAAGTATGGAAAGTTGTTATATTGAAATAAACATAAAATTAATCCCAATGTTATAAATTAGTTGAATTTTAATATAATTGATCGAATATTAATTTATAACCGATTTCAAATATAATTTAAATTTGTAAATAATTTAAACAAAAAGGTATTTTTCAATTAAGACCAGTATTTTCACTATTCATCAAAAAATAAATCTTTTCATAAAATTATCAATAATTAAATCCAAGTTAATTTTTATTTGATGATTTCAAAAATGAAGTCTATTTTTTAAAAAAATTATAAAATTTGTAAAAATTAATTTTAAAATAAGCGCTCAAAATGTGAAAAAAATAGTTCCTTAGAAAAATACGAATTTTTCATAAATATTTTATTTTTTAAAATGAATTTTATTTCATTTATAATAAATATATAACCATATAATTAATTTTATAAATGATTAAACCATATAATTTTCATAATTTAGTTATTCATATTCATACTTTTCAACTTAATGGATAGGTTATAATGGTTATGATTAAATAATAATATTTTAATAGAGTATCGTGTTTCGTTTAAACCCAATGTTGTGTTCATTAAAATCTATTGAATAGGTTGAAATTATTTAAAAAAGAATAAGTCATAAATTATTTATTTGTTATAACAAGTTCTTTATTGTGTATGATTTCATTAACATTTAAATTCCAGCTACTTAAAGTTCCCAAAAAAACATTTATAGTGTTTTCCAATATATGACTTTGGTGGAATTCTAATTAGATGGAATCGTGATATATTTCCTTCTGAGTACAGGTCATACGGGTCTATGGAATAGTGCACCCTTAGGGTGGTGATATATTCCTTTGGTGCAAGGGGTGTTCATTGACCCTAAAAGGATGTTATAGTAACTTGATGCCTTTTTATGCATCCATTAGGGGTGAAATTAATTTTGATAAAGTTTTCAAAAATAAAATTGGTGCGGTTATTTAAAATGCTAGTAAAAAATTATATAGTGTAACATCCAAAGTAAGTAATGAATAATAGATATTTTTATCTATGTCTATTAATGATTAAGATAGTGTTATAGAGGCTTAAAATGAAAATAAATACAATCTTATGCATGGAATACACTAATATTCTTAAAAGATTGTTTTACTGCCTTTTGATGGCAAACCATTTTTGAATCTATATTTTGACAATTTTATAAACTATGTTTGTCAAAATAATCTTATCCTTTATGATTGGGACATCAAAATTTACCTTGTGTGAATTTTTGGTATTTTTCTGACAATGTTCATTTTTTAATGAATAGTGAAAAATACTGCATTTTACATCAAAACTGCTTTTTAACCTAATTTATTTATATGATTAGATTATGTTTTGAATTGGTTTTGAAGTGAAATTAGAATATATTTTACCATTTTATCCAATGGTGGTCATTGGAATCAATTTCACTTTGAAATTAGACTTAAACTGGTGTCAATCTTTTGATACTTATTGTTTTGTAAAAACACGCTTTTTGCTCTGGCAGCGGGAATTAATTATTAAATTAATTAATGTGACTTATATGATTTGAATTTTTTAAAATAGACTTCATTTTTGAATTCATAATATCAAATATAGCTTCGGGTGAATTTTTGGTAATTTTCTGAAAAACTTCAATTTTTGATGAATAGTGAAACCACTAAGTGGTAATCAAGCAAACTGATTTTTCAGTTAAATGAAAGTTTACCACTAATGTGTATTGAATTTTGAAAATCCAACATAAATGGTTGTCATTAATAAGTAAAATGTGGTTCAATGAGATTAAAATAATTTTTTGGTGAGTAGTAACTTATTAAGTTTTTAATCACGATTAGTGGTAATTAGTGTAGTTTAAGGTATAAATAATGATTTAATAATAGGAAATGACCTAGACACATGTCCCACCCTTATTGTTTGTGTCATGGCCGACCAAGACAAGCCATTGGTCAACTTGGGGACCCCATGGAGACACTTTGGTTTGGAAATGACATAAATAACTTTTTATTAAATGTTAAGGTAAAAATGACACAAACAAGAGATGTTTTACGAAAACAATTTTTACATGGGGTTATAAAGATAAGATTTTTGATTATAAATAGTAATTGGAAAGCTAAAAAGATTTCCTACATCATAGTATTTTTTTTATGATTTTTAGACATTAAATAAATTAAATTATTTATGACATAATAATGATGCAGCGATGACATCATTATTTGACGATTTAAATAAAATGGAAAGATAATGTAAACTCTATGAACTAAACATGTCCAAAACTTATTGGATGAGTGGATTTCGAACCCTTATCACATTATACACAAATTATATCAATGTGGGACCTTTTGAAACCGAAACACATTTTCAAATAAAGTAATATTTCTTTACTTTCCAAAAGTGCCCCTCCTCTCCTCTTATAAAAGGCCCCCACCTCTACCTCATTTCACACACTAATCAAGCCTTTGGATCGGCCAACCCCTGCCCATTTACTCTCTCCACATCCCTCTCCTCATCCTAGAGGATTCCCTTTGGGAAGAATCCTTTCAAAGGAAGCCTTTAGACTCAAATCAAAAGGAGATACACTTTTAAAGGTAATTCATTCTCTCATGTTCATTTCTTTTATTTTGCTTCTCCAACCCCCTAAACTCTTTTTATTTACTTCTTTTGTAACAAAACCAGTATCTTCAATATACTAGGATGTTTTTATAAGATTTATTTGAGCTACACTCTCACACAACTACATCAAATGGTTAAAGAACATACGGTTTCCATGGATGGAGAAATTATGCCTCCCGAAACGATGATTGTTCAATACTCATTTAAAACCTTAAAAGGTGGACATTATGATGTAACTATTTTTATATATGATATATAATATGTTTATGTTTTCCTTAAGCTTCTGTTTTTTTCATTTTGGTCATACCTTTATGGTTTCCATTATGGGTAAACACGATATCTTCATTTTAGGAAGTGCGGACTACCGCCCCCTGAAAGTGATTTGATTCGTTAATACCATATGTGGTACATATAAAGGATGGAACTATGATATTATATATGATATTATAATGGAATTATAATATACCTTTATATAATTATGATTCCGTTATATAAAATACGAAATAGAAATGAAAGTAGCGTTCATGCGTACGTACGGATTACCGTCTCCATGAACGGTGCATTTCATTTCTTACCTCTAAATGATTATGTAATATTATAAATGCATGTATGTACTGGATATATATGAAATATATATGATATCTAAATCATGAATACCATTCTGGATATAATGAACCTTTGACCAAATTAACAACATGTAATGTAAGAAGTCTATTTTTGACTTAAGAACCAAATACCGACAAAATGAACATTATTAACTTAACTGATTACATGATGTTCATAACATGGTATAAAAGGAATAATGAACTTGAAAAAGATTCATAATAAAGTAGATATTAACTCAAGTTTATTATTCATGAGATTAGAGAACGGTCGGGTCAAGTCGGATACGAGGTATGGGACTTCGTCTCAATCTCCTTTCATTGAGGCATATTTTATTTTATACACAACTTTCTTTTATACGGTGTATAAACCCCTTTGACTTTTACGTTTATTCAAAAGTAATCTTTTTTATATGAAGCGTTTACTAAACGACAAAAGGGAATGTTTTTGTCGTACGTATGCGGCGACAATGACTTCTCCGCCGTCGTGACCGTTATTTGAGTTTCGGCTTCCTCTACAAGCCATACCTTCTTTTTAAAAGAAAAATAAATACCATGTTTTACTTTTCTTTTATTTTAGTATTGAAAATGGTTTTCATAATGTTTTTATATCAATGTGTTGTATTGATATCTCGTGATTGAAATGTGGAAATTCTATGTTACCTTTATGCATGTTTTATGTGATATGATTATGTTATGGTTCTTGGGCATTATTATGAAGACAGGTGGTTTCGTGATAAACTAAGGGCGGGTGAGCCCGTTATAGCTCTCCAATGCATTGGGTAACGCGAAGGAGTGAAACGTTAAGGTTTCTCCGAAGAGATTTTAGGGAATATACTGTGATGGGTATTCCAAACGTAACCAAGAGGGTTACTCCCTACGTAAGAATGTTATGAATGCCTCAAGTTACCTTTATGTCTTATGATTTCTATGATTTATTCATGATTTTATGAGGTATGTTAAAGTGCCTATGTTTTATGGGTAAAGTATGATTTCATTCTTAAGTATATATGAACTCATGTTTCTTTTCCATGTTTTTATAACTCATACTGAGCTTTTTTATGCTCATCCCATGTTTTTTTGAAATGTTTTTCACAGGTCAAGGGAACGGTACATGATATGATGATAGTGTCAAGGATGTGTCAAGAAATAATCCATGTTTTATTTTAAATGTGTTTCCATTGATGGGAATGAAGAATACTATCTTTATGTAACCACTTTATTTATATGTGGAATGTAATGCAAGTTTTATGATCTAATTCTCTAAAACTCTAAACCTGAAAAGATCCTCAATGTGTAATCTTGTAATAACTCAAGATTAAGTAAGGTTTAAGGCTGGGGCCTTATAGTTGGTATCAAAGGTCGGTTTAGATAACTTTAGGAGTTAGAATTCTATTAAATGATTATCCAAAAATATTTTTTTTTTGAAATGATATAGCATTTAATGATTACCATGTTTCTTCATCTAAGACATGTTTGTTCAGAATGGTTTTCCGCAGAGGAAACAGGGAAGCAGTGCTAGGAAGGCATACAGAAGAAAATAACCTTCCGAATCAGCATCCAGAAATGGTCGGAATTGGAACTGAACAGTTTTTTGCAGTAATGGTGCAGTTGAATCAAGCGATAAATGGCGGTGGTATCCATACACGAGATCAGCCAGACCAACCGTAGAGGAACATGTCAGTGGTGGAACATTTCATGAGGCAACATCCACCATCATTCAGAGTATCATCTGACCCTGTTCTAGCTGAAGGATGGATTAAAGAACTAGAGAATATTTTTGATGTCATGGGGTGTTCAGACAATCAAAAGGTTAGTCTTGTTATTTACCGTTTGGAGGGTGAAGTAGATCAGTGGTGGTCTATGGTTAAAAATATCAGGGACGCCGAGGAGATTGATGCTCTTGACTGGGATGAATTCAAAGGTATGTTTCTTGAGAAGTATTTTCCTAAGGCTGTTCGACTTAGGATGGAAAATAAATTCTTGGAATTGAGGCAAGAGGAAGACTCAGTGGCTACCTATGAAGAAAGGTTCACTCGATTGGCAAGGTATGCTCCAAATTTTATCTGGGACCTTGATAGTAAAATCAATCATTTTTACTCAGGATTAAAGCCAAAATATCGAAGGGCATTAGCTTCTCGTGAGTTTAAAAGTTATGAAAAGCTTGTTCGATGTGCTGAGAAGGTGGAAATGGAGTTTGCCGATGACCAAGTTTTCTATAACAACCAGCAGAAGAAGAGACCGAGGTGGCAGGAGAAAGGTAAGAATTCTTCAAAAAAGTCTGATGGTAAGAGAACTAAGTTTCCAGTTTGTGATAAATGTGGCAAAAGGCATGCTGGGGAATGTCTTCTGAATTCTGGGAAGTGCTACCAATGTGGTAAGATGGGACATAAGGCTCATGATTGCACTGAAAAGGATCAAGGTGAAGGTAAGAACAAATTTGATTTACAGTTAGTGAAATGTTATAAGTGCAATGAGATGGGTCACTATGCAAACGAGTGTCCGACAAAGAGCTTGAGTGATGGGAAGTAGTTAGACTACAAGCAGAAAGGGGTAGTGAAATCCTTTGCAACTACTTCAGCAGATGTCGGGCCATCAAATGAAGTGGTATCAGGTACTTTGTTTGTTTTTTCAGATTATTCCAGTGTTTTGTTTGATTCGGGGTCTACACATTCTTTCATCTCTGAAACATTTTCTAGTAAAATGGGAATACCATCTCAAGAAATGACTCCTGAACTTTTGGTAAAAACACCTGGGGGGAATGTTGAGGAAAAAAGAATTTATAAGAATCTTCCTATCCTTATCTGTGGAAAGAACCTACTTGCAAACCTTATTGTTCTACCTCTAGTAGAGTTTGATGTTATCCTGGGTATGGATTGGCTCTCTATTTACCATGCTAAGATTGACTGTAGAGCTAAAGAAGTTTCTTTTCAGAAATACTTTCAGTTTGTTTACAAGAATGAACCCTTACTTTTGATAACATATCAAGAGGCCGAGAAACTTGTAAAAGATGGAAATGAATGTTACCTTGCACACGTCATTGAAAATAAAGGAACTGTTCAGATTAATGATGTGCCAGTGGTAAATGAGTATCCTGATGTTTTTCCTGATGAGTTGCCTGGAATAATACCAGATCGGGAAGTTGAGTTTACTGTTGACTTAGTTCCTGATGCTAAGCCAATTTCAAAACCCCCTTATCGAATGGCACAAATTGAACTTTTAGAGTTGAAGGAGCAATTGCAAGATTTATTAGAGAAAGGTTTCATTAGACCTAGCACATCACCATGGGGTGCTCCTGTTTTATTTGTTAAAAAAGAAAGATGGTTTTATGAGACTTTGCATTGATTATAGAGCCTTGAATAATATCACTGTTAAGAACAAATATCCTTTGCCTCATATCGATGATTTGTTTGATCAGCTCCAGGGAGCTCAGTTTTTTTCAAAGATTGACTTGAGATCGGGGTACCATCAGCTGAAGGTAAAGGATTCAGATATTCCGAAGACCGCGTTCCATACGAGATATGGCCATTATGAATTTGTAGTAATGCCTTTTGGGCAAACCAATGCACCTGCTGTATTCATGGACTTAATGAATAGAATTTTCCATGAGTTCTTGGATAAGTTTGTGGTGGTTTTCATTGATGATATTTTGGTGTTTTCTAAAAGTAAAGAGGAGCATGAAAAACATTTAAGGGTTATCTTGCAAACCTTGAAAGAAAAGAAACTGTATGGGAAATTCAGCAAGTGTGAGTTTTGGTTGCAACAAATTTCTTTCCTTGGTCACATTGTTTCTAAAGATGGAATAATTGTTGATCCTGCAAAAACAAAAGTTGTGGAAGAATGGCCAAGACCCACAAATGTAACCGAGATTCGTAGCTTCCTTGGTTTGGCGGGCTATTACCGAAGGTTTGTTACAAATTTTTCATGGTTATCTAGTCCAATGACTAAGCGAACTCGGAAGGGTGTTAAGTTTATCTGGACAAAAGAATGTGATGATTGTTTTCAGGAATTGAAAAAAAGATTGGTGAATGCTCTAGTTTTGGCACTACCTTCCAGGAATGGTGAGTTTTTTATATACAGTGATGCTTCATTGAAAGGACTTGGTTGCGTCCTAATGAAGAATGATCAGGTAATTGCTTATGCTTCGCGACAGTTGAAAACTCATGAGGTAAATTACCCTACTCATGATTTGGAATTAGCTGCTGTTGTTTTTGCTTTAAAAATTTGGAGGCATCATTTGTATGGAGTAAAGTGTGAAATATATACCGATCAAAAAAGTTTAAAGTATATATTCACTCAGAAAGAGTTAAACATGAGACAAAGGAGATGGCTGGAATTAATCAAGGATTATGATTGTACAATTCATTACCATCCGGGAAAAGCAAATAAAGTGGATGATGCTTTGAGTCGAAAAAGTAATGCTTCATTAAAAATGTTGCGTTTGGAACGTGATCCTTTGGTTAAGGATTTGATGAACTTTGGCATAGAAGTTGTTGGTGCAGGAAGTCCTTCTGTTTTGTTTCAGGTATCAGTGAGATCATCTCTATCAGATAGAATCAAGCAGACACAGAAGCAAGATAGTGAGTTGCAGAAAAAGGTAGAGCTGGTTCAGAAAGGTAAGTTGCCTGAATTCAACATTGATAATGATTGCGTTTTGAGATTTGGGAAGAGATTGTGTGTGCCTTGTGATTCACAGTTGAAGAGAGAGTTGTTATGTGAAGCTCATAGTTCTCCGTTTTCAGTTCATCCGGGCAGTACTAAGATGTATAGAGATCTGCGGGAGTATTACTGGTGGGATGGAATGAAAAGAGATATTGCGGATTTTACTGTGAAGTGTTTGACTTGTTAGCAGGTTAAAGCAGAGTGGCAGTTACCGAAAGGGATGCTTCAGCCTTTACCAGTGCCAGAGTGGAAATGGGAGAATATATCCATGGACTTTGTTGTTGGATTACCGAAGACATCTCGAGGTAATAATGCAATCTGGGTTATTGTTGATCGCTCGACCAAATCTGCTCATTTCCTTGCTATACGAGATACATTCTCTCTTGATCAACTTTCCCGTTTGTATCTTAAAGAGATAGTCAGGTTACATGGAGTTCCTCTCTCCATTGTATCGGATCGTGATCCCAGGTTTACTTCTAACTTTTGGAAAGGCCTTCAGAAGTCGTTGGGTACTGAATTAAATTTTAGTACAGCTTTTCATCCTCAATCAGATGGGCAGTCAGAACGAACAATTCAGACATTGGAGGATATGCTACGAGCTTGTTCTATGGATTATCAGGGAAGTTGGGACCAACATCTTTCTTTGGTTGAGTTTTCATATAATAACAGTTTTCATTCCAGTATACAGATGGCACCATTTCAGGCATTATATGGGAAGCAGTGTCGAACTCCAGCTTTCTGGGATGAAGTGGATGAAAGGAAGTTGATGGGACCAGAATTGGTAGAAGAGATGGCAGAAAAAGTTCAGTTGATTAAGAAACACATGAGAACAGCTCAGAGCAGGCAGAAGAGTTATGCGGATAACCGGAGGAAGGATCTATCTTTCGAGGTAGGTGATCATGTTTTTCTCAAGGTTTCCCCTTGGAAAAGTGTGATGAGATTTGGTAAGAAAGGAAAGTTGAGTCCAAGGTTCATTGGACCATACGAAATTCTAGAGAGAGTTGGATCAGTTGCATACCGAGTGGCTTTACCTCCGAGTTTATCTCAGGTGCACAATGTTTTTCACATTTCGATGTTGAGAAAGTATATGCCAGATCCATCTCATGTTTTGAGTCCAGAGGTAGTTCAGCTGGAAGAGAACCTATCTTATGAGGAACAACCGGTCCAGATTCTTGACCACAGGGAGCAAGTGTTACGGAATAAGGTGACTAAGCAGGTAAAGGTTTTGTGGAAAAACCACATGATTGAAGAGGAAACATGGGAATCTGAAAATGCAATGAGGGATAAGTACCCCCATTTATTCGATAAGTAAATAAATTACGGGGACACAATTTTCTAAAGGGGGGAAGGATGTAACATCCCAAGTAAGTAATGAATAATAGATATTTTTATCTATGTCTATTAATGATTAAGATAGTGTTATAGAGGCTTAAAATTAAAATAAATACAATCTTATGCATGGAATACACTAATATTCTTAAAAGATTATTTTACTGCCTTTTGATGGCAAACCATTTTTGAATCTATATTTTGACAATTTTATAAACTATGTTTGTCAAAATAAACTTATCCTTTATGATTGGGACATCAAAATTTACCTTGTGTGAATTTTTGGTATTTTTCTGACAATGTTCATTTTTTAATGAATAGTGAAAAATACTGCATTTTACATCAAAACTTCTTTTTAACCTAATTTATTTATATGATTAGATTATGTTTTGAATTGGTTTTGAAGTTAAATTAGAATATATTTTTACCATTTTATCCAATGGTGGTCATTGGAATCAATTTCACTTTTGAAATTAGACTTAAACTGGTGTCAATCTTTTGATACTTATTGTTTTGTAAAAACACGGTTTTTGCTCTGGCAGCGCGAATTAATTATTAAATTAATTAATGTGACTTATATGATTTGAATTTTGTAAAATATACTTCATTTTTGAATTCAGAATATCAAATATAGCTTAGGGTGAATTTTTGGTAATTTTCTGAAAAACTTCAATTTTTGATGAATAGTGAAACCACTAAGTGGTAATCAAGCAAACTGATTTTTCAGTTAAATGAAAGTTTACCAATAATGTGTATTGAATTTTGAAAATCCGACATACATGGTTGTCATTAAGAATTAAAATGTGGTTCAATGAGATTAAAATAATTTTTTGGTGAGTAGTAACTTATTAAGTTTTTAATCGCGATTAGTGGTAATTAGTGTAGTTTAAGGTATAAATAATGCTTTAATAATAGGAAATGACCTAGAAACATGTCCCAACATTATTGGTTGTGTCATGGCCGACCAAGAAAAGCCATGGGTCAACTTGGGGACCCCATGGAGACACTTTGGTTTGGAAATGACATAAATAACTTTTTATTAAATGTTAAGGTAAAAATGACACAAACAAGAAATGTTTTACGAAAACAATTTTTACATGGGGTTATAAAGATCAGATTTTTTATTATAAATAATCATTGGAAAGATAAAAAGATTTAATAGATCATAGTATTTTTTTTATGATTTTTATACATTAAATAAATTAAAATATTTATGACATAATAATGATGCAGTGATGACATCATTATTTGACGATTTAAATAAAATGGAAAGATAATGTAAAATCTATGAACTACACATGTCCAAAACTTATTGGATGAGTGTATTTCTAACCCTTATCACATTAGCCACGAATTATATCAATGTGGGACCTTTTGAAACCGAAACACATTTTCAAATAAAGTAATATTTCTTTACTTTCCAAAAGTACCCCTCCTCTCCTCTTATAAAAGGCCCCCACCTCTACCTCATTTCACACACTACGCAAGCCTTTGGATCGTCCAAACCCTGCCCATTTACTCTCTCCACATCTCTCTCCTCATCCTAGAGGATTCCCTTTGGGCAGAATCCTTTCAAAGGAAGCCTTTAGACTCAAATCAAAAGGAGATACACTTTTAAAGGTAATTAATTCTCTCATGTTCATTTGTTTTATTTTGCTTCTCCAACCCCCTAAACTCTTTTTATTTAATTCTTTTGTAACAACACCAGTATCTTCAATATACTAGGATGTTGTTATAAGATTTATTTGAGCTACACTCTCACACAACTACATCAAATGGTTAAAGAACATACGGTTTCCGTGGATGGAGAAATTATGCCTCCCGAAACGATGATTGTTCAATACTCATTTAACACCTTAAAAGGTGGCCATTATGATGTCACTATTTTTATATATGATATATAATATGTTTATGTTTTCCTTAAGCTTCTGTTTTTTTCATTTTGGTCATACCTTTATGGTTTCCATTATGGGTAAACACGATATCTTCATTTTAGGAAGTGCGGACTACCGCCCCCTGAAAGTGATTTGATTCGTTAATACCATATGTGGGACATATAAATGATGGAACTATGATATTATATATGATATTATACTGTAATTATAATATACCTTTATATCATTATGATTCCGTTCTATAAAATACGAAATATAAATGAAAGTAGCATTCATGCGTACGTACGGATTACTGTCTCCATGAACGGTGCATTTCATTTCTTACCTCTAAATGATTATGTAATATTATAAATGCATGTATTTACTAGATATATATGACATATATGATATCTACATCATGAATACCATTCTGGATATAATGAACCTTTGACCAAATTAACAACATGTAATGTAAGAAGTCTATTTTTGACTTAAGAACCAAATACCGACAAAATGAACATTATTAACTTAACTGATTACATGATGTTCATAACATGGTATAAAAGGAATAATGAACTTGAAAAAGATTTATAAGAAAGTAGAGATTAACTCAAGTTTATTATTCAGGAGATTAAAGAACAATCGGGTCAAGTCGGATACGAGGTATGGGACTTCGTCTCAATCTCCTTTCATTGAGGCATATTTTATTTTATACACAACTTTCTTTTATATGGTGTATAAACCCCTTTGACTTTTACGTTTATTCAAAAGGAATCTTTTTTATACGAAGCGTTTACTAAACGACAAAAGGGAATTTTTTTGTTGTACGTATGCGGCGACAACGACTTCTCCGACGTCGTGACCGTTATTTGAGTTTTGGTTTCCTCTACAAGCCATACCTTCTTTTTAAAAGAAAAATAAATACCATGTTTTACTTTTCTTTTATTTTAGTATTGAAAATGGTTTTCATAATGTTTTTATATCAATGTGTTGTATTGATATCTCGTGATTGAAATGTGGAAATTCTATGTTACCTTTATGCATGTTTTATGTGATATGATTATGTTATGGTTCTTGAGCATTATTATGAAGACGGGTGGTTCCGTGATAAACTAAGGGTGGGTGAGCCTGTTATAGCTCTCCAATGCATTGGGTAACGCGAAGGAGTGAAACGTTAAGGTTTCTCCGAAGAGATTTTAGGGAATATACTGTGATGGGTATTCCAAACGTAACCAAGAGGGTTACTCCCTACGTAAGAATGTTATTAATGCCTCAAGTTACCTTTATGTCTTATGATTTCTATGATTTATTCATGATTTTATGAGGTATGTTAAAGTGCCTATGTTTTATGGGTAAAGTATGATTTCATTCTTAAGTATATATGAACTCATGTTTCTTTTCCATGTTTTTATAACCCATACTGAGCTTTTTTATGCTCATCCCAAGTTTTTTTGAAATGTTTTTCACAGGTCAAGGGAAAGGTACATGATATGATCATAGTGTCAAGGAAGTGTCAAGAAATAATCCATGTTTTATTTTAAATGTGTTTCCATTGATGGTAATGAAGAATACTATCTTTATGTTACCACTTTATTTATATGTGGAATGTAATGCAAGTTTTATGATCTAATTCTCTAAAACTCTAAACCTGAAAAGATCCTCAATGTGTAATCTTGTAATAACTCAAGATTAAGTAAGGTTTAAGGCTGGGGCCTTATATATAGTGTTTTTATATAACTTAGAATTGAATCCTAAATAACTGACCCATGTGACTATAGTTACTCAACAAAGATCATGGTAGGGTTATTCCATTATATATATGTGAATGTGGTCATGGCCCTCGAGGGGGTAAATCTCATGTGTGTTTGATTAGTGGGGATCAATATAAGATTGCGATTCATGAGGGGGTAGTCCCCTGATGTGGATGGCTGATGGGAATCAGTACCCTAGTAGGACCATGTTTTGGCATGATATTCTTGATGTTTAGGTAT
Organism: Viscum album; assembly: GCA_963277665.1. Taxonomy (NCBI): domain Eukaryota; kingdom Viridiplantae; phylum Streptophyta; class Magnoliopsida; order Santalales; family Viscaceae; genus Viscum; species Viscum album. Next base: position 1,673,839,460 of record OY728158.1, read on the forward strand.
ATGTGAGACCCTATAATGGGTAGTTTTTCCATGAGTTATTGAGTTATAATTGAGATAGGAATAAGAAGATATTTCTTGTGAGTTATGGATTATGTGAGATGTGACATATGGGTTAGGTGGGAGACCCTAGTGAAATTATAAAACAACTTAGGATAGGTGAGCCATGTATTAAGTTTGAGATGATAATTTCAATAGTAACCCATAAGTGGGTTCATCTTGGTTCTGTGAGTGCCTTATAGGAAGGAATCATGGTCAGGTTCTTTCATTGAGATTTATACCCTGGAGGTGATATGAGATATGTGATAAAATTATGGATAGATTCCCTGAGGATAGTTAGTGCAAGATGGGTAAGCGTGGGAATTTGTTTTGGATTAGGAATGAGTTTCCTCGGGTATGTGAATAATTATGGATGGGTTTGAGGAAATTAATATTGGATGCATTGTGATTTTAATATGTGAATAACCTTGAGTGACGATGAATCAGTATCTATGATGGATATCAATGGAAGGACTTGTCAAGTACTTGTCACTGTTGATCTTGGATGCGCTTTTGGGAGTGTAGTGAGATAATGGGTGGATTATTGTCACTTTGATATGGTTATGGATCATGGATAATCATATATATGGACTATGAATGGGATAGACATCATAATTTTGTATGAGACCATCTAATATATTTTGTCTTGACTAGACTAACATGTATGGTAAGCATTGCTAGTGGTTTAGAAATATGATCCTAGATTCAATGGAATACAACTCATAGAGTGTGGGTCAGGTTTCATGATTAGTTTACATGGGATCGATAAACAATTCAGTTCAATGGGATCATGGTGTCAAGAACATATTGGGGATACATTGTTTCATTTATCTTATTGATCATATAGTGTGGGAGCATACACCCATTATGTTTAAATGATTTTGAGGTAGTTTACATTGGATACATGTGCCAGCTTTTGAATTATATATTACTGAGAAGCCATGAGTGGGATAAGAACCGATGGATCTTATGAAAATATTTCAAGTATAGATGCTTGAGGTTTTGTATAAGGATTTTATATGTCCGAAATATGAGAGGTGATATCATGAATGTCATAACATCAAGTAATAATAGTGGATGAGTGTGGATCCGAATGAGAAGCATGTGTTTAGTGATGGAAAGATCCATTTATGCCTGAATTTGAGGAGTGGGATAAGTGAATCCATATTCTGGGGAGTTCACTTATGGAAATTGGATGGTGTGACCCTCGTTCTTGATAAAATTTTGGTGTAATTCATGGAAGAAATTTTCATGATCTAGGAACATGTAAGGGGTTGATGTATTGAGATGGTGTTCAGGTGTGAGAGGGAAAACTATGACTCGTTATTTTATTTGGTATTGGATAGAGATTGGGATGATGTGTTTGGGAATTTTTATTAAAAGGTTAAAAGATGAGGATACCTCCATGGAAGGGGTATCAAATCAATTTTGAGTGATACGAACCCCATGTGGGTAGGGTCATGCTTGCAATGAGATCAGTCTATGGATAGTCAAGATGGATTGACATAAAAATTTATTGGTGAATCTAAACTTATTTAATTCTAGGTTGGAAACTAGATTTGATATTTAGATGGAATGTTAGATGGGTTCTAAGATTTGAATTAGACTCATGATGGGAATTTAGTGATCCGAGTGTGACTCGAATCGTTATTACATTGGTTCTCTTTGTACAGCATAATAGAGGATTTGGATGGTTGATGATTAAACCATGAAATTTCACCATGATTTAAGTTTATACTATGGTGTTTGTGTGTGTTTTTTTGGATGATCATGGGATGCCTTTGGTATTTAAGGCAATGTGATTAGGTAAATGGAAAGTCTGTTGGTGGATGAAGCTGAGGTTTTTTGAGACAGGTCATCAAGAGGAGGTCTGATAAGTGGTTTTTCATGAAGTTGGTTGTGGTGGGCTAGAAACTACATTATGTAAATCGTTTTGGACAAGATAGGTGTGTTTTGGGGATTTTTTGGGGTATTCAAGGAAAAATCCATTGTTTTCAATCCATTGTGTATGGGTAGTGGAGTCTCATTTGATTCAGTTGGAAATTGGAGATAAGGATGGGTATTGAAATTTGACTAGTGTTATCATTCATGATTGAGTGTGCTGATATGAAAACTGCATCAATCAGGTTGGGTGTAAAGACCTGGAATTTCCATGTAATTTTTTTTAAATAAATAGGAATTTTACGAGTCTGCAAAAATTGACGGCGCGTGATTCCAAGGCCCAGTGTGCCCGGAATCAATTTCTGAAGTTTTGTTCGGGTACATTCTATAAACATACGAGCGGGTTTTCTAACTTTTAAACCGGTGCTCGGAATTGAAATCTGAGGGCACCAGAACTAAACCTCCATGTGGAAGTTGGAAGTGGGGACCACCAGACCTTAACCTCCCATGAGATGTTATGGTGGTGGGGACCACCCAAACCATAACCTCCCATGAGAGGTTATGGTGGTGGGGACCACCCGGGATTAAACCCCATTTATTTGAGAGAAACTCTCAACCCCCTCATTAATGTGGAGGAGCCTCTTGAATTCTTCCACATTAATTTTTCCAACACACATACCTTTAATTGTGACAACTTAGTTAATTGGCTTTCCCCCTTTTTAAATTAATTTACAGCGTCGTTGGAATTTTGGAAGGTTCCTAATAAATGAACTGTCATAAATTCCACAATCGTTACCTACCTTTCCCCATCTCTTATATATATGGAGCTTGGGAGGAGAATTTGGGATGGATTCACCAAGTGATGAAGCACTAGTAAAGTGACGCGATGCCCAACACTTGGAGGATTACGCTCTCCAATGAAGAATGTGTTCTCCAACGAAGAATGCGCTCCACAACGAAGAATGTTCCGCCAATGAAGAACGCCAACCTCCTTCGACCTTCTTCCTCAGGACTTCTTCCAACATGGGACATCCTCATATATGGTGAATCAACATCCATAATTCTTTTCGTGCCAATGTCAATGAACGAGGAAGGGGTTTAATGCTGTTTGATTATCACTTCACAAGTACACCCCTACTTTTATTTTGTTGGTTGGGAAGAATCTTTGTGGGAGGGTTTGATGTGATTTGTTCCTGTGAACCACTTCCTACCATTCTAATGCGGAGAGTGCGGGCCAAACTAACATGTTCCATCCTCTTCATAACTGTAACACCCCAATATTTCATAGTACGTTATTTCTCCAAAGTAATTCAATAAATTGCACTACACGCAACATCGGGTTCGAGCGCACCACAAGATTACCAAACTAGTCATTCAAAAAATTTTATGAATAGTATGAACTGAATATTGAACTAAATATATAATCCTTATAATTTTATAATCCGTATTATGAGTTTCTTAGACATAATGTAATAACAAATTCATTTTTTCAGATAAAATAAGTATTTATTTCAAAAAAATGCACTTTTACCGCCTTTTAATGATGAACCCTTTTTAAATCCAATATTTGAAACTTTTATATATTCAATTTGAAAAAATAAAATTATTCTTTAGAATCGGTACATAAGAATTTAGTTTTAATAAATTTTTGGTGTTTTTCTGATAACTTTCATATTTGGGTGAATAGTGAAAAATATTATATTTTAATTGAAAACAAATTTTTTAATAAAAATTATTTATTGTGTTAAATTGTACATTTTAATGGTTTGGAAGTAAAAATAGATTATATTTTTACCATTTAATCCAATGCTGGTCATTTTAATTAATTTCACATTGAGATTGGACATAAACAAATGTCAATCTTTTGATAGATATTGTTTCTTAAAAATACGCCTTTTGGTTTTGACAACGGAAATTAATTTTAAATTAATAAATGCAACTTCTATGTTTTTAATTTGGTAAAATAGACTTCATTTTTGATTTTGGAATATCAAAATTAGCTTAGGGTAAATTTTTGATATTTTTCTGAAAACTTTCAATTTTGGATGAATAGTGAAAAACACTGAGTTATTGTTTAAAACCGACTTTTTATTTAAATAATTATTTATTTTATGTAAATTTATTTTAGGTCAGAATAGATACATAATACCTATATATGTTCAATTTAATTCATTGGATTCATTTTGTAATAATATGAGATATATAAAATTTTATTAAACTTTTCATCGTCTTTACCCACCACGTGGGAGAATTTGCAAATTCACATAAAACTTAATTTTACCGCTTCTCTAAGTTGAATTTTGAAAATACAAGAGACACGGTTAATATCAAGGAGTAAAATTTGGTTCAATAAGACAAATAATTTTTGGTGAATAGTATCTTTTTACTTTTATTTACAACGGTTAAAAGTAAATAGGGTAATTAAGGGTAAAAATGATATTATTATTTCCCTATCACATGTTTGAATTATATTGGATAAGTATAATTCGACCAAAAACAACCTTAGGAATAAAATATTAACCTCTTTGGTCCACTTGGATTAGATTAGGACATTTATTATTATTTAATTCAAATAAGAGTTAAAAGAGTTAAAATCAATGTTTAATAACTAAAACATTTTTAATATAGAGTTATACATAAGATAAATTCGATTATAAATATTAATTATAAATATAAAAAAAATTATTACATAATGGTATTTTATATATAATTTTTAGATATTAAATAATTTAATTTATTTATGACACAATGGTGATGCAGTAATTACCTAATTAATGGAATATTAAACTAATTGATATTATAAATTTCCAAATAAATGTAATTTGAGACTTTTTATGAATTCCACAAATTTTATAGGTTAATATGACATGTTATAGTTGGTTAGATGAATTTTTTCCAAGTCACAATGCTGTTATGATTTTAACAAAACAAATACCAAATAGTGTCAAAATTGACATAAAATAGTTTTTAAAACAAATATTATATTATTAATTTATATAATGGTCCTAAAAATATAATTCTCAGAAAAACGACTTATATAATAATATATATGACATTAAGGAATCAATTGGGGTTCTATTTGCAGTTTATAGTAAGTTTATTAACCATATAGTGTAAGAATACAAGAAGACATGGTAAAAGTTAAATCTAAATTATAAGGTTAAAATGGTAACCTAAACTTGTCTAAAACCTATTGGTTTAGAGTATTTCGACCCATACCCACCCTATCCTTTAAATAAGTCACTTTTGAACCATTATAAACTGAATATTAATTTATTATAAAATAATATTTTAAGTTTTTCCTAAGGTGCCCCTCACCCATCTTATAAACGGGCACTCCCCCTGCTCTCTAATTTACACCTTCAAAGACTTTTGTCTCAGCCAAATTCTACAAAAGTACTCTCTAAAATATCCTACCTTCATCCTAGAGGCCCTGTTTTAGTCAGAAATCCAACTTAAGGATCCATTTTGATCAAATCTAAAGGAAAAACCCGAAGAAGAGGTAATAATTTCACCACCCTCTTTCAAGTTCTTTTCTTCTTCCACTTATTCTTTATTTGTTATTTCCATTATAAAATAATAACTCCAGTATATTTTATATATTTTTATGTTATTATAAATATGGCACAAATTTATTCATTATTCTATCCATCTTATGAATGATAATGTCACTATATGTGTGTACGTGCGGCTTGCCGTCTCCACGTCGTGGTGTAATTTGTTATTCAACACTATGTTATTTGGATGGATATAATGATTAGTAATGTGTATATAAATAATGAAAATAAAATTCTAATGTCTTTGTAAAATTAATATACCATCAAATTCCACACCTTTAAGTAAATGATATTGTCGCTCGTGCGTACGTACAGATTACCGTCTCCACGACACGATGAGATTCATTTCCATGTTCACCATTCATAAATAATTATAAAAATATATATATTACTAATAAGTATGTAATATATGAAATAATAATTCTACTAGAGATATATATATATTTATATATATATATATATATGTACTCACATATATCTTATTCACTTAGTTCCGTTCAACACGATATGAAAACAGAAACAACGTTTATGCGTACGTACAGACTACCGTCTCCATAAATGGTGTTTTTAATTTCATATATATGTCTATTATAAATATTTATATTATAAATATATATGATATTTAAATCATGTCTTATATTCTGGAAGTATTTAAATCTTGGTCTAAGTGATACAATCAAGAGTAACAAGTTAAAACACGTATGATAAAGAAAGAGATTATTACCCGAAATGTTAATTTAACATGGAAATTATTATTAAATGGATTGTATAAAGTCTTAAATGAATCATGTATGATATCATAAATATTAATATGGTTTTATTATAATTTAATAACATAATACGATCTTCATATAGGAGGTTAAATGTACCCTCAACCAAAGGAAAGTGCAAGGTAAGGGTTAATTCCTCAATCTCATTATTATCTGAGATTGTTTATGTGTAAGTATTTAATGGGAAACATTTATCATCCATTTCCATTTTATATAAAAATGATTTCAAAATGAATATTTTAAGGATTTTTTAAATGTAATATTTATCAAGATCATAATTTTAAATGTTTTAAAGATTTATCTTTCTAAATATTTTTAATTAATTTCCATGTTTTCAAAATGATTTTAAGGATTTATTTATATGGACATGAATGTTTTGAAATGATAATTATTTTCAAAAGTTTCAAAGTTGTATGGGACACTTCGATTCAAAAATCTATTTTAAATTACTTCCTTTATAAATGTGTGACTTTTCAATGATTTCAGAAAAATAGATATTTCTCTCAAATAGTTTTTATTTCATCTATTTCAACATCCTTTGATGGATTTTAAGCTTATTTGAAGTTGATTTATTATGATAAAAAACTTCCATATTGTATTGATGGTTTTGTGATATGTTTGAATGTGGATGTGTTATTTTTATAGCATTCATGGTTTATGGATAAATTATTGACATTTTGTATGTTAGTTTTAATACAAATTTTTATGTTATGTTTAAACATGTTCATATGAGGAATGCATTGGAATTAGTAAGTGATGGGTGGAGCCCGCTATAGCTCCTAGATGCATTGGTAGGTCTCATGAGGCAAATTATGTCTTGGAATAAGGCCTTGACAAAATATTATTTGTAGTCTTGGCACAAGGCCTTGACAATGTGGTTATGATAGTCTGGAATTATGCATTCCATCATTATGAAAGTGGTTATTGATATTGCATGTGATTATTCAACTAGTAGAATATCCATGTGAATAAGTAAATGGAATTATTTCATTTTATTTTTTCCATGTCTTACTGAAGTTCAAGTTTGAAAGGATTTTGTTTTAGTTATACACTACCTTAAATGTTTTTACTTATTTATGAAAGTTTCTGCTATATTGTTATCCTTACTGAGCATCTGAGATCACCCCTTTCTATGTTTTAATTTTCTCAGAATTCCAAGAAGTGTATTATGATTGATAAGTAGGGTTAAGCTAGGGGATTAATGGAATTATCAAAGGATCATTTTTGTTGTGTTTTATTTTCTAAATTGTAATGTAATTTCTATGTATGTAATCTATTTTCCAAGACTGCTAAACTAATCGGTCTTTCAGGACTTGATTCCTTGTAATCATGCCAATGTATTAAAATAATGCACCGGCTCTGGGAATCTGGGGTCGGGGTGTTACAGTTGGTATCAGAGGAATTTTATCAATAACCTTAGAAACTAGATTTAGATAAACTCTAATTAGATTACATTACCTAAGATAGACTTTGAGGATTAGTATAGAAGAACTTCCTATAATTTTGGTAATGTATAGATTTTATGAGTATTCCAAGAAAATACATCCATGTCTTGATACGGGCAGGTAGAGGTGGCTCTGGCACAGATGTACCTAGGGGTAAAACCTGAAGACACCGCTTTGAGATAGACTCGAACGGGAACGGGTGCATGACAACGGGCCTTACTGCGCTCTTGGTTACGACACTCCTGAGGGATATTCTTAGGATAATTATCATTTTATTTACAATCAATTATTAAGGGTTTATGGGTATATACTTCCTCAAAAAAAAAATTATGATTATGGATTATATCCATAAACTGTTCAATCTACGTTGGGTATTTTACAAGTTTGGAATTATTCATTGCAATTCATAAACTGACCTAGTGTATTCCATTGTATAGAAATGGAACCCAACAGAAGAAATGTTAACTCCAGCAATATGTATGATCCAAAGAGTAAGAAGGATCATATCTTTCGTTGTATTAAGCCAAAATTTAGAAGGGAAATTGTCTCCCATGTATTCTCAACATATGAAGAAATAGTATCATGTGTTAATAAGATAAGTAAAGAATTCTCTGAGTCCTATGGAATTGAAGGGAAGCAAGAGAAGAAAAGGATGGAAGAGAGAAATATGGATAAAGGGAAGAGGGAAAAGAAGATTTTTCCCATATGTGAAAACTATGGGAAGAACCACCCTGGAACTTGCCTGAAGGGAATGGGATTTTGTCATAAGTGTGGAGAAAAAGGAAACCATGTACGTGACTGCAAGGGTAAGAAAAAGGTTTCAAATGTACAGTGCTTCATCTATAAGAATTTGGGACACTACGCGAACCAATGTCCAAATCATCAGAGTATGCCCCAAATGATGTTATTGGATAATAATAAAGTTATGATACTACCACAGATGAGGAGGAATGATTAGAGTTCTTATGTTGTTATTAAAAAATTATGTCATTTGAGTGTTGTATCAACAATGTACTGGTTATAATAATTATAGAGTATATAAGGATTGTACTACAGTACTATTTCATTAAGGACTTGAGATTGTGTGGAACCAAGAAAAGTGACTCAATTACAGGTTAAATTTTTGGAAAATATATGGTTGAGAGAAAGATAAACCATAATATGGTTCTGATACTGAGGTAGTGATTTTGGAATAATACAGGTTTGATTTGGATAAATTATATTGGATATTCTTGACTACCTTGAAACTGATTAATGATTTTTATATTCCATCATTGTTTGAGTTTACATAATTTTTCGATGGAAGAAGTGTATCCAATATTCTATATGGAATAAGGGAGCATAAATGTAATCAATAAGGTTTTATGGTAATTCAGGGTGTTACCATGTTTTAAAATAGTACATGATGAAGTTATTCACATGTTATTACATGAAAAAAGGATCTTCATTGTGTTTAACTTCCTTATAAATTTTGAACTGTGAGTTTGGACATAATTATTTTGGATAAGTCTAGTTTGAGATTATTTTTGGATTTCCATAAAAAGGACAACCCTGAGGTCGGGCGGTAACTCGTCGCGTCCGGCAAGGCCGTGAGACTTAAACCTGCTACCGAAGGGCGACAAGGGTGTATCACCTACCACTGACCCATGTGATGTCCTGGATTGAATAATGTAGTTTTTTAAAGGGTTTGGTATATGAATTATAAATTCATTTTTTGGAACCCTATATGAATAGGATAAATATTTTTTTTAGTGATGTTATCTTTTAGAGTGAAATATGAGTTTGTGGTAGAAATTAGTTAAATGATGGAACTCTACTTGTCAAGTATATATTTGTTTCTTCAATTATTCTATGAATAAATTAATTCATAAACTTTAGGTAAGGGATCTTAAAACTAAAAATGTGTTATCCTAATACCTTATGTTTTGTGGAACCAGTGATATTTTAAATAAGCATAGATTGATGGATTTGAGGCCCTAAATTCTACAATTGTTTGTGACTGATTACCTCAATCACTCCCTATACATTTTTATGTTTTTCCTCCAATTATGTGTCTCTAATTTCCACCAATGTTCTCCTAATCGAGATCATAATTTTATGGTTACTTTTTCATTCACGTTTTCCTCTTATTAAGACTAAATTTTATTAACCCAATTTCTGATGTGGGTTTTCCCACAAAGGTATTTTCTATTTTCAACCTTTTATTTTTTAAGAACAATTTCAAATTGAGAGGATGAAATTTATTGAAGTAGGGAAGAATGTAACACCCCAAGATTTCATAGTACGTTATTTTTCCAAATTAATTCAATAACATGCACGACACGCAACACCGGGTTCGAGCACACCACAAGATTACCAAACTAGCTGTTCAAAAGATGTTATGAATAGTATTAACTAAATATTGAACTACATATATAATCCTTAAAATTTTAGAATCCATATTATGAGTTTCTTAGACATAATGTAATAACAAATTCATTTTTTCAGATAAAAGAAATATTTATTTCAAAAAATGCACTTTTACTGCCTTTTAATGATGAACCCTTTTTAAATCCAATATTTGAAACTTTTATATATTCAATTTGACAAAATAAACTTCTTCTTTAGAATCGGGACATAAGAATTTAGTTTCAAAATTTTTTTGGAGTTTTTCTGATAACTTTCATAATTGGGTGAATAGTGAAAAATACTATATTTTAACTGAAAAAAACTTTTTTAATCAAAATAATTTATAGTTTTAAATTGTACATTTTAATGGTTTTGAAATAAAAATATATTATATTTTTACCATTTAATACAATTATGGTCATTGTATGTAATTTCACTTTGATATTGGACATAAACAAGTATCAATCTTTTGATAGATTTTGTTTCTTAAAAATACGCCTTTTGGTTTTAACAACGGGAATTAATTTTAAATTAATAAATGAAACTTCTATGTTTTGAATTTCGTAAAATAGAATTCATTTTTGAATTAATAATATCAAAATTATCTTAGGGTAATTTTTTGATATTTTTCTAAAAACTTTCAATTTTTGATGAATAGTGAAAAACACTGAGTTATTGTTTAAAACCGACTTTTTATTTAAATAATTATTTATTTTATTTAAATTTATTTTACATCAGAATAGATAAATAATACCTATATATTTTCAATTTAATTCATTGGAGTCATTTTTTAATAATATGAGATATATAAAATTTTATTGAACTTTTCACCGTCTTTTACCCACCTCCTAGAAGAATTTGTGCATTCACATAAAACTTAATTTTACCGCTTATGTGAGTTGAATTTAGAAAATATGAGAGAAACGGTTAATATCAAGGATTAAAATGTGGTTCAATAAGATAAAAATAATTTTTGGTGAATAGTAACTTTTTTACTTTTATTTACCACGGTTAAAAGTAAATAGGGTAATTAAGGGTAAAAATGATATTATTATTACCCTAACATATATCCTAATTCTATTGGATAAGTATAATTCGACCAAAAACAAAATTATGAATAAAATATGAACCTCTTTGGTCCACTTGGATTAGATTAGGACATTTATTATTATTTAATTCAAAGAAGAGTTAAAAGAGTTAAAATCAAATCTTAATAACTAAAACATTTTTAATATAGGGTTATACATAAGATAAATACGATTATAAATATTCATTAGAAATATAAAAATATTTCCTACATAATGATATTTTATTTATAATTTTTCAACATTAAATAAGTTAATTTATTTATGACACGATGGTGATGCAGTAATTACCTAATTAATGGAATATTAAACTAATTGGTATTATAAATATCCAAATAAATGTAATTTGAGACTTTTTATGAATTAAACTAATTTTATATGTTAATAATAATTTTTAGGGTTGGTTAGATTAATTTTTTTAGAAGTAATAATGTTGTTATGATTTTAACAAAAAAACAAATACCAAATGGTGTCAAAATTGACATAAAATAGTTTTTAAAACAAATATTATATTATTAATTGATATAATTGTCCTAAAAATCTATGTTTCAGAAAAAAGAATTATATAATAATATATACGACATTAATTAACCAATTGGGGTTCGATTGTTAGTTTATAGTAATTTTATTAACCATATAGTGTAAGAATACAAGAAGACACAATAAAAGTTAAATTATTTAACTTAGAGTTAAATCTAAATGATAAGGTTACAATGGTAACCTAAAATTGTCTAAAACCTATTGGTTGAGAGTATTTGACCCATCCCCACTCTAGCCTAGAAATAATTCACTTTTTAGCCATTATAAACCGAATATGAATTTATTATAAAATAATATTTTAAGTTTTTCCTAAGCTGCCCCTCACCCCTCTTATAAAAGGGCACCCCCCCCCCCCTTCTCTCTAATTCACACCTTCAAAGCCTTTAAGATCGGCCAAAATATGCCCAAATACTCTATCAACTATCCTCCCTCCATCATAGAGGCCATCTTTTAGTCATAAATCCAACTTAAGTATCCCTTTTGATCAAATCAAAAGGAAGAACCCGAAGAAGAGGTAATAATTTCACCACCCTCTTTCAAGTTCTTTTATTCTTCCACTTCTTCTTTCTTTGTTATTTCCATTCTAAAATAATAACTCCAGTATATTCTATATACTATGATTTTATTATAAATATGGCACAACTTTATTCATTATTCTATCAATCTTATTAATGATAATGTCACCATGCGTGTGTACGTACGGCTTACCGTCTCCACGCCGTGGGGTAATTTGTTATTCAACACAATGTTATTTGGATGGATATAATGATGAGTAATATTGAAGTGCCCAGATCAGTGTGAATCACTGAGAGAGGGAGGGGGTGAATCAGTGATCCCTTAAAACTTTTTACTAATTGATTCTTTATCAATTAAACCTCTATGGCTGGTTAAAGCCTCGATCCACTCTTCTTGTATCTCTCAGCCTTTCCTCGAGTGATGCAGTAAATGTAAAGGCACAAGACACAAGGATTTACAAGGTTCAGCACCAAAGGCCTACGTCCTTGCCATGTTGGTTATACGCCCCAACATGGTTTCTTCCATTATAATCTGTTAGTATTACAATGGTCGATACAGCATCCCACTGTATCTCTCCTGAGTCACACAGGAGGGTCTTTATACTGCGTCCCACAGTGTTACCAGAGTCCCACTGGCCTGCTCCATAATCCCACTGAAGACTTCTTCTCCCTGAGTCCCACAGGGTCTTCTCTTGGCTCCTCGAGTCGCACGAGTAGCTCTTCTTCACTTTAAGCTTCTTCAAGTATCTTCAGCAGTCTGGGATAAAGACTGCTGGCCTTGCTCTGTACCTCTGATCACTTGAGTTGATCAGGTCTTCTCGTCTTGCTCTGGATTTATCTCCTTCTTCTAAGGATGACCTGGCTTCTCTCCAACTACTGAATACTCAGACAACTGATATCTTTAACTTCAGTCTGGTCCAGTCTCACTTCAAAACAACTTCATGCACTGAATGCATGGAAACTCTGAATCCTCATGCACTGACTGCATGGCCTTCTCAATTTCTTCAAGATCCTCTGGTCTTGGTCAACTCAGATGCACACTCACTGATTTGAACTTTGATTACGTGCGCATGTGCATGCATGCATGCATGCACTTCCCCTTTCCTCTTCTTGATGCAGTAGACCCACAAAGGGTGTAACACTTTAAGCACACACCAACTTCTCACTTCTTCACACACTTTATTCAATTTGCTTACACACTTGAATGTGTGTTCTTCTTTGTGTGGATGTCTTCTTCTTCTAGGTGTTTACACTTTTAGTGCACACACTAGGTTCGGCCTCTTTTTTGTTTTGCACACACAACTTGTTCTTTGATTTGAACACACACAATGAGTGTATATTTGGCCTTCACTCTTTTTCTTGCACACACTTAACCCGTAGGTCCTCTTATTGTTTTGCACACACAAAAGGTGTGGTCTTCACTTGGTGCACACACAAGGCTATGCCTCGGCCTCCTCTTGCACACACCCGAATACCAACACAAATGAAGGCGCGCAAGGTCCTCGGTGTAAGCGGCGTGCAATGGGTAAGCGGCGCGCAATCACTCGGGTGTGCAGGATGCAACACCGTGAGGCGCACAAGCCACAAGGGTGCAAGAACACCTTGGGCACGCAAGTGCCTACCGCGTAGGGGGCGCGGTGCACAGAGGGAGCGCGCAAGGTCGCGCAAGCTCCTATCCTTCCTGTCGCGCAAAGGATCAGCGCGTAGGGGATACCGTGCTCAGAAGGGACACGCAAGGTCGCGCTGCCCAAACTTCTACTTCTTGTCGCGCAAAGGAGTTGCGCGCAAGGAACTTCACCGTGCAAGTGTGCACGGGGCTTCGTCGCACAAGTGATGCACGGAACAATACTTCGCGAGGAAGAGGAGCTCTCGTGGGTCTTCCAATTTTTTCAGCAAAGAAAAAACGAGGGAAAGGCCTCTGTTTATATAGGAGAGAGATGCCTCTGTCCATCCGCGTGTTAAATCTTGAATCACCGAAGATTTAGGATCTTTAAAAATCCTTTAAATCTGGTTTCTATCCTCGGTTCACGCGGGTATTTATTTTCTTCGGTCTTCTTCACGTGCATGCGACTTAGAACGCATGCACGGCCTATTTTCTTCCAATCCATGCAAATCACGAACCCTTCAAAGCCTCGGCAACGTTGCATGCCTCGGCCGAACTCCAATTTCTTCATTTGATGCATGCAAGGTCATTTTATAACATGGATGGCTTCTTTGTGGCCAGACGACCTCGTTGGAGAAATTAGATTGGCCGGAGGTGGTCGGACACTCCATTTCTATCCTCGGGGAGGTCTCTGGCTCGAAGGAAGCTCGCGGGTGGCAGCGGCTATGCTCGAGGTTGAAGACGGACGCTGGGCCGTTGGATGCGGTGATCAAAAACCTTCGACGGCTTGGATCAGATCGGGAGAGCGGCGGATTAGATGAGCGGCGCCGATCGTCCGCGAGATCAGATGAGCGGCTGGGATTCGCTCCGCGGAAAAATTCCGCATCCCACATCGAAGCCGCGGCCAGTTTTTCCGCGGTTTATCAAAGTTCCGCTCCCATCCTCACCTCAGTTGAACTTCTCCCCTCCCGGTGCCGCCCCGCACCGGGTTCTCTCTGCGGGCGCGCTCTTGCGCCCACCCTGCCACTCGGGCGCGCGCTATGCGCCCACTATGCACGGTGACACTCTTGGGGGCGCGCTCCTACGCCCCTGTCGTGCTCCTTCGGGTGTTCCCCAGGCGCCCATGCGGTGTCTTCGGTGCGCCCTGCCGCCCTGGCTCGCCCCACGGGTTCCCCCATGGGCGTGGTGCCCTAGCGCCCATGCCTTGGGGTTGAACCCTCAAGGTGCCTTGGCTGGCCATATTTTTTGGCAAAGGATAGAGTACTTTGTATAAAAACAAAGTAACCACATACATAATGTGAAATGCCAAGAGCCACTCCTTCATCTTCATTTCTCCTTCTTCCTCTCTTCTTCTTCATTAGAATTCCTCCAATTCCTCTTCAACATATATTCATCACTTAGGAATGGAAATTCTTGACGGTTCTTCATCTTTAACCGAACTCCTGAATCAACATGAATTCTCCAATGTGCTTCATTCATCTAATCAGAGATCAAGTTGGATCTTCTTTAATTCATATGCACTATGTGATAGTGCATGGACCTCTTCAGCTCACGTCATCCACTTAGAAGTAGTGGATGGTTCATTTCAACTCCTCATGCATTGTAAATACAATGCATGGTCTTCAAACATTGTTGTGACTTTGTATCTAGTTGATACAAGTTCTTAGAACTTAACGAGCAGCTCAGCAATCGTCTGATTTACATAGAGAATGTTTCAACCACAACATCCTATATCACTTAGTGAATCTCCTAAGTGACATGCATCTTAGTACCATGGCCATTCTCCATTCATCACCAACACCATCACATCCTTTGTCATTCACATATTGAACCTCCTTGACATCCATCCATTCATTCCTTGACAACAACATACCTCATTGACAACAAATGAAACACAGTGCACTTCAATCTCCCCCTTTGTATTTGTTGTCAATACACTTCTTCAGCACATATGAATGGGTCAATATGTGTGCCAATATTTTCTCCCCCTTATTGGCAATCAAATGCAAAGGTGTGGTGTGGTACTCTTCCAAAAATATCTTCCTCCCTTCGAATAACATCTTCTTGAAAAACACTAGGAGAGGGATGATGTCACATGTTCTTCTTTAGAAAAGAACCTTTAGTTGATCAACTCTAAGTCTACTTGGGCTAACCCGGTGTAGAAAACAAGAGTGATGTAACCAAGGAATTCAAAGCTGTCCATAACTCTCTACACATGTGAGATCATGCTTAGGGGTTTGAAATTTTTCAGATATAACAATGAATTTGCTAAATCCTGCACAACTTCACAAAACTCATTAGAAAGTTCAGGTGCAAAGATAAAGCTCCCCCTTTCATCCATTTGTCTTCAATCCATACTCCCCCTTAATTGACAAGATACACTCAATTAAGAAACAAGGGATGAAAGTATGATTGGAATACCTTCACTTTTCTCAAGATGGTATTAATCTAAGAATCCCATCTTCTACAGATTGGCTCCCCCTCAAGGGGTGCTCTCCATTCTACCCAAACCACTCTCCAGTTGAGAATGATCATCATCTTCAATTCCCTGAAATTTTAGCACATGTAAATACAAATGATTAGGGAATAAGATGGAACCTCCTTGGTTCATCAATGTGAACAACAAGGTTGAGAAGATTCTCTCAACCGAGATGTCCCATTTTCACCAGTCTTCACACTTGCACGTTTGATATTCATTGATGATTGTGCTGGTGTGGTTCTCAATACATCTTCATGTGAAATCGTCTTCTTCCCTTTTGTCTTAGAAATTGCCAGAATTTCATCTTCAGCTCTTTGTAGATCTTTGGCAAGTTGCAACTGATTTGGCCATATGACTAACAAGTCATTTGGAAGTGTGGCCTCAGTTCTGGAAGTTTCACATGGTTCCTTTGATGCTGTCAAGCTACCTCTCTTAGGCAACTTGTTTTCAATCAATCCCTTCTGCTTCTTTTGGATTGATTGTCTGTTTGAGTCCAGTCTGCTTCTATTCAGTTCCATGGCTTGTTTACAAAGATCCATGGTGTGTCCTTTCTTTCCAGAGTAGAAGCATGTTTTCTTGGTGGTCCTTCTGGATGCATCACCCTTCTTGGATTTAGACTCCAAGGACTTCTTTTCCTTTTTCATAACCTTCTTGGGAGCATCTTCAACTTTCTTCTTGCTTCCCAAGGATTCTTTCTGAGCCAGGTTCTGTGATCTTTTCTTCTTTTGAGCTCTGGATACAGTTGGAGATTGACATGTATCTCTTTGACCACTTTTGCACACATCCCAGATGTTATCAAGCAATCCAAATCTGTTAGCAGTAAACAGATGTCTCTGGACCTGTGGATGTTGCTTATTTCCTTCTGGCTTGCTCCCCCTTGTCATGGGCTTCCTTTGTTCTTTGAAATTTATTGGATTGTACCAACAATCCTTTGCACAGTGCCCATACTTATTACAACACCAACATTGACCCACAAATCTTGACTTCTTCAGTCCTTCTGATTTTAGGGTACTTTTCTGGGGCTGCTGTGTTGTTTCAGGAGAGCTCCCTTTCTTCGTTGTCTTCATCCATACTTGTTTGGAATTATTCTTCCATCCTGCACTTTTTGTGGAAACACATTTAGAAACATTAGTACAAGATGATATGGATGGTACCTTCTTTCTAGAAGATGTTTCCCTTTCATTAGAGGATGTCTTTCTTTTAGAATCATCCTTCTCAAAGCATACTTGAGTAGCAACATTTCTTCTTTCAGCTGACTGGGAGGATTTAGCTTTGGGTGATTGCTGATTGTTCAATATCACCTCCAGTTCTAAGCATTTCATATTGAGGGAGTTCTTCTCATCCTCAATAGTTCTTAGCCTTCCTTCCCATTTCTCTTCTAGCTGCTTTATCTGATCTTCATGCACCTTATTCATTTAAAGCAATGAGTTGTCAAGCTCCTTCACCCTTTTTACTTTGTCTTCAAGTTGATCATCTTTAACAACCATTGATACTCTATGCCTCTTCTCCAGTGCATGGTAAACATCTTTGATTATTACTTTAAAGAATTCTTTCTCAGAAAGGCTTCTTTGCAATTCTTCAGCAGTGTCTTCATATCTTTCATTGCAAAGAGAAACGGTTTCATCTTTAGCCTTCACTAGCTTTCTGAGAGTGTTGGTTATGCCAACCCTTTTAGCCAACTGATCTTCCATTGTATTGGCTTCTTCTTCTAGCTGTAATTTTTCTTCTTGAAGATCAAGGATGCCTGTAGCTATACACATTGCCACTTCCTTGGGGACTGTCTTCTGAAGATATTCGATTGCACTTTGAAGATCATTCATTATTCCAACTTCATCACAGCTAGGACAGGCTTTCTTCATCTTCTTGGCCTGTTTCTTCTTTCTATTTCTCTGAGTCTTGGCAGATATCTCCATTTGAGGCTGGTCACTCATTTCCTCAAATCTGCACTTCATAAAGACTCCCTTGGATCTTTTAGAGGTAACCTTCACTCTGATACCAATTGAAGTGCCCAGATCAGTGTGAATCACTGAGAGGGGGAGGGGGTGAATCAGTGATTCCTTAAAACTTTTTACTAATTGATTCTTTATCAATTAAACCTCTATGGCTGGTTAAAGCCTCGATCCACTCTTCTTGTATCTCTCAGCCTTTCCTCGAGTGATGCAGTAAATGTAAAGGCACAGGACACAAGGATTTACAAGGTTCGGCACCAAAGGCCTACGTCCTTGCCATGTTGGTTATACGCCCCAACATGGTTTCTTCCATTATAATCTGTTAGTATTACAATGGTCGATACAACATCCCACTATATCTCTCATGAGTCCCACAGGAGGGTCTTTATACTGCGTCCCACAGTGTTACCAGAGTCCCACTGGCCTGCTCCAGAATCCCACTGAAGACTTCTTCTCCCTGAGTCTCACAGGGTCTTCTCTTGGCTCCTCGAGTCGCACGAGTAGCTCTTCTTCACTTTAAGCTTCTTCAAGTATCTTCAGCAGTCTGGGATAAAGACTGCTGGCCTTGCTCTGTACCTCTGATCACTTGAGTTGATCAGGTCTTCTCGTCTTGCTCAGGATTTATCTCCTTCTTCTAAGGATGACCTGGCTTCTTTCCAACTACTGAATACTCAGACAACTGATATCTTTAACTTCAGTCTGGTCCAGTCTCACTTCAAAACAACTTCATGCACTGAATGCATGGCAACTCTAAATCCCCATGCACTGACTGCATGGCCTTCTCAATTTCTTCAAGATCCTCTGGTCTTGGTCAACTCAGATGCACACTCACTGATTTGAACTTTGATTACGTGCGCATGTGCATGCATGCATGCATGCACTTCCCCTTTCCTCTTCTTGATGCAGTAGACCCACAAAGGGTGTAACACTTTAAGCACGCACCAACTTCTCACTTATTCACACACTTTATTCAATTTGCTTACACACTTGAATGTGTGTTCTTCTTTGTGTGGATGTCTTCTTCTTCTAGGTGTTTACACTTTTAGTTCACACACTAGGTTCGGCCTCTTTTTTGTTTTGCACACACAACTTGTTCTTTGATTTGAACACACACAATGAGTGTATATTTGGCCTTCACTCTTTTTCTTGCACACACTTAACCCGTAGGTCCTCTTATTGTTTTGCACACACAAAAGGTGTGGTCTTCAATTGGTGCACACACAAGGCTATGCCTCGGCCTCCTCTTGCACACACCCGAATACCAACACAAAT
This sequence comes from Viscum album, assembly GCA_963277665.1. Classification (NCBI taxonomy): domain Eukaryota; kingdom Viridiplantae; phylum Streptophyta; class Magnoliopsida; order Santalales; family Viscaceae; genus Viscum; species Viscum album. The sequence continues at coordinate 1,673,858,980 of OY728158.1, forward strand.
GAAGGCGTGCAAGGTCCTCGGTGTAAGCGGCGTGCAATGGGTAAGCGGCGCGCAATCACTCGGGTGTGCAGGATGCAACACCGTGAGGTGCACAATCCACAAGGGTGCAAGGACACCTTGGGCGCGCAAGTGCCTACCGCGCAGGGGGCGCGGTGCACAGAGGGAGCGCGCAAGGTCGCGCAAGCTCCTCTCCTTCCTGTCGCGCAAAGGATCAGCGCATAGGGGATACCGTGCTCAGAAGGGGCACGCAAGGTCGCGCTGCCCAAACTTCTACTTCTTGTCGCGCAAAGGAGTTGCGCGCAAGTAACTTCACCGTGCAAGTGTGCACGGGGCTTCGTCGCACAAGTGATGCGCGGAACAATACTTCGCGAGGAAGAGGAGCTCTCGCGGGTCTTCCAAGTTTTTCAGCAAAGCAAAAACTAGGGCAAGGCCTCTGTTTATATAGGCGAGAGATGCCTCTGTCCATCCGCGTGTTAAATCTTGAATCACCGAAGATTTCGGATCTTTAAAAATCCTTTAAATCTGGTTTCTATCCTCGGTTCACGCGGGTATTTATTTTCTTCGGTCTTCTTCACGTGCATGCGACTTAGAACGCATGCACGGCCTATTTTCTTCCAATCCATGCAAATCACGAACCCTTCAAAGCCTCGGCAACGTTGCATGCCTCGGCCGAACTCCAATTTCTTCATTTGATGCATGCAAGGTCATTTTATAGCATGGATGGCTTCTTTGTGGCCAGACGACCTCGTTGGAGCAATTAGATTGGCCGGAGGTGGTCGGACACTCCATTTCTATCCTCGGGGAGGTCTCTGGCTCGAAGGAAGCTCGCGGGTGGCAGCGGCTATGCTCGAGGTTGAAGACGGACGCTGGGCCGTTGGATGCGGTGATCAAAAACCTTCGACGGCTTGGATCAGATCGGGAGCGCGGCGGATTAGATGAGCGGCGCCGATCGTCCGCGAGATCAGATGAGCGGCTGGGATTCGCTCCGCGGAAAAATTCCGCATCCCACATCGAAGCTGCGGCCAGTTTTTCCGCGGTTTATCAAAGTTCTGCTCCCATCCTCACCTCAGTTGAACTTCTCCCCTCCCGGTGCCGCCCCGCACCGGGTTCTCTCTGCGGGCGCGCTCTTGCGCCCACCCTGCCACTCGGGCGCGCGCTATGCGCCCACTATGCACGGTGACACTCTTGGGGGAGCGCTCCTACGCCCCTGCCGCGCTCCTTCGGGCGTTCCCCAGGCGCCCATGCGGTGTCTTCGGTGCGCCCTGCCGCCCTGGCTCGCCCCACGGGTTCCCCCATGGGCGTGGTGCCCTAGCGCCCATGCCTTGGGGTTGAACCCTCAAGGTGCCTTGGCTGGCCATATTTTTTGGCAAAGGATAGAGTACTTTGTATAAAAACAAAGTAACCACATACATAATGTGAAATGCCAAGAGCCACTCCTTCATCTTCATTTCTCCTTCTTCCTCTCTTCTTCTTCATTAGAATTCCTCCAATTCCTCTTCAACATATATTCATCACTTAGGAATGGAAATTCTTGACGGTTCTTCATCTTCAACCGAACTCCTGAATCAACATGAATTCTCCAATGTGCTTCATTGATCTAATCAGAGATCAAGTTGGGTCTTCTTTAATTCATATGCACTATGTGATAGTGCATGGACCTCTTCAGCTCACGTCATCCACTTAGAAGTAGTGGATGGTTCATTTCAACTCCTCATGCATTGTCAATACAATGCATGGTCTTCAAACATTGTTGTGACTTTGTATCCAGTTGATACAAGTTCTTAGAACTTAAAGAGCAGCTCAGCAATCGTCTGATTTACATAGAGAATGTTTCAACCACAACATCCTATATCACTTAGTGAATCTCCTAAGTGACATGCATCTTAGTACCATGGCCATTCTCCATTCATCACCAACACCATCACATCCTTTGTCATTCACATATTGAACCTCCTTGACATCCATCCATTCATTCCTTGACAACAACATATCTCATTGACAACAAATGAAACACAGTGCACTTCAATCTCCCCCTTTGTATTTGTTGTCAATACACTTCTTCAGCACATATGAATGGGTCAATATGTGTGCCAATATTTTCTCCCCCTTATTGGCAATCAAATGCAAAGGTGTGGTGTGGTACTCTTCCAAAAATATCTTCCTCCCTTCGAATAACATCTTCTTGAAAAACACTAGGAGAGGGATGATGTCACATGTTCTTCTTTAGAAAAGAAACTTTAGTTGATCAACTCTAAGTCTACTTGGGCTAACCCGGTGTAGAAAACAAGAGTGATGTAACCAAGGAATTCAAAGCTGTCCATAACTCTCTACACATGTGAGATCATGCTTAGGGGTTTGAAATTTTTCAGATATAACAATGAATTTGCTAAATCCTGCACAACTTCACAAAACTCATTAGAAAGTTCAGGTGAAAAGATAAAGCTCCCCCTTTCATCAATTTGTCTCCAATCCATACTCCCCCTTAATTGACAAGATACACTCAATTATGAAACAAGGGATGAAAGTATGATTGGAATACCTTCACTTTTCTCAAGATGGTATTAATCTAAGAATCCCATCTTCTACAGATTGGCTCCCCCTCAAGGGGTGCTCTCCATTCTACCCAAACCGCTCTCCAGTTGAGAATGATCATCATCTTCAATTCCCTGAAATTTTAGCACATGTAAATACAAATGATTAGGGAATAAGATGGAACCTCCTTGGTTCATCAATGTGAACAACAAGGTTGAGAAGATTCTCTCAACCGAGATGTCCCATTTTCACCAGTCTTCACACTTGCACGTTTGATATTCATTGATGATTGTGCTGGTGTGGTTCTCAATACATCTTCATGTGAAATCGTCTTCTTCCCTTTTGTCTTAGAAATTGCCAGAACTTCATCTTCAGCTCTTTGTAGATCTTTGGCAAGTTGCAACTGATTTGGCCATATGACTAACAAGTCATTTGGAAGTGTGGCCTCAGTTCTGGAAGTTTCACATGGTTCCTTTGATGCTGTCAAGCTACCTCTCTTAGGCAACTTGTTTTCAATCAATCCCTTCTGCTTCTTTTGGATTGATTGTCTGTTTGAGTCCAGTCTGCTTCTATTCCGTTCCATGGCTTGTTTACAAAGATCCATGGTGTGTCCTTTCTTTCCAGAGTAGAAGCATGTTTTCTTGGTGGTCCTTCTGGATGCATCACCCTTCTTGGATTTAGACTCCAAGGACTTCTTTTCCTTTTTCATAACCTTCTTGGGAGCATCTTCAACTTTCTTCTTGCTTCCCAAGGATTCTTTCTGAGCCAGGTTCTATGATCTTTTCTTCTTTTGAGCTCTGGATACAGTTAGAGATTGACATGTATCTCTTTGACCACTTTTGCACACATCCCAGATGTTATCAAGCAATCCAAATCTGTTAGCAGTAAACAGATGTCTCTGGACCTGTGGATGTTGCTTATTTCCTTCTGGCTTGCTCCCCCTTGGCATGGGCTTCCTTTGTTCTTTGACATTTAGTGGATTGTACCAACAATCCTTTGCACAGTTCCCATACTTATTACAACACCATCATTGACCCACAAATCTTGACTTCTTCAGTCCTTCTGATTTTAGGGTACTTTTCTGGGGCTACTGTGTTGTTTCAGGAGAGCTCTCTTTCTTCATTGTCTTCATCCATACTTGTTTGGAATTATTCTTCCATCCTACACTTTTTGTGGAAACACATTTAGAAGCATTAGTACAAGATGATATGGATGGTACCTTCTTTCTAGAAGATATTTCCCTTTCATTAGAGGATGTCTTTCTTTTAGAATCATCCTTCTCAAAGCATACTTGAGTAGCAACATTTCTTCTTTCAGCTGACTGGGAGGATTTAGCTTTGGGTGATTGCTGATTGTTCAATATCACCTCCAGTTCTAAGCATTTCATATTGAGGGAGTTCTTCTCATCCTCAATAGTTCTTAGCCTTCCTTCCCATTTCTCTTCTAGCTGCTTTATCTGGTCTTCATGCACCTTATTCATTTAAAGCAATGAGTTGTCAAGCTCCTTCACCCTTTTTACTTTGTCTTCAAGTTGAGCATCTTTAACAACCATTGATACTTTATGCCTCTTCTCCAGTGCATGGTAAACATCTTTGATTATTACTTTAAAGAATTCTTTCTCAGAAAGGATTCTTTGCAATTCTTCAGCAGTGTCTTCATATCTTTCATTGCAAAGAGAAATGGTTTCATCTTTATCCTTCACCAGCTTTCTGAGAGTGTTGGTTATGCCAACCCTTTTAGCCAACTGATCTTCCATTGTATTGGCTTCTTCTTCTAGCTGTAATTTTTCTTCTTGAAGATCAAGGATGCCTATAGCTATACACATTGCCACTTCCTTGGGGACTTTCTTCTGAAGATATTCGATTGCACTTTGAAGATCATTCATTATTCCAACTTCATCACAGCTAGGACAGGCTTTCTTAATCTTCTTGGCCTGTTTCTTCTTTCTATTTTTCTGAGTCTTGGCAGATATCTCCATTTCAGGCTGGTCACTCATTTCCTCAAATCTGCACTTCATAAAGACTCCCTTGGATCTTTTAGAGGTAACCTTCGCTCTGATACCAATTAAAGTTCCCAGATCAGTGTGAATCACTGAGAGGGGGAGGGGGTGAATCAGTGATCCCTTAAAACTTTTTACTAATTGATTCTTTATCAATTAAACCTCTATGGCTGGTTAAAGCCTCGATCCACTCTTCTTGTATCTCTCAGCCTTTCCTCGAGTGATGCAGTAAATGTAAAGGCACAGGACACAAGGATTTACAAGGTTCGTCACCAAAGTCCTACGTCCTTGACATGTTGGTTATACGCCCCAACATGGTTTCTTCCATTATAATCTGTTAGTATTACAATGGTCGATACAGCATCCCACTGTATCTCTCCTGAGTCCCACAGGAGGGTCTTTATACTGCGTCCCACAGTGTTACTAGAGTCCCACTGGCCTGCTCCATAATCCCACTGAAGACTTCTTCTCCATGAGTCCCACAGGGTCTTCTCTTGGCTCCTCGAGTCACACGAGTGGCTCTTCTTCACTTTAAGCTTCTTCAAGTATCTTCAGCAGTCTGGGATAAAGACTGCTGGCCTTTCTCTGTACCTCTGATCACTTGAGTTGATCAGGTCTTCTCGTCTTGCTCAGGATTTATCTCCTTCTTCTAAGGATGACCTGGCTTCTCTCCAACTACTGAATACTCAGACAACTGATATCTTTAACTTCAGTCTGGTCCAGTCTCACTTCAAAACAACTTCATGCACTGAATGCATGGCAACTCTAAATCCTCATGCACTGACTGCATGGCCTTCTCAATTTCTTCAAGATCCTCTGGTCTTCGTCAACTCAGATGCACACTCACTGATTTGAACTTTGATTACGTGCGCATGTTCATGCATGCATGCATGCACTTCCCCTTTCCTCTTCTTGATGCAGTAGACCCACAAAGGGTGTAACACTTTAAGCACACACCAACTTCTCACTTCTTCACACACTTTATTCAATTTGCTTACACACTTGAATGTGTGTTCTTCTTTGTGTGGATGTCTTCTTCTTCTAGGTGTTTACACTTTTAGTGCACACACTAGGTTCGGCCTCTTTGTTGTTTTGCACACACAACTTGTTCTTTGATTTGCACACACACAATGAGTGTATATTTGGCCTTCACTCTTTTTCTTGCACACACTTAACCCATAGGTCCTCTTCTTGTTTTGCACACACAAAAGGTGTGGTCTTCACTTGGTGCACACACAAGGCTATGCCTCGGCCTCCTCTTGCACACACCTGAATACCAACACAAATGAAGGCGCGCAAGGTCCTCAGTGTAAGCGGCGTGCAATGGGTAAGCGGCGCGCAATCACTCGGGTGTGCAGGATGCAACACCGTGAGGCGCACAAGCCACAAGGGTGCAAGGACACCTTGGGCGCGCAAGTGCCTACCGCGCAGGGGGCGCGGTGCACAGAGGGAGCGCGCAAGGTCGCGCAAGCTCCTCTCCTTCCTGTCGCGCAAAGGATCAGCGCGTAGGGGACACCGTGCTCAGAAGGGGCACGCAAGGTCGCGCTTCCCGAACTTCTACTTCTTGTCGCGCAAAGGAGTTGCGCGCAAGGAACTTCACCGTGCAAGTGTGCACGGGGCTTCGTCGCACAAGTGATGCGCGGAACAATACTTCGCGAGGCAGAGGAGCTCTCGCGGGTCTTCCATGTTTTTCAGCAAAACAAAAACGAGGGCAAGGCCTCTGTTTATATAGGAGATAGATGCCTCTGTCCATCCGCGTGTTAAATCTTGAATCACCGAAGATTTCGGATCTTTAAAAATCCTTTAAATCTGGTTTCTATCCTCGGTTCACGCGGGTATTTATTTTCTTCGGTCTTCTTCACGTGCATGCGACTTAGAACGCATGCACGGCCTCTTTTCTTCCAATCCATGCAAATCACGAACCCTTCAAAGCCTCGGCAACGTTGCATGCCTCGGCCGAACTCCAATTTCTTCATTTGATGCATGCAAGGTCATTTTATAGCATGGATGGCTTCTTTGTGGCCAGACGGCCTCGTTGGAGCAATTAGATTGGCCGGAGGTGGTCGGACACTCCATTTCTATCCTCGGGGAGGTCTCTGGCTCGAAGGAAGCTCGCGGGTGGCAGCGGCTATGCTCGAGGTTGAAGACGGACGCCGGGCCGTTGGATGCGGTGATCAAAAACCTTCGACGGCTTGGATCAGATCGGGAGCGCGGCGGATTAGATGAGCGGCGCCAATCGTCCGCGAGATCAGATGAACGGCTAGGATTCGCTCCGCGGAAAAATTCCGCATCCCACATCGAAGTCGCGGCCAGTTTTTCCGCGGTTTATCAAAGTTCCGCTCCCATCCTCACCTCAGTTGAACTTCTCCCCTCCCGGTGCCGCCCCGCACCGGGTTCTCTCTGCGGGCGCGCTCTTGCGCCCACCCTGCCACTCGGGCGCGCGTTATGCGCCCACTATGCACGGTGACACTCTTGGGGGCGCGCTCCTACGCCCCTGCCGTGCTCCTTCGGGCGTGCCCCAGGCGCCCATGCGGTGTCTTCGGTGCGCCCTGCCGCCCTGGCTCGCCCCACGGGTTCCCCCATGGGCGTGGTGCCCTAGCGCCCATGCCTTGGGGTTGAACCCTCAAGGTGCCTTGGCTGGCCATATTTTTTGGCAAAGGATAAAGTACTTTGTATAAAAACAAAGTAACCACATACATAATGTGAAATGCCAAGAGCCACTCCTTCATCTTCATTTCTCCTTCTTCCTCTCTTCTTCTTCATTAGAATTCCTCCAATTCCTCTTCAACATATATTCATCACTTAGGAATGGAAATTCTTGACGGTTCTTCATCTTCAACCGAACTCCTGAATCAACATGAATTCTCCAATGTGCTTCATTGATCTAATCAGAGATCAAGTTGGATCTTCTTTAATTCATATGCACTAAGTGATAGTGCATGGACCTCTTCAGCTCACGTCATCCACTTAGAAGTAGTGGATGGTTCATTTCAACTCCTCATGCATTGTCAATACAATGCATGGTCTTCAAACATTGTTGTGACTTTGTATCCAGTTGATACAAGTTCTTAGAACTTAAAGAGCAGCTCAACAATCGTCTGATTTACATAGAGAATGTTTCAACCACAACAACCTATATCACTTAGTGAATCTCCTAAGTGACATGCATCTTAGTACCATGGCCATTATCCATTCATCACCAACACCATCACATCCTTTGTCATTCACATATTGAACCTCCTTGACATCCATCCATTCATTCCTTGACAACAACATACCTCATTGACAACAAATGCAACACAGTGCACTTCAAATATGTATATAAATAATGAAAATAACATGATAATGTCTCTGTAAAATTAATATACCATCCAATTCCACACCTTTAAGAAAATTATATTTTCACTCGTGCGTACAGACGGATTACCGTCTCCACGACGCGATGAGATTAATTTCCACGTTCACCATTCATCGACAATTATAAAAATATATATATTACTAATAAGTATGTAATATATGAAATAATAATGATACTGGAGATATATTTATATATATGTGTGTGTGTTTTTGCTTACTTATATCTTATTCACTTTGTTCTGTTCAACACGATATGAAAACAGAAACAACGTTTATGCGTACGTACGAACTACCGTCTCCATAAACGGTGTTTTTCATTTCATATATATGTCTATTATACATATTTATATTATAAATATATATGATATATAAATCATGTTTTATATTATGAAAGTATTTAAATCTTGGTCTAAAAGATACAATCAAGAGTAACAAGTTAAAACACGTACGATAAAGAAAGCGATTATTACCCAAAATGTTAATTTAACATGGAAAATATTATTAAATGGGTAGTATAAAGTAATAAATGAATCATTTATGATATCATAAATATTAATATGGTTCTGTTATAATTTAATAACATACTAAGATCTTCATACAGTAGGTTAAACGTACCCTCGACCAAAGGAAAGTGCAAGGTAAGGGTTAATTCCTCAATCACATTATTATCCGAGATTGTTTATGTGTAAATTTTTACTGGGAAATTTTAATCATACATAACCATTTTTCATAAAAATGATTTTAAAATGAATCTTTTAAGGATTTTTGAAAGGTTCTCTTTATAAAAGATCATAATTTTAAATGTTTTAAAGATTTATCTTTCTAAATCTTTTTAATTAATGTCCATGTTTTCAAAATGATTTTAAGGATTTATTTATATGGACATGAATTTTTTGAAATGATAATTCTTTTAAAAAGTTTCAAATTGGTATGGGACACTTTGATTCAAAAATATCTTTTAAATTACTTCCTTTATAAATGTGTGACGTTTCAATGAATTCAAAAAAAGATATATTTCTCTCTAATAGTTTTGATTTCATCTATGTCAACATCCTTTGATGGATTTTAAGCTTATTTGAAGTTTATTTATTATGATACAAAACTTCCATATTGTATTGACGGTTTTGTGATATGTTTGAATGTGGATGTGTTATTTTTATACCATTCATGGTTTATGGAGAAAGTATTGACATTTCGTATGCTAGTTTTAATACAAATGTTTATGTTATGTTTAAACCTATTCATATGAGGAATGCATTGGACTTAGTAAGTGATAGGTGGAGCCCGATATAGCTCCTCGATGCATCGGTAGGTCTCATGAGACAAACTAGTGTCTTGGCATAAGGCCTTGACAAAATCTTATTTGTAGTCTTGGTATAAGGCCTTGAATACGTGGTTATGATAGTCTGGTATTATGCATTCCATAATTATGAAAGTGGTTATTGATATTGTATCTGATTATTCGACTAGTAGAATATCAATGTGAATAAGTAAATGGAATTATTTCATTTTATTTTTTCCATGTTATTCTGAAGTTCAAGTTTAAAAGGCTTCTGTTTTAGTTATAAATTGTCTTAAATGTTTATTCTTATTTATGAAAGTTTCCACTATATTGTTATCCTTAATGAGCATCTGAGCTCACCCCTTTCTATGTTTTAATTTTCTTAGGATTCCAAGAAGTGTATTATGATTGATAAGCAGGGTTAATCTAGGGGATTAATGGCATTCTCAAAGGATCATTTATGTTGTGTTTTATTTTCTAAAGTGTAATGTAACGTCCATGTATGTAATCTATTTTACAAAACTGCTAAATTGATCAGTATTTCAGGACTTGATTCCTTGTAATCATTCCAATGTATTAAAATAATGCACCGCCTCTAGGAATTTGGGGTCGAGGCGTTACAGTAACCCTTGTGTTGATTTTTGGTGTTCTTCGAAACGGATGAAGGGGACGAAGATGACAAAGGCAACGACGACGGCACCCATGGCCTCCACGACCTGTGCCGCCCCCACAGCGCCCCGGCCTCCCGGCCGAACTGGCCTCGCGCCACCACCGGTCGCGCCATGCCCCGGCAACCCCAGCCTCCTGGCCGAGGCGCCTTGGCCGCGCCATCTGACGGCTGAGCCACCCCGGCCGATCCGGCCTCCAGGACCAACCGGCCTCGCACCGCCGCTGGCCAAACCGACTCCGAGCCATGCAACACCCCATCCGAACTGGCCCCAAGCAGTGTCGTTCCTCGGTCGTGCCACACCCCGGACTCCTGGCCGAGCCGCCCTGGCCATGCCATCCACCAACCGAGCCACCCCGACCGCTTTGGCCTCTCAGCCGAACTGACCCCGGTCACACCACCTGCAATCCAAACCAGTCCCAGTCGCACCACCCTGGCCCTCAGGTTGAGCCACCCCAAGTCGCGCCCCTACTGCCATCCGAGCCGAACTGGCCCCATGCCCCAGGTCGAGCCACCCTCGTGGCACCCTCCGAGCTGAGCCGCCCATGAAGCGCCCTCCGGGCTGAACCACCCTCACGCCGACCCATGGTCGGTCTGTGCCCTCACGGTCGGTCCGCGCCCTCACGGCCCTCCGCAGCCCCTCGTGGCCTTCTAGGCTGGGCCCAGCAGGGCGGGCCAATGGGCTGGCCCACCCAACGGGTCAGGCTGGGTTAACCCAAACCTGGTCATCCTAGACTGGTTTAGGCCGGGTCGGTCCGACCGAATCGGACAAGACTCAGGCCCACTACGACCCATTTACGCTCCTTCTGCCATATCATTGGCACCGGACCTCTGTTTGACAAACTGTTAGCGATGCTAGAAATCTTGGAGTGTGACGGTCCCTTTGAGTATACCCCACTGAAATTTGGGGTATAGTTGATATACAGTCTGGTTGGATCGTGCATGATTCCAACTAGGCCCCCAGGACTAAAAGGCTAATAACTCACAGAACAAGCATCTGATTGACGCACTGTCTATTGCATTAAGACCCTTATGACATGGCGGACCTTTGAGATAATTATTTTTGGGACTTCGTGATAGTTGGAGTATTGACCAGTAGCTCATGGAGCAGATCCTCCCGGAGATGAGAGAGTGTAGTGCAGAGACCTAGTAGCAGGCTGAGACCTGACGACTGCTGACCGTTTTGACTCAGAGTGACTCTACTAGCCCAGTGGGGAGCACCTTGGTGTCACGGCAGACCCATAGTGAGGATCGCCTTGGTGTCACGGAAGACCCATGGTACTCGATAGGAGGAGTACCTCAGCAGGCTACGAGGGGGAGCGCACTTGGTGACGCGGTAGACCCATAGTGGGGAGCACACTTGGTGACACAATAGATCCACGGTACTCGACATGAGGAGTACCTCAACAGTACAAGGTTAGTAGGAAGCACACTTGGTTTCGCGGTAAGCCCACTGTACTCAATATAATAGGAGTTCTCCAGTAGCCTAGGTTTCGATAATGTGACTGGGGATGTTACTTGATACTACTCCTAGAATAAAATCTTGGTTGATCTGAGTCAGTTTTTCTATGTTTTACTCATGATTGAGATGGATCACTTAATAAATTAGGTATATGTATGGTCATATACCTAAGTAAGGTTATCTGTAGATTTCATACTTTGTGGTTTATTCTTGTTGGATTTTGTGAGACCTTGAGGGTCTCGGGGTCTTTAATGAGTATCGTTATACTCACCCCTGCATGGGCTATGCCCACACCTTGTTGTGTTGGTTGCAGACGACGGACAACGCTGACTGAGGCTGAGAGTACCAGGACAGGACGGTACCTGGAGGTGGACTATATGGCTTGTCGGTACATGGAGGAGACGGACAGACGTGGAGTGCTGAAGAGGCGATATGTACCTACCCTTCAGGTAGGAACCTCAGAGGAAGATCGAGTAGATGTCTTCCCTTTTCTTTGTGTTGTATTGTATCACTGTTGTACTTGTACTTTCTAGTTGGGCTTGTATTATAGCCCCTTTTACATTCAACACTCTTTTTTTATATAGTTTAATTGGTGTTTCGTTCATCTATGTGCTTTATTGTGTGTGAGTTTACAGGTTATAAAGGCAATGCCTTCCCAGTTTTAGGGAATTACACCATTGGTGCTAGTCGCCAGCCCATGGCCTATGGAATTCGGGCTTGGGGTAGTCACAACACGGGCCCTGGGGGACGGTTTGTGACATTGGGGACTACTGAGGATGTTTTTTATAGGTGATTCTGAGGGTGTGGAGTGACATGGGTCAGAATCGACCAATATAAGTTTAGTTTTATGGTTGGAATCATCATGGAAATGATGATGAATTGTTTTATGACACTATAGAATATCAAGTTAGATAACTGTGGGTAAGAACCATCTCATTAATTTTGTAGTGGATACAAGATTTGGATTTAATTTTGGAAAGGTTAGAACCCAATTTTTTGAGTTGTGTGGTAGAAAGGTGTTTCAAATTCAGTGGTGGAATGTGGTGAGTTGATGATGAATGTATAACCTGAGTAAGACAGGAGTGATGGTTCAATTTTCAAAAATACTTCTTGATGATAATAGGTATTAAGGTGGATAGTTTGTAAAACCCTACTCCTTTATGAGTTGAGATTTTAGAGGGAATTGTATTTTTTAGAAATATGGTGGAAGGTTTATTTGGTGAACTGAGATTTTAATTAAGAATATGAGAGTTATAACATCCTTAAATTATGTTTATTGACATTTGTTGTGTCCCGAGAGGTTTCTAGGTTGTGTGAGTAAGTATCAGGAGATTTAGTTCAGGTTTTCAATGTATTTGGAGGATTATGTCCATAGTTCATGGTTTAGTGTGCATGGTTTAGGATAATTTGTACAGTACCCTAAGCAAGGGGAGGTTTTAGTTCAATTTTTATAGCACACACTTGATGTTCATAGATAGCATACTATTTAATATAAACCATGAAAACGTTATATGAAACCATGTGGGGTAGATTTTATTTATGTGTGTCCCATGGTTGGTGCATGGTTTCAAAAAAACATTTGGAAATATTGCAGACTAAGGTGGTGTTGAATTTCATGGTTGGTACATAATTTGGTAAACCATAAAGCCCAATAAAGCGAGATTGGTGTACTTGGGTATATTCAACAACTCGGTTGCTGCATATTTTGCTAAACTATGTGGTCAAACCGTATGTTTCTTTAAAAAGTAGAAAATTTTCATTTTTTTCCTATGAGTTTAATATTGCATCCCCGTATTTTATCCTCCTCTTTCTAATGTGTGGCCCAGGAGGCCTCACCCTCTCTTTGATCTTTCTCCCCTTTGATTTAAGATGGGTTTCAATCAATTCTATAGTGATTTAAGGTATGTTTTATCTTTTGGTGTCCTTTATTCTTAGTTTCACTCTTCCTCATTTAATTTAGTGTGACCCGATTAAGGATTTGGTTGATAATTCCACCAGAGTATGGTGGAATCACCTTTATGTGATATAGCTTTTACTCGGCCTAGATATAGGATGTCCCATAATTTCTTCCACCCGTTGTTACTCTCTATTTTGATATAGGTACACTACCCTATGAATTTTTTTAAGGGTTTTATTTTTAATTAAACTAAAACATCATATAAATGTATTCATATTGTTAGTATTTTTTCCTAAGATGATGTCGTGGTGTTTTGTAGCCCCTATGGGTGATTTTGGTTTCCATTTGAGTGAAATAGAGATTCCCATTGATTTTTCAATAGTTATTACTTTCAAATTAAATTGTAAATTTATTATGATTTGTTATAATTGAATTTTATGATTAATTATCTGACCTTGTAATCTGAGTTATGTGCTTGAGGTGTGATGTGAATCATTGACAAGACTTAGTAGATCTTTTAGACTTTGGATTAAAGAGAATTTTACTTAACTAAATGCAGTTGGTCTTTATAAATCTACCATATAGTATTATGAATTTTCTCAATACTTAGTATGTGATGTGTTATCTTTCAATTGAGATTGGTTGAACTCTAAAATTAAATTAATTTTTTAATTAAAATTCGTTGCTTGTGAATGAATTGGACAAGGTTCCAAGGCCATGGGGAACCATGTGTAAGATCCCATCTTTTTTCAGGTATGAATCCTTTTAAATTTTTGATTAACATGGGTAGTTTTTTAATTTAATTCATGACTTAAAATAATTCAAAACCTTGAAAATTTTCACCCCCTATAACTATATTTCACCACGTGTCGACACGTCATGAAATAAGATTACACCACATGTAATTAGATCTTACCACATGAAATTGGATTTCACCACATGTAATATTTCACCATGTGAAATTTGACATCACCATGTGTAAGATTTAACCATGGGTAATTGGATTTCACCATATGTAATCTGCAATTTATGTTTTTTTAAGGGTTTGATGGTATTTCAATGGAAAAATGTAATGAATGTTACATGATGTGAAATGGGAATTCACATCATGTAATTATGATGCACAACAAATGAAAAGTGTGTCTCCATCTCCACATAACACTCCACACATATTTTTCTTTACTATATATTCTCTATGCACCCCCCCCCCCCCATCTTTGACTGCAGGTGTCCGATGCACCTCTTCCTTGGACCGAAACACCTTTGTGTGTTACAATCTTTGACCGAAGACCCTTTGCACACCTCCCTCCTTCTCGAGGGTATTCAGATGTTAATTTCTGAGAGTCAACTTCGATCTGGAAGTGATCTCACATTGGATCTTCGATATCCATACCTAGATCTTTTAAGGTATGCATTCTAGTTATTAATATGCTTCTAGATCTATTTCTAACAAATTATCTGGTTCTTGTTGAGTGGAATCTAGTAGCAAATTTCTATCACAAACGTAGGTCGTTTGTTACCTATTCCTCTACTTTTGAGAATTTAGATCTAAATCTTTTTCATCTACACATTCTTGATTGATTATGCACAATATGTGGATATTCATTGGTGAGCGTTCTCCATCACTGATCTTGAGGTAGGTGGTCTATGATTCAAATCCCATAGTTGTGGAATTTGTTTGCGTATATGTAACTATATATTTTCTAGGGTTTCTTAGAAATTGTAGTTCCTAAGTTGAATAAATTAATGTAGTCAATAGGTTAATTGGGAAATTGGAAGATTTGATTAAATAATGAATTCTAGGATTTGGGATAATTTATCATGAAATTGATTATAATATTTGATATTGTTAATGAGATAATTAATTGTATAATTAATTATGGAATATTAAATTTTGGATTTAGATAATTAATTGATGAATTAATTATGAGATGTTTAGTTTAGTAATTGAGACAATTAATTGATGTATTAATTATGATTGAGGTATTAATTAACGGTTGGGTTAATTAAAGAGATTGATGTGCTTAATTAATTGGGGAATTAATTAAGGGGTTTTACGTGAAGACTAATTGTTTAATTAGAAATGAGGGTGATTTGATTAATTATTTGGTAAATTAATGTGATATTGGGGTAAGAGGTTTAATGTTGATTAATCATTCTTGATGTGATGATGTGTTATATGTGATATGTGGTTAATATTGATTAACCTTGATAAATGAGATACATGTGATATGTGTAAAATAGTGAATGGAAACACGCTCATTCCTCCAAATATTATGAATGGTAACATGCTCATTAAATTATGTATTATTAAATGGTTAATGGTGGCATGCTCATTTTGGCCAACTATTATGAATGGTAACATTCTCATTCAATTATGTATTATTAAATGGTGAATGGTAACATGCTAATTAGACCAACTATTATGAATGGTAACGTGCTCATTAAATTATGTATTATTAAATGGTGAATGGTAAAATTATCATTTTTCCAAGTATTAAGAATGGTAACATGGTCATTCAAATTGTGCATTTAAATTAATGGTAACATGGTCATTCATTTGTGAAATAAGAACAGTAACATGGTCATTCAAAGTGTGTGATTTAAATGAATATTAACATGGTCATTCATTTATGAAATAATAATGGTAACATGGACATTCAAGCATTTGGTAAATCTTGGGGAAGGATCAGATTTCAGCACGGTCTGAGATAGGTATTGAGGTATGGGTATCTACAGGAATTCAGGGTTTTGTGTGATTAAATAGAGAATATTTAATAATGTGATTAAATGTTTAGTTGTACACTATACTTATTCTTATTACAGTTGCATACACTATTTTTTAATGGATTTGTTTTAGAAACCGTTGGTAGTGGACTACTGAGTCGTACTCACACCCTATTCAGGTTTCCTAATTGATACCGAAATAGACTTTATTGTTGAATCACAGGTTAAGGGAAAAGGATTTGGATTAGATTTATGGTTGGGTATGGAGCTTGGATGAGGTAACTGAACGTGGTTCAGGACCCTTTTGTGTTTTTTGAGTTTCTTTAATTTCAGTTTCATTTTATAAACTTTGGCACTATCTTTTTCATGGCATGTTTCCCTTTCAATTAAGTATTGTTTTTCCTATTTTGGTTATCTTGTGACATTGGTACATTTTATGATTATATATGCTTCTATATTTGTTTATTTATTTTATTCTAGTGTTTTACCCTGATAAAAAAGGGTATAGTATCCTTATGATCGACTTACCATTCCCTTCCTACTAGTCGGTAGCCTCTAGTATATGGGGAGGCATACTTGAGGTCAGGTGACTGACCGGTTTGGGGAACCATTGTGTGGAACCCTGATTGGGACATTACAAAATGGTATCAGAGCTCTAGTTTTATTTCTTCTTCTTTTATCTTACTATTTGTTAAAGGTATATAGGAGACAATAAAGAGTCTAGGCTTGGTAATAAACTCATTCATGGGGGTTTCATACCCATTTATGAGGTGAAACCCAAGTACTCATGGTGGGGTTGTTGTTATTAATATTTTCTATTACATTTGAATATTATTTCACCTTGGGTGATGCACTTGTTGTGTGATGTGATTATTATTTTTTTGAGACTTGTTGAGATTGAATTATGGACCAGAATGGCATGACAGTTGAATTTTCATGCATCATTCTAGGAACTCATGATTATTTTATGACATGCATCATTTTAGGCACGCATGGGAAAATGGGTTATGGGTAAGTTTTCACGCTTAAATTTTTTTCCTTTCTTGTGAAATTGAAATGAAAATGGTGCCTAAAATGAAATTTTGAAGTGGTAAATGATGCAATGATGTGAATAAATGGGTTTCTAGATAATAAACTTGAATATGAGAATGTGGTTACCCTTATTAACTGGACATTGGTGTAGGGTGGTTAAGGGTAGTAATAGTGCCTCAGTTTTGACCGTGTGGTGAGGGTTGAGAAAAATACTTATTGTGGATTCTTTTGGTTTTCCTATAATTTAAATGTTATAAAGTTTTGTTAACTTTTTCCTAAGGTGTGTTTTTTTCTTGTAGATATACTACTCCATGAAGGCGCTTGTTGAGAGGACGATCATAGGACATGGTTTTGGATGATCCTCCAGTGATAGAACATGAGGCACTAATAGTGCTAGGGGAGTAAGCAGGAGAGAATTTCTAAGATAATTTCACTCGTTTCATGCATTTGATGCTAACAGACCCAAGGAAAGTTGTGAAAATAATGTCTGATCTGATGAGGGAGTTTTAGTTGTAGCACCCCATAATTTTTACTGGAGAGGGTAGACCTAAGGGATCCAAGTTTTGGGTTGAGTCCATCAATATGATACTTGACCATATATAGACTCCTACTGAGAAGAGGGTTGAGTTGTCTGATTATATGATATGAAGATCAGCAAAGCGCTGGTGGGATATTCATGTGTGGACTGGACAGGATGATGGCATGCTATAGAAGGAATTTTTAGAGAAGTTCTTGGAGCACTTATAACCAGAGACGCTGAGGCAGGATAAAGTAGTAGAGTTCATGCAGCTGACTTAGGGGAGCATTCCATTATGGATTGTGTTAGATGCTTTACATATTTGCAGTGCTTTGATCAAGTGTTAGCATGAGATGATGCAAATATGGTGAAACACTTTTAGGTTGGACTTAAGTACGAGATTGATTCCCAAGTCAATCTCTTTAGATTAAAGATGTTTGATGAGGTGGTGGATTAGGATCTCGTAGCTTAAGGGGTCCTGAGGGAGGCTTCCAGTACAGAATAGATAGTTGATACTAGATGATCCAGAGGTACAACTTTTGAGAGAAGGAAGTGTTGTTGTGGTAACTTTAACCAGGGCAGTGGGAAGAAGTGCATATAGGAGGGTCGGTTTCACAGGACCTTAATGGAGTGATTTGTCATCAGTGTGGTGGGTCATGACATTATTGTAGGAATTGTTCCCAACCACAAGTGGAGTTTTGATATTGCGGAAATATGGGACATCTATAGAGGTTCTGTAGGAAACCTTGATATATAGTTACTGATAGGGGAACTGTACAGAACTAGGGTGTTGGGAGGGGATCTTCTGTACCATATCAGTCTAGAAGCTAGAGTTCTATTGGATTAGGCATAAGAGGTAGCAGATGTGGTGATTTAGGGAAATATTAAGTGTATTAGTAGAGTGGTGTAGATCAGGGGAGTCAGACTGCATTATAGGAAAAAGGGGCAGGACAGTTACATGTGTTGCAGCCTACACTTATGGATAGAAATGTTGGGCTGTCGATAGTGAGAGGTACTATTTTAGTAGCTTCTACTTTATCTAGTGCCTTATTTGATACCGGTTCCTCTTATTCCTTTATATCTAAAAAACTTTATAATTGTTTTATCCTAGTAGTGGAGTTTTTGAGTGGGGTTATAGAGATAGATACACCTTTGGGAGTATGGTTTAGAGACATCTCTATGCGAAAGGAATGTTCTCTTGACATTGGGGAGTAGCGTTTTCTATGGGATCTCTAGATTCATTATATGAAAAGCTTTGACCTAATTATGGGTATGGAGTGGCTAGTTGCATACTGATCCCACATATATTATTATCATAGGAGAGTTAAATTTATATCTACTAATGGTGACCATTACATTCACCGGAGAGAGTGGGATATCCCAGAGGGCCAAGCATGTCTAATTACTCAGCAACTGGAAGAGCTCATAACCCAAGTTGAAAGTCTATTGTTGGATGATGAGGGTGTTAGTAAATATTTCCTTCCACAAGTAGTGGAACTAATTCAGGATGTCTTTCCTAAGGACCTCTCAGGGCTGTCACCTGAAAGAGATGTGGACTTCACTATTTAGATCATGTCGAGGGCTGATCTAGTATCTATTCTACCATACAGAATGGAACAAAAAGAGATTCAAGAGTTTAAGACTCGGCAGGAGGAGTTGGTGGATAAGGTATTTATCCGTCCAAGTATGTCTCCATGGGGATCACATGTGTTGTTTGCAAAGAAGCTCAAGAGAGTTTAAAATTTTGTTTCTATTACCGAAAGTTGAATAAGATTACTGTAAAGAACTGTTATCCCCTTCCGCGTATTGATGATCTATTTGACCGATTGGAAGGAGCTTACATGTTCTCACAGATCAACTTGAGATCAGGGTATCATCAGTTGAGAGTTATAACTTCTTATATATCAAGGATTTCTTTGAGGAGTAAGTATGAACTATATGAGTTTGTTATAATTATTTTTGGGATGAAGAATGCACCATAACTATTTATGGCCTTGGTGAATAGAATATTTCATCCATACCTAGATCAGTTTGTGTTGGTGTTCATGGATGACATCTTGGTGTACTCCAAGACTCATGATGATCTTTCCCAACATCTTGACATCATCTTGATTACACTAAGAGGGCATTAGATATACACCAAACTATCTAAGTGTCAGTTTTGGATTGACCAGGAACACTTCTTGGGGAACATCATCTTAGAAGAAGGTGCATCAGTGGACCTAGAGAAGGTCCAGGCAGTAGTTTCTTGGGAGCATCCCAAGAATGTTTTTGATATCCAAAGGTTTTTGGGATTAGATGAATATTAAATGAGGTTAATCCAAAAAATTTCCCAATTGGATGTGCCATTTTTAGGCTTGACCAAAAGGGGGATAAAGTTTGAATGGTCGAAAGCATGTGAGAAGGCCTTCCAAGAGTTGAAGAAGCATTTGACATCAACACCAATTTTGATCCTACCTAAGTCAAGTGAGGAATACATGGTTTATTGTGATGCTTCTGGGATTTTACTAACATTTATGTTGATGCAAGGAGATAAATTCATGGCATGTGAGTCTCATCAGTTGATACCACATGAACAGAACTACCCTATGCATGACCTAGAGCTAACGGCCGTGGTGTATGCTCTGAAGTGTTGGAGACACTATCTTTTGGGATAAAATTTTTCAATCCATACTGACCATAAGAGCTTGAGTTATATATTTTACAATATATATTTGAATCTTCATTAATGGATATGAGTTGATTATATATAGTCTTTTTATTTTGAGCTAGCATATACACCTAGGAATGGAAACAGTTTGGCTGACGCTTTGAGCAGGAAAACTCAGACTCAGTGAGTTCAATAGTCTAGTGTTAAGTGGAAGATGATGAAATTGCTAACTGAGATACATGTTGTGGTTTAGGAGAGTCAAGATAGGATGAATCTCGTATCGGTTTCTATGGAGTTGAAACTTTTGAGATAGATTAGTGACATATAGTACGAGGATCTAAAGTGCTTATCCTTGAGTGAAAGCTTTGAAGGTGGGTAGAAACCTTAGGACTGTTGATAGATGAGGACGAGATCATCTACGTGAATAATCAAGTTTTTGTGCCAATGATCATGAGAGTGGACATCATGTGGTAATTTAATGCCTCCAAGTTTTTGGTAAATCCAGGTATGACCAAAATTTACCATGACCTACGATGATAATTTTTGTGGTTGGGCATGAAAAAGGAGATATTCGGGTTCATGACACGATGATACACTTGTCAGCAGGTGAAGGCAAAGCATCAATGGCCTAGAAGTTTTCTACAGTCATTTCCCATTTCAAAATGTAAGTGGGATGATGTGACCATGGACTTTTTGGTTGTCCTTCCAAAGACGCTTAGGAAGGATGATTTTATCTGGGTTTTTGTGTAACGATTGAACAAAGTAGAACATTTCTTTCCAATACGGGAAACCTTCAGAGAATATCAGTTGGGAGAACTATATGTTCTATAGATAGTCCATCTGCATAGGGTGCCATGAAATATAGTTTCAGACCGTGATTTGATCTTTACTCTGCACTTTTGGTAGGGCTTATAAAAGGAACTTGTAACATAGGTATTATTGAGTACATATTTCCACCCACCAATGGATGGGCATCTAGAGTGTACTACACAGGTGCTTGAGGATATGCTACAAACATGTGTTACAGACTTCAGTGGTTCATGGGAGAAACACTTGGATCTAGTGGAGTTCACCTATAAAAAATTAGCAGGAAACTATATATATGGAACCATGAGAGGCTCTTTATGTTAGGTCATGTATATCACTCATATTCTAGATGGAGGTAAGTGAGTCAGAGTTGTTGGGACCGAGTCTCTTGTAGGAGATGTCAGAGCTGGTTCAGCTGATTCATAAATGTATGGCTATGGCTCAGAGTAGGAAGAAATCATATGCTGACAGATGGAGATGACCCCTAGAGATTACATAGGGTGAACATATTTTCCTTCAGGTGTTGTATAGGTTGGGTCACTATAGGATATGGAGGCAGGGCAAGTTGTCACCCAGGTTTGTTGGACCTTTTGAGATTGTGGAGAAAATCAAGCTGGTGGCATACCAATTGGCTCTTCTATAGAAATACAGCGCTATGCATGATGTTTTCCATGTATCATAACTTCATAAATATCACCCTAACCATTCTCATGTGATCTATGTGGATGATTTCAATATTGAGATAGATTCGTCCTTTGAGGAGCATCTAATACGTGTGTTGAATCACAGTGAGAAAGTGTTGAGGGTTAAGATCATGCTGATAGTTTGTGTTTTGGGGAAACATATCAGAGTCCATGAGGAGACTTGGAAAAAGAAAAAAGATATGTGGGCTCAGTGGCCCAATATTTTTGACTTAGAATATTAGAGAGGCCTTAGAGTATAGCTCAAGGACGAGCTGTTATTATGTGGGGAGATTGTAAGATTCCATCTTTTTTCAGGTATGAATCCTTTTAAATTTTTGATCAAGATGGGTTGTTTTGAATTTAATTAATGGATTAAAATAATTCAAAACCTTGAAAATTTACACCCCATTTAACCATCTTTCACCACATTTTGACATGTCACAAAATAAGATTTCACCATGTATAATTAGATTTCACCATGTGTATTATTTCACAACAAGAAATTGGATTTCACCACCTGTAAGATTTTACCACATGAAATTATATTTCACCATGTGTAATATTTCACCACGTGTTATTGGATTTCACCATTTTTAGTTTCCAATTAATATTTTTTAAAGGGTTTGATGTGATTTCAATAGAAAAACATAATGATTGTTACATGATGTGAAATGGGAATTCACGTCATGTAATTCAGATGCGCATCAAATGAAAAATGAATCTCCATATCCACATAACCCTTTGCACATATTTTTATTTACCATAGACACTTCGTAAACCCCCATCTTCGACAAAAAATTTCCCGCGCACCTCTATCTTGGATTGAAATAACTCTTCACAATACAATCTTTGACCAAACACCCTTCGTGCACCTCCCCCCTTATTACGGGTCTTCTGTCATCAGTTTTCGGGAGTCCACTTCAATTTGGAATTAATATCACATTGGATCTTGGATATCTGGACCTAGATTTTTTAAAGTATTCCTTCAGGTTATTAATCTACTTCTAGATCCATTGCTAACAGATTATCTGGTTCTTGTTGAGAGGAATCCAGTAGCTGATTGCTATTGCAGGCATAGGTCTTTTTTTCACTGCTTCCCCCTCTTTCGAGGAGTCAGATCTAAATCTTGTTAAATAACACATTCTTGACTGATTACAATCAATTTGGGGATATTCTTTGGTGAGAGTTCTTCATCACCAATCTTGAAGTAGGTGTTCTATGATTCAAATATCATAGTCTTGAAATTTTTTTATGTATATGTAATTGTATATTTTCTGGGGTTTCCAAGAAATTGAAGTTCCTAATTTTAATAAATTAATTTCTTCAATTGGTTAATTGGGAAATTGGAGGATTTGATAAAATAATGAATTCTATGATTTTGTATAATTAACCATGAAATTGATTATGAGATTTGAGATTGTGAATGAGATAATTAATTATGGAGTTAATTATGAAATATTGAATTTTAGGTTGAGAAAATTAACTGATGAATTAATTATGAGATGTTGAGTTTGGTAATTGAGATAATTAATTGATGAATTAATTATGAGTAAGTGATTAATTAATGGTTGGGTTATTTGAAGATATTAATGTGCTTAATTAATACGGGAATTCATTAAGGGTTTTTATGTGAAGACTAATTATTAAATTACCAATGTGGGTGAGGTGATTAATTATTTGGTAAATTAATGTGATATTGCGGTATGAGGTTTAATGTTGATTAATCCTTCTTGATGTGATGATGAGCTATATGTGATAATGTTGTTAATATTGATTTACCTTGATAAATGAGATACATATGATATGTGTAAAATGGTGAATGGTGACATTCTCATTCGGCTAACTATTATGAATGGTAGCATTCTCATTCAATTATTTCTTATTAAATGGTGAATGGTAACATGCTCATTTGTCCAACTATTATGAATGGTAATATTCCCATTCAATTATGTATTATTAAATGGTGAATGGTAACATTATCATTTGAATAAGTATTAAGAATGGTAACATGGTCATTCAAATGGTGTGTTTAAAATAATGGTAACGTGGTCATTAATTTGTGAAATAAGAATGGTAACATGGTCATTCAAAGTGTGTGATTTAAATGGATGTTAATATGGTCATTCATTTGTGAAATAATAATGGTAACATGGACATTAAAACACATGGTAAACCTTGGGGAAAGATCAGATTCTGGCATGATCTTAGGTGGGTATTGAGGTATGGGTATCTACAGGAACTCGAGGTTTTATGTGATTAAATAAAGAATATTTAATAATGTGATAAACTATTTATTTGTAAAGTATAATTATTCTTATTATAATTTCATAAAATTTTGTTGATTGTGTTGTTTTTTAGACATCGTTGGTGGTAGCCTACTAGTCATACTCACACCCTATTTGGGCTACCTAATCAGTACCTGAATAGACTTTATTGTTACATGATAGGTTAAGGGAAAAGGCCCTAGATAACATTATTGATTGGGGATGGATCTTGGATGAGGGAACCAGATGTGGTTCGAGACCCACTTCGAAGTCATTAGTTTCTTTACTTTTAGTTTCATTTTAGACATGTTGGCACTTACTTTGGCATGTCATGTTTCCCTTTTAGTTGAGTATTGTATTTCCTATTTTGGTTATCTTGTGAAATTGGTATTGTTTATGATTATATATTCTTTCTCATTTGTTTATTTGTTTTCTACTAGTTTTTCACTCTGATAAAAGAGGGTATATTCTCCCCATTATTGAATTACCACACCCTTGATGCTATTCAGAATCCTATAGCTTATGGGAAGTCACTCTTGAGGTTAGGTGACTGATCGGTTCAGGGCACCATTTCATGGCACCCGGGTTAGGATGTTACACCATGGTAACTAGTTTGATTACCTCAATTTTTGATGGTCGAGGCCTATATATAATACATGTTCCATGAGAAATATGAACCCCAAGGGGTGTTAAATAAATTTAATAAATGAAATATAGTGGGCCTAGTTTTATGTTCCCTTATAAACCTCTAGGTAGAGGGAATGATGGTTTGAGGTGGTTGGCCTAGGATTGGCCATGTGAGAATCTTGAGGAGCCTTTAATCCTTCAAGCTAGTGAGTTGATCATAAGGCGAGTCCTCCTCCACCCCTGAGATTGTGATTTCCTAGGTGGTATACCCTAAGTTGATAGATGGATAGGTTGGGTGTTTTGAGAAACCTAGAGTTACTTGGAAGGAGAATGGTCTTGTGGTCATCTACCATGTGAGATTTTCCTGGGAGGCTAGTGAGGCCTTGATGAGACTTGTCAATGTCGAGGGTTGTATTACCCCTAAGTGACGAGTATTGACCTAAGAGTTGAGTATGAGATAGAGGGACCCTGGTGTGGTCTCCCCATTTATTTTGTGACTTAGGGGACCCCAATGGGTACCCATATGAGTTGTTTACCCTAGTGAAAGGGTGTATACATTAAATGGGTAGTGATGGTTATGGGTGTCACCTTAGAACCTAAATCACTATTTAAGAATGATATGGATATGATTAGTAAAGGTTGTAAACTTAAGATTCCACCCTTGTTTATGTAATATGGTCTTAGAAATATTGTCATCACTGATGAGATGTCATAAGAGGAAGTACTTCCCTCTATGATATATTTAAACACATGGGATACCTTGGACAGGATCCTTGGACCCATGAGTAGGGGATGTGACTCACCATATAGTTTGGATATGCTCTTTGGATCCATGGGTAGGAGATGTGACCCCCCACACAGATTTAGATGTTATAGGATACCCTAATTGAGTTCCATTCATTGATATTATATACTTGTGTGAGTTAGACCCCATGACTTTTTCTCACATATACCAAGGTGAGTTAAACCCTTGTTTTTTATCTGATGTATATCGGGGAGAGCTTGGAACCTAGGTGATTATCTTTTTTATACCATGGAGAATCAGACCCCAAGTGGTTACATTAGTTATCACAATTACATGAAATGCTCAGAGACACTCTAGCACTAGATGAAGTAGGTTTGATATTGGTTACTGGTTCCAGTGTAGAATTTGATCCCCCCCCCCCTCACCCCTATGTGATTATTTATGGTTAAAATGATTTTGTGATGTGTTCATAGAAATTTAGACACTGATATGTTGAGTCAATAAGGTTTTCCTTATGAATTTTCCATTCCTTCTTGTTTTGAAAATCACAAACACCTTATACTTGAGAAAATATTATTTTTACCCCCATAAAGAAAATTCACTTATTTAAGGAAATTTACCTTAACCTAGATTTTCTTATACATAGCAATATTTTTCTTAAATTCAAAAACTGGATTCATACCCAAAATCCCGGATCCATATAATGAAAAGATTTGGAGCATTCTGTTTTTAGGATCCGAATTCTGGATGTGATCTGTAATATAGTTCTAATCCGAATTCTGGACTCCGAACATTCATGAGTTAGATTCCGGACTCTTAAGTAGTTCGACTCCGAACTCTTAAGTATCTCGACTCCGAACTCTGAAGAAGTTTGACTTCGAACTCTTAAGTAGCTCGACTCCGAACATTGAAGAATTTCGACTCCGAACTCTGAAGTATTTTGACTCCGAACTCTTAAGTAGCTCGACTCCGAACTCTGAAGAAGTTCGACTCTGAACACTTAAGTAGTTCGACTCCAAACTTTGAAGAAGTTCGACTCCGAACTCTTAAGCAGTTCGAACCCGATCTCTTAAGTGGTTCGACTCCAAACTCTGCAAGTTCAGAATCCAATCTCTGGTGAAACCAGACTCCGAATTCCTATAAAACAGATTCCGAATATTTATTAATCATAGACTCTGAACTTCATTTTGGTTAGACTCCGAAATTTTAACTTGCTTACACTCCTAAATATTGATTAGCTTCTACTTACATATGCTTCATTTCAAAATGATGTCGTACATTCATTTATACATGGTTTGTTATAAAACGATGTCATCTATTCTGTTTCTAATTAACCGTTGGTTGAGTTACACGTGTACAGGTCCCTCCGAATTTCCTGGAAAATATGACCGTTGGAAGAAGGATCCGACCGTTGGAAATTTGCGTATAAATAGGAGCTCATTTGAAAGATCTCAAGAAAGAGATGAATAAGTTAATCGATCTAGAGAACACATGCTGTTAAGGTGATTTCAAGAGAGAGAAGCTTTTCATGCCTTGTGCGTACTGAACCGCTCGTTCAGATTGCTTTGTGTGACTCTGAATGTTGGTGATTACATTCGAGGACTTTCGGGGATAGGAAGACAGAGGTGCCGACTACCTTGAAGTTAGAGGGCTTCCTTGCTGAGGAAGACAGAGGTTCCAACTACCTTGAAGTTGAGGTCTTGCGGGGATAGCAAGACAGAGATTCTGATCTTCGTATCGAGGGCTTACCCTGGTGTGAGTAAGACAGACTTGTTTGAAAGTATAAATCAAGGGACCTTTATCCAAGGTTGTTGGATACCCTTATCTTTGGGTTAAAAGATTCATATCTTGTTACTTGTAGTTTTACTACTTGTTTTTTCGCTGCATATTGTATTGTAAGGAAAGTATAACCTTCTTGTATTTACTTACACTTGTACTCTGATTAGTTTAAGATTCTATACGCTTTAAGGTAGAATCTTATATCGTAAACCTTGGTTTCAATTCTTCAGTTGGTGAACAGAGGTGTTGTGAATTTTCTTAGTTTTCTTTGTTAAACCTAGATTTTCCTTGTCTAAGGAAAACATAGTTATCCATAACTAACTTTAAAGGTTCCAAAGGAATTTTTAAAGTGTACAATTCACCCCCCCTCTTGTATATTGAGCATCTACATTATTATTTTGATCCTACAATTGGTATCAGAGGAGGTATCTGAAATACTCATACTCACGTATAAGTTTTTCTTGCCCAAACTTTGTCATTCTGAACTTTATCATTCCAAACTTTATCATTCCAAACTTTGTCATTCCAAACTTTTTCATTCCGAACTTTGTCATTCCGAACTTTGTCATTCCGAACTTTGTCATTCCGAACTTTGTCATTCCAAACCTTGTAGTTACGAACTTTTTCTACTAACTAGTTTGGTTTCCCAAGTTGTTTTAGTATAGTAGGAATCAATGTTGGTTCTATAGACAATCTAAATCCTACAAGACCACCGATCTTTGATGGTAATGACTATGAATACTGGAGAGATCAAATGAAGACTTCTGTTATCAACACTGGAGTGGATAATTTTGTTATGCTTACTGGTGATTATAAAATTCCTGATAAGGAAGTTAGAACTTTCACTAACCAGGAAAAGCAAGAGTATCAACTCAATTATAATGTACGCAATACTTTACTATGTTAAATGACTAGAAATATATATATCCAAATTTCTTCTTGTGAATCAGCTAATTGTATCTGGAAGAAGTTAGAAGTTACACACTTTGGCACTTCTAAAGTGATTGAAACTAGGAGAGCTATTCTTAGAGCTGAATACCATGGATTCAATTTTCCTTATGGTGAACCAATCTGCAAAGTTCAACAGAGATTTATGACTATAGTCAATAGCTTACAGTCTATGGGAGAAAAATGGTAAGATGATGAATCCCTTGTAGATAAGATAATTGATATTATGCCCAATGAGTTGGAATCCAAAAGAACAGCTATAGATGAGAACAGGAAGGTCACTCAAATTTCTCCTGATGAGTTATTTGGAACTCTTCTCCAACATGAAACCGGAATGAAGAGAGATGCTAACAAAATCAAAAAGAAGAATGGGAATAGTACTGTTGCTTTTACAACTACACCAAATCAGATGAAAGCTAAGACTCCTAAGAGAGTAACCAGACCCAAGTCTAAGAAAGTTATTTTCCAATCCGAATCTAGTGAGAGTGAAGTCTCTGAAAATTAGTTAGCAAATCTTACTCGAAGGATGAACAAGATATCCGGCCAGAGAAATTTCCAATCCAAGTATAAGAAAAAGGAAAGGAAAGAAAGGAAATATGGAGAAGTTACTTGTTACGAATGCAAGAGAGATGGACATATTAGACCAGATTTCCCTCTACTCAAAAAGAAAGAAATGAAAGAAAGGCATTCTGAAAGGAGTAGGAAGAAGTATTACAAAACCAAAGCTAATAAAGTTTTAAAAGCAAATGACACCTCGAGTGCCAGTGGTGGTGACTCTTCAGATGAATCTTCTGATTATGAATCTTTTGGAAAGAAGAATCTTGGTCTTATAACTAGATTACCTATTGACAATCATTGCTTTATGGATAAGGTACGAAATGTTGAATCATTGACCAATGTATCTTTAAATCCTAATGATAGTATGTATTATAACTCCTCAGATGAAGAATCCTCTTCTGATGAAGAAAATACTTCACCTACCTTTGAAGAAGTTTCTAGGTTTTCTAAACTTCTTGAGATTGAGAACTCTAAACTCAATAAGAAACTTGATAAGGAAAACTCTAGGAATTCTATTCTTACAAAAGAGATATCAGATCTTTCTAAAGATCTTGATAAGAAAAATGCTGATTTTATAATTATTTCGAAAAATCTTGAGGAAGCAAGTTCTGAGAGGAACAAACTTTCTAAAGAGTTAGAAAAATTAATTTCTAAGAAAAGTGTTTTCGATCCTAGCTCTAGTTCTAAATCTAATGATTTTGAAGATAAAAACTTGGTTATCAAAATCAAGTCTGAAATCTTTTCCTTAAAGAAGTGTTTATCAAACTTTACCCATGTTAAGGAAAATTTTGATAAAATGTATTCTCAAATACGACCTTTAAGAAACAAATCCAGATTTGGTTATACCCATGCAAAACCAATTTTTGGTAACAACTACTTTGTTCCACAAAGTTCCCCATTTTGTACCAAGTGTCAATATGGTGGTCATTGGGAAAAGAATTGTTCTTTAAATAAAACCCAATCTCTAGGTTTTCATAAATCCTATTTTTCTAAGAAAATGTGGGTTCCTAAAATTTTGTTGTCTGGAAATTCTGGATCCAAGCAAGTTTGGATTCTGAAAGTCTAATTATTTTCTTGATTACAGGAAAATAAAGGAAGTACCAACAAAAATACATGGTACATGGATAGTGTATGTTCCCGGGACATGACTGGTAACAAAATCTATTTTGAAAAGGTTATCAAAACGAAAGGAGGAAAGGTAACTTTCAGAGATAATGCACAGGGAGAAATTATTGGTATTGGTAATATTGTTTTTCTAGGTAAAACTTTGATTTCAAATGTTTTATTTGTTAAAGGTCTTAATCACAACCTCATTAGCATAAGTCAGTTATGTGATGAAGGGTACCTTGTGAATTTTAGGAAAGATAAGTTCTTAGTACACAATTCCAAGGAAGAATTTATTCTCTCGGCCAATAGGCAAGATAATGTTTACACTTTGAACTTAGAAGACCTAAGGAGCCAAGATTTAGCTTGCCTAAGTGCAATGGAAGATCATTTCTGGCTGTGGCATAGAAGACTAGGACACTGTAACCTTAGAAACTTATGTAAACTCTCTAAAAAGAAACTAGTTAAGGATATACCGGAGCTTAGATTTGATTCTTCTAAAGTTTGTGATCCTTGTCAATATGGAAAGAAACATAAATCTAGTTTTAAATCAATTGGTGAAGTCTCAACGACTGATGCATTACAGTTAGTGCACATGGATCTTTTCATTCCAACACAAACTGAAAGTATTGGAGGCAAATACTATGTGTTTGTTTTAGTTGATGATTACACTAGATTTACATGGGTCTATTTTCAAGAAAAGAAGTCTGAATATTTTTATTATTTCAAAAGTTTTAGAGCACAAGTTAAAAATGAGAAAAATCTTCCACTGAAAACTATTCATAGTGATCATAGAGGAGAATTTCAAAATTCTGATTTTGAAACTTTTTGTAGTAGGAAAGGTATTACTCACAATTTTTTAGCACCTAGAAGTCCTCAACAAAATGGTGTAGTTGAGAGAAGAAATAGAATTCTTCAAGAGGTAACTAGAACCATGTTGAGTGAATATTCTATAGCTAGACATTTCTGGGCCGAAGCTATAAGTACTGCTTGTTATACTATAAATCGAGTTTTGATTAGACCTTTTCTTAATAAAACTCCTTATGAATTATGGAATGGTATAAAACCAAGACTATCCTACTTCAAGGTCTTTGGTTGCAAAGTATTCATTCTGAATACTAAAGATAACTTACATAAATTTTCACCAAAATCTGATGAAGGAATTTTCTTAGGTTATTCCACAACTTCTAAGGCTTATAGAGTTTTTAATAAAAATACTTGTACTATTGAAGAAACAGTGCATGTAAAATTTGATGAGTCTGATCCTTTTGTTTTTAAACTATCCCAACCTACATCCTCAGATGTGTTTTCAAAAACTGGTTGTCAACCCTTGATAGAAGATCCTTCTGATAAGGAAAATCTTCAAGAAGATACTTCTGAAATATTTACCCCAGAAGACTTTCTACCCTATGTTGATGAACAGGTTTTACAAAACCCAAATCAGGTGTTTCTTAAGAATCATCCTAGTGATAGTATCATTGGTGATGTAAATCAACCTGTAAGGACTAGAAATTCCTTAAGAAATGAAGTAGAACATCTAGCATTTCTTTCCCAATTAGAACCAAAAATCACTGAGGAAGCTTTAGGTGATGATGATTGGATCAAATCCATACAAGATGAACTAAATTAATTTGAGAGGAATAAAGTCTGGACCTTGGTTGAAAGACTTAAGGAAACTTCTGTTATTGGAGTAAAATGGGTTTTCAGAAACAAATGTGATGAAAATGGATTCATAGTAAGAAATAAAGCTAGACTCATTGCTAAAGGCTATAATCAGCAAGAGGGAATAAATTATGAAGAAACCTATGCTCCAGTAGCTAGACTTGAATCTATTCGTATTATACTTGCCTTTGCAGCATTATTCAATTTTAAACTTTTTCAAATGGATGTGAAATGTGCTTTTCTTAACGGTTATGTTCAAGAGGAAGTTTTTATTGAACAACCTCCTGGTTTTGAAGATACAAAACATCCTCATCATGTTTTTAGACTTACCAAAGCTTTGTATGGTCTTAAACAAGCCCCACGAGCATGGTATGATAGACTCACAGGATTTTTGCTTCAAAATAACTATGTTAAGGGAAATGCAGATCCAACCCTTTTTATAAAGAAAGATAAGAAAAATGTTTTGATTGTTCAAATTTATGTTGATGACATCATATTTGGTTCAACTCGGCAATCTTTAACTGATTCTTTTGCAAGTCTAATGAAGTATGAGTTTGAGATGAGTATGATGGGTGAGTTAACTTTTTTCCTTGGTTTTCAAATTTCTCAAAAACTAGAAGGAACCTATATGTCTCAACATAAGTATATTAAATATCTTCTCAAAAAGTATGGTTATGACAACACTAAAAGTATAAGTACTCCCATTGGTAACTCAAACTCTTTAGATCTTGATGAAGCTGGGAAACCAGTAGATCAAACGTCTTTTAGAGGTATGATAGGAAGTCTACTTTACTTAACAGCTAGTCGACCAGACTTAATGTTTTCAGTGTGTTTATGTGCAAGATATCAATCCAATCCTAAGTAATCTCACTTAAAGGCAGTGAAAATAATTTTTCACTACTTAAAGGGAACCATGGATCTAGGATTATTTTATACTTCTGGAAATGATTTTATTCTAAAAATATTTTCTGATGCTGACTTTGGTGGATGTAGAATGGATAGAAAAAGTACATCCGGAACTTGTCATTTCTTAGGAGATTCATTAGTTTCTTGGTCCTACAAAAAGAAACATTCTATAGCACTTTCCACTGCTAAAGTCGAATATGTAGCAGCTGTAAGTTGTTGTGCTCAAGTGTTGTAGATGAAACACACACTCACAGACTATGGCTTGAGTTTTACAAAGACTCAAATATTGTGTGATAACACAAGCTCCATTTCCCTAAGTAAGAACCCTGCACATCACTCTCGTGCAAAGCACATAGATATTAGGCATCACTTTCTTAGGTATCACACACTTAAAGGAGATATCATTCTTCAGTTTATCGGAATGCAAGATCAACTTGCTGATATTTTCACAAAATCATTACCCTCCAATAGATTTGAATACATTAAAAAAAGTTAGGAATGATAACTGTAAGGTAATCATTCTTCATTAACTTCTTGTTGAACAATTCTCCTAACAGTAATAAACTCCTCTTTATAGGGGGAGTACATTTGATTGTTAGTGTTTTTTTTTAAAAAAAATCTTTCGGAACTAAACTTCCGGAATGGAAATTTATGAAACCAAAATTTCCGGAATGGGAATTTCCAGAACTGAAATTTTCAGGACTGAAATTATCATAAAGAGAACTTCCAGAATGGAAATATTTGTACTGTAAACTTCCGGAATGGAATTTTCGTACTGATAAGTTTCGGAATGGAGATTTTCATACTGGAGTTTTCGTAACGAAATTTTCGGACTGGAATTTTTGTAACGAGGTTTTCGTACTGGTTTTTTCATAATGAATTTTTTTTTCTTCAAGAAGAATATTACCAATTACGAACAATATTTCTTGCTAATCTGTAAGTTATGATTTTCTTACTTATAGTTTTGTAATCAAATTTTTCTTACTGGTATTTTCCTTGTTTTTAAAAATTCGGATTCTAGTTTTACCTCAAATCTGAATGTTTTCTTTAAAAACCTCAAAAGATCGGAGTCAAATTTTCCCTGTGGGATTATTCTCAACCTTCAGATTTGATCAAAGTGTTTTCAACCATTAGATGGATTTTGGAAGACCAATGGTCAAATTCATTGCCTATATAAAGGGGACCCCGAGACTCGTCCCACATTGGTTTTTCAAGCTTTTGCGTCTCGAAGCTCTGCTGCTCATCTTAAGGCCGGTTCTGAACCTTGTGAAGCTGATCCAAATCTTACAGTTTACTTCACTCTGAATGTCTGTTGAAGCAACTTCTCAAGATATGTCAACTGTGAAACCTATCTGAAAGTGGTTAGTTTTCAGGGAAAGGTTAGTCCACCTGGATTTTTATAAGCTTGATTCTCTTATTTCAAAGAATATTAGACTGAATGGATGGGAAGATGTCTGCATAGCCAAGTCAGATAAACAGGATCCGGTTTATACTGATTTGTTGATAGATTTTTACGAGTTTGTTTCCTTCCTGGTAGAAGATGGAAGAGAGAGGTTTTCTTTCAAGTCTTATGGGAAGACTTATAAACTTTCTTACACTAAGGCAGCAAGTTTAGTTGGTTTATCATATGAAGGAGAAGCTGAATTCTGATCTCACAAACTTTCAGATGTGTAAGGGAGTTTCAATAAGGAGAAGGCACTGAAGTGTCCTGGGATTAAGGATGATTCAACAATAAAGATTTCTTGTCTCACTCCGAACAATAGAATTCTCCAACTTTGGGTGCAAGGTTTTCTGGTTCTGAGAAGAGGAGATAAAGACAATCTGAAGAAGAGTGATATCTATGTCTTAGATTTCTTGGTAAATCTAAGAAAGATAAATCTGATGAGGCATGTCTTGGTTACGATCAAGAATATTAAAGAAGGAAATTTGAGAGCTCATATTATTATGTTTCCTGCCTTGTTATCTAAGATGATTGTTCGATGCTTAGAATCCTTCAAAGTTTCCTGAAAATCAAAGATCTGGAATTTCAAGCTCATGTCAGTCAGTGATGATACTCTTAAGAGGATGAAGATGGGATTTTCTAGTGAGTCCGGAAAATTTTACCCCCTATCTGTGGAGGAGTTTGAAGCAGCTGGAAAAGAAACAAAATCTTCGGAACCATCAAAGAAGCAAAGGAAGAAGAGGAAGGCTAAGGAAGTGGTTGCTGATGAAGAAATTCTTCAGGGTAAGGAAACTCAATCTGCTCCCCCCAAACCGAAGAAGAAGAAAACATATACAGATTAAGTACAGCAAAGTGGAGGGAAGATAAAGAAATGAGGAAGGAAGGGGATCCTCAATTCGGACTGGACCCTGCTGAGGCTAAAGAATTAAAGGAAAAAGCTGCTGAGGAGCTAGAGAGACAAGAGAAGGAAAAGAAATTGAGGAAGAAGATGACTGAAGCTGAACTGGTGTGATCTTTGCTGAAAGATACAGAGTTGGCTTCCGAAATGATTCCAGTTCCGGAAACTTTCGGTATTGAACCCTCTTTACCAGAAACTCCAGCCAAAAATTATATCACTCTGGAAAAGGAAAAGGGTAAAGGAATTTCTGTAGAAGCTGAAAAGGAAGTTGCTGAAGCAGTAGAGGAAGAAGTAAAAGAAGAAGAAGAAGAAGAAGAGAGTGAAGATCTGGATACTTTGATCAAGCAAGTACAGAACTACAAAGATAAGTCTGAATCCGCAAAGATAGTTACATCAGGTAAGGGAGATGAGGAAGCTAGCAAGCATCATCAAGAAGAAGAAGAAAATGTGATGTATGATGAAGAAGAATCCTATGAGAGGAATTTTCTTGAGGAAGGTCAAGAAAAACAGAAACTAGATGAAGACCAGATCATTCAACTTTCTGAATCCGAGGAAGTATCTCCTAATGTGGAACCCATTAAGAAATATGATAAGGGGAAGAAAACTCTCATGGAGACACCTATTAAAGATGTCATCATAAGGAAAGAGGTTGGTGGTACCTCTAGAAGGAAGCTGATTCCATTTGAAGAATAGGAATCTCAAAAATAAGTTTCTGATTCGGAATCATCATCTCACGGGCATGATTTTGTGGTTCAATCTCTAAGGAAATTGGTGGACACCATTCCGATTATTCCAACAATAGATTCTAGATGGCAGTTGCTGCAACAATCTATGAATCAGAAATCGGATTCTTTACCCATGGTAATGGATAAGTTTGTGAAGTTGGAAGCTGAACAGAAAAGTTTTTTGATCGATTATGACATGAATAGGAATTCTTGTAGTAAGGTAACCAAGTGGTCTAAGAGAGTTGATGAAGATTTATTTCACTTTGAGAATTTTAAAGTTGAAGTTCAAAATGCTTTTGAATTGGAGGATAAAAAGGTTAATGAGATTTCTGAGAAGTTGACCCAGGAGAAAAATTTCCAAAATCAACAGGTCAGGGATCTGAATGGGAAGCTTAACTCAGTATCTCAAAATTGGAAAACTGAAAGAGATTTCCGGATTGAGTTTCAACAGAAGATGGGAAAGCAAGATGAGTTGTTGAAGTTGCATAAATAATCCTTGGAGGATCAGTAAGAGGCTTTAAAAGCTCAAGAAGAAAAGGTAAAAGCCTTGGAAAGGCAACGAGAGGAAGATCAAAGATACTTGAAGAAACTCAAAGCCTTGTTGAAGCAGCTCATTCGAAGGAAAAGGAAAACAAATGAACCCACTCCGATCTTTTGTTGTAGTTGTCTTTCCTTGTAAATTTTTTTCCCAACTCTAATTAAATGGTTATCTGGTTGGTTGTATCTTTTTATATACTAATTTTTTAGGTACCATACTTTTTTTCCATTCCCTTCAATTCTTTTTGAAAATCACAAAGGGGGAGAAGGAAAAAGAAATCATCCTAAGGAGGAGAAAGGAAAAATTTCTAAGAGAAATATCCTTAAATAAAGGGGGAGTTTCCCACTACGAAGTTTTTCATTCTTACAATAATGAAAACTCTACTCCAAAAACTCAGAATACAATCCTTAGAGTTTCAATGCCTAAGGTGGAGTTATTTGTATTCACTTATATCCATGAAAAAAGGGAGATAAGTTTTAAATTTCAAAGTCTAAAGAAATTTTTCAAAATCCTTATATGCTTTTTCGAAAGGATGTTTGTGCTTTCCAAAAAGGGGGAGATTTTTGAGTCAATAAGGTTTTACTTATGAATTTTCCATTCCTTCTTGTTTTGAAAATCACAAACACCTTATACTAAAGCAAATATTATTTTTACCCCCATAAAGAAAATTCACTTCTTTAAGGAAATTTACCTTAACCTAGATTTTCTTATACATAGCAATATTTTTCTAAAATTCAAAAACCGGATTCATACCCAAAATCCCGGAGCCATATAATTAAAAGATTTTGATCATTCTATTTTTAGGATCTGAATTCTGGATGTGATCTGTAATATAGTTCTAATCCAAATTATGGACTCCAAACTTTCATGAGTTCGATTCTGAACTCTTAAGTAGTTCGACTCTAAACTCTTAAGTAGCTCGACTCCGAACTCTGAAGAAGTTCAACTCTGAACTCTTAAGTAGCTTGACTACGAACTTTGAAAAAGTTCGACTCTGAACTCTGAAGTAGTTCGACTCTAAACTCTTAAGTAGCTCTACTCCGAACTCTGAAGAAGTTCGACTCCGAACTCTAAAGTAGTTCGACTCCGAACTCTTAAGTAGCTCGACTCCGAACTCTGAAGAAGTTCGACTCCTAACTCTTAAGTAGTTTGAATCTGAAATATGAAGAAGTTTGACTCTGAACTCTTAAGTAGTTAGAAACCGAACTCTTAAGTGGTTTGACTCCGAACTCTACAAGTTCAGAATCCGATCTATGGTGAAACCAGACTCCAAATTCCTATAAAACAGATTCTGAATATTTCTTAATCATAGACTCTGAACTTCATTTTGGTTTGACTCCGAACTTTTAACTTTCTTACACTTCGAAATATTGATTAGCTTCTACTTACATATGCTTCATTTCAAAACGATGTCGTACATTCAGTTATACATGGTTTGTTATAAAATGATGTCGTCTATTCTGTTTCTAATTAACCGTTGGTTGAGTTACACGTGTACAGGTCCCTCCGAATTCCATGGAAAATATGACCATTTGAAGAAGGAGCTGACCATTGAAAATTTTCCTATAAATAGGAGCTCATTTGAAAGAGTTCAAGAAAGAGATGAATAAGTTGATTGATCTAGAGAACACATGTTGTTAAGGTGATTTCTAGAGAGATAATCTTTTCATGCCTTGTGCGTACTGAACCGCTCGTTCATATTGCTTTGTGCGACTCCAAATGTTGGTGATTACATTCAAGGACTTCCGGGGATAGGAAGATAGAGGTGCCGACTACCTTGAAGTTCGAGGGCTTCCTTACTAAGGAAGACAGAGGTTCCAACTACCTTGAAGTTGAGGGCTTGTGGGGATAACAAGACAGAGATTCCGATCTTCGTATCGAGGTCTTACCCTGGTGTGGGTAAGACAGACTTTCTTGAAAGTATAAATCAAGGGACCTTTATCTAAGTTTGTTGGATACCCTTCTCTTTGGGTTAAAAGATTCATATCTTGTTTCTTGTAGTTTTACTACTTGTTTTTCCGCTGCATATTGTATTGTAAGAAAAGTATAACCTTCTTGTATTTCCTTACACTTGTACTTTGATTAGTTTAAGATTCTATACGCTTTAAGGTAGAATCTTATATTGTAAACCTTGGTTTCAATTCTTCAATTGGTGAATAGAGGTGTTGTGAATTTTCTTAGTTTAAATTTGTTAAACCTAGATTTTCCTTGTCTAAAGAAAACATAGTTATCCATAACTAACTTTAAAGGTTCCAAATGAATTTTTAAAGTGTACAATTCACCCCCCCCCCCCTCTTGTATATTGAGCATCTACATTGTTATTTAGATCTTACATGATAAAGTAGGTATAGTTGATCTTGAGTGTCGCGTTAGAATATAGAGATTGGTTGTGGACATTTATTTATATTTATATAGTTTTATTTATTTATTTAGATGAGCATATCACCTACACATACCCTTTATTTATTGGTAATTTATGGGACCACATTGGTAGTTCCCTACTGAGTTGTACTCAAACCCTACTCTAGAAGTAATATCACTTGGGTACTTGAGCATATCTCACTTGGTTATAGGTTCAGATGGGATAAGGGTTGGGGTTTCATGATCAATCAGGATAGATCAAATGGGTTCAAGAGAATGGGATGATGT
Source organism: Viscum album (assembly GCA_963277665.1). Classification (NCBI taxonomy): domain Eukaryota; kingdom Viridiplantae; phylum Streptophyta; class Magnoliopsida; order Santalales; family Viscaceae; genus Viscum; species Viscum album. The sequence goes on from OY728158.1 coordinate 1,673,897,436, forward strand.
ATAAATAAAATATTTCTTGGTGCCTCTTGTATTTTTTTTTATTTTTTTTCTTTTATATGTGTGATTGGACTGGTGGGTGATCGATCTTGTATACTATCATGACCATGTGTTTGTATGTTGACTATAATCATTTCTAGATATTGTTATCTTATGTTATCTGATAGTTATATTTTGTATGTTTCTTGGTTATTTACTTATTATTTCACACTATGATATTGGGGGTATAGTTTCCTCACAATACCATCCTAGACCCATGATACTAGTCAACAGCCTTTAGTGTATAAGGAGGCACACCTAAGGTCAAGTTTCCTTTAATCTAATTAATATTCAAAGTGAATTGGGTTAAGGAATGATATAATTGGTGACTAAGGACTTCGAATACCAACACATTCATGCACCTAATGTATTTAACTCTAAATATAATGAGCTTTAATCCCTTACCATTTCCAAATAGAATGAAACCTTCCTTTTAATACTTTATTCCAATGAAAATATTATTGTTTCTCATCATATGGGAAGTGAAACCACTTTCAAGGATCTAAAGTCTGACTTGATCCATTACTTTCAAATAAATTTATATTATATTAACCTTATTAGCCCTTTGATTCTTGATCCATGCCAATTACTCCACCTATATTGGTGGTAAAAATATGCATACATCCTTAAAATTCAATGCATTATCCTCTTATTCTGAGGATATAAGTAGTTTATACATTTTCATCCCACTCAATGAATCCAATAACAACTAAAAATATCCTCTTTAGGTCTCTTTTGACTTACTCCTTTACATCCTTAAAGTGCAATACATGAATTTTTATTGGTATCATTTTCACTAATAACAGTAGCCATTAAAAATATATAGAGTTAACAAAATTATACTCATGTTTTTTATTCCCATATTCTATAAGTTGAATCTTTAATATGGATCACCCATAGTTATTGTGCCATATTTTCCCATAATAATAACAAATAATATTTTGGTATACTTGTGTTTCATTTCTACTCTATTAGTGGACTTTTTGAGTATATTTTGAGTTACACAAATCAATGTTTTTATAGGGTATGTGAGCTTATGGATTAGTATCAACCATCACCAACTTTTTATTTTGATCAATCCTTGGACTAGCTTTTCCGGCATTTTTAAGGTGTTTCTTTTTAGAAACTCTGCTTAATTTTCAATTGGATCTTTATGGTTTTCATTCATTATATCTATAGACTAAACAATAAAATGTCACGATATAATTTTGGGAGTCATGATCCTCTCTTGATCTTCAAAATTTCACCATATATCTAATATTCCTCCTTTGATCTCCTCAATTCACTTGACCTAATCATTCACTATACTAGTTAAGCAATAAATTATTTAGGCTTGATCTTTAATTTTGAGTTAGTGATAAACCTATTTATCCAAGATTTTTAGATTTCCAAATTCAATCCTTTCAATATATAACTTTAACTGAGACTTATCCCTCTTATTATTATTGTATATAGAATTTGGAATCATGAACCACCCCATTGGACTTCTTCATTTTGACTCTTCAAACAACAATTTCATCAATGTTAGGCTCTACTTTGATGTCTATGACTCCCTAGACTTTAGAAACTTCACCATAACTCCTCCTTTTTTTGTTTCCCTATGACAACCACAATCACTTATTTTCTAATGTATTTTCAATCCAAAATCTCTCTCACCTCCATATCTTCCATAATAACATCCTCTTACAAAATAAGGTTATTATTTTAAAAGATTTTTTCTATGAAATCATCTTTCCTTTCACATATTATTAATACATATTTGTGGTAACTTAATCTACTTATCTATCTCAAAACATATTGGGCCACTTTTTAGTGAGGTTACCAACCTTTCCATACAAAAATCAAGCATGTGTAAGATTAACTTTGAATTTTTATTTTCCTATTTTTAATTTTGAGGAAAGGAGAGACATGAATTCATCAACTTCCTTCTATTCTAGATCATTATCCATTGAGAGATTCTTAAAACCCTTGAATGAAACTTACTATGAATTATTATATACCATAGGATCAATTTCAATGTTAATTATCTCATATAAAATGAGGGTGATGCAAAAATAATAAATTTTAATCTACTTTAGATTATTATCCTCGAGTATCAAGACTTTCACATTAAAATATGTTGTAAATCTTCTCTAGACTCTCTTCACAATATTGATATCATCAAGGGTTTATTCAAGTCCATTCATATCCCATAAAATCTCACACCCAATCAATTAACAAAATAAAGGATTTATTTGGGTTCATCCACAAGTTCACACTTATTCCAAATAACCTATAATTTAGCTTTGTGTACCTTTGATTTGCCTTCATAAATTTTGAGTGGTTTTTCCCATATGGAATTTCAATATTAACATGATATCACATTTATATAGATTGCATTGGAAGTAATTACCTTAATTAATTATTATGTGGTTAATCAACACACTCATTATCTCCCTCACAATGAATATGGAAGTTATAATGTAAGTAAATAGATTCAAAAGTGATTTTTACTAGGTTCACCCACATAGGGATAGACCCAAGGAGTACACAACGATGGTGTATTTATTAGATATACACTAAAATAAGGGATATCATTGCTTATAATTCCCCTTGATTCATAATATATTATAGAAATGAGATACATATCACATATTATGATATGATTCTAATGTAAAGGGTATTGGTATGACATTTTTTTCCTATGTCTTAGAGTATGATAAGTTTTTGATATGGATGTGGGTGCATAATTACTACCACATATTTCTCATCAATTTATCTATGGTTGTGAGGTAATGATATTGATTCATTATTACTATACATGCATGATATTAATCATTTAAGTGTTACATAATTTATTATATTCAATGAGTCATGTGTAATGGTAATGCATGATGGCTTCCATTAGATGGTAGCCGATGTGCCAAATATTTGATTCTCTTCATTTAATGAAGAAAGTATATAAAAGGGATTTTATCCCTCACATTATAATTACCATTATTCATGAAAACCTAGCTAAAGATCTCTTCTATTTATTGGTTCATCATTCATATTCTATAAAGAAGGTACTAGCACACTTTTTAAGGATAGGAATTATATCATTACAAATGTGGATCCAAAGGCTAGGGTAATTTCCTTGGAGGTGAGGGTAATTTGAATATCACATAGGTGTCCCTATCATGTGTACTCCCTTGAAGAGTAAAATATGTTTCTTACTACTATTAATATATAGCTATACTTATATTATTTATTATTTCATGTTGATTCGATTTAATAAAGATCGTGCATATTATGGGTTTATTTCATTGATAAGTTAATTATATGAATACCATAACTTCCATAAGTGGTATAAAAACATTTATCTTCAGCATATTGACATGTTTTTCTACTAGTTTTCCAAATAACATGGATATCATAAGGTGTTTGGGGTCATATCATAATGTTTGATATAAATATTTTATTTTGTTTGGAATAATCATATTATATGACTGTTGAATATGATAAGGTATGATATAAAAAAAGTTTATAGATTTTTTCTACATCATAATATGTGATATCCAATATCATATGTTTTGAAATAACCCTATATTTTTCTAAAATAGTGCATTGGGTCATATTGATGATATAGGTGATATCATTAAATATGATTTGAGATTTATGAAATCCCCTATCATAGGTTATGATATAAATTATATTTTATAATTTATAATTCCCCATTATCAATCATAAAATATTATATAGGAAAAAATGTTAAAAAATATTTTGATGGATTTTCTTACAATTTATAAAAAATTTATAAATTATAAGTGTTAGTCATTATAAAATGAGTTTTTTATGCCTAAATTAAATATATGATGTTCATATTTTCATATCATGTTTGTAAAATAAATAAAATGTTTTTTTATTTGTTTATTATTTTAATAATCATATTTATAAAGTTTTTATAAAATATAGATATTATATGAGATTTAATTTTTGTGATAAATAACTTATTCTAAATTATCAATCCATGAAATACAATGCTAGGTATGAAAACATAAGATTTAGTTTTCATCTACCTTTAACTTGGTTAATAATTAAAGTTATTATCTTTACTTCAGTTATTGAATGTAGTTTATACATATTAGTTTTTAGAATTATTATGAATTAGACACTACCTTGAGTAAAGTGTCTTTAGGTAGAGGGACTTTGGGTAAAACTTCTTGAAGTTTCCTCTATTTGTGATTTTATTTTTTGTCAATGAATCATGCCAATATATGATCATAGAGGAACGGTTGATGGATTGGATCATCCACCATCATAAATATTAGTAGTGTTTCCCATACTTTTATGGAAAATAAAATTTGTGTTACTAACTATGAAGATTTGATTTTATAACTTCTTGTTTTTATCTATAAAATAATATGATTATACAAGATGATTCGTATGGCTATGACAAGTGATATTACAATAGGATAATCCTTGTCTAGATCAGTAAAAAAGTCATATAGTAGATAACTACTGAATCTAGATAGAATAACTTATAAATATATATTTATAAAGAGGTTGTCAAGTTCTTAGTTAAGAAGAAACTATCCTACAACATGAAGAACCCATACTTTATATATATATCATATTTAATTATATATTTTGTGATTATAAACTATTTTAAGAAGGTTTTAGATAACATGATATAGATTTAAAGTTCCTCATATTAAAGTTCAAGTATTCAATAATTTTGTTATAAAAATTAAAAAATTAAATAAGTGTGGAATCCAGTATACACATCATCTAGAAAAATTTATGTGTCATCAAGATCCAATTTAGGTGTTAATTCCAAAAATGTATGTGTGAAACAAACCTACATAGGTGTGATTGATATTCTTTTTAAGTGTGATCCTCTGCAAACTTCAAAAATTGGAAAAATAATCTCATCGTATGTGTGTTTAATATTGAGAATAGGTGTCATATACCTTAGTGTATGTTTCATTTGTCTATGCGTACATGTGATATCAGCCAACCTAAGTGTCTTATATTCCCTATGTAAGTTTCCTGTGACAGTTATAAAAATTAAATTGTTCTATTATGTGAAAACTCATGTTTAAATATTTAAATATGATAAAGAAAAAGATAAATTTAGATAATGTAATAGTTGTTATACCATGATATAAACATCACAAACACAAAGAAAGGTGTGTGATATAAGAATGGAAAAATTAATAGGTGTTAATCTTTATCTATAAAAAGGTTATATCAAATCAAGATGATAAATAGAGTTTCTATAATTTTTTAGTTTTGATAAAAAGTTTTTTTAATGATTCTTGAGTTGTGATTTGAAGTTCTAAATATCATGATGATATATATATCCATGATATAATAATGGTTTGATGATATGAATTTTTCTTTATAATGAAAAAATAATTTATCATATTTTTAAGAATAATGTAGATGGAAATAAAATAAATATTGAGTTGTCCATTAAATCCTATATCGTTATGATATGATTCTGTCTAAGTAAAAAATAATAAAAAAAATATTTAAGGCTGGAAATTTTCCCTATCATGAAAAGTGAGAATAATTATAGATTTCATAAATCTAGAAATGAAAAAAAAATGATGTTTGTATTGTTCTCAAAATGGATTAAATATTACCGCGCATTTATGATTAAATCTTGGAATAGAAGATGATCAAATTGAGTTTTATGGTATACATTTTAAGATACAATTTTATGCAGCAAGTTCAGTTTTGTATCATGATATGATGTGATGTTTATTTTTATATATATTAGGAGATTGAAATGTTGATTTCAGTAGAGATATTTTTAGTTAAAGAAGAAAATGAATTAGAGCATATAAATTAATAAAATAATTAATATTTTTGGGTGAGTTTTAAAAACTAGAGTTAATAAATAGAGGTATTCTAGGAATATTATTTGATTTAAAAATTTAGTGCACAAAATATCACAAGAACTCAAAATAGGTGTTTTATTATGCTAATTTTTGTTGTCTATGAGGAATTCCTCTTTATATTTAATTTAAGGATGCTGATTATGATAGGAGTAATTTAGTTTTCTTAAATGAAGCAATGTTTTTATTAGAATATCGAGGAGGAAGAGATAAAAATAATAATAAGGTTCCATTGTGAAAAAAATAATGTGTTTATCAAAGAGAACTAAGAGCTCTTGGTGAAGAATGGGAAGAAGAACCCAATAGAACCAATAGTGAAGAAGTGATGAGAATCCAAACATTTTTTGAATCTATAAATTTTTTTGGTTTCTAGGAAAAAGAATAATTTGAGTGTATTGATGTGTTTCTACTAGTTAGTTACTATTTAAGAAATAAAATTTGTAGATAGACGGGCTTATTTTACATGTTTTGATATTTAGTGTTAATATTTTCAGTGTTTGATAATTGAGTGAGAAATATATGTGAGTAGATTTATTAAAGAGTTGTGAATCTTAGATACAAGGGGATACTGACTTGCATGTATCATTCTTGAAGAGTCATTGGGATTAAAAGACTCTGTTATGAGTTGAATGAGATCAATATTATTAATTCAAATGAATCCTATGCATACCTAGTGATTGAAATATAAAGTGGAACTTAAAGTGAAATCATTCATATAAATGGTGGGACTATATAAAACTTATGTAACTTAGGGTATTTAAGGATATTATGGTGCAAAGATATGGGTACAATAAGAATCTATTAAAGAATTACAATGTGATTCTGGTAAAAATAAGTCCTATAAAAAGTGTTAATTTTTATAAACTATGAGACTCAGTGTATTTATTGGAATCATAAACCATTATTTCAATATTTTATTATAGTGGATAAAATATGATTGGGGTGAATAACCAATCCGGGTAAGAAGTATTTCATTAATCCAAACCATATAAATACTTTTTTCCTTAAGATTTTTTTATTTATTTATCAAAATGAGGTTGTGTTAAAAAAAGAGTGGATTGAGGGTGGTAGGAGTCTAGAAGGTTGGATTAAAAAAGAAATAATACATAGAAAATTTATGTGACAACAGATTCACACGTCCCCTATTAGTGGTTCAACTACCCTTGGGGATTTTCAATTGATATTAGAGCTAGGTTCCCTCTAAATATATCCTAGATGAAGTATATATTTGAGATGCTTAAAGAAAATTCTCATATCAAGAATTTTGTCTCTATTTCTACTATATCAAAAATGAAATCTTTGGCTAAAAATTTAAAAAATATATGAAAAATAAAGAGTCAAGTAAGAAAAACATTTCAATGAAGATAGAGGAATCACCACTAGTTTAGGTTGTTCATAGTGGTAGTTTCCATGCTAAATTGGTTGATTTTTATTCCTCTAGTGATGCAAGTACAAGTAGTAAATAATTTGAGGTGTGTGGAGAGATTAGAAAAGTTGAAGACTTTTATTCTTAGATTAGAGGTTATTTGAATAAGGTTACTTATGAGGTTGTTACCCACATAATTTTTTTTTAAAGTCACTATTTGATGAAAGATCACATATAGAGAAAGTGGGTGTTTCTATGGAAGTCTCATTATCCAAAAATGTTATCATATTCAATACCCTCACAAAACTAGTGAGAGAAAATGATGAAACTATCTTTATTTGAAATGAAAAAATATTTTTAGGGGGTTAAATATTTGAAAAGATCCATTTATGAAAAGGATAAGGTGACCCAAGAATAATATACATGAATATTACATCATTTTAGATGAATATTCAATATATAACACAATTATACATGCCCCATACAATAATGGTTTAGTGTATTTGAAGACTAGATACATAAACAACCTATTTCATCAAGAATCTTAAACACATCCCTCAAAGTTATTCATATTAGTAAACTTCTTGAAATATTATACTTAGAACCTTCCATAAAATCCTAGGGAAGGAAAACATAAGAAATAGTGTGCTCAGATACTCGGTAAGGGTAAAAAATGAATATATCAATCAATGATCGTACATGAGAATAAGGGTAAGAGAACATGAACATAACATAAATTCATACCCAATCAATTTAATATATTTAATCATGAGTCATGGTATACGAAATTTTCTTAAAAAAATAAAAAAAATCATAAGAGTGTGGAATCATAAATAATCAATCATTATCTATAAGAAAATATCATAAACATCTGAATGTGTCATAAACATAACCTTATAACATTGTGAACATTTATAAATAGTAACAGGATCACTCATTAAGTTAAGGACATAAAATCAGTTCCATGCACAAACTTATGGACATGAAACCATGTCCACAAATAAACTTATAGAGAAAAAACCAAGTCCATACATAATTTTTGGAACAATAATTTTGGTTTATACATAACATAGTTATCTCATGAGTTATCAAAATCTACCCAATTCATTTTAGGGATATAATAGACCCAACCATCACATAATACATTCATATGTATGCCATAAGATCATGAAAACATTTATCATTTCATCATATATTAACTCATGGAAAAGAAAACTTGTTTCATTAATATATCTTAATTTTAATCATAAATCATTTAGAGAATAGATAAATATGGTATCATTGGATCATATCCCTAGTGAATTATAAGTAACATTAATGGATGCTATCATATATAAAAATAACTTTAAAATATAACTGGAACATTTCTTGAGGAAAATATCCTTTTCATTTTAAAATTACTTATTTAAAATATAAAAATATCCTGAATATTATGAAAAAAAAATATGTGAAAATAACCATTTAAAATTTTAAATTAATATTTAAATTGAGAAGTAGTCATAACGGTGGTAAAATTCATTCATACAGTATATGTTAAAACAAATATTTCATCCACACCATTGGTAAAAAGTACCTCATTTGGAAAATGAGAAGAATATTATTTTTAAAAATTTTAAGGAATGTAAAATATGGGAAAAAATGAATTTAATCAATTTCTATATAATATTAAAAACATTCTAAAGAATATATAGACTTGGAAGAAAGATTATGTTGACCAAAGAGGAAATAAGTTTGGTTTTTATTAAAAATATTTACTCATTCATTTTATGTATAAAAGTGATTAAAATGTTAATATTACTTTATAATAACATTATTAAATATATGAGAATAAAATATATTGGTTTTAGAGGATAATAACAATATAATTTTCCTCAATGAAAATTTAGCTTAGATAATCCTAAAAAGAAATGAGATTATAACATAAACCCTTACCTCAAGTCTCTTCCTTCTTGGTAAGTGTTAAAACCTCCTATATAATAAATATAAATTTATTATAGATATATTATAGAACTATATTTTTACATAACTTACTATATATAATTTATTTATAATTTCCAATTGTACTTTTATTAAAAATTTCAACATTTAAAAGAAAATTTGGGCTAAAATTTATCTATTTTCCATGTATGTTTCAGTTTGATTGTTCTAGTACTTGAAACTTGGTCATTTTTTCATCATATCCAAAATTTTAATCATGATATAAGTATATTATTTTTTTCATTATATTCACTTTTATAACTATTCATATAAATTGGTGATGAAAAATGAATTACATCACCTCATGGAGACGGTAGTCCGTACGTACGCATGGGTGTTGTTTTCACATATTGAAGGATGGAATGAAATAAAGGTAAATTATAATTCACCATTATAGAATCATTATTATATCATAAAAATAATATATATTCATTAAATTTATATTTATTACCATCCATGTATGCATAAATGAAAAATGAATCACATCACATTGTGGAATTGGTAGTCTACACGTATGCACAAGCAATGTTATCATTTTCCAATGGATTTCAAGGTAAGAAGGTTGATAAGATATTATAATTATAGAAGAATATTTTTTTCATAAATATAATATATAAACATTAAATCCATCATAATAACCAACCATGAATATGGTGATGGAAAATGAATCATATCGCTACATGGAGGTGGAAGTTCACACATACACATGAGCGATACTTTAATTTACAATTTTATGGAAATGAGGTATAAAATGGTTTTACTATAATAATAATATATAATTATATTTATGATAATTTATTCATTATGTTATGATGGATACAATAAATTTAGAGGAAGTATAAGAAGATTGAAACTTGAAAAAGATCGGTAAGAACATATACCTCTTCTTTGAGAAACCTCCTTTGAGTATCATCTTAAGGACACTTGGGTTGATATTTTTAGAATATAAAAACCTATATTATATGAATAAGTAATTTTGGAATATATTTTGGTAGTTTTTTGTAGAGATAAATTGCTCAGGTGGTGTCGATAAAAGAGGAGAGGGAGTTCCCTTTTATAAATCTAGAGAGTGGCACACTAGTAATTATTAAGAATATTAAAATATAATAAAGTAACTCATAGAAAGTTGGCTCTAAAATTGGCCTAATTTTTAATATATAATGAGATATAATCAAAATATTTTCATATAATAGGATTTATATAATTTTTCAACCCCTTAGTTTAATCCCTCATTGACCCCTTTTAACCTTTACCGTAGTAATGAATATTTACCTCAATTGCTATTCATAATGACTAAAAATTAAATTGAACCAATTACATAAAATTAATTAAGTTGATTTAAAATATGGGATCCATTTTAAAATATTTAATTTCTTTAATTTTAATAAATTCATTTTAAAATAATTGTTAAAAAAGCAATAAAACCGTTTTTAGAATAAATACATTTTAAGCATAAAAATGAGTTTGCCTTCATTCCTTTACATATAAAAACTATTAGATTAAAGTTAAAATATTTTATTTAATATATTATAAAAAAAATTAACTAAAATAATTCATCAAAAATATATTAATTTAATTTATTAAGACAAAAACATATTGGGTGTATAAAAATATTTTTTTAGAAAAACATCTATTTTTACAATAAAATGATTTTATTTTAATTTCTAACCAATTGAAAACAAATTAAATGATTTTATAAATTTTTATAAAATAATTTTTAATAATTTATTTAGTATTTTTCATACACAAAAATCCAATGGATAGGAAATAACTATCACATTAATTAATAATCATTCAATAGTATATTGTGGTTTATTAAAACTCAATGTTGTGCGTAAAGAAATATATCAAAGAAATTAAATTTATTTAAAAAGAAACATATCATAGAATATTTTTTTTACAAATTATGTGTCTAAAGAATCAGTTATTTATCTATTCCATGCATTATATAAGTTACATAAAGTCATAGTGAATGTCAAAGATGCACAGTTGGATGTGGAAGCTCCAAAGGTAAAAAAACAAGACAGTTCACTTAAAGAGACAAGAAAGATGAATGGTGAACAAGTTTAGAAGATAAATTTTCAATGGGATAGTAGGATTAAAAATTTTATGTTGAAAAATATTCCCTTAATATGATATTCTTAGAATTTTGAGTAAGGTTCAGAAATCTAGAAATTTTTCAACCTAAATCCTCCCATACTTCTATAAGAAGGCATACAACCATACAAGTTTATAAGAAGTATTTTCCCTAAAAAGTGACTAATAATGGTGGAAAATAAATATTTAAAAGTTTTTGGGAATAATCTACCTCAAGAATATGTAATAATATCACCCATGGTCTTAAAGGATCTTCATGAACTAAATCTGTTGTATCAAACAATACTGGACAAAATTCAAATTGTGTACATGTGTGTGTTAATAAAAACTCTATCAATACTACCAAATTATAAAGAATATATGTGAGTAATATTAGGAATATATTTTCCTTAAATTTATTCCAAAAGTTTGGGTTTCCATCCTAAAAATATTAAGGCATGTAATCTATAAATTCTGGAAAGATCGTGCACAAAATGAAATGAAACATGTTGATTAGAAGATGTTGGTGTTGCTATAGATTTTTTCATAAGACCATGTATTATTGGTATAATATTTCAACATGTTTAAATCATATAGTTCTTGAATAATGAGGTATCTAATATGAAACAATAAATAAACCTACTTTGGAAAAGTGTACCTCATAGATAAATAGGAATCTATCTTGCAAGAATATATTTGAGTCACTTGGAATTTTTTTTAGTTGTGAAAGATAAGAGGTCATTACTATGATGAATAGTGGTACATCCCTAGAAAGTATCATTAATATAATTAAGATAAGAAAAATCCATTATAGACTGAAAAGAAGATGAAGAAAGGATGAAATATTGGTTTGGGAGACAAACCGGTGAAGAAAGTTATTGAAAAAGTATTATCCCCAGTGCTACAACTATATATCATTGGGAGATATACCCCTTAAAATATTATTATTATTGTTCTCATGTGATTGGAATTTAAGGTGATTAAATGTGATGAAAATCCATTGAGGGTGAGAATTCAAAATAGGTGTTGTTGTTATATATTTATGAATTTACATTGATTCTGGAATTCTAGAAAACCCCTTAAAAAGTTGAAGGATAATTTATGGTTTTTATTCTCCCATATCTATTTTTACCTATAAAATTTATGTTTATCTAGGGGTGATTTTATAACCAAATAGGGAATAAAACCCTTCAATTTAAGTGTTTTGTGTGTGTATTCAAGTGAATGTAGGTTTATTCTAAATAATCTTGTGAATTTGTTCGAGCGACCCTAATTTTTAAAAGGTGAAAGTGGTATCACATTGAGACTAGTTTCTATAAAATTATTTTGTCTAAATTTAACTCTATATTTTTCTACAATGAGTTTGACCACGTATAATTATATTTAGTTAGTTTCTTCCACATTTCTAAGGAATTATGGTTCCACCCTTCTCCCATTCTTTTAATGGAGAACTTTGAATGTGTATGAATATATGGGGAAAATATGTGTTTCATAAAATTAAAAGAGTTTTCTAGATATAAAAAATAATTACATACACTCATGGTATGATTAAGGGGAATGGAAAAACATTTTTCCTCAATTATATTTATTTTCATTAAAAGGTGGAGGAAAAGTGAACTTCTTGTGAAATATTATGTATTTTTATATATTTTGAAGTTTAATGTATTGAAAAAAAAATCAAAAGGGGGTATTGAAGTTACCTTTAGTGTGTGAATGTATTTATTTTCAATGAATCGTGTCAATATAAGAGCATGGAGGAATATTATATGGATTGGAGTAACCACCCTCATGAATATTTGAAGTTTTACTCATACTTATTGGGAAAAAGAAATTGGTTTTACTACCTATGAAGATTTAGTTGGACTACTTCTAGGTTGTAGTTATGAAATCATATAATTATATAAGAAAGTTTTTATAGTTATTAAAAGTGTTTTAATAGTAGGATAATATTTATCTACATTTTTTTAAAAGTCATAGAGTACCCAGATACCAAATATTGATATAACAAGTTATAAATATATATTTATAAAGGGGTGATCAGGTTCAATGTTGAGAATAAGATATCCTACAACATCGAGAACCCATCCTTGAGTTACATAAAACTTGGATTATATTTTTAGTGCTTATAAACTATTATACTAAGGTTATATATATCTTGACATGGATTGGAAAAGACTCATCTTTAAATTCAAATATTCTAAAATTTAAACATAGAAATAAAAAAAATTAGATAAGTTTATAATCCAATGCACATGCCATCTAAGATTGCGTACATATTATCAAGCTCAAATATAGGTTTAAACTCCATCAGTGTATGTATAAAATATTCCTATATAGGTTTGATTAATATTATGTATAAATTTGATCCTTAGCAGACTTCAAACATTAAAAAGTTCTCTCGACATACTTGTGTTTCATGTCGATCATAGGTTTCATATTCCTTAGTGTATATGTCATATGTCTATGTATACATGTGATATTATCAATCATAGGTTTTATCTATAACTTGTTTAAGTTTCATAAAACACTTATAAAAAAATTATTTCTATATTTAACTTTTATGAAGAATAAGATAATTTTAGATGATGAAAAATAATTTCCACTACAATCTAAACATCACAAACACTGAGAAGGGTTTATTTTCCAAGAATGAGAAAATTAATATGTTTTTATCTTCATCCATGTAAATGGAATGTTAATTAAATATTATAAATATATTTTCCAAATAAATTTAATTCTGATGAAATGTTAACCTGATGATTCTTGAGATATTCTTTGAAGTTTTAAAAATTATAATTCTATATAAATCCATGATACAAGTATGGTTTAATGAGATTAATTATTTATGATAATGAAAAGGGAATCCAATATATTTTCAATAATAATTCATATGTAAACAAATTTAATATCAAGTTTTCCATCAAAGCCTATATCATTTTTATATGGAACTATTTGAGTAAAAATAAAGAGGAACAGAGATTGAAGGCTATAAATTTTCCCATGCCTAAACGGTGAGAAGATATACAATTTTTCATAAATATATAAATGAAAAAATATTTTTATTCTTGTGTTGTTATCTCTATGGAATAAATATATCAATACGTTTTATATTTAATGTTTAGAAAGATAAGAAGTTAAATATATGATCAGTGGTATGTATCAAAAGCTACTACTTCATGTCATACGCTGAGTTCCACACCGCAAGATGATGTATTGTATATTCTCATACAGTTGGTGATATTGAAGTTAATATTTAATTGTAGATATTATGAGTTGAATAATAATATGATGTCAATAATATATAAGAATAAAACAAATAATATGTTTATTTTAATTTAATAAATTATAGTATATAAATAAGGTTATTTCGGTAATATTATCTAAGTTAAAAAATAATTCACAAAATATCATGGGATCCCAAAAGTGGGTATTTTATCATGGTAATTTTGGATGTAATTGATTAATTCCCCTTGATATTATATTTAAGTTTACTAATTATGATAGTGGTAATTTAATTATATTAAATAACTTAACATGTGGATGTGATGATCAGGTAGGAAAAAATAGAAAAGGAATAAGAAGCCACTGTGAAGAAAGGTGTGTATCTAAGAGAACTAGGAGCTCTCAAGAAAGAAGAGGAAGAATAACTCACTACAACCTGTAGTGAAAATGTGAGGAGAATAAAAACCTATATCGTAGCAATACATCTAGTGGGTTTTGAGAAAGAAAAAGAAACTAAGTGTATTGACCTATTTATATTGGTTAATTATAGTCAGAAAAGGAATAAATAAGTAGAGATCGACATACTATACATGTTATGATGTTTGGTTTAAATAATTTTAGTGTTTAATAAGTGAGTGAGATATCTAGGTGATAAAATATGTTGAATATATATAAATTTGAGCTGCAAGGGGAGACTGAGTTGCATATATCTTTCTTAAAGAGTTTTCATTTTAAGAATCTTTTATAAGTGGAAAGAGATCTATATTATTGATGTTTATTCATTCTATTGATACCTTGTGATCAAATTATAAAGTCTAACTTAAAATAATCACTTTTATATAAATTGAGGGACTCTATGGAACCTACTTAAATTATGGTATAAAAAGATACCATGGTGTGAAGCTATGGATACAGTTAGAATCTATTAAAGAAGTTCAATGTGATTTTTGAAAGAGGAAGTCCTGTGAGAAGTAGGAATTAATTTACACAATGAGACTCGGTGTGGGTGTGGAAAACACCAACCACTATAGCCAAAATCTGATTATAGTATAGAAACCATGATTGAGGTTAATAACCAATCATTAAAAGGATTATAAATTTGAGTTGAACCTTGTAAATATTTGTGTCCTTATGCATTTTTTTATCAGAGTGAGGTTGTGTGACACAAAGAAGATTGGATCAATATTGGGAGAAGTTTATAATATTTTGAATTAAAAATAGAATAATTCATAAAAGTTGCAAGTTACCATTGATTCATTCCTTCCCTCTTAGTGTCCTGAAAAACCTTGGGGGTTTTCAATTCCCACTAGCCTGGAGACTTATTCATTGTTCTATAAAAGTGGGGGTCAGCTATTTTTGGATGCGATCTTTATCATGTAGTTATTTTCAATATTATATAATTTTAAAGCTGTATATGAAAAGTTCGTGTATCTTATATATAATATATATATGGATATGTATGAATCTTTTTCACCACTATATTTGGGTGAGAAACAAAAACTATAGGCTATGTAAATAGTTTCACATTAATATGGTGAGAACATATAAATTTTTTGGATGGAATAGGGATTGAAAAACTAAATTGTTTGAAGCATGCAATAAAGGAATAAAACATGATATGATAAATATTTCATGAGATGAAATAGTTGTGAATTTAATATAGATATGGTGTATATTAAATTTATGATACTTTTAAAATAAAACCCCTCAAATATTGTGTGTGAGATTTTATAAAAATCAGAACTTGGAAAGGCATCAATCATCCCATTAGTGGGTCATACTAAAATTCAGTGCCCTGTGATTAACTTATATGATTAAATAAAGTAATGGTAAATTATAATATTATTAGGCATGTGTTCCTGGAATTTTATTTAGGTTATACTTAGTTGGGAGAACCTAATAGGATTAGGTTACTGAAGTAATATAGTGGTTTTTTATCCATATTATGGATTGGTAAAAGGGTTTTACACTCAACTATCCAAGAATCATGACCGTTATGATTGTTATTATTTCCTACCTAAATATCTAAGTGATAGTAGAAATTATAAAGTGGCCAAAAATATAGTAAAATATGGATATTGGTTGACTAAATGGGTATAATGTATGGAGACATCATTTTTAAATGGAGTAATTTCATTTAAATTCCATTATGAAAAGATATAAAACATGATACTCAACCATATATATGTTTTTATAGATTATTGCATATATCATGTTAATAATTTTGAGGTATCTTATAGGTATGAGCTATAAAATAGTTTTAAATTGGTGTCTAAGGTTTAGAAGTGTTCTCAAAGAGAATCATTTAGATAATTTGAATTTGAATATTATATAGATCAATTCTCAAACTCTAACTCATGAGTATTGGATATTGTGTGTGCATCACACATTTTTATCGATAAACATAAACTAAAATATGGGAGGGAATTGAATAAAGGTGAATTATATATTTATGTTGGTAATGGAGCAAGAGTTATTTCATTGGAAGTTAGCACATATGATTGAACTATCTATAGTGAATTAGTTCTAGAATTGGATAACTCTTATTATGTTCCTACCATAAAAAATTGAATTTTTCATCTTGTTTGGAAAATAAGAAGTCTTCATTAATTATTAAGAATGATATTGGTTCTATATATATGAATGATATTTTTTATGGGATCAGGATTACGATAAAAAAAATTAAACATTATAGGTATAAATAATCAGGTCTATAATGTTCAGAATAATAAGGTCAAGGTTAATTCTAATCAAACCTACCTTTGGCATTGTCTCTTTGGATGTATAAATGAGAAACACATCCAAAGACTCTGTAAATATGGATTGTGGGATGCATTTGATTATAGATCATTTGATAACTATGAACTCTATTTATTGGAAAACAATCACCAATAAAAATTTTATTATAAAAGGAGAAAGGGATATTTGATTGTCATATCTCATACACAGTGATGTACATAGACCAATGAGTTCCCAAGAAAGTGGTGGTTTTAGGTGAGTTTTTTTTAAATAGGTTTTTTAAAAAATATTTTTTTTAAAACAGCATTGGTCAAAAAAAATTAAAAATATGCCCTAAAGGTTGCATCGTAGCTACTGCCTTTAGGTTTCAGGGGAAAGGCGGCAACCCCATTGTCTCCTTTCTTCTAAAATCAGAAAAATAAATTACTATATTTTGTATTTTAAAATTTTTTATATTTATTTTGTTTTGTTTTGTTTTGTTTATATATATATATAAACAAAAAATTTCAGTAGAATTTATCTGCTATTTAATATTCGGCAGTACTACCATTACAGCAGTCTATATTCTAATAAAATCTCTCACCCAGGGCTCTATTTTATAAGAGAGTTTACCCTGTAAATCATTCTGCATTTCCGATGTGGGATTATGGTTCTCCCTTTCCTACACAGAACATTCTGCATTTCCGACGCGGGGTTCTGTTTGAAGTACGTGACTTTGAAAGACTATAAAATATAAACTATAATACGAATATAAATGAAACTTAAAAAATGGATTAAAAATATAATAAATGGTTGAAAACAAAAAGAATTTCATAAAAAATGATGATAAAAAATAATTTATAATCTTTCAAAACCACCTACTTGAAACTTAAAAATGTTTCAAGTATATGACTTTGAAAGCCTGTAAAATATAAACTATAAGACCAACTTAAATAAAACATAACACATGAATTAAACATATAACAAATAGTTGAAAATAAAAATAATTTCATAAAAAATGTTGATGAAAAATAATTTATAAGTTTTCAAAGACACCTATATGAAACATAAAAATGTTTCAAGTACGTGACTTTGAAAACCTATAAAATATAAACTATAAGACCAACATCAATGAAACTTAAAACATGGATTAAAAATATAATAAATAGTTTAAAATAAAAATAATTTTGTAAAAAAATTTCATGAAAAATAATTTATAATCTTTTTAAACCACCTACTTGAAACTTAAAAATGTTTCAAGTATGTGTCTTTGAAAGACTACAAAATATAAACTATAAGACCAATATAATTAAAAGTTAAATCATGGATTAAAAAAATAATAAATAGTTAATAATTAATTAGTTAATTAGTAATATAATTATTAATTATATAATTACTAATTATATAATAATTAATTTGGTAATCAGTAATATAATTATTAATTAGTAATTAGTAATTATTATTTATATAATTAATTAGTAAATTAGTAATATCATTATTAATTATATAATAATTAATTAGTTAATCAGTAATATAATTATAAATTATTAATTATCTAATTAATTAGTAAATTTGTAATATCATTATTAATTATATAAAAATTAATTATTAATATAATTATTAATTATATAATAATTAATTATTAATATAATTATTAAATATATAATAATTAATTATTAATATAATTATTAATTATATAATAATTAATTAGTTAATAAATAATATAATTATTAATTATTAATTATTAATTATTAATTATTAATTATTAATTATTAATTATATAATTAATTTTTTATTAGCAATATAATTATTAATTATATAATATCAAATTAGTAAAATAATTATTAATTATATAATTTTTAATTATATTATAATTAATTAGTTAATTAGTAATATACATATTAATTATATAATAATTAATTAGTTAATTAGTAATATAATTATTTATTATATAATAATTAATTAGTTAATTAGTTAATTTGAAATATAATTAGTAATTATAAAATATTTAATTAGTTAATTATTAATATAATTATTAATTATAATTATTCATTATTCATTATTAATAATTAATTAGTTAATAATTAATTAGTTAATTAGTTAATTAGTAATATAATTATTAATTATATAATAATTAATTATTTAATTAGTAATATGATTTTTAATTATAATAATTAATTATTTAATTAGTAATATAATTAATAATTATATTACTAATTAAATAATTAATAATTTATATAATTAATTATTATTAATTACTAATTAACTAACTAATTATTATATAATTAATAATTATGTAATTAATAATTATATTACTAATTAACTAATTAATAACTCAAAAATTAACTAATTAACCATTATATAATTAATAATTATATTAATAATTAACTAATTAATTATTATTTAATTAAGGATTAATAATTACTAATTAATTAATTACTAATTATATAATTAGTAATTATTTTACTAATTAACAAATTAATTATTTTATAATAATTTTTAATAATTGTTAATTAATAATTGTAATGAATAATTATAATTTATAAATATATTACTAATTAACTAATTAAATATTATATAATTAATAATTTTATTACTAATTAACTAATTAATTATTATATAAAAATTTTAAATAATTAGTAATTATTAATTATAATGAATAAATATAATTTATAATTATATTACTATTTAACTAATAAACTATTTTATAATTACTAATTAAGTAAATAATTATTATATAATTACTTAATAATAATTACTAATTAACTAATTAATTATTAATAATATTAATTAAATAATTAAATAATTTATTATATGTTTAATCCATGTTTTAACATTAAATTATATCGGTCTGATAGTTTATATTTTATAGTCTTTCAAAGCTATATACTTGAATTATTTTTAAGTTTCATGTAGGTGGTTTTTAAAGCTTGTAAATTATTTTTCATGAACATTTTTTACAAAATTATTTTTATTTTCAACTATTTATTATATGTTTAATCCATGTTTTAATATTCATTTATATCGATCTTATAGTTTATATTTTATATCCTTTCAAAGTCACGTGCTTGAAACGTTTTTAAGTTTCATGTAGGTGTCTTTAAAAACTTATAAATTATTTTCCATCAAATTTTTTTATGAAATTATTTTTATTTTCAACTATTTGTTATATATCAAATCCATGTATTATGTTTTATTTATTTGGTCTTATAGTTTATATTTTGTAGACCTTTATAGTCACGTACTTGAAAAAAATTTAAGTTTCAAGTGGGTGGTTTTGAAAGCTTATAAATTATTTTTTATCATCAGTTTTAATGAAATTTATTTTGTTTTCAACCATTTATTATATGTTTAATCCATGTTTTAAGTTTCATTTATATTGGTCTTATAGTGTATATTTTATAGTCTTTCAAACTCACGTACTTGAAACAGAATCCCATATCGGAAATGCAGAATGATTTCCAAGGTAAGCCCTCTTATAAAAGGGAGCCCTGGATGAGAGCTTCTATGTGAATCTAGATTGTTTTAATGGTAGTAATGTTGGATATTAAATAGAAGATAAATTATACTAATTTTTTATATATATATATATATATAAACAAAACAATACAAAATAAAAATAAAAATACAAAAAATTTAAAATAAAACATATAGTAAAAAAATTCTTGGTTTCAGAAGAAAGGTGGCAATGAGGTTGTCACCTTTTGACTTAAACCAAAAGCCACCAGTGGTGCTACTGCCTTTCCCCTGAAACCTAAAGGTGGCAGCTGCGCTGCCGCCTTTAGGGCATATTGTTTTAAAAAAATTCAACCTATGTTGTTTTAAAAAAATATTTTTTTTTGAAAAACCTATTTCAAAAAAACTCGGGTTTAGGTACTTAGTTAATTTTATAGATGAATTTAGTTATTATGGTTATGTGTTTATGTTGAGACATTGGTATGAAAGTTTTGAAAAGTTTAAAGAGTTTCAAAACCAGACATAGAACTAAATGAGAAAATGTATTAAGATTATTTGATTGGATTACGGTGATGAGTACTTAACCTATGAATTCACTGATTATCTAAGATATTGTGGAATTGTTCCAAAAATCACTTCTCCTAGAAAACTATAGTGGAATGATATATCTTAGAGTATGGATCGTACCATGTTGTACATGGTTCAATCAATAACGTGTTAGTGTGACGTTTTTATTTTATTCTAGGGTTATGCTCTGGAGAATGTTTCATTTTTACTTAACTTAATTACATCTAATGTAGTCCTAAATGAACCATCTGAGATATAGGCATAGAAATATTCTACTATATCTGTTATGAATATTTGGGTTTGTGAATCACTTTTACAACAATTGGTTTTAGATAAAATTATCCCTAAATCATAAAAATGATTATTTTTTATTATCCTAAGAAATCTATGGGATATTATTTCTATAATTATACTGATCACAAAGTTTTTGTAGTCTGAAATGATATATTTCTTGAGAATTAATGTATAATTCAAGGATTCGATGGGAGGAACATTGAACTTGGATAAGTTAAAAACCAAAAAACATGAAGTGTTCATGAGATGAAATTTGAGTTGATTCCATAATGTGTTTTGGAAGAAGAATCAACTTAAGTTACATGAGATCCTCAAAGGTTTGGTTGGATTCATCAAGAATTTGAGTGATATGGATTTATTATAGGAAATAATGATGAAGTAATGTTCATAAAAGATAAACCTACAGCCTACTAAGAGACCATTTATAATTCTGATTTTAAGAAATGGATAAAATCTATGGAATCTTAAATGGACATTATATACATTGATCAAATTTAAAACTTGGTGGTTATACCTGAAGAGGTGAAACCCATAGGGTTAAAGTGGGTTTTTTTATAATAAAACCAAAATGGATGGTAAAGTGTCAATCTATAATGAATAATTGGTGGAAATAAGTTACAAAAAATCATATTATAGACTATGAAGTAAATTTTTCACTTATTGCAATGATAAATTCCATTCAAATATTTCTTTCCATTTCAGATCATTTTGATTATGATATATATCATATATATATCAAAATTTATTTCCTGAATTTAAATTTAGTAAACAATTTTTATATAATATAGCCTGAACATTTTTAAGTGCCAAATGAGTCTTTTAATATTTTAAGTTACAAAATTATATTTATGGAATGAAGCATGCTTCTCAAAGTTGGAATATCTAGTTTGATGATGTAATTAAAGAGTTTGGTTTCATCTATAACTTGGATTATTCTTTTGTATATAAGTGTATTAGTGGGAGTTTTGTAGTATTTTTTATATTTTATGTGGATGAATTCATATCAGAAATGACATCCCAAATTTAAAATTTATAATGATATCATTAGTAAAATGCTTCTCTTTGAAAGAAATGGGTGAATTGGACTATATACTAGTTATGAAAATCTATAGATATATATCAAATATACTTCTTATACTGGGAAAAAACACATAATTTCGTAAAGTGATAAAGTGTTTTAGAATGGAGAACTCCAAAAATAGACCTTTACCAGTGTTGCATGGCATGAATGTTAGGAAAATTCAAGATCCTTATAAAGAGTAAGAAATGATAGATATAATTCCATTTTCATTCACTATAGGACCTACCATGTCTTTCATGTTATGTACTTGACCTAATATTTTCTATTCTCTTAGGATAACTAGTAAATTCCAAACCAATACTAGTTACAGTCACTAGATTTATATTAAGAACATAATTAAATACTTAAGAATATTTGAGGATATGTAATTAATATTTAGAGTAAAGGATGATCTCTGTTTAAATGGTTACATAGATAATATTTTCTGATCTGATAAAAATGAAATGTTATCTCAATATGGTTTTCAATTTTTTAGGATGGTGGATATATTAGTTTGAAGAGTTTAAAATAAAACATCATAGTATACTTGATAATAAAGGAAGAGTATATCACTACATTAGATACTATGGATGATGTTGTTTAGATCAAGAAGTTTATTTTTAAACATGATATGGTTTCTAGCATCAAGGGAATAATCAATCTCTACTATGAAAACAATTGAGCTATTTCTTAGGTCAGGGAACCCCAGTCTCACCAAATGAATAAACACATCCTTCAAAAATATCTTCTCATATAAGAGATCATTGAGAAGGGTAATGTTAGGACCTATTGGGTGGCTACCAAGGACAATGTAGCATATCCATTGAAAAAACATTATTGTAGTAGAAGCATGAGGGTCATTTTGAATCTATTAGTATAAGATACATAATATATTTGATATAATGGTTATAAATGTATTATGATTTAATAATAAATTAAATATTTATTTATTATTCATTAATATGTTTTATAATTTATTTTACATAAACAGTATAATGATAATATCCCCTAAAAATAAAACTTTGAGTTATCTTTAATTGATGCTCATTATGGAGTGTTATGGCTTGTGATAATATGTTAAGGTTATCATGATTAGAATCTTGTACCTGATATAAAAACTGTATATGAGGTACAAATAATAGACTTGTGGGGTAATAAGTTAAGATTTATTAATTGTACTACAAGAAGAAGTATATATCAAGGAATATCATAGATTCATCGATATTCTTAGGGGTATATGCATATTATCAATCCTCGTTACCAAAGTTTAGTGAGACGTCAAACATGAGAACCATCATACCTTAATACCTTTATTTTTCAAACCTTGAGTCTTAGCTACTTAGGGGGGTGGTTGGGTATATTTTTAATCATGTTTTCAGTTGGAGATTAACCAAGATAATATTTTTCCACTAATTTTACAGATAAAGAGAGAGCGGAAATTAATGAGTTAATCAATAAAGATAATATTAATATATCAAATTTAATTTAGAGAGTTTCATGAAATTTCATTAAAATATTTGTCTCATTGAGAGAAAGGACCATTCAAGGAAGAACATTGACACATTAAACTTATAAGAATAAGGGAGATAAGAAGGGTCTTAACATAAAAAATTTCATTAATATAAAATTAATATAATAGTTTCTTAGTTAGCAGAATACATTACTCCTATGAATAGTTATATAAGTTAAAGGAATAAATCTCCTGATTTATTTATATTCATCTTATGAATAAAAAATTAGTAAGGAGGGGGAGGTTGATATGCTAAATCAGGATATATAGAGTAATATTTATTAAATTCATATATATATTTTTTAAAAACACTTAAGTTTATAAATTATTGAATCCCTACTTGGAGTTATGTATGAATAATGGGGTGAGGAAGTGATCCTTTATATATAGTACAGCATCGCTAAGTTATCATTGTATGAGTAGTGAACCTTAGCATGGAGTGACCCTAACTAAAACTTTGTATCAATAAGGATAGTGAGTTTAGCGAATTTTAGTACATCATTGCATCATTTTTGTATTCTACTTGAATATATCATAATTCTAGTTAACTAAGTAAAACCATTATTTCCTTTCATTCTTTACTTTATTTATATCATTTACATCTTTGACATGATTTCATGATATAGATGAAAATTTGAAATGTTTTTCCTTATAATACGAAGATAATATCTTATATAGGGAATTTATTAAATAATAATTTTTTATTATAGTCCACCATGATCCCCCCCCCCCCACTCTAAGAGTTCTTTGGGACTTACATTATAACTGAATTGTCTTAAATATTTACAAAAATTCTACTAAAAGATACATTTCAAAAATGGATGTTGATGATGGATGTTCAACCTTTTTCACATTGATTTTAAGGAATTTTGTTCCTTACTCTTACATTTATTCTTTAGATTATTATTTGGTTGAGGGGATTTTATAAATCCAAAGTAAAGTAACCATGAAAGTGGTGATGTGTCACTTAGAATGGGGGGATGAATTTGTGATGTTATTTAAAATTTATTCAATAAAATAAAACTTTGTGACTGGTTAATGTATCGATCAACTCACTTTTAAATCTCATTATCACATGTATGTAAATAGAATAAGGAAATATGAGGCACAAAAGAATTTTTACAAGGTTTACCCCTAATTTTGGAGACTACTCATTACTGAGTTTAGTTTAAGTATGATCCATATATTTAATAACTAATATTAAGAATGATTATAGTGGCTATCTCTCAATAACTTAGTCTCTCAAATGTTGTAAAATCTACTAGTTGTTTCTTTATACCATCTCTAACCAATTTATAAAATTAATCTAAACTATAACCAAAAATATCACCAAAAATCTTTGGGATGCTCCATTATCAACACAAGATCTCATTCAAGGATTCAAAATATTCAACAGCATGCAAGATCCCTATTTAAAAAAATCTATATTCCCTAATTGTTCATAAGAATAAAGTTGTTATTTATTATTCAACTCAATTTTAATTTATTCTTTCTATAATAATTTTCAAGTATATTCATAAACAAAACACATCCATTCCTTCTTATTTTTATATTTTTAGTATCCATTATGAATTAATTAATAAATCATAATTCTAGAATTTATGGAAAAACTAGGCACTCAAAGAATTATAGAATATTATCTAAATGTATTTTATCAATATTATTCCCCCAAAATAATCTCACTATAACTAATCACATGGGTGTTCTCCCTGTGATCCTCAACACAGTTTTCACAAATTCCCACATTTCTCATTCAAACTAGTCCACACAATCTTTCATTAATTACTCTATTTTTTATATTAATTAATTATATTTAAGTATTAATATTTGAATATCCTAGAATAATTAAGAAGTGGTCTTCTTAACTTCTTATCATTCATTCCTCCTACAAAATTAGCTTGAATCACTACCCAATCCCTTATCATCCTGATATTTATGACTTGAAGATTAAAAAAACTTTGGTTGGCATATATCTCTATAAATATTTCATTTTTTGAAACGGGTAAACCTTATGTATGAAATAAAATATCTTACATATCATATTAGTGAGATCAAATATCCGATGAATTCTCCAAAATATCTCTTGTATACTCATGATAATGTTATGTATTCTCAAAAATATCTTACACATTCCCTTACTTATCTTCAATATTAGATAGAATATATTACGTTCCATAATGAATCTGATGCATTTCAAAATTTCACTTTTATAATATCTTAGATATTTTTTTAAATCTCATAAAACCATATGCATCATCATCAAGATATTATGATTCACATATAAAACCTTCATTATGCACTAAAGTATATTATGTATCACAGTAAGGTTTTTTTATTTTAATTGTATTTGTAAAAAATTCATCAAATATCATATTTATTGTAAAGACCCGTAAAATTCAAGGGAAATTTTTTTCTTAATTTTCTTTAGAATTTTACAAGACCGCGGTTTCAGACGGCACCTGATTCCGAGGCCCGGAGTGCCCGGAATTAATTTCCGAAGTTTGGCTCGGGTACGTTCAGTGAACGAACGAGCGGGAATTCCTAACTTTTGATCCGGTGCTCGGAATTGAAATCTGAGGGCACCGATGAACTCGCAGCGCCGATATTCGCTTAAAGAGACCCTTTCGGGAGTTGCGTTTGTTGCGAGACGAAAGTTAGTTTTTGGGAGAATTATAAAAAGTTGAATAAAAAATGTGGATTCTTTTTATTTCACTTTTGTAGGTTAACTCCTCTCAAAAGGAGTTGGGGGTGGGACCCACACCCACTTAACCTACTTTGAGAGGATTAAGTGTGGTGGGACCCACACGAACCTAAACCTCTCAACTTCCCCCTTAAACTCCCCTCTCTCCCTCTTAATTGTTTGTAAACTTAACATCAAATTAATTACACATGACATGTTAATTAATTAAGTGTTATGTTTGAATTTTGAAGTTTTGAATTCCTAGGCTTGGTAAATAAAATAAGGAGAGACCTTATTTTATTTTGTTAGCCAACTTGTGTGGATTTCATTTGAGAGCTCTTCCTCCATCTTCTTCATCTTGACGAAGAACGCTCAAACTCCGACGAAGAACGACGCCTCTCTTCTTCGTCCTCGGTGTCAACAAGAGGGAACGCCGCATCCTCCTCGGGCCTTCTTCGTCGGCAAACGAAGATCCGCCAACAACGTGTCGCATCGGACGTAACTCTTCGTCAACGGATTTGACGAACGACGACCGCGACGCCTGACTTCCGCGACGCCGTCTTCCGCGGAACGTAGAAGATTCTTTGAATCTCAAACCAGAGGTAGGGGATGTTATTTATTGATTATTTTATTCCATTCTTGAATCATGGATTTTAGCATGACTAAACGTGAGGCTTTTGGATTTTCTTTAGTTATGTTATTATTTAACGTGAGGGGGGTCGGACCGCATGAACACGGCCGAACCCCCCCTCCTTAGTTCTCGTTTTATTCATGCGGGTGGAAGCAAGTAGCGTGGTGCCGTCGCACCACGCGGATGATCGTTCAATTAATTTACGCGGCGCCGTCGCGCCACGCCGAGGAAAAGTCTTCAAGAACGTGACGTCGTCGCGCCGCGTTGAAAAGAATCGAAGCACGGCGAAGGGGCGCGGTGCCGACGCACCGCGCCGGATAACGAACGCCGCGGCCGGTTCCGGGCCGCGGCGGAACGAGAAGACCGCGGCCGGTTCCGGGCCGCGGCGGAAGGGAAGACCGGCGGCCGGGCCGCCGGCGTCAGAAGCCGAAGAACGGGACCGGAAATTCCGGTCCCGTTTGAGAAAACCGGCCGGCCAGCTGGCCGGCCGGATGTCTTAAAAACCGGGGGAATTAATCCCCCGGCCATCCATTAAAACCCCCCTCTTAATGAGGGGGGGGCGGTTCTTGAGGGAAGGGGGCAGCCGCCCCCTTTGGTTCGGCGCCAGCAGGCCCCCCCCCCCACGTGAGGGGGGGGGGGGGGGGGGGCGGTTTGAAGAAACCGGCGCGGCCTTGTGCCGCGCCACCTTGAAGAAACCGCGGGGCTTAGCCCCCGCGTGACCCACGTGCGGCGCTAAGCGCCGCCGCCGCGGCCCGCCGCCGCCGCCAGCGCGGCCCGCCGCCGCCGCCACCGCGGCCCGCCGCCGTCGCCGCCGCGCCGCCCGCCGCCGCCGCCCGCCGCCGCCGTCCGCCGCCGCCGACCGCCGCCGCCGGCCGCCGCGCCACCCCGGGGGGGGTCGGGCCGGGTCGGCCCGGACCCGGACCCCCCCGTTTCGGACCAGTTTCGGTTTTTGGCTCATAACTTGAGCCTCGGACCTCCGAATGACCAACTGTCTGCGGCAACGCGATCCTTGGATCGAGACGGTCGTTTCGGTATATCGCACTCAAGGTTTCGGGTTACTTTGAGTTCGGCCGGGTTGGTTCGTTCACGAAACCAACCGGGCCTTCGGAGCGGAAACGCTCATATCTTGAGCTGCGGACGTCCGATTGACGTGCCGTCAGTCGCGTAGTGTTCCTCTTAGAGAGACGGATCTTTTGGCATACTCCGCCCGAGGTTTGGACGCAGGTGGAGTTCGGTCGGGTTGGTTTTGCCTTAAAAACCAACCGGGCCCCGGAGACGAAAATGCCAATAACTCTCAGACCGGGCGTCCGATCGACGCGCCGTCTGTTGCGTTGAGTTCCTGTTGACGATACGGAACTTTTGGATACATCAACTCTGGTCTTCGTGACAGTTGATGTATCAGCCTCTCGGCTCGTGGAGCGGACCCTCCGTACGAGCTTGCTGTGTGCGGGAACCCTAGTGCTGGCTGCGACTGTTCTTCTGCTACTGTGACTTTGACGACGACAGTACAGAGATCCTGTGTGGATTTGACGACGACAGTACAGAGATCCTGTGTGGATTTGACGACGACAGTACAGAGATCCTGTGTGGATTGGACGACGACAGTACAGAGATCCTGTGTGGATTCGACGACGACAGTACAGAGATCCTGTGTGGATTCGACGACGACGACTACAGCACTCAGCGATCCTACGTGGATCAGTGCTACAGGTTCTGTGTGAGCC
Source organism: Viscum album (assembly GCA_963277665.1). NCBI lineage: Eukaryota > Viridiplantae > Streptophyta > Magnoliopsida > Santalales > Viscaceae > Viscum > Viscum album. Next base: position 1,673,926,617 of record OY728158.1, read on the forward strand.
CGATCCTGTGTGGGTCCTTGCGCTCAGCGGTTCTGTGTGAGCCAGCGCCTACAGGTTCTGTGTGAGCCCGATCCTGTGTGGGTCTTCTGCGGGGGTTAGTTACCTATCGATCCTTCGTGGGTCCGACGACTTAGATGGATCAGTGATCATCTTTATCGTCCTTGAAGAAGTATACCTGTGTGAGCTGAATCCTGTTGTTTTCCTGTGTGGATTGTGTTGTGCAATCCTGTGTGGATTATATTTTGCTTTCCTATGTGGAATACGTATACTTTCCTGCGTGGACTGAGTTGTACTTGGGCTCGGAGGTTGGAGCGTATTTGAATTGATGACTTAGGTATATGTATGGGCATATACCTAAGCAGTGTCGGTTGTTACTTCGTGATTGTACTTTTCTTCGTGGTTTATCCTTTGTGGATTTGAGAGACCTTCAGGGGTCTCGGGGTCCCTACTGAGTAGCTTATACTCACCCATGCACGGGCTTTGCCCGCACTACGTTGTGTTGGTTGCAGACGACGGACAGCGTAGACCTTAGCTGAGGCTTGCACAGCAGGACGGTACCCGGAGGTGGACCACTGGGCGGGACGTGCTCGGAGCGGACGGTGGGACCCGTGGAGCAGAGGAGCTATCTGTACCCACCCTTCAGGTGGGATTTCCGGTGGACAGCTCGGAGTAGCGGCCTTTACTTTATAGTTGCTGTTTTTCCCTTTTTGAGTTGTACTTTACTTTCAGTTTGGGTTTGTATTCTGGCCCATTTACTTTTCCGCACTTTCAGTCGTACTCTGCTTGTTTAGTGTTTACTTCCGCTTGTTTACTCTGTGGTGTGTGTTTACTTTTCAAAGGCAATGCCTTCCCTTTTTACCGGGATTTACGCCTTGGTGCTAGTCGCCAGCCCCTGGCCTATGGAAGGCGGGCTTGGGGTAGTCACGGCTCGGACCCCGAGGGCGGGTCGTGACAAATTGGTATCAGAGGAGTTCGGTTCTACCGCGAACTCTGATCTTTTCTATGTGAAGCAGTAATGTTTAGCGTATTGAGTGTGGTTATCAGTCCAGGGAGTCCAGTGTTGGTGCGGCGGCCGACGTATCCGTACACCAGGACCCTGACTTCTGATTTCCGACTTAATGCACGAAAACATTGATTGCGTGTGTGTTTCAAGTTTTCTTTGTGATTACTTGTGTCAGCTCACCGGGTATACTGATCTGCTTTATGAAAGTCTCAAGTTTTCCTTGTGATTACTTGTGCCAGCTCACCAGGTATACTGTTCTAACCGTGGCGCACCTGTTTCCTTTTCAGGATGGCCCCACGACGGCAGCCAGCTAGGGTTCCGAGAGTCGAGCGAGACGACAGCCCACCGAGCGACGAGGCTTCGGTGCAGGGCCCTTTGCCAGTAGAGGCCCCGGCAGTAGCTTTACCCGCCGATCCCCCGATGCTTCCAGCAGCAGCCGCTGACGATGCACGTCGCCTCAGCGCACTGCATGAGTTTCAGCGCCAGCGACCGCCCAGGTTTCGCGGGGAGACGGATCCCCAGGCAGCAGAGGACTGGCTGGAGGCAGTGGTTCGAGTGTTTAGGCTAGTGAGGACACCAGCAGACCTCATGGTGATCCTCGCTGCGAGCCTACTACACGCAGCAGCAGGACGATGGTGGAGCTTGATGCTCCAGGTTCACGATGAGGCATCTCTTCTTTGGACGGACTTTGAGAGCATCTTCCGCTCGGAGTTCGTCCCAGCCACCCTTCGTGCGGTGCGTATCCAGGAGCTTCTACAGCTGCGGCAGGGCAGCATGACGGTCGCTCAGTACTCGGCGAGATTTACCGATCTCTCGCGCTACTCGACCGACATGGTACGGGACCCATTCTTCCGGGCCCGGACCTTCGAGCAGGGTTTGAGACACGAGATCAGGGCATCACTGATCTCCCTCAGCATACCGACTCAGACAGGAGTACTGGAGCAGGCCCTTCTGATCGAGAGCTTCCTTGCTGAGTCTACACCAGCACAGAGACCCACCGCAGGGCGGCACGTGGCAGAATCATCTGCAGCTGGCAGTCGACGAATGACTCAGGGGTTCAGACAGACCAGACCTCAGGGCACTGGCTCAGCAGTGCAGGGCACACAACGCGGAGCCAGTCTTTCGAGTGGAAGACTGTGCTATGCATGCGGCGGGCAAGGCCACATGGCTCGTGACTGCCCGACCCGCCATGCGGAGGAGCAGCAGACGGTTGAGGAACCACCTAGGCAGAGGCAGAGGTTCGACCGTGGCGGTCCGCAGGGAGGAGGCGGACGAGGCAGAGGAGCTGGACGAGCAGCTGGTGGTGGCCGACGCTTTGAGGCTCTACCACCACCACCACCAGGAGGTCCACCCCGACCGCAGGGGAGAGCTCAGCTTCAGGCAGCCGAGGCCTTCGATCATGGAGCCCTGGGAGCCGATGGACAGGAGCAGAACTAGTGGATACATCCTTTGTACTTCTGGTTCCTTGTTGCTTTTGTGTAGCGTCTTGTATTACGAGCTGCGATAATAAAAGACGCATACCTTGTGATGTTTTCGTTCCTGTCCTCTATCGTAATGTTACTAAGAGGTTCCAGTTTTGGCTGTTGACTTGACCCTCACTTGTGAGACATCTACTGGAGGAGACCCAGTTACCACACACTGATGCCGACAGTGTGACTCAACCCTTGGAGGCGAGAGTAACGGTTGAATCTCTTAGTAGTAGCGTCGAGGCCTTACGACGTCATCCTTAGTATGGATTAGTATCATCCATGTTAGGATTGACTGTTTTAGGCAAAGAATGTGGTTCATCCAGGGGATGAGACCAGATTTCTCTTTTCGGCAAAAGAGAAATCTTGCAGCTCTGGTGGGACCGGAGATGGTCCGGGCCACGTCAGAGGAGGTCCATGTCATCCAGGAGCGGGTCCTACATGGGCGATCGATTCCTCTTGTGCGCAACAGATGGCGGCACGGGAATCTCCAGGAGAGCACATGGGAGCGGGAGGCTCAGTTGCGTGCTTAGTATCCTCTTTTGTTTCCCTAGTTTTTGATGTAGCTTTACGGGGACGTAAAGCCCTGAGGTGGGAGTAATGTAAAGACCCGTAAAATTCAAGGGAAATTTTTTTCTTAATTTTCTTTAGAATTTTACAAGACCGCGGTTTCAGACGGCACCTGATTCCGAGGCCCGGAGTGCCCGGAATTAATTTCCGAAGTTTGGCTCGGGTACGTTCAGTGAACGAACGAGCGGGAATTCCTAACTTTTGATCCGGTGCTCGGAATTGAAATCCGAGGGCACCGATGAACTCGCAGCGCCGATATTCGCTTAAAGAGACCCTTTCGGGAGTTGCGTTTGTTGCGAGACGAAAGTTAGTTTTTGGGAGAATTATAAAAAGTTGAATAAAAAATGTGGATTCTTTTTATTTCACTTTTGTAGGTTAACTCCTCTCAAAAGGAGTTGGGGGTGGGACCCACACCCACTTAACCTACTTTGAGAGGATTAAGTGTGGTGGGACCCACACGAACCTAAACCTCTCAACTTCCCCCTTAAACTCCCCTCTCTCCCTCTTAATTGTTTGTAAACTTAACATCAAATTAATTACACATGACATGTTAATTAATTAAGTGTTATGTTTGAATTTTGAAGTTTTGAATTCCTAGGCTTGGTAAATAAAATAAGGAGAGACCTTATTTTATTTTGTTAGCCAACTTGTGTGGATTTCATTTGAGAGCTCTTCCTCCATCTTCTTCATCTTGACGAAGAACGCTCAAACTCCGACGAAGAACGACGCCTCTCTTCTTCGTCCTCGGTGTCAACAAGAGGGAACGCCGCATCCTCCTCGGGCCTTCTTCGTCGGCAAACGAAGATCCGCCAACAACGTGTCGCATCGGACGTAACTCTTCGTCAACGGATTTGACGAACGACGACCGCGACGCCCGACTTCCGCGACGCCGTCTTCCGCGGAACGTAGAAGATTCTTTGAATCTCAAACCAGAGGTAGGGGATGTTATTTATTGATTATTTTATTCCATTCTTGAATCATGGATTTTAGCATGACTAAACGTGAGGCTTTTGGATTTTCTTTAGTTATGTTATTATTTAACGTGAGGGGGGTCGGACCGCATGAACACGGCCGAACCCCCCCTCCTTAGTTCTCGTTTTATTCATGCGGGTGGAAGCAAGTAGCGTGGTGCCGTCGCACCACGCGGATGATCGTTCAATTAATTTACGCGGCGCCGTCGCGCCACGCCGAGGAAAAGTCTTCAAGAACGCGACGCCGTCGCGCCGTGTTGAAAAGAATCGAAGCACGGCGAAGGGGCGCGGTGCCGACGCACCGCGCCGGATAACGAACGCCGCGGCCGGTTCCGGGCCGCGGCGGAACGAGAAGACCGCGGCCGGTTCCGGGCCGCGGCGGAAGGGAAGACCGGCGGCCGGGCCGCCGGCGTCGGAAGCCGAAGAACGGGACCGGAAATTCCGGTCCCGTTTGAGAAAACCGGCCGGCCAGCTGGCCGGCCGGATGTCTTAAAAACCGGGGGAATTAATCCCCCGGCCATCCATTAAAACCCCCCTCTTAATGAGGGGGGGCGGTTCTTGAGGGAAGGGGGCAGCCGCCCCCTTTGGTTCGGCGCCAGCAGGCCCCCCCCCCCACGTGAGGGGGGGGGGGGGGGCGGTTTGAAGAAACCGGCGCGGCCTTGTGCCGCGCCACCTTGAAGAAACCGCGGGGCTTAGCCCCCGCGTGACCCACGTGCGGCGCTAAGCGCCGCCGCCGCGGCCCGCCGCCGCCGCCAGCGCGGCCCGCCGCCGCCGCCACCGCGGCCCGCCGCCGCCGCCGCCGCGCCGCCCGCCGCCGCCGCCCGCCGCCGCCGTCCGCCGCCGTCCGCCGCCGCCGACCGCCGCCGCCGGCCGCCGCGCCACCCCGGGGGGGGGGTCGGGCCGGGTCGGCCCGGACCCGGACCCCCCCGTTTCGGACCAATTTCGGTTTTTGGCTCATAACTTGAGCCTCGGACCTCCGAATGACCAACTGTCTGCGGCAACGCGATCCTTGGATCGAGACGGTCGTTTCGGTATATCACACTCAAGGTTTCGGGTTACTTTGAGTTCGGCCGGGTTGGTTCGTTCACGAAACCAACCGGGCCTTCGGAGCGGAAACGCTCATATCTTGAGCTGCGGACGTCCGATTGACGTGCCGTCAGTCGCGTAGTGTTCCTCTTAGAGAGACGGATCTTTTGGCATACTCCGCCCGAGGTTTGGACGCAGGTGGAGTTCGGTCGGGTTGGTTTTGCCTTAAAAACCAACCGGGCCCCGGAGACGAAAATGCCAATAACTCTCAGACCGGGCGTCCGATCGACGCGCCGTCTGTTGCGTTGAGTTCCTGTTGACGATACGGAACTTTTGGATACATCAACTCTGGTCTTCGTGACAGTTGATGTATCAGCCTCTCGGCTCGTGGAGCGGACCCTCCGTACGAGCTTGCTGTGTGCGGGAACCCTAGTGCTGGCTGCGACTGTTCTTCTGCTACTGTGACTTTGACGACGACAGTACAGAGATCCTGTGTGGATTTGACGACGACAGTACAGAGATCCTGTGTGGATTTGACGACGACAGTACAGAGATCCTGTGTGGATTTGACGACGACAGTACAGAGATCCTGTGTGGATTCGACGACGACAGTACAGAGATCCTGTGTGGATTCGACGACGACGACTACAGCACTCAGCGATCCTACGTGGATCAGTGCTACAGGTTCTGTGTGAGCCCGATCCAGTGTGGGTCCTTGCGCTCAGCGGTTCTGTGTGAGCCAGCGCCTACAGGTTCTGTGTGAGCCCGATCCTGTGTGGGTCTTCTGCGGGGGTTAGTTACCTATCGATCCTTCGTGGGTCCGACGACTTAGATGGATCAGTGATCATCTTTATCGTCCTTGAAGAAGTATACCTGTGTGAGCTGAATCCTGTTGTTTTCCTGTGTGGATTGTGTTGTGCAATCCTGTGTGGATTATATTTTGCTTTCCTATGTGGAATACGTATACTTTCCTGCGTGGACTGAGTTGTACTTGGGCTCGGAGGTTGGAGCGTATTTGAATTGATGACTTAGGTATATGTATGGGCATATACCTAAGCAGTGTCGGTTGTTACTTCGTGACTGTACTTTTCTTCGTGGTTTATCCTTTGTGGATTTGAGAGACCTTCAGGGGTCTCGGGGTCCCTACTGAGTAGCTTATACTCACCCCTGCACGGGCTTTGCCCGCACTACGTTGTGTTGGTTGCAGACGACGGACAGCGTAGACCTTAGCTGAGGCTTGCACAGCAGGACGGTACCCGGAGGTGGACCACTGGGCGGGACGTGCTCGGAGCGGACGGTGGGACCCGTGGAGCAGAGGAGCTATCTGTACCCACCCTTCAGGTGGGATTTCCGGTGGACAGCTCGGAGTAGCGGCCTTTACTTTACAGTTGTTGTTTTTCCCTTTTTGAGTTGTACTTTACTTTCAGTTTGGGTTTGTATTCTGGCCCATTTACTTTTCCGCACTTTCAGTCGTACTCTGCTTGTTTAGTGTTTACTTCCGCTTGTTTACTCTGTGGTGTGTGTTTACTTTTCAAAGGCAATGCCTTCCCTTTTTACCGGGATTTACGCCTTGGTGCTAGTCGCCAGCCCCTGGCCTATGGAAGGCGGGCTTGGGGTAGTCACGGCTCGGACCCCGAGGGCGGGTCGTGACATTTATACTCTATAATGTGTTACATAATAGTAAGAATATATTATTTACCATATAAAATATATTATTTATCTCAATTTAAATCCTTTATTTTTCTAAATTATCTCAAAATCTTGGAATCCAGAATACTTCTTGGGACTTTTCAACTCAACTACAAACAATATTAGCCACTCAAATTCATATCAATTCACATCAAAGACATTTTTAACATCTCAAAAACAATATAAATAACTTTCAATGATATTTACTCATGGTTAAAAAGAAATATAGTACACCTTCAATAATTACATAGGTATTTAATCTCCCCCTTTAGATTTTTTTTCAACTCCAAAAACTCAAAACTAATTTCATCAAATCATTACCTTTCTCATATACAAATTTCCTAACACCACATGGTAGTATAAATAAAAATTTTGAGATATTGACATCCCCTTTTGAAAATAAAAACCTAGATAATCTATTTTTATGTTATCTCCCTCAATAAATTCACTCACTTCTTCCCTTTTATGTAAAAAAAAAATACATTGGGTTTTAAAATAAAAGCAGTGAAATTGGGTACTTTTCTCCCAATTTAAAAATATAATTCAAAGTAATATGGGGCATGAAAAATATCCCTTGAGTGAGAGAGAAGGTATAAATATGTATATTCACTTCATGTCACTCATTTGGCATGCACATTGTGAAAATATAAATAATTCATTCCCTATAAGAATTTATTTCAACCTCACATTGATATTTTCAACCTTCTCTTTGATAAAATGATATTTGAGGTTGTTTCTGATGAAAATGTTGGGTGTTTACTCATGTGATAGGAACGAAATGGCCTGATGAGAACTAGGTTGTCTATCCTTTTAATCTTGTGAAGGATATATCATAGTTGAATGATTTCATGTCAGTTACATGGCTTTGTTTCTAATGAAAGATTCATGGCTCCTGGATATTGATTACAAGGGGTTAAATGGTGTTAAATCACTAATGTCAGGTAAAATATCTTCTAATAGTCAACAATAGGTTTTTTCATGGATCCAAAAATTCCCAATGGATCTCATATCCATGAAGACTCATGGACCTACTTTCCAAAGGCAGATGTTCATTGGGGAAGTTTACCAACAATACTTAATAAATCACATTGTTCTAGAGGATATGAATTAGAGAACATCACACTATTTTTGTGGGGAAATATTTAATATTCTGAGAGTCTATTATAGATTTAATATATTTTCATGAATCCTTTATTCATTCCCAAGTATTTATACACAGATCATCTTGAGTTATCAATCAATTATGAACATGAATGGGTTCAGAATCATCTTCATGTTTCTGAGGTTCTCTGTTGATACTAATATATGTATGTATCTGAGGTTTTCCATTAATGGTTCCCTTTTATGGATGGGCCAGATATTCTTTAGTCATTTTTTATGACAATGTTGGTTTAAGCCATATGGTGAGGTGCTCTGGTGTTTTCAATCATCCTGGGAGATAAAAGTCATTTTTATTTCAGGGTCAAACCCATAAGATAGGATTCCTACATATCCCCACGATATGAATTAGAAACCACATAGTTTAGTGCCACTTAATAGGACACGTCACCTTTTAAGGTCGTGTGATAAGGACCAAACCATGCACTATAACATCATGTGATAAGGAAGTCTAGGTGGAAGGTGTATATTCAAGGATAGTGTGGTACTAACACTGATACGGACCATGGGATGTGGTTTCCCATATGGATATGACCCTATCAGGAATGTGGCCTAGAGAAAATTAGGGTGTGGTTGGGTACTGGTTTTGAGCCTTTGGGAGGCTTCTTAAGTATCCCAGTTAGTTGGGAATCAAATCCCACATAGTTCAGTATCTTGGGGCCTACACCCAGAGGAGGCCCATATGGTTGGATATGGTTAGGGATTACGCATGGAATATGATCACATGGTTAGGGATTACATATATATGGATTACCATTTGAATCGGAACCATTAAGATTTCATGATCTCCACTAACCTCTAAGACCATGTGATTCATTCTCAATGTGAGAAATGATAGTAAGAAATGGATCTAAAGAATGCATAATTTACTTTTCCACTGGTGGATGAGGTGATGAATCCAAAAGGGAGAGGTAGAGGGATTTGAGTGTGCATGTATCCTCTTTTATTTTGGAAATTAGGATAGTCACATATGTTGATCTATCTGGATACGACCAAGGATAAGGTTAATGAGAGAAAGAGTTCCTCATCTTGTAAGAAATACTAGGGGCTTACTCTATGAGGGATGCCCTAAAATTGGTTCTAGGGGAGGATCTCATTCCATGTCAAAGGGAAAGGCAACAGTGATCCTCAACCTCCCTGTCTGGAATCTAGAATTTCACATGATAACCTACAAGGTCATAACCCTCATTACCACATGAATATTGACCTGAATACATTCTAAGGGTCCACCTTGTCACATAAGTCGCCCACATTACTTATTTTACCAAAAGTATGTAAACTCGAGAGGACATGCTAATGTTCCTGGTGATATGATCATACATTTTAGGAGGATTTGGAAGAGTCCTTGGCCTAATTCCATTAGAATAGCATACAGGGGGGCCAATAAGGGGCCTAATGAGACAAAAAAAAAGGCAGTTATGGGATCTAGAGCATAGAACACCCTAGGAGGCCCCATTCCATGTAGCATGTTCTTAGGTGGGATAAAGTTTTCTATGTATAGCATGTTTCTAGGCATGTGATGGTACCATCTGCATAGTATAGTGTTACACAGACCTGGGGTTTACTCATATAGTGGGTTACTATGTGGGGATAGGTTTTTCCCATGTAGCATTTTTCTATGTTAGTCCACATTCCTCCCATGTAATATTTTTCTATACAGGGAAATGTTCCACCCACATAGCATTTTTCTATATGGTGTGTTGGTCTACAAAGGGGCCATCCATTTATGGCATGTGGAAAGGTTTCTATAAAGTATTTTAATTTTTTGGATATATGGATGTTCTTTTATTTCACTATTAATTCAATGTAGTGGGTTTTTACCTACCATAAAAATAAAGCTATGTGCATTGGATCTTGTTATTATTTCCTTCTACTATCTCCTCTTCCCACCCCCTATTATTTTTCTATTCTCATCTCATTTTTCCTCAGGGGTTCTTTTATAGAGGAACAGAGGGACCGAGTACTGATATGGTTGGTCATCTGTGATGAGTCATGGGCCTTCTTTTTCGGAAGCCTAAGAGGATGTATCGGTCTATGAACGATTTCATTCATGGGGGAACATCATTCATGGGGGCATAAATCACCATCTGGACCTATAAAACAAAGTTTTTCTGCGAGCATTGGTAGTACCACATCATCCCATGAACGGTTTTTTTATGGGGTAATTTGGTTTACAGGGGTTGAAATCACTATTTAGCACCAAAAATTAATGTGGTTTTGTTCGTGGGAACCAGTGGTTCGTATTTTCCTACAAACTATTTCATCCTTGGGGTGCTTAATAAAGTGGCATAATGCCATGTGGAGTGACAGTTTGTGAATAATTTTCACTTCATGAGATCAATATGTCCTTTTTGGTTCCCCCTTTTGAACATTTTTGTTTAATATTATTTGGGGTTTATTTCTACCCTTTTTTCATTCTAATAGAATTTCGGTCTTTTTGTTTGTATAATTTTCAAGACCCAAAAAATCCCCCCATCATAATTTTCTCTAATATGGATGAAGATGAGGTGATTCTGATGAAGAAGAGGTCCTAATTTGAATGATAGATCTGATATTGATCTAATTTTTTCCTAACCCAAGGGACTCAGCGATCATAGTTCGACTATTGTTAGGGGTTCATGAAAAACCCTATAAATTTTGTGTCTTTTCTGTTATCACCCTAATTTTTTCTTAATTACACTATGGTGTGGGCTTAGCATGTGTAACTTGACTTCTACTTAGGCCTCCATTTATGGGTTTTTGACCTAATGAGTTTTGTGTCTCTTCTTCTTTTGAATGATCAGTTGTTTCCTAAACCATGAAAATTCTGGGTTTAACAACCTAGTACTATACTTTTACCTAGGGTTCCCTTTGTAGGTTTTCCACCTGGAAAGTTTAGTTTTGTTGTAATTTTTGAGTCTTGAAATTAGAATATTGAAACTGATGTTTTAGGTTGAATATATTTGACCATGAATTATGGGAAAAGGACCCCAATAGACCTTACTAGTTGAGAATGTCACAATATTTTTCAGACATAAATGAGGTATTTATTGGACCCTAGTTTAGTGATTTCTAAATATGATACATGATATGAGGAAAGTTTGTGAGAATTAACCATAAAACTATCTTTCGGTATTTTGTTTTAAGGTTTTACAAATATGGGAAAAGCCTCTCTTGGGGATGAATTTTTCTTTGGTTGATAGGCCTTTTTTGTGGGTGACTTATATAGATCCAAGTAGGGAACATTTTTCATATTCAAACAAAGGTTTCCTCAAGACACTAACCCACCATTTTCAATGGCTAGGTAATTTTTGAAAATTCAGATTTATCAAGACCATGAAGGGTGGATTATCAAGGTAATGATGTCTAAAAAATGATGAAGGCATCTGTATCGATACTGTTTATGAATGAGGAACCACTCCTGCACATATTTGGATTGTGTAAATTAAGTCTATAATATACTTCAGGTTAACGTCAAACAAATATAACATAAACCATGTAGTTTAATGTCTTATGTAAAGGACATTTTAGGTATAAGTTTTAAGGTCACTTAACTTTGACCAAGGTATAAACGATTTTCCCTTTTCATGAAAATATATCCATGAATATTCCATCATCTTTAATCATGAGGGGGGGGGGAGGTTGTAAGATATAATCTAGGGGTTTCTAAATCTTAGGATTGATGTGGGATGTAAATATCATTGGGGTGTATGGATATTTGAAAATTCTCTATTGGGGAAAATTTTATCTTTGGTTGACATGCATTTGTGTGGGAGACTTATGTAGAGACAATAGGGGCATATTGTGTATAGTCAACCAAAGGTGTCCTCAGGACACTAACACCCCATTTTTGATACCCAAGGAAGTTTATGGGGATTTGGAAAATCCTTGACATATACTTTGGTTTATAAAAGGAGAGTGCTTGAACATGAAAGGGCCATTTCATGTCGAAATTTCCCGATAATGGGTAGAAACATTTCCCTTACACAGGTCTAACCTATTCATAGGAAATATTTTATTTGTTTTTATTATTATTTCTATTATGGTTGGTCCCAAGATATAAGGTTCATATTTCACTACATATCTCATCAAAATGGTGAACCAAGCCGTACGTAGTTCTAGGAAGGTGCCCTATATAGGTCTGACCCATGCATAGGGAAGGGGACATTTTATTTTGAATACAAGATCACAAGTTAGGTAAGACAAGTATTGGACCCCCTATGCAGATCTAACTCATGTATAAGAGAGTGAGAAAAAAAATTGTTGCGGTTGGGCTGGAATATAAAATTTGGGTGTCACTACATAGATCGTTAAAGCGAGAATCAAGCCATATGAAGTTCTTATGGGGTTCCCCATGTAGGTCTGACCCATGCACGGGGAAATTAAATTTTTAACTTTTTTATGATTAGACCCAGTATTGGATATTCAGGTGTCACTACATATTCTATGATGGAAGGAATCAAGACACATGTAGTTTTGGACATCATGCAGTTTAGTTTCATTTGACTAAGAAATTAATCGTGTAGTTTAATGTTATGTGGTGAGGATGGCATGGGGTCTTACCATTTTAGGTCACACTACTAGGACCATAAGTTAGGGAAACCATGAGTAAGAGGAGTCTCATTGGGTCAGGATGTTCCGACATGCCTCATACGTGAGGGGGAAATAAATTGGAAACCATGATTCTGGGGATTCTTTGATCAAGCTAAATGATATGGTGTATAAATTCCATTGGGGATTATAGATATATAAGAGCCTCTCTTGGGGATGAATTTGACTTTTTTGACTGGCCTTTTTTTGTGGGTGACTTATGAAAAACCAATTAGGGAATATTTTGCATAGTCAAACAAAGGTGTCCTTAGGACACTATCCCCCCCTCATATCTAATGTCCAGAGAAAGATTGTGGAGATCCAAAATTTCCCAAGGCATATAATATGATGAATGGAAGGACTATGTCTGGGTATGTAAGAAAAATTCAGACCATGATTGGCCATGGATTGTAAAAATCCCTATTTAGATCCGACTCATATGTAGGAGGGACATTATTGTTTCCTTGATAGATCCTTGAATGGGGGACCCATACTTGAGGTATCCTATATAGATCTCTGTTTTTATATAAGATATGTGTAAATTTTTCTTTTTCTTTACCCTATGGTTGGGACTATGACACAGGGCCTAGGCATCACTATATATCTTTTCAAAACAAAAAACAACCCATACCTAGTTCTTAAGGTACCATGCAATTTAATTTCATATAGGGAGGATAGTCTCTATGCAGTTTAACATCATGCGGTAAGGACATAGGTTCCCCGACGTGAAGATAAAATATTGTGACTATATACAAGATCAAATAATTGGGTGTCACTATGTATCCTACGATGGAAGGAATCAAGCCATGCGTAGTTCTTAAGTATATATGGTGTCCCTTTTAAAGCCTTTCTACTAGGACCATGGTAACCCTGGTGTGGATTGGTACGCCTTGATCATGTGAGTAATCCCCTACCAAAACTCCTAATCCCATGTGAGCTATGATCGGTGTGAGAAATAAGGAGTGTAAAAGGTTTATTCCATCATATAGAGCTGATAAAATGAAGGATATGGCATCTTGAATTCACGGTGGCTGAAACAGGATGCAAGATTCCAAGCATCGCTGTGTATCTCATCAAAATGAGAATCAAGTAGTACGTAGTTCTTAGAAAACTCTCGATGCAGATCTGATCCATACTCAAGGAGGAGGTAATTTTTATACTTCATTGTAGTTGGACCTGGGATTGGATATCCAGGCATTACTACATATCCTATGTGGACAAGAATCAAGCCACACATAGTTCTAAGACCCCATGCAGTTTAACGTCATGCGGTGAGGATAAAGTTGACCCAATGTGAAAGCGGGGGAACATTTTATTTTGACCCAAGATTAAAGACTTAGGTGTCACTATGTATTAGGTGATGATATAAATCAATCCACACATATTTTTGATCGGAAACTCTATGCAAGTTTGATCCGTACGCAAAGGAGGGCATTTTTTCTATTGATTGTTTGATTGTTGGAGTTGGACCAGATTTTGAAGATATCGGTGTCGTTGCATATCATGTATGTGGAGGAATCAATAAATATGTAGTTCTAAATTCACTTCCATGCACATATCTGACTCATGTGTAGGAAGGGGGCACTTTTCTTGAAATAGACTGTGAATAGGACCCACTTTGGAGTCCCCTGCATCGATTTAGTTTGTACATAAGGGAGGGATAATTTTCTATATTTTTCAATTGTGCCCAGGTCATGAGGTCTAAGAATAATTATGTATACTATGACTATAGTAATCAATCCACACATATTTATTGAGTAACCATGTATTTTAACATCTTGTGGTAAGTACTTTGACTTCATGATTTAACATAATGCTATAGGGACAAGGTTCACTCTATGTGAAATAAGTATCATTGTGGTTGAGCCCATGACTATAGATATGAGATTCACTACATATCATACAAGGGAAATAATCAATTCATGCATAGTTCTTGATGTAAATCTCTTTTCGTAGGTTAGACTCATACATAGGGAGGGGCACTTTTTTTCTTTATATTTTTTGGGTGGATAGACTATGATGTAAAATTCAGGTGTCACTACGTATCCTATGTTGATAGAAATCAAGATTTATATAGTTCTTGAATACGACATGGTATATGACCAATTTTGGGGGAAATGTTCTTTCAGATGATAACATTATGTTGTTGTGCAGTTTAACATCATACAGTGAGTACATTGGTGTCATGTAGTTTATTGTCTTGTGACATGGATAATGTACAATGTATTTTAACATCATTCAGTCAAGATAATGGTTTCTTATAGCTATAGGTAGGTTTATTTTATATACCACCAGACACATAATCCTGACATGAAAATAGGCCTTGAGGCCAAAGTATGGTAAGAAAATCATCCTATGAATTGAATAAAATTTATAGTTAGGCCATATGAAAGAGTTATAGGCATCACTGTGTATCCTTTTATGGAAATAATAAATCCATGTGTAGTTATTGATGATGATACTCCCTATGTGGATATGACTCTCACATGGGGATAGGGTCATTTCATATTTCTCATGTGCAGGTTTAGCTTATATGTATTGAATTGTTGATTGAAACAATGATTCTCATGTATTTTAATTCCATGTGGTGAGGACGTTGATGTCATGCTATTTATTATCTTATGCCCTGGACAACGATGTCATACTTTTTAAGGTCATGTGACAAAAACTAACTACGCAATTTAACATCATGTAGCTAGGAAAATTTACCATGCATTTTAATGTCATGCGATCAGGATGATGTTCCATGCAGTTTAATGTCATGTGATCAGGATGATGTTCCATGAAGTTTAATGTCATGAGATCAGGATGATTTACTGTGCAGTTTAACTTAATCTGATCAATATAATTTACCATGCATTTTAACATCATGTTATCAAGATAGTTTATCATTATGAAATTAGGATTATTTACCATGTAGTTTAACATCATGTGATCATGATGATTTACCATGAATCTTAATATAATGCGATAAGGATGATTTATCATACAGTTTAACATCATACGATCGGGATGATTTACCTTGCATCATAAATTCATGCAATTAGGAAAATTTACTGTGAATTTTAATTCCATGCAATCAGGATGATTTACCATTCATTTTAATGTCATACGATTGGGATGAATATGTCATGTGATTGCATGAAATACTTCTTTAGTAACCTTTTGTTGGTGGGTGTTGTGAAAATTTTTCCATCCATAGAGATAAAATAATAAGCTTCATTAGAGTATACTTTATCTATGAAATATGTTACTTCCCAATTTGGATCCAAATCTTAAGGTTTATTTTTGAGTATCATTGGACTCCTGAGGACCAACACCATTGCTCCTTTGAGGAAATACTGGAGGCAAACTTTTTTGTTAAAGGCTCGTGCAATCCAGTTTTGGTGGACCTCCAAATGATACAAGGTATATAATATATTCTCATCCATTCACTCCAATTCATCCAGTCATTTTTGGGATTTCTCATCTCTGGATAGCTAATCACATATTGTAACATGAATTAAGAGAAATTGAACTTTGATGGGTAGGATCACCTCTATCCGATATACTAATGAGTATGGGGTCACCTGTGTAGCAGTGCAGGTCATGGTCTAGTAATCCAACAAGGAATGTAGGATCTTTTTTTGCCAGTAATTTTTATCCTTATCTACCATCTTCTAGATTATATTCAATAGGGTCTTGTTAAAGTCTTCTATTTGTCCGTTATCCACAGCATGGTAGCTGTATGAATGGTTGAACTTGATTTCATACTCTTGATATAGCTTTTCCAATTCAGTAGAATAGAAATTGGTGTCATTTTCCATCAATATTGTATTAGGGACACCAAATATGGGGATGATGTTGGATCACATGAAGCTAAAAATGTTTCTTTCCCCATCCACTTTGAGGGGTATGGCTTTGGCCCACTTGGAGAAGAAGTCAGTTACTGTGAGAATGCACCTAAACTAATTAGACGTAGTAAGATGATATGGTCTCACAAAGTCCATTAACCATAGGGAAAATTTCCAAGAGTATTTATCTATGTGAAGAAATTTTGGTGTTTGGTTAATGAATTTTGTGTGATCTTGGTAGGAATGAATCTTTTTGGTGAATTTTGTGAAATTGTGCATTAGAGTGGACAAATAGTAACCAAGCCTTTGGATTTGGTGTGAAAGCTTAAGTCCTGGATATTGAGTGCCACATGCTCTAGTGTACACTTTCTCCATGACAACATTAGTCTCTTATCCATTAATGCATCTAAGAAGGACTTCACCAAGGATCCTCTTATAGAGCATCTTTTGATGATTTGTGCCATCATAGAGAACAAATTTAATTACTCATCTTCATATTTTCTTTCTCCTGGATCTTTCTGGTGGGAGATCTCCATTTAGAAGTTAGTCTATAATGGGTGTCATCTAGATGGTGGTAGGACTGTATGGTTCAGGGATAGGGATAATCTCATTGATATCTTTTGTGTAGTCTTGGATGAAAGGTGAGACCATCTAGCAGTGTGCAATACTAATGATTATTTCATCCTGATCTAGATCGGCTAGAGTCATGGATGTATTCTCTAATGCATCGTCTTGGTCATTTTGAAACCATAGAACATGATTCAATGTCGGTTCTAAGGGTAATTCATCAATTATTTCTCATAAATGGTTTAGTAGGGGGATTAGATCTTTTTTTTTATAGCATAATTGTCATTCACGTGCTTGATGATCAGTTCATAATCATCCTTTATCTTCAAGTGATTTACTTGTACTAAAAGTACCATATCTATCCCTTAAATGAGATCCTAATGTTTTTATTCATTTTTCATGCACCCCTATGAGGGTAGAAAGGAGAAAGTTAGGAATAAATTTTCTAGATATATGAACACAACTTTAATCCCTTATTTGTTGAGCTTGGGGTCTTCCATCCTCTATCTTGTCATGCTTCTAGATGCACCATCAAAATATATCTCCCATTCAGTGTGGCCTCTTGAATAAAGAAACCCTCTTCATCTGGTAATTAAATATCCAATGAATTCATTTCTATTGAAGGACTCCATAACATGAAATCTGCTAATGTTTGGCCTTTGACTGCTTTCTGAGGCATGAACTGAATGTAAAACTACTGCAGGATGACCGCCTACCATGAAAAATGTATGATCAACATCAGAAAAATAAGGATGTATTTGAGTGGGTTACTACGAGAGACCAAATATACCTTGTGATGATGCAGGTAATGCCTTAGTTTTTGAATTGAAAAGATTATCACCAAACAGATCTTCTTGATACTAGAGTAATAATTATCAACATCGATCATGGTTCAGCTGAGGTAATAAAGGCTATTTTCACTAATGGTGTCATTATTTTTTGTGAATAAGGAACCTAGTGATTTCTATAAAGCATTCAAATAAAAAATAAGCATTCTTCATTTTACAGGGGGCATCAACACTAGCAAGAAAAAACTAAATTTCTTTAGACTATCAAATTCTTCTTGAAAATAATTTATCCACTGATATATGACCCCTTTTTTTCGTCAACCTATTGAAAAGAATAAATTTTCACACAAGGATGGAAATGTATATTCGAATGTAAGAAAAATTTCCTTGAATTCCTCTCAATTATGTGAGTTTGTGAGGAGGTTACATGCCAAGGATATCCTTTTTCTTCTTGGGGTCAAATTCGATTCCATGATGGCATATCAAATATCTAAGTAATTTCCCTAAGGTAACAACAAAATCATATTTCAAGGGGTTAATTTTTAGGTTATGCTACCAAAATTTATTGAATACTATCTCAAGATCGTCCAGGTGATTAGAGAGCTGGCGATATTTAACCACCATATTTTCAATGTAACATTCGACAAATTTCCCCAGTAAGGGTTTAAATATGCGATGCATGGCCCGTTGGTATGTAGCACTGTCATTCTTCAAGAAAAAGGGCATGAACTGATAGAAAAATACTCCCTGGGGGCCTGAAGGTGGTGGATTCTTCATATTTCTAGTCCATTTAGATTTGATTATATCCTGAATATCCATCTATAAAGGAGAGGGTATGATATATATTTGTTTCATCAATCAGTAGTTCTGTGACTGAGACTGAGAAATCATCCTTTGGGCAGTGCTGGTTGAGATCCCTAAAATTGATATAGACTCTGATTTTCCCATTATTCTTATTTATGGGGACTATATTGGACATCCCTTGTGGATATTGGATCTCCAAAATGAAGTTTTCTATGATGATATTTCCAACTTCAGCCTCAATTTTGGAAGCATATGTCAGTTACGTCCTTTTGGTTTCCTATTTATAGCCTCAGTGGTCCTCTGGTAAGACCAGGTGGTGAGTGTCCACCTCAGAATCGAGGCCTAGCCTTTATTTATAGTTCTAGGTGAATACATACCGATAATGCTTTAGGAAGTAGGTATATACCTATTTCTCTTCATAATACATGCTCTCACTAATCATGGTGGGTTGCAGGTCTTCTTTTTTACCAAGATTTATTTCTCTGAGTTCATCGTTGGTGATGGAGACACCCCCCTCAAATGCTGGAGGGGTGTCCCCAAGTTCCTCCTTCTCTTCTTCTTCCTCATCTTAATTTTATTTATCTTTTTTTTAATCAAATATTTGGATAAGTTCTCCAGATAAAGGAGAGGATTCAATATCGTGATATTCAAAAGATTAAGAAACTTCCACTGACACATCTATACGTGTGCGATTTCCTTGAAACTATAGAGAGGATGGAGTGAGGGATCAAGAAGGATCCTCTAAATCCTTTTTGAGTGATGTGATAACCTATTTTGTCTCAACTATTGAGGAATGGATTTCATGGAGCTCTAGGGATAGAATAAAGGCATTTTCCTTTGAGATTTCACCACTTTCTGGGGAGTCGGAAAACATTTCAACACTGCTGGACTAAGTGGTCATGGATGAAATCATAAATACTGCTAAATATGTGTTTGCACTTGGAATCATATGATCGATCTGATCGATGGGTAAAACACACTATTTACGAAGATATTTTATGGGGTTTTTCAGGTTTTTGATAAACCATTCGGCATAGTGGCCCAAGAAACACTATCGACCAGGGGTTATTTCTATTTCCCTAAAGAGAATACTGTGTCGATATAGTTCGAATCGTGGGATTCGAATGGGTCCTTATCAGCATGCAACATCCTGATTTTTCCATTAATGAAGTATTTGATGCATTTATGGTATGAGGAGGGTATTTTCATGTGTTGATGAAACCAGGTCCTTCATAGAAGGGCATTGAAGGGTGTGTTTTTATGAACCACTAGAAATTAGGACTCAGTTCCAATGTTCCCAAATTGGGACTTGAGTTTGATTTGACCCAATGGATTCTAATCACTTTTTTATATCCCTATAGTGTTATAGTGGGAGGTTTCGGGTTATCCTTGTTGCAGCCTAGCTAGTGAAGTGTTCATACTAGAACGAGATTAACTCAAGAACCATTTTCATTGAAAAAATTTCAGAAATCGACATCATTTATCCTTCTGGACACATACAAGGTTCTGATGTGTCCCTATATAACTACACTTCTTCTTGATCTATGAAGGAGATAACCACATGGAATTTTATAGGATCAATATAAATAGGATATACCTCAGTAGAGGAAAACTAAACATTAAACTTATGAGGTCTGAGAAAATCCTCTATAAGTGTTTATATGAGGTCTTTCGACAAACTCACCACATCCAATATTGATATCTTGACTGGAACCAAGGATAATTATTTCATGATATCATATTTTTTGTCTAAATTCATGTACTTCCCTAGGTTGGTATTCTCTTTCATGGGTTCTTTAGAAGCTTTAGTATTGGATGTTGATGGATTAGCCCTCAGGATAGGGGTTGGGGATACTCTTGTCCTTGGTAGGTTGGTCCGGGAAGGTCTGCTAGCCCACCGAGGGTGATCTGACACATGTTCCTCTTCTAATTGATATTCCAAATTGATAAGGTTTGGGTGGCTATTGGACAATATAGTAGGATTTTCATTATCCCAACTAAATCACTAAAAGTATCTTCTATGAGTTTTTTCCACATTGATAGTCTGAGTAAAGACGATGTTATAATTCTAGTTTTTGTCATGGTTGCGCCTTCACCTGTATCCTCAGATCCTGCGACCTCTTCCTATGGCTCCCCAATAGGGTGAGGGGATCTTGGCATCATAGTTATACTCATATTTTGAGAAAAGTTCCATTAAATTGATGACATTAATGGAACCAAAAATTAACTCTTCATTTAATGATGACTTCAAATAGCTGTCCATTTCTGGTGGTGTCGTATGGTGGAGTGGTTCCCGTTGTTTCAGATTTAAGGTTATAAAATATAAGAGTGTGAAAGAAAAATTTGGACATGATATAGGTTCATACACCTATGCTTTCTCATTTCCTTTCTGGTTAGGATTATTTTTGAAATGCTATACCTTGGAGGTTCATGGGGCTGATGACTTTGGTTGTGTTGTATCAAAAGCGACTAAGGGAACAGTTGGTTATTCCAACTGTGATTGGAGAATACCAAGATTTTGGTTGATTGTATTTCGATTTATCCAACTATAAAATTTATGTTCCCTTCATCTAACAACTATTTTCCACTCACCTCCTTCCTTAGGGAAAATGACAGAAACATACTCCACTTGTGCTAGAGGCCTTCCCAATGTTAATTTCCCTAAATATACCTTTTTCAATAGGATTTATTTGAATAAAAATCATTACTAAATGGTGTGTATTAGCATCTTGTGAAGGGGAAAATAATATATCCAGTCATTAAGACTTACCCAATCATGCCTTTTTTTCTCTGGTAGGTAGAGAAAATAATTTTCCATGGCAGCTATAAAATAGACCTGGACTTGATCATATCAGAATGAGAAAAATTTATTACTTCATTCCTCTAATTGATTTTTTTTCATAGTCCCCTTCGCTTATCCTATCGATTTGGGGGTTTCTGTTGATTCCCATGGGGTTCTACATGATATGTTATAGGTTTCTGAGCTGGATTAGGTGAAAAGGATGGATTAAGTGTGATGGATTCCACCTCTGCCTTTACTGCTCTTTTACCTGGGACTTGTGGAGTTATCCAAGACTTAAGATTAGTCTGTTGTATGGATTCTTCCATTATTTGTTAAATGAAGGAGAAATTATGAAACTCACCTATATATTTCACTAGGATGAGCAACGTTCACAGCTCATTCTGAAGGTTATCAATTCATGGAGCAAGAATATCTTCCTAGGTAAGTGGTCGGTTTAGGGAGTAGGTCAACCCTTTTTATCTAGTAATAAAATCCAAGAATATCTCATTATCTCGCTATTTTCAATTAGAGAGGTCATTTATTGTCATCTTTTTCAACGTTGAGTTGAAATGAAAGAGTAATTTCTGAAATATGTCCTCCTGTCATGTGATTGACTGAGTTGGAAAACTGGTGTACCATACGAAATCCGGCCCTTGAAGGGTTTGTACGATGAGTCTAAGTTTCACTACTTCTTGTTGCTCAGGAGTTCCCATCATGAGGTCATAATGGGATGTATAGTGGGTCATATGTTGTTTTGGGTCACCTTAGCCATTGAATATCGAAAACGTAGGACTTTAAAATTTTATAGGTTATGGGGTTTCACTCATCCAGTTGGATTAAGGTTTATGTTCTAACTACATTGGTGAACGACACTCCTCCAGGGATTCCAATTGAGATACCAATGAATAGATGGTGTCGGTAATCCCTTGATTTGTGTTCAGTTGAATAGGATATTTCAAAGGTGTGGAAATGGGAAAGATCTAAAGCACTGGTTCTACCTCTATTTTAGGTGGATATCTGACCGAGGACATCTTTTGAGGATTTTCCAGAACCCTCTTTGGTTGTATCCTTAATGGAGGGAAATCTTGATATTTTTCCATGATCGAGTATGGGTAACCTGATGGTCTAGGCTTCAAGTTGGGTAGATTTTCTAGCCTTACATCCATCGCTAGGAGAATCCCTTTTTGTTGAAGTACACCTATTGTAAATATACATTAAGTCTATTCCTGGGGAGCATATTTAATAGGAATGTTGGCTCGAAGTAACTTGGTGTTGAGTCACCTCAACTCTTTCATTTCTTCATCATGTTGAGCGAATATTTATTCTAGTGTAGGGAGCTCATTCTCATTGAGAGGAGGTGGTGGATTTAATGTGACCTTTATTATATTATTCTCTTTGATATAGATTCATAGAGGAGGTAATGGAGGATTGATTGATGGGGCACCCAAATTTAGGGTTATTCTATGGTTCTGGGTATGCACACTTTCATTCTCAGTGTGGACCACATTATGGATGGAACCATCCTCTCCATGATATTCTTCATTTGACTCATTTTTTGTGTCATCTGTAGGGTTGAAATTCATGATGTTCACAAATTCATAATGCATCATGGGTGTCATACTAGATCTTGAATAGTAGGAGAGTTGTTTGTGTCCTTTGTTAAATCTCCCCATTCCTTTCTGGGAACCTCCTTGACCTTCTTGGAAAAGAGTAACTCAGAGGGAACCTCTATGTAGCCTGGTCATATGACTCCCTTCCAGGGGAAAGGATTTATGATGTGGGATGACATGGGATACCTCTCTATTTTTTTTCCTCCCTTGATGGGAAAAGTTCGATATCCATTTAGGGGTTCTTGAGATAAAAAAATCCCCCATCCTGACATGTGGGGGTTTCTCTCGTTCTCTTTTTGTTGTGTCTTGGGAAAAAAATTTCAATTGTATGAAGTCATTTTTTGTTAAACATTCCCCCAACACTATTTTTTTGGGGATAATACCATACTACATATATTGTTCTTTTTATCATCTTTCTCTTGATCATGTGCATCTCGATTCGAGTGTGATTTGGATACAATATCGAGTCTTTACATGAACTTCTTTCTTCTAAGGACATTGGAAATACTTGATGATTTAATTCTCTAAAGAGATAATCCTACTAAATGTTCTTGATTTCTAGGTTTAGGAGTTTTTATATGGCTTTCTCTCATTTGTCTTGACACTTTTGAGACTTATTCAAGGACGATTCTTATTGAGTGTGCCGTCTTTCCTTAGCATTGGTTTTTCTCGATAGCCTTATTGGAATAATGACATTACATGATGTCATTTACAGTGGGTTCTACTAAATGGGTTATGATGTGAAATGAAAATATCCACGGTTCCCCCATCCCTAGATATTAATGTCATGTGGGGTGTCGATAATTATATAATGCAACTCATGCAATGCATTAAGGCATACTGATTGAAGATCTTTTCATCGCTTCTCTAATCACGACTGTCATGCAGATGGAAGGTATTCCAAGTCAATTTGATAAATAATCTCTTCCAAAATATTGACATGGTCTTCATACCCATTATAAGTCAAGAATTTTACTTTCATGTGGCATAGAGTTTTCCAGAGATTGAGATATATATTATTTAAAAAAAAATTTGTCAATGCATTTGGAATGTCGAACTTATAAGTGGATGAGGAAAAAAAATAATAGGTATATCATCCCTAGCCAATAGAATTATCATGAAAAACATATCCTTTTGTTATTATACCAAATACTACTCTACTTTATATTCCTAACATGGGTGCTTCTTGACTATTTTTTCATAAGAAGTGGGGCTGGTAGGGGTCTCATTGGTATAGGAATGGTCCCGGAGTGGCTTGGAGGATGAGTGTTTCTCCAAGCTGTCTCCTAGTTGATAAAGAATATTTATTATCATTGATATAATATCTAACATGTCTAACTATAAATTTCTAAGAACCTCAATGTATGAGGTATTTATTTTATTTGACTCAGCAAGGGGAAGACCTTCTTGTTGAAATGAGATGTCACTGTGGGGAGGACTTCAAAGAAAATTCCATCATGGTGGGGACTACCGTAGTAGATTGATGTCTGATTTTAGGGATAATTTCTACAATATATACCTTTTGGAGGACCTTTAGGGTGGAATACATCAAGTTGAGGACATTCTTTCTGAAATATGATATCACTATAGGCAGGACCTTTGTAGTGAATGCCATCATGGTGAGGACTACCATCACAGCTTAATGTCTAACTGTAGGGAGAGTTTATGTAGTGTATACCTTTGGGAGGACCTTCAGTATAGACGAAATCAATGGGAGTACCTTATTTCTATTTTATCTTCTTTCTATGAGGTGGAATACCATGATGATCATCAGAATATAAGATCACATGATTGATTGTTTTGTGTCCATGAAAGAATCCTTCATGGTAGGTGCTCGGGGGAGGACCTCCTGATCTTTGGGTAACAATGTTATGGGGAGGAACTTCACAACTTCTAATGAAACTTTAGTAATTTGGTAATGAATCAATAGGATCCTAATCCACCAATGATATACATTCGATGGCCTCAAGAACTCCAACTTCTAGAAGATCAGGGCCATGAGTTTTCTCTTCATTTTCTAGTTGCCTTTGACATGATATATTTTTAGGTGCTCTCTTGTGTAAAACTGGGATCACTTACTATAGGTGATGGACTTCATATATGGGTGTTTATTAGAGTGGATCATGTGGTGTTGTCATTACATGTTTGTGATCTTATGGAATTATGAAAGGGATATATGTCTACCCTAGAGCATCCACTGAAGTGGACCAGTGTCCCCCGGTTGGAATGTGTGTTTTTTCCTAATATTGTTGTCTATTTATTACAAAATACTGCCAAAGACCCTCCTGGATGGGAGAAAATATTCATGTCTACTTCTGATTGACCACACCTTTATGTGGATGAGTCGCCCCACTTGAGGAGGCAGGGTTGTGGGCCTAACTTCTTTCTATTTTCATGGATGTGATTACATCATGGAAAGTCTATAAGATATAGTCAGTGATTCATGTTTGACCCTCCATCATTGATAAAAATTATTGAGATATTTCCTTAGTGGGAACGAGAATATATTCCCATTCTGGTGTCGGATAATGAATATGTTCTTGTTCCAATCCTTCATTTCCTGAAAATAATTACTAATAGTCCTCCTGTGTGGGGGTAAAGGTATGAGTCTGACCTTGATTTTCAATTGGGATATTCCATCTACTTTCTCCAAATGCTGCCTTATTTTGATGGTGGGATTGATATGAATGAGAAGGAATTTTCATCTACTCATAGTTTTCCATTGTATTTTACTTACAGTCTTTAGGTGAATTAGCAGGGATATGAGTATGTCATTCATTTGCCTCCATATTTTCAGGGTGGGCATGATTTTTGTGAGAAATAATTTTCCTATACTCTTTTTCCACTGCATTTTCATGATGTAATTCATATGAGTGAGCATGAATAGATGTATGATCATTGATTTCATCGTATTTTACTAACAAGATTCATATAAATGGGTAGGGATATTCATCTGCCTATAATTTTACACCATATTTTCATAGTGGGATTGATGTGAATGGGCATTAATTTTCTTTTCCTCATGTTCTACTGTCACATTTTACTGACAGGCTTCATAAGAGTGAGCATTAATATATGTCTACTCATTGATTTTCGTAATATTTAACTAATGGGATTCATTTTAATGGGAAGATATATGTATCTGTCTATAATTTTTAATTGTATTTTCATGGTGGACTTGATGTGAATGATCAAGAACTTTTATCTTATCATAGTATTTCATCACATTTGACTGATGGTCTTCATAAGAGTGAGTAGGAATATACGTCTTCTCATAGGTTGTCATCATATTTACTTGGTTGAATTATTCAGAAGGAATAAGGAAAAATGCATGTTCGTAATTGTCTTATTGTAACCCTTTGTGGGCCACCATGAGGACCTAGGTCTACATGGATTCAGCTGGAGTCTGCGAGGTGGTATGCTTCTTGTGGTGGGTACACTGGGCTGCATGGTGCTAACATCAGTGATTACCAATAGTGTCCCTTGAATGGGACCCATGTGCTATAGGGATGAAGTTGTTAGTGAAAACTTCCTCATACTCCCTAAGGTAAATGAGGAACCCGTTATCATGTTCTAGGGATAGACTCCTAAAACAGTTTAATATGGCTATTGGGGTCGTCTAGTTCTGGACCACTGATGGTCACTAAGAGGATGACTGGTGTGGCTTCATGGACTAAAGGTCCTATCGAGATGCCTCCAGGGTGGGGAGAGTACCATTCTGGTGGTACTACCTAACCAATTCATTCAAAACCCAGCATTTAAGACACTGGATGGGATATAGAGTCCTCTATTTGGTTGAGGACCAGGCCTTTGTAGTGGATGATGTGCATGTACACCCAAACTAGTGAGATTCCATTGGATTTAAGAGAGTTATGGAGAATATTTTCTACAATATATGTGACAAATATAGATAAAAAACACATCATCAAAGTATTATCTCATGACCACATACATATTTTATATTATCATTTTTACCTCTTCTATTTTGGATGTAAAGGGGCATGACATGGGGTAACACTACCACCTTGGTTAAGGATTCATGTTAGGTTCACTATTTTGTTTTTGATGAAAATTTGGTGTGTTGACTCATCTGACAGGAATGAAATTTCATGATGAGAATTAGGTATTCTATCCTTTTTATCTTGTGAAGGAGATGTTATAGTTGAATGATTTTATGTCAGGTTCACCATTTTGTTTCTGAAAAAATATTCATGGTGCTCAGTAGTTGATTGAAAGGGGTTGAATGGTGTGAAATCACTGATGTCAAGTACAACATCTTTAAACATTCTCCAATGGGTTTTGTTCATGTAGCCAAAAACACCCAATGGATCTCATATCCACAAAGACTCATAGGCTTACTTTCCAAAGGAATGTAATCATTGGGGAACTTGGACAAAAATACTTAAGAACTCACATTGGTCGATAGGAAAGTAATTTGATCTCACCACACCCTTTTGGGGGAAACTATTTCCTATTTCAGGACTCTCTTATAGATTTAAGATATATTCTCAAATCCTTTATTCATTCCCAAGTATGTATATGTAGATCACCCTAGGTTAGAAATAAATTATGAACACACATGGGTTTGAAATCATATATATGTATCTAAGGTTCTCCATTGATAGGGATATATGTATGTATACAAGTTCTTCCATAAATGGTACCCTTTTATGGATGGTTCAAATATTATTTGGTCATTTTTTAAGATTATTCTAGTTGAATCCAAGTGGTGAGGTGATTTGGAGTTTATTGTCATCTAGGTAGATAGAGTTCATTTTGATATCAGGATTGAACACATAAGATATGATTCCTACATATCCTCATGACAGGAATCAAAAACCATGTATTCCATTTCCACTTAATAGGACACATCACCTTTAAGGTCATGTGACAATTACCAAACCATGCAGCTTAAAGTCATGCGGTAAGGACATCTAGGTTGAAGGTTCTTGGTCAAGAATAGTTTGGGACTTACACCGATGCACCCCATGGGATTTGGTTTCCCATATGGACATGACCTTACTAGTAATGTGGCCTGAAAAACATTATGGTGGATTTGGGTGTTGGGTTTAGACCTCGGGGATGCTTCCTACATATCTCAGCTAGTTAGGAATAAAATCCCACATAGTTCAGTAAGTTGGGTGTTACACCTAGAGGAGGCCAATATGGTTGGACATGGTTGGGGCTTACACATGGAAGCTACCCACGTGGTTGGGGATTACACTTAGAGAGATTACCATTTGAATTTGTACCATATGGATTTTAGGATCATCACTAACCACTAAACCCACAAGATTTATGCTCAGTGTGAGAAATAAGAGGAAGCAGTGGAACTAAATATAACACATTCTACTTTTTCCGCTGGTGGACGATGTGTTGAAGCCCAAGGGAGAGGGATGGGGATTTGATTGTACATATCTACTCTTTTATTTTGGTAATCGTAACCCTATTTACAATGGGAATGTAGACCTAAATAAAATTTGAGTTTATACCTTATCATGGAGGTCACCCACATGTCTCCTCTTACTATGGGTATATAGACTCGATAGGACATACTAATATGCTTTATGATCTAATCATAAATTCTAGGTGACTTTATAAGAGGCCTTGGCCTGATATTGTTCGACTAGTTCGTGGAGGGGAAAATATAGAGACTGATGAGACAATGGAAGGTAGTGATTGGAGTTGGATAATATAACACCCTAGGTGGCCCCATTCCATGTTTCATGTTCTTAGGTGATATGGGGTTCCCTCCATATAGTATATTTCTAGGAGGGTGAGGGTACCATCCACATAGCATGGTGTTATGTGGACCTAGGGTCTGCCCGCGTAGCAGGTTGCTACACAGGGCTAGGTTCCAACCATGTATCATTTTTATACACAAGGCCACATTACTCCTATATAGTATTTTTCTAAATGGGGTAGGGTTATGCCCGTATAGCGTTTTTCTATGTGAGGTGATGGTCTACAAAGGGTCCATCTGTTTATGACCTGAAGAATGGTGTCCACAAATTCTTTTAAGTTCATGGATGGTCAGATGTTATTTTATTTCATCCTTAATGTTATGAGGTTTATTTTTACCTACCAAGAAAATAAATCTCCATGCTTTGGCCCTCATTTGGGATTTCTTCCTACTATCTCTGCTTTTCTCTCGTGTTTTCGTCATTTTTGTCTCGGTTTCTATAATTCCCAGATCCCAGAAGCCTAGAGCTGGTTCATTTATTTATTACATTGGCATGATTACAAGGAATTAAATCTCGAAGGACTGATCAGTTTAGTAGTCTTGAAGAAACTAGATACATACATGGAACCCATTTTACATTTGTAAATAAAACAAAATATGATACATAAAAAAATCTAATAAACTTCATCCATAAGGAATCAATAAATGGTCTCCTCATCATAACTTGTTGAAGGTAAAAAATGAAAGGGGTGAGCTCAAATTCTCATTAAGGGTTTTAAATAGCATGATCATGAATCAAAAATAACTGAATCATAAACAAATTGGTATAGTCAATATGGCATGATGAATAAATGAAAAACACGCGCCATTAATAAATTGAGAATGAAACTGCATCCATAGATTTTTTCATAGCGAAAAACTCATTGACAGTAATAACTAAAAATGAATAAATAGACATTCTTATTAATTAGATATCATGTATCTGGAACATGATACCACAATACCATTGAAACAGTTTAAGTATGTGGGTAGAAACCCGTCTGATTTTTTGAAACAAACTCGAAAGGTTTGTCGCCAACAGATTTGTCTCATGAGACCTGTCGATTCATCGAGGGGATATAGCGGGCCCCACCCATCGCTGCAAGTACAAATCATTATTTATACATAGATTTAGTACAAGTACAATATGCCTTCTCAATATCCATATAGAGTATAGGATACAGATTTAACAATATTTCCATGGTTAAAACAACACTCCAAATAAACATTGTATGTAAAAGGGTATACGACTTAAGAAAATAATCATATACATAAAAAATAATATGGATATATAATATATTTAAAAATTAAAATAAAAAATGATCTCAAATGGGCAGTGGATATAGCACATAATAAATATTAGGTGCATAATACCAAGTAAATGACAATGAAATGTAAATTGAGACAAAGCCTCTTACCACGTTGTAATCAATCGAGTAGTATGACCAAAAATTAATAATCACCAAATGAATAATATAATACCATGAATATAGAGATAATAATGATAATATATATCAAATGGAATTACACAATACACCACATTCAAGAAATAAGTGGTGAATAATGGAAATCTCTCAGAATTAAAAGTGAGATAAGAAAACCCCTTACAACATTTTGGCATGGAAACGAGTGTTCTCGTGAGGGCTTAATGGGAGGTAAAGGGTTATCCCATAATTTATAGATAATAATGTTAGTAAGGTTGAGGTGTGAAAATATACCCCATCATTAGGAATTAAAAATATAAGTACACAACATTGTGGAAATTTTTGAATAAAAGTGAGAGAGGGGATCCCTTACCTCAGGTTCGACTTCCTTAAAATTTGTTAAAAACTCATGTAATATGGTTTGAATAGTGTTATTTAATTGTTAAAGAACTTAAATAATGTTTATAATACCATAAATAATTTTCTTATACCATTTTTGACACATTTATTAACAATATTTTTTTATTCCCATTGTTTCAGGTACATTCTTTTCATGGTTTCTAAGGTCGGTTTATTATGGTGTTCCTAGTAAAAAAATAATAATCTAGAATTTATAACATAAATATATTTAATTCATTTTAAACAATTACATGTGAATTTAAACTTTCCATGGTTTTGGTAAAAGGAAAATGAAAAATCATTCTCCATAGAGACGATGAATTAACGCACCACGGACGACGATTTCATTATTTAAGAAATACGGGATAAAATGAGAGATTTTATGATACATATACCATAAACACAACAAAACTCCAGTATAAATTTGTTATTATAGTTTTCATGAAACATTGGAAAAGGGGTGTGGATATGGTATAAGTGAAGATGAAATTAAAAGAGAAGAAAAAGGAACCTTACTTCTTGAAAATTTCTCCTTGAGAACCTATTTAAGGCTCTTAGAAGTGGTCTTTTTGTGAGACCAGAAGCTCAAGGATGTGGATACAGATGAGGAGGAGGAAATTTTTCAAAGTTTTTCCAAAAAATAAGTATCAAGGTGATTAATATTTGTGAAATAAAGAGTCCCTTTTTATAAGTGAGGTGGAGGGAATTTTAAGAATTACAAAAAATATTAAATTATAATAAATATATTATAGGTTTTAAGACTTCCAAAAAGGACCAAAAATAAAAAGGATTACATATTAGAATTAATATTATCATTTTGGGGCTTTTTCAATATTTTTTTATTTTTAAATAATTAAATAAAATATTTTATTCCTGAAAAACAATTTTATCAATATAAAAACTATTCATAAATAAGACTTTAAAAACATCAAAAAAAAGTTTAAAAATCGAATTAAATTTTATATTATATCATATAAATGTCATATTAATCTATGGAATCCTTGAATTATCTTGAAAATATGAAATTATATTTATCTTATTATTTTTAATATCATTTTTTTATTTACTCATTAATTAAATTAATATTGCATCATCTTTTTGGAAGCCATTATGATATTTATTTGTTGTCTAAAAATTACAAATAAAATTCTATAAGAAGTAAAATATTATTAGGTTTCCAAATAATAATTTGTTTTGAATAAAACTCAAGTAAAACCTTACATTAAAAATTTTATACAAACTAAAATTTATAGTGTGAACACCTTGTCTTACTTTTAAATAAAATATTCTAAAGGTCTTAAAGTGATTCTTGTGGGTCCAATGTGTCCCAAAATATAATAAAAAATAAGTAATAGTCTAAATTTACTTATATAATAAGTTTTATAGAAAATATGGGTCATTTAATAATTCTTATAATTTTATTTAAAAACATTTTATTTAATTTTCTTATTCTTGCACAAGCACTGCATCAGTATTTCATAAGCATTAATGTTAACTATATTATATATAAAAATTAAAAATAAATTACTATCATAAAAATAAATTAATTAGATTCAAAATAAAATTCTAAATTCTTTCATTATTTATATTCACTCTTATACATAACAATACATCTTCTTAAATTTTTTATTTTGTCTTTTCTTGCCATGCGCAAACATTGCACAGACATTTGGATAATACTCATGTTATATAACACTAAAATTATAAATTGACAATAAAATACATAAAACATACATAATAATTAAAAAATAGTTCATGAAAATAATTTTTAGCACTCAATTATTATATATAAGATACCAAGTTTGACTTTGTCAGCACTGCACAAGCACTACGTCGACATTGATAATGATTTTTATACTTATCATGAAAAATACAATTTTCATGTTATAAATTAATTTAATAAAATATTAAACTTTTAATATAATTATTTAGTTATTACATAGTTTTAATAAATTTTTATCTCATAATAATTTCATGACGATGTAACGAAAAATGTCGTATTTTATAAAAAACTGTATTTTTTACTATTCAAAAAAAAATTAAACAATTTCATAAAAATCCCAAAAATTTATCCAAAATTTTGTTCTAAATGTAGAATATAAAAAGGAAAAAGATTTTAAGAAAATTATTTTATAAATATGATAAATTTAATTTTTAATTAAAATCATCATTTACTCCAAAAATACCAATTTTAACATTATAACTTATTTTATGACACTCCGAAAAATTAACTAAGGTCTCATAAAATTATCTTATAATCATAGGAAAACAAAATATTGATTCATGAATACACTTTATGAAAATTAATTAACTTTTAACTTAATATATTATTTATAAAATTTTAATTCATTATTTATTGATTATAAAAACAACAACACTTAATTATTAATTTTTAAAATATTTACTCTCATTTATAACGTGCCTAAATTTTATTTTTACTTATATGAGTGAGGTTTATATTCATAAGGGTATATTACTATTCATAAGGTCAAATTACTATTCATAAGGGTACATTACTATTCAAGGTACTATTCATAAGGGTATATTACTATTTATAAGAGCCAAGTTACTATTTTTAAGGGTATATTACTATTCATAAGGGTCAAGTTACTATTCATAGGGGTACATTGCTATCTAAGTTACTATTCATAAGGGTACATTACTATTCATCAAAAAATATGTTTCCTTATCAGACTCTAAATATATTACTGAATGCAACTGTGTATGTCAGTTTTTCAAAATTCAAAACACAGAGGTGGAAAAAATTATGTTTACTGGATTGTTTATAATTATCTCTTATAACCAAGTGTTGTTTTAAAAGACTCAGTGTTGTATGCATTATAAGTTATTTAATAAATTGAAATTATTCATACCATAAAATATTGGAGTGTTATAGTTTCCCTCAAGGTTCTTTTATAGAGGAATGGAGTGACTGAGTACCGATATGGTCGGTTGTCTGCAGTGGGCCATGGACCTTCTTTTTTCGGAGCCTTAGAGGATTACTTGGCCCAAAAATGATTTTGTTTATGGGGGATGGTCATTTATAGGTGCATAAATCACTACATGGACCTAAAAACGACTGTTTTTCATCTACGAGAACTATTGGTTATGCCTCATCTCATGAAGGGTTTAGTTTGTAGGGATGGTTTCCTTTATGGGGGCATAAATCATTATCCAACCCTGAAAATGAATGTGGTTTCATTCACGGGCATTGGTGGAAAATATTATCCCATGAACTATTTCTTCCATGGGGTTCTTCATGAAGCGATTAAACTCCATGTATAGCGATAGTTTTTGGATCATGTTTCACTTCATAGAATCAATTTTCCCTTCACGGTTCCCCCCTTTGAACATTTTCCTTCAATCTTCTTCTGGGTTTATTTCTACCCTTTTTCTGATTTTGATAGAATTTTGTTCTTCTTGTATGCATAATTTTCAGGACCCAAAAAATTTAAATGCATTTAGATTTAGATTATTTCACTATATTCTTGTAAATATCAATATAACTTTCATTATCACATGAATTTATCAAGGGATTAATTGCACCACAATTCACTGTTTCATTTTCACCCTTACACCACTATGATAAACTTGTTTTATATTGAAAATTATAAAAATAATAACAAATTTCATTCCATTTTTGAATCATTTATTTTGTTTTTATCACTGTTAAAAAGGGAAATGTTACTTGTTTTTATGATTCTATTGCAGGAGGAGGTGATTTGGAGGGCCCATGCTGATGTCCAAGAAAAATGGGTAAAACTGCGCAGGATCCGTGAACACCAGTGGACTCATCCACACACTGCTACTAAAATGTGCATCCAAATTGGTGGAAATTTTTTAGGCTGGTCCAAAATTCATTGGGATACATTTCATTAGAAGAAACTCAAGACTCTTTCATATATATTGTGGTCCAACTGACCTGATCTGTCCAGCACACCGAATCTACACGAAGTCAAAAGTGGTGTGCTATGATCTATCCATATCTCGGTATCTACTTATCCAAATGGTTCCAAACTTTCATTGGATATATTCAATATGTTGGTATATAACTTTTTTATTTTCTCCAAAGTGATATAAGGCTTTATGAAGGTTGAAACCCATATGAAAAGTGGTTTTAAGAAATCTGTGTGATCAAAACCACCTTCCCATTTTCCTATAAAATGGCACCTTGGGCTCTCCATTTGTAAGTTAGGCCAAAAAGGGAAGTGCTACCAATTTTTAGTTCTATAGGAGTCCTATCCTCATACTAGAATTTATGGAGGCCCCTATACTCATAAGGGGAACAAGGGTGAAGAAGGAGTTCCACCAGAGCTTCCTCCTCCTCCTGATGTCGAGCTAAACGGTGGACGATCATTTAGAGGGAGCTACACATACTTGGGAGGGAGTTACGACACTTGATATTCTACTTGTTTTTTGTAATTTGTGTGTTAAATATTTCACTTATGTTTAACTTTGATGCACTTATCCTCTGAATTCATTTCTTTCATTATAATTAAGTTAAAAACTTTTTATCTCAACACCAATTGGGTTGAGATTTCAAGTGTGAATATTGTATTGTTCTGATTGGAAAAGACAAGATTCCTATTTATCTCACACATACATAAGATTTCAGTATGCTTTGGTATCATTTATTTTCTATGTTTGAAACCAAAACCTTGAAAGAACGATTGTTGTGTTAAGGGGTGGTACTTTGAGCATCATTTTAAGAGGCAAGTGGAAAGTCGAGATCTTGAAAACATTAAACCAAAGGGTTCCATTAAACCATGTGTATTTTATAGAATGATGAACTCACCAAGATGTGTAGTGAACTTGAAATGATCTATTTATCACCTAATTCTAAAACACCAACTTTATTTATCAACTATTTAACTCTTTAAGTTAAGTTATTTTCTTAAAACTATTTTCAAATTCACCCCCTCTTTTAGTAATCTTTATTAAAAATAAACACTATAAGCTACCAAAGCTCCTTGAGAGATGACCTAGGGTCTTCCCTATACTAAAAAATATTCTTTAAATAACTATCAATTTTACATGTCATGACAACGCGGTCAGGGCTTCTTAAATATTACCATCAAGTCTTTTAGTTTCTCATTTATAAATATCTTGTGTGTGAATGTATTTTTAAAATCCATATATTTATCCTCTATAGTGCTTAAATTCATTATGTTTTACTTTTTTTTGTTACAAATCATAAAACATCCTCCAGAAAAGAATATTAGACCTAAATTTTATTTCATATCTTCATAATCTCCAGTGCAATCAACATTACTGTATCCAAATAGGTTCAAGTTCTCACTTATTCTATAAATTAATATATAATTAAGATCCCCTTTGATATATCTATTCACTTTATTAGTATCTAACATGTGTAACTATTTTGGATCACTTTGATTCCTAGAAAAAAAAATCATTGCATAAATAATTTATACTCTATATGTTGTGTGATAAAGTAATATTCTAATCAACTTCATGAAATCGTTTTTCTTTACATTATTCTACATAGTCTTTGTTTATATTCACACCAATTATCATAGGTGTGAAAAGTACATTAGAATCTTCCATGCCAAAATTATTTAAAAATTATGTGGCATATTTTTCTTAGGATATAAAATTGAAATCTTATTTTTTTTTCAAAAATTTAAATCCTAGGAAGAAACTCATCTCTCTAAGCATAGTCATTTCAAAATAACTTTTTAATTTCATTGAAAATTATTCCTAAGTATAATACTTATCTCATAAAAAAATATTTCATCATCATAAATAATTATAATAAGTGTACATGTTGTCATCTCTTTCACACAAAAATTGTTTTCAGCTTTCTCTTTAACTAGTTTTTTAACCTCTAATACCAGTCTCTAAGAGCCTATTTCAACCCATAAAGATCTTTATTTAGTATACACACTATAATTCCTTCACTATCAAGAAAAAAACCTTCAATTTTTACAATATATACTTCTTATTATAGTTCTCCATTCAAGATGAAAAATATTAAAAACATTTGATAAATCCTATAATTTGTTTTAGATTCCACAGCTAAAAAAATTATTATATCTTCAGGTATTTCAACAAGAGAAAATGTTTCTTCAAAATCAACTCATTTAGCATGATAATATCCTTTATAAACTAATCTATAATTATTTCTTGAAATTTCACCTTTCTCATTGAACTTTTTTTTTAACATCGTCTTGGTTCCAAAGAAATTATTCTTTTTTGGTCTTGGAATAAAATCCCAAGAGTAATTCCTTTAAATTTAATACATCCCATAATTCATTTCATTTATCTATCATTTGTTCTAAATAGCTTTAGTGAATGTTTGTGGTTCAACTTGTGAAACAATAGCTTTTTTATTGATGAAACTCAATATTCTTCTAGTCTGAACTGGTTATTTATGATTTTAAATTATATTTATAGATTCTATATGTTTATTTAGCCTATAATATATCAATTTATCATCTTAAATAGAACCTACATAATCACTAGATTGATCTAAATCAATATCAACAATATCTAGTTCATTTCTAGCATATTCCTCTCTAATTTTCCCAGAAATTAGTATGTATTCCATATCTATATTTTCAAAATCAGTTTTATTGGTAGCATAAAAATTGGATTTATTTTCAATAATTTTTATATAAAATTAGTCCACCCACTTCTATAACATTTTGTTCTAGAATTTGTAGCATCTTCCATTAGATAAATATCCCATGAAGACTCCTTCCTCAGCTTTATCATCAAATTTTCAAATATCTGAATTCTTAATATTGGTAAATAATAGGATTATAAAAAATATAAAGTAAATAATTTTAGGTTTCTTATTATACCATATTTCATATGATGTTATGTTAGACTTAGACCTCAATAAGGACTTGTTTTTAATATTCATGACTTTACTCATAGCATCTCACTAAAAAAATATTGAAAACTTGATTTATTCTAGCATAATTATTCCCATAACAATTAATATTATATTTTTCCTCTATAAAAACAATTTTTACGATGTTTTATATCAAATTATATATTTATTCTCGATCCCATTCTTATAAATATAGTATTAAAATTAATTTCAAGTTAAATCCCTTCAATTAATTTTTCTCATATTCTTAATATATACTCCCAACTCTTTCTCAACATATCTTCAAAAAAATTAAGCATCTTTACAACTTTTTATTTGTGATTCATAAACATGACATTAGTCATTATATTAAAATCATTAATGAATGTGATGAAATAAAAATTAGGATGTATGTCTCATTGGAAAACATAAATCTAATTGAATCAATTCAAGTGGATTAGTATAATAAATTAAAACTTTTTTGAATTAATTGTTTAATTTTTTTTTCTTTTGACATGTTTTTAAAATATATTCTTTTTTCTTATTTAGTTGAAAAAATTCTATTATAACTTATCCTCCTAAAATATTTCTCAAAATCCTTTTACCAAGATGTGAAATTATTCTATGTCATAGTTTATTCTCATCTTTTGATCTTAGATATAAAATATCACCTAAATTTTTAATTTTGAAGAAGTTTCCACTAGTTCTTTATCCCTTTGTGATAACTCTTTAATACTTTATGCACTTGATGATGTAATAGTTCCTCCTGAAAATGAATTCATTCCCATAATCATAAAGTTTAATGGTACTCAATAAAATAAAATCAATCCCATCAACAAGAAAAACTTATTTAGACTTCAGTTTGAGCTTCAATATCAACTTTCATAATGACTCTAGCCTTTAAATATCTATCATTCACAAAAGTATCTACACCACCATCATGTTATTCAATGTTCATCAAGATTTTTGTGTCTCCTATAATATGATATGAACATCCACTATCAAGTATCTATCACTGTATTCTTCTTCTTTCTTTCAGAGCCACCTTAATAAGAAGTGACTTCTAAACATAATCTATTCAATAAAACTTTTTATATCCAGTATCCTAAGGATTTTTTCCTAGAATTTTTGTTATAAATTCTTTAGAAAATATAATTTTTGGCCACATATTACATAATTGTTTTTAGGAAATCAAATATATTTTGAGTAATCATACTTCATGAACTTTTGTGCATAGCTTGATTATTTTTAGAATTATATCTCATATTCCTTAGATAACTCCCCCTTATTTCATTATATGGATCCATGTAAATGAAATTTTGTACTATAAAAGTTAATATTTTTTCCCAAAGACTCAAAAACACTAATTTTTTCCATTAAAACCCAATATTCTATATGAATGATAAGTTTATCTATTAAAATATATTCATTATCTAGGTGCATTTCAAACTTCATTTTTTCTTATTAATATGAAATTATCTCTTACTATGTTTTATATAAATTCCCTTGATATAGAGGTGGTATTATCATGTGTTTTAAGGATTTTAGGGATCATAATATAATCCTAGGAAGAGTAAGAAAACCTAAAAACAAAACCTAATATTTCCCTGTTAGATTCAAATGTGCATGAAAATGAAGAACATAAAAAATAAATCAAACCTAAAAATTTTATGAAATGGCCTCCATAATATTATTTTATGGAGTATTATTTTATGATGAATAATTAAAGGCTTTTTTCCTCTATGTAATTACATAGGTCAAAGGATACATGATTGTATCATGAGGATTCCCAAACACTGAAGGGGTGTTAGCACCTTCACTGAGAAATAATGAACGATGTTTTGGGAACAAAAAGGAGTTATGGAAATATTTAAATTAAAATAATGATTAAAATAATCATTACTAATATACACCATTAAGGGGACACATTCACTTTATATAGGTAGTTATCAACACTCTTCAAAAATAGAGAGTGTATTAATGAAATGTAATTCACTGAATACATTACTTCCTATTGATAAATATATTTAACCTATTAAATGGATGTTCATTCACTGTTTAATACATTAATAATGGATTATAAAATAAGGAAATCATATGATAGGGAGGAGAAAGCTACAAGAACCCTCGGGTTTCATTGTATACAACCAGGCTATGTTGGTATGAACGTAACATTAGGTTAATAATTAAGGATGTGTTAGATAAAATGTATCATTAATCTATATTAATAATATGCATACAATTTTAGTGAACTTCCAAAAAAACCCCACTTGAATTAAAAATTCATAAAGACTTTATGAAAAATTTTAAAACTCTGTGAATTCATCCAAAAATCCTTTTAGATGTGGTTCTGTCTAGCTCCTTTTATTTTGGAACAAACACTTTGTCCAAATCTTAATCTTTACCCAATTCATAACTATGTGACCCTATAAACCTTAGTATTATTGAAAATAAATATAAAATATTTAATTAATAGATGTGATAAAATTGCAGTCTCTAGAAAAGCATTGGTGCTACTCGATATACTAAGGGGCCTGGTGTGATCTTCATTAAACATCTCATAGCTCTATACAAACATGTCCACTGTAAGATATATCATAATCATCATATGTATAAATATATAATCAATTTTTCCTTAACATCTAGTGATCAATGTACATGAAAAAAAATAAATCTTGTATATTCTATCTCATCTTTTCTTGATTCCATGAAAAAGAATGACCAAGTTATGAATAAATCACATGCCATTCATTGAGAGAATTATCACATCACATGTATGTCATACAAGTAGTTGAAATCATTTTATGTAAATAAAATACACATTAATGTTAATTTTATAAGTATAATTAAATCAACTTATATATGTGTTTATACATTATATAAGTAGAAAATCCCATCTTGGTTATATTCTAACTGATAACATGATTATTAATATACCCAACCACCCCCATATTATATAAGGATAAATGAATTGTATAAAAAGGTATCAAAGTATGAAGTTATTCATGATAGTTATCTCACCAACTTTAGGTAAGAAGGATTGACTAAAATAATACACCCCTAATTATATAAATGACTTTATAATATTCTATGAGATATACTTTAGTGGGTTAATCCAAGTAATAATTCTCTATTTATTTCCTTATGAATCTATTCTTCATAATTTGTATGCATATATTTACAATGAGTACAATATTATATTAATAATAATCTTAACGTATCATCATAACTCATAATATTCTATGATGATCATCAATTAGAGACTACTCAAAGTCGTACTTTAAGGGGATATTACCATTCCACTATTTATATAAAATTTAAATGCATGTGAATGAATGATAAATGAATATTGGTTTTATTATGAAAATATGATACATTTTATATTATTAAACTATTTAATAATACTTAACAAAAATCATACAAAAGGTATTGTTTATCATATCTTATATGATAAACTTCCACTTTAGCCTCATTTTTGCTACATTCTTCTTGGTTTTGTTATCACATTACATATATATATAAATCCTACCATATATTTATGCGATCACCTGATAAAAATCTCCCACTAAAAAATTTAATGATTAAAATATATGTAGTAATCCATTTTGAATAATGGTGTGAATTAGGAATAATATTCCTAATGTTAAACTCTTTGAACACATTCAAACTTCGTATTTTCACAACATTAATTACTACTATGTTAACTTTCACTATCTACTAAGAACTATTTCTAAGCTTAACATCATAAATATTCTTGGAACTTTATTCCATCAAACTTTTCCTTGAAATTAATGTGACTATTTACACTATTATTAACTAGAATATCCTAAAATATTTTAGATAAAGTGACCTATATTTTATAATTTGACTAGAAAAATCCTTCAGAAAATAGTGATATTAATTTCTCATGAAAAATAAATGTAACTATTTATATTTTTACTTTTCCATCATATATCTTAAACTCTTTAGGATATTAAGTGAAGAATCACTTTGATATTAGACTAATATAATAATTTTTTAGTTATTAACACTGAACATCTAAGTTAAAAAATACTCTCACTATCCTCTTAGACATCATATTCTCAAAGAATATCTCGTTAAGATTTAACACAAACTTCTTTGCATTAATAAATAACACATATTTTCTTTTAGTAGATGTATTTAAAAAATAAATTATTATTTCCATATCATATATGGTAATCTATTTTTTTGGATCATTACATTAAAAGAAGATTATTCTTTAAAATATTCCATTGATAAATGGTAGTGGGAACATTTATATCATATTTTAACAAGTATATAGATAAAAACATTATCCTAGATAAAACACTTTTTAAACTTGTCTATTTTATAATCATTTTATAAAATCTAATGAATAATAAAATATTTTATATAATTAATTATCTCATTTTTTTACTATAATTATTTATGAGCATCTTCTCTTATCATATAAGATAAATGATATAAAGATACAGATTATTATATTTATATTATATTACTTTATATTCAAATTTTTTATGTATAATCTCATCTCATGTAATCATTTATCCTCTTTTCTTGATAACTATAGGTTTCAATGACCTTGTCTATTTGAAGAATCATTGTTAAACTCTCTAACTAACTTTTATTATTCCAATTTGAACTTTAATTAACTTATACTATTTATAAAGTATGAGAACCTAGACATCACATGCTTGGTTAATATATTCTCAACACTTAAGAAGTAAAATTTTCTTAAATTCATCCCCATTGTTGGGACATTTCCATCAATGATAATAGGATAAATACTATAAATAGAACAATCCTTAAAGAAAACTTCAGTATCACATTGGTATATTCAATCACATTCAGTATATGTATAGATACTAAAATTCATTAATTAGTCTTTGTATCTATTAATTTTTAAACCTTAATAGAATCATTATATACTTCACATAATCATATGAGATTCAGTTGTTGAACAACTTCAATGGTTTGGTTACTCTATAAGGTGTTATTTAATGCATAAAATTTATTTTAATTAAGAAACTTTTCTTAAGTTACCAATTTAAAGAGTTTCTTATATTAAGATTATTCTTCTCATGGGATAATATAAAAGTTATTTTTTATGATGATGATACATTTTATCTATAACAAAATATTTTATCATATGAGTATCATGTTTTACATATTTTCATCAAGGTATTTTAATGAAAGTCCTAGAAAAAAAATTATGTCATAATACGTT
Organism: Viscum album; assembly: GCA_963277665.1. Taxonomy (NCBI): domain Eukaryota; kingdom Viridiplantae; phylum Streptophyta; class Magnoliopsida; order Santalales; family Viscaceae; genus Viscum; species Viscum album. The sequence continues at coordinate 1,673,969,060 of OY728158.1, forward strand.
ATATCTATTTAGTGAAACAGTATCTATATTTTATAAATAAATGGGTCTGATTTGAAATTTCTCTCCTAGTTTTTTATTTAGGTAGGGAATCATCCTAATCATAATTATTATTATTCTTTCATAATTGAGTCGAAAAATCTTTTCCCATATCCATTATATGGATAATTCTTATCTTTATTCCTCTAATAACCTAATCCTATAAAGGTAACTTGGATAATGTAACCTAAACAAATGAAAAGAATAAGATAAAAAAGGAATGATCAAGGAGAACCAAGATTTTGAATGTCCTTCCCAACAAGAAAATCTAAATTTATTTTATAATGAACCAAACTGGTTTAACCCGACCCATCACCTGAGCTAGCCCGCTACACGGAATGAAGAATATTCTAGATTACCATGGTTTGGAAATAGGAATCAAGTATAACCAAAAATACCTTGGGAATGGTTTCTCCCATGGTAAACTATTATAAACCATCCATGAAATGGGACGGCTACTCCAATATTGTCAGATTCAACAATAAATAATACAACATTCAGAGTACGCATATAAGAAAAGTAGATACTGTAAATAAAAATACACATAATAAAAAAAACATGAAATAATACGATATATATACATGGTATCTCAAGTTAAATCCAAAAAATAAAAATAATGGGAGTAGTTCCAAACAAGTCCCAACAGTACCAATACATACATCCCAATGGGTATAAGGTCCTAAAATGACTCCACATGATCCAAACCCATGAGACCACATCTCCTCCACAAAACAATAAATGAAGGTAATATAAAATATCCACCCAGGTACCAGTTTCCCTTTCCTTTACATGTGTCCTACAAAAAAATTCTACATATTCCAAAAGGCATATGTTGGGTGTGAGAAAAAAATACCAGAAGGATACCACCATGAATCTATTTAAGGATTTTACCCATGTACACCAATAAAATAGTTTCAAATCACTTTCCAAAACTATGATACTTTGAAAATATTTCAATTCAAAACAAACCTTTTAAAATCCCTTTGGTTTCCCATTTCAAACAAAACATCTTTTCCAAAATATTTCTCAACATGGATCAAATAAAAAAACAAGGCTAAATAATACCATGTGATCAACATATCAAACCAGGAATAATAAAGGTTACCATAAACACCGTCACATAATCAATAAACAAAAATGGGGCTAACATAACTCATCACATCAAACATGGAACTAATAAAATGCACAAATAAAGTAAACTAACATGGTATGAGTAAGTGGACATAGGGCTTAAACCATAAGAGTCTAAGGTGAGTGAGTCTAAAAAAATTATACTAGTAGACTAAGAAAAAGTGGAAACTCTCATGATATTCCCTAGGTCAAAATCCAAGAGATCTCATGGTCTCTCAGAAAGTGAATGGAATCACTCATGATCTTACTATTAAAGGATCTCACTGTCTCTTGGAAACCAAATGGAATTTCTCCCAGTATTCTTACCAAAGGATCTAGTGGTCCCTTGGAAAACAAATGAAATATATCATAGTCCTCCTACCAAAGGCTCTCGTTTTTCATTGAAAACCAAATGGAGTATCTCACATTATTCCTCTCTAAAGTCTCTCATGGTCCCTCGGAAAACCCCTTGCTCACACCCTGGTTAACCCATGTGTTACTCCATCCCAAAATAGTTATGAATAAGATCCATATAATCAAAATACATTAAACAATACAATTTCATAAATAAAAATTCCCATTTTTTAAAAGAACCATCCCATAAGGTAAAACCATTTCCAAAACCACTTTGTAAATAAAATTTAAAACACAAAACCTATTTGAGAAATTTTATCAAACACTTATAGTGCACTAACGCCACTCCCACTTGGAAAACCCACTTTAAACCATCAAATTTCCAAAAAAATCCATAAAAAACATCAATCATGAGATCAAAATCAACCATAAATCAAACAACTACAAATTTGATAAACAAAAACCAAAGGTAATTAATAATTTAAAATTAAACCATGGAAAATTCCCTTAAATAGAGACACATACCTCAGAAACAGTTCCAAACTCTTCGCCTTTAGCAACAACCACACGAAATAGTTGGGATAATCTCTTATATACCTAAAACACATGAAAATAAACTAAATACCCCATAAAAACCCTAGGTTAATCCAACTGCACCATCTAGGGTTATGTACTTCCAAGGAAAAGGAAGAACAAGCATGAAGGAGAGGGAAGGAAGAAGAAACCAAGAAGATTTGGACATACCTCAAGCCTAATAAACAAGAATCCAAGAGGAAACCACCACAAAAGTATATGAAAACATTATAGTCCAAGGATGAGGATATTCACATGATGGGGGACGGAAAATGAGGGAAAAATACTTAAAAATTATGGGGGTAAAATTGTAAAATACCAAATTTTAAGTGAGCTGGACAGGGCCACATGGTTTGGTTGCACCTTTAAGAAAACTGTGTCCAACCATGTGGGATATATTGTACTCTCAAGAAACAAGATACATGGTTACACCAAGGTGTCACATGGTTTGAAAACCCATTAAAAACCCCACTAACACCCTTTTCAACACCCTTTCATGGTTATACACACAGTTAAATAAACCATGCATCTGGTAATTTTCTCCCAAAAACTCCCATTTATGATATATGGAACCTAGGAAATACAATTCTAAACTAAATGATAAATAAAACTCAAAATTATACATACCAATGATCTGGTATATGTCATAAACTCCCCCCCCCCCTCGCATACCAATTTATTCCCCTAGAAATTCCTCAAGAACCATAAGAATAAAACAGGTGAGGATATTGATCCCTCACCTTATCTTCTTACTCCCATGTATCATGGTTATCATCATCACACTTATAAAGAACATGGACCAATGGGAAAGAATTACTCAATAGAACCTTATCCTAATAATATAAAACATGAACAAGCTGCTCTGCTATGGTGTTATTAGGATCAAGCACCAAATCATCCCACTATGGCACATGAGATGGGTTTGGATGGTATCTGTTACACTAAGAAACATGGAAGAAATCATGGATTGAGGTCAGTAATGGTGGAAACTCTAACTAATATTATACCTTCCTGATATGCTCCACAACATGTAAAGTTCTAATAAAACATGGAACTAACTTTCCTTTCTTAACTAAGAGATGATGTCATGATCAAATAAATACCCACAAAAACACTTGATTAGAAACCAGAAACTCTAATGGACAATGATGATAGTCTAAATATGACTTATAGTGACTCTAAGCTATCTATAACCATTTTTGAATTATCCTAACAATCTCGATCATCTCTTGGATGATACTTGGTCCAATCAAAGAATGCTTTCCCACCTCCATCCAACACAACAAGGATTAGTATAGTTTCCTATACAAAACCTCAAACAAGACCATCTTAATCAAGGATTGATAATTATTTTTATAATAAAACTCAACTAATGGAAGGTTCCTTTCTCACAAACCTATGAAATTAAGCACACACACTCACAACATATCCTTGAGATTCTGAATTCTTTACTTAGATTAATCATCTATATGTGGGTGATAAGTGGTTCTCAATCCCAACTGGTTTACCAAGGCCACCTAGATCCACATCCATAAATGGGATGTAAACGGGTATCCTAGTATGAAAATATCATTGAGGGAACTCCATATATCTGAACTACCTCTAGAACATACATTTGTCTGAGGTCCCCAACCTTCATTGACTCCCTGATGGGAAGAAAATGGGTTGATTACATTATATAGTCTATAATAAATCATATATAATATTTCCCACTAAGGTTATGGAGTAGTCTGATTAAGAAATCTATAGATATCTCATCCCACTTCCACAATATACTAGTAAGTGGATGAAAACCCCCCAAATGGTTTATGATGATCAGATTTTCTCCTTTTATAGGTCAAGAATAGGGAAATGAAATCCACCACCATGCAACTCATCTATCAACACTAATACTGAACTCTCAAGGTATAAATCATCTTGGTCTCCCTGGGATGCACTGAACAATTTGAATGATGTTACTCACACGTCACCTCCTATATCAAGATCAAATGAAACATCAGTCATCTCTTAAAGAGGATAGAACCATCAGGAAACCAAGATCAATCACTTAGGGTCACCCCACTATTTAATACATTGTTATTTTTCTAAAACTTGGGGTCGTATGTGTGATATATACTAACCCAATCAATGAGAGGATGTGTAACCATAACACTGGACAAAAACAACTTCTCTCCATTCTCCTTCTCCTCAAGATTCATATTAGCAAACAAACTCAGCAGGCCTCATTGATCTGCTGATTCTCGAACTACCTTCACTGGAAGTTTTTTTATCAATGCATCAGTGACCACATTCCTCTTCCCAGGTGTATAATAAATGTCAAAGTCAATCATCTGGAGGTATTCCACCCAATTTATATGCCTTATATTCATATCCCTATAGTTAAAAATATAATTTATCCTCTTATAAACCGAATACACTATAAAATGCTCCCTGAATAGATAATGTTTCCATGTATTTACTGTTTACATGATAGCTTCCGGTTCTAGGTCATGGGTGGGACATTTATTCTCATGTGGGAATATCTTTTGCGAGCCATGGTCCACCACATGGTTATCCCACATCATCACACATCCCAAAACCACACAAGAAGTATCATAATACACTACATAATCTCTCTCGGACTCCAAAATAATCAAAACTGATGCAGATGTAAAACAGGCCTGCAACTACTCAAAATCACACTAGAACTTTTCATCCCACTCAAACTTCACCCATTTCCTTTTCAAGTATTTTAAGGGAGAAGTTATCCTAGATAAGTCCTAAACTAATATCTATAATACCCAAATAATCCCATAAATTTTCATATCTTGAACACATTCTTGGGTTTCACCCAAGACATTACTACTCAAACTTTCTATGGATACACAAAAACTCTTACCTCAAAAATCAGGTGTTCCAAAAAAATACCTTCTAAATACAAAACTGGAACTCAGAAAGCTTGGAATATAGATTTTTCTCCCTCAAAACACCCCAAAAAACATCCATATAGTTAGCATTCTCCTCCTTCGTCTTGGAATATACCAAGTTTTCTTCCAAAAATATGACCATAAAGGAGTTTAGAAAGTGATGGAAGATCTAGTTCATCAATACCTTAAGGACTATAAGAGAATTGGTAAGACCAAATGGAATAATGATATTCTCATAATTCCCACACTATCTTTAAAAGATTTTATTTGGAACATCCTCTTCTAGGACACTCAACTAGTGGTACCTAGATCTCAGGTTGATCTTGGAAACCAGTAGGCTCCCCAAAGCTGATTGAAAATATCATCAATTCTGGGAAATGGGTATTTATTATTTACATTCACCTGGTTAATCTTATGATAATATATGTAAATTCATGGGAATACATCTATATTCTTTTCAAATAGAGCTATTAAAGCCCATAGTGACATGTTGGGGTAGATAAATACCTTTACCTAAAGATCCTCAAGCTATACTATCATCTATTTTAGATAAATCGGGGATATCTAATAATATAGAAAATAAATTGGGCTCATATTGGGGATAAGATTGATAGTAAACTCGGTCTCTTAATAAGGAGGTAATCTCGAAAAATATTCCAAAAACACATCTGGTAACATATCTATGACCACTATATTTTCACCCACTAAACACTTAACCACAAAAAGATACAACCTTGATAGATGGCACACGATCAACCCCAAATCCAACACAACTGGTCATACCCTCCCTAATCATAGATCTCACTCGCCTGCCTTGAAAAATATGAGTGCTCCCATTAGAAGTGAGTAACTAGAACCTATGGAGATAGTAGTTAACTAGTTCCTTGAAGATAACAAACCAATCCATGTTAATAATAATGTTGAAAAAATATAGTTAAAAAACAAGGAAGTCTCATATGACTTCCACATCCGATATCAAAACATGGAACTTGGGTCTCATGAAATCTTACTCTACCTTCTTACACAACGAAGTTAGAAAATCCATAACATATAGCATCAAATCTGCTCCTGTATCCAAAGAATAAATTAGTTTTAGAAATATAAAGGAATAGGATATTCCATAGCTAAATAAAATCAGTGTTATGAAATATTAAATAAACATCGTACCTCTCACAGTGGCCATCCCAAAATCTAATTCTTATGGAAAAACCTCTACTTCATGGAGACGCCTTGGATCAGAACCCCTTAGGTATTCTTACCCTAGTTAGAAAACCCCTTACTATAAGGGAAAGATGTTATGCCCTTGGAAGCCTATGACTGCACCTGAGATCCATTTAATAAAGTGGAGCCCACACCACTCCCCCATCATGACAACTAATAAAAGATTTTGAGATTAAAAATAAATCCACATTAGTGGCCACCCTCAAAGACTTAGATAAATTAGGCCTGGTCTGCCCACCCTTCCTGTCATGATAAGTGACAATGGTCTTACATTTTAAAGAACCCATAGGAGCTAAATCCAGTGACTGTTGGACACTCTTTCCACTAACACGATGAGACTCATCCCATTTCTGCTTCTTCCCTAATAAAGAAATCTAGATTTTTCCCATTAAAAGTACACCACTATGACCTATCTTTATATTCAAATATTCTTATTCCATAACTTCCATATCAACCACCTATGAATAGGTTGATATAGAAAAAATAATAAGCATAAACCTAATCTCTATCCTCAATCCCATCTCAAAACATTGATCCTTGAGGTAGTCATTTGTGAGGAGATCTGGAAAAAAAATGAACCAACTTAGTAAAATGAGAAGAATACTCCATCATTGAATGATCCCCTTTCTCCAACATCAATAACTCATGGGCCTTTTCTACTCTCGAATACTCTAGGTAGAAATTTCAATTTAAATCTAACTTGAAAATGTTCTATGTGAGATCTTCATCCTTCCCATCTAGCACTATTAACTCCTGCCACTTTCTACCTAGTCCTTCCAACACTTATATGGAGAAGACCACATTAAAGGTATCAGGGATCTTTAAAAACTCAAAGATCTTATTGATATGATCCAACCACTCCTTAAGTTAATTGGGTACATTTTTACCATAAAACATCAGTGGAATTTTCCTCATAAACTCTTGATAATGTTATATAATCTATGATTTCTCTCGACCACACACTTGAACTAAGGATTGGATCATAAAAATCATTGAATCCACCAAATTCCACACAAGAGGAGATTTATCCTATAGATTATTCTCTGAATCACCCTATTTATTCTTAGATGAGGTTATTCTAGGATTAATTTTCTACAATATAGAAAAAAAATCTTTATCAAGCACAATTCTATGTCAAATCACTTAAAATAACCAAAAGAAACCCTCATCATGGGTACCAATAGGAAACACTAGCATCAAGATAAAATCCCAAATAAAAAAAGATAAAAATCACCAAAAATCTCAAGTATTTACCACTATAAATTTTTTAGATGCATGTTTTAGAAAACTGTGTGCTAACTATGCAAGTTTCACTGATCTGGAAGAAAAAGTCACATGGGTTATGCACAATTACTACTAACCATGTGCATTAACCATTCACCTCCTCCAAACCACCTCTTTCCACCCCCAAAACTCAAATTCACCCTGGGACTCAACAACAACTAGTAAATACCTCAAAATACCATAAAAACAACCCATAAATGAGCTAAAAACATAAACACGATCCTAGAATACCCATGAAAACTCAAGGTTCAACATGAAGAAGAGTTATCCTTCACTCCCCCATTCCTATTTCCCGAGTCCCAATGGTACTATATCTGGTCTACCGTTGAATCCCAAACAAAAAAATATAGATATAATACAATTTAGTGATGAACCAATCTAATTTGACCTAACCTGTCACCTGAGCTAGCCCGCCACATGGACAGAAGCGTGTTCCTAATCACCACGGGATTGCAACAAGCATTTTTTATAACCAATAATCTATTGGGAATGGTTTTTCCCATGGTAAACTAGTTTAACCCATCCATAAAATGGTATTTCCACACCAATATCATCAAAGTAAATAATACATAATACAACATTTAGAGTAGGCATATACGACAATAAGATACCATAAGCATAAATACACATCATAAACAAAACATTACATAACAAGAAATATATACATGGTATCTAAAGTCAAACCCCAAAACTCAAAATAATTTTAGAAGTTCCAAATGAGGAATGAAAATACCAATACAAACATCTCAATGGATACAAGGCCCCAAAATGACTCCACATGATCCAACCCCATGAGATCATGTATCCTCTACAAAACATCAAACAACGGTAATCAAGAAGATCCACCAAGGTACATGGTTCCCTTTACCTGTGTTCTACAAAACAAAGTCTACATACACCCAAAGGCATATGTTGGGTGTGAGGCACAAATCCCAATAGGATACCAAAATGAATATATTTATGTATTTTACCTATTAAAACCAATAATCTAATTTAAAATCACCTTTCAAAACTAAACCACATTGGAAAAAAATAAATTCCAAACAAACCTTTTGAAATCCCTTTTGTTTTCCATTTCAAGAAAAACATGGTTTCCAAAACATTTCTTAATTTGGATCAAATAAAAAAATAAGGCTAAATGTTACAACATGCTCAAAATATCCAATAATTCATAATAAATGAAAGTATAAACACCATTATATATTCAATACACCAAAATGGTAATAATATAACTCATCACATCAAACATGGTACTAATAAAATGCACAAATCATATAAAACAACACATCATATGTAAGGAAACCTTGGGATTTAACCATAATATTCTAATGTGAGTTAGTCTAAGAAAAGTTTGTTATTCGACTAAGAAAAATTGAATCTACCAAGGTCTTATTTGGGCCTAAATCCAAGAGCTATCATGGTATATTAGCAAATAAATGAAATATCTTACGGTCTTCCTAATAAAGGCTCTTATGGTCCCTTGGAAAACAAATGTAATCTTTCATAATTATTCCTACCAAAGGATCTCTTTGTCCCATAGAAAACAAATATAATATCTCATGGTCTTCTTACTAAAGGCTCTCATGGTCCCTTGGAAACCAAATGGAAGTTATCATGGTCTTCCTCCCTGAAGGCTCTCATGGTCCCTTAGACAATCCCTCATTCACACCCCAATTAACCCATGTGTTGCTCCATGCCAAAATAATCATGAATTAGTGTTATATAATCAAAATCCATTACATAATACAATTTCAAAAATAAACATGTCCATTTTATAAATTAACTTCCCATAAGGTAAAACTTCTAAAACCAATTTAGAAATACAACTTAATACACAAAACCTATTTGATCCATTTTATCAAACACATGTAGTGCACTCAAGATACTCCTATTTTGAAAACCCACTTTAAAACACCAAATTTCCAAACCAATACATAAATCACATCAATCATGGGATCAACATCAACCATAAATAAAATAAGTGGAAATTTGATAAATATAAACAAAATGAAATTATGAATTTAAAGGTAATCCAAGGAAAACGCCCTTATATAGATACACCTACCTTGAAAATAGTTCCAACCTCATTTCCTTCAATGATAACCACCTAGAATAGGTAGGATAATCCCTCACACACCTAAAACACATGAAAATGAACCAAATCCCCATCAAAACCCATGTTTTATCCAACCCCACTATTTTGGGTTTCATAATTCAATGGAAAAGAAATAAAAATCATGAATGAGGGGGGGAAGAAGAAACCAAGAAGATTTGGTCTTACCTTGATCCAAATCAAAAATAATTTAAGATGAAACTGCCACCAAATGAGAGGGAATATTCAAGGCCAAGGAGGATGAGTTTCATGCAATAAGGTAATTAAAATGATGGGAAAAACTTAAAATAATATGGAAGAAATTGAATAATACGAAATTTTAAGTGATATAGAAAGGGTAAAACGATTTGGATGCACAATAAGGAAAACCATGTACCATCCATGTAGGAGAAATTGTCCTACCAAAACCCAAATTGTATGGTTCCCCTAGCTATCACACAATTTGAAAAATTGTGCTCAAACTATGAAAAATCCTACTATAACCCCTATAAAACCCCCACATGGTTATCCACATAGTTAAATAAACTATTCATCTAGTCTATTTCTTCTAAAAAACTCTCATTTTTGACCCCTGGTACCAGGGAACTCCAAGGTAAAACCAAATGATAAATAAAACACAAAATTAGATGTATTAGTTACCTAGTAGGTGTCACATATTTATCACTCACTTTCCTTACACGAGATAATTGAGGGGAACCCAACTTTGGAATGTCCTGTCTAGTTGGATAGTTGAGGTCTGAACAAGTTCATTTTTGGAAAGAATATCGCACTTCGTATTTATATGATTTTCTTTCTAAAAGTCTCACCAACTTAATATACATCATATGCATATTAAATTTATAATTATTTTAATAAAATTAAATCTTTATATTCTCATGTTTTATTCCTTTTTGTATGCATATTTCTAATGATTTAGTTTTGGAATCCATATTCGATCCACTAAATTAATGTGTTCACACCACATTAATGTGAAAATTTTTACATAGCCCTCAAGTTTGTGTTCTTTACCAAAAAAAATAATCTAGGTATATTTATACATATCCAAATGCATCGCAATCATAAGGTACATGAACTTTTCATTTCAATTTATATTGTTACATGAGATTGATAATATCCATATGAGTAAGCCTAGAGTGATAAATAGTTAACCCCTCACCTTTCTAGAACAAGGTATATGATTCTAGGTTATTGGGTAGTCTAACCCTAAGTCCCTCTCCCCATGGATATTTTACACAAGATAGAATTCAATTAATGATATCTTTATCACCTAATATGTACAAAATATATTCAATAATCATTCTCAATCTCGTAACTCTAAAAAACAAACTGAGTTTAAGGTATATGAAAAACTGAAACTTATAGAGTTGTACCTAGAATGTTATGAAAGATTCTATCTCCTAGAATAAATTAATCACATAAATAAATCATACACAATATTCACATTTCATAAACAGTTTATATGCATGTGTAAATAAAGGAATAACTTTTAAATGAATAAACATTATATAAATCTAAACATGAGATAAAAATTTATGAACTATTCATAAATAAAATCTTACTATAAACATTTTATAGTTAAGCTAAATGTTATGGATATCACATAATCTTGTGTATAAACACTTTATATCCAACTTTAATATGAACTCTTTCATATTATTCATTATATGACATTTCACATTAAATATATGATATTATTATAAACTATAATAATTTTTTAATCCAATTTCTATTATATAAACTATTTACATAATCTAAATATCACATCCTTAAAAATTATTTAAACACTGAACAAATCTGTCAATAAAACACTCTTCAGGTGGTCTAAACAATATCTTAAATAAGGACACTTTTAATTTGAATAATTTAAATTAATTAATTATAAAAAAATCATAATTTTAAACATAAACTCATTTATATTTTTTTCCTTATTTATGTAATTTATTAATTATTTATAAATTACCCTTATGGTTTCTAAATAAACCCTTTATTTCAAGATTACATGGCATGTCATATAATTTGGTGATAATTAAAATACCTTTTACTACTATTTATGAACATTTTATAAACCATATAAATTTCAAAAATATATTCTTAATATTAACTCTTTAATATTAATGGAATATTTATAATGATTATTTCCACTATTTATCAAAAAGTTAAAAATGTCCCAATTTAATTCATTATTGAATTTCCTTAATAAATAAATGATTTATTTATTATGAGAATAAAATATTAACATTTCATATTTAAATATAATCTTAAAAATAACTTTTTAATTAAAGATAACACTTTTCATTTATAATTAATTTATAAACAATAATATTTTTTAACTAAAATAATATTTTATTTTATTTCCCTAAAAATAGGGTCATCCCTTAGCTTTCCTATCTAATAATCCATCCATCCAAAAGTGATAACAATAAATCTTAAAGGAAAACTGGCTGATAGTGACAGTGGAGGTGCAATCTTGCGCTGGTTAGTGAAATAATATGGTGGTTCTAAGGGAAATCCATAGTGCGAGGTGGAAACATGTACCTCATGTGCATTATGGTACAAAAGGATTTTAATATCCTCCCATAGTGCATCCTAGTTAATGATCAAGTACTCTATCGAAGTGAAGTCTGATGTGAAATACATTTGGTAGGGAAATTTGTATTCCTGCACATGATACATGGATATATAGAACTTCGAATGAGTTCTATATGTCATAAACCCCTCCCTCCAAAATCTCCCCTCCTAGGTCAGTAATAAAGGAAGATATATAATGACCCATGAATCCCACCTCAAAGATTTCATGGTTTACTAACTAGAACCAAGCCTATATAAATCATACACATGGAAGTCACTACCCTCATAATGATTTAAGGATTAATATATAAGAAGAGAATTTAATCAACCAACACTACACATAAATAAAATAGGAAATCCTAATACATGATACAATGTTATAGATAACTGGATACATCTGAAATAAAAATGAGAGAAAAATATTAATCATTGACAATGACCACGATGCTCCAACAGCTCATGAGAAAATTTATAAGCTAGTACTACCCAACTCATTCACCAACTAGATGTTGTTGAATTAAAAATAGTTTATACAAACATAGGGTGAGAATAACATGTAGAATCAATAAAATACTCCTTGAAAACTCTCATGAAAAATGTGAAAAGAGTATACTAAATCCCAGATAAAAAATAAATGAAACTAACTCATCACCTAAATAGGTATACTATTCTTTTCCCATCCTCACCATAGATCACTCAAAAAATAATTCATATAATTTGTCAATATTTATTGAAAACGTATATATATATATATATATAAAGTTATCGTGCTTCCACTTCCCCGTTGTTTTATCACTCCCATGACCCAATGACACACATTTTATGCTCATTCCTTCCTAAATTCATCCCTAATGTGATTCAAGACTTAGTATTTCCAACCTCAGTCTCTTGTAGGGCCCAAAATCTCATGTTGTCCTCAGTCCATATATTTGCATCATCATCCCATTTGTAACCAAATGTATGTATGGAAGCCACTATAACCTATGTAAATGAATTATACCTCAAGAAATCTCAGCTCATGCATATACAACCATGGGAATCCAGATACACCATGACCAAATACAAGTATCTTTTATACCTCATGCCATTACATACCCCACATAAATGTATAGAAAAAATGAGATCCATCATAGCCCAAGTAGGAACACACCTTATACTATAATCTATTAATCTCTAAGATATTCCTACTCATAAGTATAGTAAAATAGATCACAGGGAAGAGGGAGAAGTTATCCATTCATTCCCTCTCCATCCAAGATATTGGGTGTTAGTTTCCCTAATGACGTGGGTTGGGTAGTGTATAAAATCAAAAAATATAGAATAATATCGCATATAATCCACACTAAGGGAAACTACCTAGCCTTATACTTATATGCAGTTATCGTCACAGAGGACCCTTATATGCCAATACTAAGGTCTTGGTCTCAAAAAAACATACAAGCATAAAATTCAATATTAATTAATTAATTATCCATTAATTAATTAATTATCCATTAATTAATATTATTCATTTTTTTATTTCCAAGTTTAATACTTTAATTCTTTAAATCAGGGCCTTTCGAACTATCACACTTCTTTATAATATCGAGTATGTCATTATCATTTAAAATAATAAAATCCTATCCTATTTTTTATTAAATTACATTTATCATTTCATAATTATCTAAGCACTATAAGTCTCATCCTAAGCTACTATATCAAGGATGTCCATTCTGTGCATTAAGTCAAACTACTTCAAGCAGGTGGAAACTAATCATCTAAATAACATCCAATCATTTGGCCATTAAGTAAGAATCATGAAAGATTAATATATATCGAAGATAAAGACCCGCTCTGAACTAATTTTGATCACCCAATGTCATTACCACACCATTTCACATAGCATAATTTATCTCTCCATCATTGGCATCGACCATCACTACAGCCCAGGCTCCCATCCCATTTCACATCATATAACCAATGATTAATATAACACCCAAGACTCTAACCCATTACCCATTAAATCATTAAAACCACAAAAGGTTGAAAATAAATCACAATAAGGATATAAATCCTAATCACAGATTCATATTGAATTTATTTTCTACACATAAATTTTAATTCAACTAAATTTATAGCATTTAGGGATTCAAGCCTCACATAAACAACAATGGGATCTCTCAGCCACAAACATATATTCATTAGAAAACAACCATTTTAATTCCATATTGAACTAACTAGTTTATTATGCATAGTTATTTCACATAATGAAATATATAGTTAGTATTTAATAAAATCTTGAGTGCAATATGAACAAGATTTAATTAAAAATTCCATGTCTAATCAATTACAATAAGAGCAGTAGTTATTATAACACCTTGAGATTTTAAAAGAGGAACATCGTGTTTAATAGCATGTATGACACATAACACAAAGATTAGAAGATAATATAACACCCCAATAATTTACAATATATTTCTTTAAATTCAATTTCTTCAATATCTTGTGATGCACTCAATGGAGAGTTTTAAAAAAATGTGATACTCTATTAAAATATTATTATTTAAATAAGGCCATTATAACCTAGTCATTAATATTGTGAATATGAATATTAATATCTATATTGTAAAAATTATTTAGTTAAAACATGTATAAAATAAATTCAATGGTTATCTATTTATTATAAATAAAATAAGAACCATTTGAAAGAGTATGAAATATTTTTTGAAGAACTATATTTATCTTAAAGAAGGATTAGTCGCACATTGCGCACGTAATTTAGAATTAATTTTTACCAATTTTAGTAAATTTATGTTAAAAAAATAATTTTTAAAATATAAATGTAAAAATTTTCTCTGGTTTAATTTTTGATAATTTTCTAAAAAGATAGTTTTTTTAGGAATAGTGAAAATTAATGATTTTTATTGAAAACTGCCTTTTTGTTTAAATTATTTAAAAAATTAAATTATATTTTAAATTAGTATAAAATTAAAATAAGTTCAATTATAATAAAATTTAACTAATTTAGTTTATTGGAATAAATTTCATATTTAATTTTTATATTAAATCATTCTATACTTATGAGAATTTTCTCTTTGGAAAAATGCCCTTTTGTTTTGTCTTATGTTTACTTTCAAATTGAATTATGCCACTTATATGAATTGAATTTGTAAAAATTGATTAAATATTTGGAATAATCATAATTTATATTATCTATTTAGTTCAACTTAATTTTTTACCATAATGAATAGTGAAAATAATAAAAATTAATTATTATGGTTATGGTAAAAATTGGTTTACCAGGGGTTAAACTAAGAATATAAGAGTTAAAAATGACTCAAATATTATAAAAAACAAATTTTATGGAAATATTTATATATTATAACATCTAATTTTTAAAAACTACCCATTTTTTGTGCTTTTTGTCAGGATAAAGATATGGGTATCACTTTATCTTTTCAAAATTTTCATTTGTGTCCTCTCCCCCACTTATAAATGGAAGCCCCCTATCCTCCCATTTTCACACTTCCAAAACCATTTGGTTCATAAAATAACTATAAAAATAACTTACTTACTTCCCTAACCACATCCTAGATTCCTTATTTTGATTATTAATCCCTCCTATGAAAGCTTTAGGTATAAACCTAAAGAGGCTCACTGAAAAAGAGGTAAAATTCTCAAACTTGCGTATTTGTTTTAATTTATTATTACCCCTCCATAAAAACTTATTCAAATATGATAATATAATAAAACCATTATATAATATATATAATTGTATTTTATTATGTTAATGTAATAACATAGATCCATCTACACTTCCATAAAATGGGAAATGAATCGGTCGATCATGTGTACGGTGGACCACTACCTCACGAACCGATGTAATACATTTTCCATCACCATATTTCAAGGTTGTGTATAATTATAGATTTAACATATTTATATTATATTTATAAAAATATTATAATTATTTAATTATTATATCATATATACCTTCTTACTTTTCATTCTGTGGGGGATATGATAACATTGCGTGTGTATACGGAAAACTATTTCCTCGCAAAGCGATGTGATTATTTTTTTACTTACACTTTACATGGAAGGTATAAAGGTTAAAATTAATTAATATATGTGATATTTATGACTTAAAAATAAATTTGGAATTATAATATCACATATAACTTCTTACCTTCCAATCCTTTGGAAAACAATAACATTGCTTGTGTGTACATGTTGACTACCACATCCACTTAGAGATGTAAAATGTTTTTCATTTTATTTTTACATGGATAGTAATAAGGATGTATTTTATTAATATAAATTATATATATATTATATAATAATTATTTCTTAAATATTAATTAATATTTATTTTCCTTTTTTCTATCCATCAAGAAAAATGGAAACAGTGTTCATGCGTATATACAGTCTACCGTCTCCATGAATAATATTATACATTTTATATATCTAACATTAATAGATTAATATAAATAAATATATAATGAATATATATTTTATTTATATCATGGTTAAAATTTTGGAGATTATGTAACCATTATAAAATTAAAATGACCAAAAATTTTGAACTAAAACATATATGAAGAATGAAACAATTATCACCTGAAAGAGTAATTTTAATAAATAATTGTTAATAAATAGGAAATAAAAGACTATAATTAAATAATATATGGTATAAGATATATGATTATGTTTCTTTAATAGATTCATAATAAACTTAAATTTATTATACAGTATTTTGGGACACATACCAAGGAATTTGAACCTGAGGTAAGATTTTCTCGTCTCACTTTTACTTTCATTATAAATACACCATATTCACTGCTTATTCCTTTTTGTGGTGTATATACTACCCATTTTTATATTTTATATCATGAACATATTTCTCTACATGTTATTTAAAGTTTCATTTGAATTTATTTCATTTATGGGGACTATGATTAAAAAGTAACTAAAGTGGTAAGGATTTATTTCACAATCTCATAATTATTTGAGATTGTTTTTGTTTAAGTATCCCATGGGAGAATTATTTGATATTTTTATATTAAAATAAATATATTTTATTCACTTATGGTTATTCATGAAATTTTTCAATTAATATAACCATTTTTTCACTCTTTGGTACTAAAAATTATTGATGATTTTTTTAATAAAATCTGACTTTATTTCTATCTTCAATTGAAAATCCTTTTTAATCAAAATCCATGTTTTTTAAATATGTTTTCAAAAAAAATTTAACCTTGTAAAAATTATTTTTTAAATAAATTTTACCCATTTTTACTTTTTTAAAAAAAAAATTAAGGGAATTTTCGTGTATTTTTTAAAACAAGGCCCATTTGAATTTTACCAAAAATATGAATGGAATATTTATTTTAACATGTATGGAATGAATAGAATTTTCCACCATCATGACTGCTCAATGTTTTAAAAATTATTTCAAAACTTAAAAAAAAAATTTTTGAATGAAAATTATTTTAAAAATATTTTTTGAACTTTTTTAAAAATTATTTTCAAATTGAAAAGGTTATTTTCCTTAAAAAAATTAATGGAATTTTTATGGTATTTATATTCATCAATGACATTAACCCTTTATTTTAAATATGATACATTGGGTATATATTTTATTAATATCATAATTATTCTTTATTTGGATGGTTTATGATCCGTTTTACTGAGGATATAATATTTTATTACCATTCACCATATTACTTTGGATGGTTTATAATTATGTTTATTTGATTGGGGTAAGTATTAACATTTCATATGTTAGTTTTCTAATATAAATTTTTTTGTTGATTATGTTTCACCCCTTTAGTATGAGGAATGCATTGGACTTAGTAAATTATGGGTATTTCCCAGTTATATATATCCCCTCGATGCAAAAACAGGTCTCATGATACAAATCAGTTGGCTAAATTAGATGGTTTTTTACCCACATATTTAAACTATATTGTTAATGGTCTTGATAGTATGTTTCATATTTTTGGCATTATCAATTCCTTTATTATTATATCAGTTATTTATGTCCATGGTATTATTCAATTATTTAGAATAACCATGTATAAGTTTCAAGATTATGTGATTATTTATATGTATTTATTTGATAATTATTTATTTATGCCATATTATGCTCATTTTATTCATTAAATGACATGTGTTTCATCTATTTGCCTTACCATATTGATTATTATTATTTATTCCTGATAGTTTACATTGTATTCTTACCTTCACTAAGCATATAACCTCACCCTTTTCTTATGTTTTATTTTTATCATGATACTAGGAAATGTTTTGTGATTAATATTCAGGGATATGCTATGAGGAATAATGGCATTCTCAAAGAAACACTTTTTGATTTTAATGTTTTTGATTTTAATTTTAATTTCAAGTATGTATCGGTTTTACAAAGATTAATAAACTTTTTATTCCTTTGGTATACGATTCTATGTATCTTATAATAATTTAATAAAGTAACCACTAGCTCCATACTACTGGGGTTGATGTCTTTACAGTTGGTATTAGAGGAAGTTTACTATAAACCTTGGGAAATAGAATTAGGAAAACATAGATTGGGAAAAATAACCCTATGATAAAAATTATTCATAAGTATAGAATAACATCCTAAAGTTTTGGTAAGGTAGTGATTATGTGTTTTTTTCTAGCAATACATCTCTGTATGGATAAAATAAGTGGACATGGTTCTATAACAGATATACCTAGGGTTAATAACTCTAAAAAAGGCACATTGGGATTGACTCAATAATTATATAGTACATGAAAATTAGTCTTATTGTGCACCAGGTTTGACACTCCTAGGGGATATTCTTAGGATAGTTCACATTTTCTTTACAAACAATTATAAAGGATTTAAAAATATTTGTATGATTTGGAAAATTTCTCAAATAAATCATTTTTATAATTATGAGATTATCCCTGCATAAATTTTTCAAGTTATATTTATTCTTTCACTAGTATTGGGATTATACATTATGTTTTATAATGTTATGATCTAATTTAGTGTATGAAATTATTTATACATTAACCTACTAGAAGGAATGGTAACCATATCAATAAACATAACCCATGTAGGGATTTCACTCCTGGGAAAAAAGTGAAGCTGGATATGGAGATGTAGCTATAATTGAAGAAATCATTACCATATTGAGGTATCTAACTCATTTTATGATCAATAACCTTTTCCATATATATAATCATATTGATAGTACATGGGGTGTAACAATTTTACACCACTTTATGTGTCAATATACTCCATCATTCAATGGAACTATAAATCCATTTGTATCTGAGAAATAGATAAGTTCCTTAAAGAATATATTTCTCACTTTGGGAAGTAATGAAAGGGATAAAGTTTTCATGGAAGTGTATCATCTCTTAAGAGATTCAGATCAATGGTGATCATTAATTTAAAACACAAAAGATAAATAAGAAATATCAAACATGTAATGGAAGGATTTTAAGGTACACTTCTTGGAAAATTATTTTCCTCAAATGCAATGATCGGTTATGGAGATACAATTCCTGATTCTAAGAAAAAAGGAAGATAAAAATGTTTTTATGTATAAATATAACTTTAAAAGTTTATTAAGGAAATCTACAGACTATTTATGTGATCTAAAGAGTAATAATTACTATTTCTTTTATGGGTTAAATCCAATCCTTGAAGGGAATTAGTCTCCTAAACATTCCCATCATACAAAGACATAATATCATATGCTATCAAGATAGAGAAAAAAATCTATAATTCTTATGTCTTTGAATTAAAGTAAAAGAATAAGAGTATGGTATAGAAAAATATACATAAAGGGAATAAGGGCAAGAAGAATTTTTCCACAAGTGATAATTTTGGAAAGAAACGCCCTAGTAATTTCTTGAAGGATGGGAGTTTTCTATAAGTGTGGAGAGAAAGGAAATAATGCTCATGATTTCAAGGGAAATAAATAGTTAATAATTTTAAATACTTTAACTATAAGGATATGGGTAACTATAAAAATGAATGTCCCAAACATCAAGGGAATATAGCCCAGAAGAAGCTAAGGGATCAAAGTCAAGCTTATGCTATTGATATAGATAAAAGGAAATAATTAAATTTCATGAATTTGGTATCAAGAAATATGTTATAGAAGTATTTTATCAATGATATTATCATTATAATAATCATAAAATTTATAATGATTTTATTGTAATAACTTTTCTTTAAGGATCCAAAATCATAGGATGAATAGTATCGATAACCAAGAAAAGTGATTATGTGGAAAGTCAATATGTTTGGAAAACACATGATTGAGGGAATATAACCCTTAATATGTGGCCAATATTGAGATCATAATGATAAAGATAAGTTTATGGGATAGTATTGGTAACCTTTAAATTGGTTAGTGGTTTATATTATCCTTGTTTGAGTTTACTTCATGTATGGATTTATGGAATATATTCAACAACCATAGATTTTATATTTGGAAGCATGAATGTTTTCATTACAGTTTTATAGTGATCAAAGTATTCACATATTTGGAATGTTTCATTAAGATATGTTATATATTGTTTATGGAATATAATGTTGATTTAGTGACC
The DNA here is from genome assembly GCA_963277665.1 of Viscum album. Classification (NCBI taxonomy): domain Eukaryota; kingdom Viridiplantae; phylum Streptophyta; class Magnoliopsida; order Santalales; family Viscaceae; genus Viscum; species Viscum album. The sequence goes on from OY728158.1 coordinate 1,673,989,814, forward strand.
TTCTAAATTTTTGAACTTTGAATTTGTTCAAAATTATTTTGGATGAGTCTTAAGGTGAACTATTTATGGAATGGATTAAGTTGAAATTTGGGTGTTATTATATAACTTGTTCTAACCATTTTGGTCTTGGAAAATATTTAGAGACTATAGGAATAACTTTTCATTTTTTTTATTGATTTAATGATCTATTAAATGTTAATTTTACTGTTTCAGGCTTAAAATTTCCTATTCGATATTCATTTATTGGAGTAATATAAAGAATATAAATTGATCGAAGCATAACCAAATTATAAAATTGTAAGTATATTTTCTTGTGTTCCCTATCATAATGTTAACATAATACCTCAACTTTATAAAAAATATCTTAAGACAAAAATATTGTCCTATTATTATCATTTCTGTTGAATCAATGGTCTTTTAATTAATCACATATTTATATTTTTTTTAGTCATTAAATTTATAATAACCATGTTCTTTATCACTCCCTATTAATCCTTGGGCATCAGTATTCTCTTCCATGTCCATGTTTTCATTTCCCACTAATGTTATCCTACTTGGAAACCTAGTAATGTGTTATTATTGATGAACTTTGTGCTTTCATTTCTCTATTATAAATATGAAGTTTTATTAACCCATTTTATAATGTGGGTTTCCAATAAATTTATTTTCAAATATAGAACCTTTGATTACCAGGATCAAGATTAAATTACGAGGATGCAATTTATTTAAGAGGGGTAGAATGTAATGCCCTAATATTTTAAAAGATTAAAATCGTATTCGATGGTGTGTATGACACAAAACACCAATGTTATAAGATAATATAACACCATAATACTTTATGATATATTTCTTTAAATTTAATCTCTTTGATATCTTGCAATGTATGCAACACCAGGTATAAATGAAACACAATACTCTATTAAAATATTATTATTTAAACATGATCATTATAACTCAGTTGTTAAGATGGAGGGTATGAAAAGTAATAAATAAATTAAGAAAATTATATGGTTTACACATGCATAAAATAAATTCAATGGTTATCTATTAATTATAAATAAAATAAATACCATTTGAAAGAGAGAGAATTTTTTTCTTAAAAACTGTATTTTTCTAAAAGGCAGATTAGTAATGCTTTGCACACATAATTTAAAATTTATTTTTAAAATTTTTATAAAATTTATTTAAAAAAATAAAATTAATTTTTAAAATATACATGTAAAAATTATTTTTGGGTGAATTTTTTAGAATTTTTTAAAACTATTAATTTTTTATGAATAGTGAAAAATACTGATTTTTATTGAGAACTTCCTTTTTTTAAATTATTTAAAATGTTAAATTACATTTTAATTTTTTTTTAAGTAAAATTAGTTCAATTATATTAAAATTTAACCAATTTAGTTCATTGGAATCAATTTCATAATGAATTTTTATAATAAAACATTATATACTTATGAGAATTTTCTCTTTGAAAAACCGCTCTTTCGTCGCACCTGTGGTTTAATTTTAAATAAAATTCCACCACTTATGTGAATTTAAATTAGAAAAATCATATTCCATGTTTGGAATAATAATAATTTATATTATCTAATAATTTCAAATTAATTTTTTACCATAATGAATAGTGAAAACTATAAAAATTAATTGTTGTGGTTAAGGTAAAAATGGGTTTACCAGAGGGTTAAACTAATAAGATAAAGGTTAAACATGACCTAAAAATTGTCCAAAACCAATTTTATGGCCATATATATACCTTATAACCTATAATGTTTTATAATTACCAATTTTAGATTCTTGTTTTATGATAAAAACATGGGTATCACTTTATCTTTTCAAAGCTTCGATGTGTGTCCTATCCCATACTTATAAAAGGCCACCCCTCTCTTCCCCAATTCACACTTACAAAACCCTTTTGTTCAGAAAATACCTAAAAAATACCTTCATTACTTCCCAACCCACATAATTGAGGCATTATAATGATTATTAATCCCTTCTAAGATGGATTTAGGTATATACCTAAAGAGGCTCTCTAAAGAAGAGGTAAAATTCTTAAACATTCGTATTTATTATATTTCTTCTTCCACCACCTTAAAACCTTATTCAACTATGATAATATAATATAAAAAATATATAATATATACTTAGATTTTATTCTGTTGATTTAATAACTCGTATCTACCTCTACTTCCATCAAATGGGAAAAAACGTATATCGTGTGTACGGCGGACTACCACCTCGAAAAATGATGTAATACGTTTTCCATCACCACCTTTAAAGGATGGATATAATGATGTATTTAACATATGTATATTATATTTATGAAATTATTATACTTATTTAAATATGATATCACATTTACCTTCTTACTTTCCATTCTGTAGGGGATATGATAATGTTGCTGGTGTGTACGGCAGACTACCGCATCACGAAGCGATGTGATTCATTTTTCTCTTATGATTTACATGGAAGGTAGTAAGTTTTAAATTAATGAATATCTATGACATTTATTATCTTTAAATACTTATATAAATATCACATATAACTTCTTACCTTTTGATCCTTTGGAAAATCATAATGTTTCTTGTGAGTACGTGTGGACTAACGCCTCCACATAGCGATGTGAAATGTTTTTCATTTTATTTTTAAATAAAAGGTAATAAATATTTTTTGAATAATATAAATTATATATATGAAATAATAATTATTTATTAATTATGAATTAATATTTATTTTCCTTTCTTTCCATCTGTTGAGAAAAATGGAAACAGCGTTCATGCGTACGTATGTCCCACCGTCTCTATGAACAGTGTAATATATTTTCAATCTCTAAAAATTAAATAGATTACTAAAAATACATATATAATGAATATTTATGATATTTTTTATCATGTTTAAAATTCTGGATATTAACCATGATCAAATTAAAAGGACCAAAATTACCAAACTAAAACATAAATTAAAAACGAAGCAATTATCACCCAACACAGTGATTTTAACAAAGAATTGTTAATAAATGAGAGATAAAAGACTATAATTAAATAATATATGGTAATAGGTAAATTATTATGGTTATTTAATATATTTATAATAAACCAACATTTATTATACAATATTTTTGGACACATACAAAGGATGTTGAACCTAAGGTAAGGGTTTCTCGTCTTACGTTTACTTTCATGAGACATACTCCATATTCACTACTTATTATTTTTTGTAGTGTATATACAATCCCTTTTTATATTTTATATCATGAACCTATTTATATTAATTGTATTTAAATTTTCATTTGAATTTATTTCATTCATGGATACTATTATTCAAAAGTTACCAAAGTGGTAAGGGTTTATTTCACAATCTCGTCATTATTCATTATTTTTTATTTAAGTCTCCCTTGGGGGAATTATTTTATATTTATATATTAAACTCAATATATTTTATTCTCCTCTGGTTATTCATTAATTTTTCAAGTAATATTATTATTTTTATACTCTTTTTTACTTGAAAATATTATTAAAATGTTTTTAATAAAATACAAAGTTATTTATCTCTTCGGTCGAAAATCTTTTTCCATCAAAATCCATGTTTTCTAAAAAAATCAAAAATATTTTTACCCTTTTCCAAATTATTTATTAAATACATTTCTACCCACTTTTAATTTTTAAAAAATGTTTTTAAAGTAATTTCCGAGTCATTTTGAAAATAAATCTTGTATATATTTTACTAAAATGTAAAAGGAATCTTTGTTTTAACATGTATGGAATGAATGAAATTTTCCTCCATAATGACTATTAAATGTTTTAAAGTGTATTTTACAATTTTTTAAAGGTTATATTCAAAAATTATTATTTTAAAAATATTTTGTGAACTTTTTGTTTAAAAATTATTTTCAAAGTGAAAAGGTTATTTTCCTCAAAAAATTAATAACATTTTTATAGTATTTATATTCATCAAGGATATCAACCCTTTATTGTACTTATGATAAATTGAGGATATGTTATATTCATATCATCTTTATTATTTATTTTTATGGTTTATGATCAGTTTGACTAAGGATTTACATATTTATTACCATTCACCATGTTACTCTTGGTGGTTTATGATTATGTTTATTTTATTGGGGTAAGTATTAAAATTTTATATAATAGTTTTTCAATAATAATATTTATGTTGATTATGTTTCACCCATTTCATATGAGGAATTAATTGGAATTAGTAAGTGTTAGGTGGGGCTGGTTATAGAGAGCCCCTCGATACATCAACAGGTCTCATAATACAAATAAATTGGGAAAATTAGATGGGTTTCTACTCATAGATTTAAACTATCTTGTAAAAGGCCTTGATAGTATGTTTCATATGTCCAGCATTATGTATTCCCTTATTATGAGATCATTTATTTATGCATATGTGATTTTTCGATTAGATATAACATCCATGGATAAGTTTCAAGCTTATATGATTATTTATAGGGATTTATTTTATCATCATTTATTTCTTCCATATTATGTTCAGCTTATCGATTAAATGGAATGTGTATAAATTATTTACCTTTTATGTATTGATTATTCTTATTTATTCATACTATAATTCATTGTATGCTTACCCTTATTGAGAATCTGAGCTCACCACTTATGTTTTATTTCCCCTAGGATATCAAGAAGTGTTTTGGGATTGATATATAAGGATTTTCTATGAGGAATAATGGTGTTCTCAAAGAAAACACTTTATATATTTTATGTTTTCGATTGTAGTTTTAATTTCAAGTATGTATCTAGTTTACCAATACTACTAAACTATTTTGTCCTTCAAAACATGATTTCTTGTATCTTATATTAATGTAATAAAGTAACCACTAGATTCAGGCTACTAGTGTCAGTGTCTTTACAAATATTCTGAATATATATAGTTTATTTTAGTTATATCATTTTACAAAATTTAATTTTTTTACCCATTTCAAGAAACTAACCATACTAAACAATAATAAAAAAAATTAACCCAAGTAGATAGAACGCTATCTTATAAATCAATAGGTGATAATATCATATCAAATAACACAGTGATCATAATATCCCAACCATCTATTTAATCTCTAAAACATAAAATACTAATTATCTACAAAGGTGAAAATTGATGTGAAACCCCAGACCCACACTCCTAGATGTAGTTTCAATAACACATACATTACATACTAGCTTTGATACTAACTATAGATCCCAAACATAACTATCCCATAATTACATGACTTTAAGTAAATACTGCATTATATAAATTCCAAAAATCTCTAGGTTTAGAGTTTTATAGGATTGGGAAAAAACACTAAATAAAAATCCTATGTCTTTCTCATCCAATGGACATTTTTTCCACTAAAATAAGAAACTAATTTATCCATAATAAGTCTTAAACATCTCCCAAAAATTCTATAAACATACTAATTTCTTTTATACATATCATGTGAAATGTGTTTCTTTATAAACTGGGGAAATGGAAACATAATAAGGGTGATCTCAAACACTCATTAAGGAAAATGTATATCAGATGCATCCATGGCATGAATAATACAGTAGGAATAAATAAGAGTCATATAATGTCATATAACTGAAATAATGAGCTTGAAATAAATCCATGGATGAAATTATAATATAAAAAATCACATTAATAACAAAAAAACTAAATTCATGGTAATGAAATGCATAATGTTAGACATCTTTTACTATAAAGGCCTCATCCAATACATCATTCTCATCATTAAGGTTGTAACCAAGGCATCATGCTTTCACTAGGTTGGAATAAACCAAATACCCAACCCTTTTTCTCATGATATCAACTGATTAATCAAAATTCTATATAATATCAGTCCCCACCCATCACTTCTTTAAGTTCAATGCTTTTACTGTATGAAATATATGAATAAAAAAACCATGCATAATTAACATGAATTCATAAACATATATATTAGAATAACAACATAAGAAACATACTTTTCCCCATGTCAATAAAATGTATAAATTAATCATAACCCATTCATATAAAGAAGTTGGATGGTGAAACAAGGAATAATAAACTTTATTGAGTAGTCAATAAACATCAGTATCAAAATAAAAAATATACATATTTTCAATATTCCCCCAATAAATAAATGGAATATATTTTTATGTAAGCATCCCTCAAACTAACACCATATAGATAAAGGGGTATATGGTTAAGTTAATAATTTTCCCAATCAATCAATATATGGAATATTGGTGAACATAATTCAATAAAAGGAAGAAAATATAGTGTGTTCAAAGATGAAAAGATTTGGAAAAAAATCATGCCTATAACATATGATGATTTTGAAAGACAAAGGGGTGATAGATCTCCATGAGTTTAATCTCTCAAAATATTATAGGTGAATTTATAGGGTAATTCATGAAAGTAAATTTCCAATGAAATAAATATTTTTTAGGTGAAGTGTAAAATGGAAGTGAAATAATAAAATAGTTTTTATAAAATATTTTTTACATTGTCATAAAAGAATAAGTTATGAGTCACATTAAAAATAAAATTTCAAAATGGTAAAGTGAAAACTTTGGAAAAAAATTACCCTTAAAAGGAATAAACCTCAATAATATATCCTTTAAAATACATAAATGTTATAAAAAGAAATGTAAGGTGAAATATAAACATTTTATTTTTAAATGATGGAAAAACATTCTTAACTTTTTAAAATATCTTTATTGAAAACCCATATCATAAAAAGAATAATAAGTATTCCTTTTTAAAAGATGATAAGGTAAATATATAGGTCATATGATAAAACATAGAATTAGGTTTCCAATTATAAAGGAGAACATTAATATGAAAGTAAAATATAGACAAGGAGGGAAAATATCATTAAATAGGATGAGAATTATTCTTAATAATGATATAATTTTGGAGGAAGAGATCCATAATGATAAAATATTTGGATTTAAATGTAATTATCTCTATATAATAATATAATGTACCATGAAATTAAATCTTAGTTTGGAAGTAACTAAGATTTTAATAAGTATGTTCAAGAAGAAATATTATAATTCAACTAAGGGATATGAATTAACAAAAAAAATTACAACTTAGGAATCTTTCAAAATAAAGGCCATATAAATAGAGAACCTGATATTGTTATTAAAAACACATGAATTAAATGAATATGTTATAAGACATTAATTAGGTATTAATCACTCCATATTAAATATACCATAGTGTGCAATAAGAAATATGTCTCAGGAAATTAAATTTGAGACAAAGAACCCCTTACCTTAATTCATGACTACCACTAAAGTACTTGATTATCTTGTATAAAAAAAATATATTAATCAAATATTTCAAAACCCTATTCATATCTATAACATTTTATAAACTTCCTTTTTAATTATTCTCTAGATGTATATCGGTTATTTATTATCTATTTTCAATCTCGGGTGTGAGTAATCTTGATCGTTTTAAACTAGTTTAATAATAGCAGTTTTTTCATTATTCTCAAAAATTTCATCATTACCAGGTCATACAAGTTACTGGAATTGATTTTTTATAATTATTTATAATTTTATAATTTCATTCTGTGGTATTTTTTGGTTGTGATACCTAAATATGAAATTGTCTATGAGCATGTTTCGTTGATTGTTCATGAACATGCATTAGTATCTTAATTAATGGGTTTAAAATTAATGTTACCATTATAAAAACAAAATAAAATATTTATTCTCTTATTTATATCTTTTATTATCAGTAATAAATCTCTCACAGTCATTCATGAAATTATTTTATGACATTGTTCAAGTAGGTGGTTAGACTAGCCCAAACATAAGCATACTATAATTAGTGGACGACTATAATTATGAAAGTAGTTTCTATTGGGAATCATGTCATTATTAAAAAATAATATTATTATTATATATATATTTAAGGTGTTTAATAATATTTTAATACTTTTTAAAAAATTATAATGAAACTAGACGAAAAATGACATATATTAATTTGTAGAGGCAGTAGTCCACATAACTCACGGTTAACAATTTCATTTCTTAAATAATGAGAGGGAAAGAAGGTGGATTGTGGTTTTTATCTTAATATTAATAGTTATATTATATATTTCACATTTATTCTTCAATTTCACCCATATAACTAGCTAATATAGGTGGTGGTAAAAAATAGAAGTTGTCGCTTCTTGGAGGCGGTAGTCCTCATAATGGACGAATGATGATTTTGTTTTTCTTAATATAAAAAGAGAAAGGTGGTTAGAAGTTATTACATTAGCATAATAAAATTCATAATAAAAACAATATAGATGTAATTATAACATAATTATAAAATTATATTTGGTAAATTAATAATGTAAAAAAATAGGGAAAAAGTAGTCATGTTAAGGACTTGGGCTTTCCCTTAGAAGACTTCTAGGAAATTGAGGTTTTAGGGAAATATCTTATGAATAGAGGATAAATTAAAAGGAATAATATTCTAGGGGATGGAAATGGTTATATTTTAAATATGGAATCTAATTTTTGGATTGTTCTTGAAGTGGTGGTGAGAGGCCCCTTTTATAAGTAGTGAGAATGGCATTTTTGTAAATATTTAAACTTAATATAAAGAGAGAACATGTTTCATATGTCAAGAAGACTCAAAAGTGGATAATAATAGATTGGGGTAGGATATGTTCAATAATACCTTGACCATTCATTTTCACACATGTTTTAAGCATGTTTTTAAGTCCATTACTCTTAACAATTTTACTTTAACCATTTTTGGTTTTACCGTGGAAACTAGTTTTTACCTAAGTTAATCAATTTTTATGCATAAAATTATAATGTAAATTATTATATAATTTATTCCTATTTATTCCTAATATTAAATCCATTTTATCAAATTAATTTTCATGTGTATAAAAAATCAACTTTAACATTAGCGCATGTAACACGTAGAAAACCATTTTTAAAAAAAGTCTATTTTTAAGCTTAAAATTTATTTGTAGGATAAAGTTATCAATATCTTTGGTTTTAATGATAAAAACTGGTTTATTATAAAAAAATAAAATTTATAGGGCTTTAACAATAATCCAAAACCTAATTTTACCAAGATAATATTTAATTAAAATAAAAGACCAAAAATGGTTTCTTTTATTCAAAAATATTACTTAAGTTCATAAAATGTTAAACATTAGTTTTATAAATTGATAATGGAATTTAAAAATGTATATTTTTACTCATTAAATATATATTTCATCAATTAAAATGTTTTATAAACTTATAGTTCTTTATTATATAATGATAAAGTCATAAAATTTACAATTTTAATAAAAATAGTATTTTTCACTATTCACCTAAAAATAAACTATTTTAGACTAATGAAAAAAATTCAACCTAAGATAATATTTACATTATTAATTTTAAAATTTAATTAATTTCAAAAATTAAAATTCTAAAATTTATAAATTTATCTTTTAAATATGAAATATAAATAAAAATTATTTTTGAAGAAAAATAAACTTTCTTTTTCTTTAAAAGTAAAAAAAATTGAAAAATATAAAACACATGTGAAAAATAAATTATTACATTAATATTTACCTGATTTTATCATCCTAATTTCAAGATAAATATCACCTTATAATCTCTATATAATATTTAAGCATAGGGTAAGTTCTGGTGGCAGTCGAGGTTGATGATTTCGCTAGCATATATCTAACAGAAATTTCCAAGAGCTTGAATTTTCTCACATATGATTTCATTCATACCATAATTGTTTGATTTTATTTTGGGATTGATCTAAGTAAAACCCCTGTGATTATATATCATTCTTAATCCTAGACACATGATCTTTATAAGGGAGACTTCCACTACCCAAAGTTATTACATTCCTTTTTCTAAAAAGGTTTCATAATATGGTTACTTCCTTTTATACCCACTAATTAAATAGATATATTATGATGGTGAAATTTTATTTTAACATATCACTAATTTTATTTAGTTTAGTGTTTCATAGAACAATTTTTTAACATAATATTTATTTAAGTAAATTACATAGTAAACTCACAGGTCATTGCATCCCCCCCCCAAATAAATTGTATCCTCACAATTTTAATTTTCACTTACTAATAAAATTAATCAAGTGTATCTTAAAGATAAACATAACTCAAGATATATTTTCAAATGATGCATCTACCGTAATATCTTAGGTTCTAGTAGGAAACAAATTACGATGTCCTAACTTGGGTTCCACTCAAATGTTCCCCGAAGTTGGATGGTCATATGGCCTCAAGCGCACCTCCCTGTATACCAGAGTTTACTGACTAGAAGAGAGGGCCTAGGGTGTGCCCATGACTTGAATATGCCCTAAATACCAGATTTTAGAAAAATTGATATATAATAATAGGTAATTATTATAATAAGTATAATAAATAAACATCTAGAAGTGAAATATAAGGATTAGAATCCAAACACTAAATAGTAATCAAAAGATGGAAACTAAATCATATGCAAATGATGATAATGTATTTCATGTCTCTTGAAAACTAGAAAATAGTTATACATGGAAGCAGGAAATACATGCTATAAAAAATAAGAAAAAATAATCCAAAAACTATCCAAGCATCCCAAGAACAGGCCCAATCATTTTCTACCAAGCTACATTATAAAGAAACCAATCAGGATCAGGTGTCCAAAGTAGGGTGCTTCCCCTTATCAACACCTACATACATGTAATCTACTCAGGTACCATTGGTAGCCTATATAGTGTGTGAGATAAATCTCAATAGGCTACCACCAATGAAATATATACTATAAAGTCAGTGTAATATAAACTGAAACAGTGTGCAGGTATATATAAAATTAAATACAATACAACAATATAAATACCTTGATGCCTACTTCAGCCTCAGTCGGTGTCTAGACATGTAATCGTTTAATTAATTATGTTCCATTTTATATTAATTAAGTAATTGGATCCAAGTTATGACCAAGTAATCCTATAATAACAATAATAACATGGGATCCAAGGTAATAACCAAGGAATCCTTTATAATGATAATAATGAAGAGGATTCAAGGTAGTAACCAAAGCATCCTTGACCTCAGGGGTCAAGCCAACTCAGTAATAACCTATATCCTGACTATAAGGGGTCTAAGTGTAATTCAAGGGGCATCACCCAAGACACTCCACTATAATATATTCTAATGAATTCCAAGTATATCATCCAAGGTAAAATGGGATAAGAAATGATAGGGCCTAATGGGTGTATCCATGGAGCCACATGTCCAAAGACAGCAAGCTGGATCCAAGGTGTGTATCCAAGGAATCCAAATATTCTAATGATAATGGAGGGATCCTATAGTGTCATGTATGAAATTCATAAGTAGACAAGGACCAGGTTCCAAGGTGGTTATCTCCCTTGGAAACTGGTATCCTTGAATCAGAATGGCATCCTCTGAGTGCACAAGGCATTCCCTCAATAATCCAAGGGTAGATCAAGTATGACCACTCCTGTAAAGACGTACAGGTCCATATGAAATAACAACTTATACTTATATCATTATTTAATTTAGTTCATGTAATAATCATGTCTTTTAATAATTCATTTGGTCTATTTCATTCCTTTCACTAGTGTGACAAGGCTCAAGGGACATGAAACCATTTCTTTCATTTTATATTTAATTATTATGTTCTTTATTTTTCCTTTAATAATCATGGAAAGGAGGGATAAGGAAAAGAAACCAATTATCATTCAATTATAATTACTAGGTCCAGTGATATATATGATTATACTTTTCATTTACCATTTAAAGATTAATTTAGTTGGATTAAACACTTATCTTAGAAGGTTCAAGTGGTATTATGATGTAATAGCCATTAAAAATTCATTCATTTAATTATAACACATACCTTTATGAATTTAGGTTCAGGGAACATCTAAACAGTGGTTCATATAGTCATAAAAATCCCTAAGAGGCAATAAAAATGAAATCACCCTACTTGGGGTGATCATAGTTAAGGTCATAACCTCCAAGGATGAAGGTCACATATATAACAGGCTCTAGAATTCAAGAATAAAGAATATAATCATGACATATGAGTTAAATAGGAAATTCCTGATGAAATTGGCATGCGCACAATGATGGCAGTTTATAAAATAGAGAGACTTTAGGTATGAGTAATAGAACACCTACTGTATACACGTAGTAATATCCTCATCCAGTATCAGCCTCTAGTTTGGCTTGGATTGGAATAAATATGAAGAATGGATCAACACCTTGAAAATAGGGTATATGATCCTACACCTTGATAACTTTTTCAAGAGAAAGAAAAATAAAGTCACGAGATGATAGAAGAAACTATTGATGTACATCCAATGAGATGAATGAGGATCGAATCAGAATTCAAATTGGAAAGTTATTGAAAATCCTATATTTTGGATTCCATGGGAGATCAAATGTGACAATAGGGGGATTCTACTAGAGAAAATAAAGAATATAGGAGGAGGGTAAAGTTTAAATTAATTTAAGGGAAAAAAATTTATTTCACCCAAAAATATATGGGTCACACGGTTTGGCCACATAGTTGGCCAAAATGTGTGCCAATCGTGCACCTACCACTGCTTAAGGAGGGACCTCACATGGTTTTATGTGCATAGTTTGACTAACTGTATACAAACAGTGTAATCCCCTATAGTACATTTTTCTGAGATACCTACATGGTTGTGCAACCCTGGGCATACTGTTTGGGCAACCTATGTGCCCTTCTTGGCCCTCTATCGATCCCCATACTATTAGAGTAAATTGTGCGGACTGGATCGCACAGTTTTTACTAACCATAAGACCAAGCTCATTTTTCCACTGGTCGAGTTCCTAAGCTATGAACAATCCCCGAAAACCCCTGTAACCTTTTTTAACTCATTAGTCATCCACATTAGGTCAAAAATAAATAATTAGACCAAATTGTAAAAGATCCATGCGTGATAGAAAAATCAGGTTCTTACAATATTCCCCCCTTAAAGAAACTCGCCCCTGAGTTCACCTTCCAAGGGTAGCAAAACACTGTCTGAGAACAAATCTGACCACTGATCACATTTGTTTCCCTCCCACTCTTAGGTCTCATCATGTACATGGTCATGCTACCATATAACCCCCACTAAAGGGACAGACCAACCTTAGATATCCTCCGTTCTCCAGTCAATGATTCTTATAGGATATTCCTCAAAAAAAGAATCAACATCTAACTCAACCTCCTCAGGATAAAAATTATGATATGGTTTAACATTATAATGGTGAATCTATGAAATGTGGAAGACTTAGTGCATGTAATGGTTCCTCTAAGGTAATAGAACTGGTAGACTATCATCCTAACTCTCTCCAAGATCTCAAAAGGCCCAAAAAAGTGTGGAGAAAGCTTCCCTTGCCTCTATATTTGTCTATTCCCAAGCCTGGGTGATATCCACAAGAAAACTTGATCCCTTACCAAGAACTATAGAGTTCATTGATGGTGGTTGGCATAATATTTCTATCTAGATTGAGTAGTACAAATATGATTCTTGATCAGTTGAACCTGTTCTAAAGTCTCTTAAATGAGATGAGGACATATTAGTTTTTCCTCTCCTACTTATAACTAAAATATAGGTGAATGGACTATCTACCATATATGGATTCAAAAGGATCCATCTAAATCATGCCTAAAAACTATTATTTTAGACAAACTCAAAGAGAGGGATATGCTTCTAGCGAGAACTTCTGAAATTAAGGACTCATGCCCATATCATGTCCTCTAAATCCTATTGTTTGTTTCAACTAAACATTAGTATAAGGGTTAATAGTTGTGATCAGGATCACCTGTGTACCCATAGCTCTCTACAAAACCTACCAGAACCTCGATGTGAAATGATTGTTCCTATATAAAATGATAGTACAAGGGATCCCATTCATCCATATAATCTCACATATATACAATATTCCCATCTCATCAACTAATAAAGTCTCCTGAGTATGAAGGAAGTGGGATACTTTCATCAATCTATCAAAAACTACCCAAATTATGTCACAACCTTGAGGAAACATTGATAATACGACTATAAAATCCATATCAACATATTCCCATTTAAATTTAGGGACTGAAAAATTTAGTAAAAATCTAGTAGGTCATTAGTTATCTGCCTTCACCTACTGATAGGTGGAACACCTAGTGATAAAACATGTTATCTGATGTTTCATTACAGGAAACCAATACTGGTGTCGCATATGTTGATATATCTTAGAGATGCTTGGATTAACTTCCCGTTTAGAAGTGTGTGACACTCACATCATTTCATATCTCATATATTTAGGAACCCATATGTGACCATGTACATAAAGGATATCTTCTCTATCAACAGACCAATATAAATGTGATTCATCACCAGAAATACTCTCCTAGATAACCAATCCTTTGGGATCTAAAAACCACCTACTCTTCACCATATCAATAAGAGAAGAGTTAAATTCCAAGATTGTAATAAAAGACTAATATTGAATCTCATGAAACTCCATATGCATATTATAAAATAGGGCCATCAACTTCCATTCATCATTGGATTATTATATGGCATGTGTCTGAGTTTTTTGACTTAGCGCATCCACTACTGCATATCCTTTTATAAGTTTATAGGAAAGCTCAAGGTCTAAGGACTAAATATATTTAACTCATTTCAATTGTTTGAGATTCAATCAAATATATTTAAATATATATTTGAGGCTCTTGCTGTATGTATACACTAAAAAGTGATCACCCATCAGATAGTGTCTTTAGCAACGTAAGGCATGGACAACTGCTGCAAGCTCAAATTCATGTGTTGGGTAATTCTTCTCATGATGCCTCAACTGCTGAGATACATATGCAATGACTCTATCCTCCTATATTATCACTGATCCCAATATGATTCCTGATGAATCACATAACATTGTATATCCTCTTCCAGGATCTAGAAGAATCAAAATTAGTACCAAAACAATCCTTCATTTTAGATCCTAAAAGGTTCTCTCGCACTCTTCTGGCCAAAAGAACTTAACACCCTTATTTGTAAGAATAGTAAGAGTTGAATAAATTCATGATAATACATGTATTAAATTCCTATAATATCCATCTATCCATAAGAAACTATGTATATAAAACACATTCTAAGGCTACTCCCAAAAAACCATAGCACCCACCTTCTCTAGGTCAACTAATACTTCTGATTCTGAGATAATATGACCCAATAAGTGAGACTTTCTAATCCAAAAATAGAACATAGAAATATTTTAATAAATTTGATGCTCTATCAATGCATTCAGAATGATATCGATATTTTTTCATGGTTTCTTTGAGTCTAATATTACACCAAGATGTCATCCATAATGACCATGAAAAAAGAATCCAGATAGGGGTGGAAAACCCTATTCATCAAAGCCATAAAAATATATGGAATGTTCATAAGACCAAACAGAATAATTATATACTCATACATAGCATACCTACTATGAAAAGTTATACAAGGTGTGTTTGAAGGCCTAACTCACACTTGATAATAGCCCAATCTCAGGTCGATCTTTGAGAAAACACTAGATCCTTGTAAATGGTCAAACAGATCATCTATATGAGGTGGTGGATACTGGTTCTTAATTGTAAGCTAGTTTAACCATCTATAATACATGTATAGTTGAAGGGTCCCATCCACCTTCTTGTAAAAAATCATGGGTGAACCCCAAGAGGAAGTACTAGGTCATATAAAACCTTTAGCCTCTAGAAGCTCTAACTATATCTTGAGCTCCAAGAACTCAGTAGGTTTCATCCTGTAAGGAGGAATGAACATTGGATCTGCTCCTAAAACAATATTGATTATAAAATATACCTCTATCTCATGAGTTAAGCCAAAAAAATCATCAGGAAAGACATCTATGAAACGATTTACTATGGGTGGATAATCTATCAGGTGTACACCCTGATCCTCCATGAAGAGACTAGAAATTTATTTGGTCACTTCACTTATGCCATGATGCTATGGTCCAAGTATACCAGTCTGGAAATCCCACTCACCCTTGTGGAGATAATTGTTGCCTTATGGTGATGTAAATAACACCCTACAGTTATAGAAGTCCACATAGGCGTGATATGGAATCAAAAAATCCATTCCAAGATTGAAATAAAAACATATCATCTTGAGTAAAAAGTGTTCCCATAAGAAGGGATGTATTCCAACCTCAAGGGGTAGTCCCTGCATTGGAATATTCCCTCATACTATATACCCAATGGCATATCTAGGGTCATAACACCATGGTAATACTGAATTTATAAACCAAGAATTTACATAGTATATAATGAGATAAAAAAGTGAGAATAACCTATATTGAATAAAGTAGATAAAATAGTGGAGGCTACAAGAATATTATTGCATACTATAGATATTCTTACACTCTAATCCTTGGGTATTGGTTTTAATGTGTGCAACAGATCTGATTCATGACCTTATGCTATAGTTGGACTACCCTAAGTAGGTCTTCTCTACTGATGCTAATAATCATAATTCTGGCTACCATATCCACGGCCTCCTCCTCATCTAGTCATATCGATGCTACTCCAACTCTCCATCTGACATGATATAAAAATCCTTCCCCTAAAGGTAGATTTGGTGCAAATCCTCTTCCACTTGAAGTAGATAGAAATGTCTGATAAAATATATGAAGATGACCCATAAGGCCATAAGCACGGCACTATAGAGGGTATCTATCACATTAAGGATTCATATTCTCCTTCCTTACACATATATGGCATATAAAAGAGCTTCTAGTGTAGATAATTTGACCACCACTACTCTGACAAGAAACCTCGATGGATCACTTCCTACTAACGAAAGAACTACTAGCCTATCGCGGCACTAAACCTCTGTGCACGGTACTATCTCCTTCCCTTATGTTGCACTTAGTGAGAATATCCTAATTAAAAATATTAGATAAATTGGGTAGGAATAATAAATTCACCTGAGTACGGATGGAATATTGGAGCCCATCCTTGAAATGTCACACTCGCAATAGCTCATCACCAGCTAGAAGTGGTGAAAAGTGTTGTAACTCAGTAAAATGAACTGAATAAACCATAATTAACATAGCATCCTACTACATATGCATTAAATATATACCTCAGTAATCTCTTAGTGTATTAGGAAAGAATTACTCACAGAAGACAATCTAGAATTCAGCCCAGACCATGCCCTAATATTGATAAGAATGGGCAATCACATCCCACCAATGTTTAGTCGAATCATGCAGCATGTAGATAGAAAGATTAAACCTCCACAATGGAGACATATCCAGATTCTCAAAGATAGATAAGGTGGAATATATCCAAGACTCATCAGCCTATGGACCACCATCCCCTAAAAACTTGAGTGGATGCTGCTACTGGAACTCATGTGTCAGATCAACCATCATAGGTTCAGGTCATGGAGCACCCCTCATGGACTACGTTAGATGTAGGAAACCCTCAAGAAGCTGAGTATTAGTGATCAGTTTGGGTATAACAGGTGGTGTCTTAGGTGACACATTAGGATAAATCACTATAGGATCAGGGACCACCACCTCCGGAGCATGGTAGTCACCTCCCTCCTAGCACACGACTCGAGGAAGTCATAGTAACATAACTCTAAAAATTCTAAGAACATGCCTCACATCATGATTTAAGAGAAGTTAGAAGCACTAGCAGAAGCATATCACAATAATAAGGGCTCAATACCCAAGTTACTACCCCAACCACCCACTTATAAGGATAGGGTATTGGTATGTGTTAAAATTTGATTTATAGAGGTTCTAGTAAGTGAAAGGGTCAGTCACACGTTTCCTCTTCATTTACTGGAAACCGTTTTATTTTATAAGATAAGATTTTATTTTATAATTTTAATTATATTATTTAAATATATAAAATTTTATTAAATTTATCTCCATTCCTAGTGAATCAGAGACTATACACCTTATCACTAAAATTAAAACCCATACAATTTCTATTTAACCCCATCTACATTCAATCTCAGAATGTAATGGTTAATATATGATGGCTCAAGTTGATAAATTACCCATTCCAATACATGTGGGACCATACACCCTATGAATTACAACTATAAATCATTAAATCGTAGCTAAAGAGCATCTCATGTAACTAGAGGTGCATAACTAATATGGCTTGAAACTAGCTATTTAAGATGCAACCATCAACCTATACAGTAAAACACTATTTAGATTGATGATAACACTTTAAATAACCAAATATCGACCCTATAAAAGATTTTATCAGCACAAGAATATATAAAAAACATGGATCACTCAACAATCATAGGCAACACAAGCAAAGAAACTAGTGAAATGCACATATATGGAATGTAATATGCATGGAATGTGAATTCTAGGTGCCTATTATGATGATTGTAAAGATTATTCCTTTCCCTCATATAATCAGTCCAAGGATAATATCAATAATTCATATAAAAATACCAAAATTCATGTGAATCACCTAATAGTGAAAGTATATCAATTGTAATAAGAAAAATAATGAACAAGAGTTTCCAATTCTCAAAAAACTTGGAATTTACCTTGAACATGGGTTAGCTACTCCTAAGAATGGATCATAACTAAGTTCCATATGTTCCAAATATTCTGTCTATATTCCCAAAAAAATACATCAGAAAATAAAAACTTCTCAGATACCACTTTGTGATGTCCCGACCTAGGTTCCACTCAAAGGTGCCCCGAAGATAGTTAGCCACATGGCCTCAAGAACATCTCCCCATACACTAGTGGTTTTCGAGTAGCATTATGGGGATAGGGTGTTCCCATGGGGAGACTATTCCCTCACTAACAAAGTGTATCATAGTAGATATATAATGTTGGGTAATTAGTGGAATAAGTATAATAAATAAACAATTGGCATTAGAAGATAAGTATTAACATCCAAGCACTAAACAATAATCAAAAGTTGTAAACTAAATCATATAAAAATGATGATAATTTATTTCATGTATCTAGAAAACTAGAAAATAGGTATACATGGTAGTAGGAAATACATTCTATACAAAATAAGAAAAAAGAATCCAAAAACTATCCAAGAATCTCAATCACTAGACCAGTCATTTTCTACCAAGCTCTATCCTAAAGTAAGCAATCAGGATCAGGTGTCCAAAGAAGAACACTTCCCCTTATCAACGCCTGCATACATATAATATTCTTGGGTACCATCAGTGACCCATTTAGGGTGTGAGATAAATCTCATTAGGCCAGCACCAATGGCATCTATACCATCCAGTCGGTTTAATATAAACTAAAATAGTGTGTAGGTATATATGAAAGTAAAGATAGTACAACAATGTAAATATCTTGATACCTACTTCAGCCTTAGATGTTGTTTGAACATGTAATCATTTAATTAATTATGTTCCATTTTATATTAAGTAGATCCAATGCATGATCAAGGCATCCTATAATAATAATAATATATGATCCAAGGTAATAACTAAGGAATCCTTTATGATGATAAAAAAGAAGAGGATCCAAGGTAGTAACCAAGTCATCCTTGACCTCAGGGGTTGATCTAACTCAATAATAACTTGTATCCTGTCTATAAGAGGTCTGAGTGTAATCCAAGGGGAATCAACCAAGGAATTACACCATAATATGATTCTAACTGAGTCCAAGGATCTCATCCATGGTAAAATGGTCTAAGTAATGACTAGTCCCAATGGGTGTATCCATGGAACCACATGTATGAAGATGTCAAGATGGATCCAAGTAATGTATCCAAGGCATCCTAATATCTGAATGATAATGGAGGGATCTTATATTGTCATGTTGGGAATCCATAAGTAGACAAGGACCAGGTTCCAAGGTGGGTATTTCACTTGGAAACTGGCATCCTTGAATCATATTGGCATCCTCTGAGTGCACAAGGCATTCCCTCAAGATTCCAAGGCTAGCTCAAGTCTTACCACTCCAATAAAGATGAAAAAGTCCATATGAAATAGAACCTTATACTTATTTCATTATTTAATTTAGGTCATGTAATACTCATGTCTTTTAATAATTCATTTGGTTAATTCCATACCTTTCATTAGTGTGAAAATTCTAAAGGAACATGAAACCATTTCTTTCATTTCATATTTAATTATTAGGTTCTTTCCTTTATCTTTCATAATCATGACAAGGTGGGCTAAGGATAATCAACCAATTACCATTTAATTATAATTACTAGGCCAATATATATATATATATATGAATATTCTTTCCATTTACCATTTAGAGATTCATTTAGTTGGATTAACCACTTACCTTATATGTTTTAAGTGGTATTATGATGTAATATCCATTAAAAATTCGTTCGTTTAATTATAAAACTCACCTTTATGAAGGTCAAGTCAAATCACACCTGAACAATGGTGTAGATAGTCATAACAATCCATAAGAGTCAATAAAAATGAAATCATCCTATTTGGTGTGGTTTTCATTTAGGTTATAACCTTCATTGATGAAGGTTGAATATAGAGTGGGATCTATAATATGGTCAAGAAGAGTATAAGAATGACGTATTAATTAAAAAGACAATGCCTGATGAAATCTACATGTGCACAATGATGGCAGTTTATAAAATGTAGAGACTTGAGGGATGAGTAATGGACCACCTACCATATAATTTTAGTACTCTCCTCAGCCATTATCAGTCTCTAGTTTGTCTTGGATTAGAAGAAATCAGAATAACAGATCAACACCCTAAAAATAGGGCATATGATCATGCACCTCAATAACTCTTTTGAGAGAAATACTAATAGATAAAGGTGAAAGATGATTGAAGAACTTACCGATACGCATCCAAAAAGATGAAAGAGGATTGAATCAGATTTTGGATCGGAGATTTATTTCAAAGCCTAGATTTAGGATTCCAAGGGAGCTCTAATGAAAGAAGTTGGGGCTTCCATTAGAGTAAATAAGGAATAGAGGAGGAGGGGTAATTGTAAATGAATTTAAGGTAAAAATTTTAATTTCACCCAAAACATATCTGGGTTTCATGATTTGGCCACACGGTTGGACAAACTGTGCACCAATCATGAACCTCTCACTACTTAAGAATGGACCCTGCACAGTTTCATACACATGGTTTGACAAACCGTGCACAAACCTTACAATACCATATGCTAAATTTTCCTGAGATACCCACATAGGTATGCAGCCTTGGGTGCACAGTTTGGGAAATTTGTTCTCCCTTCTTGGACCTCTATTTAGATCTTCATAGTTAGGGGAAACCATATGGACCGGAATGCATAGTTTCTACTAACCATGTGCCCTAGTTTATTTTTCCACCGGTTGGGGTTCTTAGCTCCAGAAAAGCCTTGAACACCCATGTAACCTCCGTAAAATCATTAGTAATCCACATTAGGTCCAAAATAAATAATTAGGATGAATTTTAAAGGATCCATGCTTGATAGAAAACCTGGTTTCTTACATAAATATTTTTCCCTTCATCATGTTAACTGATTGTTTTATTTTTTCTCCACAGATTTTTTCTCTATGCTCTACTTTTCCACATAATAAGAATCTTACATTTCCTTTGAGATATTTTCCATGGCTCTAATTCCCACATTTTTGACATGTAAGAAATCAAACATTATTTACTTCATCATCTTTGTCACTCGAACTTCTATGAGACCTCATCCTTCTCTTCTTTTGTTTTTTTGGTAATTCAACTATGTTTATGTTGTTGATCATAATCCTTGATAGATAGTTTATCATAATCATAAGGTATATAACTTCAGTTCTTATCTTGTTAGGTTAATCATTGGTACAATCTATTCATTATCCATGAAATCTATTTTTAACTTGATTCCTTTGGGATTCATCCATTACTAAAACCAAAAGGAATTAATTTGTGTGATGAAAACCAAAACAAAATTATTTTATATTAATTACATTACAAATTCAACTTCAAAATTTATTTTTCTTGGAAACTATTACATTAGATTTTAGTTCAACCTAAATCATTCTTGGTTTAATCTAGGTTTCTTTATATTGGGTTATATCATATTTCTTAACATAATAAATCTTTTATAATGGATTATAAAGAGAATATGATTAACTAAAGAATATCCCCCTAGGAGTTTCTATCCAGGTGTGCAGTCTTGGGACCACTCATCATAAACCAGAGTGTATATTTATTTAATGCTCAAATAACCTTTTTCAAGGTGATTTCTCATAGATGAATTTTTTCCACAGCCACATCCACTTTCCAGTATTCAGAGTGGGATAAAATTTCTTTTAGAACCACGCAATCTCTAATTTACCAAAACTTTAGGATATTATTTTATATATATACTTATACCTTAGACTTATGACTAGTTTTTTCACTAAATTTCTCTTATCTTAATCCCTAAAAATTAAATATTACCTCAACTTACCTAAAATGTTATCTATGTAAAGGTCTTGTATTTTTCAGGTTCATTATTATTTAATTTAAACCTTTAATCATATGTTTTCAGCTATGAATTTATTATGATGGGTTCCATAAGTTTTAGGTGGGTTTTAGGGTACTTTAGAGGCCTTTAAGGTGTTTGGTTTGAGCATGATCTATCTAAACCATACTGTTTATCTAGAAAACTATGTGCCATATAAAAGTAGAAACTAGGGCGACATATTATTATGTCACACATTTTGATAAACCATACGTCCCCCAATACAAACCAGGTGACACACTTTGGTTCCAATAGCACACTTAGTGCATGGTTTGACTAATTTTTCACCCTAACCATGAGGGTTCCTAGGAAGAGAAAAAAATCCCTTCATGTTTGGTGCATGGTTTTTCAAACCATGTGGCTTGTCCAAAAGCCCAAAAAGGGTGAACAGTTAGTACATGATTTGAAAAATCATATGTGCATAAAATTAATGATCTTAAATCTTCCTTAATGGCCATTTATGGAATATTTTGACCTTTTCTTCTTTTTATAGGAATACCTCTCAATTTCTGAGACTCCTCTAGCCTTATTTGGAAATTCCATCTCCTCCAAATATAGTTTCTAAGAAATATAAGTGTGGTAAAAATCTAGAAATGAGGGATGTAATGAAAAAACCATTTATTCTTTAGGTTTCTTCTTGATCAGACTCTTTTATCTTGATATGATTCATAGATCCAATATGTTTCTTATTGATCTATGAAATCTAATTCTAACGAAAAATTAATTCTTAAATCATTACTAGAATGGTAGTGGATTCGATGTTTCAATGATATCCCCTTTGACTGGAGCTAGATCTCTCATGAATTATGGATGTTTCCAGGTATGTTTTAATAGATAGATCATCTTGAGACTCTTATTCTTGAATCTCATTTTAGATCTCCTTCGGTTTATTGATTGATGGTGGATCGATGTTTGTTGGCTCAACTTGTGGTTTTATTATATAATTAACAAGGAATTCAAGATCCTATCTTCAATCGACAATGAATCCTATGAATTGGAATCATATCCTTCAATATACCTCAAAATTAGTTCTATTTATATAATCTATGAGGTATGTGATTCTAAAACCATCCTTATTAACATGGAATAACTCGGGTCTCTTTTTTAACCCTATTCTTTAATGAACCAAAACCCAAGATAGGAATTATTGACGTGTGAGCTAGTTATCCATGGGTGTTCAATATGGTTCATCTTTGATCCTTTGAAAAACTTTTGAGTACTTTATTAACAATATTTGAGTATGAAGTTACTTTATAATTGGGGCTATTTTATACAGTTTTTTCCATGGTATGTTCTTGTGTTGGCATAGTTTGTTTGACCGTGCTTGATAGAGATCGCATGTAGGTGTGGGTATGGGTGTGTGTATCCTGTGAGGACAGTTTATGATGCTTGATGAAATGAGTATAATTATAGTTTGTTTAATCATGTTCAATTTTGATCACACATATTTTATATTAATATTATATTATCATGATGATAAGATATGTTTTTACTTGTATGATCTACCCTATTATGTGTGTTACCATGCCTTTGGATGTTGGTTCTTGGTACTTATAATAGGTGAAGCATTATGATATGGTTATCTATTATAGGGGTAGAATTAATGGATTATGACAATAGAGACAATGGACTTGAGAATAGGGTTGGGGCATGATGACATGGATACCTAACCTGAGGTAGCAATACTAGTGGAATGACGGTCTGGAGGCCTGAGCCAAGGCATAGATTGGGTACGAAGGCCTAGAATCCTAAGTCATGATGGAGTTGGGATAAGAGACCCTCTAGATCCAACATCATGATTGGCACATGGTTTGACAAACCATTCACCCTAAATGTGTGGGTGCCTTGGAAGAGGCAGAATGCCTCACATAGCTGGTGCACAGTTTGTCAAACAGTGTGGCCAAACCGTGCGACTTATCCAGAAGCCCAGAAATGGCACACATTTTGAAAAACCATGAAACCAAACCATGTGAACATAAAATTAATGATTTTTAATCCATATTAATGTTAATTTATGGTTTATTTTATCCTATTATTCTTTTTATAGGAATCACTAGAATTTTTTAAGACTCCACTTGACTTCCTTAATGATTCCCTCTTCTCCAAGTAAAGTTTTTTAAAAATAAAAGTGTTTTGAAGATCCACAATTGAGTTATGTTATGAAAAACCTTACATTCTTCTAGTTTATTCTTGGTTTACCTTTCTATCTTGAGATTATTCATAGTCATTACACTTCCCATTCTAATAATTCCAATGTCAACTAACAATGAATTTTTGGATCATTTCTAGAATGGTGGTGGATTTAATAGGCCAATGGAATGCCCTTTGACTGGATCTAGATCTCACATAAATGATGGATGTTTCAGGGTAATTTTTCATGGATTATTTATCTTAAGACTCTATTATTCTTGAATATTATATTTTATCTCCTTACATTGAAGGGTTTATGATGGATATATGTTTGTTGTATAGACCCAAGGTTTTATTCTATAATTGATGAGAAATTCATGATCTACTCTTCAATCAACAAAAAATCTAATAAATTAGTGTCCTCACCTTAGAAATACCTTGGAAATAGTTCCTATCACGACTCATCCTCGGGGATCATGCCATGACTACCCCAAGCCCAACTTCCATAGGCCAGGGGCTAGTGACTAGCACCAAAGGCATAAATCCAGATAAAAGGGAAGGCATTACCTTATATAGGAAAACAAACACCACAGGGTACGCAAGCTGAAGTAAACACTAAGTAAAATGAGTACAAAAGTAAGTGTTGGAAAGTAAATGGGCCAGAATACAAACCCAACTGAAAGTAGAGTACAACTGAAAAGAAGGTACAGCAGTAGTAAAGTAAAACAACAACCACCAAGTCATCCTCTGGTTATCCCACCTGAAGGGTGGGTACATAAGGTCTCTTCATCTCCTCGGGTCCGGTCGTCTGCTCCGTGTACGTCCCTCCTGATAGTCCACCTCCGGGTACCATCCCACTTCTCAAGCCTCAACCACGATCAGTGTTGTCCGTCATCTGAAACCAACACAACATAGTGCGGGTATAGCCCGTGCAGGGGTGAGTATACGATACTCAGTAGGGACCTCGAGACCCCTGAAGGTCTCCCAGAATCCACAAAGGATAAACCACAAAAGAAGGATACAAACATGAAGTATTAACCAACACTACTTAGGTATATGACCATACATATACATAAGTCATCATTTATAGTTCAGCTCCAACTCATCAACCCAAGTACAACCTAGTCCACACAGGAAAGCACAACACAATCCAGACAGGAAAGCAAGTCAATCATATCAATGTTAATGATTGGAAGTCAAGACTCAGCTCACACAGGTATACTACTCACGAAGAGGGGTGGAGATGATAGATGTATCCTCTGAATCATCTCCCCTGCCGAACCCATATAGGATCCAAGTATAGAAGTCGTCGTTGCCGAACCCACGTAGGATCCAAGTACAGTAACCATCGCTGCTGAACCCACATAGGATCCAAGTACAGTCGTCATCGCTGCCGAACCCACGGAGGATCCAAGTATAGTCATCCTCACTGCAGAACCCACGTAGGATCCAAGTACATTCATCCTCGCTGCCGAATCCACGTAGGATCCAAGTACAGTCATCATCGTCGTCGCGGTCGCAGCCAGCTCTAGGGTTCCCGCACACAGTACGCTCGATTCCGGGAGGGTCTGCTCCACGAGCCAACAGGGTCGATACATCAACTGTCACGAAGTCTAGTGTTGATGTATCACAAAGTTCTGTCTCGTCAAAAGGAACTCAATGCGACAGACGGTACGTCAATCGGACGCCCGGTCTGAGAGATATTGGTTTTTCCGTCCCAAGGGCCCGGTTGGTTTTTAAGCTAAAACCAACCTAACCATAATCTAGTTTCGTCCAAACCTCAACTGAAGTAATCCAAAAGAACCTTCTCACTAAGAGGATTCCAATGCAAAAGACGGCACGTCAGTCGGACGTCCGGTCCTTAAGTTATAAGTGTTTCCGCTCCGAGGGCCCGGTTGGTTTCGTGTACGAACCAACCTTCCAATACACAAAGTTTGCCAAAACCTTGAGTTTAATATACCAAAACGACCGTCCCAATCCAAGTATCCCAACACAACTGACGGTGCGTCGATCGGAGGTGCATAGCCCAAGATATGGGCGTTTGAACAAACCTGGTCTGAAACTAGGGGGTTTGGGCCCGGTCCGACCCGGCCCAATACCCCCTGGGTCGGCCCGAACCAGGTCGACCCGACCCGGTTCCGGGTCCGGCCCGATTGAGTGCGGCCCGTCCCGGCTAGCGCGGCCCGGCCCGGCGCTGGCGGCCCGGCCCGGTGCTGGCGGCCCGGCCCTGCGCGGGCGGCCCGGCCCGGCGCTGGCGGTCCGGCCCGGCCCGCAGCTGGTCGCGGCCTACGGCCCAGCTCGGAAGCCAACCGCGGCTCGGATCGCGGCCGAGCGGGGCACAAAGGGCGGCGCCGCCCCCTTGATTCCGAAACGGTGGACTTTATGGGGTCTGCCCTATGCGCTGGTCGGGGGTTTCAACCCCCGGTTTTTCTGGAAAACGGCTGGCCATTATGCCCAGCCGGTTGAGCCACCGCGGGACCCGCGGGGGTCCCGCCTCCCAGAGCGCTGGCGGCCGGTTGTCTGGCCACCCCTGCTAGACCACCGCGGCCTTAGGTCGCGACCCTTCTTCGACCGGAGCGGCGCGATGGCACTTCGCCCCTCTGTCGCGGCCCGCTCCGGCCGCAGCCTCCCTCAGGTTCTCCAACATGGCACGATGGTTCCGCGCACCACCGCTGCGGCCCGCTCCGGTCGCGGTCCTCTTCATCCCCACGCGGTGCAACAGCACCGCGCTTCCTTCTCCTCGATCATCAACATTGATAAATAATAAAACAGGGAGGATAAATCGGTCGTGTTTGTGAGGTCTGATCTCCTCCCGTTACGTTGGTAACATTCGGCCAAATTAATCAACGAGGAACATTAAATTGAACTTAAACGAAGATAACCCCTACCTCGATGATGTCGTTTGTCGGCGACGTGAAATATGGCATCGTTCCCATTGTCGTCGGCGTCATTCCCACTGTCTTCAGCGTCATTCCCATTGTCGTCAGCGTCTCCTCCCTTATCGTGAAGGAAGAAGAGGATGGAGAAAACCAGGACCGCCGAGTTGACGTTCTTCTTCGTAGAATTAGCATTCTTCGTTGAAGTGGAGAAGTTCTTCGTGTGAAGATGAAGTTCTTCCAAAGGAACTTGAGTTCTCTCCTCCAATCCTCAACACAACGAGCCAACCCCAAAATAGAATAAGACTCCTCTTATTTTATTAAAGCATGGCATGCATTTAAAATTACAAAATTGAAAAACAAATTCACTAAATTAATTAAAATTGAGTTGTCTAATTAATTGGGTGTTATGTTGGCAAGTTTAATGAGGGTGAGAGTGAGGAGTTACTCACATAAAGGGGGGAGTTAGGTAGTTAGGGAATGTGAAGGTTTGGGATCGTGTGGGCCCCATCTCACCTTAATACTCTCATGGGTAGTTAGTAACTAGTGGGTCCCACCCCAACTCCCACACCTAGGATATAACTTCTTAGAAAAAGAAATAAAATTGTAACACAATTTTATTTTAATTTTTATTTAATCTACATTTTTTATCAACTCCTCTCAAGAAGAAACATCTATGGTAAAGGTCCTCTTAAGAAATTATCGGCGTTGTGATTCCATCAGCGCCCTTGGATTTCAATTCTGAGCACCGATTCAAAAGATAGAAAAATCTGCTCGTTCGTTCACTGAACGTACCCAAGATAAACTTCAGAAATTGATTCCTGGCACACCGGGCCTCAGAATCAGGTGTCGTCAGAAACTACGTGCTTGTAAAATCCCAAAGAATTTAAGAAAAAAAAATTCCTTGAATTTTACGGGTCATTACATTACTCCCACCTCAGGTATTTACGTCCCCATAAAGATACATCATAAACTAGGGAAACAAATGAGGGTAATTTGCACGCATCTGAGCCTCCTACTCCCATGTGCTCTTTTGGAGGTTCTCGTGCTGCCACCTGATGCATACTAGAGGAATCAACCATCCATGTAGGATTCTCTCCTGTCGATCCTCGATCTCCACCGGGACCTCCACAAATGTCGCCCCGTCATTGATGTCCAGCTCCCCGTGATCAATGATATGTGTCGGGTCGTGCACGTATATCCTCAGCTGAGATACGTGGAAGACGTCATGCACCCGATGCAACTGAGGTGGAAGAGCCAGGCAATAATCCACCTTAACTATCCTGCTGAGAACCTGGAATGGTCCAATGAAGCGCAGAGATAACTTGTCGCCCCGGCCAAATATCCGTAATCCACGTCGAGGTGAGACCCGTAAGAAAATGTGGTCACCATACTCGAACTCTAGTGGTCTCCACCTCCTGTCAGCATAGGACTTCTTTCAGCTCTGAGCAGTCCTCATCCACTCCTGAATGATCTGTACCTTCTCTGTCGTGTCATGGACCATCTCTGGTCCTACAAGTGCTGACTCTCCAGGGTCTGTCCAGCACAAAGGTGATCTGCAAGGTCAGCCGTACAATGCCCCGTATGGTGCCATCCCGATGGTGGAGTGGTAGCTATTGTTGTATGCAAACTCCACCAAGGGTAGGTGATCCTCCCAACTATGACCAAAGTCAAGGAAACATGCACAGAGCATGTCCTCAAGAGTCTGAATGGTCCTCTCCATCTGGCCATTCATCTGAGGGTGAAAGGCGGTGCTCAGGCGTAGCTGCGTCCCAAATGCCTCCTGTAACCCCTTCCAAAGCTGGGAAGTAAAATGAGTGTCTCGATCGGAGACTATAGAAGACGGCACACCATGAATCCGTATGATCTCCTGAACGTAGAGGTGTCCCAAGCTCTCTACTGAGCCCTACTCTCTGATGGGTAAGAAGTGGTCCGACTTTGTAATGACCCGTAAAATTTAAGAAAATTTGAATTTTATGGGTCATTACAATTCCATTAATAGAATCCATGAGGTATGTTATTCTAGAACCATCGTTCTTGATATGTAATCTCTCATGTCTCTTTTCTAACTCACTTCTTTGATGAAATGAAATCCGAGATAGGAACCCTTGTTGTGTGAACCTGTCACAACCCGTCCTCGGGGCCCGTGTCGTGACTACCCCAAGCCTTTCTTCCATAGGCCAGGGGCTGGAGACTAGCACCAAAGGTGTAAATCCTGATAACTGGGAAGGCGTTGCATTTATAAAGCAAACAAACACCATAGAGTACAAGCGGAAGTAAAACACCAAGTACAAAAGAAAGTGCTGAAAAGTAAATGGGCCAGAATACAAACCCAACTGAAAATACAGCTACAACTGAACAAAAGTACAACAGAAAAAGATAATAGCTGGAAGAATGGAAGTGGCTCCTGGGTCATCCTCCTCGGATCCTACCTGAAGGGTAGGTATAGATAGCACAGCTCCTGGATCATCCACCACGAATACTACCTGAAGGGTAGGTACAGATAGCGCACCTCCTCAATGCTCTCGCCCGTCAACCTCCTACGTGTGTAGTCTCGTCGTGAAGTCCACCTCCGGAAACTTACTCATCATGTGGTCCACCTCCGGGTACTGTCCAGTCCTCGAACACTCAGTCTCCGTCAGTGCTTCCCGTCGTCTGCAACCAACACAACGAGGTGCGGGCATAGCCCGTGCAGGGGTGAGTATAACGATACTCAGTAGGGACCCTGAGACCCTCAAGGTCTCACTAAAACCAACATGGATAACCACAAAGAAGATCTCAACAGATAACCTCTACTTAGGTGTATGCCCATACATATACCTAAGTTATCAAGTAACCCATTTCAACCATGAGGAAAACACCAAGATCATGAAATCAACAAATAACCACTACCCAGGTATATGCCCATACATATACCTAAGTTATCAAGTAACCCATCTCAATCATGAGGTAAACACAAGGGTCAAAAGTCTCATCTCAAACCAGGATTTTCATTATCGAAACCGTAACTACTGAAGAGCCCCATCTCTGGAGTGTACAGTGGTCCTGTCACGACTCTGAGGTACTGCTCACTAACCTAAGACTGCTGAGGTACTCCTCCTGTCGAGTACTATGGGCCTGCTACTACAACCAAGCGCTTCCCACCATGGGTTTTCCGCTATAACCAAGCGCTCCCCCTCATAGCCTCAATAGGTACTCCTTCTATTGAGTACCGCGGGTCTACCGCTACAACCAAGCGCTCCTCTGCCGTGGGTCTGCCGCTACAACCAAGCGCTCCCCCTCATAGCCTCCAGAGGTACTCCTTCTGTCGAGTACCACGGGTCTTCCGCTACAACCAAGTGCTCCTCCGCCGTGGGTCTTTTGCTACAACCAAGCGCTCCCCACCGGGCTATCCGAAACACACCGAGTCGATCGGTCAAGCAGTCCTCAGGTCTCAGCTGGCTACATGGTCTCCATACTCCACACGCTCGTCTCTAGGAGGGTCTGCTCCACGAGCTACTGGTCGATACTACAAGTATCACAAAGTTCCACGAAGAAGTATCTCAAAGGACCGCCTCGTCATAGGGGTCTCAATGCAACAGACGGCGCGTTAATCGGACGCCTGGTCTGTGAGTTATTAGCCTTTTCGTCCCAGGGGCCCGGTTGGTTTCGTGTGTGAACCAACCCAGACGTATCTCAACTATACCCCAAACTCTCATAGGGTATACTAATAGGGACAGTTTCTCAACGTGAACACCAACGCTGCTCACGGTTCGTCAAATGGACATTCGGTCTGAAAGATATCAGCTTTTCTGTTCCAGGGGCCCGGTTGGATTTCGAGTACAATCCAACTCGTCCATACTCCAACTTGTCCATACTCCAACTGCATCCAAACCTCGGGCGAAGTATGCCAAAAGTTCCTTCTCATCAAGAGGAAAACAATGAGACAGACGGCGCGTCAATCGGACGCCCGGTCTGTGAGTTATTGGCTTTTTCGTTTCAGGAGCCCGGTTGGTTTCGTGAGCGAACCAACCCAATTGCACTCCGATGGCATCCAAACCTCGAGCGGAGTAATCCAAAAGTTCCATCTCATCAATAGGAATCCAACCAAGTTGACAGCATGTCAATCAGACGTCCGACGCTCAAGATATAAGTGTTTCCGCTCCGAGGGCCCGGTTGGTTTCGTGTCCGAACCAACCCGGCCGAACCCAAATTTCTCCTAAATCTTGAGTATAATATACCAAAATGACCGTCTCGATCCAAGAGTCACATCGCCACTGACGGTGCATCGATCGAAGGTCTACATCTCAAGATATGGTTGAAAGACCGTGAGGGGTCCGAAAACGAGGGGTCTGGGCCCGGACCAACCCGGCCCAACCCCCCCTGGGTCGGCCCGAACCGGGTCGACCCGAACCGGGTCCGAGTCCGACCCGGCTGGGCGCGGCCCGGCCCGGCCCGGCCTAGGCGGCTCAGCGCTGGCCGAGCGGTCGCACCCAAGAAGCCGCGGTCCCCTCGCGTTGGGGCCGCTTCGTGTCACCGGACGCGGCGCACTGCTGCATCCCACATTCCCCGGTCCCGCGCGGCCGCAGGAACCTCGCTCGCCGCCGTGGCTTCAACCGTGGCGAATACTTCCGGCGGTGATCCGGGCGCCGCCACCCCCAACCGTCGGCGCCGCCGCGCCGGCGTGGCACGCGGGCGGGGGCTTCCGCGGACCACCGGACGCGCTCCGGTGATCCGAATCGCCTGCGGTCTTCGCCCGTGATCATCCCGGGACCCGACCTTCGTTACAAAGCCTCCAAAACGCCTTCTCAGCCCGCCTTACCATCGTCCGTTGATCCGCACTTCTACAACAAGAATCGGGGTCTTCAAATCGCCTTCGCGGCCCCGACTCCGCCCGCGGTTTCGTTCGGCCCCAACGGCGCGGCGCGACGGTGCCGCGCTTCTTCGCCACGTTCATTCTCGTGTCACATGGTGTCATTGCACTGTGTCTCCTTTGTTCGTACCGCAACGAATCAAAACAACAAAGGGGGAGGAGATTCGACCGTGTTTGTGCGGTCTGACCTCCTCCCGTTAAGTTGGTAACAAAAGCCCAAAAAAAAAGACGAGGAACGACAAAGGATGTTTTCACGAACAAGAAGCAATAAACCCCTACCACTTCCCGCAACAATATAGTCCCAACCCGCAAGGAAGACATTCACAGATCAACTAGATAATAAGTTGATCTTTGTTCTTTGTTTTTCCTTAGAATAAACGAAACGAGGGAATAAAATCATTCTCAAAATTAATTCTCTACCTCAAGCGTTGTCGTCGAACGAGATTTGTCGCGGAAAGGGACGTCGCAGAAGAAGATGTCGCGGAAGGGGGATCGTCGCGTTGCAGAAGGAGCTTCGCAGAAGAAGCGTCGTTGATTTCCGAGGATTTGGCGTTCTTCGTCAGAGATCGGTGTGTTCTTCGCGTTCTTCACGTTCTTCGCGTTCTTCGTCGAAGAAGAACGGTTTCCTCCAAATCCTCCCCACGCAACAAGTTCCAACAGAATAAAATAAGAATAGTCTTATTTTATTAACACACAAGTCAACCTTTGAAATTCAAAAACAAAAGAAACGATCAATTAATTGAGGGGTTTAAAACCGCCGAATTAATAGAGGTGTTTATTAAAAGTTTAAATGCAAGAGTTGACTTCGTTTAATAGGGGGTGCGGGTGTGTTACTTAAGAAGAAAAGAAATGGTGGGGATCATGTGGGCCCCACCCCACCTTAATCCTCTCAAAGGTAGATAACAACAAGTGGGTCCCACCCCTAACTCCCTTACATAGGTTATAACCGCAAGAGAGAGGAAAAAGTGTTGTGACACAACACTTAATCCACTTAACAAGAAAAGAAAAAAATATAATTGTAAAACATTTATATTATTATCCCTCACTTTATTTAAACAACTCATTCCCAGAAAACGCAACTCTAGAAAGGGGGTATTCTTAAGCAATTACCGGTGCTGCGATTCCATCGGTGCCCTCGGAATTCGATTCTGAGCACCGGTTCAAAAGTTAGGAAAACCCGCTCATCTGTTCACTGAACATACCCGATCTAAACTTCAGAAAATGATTCCGGGCACACCGGGCCTCGGAATCAGGCGCCGTCAGAAACTACGTTCTTGTAAAATCACAAAGAAAATTAGAAAAAAAAATTCCTTTGAATTCTATGGGTCTTTACATTACTCCCACCTCAGGGCTTTACGTCCTCGTAAAGCTTTAACACAAACTAGGGATACAAAAGTGGTACTGAGCACGCATCTGGGCCTTCCACTCCCATGTGCTCACCTAGAGGTTCTCATACTGCTAGTGACAGCACACTCGAGGAATCGAACATCCTCATAGGATCCGATCCTGTCGATCCTTGATTCCCACCAGAACCTCCGTGAAAGTAACCACGTCGCCATCGTCCAGCTCCTCATGGTCGATGATATGCGAAGGGTCGAGCACATATCCCCTCAGTTGAGATACGTGGAAGTCGTCGTGCACCTGGTGCAACTGAGGTGGATGGGTCAAGCGGTAAACCACCCCGCCTACCCAGCCGAGGACCTAAGATGGTCCACTAAACCTCGGAGATAACTTGTCGCCTTGGCCACATCTCTGTAAACCTCGTCGAGGTGAGACTCGTATAAGGACGTGATCTTCATCCTCGAAATCCAGAGGTCTCAAATTCCTATTTAGAACTGGAACTCAAAACGGCTGTTGCCACGAGGGTAAGTTTGACCGACTCAAGAGTGATTGGTCGCACCCTCCTGTGCATGAGTTACCCTGTACTGCCTGGGGTTTCCTTTTTCACCGACCAAGGAAAACCCATTCCGACATCGTAGTTAAACCACAATCTTTTTGCCTAATATCGTCAATCTATGTATGAACTGTGATTACCCAGTCCATACTCAAACCAACGTCATAAGGCCTCGACGCTGCCACCAAGAGATTCTAACCAAAACTCTCGCCTCGAGGGTCTGCCCACACTGTCGGCGTAAGTGTGATTATCGAGTCTTCTCCCAAGGTATCTCCAGACGTGAGGGTCAAGTCTACGGCTTACCGGAAACTCTAGGTCTGGAACAAGATTTGTGGAAGGAATGAATGATTCATATCGACGTCTGTTACTACGGCAGCTAGTATTGGATACATACTATCCCTTGAATCATTCTTAGAGCCATTGGGTCACTCTCCCTGATCGCATGCAGCAACTCTCTTCCTCCACCCTCCAGCTCCCTGATCCTGGCGGGGAAAACTAAGGTGGGTGGTTGTAGCATGTTAAGATGTACACCACCTCATGCTGCTCTCCTAGATCTACCTCCACATCTGCTGCTTTGCAGACTCATCTCTCCTTAAAAGCTTCCTCTTCTTGAAACACTTAACACGCTCGAGTCTCTACGACTGGCGTCGGTTTCCTGTTTCTTACTGCACTGTGCATTCTTCATCCGCTCCTGGATGATATGCAGCTTCTTTGCCTATGATCTGAAAGAGCTGCTAAAATTTCTCCTTTTCTAAAAAGAGAAACTCAGTCTCATCCCCTGGATAAACCATGCCCATTTCCTAATACAGTCAATCCTGACATGAATGATGTATTCATACCATGGATGACGTCGTAAGGCCTCGACGTAACTACCAAGAGATCCAACTGTCACTCTCGCCTCCAAGGGTCGAGTCACACTGTTGGCATCAGTGTGAGGTCACTGGGTCTCCTCCAGTAGAAATCTCGAATGTGAGGGTCAAGTCAACAATTTTAACCGGGACCACTCAGTATCAACCAAACAAAGGGACAGAAAAGAAAACAAAGAAAAGTGTCTTTTTATTATTGTAGCTCATAGTACAAAGACACGAATACAACAGCAACATGGAACTAGAAGTACAAGGGACATATCCACTAGTTCCGCTCCTGCCCACCTACTCTCGGAGCTCTACTGCCTTGTCCACTACTCGGCTGTTGTTCAAGAACCTGCCGCTGCTTCGGCCTCGGTGGCTCCTCCAAAGCCTGTGGATCAACTGTACGAGGAGTTGGACAGTCACGTGTCAGGTGACCCTTCCTGCCGCATTCATAACACTTTCTGCTCCTTGTACGGCTGGCTCTAGTCCTCTTGGACCCCTGCATCATCTATCTACTGCCCACAGATGACTCGGCTACTGATCGAAAACCCTGCGGCAAAGGAAGAATCTCCTATACACGCTCGGGGTGTAGAGCTACTGGCACAAACTCTACCCTGAAGAAGGTCTCGAAGTCTTCCCATGTGAAGGTCATACTGTCGCAAAACTGGAACAAGTGGCTCCACCACCTGCCTGCTGCTTCTTGAAGAAGGATGGCAGCAAAGATTACCATGAAGTCTTCTGGCATCCCCACTAGCATGGAGACTCTCACCACAGCCTCCAGCCAATCCTCAGCCGCCTGTGGGTCCATCTCTCCCCAGAACCTGGGTGGCCTCTGGTGCTGGAACTCGTGCAGCGCACTCAATTGGCGTGCATCGCCTACTGCTGGGGCTGGTGGCATCGGTGGCCCAACATATGGTAGTACCGCTGGTGCCTCCGCTGGTGCCTCAAATTCAAGAGGGCCATGTACTGAAGCCTCGTCGCTTGGCAGGCTGTCAGTACGCACATCCCTCTGGGATCTATCTGGTCGTCTGTGAAAAGGCATCCTGAAATAAACAACGTGACATGGTCAAAAGATTATACCTAGTGAGCTGACCTGGTTTGAGCTGTTTTAAGGGAAGACCTTTGAAAGAACACACGCAATCAGTGTTTTCGTGCACAAAGTTGGAAATCAGTTGTTAGGGTCCTTGTGTATGGATACGTCGGCCGCCCGCACCAACACTGGACTCCCTGAACTGAAAACCACACTCGGTACTCTTAACACTATTGCTTCACAGAAAGAAAATATCAGAGTTATAAGTTATGCGGTAGAACCGACTCCTCTGATACCAATTTGTCATGACCCGTCCTCAGGGCCCGTGTCGTGACTACCCCAAGCCCGCCTTCCATAGGCCAGGGGCTGGCGACTAGCACCAAAGGCGTAAATCCCGATAACTAGGAAGGCATTTCCTTTATAAAGAAAACAAACACCATAGAGTACAAGCGGAATTAAAACACAAAGTACAAAAAAAGTGCTGAAAAGTAAATGGGCCAGAATACAAACCCAACAGAAAATACAGCTACAACTGAAAAAAAGTATAACAGAAAAAGAAAATAGCTGGAAGAATGGAAGTGGCTCCTGGGTCGTCCTCCTCGGATCCTACCTGAAGGGTAGGTACAGATAGCACAGCTCCTGGATTGTCCACCACGGATCCAACCTGAAGGGTAGGTACAGATAGCGCAGCTCCTCAATGATCTCACCCGTCAACCTCCTCCGTGTGTCGTCTCGTCGTGAAGTCCACCTCCGGATACTGACTCGTCGTTTGGTCCACCTCTGGGTACCGTCCAGTCCTCGAACACTCGGCCTCCGTCAGCGCTGCTCGTCGTCTGCAACCAACACAAAGAGGTGCGGGCATAACCCGTGCAGGGGTGAGTATAACGATACTCAGTAGGGACCCCAAGACCCTCAAGGTCTCACTAAAACCAACATGGATAACCACAAAGAAGATCTCAACAGATAGCCTCTACTTAGGTGTATGCCCATACATATACCTAAGTTATCAAGTAACCCATTTCAACCATGAGGAAAACACCAAGATCATGAAATCAACAGATAACCACTACCCATTTATATGCCCATATATATACCTAAGTTATCAAGTAACCCATCTCAATCATGAGGTAAACACAAGGGTCAAAAGTCTCAGCTCAAACCAGTATTTTCATTATCGAAACCGTAACTGCTGAAGAGCCCCATCTCTAGAGTGTACAGTGGTCCTGTCAGGACTCCGAGGTACTGCTCACTAACCTAAGACTGCTGAGGTACTCCTCCTGTCGAGTACTGTGGGCCTGCTTCTACAACCAAGCGCTTCCCACCATGGGTCTGCCGCTACAACCAAGCGCTCCCCCTCATTGCCTCAAGAGGTACTCCTTCTGTTGAGTACCGTGGGTCTGCCGCTACAACCAAGCGCTCCTCCGCCGTGGGTCTGCCGCTACAACCAAGCGCTCCCCCTCATAGCCTCCAGAGGTACTCCTTCTGTCGAGTACCGCGGGTCTGCCGCTACAACCAAGCACTCCTCCACTTTGGTTCTGCCGCTACAACCAAGCGCTCCCCACTAGGCTATCCGAAACACACTGAGTCGATCGGTCAAGTAGTCGTCAGGTCTCAGCCGACTACATGGTCTCCGTACTCCGCACTCTCGTCTCTGGGAGGGTCCGCTCCACGAGCTACTGGTCGATACTAAAAGTATCACAAAGTTCCACGAAGAAGTATCTCAAAGGACCACCTCGTCATAGGTGTCTCAAAGCAACAGACGGCGCGTCAATCAGTTGCCCGATCTGTGAGTTATTAGCATTTTCATCCCAGGGGCCCGGTTGGTTTTGTGTGCGAACCAACCCAGCCGTATCTCAACAGTACCCCGAACTCTCATAGGGTATACTCATAGGGACCGTTTCTCAACGTGAACACCAACGTCGCTGACGGTTCGTCAAACGGACGTCCGGTCTGAAAGATATCAGCTTTTCCGTTCCAGGGGCCCGGTTGGATTTCGGGTACAATCCAACTTAGCCATACTCCAACTGCATCCAAACCTTGGGAGAAGTATTCCAAAAGTTCTGTCTCATCAAGAGGAAAATAACGAGACAGACGGCGCGTCAATCGGACGCTCGTTCTGTGAGTTATTGGCTTTTTCGTTTCAGGGGCCCGGTTGGTTTCGTGAGCGAACCAACCTGACCGCACTCTGATGGCATCCCAACATCGAGTGGAGTAAGCCAAAAGTTCCGTCTCATCAAGAGGAATCCAACCATGTTGATGGCACGTCAATCGGACGTCTGGAGCTCAAGATATAAGTGTTTCCGCTCTGAGGGCCCAGTTCGTTTCGTGTCCGAACCAACCCGTCCGAACCCAAAGTTCTTCGAAACCTTGAGTATAATATACCGAAAAGACCGTCTTGATCCAAGGGTCGCATCGCCGCTTATGGTGCGTCGATTGGAGGTCCACATCTCAAGATATGGTTGAAATAACATGAGGGGTCCGAAAATGGGGGGTCTGGGCCCGGCCGACCCGGCCCAACCCCCCCTGGGTCGGCCCGAACCGGGTCAACCCGACCCGGGTCCGGGTCCGACCTGGATGGGAGCGGCCTGGCCCGGCCGGTGCGGCCCGGACCGGCCTGGGCGGCTCGGCACTGGCCGAGCGGCCGCGCCCAAGGAGACGCGGTCCCCTCGCGCTGGGGGCCGCTTCGTGTCACCGGACGCGGCGCGCTGTCGCGTCCCGCGTTCCCCGGTCCCATGTGGCCGTGGGACCCTCTCTCGCCGCCGCGACTTCAGCCACAGTGGATTCTTCCGGCGGCGCTCCGGGCGCCGCCGCCCCCGACCGCCGGCGCCGCCGCGCCGGCGTGGCGCGCCGGCGAGGGCTTCCGCGGACCACCGGACGCGCTCCGGTGGTCCAATTCACCTGCGGTCTTCACCAGTGATCATCCTGGGACCTGACCTTCGCTGCAAAGCCTTCAAAACGCCTTTGCAGCTTACCTTACCATCTTCCGTCGATCCTCACTTCGACAACAAGAAGCGGGGTCTTCAAATCGCCTTCGCGGCCCCGACTCCGCCCACGGTTTCGTTCGGCCCCAACGGCGCGGCGCGACGGGGCTGCGCTTCTTCACCGCGTTCTTTCTCATGTCGCATGGTGCCGTTGCACTGTGCCGCCTTTGTTCGTGCCGCAACGAATCAAAACAACAAAGGGGGAGGAGAGTCGACCGTGTTTGTGCGGTCCGACCTCCTCCCGTTAAGTTGGTAACAACAGCCCAAAAAAAGACGAGGAACGACAAAGGATGTTTTCACGAACAAGAAACAATAAACCCCTACCACTTCCCGCAACAATATAGTCCCAACCCACAAGGAATACATTCGCGGATCAACTAGATAATAAGTTTATTCGTGTTCTTTGTTTTTCCTTAGAATAAACGAAATGAGGGAATAAAATCATTCTCAAAATTAATTCCCTACCTCAAGCGTTGTCATCGAACGAGATTTGTCGCGGAAAGGGACGTCGCAGAAGAAGACGTCGCGGAAGGGGGATCTTCGCGTCGCGGAAGGAGCGTCGCAGAAGAAGCGTCGTTGATTTCCGAGGATTTGGCATTCTTCGTCGTAGATCGGTGTGTTCTTCACGTTCTTCGCATTCTTCGTGTTCTTCGTCGAAGAAGAACGGTTTCCTCCAAATCCTCCCCATGCAACAAGTTCCAATAGAATAAAATAAGAACAGAATTATTATATTAATGCACAAGTCAACCTTTGAAATTCAAAAAGAAAAGAAACGATCAATTAATTTAGGGGTTTAAAACCGCCGAATTAATAGAGGCGTTTATTAAAAGTTTAAACTCAAGAGTTGACTTCGTTTAATAGGGGGTGCGGGTGCGATACTTAAGAAGAAAATAAACAGTGGGGCTCGTGTGGGCCCCACCCCACCTTAATCCTCTCAAAGGTAGATAACAACAAGTGGGTCCCACCCCTAACTCCCTTACATAGGTTATAACCGCAAGAGAGAGGAAAAAGTGTTGTGACACAACACTTAATCCACTTAACAAGAAAAAAAAAATATAATTGTAAAACAATTATATTATTATCCCTCACTTTATTTAAACAACTCATTCCCAGAAAATGCAACTCCAGAAAAGGGATATTCTTAAGCAATTACCAGTGCTGCGATTCCATCGGTGCCCTTGGAATTCGATTCTGAGCACCGGTTCAAAAGTTAGGAAAACCCGCTCGTTCGTTCACTGAACGTACCCGAGCTAAACTTCGGAAAATGATTCCGGGCACACCGTGCCTCGGAATCAGGCGCCGTCAGAAACTATGTTCTTGTAAAATCCCAAAGAAAATTAGAAGAAAAATTCCCTTGAATTTTACTGTTTTTTACAGATTCAGTTCTATGTAGGTGTGTGATGTGGTTCGACTTTGATACTTTAACAAAATTTAGAGTACTTCATCAAAAATATTGATGTAGGAATTTTATTACCATTTGGGGATCTTATATACACTTTTTTCATTGGTATTTTCTTATGTTGTCATAGTTTCTTTGACTATTCTTGATAAAGATCACATGTGAGTATGTGTGTGTGTGTGTCTTGTGAGACCCATTTATGATCCTTGATGACGTGAGTATGTTTTTAGCTTTTTTGACCATGTTTGATGTTGACCACACATATTGTATGTTTTTAATATACTCTCATGATGATATGATATGTTTTTCCTTGTATGCTTCACCATGTTATGTGTGTTGCCATTCCTTTGGAGGTTTGTTCTTGGTACTCAAAATAGGTATACCATCATGATATAGATATACCTCATAGGGGGAGTTCACGTGGCTTTCTATGATGGAGATGATATACCTAAGCATATGGTAAGAGAAGTATGGCCTAGAGGCCTAACCCAAGGTATTTTAATTAGGGGAATGACGGCCTAGAGGCATGACTTGAGGCATAGATAGTGTATAAATCCCTAGAGACCTAACACATAATGGATCTAGGATATAAAAACCTAGAGTCATGATCTTACTCAATGTCTTGATACTGTTGAAATACATGATTATTATCCTTGTGGTTAATTCTTGATCACTTGTGACATGCAATAATTATCCATCCAATATGGGGCCAAAGCAAGTATAGTTGGGGATCTTTGTGAATTAATTAATATAAGGGTTCTTGGTATATGATTGTTTATTCTTGATTGTGAATTTATTATTATCATGTAATGAAACTATTATACATGTGAAAACTTATTAAGGATGAATTACTAGTGTCCTACTGGGTTTTATCACTCATGCCCTGCATGGTCATTCTAATGCATACGCAGACTTCATGTATTGGGATCCAATAAATGGAAAGGGTTCCATGGAATATGGTTTATCTAGGAA
This sequence comes from Viscum album, assembly GCA_963277665.1. Classification (NCBI taxonomy): domain Eukaryota; kingdom Viridiplantae; phylum Streptophyta; class Magnoliopsida; order Santalales; family Viscaceae; genus Viscum; species Viscum album. The sequence goes on from OY728158.1 coordinate 1,674,031,287, forward strand.
GTATGGAGTTGGTATTGGAAACAAGATAGAATCTATAGGATTTCCACAGTGTTGATTTATTTACTTATCTTTCCACACTTTATACTTTGGTTTGGCTTTCCAAACTAGGAGACCATTTTATTTATTTGTATTACATGTGTTCCAATTAATATTACATTATGATGATTTATTCTTCCACATTTATTACTCTAATTTGTTTAATATTTTGTTCATATTTTTGTATATGTATATGAAACTTAGGGTTTATTATCTCCACTTAATATGTTCAAACCCTCACTGCTAGTAGATAGCCTCTTGTATATGAGGAGACATGCATGAGGTCTTGTGGATCTCTGACACAGACCTAGTGGTTCGAGTCAGGTGTTATAATCTATAATTTTAAAATTATGATCATCCTTAACTTATCAAACCTTAAATTATACTCAACTAACATCATGATATCTAAATTTATCTAAACCCTGATCTAATGACAGTTGTTACACCATGGAATTTCACCCTTGAATTTGATGTCGATAACACATACATCACATAATGGATTTGATACCAATTATAGTTCCTAGACATAGCCATATCATAAGTACATGACTTTAAGAAAATATTTCATTATATACAATCCCAATATATTTTATTTATAGAGTTTTAGAGGATTATACAACACTAACTAACTAATACCATGTATTTTCATCCAATGGACATTTTTTACACTAAAATAAGAAAATAATTAATCCATAATAAGTCTTCAACATCTACCACAAATTATCCGCACATTCTAATTTATTATAGACATATCATGTGTAATACTTCTCTTCATAACCTGGGGAAATTGAAATATAAGAAGTATGAGCTCAAACACATAGTAAGAAAAATTTTATATCAGAATCATTCAAGGCATGAATAATATGGAAGGAATAAATAAGAGTAAAATAATTCCATATAATTGAACATTTGAGATTGAAATAAATCCATGGATTACATAGAAATATAAACAATCACATGGATAACAAAAACTAATTCATGGTGATTTAATTCATAATGTCATACATCTTTTACCATTAAGGCCTTAACTAAGACATCATTCTTGTTATTAAGGTTGTAACAAGGACACCATGCTTTCATTGGGTAGGAATAAACCAAATACCCAAACCTTTTGTCTCATGAGACCAATCTATGCATCAAGGGACTATATAATATCATGCTCCACTTTCTACTTCTTTAATTATAATGTATTTACCATATGAAAGATATGAATAAAAATTCCAAACATATAAACTTGACTTCATAAACATTTATATTAGGATAATAACATATAGAACATCAATACCTTTCATCATGTCAATAAAAGGGATAACATGATCATAACTTGTCCAAAGAAATAATGTGGATGGTTATACAATACATAATCAACTTTCATGATTAGTTAAAAAATATTCATATCAAAATAACAAAGATATGGAATTTCAATATTTCCCCAATCAATAAATGAAATAGCTTTCTATGTAATAATACCTCAAAATAAAAATGTATTGAGTAATGGGAATGAAGTTAATTAAATAATTTCATAAATAAATCAATGCATGGAATCTAGGTGAAAACCCTTAAATCAAGGGAAATAAATATAGAGTGTTCACAGAGTAATGCATTGGAAATAAAATCATACCTATAACATAGGTTGATTTGGAAAGACTGAGGAAATGATGGATCTCCATGAATTTAATCTCCAAAAGTATTATATGAGAACTTATAGGGTAATTCATGAAATGAAATTTCCAAGTAAATAAATATTTTTTAGATTATATGGAAAATGGAAGTGAAACAATAGAGAGTTTTTAGAAAACATTTTTAACATTATAATAAAAGAAGTCTTGGTTCATATTCAAAGTTCATTTTTGAAATGTTGAACAGAAAACTTTGGAAAATATTTACTTTAAAAGGATAAAATTAAATGATATATTATTTAAAATAAATAAAGGTTATTAAAAAAAAATTTAGGTGGAGGATAAAACATTTTATTTTTAAAGGATATAAAACCTTTTTAACATTTTGAAATATCTTTTATTGAAAACCCACATTGTAGAAATAGTAACAAGGATTCATTTTTAAAATAGGAGAAGGGAAATATGGAGGTCACATGACATAACACATAATTAGGTTTATAATTATAAATTATAAAATTAGATATAAATTAAAATATGTACAAGGAGGGGAAACCATCATTAAAGAGGATAATAATTATTCACAATAGTGATATACTTATTGGGGATGATAATCTTAAAGATAAAATATTTAGATTAAAATTTAATTCTACTCAAATAGGAATAAAAAGTACCATGAAATAAAATATGAGGGTGGATGTAACTAATCCTATAATAATTAATTTCAAGAATAAATATTATAACTCAATGAAGGGAGTTGAGTTAACAAAAACTCTTACAACTTTAGTATCTTTTGAAATGAAGGAAATATAAGGATAGAACATGATATGGATATTTAAAATTCATGAATTAAATGAATATTATACAATAAATTAATTAGGTAGTAATCAAACTATAGTAAATATATCATGGTTCACACTAAGAAATATTAATCTAGAAATTAAATTTGAGACAGAGAACCCCTTACCTGAATTCTTAACTTCCACTAAAGAACTTGAATATCATGTATAAAAAAATAAATATCTTAATAACCAATTACATAACATTATTCATATTTATAACCTTTTATAAACTTCACTTATAATTATTATATACATTTATATTAGTTAGTTATTGTCTATTTTCAATATCAGGTGTGATCAATCTTGATCATTTTGAACTAGTTTCGTAATAGCGGTGTTGTTTTACATTCTTCTCCAAAATTTCATAATTACTATATCATAAAATGATTTTAGTTTATTTTTTATAATTATTTATAATGTTATAATTTCATTCTAAGTTTTTTTTTATGATCCTTAAATATTAAATTTATGATGAATCTGTTTTGGTGATTTTTCATGAATGGACATTGGTATCTTAACTAATGAGTTTAAAATTAATTTTACCATTATAAAACAAAAATAATATATATATATATATATATATTGTAATATATATAATGTTATTTTTGTCTTATATTATGATTAATTAATTTTTCATATTCATCCATGATATTATTTTATGGCCTTGTTCAAGTTGGTGGTTTGACCGACCCAAACATGAACATACTAGAATTAATGGATGATTATGATTATAAAAGTGGTTTATTTTGGGAATAATATCATTATTAAAAAATTATGATGATATTATTCAGATAATTTTAAGGTTTCAAATATATTTTAATAGGTTTTAATAAGTAATAAATAAACTAGATGAAAAATGAGATATGTTGCTTTGTGGATCTGGTAGTCTGCACAACACACGATTAATGTTTTCATTTCTCGAAGAGTGAGAGGGAAAGAAGGTTGACTATAATTTTACTCTCCATAATCATAATTATATTATATATTTTACATTTATTCTTAAATTTAACACTTATAACTAGATAATAGAGGTGGTGGTGAAAAACGGAAATTGTCGCTTCAAGGAGGTGGTAGTCAGCACAACACGTGATTGAAGATTTAGTTTTTATTAATAAAAAATGGGGAAATGATTAATAGTTATTAACTTAGTATAAAAAAATTAGTATAAAAATAATAATTATTTCATTATATAGGCATTATAAAATTATATTTTTTAATGTAATAATAAAAATAAAGGAAGTTAGGACAAAATCACTCATGATGAGGACTTAGACTTTATATTAGAAGACACCTTGGAAATGGAGGCCTTAGGAAAATATCTTCTGAACAGAGGATCAAATAAATAAAATAGGATTTTATGGTAAGTTAAATGGAAAGTTTTCAATAGGAAACCTAATTTTTGGATTGGTATTGAAGGGGTGGTGACAGAACCCTTTTATAAGTGGTGAGAATGGATTTTTTATAAATATCTCAATTTAGTATAAAGAGAGAAAATGTGTCACCTATCAATAAGACTCAAAATGGATAATAATAGATTTTGGGGTGAGATAAGGTAAATAATACTATAATCATTCATTTTAAAACCTTTTTTAAACATTTTTTTAAGTCCTTTACTCTTAGAATTTTCATTATTACCATTTTTGGTTTTATCATGGTAACTAGGTTTTACCTAAGTAAATCATTTTTTATGCCTAAAAATAAAATATCCCCTATTATATAATTTTCAACTAATGATTAAAAATATTAAATAAATTTTATTTGATAAAATTTATATGTATATGAAAAAAACAACTTTAATATTATTGCATGTAATGCGTAAAACCTGTTTTTAGAAAAGGCGTATTTTTAAGATTAAAATTTATGTATATGATAAATTTATCAATGTATTTTTTATGATAAAAATTGGTTTATTATAAAAAAAAATATGCACCTTTAATAGAAATACAAAACCAAATTTTACCAAAATAATATTCAATTAAAATAAAAGTCTAAAAATAGTTTTTTTATTGGAAAATATTACTTAAGTTCGTAAAATATTAAACAATGGTTTTATAATTTCAGAATGGTATTTAAAAATTTATATTTTTACTATTTTAATACATAATTTATCAATTAAAATGTTTTAAAATATTTTATGTCTTACTTATATAATGATAAATTCATGAAATTTACAATTTGGGTAAAAAATATATTTTTCAATATTCACCTAAAAATCAACTATTTTAAAAATATATATATAATCACCCTAAATTATTATTAAAATTATTATTTTTAAAATTAATTTAATTTAATATAATTAAAATTCAAACATTTATAAATTTAGATTTTAAATATCAAATATAAAGAAAAACTATTTTTAAAGAAAAAATAACTTTATTTTTCTTCAAAAGTCAAAATAAAAAATATATAAAATACATGTGATAAATAACTTATTACATTGATAGTTATCTGATTATATCAACATAATTTCTATTTACATATTCCTTCAATATCCTAGCATAAGATCTAAGTATAAGGTAATCTCTAGGGGAAAACGAGGGTGGTGATTTTGCTAGCATAGATTTTAGAGAAATTTCTAAGAGCCTAAATTTCTCTTGCATAAAATTTCATTCATACCATAATTGTTTGAGTTAGAATTGGGATTGGTATAATTAAAACCCTATTGAATCTACTTCCCTACCAATATTTTACAAATGAGATTCATAAGGGAGACTTCTACTACCCTATTCCATTTCTTTCCTTTTTCTTCATAGGTTTCATAATATGGTTACTTCCTTTTATATCTGCTAATTTAACAACTATATTATAATGGTTAAATTTTATTTTAACATATCATAGTTTTGTTTTAATTTAGTGTTTAATATAGAACAATATATTAACATAATATTTATTTAAAGAAAATACATAGTGAAATCTCATATCATTACAATACCCATTTCAATTATTTAATTTCCAAAATTATACAAATAATTCTCATTAAAATTTATTAAGCAGTTTAACACTGTGGTGTGAAATTAACCTTTTTCTATCTCATATATAATTCTCATTTTTATAAAATCTTAATACTTTAAGCAACTACATTTGATATATTAAATTTCTATCATTTAAAACTATCACCAACAACGTTAATAATATACCTTAACATGTTATTTTCCAAAATATTAAGGTAATCAAATTTATCTACAGTAAACAATATTATTTATAACTCAATTATATAAATAGAAATATTATATTAAAAATATTTCACTACATGAAATTATACTTTCCTCTTCCCTCTTAAATTCTATAATAGAGGTACAATGCAATTTAAACTTTATATGATTTATGGTTTATAAAACAACAACATTAATCTACTACATGCTAATTCTGGATTTTGAATAATAAAATAAATCTAAAGTATGTGATCTTGTCTTATGTTTCTTTCAATAATTTCAAGAATGAAATTATCATATTAAATCATAAATAAATTTTATTAGAATAAATCAAACAGGAACATACATTATTACTTCTATAGATTGTGATTAGTTCTAGTAATTAATTTAAATAGAAGCATACGGTATTAATAATTCTTCTTCTTCCTTTATATATTTCCATATTATTGAATAATATTTATTAATGTGATTTATTTAAAAATTATTATCATATTATGGTTAATCACACTTATTTAAACAAAGGAAACTAAAATATATTAATTTTACACTTTCACTAAGTAAAAGAGAAGTTACAGATCCCATACCGAGAAGTTTCACATGTTTTATCACCAAAAAAGGAGAGAGAAATGATGATATTAGGTCACACAGTCCTAGAAACATGAGTAAGGAACTGTAACACCCCAAGCTTCTACGGTACGCTTCTCTTTGAATAATAGAGTAGCTTGTGTTGTACGCAACATCGAGTTCTAACACACACCACAACCAATCAAACTAGTCGTTATCAATAGTAATACCCAATTTTTGAAATTTTATAAATTTTATCTTTAAAAATGGACTTCATTTTTGGATTCTGAATATCGAAATTATCCTAGGGTGAAATTTTGGTATTTTTCTAAAAAATTTCAATTTTTGATGAATAGTGAAAAACACTAAGTCATGGTTTAAAACCGAATTTTATTTAAATAATTATTTATTTTATTTAAATTTAATTAAGGTAAAAATTGATACATAATACCTATATAAGTTCAATTTAATTCATTGTAATTAGTTTAGAATCATTTTAGATATATAAAAATTTTATGGAACTTTTCACCGTCTTTTACCCACCTCCTAGGAGAATTTGGAAATTCACATAAAACTTAATTTTACCGCTTCTGTGAGTGTAATTTCAAAAATCCAAGAGACACTGTTAATATCAAGGAGTAAAATGTGGTTCAATAAGATAAAAATAATTTTTGGTGAATAGTAACTTTTTACTTTTATTTACCACAGTTAAAAGTAAATAGGGTAATTAAGGGTAAAAACGATATTAATATTACCCTAACACATGTCCTAATTCTATTGGACAAGTGTATCTCAACCAGAAACATCCTTAGGAATAAAATATTATCATTTTTCTCCACTTGGATCAGATTAGTACATTTATTATTATTTAATTCAAAGAATAGTTAAAAGAGTTAAAATCAAAGTTTAATAACTAAAATAGTTTTAATATAGGGTTATACATAAGATAAATTCGATTATAAATATTCATCAGAAATATAAAAATATTTCCTACATAATGGTATTTTATTTATAATTTTTGTACATTAAATAATTTAATTTATTTATGACACAATGGTGATGCAGTAATTACCTAATTAATGAAATATTAAAATAATTGATATTATAAATATCAAAATAAATGTAATTTGAGACTTTTTATGAATTACACTAAATTTATAGGTTAAAATGACATATTAGGATTGGTTATAAAAAAAATTCGAAGTAATAATTCTGTTATGAAATTATCAAAAATAAAATACCCAATAGTGTCAAAATTGACATAAAAGAGTTTTTAAAACAAATATTATATTATTAATTTATATTCTATTCATAAAAATATAAGGTTCGGAAAAAGGAATTATATCATGATAGTTGTATTATTAATGGACCACTTGGGGGTTTCTTGGATGTATATAGTAAGTTTATTAACTATATAATATAAAAATACAAACTCACATGGTAAATGTCAAACTAATTAACTAAGAGTTAAAACTAAAAGATAAGGTTAATATAATGACCCAAACCTGTCTAAAACCTATTGGTTGAATGGTTTTCGACCTATCCCCACCTTAAAATTTAAATAATCCACTTTTGAGCCATTATAAACCGAATATGACTTTATTATAAAATAATATTTCTAGCTTTTCCTAAGGTGCCCCTCACCCCTCTTATAAAAGGGAACTCCCCCTTCTCTCAAATTCATACCTTCAAAGCCTTTTGGTTCGGACAAACCCTACCCAAATATCCTCTCAACTTCCCTCACTTCAACCTAGAGGCCTTAGTTTGATCAGAAAGCTAACCTAAGGAGCCCTTTTGATCAAATCAAAGGGAAGAACCCGATTAAGAGGTAATGTTTTCACCATCCTCTTTCAAGTTCCTTTCTTCTTCAACTTCTTATTTCCTTGTTATTTTTATTCTAAAATAATAACTCCAGTATATTCTATATACTTTGATGTTATTATAAATATGGAACAACCAAATTCATTATTCTATCCATCCCTTGAATGACATGTCACCATATGTGCGTACGTACGGCCTACCATCTCCACATCGTGGTGTAACTGTTATTTAATATATTATTATTTAGATGGGTATAATAATGATGTGTAATTCATGTAAATAATAAATATAACATGATAATGATTCTTTATATATGATATACCATCCAATTATATATTATTTTAATATCAAAATAATGATATTTTCACTCGTGCGTACGTGCGGACTACCGTCTCCACGAACGCGATGAGATTCATTCCCCATCGTATCCATTCAAGTATAATTATCATTTGATGATTAAAAATAATGTTTAAAGACTTTATATCATTCTATATATGAATAATATACATCCCATCCATAACAAATATGGCTCATATAATAAAAAATATAAATAAAGACGAATCTGTTGACACCCGAAACGATGATAATACTAAGATATTATTAACAAATCAATGTTAAAAGATCATATATGATATCATATTAATTTATATGATTATTTTATAATTTATTAACAATTATTTCACCATTATACAGGAGTTTAACCTACCCTAAACCAAGTTAAAGTACAAGTTAAGGGTTTATTTTACAATCTTTTCATTATCTTAGGTTGTTTATACGTAATTATCTACTGGGACCTCTTTATCATCCACATACATGTTTCTTAAAAATGTATTTCAAAAAATTCTTACTATTTTACATAATATGGGTTAAAGTCATTTATACCCTTGTTTGACTTTTTATAAGAAGTTTATAAAGGAATATTTCTGGCGTTTTCCAAACAAGGTCCTTTTTAACATTTTCGACAGAATTAAGGTAAGAATGTTTTTTTAACTTATACGGCGGGTGCGGCTATTTTCCACCATTATAAAATCATTAAAGCTTTCCTTACAATCTATAAGAATATTTTCAAAGTAAATGTTTTCTTTTATAATTATGTGACTTTTAAATGATTTCAAAAAATATATATTTCTCTCAAACAGTTTTGATTTCATCTATGTCAACATCCTTTGATGGATTTTAAGCTTATTTTAAGTTGATTTATTATGATACAAAACTTCCATATTATGTTGAAGGTTTTGTGATATGTTTGACTATGGATGTGTTATTTTTATACCATTCATGGTTTATGGAGAAAGTATTGACATTTCGTATGCTAGTTTTAATACGAATGTTTTTGTTATGTTTAAACCTGTTCATATGAGGAATAGATTGGACTTAATAAGTGACGGGTGGAGCCCGCTATAGCTCCTTGATGCATCGGTAGGTCTCATGAGACAAACTAGTGTCTTGGAACAAGTCCTTGACAAAATCTTATTTGTAGTCTTGGCACGAGGCCTTGGCTACGTGGTTATGATAGTCTGACATTATGCATTCCATCATTATAAAGGTGGTTATTGATATTGCATGTGATTATTCGACTAGTAGAATGTCCATGTGAATAATTAAATATCATTATTTAATTTTATTTATGTCATATTATGCTGAATTTCAAGTTTAAAATGCTTTTGTTTTAGTTATACATTGCCTTAAATATTTATGCTTATTTATGAAAGTTTCCGCTATATTGTTATCCTTACTGGGCATTTGAGCTCACCCCTTTCTGAGGGAGTTCAAAGATCTATTTTTAGAAAATTACTTTCCTCGTGACCATCGAGCAGATATGGAAAGTCAATTTCTGAGTTTGATACAAAACGAGGATGAGAATGTCGCAAAGTATGAGGCTAGCTTTACAAGGTTAGCAAGGTATGATTCAGATTATATGCGTGAACCAAGAAGTAATATTGATCATTTATTTGATGGGTTAAAACCATTTCTCTATCTACCATTAGTCTTATAAACCTTCTCGTTGTATGAAGATATTGTCTCATGTGCTATCAAGACAAAAAAAGAATTCTCTAAGTCGTATGACCTTAAAGCAAATCAGGAGAAGAAGAGATCTGTTGATCACTCTAGGAATGGAAATAAGGGGAAGAAGGGAAAAGTTGAATATCCATCCTGCAGTAAATATGGGAAGAAACACCATCATACTTTCTTAAAAGGAATGGGAGTTTGTTATAAGTGTGGTGAAAAAGGCCATCAAACTCGTGATTACAAGGGGAAGAAGGAAGCTATCGATGTCCAATACTACAATTGCAGGGAGATGGGACATTATGAAAATGAATGTCTTAAGAGTCAGGGGAACTTACCTCAGAAAAGGCCAAGGGATCAAGGCCAAGATTATGTTATCACTACTTCTAAGGTAGAAGCTCCGAAAGACGTGGTGGTAGGTAATTTAATGGTTTCCTCAAGTTTAGAAAATGCATTATTTGATTCTGGATCATCACATTGTTTCATATCTTCCCAGTTTTCTAAGAAAATTAGATATTTCCAATTTTATTTAACAAGGGAGTTGTCAGTTAAAACTCCTGAGGGAAGTATCATTGCAACAAAGTTTTGTGAATCAGTCCCCATTAGAGCACATAAATGTTCTTTATCTGCGGATCTCATCTTCATACCTATGATTGAATTTGATATAATCTTTGGTATGGATTGTCTTTAGGACCATGATGCAAAAAAAATATTGTAAGAAGAATGAGGTTACTATTTTTGATGATGATGATAAGGAACACCTTATCTTTAGAGCAGAATCATCACCACCGAATTCTTACCTAGATCCACCCCCAGTAGCTCAACTAAATTCAATTATTGGGGAGGAAGAGAATGAAATGATTGTGGGTGAGGAAAGGAATGTTTAAATAGAAGATGTACCTATTGTGAAAGAATATGTAGATGTGTTTCCGGAATATTTACCTGGACATCCTCCAGAACGAGAAGTTGAGTTTTCCATTGATTTAATTCCTAGATCAAGGCCTATATAGAAGACCCCTTATAGAATGGCCACTGTAGAATTAGTTGAACTAAAGAAACAACTAGAGGAATTGAGTAATAAGGGATTTATTCACCCTAGTGTTTCTCCATGGGGAGCCCCTATTCATTTTGTTAAAAAGAAAGATGGATCTATGAGGTTATGTATCAACTACAAGGAGATCAATGCTATAACAATAAAGAACAAGTATCCCCTACCTCGCATTGATGAATTATTTGACCAACTGCATGGAGCTCAATACTTTTCAAAGATTGACCTTTGATCTGGATATCATCAGTTGTGTGTAAAGAAGAAAGACATTCTGAAGACAGCATTTCGAACCAGGTATGGGCATTATGAGTTTACAGTAATGACTTTTGGATTGACTAATGTACCCTCTATATTCATGGATCTAATTAATAGAGTTTTCAAGGAATATCTTGATGAATTTGTGGTGGTATTTATTGATTATATCTTGTTATACTCTAAAATCTATGAAGATCATGAAAATAACTTGCGCATTATCCTGAAGACTCTAAGAAGACATGAATTATATGGGAAGTTTAGCAAGTGTGAATTCTGGCTTCTGGAGATTTCTTTTCTTGGCCATATTGTCTCTAAAGATGGAATCTCTGTTGATCCTTCTAAGACAAAGGCAATCCAAGAATGTCCTGCACCAATGAGTATAACTGAGGTACGCAGTTTTATTAGTTTAGCAGGTTATTATCAACGTTTCGTTCAGAATTTTTCCCGATTGGCTAACCCATTAACAAAGCTCACGCGTAAAGGGGTTAAATTTGTTTGGACAAAAGAGTGTGAAGAATGTTTTGAAGAACTGGATAGAATATTAGTCAATGCTCCTATATTGACTCTACCATCGAGGAATTATGGGTTCATTATTTATAGTGAAGCATCTAAGAAAAAACTTGGTTGTGTCCTTATACAGAATGATGGGGTTATTTCCTATGCATCACAACAGTTGAAAATTCATGATCAAAACTATCCTAATCATGATCTCGAGTTAGAAGCTGTGATCTTTTCTTTGAAGATATGGAGACACTACCTCTATGGTGAAAAATGTTAGATTTATACTCATCACAAGAGTTTGAAGTATATTTTCTCACAAAAAGAACTCAACATGAGGAAAAGGAGATGGCTTGAATTACTCAAGGATTATTATTTCACGATACACTACCACTCGGGGAAGGCAAATAAGGTGGTAGATGCTTTGAGCAGAAAATATCATGGAGTTTTGAACAATATGATAATTGAAAGGGATCCAATTTTCGTGGATATAGTGAAGATGGACATGGGAATAACCATGAAAGGTGAAACATCAATTATTTTTCAAATGGTTTCCAAACCATCTTTACTAGAAAGGATTAAGAGTTCTCAGACCAATGATGAATAATTTCAAAAGAATATTAAAGTTGTGAATGATGGGAGATTGAGAGACTTTGTGTATGAAGAAGGAGTTTTAAAATTTGGGAAGAGACTTTGTGTTCCAAATATACCTGATCTGAAAAGGGAATTGTTAGATGATGCTCATAGCTATAATTTCTCTATACACCCTGGGAGCACCAAAATGTATAGAGATTTGAAGGAACATTTTTGGTGGGACAACATGAAGAGGGAGATTGCTGATTTTGTGTCAAGATTTATAGTTTGTCAACAAGTGAAAGCTGGAAAGCAATAGCCTGGAGGAGTCATGCAACCTCTTCCCATACCGGAGTGGAAATGGGACAATATTACAATGGACTTTGTCATGGGGCTACCAAATACTCCTATAAGAAACGATGCAATATGGGTTATTGTTGATCGTCTTACCATTTCATCACATTTTCTTACTATAAGAGAAGATATACCACTGGAACGTCTAGCAAGAATATATATTAATGAAGTTGTGAGAATTCATGGAGTACCCCTATCGATTGTTTCTGATCATGATCCCCGTTTCACTTCAAAATTCTAGAAAAGTCTTCAGAAGGCCTTGGATACTGAACTTTGTTTGAGCACTGCCTACCACCCTCAAATAGATAGACAATCAGAATGGACTATTCAAACCTTAGAATACATGTTGAGATCATGATCACTTGACTTTTAGGGTATGTGGTATCAATATTTACCTCTGGTGGAATTTTCCTATAACAATAGCTTCCATTCAAGTATTCAGATGGCACCATATGAAGTGTTATACGGAAAGAGATGTCACACACCAACCTGTTGGGATGACATTGGTGAGAGAAAACTCGTAGGCCTAGAACTGGTGGAGGAAACGATGGAAAAGGTGAAGGTAATCCAAAACCACATCAAAGCAGTTCAAAGTAGGTAGAACAGCTATGCCGATAACCAAAGGATGGATTTGGAATTTCAGGTAGGAGATCATATTTTCTTGAAGGTATCTCCATGGAAGGGAGTTATAAGTTTCAGTAAGAAGGGTAAATTGAGTCTTAGGTACATCGGAACTTTTGAAATTCTAGAAAGAATTGGGGTTGTAGCTTACCATTTGGAAATGTCGACAAGTCTCTCCAAAGTTCGCGATGTGTTCCACATATCACTGTTGAGGAAATACATGCCTGACCCAACGCATGTACTCACCTATGAGGAATTAGAACTGGAACTCGATCTGTCTTATTGCGAAGAGCCCGTTAGGATTCTTGATATGAGAGAACAAGTACTGAGAAACCGGACGACTCGTCTGGTAAAAGTTCTATGGAGAAAACATAAGACGAAAGAGGCAACGTGGGAACCCGAGGAACTCATGATGAAAAACCACCCAAGTATTTTCACGCGGTAGTATTCTAGAAATTTCAAGGATGAAATTATTTGAAGGAGTGGAGAATGTAACACCCCAAGCTTCCACGGTACACTTCTCTTTGAATAATACAGCAGCGTGTGTTGTACGCAACTTCGAGTTCTGACACACACCACAACCAATCAAACTAGCCATTATGAATAGTAATACCCACTTTTTAAAATTTTATAAATTTTATCTTTCAAAATGGACTTCATTTTTGGATTCTGAATATCAAAATTAGCTTAGGGTGAAATTTTGGTATTTTTCTGAAAACTTTCAATTTTTGATGAATAGTGAAAAACACTGAGTCATGGTTTAAAACCTAATTTTTATTTAAATAATTATTTATTTTATTTATATTTAATTAAGTTCAAAATGGATACATAATACCTATATAAGTTCAATTTAATTCATTGGAATTAGTTTAGAATCATTTTAGATATATAAAAATTTTATGGAACTTTTCACCGTCTTTTATCCACCTCCTAGGAGAATTTGGAAATTCACATAAAACTTAATTTTACCGCTTCTGTGAGTGGAATTTCGAAAATCCGAGAGACACAGTTAATATCAAGGAGTAAAATTTGGTTCAATAAGATAAAAATAATTTTTGGTGAATAGTAACTTTTTACTTTTATTTACCTCGGTTAAAAGTAAATAGTGTAATTAAGGGTAAAAACGATATTAATATTACCCTAACACATGTCCTAATTATATTGGAAAAGTTTATCTAGACCAAAAACATTCTTAGGAATAAAATATTATCATTTAGGTTCACTTGGATCAGATTAGGACATTTATTATTATTTAATTCAAAGAAGAGTTAAAAGAGTTAAAATCAAAGTTTAATAACTAAAACAGTTTTAATATAGGGTTATAAATAAGATAAATTTGATTATAAATATTCATCAGAAAGATAAAAATATTTCCTACATAATGTTATTTTATTTATAATTTTTAGACATTAAATAATTTAATTTATTTATGACACAATGGTGATGCAGTAATTACCTAATTAATGAAATATTAAAATAATTGATATTATAAATATCAAAATAAATGAAATTTGAGACTTTTTATGAATTACACTAAATTTATAGGTTAAAATGATATATTATGATTTTTTATAAAAATTTCTTTCGAAGTAATAATGCTGTTATGAAATTATCAAAAACAAAATACCCAATAATGTCAAAATTGACATAAAAGAGTTTTTAAAACAAATATTATATTATTAATTTATATTATATTCCTAAAAATATAATGTTCGGCCAAAGGACTTATATAATGATATTTTTATTATTAATGGACCACTTGGGGGGTCTCTTGGATGTATATACTAAGTTTATTAACTATATAATATAAAAATACAAAGTGACATAGTAAATGTCAAACTAATTAACTAAGAGTTAAAACTAAAAGATAAGGTTAATATAATGACCCAAACTTGTCTAAAACATATTGGTTGAATGTTTTTCAACCTATCCCCACCTTAAAATTTAAATAATACACTTTTTAGCCATTAAAAACCGAATATGAATTTATTATAAAATAATATTTCTAGCTTTTCCTAAGGTGCCCCTCACCCCTCTTATAAAAGGGCACTCCCCCTTCTCTCAAATTAATACCTTCAAAGCCTTTTGGTTAGGCAAAAACCTACCCAAATATCCTCTAAACTTCCCTCACTTCAACCTAGAGGCCTTATTTTGATTAGAAATTCAACCTAAGGAGCCCTTTTGATCAAATCAAAAGGAAGAACCCGATTAAGAGGTAATGTTTTCACCACCCTCTTTCAAGTTCCTTTCTTCTTCAACTTCTTCTTTCCTTGTTATTTTCATTATAAAATAATAACTCCAGTATATTATATATACTTTTATGTTATTATAAATATGGAACAACCAAATTCATTGTTCTATTCAGTCCTTGAATGACATGTCACCATATGTGCGTACGTACGGCTTACCGTCTCCACGTCGTGGTGTAATTGTTATTCAATATATTATTATTTAGATGGGTATAATAATGATGTGTAATTCATGTAAATAATAAATATAACATGATAATTATTCTGTATATAAGATATAACATCCAATTATATATTATTTTAATATCAAAATAATGATATTGTCGCTCGTGCGTACGTACGAACTACCGTCTCCACGAACGCGATGAGATTCATTCCCCATCGTATCCATTCAAGTCTAATTCTCATTTTATGATTAAAAATAATGTTTAAGGACTTGATATCATTCTGTATATGAATAATATACATCCCATCCATAACAAATATGGCTCACATAACAAAGAATATAAAGAAAGACGAATCTGTTAACACCCGAAACGATGTTAATACTAAGATATTATTAACAAATCAATGTTAAAAGATCATATATGATATCATA
The DNA here is from genome assembly GCA_963277665.1 of Viscum album. Lineage (NCBI taxonomy): Eukaryota > Viridiplantae > Streptophyta > Magnoliopsida > Santalales > Viscaceae > Viscum > Viscum album. The sequence continues at coordinate 1,674,047,521 of OY728158.1, forward strand.
TTAATGTATATTATTCTTGTATAATTTAGTAACAATTATTTAACCATTATAAAGGAGTTTAACCTACCCTCAACCAAGGAAAAGTACAAGGTAAGGGTTTATTTCACAATCTCTTCATTATCCGAGGTTGTTTATACGTAATTATCTATTGGGACCTATTTATCATCCACATCCATGTTTCTTAAAAATGTATTTCAAAACATTCTTAATATTTTACAGAATATGGTTTAAAGCTGTTTATACCCTTGTTTTACTTTTTATAAGAAGTTTATAAAGGAATCTTTCCGTTGTTTTCCAAACAAGGTCCTTTTTAACCTTTTCGACAGAATTAAGGTAAGAATGTTTTTTTTAACTTATATGGTGGGTGCGGCTATTTTCCACCGTTATAAAATCATAGAAGCTTCCCTTAAAAGCTTATAATAATATTTTCAAAGTAAATGTTTTCTTTTATAATTATGTGACTTTTAAATTATTTCAAAAATAAGAGATATTTCTCTCAAATAGTTTTGATTTCATCTATGTCAACATCCTTTGATGGATTTTAAGCTTATTTGAAGTTGATTTATTATGATACAAAACTTCCATATTGTATTTAATATTTTGTGATATGTTTGAATATGTATGTGTTATTTTTATACCATTCATGGTTTATGGAGAATGTATTGACATTTTTTTTGCTAGTTTTAATACGAATGTTTATGTTATGTTTAAACCTGTTCATATGAGGAATGCATTGGACTTAATAAGTGATGGGTGGAGCCTGCTATAGCTCCTCGATGCATCGGTAGGTCTCATGAGACAAACTCCTGTCTTGGCATGAGGCCTTGACAAAATCTTATTTTTAGTCTTGGCACGAGGCCTTGGCTATGTGGTTATGATAGTCTGGAATTATGCATTCCACCATTATGAAAGTGGTTATTGATATTGCATGTGATTATTCGACTAGTAGAATATCCATGTGAATAAGTAAATGGAATTATTTCATTTTATTTCTTCCATATTATGCTGAAGTTCAAGTTTAAAAGGCTTTTTTTTAGTTATACATTGCCTTAAATGTTTATGCTTATTTATGAAAGTTTCCACTATATTGTTATCCTTACTGGGCATTTGAGCTCACCCCTTTCTATGTTTTATTTTTCCCAGGATGTGAAGAAGTATTTTATGAATGACCTGCAGGGATAGTATGAGGGGATATGAGTGTGGAATATGGAGACTATGTTGTTGTAGTTTTCATTTTATGATGTAATGTAAACTTTATGAAAGTATCTAGTGATTCCAAGGCTACTAAACTAATTGGTCTTTCGAGACTTGATCTTTTATGATCATGCCAATGTTATGTAATAATGCACCGACTCTGGGTAACTGGGTTCGGGGCATTACAGGAACTCAGACTGATCAATGAAGGATTGTGAACCTTAAATTAAGGAGTTTAGATCACCTAAGTTCCATAGAAAATGACAAATATCAATGGGGAAGGTGACTGGATAGTTTTAGAATAAAGGTAGGATATACTCACCCTCTCTCTTACATGTTTACAAAAGACTCATCAAAATCCCATTTAATTCTCATTAAAAAAATTATTTAATTTACTTTACAATACTCATTTTAAAACTCCAAAAATCAATAAAGTAAAATATTTATTTAAATATTTGTAAAAAATATTTAAAAAATAAGATATTCAACCACTATTTTCATTAAAAACCTAAAAAATGAGTTGTGAATCAGTCTAGAGGAATAATTATAAAAAAATTACTTAAAATTTTACCCATATGTAATAGATGCACACTATATAAGGGTAACATGTTTTTACACTTACATGACTAGTTACCCTAATGTAAGTAATAGAAACTCATAATAACCCTTACGTGGGTTTCAGAAACTCACAGGTATCTATATCAAAGAAAATAACTACCTTTATGTGGGGAAAAAACTAACCTTAATTTAAGGTTTTAAAAAACTTGTTTAACTTTACATAGGTTAATAAAACACAGAACTACCCTTATGAGAACCGATACCTTCACATAGATTCTGTTTTTTCCTCGCGCACCCATAAGAAAAGGTCGGCTACCATTATATAAGGAGGACTTTGCCTATGCACAGTGAAGGGTAAGACCCTAACATGGTATGAACTATACATGAGAATAGGATAACCCTTATTCAATATAAAAAAAACTACCCTTATTCATGTAACATGGCCTACATAAGGGTATATAAATTTTAAGAAAATTAAATTTTCAATTGGAAAACTCTTAAATAATTAAGAATAATGTTTATTATTGATTCTAAAATTCTAAATCACTTTAAAAATACCATATTAATCCAAGTATTTATAAAATAAATATTAAAATATTAAAATTACTTTTATAAATTTTAAAACCATTTAAAACAACTTATTAAATTCATGAAAGATCCCCCAAATCCCTAAACACCCCAAAATGACAAAGGAAGGCTTAGGAAAAAAAATATAAACCTTTACATTGGATATTTCTAAAACAATTATCATACTCAATATTAAAAACAAAATTAAAGGAGATAAAAGTGTGGATAAAGAAATCACCACATGAGATACTTATCAAGGACCTCACTATATCATAAACATTGCCAACACACCAGAGAAACAAAGTGTATATCCACACAAAATTATTAAAACACTCTCTCCTGGTGGATATACCACTCAAAAAGGATCAATACCATTAATAAAACATTAAATAAATGAGGATAATTAATCTCATATATCAATAAGATGTCTAACGCGTCATCTCAACAAAATCAAGCATCAAATAATTTGGGAAACTATGCATGTATTTGTGATCCTCATTCTCAATTAAAGTCATTCAAATCACAAAAAAGGCCAAATAGAAACCATAGTAACATAAAAAACAATTCATATCAATCAAACAATAAATAAAATAATATAAACACTACAAGAGTACACACCTTTCAGAAAAAATCACTTTAAATTGATTTAAAATAAGGCATAAAAATTTATTTAGAATAAATCATTATATTAGGTGCTTAAATAATTTTACTTAGGAATGCTCTCAATTAAAAATATGCATATGTTTTATCTTCATGTATCAATATATTAATGCTTACATCATAATAATTTAATCATGTTAATTTGTTTGTTAATTTCTTAGAATGATTTTAATTTATCACTTAACTTCTACATATTCCCTTTTATTGCTTTACACTTAATTAAAAAATGGAATAATAAATCATTTAGTAAATTTAATTCATAACACTCAGAACTTATTATTCTTAACAAGTCATGAAAAAAGTAGAATTTAATGCTTTCATAATAATTTAATAACAAACTTATATATTCTAATTATAAAAATTTTCAATGCATACTATATCACTTTCTTATTTTAGATTTTTTCACTATCGATTTCTTTAATTACTTAATATACATGTATCACAACGTTTCATTAAGTCATGTAGGTTAAGGAGTTCAAATTTTAAAAATTATTTTCAAATAATGTCTTATTTGAATTGAATTCCAACATTTTTTTTTGTTTTATCGATTGGATTAACACTTTAAATGGAATTTCATATTAAGGATTATTAAAATTCTAATGAAATCTAGTAAAAAAATTGTTAGTGTGAATTTATATCTAAAATTTGGAAGGTTGAAAAACATTTAAATTAAACGATTTTAACCCATATTGATAAATAGTTGTCATTAAAACCCTTTTTGTAAAAGAACTCCTGGTTAATTTTGAAAAAACATTTTTAAAAATGAATTCAAGTTTCATGAAATAAATGTTGTCATTTATTTAAGAAAATAGGTTTCCAAAAAAATACATTTTTCTCATAGGTTCTCAATAAATATTACCACACATATCATTACACAACATAGAGTAAATTCTCAAAGATAATATACTCAAAGTAAATTTTCCCAAGGAAAACATTTTATAACAAGACAAACTGTCAGTATATTAACTAATTCAATTTATCATGTGTTGTAAAATGTAAATAATCCCCGAAATATATAATTAAAAATGCTAACATATTTCATGTTAAACTGATTGATAATTGTGATAATTTTGAGGTATTTAAAGCATGATGTCTATCCTAACATATTTATTATAGTTTTTTTCAAGTTAATATTAATATTCATAAATTCAAGGCTACATAATTCAACTTAATGCATAACATACATCATTGAACAAACATAAGGTTGAAACAACCCACTTTAACTAGCTTTTAAATTTCTAAGTTTTTAACAAATATTCATTTACTAGAAATAAAATCAATAAAATACAATAAAAAATTTAGGTGTTTCCATTTATCATTTACTATAGGTGGGTTTTATTACTTACATGAGTTTTAAATTAAAACTACATCTTATTCATCAAACAAAAAAAGAATATACATCAGTATAAAAAGAACTAGCACAAGCATACAAACCAAGGGAAAGAATCCACAATACCTTGATATTGTTAACTTTTGGTAGCCCTAACTTTCCCACATGTATTTAATATGAATCATGAAAAATAATGTGTCGTGATGGGTGGAGTGCATATCCTCTTTATATATTTGAGTCCATAACATATATTACCAGAATAAGAGAAATCCATCCAAAAATAAAATCACTAACACATCAAAAATAGAGTCACATGTACAATCCAAGATATACAATAATTTAACTTGAAACAGAGAGTAAAATAATCTAATACTATGAGGAAAATAATGAAATTTAAAAAACATTAAATATCCCCTTTCTTTAAACTAGGGCCTATATCATCAGGACTGATAAAGATTATATTGATTAAAATAAAGAAAGATATACAAGGAACCCTTCCCCTATACCAAATTTACATCATATCAAGGCCCAAGGGAAGAGTATCGGATGCATGTGATGATAGTAACCCCCCCCCCTGAGCATATTTTCACAACAATGAGTCTGAGGTGAGATTTATGGATTGAAATGAATATAGTTAGAGAAACCCTTTTCCTAGACTATATATACATCCCAACACCATGCCAGAGGAATGAGTTATACTTACCATATCTAAAGGAGATCTAGGTATAGGATTGTTTTTAAAGGTTTTAGTGGTGCAATAAATTGGATATGGGAATTAATATATGGGTTTCAAAATAGGGAATGATGGGAATTCAAATAATTGAAGTAAAAAAGTGATAATAATCAAAGAATAAAGATAATGTTGATTATTAATTTAAGGGTATAACAATCAAAGGGTTCTAGACTCAACAAGTCAATTTGAAGATCTCAGAACATATCAAGAGTAGAACTGAGAAATCCCTAAGTGCAGAGAAACCATCACTAGCTAAAAATCCAACTTCATATTCAAACAAAGAAAATCAACCTGAAATTGATCTCAGAACATCCCCTATGAAATAGCTGACTCCTCACAACACTTAAGGAACAAAAACTGCCAATATTGAGTTGTACTAGAAAGCATCATCATAACCAATGAAAACCCATTACACCCTCCTAGAATGAATCAAACTAAGTTTATATTCACCTCCTCCAACCAAACCATTTCACCATTATCTAAAATGTAACCCTCACAATTCTACATGATCTAGCATTGAAACTCTTGGAGTATCCTCCTACAATTGTTTTCATCATTAACCTACACTTTGTGGCAATTATCTAGAACTTTATTAAAAATATAATCAATGTAAATTTGATGGGGATGTTGACCTGGAGCCATTCCTATAAAAGAAAAAATGTTAGGGACTCATATCCTGATACATAGGTTATTTAAGGTTAATTAATTTATTTATTTTTAATCTATTTCTCATTATCTAATAATCAGCATCAATTCACCTATTTTAACTAGTAAACTTGAAGTTTCTTGAGTTATATTATGGGGGGATAAAATCTTATTTCCTATAAAGTATCCCTTGTTTAAATTACACACTAAGTCTAACTAATATTTTTTCCCTACTAAATCATGAATCCTCACCATTAACTATCTCCAAACTCTATCATATCCATTAACCAACCTCTATTTTATACCACTCTTTCAAGATCCCCTTCCTCTAAAGGTATCCCTCCAGGGTTGACAATGAAGTAAGAGATATAATAACCCCTGAAGCCCACATCCAATAGACCATGAGTTGTAGACTGGAACTGAGAGTATATAAATCACACACATGGGAGGAATTTCCCTCATAAATATTTAAAGAGTGAGTGATAAGATGAGAAATCCACCAACTAACACCATTCATAAATAAAAGAATCAATCTCAATACATGATTTTATGTCATACATAATTTGATACATAATTGGTAACACGCAGAGAAAATCAAAGGGAGGTGTTGTCAATATTGTATCATGCATAATTTTTTGTCATGGCCAAAGTGGTTAACACTGAGGAAGGCTACATATGGATGATCAGATTAAAGGGTGTGCTGATGTTGTTTCCAAATGCGACATATAAATGCTTCCATCATGTAAATAGAGAGGGAGCTTGTGGCTATGTTGGTGTCACGCTATGGAGGTATAAGATGAACAACATAATATATATATATATATATACTATTTTATTTATATATATAACCATTTATAAATATATATATATATATATATATAATTCTCAAATAAAAATTTTAAACATTAAAACTAACAAAATACATGAAATAATATTTTAGAAACATAAAATTAAAAATTTAATAATAAAAAATATTATCACATATGTTAATGAAATGAAATAGGATAAATCATAGAAGAAAAAATATTTCTAACATTAACACATGTAAAAATTTATTAAATTTTATAGAAAAATAACACTTGATCAAAAAAATACAAGTGATGAAAATTCACATATAAAAAAATAAGAGTTGAGAAAATTTGAATTTAATAAAATGTAATGAAATTATAATTTATCAAATTGAAAATATTAAATTATTAACAAATAATTTCCAACACTAAAAATATCCCCTTTTTTTAAATTAAAAAATTGAACATTTATTAAACTTTTCAAAAAAAAATCTCCCCCTTTTTGAAATATATCAAAAACAGAAAACAATTATATTTCAAAGAAATTACTCCTCTTAAGAAAAAAAATAGTATAAAATTAGATTTATAATTAATGAAAAATCCCATGTGATAAAATATATCTAACTTTATCTAGTCTAAAACAGGCATTAATTATCAAAAAAAATATTAAGCTTCTAACATACCCAGTTCAAACTTCATTTTCTCAAATTTTATATAATCAAATGTTTTAGTCAATATGTCAACAATATATCTTTCAATGGGAAAAAATTATAAAAAAATATCACCTTTATTCACATGATCCCTCATAAAATGAAATCTAACATCTATATTTTTTGTTCTAGAATGTTGCAAAGGGCTTTTAGAAATTTAAATTTCAGTAGATTTATCATAGAAAATTGTAATTTTATAAAAACTAATATTGAAATCCCATAAAAAATTATCCATATACTTTGGGAATAAAAACTATCAGCAGCATTATACTCATCTTCATCTATAGATAGTACAATAGATAGTTTTTTATTATGACTCCATGAATTTAAATTCTTACCTAGAAAATAACACATACCTATTGTGATTTTCAAGTTAATCTTACAACCTCCAAAGTTAGAGTCTGAGTAAGACAATAAATCAAAAAAATATGGATTACATAAAATAAACTAGTACCAAAATTCCCTTTAATATATCTAATAACTCTCTAAAACTTATTTAAGATTAATTTTTTTAGTATTATACTAAAATATAGCATATAGATAGACTTAAAACGTTATATTTGGTCTAGATGCACTCAAACATAGTAAGCTTCTAATCAGACCTCTATATAGTTTAATATCAAAACTCTTTCCAAATTCATCCAAGTCTAATTTGTAATTAATACTAATAAGTTTTTTCATGAACTTATATGGATCAAGGAAAAATCTTTTAACAAGTTCTTTAGCATACTTTGATTGATTTGAGAAAATATCATATTTTCTTTGATTAATTTCTAAACCAAGAAACAATTTCAATTATCTCATTAAGTTCATATCTAACTCACTTTTCATTATTTTAGAGAAATCATTACAGAGTAAATTATTTTTGGATTCAAATATTATATCGACAATATAGATCTATATAATCAAAATATCATCTGAAACTTTCTTTATAAACAAGGTAAGGTCAACCTTGCCTTTATCAAAATTATTTTTTAATAAGAATTTATTTATCTCCTTATACCAAGCTCTAGGATCTTATTTAAAACCATATAAATATTTATCAATTTTAAAAAACATGATTTTTATATTTATCATTTTCAAATCCTAGGGTTTATTTAACAAAAACTTTTTCAAAAATTATTCCATTTGAAAATTCACTCTTTAAATCCATTTGAAATGATTTTAAATTTTAAAAATAAGAAAAATCTAATAAAATTGTGATAACTTCCATCCTATCAATATGAAAAAAGAAATCATAAAATTCAATTCCATATTCTTGAGAATAATCTTGATCAACTAATATTTATTTATTTTTAAATATTTTTCTTGCTTCCTCAAGCTTATTATGAAAAATCCACATAGTTCCTATTATTTGTTTCTCTTTTGGTACTTCAACCAAATTCCATGATTAATTTCGTTAAAATTTATTTAATTCATCATGTATAACATTAATCTATTTTGAATCAATTAAAGCATCATCAATATTACCAGGTACAAAGTCAGCAAAAAATGTTGAATTAGCACAGTCTAATAAAATATATTTTTTTATTTTCATTCCAAATTCAACATTTCCAATTAATATTTCAATAGGATTATCTTTAAGTGTTTTACATTCTTGAGGATTGTTTTGGGAAGAGATATTCTCCCCCCTTAACTAATGAATTATCATTTTCTTGGTCATTATCTTTACCAAAACTGAATTCTCTGAATTCATCATCATCTTTATTTGAATCATAATTCTTCTTGATATTAATATTTTCAATGAATTTAACATGCATGGACTCTTCAACAACTAAATTTATCTTATTGAAAACTCTATGTGACTTAATAGTATTATAATATCCTAAAAATATTCCTTCATGACTTTTATAATTTAACTTATCCAAATTATATTTTGTATTTAAAAAAAATTGTAACCAAACACCCTAAATTATCCTACTTTAGGTTTAAAAACTTTAAATAGTTCATAAGGGGTTTTTTAGAAAAAATATAATAGAAAACCTATTTGAAACATGACAAGTAGTATTTATAACTTCAGTCCAAAAATATCTAGGCACTTTAAATTCTATAATCATTGATCTATCTGTTTCTTGAATTGACCTATTCTTTCTTTCAACCACTCCATTCTATTGTGGTGTCCTAAGGGCAGAAAAATAATGTTTATATCCATTTTATTTACAAAATTTATCAGATTCTAAATTAAAAAAGTCACCACCACTATCACTTCTATTAGAGACAATTGACATCTTTTTGAAGTTTTGAATAATTTTTTAAAAACCTTAGAATTTAGTTAATGTTAAATTTTTATGTTATAATAAATAAATCCAGATGAATCTACCATAATCATTTACTATTAAAAATACATATTTATTTCCACCTAATATTATAGGTTGTATAGGAAAAAATAAGTCAACATGTAACAATTCAATAAATCTAGAGTACTTAAATCATTTATAAATTTAAACCTTTATTTATTTTTCTTACCCTTTAAAAAGGAATCACACATAAAGTACTTACTTGTATGTAACTTTAGTAATTATAGAATCTATTCATGCTTTGAAAACTTGTGCAATAGTATAAAATTTACATTTCCAAGCTTCATATTCCACTGAATATCATCTGATTACATAGAATTAAAACATGTAACCTTTTGTTTGGTTAGATAAGAAAAATCAATAGTATAAATAGTGTATTTTCTATTCACAGAAAATAAAACAAATTTATTTTTCAAAACTATACATTTATCATTTTCAAATATTACATTTAATCCATAATTAAAAAGCTATTATATAGTTATTAAATTTTTCTTTAAACCATTTACAAATAACACTTTTGAAATAATAGTAGTTTGAGAAAAAACAACTTCACTAATACCTTTAATATCACCTTTAGAGTTATCTCCAAATGTGACTAAGCCTCTATTACATGAATTGAAAGATATAAAATTTTAAATATAACTTATCATGTTCCTGTACCACCCACTGTCTAAATACTATGAATCTTTAATACTTCTAAGGTATATGTCTTAAAATGAATCAAATGGAAAATTCTGGGAGCCATGAAAGCTTGGGTCCAACTAGATTATTAATAGAAAATTTTAGAATCCAAATAGATTTTAAACATTTATTAGTGGGATTTTTAGAAAACAAATATCTAGTAATGAAAGTTTTTGTGTGTCCAAATTATTGTATAAATCTCAAAAAAAATCACTAACATAATTCCCTTGCATTCTACATTTAAAAAATGTTAAATTTGAAATACTTCCTTTTTAGGTTTTAACAAAATTAATCATATTTATCCTTAGGAAAAGTAAATTATAACCAAATACATTATTTTTATAGTTTGATTTAATCATAGTCATCATTTTTTCAAAAAATATTGCTTTTAATAAATATAGATAAGGTGCCTTTAAGATTTAAAACTTCTTTTTTAAATACACATTCTTCTTTTGAATAACTTCTAAATCAGTATAAACTTTTTCATTAGAACTAGAGGTTGTATTTCTAAGTTTCTTATTTTCTTACTTAAGTTTCTTACATTAATTATTAGCATTATTCAAGTCATCCAAGATATAATTAAAAATTCTTTCATGGTCTTTATTATTTTCTACTATAAAATATTTAATTATGTTATTTTCTTCTTTCAGTTTTAAAATATCAAAATCATAGTTCCTTTTATATTCTTCATTCTGGGAAACAATGATATTCAAATTTTCACATTAATTTTTCAGTTTTTAATTTTCTTTAACCAATTTCTTATTCTAAATTTTTATTTTAGTGTGTTTTTCAATAATCCTAACACCATAATTCCTTAATTCCTCATTTTATTTAAGTAGTTGTTTGACTTTAGAATTAAGAGAATCAAAATCGAAACAAGAATCAGAATAATTTTCTTTTTCATATCTATATACAACATTATGATAAACATTAAAAGGTGTAATTAACTAAGTAAAAATGAATTAGGTTCCTCACATTGTACACCTATAAGAGCAAGGTTCATTATCTCATATTCCCTTTATGTGTCACTGCTTGAGACTGAACTGTCTGAACAGTCCCATCCTCCAAACAGAGCATGTTTTTCCTTTCTTCTCTTATCTTTATAATTCTTTGAATGATTTAGTTTGGCATAGTCTATCCTAATGTGGAATTTTTTCCTACACTAATATTAAGTTAATTCTGAAAAAAAATTATTATTACTAGTATTACCTTTCTTGTACTCCTTTTTTAAATTTATTTTGAACTGTCTCTTACCACCTTTTTTTTCATAAATTTGAAAAAATTCTTGTTAAAATGATTCATGTATTTATCACTTCCCTAAAACTCATATTCAGAAGAGTTGTATGGTTTATTAACATTATACTTAAAAGAAATACTTTTTCTCTTTGTATATTCATCATCATAAATATTCTTCAGTTCAAGTTCATACTGTATCAAAGATCCAATTAGTTCATCTAAAGTATATTGTAACATATCATAACCTTTTTTCATGTACTTATGATCTCTCTCTTTTTTTGTGCATTTCAAGCCTTTTTAGGTTGTAGATCATTTTTTGGGGAACATGACCTAAAGTTTGGAAATTTATGTTTGTTTTAGGTAATGTATTCCATGTATAAATGTGACCAAAATATTTTAAGGGTGCTAGGATGATATTTTGAGAGTTACTATAGAATCTAGGTGTAAGAACCCAAATCTTCATTTCAGGTATGGATCTTGATTTCGGTTTTTTTTTAGTAAAAGGAAGAAATGGGTTTTTTCTAAGTACACGTCGTGTACTCCTGAGTACACATGGTGTACCCGGTTTCCACATACAGCCATGTATTGGATATGTAACGGTCGAGTACATGGACGTGTGATGACCTGGCTGACCCGCTTAAGTCAAGGGCCGGTTGAGGATAACACACATCATGTACATTTAATGAACACGTCATGTAATTTTCTTTTTATTTGAAAAATCGGAGCAGGGTCACGTCTCATATTCATAAATACCTTCTTCTGGCAGTGGTTCATACAAGATCACGATGGAAGGGTTGATGAACTCTAAACCCTTCCCAATCCTCCATCTGAGCTCTATTTGAGACATAGTCGGGTGAATTGGAATCCCACTGATGACTTCTCAAAAACCCAAGAGTCTTTCTTCCTGATTCTTCCTCTCTCATGAGTTATTCAAGGTTGGGTTTTTTTCACCTTTTTGTAGATATGCGCTGATATAAGCTGATTCAAGGGATGAAGTTCAAGTATATTGATCGTGAGACATCGAGTTAGGTGTTTCGTGCCTTTCTTTGTTCGTCTTTGGATTATATATGCTAAAAGTTCCACATACCAACATTTGGGGTATTTCTTGATTTGGAATTTAACCATGTTTAATACCTACTATGGTTTGATTAATTTATAAGGGGATGTTGCTTATACTTAAGGTTAGAAACCTTTTTTATGGGACACCTCATTTTTGTGTCTCCCTTGATTGATTTTGTATAGTCGTTTGGTCTAGGATGACTATTAGGTTTGCCTCGTTTTCTATGCCTTGATTGTTAGGTTGGAGTTGATGATTATGTGAGATGCTTGAGATATACATTGTGAAAGTTTGAACAAGGGGAATTTGACCGTGATAGCTTCCCAAGGTAGGGTCATTTATATATGTTTTACTATTATGTGACCCAGGGGTATTGACCGTAAGAGCTACCAGGTGGTCGTCGACCCGGGGGTTTAGACTGTGAGAGCTTACCTAGGTGGTTGTTTATAATTGTTTGATAGTATAGTATACAAAAGGGGTTAGACCATGAGATCTTTCCCATAGGGTAGTTATTAAATTAATTGTTGTTATGTTAGACTAGGGTAATTAGACTATGAGAACTTTCCCAAAGGGTTGTTATTGTATGACTGAATGATTGTGAAGCATCTGCCAAGCCAAAGCACAAGCTTGGATTCGGTCTTACTTGTTTTGTTTTGATGGTCTTCTGAGACATCTATTTTTTTACTTACACAGGGGATATAGATCTTAGGCTAGATCCTAAGGTTTAAATGTTTCTATGTATTGAATAATAAATGAAAATTAATATAATTTAAAGTTGTGGGAATTTTTATTTTTGAGTACTTCTTAGTTTATTGCTTCATTTATGTATATTGTCTACTATATATATTCACTGAAATTTAGGAATAGATCTTTTGGTGGTTGACTACTGGGACTCGTCTCATACTCTTTTTAGGTCATGCTTTTGGACACGAATAGAATATATGGTTGCAGGTATAGATAAGGGAAAGCACCCTTCTTCATCAGGTACTTGATTGCTATTAGAGCTGGAGAGCATGGGACCAAGCTGAGACTTGCGATGATGATGGAGTATATTAGTTATTTTGTAATTTTATTTCCATATTGTATTTATAGCATTGTGACTTATTTGGATACTTTCCTAGACACATGTTATGTGAATCATTTATATATATATGTCCAGTTGTTTTATTACTATCATTATTATGTTGTTTATTTCTATTGTATAGTATTACTACTTATCCTATTGTTTACTATTTGTTTCCAATGTGTATACTCTACCAATGAGGTCATAGTTTCCCCATTATCACACCTTGGCCCTCACTACTAGTCGGTAACTTCTGGTGTTTGGGGAAATGTGCTTGAGGTTATGTGACCAACCGGGTTCAGGGCACCTTTGGGCGGCACCCGAATTTGGGACATTATAAAGTGGTATCAGAGGAGTTTCTTTTCTAATTTTACTTACTATTTGGATCCTATATACTGGGATTGGAAAGTATAGGTAGTTGTTAATAATTTTTTCTCAGTAGTAGCTAACTTTTTTATAGTGAAAATCCAATTTACCTCAAATATTACAATTTTTTGGTTTTGTGATTATTACAGTTGATTTGATTTCACTATTGGGTGATTAACTTGTTTTGTACTGTTATGATTGATATCACTATGTTTATATTTCTATTTCAACTCTATGATATGAGGGTTTTCCATATCATGCATCATATAGGCACTTTCTAGATATCACATGTCATGAATTCGTGTTATGTCATTTAGGGTGCATTACTGGTTTCATGTTGTTGTGATAGATGTTGTGCTAGATATGCATACTATTTTGATAGATTCCATAATATAAATACTTGATATTTTGATAGGGTATTGGTATATATAAAGTTTCATTTGGGTGGACACCAAGCTTTGGTACCTGAGGTTTTATGGGCCCTCTTGGATCAGAATTTTGAGGATCATGTTTGAACTTTAATTGAATTATGTCAAGTTATGATATGAATAAGGATGTCAAACTTTGGTTCGTGGGATGTATGGGCTCTCACAGATTGAAGCATAGAATGACTTGGATAAATTTTAAGTTTTTAAGGTTTCTGTAGAAGTTTCAGAGGCTTACTGTCTGGAAAACCCAGAGAACACGGTGTGTGTTATTATGAACACATGTCATGTGTTCTTCTGTTCTGGAAGAAACAACTTTTATTAAGTACATTTCATGTACAGTATGTACATTTTCTGTAGTGTTGACCATGTGACTAACTGTGTGAGCAGAGACACAGGGTTGATAAACATTTTTTAGAATATGCCTTGTACTGGGAGTACACTTCGTACTGTAAAAGACCATGTATTCGGTCGTGTGACTAACAACGTGGGTGGATGAAACTTAGGTTATACACACTATGTATGGATTATACACACCGTGTAGAAATCAACCATGTATCCAACCATGTGACTAATGACACAGGTGGATGAAACTTAGGTTTTACACACCTTTTCTAGATTATACACACTGTTTATAAATCAATCATGTATCTGGCCATGTGACTAACGGCACGGGTGGATGGAACCTCTGTAGAACATGCCATGTCTAGGGTGAACACGATGTGTAGTGTTACACCAGTAGAAATGTGTGGTTCGAGCCATGTATAAGTACTTAGGTATGAGGTAATATTCAACTACACACCATGTCTCAGGAGGAACACATCGTGTGTATGGGGTGTTACATGACCAAGTTGGAAAGGGTAAATGCTCATGTTAATGCTTAAAGGGAACAAGTGGTGTAGTGGTTCTACACGCCGTGTAACCCTATTTTATAAACTTGAATTATTTCCTTATCCCATTCCATTCTTGCACTTCTAAGTTACATATCTTGATAATCATGTAATGAGGTGTGCGCTTGACCCTCTATAGTTAGAGTTATGATTATAGTTGCCTCAGTTTTAGCTTCTGCTCTTTTTGATATAGGGGCTTTCCATAGCTTTATATCTATTGCCATTATAGATAGCCTTGGGATCTGAATTGTTATTTCTGATGATGTTATAATGTTAGACACTCTATTGGGGATTAGGATGGTTGGTGTACATCAATGTAAAGAGTTCCCTCTTGAGGTTGGTGGGTGTCACTTCTTGTGGGACCTCTATGTCTTAGAGATGACAGACTTCGATTTCATTCTTAGAATGGACTAGTTGGTCTTCTTTTACACCTTTTTTGACTACTATCACTGCAAGGTGAGTTTCACGTCACCTGAGGGCGGGTCTTTTTTACAAAAGGGTGAATGAGATGTCCAGGAGAGCATAGTCAGACCCAAGAATCATGTTTTGGGAGGAATTATAGCCCAAATTGCTAGTTTATATCTAGATGACCAGGGGACTTCACAGATGGACTTTTCTCCAGTGGTATATTATTTTATATATGTCTTTCCAGATGAATTTTTAGGTTTACCTCTAGAGAGAGGGGTGGATTTCTCGATTGAGCTTCTTCCAGAAGTAGCACCAGTGTCCATTCCTCCATATAGGATGGATACACTAGAGTTACAAGAGCTCAAGAAGCAGATAGAGGAGTTTCAAGTAAAGGTTTTCATCTGACCCAGTACTTATCCTTGGGGTTCGCCTGTTCTTTTTGTGAATAAGGTGGATGGTGCCCTCATACTTTTTTTGGATTATCGGAATATTAACCAGTTGACGGTCAAGAACCAATATCCCTTGCCAAGTATTAATGATATATTTTATCAGATTTGAGGATCTCGGGTGTTCTCTAGGATTTACATGAGATCCAGTTATCATAAATTTCATGTTAGACCATCATATATACCTCTTACATCCTTTTGGAGTTGGTATGGTCTATATGAGTACGTGGTTATGCCGTTCGGTCTCACGAACGTGTCGGCAGTTTTCATGGCACTGATGAACCGAGTGTTACATCCTTAATTGGATTCTTTTGTGGTAGTCTTCATGGAAGATATCTTGGTGTACTTTCACACTCGACACGACCTTGACATCCATATTCAGATCATATTGATTACATTGAGAGAGAATCATTTATATTCTAATATCTCAAAATTCCACTTTTGGATAGACCATATTCACTTCTTGGGTCATGTCATCTCAGAGACAGGAGTATCAATAGACCTAGAGAAAGTGAGAACAGTAGTTTCCTAGGAGTATCCAAAGAACGTCTTTTAGGTACGGAGTTTTCTAGGGATGGATGGTTACTATAGATGATTTATACAGGACTTTTCACACTTAGAAACACCACTGATGGGACTAACTAAGAAGAGTGTGAAATACTTGTGGACAGATTCCCGCAATTCATCCTTTCAGAAGCTGAAAGGGAGATTGACTTCAGCACCGATACTGATTTTACTGGATCTAGGAAATAGTTACACCATTTACTGTGATGCATCAGGTGTCGGGTTAGTAGCAGTGCTTATGCGGGGGGATGTAGTCATTGTGTATGGGTCCTCGCATTTGAGGCCACATGAAAGGAACTACCTGATGCATGATCTCGAGTTAGCTACAGTTGTGCATGCCTTACACTATTGGAGACATTGTCTTTTAGGAGATCATTTTGTGTTATTCACTGACCACAAAATCCTCAAGTGTATCTTTAATTAGTGAGATATGAATTTGAGACATCGAAGGTGGGTTGATTACCTTCAGTCTTTTGATTTTGATCTTGCCTACACACCTAGAAAAGGAAACATAGTGGCGGATGCATTGAGTAGGAGTACTCGGATACATGCAGTTTAGGAGGCCAGTAGTGAGTGGCAATTGATGGCTCTGTTCTCTGAGATGCATTTGGAGGTGCACGAAAAATAGGGGTAGATGTTTCATTCTTCTATGGTTTTTACCTATACTCTTTTGTATCTAGTGCGAATGAGGTGGCTATCATATTCCGAAGGCCTAGTCTTATAAGAGAGTATGGAAGGTGAGGACCCTACTCCTAAATGGACTGTAGGAGAGGATGAGGTTTTGCATTTTCATGGGCATGTATGGGTGTTAATAGACATTTCTGAGGATTTGTTGTGATATTTTCATGCCTCTGTATGGTCATTTCATTTTGTAGTCACTAAGATGTTTTGAGATTTACATCGTTAGTAATAGTGGCCAGGTATGAAGAGGGATGTAGCTGGTTTTTTTATGAGATGTTCCACCTGTCAGCAAATGAAGGTGTAGCATCAGTGAATGGAAGGGATTTTATAGTAGTTACCCATTCCTGAGTGGAAGTGTAATGATGTCACGATGGATTTCATGATAATTTTACTGAGGTCACCTAGAGGGAATGATTCCATTTGAGTTTTTATCGACATGCTCATGAAGGTTTCACATCTCCTACCGATCAAGGAAACCTTAGGTGTTAATGAGCTTGGAAAGTAGTAAATCTAAGAGATTATATGTTTTCATGGGTTTTTTCACTCTATTATTTCAGATAGGGATTCCCAGTTCACTTCTCGTGTCTAGCAGGCACTATAAAGGGCTTTGGGTACACAAGTACTTCTAAGTACAACTTACCATCCCCAAACAGATTGTCAGTCCAAGCGTACGATTCAGGTTTTGGAGGAAATTCTTCGAGCATGAATCCTATATTTTGGAGGCTCTCTAAAGATACACATACCCCTCATGGATTTTTCCTACAATAATAGTTTTCAGGCAATGATTTAGATAGCACCTTATGAGGCTTTGTACGGTAGGTCATGTCGATCACCCCTTTGTTGGCTAGAGGCAGGAGAGGTGGATATGTTGGGACCTCGACTTTTCTAGGATACCACTAAGTAGGTGGAGTTGATTTGAAATAGGATGGATACTATATAGTCTCGGCAAAAATCTTATGTTGATCAATGAAGATAACCTCTGGAGTTCGAGGTTGGAGATCAGGTTTTCTTATGTGTCACACTAAGGTTGGGACACAGGAGGATTAGGAGATAGAGGAAGCTTTCACTGAGATATGTCATGTCGTTTGAGGTTTTGGAGAGGGTTAGTCTGGTTTCCTATCAGTTTTAGTTACCTTAGAGGTACCGGCCTATGCAAGACGTATTTCATGTTTCTCAGCTACGGCGTTACTTTTCAGACCCGTCTCATGTTTTTCAACCTGAGGAGGTTGAGTTGAAGGTGGATGCATTCTTCAAAGAGCACCCTATTCATATTTTGGATCGCAGCATGAAGGTTCTCTATAGTCGGTATGTTCCTCTGGTATGGGTGTTATAGTAGCATGGGTGAGTACAGGACAAGACTTAGGAGAGGGAGGTTGACATACGGTCATAGTGGCCAGAGTTGTTTGAAGTTTCTTCTTCACCACCCTTGGAAGGGAAATTTGAAGATGAATTACTTTAAGGGAAAAAAATTTAAGAACCTGGATCTTCATTTCAGGTATGGATCTTGATTTCGGGTTATTTTTTAGAAAAATAAAGAAATGAGGTTTTTTTAAGTACACGTCGTGTACTCCTGAGTACACACCATGTACCTAGTTTCCACGTACAGTCGTGTATTGTCCGTGTAACGGCCGAGTACATGGTCATGTGATGACCTGGATAACCCATTTAAGTCAGGGGCTAGTTGAGGCTAATACACGACATGTACATTTAATGAACACGCTATGTACTTTTCATTTTATTTGATAAATCGGAGTGGGGTCACCTCTCATCTTCAGAAACATCTTCTTCTGTCAATGGTTCATATAGGAGCACGACGAAAGGGCCGACGAACTCTGAACCCCTCCCAATCCTCTATCCAATCTCTATTTGAGATGTCATCAGGTGCATTGGAATCCCACTAGTGAGTTCTCAAAACCCCTAGAGACTTTATTCCTGATTCTTCCTCACTCATGAGTTTTTCAAGGTTGGTTGTTTTTCACCTTTTTGTAGATCTGTGTTGATCTAGGCCGATTCAAGGGCTGGTGTTCAAGAATATTGATCGTGAGACATAGAGGTAGGTGGTTTGTTCCTTTCATTGTTCATAATTGGATTATATGTGCTAAAAGTGTCGCATACCCATGTTTGGGGTATTACATGATTTGTAATTTAACCTTGTTTAATAGCTGTTATGGTTTGATTGATTGATAAGGGGTTTTTGGTTATTCTTAAGGTTAGATACCTTGTTTACGGAAAACACCATGGGTTTATCTCCCTTGACTGATTGTTTATGGTCATTTTGTCTAGGATTCCTATTAGTATTGCCTTGTTTTCCGTGATTTTCTTGTTAGGATGGAGTTGATGATTATGTGACATGCCTTAGATATGCATTGTGAAAGTTTAACCAAGGGAAATTTGAATGTGAGAGATTCCCAAGGTAGGTTCATTTATGTATGTTTTACTATTATGTGACCCAGGGGTATTGACTGTGAGAGCATCCAGGTGGTCGTTGACCTAGGGGTTTAGACTGTGAGAGCTTACCCAGGTGGTTGTTTATAATTATTTGATAATATATTAGACCAGAGGGGTTATACCATGAGAGATTTCTTAGAGGGTTGTTATTAAATGAGTTGATGTTATGTTAGACCAGGGGAATTAAACTGTGAGAACTTTCTCAAAGGGTCGTTATTGAATGATTGAATGACTATGAAGCATCTACCAAGCCAAAGCACAATATTGGATTCGATCTTACTTATTTTATGTTGATGGTCTTATGAGACATCTATTCTATTGCTTACACAAGGGATACAAATATTAGGATAGATCCCAAGGTTTACATGTTTTGAGGGATTGAATAATAAATTTAAATTAATGTAATTGAAAGTTGTAGGATTGTTTACTTTTGAGTACTTCCTAGTTTATTGCTTAATTTCTACATATTTCCTACTATATATATTCACTTATAGTTAGGCACATGTATTTTAGTGGTTGCCTACTAGGATTCATCTCACACCCTATTTGGGTCATGGTTTTGGACCCAAACAGATTATATGGTTGCGGGTATAGATAAGGGAAACCGCCCTTCTTCATCAAGTACTTGATTGCTATTGGAGCTGGAGAGCATGGGACCAAGTTGAGGCTTCTAATGCTGCTGGAGTTTATTTTTTCTTTTTTACTTTGGTTTCCGTATTATATTTACAACATTTCGACTTGTTTGGATGCTTTCCTAGATACATGTTAAATGCATCATTTATATATATATATATGCTCCAGTTTTTTTATTAGTATCAGTCTTCTTTTGTTTATTTCTTTTGTATGGTATTACTGCTTCCGATATTGTTTATTATTAGTTTTCGTTGTGTATACTTTGCCAATGATAGAATAGTTTCCCCATTATCACACCTTGTACCTTGCTACTAGTCAGAAACCTCTAGTATTTGGGGAAATACGGTTGAGGTTATGTGACCAACCAGGTTCGTGGCACCTTTGGGCAGTACCTGAATTCGGTATGTTACAAAGTGGTATCAGAGTAGTTTCTTTTCTGCTTTGCCTTATTATTTGGATCCTATGGACTGGGATAGGAAATTATAGGTAGTTGGTAATAATTTGGGCTCAGGAGTAGCTAACCCGTGTATAGGGAAAATCCAATTTACCTCAAATATTATAATTTTTCTGGTTTTGTGATTATTACAGTTGATTTGATTTCACCATTGGGTGATTCACTTGTTTTGTGATATTATTATTGATATAATTGTGGTTATATTCTATTTCAACCTGATGAGATGAGGGTATGCCATCTCATGCATCATATAGGCACTTTCTAGAGATCACATGTCATGAATTCTTTTCATGTCATTTAGGGCGCATTACTGGTTTCATGTTGTTGTGATAAATGTTTTGCTAGATATGAATGATGTTTTGATATATTTCATGATAGAAATAACTGCTATTTTGATAGGGTATTGGTATATATAAAGTTTCATTTGGATGGACACCAATATTTGGTCCCTTATGTGTTATGGGCCCTCTTAGATCGGAATTTGGTGGATAATGTTTGAACTTTAATTGAATTCTGTCAAGTTATGATATGAATAAGGATGCCAAACATTGGTTTGTGGGAAGTATGGCCTCTCATGGTTCATAACTTGGAATGCCTTGGAAAAATTTTAAGTTTTTCAGGGTTCTAGAGAAGTTTCAGAGGCTTAATGTCTAGAAAACCCGGACAACACATCGTGTATTGTTTTGACACATGTCATGTGTTCTTTTATTCTGGAAGAAACAAATTTTCTTTAAGTACACTCCATGTATAGTATGTACACGCCATGTAGTGTTGACTGTGTGACTGACTATGTGAGCAGAGACATGGGGTTGATAAATGTTTGGTAGAATACGTCGTGTACTGGGAGTACACACCATGCTATAAAAGACCATGTATCTGGATGTGTGACTAATGATAGGGGTGGATGAAACTTAGTTTTTACACACTGTTTCTAGCTTATACACGTCGTGTAGAAATTGACCGTGTATCCAGTCGTGTGACTAACGATGCGGGTGGATGAAACTTAGGTTGTACACGTTGTGTCTATCTTATACACACCATGTAGAAATCGACTGTGTATCGAGCTGTGTGACTAATGACACGGGTGTACGGAACCTTTGTAGAACATGTCGTGTATAGGGTGAACACACCGTGTAATGTTACACTAGAAAAACCACGTGGTTTAATCCGTGTAGAAGTACTTGGGTAGGAGGGAATATTCAAGTACACGCCATGTCTCAGGAGGAACACACTATGTCTCAGGAGGAACACGTTGTGTGTATAGGGTGTTACATGAACAGGTTGGTAGGGGTACACACCCATGTTAATGCTTAAAGGTAATATGTTGTGTAGAGGTTCTACATGCTGTGTAACCCTCTTTTATAAACTTAAATGCTTTCCTTCTTCTATTCCATTCTTGCACTTCTAAGTTTCAATTCTTGATAATATTGTACTGAGGTGTGCGCTTGACCCTCTACGGTTTGAGGTATGATTCTAGTTGAGTTTTAGTTTCTTCACTTTTTGATACAGGGGATTCCCCTAGTTTTATATATGTTGTCATTATAGAGAGTCTTGGGCTCTGTATCGTTACTTCTGATGATGTTATGATGTTAGACACTCCATTGGGGATTAGGACAGCTAGTGTATTCCAGTGCAAAGAGTTCCCTCTTGAGGTTGGTGGGTGTCACTTCTTATAGTGCTTCTATGTCTTAGAGATTAAAGGATTCTATTTCATTCTTAGAATGAACTGGTTGGTCTCCTTTTAGGCCTTTTTTGACTGCTATCATCGCAGGGTGAGTTTCACGTCACCTGAGGGTGGGTCTTTTCTACACAAGGGCTAATGGGATATAGAGGCGAGCAGAGCTAGACCTGAGCATCATGCATTGGGAGTAATTATAGCCTAGATTTATATTTTATATTTGGATGACCAGGGGACTTCATAGATGGACTTTCCTCTAGTGGTGGATCATTTCAGAGATGTCTTTCTAGATGACTTTTTAGGTTTACCTTCAGAGTGAGAGGTGGATTTATCGATTGAGCTTGTGCCAAGAGTGGTACCGTTGTCCATTCCTCTGTATAGGATGGCTACACCAGAGTTACAGGAGCTCAATAAGCAGTTAGAGGAGTTGTAGGAAAAGGGTTTCATCTGACCCAGTACTTTTCCTTGGGGTTTGCCTATTCTTTTTATGAAGAAGGTGGATGGTACACTCAGATTTTGTGTGGATTATCGGAAGTTGAACCAGTTGACGGTCAAGAACCGATATCTCTTACCAAGGATTGATGATCTCTTTGATCAGCTTTGAGGAACCTGGGTGTTCTAGAAGATTGACTTAAGATCTGATTATTAATATTTTCTCATTATACCAATATATATACCTCTTACAACTTTTTAGAGCAGGTATGTTCTATACGATTACTTGGTTATTTCGTTTCGGTCTCATGAATTCACCAGTAGTTTTCATGGCACTGATGAACTGAGTGTTTCATACTTACTTGTATTCTTTTTTGGTAGTCTTTGTGGATGATATCTTGGTATACTCTCACACTCGACACGACCAAGCCATCCATCTTGAGATCGTATTGAGTACACTGAGAGAGCATCAGTTATATACTAAGCTCTCAAAATTCCACTTTTGGATAGACCAGATTCACTTCTTGGTCATTTCATCTCAGAGATAGGAGCATCCTTAGACCTAGAGAAAGTGAGAATAGTAGTTTCTTGGGAGCATCTGAAGAACATATTTGAGGTACAGAGTTTTATGGGGATGGCTGGTTACTACAAACGCTTTATACAGGATTTTTCACACTTATCAGTGCCACTGATAGACCTCACTAAGAAGGGTGTGAAGTACCTGTGGACATATTCCTATGATTCAGCCTTTCATAAGCTGAAAGGGAGATTCACTTCAGCACCGATACTAATTTTTCTGGAGCCAGGAAATAGTTACACTATTTACAGTATTGCATTAGGTATCGGGATGGGATAAGTTCTTATGCAGGGGGAAGGAGTCATTACGTACAGGTCCTGGTAGTTGAGGCCACATAAAAGGAACTACATGATGCATGATCTCGAGTTAGTTGTATTTGTGCATGCCTTATGTTGTTGGAGACATTATCTTTTGGGAGATAATTTTGTGGTATTCACTGGCCACAAAAGTTTTAAGTATATCTTTACTCGGTGAGATATGAATTTGAGACAATGAGGGTGGGTTGAGTACCTTCAGTCCTTTAATTTTGAGCTTTCCTACACACCTGAAAAAGGCAACACAGTGGATGATGCGTTGAGCAGGAGGACTCAGATACAGTAATTTCATGAGGCTAGAAGTGAGTGGAATTTGATGGATCTATTCACTGAGATGCATTTGGAGGTTCATGACAAACATGTATAGACATTTCTTTCTTCTATGGTTGTTACCTCTACTCTTCTGGATCGAGTGCGAATGAGGCAGATATAAAATTCCAAAAGACTAGTCTTATGGGAGAGTGTGTTAGGAAAAGATCCTACTCCTGGATGTGCCATAGGAGAGGATGAGGTTTTTCATTTTCATGGGCGCATATGGGTGTTAGCAGACATACGTGAGGAGCTGTTGTAATATTTTCATTCCTCTATATTGGCAGTTCATCTTGGAGTCACTAAGATGTATCAAGATCTACATCATTAGTATTGGTGTTCATGTATGAAGAGGGATGTATTGGGTTTTTTATGAGATGTTCCACCTGTAATTAGGTGAAAGCAAAGCATCAGGGATTGGCAAGACGTTTACAGCAGTTATCCATTCCTAAGTAGAAGTGGAATGATGTCGTGATGGATTTCATGATAGGTTTACCAAGGTCGCTGACTGCACTGTCATGACACGTCAAATTTATAGTGATTTAAAGAATATTTTTTAGTCTAGGGTAGACCCTAGGTCATCTCTCAAATATTGTTGATAGGTACTAAGTTTGTATTTTAATAATAAGAACAAAAGAGGTGGGGTGGTTCTGAAAACAGTTTCAAGAAAGTAACTTAAATTAAAGAGTTATAAAGTTGAAAGACCAAGTGGATTATAAAAATTATGAGATAAATAAGTGATCATTTCTAAGTTACTATAGCACTTGAATAGTTATGCATTCTTAATTGATTATTAGGTTTTAGTTCAATCCTTTGGTTGAGGGTTAACCAAGATCTTGGGTACCCACAAGCCTCTTAAAATGATGCGATTAGAACTAAACATTGACATGACAATCATGTAGTCAAGTTCCAGCCCCTTATAATGATTTAAGGTTTTTAAAGGAACATTGAAATCTAAAATGGTTGGGAAAAAAGGTTTCTTATGTTGTCTAATTGGAACAACACAAGACGCGCACTTAAAATCGCACACCAATCGGTTATGAAATAAAAAAGTTTTTCAATTCAATGCATCAAAAGAAGTTAAAATAAATATGAAAGAACAATTTGAACCACAATATACACCAAACTAGTAGATAATTATGTTCCTAAACTCCCTCTTCAAGTGTGTATCTCCCTCGCAATGATCACCCACCTCTTAGCTCGACATCAGGAGGATGAGGAAGCTCGGGTGGAACTCCTTCTTCATTCTTGATCCCCCTATGAGGATAGAGGCCACCAGAACTTCTAGGATGAGAATGAGACTCTTCTAGGACTCCAAAATGGAAGATCTTTGATTCTTGGATGAAATTACAAATGAGGTTCCCATGGTGCCTTTTTATATCCAAAATAGGACATGGTTTTGAGCACCTTGTTTTTGAGATACCACTCTTGTCTCGGTTTTGGAATAGTAGAAAGCCATATCATGACTTGGACAAAAGAGAATAGTTTTTGGATGGCATCTTGAATGTCTCCTTGTCGAATTTGGAGGCCATTAGACAACTGGATTGGGAGATATGGTCAAAAGACCGAAACAAACTTTTGAATTCAGGCATATTATGTCCCCTGGACAGAATGGTTCGGATGGGCCAACAGATGGCCGAATTCGGCTTCTTTCCTTAATAAGAGTTGTATCTCATGATTTTTTTGAGATTAAAACCAAGTTTCATCCCATTTGGATGCATGTAATTCTCATACTGTTCAAAATAGTGTACAGATGTCCATGGGATGCCATGCAGTTTGGTCCATTTTTCTTCTGAATGATCTCCAGGCCTCCAAATCACATCCACCTTCAATGAAAATATCAAAACAAGTATAATTGCCCTTTTTAATAGTGATAAACATTAATTCATTGAATAAAACAGGAAGTGAAATTTATTATTATATTTTGAATATTCATTAAAAAACTAATTTAAAACAGCTGTGTAAGGGTGGAATTGAATAGTGAATCATTATACGATCACACCCCCACACATAAACATTTTCACTCCTGGGAAAAGTCACATATCCAAAAAAAGATGCATTTATATATTACCAACATCATGAAGATTTTACATTTAAGGAAATTTTAATTCATTAAAGTAATGTGATCAATGCACGAACCACACCAAGGAGTTCTTCCTAGTGTAAATATAAAAATATGTCTCATAAATCATATCACAATGAAATTTAAAGAGATTCATGACACAAAATTGAGCAAGGAATTCAAAAGTCGACCATTCCACTAACTCTCCATGTGTGTGTGTGAAAACTATTCAATGCTATTCTTTCCACTTTCTATCCAATAAATATATGTTATTTTAAAATTATTCAGCTTTAAATGAATTTTTTCACTGAACCTACCCTATATCCTTTGAAATAATATTTCAAAACTCACTCACTTAAGCATTCCCAGAAGTGAAACCATAATCTCCTGACCTATATATCCCCATATGTTTCACATTTCATCACTCCCCTCATTTATTATTTTTGTTTTTTAGAAGTTTCATTTGGAACAAATATCACACTCTTCTCTCAACCCTTGTTTGATCTCCTCATGACACTAATTGAAATAGTTATAATTAGATCAAAGGTTGAGGTGGAGTGGTTTTTGACCTACCCAAAACACAACCCAATTTTTTTAGGGCGTACAATAGTTGGATATTAGGTACACACGCATAGGTCAATCTGGTATAGTAATGAAACAGATCGTATAAGGAATGAATGTATGGAAATATCATTTAAAGCTGAAAAATATTAACATAACATATATTTACCTTATATTAAGTAAGAAATATTCAAAATTTATAGTTTGGTGCAAAAATGTGTGGAGATATTAGTGACACAGTTTTCCTAAAAACTACTCACACAAGGGGCATCAATCATCTCAAATGTTTTATAGTGATAAAATTATTTACATCATTGACAGAAAACCAATTCACTAAAAATCAATCCCTGATGTTAAAATCATACAAACATTCAATCCAAATCAGAAAGAGTTTTTTTTATAAAATGTTAAATCAACATGGAATCAAAAATTTCAGCATGAATTTTCAATAAGTTTCATGATTTGGTGACCATAAGGTGGGAAGTAAAAATATCATAAAGAAGACGAAAAATAGAAGAAATAAAAAAGACAATGAAAATCCTAATAAACCCAGAAAGATGGGGAAAATTGAAAATACCATAAAGAATGTGAAAATAAGAAGAAATAAAAAATATGATGAAAATCCTAATGAACTCAACAATACGGGGAAAAGTGAAAATACCATAATGAAGGAAAAAAAGAGAAGAAAGAAAAAAGACGATGACAATCCCTAACTAACCCAGGAATGTACCCATCCCCCACACCTAGAATGTGCAGTGTCCTCACTATAATAATTGAGAATGTGAGAAGGAAGGATAAAACCTAGTATGTTTCACTGGTATGTTTCTTCTTGAACATGGAGTTCCTCCATCGGGAACTTCGGAAGGGCTTCATGGAAGTGCTTCAGCCACTGCCCATTGACAGTGAAGGTTTGATTGGTTTCTTCATTTTGAACCATAACAACACCAAATGGAGATACTTTAATAACAGTGTATGGGCCAAACTAGCGGGAACGAAGCTTACCTCTATGAAACTTCAGCCTTGTATTATAAAGGAGGACCTTCTGCCCAATGTGGAACTGACGATGAAGCATAAGACAGTCGTGGGAAGCCTTGGTTCTCTCCTTATAAATCCTAGAGTTTTCATATGCATCTCTTCTCATTTCTTCTAACTCCTGAATATGCAACTTCCTTTGAGAACCTGCACTAGAAATATTAGAATTGCATTGTTTGATGGCCCATTAGGCTCAGTGCTCAATCTCAACAGGCAGGTGAAAACTCTTTCCAAACACAAGATGATAGGGTGACATTCTAATGGGAGTTTTAAAAAGCAGTATGGTAGGCCCATAATAAATCATCAAGTTGAAGACTCCAATATTTTCTATTGGGTTGAACCATTTTTTTAAGAATCTGTTTTACCTCTCTATTTAAAACCTCAGTTTGACCATTGATCTCTGGGTGATATGTAGTAGACACTCTATGACCTACCCTATACTAACGCAAAAGTGATTTCATTTTTCAGTTGCAGAAATGAGAACCTTGGTCACTAATGATGAACCTAGGTAATCCAAACCTACAAAAGATCTGAGTTCTCAAAAATTCCACAACTATTTTGGAATCATCTATCCTTGTGTCTTGGGCCTCTATCCATTTTGAAACATAATTGACCACCATAATAATGTAAAAGTTTCCAAATGAATTGGGAAATGGACCCATAAAGTCAATGCCCCAAACATTAAAAATGTCATGAAAGAGAAACGGTTGTTGTGGCATTTCATTTCTTTTAGAGAAATTCCCCATTCTTTGACAATGAGGAAAATATTTTCAAAAATCATGGGCATCCAAAAAAAGTGTTGGCCAAAAGAGACCAGAATCAAGGAACTTGCGAGTAGTCCGTTGGGGACCAAAGTGGCCCCCACAAGCAAGAGTGTTACAGAATCTAAGGACAGACTAAAACTCATTATTGGGGACACAACGCCTAAGGACTTGATCACTACATGTGCGCCAGAGGTAGGGGTCATCCCAAATGTACCAACGAGACTCATGTTTTAGAAGAAATCTTGGTTTTTATTTAAATCAGTAGGAATATAATATGCTACTAAATAATTTAAAATTTCAGCATACCAAGGAATAGAATCTTGCACTCAGTACAATTTCTCATCAGGAAACATATCATTTATAAGAATACAGGGGGATGATTCAATGTCCGAGGATGGGTGAATCCTACTGATATGATCAGCCACCACATTCTATGTTCCTTTTTATCTCTAATTTCTATATTAAATTCTTGAAGGAGGACCATCCAGCGAATGAGATGTCGCTTGGCTTTTGGTTTCTTAAGAAGATACCAGAGGGATGCATGGTCTGAGAACACAATGATTTTGGACCCTAAAAGGAATTACCTAAATCTTTCCATGGAAAAGACAATGTAAAGGAATTATTTTTTAGTTTTGGTGAAGTTGTCTTGGGCAGGGTCCAAAGTATGTGAGGCATAGGCAATGACGTGTGGAGCTCGATCAACCCTTTGTGACAAGACTGCCCCAACTGCATAGTTAGTGGCATCACACATGAGCTCAAGTGGTAAATCCCACTGAGGTGGTTGGATTACCAGGTGTGATGTGAGACTCCATTTTAACTTATTAAAATCCTCCTCACATTCTTTATCAAAAACAAATTCTTTTTCTTTTTGGAGTAATCGGGAGAGGGGGAGTGCAATTTTACTAAAGTCAAGAATAAAACAGTGGTAAAATCCAGCATGACCTAGGAAATAACACACATCCTGTATATTTTTTGGGAATGGTAAGGAAGAAATGACATCCACTTTTGATTTATCTACTTGGATACCATCCCCATAAATGACATACCCCAAAACTATACCTTGTCACACCATGAAATGAAATTTCTCATAATTTAATATGAGATTCCTTTCAATATAGCGATGTAGTACTAAACCAAGAATAATTAAACATTCATCAAAAGAGGATCCATAAACAGTGAAATCATCCATAAAAACTTCCATGCAATTCTCCAGGTAATCTGAAAAAATACTAACCATGCATCGTTGGAAATTACCCGGAGCATTACACAGACCAAATGGAATCCTCCTATATGCAAATGTACTAAAGGGGAAAGTGAAGGTTGTCTTTTGTTGATACTCAGGGGAAATATGGATCTGAAAGTATCCAGAATACCCATCAAGGAAATACTAGTGGGACTTACCTGCTAGCCTCTCTATCATTTGGTCAATGAATGGAAAATGTAAATGGTCCTTCTTAGTGTGTCGGTTTAGTCGGTGATAGTCTATATAGACACGCCAACTATTCTGCACACGAGTTAGAACCAATTCATTATTTTCATTTTTGATTACTGTAAGGCCAGTTTTTTTAGGAACTACTTGAATGGTACTGACCCCTTGGTTGTCAGAGATGGGGTAAATGATTCCAGCATCCAATAATTCTGTTACCTCCTTTTTCAAAACTTCTAGGCGGTTTGGGTTTAGTAAATGTTGTGGATACCTCACTGGTTTAGCCTCATCATTTAATAGAATATTATGTGTACAAATTTATGGGATAATACTAGGAATTTCAGCAAGTGTCCATCCCAAAGCTTGTTTATACTCCCTCAGAAGTTCAAGCAATCGCAATTCATGCTTGGGAGGGAGTAAACTAACAATGATGATGGGAAACTTGTTTCCATTCTCAAGATATGAATATTTTAAATCTTGAGGCAGTTGTTTCAGTTTCAATTTAGGTGGATTTTGGATTGATGGGAGTGTGTGTGAAAGTGAGAGGTCACTGATCTCATCTAAATGCTCAATAGTATCATCTTTAGATGAGGAATGAACTTTTACAAGATTATAAGTATCATCAATGGTCATTGGATCCTCAGTGTTCAAGAAATCGTCAATCAATGAACATGAATGACATTTTTCTATACCACTACAACAATCAATGCATGAATCATTTCATAGAATTTCTATCAATGAAGAAAACTTAGAAAGAGGATCAGGGGAATGAAATAAAGTTTTTTCAAGGGAAGGGAGTACATCTATAGAATTAACAAAGAGAGAGGAATGTTCTTCTGAGGGGTGCTTCATGGCATCAAGGATATTGAAGTGGACAATTTCACCACCAAACTCCATAGATAATATACCATTGTGGACATTAATCATGGTTTTGGTGGTTTTCAAGAAGGGTCTCCCCAATATAATCGGGTCATGTCCATTAGTCATATCATACTCCATTTTAATCACATAAAAGTTAGTAGGAAAAATTAAATTTTGAACCCTCACAAGAATATATTCTAACACACTAGAGGGGTTTGCGGTACCCTCGTTATCCAGTTGAACAACAATTATAGTGGGATGCAGTTCCTCGACCTGCAATGTAGAGTAAACGGAGTGAGGCATCACATTTATAGAAGCACCTAAATCAAGCATAGAATTAGAAAAATAATACTCCCCTATGGTGCAAGAAATTGAGAATGTTACAGGATAATTACACTTGCTGGGAAGTGATGGATCTATCAATGCTGAAACATTCCTCCCCAAGCTCACTTTCTCATCACCTCAAAGTCACCTTTAGTGTGTACACATCTTCTTTAGAAACTTGGAATACCATGGAATTTTCTTCACGGCATCAATCAATGGGATGTTAACCTGCACTTTTTTTAATGTTTCCAATATTTCCTTATCAAGTTCAGTTTCATTTTGTTTTCTAGGCTGGGTAACCCTTTAGGGAAATGGGAGAGGAATGGTTAGGCTAGGTGACTCATCAAAAGACACACTCTTTCCTTTGGAAGGACTTTTCTCAAGACAAGGATTTTCAACATTTAGAGCATTTTTAATGGTTGGGATGGAGGTTTCCTCAAGAGGGGATGACTCTAATGGAGGATCTATCTGTTTTCCACTACTAAGGGTGATTGCACTAACATTTCATTTATCTCTAGGGTTTAATAATGGTTGAGAGGGTAGTTTACCCGACCCGTGACTTTGAATTTCACCCACTGAGTTAACTAGTTGGCCTAATTGGGTTTTTAGGTCTTGTATGGTTTCTTGGGTAGTTTGTTGGAATTGGATATTGTTAGAAGCCATTTGTTTCATCGTATCTTCTAGGGTAGTCTTAGATTTTTGAGGGGGTGGTTGGAAAGGCCTTTGGGGTGGTTGAGGATTTTTGGGTGGTGGTTGGATACTCTTCCCTTGTTGATTCCATGGTTGATGAGGCTAGTTTGAATACTCCCTTGCCTATAAGCTTGGTTTTCTTTCCACCCAGAGTTGGATGGATAATATGGCTCTTGCCTAAAGGGTTGGTTATAGGGGCGTCCTGGGAAGATTGCCTCACAAATCTTAGAAGTTTCTCTCAATTGGGGTTATTGGTCATAATAATGGGTGTCAGAAGAGTATATTCCACAATGTATGGGAGGAGGATATTGATATTTCCCTTGGTATAGCGTGAGTTTTCATAAAAGGGTACTTACCTCTTCAAACTTTGTGTACAACTTCTTCTCAAATTCAGTAATTTGCGCCTCATGGACACCTCGAATGGGTATGCCAGACCTTGTACCAAATTGTTAAGTGTTTTTCACCATGTTCTCAATCAAGGTTCTTACAGCAATTGGGGTCTTATTTACCAGCGCACCACCTGCAGTAGCATCAATCATGTTACGGTCAATTGGAATTAAACCCTCATAAAAATACTATATTAAAATTTGATCGCTTATTTGGTGGTGTGGAAAACTTGAACATAACCTCTTAAAGAGTTCCCAATATTCATGAAGTTTTTCCCCTTGATATTGTCTTATACCACATAGTTCTTTCCTTATTGTTTCAGTTTGAGAGGCTGGGAAATATTTTTCAAGAAAAAGGCATTTCATGTCCGCCCAGCCTCTTATTGGGGAATTAACATAATGAATCCAATATTTTGAAGTGTCTTATAATGAAAAATGTAATTTCTTTAACTTTACTTGTTCTTCATCTACATTTTTTAGGTTTTAATGTAGAACTTATAGTATGAAATTATTTTATATTCTTGTGTGGATCTTCTCCAGGAAGTCCATGGAATCTTGGTAATAAATGAATTAAACCAGATTTTAGTTCAAAATTGGGTGTCGCTCCTTTTAATTTAATGTATGTGGGTTGGATATAGACATCAGGTGAGGTTTGTTCTTTTAGTGTTCTATTGTTTTCATCCATGTTATACAATTTTATTTCAGTTTTTATGTTGGTTCCAGAAGAAGAAGAAGAAGGCTCAAGATGAGTTTTGATGTTTTATACGTCCTCCTTCAAAGGTTCTTCTTGTGTATCTTGGGGTTGCTGACATAAGTTTCTCTTTGTTTTGAGTTCAAAAGGAGGTAAATCTCCCGGATTAGAACGGTTCATGCACCAAACCTACACAAAAAATAGATTATAATGAAAAAGGATTGAAAAGGTAAATAAATATTCACAAAATTTAAAAACATCTTATCAAAAACACACACTAAAAACCTAAGGGCTCCCTAGAAACGGTGCCAAAATTTGACCGCGTTGTCATGACATGTCAAATTGATAGTGATTTAAAGAATATTTTTTAGTATAGGTTAGACCCTAGGTCATCTCTGAAGGATCATTGATAGGTTCTGAGTGTGTATTTTAATAAGAAGAACAAAAGAAGGGGGTGGTTCTGAAAATAGTTTCAAGAAAGTAACTTAAATTAAAGAGTTATAAAGTTGAAAGACCAAGTGGATTATGAAAAATATGAGATAAATAAGTGATAATTACTAAGTTTCTACATCACTTGAATATTTTCTCATTCTTAATTGATTATTAGGTTTTAGTGTAATCATTTGGTTGAGGGTTAACAAAGATCTCGGGTACCCACAACCCTCTTAAAATGATGTGATTAGAACTAAACCTTGACATAAAAATCATGTAGTAAAGTTATAGACCCTTATCATGATTTAAGGTATGTAAAATAACATTGAAATCTCAAATTTTTGGGAAAGAAAAGGATTCTTATGTTGTCCAATCGGAACAACACAAGACACACACTTAAAATCGCACACCTATCGGTTATGAAATAAAAAGTGTTTCAATTCAATGCATCAAAAAAAGCTAAGATACATATGAAAGAACAATTAAAACTAAAATATACACCAAACTAGTATATAATTATGTTCTGTAACTCCCTATTCAAGTGTGTAGCTCCCTTACAATGATCACCCACTGCTTAGCTCGACATCGAGAGGAGGAGGAAGCTCAGGTGGAACTCCTTCTTCATTCTTGATCCACCTATGAGGATAGGGGACTCCATAACTTCTAGTATGAGGAGGAGACTCCTCTAGGACTCAAAAATAGAATATATTTTCTTCTTGGCCTAACTTACAAATTATTTTCCCATGGTGCCTTTTTATAGCCAAAATGGGACATGGTTTTGGGAACCCTATTTTTGAGATACCACATGTGTATAGATTTTTTAATAGTATAAAGTCATATAACAACTTAAAAAAAGATAAGAGTTGTTGGAATTCCTCTTTAATGTCTCCCTGTAAAATTTGGCATCCATTAGACAACTGGATTGGGAGATATGGTTAAAATACTGAAACAAACTTTTGAATTCGGGCAGATTCTGTCCCCTGGAAAGAATGGTTCGGATGGGACACTAGATGGTCTAATTAGGATTAGGTTACTTAATAATAGTTGTATCCTATGATGTTTTGGAGATTAAAACCAAGTTTCATCCCATGTGGAGGCACTTAATTCTCATAATGTTAAAAACAGTGGATAGATGTCCATGGGATGCCATGCAGTTTGGCCCATTTTTCTTCTGGATGATCTTCGGGCCTCCAAATCACCTCCACCTTCAATGAAAATATCAAAACAAGTATAATTACACTTTTTAACAGTGATAAAAATTAATTCATTGAATAAAACATGAAGTTAAATTTATTATTATATTTTTAATATTCATTACAAAACTAATTTAAAACAGCAGTGTAAGGGTGGAATTGAATAGTGAACCGCTATGCGATCAGTCGTCTTGAGGGAATGATACGGTTTGGGTTGTTATCGACAGGCTCACAAAGGTTACACATTTCCTTCCTATTAAGGAAAACTTTAGTGTTTATGATCTTGTAAATTAGTACATCCAATAGATTTTATGTTTGCTTGGGGCTTCGCACTCTATCATTTCAAACAATGACGTCTGGTTCACTTCTCATGTCTGGTAGGGACTATAGAGGGATTTGGGTACATAGGTACTTATGAGTAAATATTACCATCCCCAAATAGATGGCCAGTACATGAATATGATTTAGGTTTTGGAGGACATTCTTTGAGAATCCATCATGGATTTTGGGGGCTCTTGGGAGAGACACATACCCCTAGTGGAGTTTGCCTACAATAATAGTTTTTAGGAAATGATTTAGATGGAACCTTATGAGTCTTTGTACGGTATGTCATGCCGATCACCCCTATGTTGGATGGAGGTAGGAGAGGAATATATGTTGGGACTTCATCTTGTCCTAAAGACCACTGAGCAGGTGGATTTTATTCAGAAGAGGATGGCTACTACACAGTCTCGGTATAAATCTTATACTGATCGACAGAGACAACCTTTGGAGTTTGAGGTTGGAGATCAGGTTTTCTTATGTGTCACATCGAGGTTGGGAAACATGAGGATTAATAGATAGGGGAAGCTTTCACCGAGATACATCAGGCCATTTTAGGTTTTGGAGAGCATCGGTACGGTCGCCTATCGGTTGCAGTTACCTTAGAGGTATCAGGCTATACACGATGTCTTTCATGTTTCTCAGCTATGGCGTTACTTTTTAGAATCATATCACATTTTTTAACCCGATGAGGTTGAGTTGAAGGTGGATTCATCCTTAGAGGAGCACCCTATTCAGATTGTGGATCGCAGCATGAAGCTTCTTTGTAGTCGTTATGTTCCTCTAGTATGGGTTTTATGGCAGCACGGGCGAGTACAGGACGAGACTTGGGAGAGGTAGGTCGACGTACGATCATAATGGCCATAGTTGTTTGAAGTTTCTTTTTCACCACCCTTGAAAGGGAAATTCAGGTATGAATTACTTTAAGGGGGAGTTTGTAAGAACCTGTATCTTCATTTCATGTATGGATCTTGAGTTGGGGTTTTTTTTAGGAAAAGGAAGAAATGGGGTTTTTCTAAGTACACATTGTGTACTTCTGAGTACACGCTGTGTACCTGTTTTCCATGTACAACCATGTAATGGCTGAGTACATGGTTGTGTGATGACTTGGCTAGCCCGCTTAAGTTGGGGCCTAGTTGAGGCTAATACGTGGCATGTACATTTAATGAACATGCCATGTGCTTTTCTTTTTATTTGATAAATCGGTGTGGGTCACGTATCATCATCAAAAACACCTTCTTCTAGTAGTGGTTCATCTTTGGATTATATATGCTAAAAGTGTTGCATACCCACATTTTGGGTATTTCTTTATTAGGAATTTGACCATGTTTAATGCCTGTTATGGTTTGATTGATTGATAAAGGGTTATTGCTTATGCTTAAGGTTAGATACCTTATTTACGAAACACCCCATGGGTATGTCTCACTTGATTGATTATTTGTGGATGTTTGGTCTAGGATGCCTATTAGGCTTGCCTTGATTTCCATTCCTTGCTTGTTAGTATGGAGTTGATGATTATGTGAGATGCCTAAGATATGCATTGTGAAAGTTTGACCAAGGGGAATTTGACTGTGATAGCTTCCTGAGATAGGGTTATTTATGTATGTTTTACTGTTATGTGATACAGGGGTATTGACCGTGAGAGCTACCAGGTAGTCATCAACCTAGGGGTTTAGACTACGAGAGCTTACCCAGGTGGTTGTTTATAATTGTTTGATAGAATACTAGACCAAAGTGGTTAGACCATGAGATATTTCCCAGAGGTTTTTTATTAAATGTATTGTTGTTATGTTATACCATGGGAATTATACTCTGAGACCTTTCCCAAAGGGTTGTTATTGAATGATTGAATGACTGTGAATCATCTTCCAAGACAAAACACAAGCCTGGATTCAGTCTTACTTCCATCCAATGGCCCGAAGGCCTTCATTTTTTATTGATTTTGATAATCCACCATTCAAGGGGTGAGGTGGAACCCTTACAAGGCCTGTAGTCTTAATTATTACATGGCCCATAGGCTTTAGAGGAATTCATTGCTCGTAGGATGCAAACATTAAATAAAACCCATACTAACTACTTAGAACTGCTCCTCCCCAGCATCTTCATCGTGAAATCAGATCTCCACCTTCACATGTCTGTTTGGCTAGGTTATCTCGTGCATGCACAGGATTTTCCCGATAGCAGGGTCATTCCCTCTCATTCTTACAGTCCGTGTAGCTTCTATTGTGGTGAAAGCTCTTTGCTCATCCTCCTATAGAGATTGTTCCTTGTAGGTTGTCTGGTTTCCATCTACACTTAAGGTGGCCCGAAGGCCTTGAGGTGGCCCGAAGGATTGGGTGTCCCTAAGGCCTTAAAGGACTCGGGGACCAAATCGGTGGCCTGAAGGCCCAAACGGGGGAAAATTCCTGGTTGTTACAGTGCCAAACAATGCCTTCTACAGTTCTCGCTACAGTACCTGATACAATACTTCTACAGTACCCAGAAATTATGCCTCCGCCTAGATTTGATCCTGGGTCACCTGGATTCACTTAAGAGTCCTCACCAACCGGGATGAGGCTCATGTGCTGGATTCGGTCTTACTTGTTTTGTTTTTATGGTCTTCCAATAAATTTGTTTTGTTACTTACATAAGGGATACAGATCTTAGGCTAGATCCCAAGGTTTATATGTTTCAGAGAATTGAATAATAAATGTAAATGAATGTAATTGAAAGTTGTAGGATTGTTTACTTTTTAGTACTTCCTAGTTTATTGCTTCATTTATACATATTGTCTGCAATATATATTCACTGACAAGTAGGAATAGATCTTTTAGTGGTTGCCTACTCGGATTCATCTCACACCCTATTTGGGTCATGCTTTTGGACCCAAACAGATTATATGGTTAAAGGTATAGATAAGGGAAAGCATCCTTCTTCATCAGGAACTTTATTTCTATTGGAGCTGGAGAGCATGGGACCAAGATGAGGCTTGTGACGGTACTGGAGTTTATTTGTTCTTTTGTACATTGGTTTCCGTATTTTATTTCCAGCATTGTGAATTGTTTGGATGCTTTCCTAGACACATGTGACATGAATCATTTATATATATATTCTCCAGTTGTTTTATTACTATCAGTCTTCTGCTATTTATTTCTATTTTATGGTATTACTGCTTCTGTTATTGCTTACTATTTGTTTCTGTTGTGTATACTCTATCAATGAGGGAATTGTTTCCCCATTATCACATATTGGGCCTTACTGCTAGTTGGTAGCCTCTAGCATTTGGAGAAATGCATTTGAGGTTATGTGACCAACTGGGTTCAGGGTGCCTTTGGGTGGCACCCGAATCCAGGATGTTACACTAGGTTTGGTACTCCCTATATGACCATATTACGTCATAAGACACATTTACGGTGCAAATGTGTTTCTGGGCACAATCTGTGAAATTGGTTTTTGGTACAATAATCTCTAAATATGGAAAATTCATTTTTACACTATAAATTTCTTTTATTTTATAAGATAAACTTTTACATCATAAAATAATCAGATGTGATTTTAACTTCTGGTGATGTGTTTTTCAGTGTACTTAAGTAATGGGGTTCTTACACTATAATGGTGTGGTTTACACCGTAAATAATTTGGCCCAATAGGTTAAACTATATAATGCATATTATTTCTTCCATTTTATAAACAAGATTATCTCTAAAAACCTAAGAGCTCTATAGGGAAATTTTGGATACCTCCACTACTTCTGGATCACATCGTTCAATGCTTGATCTTCATGGGGGTTGCGATGTATCTCTCTGGGTGTAACGACCCAATATTTTCCAATGGAAATTCCTTTCTTATAAATACGTCATAATCACATGAAATCACAACATAATTAACTACTAAGTGCTATGTGACCCTTAAAACATAATTTTGTCACTTCTGCGATGTGAATTTCAAAAAACTGACATACACGGTTGCGATCAGAAAGTTATTTAGAGACTAATAAGAAAAACTTTATTTTTGGTGAATAGTAACCTACCCTTATGAATAGTAACATACCCTTATGAATAGTGATATACCCTAATGAATAGTAACCTTACCTATGATAGTATATAAATAATATTCAAGTGAAAGTACGATATACCTATGCTTTGGAATAAGTAAATAAATGTTTTAAGACTGTTGTTTTTAGAATAAATTATTATTTTAATTAAATATTAAATTAATCATATTTATAAAATTATTTTTGAAAAATTGACTTCATTTTTGGATTCTACACATCGAAAAATGGTTGGTGTGAATTTTTGGAATTTTTCTGAAATACTTGAATTTTTTATGAATAGTGAAATACGGTAAAACACTGTATATCAATTAAATACACTATTCATTACATAACAAGTGATGAAAGACCACTTGGTTCGAATTAATATTATAAAATTACTATTATTGGTCAATTAATACTCACTATTCCTTGTCTTGTGTGGAAATAATAAATTAATGAATTTTATATTAAGAAATCTCATCTCTCCTCCACTATAAAAACCCTCTCTCACTCCCTCTTCTCTTCACTCCTCTAAAGACTTGTGCCTTCTCCAAATATGTCCAAATACCCTCCCAACCTCCTCTTCCACGTCCATCAATCCTTGGTCTCATTAAAAGACCAAAACCACTCCCTTAAGGAGGATCTCAAGGAAGTTTGGTTCAAGAGGTAAATTCCTCTTTTCAATTCTTTGTCTTTCTTTTCAAGTTCATTTGTTTTCTTTTTCTATTACCTCCCCTTATCCAAATTTTGTGATGACTCCATTACCTTATATGTTCTGCAAGTTTTTCATGATATTGGAATAAGTTATCATCATCTCTCCCTTTTACCTTCATTTATACTAGTAGCAATAACACCATCCGAGATGTGTCAATTTTCCACATTCAAGGACGATGGGCTTTCGATTTCTATTATCATTCTCAATTATGGTCATGAAACCATTCCTGTTATGGTTGAAAAAAATTATTATATATGTAATATAACCTATGTAAGATCCTGTAATCCCTTTGTACAAATGGTATTAAGTTATAAAGAAAAATGAGTTCATTGTAATCAAAACCCACAAATTAACCGAAACAATTATCATTAAAGTTATATATAATAATTCATCCGCATTCCATATAACCAAGTTATATAAATGACCAATAACACCTATTTATGTTCATAAATAATATATAATTTCAATTCTGGAGATTTACATCCATTCCACGTACTTAAAAACAATTGAACCGAATATGAAAATAAAGAAAACGAACACTCATGAATGACAGAATTCAATACAATAACTTATCAATAAGGACATAAATTAACTAACCATAATTATGATACATGTAAAATAGGATATTAAATAATTTATTAATAATTATAATTTCATATTCTAGGATATTAGTTTTGATAGCGGAACACATTCAGAGTTAAGGTAAGGGTTTTCTACCCGAACTTCCATTTTCATTCAGGTTACTTTCATTATCTAATTACCTAAATGAAATTATTATATATTATTATGAACTCCTCATAAATTTTTTGTTAGTATTCTATATATGTACACAATCCATAATCCTTCCCTATTTTTTGGATAGTTACATATTTTAAAAGAAACTTTCAAAACTGTTTCCAAAATACAAGCCCGGTTCAAGGGAATTTCTCAAATTCATATCTATTTTCAAGGGAACTCTATAATATATTTTTGGAAACCATTATCCTTATAAAAACACTCATTTTATCATGAAATACTATCTTAATTCACTTTTGTTTTTATACAAACATTTTCCAAAAGAACTCTTCTTTTCAAAATAAAAGAGTATTTATCTCAAGATTGCTTAATGATTTTATAAGAGTATTTTCGTTTGATTCAACGCTCTAGTTTATTCTTATCTATTATTGGTTTTAATA
Organism: Viscum album; assembly: GCA_963277665.1. Lineage (NCBI taxonomy): Eukaryota > Viridiplantae > Streptophyta > Magnoliopsida > Santalales > Viscaceae > Viscum > Viscum album. Next base: position 1,674,088,310 of record OY728158.1, read on the forward strand.
ATTTATGAATTCATCTACCATATTTGATTTAATGTTTTATGACTAAACCTATTGTGGATGATCTATCCTAAAACCATTCACCGTATTACTCGGAATGGTTAGTGTTTTATGTTTAAAGATTGGGGAAAGATAGTTACATTTCATATAATAGTTTTAATATGAATGTATATGTTGTTTATGTTTATCCCTGCTCATATGAGGAATTAATTGGACTTATTATTTGATGGTTGGGGCCTTCTATAGCCCCTAGATGCATCGGCGGGTCTCATGAGACAAATATACGTGGAATTGGCCAAGGCCTTTCCCAATGTGATAGATGGATTTTTCCCGAGGCCTTAATCATTAGATGTCTTGGTCGAGGCCTTGAAAAAATGTTTCAGAATGTCCAGCATATGCACTTACCTCATTATGAAGCTAGTAATTGAAAGTTCATGTGGTTATTTGACTATTAGAATACCCATGATTATGTTATATTATGGAAATATTTACTCAGCTCATATTCCTTCCATTTTATGTTCAAATTTATTTTTAAAGGCATGTGATTTAAATTATTCACCATGTATAATTTTTATATTATCTTCTGATGTATTACTTACTCTTACTGAGAATTTGAGCTCACCCCTTTCTTATGTTTCATTTCCACAGGGCATGAATAAGTAAATTATGAATGACTTGCAAGCATAATCTAGGAGTCATGGATGTTTCTAGTGGAATAAATTAGTGTTGTTTTTCCTTCATGATGTAATGATAAACTTATTTATGTATCTTTTTTCCAATAATACTAAACTAATCAGTCTTTTGGGATGCTTATTTCTTGTTTGTATGCTAATGTAATCAATAAGACACCAGTTCTGGGAAACTGGGGTTGGGTCCTTACAGTTGGTATCAAAGGAAGTTTAGTAGAAAACCTGGAAACCAGATTTAGAAAACATGGATTGTAGAAGAGTCCCTAAGATATTTTTGAGGATAAACATACATGAATTTCCTTGTATTTTGGTAAGGAATAGATTATATGGATCTTTTAAGTAATACATCTCTGTCTGGATACGAGCAGGTTGAGGCGGATCTAGCACAGATGTATCTAGGGGTAAAACACGAAAACACTAATTTGAGCTAGACTCGAACAGGAACTGGTGCACGACAACGACCCTTTTTTCACTCTTGGTTACGACAGTCCTATGGTATATGCTTAGGATAATTCACATTTTCTTTACAAGACATTATAAAGGATTCAATTGTAAAATTTTCCTCAAAGAAACCATTTTTTTTATTATGGGATTAGTCATGACTAGGATTTCAATTTGTGATAAGTATTTTGTTAAGTTAAGATTATGCATTATGATTCATAACCTAATCTAGTGTATTCCATTATCTATAAATGGAGACTAGTGGAAGGAATGGAAACCGTACGAACGCACGTGTCCCCTGTAGGGATTTTCCTTCGATACAAGATAATGATGTTGGCTCTGGTGCTGTGACTGGTGCTGAGAAACTCATAATCATACTAGGGCAACTTAATCAGGTTATGAATAATAACCTTACCCATATGGGGCATCTGGATCCACCATGTGGAGAAGCTATGTTAGATCTCTTTATGGTACTACAAACCCATTTGTAGCTGAGCAGTGGATATGTTCCCTAGAGAAAATATTTCTCACTTTGGGGTGTAATGAAAGAGATAAGGTCTCCATGGTAGTTTATCATCTACTGGGAGATGCGGATAAGTAGTGGTCATTAATCCAAAATACAAAGGAGGAGGAAGAAATAGAGGAGATAAAATGGAGGGAATTTAAGGAAATATTTTTAGAGAAATACTTTCCTTGTGAATAGAGAGAGGATATGGAGAGACAATTATTGAATCTGAGGAAGAAGGAAGATGTGAATGTTGCAAAGTACGAAGCTAACTTCACAAGGTTAGAAAGACATGCTATAGACTACATAATAAATCCAAGGAGAAAAATTGATCGATTATTTGATGGCCTAAATCCATTCCTTCAGCGGGCACTAGTCTCCCAAAGTTTTTCATCAAATGAGGATATAGTTTCATGTGCTATCAAGACAGAAAAAGAATTATCTAAGTCTTATGACTTAAAGGGAAATCAAGAAAAGAAGAGGGATACTGAAAACTCTAGGAAAAGAAATAAGGAAATAGGGAAGAAGGGAAGAGTTGAATTTCCAGCCTGTGATAATTTTGGAAGGAAACACCCTGGTGCATGCTTAAAGGTAAAAGGAGTATGCTACAAATGTGGTCAAAAAGTACATTTTGCTGGTGATTGCAAGGGGAAGAAAGAATCCATTATTTTTCAATGCTATAATTGTTAGGAGATGGGACACTATGCTAATGATTGTCCAAATCACCAAAGAAATATGAAATAAAAAAGGCCAAGGGAGTAGGGACAAGCTTATGCGATCACAACTACTGATATTGAAGTTCCTAATGATGTGGTGGCAGGTACTTTAATTGTTTCCTCAAACTTAGCCAATAATTTATTTGATTCTGGATCATCACATTCATTTATATCTTCCCAATTTTCCAAGAAAATTAGATATGTCCAATTTGATTTAATAAAGGAGTTATCAGTCAAAACTCCTTGTGGATGTATCATTGCAAGAAAGGCATGTTGATTAGTCCCCCTCATGACATATAAATGTGCTTTAGTTGCTAACCTTATCATCATACCCATGGTTAACTATGATATAATTCTTGATATGCATTGTCTATAAAATTATGATGTGAATATCTATTGAAAGAAGAAGGAAGTTACAATTTTCGAGAATAGTGTTAAATCCCTTATTTTTAGATCAGAAACCTCACCATGTGATTCTCATCTAGATCTACCCCCATTAGCTCTATTGAATTCAATTATTGGGGAAAAAGGGAATAAAATAAATATGGGTAATGAGAAGAATGTAAAGATAGAGGATGTACCTATTGTTAAACAATATGTTGATGTCTTTCCAGTGGATTTACCTGGACATCCTCCAGAGTAGGAAATTGAGTTTTCCATTGACTTAATTCCTAGTTCAAGGCCTATATCAAAGACCCCTTATAGAATGACCATTGTGGAGTTAGTGTAACTAAAGAAAAAACTAGAGTAATTGAGTAATAAGGGATTTATTCACCCTATAATTTCTCCAGGGGGATCCCCTATTCTTTTCATAAAGAAGAAATATGGGTCTATGAGGTTGTGCATTGACTACAGGGAGAACTATGCTATTAGAATAAATAATAAGTATCATCTTCCAAGAATTGATGATTTATTTAATCAAGTTCATGGATCCCAATATTTTTATAATATTGATCTTCGATTTGGATATCATCAGTTGCTTGTAAGGAAGGAAGACATTCCAAAAACAGAATTTCGAACCAGGTACGAGCATTATGAGTTTACAGTAATGCCTTTTGGACTAACTAATGTACCATATGTCTTCATGGATCTAATAAACAAAGTTTTCAAGGATTATCTTGATGACTTTTTAGTGGTCTTTATTGATGATATCCTAGTATACTCTAAAATCTATGAAGATCATGAAAATTACTTGCACATTATTCTAAAGACACTTAGAAGAAATAAATTATATGGGAAGTTTATCAAGTGTGATTATTGGATCCAATCAGTTTCCTTTCTAGGACACTTTGTCTCTAAGGATGGAATATCTATAGATCCTATGAAGAAAAAGGTTGTGCAAGAATGTCCTACTCCAACGAACATAGCTGAGGTACGTAGTTTTATTGGTTTAGTAGGTTATTAGCGGCGTTTCGTTCAGAACTTCGCCCGTCTATCCAACTCAATGACCAAGATCACACAAAAAGGGGTTAAGTTTGTATAGAAAAAGGAATGTGAAGAATGTTTTTCAAGAATTTAAGAGGAGGTTAGTTAACGCTCTGATCCTAACCCTACCATTTTGGAATGATGGGTTTGTTATCTATATTGATACATCAAACAAAGGACTTGGTTGTGTCCTTATGCAGAATGATTGAGTGATTGAATATTCATCTAAGCAGCTAAAAATTCATGAACAAAACTATAGAACTCATGATCTTGAGTTAGCAGCAGTAATATTTGCTCTGAAGATTTGGATACATTACATCTATGGTGAAAAATGTGAGATATATACAGATCATAAGAGTTTGAAATATATATTCTCACAGAAATAACTCAACATGAGAAAAAAGAGATGGATTGAGCTACTCAAAGATTATGATTTCACAATACACTGCCACAGAGGGAAGGAAAATAAGGTAGAAGATGCTTTGAGAAGAAATGATCATGGAGTTCTGAACAATATGAGAGTTGAAAGGGATCCTTTGTTCGTGGATCTAGTAAAGATAGATATGGGAATTATCAAGGAAGGTCACAAATCACAACTTTTTCAAATGGTTTCTAAAAATTCTTTAATGGAAAGGATAAAATGTTCCCAGGATAATGATGAGGAGTTTCAAAAGAAAATTAAATCTATAAATGATGGGAAGTTGAATGACTTCATATATGAAGGTGGCATTTTGAAATTTGGGAAGAGACATTGTGTTCCTGTTATTCCTGAGATAAAGAAGAAACTATTGGATGATGTTCATAGCTCTAATTTCTCTATACACAATGGTAGCACAAAGATGTATCGAGATATCTGAGAAAACTTTTGGTGGGACAATATGAAAAGGGAGATTGTTGAATATACATCAAAGTGTCCGGTATGTCAACAAGTGAAGGCTAAGAGTCAAAAGTCTAAGGGGATGATGCAACCACTACCCATACCATCATGAAAGTTGGAGAAAATTACCATGGACTTTGTCACCCGACTTCCAAGGACATCTAGAGGAAACAATGCTATATGGGTCATTGTGGATCGTCTTACAAAGATAGATCACTTTATCATGATTCGAGAGGACTTATCATTGGATCAAATTGCACAGATTTACATCAAAGAAGTGGTAAGGCTACATGGAGTACCACTGTCTATTGTATCTGACTGTGATCCTAGATTCACCTCTAAGTTTTGGAAAATTCACCAATATGCTCTAAGCACTGAACTGAACTTCAGTATGGTCTATCATCCTCAAACTGATGTCCAATCTGAGTGGACTATTCAGAAACTTTAATATATGTTGAGATCATGTTCTATGGAATTGAAAGGAGGATGGGACCAACATCTTCCACTGGTTGAATTCTCCTACAACAACAGTTTCCACTCGAGAATCCGAATGGAAAAATATGAATCCCTTTATAGGAAAAGGTGCAGAACACCAGTGTGTTGGGATGAAGTCGGTGAGCGTAAGCTGTTAGGACCTGGAATGGTCGAAGAAATGGTGGAGAAGGTGAAAACCATTCAGTAGCATAACAAGGCATCCCAAAGTCGACAGAAGAGTTATGCGGATAACCGTCGACGAGACCTTTAATTCAAAGTTGGAGACTTGGTATTTCTACACATATCTCAATGGAATAATGCCATGAGTTTTGGGAAGAAAGGAAAGCTAAGTCCCAGGTATATCGGCCCCTTCGGGATCCTTGATTGATTCAGAGGTGTGGCCTATAAACTGGCACTTCCATCTACCATTTCGAAAGTACATGATGTATTTCATGTATCTCTCTTAAGGAAGTATATACTAGACCCTTCACATGTACTCTCTTCAGAGGTGGGACAGTTGGAGGATGATCTTTCCTATGAGGAGCAGCTAGTGAAAATCTTGGATTGTAGAGACAAAGTTCTATGCAACAAGAATACTCATCTAGTCAAGGTACTATAGAGAAACCATAAGTACGAAGAGGCAGCATGGGAACTAGAGGAAGTAATGAAGGAAAAGTACCCCCATCTATTTTGGTCCTAGTTTGTAAAATAAAATTTCGAGGTCGAAATTTCTGAAGGGGGGAAGAATGTAACGACCTAATATTTTTCAATGGAAATTAATTTCTTATAAATATGTCATAATCACATGAAATCACAACATAATTAACTACTAAGTGCTATGTGACCCATAAAACATAAGTTTTTCACTTCTGCGATGTGAATTTCGAAAATCTAACATACACGGTTGCGATCAGTAAGTTATTTGGAGACTAATAAGAAAAACTTAATTTTTGGTGCATAGTAACCTACCCTTATGAATAGTAACATACCCTTATGAATAGTGATATACCCTAATGAATAGTAACCTTACCTATGATAGTATATAAATAATATTCAAGTGAAAGTATGATATACCTATGCTTTAGAATAAGTAAATAAATGTTTTAAGACTGTTGTTTTTAGAATAAATTATGATTTTAATTAAATATTAAATTAATAATATTTATAAAATTATTTTTGAAAAATGGACTTCATTTTTTGATTCTAAACGTCGAAAAATGGTTGGGGTGAATTTTTGGGATTTTTATAAAATACTTGAATTTTTTATGAATAGTGAAATACGGTAAAATACCATATATCAGTTAAATACACTATTCATGACATCACAAGTGATGCAAGACCACTTGGTTCAAAATAACATGATAAAATTAGTATTATTTTTTCAAGGAAGACTAATTATTCCTTGTCTTGTGGGGAAATAATAAATTAATTAATTTTATATTAAGAAATCCCCTCTCTCCTCCACTGTAAAAAAACCCCTCTCACTCCCTCTTCTCTTCACTCCTCTCAAGAATTGTGTCTTCTCCAAATTCTATACAAATACCCTCCCAACCTCCTCTCCCACATCCATAAATCCTTGTTCTCATTAAAATACCAAAACCTCTCCCTTAAGGAGGCTCTCAAGGAAGTTTGGTTCAAGAGGTAAATTCCTCTTTTCAAATATTTGTCTTTATTTTCAAGTTTATTTGTTTTCTTTTTCTATTACCTCTCCTTATCCAAATTTTGTGATGAAACTAGTACCTTATGTGTGCTATAATTTTTTCATGATAGTGGAATAAGTTATCATCATCTCTCCATTTTACCTTCGTTTATACTAGTAGCAAGAACACCATTCGAGATGTGCCAATTTTCCACATTCAAGGACAATGGGATTTCGATTTCTATTATCATTGTAAAGACCCAGAAATTTCAAGAAAATTTTTCTTCTTAAATTCTTTGGAATTTTATGAGTCCGCAGTTTCTAACGGTGCCTGATTCCAAGGCCCGGTGTGCCCGGAATCAATTTCTGAAGTATTGTTCGGGCACGTTCAGTAAACGTACGTGCAGGTTTTTATATCTTTTGAACCGGTGCTCGGAATTGAAATCTGAGGACACTGATGAACTCGCAGCGCCGATATTCTCTTAAGGGGACCTTTACTGTAGTTTTATTTTATACAGGATGGAAGTTATAATTTGGGGTTATTAATTAAAATTAGAAATTAAATAAAAATGTGTGTGCAACACATTTTTATTTGAAAGGTGGTTAAATTATCTAGGTAGAGGTTAAGGGTGGGTCCCACAACACCCTAACCTCCCATGGGAGGATATAACTATGGGTGGGTCCCACATGAGCACAAACCCCTCAACTCCCCTTGAAAACCCCCCTTTGAAACTCTTGGACTTCCCTTTGAATTAATGAAGCCACCTCTCCCCTATTAAATTTTTAAACCATCCACCTTCTCTCATTAAGGTGTCAACACAATTAATTAATAACTTGATTAATTAATTTGAGTATTTGAAATATTTTGAATTTATTTTTCCAATATTAAAAGAATTCATTACATTCTTTTAATTTGGTTGGAAAATTTTACCTTGGTGGAACTTTTGGAGAATTAGAGAGAGCGTTATTCCCCGAAGAACACGAAGAACTCCCTTTCTCTCCAATGAATAATGAAAAAACCATCTTCGATCTTCGTCTAAGCCATAATAGGAGGATCCTCCCATGAGGAACATTGACTACGCTTCTTCTTCATACGTTTCTCGACGTCAACGAAATCGACGTCTGTCTTCCGCGACGCCCGACTTCCGTGACACCGTCTTCTGCGGCTCGTCGACGTGCAACGTCAAATACAAGGTAGGGGGTTGTTTTGAGTTGTTATGTTTCCAAACTTCATCATTCTAATTGCGGAATGTGAATTTCCAATTGTTAACGTCACAACGAGGAGGGTTCAGGCCGCACGAACACGGCCCGAACATCCCCCATATTTGTTGATCTTGATAATGACAGAGGTGGAGACAATAGGGCGCGGTGTCATCGCACCGTGCTAGAGAAGAACCGTGGGGGATGAAAATATGTGGTGTCGTCGCCCCGCATTATAGAACCGAAGGCCGAGGCCAGGCGGGGCCGCGGCAGTGGTGGACCGGCGTCGTCACGCCGGACGCATGGAGAAAAACCGCGGCCCGCTCGGTCGAAGAAGAACTGGCCGATCTCAAGTCGGTCGGGCTGAAAGAACCGGCCGGCTAAATCCGGCCAGGCTGGAAGGTCACGGCACCCGTAGGCACCGCGCAGCAGAGGAGCCGCGACTCGCAACTGCGGGCCGCTCACCAGGAGAACCGGTCGGCCGCTTGTCGATTGGGCTGAAGACCTTCAGCGCCGCTTGGCGCTGTGTGGGAGGAATAGCGGCCCGCTGTACGGGCCACTCACGCTGGACAGAACCGGTTGGCTTCGGTCGGTTGGGCAGGGAGAGACGGCGCCGCTCGGCACCGCCGGGTGAACCGGACCGGCCCGCTCTGCGGGCCGCGTCAGCAAGTGGGTCGCGCCTCAACGGGCCGACCCCCCAATCCGGGTCGGACCCGCCAAACCGGGTCGGGCCGACCCACAGCCGGGGCGGACCCACCGAGTAGGGTCAGGCTGACCCACTAGCCCACTGGGCTTGGCGGGCCGGGTCCAACATCGCTTAAATGCGTATATCTTCACGACCGCGCGTCCGAACGACACGCCATCTGCGACACTGGGACCCTCACGTCGAGGCGGTACTTTTGCGATACTCTAAGTGAGTATTGGAAAACTTTAAAAAACGGCTGGGTTTGGATCGAGTGTAAATCCAACCGGGCCCCTGGAACGGAAATTCTAATAACTCTCAGATCGGACGTCTGATTGACGCGACGTCTGTCGCATTGGGTTTCTTATGATGAGACAGAACTTCGGGATACATCAACTCAAGACTTCGTGATAGTTTATGTATCGACCCCCTTTGCTCGAGGAGCGAACCCTCCCAGAATCGAGCGTGTTGTGTGCGGGAACCCTAGAGCTGGTTGCGACTGCGACGACTATTGTACTGGAATCCTCCGTGGGTTCGATGATGATGACTACTGTACCGGAATCATGTGTGGGTTCGACAGTTTTAACTTCTGTTCTTGTATCCTATGTGGGTCCGATAGAATAGTTGGTCTGTATCTTGTGTGGGTCTGACAGCTTAGACGAGATAGGTGGTCATGTATCTTGTGTGGGTCCGACAGCTTAGACGAGATAACTGGCATGTATCCTGTGTGGGTCTGACAACTTAGCTGGTCCTGTATCTTGTGTGGGTTCGACAGCTTAGATGATCCAGTGGCTACATCTGATCATCTATATCTCTCTACTATTTTGGCATATCTGTTTGAGCTAAGTCATGTCTTTCAACCATTATCATTGTGGTGATTGACTTTACTTACTTTTTGGATTTGGTTTGTGCTTGGGCTCGAGAGTTAGAGCCGGAATGAGATTAGTAACTTAGATATATGTATGGGAATATACCTAAGTAGGGTTGGTTGATACTTCATGATTGTATCTTTCTACTGTGGTTTATCCTTTGTAGATTCTGGGAGACCTTCGGGGGTCTCGGGGTCCCCTAATGAGTATCGTTATATTCACCCCTGCACAGGCTATGCCCGCACATCATTGTGTTGGTTGCAGACGACGGACAATACTGATCAAGGCAGAGAGTTGTAGAGCTGGACGGTACCCATAGGTGGACCTTGCGATTAGTCGGCACACAGAGGAGACTAACAGATGTGAGTGCTGAGGTAGCCATTTATACCTACCTTTCAGGTAGGAACCCCGGAGGATGATCCAGAAGATGCTCTTTACTTTCAGCTATTTTTTCCTTTTTACTTGTACTTTTTGTTCAGTTGGGTTTGTATACTAGCCCATTTACTTTCCAGCACACTCTTTTGTATTCAGTTTTACTTAGTGTTTACTTCCTGGTGCATACTCTGTTGTGTTTGTTTACTTTTGTAAAGGCAATGCCTTCCCATCTTAGGGATTTACGCCTTTGGTGCTAGTCGCCAGACCCTGGCCTATGGAAGGCGGGCTTGGGGTAGTCAAGGTACGGGCCCCGAGGACGGGTCGTGACAAATTGGTATTAGAGGAGTCGGTTCTACCGCAGAACTTAGACTCTGATTCTTTTAACAGCAATAGTGTTAAGTGTTTTGGGTGTGGTTATCAGATTAGGGAAATCGGTTTTGGTGCGGTGGTCGGCATATCCATACACTAGGAATCTGACTTCTGATCTCTGACTCAGTGCACGAAAACACTGATTGTGTGTATGTTTCCTTGAAAAAGTTTTCTTCGTGATTATTTTGTGTCAGCTCACCAGGTATACAGTTTTAACAATGGCGCCCCTGTTTCTTTTCAGGATGGCCCCACGAAGGCATCCAGCTAGGGTTCCGAGTTACGTACGAGATGGTAGCCTACCGAGCGACGAGGCCCCAGTGTAGGGCCTCATCACAGCAGAGGAACCAGTGGTACCACTACCCGCTGGGCCCCTGATACCACCAGCTCTAGCAGCAGAGAGTTCACACTACCTGAGTGCGTTGCACGAGTTCCAGAGACAGAGGCCTCCCAGGTTCTGGGGAGAGACGGACCCACAGGCGGCTGAGGATTGGATGGAGGCAATCATGAGAGTTTTCATATTGGTAAGGACACTGGCTGACCTTATGGTGATCATTGTCGTGAGTCTCCTGCACGCGACAGCAGGTAGATGGTGGAGCCTGATGCTCTAGGTGCATGATGAGGCATCACTACTCTGGGCAGACTTTGAGAGCCTGTTCTGGGCAGAGTTTGTTCCAGCCACCCTTCGTGCGGTGCGGATTCAAGAGTTACTACATCTGCAGCAGGGTAGCATGATAGTAGCTCAGTACTCAGTGAGGTTCACTGACCTCTCACGCTACTACACAGATATGGTGCGGGACCCGTTCTTCAAGGCCTGGACCTTCGATTAGGGACTCAGGCATGAGATCAGGGCTTCGACGGTTCCCCTCAGTATTCTGACGCAGGCGGGAGGTACTGGAGAGAGCCCTTCTAGTAGAGAGATTTCTCGTTGATCAGTCACCAGTAGTGAGACCCACCACAAGGCAACATGTAGTGGAGTCTTCTACATCCAGTAGTAGACAGATGTCGCAGAGGTCCAAGCATACCAGTCCATCAGGTGGCCTATCACAGGATACAGGTTCGGTTGTGCAGGTCACATGATACAAAGTCAGCTATACGAGGAGAAGGCAGTGCTATACATGCGGCGAGCAGGGCCACATGGCTCGTGACTGCCTGACACGCCATACAGATGAGAATTAGACAGTAGAGGGACCTCCCAGGTAGAGGCAATGGTTCGACTGTGGTGGTCTACCGGGAGCAGGCGGACGAGGAAGAGGAGTTGACTGAGCAGCGAGTGGTGGATGATGTTTCGAGGCTCTACCACCACCACCACCAAGAGGTCCACCCCGACCATAGGGAGATGGAGAACAGAGGAGGGCTCAGTTCTAGGCAGTCGAGACCTACGGACATGGTGCACTTGAGATGAATCAAGGTACTATATGTGTCTACTCCACCCTTGTTGCGGTACTCATAGACATAGGTGTGAGTCATTATTTTATTGTCGTTGCCCTTGTTCGGAGCTCGAAGATTCCGACAGTTCTGTTGGCTCGATCCTTACGACTAGAGACTCCTACGGGAGAAGACTCGATGATTACACACTGGTGCTGGCAGTATGAGCTTACTCGAGGAGGTGAGAGCTTCGGCTGGGCTCTTCTTGTAGCGGCGTCGAGGCCTTATGACGTCATCTTGGGTATGGACTGGTTATCCACAGTTCATGCTCAGATTGACTGTATTAGGCGCAAAGTGCGATGTATCCGCACGGATGGGACCAGGTTCACCTTCACCGATGAGAAGGGATCTTTTTTAGTGCAGGATAGACTTATGCAGAGGAGGGGGCAGTCGATCACACATCATTTGGCTAGTCTCATCCTCGGAGAGGTTGATGTGTGGAGTCTGAGTTTTCCTGTTATGGTGGATCAGTATGCAGATTTTTTCCCTGAAGACATTCTAGGACTACCTCCTCGTAGAGAGGTAGATTTCTACATTGATTTTTACCCCAGGACGGTACTGATATCTACTCCAGCATATAGGATGGCTCCCGCCGAGCTTCATGAGTTGTGGGTACAGTTGGAGGACTTGTAGGGGAAGGGTTTTATCTGACCCAGTGTTTCACCCTGGGCATCTCCGATATTGTTCGCCAAGAAGGTAGATAGGAGCTTGCGACTGTGTGTCGACTACCATCACCTGAATTAGGTGACCGTGAAGAACAAGTACCCACTCCCTAGGATTGACGACCTCTTTGATCAGCTCAAGGGAGCACGATGGTTCTCGAAGATAGACCTTAGGTCAGGCTATCATCAGCTCAGAGTTCGAGATGAGGATGTGCAGAAGACAGCCTTCAGGTGTTGATATGGACATTATAAGTTCTTGGTTATGCCCTTCGGCGTAACCAATGCTCCAGCAGTGTTCATGGGTCTCATGAATAGGATATTCTAGTCTTACTTTGATCTCTTTGTCATAGTCTTCATCAATGACATACTGATTTACTCGACTACTGAGGAGGATCACTCCTACCATTTGTGGGTAGTACTGGATACACTCCGAGAGAACCAGATATATGGTAAACTCTCGAAGTGTCAGTTCTGGATTCAAGAGGCTCACTTTCTAGGACACATCATCTCGGAGGCTGGAGTTGCAGTGGATCCAGCGAAGATCGAGGCAGTACTTGTTTGGGAGCCACCCAAGAGTGTGACGGAGGTACGGAGTTTTCTGGGTCTGGCTGGGTACTATTGGAGATTTGTTCCAGACTTCTCCAGAGTTGCATCACTGCTTTCAACATTGACGAAGAAGGGGAAACCATTCATGTGGTCAGATAGATGTCAGCAGAGCTTTCAGGAGCTGAGGTAGAGGTTGACCAGTGCGCCCATCTTGAGACTATAGGAGGAGGGTGTAGGGTACATAGTTTACTACGATGCATCAGGGACCGGACTCGGGTGTGTCATGATGCAGGAGTGAGCAATGATCATGTATGGTTCACGGAAGTTGAGACAGCACGAGCAGAACTATGCTACCCATGACCTGGAATTCGCAGCAGTGGTCTTCGCCTTGAAGATGTGGCAACACTATTTGATGGGCGAGCGTTTTACAGTCTACTCTGACCACTAGAGTCTCGGGTAAATATTCTCGCATAAGGACCTGAACCTGAGACAGTGGTGATTGCTCTAGTTCCTCCAGGACTATGACTTTGAGATAGTATATACTTCTAGGAAGGGGAACGTTGTGGCAGATGCTCTCAACAGAATATCGGGCATTCATCTGCTAGGAGAGGTGATAGAGCAGTTGGCATGCGTTGCAGATATCCTTTGTGGATAGAGATGGAGCAGCCTTTCTGGAGTCTCTCACAGTCACTCCTCCACTCCTTCAGGTAGTTAGGGAGGCACAGAGTGGGGACATTAACTGTGAGATGTGACGTGCTCAGATATCCTCAGGGCAGGCAGCTGATGGATTTTATGAAGGTGGGAAGCACGTCATCCTCTTCAGAAGACGTATCATGGTACCAGTTGCACTATAGGAGGAGGTGTTGAGGGAGTTCCACACTTCCCCTCTAGTGGTATATCTAGGAGTGGTGAAGATGTATTAGGACCTCAAACGAAAACACTGGTGGCCAGGTATGAAGAAATCAGTAGCAGAGTTTGTCTCTCGATTCCTCACTTTTCAGCAAGTGAAGGTAGAGCACTAGGTTCCAGCAGGCTTGGTTCGGACCTTAGAGGTCCCAGAGTGGAAGTGGGATGGGATATCCATGGATTTAGTTACGGGACTTCCACGTACATCCAGAGGACAAAACTCTATCTGGGTGATCGTTGACTGACTCACCAAGTAGGCCCACTTCCTACTGATCAGAGAGCAGGGATCAGTAGAGATCTTGGGATGCCTCTACATACAGAAGATCGTATAGCTTCATGATGTTCCATCGATTATCATCTCCTATCAAGATGCTCGTTTCACTTCCTGGATTTGGAAGGGGTTGCAGGAGGCTTTTGGGACGCAACTTCGCTTGAGCACCACCTTTCATCCTCAAACGAATGGTCATACTGAGAGGACCATTCAAACTCTTGAGGACATGCTCCGTGCATGTGTCCTCAACTTTGGTCACAGCTGGGAGGATCACTTACCCTTGGTGGAGCTTTCGTACAACAACAGCTACCACTCCACCATCAGGATGGACCCTTACGAGGCATTGTACGGTCAACCTTGCAGATCACCTCTGTGCTGGACTGACCCAGGGGAGTCAGCACTTGTAGGACCAGAGATGGTATAGGCTACGACGGAGAAGGTGCAGATCATCCAGGAGTGGATGAAGACTGCACAAAGAAGACAGAAATCCTATGCTGATAGGAGATGGAGACCACTGGAGTTCGAGGATGGCGACCATGTCTTCCTATGGGTCTCACCTCGAGGAGGTCTATGGAGATTTGGCCGAGCCTACAAGTTATCTTCGCGTTTTATCAGGCTGTTCCAGGTCCTCAGCATAGTAGGTGAGGTGGCTTACCGCCTGGACCTTCCACCTCAGTTGCACCGAGTGCACGATGTCTTCCACATATCTCAGCTGAGGATATACATGCACGACCCATCCCACATCATCAACCATGGGGAGCAGGACATCGATGACTGGGCAATATTCATGGAGGTTCTAATGGGGATTGAGGATCGAAAGTTTCGAGTCCTACATGGATGGTCTATTCCTCTGGTGCGCATTCGCTGGCAGCACAGAAACCACCAGGAGAGCACATTGGAGCGGGAGGCTCAGATGCGTGCTCAGTACCCCCATTTGTTTCCCTAGTGTGTGTTTTAGCTTTACGGGGACGTAAAGCCCTAAGGCGGGGGTAATGTAAAGACAAGTAAATTTCAAGGAAATTTTTTTTTATTAAATTCTTTGGAATTTTACGAGTCCGCAGTTTCTGACGGCGCCTTATTCTGAGGCTCGGTGTGCCCGGAATCAATTTTTGAAGTTTTGTTCGGGTATGTTCAGTAAACGTACGTGTAGGTTTTTATATCTTTTGAACTGGTGCTCGGAATTGAAATCTAAGGACACCGATGAACTCGTAGTGTCGGTATTCTCTTAAGGGGACCTTTCCCGCAGTCGTGTTTTATACAGGATGGAAGTTATAATTTGGGGTTACTAATTAAAATTAGAAATTAAATAAAAATGTGTGTGCAACACATTTTTATTTGAAAGGTGGTTAAAGTCTCTAGGTGGAGGTTAGGGGTGGGGCCCACCACACCGTAACCTCTCATGGGAGGATATAACTAGGGGTGGGTCCCACACAAAAACAAACCCCTCAACTCCCCTTGAAACTCCCCCTTTGAAACTCTTGGACTTCCCTTTGAATTAATGAAGCCACCTCTCCCCCATTAAATTTTTAAACCATCCACCTTCTCTCATTAAGGTGCCAACACAATTAATTAATAAATTAATTAATTAATTTGAGTATTTTAAATATTTGAATTTATTTTTCCAACATTAAAATAAGTCATTACATTCTTTAATTTGGTTGGCACATTTTACCTTGTGGAACTTTTGGAGAATTCGAGAGAGAGAGCATTCGTCCCTGAAGAACACGAAAAACGCCCTTTCTCTCCAATGAAGAACGACGAAACCATCTTCGATCTTCATCCAAGCCACAAGAGGAGGATCTGCCTATGAGGAACGTCGACTACGCTTCTTCTTTGGACATTTCCTGACGTCAATGAAATCGACGTCCGTCTTCTGCGACGCCCGACTTCCGCGACACCGTATTCTGTGGCTCGTCGACGTGCAACGTCAAATACGAGGTAGGGGTTGTTTTGAGTTGTTATATTTTCGAACTTCGTCATTCTAATTGAGTAATGTGAATTTCCAACTATTAATGTCACAACGAGGAGGGTTCAGGCCGCACGAACACTATAACGACCAGAAATTTTGAATAAATCTTGTTTCCTAATTTTGTGTGTTATTTTATTTTATACTCAACAAAACTGTTTCATTTGATAACATGAGTATAATTAAAATGAGACCGTTGGGTTTCGACTTTTATATGACTATTATTCAGTATGCCCTTTGGAAAATAAATCTTGCGATTATTGTCTCTAAATACAAGTGATCTTGGCTAATTAATATAGAAAGAAGATTTGATGGCCTCATCCAGTAGTCTCGGGCCAATCGAAGCCCATCTAACGGAACTTGGGAAAGAGGTAGCACCACTGGGCTTTTCTCTGGACCAAACCCAAGACGAACTTCATTATGTGAAGCTAGAACAGAATTGCCTTCGTGAGAAGTTCAAACTGATAGAAATTACTACTCGTGCAATGTTGGCTGAGCCGCCCTCGGATTCTCTCACCTTAGGACACCTTACACTTAGGTCCTATGATGGGGTTATAAGGGGCTATGTAAGGAGACCGTAACATCTTTGTGTAATCCCTTGAGATAAATAAAATTGTGTTTTCTTATTATGGTGAATTTTGTAAATTTTCAAATGTCAGGATAAATATAGTATGCATATTATTGATGAATTTTAGAAAAATGATATTTTAAAAATGTTTATGTAAACCTTAAATAATTAAAAATGTGTAATGATTTTCAAAAAATGGTCTTCTAAAATTATGTTCAGTATGAAATTTAGAGTCTAATAAGATCAACTTAATTTTTGATGAATAGTAAATTATGAATAGTGATTTTATGCTTAGGATTAGTAATGTGACCAAATGGATTAGTAATCTCACTTAAAGAAAGTATTAATATAATCTAGGCACCTTGATTTAGTAATGTGATTCAATAAAATAGGTAAATAACTATTTCATTAATTATTAGTCAAGTATTAGTTTTTTCAGGTGAATAGTGTTTTTTAATTAAAAATTAAATTAAAAATATTTAGAAAATTATTTTTATAAAATGGACTTTATTTTTGAACTTAGAGCATCGATATTATGTTAAGGTAATTTTTTGGGATTTTTCTGAAAAAAATGAATTTTCGGTGAATAGTGTTTTTATTTAAAAATTAAATTAAAAATATTTAGAAATTTATTTTTATAAAATGGAGTTTATTTTTGAATTAAGAGCATTGATATCATGTTATGATAAATTTTTGGGAGTCTTCTGAAAAAGTTGAATTTTCAGTGAATAGTAAAAATACAGTTTTAGGGTTTCGGTATGTTTAATGACATCATGACTGCATCATAATGATGTCATGAGATATTTTAAGGGATGGACGACTAAAGGGGATGAATTGTTGTATGAGGTGTCCCAAGTGGCAAATACCATGGGCAAATACCATGGCCAAGCCCATGGTTTTACCAATACCACCAATGAGGTGTCCCTTGGCCATTAATGCCTTGTCCCCTCACTTTCCCTATAAATACCCACCCTTTCCTCCTTTATATTTCACTCCCAACTCTCCCCCAACAAATCTCTGGTCTCATTACCTCCCAATAAGTCCTCCCAAGGTTCCCCCAAGCCCTCAAGGTCCCAACCTTTGAGTTTTAAGAGTTACGTTTTAAGGTAAGGGATCATACATCTCTCTTTCTTTCCATGTACTCTCTTTTATGTCATATATTTTATGCTCCATGTTCTTATGTTGGAGGATGTTCTTTTATATTCATCCTACTTTCCTTTTCATGTTCATATGATGAGATACCCACTCTTTCTCTCATCATTTTATTTTATGAATGTTTAAGTGGCGCTGTTAGGCTGCCGAATTTTTAAGGGATTCTTTCACCCTTCTCGTTTTCAAGATCTATTTTCATGTCAATTCTTTCATGTTCCTTTTTATTATGTTGGGTTATGATCTATATATCTATAATACTTATATTTTATGTTCATATTATGAGATACCCTATTTTATCTCTTCAATTCAGTATTTTGAAGTTTTAAGTGGCGCTGTTAGGCTGCCGAATTTTTAAGGGATTCTTTCACCCTTCTTGTTTTCAAGATCTATTTTCATGTCAAGTCTTTCATGTTCCTTTTTATTATGTTGGGGTATGATCTCTATATCTATAATACTTATCTTTTATGTTCATATGATGAGATACCCTATTTTATCTCGTCAATTTAGTATTTTGAAGTTTTAAGTAACGTCGTTAGGCTGCCGAATTTTCATAAGAGAAATCTTATTTTTTTCTTCCTTCCATGTTTTTCATTTCATATGGTAGGTCTTTAAAATTTCATTACCATGTTCTTATATCCTTTATTTTATGTCCCTTTACTGTGTTATGGATCATTTATGAGTGGGTGACCCATGTATCATCTCTTTTCAACGTTTTTTAAAACCCTGTAACATAGCTGTTATGCTGCAGAATTTTCGTCTCAAAATGTCTCTCTCTTTTTCTCAAATTATTTTATTTTATTAAGTGAATACTAAAATATCTTTCTTATACAGGGGTATTCACATATATATCAAGATGTTCTATTTTAAATTCTGTGATTTACATACATGAGGACCGCTTTCCTTTTTCCGTGGGTTTAAAGTGACATAAAGATCACGTCTTTAAAGCAGTTTTTAAAATGTTATGATTATGAAATGAAACCCATTTATTTTATTCTATATGGGTTATTTATGAAATTTTTTATGATGATATATGTGGCTCACATGATAATAAATACAAATTTAAGGGTGCGCCCTGATAGCGCTCCAATTCATTGGGTAATGATGTAACCACTAGAGATTACAATTTTAACGATACCTTGGGGTTTACCTTGGTAATTTCAAATGAAACCTTGGGGTTTACCTTGGTGATATGTTCATGATTGTCAAAGTTAAATGTTCCAACCACATCTTCAAGTTATGAAACACGTTATTTTTATTATTATATGCCTCATGAACTCTTTCTCATGCCTTAAAGTTATTTTTTATGACTTTTGATGTATCTCAAGTTCTCATGTAAAATGTTTCCCTTGTTTCCCTTACTGGGCCTTTTGCTCACCCTTTCCTTTGATGTATGCTCCCAGGTTGTGAGATGTTGTAATGAACTTAGGATGAACAATTAATAAGCCTTTCAAGTGTTTAAGAATAATGTTTTATGTTTTCATGTATTAAGTTCCTGGTTTCCAAGACACTAAACCTTAAAGATCCTCAATTTTGTAAAATGTAATGAAAGTTTATGTGATAAAAAGGCGGGATTCCATAGTTGGTATCAAAGGATGGTTTAGTTATTTTTGGAAATTAGGATATGAAAACTTTAGGAATAACCCTATAGAAATGTTTAAATATAGGAAATATTCCTGGTATTATGGTGAGTATTGAGTAAGGGGTTACCAAGCAAATACATTCTTGTCTAGATACGAGCAGGTAGAGGTGGATATGGCACAGATGTACATTGGGGTAAAACCCGAAAACACCGCTTTGAGCTAAACTTGAATGGGAACTAGTACACGACAACAGGCCTTGCTGCACTCTTGGTTACGACACTCCCAGGGGATATGCTTTAGTAAATTCATAAGCTTAGTATGAACCATTATTAAAGGAACAAAGATAAAATAAAATAAAGATTCACATAAGAATATATGATCATGGATAACCTAGATTGGAACCTAGGGGATCACAAGTTAGGGTATACTTTCCTTCTACAAGTTTATCCTTCTATGATTAAAGTTTCCTTTTAATGATTATTGTCTAAGTATTTAAGCCCCTAATTATACTTTCTTTTCTTAGTTAATGGAGGGAAATGGAAGAACATGTCCCAAAAACCAATGTGATAGGAAATGTGATGATTTCCCTATTAATGTGACAGAGATGATGAGAGATCAAGTTGAACATATTGCGATTATGCCAAACCAGCTATCAAAAATCACAATTAATAATTGGTACCTAGTTGAATGCCCAAATTCATCAAGGAAGAAGAAGACGAAGTCTCAAGGATTTTCATCTGATAAAGTTGATAAGGGAAAGAAGACGCATTTTCCTTTGTGCAAAAAGTGTGGAAAGAGGCACCAAGGGGAATGTCACAAAGGAACCGGGAGATGTTTTAAGTGTGGGGTGATAGGGCATAAAGTAGCTAATTGCTTTAAAAAAATGGATAATGTGATGAATAGAGATAAGGTTCAATCTAATGTACCTTATACTTTTAAATGTTGTAAATGTGGAGAAGTTAGACATTACCCAAGGCAATGCTCTCTTGGAAGGGATGAGAAGCATGATGAGCATCAACAATCTTTAAGGAAAAGGGAACAATGCAAGTCCTATGCTGAGATGGATCTTGATGACTAAAGTACATGTGACTTCTTCGCAATAATTGTCTATGTCATGTTGTTTTTTTAGTTCATGCCCTATGAGCATATCTTTAATGTTTTCTAAGAACATCGAGTCACTACCTAAGATGGTTTTATATCATTAAGGAAAACATATATTGTTATGTACCACATGTTTATAATGACCCATACTTTACATACATTGTTAATACTTCAAAATTGAAGCATACTTATTACAACATATAACAAAACCATGGAAGGACCATATAGGTATAGAGTCTTTAGAAACTGGGAAACATAAACAACTGGTTCATAAAGCATCTACTTTGCCTCCCATTTATTTCATCATATCTAGAGTCTCTTTTTGGCATATCCTACTTAATAACCTTCTTCCTGACCTGGGGAAATAAAACATACAAAAGGGTGAGCTCAAATGCTCAGTAAGGGTAAACAAAAGAAATATCAATCACATCATAAGAACATAACTTTTGTAAATCTTAACCTGCAAAAGAAATCATAATTTCATAACATGGGATAAATCATAGTAGTGAAATGTAATCCCAATAATCATAACTTAAAACATGAAAATTTGTGGCATACACACATAATCATAGAGAATCATTTCTTATTAGTCAAGACTCATTTCCAAGACTATCTTAGTGGACAAAGTCCATTTCTGAACCGAGTTCACTCCTCGTTTCAGTCCTATTTCATTGAACCGGTTTAACCTGCCGTTCCAGCCATGTCTATCTCATGAGATATAAAATCTTTACCCAATGCATTGGAGGGAGATATAGGTCCCACCCATCTCATAATTATACCATTATTATGTGTGCCACAAAATCATAAACCATACATCATAGCATAACCCATGTAATAAAAATGGGAATCTTAAACATTGTGACATCATAAAACAATTCATATAAGATAAAGGAATTCATAAAAATATTTCCATCACAACATAATCAAATCCATGTAATAATAGGGATAGAAACAGAACCCTATATTATCTTATATGGAAAATAATTTTGATAAAACTCTTGAACTCCATTCTTGATGAAAATATCCTTTCTACATCAAAAACATTTTTCCTTTCTTAACATGTCATACAATTTTAAACTAAAAGAAGTTGATTAAAAATAAACTTGAAAACTTGTAAAGGAAGCTTCCTGGAAATAATTTTTTTAAAATCCATTCATGTCGTATAAGTTAAAAAAACATTATTCTCATACTTTTGTCGGAAAAGTCAAAAAGTACCTCGTACGAAAAACGACAAAATATTCCTTTCATATATTTTACTAAAAACTCACCGAAGGGTAAAATTGGATTTAAACAATTGTAGGTGGATGGAAACAATATTACATATTGAGGAAACATGTATGTGGATGATAAAATACACCCCAGTAAATACCAAAGTATAAACAATCTCGGATAAAATGAGATTGTGATATTTTCCCTTACCTTAGGTCCGATTTGCTTCGTAAGTGTCTGAACCTCCTGTATAATGATTTAAATAATGTTATTTACTTATTCCAGAATTATAATTATTGTTATGATATCATATATGGTCATATTCTTAGCTTCTTAGTAGTATTATTTCATTGCTACTTGTTATTCGGGTGTTTATAACTTTTTGTTCTTATGCGTGTTTTGTCGAATAAATTCTTATTCTTCTCTTTAGGTTATAGATACATTATTTTAAGAATGGTATTAATGTACTATATATCATATTTATTCATTCAATTCATTTATATAATCATTATGCAATGAAGATCATGTAGAACGAATCGCATCACATCGTGGAGACGGTATTCCGTACGTACGTACGAGCGATGATATCGTTCCCATGATCGTGGAATTGTATTGGAGTGTATGTATACTATTTCAGAATCAATATAACTTTACAATAATAATATATATTAATTATTTAAACCATTATAACCATCCAAGTAAGGTGGTGGGGTAAAATAGATTACACCACGGCGTGGAGACGGTATTCCGTACGTACGCACGCGCGGTGATTTCGTTTTCCGTAGGATGGATAGATGGTGAAATAGGGTTGTTTCATACTTATAATAACATATCAGTATATGAGTGATACTGATGTTATTACTTCATAATGAAACAACTAAATAAGAAGAAGTTGAAGAAGAAAGAATTTGGAAAGGATCGGTAATGGATATTACCTCTTTTTGACGCGCCTCTTCTTAACCTCCTCTTAGGGCACTAGGGTTGGTCTTTGAAGAAGACCAGAACCTCTAGGATGATTCTAGGGAAGTGGGTAAGTTAAATGGGCAGGGTTTGGCCAATCTTGAAGGCTCAATTGGTGTGATGAGGAGAGGGAGGAGGTTCCCTTTTATAAGGGAGGAGAGGGGCACCTTTGGAAATATAAGAAATATTAGTTTATATTAAATCCCAACCCCACTTAAAAACTTCCAAAATGACTCATATCAGAAGATTAGAATAGATAGGGTTGTAATATCATCAACCAATAAAATTTAGACATGTTAGGAATTTATTTTAAACATTATCAACTTGATTTATCCTTATTTATCAATTTAATTTTATTTGTAGTGATAATATTCTAAATTTTAAATTATTATTATGTGTTGTGAATTTTCCATAATTTGACACTTTATGACATTTTCGACCATATAAAATTTAATTTATAATTTTTAAATATTTTTGTGATTTTTAAACAATTTCATAATATGTTATTTTTATAAAATAACAATAGTGTCAATTTTGACACTATTCATTTATTTGAATTTAAATAAAATATATACAGAGGATATGTTCGAACTAAAAGCTTTAATAGATTAATAAAATGTCATATGTATCTATAAAATTAGTGGAGCACATTAAATAGTGCATATAATAATTATTTTAATATTTTTAAAACCATTTATTTGATATTTTAATTAATAAAATAATTTCAACATCACTATTGTGTCATAATTAATGATAATTATTTAATCCCTAAAAATTCTAAATAAATTCCTATGTTTTAGATAATTGTATTAGATTTCTGTATATTATTCATGTTCGAAGTTTCATTAAGTTTATCACTAAATTAAAATTATTATACTTATAAGATTTAAGAAAGTGACATGTTGTCACATTCTTTGGTTTTAATAATAATTAAATTATTTTCATGGAAAAAAGTCCATTAAATGAATCTAATCCGACCCTTAGGTGATATGGGTCGCCTTTTAGTCATTGAATAGGATTTTGGCAGGTGTTAGGGTAATTTTATAATCTTATATTTACCCTTAATTACCTGATTTACCTTTAACTATGGTAAATAAAATTTACCGTAGTTACTATTCATAATGCCCAAATTCAAAAAGTAGCCTATTAACATAATTTGTACCCACTGATTACAAATATGGAATCCATTTTTCAAAATTCAAAACACATAAGTCACAGTAATTAATTTAATATAAATCCTGTTGTTAAGAAAACAGGTTTTAGAAGTTAAAACATTGTCAAAGATTGAAATGTTTTTACCTATGAATTCAATGTGAAATTAATGGTAATGACATACATTATATTAAATGGTAAAAATATATTCTATATATACCTTAAAACCATTCAATATTATAATTTAACCATATAAATTATCTCAATGAAAAAATTTGTTTTTAATTAAAAATTAGCGTATTTTTACTATTCATCAAAATATGAAAGTTATCAGAAAAATATCAAAAATTTATCCAAAGTAAATTTTTATATCCTGATTCAAGAGAAGAATTTTATTTTGTGAAATTGAACTTATAAATGTGTCAAAAACTAGATTTAATGTGGGTGTTCCATCAAAAGGCGGCAAAACTGCATTTTTTGATAAATACTTATTTTACCCAAAAAAATTATTTTGTTCTCTTACCATGTTCTAGAAAATGTGTAAGATGAATAATAATGTTGTAAAATTTAAAATTCAGTTAATACTATTCATAACGGCTAGTTTATAATATTATAATAATATATCATTGTTTAGTGGAACTCGGTATTGCGTACTACACACGCTATCGAGGAAGGTCGCGATTGCGTGTAGCGAAAGATTCCTTTGATGATTTATATAACATAAAAACAAAATATTTCTCATAAAAGTCTCGGGTGTTACAATGTTGATGTTGTGAAGCTGTTATTCTTGAAAAAAAAAGATGATTAGGGTATTAAAAGATGATTATTATTTTAGAAGACGTTCAATATTTTGGGAACCCTATATGATCGAGGTAAATAGATTACTACGGTATTTTCTTTGAGGAATAAAGGTTGACTTATATTTTGAAGAATCGACGAATTTAAGGTGAACTTATGCTAATATAGGTTACTTATGGAAATGATTAACCTATCTTGGGGAAAATGTGATTAGGTTAGTTACTTTTATTATAAGATGATAAGAGTGGTTAATGTTGTTTGGAGATGAACGATAAAGTCTATCTTGGAAGACTATGTTATGAGATCATTATTATAATTGGGTTTCAATATTAGTTTGGTTTATTTTGAGGAATTTTAAGGATATTTATTTATGGAATGGTCTATGATGAACTTTGGGTAGTACCGTGGAATTTTGAAGATTTAAAAGTAGTTTCCCTTCCTATGAGGTTCTGTATTTTGGAAGAGTTGTTTTATCTTACCCTTTCTGTTTTTGGGATAATGTTTAAAGATAGAATAAATAGATAGTTAATATTTGGTGGATTATGTGATTCTATAGAAGATGATTCTTATGCTTTTGATGAGACCAAGTGTTTTTTTTTAATGCTCATCATTTGGAGAAAAGATTAGTTTTGGTAGAAACTTTTTAAGGGATGAAACTCTACTTGAAGGTAAATATATTTCCTTGTGTTTTTATTCTATGTAGTAAATGAATTCCTCAAAACTATGAAAAGGAACATAAAACAAAAATAATGCATGTTAATGTTTCCTACTGGGAAACCAAATACTGTTTAAACCATCATAAGTTTGTGACTTTCTTATTGTTAACTTTCTCCTAATCATGTTTTCTATTACTCTCCCTCAGAACGTGACCTTTTGTTTTCTCTTCCATGTCCATGTTTTCCTACATGGAATCCTAGTATGGGTTAACTCGGGTGACCTTTGTACTTCCTTTTCTTTCTTTTAAAGTAATATTTTTACTGACTCCTTTTCCGATGTGGGACTTTCAATGAAATTTCCAAACCCAATTTTAAAAATTGCGAGGATGCAATTTCTTAAGGGGGGAAGAATGTAACTACTCGAAATTTTGAATAAATCTTATTTCCTAATTTTGTGTGTTATTTTATTTTATACTCAACAAAACTGTTTCATTTGATAACATGAGTATAATTAAAATGAGACCGTTGGGTTTCGACTGTTATATGACCGTTAGTCAGTATGACCTTTGGAAACTAAATGTTGCGATTATTGTCTCTAAATACAAGTGATCTTGGTTAATTAATATAGAAAGAAGATTTGATGGCCTCATCCAGTAGTCTCGGGCCAATCAAAGCCCATCAAACGGAACTTGGGAAGGAGGTAGCACCATTGGGCTTTGCTCTGGACCAAACCTAAGTTGAACTTCATCGTGTGAATCTAGAATGGAATCGCCTTCGTGAGAAGTTCAAACTGATAAAAATTAATACTCGTGCAATGTTGGCCGATCCGCCCTCGGATTCTCTCACCTTAGCACACCTTACACTTAGGTCCTATGCTGGGGTTATAAGGGGCTATGTAAGGATACCGTAACTTCTTTGTGTAATTATTTGAGATAAATAAAATTGTGTTTTCTTATTATGGTGAATTTTGTAAATTTTCAAATGTCAGGATAAATATAGTATGCATATTATTGATGAATTTTAGAAAAATGATATTTTAAAAATGTTTATGTGAACCTTAAATAATTACAAATGTGTAATGGTTTTCAAAAAATGGTCTTCTAAAATTATGTTCAGTGTGAAATTTAGAGTCTAATAAGATCAACTTAATTTTTTATAAATAGTAAATTATGAATAGTGATTTTATGCTTAGGATTAGTAATGTGACCAAATGGATTAATAATATCACTTAAAGAAAGTATTAATATAATCTAGGCACCTTGATTTAGTAATGTGATTCAATAAAATAGGTAAATAACTGTTTCATTAATTATTAGTCAAGTGTTAGTTTTTTTGGGTGAATAGTGTTTTTTAATTAAAAATTAAAATAAAATTATTTAGAAAATTATTTTTATAAAATGGACTTTATTTTTGAACTCATAGCATCGATATTATGTTGAGGTAATTTTTGGGGATTTTTCTGGAAAAAATGAATTTTTGGTGAATAGTGTTTTTATTTAAAAATTAAATTAAAAATATTTAGAAATTTATTTTTATAAAATGGAGTTTATTTTTGAATTCATAGCATTGATATTATGTTAAGATAAATTTTTGGGAGTCTTCTGAAAAAGTTGAATTTTTAGTGAATAGTAAAAATACAGTTTTAGGGTTTCGGTATGTTTAATGACATCATGACTGCATCATGATGATGTCATGAGATATTTTAAGGGGTGGACGACTAAAGGGGATGAATTATTGTATGAGGTGTCCCAAGTGGCTAATACCATGGGAAAATACCATGGTAAAGCCCATGGTTTTTCCAATACCACCAATGAGGTGTCCCTTGGCCATTAATGCCTTGTTCCCTCACTTTCCCTATAAATACCCGCACTTTCCTCCTTTATTTTTCACCCCCAACTCTCCCCCAACAAAGATCTAGTCTCATTACCTCCCAAGAAGTCCTCCCAAGGTTACCCCAAGCCCTCAAGGTCCCAACCTTTGAGTTTTAAGAGTTACGTTTTAAGGTAAGGGATCATACCTCTCTCTTTCTTTCCAAGTACTCTCTTTTATGTCATATCTTTTATGCTCCATGTTCTTATGTTGGATTATGTTCTTTTATATTCATACTACTTTCCTTTTCATGTTAATATTATTAGATACCCCCTCTTTCTCTCATCATTTAATTTTATGAATGTTTAAGTGGCGTCGTTAGGCTGCCGAATTTTTAAGGGATTCTTTCACCCTTCTCGTTTTCAAGATCTATTTTCATGTCAAGTATTTAATGTTCCTTTTTATTATGTTGTGGTATGATATCTACATCTATCATACTTATCTTTTATGTTCATATAATGAGAGACCCTATTTGATCTCTTCAATTCAGTATTTTGAAGTTTTAAGTGGCGCTGTTAGGCTACCGAATTTTTAAGGGATTCTTTCACCCTTCTCGTTTTCAAGATCTATTTTCATGTCAAGTCTTTAATGTTCCTTTTTATTATGTTGGGGTATGATCTCTATATCTATAATACTGATATTTTATGTTCATATTATGAGAGACCCTATTTGATCTCATCAATTTAGTATTTTGAAGTTTTAAGTAACGCTGTTAGGCTGCCGAATTTTCATAAGAGAAATCTTATTTTTGTCTTCCTTCCATGTTTTTCATTTCATATGTTAGGTCTTTCAAATTTCATTACCATGTTATTATATCCTTTATTTTCTGTCCCTCTACTTTTTTATGGATCATTTATGAGTGGGTGACCCATGTCCCCTCTCTTTTCAACGTTTTCTAAAACCCTGTAACATAGCCGTTATGCTGCAGAATTTTCATCTCAAAATGTCTCTCTCTTTTTCTAAAATTATTTTATTTTATTAAGTGAATACTCAAATCTCTTGATTATACAGGGTTATTCACATATATATCATGATGTTCTATTTTAAATTCTGTTATTTACATACATGAGACCCACTTTCCTTTTTCCGTGGGTTTAAAGTGACATAAAGATCACGTCTTTAAAGCAGTTTTTAAAATGTTATGATTATGAAATGAAACCCATTTATTTTATTCTATATGGGTTATTTATGAAATTTTTGATGATAATATATGTGGCTCACATGATAATAAAGACAAATTTAAGGGTGCACCCTGATAGCACTCCAATGCATTGGGTAATGATGTAACCACTAGAGATTACAATTTTAACGATACCTTGGGGTTTACCTTAGTAATTTCAAATGACACCTTGGGGTTTACCTTGGTGATATGTTCATGATTTTAAAAGTTAAATGTTTCAACCACATCTTCAAGTTATGAAACACGTTATTTTTATTATGATATGCCTCATGAACTCTTTCTCATTCCTTAAATTTATTTTTTATGACTTTTGATGTATCTCAAGTTCTCATGTAAAATGTTTCCCTTGTTTCCCTTACTGGGCCTTCTGCTCACCCTTTCCTTTAATGTATGCTCCCAGGTTTTGATATGTTGTAATGAACTTAGGATGGACAATAAATAAGCCTCTCAAGTGTTTAAGAATAATGTTTTATGTTGTCATGTATTAAGTTCCTGGTTTCCAAGTCACTAAATGTTAAAGATCCTCGGTTTTGTAAAATGTAATGAAAGTTTATGTGATAAAAATGCGGGATGATATAAACACGGCCCGAACCTCCCCCGTATTTGTTGATCTTGATAACGACGGAGGCGGAGCCAATAGGGCGCGGTGTCGTCACACCGCTCCGGAGAAGAACCACGATGGATGAAAAGATGTGGAGCCGTCATGCCGCATTATGGAACAGAAGGCTGCAGCTAGCCTGGGCCGTGGCAGTGGTGGACTGGTGCCGTCGCGCCAACCACGTGGAGGAAAACTGTGGCCCGCATCCACGGGCCGCTCGCCAGGCGAACCAGTCGGCCAGCTGCCGACCAGGCTGAAGACCCAAGGCACCGCTTAGCGCCTTTTGGGAGGAACAGAGGCCCACTGTGCGAGCCGCTCGCGCCGGACAGAACTGGTCGGCTGAGCAGGGAGAGGCGGCACCGCTCAGCGCCGTCGGGCAAACCGGACCGGCCCACTCCGCGGGCCGGGTCTGCAGGTGGGTCGTTCTTCACCAGGCCGGGCCAACCCCCCAAGCCGGGTTGGACCCGCCAAACTGGGCCGAGCCAACCCCTAGCCGGGTCGGACCCTCCAAGCAAGGTCAAGCTGACCCGCCAGCCCACTGGGCTTGACGGGCTGGGTCCGACATCGCTTAAATACATATATCTTCAAGATCGTGCGTTCGAACGACGCTCCGTCTGCGACACTGGGACCCTCACGACGAGGTGGTCCTTTTGAGATACTCTAAGTGATTTTTGGAAAACTTTGGAAAACGTCCAGGTTTGGATCGAGCGTAAATCCAACTGGGCCCCTGGAATGGAAAAGCTAATAACTCTCAGACCGGGCATCCGATTGATGTGTCGTCTGTCGCGTTGGGTTTATTATGATGAGAAGAAACATTGGGATACATCAACTCAGGACTTTTTGATAGTTTATGTATCAACCCCCTTTTCTTGAGGAGAGGACCCTCCCAGAATCGAGCGTGTTGTGTGCGGGAACCCTAGAGCTGGTTGCGACTACGACGACTACAATACTGGAATCCTCCGTGGGTTTGACGACGACGACTACTGTACCGGAATCCTGTGTGGGTTCGATAGTTCTGACTTCTATTCCTGTATCCTGTGTGTGTCCGATAGAATAGCTGTCCTGTATCCTGTGTGGCTCCGACAGCTTAGACGAGATAGGTGGTCCTGTATCCTGTGTGGGTCTGACAACTTAGACGAGATAGTTGGCCTCTATCCTGTGTGGGTCTGACAGTTTAGCTGGTCCTGTATCCTGTGTGGGTCTGACAGCTTAGATGATCCAGTGGCTACATCTGATCATCTATATCTCTCTAATGTTGTGTCATACCTGTGTGAGCTGAGTCATGTCTTTCAACCATTATCATCGTAGTGATTGACTTTACTTCCTTTGTGAATTTGGTTTGTTCTTGGGCTCGAGAGTTGAAGCCGGACTGAGATTGGTAACTTAGGTATATGTATGGGAATATACCTAAATAGGGTTGGTAGATACTTCGTGATTATATCTTTCTACTGTGGTTTATCCTTTGTGGATTCTGGGAGACCTTTGGGGATCTCGGGGCACCCTACTGAGTATCGTTATACTCACCTCTACATGGGCTATGCCTGCACATCGTTGTGTTGGTTGCAGACGACGGACAGCACTGATCGAGGCAGAAACTTGTAGAGCTAGACGGTACCCAGAGTTGTACCTTGCAAAGATTCGGCACACAGAGGAGACTGGCGGACGTGAGTGTTGAGGTGTCCATCTATACCTACCCTTCAGGTAGGAACCCTGAAGGATGATCTAGGAGTTGCTCTTTACTTTCAACTGTTTATCCCTTTTTACTTGTACTTGTTGTTCAGTTGGGTTTGTATACTGGATCATTTACTTTCCAACACACTATTTTGTATTCAGTTTTACTTAGTGTTTACTTACTATTGCATACTCTTTTTTTGTTTTTTTTACTTTTATAAAGTCAATGTCTTCCCAGCTTAGGTATTTACACCTTTGGTGCTAGTCGTCAGCCCCTGGCCTATGGAAGGCGGGCTTGGGGTAGTCACGGCACGGGCCCTGAGGACGGGCCGTGACAATCATTATCAATTATGGTCATGAAACCATTCTTGTTATCGTTGAACCAGATTATTATATATGAAATATAACCTATGTAAGATTTTGTAATCCCTTTGTACAAATGGTATTAAGTTATAAAGAAAAATGAGTTCGTTGTAATCAAAACCCACAAATTAAGTGAAACAATTATCATTAAAGTTCTATATAATAATTCATCCTCATTCCATGTAACCAAGTTATATAAATAACCAATAACACCTATTTATGTTCATAAATAATATATAATTTTAATTCTGGAGATTTACATCCATTCCACGTACTTAAAAACAAGTGAACCGAATATGAAAATAAAGAACACGAACACTCCGGAACAACAGAATTAAATACAATAACTTATCAATAAGGAAATAAATGAACTAACCAGAATTATGATACATGTCTAACAGGTTCTTAAATAAGTTATTAATAAGTATAATTTCATATTCCGGGAGCTTAGGTCTGAGAGCGGAACACGTTCGGAGTTAAGGTAAGGTTTTTCCACCCGAACTTCCATTTTCATTTGGGTTACTTTCATTGTCTAATTACCTCAATGAAATTATTATATATTATTATGTACTCCTCATAAATTCTGTGTGAGTATTCTATATATATGCACCATCTATAATCCTTCCCTATTTTCTGGATAGTTACATGTTTTAAAAGAAACTTTCAAAACTGTTTCCAAAATACAAGCCTGATTAAAGGGAATTTCTCAAATTCGTATCTATTTTCAAGGGAACTCTATAATATATTTTTGGAAACCATTATCCTTCTAAAAACACTCATTTTATCATGAAATACTATCTTAATTCACTTCTAGTTTTATACAAATACTTTCCAAAATAACTCTTCTTTTCAAAATAAAAGAGTATTTATCTCAAGATTGCTTAATGATTTTATAAGATTATTTTCGTTTGAGTCAATTCTCTTGTTGATTCTTATGTATTATTTGGTTTAATAATTTATGAATTCATATACCATATTTGATTTAATGGTTTATTACTAACCCTATTGTGTATTATCTATCCTAAAACCATTCACCATATTACTCAGAATCGTTAGTGTTTTATGTTTAATGATTGGGGAAAGATAGTTACATTTCATATGATAGTTTCAATATGAATGTATATGTTGTTTATATTTATCCCCAATCATATGAGGAATGCATTGGACTTATTATGTGATGGGTGGGGCCTTCTATAGACCCTCTATGCATCGGTAGGTCTCATGAGACAAATAGACATGGAATTGGTCGAGGCCTTTCCCAATGTGATATATGGATTTTGGCTGAGGCCTTAATCATTATACGTCTTGGCCGAGGCCTAGAAAAATGTTTCAGAATGTTTGGCATATGCAATTCCCTCATTATGAAGCTAGTAATTTAAAGTTCATGTGGTTATTTGACTAGTATAATACCCATGATTATGTTATATTGTGGAAATATTTACTCAGCTCATATTCCTTCCATTTTATCTTCAAATTTATTTTTAAAGGCATGTGATTTCAATTATTCACCATGTCTAATGTTTATATTATCTTCCATTGTATTGCTTACTCTTACTGAGCATTTGATCTCACCCATTTCTTATGTTTCATTTCCACAGGTCATGAATAAGTAAATTATGAATGACTTGCAAGCATAATCTAGGAGTCATGGATGTTTCTAGTGGAATAAATTAGTGTTGTTTTTTCCTTCATGATTTAATGATAAAATTATTTATGTATCCTGTTTCCAATAATACTAAACTACTCGGTCCTTTGGGATGATTATTCCTTGTTTGTATGCCAATGTAATCAATAATGCACCGGT
Source organism: Viscum album (assembly GCA_963277665.1). Lineage (NCBI taxonomy): Eukaryota > Viridiplantae > Streptophyta > Magnoliopsida > Santalales > Viscaceae > Viscum > Viscum album. Next base: position 1,674,121,005 of record OY728158.1, read on the forward strand.
TCTGGGCAACTGGGGTTGGATCCTTACAGTTGGTATCAAAGGAAGTTTAGTAGAAAACTTGGAAACCAGATTTAGAAAACGTGGATTAGGGATGAGTCCCTAATATAGTTTTGAGGATAAACATACATGAATGTCCTGATATTTTGGTAAGGAATAGATTATGTGGATCTTTCAAGCAATACATCCCTGTCTGGATATGACCACGTAGAGGCGGCTCTGGCACAGATGTATCTAGGGGTAAAACCCAAAAACACTAATTTGAGCTAGACTCGAAGGGGAACTGGTGCACGATAACGGGACTTACTCCACTCTTGGTTATGACACTCCTGGGGTATATTCTTAGGATAATTCACATTTTCTTTACAAGCCATTATAAAGGATTTAAATGTAAAATTTTCCTCAAAGAAACCATTTTTGTGATTATGGGATTAACCATGCCTAGGATTTTAATTTGTGCTAAGTATTTTGTTAAGTTAAGATTATGCATTATGATTCATAACCTAATCTATTATATGCCATTATCTAGAAATGGTGCCTAGTGGAAGGAATGGAAACCACACGAACGCATGTGTCCCCTATAGGGATTTTCCTTCGATGTAAGATAATGATGTTGGCTCTTGTGCTATGACTCGTGCTGAGCAACTCATAACCATACTAGGACAACTTACTCAGGTTATGAATAATAACCTTACCCATATGGAACATTCGGATCCACCACGTGGAGGAGCTGTGTTAGATCGCTTTATGAGACGACAAACCCATTTGTATCTGAGTAGTGTATATGTTCCCAAGAGAAAATATTTCTCACTTTAGGATATAATGAAAGAGAGAAGGTTGTTATGGTAGTTTATCGTCTATCGTGAGATGCGGATTGGTAGTGGTCATTAATCCAAAACACAAAGGAGGAGTAAGAAATAGAGGAGATGGAATGGAGAGAATTTAATGAAATCTTCCTAGATAAATACTTTCCTCATGAATGGATAGTGGATATAGAGATACAATTCTTGAATTTGATGCAGAAGGAAGATGAGAATTGCAAAGTATGAAGCTAACTTCATAAGGTTAGCAAGACATGTTGTGTAAAACATACAAAATACAAGGAGAAAAATTGATCGATTCTTTGATGGCCTAAAGCCATTCCTCCGGAGGGCACTGGTCTCCCAAAGTTTTTCATCATATGAGGATATAGTTTCATATGCTATCAAGATAGAAAAATTGTAACATCCCAAGGTTTTCTAAAAATAAATTGAAAATGCTTGAAATTTTGTTTAAGGTATATATTTATAAGTATCCTTTAAACATAATTTTATTTCTTCTATGTTTTGAATTTCAAGAAACTGTCATCTATAATTGTGTTCAGTATGTTATTTAGAGTCTGATGGAACAAACTTGTTTTTTTTGGTGAATAGTAACATGCCCTTATGAATAGTAATATGAATAGTAATATGAATAGTAATATGACCTCATGAATAGTAAATAATATTATTTTTTTCCCCATGGCAATAGGATAATGGGATCTTAATTAATTTTCCAATGTCACATAAAACTAATTGCACTTCAATTTTGTTATTTTTCGAATTAACTGTGACCTTATTTAAAAATTAAATTAATAATATTTAGAAAATTATTTTTGAAAAATGGAGTTCATTTTTTAATTCTTCACATCGAAAAATGGTTGGGGTAAATTTTTGGTATTTTTATGAAACTCTTGAATTTTCGGTGAATAGTGAAATACGGTAAAATACCGTATAATCAATTTATCAGTAAAAATGCACTATTTATGACATCATAAGTGATGCAAGGACACTTTCTTAGAAATCACATGATATTATCACTATTTAGAGCCACTTTATTTGAGATTATTCATAGTCTTGATAAAAATATTATAATAATAATTAAAATAATCTAAAATACCTCCCCTCCTCCACTATAAATACCACCCTCACTCCCCTCTTCCTCTCACACCTCTCAAGCCTTGATCATTGTCTAATTTCTGCCAAATTCCCTCCCCAATCTTCTTCTCCACGTCCTAGAGCTGCTGGTCTCACCAAAAGACCAAAATCAAAGCCCTTAAGAAGGATCTCAAGGAGAAGAGATCAAGAGGTAAACATCCTCTTTCATTTCCATTCTTTCCTTCCATTTTATGTTATTCTCTTCCTTTCCCTTTGTCTTTTGTTGGGATATTTCATTTAATATTTCCCCTTACTGTCCAAATTTTGTATGAATGATGAGATATTCCATTCCTCTCATCAATCTTATTTTTATGAAATTTTAAGAGACGTCGTTAGGCTGCCGAATTTTTGTAAGAAATTTATCATGTTTTCTTCATTTCAAGATTCCCTTCTCTTCGTTATTCACCCACTCTTATCCAAGAGGCATGAAATCTCCAGAATCATGTATATTCTGGATGTTGTCATGTTTATGGAAAATTACAAATCATTATTCCTCTCCTCTCTCACTTTTTTAAAGAATCAAAAAACATTGTCCATTTGTGTCGAATTACCGATATCGTGGACGATGTATTTTCAATCTCCATTAATTCTTTCAAGTCTGGTCATGAAACCATTTATATGGTTGAACCAGGTTATAATATATGTTTTATGAATCATATAAGGTTCTGTAATTCTTTTGTACTCATGATTCAAATTTACAAGACTAAATGAAGTTGTAATTATCAAAGAACCACATAAATTATCTAAACGAACATAATTAATGTTTAACTTATAAATCATCATCATATAAAGCACCAAAGTGATAAATGGTATAATTTATGGTACTAGAATTATGTAAATACTAATCCATTCCAATTCTTGAGTTTCACTTCCAATCAACAAGAAAGATTCATCATGAACCGATTGTGAAAATCACAAAAGAACTCACCCAAAATAATGCAAGGAACAAAATCCTAACAATTAAGGGGTGAAATGAGGTTATGAAATGACCATATAAGATGTTATAAACATAAAAATGTATCTGTAAAGTACTAATAACACTCTTTTAACCATTATACAGGAGGTTTAAACAATTTTTAAGTAATACAAGCCCAAGGTAAGGGAATTCTTAACCCGATTTCCATTCTTTGGGTTAACCTTCTACTTTATAATTTATGTGCTATTTAAATTGTTTGTGTGATGGGTTCTGTTTATATTATGTTTAATTATGTGTATTTACAGAGTATATACATATTCCATCCACTCAATTAATCCTCACTTCAAGTATATGATGTTTATAAGGGACTTTTCTTCTAAAATCCTCTTTTAAAATTCTGTTTTATAAGATTCAAAGGAAATGTTTTTATGCTATTGTTTATGTTGTATGATTATGTTTTGGTTATTGGGCATTGTTTATGATGAAGGGTGGGACCTATATTTCCCTCCAATGTATTGGGTATGAGTAAGTTGGAGGTCGGCCGTATGGTTACTCCAAGTGTAACTGTGATGGTTACACAAAGTAAGGTAGCCGTGAGGGTTAAAAATTTTAAGGTAGCCAAGATGGTTACAAGATTATGTAAGTAATGCCCCAATATACCTCTATGATTATAATTATGTTTGTGTGGATCTTGTGTAAATCTCATGTTACGCTAAGTAAGATTTTATGGGTGGAAAGCATGTCTTTTGAAAATGTTTTCATACGTCATGCATATTCATGGACTAATGTGATTTTTCCCTCTTTTTCATACCTTACTGAGCTTTTGTGCTCATCCCAAGTTTTTAAATGATTTTTCACAGGTTAATGATGAGTAATACAAGGAAGGAAGACATGTTAAATGTTGAAGAATTGTCAAGGAGTCTTGTTTTGTGATTTAATGTTTATATTCTGAGGATAATGGAAACTGATTTTATGGTATCCACTATGTAACAATGTGTAATGTTACGAATGTTTTGTCTTAATTCTCTAAAGCTCTAAACTTGAAAAGATCCTCAATGTATAATGAAGTGTTTTCTTAAATAAATTCAAGATTATGTATGAAATAAGTGCGGGTCCTTATAAAAATAATTCTCTAAGTCTTATGACTTTAAGGGAAAGAAATAAAAGAAGAGGGCTATTGAAAACTCTGGGAAAGAAAATAAGGAAATAGGGAAGAAGGAAAGATTTGAATTTCCACCCTGTGATAATTGTGGAAGGAAACACCCTGGTGCATGCTTAAAGGAAAAAGGACTATGCTAAAAATGTGTTCAAAAAGTAAATCTTAATGGTGATTGCAAGGGGAAGAAAGAATCCATCAATGTTTAATGCTATAATTGTCGAGAGATGGGACACTATGCTAATGATTATCCATAGCACCAAGGAAATATGCAAAAAAAGGACAAGGGAGCAGGGACAAGCTTATGCGATCAAAACTACTAATATTTAAGTCCCTAATGATGTGTTGGTAGGTACTTTATTCATTTCCTTAAACTTAGACAATAATTTATTTGATTCTGGATCATTGAATTCATTTATATCTTCCCAATTTTCCAAGAAAATTAGATATGTCCAATTTGATTTAATAAAGGAGTTATCGGTCAAAAATCCTAGTGGATGTATCATTGCAATAAAGGCATGTTGATTAGTCCCCCTCATGACATATAAACGTGATTTAGTTTCTAACCTTATCATCATACCTATGGTTGACTATGATATAAATCTCGGTGTGTATTGGCTATCAAATTATGATTCGAAGATCTATTGCAAGAAAAAGGAAGTTACAATTTTCGAGAATATTGTAGAATCCCTTATTTCTAGAGCAAAAACCTCACCATGTGATTCACATCTAGATCCAGCCCCAGTAGCTCTGCTGAATTCAATTATTGGGGAGGAAGTGAATGAAATAAATATAGGTAAGGAGAAGAATGCATAGATATAGTATGTACCAATTGTGAAAGAATATGTTGATGTCTTTCCATAGGATTTACCTGGACATCCTCCAGAGTTGAAAATTGAGTTTTCCATTGACTTAATTCCTAGTTCAAGGCCCATATCAATGACCCCTTATATAATGTCCATTGTGGAGTTTGTGGAACTAAAGAAAAAACTAGAGTAATTGAGTGATAATGGATTTATTCACCCTAGCATTTCTCCATGGGGATCCCCTGTTATTTTCATAAAGAAGAAAGATGGGTCTATGTGGTTGTGCATTGACTACAGGGAGATCAATTCTATTACAATAAAGAATAAGTATCCTCTACCACGAATTGATGATTTATTTCATCAACTTCATGGAGCCCAATATTTTTCTAAGATTGATCTTCGATCTGGATATCATCAGTTTCTTGTGAGGAAGGAATACATTCCAAAAACAGCATTTCGAACCAGGTACGGGCATTATGAATTTATAGTAATGCCTTTTGGACTAACTAATGCACCATTTGTCTTCATGGATCTAATGAACAGAGTTGTCGAGGATTATCTTGATGACTTTGTAGTGGTATTTATTGATGATATCCTGGTATACTCTAAAAGCTATGAAGATCATGAAAATCACTTATGCGCTATTCTGAAGACACTTAGAAGAAATAAATTATATGGGAAGTTTATCAAGTGTGATTTTTGGCTCCAATCAGTTTCCTTTCTAGGCCACATTGTCTCTAAGGATGGAATATTTGTAGATCCTATGAAGACAAAGGCTGTGAAAGAGTGTCATACTCCAACGAACATAACTGAGGTACGTAGTTTTATTGGTTTAGCAGGTTATTATCGGCATTTCATTCAGAACTTCGTCTGTCTAGACAACTCAATGACCAAGCTCACAAGAAAAGGGGTTAAGTTCGTATGGAAAAAATAATTTGAAGAATGTTTTGAAAATTTTAAGAGTAGGTTAGTGAACTCTCTAATCCTAACCCTACCATCGGGGAATGATGGGTTTGTTATCTATAGTTATGCATCAAAGAAAGGACTTGGTTGTGTCCTTATGCAGAATGATCGAGTGATTGCCTATGAATCTAGGCAGCTAAAAATTCATGAACAAAACTATACAACTCATGATCTTGAGTTAGAAACGGTAATATTTGCTTTGAATATTTGGAGACATTACCTCTATGGAGAAAAATGTGAGATATATACATATCATAAGAGTTTGAAATATATATTCTCACAGAAAGAACTCAACATTAGACAAAGGATGTGGATTGAGCTACTCAAAGATTACGATTTCACAATACACTACCACCTAGGGAAAGAAAATATGGTAGCAGATGCTTTGAGCAGAAAGGATCATGGAGTTATGAACAAGATGAGAGTTGAAAGGGATCCTTTGTTCATAGATCTAGTAAATATATGGTAATTATCAAGGAAGGTCACACATCACAATTTTTTTAAATGGTTGCCAAACCTTCTTTACTAGAAAGGATAAAATGTTCTCAGGATGATGATAAGGAGTTTTAAAAGAGAATTAAATCTATAAATGATGGGAAGTTGACTGACTTTGTATATGAAGGTGGCATTTTGAAATTTGGGAAGAGGATTTTTGTTCCCGCTATTCCTAAGCTAAAGAAGGAACTATTGGGTGATACTCATAGCTCTAATTTCTCTATACACCCTGGTAGCACAAAGATGTATCGAGATATTCGAGAAAACTTTTAGTGGGACAATATGAAAAGGGAGATTGCTAAATATACGTCAAAGTGCCTTTTATGTCAACAAGTGAAGGATGAGAGGAAAAAATATAAGGGTATGATGCAACCACTACCCATACCATCATGTAAGTGGGAGAAAATTGCCATAGACTTTGTCACCGGACTTCCAAGGACATCCAAAGGAAACAATGCTATATGGTTCATTTGGATCGTCTTACAAAGACGGCTCACTTTATCATGATTCGAGAGGACTTATCATTGAATCAACTTGCACAGATTTACATCAAAGAAGTGGTAAGGCTACATGGAGTAGCATTATCTATTGTATCTGACTGTGATCCTAGATTCACCTTGAAGTTTTGGAAAAGTCTCCAACATGCTCTAAGCACTGAACTGAACTTCAATACAATATATCATCCTCAAACTGATGGCCAATCTGAGCAGACCATTCAAACACTAGAAGATATGTTGAGATAATGTTCTATGGAATTCAAAGAAGGATGGGACCAACATCTTCCACTGGTTGAATTCTCCTACAACAACAGTTTCCACTTGAGCATCTGAATGGCACCATATAAAGCCCTTGATGGGAAAAGGTGGAGAACACCGGCATGTTGGGATGAATTCGGTGGGTGTAAGCTGCTAGGACCTGAAATGGTCGAAGAAATGGTGGAGAAGGTGAAAACCATTCAGCAGCATATCAAGGCAGCCCAAAGTCGACAAAAGAGTTATGCAGATAACCGTGGACGAGACCTTGAATTCAAAGTTGGAGACCTATTATTTCTACGCATATCTCCATGGAATAAGGTCATTAGGTTTGGTAAGAAGGGGAAGCTAAGTCCTAGGTATATCGGCCCCTTCTATATCCTTGATTGAGTCAGAGTTGTGGCCTATCAAATGGCACTTCCACCTGCCATATCGAAAGTACATGATGTATTTCATGTATCCCTCTTAAGGAAGTACATACCAGACCCTTCACATGTACTCTCTTCAGAGGTGCTATAGTTGGAGGATGGTCTTTCCTATGAGGAACAGCCAGTGAAAATCTTGGATCGCAGAGACAAAGTTCTACGCAACAAGACTATTCATCTGGTCAAGGTACTATGGTGAAAACATAAGTACGAAGAGGAAACATGGAAATTGGAGGAAGTAATGAAGGAAAATTACCCCCATCTATTTTTTTCTTAGTTTATAAAATGAAATTTCGAGGGTGAAATTTCTAAAGGGGGGAATAATGTAACGACTCAATATTTTTCAATGGAAATTCCTTTATTATAAATATGTCAGAATCACATGAAATCACAACATAATTTACTAATAAGTTCTATGTGACCCTTAAAACATAAGTTTTTCACTTATGAGATGTGATTTTTGAAAATCTGACATGCACGGTTACGATCAGTAAGTTATTTGGAGACTAATAAGGAAAAACTTATGTTTTAAGGGTCACATAGAACTTAGTAGTAAATTATGTTGTGATTTCATGTGATTCTGACATATTTATAATAAAGGAATTTCTAATAAGGAAAACTTAATTTTTGGTGAATAGTAACCTAACCTTATGAATAGTGATATAGCCTAATGAATAGTAACCTTACCTATGATAGTATATAAATAATATTCAAGTGAAAGTATGATATAGCTATGATTTGGAATAAGTAAATAAATGTTTTAAGACTGTTGTTTTTAGAATAAATTATGATTTTAATTAAATATTAAATTAATCGTATTTATAAAATTATTTTTGAATAATTGACTTCATTTTTTGATTCTACACGTCGAAAAATGGTTGGGGTGAATTTTTGAGATTTTTCTAAAATACTTGAATTTTTTATGAATAGTGAAATACGGTAAAATACCGTATATCAGTTAAATACACTATTCATGACATCACAAGTGATACAATCCCACTTGGTTCGAACTCACATGATAAAATTACTATTACTGGTCAAGGAATACTCACTATTCCTTGTCTTGTGTGGAAATAATAAATTAATGGATTTTATATTAAGAAATCTCATCTCTCCTCCACTATAAAAACCCCCTCTCACTCCCTCTTCTCTTCACTCCTCTCAAGCCTTGTGCCTTCTCCAAATTCTGTCCAAATACCTCCCAACCTCCACTCCCACGTCCAAAAATCCTTGGTCTCATTAAAAGACCAGACCCTCTCCCTTAAGGAGGCTCTCAAGGAAGTATGGTTCAAGAGGTAAATTCCTCTTTTCAATTCTTTATCTTTCTTTTCAAGTTCATTTGTTTTCATTTTCTATTACCTCTCCTTATCCAAATTTTGTGATGACTCCAGTACCTTATATGTGTTGGAATTTTTCATGATAATGGAATAATTTATCATCATCTCTCCCTTTTACCTTCGTTTATACTAGTAGCAAGAACACCATCCGAGATGTGTCAATTTTCCACATTCAAGGACGATGGGATTTCGATTTCTTTTATCATTCTCAACTCTGGTCATGAAACCATTCTTGTTATGGTTGAACCAGATTATTATATATGTAATATAACCTATTTAAGATTCAGTAATCCCTTTGTACAAATGGTATTAAGTTATAATGAAAAATGAGTTCATTGTAATCAAAACCCACAAATTAACCGAAACAATTATCATTAAAGTTATATATAATAATTCATCCTCATTCCATGTAACCAAGTTATATAAATGACCAATAAAACCTATTTATGTACATAAATAATATATAATTTCAATTCTAGATATTTACATCCATTCCACGTACTTAAAAACAAGTGAACTGAATATGAAAATAAAGAAAACGAACACTCCGGAATGACAGAATTCAATACAATAACTTATCAATAAGGACATAAATTAACTAACCAGAATTATTATACATGTCTAATAGGTTCTTAAATAAGTTATTAATAAGTATAATTTCATATTCCAGGAGCTTAGGTTCGATAGCAGAACACGTTTTGAGTTAAGGTAAGGGTTTTCCAACTAAACTTCCATTTTCATTCGGGTTACTTTCATTGTCTAATTACCTCAATGAAATTATTATATATTATTATTCACTCCTCATAATTTCTGTGTGAGTATTCTATATATGTACACCGTCCAAAATCCTTCCCTATTTTCTGGATAGTTACATGTTTTAAAAGAAACTTTCAAAACTGTTTCCAAAATACAAGCCCGATTCAAGGGAATTTCTCAAATTCATATTTATTTTCAAGGAACTCTATAATCTATTTTTTGAAACCATTATCCGTATAAAAACACTCATTTTATCATGAAATAGTATCTTAATTCACTTATGGTTTTATACAAATATTTTCCAAAAGAACTCTTCTTTTCAAAATAAAAGAGTATTTATTTCAAGATTGCTTAATGATTTTATAAGAGTATTTTTGTTTGATTCAATGCTCTTGTTGATTCTTATGTATTATTGGGTTTAATAATTTATGAATTCATATACCATATTTGATTTAATGTTTTATTACTAACCCTATTGTGGATGATCTATCCTAAAACCATTCACCATATTACTCGGAATGGATAGTGTTTTATGTTTAATGATTGGGGAAAGATAGTTATATTTCATATGATAGTTTCAATATGAATGTATATGTTATTTATGTTTATCTCCGATCATATGAGGAATGAATTGGACTTATTATGTGATGGGTGGGGCCTGTTATAGCCCCTCGATGCATCAGTGGGTCTCATGAGACAAATAGACGTGGAATTGGCTGAGGCCTTTCCCAATGAGATATATGGATTTTGGATGAGGCCTTAATCATTAGACGTCTTGGCCGAGGCCTTGAAAAAATGTTTCATAATGTCAGGAAGGTGCACTTCCCTCATTATGATGCTAGTAATTGAAAGTTCATGTGGTTATTTTACTAGTATAATACCCATGATTATGTTATATTATGACAATATTTACTCAGCTCATATTCCTGCATTTTATGTTCAAAATTATTTTTGAAGGTATGTGATTTCAATTATTCACCATGTCTAATGTTTATATTATCTTCCTATGTATTGCTTACACTTACTAGTCGTTTGAGCTCACCCCTTTCTTATTTTTCATTTCCACAGGTCATTAAGAAGTAAATTATGAATGACTTGCAAGCATAATCTAGGAGTCATTGATGTTTCTAGCGGAATAAATTAGTGTTGTTTTTCCTTCATGATGTAATGATAAACTTATTTATTTATCTTTTTTCCAATAATACTAAACTACTCGGTCCTTTGGGATGCTTACTCCTTGTTTGTATGCCAATGTAATCAATAAAGCACCGGTTTCAGGCAACTAGGGTTGGGTCCTTACACTGGGTAAGTGATATTTCTTCTTCTTTATTTCCATTAATCATTGAAGAACTATTGAATTGTAATTATGGATCTTTTGATCTTATGGTGATGTTATTCTTGATCCTTTCAAGATCAATTACATGATCTTTTCTAGTAGGCTGACCCTTATACTGGTTGAGGTGTGGCATGTGAGTTCCTTGAGGTATATGTCATTTATCTTTTCCACTGATTGTTTCAATTGTTAAATTGATTCTATGATATGGGAATTGGTTCAAGGGCCTCCGGTGTTGTCTCTGAGTTCCTTCATTATTAGTGGATTTATATTGTGGGCATGTGCGGCCTAAGTTGAGGTAGGTAGTTCTGTCTATAGCCTATGTTGGATGAACCTTGATTTCCCTAGTTTTGATATATTTTTTATAAATAAAATGGCATGATTGATTGATAGATTTTTGTGTGTGTGCAAATGGATTTTTGAGAAAAGGTGGATTTCCCCTTATTTTTGTAAAATAAAATGGTGTTTTCAAATCATTTTGAAATATATTTATGAAATGGATTTCAAGGAATGGTTTTGATGAAATGATTTGGAAAATATATCACATGAGAATCCTTTGGTACTTGGGTGGAAGGTGTAGTAATAGGTCTCATCTATTGATACTATCGGGGGTCCACTCATGGGGTGTTCCTCTACTCCCTAAGCATGTTGTTCTAGGGACTTGATAGACACTACTAGAGGGTTCACTTTTTGGGGTTACTCTGTTGCCTAGATTTGATGCATATTTCTAAGGGATTGATGCGTGCAATTGTCTATGTCAAGGTATGAGTGTTCTAGCTAGTATGACCTATAGTAATCCTTGGCATGATATTACCTATTCTTTTTTTATGTACTGTTTTAGATTTGATATGATAAATGGTACCTAATTTGAACTAATTTGGTATATATGATATGCTTTGAAAGTGTTTTACCTATATTATTTAGAACTTTAAAAAAGGGGGAAATGTTATACCGTGATTTTGATATAAAAACTGCTAAACTGATTATCATTACTCATTTTCTTTAAATTTGAGCATATTTGGATTTTTATACAGATACTTGTTATAAAACACTTGGGTGGTAACCTACTGTGCCTATTAGCTCATATAATGTGCACCCCTTGAGAAGTGTATATACCTTGTTATGTATTTCGATGTAGGGAAAGTCAAGGCATCACAGTGAGGTGGTGATGTACTGATCAGCTAAGTTGGGTGGCTAGTGGTGAGATAATGGGGCATCATCCGATTATCACATGGAGTGGCCATTTATTATTTTGGGTTTTTCCTTTGTAGTTGGACTCGTACCTTAGAGTTTATTTAGTTACTTTTGAGTTGTATCATTTTTGTTGTTTTCTTTATGTTATGACATATATATTTATTCTTGTTATTTTCCACAGTTTATCTCTACTGTGTACATATATTCCATGTTGTCTACTTTGGGTTGGTAAAAAAAATTCCCTTTGATTATTGTTGATACTCGTGTTCTAGTCACCATCCCATGGGGATCGAGAATTCCCTTTGGGTATGTGAAGAGTTTTTTCAAGTACTATTTCATGAGGGTGTTTGGTTCGGTTTATCATTTTTTGGTATCATAGGGTATTTTATGCTTATCCTTAGTAAGTTGGTATACTATAGATAGGATTTTCAGGACTTGAGAGGTAGGTTGCAGTGAGTTCTTATCCAGATCTTTCTATGAAGAGACATATGTTTCCATGGGATGTTGGGATTTGTGTCTCCTATTTTGAGTTCTTGATCTCAACCTTAGTTTTTTATTATGGTTTTATGGTTTGAACTAAGTTTTTTCCATTCATCTGATAATTTATTCTATTTTTAGTGTGCAGTGATATGCCTCTGATATGTCTTCCATGAGTTCCATAGGAGGGTGCAGTGGATACTCCTCAAGGGAATTTTCCTTTGGATTAGAATCTTATAGAGACTATCATGTGATTAAGTTGTGTCATGGACCAAAACATACTGAAATTCTAGAACATAGTTTTTGAGGTATAACTAGGAGATGATAGATAAATGGATCAATCTTGAGAGTTCTTACATGAGAAACCACCGTCTTTTAAGGGTAAGAATGATCCCTAATAGGCGGAGGACTAGATGGTCAAGATTGATCATATCACTGACTTCCTGGATACACTTGAGAATATCAAGGTGAAGTGAACAATGTTCAATATCAAGGGTCCTAGTAAACGATGGTGGGATTCCCTGGTATAGGAATATAGGCACTTGGTATTGGACTGGAAGGGTTTCAATACCCTCTTATTCCAGCAGTTCTGTCTAGATTCTTTGATGATGGAAAAAAATTTGAATTCCCTCTCTTTATGGTAGGGAGACTGATCGGTGTCAGTATACACCAATCAATTCAAGGAGCTGGTTCATTTTTCTCCAGAGGTAGTGAATAATGAAAAAATAAAATATCAAAAGTATCTACATGGTTTTTGATCAGATATATGATCGCAGGTATTCATAATGAATCTTTATAGCTATGTGGAGATAGAAGATAGGTAAATTATTGTAGAGATGGATATGGAAGGAAATATTGGATTTTTTGGAACTTCTCTTCCACCCAATAGAAGATTCAGTGGCATGCATGGGAAGAAGAGGAATTGGCATGATTGTTGTGGGGGTAGTGGAGGTGGTTCTTAGTAGAGGTCCTCTTTACACCATCAGTTACAACTAGTAGTGTGCCCCTAAATAGATATTAGTGTGGCAAGGTCTAGCACACTCGGTGTTCTTATTCCTCACCTGAAAATATTTTTCAATGGTTGTAGATACTACTGTCATTTATAGATGTTCTATCATGTGATGTATAATCCTCATTATGGTTAGGTATTATTAGCTCCAAAGGTCACAACGGTATAGTCAGATACTTTAAATACTATAATTCTCCAACTAAATGCCTCAGGATTAAATCAACTTCACATTATAGATGAATTTCTAACAGAGGTTGACACGGGTCCAACGATAGTGAGAGGTACCATATTTATTGAATATTCTGTAGTGAATTATTTATTCAATACCAGTTCCTCCTACTTGTTTATTTCTACCCATTTTATTGATTTTCTTAAACTTAAAATGGAACTCATTTCCTTTATTATGGATTTATAGAAAGATCTTGGGAAGAGAAAATATTAGGGGTTTTGGTGTCCTTGTTCGCTATCGATAGCTAATATGGATCTAGTCTGGGATTTCTTTTTTCTTGATCTGGATTTATTTGATGCCATCATCGGGCTGGATTGTCTTATCGCTCATCATGCTGGGGTTGATTGTTATAATTAGCATGTCACATTCCTTGATTTTGATGGGAGAACTCGGGTATTTCAGGAAGATTGGGATCTTAGGTATAGTCATGCAGGACCTTTTCACCTATAGATTAAGAGTTTCTTATCTGCTATTACAATCAAGTTTGATGATGATTCTTCTCTTGTTGATCTTCTCATGATTTTTTGGTACTTTATTGATGTTTTCCCAAACAATTTATCTGGTCTTCCTCTATAGAGGGAGGTGGAGTTCATGATTGATCTGGTGTCATGTACACAACATATCTTGATATCCTCTTATCATACAGAACCAGTAGATCTAAAATATATCAAGATTCTGTTGAATAACCTGATGGATAAAGGTTTTATTTTCCCTAGTGTTTCACCTTGGTCATCCCCATTTCTCTTTTCCAAGAAGTTTGATGGTTCACTTCGATTATTCATGGACTATCAACAACTGGATTGGGTGATGGTTTAGAATAAATATCATTTTCCCTACATGGATGATTTGTTTGATCAATTAAAGGGGGAAAGGTGGTTTTTAAAGAGCAATATTTAATCAGGTTATCATCATCTTGGAGTTAAAGAGTCTGATATACTGAATATGGATTTTAGTAGAAGGTAAGAAAATTATGAATATCTTGTGATGCCTTTTGGTATGACTAATTCTCCTGTGGTTTTTTTGAATTTTATAAACCAACTATTTCATTGGTATTTAGAAACTTTTGTGGTGATTTTCATTAATGATATTTTAGTTTATTCAAGATTTGATCATGAACATGAGAACTATCTGAGTTTGGTTTTTGAAATCATGAGGAATCACCATTTTTATGGAAAGATTTCAAAATATAGCTTCTGGATTCAAAAAGTGAAATTATTTGGGCTCGTGCTTTTTGAGTGTGGATTATCAGTTGATCCAGAGAAGGTGAAGGTTTTCTTATCATGGGAAGATCTATGGAACATATTTGAGAATCAGACCTTCCTTGATCTTACTGGATAAGATTGATGATTCTTCGAGGATTTATCAAATTTTTCATCACCTTTTACTCATCTTATTAAGAAATTTTTGAAATTAACATGGGATGAAAAATTTTGGTCTTCTCTCGATGAACTAAAATGGATTCTAACTTCATCTCTTATTTATATCTTACAAGATCCCGGTAAGGGGTACAGTGTGTATTGTTATGCTTATGGTGTTGTTATGGGTTGCGTGCTTATACAGGACGATCATGCAGTGACATGTGGCTCTTTTCATATTTGGACACATTAGAATAATTACCCCACTCATGATTTAGATTTTTCCATAGTTATTAATGTGCTTAAATGTTAGCAGCACTATCTTTTTGGGGAGAGGTCCACAGTATTTTTTGACCATAAGAGTCTGAGCTATATATTTTCTCAAAAATATTTGAATCTCATATAGATATGGTGGTTGGAATACCTTCATATGTTTGACTTAGACATTTCTTACACCCAAGGAAATGGTAATTTCATTGCAGATGCTCTTAGCAAGAAAGTGTCATTGCAAGTTTTTTTGGAATCGAAAGAAGAGTTGAACCTTATGGGACTCTTATCTCGGTTTCATTTAGACACTTTGGAGAATTTTTTAGGTATGGATCTGACTAGTATTTAGTTTTCATCATCTCTTCTTGAGTCTACTCTATAGGGTCAATAGCACGATGATGATTTCATAGGAATTCGAGAAACCCTTTATGGTGGGGATACCATTTCCGGTTGGCCTCTCTCTTCATATAGTATTATTTTCTTTGGGGATCAGTTTTTCATCCCAACATCTATGAGGAGATTAATTTTTTTTAATATCATATATCTTCATAGATTTTTCATCTAGGAACTATGAAGATGTATTATAAAATTAGACGGAAATTCTTGTGTCCAAGTATGAATCGTGACATTGTAGATTATGTGTCTCACTAATACACCTACAAATAGTTAAAGGCTGAGCATCTGAAACCTTTTGGTTTACTCTAACCACTTTTTGTTCTATCTTGAAAATGGGATGAGGTTTCCATGGAATTTTTTTTCAGTTACCATGGACTCCCTAAGGGAAAAATTCTATTTGGGTGGTGATTGATTGGTTGAAAAAATCAACTCATTTCATTCTAATCAGGGACACTGCTAAAGTTGAATGTCTAGGTAATTTTTATGTGTAGGATTTTGTGAGTTTATATGGGGTTACCTCTATTTTTTTTTTGGAAAGGAATCTTAGGTTTACCTCCTGGTTCTGGAAGAGTCTCCAGGAGGTTATAGGTACTCAGGTTAGGTTGAGTACAGCTTACCATCCACAGTCATAAAGTCAGACGAAGAATGTTATTCATATCATAGAGGATATACTCCATGCATACATCATAGATATTGGTAGATCACGGGATACCTATTTGGGACTGGTTAAGTTTTCTTATAACAATAGTTATCAGACATCGATCAGAATATCTCCCTTTGAGGATTTTTATGGCCACCCATCCATATCACCTCTTTATTAAGTAAAGGTGGGTGAGGCCTCTCTTGTAGGACCAAGTCTCATTTAGGAGACATTAGCATGGATTCATGATATAAGTTTGTGTCCAGTTATGTCTTATATTTAGTAGAAATAATATGTGGATAACCAACATCACCCTTTGGTGTTTTTCATTGGTGACTATATTTTCTTGAAAGTTCCTCCTCAGTTGGGTCGTTGTAGGATTGGGAAATAGAAAATTTTGGCTCTGAGATATGTTGAACCATTTTAGGTCACTAGGAATCTTGGTCAGGTTTCTTATCAATTTGAATTATTGACTCAATTGATAGGTTTTCATTATGTTTTACACATATCTATACTCAGGAAGTACCCTCTCGATACCTCTCATGTTCTGAGTTAATAAGAGATGGAGTTAGAGACAGATTCTTATGTCATAGAGAAGATAGTGGATATCATTTATTCTTAGTTTAAAGTCTTATGTGGGAAGTATATCCCATAAGTTAGAGTGTTATGGAGACACAAATAAAATTCTCATCAGACTTGGGAGCATGAAATGTCGGTGAGGGAGCAGTGGACCCAACTCTTTTCAGAGGACCATTCTTCCACAAGATTTTCTGAGGATAAAAATTCTTATGGTGGGGAGTTTGAAATATACCATTTCCTTCTTCCATGTAATTATTTTCTATATATTTTTGTTTGGTTTCATTTCTCACCTTTTGAAGATAGAAATCATTTTTGGGGGGGAAATGACCTAAATTTCAGGGATTTAGGCTTTTTTAATTAATGTATTCCATATATAAATGTAACCAATATCTTTATAGGGAGTCAGGATGATGTTTTGAGAGTTACTGTAGAATATGGGTTTGTTATTGCCTATAGAACCACCTTACATTATAAGACATATTTATGGAATTAATGTTTCACTGGGCACAAGTCGTGAAATTTTTTTACATCACAAGAATCTTTCAATCTAGAAAATTCATTTTTATGCCATAAATTTATTTTATGTTGTAAGATAAAATTTTATACTGTAAAATAATTAGTTGGTAGGTTAAACCATGCAGCGCATATTATGTTTTTCATTCAATGTGAAGGCTTCTCTCTCAAAACCTAAGATCTTTCCAAGGTGATTTTGGATAACTTCTCTCCTTCCAGATCACATCATTCAACACTTTATCTTTAGGTTGGTTGTGTTACGTCTCTATGGTTAAGACATCTTTCTACTTCTTTGTTTCTATTGATCGTGGTATTATCGTTGGGTTGTATTTAAGGATTCGTTGATATTTTAGTGATGGTCTTCTGGATCCTTTATAGATACGTTACGTGATATTCTCCTGAAGGCTGGCCCTTGTGTTGGTTGTGGTGCGGCATGTGATTTCCTTGAGGTATGTTTCATTTATATTCTCTTTCAACCACTTCACTTGTTAAATTGATTCTAATATATTGGAATCGGTTTTAAGTCCTCTAGTGTTGTCTTTGAATTCCCTCGTTGTTGGTGGATTTCCATTGCGGGTGTGTGTGGCCTTAGTTGAGGTAGATGGTTCCATTTATATCATGTGTTTTATGAACTTTGATTAATTTAGTTTTGATATAAAAAAAATTATAAATAAAATGGCATGATCGATTAATTGATTTGTGTGTGTGTGTAAACTAGTTTTTGAGAAAATTGGTTTTCCCCTTATTATGGTAAAAGAAAATGGTATTTTCAAATCATTATGAAATGGTTTTAAAATCATGGTTTTGATGAAATGATTTGGAAAATGTATCACATGGGATGCCTTGGGTACTTAGGTGAAATGTGTAATAATAGTCCCCATCTGTTGATACTACTAGGGGGTCCACTCATGGGGTGTTCCTTTACTCTATAGGCCTATTTTTCTAGGGACTTGATAGAAACTATTGGTGGGTTCACTTTCTAGTGTATCCCCCTACTACCTAGATTCGATGCATATGTCTAGGGGCTTAATGCATGCAATTTTCTATATCTGGTTACAAGTGTTCTAGCTAGCCTGGCCTGTAGTTTTCATTGTCATGATGTTACCTATGATTTTGGTTTTACTATTTTTTATTTGATATGATATGTGTTACTTTGTTTGAATTTCTTTGATATATTTGATATTCTTTAAAAAAAATTACCTGTATTATTTATAATTTTAGAAAAGGGGGAAATTTTTTACTATGGTTTTGATATAAAAAGTTCTAAATTGGTTATCACACCTTGTTTGCTTTAAAGTTGATCATATATGGATTTTTATACATAGATTTTTTATGGAACACCTGGGTGGGATCCTACTAAGTCTGTTATCTCGCACGTCGTGCACCCATTCAGCAATGCGTAGACATTTTTATGTCTTTTGATATAGGGAAAGTCAAGGTGCCACAGTGAGGTAGTGAGGTTTTTTTAGTTGAGTTGAGTATCTAGTGATGATATAGTGGGATGTCGTATTCTTATCACATGGAGTATTTGTTTCACATTTTGGGTTTTTTCATTTGTGATTGGACTCATACCTTAGAGTTTGTTTAGATAATTTTGAGTTGTATCGTTTCTGTTTTCTTCAATGAGTTTTGGTATATATTTTTATTCATGTTTTCTTCCACTATTTCTCTCTATTATGTATATATATTCCATTTTTTCTACTTTAGGTTGGAAAAAATAATTCCCTCTTATTGTGGTTTATGATCAGGTTCTAATCAGCAACCTATGAGGATTAGGAACTCCCTTCGAATATATGATATGTCAGGTCGGGTACCAGTTCATGGGGGTATTTATGTTAGTTCATCGCATATACTCTATAAAATTATTACTTTTATCGATTTCCACTTTCTTTGCATGCTAACTTTTTGGTATAACTCTTTAAACTTGAGCTATATTATCCAATAATTCACCAAGTACACTCATTCCATTTGTAATATTTGTAAACTAGTGGAACATATGGTTTAGTGAATCTTCTTCACCCATCTTGGAATCTAATTATTTTTCTCATAGTTTTCCTAGCTTGGTTCTTTTGAGCTTGTTTGTTACATAGTGTGTAACTTGAAGAATTATCCATATGTCATGGGATGTCTCACATGGTAAAACATGGATATATACACTTCTATATATAGCACAGAATAAAATATTTTAAATTTTATAATTCAAAACATATTTTACCATTTTATTACCTATGAGTCTTTAGATTAGGCTTTGGGTAGTTTGTATGACTTCTCTATGATAGTCCAATGATCCACACTCAAATGTTTCAAGTAGGATTCTATTCGATATTTCCAGTACCCATAGTTGCCTCCATTGAAAAACAAGGTATTTTGAGGAATCCATCCATCATTAACATTAATACCTACCATATTACAGAACTAATCTTTATTCCGTAGACTATTAGGTCTATGATGTTTAGGTTGGCACAAAAGTTAAAAATAAATAACAAATCCAATATCCAAAAGTATTTATGTCTAATACTAATTATTAGAATCGGAATAATATATCTGAACAATTTCTAGATCATATACAAATTATTGGATTGATATTAATGGAAATATAGACTAGAGGGGCTTGAATAGTCTTTTTAAAATTTTATAACAAATAATCAATAAAAGTAATTTATTATATTAATCAATACTGCAGTATAGTATTCGAGATATAGTGTATTGGAAATAAAATAAATGAACACAGTATTTTTATAGTGGTTCAGATCACCGAGATCCTAATCCAGTCTTCAACCTTCACTACTTAATGATAAGATTGATACCCACTAATAAGAACTCACTTTTAAATATGTGATAACTTATTATAGATATTGACTTTTACAATACCAGGAGGCACAACCCTGAATTTGTTCAAGAGTCACAACCTAGTCTAACCCTAAATTTTATTTGATAGTCACAACCCAAGAACTTCCTTTTGGTTGGTATAATAACCAAGACAAACTTGATTTTGATTGGGAAAATCATAAACTGACACATATAATTACAAGAAGATGAAAGAAAAATAATACGATAAAAACTGAAACAAATAAAAGAACAGTAGAGATCAAAAGATGAATATGATGTTACTTGATGATCTTAATCACTTTAGCAGTAAATAATGGAACAATTGAAGTTTTTTTTTGATCACAGGATTATAAAAATGTTCACAGAATCTCTCAATCAAATATCAAGAATCAGTTGTGTGTAACATCAAAGATTATCCACTCAATAAACTGTGTCGAGTTTGTTTTATCATATTCTCCTTGATTTCATTCCAATGAATCAATTTGGAATCATTAAATCAAATATCTTCATCATTTGGTAGGATCATATAATTCACTAATCATAGAATTCCATGTGTTAGAGAATAATAAAACTTATAATAATATTGTTACCTATATTTTGAAATATCGCGCTCGTTATCAAGGAGTTTGTGTGTTGTTCTATTTCTACAAGAATCTAATTAAAATAATTTGTAATATATTTATTAGAATAAAATAGAATATTTCAAATAATTAAAATGATAAAAATTATTTTTATAGACTCACAATAAGTCGATAATTTGATAATAATAAAAAATAGAATATGAAAGAAATATTATGAAAATTATAATTTTCATACAAATTTATATGATAATTTTTATTCAAAATTATATAGAATTTTCATTATAATATTTATTTATTTTAAAAATAAATAAAACTATTAAAGAAAATTGAAAAAAGTTGTAGTTAATATTTTTATAAAATAATGAATAAATAGAGTGTTGTAAAAATACAGTTTTTATAAAAAAATAAGAAAACTGATATATTGACTGTGCAAGGCACAAGACTCAGGTTGTTATACTTCCTAAGACATTGAATTTCACTATCATTATACTTACCATACCATTGAGGAATACGGTCAATATACTGACCATTTGAACATAATGGTTGTATAGTCGGTATACTAAACTTTTGGTTAGTAAAGATATACATGTGGTCAATAAAAAAATAATTCATGATAAGTAGAATTACCCATACAATAGGTATAATGAAACTCATGGTCAGTTTCATATACCTCATTGTAGGTACTCAAAATGATATCATGGTAGGTATTAATTGCAACTCACGATAAGTAAAGAATTACCCACATGGTAGCTTCGCTTCACTCATGGTAATGTCAAACTATAACGCATGATAGTTTGAATTAGACGCGCGGTAGGTATGGATTCACCTTCACAGTAACTTCTCCTAAACACACGGTAGGTACCTCCAAGAATAGATTCCATGTGTTTCATTATCTAGACACTTCCAGATCAAGGAAAAACAGTGTTTCCCTGGTCGTAGATGTTGATTATCGCTACCAAAGAGCTTGTTGAGGCTTTCTTATATGCATGAAATAAGAGAGGTTACCTACTCGTTGAACTTGTAATACATGGAGTGTGTTGAGTGGAGGTGTTTCTGGTGTTGTCACACATGCAACATGCTACCATGGTCAAAGTGGGTGACACTATATAAGTTTACAAATGGATTCTTGAATGAAATGGTGCACTGATGTTGGTTCCAAATACGGCATAGAAATGTTGCTTTCGTGGAAACAAATAGGGAGCTCTCCACTGTGATGTTGTCGTGCTATGAGGGTAGAAGATGAGCAGAATAATATACATATATATATATAATTATCAAATAAAAATTTTAAATACTAAAACTAAAAACAATACAGGAAATAATATTTTAGAAATATAAAATTACAAATTTAATAATAACAAATATTATCACATAAATCAATTAAATTAAATAAGATAACACATATAATGAAAAATATTTCCAACATTAATGCATTCAAAAATTATTACTTTTTATAGAACAATAACACTTAAGAAAAAAATACAAGTGATGACAATTCAAATATAAAAATATAATATTTGAGGCAATTTGAATTTAATAAAATGTGAGGAAATTATAATTTATCAAAACACAAATATTAATGTATTAATATATAATTTCAAACACTAACAATTCTTATATCATAAACATGAGTCATGGCATAAAGCTTGGTAGTTCATAAGACGTGAATCATAATGGAATCAAATAACATGGGCCATGAGAACATAACATTGGAATAAGATCATGTAAAAATTTCGAGGCATAAGTGTGGAATAATCATAATAATATAAATAACATGTCAAGGATACTCACTAAGACATTCATTACATGTTAATCTTGGGATAATTTCCCATGTACCCTACTTCAAGCTTGGGATAACCTCATGTGTGCCCTCTTTCGGGATTGGGATAACCTCTCATGTACCCTCTTTTTTTGATCTTGGTATAACCTCTCGTGTATCATTTAAGCTCAAAACACATTAATCATTACCCAATGCATCAGAGGGATATATAATTTTGGGACCACCCATCACATAATCATAAATCCATTTATATTTATGCGACATGATCATAAAATCAACCATTATAACATAACACATGGAAAAGAAAATGAGTTTCATCAATATTTCATTATCATAACCATAAACCATCCATAGAAAGAATAAAGATGGTATTATTGGATCATATCCCTCGTAAATTATAAGTAACATCATGTTGTAACCAAGGTTATTCTGTGCTAAATGGAACATGGTTTGTGTTTGTCATTAATCGTCTAATGGATGATCAGGGAGATTTCAAGGAAAAGGATCGTACATTTCAAGTCGTAAGTAGTATTGAATATAGCGCAATTTCCCAGTGTTTTCCAAATTTTGTGGCCTCAAAATTGGGAGTTTAATGTTGGAAAACAAAGTTTTTTCACATAGGAGTGAATAGTATGAGAAATGATAAATAAAATCAACAAAATAAGAGAACTGCATACCTCGAAACATGGACCGTGTACCATGTTCCAGGAATGGTTCACGGTCGCGTACCTGGAAGCGAAAACGGTATACGGAGCGGTGCGCAGAACCGAAAACGGTTTGCAGTGATGGTATGCTATGAAGGCGTGTGGTACACGGAATACTAAATGTTGGCGAGATTGGTGTGGTCTTCTAAATAGAAGCAGTACATGGTGGAGGCTAACAGTATGAAAATGGAGTTCATTATACAGTAAATATTGTCCAACATTGAAAATTTGGGTAAATCAGATTAGAGAATTTTGCAGAGTTATGTGCCTATATAAGGAACAGTAATCCCCTTCATTAAAAAAGTTGGATTAGAGATTAAAATTTTGGGAAGAAATATGGTAAATTCCAAAGTGGTTCGCAGAGGAGAAGATGGTACATGGAGAGAACCATCCGCGTAAGGAAAATAGTCCACAGAAGAAAGTGCAGTTCGCGGAGGAAGCTCTCACAGTATGCGGCAGAGCAAGGCAGCACACAAAGCAGGGCGGTATGTGGAGAAGTTGAGCAGTACGCGGAGTAAGGCAGTTCATAGAGGAGCTGAACGGTACATGGAAATAGCAATGGTATGCAGAGTAGGTGGTCCACGAACCATACTCGGAACACAGTATGTGGAACACCCAAGGAAGCCTAAAAATTGACCAAATTAGTTTGTGAAATTAATTTCCACAACCTATCAGTGTATAGGAAAATAAATTAAATTTTTGGGTGATTATGGGACTTCAAAAGAGCATCAATTTACAGTTAATTATGCATAATTTAATGCCAAATCATTGAATCGACTTTCAAATCGATAAACTGAGTGAAGATTCTTCCAACACAGTGAGAAAGGGAGAGTCAGGGGAAGTGATCTGAGGGACACAGTGTGTTATCCCTAAAACCTTATAAAGGAAGTGCGTCTAGTATAGAGTGATTGTTCCCAAACTCTTGTAATCTACAACTTGAGAAGATTAGTGGTTTTTGGTACGACCGACACACTGTTGGCGTATTCTTCTTATATGTATCCCTTAGTGGTGAACCAAGTAAAATTGTTGCATCATTGCTTTGCATGTGATTGTTTGTTTTGTGCTCTTCCTCTTCAGATAGGTTTAACAGGTTCCTATCAACGTGGGAACAAGATCCATCAAGTTTAAAAAGAAAAAAGTTGACACCCTAATTTACCCCTCCCCTCTCAGGGTGTTCTGGGGTCCTTCAAGTGGTATCAGCGAGTAAAGGTTGCTGGTGTTGAATATGTTTTCTACTGTCATGGAGAATCTATTCAATGTTAGGGGAGTTCCCCTCTTCGATGGAAGTAATTTTCAGATATGGAAAAATAGGATGAGATCTCACCTAAGGTCTCTTGGAATGGAAGTCTTATTTGCTACTACGTAGGGAATACAAGTCACTAGTCCTATAGGACTGTCAATGACAGATAAAAACAGGAAATTTCTTGATGCTGATGCAAAATCATAGAATACTCTCACTATAGCCCTTTCAGATCAAATTTATCTAAAGGTAACGAGTTTCACATTTTCCAAGTCAATGTAAGATAAACTGTAGAATATTTATGAAGGAGATAGCAAAGTGAAGGAGGCAAAACTTCAAGTACTATACAATAGGTTTGATGATCTAAAGATGCACCCTGATGAGAATACAGATTCCTTTTTCAATCGAATTACTAAAGTTGTAGGAGAAATATGAGGGTGGGTGAAGAAATCAAATACATTGACATAGTAAAGAAAATATTGAGAATATTTACACCCTGTTATAATGCAAAGGTGTCAGACCTTGAGGAAAGAGATCTCTCCAAACTCTCAATGGATGGTTTGTTGAGAAATATATCGGCATATGAAATTAGAATCAAACCAGAAGAAACTTCAAATCATGTGAGAAAGTAAATGGAATTCAAATCCATGGACAAACTAAAATTTTCAGGAGATAGAGGTGATGAAGATGATGAGGAAAACGAAATTATTTCTCTCATTGCCAAAAATATCATGAAGGGAATGGGGAAATTTGAAGGCAATCTACCTCTTGCTTGTTTTCGATGTGGAAGAGGTGGGAACATTGCCTCTCAATGCTCAAGAAAATTTGATGATGAAGATAGTGAAGTTGAAAACATGGAGAAGCCTTTAAAATTATTCTTTAAAAAGGTAAACTTAAAATTTTCAAAGAAAGTATAGAAGAAGAGTTTTGTTTTTGAGGAGTAAGATGATGTTAATGAATTCTGTGAGGAAGAAGAACCAGAATTTAAGACTGGAAACCATGCCTCTATGATGGATACCATTGAAAAGTCAGAACCATTGATAGATAAATCTAGAGATAATCAGTTGACTACTAATTTCAATCCCATGTTTCAACTTAAGGATGATTTTGGTAAGAATGAGAATAAATGTAAGAGATGCAATAAGTGGAAATTAATGGTGGAGTAATCATCAGAATATATTGATCAGCTGGAAGCAGAAATTGAATGACTAGAAGAACTGGTGAAAGTACAATCATCAATCCTTGAAAAAATTGATGATGTTGTGGAACTAAAACTCAGAATTGAAGAACAAGAAAAGGTCATCAATGACCTTACCTCGATACTGGATGAGAATTCCAAGACCATTTAGGGACTCAAAGAATAAGTTATTACTCTAAGAAGTAAACTCAAAAGTGAATCAATTTCAAAAGAAGAAAATACATTTTGAAAGTTTCTCGGATGCTAAGCTGCTAGAGAGAGAAAAATGTGGTTCTGATGGAGTTGAAAAGATCTTGAGTAATCAAAGACCCGCATGAATGGGAAATAGTGGAATTTGTTGTGATGTTGAAATGTCAAATGCTATAAATAAATTGAAACAGAATAAAGGCAAGATGAAAGTTGATCATGTTGAAAAGCCACCAGAAGTGCTGAAAAATAAACCCTTAAATCAAACTGAAAGGATAAATGAAGATTATCCTTGAGTTTCTAGAAATTATAGGCAATCAAACTATTTTCCCGAGGAAAAATTCATGAGGAGAAATAAAATTGAGAAGACATTTCCTTTCACAAATTGTCGATTTTGTGGCTATATGGACCATACCATGTCATACTGTGAAGAGGCGAGGAGCTATATGAATGGGGAAGAGTTTTGAGTTCAACAAAGGAGAACATATTCATATCATACTTCTTATAGAAGAAATAATTTCAATGGATATTGTTTTCAATGTTCTAAATTTGGACATAAAGTTGTGTATTGCAGGCAGAGGTGTGACAGGAGAAATTCTTTCAATGCTCAGAGATGAGTCAATACTCGTCAACCAGACGGTGTTGCTATTTCAAACAAGTTTTCTCCTCTAGAAGAAGAATTTGAATATGAATAACTCATATACATGGAAGAGAGAATTGAAATTCCATCAGTGTCCTGCACTCGATCCAATATCTCATGGAAAGAAAAGAGGAAAATTGAAAAATCCATTTTTGTAGAAGTAGCCCTCAAAGATACAAAGAACAACAGCACCTAGATTCTTGATAGTGGATTTCCATCCCACATGATGGGTAATGCAGACCTATTAATGAATTACAATAAAAAGGTTGATGGAACAGTGAGGTTCGGTAATGATGGTTCTTTAAAGATAAAAGGAAGTGGAAGTACTGAGCTAGTTAATGGACAGCTAAAGAGAACTGAAGTCCTTTATGTGGATGGTATGCATCATAATCTTCTTAGTGTGAGTCAACTCTGTGACTCATGTATTATTGTGACATTAAATTAGAATGGTTTTACTATAAGAGGAAAGTCTGATAACTCTCTCATGAAAGGCTATAGAATAGAAGTCAACTTATATCAGGTTGAAAGAAAAGAGGACATTTTCTACTTAACAGTTAGAGAGGAAAACAACTTGTGGCATCGGAGATTGGGGCAAATCAATCAGCATGACATGGAAAAGATATCTAAGATGAAGATAGTCATGGATATCCCTAATCTAAATCATGAATGAGAAAAGACACATGGTGCTTGTATGCGAGGGAAACTGGTATGCAGTTCCTACCAGCCAAAGAAAAAAAGAGCATATAGTCTCCTTGACCTCATCCATACTGATGTATGTGGCCCGATAAATGTTGATGGAACACATAGAAAAAGGTAATTTATTATTTTCATAGATGACTATAGTAGAATTGCATGTGTGATCATTATACATAGGAAATGACAAGTGCTTGATTGCATGAAAACCTATCAATGAATCATTGATAATGATGTTGGATAAAAGATCAAAGTCTTATGGTCTGACAATGGAAGGGAATACACGTCTATTGAATTTGAAAATTACCTAGAGAAGCATGGGATACAACATGAGGTGGCTGCTGTGAAAAATCCACAACAAAATGGAGTTGTTGAGTACAGGAATCGATAGGTAAAAAACATGGCCAGAACTATGCTAATCGAGATTTGTATTCCTCGACATTACTGGAAAGAGGCAGTTCAAGTTGTAGTGTATATTCAAAATCTAACAGGGCTATATATGGGTGAGACAAAGACACCATATGAATTGTGGCATGGAAGGAATCCCTCCTTGAAATATTTTGGTGTTTCCATAAGCAAATTTTTCATACGAAACAAAGAAGTAAATCAAGGGAAGTATGGTGATAATCCAGATGAAGGAATATTTCTTAGATACTCAATGAAAATAAAATCCTACAAGTGTTTCAATAAATTCTTGGGAAGAATTGTGGAAATCAGTGATGTTAAGATCATTAAAGAGAAAAATATGAATGGTTCAAGGAATTCTTATACTGATGTGATAAAAAATGAGGAAAAATGTTAACATGGAACAAATGCTAATACAGAGGTAGAGGAAGATGTACAAAACACTCAAGAGTCACATCATGATGTTGAATCATAAGAAGAATCAGAAGAGGAATTCATAACTAGAGATAATTTGTTTGAACCCCAAATAAGAAATAGAAGAGCATAGATTGATTAGTCCAACATTATCAGGGATCGAAATGCACCTACACAGACAAGGAGAATGAGGAATAATGCTCAATCTACATTTCTATTAGTTGTGGAACTATTCTTATTTGAAGAGGATTCAAAGGATGAGTCTTGGGTAAAAGAAATGAATGAAGAGTTAGATCAGATTGATAAAAAACAGACTTGGGATCTTGTCAAAAGACCTAAAGGTCACAATGTGATTGGTACGAAGTGGATTTTCAAGAAAAAAAATTGACAGGAATGGAAATGTGATCAGAAATAGGGTGTTCTTGGTCTGTAAGGGAAATTCATAAATCGAAGGTGTTGGTGTTGAAGAGACATTTGCTCCAGTAGAAAGACTGGAGTCAATCAGACTATTTCTTTCCATGGAAATCCAAAGAGGTTATAAAGTGTATCAAATGGATGTCAAGACAACATTCTTAAATGGAGTATTGGAAGAATAAGTCTACATTGAAAAACTCATGGGGTTATTTCTTGGAAATGATGAACTGAAGGTTTGAAAATTAAAGAAAGCTCTTTATGGCCTGAAATAAGCACTATGAGTGTGGTACTCTCGGTTGGACTCTTATCTAAGAAAGCTTGAGTTTAAAAGAGGAGTGGATCAGAATATCTATGTGAAGAATTGTCAAAAGGATCATTTCATGGTATTGGTATACGTGGATGATATTATTTTCAGTGGAAGCATGTATGGATTAGTGGATGAATTTTCCAATCACATGAAATCAGAATTTGAAATGTCCATGATTGGTGAACTCACATACTTTTTAGGGTTTCAGGTGATTCAAAAGAAGGATTACACTTTCATTTATCAGGAAAAGTATGCAAGAGAGCTGTTAAACAAACTCAATATGCATGATTCCACCAATTTCAACTCCGATTGCGGTTGGAAAAAATCTCGAGAGGCATGAGGATGGGACTTCTGTAGATCCCACCATGTACAGAAAAATAATTGGAAGCCTACTATACCTAATGGCGACACATCCAGATATTGTCTTTGCAACTTGCCTTACAGCCCATTTTCAGAGTAATCTGAAGGAAAAAAATATGAAGGTACTGAAAATAATCATGAGATACATTCAAGGTACACAAAATTATGGGTTATACTTTATTGTAGGAAGAGATGGTGAACTATCTACTTTTTTTGATGCTGAATAGGCTGGAGATGTAGTGGACAGAATGTCCACCAGTGGTGGAGCATTCTATATTAGGACAAAATGCATGGGCTGACTGAGCAATAAATAGGAAATTACTTCTCTTAGTACTACCGAATTTGAATATATATCCGCTACCAAGGCGTGCACTCAGTTTCTTTGGATGAAACAGCAACTGACTGAAATAGTGATGAGGTGAAACAACAAATGGTTATTTATTGTGATAACAAGAGTGCAATTGATCTTATGAAAAATCATGTTCATCATTCTCGTACGAAACATATTGAAATCAAATATCACTTCATCAAGGAAAAATTTGAACAATGCATGATCAAAATGGACCATGTGGGAACCGATAAGCAAGTGGCTGACATTATGACCAAGCCACTGTCAACGACTATGTTTGAGAAACATCAGTTGAACCTCGGTGTTCAGCCACCTCCCAATGCATAATGAGGTTAATAAATTCCCCTCTCCCCAATTGTTTTAACTTTGTTAATTTGTTTGTGAAAGTAATGAAGGTTTATGGGGGAGATATGATCCAGGGGGAGTTTTTTCTAAGCTCTAAAATGTTCAAATACCAGTCTTTGGGTTTATTGAAAATGAGGGAGAAATGGCTAAATTCAATGTGAAAATGTGGAGGTTGAAGGGAGAAAATAATTTGGTGTCATTAGGAAGAAGTTAAAGCATTTATTTGAACACACGAGAACACAATTCATGTCTTCTATCTTGTTTTCTACAACGATAATTTCTCACGTAGACTTAGAGTGTTGGCTGAGTTGATTCTTGCATCTCAGGTTTTGATTGTGACTGGTGCTCTTTTGAATTTATTTGTAGATTTCCAACCAACCCAAAGGGGGATATTGTTGGAACCAAGGTTGTTCTGTGCTAAATGAAATATGGTTTTTGTTTGTTGTCAATACTCTAATGGGTGATCAGGAAGATTACAAGGAAAGGGATCATACAATTCAAGTCATAAGTAGTATTGAAGGTGGCGTAGTTTTCCAGTGTTTTCCAAATTTTTTGGCCTCAAAATCGGGAGTTTGATGTTGGAAAATGAAGGTTTTCACATAGGAGTGAATGGTATAAAAAAAGAAAAAATAAAATTTTAAAAATAAGATAACTGCATATCTCAGAACATGGACCATGTACCATGTTCCGGGAATGGTTTGCAGTTGCGTACCTGGCAGCGAGAATGGTACGCGGAGCGGTGCGCAGAATCGAAAACGATTTTCAGCGATAGTTCACGGTGAAGGCATGTGGTACGTAGAGTGCTGAAGGTTGGAGGGATTGTTGTGGTCCGCTAAACAGAAGCAGTACGTAGTGGAGGCTAACAGTACGCGAATGGAGTTTAGTATATAGTGAAGATTGTCCCACATTGAAAATTTGGGTAAATCAGATTAGTGAATTTTGTAGAGTTATGTGCCTATATAAGGATCATTAATCCCCTTCATTAAAAAAGTTATATTAGAGATTAAAATTTTGAAAAGAAATTTGGTAAAGTTTAAAGTGGTTTGCAGAGGAGAAGAAGGTACGCTGAGAGAACCATCAGTGTAAGTAAAATAGACTTTGGAAGAAATTGTAGTTCACAGAGGAAGCTCTCATATTATGTGGTGGAGCAAGGTAGCATGCAGAGAAGGGTGGTACGCGGAGAAGCTGAGCAGTACGTGGAGTAAGGCAGTTCACAGAGGAGCTAGATGGTACGCAAAAACAACAGTGGTATGCGGAGGAGGTGTTATGTGAACCATACCTAGAACACAGTATGCGGAACACCCAAGGAAGCATAAAAATTGACCAAATTAGTTTGCGAAATTAATTTCCATAACCTATCAGTGTGTGGAAAAATAAATTACATCTTTGGGTGATTATGGGACTTCAATGGAGCATCCATTTATAGTTGAGGATGCATGATTTAATGTTAAACCATTGAAGTGAACTTCAATTCGATAAACTGAGTGAAGATTCTTCCAACGCGGTGAGCAAGGGAGAGTCAGTGGAAGTGATCTGAGGGACGCAGTGTGTTATCCCTAAAACCTTGTAAAGGCAGTGCGCCTGGGACAGAGTGATTATTCCCAAACTCTTGTAATCCACAACTTGAGAATATTAGTGGTTTTTTGTATGAATGAAACACTGTCGGCATATGCTCTTTAGACGTAGTCCTTAGTGGTGAACCAAGTAAAATTGATGCAACATTTCTTTGCATGTGATTGTTTGTTTTCTACTCTTCCTCTTTAGACAGGTTTAACAAGTTCCTACCAATGTGGGAATAAGATCCATCAAGTTTAAAAGAAAAATTAGACACCCTAATTCACCTCTCCCCTCTCAGGGTGTTTTGGTTTCCTTCACATCAAGGTATGTTATTATATATGAAAATTTCCTTTAAAATATCACCAGAATATTTCTTAAGGAAAATAACTTTTTCAATTTAAAATCGCTTATTTAAAATTTAAAAGTTCACAAATATAATGAAAAAAAATCTTTAAAAATAACGTTGGAAAATTGTAAATTAATCTTTAAGTCTTTGATCAATCATGACAGTGGAAAATTATGTTTATACTGTGTATGTTAAAATAATGATTCCTTTCACATTTTCAGTAAAAAGTCAAAAGTACCTCGTTCAGAAAATAATAATAATTATTATTTTAAACCATTTTGTATAAATTTAATAATGGGTAAAAATTAATTTAAAAAACATATGGGAATATTAAAAACATTCTTGAAAACATTTTTATAAAATATAGACATTAAAGAAAAAGGATTTTCGACTGAAGAGAAAAATAATGTTGTTTTACCTAAAAACATTCTTTTGATCAATTGAGTACTTAAAGTGGGGAAAATAAAAGGAAAACATGAATTATCAGGAATTATATATAGTATAATAAAATTAAATAGATTTATTTGTAAATTATCATATAATTTCTTTAAATAGAAATTCAAGCATAATCAATCCTCATTAAAATGAGATTGAAACATGAATTTTTTACCTCAAGTTTGACTTTCTATGAAGGTGCTCTAACATCATGTATAATAAATTTAAATATATTATAATTATATTATATAGTCATGTAAAAAAATGTAATATAATATATGATCCACTTATAACATTTCAATACCCATTTATTAATATTCCTTATTAAAATTTTCATTTTTGAGTGTCAACTATTTTGTTTTTCATGAGAATTTTTATTTTGTAATTATAGATGTTGTACTTTGATAATGGTTCCATGAAATATAGAATTTTATTTATTATATAAGTATAATATATATTAATTATATACATATTTATAATCATCCATAAAAAGTATATATAGAAAAATGAATTGCACCATTCATAGAGACAGTATGTCATACGTACGCATGAACATTATTTTTATTTTTTTGACAGATGAAATAAACTAAAGGTAAATAATAATTAATCTTTACAGAATAATGATTATATAATATATATCATATATATTCATTAAATACATCTTTATTACCATCCATGTAAAGTATAAATGAAAAATGAATCACATCGCTTCATAGTGGTGGTGGTCCATATGTGCATGTAAGCGATGTTATCATTTTCCAATGGATTAGAAGGTAAGATATTAGATATGATATTATAATTAAATATTCATAATAATTTCATAAATATATTTTATAAACATTAAACTCATCATAATACTCATCCATGAAATATGGTGATGAAAAATGAATTGTATTGATATGTGGAGGTAGTAGTCCACACGTACGCACGAATGATACTTTTACTTCTCGTTTGATAGAAAATAGGGTGGATAATGGTGGTTTAATGATAATAATAAAATTTAAGTATATTTATGATACTTAATTTATTATTTTATAATAAATTCCATAGATTTAGAGTAGGTGAAAGAATAAATAATTTGAAAGAGGTCTCGTAAGACGCATACCTCTTCTTCAGGAGACCTCCATTAGATCCTTTCTTAAGGACCCCTGGAATGGTATTTTAAAAAGAAAAGAACCTATACTTTGTGGTTAAGGAATTTTAGAAGGTAATTTTATATGTTTTTTTATATATATTGATTAAAGTGGTGTAAATAAAAGAGATAAGGGGTGTCCTTTTATAATGGAGGGAAAGGACACACTTAAAATTACTAAAAAAATTAAAATGTAATTAAGTCATTCTCTAGCCAAATTCTTCCAATTTGATATATATTAGAATAAAAAGAGTATAAGGTATAAATATCATCATCCAATAAAATTTATAAAAATTTTATTTCATTTTAAACCTTATCTTTTGGTTTAACCCCTTGAGAAATTTTAATCTTAACCGTGGTAATGAGTATTTTAATATTAAACGGTTATAATTTTAATTATAAGGTAAAAATTAGCTCATAAATGGAAAATTTATGACATTTTTGACCATTTATGATCATATTTATCCTCTTATAATAATTTTATGATTTTTTAAATAATTTAATAAAATATTATTTAACATAAAATATCATTAATTTTATTTTTGACACTGTTTATTTAATTTGACTTTAAAGAAAACATGATAGAAAAGGAATTCAAATATAAACCTTTCACACATTCCTAATATGTTATATTTATATATAAAATTCATGTAACATAATAATTCACCCAAATTTTATTACTTTTAATATTTTGTAAAATCATTTATTTTATTTTTCTATTAATTGAATAAATATTGTTTCGGCGTTGCGTAAGTATTTAAGATAATTATTCAATCACTAAAAAATAGAAATAAATTACCATGATAAAAAAATTAATTCATCTTTCAAATAAATATTTACAACCTAACTTGTCCACTTTTTATCCTTACAATAAAAATTTAGCATTAATAAAGTCAAAAGAGTGACATTTTATATTTATCCTTTTCCTAAAATAGTATAAAGGTTATAATAAAAGAAAAATGGAATCAAGTGAATGTATTTTAAAGGATTGGATGAACATAGTCAAAATCCACTCATATCATAGGATAAATGCAAGTGTTAGAGGAATTTTAAATCCTTAACCCAAAGTTTTAACTGAGTTTTACCCGTTTTACCCTTACCGAGGTGACATAGATTTACCAACGTTACTATTCATAATGACCAAAAATAAAATGGATATATTTACAAAATTTGAATCTCCTAATTCAAAATATGAGATTCATTTTTCATTATTCAATTTATATAAGTGGTAAAATTTTATTATAAAATAAGTGCGCAAAACATGATGAAAACAATTTCATAGAAAAATACATTTTTAAGCATAAAACTAGATTTATTCTTATATCATGAATAGAAAAAAAATAGATGAATGTTAAAAAAAATATTGAATACATAATATATACATTTCATTAAAATCATTAAAAAATAGTGATTAATTTAGTTTATTAATATAAAAAATACATTACGCGCATAAAAACAGTTTCTCGGAAAACCATCTCTTTTACTTTCAAATGATTTTTATTTTAATTTATAATAAATTGATAACCAGTGAATTGATTTTATACATGTATAAACCATACATTTTCATAATTTATTTATTCTCATTCATGTCCTTCAATCCAACGACTAAGCGATAACTGTCACATTAAATAATAATATTTCAA
Source organism: Viscum album (assembly GCA_963277665.1). Lineage (NCBI taxonomy): Eukaryota > Viridiplantae > Streptophyta > Magnoliopsida > Santalales > Viscaceae > Viscum > Viscum album. The sequence goes on from OY728158.1 coordinate 1,674,156,113, forward strand.
TAGTATATCGCAGTGTGTTTAAAATCGGTGTTGCATGTAAAGAAAGATATAAAAGAAATAAAAATTATTTATAGATAATTATATCATAAAATATCAGAGTGTTACATTCTACACCCCTTAAAATGAATTTCACCCTTGACATTCTATCACTCTGATACAAACAAATGAGGATGTCTTTGCTTCATCACTTCCTTGGGTTCCTAAGTAGCTTCTTCAAATTTCTAATTCCTTCAGAGAACTTTAACTAGGTGAGAAGTATTATTTCGTATAAATTTACCTCTAAAATCCAAGATTTGTATTGTTTGTTCTTCATGGGAAAGATCGTGCTTCAGTGGTACGACCTCTGAGTTAAATAAATGTGATAGACCATGTGTGTACTTCCTTCGGAGAGATACATGGAACACATCATGAACTTTAGAGAGGTTCAGTGGAAGTGTCAAGTGATAAGCTACCATCCCAACTTAATTAAGAATATTTAAGGGGCCAATATACCTAGGGATCTTCTTTCCTCTCTTTCCAAATATCATAACCTTCTTCCATGGAGAAATTCACGGAAATACCTTCTCACCGACTTCGAATTACAGGTTTTGTTGATGATTGTCAGCATAAATTTTCTATCAACTCTGAGTTTTCTTGATATACTATTGAATGGATCTAACTTTATCTACAATTTCCTTAGCTAGATCAAGTCCCAATATATTTCCCAAACTTCATCACATCACATCGGAGTTCTACATTTATTTTCATAGAGTTATTTATAAGGATTCATCTAAATTCTTGATTGAAATATATCGTTATAATAAATCTTAATTAGAGGAAGGTGTAGATCCCAAACACCTTTGAAATTCATGGAACAATATCTCAGAATATCCTCTAGGGTTTTGATGGTTCTATTGGACTGACCATCTATCTGATTGTGACAAGTAGTACTGAAACTCAACTCTATATCTAGAGCCTTCTAAAGACTTCGCCAGAACTTCAAGGTAAACCTTGGATCCAGATCAAATAAAATAGAATGTGGTACTCCATACAACCTTACCACTTATTTAATGTCTATTTTGTAAAGATTATTAATAGAGAAATATTCTTTGATAGCAATGAATTGTGTTGACTTCTTAAGTTGATCGACTACAACCCAAATAGCCTTATGGCCTTTAGACATTTTGGGGCATCCGATGAGAAAATGCATGGTGATGTTTTCCTATTTCCATTATGGTATAGATAATGGTTGAAATATCCACTTATAATTTTATCTCTAAGCCTTAACTTGATGACATACCAAGAACTGGGATACATACTCTGCAATATCTCTCTTCATGCTTTCCCACCATAAATACTTCTTCAAATATCTATACATCTTCGTACTTCCATGATGAATAGATAATTATGAACTATGAGCCTCGTATAATATATCCTTCTTAAAATATGGTATGGATGAAACATTTACATGGTTCTTGAACCTTATTATTCCATCACAATAAAAATTTAACTCAAGAACATTTTTGACCTTCTTATCTGATTCCACCGCTTCTTTTTGTGCCTCTTTAATCCTCACTCGGATAGATGGTTGAACGCTCATTTGAGAAAGATAGGATTTTTTCCCTTTTTTCAAGATTTCCAAATCCAACCATTTCAAATATAGAAATATAGGATATATTTTTATTCTCATTATAGATAAACTATCATGATCCTTGAATCGAAGCATCTACCACCTCGTTCACTTTCCCAGGGTGGTAATGTATTTAGCAGTCATAATATTTAATCAACTCCAGCCACATTCTATGGTGCATATTCAACTCTTTCTGAGTGAATGTATACTTTAAACTTTTATGATCGATATATATATATATATCATTTCTTTATAATGATAATGCCTCTATATCTTTAATTCCAAAATTACTGCAGCTAACTCCAAATCATGAGTTGGGTAATTTTTCTCATGAACCTTTAATTGGAATGATCCATAAGCTATCACCATATCATTTTGAATGAGAACGCATCTTAGTACCTTCTTTGACGCATCACAATTTATCATAAACCCTTCTCCATGGTAGGGTAATGTAAGAATGGGTGTGCTGACAAACCTTCTCTTTAGTTTCTTGAAATTTTCTTCACATCCATTGATCCAAAGTAACTTGGCTCCCTTTAGAGTTAACTTGGTGAGTGTATTATATAGTAATGATAAATTCTCCACAAAACATTGATAATATCCATCCAAAACAAGAAAAGTACGAATCTCAATCACAGTGGTTGATTTGGACCAATATTTAATAACTTCTGTCTTTGATGGATCACCCAATATACCCTCTATTGAGATTATATGACCCAAAAATGATACTTTTGTAGACAAAATTCACACTTTGTAAATTTTAAATATAGATTCTCCTTCCTTAGGGTCTTTAGTATAATCCTCAAGTGATTTTCATGATCTTTTCTCTTTGAATATATAAGAATATCATCCACAAAGACTACCACAAACTGGTCAAGTTAATTTCTAAAGACTTTATTCATTAAATCCATGAAAATAGTTGGGGAATTAGTAAATCCAAATAGAATCACTATAAATTCATAGTGTCCATACCTTATACAAAATATTGTTTTGGGTATATCCTCATTCTTTATCCTCAATTGATGATATCCAGGATAAAGATCAATCTTGTAAAAATATTTTGCTCCTCGTAATTGATGAAAAAATCATCAATATGGGGAAAAGGATACTTATTCTTGATTAAGATCTTGTTAAGTTCCCAATAATCAATGCAGGCTCACATTGATCCATCTTTCTTCTTAACAAAAAGAATAGGTGCACCCCAAGGTGGCTTAGTTGGCTGGATGAATCTCTTATCAAGATTCTCTTGGAGTTACTTCTTCAATTCCCGTAACTTAGATAGGATCATTCTATATGGATTCTTTGAAATTAGTGAAACACCATGTATGAGTTATATTGAAAACTCAACTTCATGGTTTAGAGAAAGTTAGGGAAATTATTCTAGAAACACATCAACAAAATCGCATGAAATATGCATATCTTTAATATTTATTTTCTCCCTAACCATCTAAGATAAACACCCCTTTTGAATAGTAATCAAGACCCATACAATAGATATAATTTTTATCAGAAGTTCATATTTATCATCACACTAATAGATTATCATAGTTTGGTTCGAAATATCAAACATGACTTCCCTTATTCGACAATTGATGTGATATTTATGTAAAGAAATTCAATCCATGCCTAAGATAACATCAAATCCGATTGGAGGGAGAATAATGAGATTTTCAGAAATCATATTCCCATAAACTTCAATCAGATAAAGATTCATAGACTTGAGATTTGATCATCATACTATTATGGGTTTTCACTTCTAATTCAATATTTAATCATTGAGGATATGAATTTACATTCCTTGAAACTTTTCCTAATATACAAGAATTCAAATAACAATTCTCAAATAGGTTAATTCAATAATTGACCAAACCTATAACCACGTCAACTCTGTCATTATATATTCAATCCCTTAGTAAAACCAAAATGTTTAGAATTTCTGTTAAGGACCTTTGATCAAAGTGATGAATCATGAAAAATCATTCATAGGATCTCTAAATCATGAACCTTCTTTTCAATCTATGAAACCTTAGGTTTAACCTAGGTTATCCATGATAATCATCAATTCAAATCCTTCATAATGATTCATAAAGAAAATGTAAATTAACCCAAGAATATCCCTTGAGAGTTTCAAACTAGGTGTGAATTAATGGCACACTCATCGTGCACCAAAATGATGGTCGAGACATACTCGACCAACTCTTTTTGGGATTATCACCCCTAGATACATCTGTGCCAAAACTGCGTCCACTTATAGTATACAGATAGTGGTATTTTTCTAGAAAAAACCACACTCCATTATTTTCTATAACTTAGGATGTTGTCCTATACATAGGATTATCCTAAGGGTTCTCACTAAAATTTTATCATCCTAGTTCCCAAAGGTAACTAGACCTTGCTTTGATACCAACTATAGAAACCCATATTATTCATACATAAATATTAAACCTTATTAGATAAATATTAAATACATCGCATAATGACCCATGCCAGAATCATATAGTTTTAGTGTCTTTGGAAACTTGGATGCATAAAAAATTATTCATAATAGATATACATTATCTCTCACTTTGTTATTCATAACTAGTACCCTTATTAGACACATCATACTTATAACTTTTATTCATATTCAGAGGAAAATAAAACATAATAAAGGGTGATCTCAAATGCTTAGTAAGGGTAAAAATGGAGATATCAATGATCATTTAAAAATAACATGAGAATAAAGGGTAGAGAACATGATCTTAACCATTAAAAATCATACCCATTAATTCTTATATCATAAACATGAGTCATAGAATAAATCTTGGTATTTCATATGACATGAATCATAACACAATCAAAGAACATGATCCATGAGAACATAACATTGGAATAAGATCATGTCAAAAGTTTGTGGTATAAGTGTTATAAAAGAGTGGGTGCCCTAGACCCAAACTATGATGTCAACCCCAAAGGTGACTCACCCCACCCATGAAAGAGGTGGTTAATATGGAATTATTGAAGCTACTTGACACTGTTATTATTTTATCCATCTTTGAGAGTGAATGGGTGATCTCGATGTATGTAATTCCAAATAAAGGAGACTTAACGACAATAAATAATAATGAATGTGAATTAATTCCAACTCGAACAATCACTGGATGGAGAGTATATGTTGATTATCAAAATCTAAATGTATTGGAAGGACCATTTTCCCCTCCCGTTTATGGATTGGATATTGGATAGATTAGGCAGACATGAATTATATTATTTCCTGGGTGGATATTAATGGTATAATCAAATCTCTATCGACCCGACCAATCGATCAATAACAATGTTTACATGTCCATATGGAACCTTCACCTATCGATGGATGTATTTTGGAATGTGTAACATGTTGGAAACATTCCAATGGTGCATGACACATATCTTCCATGATATGGCGGAGTAGTTTTTGGAAATTTTTCTGGACAACTTCTCCATCCATGGACGATCTTTTGAGGTATGTTTGCGCAACTTGGACCTCATGCTGAAATGTTGCAAAGAAAAGTGTATTGTGCTAAATTGGGAAAAAAATGTCACTGTATGGTGCAAGGAGGCATATTCCTCAGACATAAGATTTCAAATCATGGCATAGAGGTTGATCTGATGAAGATTAAAGTTATTAAAGAATTACTGTAACCTACTTCTGTAAAAGGAATCAGAAGCTTTCTTGGTTATGCAGGTTTTTATCTTTAGTTTGTCAAAGACTTTTCTCAAATAGCTCAACCATTAACACACCTGCTGGACAAAGATATCCCATTTAAATTTATTGAAGAGTGTTGGAAATCCTTTGACACTTTGAAAAACAACCTAGTGACAGCCCATGTTATTGTCTTTCCTGACTTGGAAAATGATTTCAAGCTAATGTGTGACGCAAGTGACTTTGTTGTAGACACTGTCTTAGGATAGCGGGTTGGTGATACTTTTTGACCCATTTATTATGTCAATAGTACTCTCAATGATTCTCAAGCCAATTACACAACTATATAGAAAGAGCTCCTTGTAGTGGTTTTTGCATTCGACAATTTCAGATCATACATTATGCTCTCTAAGGTTGTTGTTTTCACGGATCATGTAGCATTAAAATATTTACTAAATAAAAAGGATGTCAAACCAAGGATGATACGGTGGATCCTACTGTTGTAAGAGTTTGATATTATCATCAAAGACACAAAGGGGACCAAAAATTTTATTGTTGATCACTTGTCTAGACACCAGTTACCCAATGTTGAAGACAACAAAGAGCTGGAAATTTTAGATGACTTTCCTAATAAAACACTCTTCTATGTGGATGTGCAAGCTCGACCATGGTTTTTTGAAATAGAAAACTATTTGGCCACTGGGACCCTTTATCCACACTTCTCATATCAACAAAGGAAGAAGTTTTTGTCTGATGCTTCGCACTATTACTAGGATGAGCCACTTCTAATCAAGCAATGTGTTGATGGATTAATATGACGCTATATCCCAGAAGATGAGGTCCAAGGTGTATTAGAGTTTTTTCATGCTTCACCGGCTAGAGGACATCATAGGCCCGACCATACCATTTCTAAAATACTTTTAAGTGGATTTTTCTAGCTCACACTCCTTCAAGATGTGAAGGGCTTCGTGCAAGGCTATGATCATCACCAACAAATAGGCGCCATTGTCAAACGAAATGAAATTCCACAGAACCCCATCCTTGAAGTGGAAATATTCGATGTTTGGGGAATAGATTTCATGGACCCCTTCCTCGATTCTTATGGGAATCTGTATATCTTGGTTTGTGTGGATTACATCTCAAATTGGGTTGAGGCTAAAGCTACCACTCTTAATACATCCAAGTTCGTAATGAAATTCCTAAAGAAAAACATTTTTTATTGGTTTGGAATTCCGTGATTACTCATTAGTGATAGGGGACACACTTTAATAATCATTCAATGAAAGGGATACTTGAGAAGTATGGAGTTTGTTACAACACGGGTACCCCTTACCACCCACAAACTAGAGGGAAAGTGGGGCTTTCCAACTGAGAAATCAAACAAATTATCAAAAAAAACAGTTAATGCAAGTCAAAAGGATTAGAGTGTGATACTCGATGATGCACTTTGGACGTATCACACTAGTTATAAAACACTCATTGGGACAACTCCCTTCTGGCTTGTTTATGGAAAACCTTGTCACTTGTCGGTCGAATTGGAACATCACTCGTTATGAGTGATCAAAAAGATAAACATGGATGCTCAGCATTGGGAAGCAAAGGTTGTTACAATTAGATGAGCCGGAAGAAATAAGAGATGCTAATGAAAATGCCAAGATTTATAAAGAGAAAACTAAACAGATGAATGACTGACACATTGCTCGAAGGATATTCACACCGGGAGACAAGGTCCTCTTGTTTAACTCATGGTTGAAATTATTTCTCGAAAAATTAAAGTCCTGATGATTGGGACCTTTTGAAGTAATTAAATATTTCCCTTATGGAATAGTGAAAATTCAATAAGGAGAGGGATAGTCCTTCAAATTCAACGGACAACGAGTGGAATTTTACCAAGAAATACTTCAAGAAGGATGTGTCTTATCTTTAAAATTCACTTGATAGTCAGAAAATGACTTTCTTTCAACTTTAAATAAAGCGCTGGCTGAGAGGCAACTTATGTATTTTTCTTATTTCAAATCAGGGTCGCCCCTGGGGCAAGCCCCACGAGCCCCCGGGCTAGGGCAACAGGCAAGGAAAGAAAAAAATATAGAGGCGAGGACAACAATTTGACAATTTCACTGTAGATATTAAGGTATTTTAGGGCAAAATTTATTATGCGGTCTTGGGCAAAGGAATTTACCGGGCCGCTCATGTTTCGAATTAGGTTTGTAGAACTTGGGCAGATCAATTGTTTTTTATGGCTAGTAGCCTGAATCTCAAGGAAAAAGAGTTCATGTTTCGGCTATTTCATGATTTGAATGTAATATTCATGTTGTGAATTTCAGGGGGTTTTAAAAAATTCAAATGATTATTCATGCGATGAGTTTCCAATTCATGATTTGAATCTCGTGGCACACTTAATCCAGCCCACGAACCCTAGTTTCATGGATTCGTTTTTCCTTCTCTGCTCTTTTCGCTTAAAATTCCACCCCTGGTCGTTTCATGCCAGTCTTCTCCTCCTCGCCAGTCTTCTCTTTCTCGCCAGTCTTCTCCTCTCGGCCTGCATGTTCCCCACGATCCTCTGTTCATAGCCTTCCTACCCTATTCTTCCCTTCGCTCGTTTCTCACTGCCTCCCCTCCCTCTTTGTCTTTCCCCCAATGGCTCGTACCATGGGTGGTGAGAAACGTCCGGCCAAGTGTGCGGCCCAGTGCAAGGAATTGCGGCTTAGCGTCCAGCCCAGGCTCCCTTTCCACCACCTGCAGATCCTTCATACCAATCCTCCCCTTTGGGTTCAGTCTCTCACTCGGCACATCCTTCTCAAGCCAACGCTCTGCCTATAGCGGTTCATCCCTACCTATAGTTATCATACCCACAGCATCAGCTCCGCCTGGTGCATTTGCATGTCAACCCCATGCGGGGCAATAAAACTCTTGATCTGGCAGTACTAAAAATGATCCTGGTGGCAGAAGAGGTTATGGATGCCCTTGGCTGGAAGCATCTGAATCACATTGCAGTGGTACGTTAGGAGACTTTTCGAGAGCTCTTTATTGAGTTCCTGACCATCTTTAAGATGGATGTAATCCATATCTCCTTCAAACTGGGAGGCAAGTAGTGGGAGCTCACTCTGAGGGATTTTGGAGTTGACTTGGGCATTTACTCCTCATATTTTTTCACTTCTCCAACCTATGCACCATTGCGGATGGACCCCAATAATAATGATACCCATAAGAATTAGGGCGCAATCACCTGAGACACTATGAGCTTTCATGATCTACTTACAACGAAGAGCACCCATCTGAGGGGTGTCGCTCTACGGATTATTAATCGTTCCTTAACCCATTCCTGGTTGGAACGAGGCAATCTCATGAGGCGGTCAGTCCGGTGGAGGTACTCATCCTTGTCACTATTATGGTAGACCCTGCGGTGAACATGGAACGCCAGTTTTCCCTTTTTTTGAGGGCTAGGTGTGCAAGACCCACGGCACACTTATGGGCGGGAGCTTTATCACTCACCTGACCAAGCACCTGGGAGTTTTTGATTCATCACAGGCCCTCTCCTCCTTAAGGCTGATGCAGTTGATAGATCTGGTCCTGCTCCATAAGATGGGGCTGCTTCAGAAGGTCGACAAGCATTACAACTGGGCACCAAACTATGCAGAGTCCACCAAACTATGCAGGTCTACGGCTTCTACATCTTCCAAGTCAGAACCATCTTACTTTTACCCTGGGGAGTGGTTGTGCTACTATGGGGGGGCTCTTCACTGCCTTTTGGAGAACCAATGTGTCATTTTTCAGAGCCTGGATATCCCCTTCATCGGGCCCCCAGAGCTTCCCTTCACTTATCCATTGGCCACCACTGTTTTCCCCAGCCCTCATCCATCTGCAATTGTGCCCGCTTCAGGCTCTAAACCAGTACCTTCCACCATCGCACCCGTAGCTCCCCTGGTCGAGCTTCCTCCAAAGCGTACTGACCCTACCTCTCGGCGGACCTTTATTTTGGAGCATGCTCATCGGGGCAAAGGGACTGTTGTTGAGACCACTTCAGAGATGTGTCTTTCATTGATCCTATTTCCAGACACACAGTCACTGTTCGGATCCGCACCTCACCTTCACCAGTCACTGGCTCTAATCCTCCACGCACGACCAAGCCTACTGCCAAATCCACGGCCCTTACTCCGTCATCCAATTCACTCACCCCTGCCACCATTTTAGATATCGGCATGAAAGGGCAGTTTCAGCCACCCACTATTGAGGGGTGTGCCACATCCGATGCTCACGGAGATGATGTCTTCCCTTCTTAGTTTTTCCCCAATGTACCCCCTATTTTTCTCTTCATCGAGTGTATTTTGTTTCTTTATATATTCCCTGACCCCAATCTTGTATAGCTATTTCTACATAATGAAAGGGATACACTTTTTTCCTACTGTTAATCTTCATGTGTGCTCATTATTCCTCACGCGTGCAACTGTGCTATGTCTCGATCAACTGCTTCCACTATTGCTTTTGATGCACCATCTAGGAGGTCGTTCGTGCTACCTCATGATATCTTTCCTCATGTTGTTCAGGAGCCTTCTCAGGAGTTCCATCTAAGAGCTGTCTGGATGTTCCACTTGCCACATGAGCGGGTTGGTCCGATGATTTCTGAGGTAGTGAATCCTCCAAAGCGGCCTTTAGAGCTGGAAGACACTGCCTCCAGTACCAGTAAGTGGTCGCGGACCACTGAGCTGATGGACTTTGATGATTGATCCTTGACCATTTGTCTAGCCGATGTCGTCTCCATTAGCGCTTTATGGGAGGCAATCCACGGTCTAGTATTTTGAGTATTAGTTGTGTCTGTTTAGGTCATTTCTTCTTTTTCTAGTAATTTTCTGCTAGGTCGTTCATTAGGGAACTTCATTGTACTATGGTTCATACATTTATGAGATGACACTCTTTTTTATTCTTGTGTACTCCTACCTCATTTACTGTTTTCATATTTGATATATATTATGGACTCATTAATTCTCCAGTGCGCGTGTACTTTTTCTCTAATATTTTTTGCAAGTAGACCAATTTTCAACTCCTCTTCTGACATTTTCCTCATGGCATTGCATTCATTTAAGGGAGCTCTTGATTACCTACACTTTTTCATTCTTTCCATAAAATATTTTATTTACTATCATTACCATCTCTCCCACCTCGCTTTCAAAATAATGTGGACACTGTTTGCTTTTAAGTGTGTGGGGAAACAGTCTTGCGCTTTATTGCATTTTCACTTAGATTTTTGCCTATTTACATTGGTCTAGGAGACATTGTTCTTTGGACACGCGCTTCAGCTTGAAATCTCATTGCACACATGTAAATAAAAGATAAAGTTTAGATGGAAATTGTTAAAATCCACTATTTATTCTTGTTTATAATTTTACCATGACTGGGTTGAGAGTTTTAATTCTAATTCCAAATTCCTGAAATCATTTTTTGACTAACCTATTACTTGTAACTATGTCCTGAGTGATTTCCCTTTTTATTATTACAATTCCTGATAGGATTCTGGATCTAGTTTTTCCAATTCTTTTTTGAGTATATTTCTTGAGAGAAACTTGGGACATGTAAACACATCAGAACTTGTATTGGTATCTTATTGATGCTATGATTGAAAAAATACACTTCTAAAATTATTGAGACATTTCGATTGTTGAGCCCCTTTTCCCTAAGTTTTCATGAATGACTTTGTTAAGATTGAGTCGTATTCCAAGCCCATTTTATCCCTTTCATACCCTACTCATTGGTATATTGCATGATTTTCAATTGAATACGTGTGGGGGAATGGTCATCTATGTAGGACACGGGATGCTTACTACTGAGGATATATGTGGTGGTATTTTCACCAGATCTATGGAACGTAGTTCATGATTACTTCTGATATACTTTTACGATTACCATGTACATCAACCCTACTTAGTCCGTAGTTGTCATGAATGACCTTGTTAGGATTATGCCGTATTTCAAGCTCATTTTATCCCTTCGTACCCTACTCTTTGGTATATTGCATGATTTTCAATTGAATAAGGGTGGGGGAATGGTCATCTCTACTAGACACGGGACGCTTACTATTGAGGATATATGCGGTGGTGTTTTCACCAAATTTGCAGGACATGGCCCATGATTACTTTTGATATACTTTTATGATTACCCTATTTTCCTTCTTAAAAAAATGTTGTGGATCAGGAGGTTCAAAAATCATCATTATTAGACTGATGATTCTCATGATGGATCATATGGGGTTAGATGATGGATATAAGATCTATCCTAAACATGACTTTTGGGGGGAACAGGGTTCCTTCATTATGCTTTCATGACACATTCATGGACCTACTTTGAGCTTTTGGGAGTGAGGAGACATTGCTTTTTGGAGGAGGCTCTTCATTACACTTTTCATGATTATCATGCATGATGCTTTAGAGTTTTTCCTCCTTTTGAGCCTGATTTTTATCATCTACCTACCTACCCACAACCTGAGAGTCTTGTGAAACATAATGTTAAGTCCTCGTGATTAATTATGTTATTTGTCTTTACGGAGTGGAGATGTTAGATCCAATGTAAGCTTATGGTTAGGAACATGTATGCAAGGTATGAGCATAACTCCAGTTCTATTTTACCTTGAGTGATTAGGGAAAATTCATAGTGAGGTAAATCACAACATGGGCATGGTCATCTAAGGAACTGTTGAAAGATTACAATCAAAGAGTAGAGGGATTTGAATAAGAGACTTGGCTATGAGGCATGATTAATTTTCTTTACAATGATGATTTTGAAGGCCTAACACCTTTCTGTTGACACTTGGTTTTATTTGCATGGTTGTAATGATTGTTTTCTGTTAAAAATTGTTTCCTTTGAGATCCTTGTTGAGATATTTTTTGCTTGAGTACAATCAATTGTTCAGGTGCGAGAGAATTTGATATGGGAAATTCATATTTACATTTTGGGTTTGATTCATTGAGTTTTATACATGTTTTATACTGTGATTTGTGGTTGAATTTTGCAGAAATTGGATTCTACAGTATGTGAAGGAAGTGATGTTGAAAACTCTGAAATTACAGACATTTCAAGTCATGAATACAGAATTCACGACATGTATTTCCAGGGATATGAAGCAGGTCACTAGTGAGCTGAATACCCGAGCCGTACCCAGTACAAAACATGAATTTTCAGGATGAAGAAAACACATGACGTGAAAGACATTCACCACGTGAATGGTTCAGCCTATGCCTTTGATCAAACTAGTTCTTGATTGCAAATCCAATTGTCTTAGCGTTTGTTTCTTCTTATTTCAAGTAATTTTGACGATTTTGATTGTTTCTATCTGAAGATTGCCTTGTTGTGATGTCTATTTCTATTACGTGTCTGTTTCACATTACTACTTTTGCTATTATCACGCGCGACTAATCTTCCTAGGGTTAGGTATCAAGAGTGGGGGTAGCAACACTTAAAACGAATCCTTAAATCAAACTTGGGTAATCCGTTGGCTAGAAATTAGGTTGAAATTTTAATCTTATTTCATCTATTCGGCATGATCCTGATTTGGGGGATTGCCAAAGGACTCTAACCTAATTGGAACAAATCAAGTTAGGATCAATTGCTTTAATTTGTTTTGGGCTCTTAAAGTTGTGCTTAATGCACCCAAAGTTGATCCCAAACCCTTTGTTAACAGTGAGTTGATTCAATTGTTTAGTTAAAATCCAAACTCCGCTGAATTTGCATGAGGACTCCACTCATGTCCCAGTCGTTAGGTCACACTTGTTGTCGTCGCCTCCCAATGGACTCGATTTCGTACTTTCACTATTCTACAAACCCTCACAATAGTGTTAGTTGGGCTAAAACATAAACTTCTAATTTGGTTGGCCCGTGTGGAACTAACGTCACTGTGTGGGTGCATCACATTTTAGGTCGAAATTTGAACTTTTGAAAGGTTTCTCGGAGTTGGCACTTAACACCATGGATATTAAAGTGCACCAGAAAGCATGCATCCCTCTCGGGGGGTGCAGTGTATGCAATTAGGTGCACAATTTGATAATTGTATAGGGTAACCATGTGCCCATTAAAAGTCCCTAAAAATACTAACGCATACTTACTTGCCCAACATCGGCCTTAACTCGTGGGAGATGGTTTCTTGGGAACTTTTGGTAATTTCCCTTCACCAAGATCTTTTTTCTTTCGCATTGTAAGGTGTATGGGGCCTAGTCAAAGGTAAATCTCCTTATTTCTTCTCATTTGCTTCTCTTTTTCCCCTTTAAATTTAGTAACTCACGTTAGGGATTTGGCTTGAGGGTTTCATCGAAAAACTATGAGATTCTTATAAATGATAGGCCTTTGTTGGGGATAGATATAGGAGAATTTTATGTATATTTCGCACATCATAGGAAGGGGTGTTGATGTCAACGTCAGTTGAAAGCTAGGTGAGTATTTCTTTGGTTTTAGCTTGTTTGGGTGAGTTTTCAGGAAATGATATTTATGGACACTGCCACAAATCAGCGCAAGAGATACGACGCTAAACAAAAAGCACTAATAAAGGTAAAATTTATCAATGCTGAACAAAGCGCTGATAAAGGTGTATCATTTATCAGCGCTTTCTTTAGCGATGATAAAAGTTATCTTTATCATCGCTATTCTTAGCGCTAATAAAAGCTTTTAATAAAAAATATTATTAATATATATATATAATTATTATATTTATGTTCAAAAATAAAGCTTACTTATATACATTAATTAAAAAACGCATGTTTATAATTCATATAAATATGATATATTAATATATATTTTTTAATAATTCAAATATATATAATGTTTTAAAAAATTATTTATAAGATTATAAATAAATATATATATATATTTAAATAATTATTAAATTATAATAAATTTTTTAAAATAATAAATATATTAATTGTATTTATAATTATATATATATATATATGTGCTTTTAAAATATATTTATTTATAATTATAATTATATATATATTCCTCACGAATAAATTGAGTCAATAAATAAATAAATATATATATATATATCATGAGATAATGATGATACTCATGGACATGTTTATGTTCATATACTGATATGCATGAGTATGATTGACACTGTCTATGATCATAAGTTTATTTGTGGACATGATTCGATTGTTATATATGTTCTAAATGTTAGATTATCTATTCTTATGATGACACATGCATATGTTATGTATTCATGACTCATGAAATGTTCATTTATACATTGACACTCTTATTATTCATGCTTGCATGTATGTGATGACTCGTTTTTTATAATCTATACTTTTCAATTATGTTATACACATGAACTTATTTATGTTATCATAAATAATTATAAAATTACAATAAATATATTTATTATATTTATAATTATAAAATTTTAATTATATATAAATACTTTTTAAATATATTTATTTATAATAATTATTATAAATATATATATATATAATAATTATAAAATTAAAATAAATACATTTATTATAATTTTATAAATATATATATTTACATATTAATAAATGAATATATATATATATATATATGTTAATAAATATATATATATATTTATAATTATATACAAATATTTATAAATATATATATATATATTAAAATTACAATAAATACATTTATTATAATTTTATAAATATATATATATATTTATTTAAATAATTATAAAATTATAATAAATATATTTATTATATTTAATTATATATATTTATAAATATATACAAATATTTATATAGAGAGAGAAATATTTATAAATGTATTTATTATATATATGATTTTATAAATATATATAATAATATAAAAAAATTATCAGCGCTTTTTTAGCGATGATAAAGGTCGGTTTTATCATAGCTTTCTATTTTAGCGCTGATAAAAGTGACATTTATCAGTGCATTTTGAAAAGCGCTAATAAAAGCCTTACGAATTATTATAAATTGAACCCTAACAGAACTCTTTTGTCACTCGCCCCTCAAGCTTTCGCGGAACGAGAACTCTGTCGTCGCTGCCACCATTCTACGTTCTCGACGAATTGCTCTAAGGTATGTGCAAATTTATCTTCTAATGCCTACAACACTATTTCTTCAGTCGTCACTCTATGCATCGCAAACATCACCATCCTTCATCCCTAACCATATTGCATGCCATAAACCAGGGCAACCCGACATCATCGCCTCTTTCTTGACCTCCCTTGTTGTGAACATCACAACCCACACACCTGAACTCCAAGCCCGCAACAAGTTGAACCCCTATGTAGTGTCACTCGTGTTTTTCACACCAGCCATCTACGCATTTGCATCCACCAGGTGTGACCTCCTTTTGCATTCAGTGGTTCATGTCGAGTTCTTAGTTGTGGAAGGTTTGCATTTGCATCTCGGAGATCGATGGGTGATAATTTTATTCTTGCGGTGAGAGTTTAAGGTCTTCGACATTGGTGTGCGGGACCATCTCCACTTCATATCTAGTTTTGTTTATCTTAAATCTAGTCCTACCCATTTTTTGTCGAACGTGGCCTATGGCGTGTGAGGATACGCATGTCTTTGAGACTGAATTTTATCCTAGCATTTGAAAGAACAGTCGGTTTTCTTATATGCATTCAATAAGGGAAAACATTAATAATTAGTCTATGGAACCTCTATCAGATATTTTTTAAAAAAATATATATAGGAAGCACTAAAAACGCATGGTATGAAGTGTCTTTTAACATATTCAAAGTGTTTCAAGTTTATAATTTTATTTAAATTTATATACTTTTATAAATTTTATAGTATATCGTATTATACTGATATAATTTAATAATAATTTTTTTATTAAATATTTATAGGTTTATAGTTTTATTCATTTATAAATTTATATGCTTTTATAAATTTTATAGTATATCATATTATACATATATAGTTTAAATATAAAAATTTATTAATTATTTATACTTTTATAGTTTTCTAGATTTATAAATTAATATACAATTATAGTTTTATTCGTTATAAATTATTATACTTTTATATTTTCATAAATTTTACTTTTATATATTTTAATTTTATACTTTTATAAATTTATAAAACTATATACTTCTATAAATTATGTATACTTTTATAACATAAATCTACTTTTATATAGTTTTATAAATTTGTATACATATATAAATTGTGTATATTTCTTTAATATATATATATTTATAAATTATATATATTTCTCCTTTAATGATTTATAGAAATATATTATGATTCCATTTTAATTTTAATATGATATTTCTTCTCTGCTCTTTTTTCTCATCTGATTTAGATCTAACCACTTTATGAGCTATTTATATGTCCTCCCTTGCTAAGAATTTGATATCCCTCCTCCTTTTGTTTCTCATTTCCATAGAGAATCATATACAAGATTATTTTTAGAAGGAATACTTATCTAGAGACATCTTTGAGAGATGTTGAAGCAATATATTGTAATAAGACAATTCTATAGCTAATCTCCAAAGACACTAAATCATTTGGTTCTACCGTTGTGTGAATATATGTGAAATGAAATGTTTAAATTACAAAAATGATGTAAAATATATACATGTTATAATCGAGTTGTATGAGTTGGTATCAGAGTGGGGTTTAGTTACTTTGGAGGTTTAGGTAAAGAAGTATAAGAGGGACCATCTTTAATCCACCTAAGGTTGAATCGAAAGTATTATAGGATAAAATAAATGTGTTCAATATTAAGACATCGTGAGTTTGAATTTTCATGTAGTTTTTCTTTTATGATATTATTGTTTATTACACATGATTCGTGATTTTGGTTTTAGTAAGGGCTGAATCTAGGAGGAACCAATATAACAATGGGTGTGATGGACAATGAGATAATTGTCCCGATAAGAAACCAAATGGGAAGAGAGTTGGAGTGAAAAATATCATGATACTACTTACTCAGCGTTCTCAAAAAATGGATAATAATATGAATCATTTCAAACTCTCAAACATGCTAAGGATGAAACAACTCACCATGGATTCATTCATGCAACAATGACTTCTAATCATTTGGGTTCCTTTGATCAACTAGTTTTGAATAAATTGATAGTCATTTAGAATTTGGAAAGTGAAGTAGATGGATGGTGGGTGATGATTATGAATATGAGGGAAAATGAAGAAGTTTATAGTATGAAATGGGAGGTGTTTAAGTGTCACGAACCAACCCGGGTCGACCCTGAACCGATCACCCGAGTTGGTCCGCGACATGGACCGAGAGGCATTCTCGATCCCCACAGGCTGACAACTAGTGTCGGGCATCAAAATTTAATTGGTGGGAATGATTTGGCCCATAAAGACAAATAAATAAATGGAATAAATAGAATAATAAAACATAACTCGAGCAGCGGAAAAAGAAAATAAACGGAACAACTCAACATACCTGCACGTGACCTTCCAAATCATCTCCCAACCAAAGGCCGACCTTGCTCCAATAATGAGCAACTCAGCCAAGAAAACCTAAGCAAAGGAAACTTGCAACTGAAATGATAAAGATAGGCGTGAGCATTAAAATGCTCAGTATGATTGCCAAGATAAACCACAAAATCCAACATCTTCTTTCCCGAAGCAATCCACTAACACAAGTTTGAAATACAATTATAAAAGTAAGGTTTTCACATTTTAAAATAAGCAACATGATTTTCTCATTTAAAAATCCAACACACACGACATACAATTTCCAAAATCATTTGTCATTTTATAAACTAAACCCAAAACAAAGTATACCAAAGCTGGGCTAAAGTAGAATAGGTAAACAATGCAAGCTGGAAAATAAACTAGTATAACAAAAAGTAAACAAGTAATAAAAATAATCCAGTAACCATGGGTGATTCTAAACATCCCTAAAAGACCCCTGGACGTATTCGGTTTCGGAACCACCTGCCGGCGTATGGTGAAGCTCCTAAGTCTATAACCAACTGGTCGTCCTATAACTGACCAATCCAGTGGCAAAGCCCGCCTGACCTAACAACCAATCCAAAAGGTACCAACCCATCTAATCAGGGTTGATCAGCAATCGTCACTCGATCATTTAAAAGACGCCCAGGAACTCATAGTGGTTATAATAATATTGTGTAAGTAGGAAGGCTCTCGCACACGTGACTCATCTCACCACACTTGTCTTCTCCAAACACGGACGCTTCCTGTGCATTCACCCATAAAGGGTTACCCTAGACAGGAGCGCCCCCAAATATACATTCAATCATTTCACATTAACAAAGTGCCAATCGGGCCGTCACACCATTTAACATTTAAATCATTTCATAAAATGTTCAAAGTTTCCAATCAGTCATACACTTTTTCCAAAACACAATCTCCTTTAAAAGTTAGTACAAACATTACCCTTGGGTTAAAAGTGTCAAATAGGCCTTTAACTCAACATGCCTAAAATCATTACCCAAAACATCACACAAACACCACTTTTGTCTTTATAAAGCCAAGCGGGCATATGCTCAAAGCTTTCATTTCAAACCATTTCAGAAATCACAGAAGAACCCAAAATCATTTAGAAAGCAAGAATCTTTTTTCACAAAATTAGCAATCACTTTCAAATAAAACTCAAACGCACGCTGAAACACTTTGCACTCATGATTCTCATGTCAAACCTCATTTAATAAATCATTCAATCATTTCGTAAGACATTTCAAAAAGACCAAGCAAAGACTTACATCACGATCTCACCAAGTTCACATGTGAATTCCATTTTAAAATAAAATGCATACCCAAACGCTTAAGAAAACTACTTTCACATCTTTTAAAAACTAACTCGCACCACTTGAACAACCAAAAGAACCATTTTCACAATTAAAGAAAACACTTTCACTATTTACTAAACTAATATGAAAAATTATTAAGCAATTTTAAGAAGCAACACATGACATAAAACACAAAAACTCGTTCAAATCTTCTTTTGTGACTAAATGCACATCAATGCCACACCAAAATACAGTCTGCAGTCCTCGCACAGTTAAATACACTTATTGCACAGTTCATAAAACACTAATAGAGGACACACTATGGGTTTTCTTAAACGAATGCACTCCATATCACACAACATGCTACAAGGATAAATCACACACATTAAACTTCCTTGAAAACAAGTTCGCACCATAGAAATTAACTAAAGAACATGTTGAATCAATTAGATAGGAAAAATCATTTATCAATAATGTTTATATGCAAAACTACCTACACATAATGAGATAATTATTTCAAAATCTATCTTTAACAATTTTCAACTAATAAAAACACCTCAATGAATTATCTACAATACTTATGGAGGTGCGAATGGTATTTAAAAATTAATTTGAAACACGCAAGTTTCATAGATCGCGTGGGAAAAGAAAAGTTTAAAAAACGCCTACCTCAAGTCAAGTGCGAATGTGACGTCGTTTCTGCAGAACAATGAATAACCTCATGCGCACCAATCGCACACCATATGCGAGGTCATCGGGTCGGAGAACTCGCGGCTGGCCGGAGTGGAAGAGGGAGTAAGGGGGAGTCGGCCATCGCGCCTAGGGAAAGGGGAGCAAGGGGGGTTCTCCAGAGGCCCGTTGTGCAAGGGTGATGGTCAGAGCGGTCTGGACAGAGGCACACTCAGCGGAGGAGATGGCCGGAGCAAAATGAAGAGTTTGACCGGGGAAAGGCGGGGGTAGCGGTCGGGCGTAGGAGGGGCGAGGCGGTTGGGCGAGGCGAGAGACGAGGATGTCAGGGGATGAGGGCGGATGGGCCGAAGGTGCGAGGTGAAGGTGGCAGAGACCGCTGCCGGGGCGAGAGGCGACGAAGCCTGCTTGTCACGAACCAGATCTGGTTGCCACCAAAACCGACACCAAACCCGACCCGCGACATGACCTGAAGGGCGTTCTCGATCCCCACGGGCTGGCACAAGTGCCCGGGTATCATAAAATAAGAATTGGGAATGATTTACCCGTGTTTATAAACTTAAAACAATAAAAGAATCCAATAAAACGAATCTGGATTTTTCAAACCAAACAATCTTTTACAAAAATTCAAAACTGAATTACATATTTTAAAACAACTCAACAAGACTATAAAAAAGGTACAAAACCAAAAGGAAACAACCCAAAAACCCTCATGGCAAGGGGAACCACCCTCAAGCCATCTCCACAAGACTTCTCCACCAAGGACCTGCTAGAAACTCGAACCACTGACACTAAAAATTGTACCAAACCCGCGACAACAAAAATAACCAAGTCTACTTACACCCAAGGGTGTAAGTAGGGTGTGAGCCAATGCCCAGTAGGATACCACCACTAATAGATTCCATGGGATAAACATTCAAAGACGAAAATCTAGCAAGTTTTCATAAACATAAAATGCTAGTTAAAATTTCTAAAAGATACAACTTAAAAATTAAAATAGTTTTCAAGTGGGATATCATTAAGAATCAACGCTTTTAAAAATAATTTCAACACTACTAAATTTTCTAGCCAACCATACCGTATGCCGACGGTAAGCACAAAGTAACTAATGAGCACAAGCAATAAGAAATAACCCCTAGGCACTAGCTCGTTGTGGGTCCCAAGTACCTCGTATCTCGGTGAGAGTAACCATCACAATATTTGTTCTCATGCACGAGCCACTAGTAGGGAACATAACCATAACCTAGTGGTTCCTAATCATCATCATAGTTTAGTTAGTGTTATAAGCATCAATCTTGCTACGTGAAACTGAGGCCAAACCTCACGGATTCACTAGCGTACTAGTACACGTCCACCCACCTAGATACATGGGTTTTCCCTTGTGCTCAAACAAGCTCAACAAGTTAAGAAATATACTTTTCACATTCAAATGTCATTTAAACGTCACAAGTTCACCAAAAACCCCACATGTACATCACACAAGTCTAAAAATCCACTTTTTTCATTCAAATGCATTTTGAAATCATACTCACACCAAAAATAGCCCACAACACATTTTCCACCTCTTTCATAATTCAACAAATCCGTTAACAATTTTATAAAATCTTTTCCAATATGCTAAACATCATATAACAGCTCACTCACATGTTACATAACACCCTTTTCATAAACAAAGTCTATTTTGCACATCACACTCACACAAAACAGCCTGAAAACATGTTTCGTACCCACATCACAATTTCATAAATCACCTCGACAAATTACAAAACATTACCAAAATGTTTGACAACATAACTGACCACTTTATGTTTCAAAAACTCATTTTAAGAACATACTATCACCAAAACAGTACATAAGCAACTATTTCGCACTTTGTGTAACTCATTAAATCATTTACAATTTTCATAAAACCAACCCAAGAGGTATAACCATGGTTTGCATACAAAACCCATTTAAAAACTCTCATTCAAGACCAAAACCATACCAATAACAATCCAAAACAGAATTGACAGCCCTAACAACATTTATTAAACCACCCCCAAGTGTTATAAAAATACCTCAAACAATACCACAAAAGGTACACATGAAAAACACATGTTTTCACAAATCACGTTCAAGAAGTACAACATGGTTTCACACATTAAACTCATTTAAAACCCCCTTACAAGGCTCACATGACATTAAGGCATTAACAAACCAGAATGTTCAGCCCCTTTCAACGCTAATAAATCACTTTCATATGTTATAAAATACACCCAAACATTTCCCCAAGAGCCACGCATGAAAAGCACCCAATTCCAAGCAAAAAATGCAACTACAAAATTAAACACTTAACCAAATCCATCAAAAATATTTTTTCGCACCACACACAACAGATTTGAAACATACTAAATTAATAAACCAAGTAAGCTAACTCATCATAAAATGGTTATACATGGAATCACAAACCTTTTGCGTCAAAACCCTTGAATCTTGGTGTGAAACCTCAACCGCGCCTCCGCCACACCAAAAGGAAGTGAAAACGAACCCTAAACTATAATATTTCACCAAAAATACCCCAAATCAAACCCTAGGTATAAACCCTAACTTCTGGACACTCTAAATTTATGAAATAGAGAGGAAACCCTAAGGAGAAGGAAGGAATTGAAGAGAGAAACACTTACCCAAAACAATCTTGAAGAAAACGACCCAACATCCACCAGTATCTGAATTTTAAAATAGCTAAAAATTTCAGGGAGGTTCAAATAAGGATTAGGAGATCATTTAGGAACTGTAATGGGGGGGAAATAGTAAAAATAAGAGTTATTAAAAGATCAATTTACCTCTTCAAATCTGGGCAATTTGTGAAATACAGAGAAGTTTCGCCCAATTTCTTGATTCTATTGAGCTCCAAATTGAGGGATGAGAGAATGGGGATGCGCCTTAGGTAAGTGGGCTTGGGTGAGAGTTGGAATCACTAAAAAAACTTAAAAATTGAATGAGTTACTAAAGAATTAAAAAATATTTTTAATGCAGGAAATGGGCTTTCG
Organism: Viscum album; assembly: GCA_963277665.1. NCBI lineage: Eukaryota > Viridiplantae > Streptophyta > Magnoliopsida > Santalales > Viscaceae > Viscum > Viscum album. The sequence goes on from OY728158.1 coordinate 1,674,178,807, forward strand.
GGCAGGCCCAATCCCTTAAATAAAAACTCAACTTCACCATGATTATATATTTCTAAATGGTCCAAATTAATTTTGTGGTGTTCATAGTTCAGGGGACGCCAAGTAGGAATTAGAATGGATGAAAAATGTTGAAAAATGAAGGAGTTATAAAGGAATCAAAATTTATTTTTAAATCTGGAATTGGGCTCATGGTTTGACCCAAATCATGAAAACTCACCTGTTTCTAAAAAAACTGCATAGGAAACCCCCCCAAAAAAGAAATAATGGAAATTAAATTAAAAATACCTTTAAAGTAATTTATGTATGTGACAATTTTGGTTCCCCAATTCTCATTTTATGATACCCGGGCACTTGTGCCAGACCGTGGGGATCGAGAACGCCCTTCGGGCCATGTTGCGGGCCGGGTTTGGTGCCGGTTTTGGTGGCAACCAGATCTGGTTCGTGGCAAAATGGTATCAAAGGAGGTTCAGGTTAACTCTTTGGGTCGTGTTATTTGGGGAACATTTGGGATAGTCTGGAGTTAGGATTGTCAAGACTTGGTATTCTGGTTATGGGTAGTGTGCTTGATCACCACACATCATGACGAGATTCAAGTCACCAAGGGAATTCGGGACTTACCTAATTCCTTTGGTTTTCTTTGTTTGATGATGATTAAGGGAAATGAAAAGAGAGTTGGGTTAATGGTCTCAGTGAACTCACAGGACCTGGCAAGCCATGTGGAGCTGGGGATATTCCCTAGAACACTCTCTGTGATGGTTAAGTGATTGGAATATGGCCGCCAACCATATGTCCAAGTCACCCACTGAAACTAGTTTCCTCTAACATTGTCTTGTGTTCTTTAGTTTTAAAATCTTAAAACTTTGGTTTTAAAGTGACTTGGTTTTAAGGTACGCCCCCATTAAGAGTTAGTTCACGACTGAAGTGCAACCTGGATTGTTTTGCCATTGGAAAATCCCCCGGTTGATCAATATAAGGAATCTTTTTTTTTCAAGCTCTTTAGATTGAGTCTACACCATTGTCTTTCTTGGTTTTTCTAATCCTCTTATTGAAGAAGAGTGCTCATGGAAGGTTGAAAGAGGCCTTAGTTTCTTCAGCTACTTGATTCATCGAAGGTGGAAGTGGTTTGGGGTTATTAGTGTGGATGAGTGCATGTATAGTGCCTAAGAGAGCCTCTGGGTCCTTCGTAGTCTCTTCGAAGCAGGAGTTCACGTTCAACCACTAGTGTGGGAAATCTGGTCATGATAGGCTGTTATGGCCATTTCTGAAATTCTGTGATGTTTGGGGATGTTGTATAAGGCCCCCCTCCATGTATTGTTTCTATCAATCACATTGGTCATGTTTAGTGACGCGATGTGATGTCACATTCTCGTTTGATTGTAATGGTGAAGTTGTACAATCTTTTGTGAGTCTTCATTTGGTCATAAGTGTGTCTCCTTTCGAGAGATCTTGACATCCTTTGTTTGGAGGAAGGTGTTTCTATATATCCTTTCTTCTTTCCACTTCACATTCGAGGAAACAAGGGGTGATGTGTGTGCATCTTCGAATCACTTGATTTAGTGAAATGTCGGGTTAGGGTAAAGTGAGTTTTGGATTGTGTGTTGTCTTGGTAAAACCCATCCAGGTTCGTGGTATGGTTGTTCGTATCACTGGAAGAAGAAGTTCTGTTTAGGGGTTTCCCAAGGCCTAACTACGAGGCCAAAAATGCTTCAATCCTTTGAGCTCCAGCCATAGGTCCCGGAGAGAAGTCAGTGCGTAGTCAGGGGAAATCCCAAGGTCATTTAAAACCTTGTACAAAGTCATATACTTAGTATGAAATATGGGAATAGTTCAGACCTCTGGTGTCTTCATGGTTGAGCACATAGTTTGTGCACGATTAGTAGTGGTCATGTGCTAGGAAGCCATGCGGAAAGAATGATCCCCATGGTTAGTGCACAGTTTCCAAAACCATGCAGACTAACCATGCGACCGACCCAACTTTTTAAATTTTGGGGTCTTTTTGTGCCTGCCCATACTGGTTGTTAAGATGATATGCTCTTATGGTGGGGATACCCACTATGAGTCTCATGTGTGTTATTTTGGAAATGTCTAATGGGAGTCTACCCCCCTTGTACCGGGAGTCCGTTCGGGCCTCCCCCTGTTAGTGTCCCGATTCTGTCTCGGGAAATTTTGAGTTGTCACTTATGGTGGGGAGCCCATTTGTGTCTCCCCATACTAGTAACTCAGATTGGTCCTTGGTCTTGGATTGGTAGTAGGTAGTCTTTTTTTGAGCTATCTAACTACCTACACCTTCCTTGGGTAAACATTGGGAGTGGAGAACACCCAATAGTCTGGTTAAAGTAAGGTAAGTGTAACCTTGTTCGTTGTTGTTGTTTGTTTGGGTAAATTGCTGGAATCCTGTTTGGATAGTGTTTGAGAAGTTTTGTTTTGGGATAAAATATGAATATACTTGATTGTTTCATTAAAGTGGTGTAAGTTTGGTTTGTGAGAGCATTCCTTCCTTGATTGATCACTGGAGGTGTTTTGGCCTTTGGAGGTGAAACCTGACAAGGGGGTACTTCTTGGTTTCTCAGTTGGGTTTGGTTGTTGTTTTGTCTTTGCTGTGACTTTCCAGGGTGGAAAGTTTTCATGGTGGAGAGAATTTTCACATACATAAATTACTTTAAAGGTATTTTTAATTTAATTTCCATTATTTCTTTGTTTTGGGGGTTTCCTGTGATTTTTTTTGAGAAATGGATGAGTTTTCATGATTTGGGCCGAAGCGTGATCTCAATTCCAAATTTAAAAATAAATTTTAATTCCCTTATAACTCCTTTATTTTTCAACATTTTTCATCCATTCCAATTCCTACTTGGCATCCTCTGACCTATGAACACCACCAAATTAATTTGGACCATTTAGAAATCTATAATCATGGAGAAGTTGAGTTTTTATTTAAGGGATTGGGTCTGCCCGAAATCTCATTTCCTGCATTAAAAATATTCTTTAATTCTTTAGTAACTCATTCAATTTTTAAGTTTTTTCGGTGATTCCAACTCTCACCTGAGACCAATTACCTAAGGTGCGCCCCCATTCTCTCCTCCCTCAATTTGGAGCTCAATAGAATCGCGAAATTGGGTGAAACTTCTATGGATTTCACAAATCACCCAGATTTGAAGAGGTAAATTGATCCTTTAATAACTCCTATTTTTACTCTTCCCTCATTCCAGTTCCTAAATGATCTCCTAATCCTTATTCGAACCTCCCTTAAATTTTTAGCTATTTTAAAATTCAGATACTGGTGGATGTTGGGCCGTTTTCTTCAAGATTGTTTTGGGTAAGTGTTTCTCTCTTCAATTTCATCCTTCTCCTTAGGGTTTCCTTCCTCTCTCATAAATTTATAGAGTGTCCAGAAGTTAGGGTTTATACCTAGGGTTTGATTTGGGGTATTTTTGGTGAAATCTTATGGTTTAGGGTTCATTTTCACTTCCTTTTGGTGTGGCGGAGGCGCGGTTGAGGTTTTTCACCAAGATTCAAGGGTTTTGACTCAAAATGTAGGTAATTCCATGTATAACCATTTTACAATGAGTTAGCTTGCTTGGTTTATTAATTTAGTATGTTTCAAATCTATTGTGTGGTGTGAAAACTATTTTTGATGGATTTGGTTAAGTGTTTAATTTTGTAGTTGTGTTTTTTCTTGGAATTGGGTGCTTTTCATGCGTGGCTCTTGGGGAAATGTTTGGATGTATTTTATAACATATGAAAGTGGAGTTTTTTTTTTATACATTTTTTCAAAAAAATAATTTTGAAAATACATCTAGGTTAAAAAAAATTATTTTTTTACCCCCCAAAGGCGGCACCTGGTGTGCCGCCTTTGGGGGTTTTTCCGCCCAGGGCAAGGCGGCACATGGTGTGCCGTCTTTGCCCAAAAATTAACCGCAAAGGAGGCACACCAGGTGCCGCCTTTGCATAAATATTTTTTTAAAAAAAATTATTTTTATTTTTTGTTTTGTTTTGTTATATATATATATAACAAAACTTTTCAGCGGAATTTTTCTGCTATTTAATATCCAGCGGTTCTGCCATTACAGCAGTCTGGATTCTGACTGATACTATCACCCAAGACTCCCTTTTATAAGAGGGTTTGCCCTGAAAACAATACTGCATTTTCGATGTGGGATTCTGGTTCTCCTTTTCCTGCACAGTACATTCTGCGTTTCCGATGTGTGATTCTATTTTAAGTACGCGACTTTGAAAGACTATAAAACATAAACTATAAGACCAATATAAATGAAACTTTAAACACTGATTAAACATATAATAAATAGTTGAAAACAAAAATAATTTCATAAAAAATGTTGATACAGATTAATTTATAAGCTTTCAAAACCACCTACTTGAAACTTAAACATATTTCAAGTACATGACTTTGAAAGCTTATAAAAGATAAACTATAAGACCAATACAAATGAAACTTTAAACATTGATTAAAAATATAAGAAATAGTTAAAAACAAAAATAATTTCATAAAAAAATTTGACCAAAAACAATTTATAAGCTTTCAAAACCATCAACATGAAACTTAAAAATGTTTCAAGTTCCCGACTTTGAAAGACTATAAAACATAAACTATAAGACCAATAGAAATGAAACATTAAACATTGATTAAACATATAAGAAATAGTTGAAAACAAAAAAAACTTCCCAAAAAATGTCCATAAAAATTATTTTATAATCTTTCAAAACCATCTACTTGAAACTTAAAAATGTTTCAAGTACGCGAATTTGAAAGACTATAAAACATAAAATATAAGAACAACATAAATGAAACATTAAACATTGATTAAAACATTTCTATATATAGATTTGAAAAAGAAACATTGCTACATATAGCTTTGAAAAAGAAACAATGTTTGGTTAACATATGATGAAAATTCTTGGGAAAAATGCAACGTAAATCTGTAGGAATTAGATTTTGTATCAAAACATGGCAGTCATGTGAATTGAATCCTTTTAACTTCATATAATTCATTGACACAATGTTATTGATATTTTATGAATACCCCTCTAGAACCTTTACATCATTGAACAAGTTGAAAAACAAATATATCTCTCCTCTCTAGAAAGAGTATAAGTAGCATGAGGAAGAAACATTGGATTTTCACCCTTCACAGGAGCCAACTCTTCTCGTATTCCCATGTCAACCATGTCTAACATTGCCTCAATTACATCCTTTGTTTTTTCAGGGGCATTTAGCAATGTTCCTATAACACTGTCACATACATTTTTTTACACATGCATCACATCAAGAAAATGTCTGACATACAAAACAATTCCAGTGTGGTAATTCAAAAAAAAACTGGTCTCTTTTTTCAACCGATTTTTGTAAGGTTTTTCGAAAATGGTTTACCAAAAAGAGTGTTCAAATCTTTTACTTTCTCAAACAGCTGATCACCTGTTAGTGGAGGCGGTGTTGCATGTTGTTCTGAACATCCATTGAATGATGTTGTCCAAGATTGGTACTTATGCCGATGAGGTAGAAATCTACGATGTCCTAAAAACACATATTTAGATGAATGTTTCGACCTAATTGATTCTTTATTTTCTTCGCACATGGGACACCCTTGAGTTCTTTTAATGCTATAGCCCGAAAAATTTCCATAAGAAAGGAAATCATTTCTTGTCTCATACAACATCACTCTTAACATGAAGTATTCACTTTTATAAGCATCATACATCATAACACCTGAATCCCAAAATAACATCAAATCCACAATCAAAGGAGCCAGATAAACATCAATATCATTACCTGGTTATTTTGTTCCTGATATAAGCATAGATAACATGATGAATTTCCGCTTCATGCATAACCAGGGTGGAAAGTTATAATTTACCAACATAACAGACCATGTACTATGAGTGCTGGAGAGTCATCCAGATGATATAATTTCCCATCTTTATTTCTTTTAGCTTCATATGCCCAGCTTGGGAGCTCATTTTCTTCCGGGAGCATGTCATTCAAGAGAGCAAGTAGTTCTGTAAAACTGATATCACTCCATCCGTTGCATACTTTCAATTTATACAACATCAGTATAGTTGACAATGCTGAATATTTAGTGCAACCAGCATACAATGGCGTCTTTTCACAACTCTTTAACTTCTCAAACAATTTTTAGAAATCACGGAGTTTATCTTCAATTTTCTTTGTCATTTCCTCAATACGATCGTCATCATCATTGGCATCTATAATCACATCCTCCATACGGTCTTCTTCATTATCCATATTTGTATTCATATCTGATGATACATAAAACGTAGTTTTATCCCAGCCAGTAACTATATTCTCTTTTTCTCCATGTTTATTCCAACATTTATAACTCTGATCTATTCCGTGACATATAAAATGTTCTTCCAACTCCTATGGAGTAAGTAGTCTATAATAACAACAATGTAAACATGGACAATGGATTTGAGAAGGATCCTTTGCGTGATCCTTTGAAAACATTATGAACTCTTTCACTCCGTTCTCATACACTATTGTCAAACGATTAACATCCATCAAATCATTATTCATCTCCATCCTATTTGAATCTCAAATATTAGTATTTATGGTTCAAATACACAAAACAAGACTTCCAAATATAGTAGAAGAGAACCACTTCCTTACAAAAATAGAGATTAATTGAGCCTAACCATTTCTAATAATGATTTGGAAATCAACAGAACCAGGATATACCCCCCATCAAAATCAACACAGTTTCCAAACACAAAGTGGTTTGTGGGGATAATCGCTTGTGTCATAGATGGTAAAACTCACACGTCATCATCCTCTATGACTCATCCTCCTCTAGTGGGTCAACCTTTCTATGGTCAACTAGTCCATCCTTTTATACCTCCCAAACCTAAAATACATATGGATGAAAACCAGTATCCAACTCTATATGTAAAGAAAGGATTATCATAATCTCTATAATATGGAATTCAGAAAATATAATTACTTTAGATTCATTATAGTTTCCTCAAATCACCCTAGTCCAAACACAAGAATAATCAAGAATGATAAATCTACCACTCCTAGGTCTCTGCCCTACATTCAATATAATCATGCCTAATATTTTTGGTAAGCTCAAGTTACTTACTTTAAATCACAAGGGGGGGTAATCACTTGTGTCATAGATGGTCTCCCATGTTATTCCATATGAAAATTTTAACAAATATTATTTACCTATCATCTCATTCTATCCTCATTAGTGTTTAATTCCAAACTCCATCTTAAGTGTAATATCAAATGAGTATATATTAATAAATTACCTTACACCCACTTCCCCACTAATATGGTCATTCTCACAATCTAATGGAATATTTATTATACTTAAACCCCTTCTATATAATCCCATAACCATATATCCACACATACACATGTCACAAACACATAAAAAACCATATCCACATAACAACCACACGTCACATCCAAATCATAGTATGATATCGTGAACATGAAGGACATAAAAATCGTACTCTCCTCCTACAATGCACAACCCCCACTTTGTATCCACACCAAATACACATAATCATGTAAAAAAGAATATATATACACCAAAACCTAAAATCATTATAGGTCGTATATATACACCCACTGTGATCCATTACAACGCATATTAAGTGTGAAGGGGGAAAGGGAATAGGGAGTGGTTCTATATGTGTTCCCTCTATAACCTAGATATTGAGAAAAACACTCAAAACCAAAGTACCCATATGGATTTCAATCAAGTTTCTCGACTCAAGTGGTGGTGTGTAAGAAATAATAAGAAAATATAATAAGTATATAGTCACACATAAATCCTTCCTAAGGGTTTACACCAAACTAACACTCCAAACACCCCCGTTAACCATTGCCTTGTTACTACCACCCTCTTATAACCAATTCCATTATAATGACACAAATAATCCCCAAACAATCACATAAGCATCCATATCAACATTACCAACTTCTTATTGCATTTAACATTATAATTTCTTGGATTTTTATTACCATATGCATTTCAATTGTTAACCATTTTAATGTAAAACCAATCATTAAATCACTACCCACTATAATCCATTCATTAATCATTAATAACATTTATTCTATCATTAAACATTTATTAAACATAGTTATTCCAATCATTATCATTAATCATTTAACAAACCATCATTTATCATTTCCAACAAATCACCCATTACTATTTTCATTTATTCCAACCATATTCCAACCATATTTCATGCCAAAAGGAAACTATAACACCACCCAATAACAACTAAATTTTCACGACATAATATAAAACTAAACACATTCTAAAATCCATAAAACTAATTTTTTTTGCCTAAATAGCCATATCATTGCTATCATAACCACACAGTAATCCATCCATTACTACTGTATTAATTATCACACCACATGCTCCCAACCACATCAATCAACGATCACCCTTATAATCATAGTGATAAATACCCCATACATAGTAGCATGAAAGAGAAAACATATAAGAAATTCACACTAAAAGTCCTATGTATGAAATTTAACCATTAAAACCATAACAAAGAAACACAAAAACCGAATAAGCATTGTTTTCACATCCTTCCTAAGAAGAAAGTTCATGAAGATAATCAAGAACAAGAGAAAAAAATTCACCTTAGAGGAGGAGAAGTCGCAGGGTTATAGTACAACGAGAGCTTTAGGGTGCGATAAACCGAGGACACTGTGCGACCGATTTTATAAAATATGGGACTACGGTTTTATCAGCGCTAAAAAATCGCTCATAAATCCTTCATGTATCAGCGCTAACATTTTAGCATTGATACATGCCTTCTTTATCAGCACTTTTTTTGCATTGATAATGGGGCTTTTTATGAGTGCTTTTTCAGTGATGATAAAGATTACCCTGCATCAGTGCTAAAATTTTAGCACTGATACATGGCTTCTTTATCATCAGTTTTTGCTTAGCGGTGATATAAAGTGGTGCTTCCCTTGCCCGTTTTTGTAGTAGTGATAGATTTGTCAAATGCTTCCCATTTACATGACTGAGATGGTGATTCCACAACTGGGTGTTGTATGAGTCAGTTGAGTTTGTTTCTTTATCGATTTTCAACACTTGGTTTTCATAATTTAATACATACAAACTGTTATTTAAATGTGTCATATCATAACATACGTTGTTCTTATAAAAGAAACAACCCTTATTTCCAAACTTGAAAATAAATCCATCCATATCGAAACATGATACATAAATTATGTTCTTGGTAACACTAGGTACATAATAACAGTTATGTAAAACCAGAAGAATTCCAGTTGGCAATGAGAGATGGTAATCGCCAATGGCCAACGCAGCCAGCCCCGCGCCATTGGCAGCTCGAAGATCCACCACTCCTCTGGAGATATTTCTAAATATACTTATTTACAACATTTGAATAAAAATTTGATCCCTAAATGCTATATTTCTTATATGTTTAATCAATGTTTAATGTTTCATTTGTATTGGTCTTGTAGTTTATGTTTTATAGTCTTTCAAAGTCGGGAACTTGAAACATTTTTAAGTTTCAAGTTGATGGTTTTGAAAGCTTATAAATTATTTTTGGTCAACATTTTTAATGAAATTATTTTTGTTTTCAACTATTTCTTATATGTTTAATCAATTTTTAAAGTTTAATTTATATTGGTGTTATAGTTTATCTTTTATAAGCTTTCAAAGTCACGTACTTGAAATATGTTTAAGTTTCAAGTAGGTGGTTTTGAAAGCTTATAAATTAATTTGTATCAACATTTTTTATGAAATTATTTTTGTTTTCAACTATTTATTATAAGTTTAATCAGTGTTTAAAGTTTCATTTATATTGGTCTTATAATTTATGTTTTATAGTCTTTCAAAGTCGCGTACTTGAAACAGAATCACACATCGGAAATGCAGAATGTACTGCGCAGGAAAAGAAGAACCAAAATCCCACATCGAAAATGCAGTTTAATTTTCGGGGCAAACCCCCTTATAAAAGGGAGTCCTGGGTGAGGGTATCAGTCAGAATCCAGACTGCTGTAATGGCAGAACCGCTGGATATTAAATAGCAGAAAAATTCTCATGAAAAGATTTGTTATATATATATATATATAACAAAACAAAACAAAAAAATAAAAATAAAAATAAAAAATTTAAAAAAAAAATTAAGCAAAGGCGACACTTGATATGCCGCCTTTGCGGTTAATTTTTGGGCAAAGGCGGCACACCATGTGCCGCCTTTCCCTGGGCGGAAAAACCCCCAAAGGCGGCACACCAGGTGCCGCCTTTGGGAGGTAAAAAAATAATTTTTTTTACTCTGGTGGTATTTTAAAAAATATTTTTTTGAAAAAATGTAAAAAAAAAACTCTATGAAAGTGATTTATTAGTGTTAAAAGGGGGTGAAAATTATGGTTTGTTAATGCCTTAATGTCATGTAAGCCTTGTAAGTGGGTTTTTAAATAGGTTTAATGTGTGAAACCATGTTGTACTTCTTGAACGTGATTTGTGAAAACATGTGTTTTTCATGTGTACATTTTGTGGTATTGTTTGAGGTATTTGTATAACACTTTGGGGGTGGTTTAATAAATGTTGTTAGGGCTGCCAATTCTATTTTGGATTGTTATTGGTATGGTTTTGGTCTTGAATGAGGGTTTTTAAATGGGTTTTGTATGCAAACCATGGTTATACCTCTTGGGTTGGTTTTATGAAAATTGTAAATGATTTAATGAGTTACACAAAGTGTGAAATGGTTGCTTATGTACTGTTTTGGTGATAGTATGTTCTTAAAATGAGTTTTTGAAACATAAAGTGCTCAGTTATGTTGTCAAACATTTTGGTAATGTTTTGTAATTTTTCGAGGTGATTTATGAAATTGTGATGTGGGTGCGAAACATGTTTTCGGGCTGTTTTGTGTAAGTGTGATGTGAAAAATGGACTTTGTTTATGAAAATGGTGTTATGTAACATGTGAGTGGGCTGTTATATGATGTTTAGCATCTTGGAAAAGATTTTATAAAATTGTTAACGGATTTGTTGAATTGTGAAAGATATGCAAAATGTGTTGTGGGCTATTTTTGGTGTGAGTATGATTTCAAAATGCATTTGAATGAAAAAGTGGATTTTTAGACTTGTGTGATGTACATGTGGGATTTTTGGTGAACTTGTGACGTGAAAATGACATTTGAATGTGAAAAGTATATTTCTTAACTTGTTGAACTTGTTTGAGCACAAGGGAAAACTCGGGTATCTAGGTGGGTGGACGTGTACTAGTACGCTAGTGAATCCGTGGGGTTTGGTCTCAGTTTCACGTAGCAAGATTGACGCTTACAATACTAACTAAACTATGATGATGATTGGGAACCACTAGGTTATGGGTTTGTTCCCTACTAGTGGCTCGTACACAAGAACATATATTGTGATGGTTACTCTCACCGAGATACGAGGTACCTGAGACCCACAACGAGCTAGTGCCTAGGGGTTATTTCCTATTGATTGTGCTCATTAGTTATTTTGTGCTTACCGTCAGCATATGGTATGGTTGGCTAGAAAATTCAGTAGTGTTGAAATTATTTTTAAAAGTGTTGATTCTTAATGATAGCCCACTTGAAAACTGTTTTAATTTTTAAGTTGCATCTTTTAGAAATTTTAACTAGTGTTTCCTGTTTATGAAAACTTGCAAGCTTTCCGTCTTTGAATGTTTATCCCATGGAATCTCTTAGTGATTGTATCCTACTGGGCATTGCCTCACACCCTACTTACACCTTTGAGTGTAAGTAGAATTGGTTATTTTTGTTGTCGCAGGTTGGGTGCAGTTTTTAGTGTCAACGGTTCGAGTTTCTAGCAGGTCCTTGGTAGAGAAGTCTTGTGGAGATGGCTTGAGGGTGGTTCCCCTTGCCATGATGGTTCTTGGGTTGTTTCCTTTTGGTTTTGTACCTTTGTTATAGTCTTGTTCAGTTTTAAAATATGTAATTCAGTTTTGAATTTTTGTAAAAGATTGTTTGGTTTGAAAAATCCAGATTCATTTTATTGGATTCTTTTGTTGTTTTAAGTTTATAAACACGGGTAAATCGTTCCCAATTCTCATTTTATGATATTCGGGCACTTGTGTCAACCCGTGGGGATCGAGAATGCCCTTCGGGCCATGTCGTGGGCTGGGTTTGTTGCCGGTTTTGGTGGAAACCAGATCTAGTTCGTGACACTGCTGGTGATGGAGGGTTCGGCGACTGGAGGCCGGAGTGGGAGGGGGGCGAGGCGGCTGGGGCGAGATCGGGCTTCTTGGTGGTGCGCCGAACAGAGCAGATGTGCGGGCTGCTTGGTGGGAGCGCATACTGGAACGAGGGAAGTCGGGTGTGAGGCTGGGAGGCTAGGGAGAAGGTCAGAGCCGAGGGTGGCAGAGCAGGCTGCTGGGCGCGGGGCACAGGGAACGAGGAGGCGGCTCGTGCAGGTAAGGGGAAGGGGGGGTCACGGGTAGTCTAGGGTTTACTTTTTTTATTCTTATTACAAATATAATAATCTTATTACAATCATAATAATAATAATAATAATAATATAAATAATGATAATACAAATAATAATAATAATAATAATACCAAAAATAATAATAAAAAATGACGATAATAAAGACAGCAATAATAAAAATTAATAACAACAACAACAATAATAATAATAATAATAATACAATGAATACCATAATAATAATAGTAAGAAAAATGAGCAATTGTCCGACTCCTGGGCCAACTGTGCGGCTACCGCCAACCGCGCGGTGACCGCACACGGATCCGAAGCCCAGTAAAAATATTAACGACGTAATTTTTTTGACTCACGCTCACTCGAGCCTCGACGAGAGAATCTGAAGCCAAGAAATATTAAAAATAAAAATAAACTTAAAAAGTCGGGGTGTGACATTAAGGAAATATTTTCATTCCCATTATCAAAAAGATGAGAAATGTTCAAGGGATTGTGCCTCAATCCATCAACAAAGAGAACATCATTTGATCTAAAATTCTTCACAATAATTTTAGTGCTTCCTACACCATTCAATTGAAGTGAAAATAATCTTTAAAAGTGAAATCTCCTCCATTATATTTATAAATTTCCTTCAATAAGTTTTTGTTTTTGATCATGTGGAATGATAAACTATTTTTCAATCTTTCCATTTTCTTTCAAGCAATTCATGAGATACATCTTCAATTGAACATCTTTTGTGTATTTATTTTGTTAAATATTAATATTACTGAATCAAATAGGATGGATATGAATAGAGAATGGATGGATGTCAATCACATGACAAAAAAATATGAAGATGGAGTCCAAGAGTTTATCAAGTTTGCAAAAGATCATGCATATGACCATTCTCAAATCCTTTGTTCATATTTACGTTGTTGTTATTTAAGACTAATTAGTCCAAAGGAGTTAGAAGGACACTTGATCTGTCACAGAATTGATCGAAGTTATAAATGTTGGAATAAACACGAACAAAAAACGAATATAGCTAGTGACTGGGATAACACTGTATTTTATGGATCATCTGATATAAATTGACATTAATTTTAGTAAAAAAAGCGACATACTGAAAACTGAGCAAATGTATTCAAATTATTTTGATAATTTAAGACAACGATCCATAAGTCATTTGTGATGTGTATGAATCAAACGCACCTCAATATGACGCACGGTGTGACCAATATGACGCACGATGTGTTTTTATTTAAAATTGACATTAATTTTAATAAAAAACAAGTAAAGTACTGAAAACCGAGCAAATATGTTCGGATTGTTTTGATATTTTAGGAAAACGACTTATGAGTCATTTGTGACATGTAGGAATCAATTGCACATCAATCTGATGCACGGTGTAATCGGTATGACTCAAAGTGTCTATTATCAATTTAAAAATGACATTTTAGTTCAAAACGTGTCGTCACTAAAAACCAAGAAAACGTGCTCTGATTGTCTTGCTAATTTAGGACAGTGATTCATAAGTCATTTGTGACGTGTATGAAGCAGTCTCGCATCAAACCAACACACGATATGACCGGTATGACTCAAAGTGTGTGTTTCCAATTTAAAATAACATTTTAATAAAAAAAAAACACAAGTGACATACTCAAAACTGGCGGATTGTTTTGATACTTTAGAACAACGATTCATAAGTCATTTGTGTCGTGTATGAATCAATCGCATCTCAATTTGACGTGTATGAATCAACCGCACCTCAATCCGATGCACGGTGTGACCGATGTAACTCTATGTGTGTCTTTTTATTTAAAATTAACATTAATTTTAGTAAAAAGAACACGTGACATGTTGAAAACTGAGCAAACACATTTTGATCGTTTTGATACTTTAAGACAACAATCGATAAGTCATTTTTGACGTGTAGAAATCAACTACACCACAATTTGACGCATGGTGTGACCGGTATGACTAAAAATGACCGTTATCAGTTTAAAATTGGTATTTTAGTTCAAAACGTGTCACTCGCTGAAAACCGAGCAAACACGCTTCGATTGTCTTGATAATTTAGGATAATGATTCATAAGTCAGTTGTGACGTGTAGGAAGAAAACTCGCATCAAACCAACACATGATGCGACCAATATGACTCAAAGTGTGTGTTTCTAGTTTCAAATGACATTTTAATAAAAAACACAAGAGACATACTCAAAACTGAGCAAACGCATTCGAATTGTTTTGATACTTTAGGACAACGATATATGAGTCATTTGTGACGTGTAGATTTCAGTCACACCTCAATTCGACGCACAGTATGATCGATATAATTTTAAGTGTCCATTTATTTAAAATTGACATTAATTTTAGTAAAAAGAACAAGTGAAGTACTAAAAACCAAACAAACGCATTCAAATTGTTTTGATACTTTAGGACAATGATCCATAAGTCATTTGTGACGTGTAGGAATCAACTGCACCTTAATATGATGCACGGTGTGACCGGTATAACTCCAAGTGTGTTTTTATTTAAAATTGATATTAATTTTAGTAAAAAGAACAAGCGACATGCTCAAAACCGAGCAAACGTATTCGGATTATTTTGATAATTTAGGACAATGATCCATAATTCGTTTGTGACGTGTAGGAATCAACTGCAGCTCAATTCGACGCACAGTGTGACTGATATGACTCCAAGTGTCTTTTTATTTAGAATTGATATTAATTTGTAGAAGGAACAAGTGACATACTGAAAACTGAGCAAACGCATTCGAATTGTTTTGATACTTTAGGACAATTGGCTCATGAGTCATTTGTGACGTGTATGAATCAATTGCACCACAATCTAACGTACGGTGTGACTGGTATGACTCAATATGTATGTTATCAATTCAAAATTGACATTTTAGTTTAAAACGTGTCACTCACTAGAAACTAAGCAAACACGCTCTGATTGCCTTGATAATTTAAAACATGGATTCATAAGTCATTTGTGATGTTTAGGAAGTAGTCTCGTGTCAAACCGACACACGATGTGACTGGTATGACTCAAAATGCGTGTTTTCAGTTTGAAATGGTATTTTAGTAAAAAACACAAGTGACATACTAAAAACCGAGCAAATGCATTCGAATTGTTTTGATACTTTAGGACAACGATCTATAAGTAATTTGTGATGTGTAGGAATCAACTGCATCTCAATCCGACATATTGTGTGATTGGTATAACTCCAAGTGTGTCTTTATTTAAAATTGACATTAATTTTAGTAAAAAAAACAAACGACATACTCAAAACCGAGAAAACGCATTCAGATTGTTTTGATACTTTAGAATAATGATTCATAACTCATTTGTGACGTGTAGAAATCAACATCACCTCAATACGACGCACGGTGTGACCGGTATAACTCCAAGTGCGTCTTTTTATTTAAAATTAACATTTTATTAATGTATTATCTTATATAGGTGGATTCTTTTGTTCAGATTAAGGTGATTTGTTCGGCAATTGATACTATGGGCAAATTTTTTTAGAGGGTTTCACGAGCACCAAAGACGATGAAACGTTAATGTTTTTAAATATTTGTGGATAGTAATTGTAAACATTGTTTGAAATGTATAGTGTGTTTTTTGTATTCATGATGTAAAATTTATTTCAATTAAATTATATATTTTGCATATAGGTTACAGGTATTTGGTATTTGATGCAGTGTGCTATTATACAAACAGGACACTGCAACAAGTTGGGCCTTTATCAGTGCTATTTTTAGCACTGATAAAGGCTCTCTTATCATCGCTATTGAAAGCACTGATAAAAAAGAAAATTTATTAGTGCTTTTTTAATGCTGATAAAGATGACCCCCTAACGGCACTGAGGACAACGGCGCTAAAAAAACATTGTTAAATGTCTTTGCATGCTGTTAAAAAACATATATGTAGTAGCGGGAATTTGGGGTGGTTTCCTAAGCTTGTGTCATGAATTTTATGATGTCCATAATGCATAGAATTGAAATTATGAAAGTGATATGAGGTAGGTGGCTCCATAGATTTCCTATTTTGTAATACCCCGTGTTTCCTTTATAAAAGGCTTTTGAAAATGGTGCCTTAATATTTTCAAAAAGGGTTTCTAAAAATATTATCGGTTGCTGCAGTGGATTTGAAGGTACTGGTTGGGTGATCTTATGATTCCAAGAAGTTAATTGAAATGTAGATTTCTTATAAAAGTGATTTTTGATTTTATTGGACTCGCGCTCGGCAGCCCCCTTCCCTCACTTTTATCTCCCCACCTCTCCACTTCCAAGGCTCCCGATTCATCATGTCTCGCCCAATCAGTGTATCATCTGCAACAGTGGACCCCCAACAGCGAGGCTGTTCCTCTCTCATTTTCTCATCTCACTTGAATTCTAGCAAAAAAAATCCCAAAATATAGCCTTTTTATCTGATTCTGACTTTCACACGAACGGGGTGAATCAGCTAACGATACAGGACAAGGTAACTCTGAGTCCCTCGTATATAAAGCCATATATCGCAGGTTTTATTCGGTATTTTCTTGAATAACCTATTGGTGGCGCATTAATTAACCAAAACCAACAGAGGTAGTTTTCTATATATTTACTCTGAGAGTGCTGTACTGTATTGTAGTTATGCGCATGTGATTTGTGTCACCCCGTAGTAGGTGGGTTTGGGCATTAGATGCCTTAGGGATGGTTTGGTGCAGGTTATGTATGCTTGAGATATGGGTTAGGTGTGGCATCATTGTCATGGGTACAGATTCATACCGACACAGTATACCTGGGATATGGTTTGGAAATTGATGCAGGCATGGAGTGCATTAGTGGTTAGATACCCTGGAGAGGGTTAAGAGAGGCAGGCGGGATGCCTTGGATTTGTTTTGAGTATAAAGCACATTTAGTGCTTCTGATTTTCAGTTCCTAGGTGAAATCGGTTAGATGCTTATCCTAGTTAAGTATATGTTAGGACTATTGAGTGCCAGAGAGAGATTAGGGAAGAGAGACACTGTTCTTTATTCAGAAAACGAGAAATACAGTGAGGAAGAGGAACAGAAAATCAGAGGAAAGAGTGGAACCGTGGAAGACCACTTCTCCAAACACGTCCAGCCCCTACAGCAGCCTGCTGTAAATCCCAAATGATCTGTGTCCCCTCCCTTACAAACTGGTCCCTCTTAATACCTACAACAACCCACCAACAACTCCTATTTACTAGCAGCACAACAAACAAATAAAGGTAAATGTAAAATATAATACTGCCCCTAGACTACTAATTGCCCACGCGTTCCTAACAATTACCCCCACACTGAAAAAACACCATGTCCTCAAGGTGGATCTCTAAAATATAGCTCGCCCTTCTAGCACCGGAATGGCAGCCCTTGGTGGTGGTGGCTCTGACAGAGGCCTAAGCAACCAAGCATTTTGGCCTTTGATGAACTTCTGAAGATAACCTGCAAGCTTGGCTTGATTAACAAAACCCTCCACAACAGTTACCAGCAGCTCCAAAGCAGTAGACCTCATAGCCGATGCAAGACAAATCTGGTCCCACTTTTCAAACTCTCCTTTAGTGAAGTCTGCACCCAATAGTCTCTTATGAAGTCTCCTAACAAACAAGCTCACCTCCTAAAGGGAAGAAATAGTCTCTTATGAAGTCTGCAAAACCTTCATTGGTGCTAAAGAGAAATATTCCTCCCCAAAAAACTGAACAAATCCTGTTTGTCTCTGGGTGCTGCACCCAATATCGGAGGTTGGTGCCCGTACTTGTGATTGTAATTATAAACCTTAGTCACAGGACTTGGCGTCTTCAACACTAGAACAGCAGGCAGCCCCCTCCTTTGAAGATAACAGCCAATTGAGCAAACTAGGGCAGTAAAAGTAGAGAAATAACTGCTGGCCACAGGTACCCTTGGCTGAAAATGCAGCATGTAGACCAAATAAATGACCCCATGCATACCAACTGAAGCCAATCCCAAACTCCACATTTCTCCGGTTAATATAGGTGGATAGTGTTTCCAATACAATTATACTTTGTAACCTTTAACACCACAAGCCCCTGATTCAGCTTCACCTATGAGTACTCCCACACAAATTCCGGAAGGAACCATACCACCAAACCTGAATCTTATGCTCCTTATCCAACTAAAATCGTCTGTAAATGAAACCTTTCCCAGAATGCACATAAACAGGCCTGAAACTACCTGCTCCAAGACTGTTTGAAGGAGCGGAATCTTCTGTGATAGCCCTAATTTCAGTAAAAAGCTTTGTTGTCTCTTCTTATGGAAGTAACTCAGCTCCAAAAATAGAAACTAGATGCACAATAGCAGAAACAATAAGGTGGTACATAGAGCAAGGAACACCCAGTAGTTAAGCTCGTTTCTTCAACTTCCCAAGTGGCCGCAGCTTTTAGATCAGGATTGCAAAAAACAATGCCAGGAAGAAGGCCCGCAACCCAAATTGAATTTTCATGAATTGAAGTTGATGTAGTTCCAGCTATTCTTACATGCTGAAAACCTTCAAGCCATTCTTTATCCTTTTCAACAATTAATATTGTGCAAGCTCCAAGATTTGTGTTGGTGCCATAACTTTCACTAAATTTCGTAAGACAATAGTGTTGTCCATCTTCATATTGAGGGAAGACATATGAATGTGGAAAAGAAATATTCATAGCACAAACCCGGAGAACATAATTTCCCTTTTCTAGGAGCCAGAGTGAGTCAGCAGCTTGGAGAAATAATTGTCCGCCCGTGTTGTTTTTGACTGCAACAACCGTTGGTCTAACGCCTTGCCAAACATAAGGTCTGCAGCTTTCCTTTAGCAACACTATGCTTATAGCCCAGTTGGAGAATAGTAACAGGAGGTCCTTGGCCACTCACAGTAACACCTCTAGTACTCAAAACCAAAGAAAAATGTATGCGAACTGTAAACACTGCAATTACCTCCAATGTAGTTGTTGGGCAGGAAGGAGAATAACCTAAATCATAAATGTAAGACAAATATTGTTCCCCGCCCCTTGGATACCACCACCAGCTGAGGGTTATGTATGCTGTAAGTTAGTGGTAGAATGTCTAATTCTCGAGTACCCTTCACAGGAACTACCAGGGAACACCTTACTACCTGCACCTTGCACTGTTGTTTCAGTCTGTTTGTCGAGCTGCCCGTCTAGAATCGCGAACAACAGCCCCTGCTGTCACCTTACTATTGACACCACTTCTAGAACTAGTATCAGGACTGCTCCTTTCCTGTGCAACTGACGGATCTCCTAGACGCTCAATATTCACAGTAAGAGGCTTAGAATGCATACCAAGAATTAACAACTCCTCGTTTCAAACACCTGGAAGGAGAGTATCATGAGCTTCTAGTTCAAACTCCTCTTTATATTCTTCCATAGCTTCTGTTTGTCGCAACTCACCACCTTCATCTTCTTTCCGCTCCACCTCATTGGCCACATTATCGCAGAGAAAAGAAGACGTAACGATCTTCTCTGCTCCGTTTTCCTTCGATGAACTCGGAATAAAAAATACCTCGCCAGGTTGTTCCGGACTAGATTCCAACTGTTCCTCCAGCGCTTCACTACTGAACCTTTCCTGTCCAACCGGAAAACTCCTCAAGCTTACTAACATTTCTTCCAGTGCAATGTGTTCCTCTTCTGCATAACCTTCCGGCACATTCACGCCTGAACTAGGAGTAAACGTTACCTCCTCAAGTTGCTTCAATCTGGTTCCAGGCTGCTGCTCATTGTTCCCATATTTCTTCAGCAGTGTTGGTTTAAAAATTTCCCATGATGAGTTCGGTGTAGCACTGTGCCAGGACAAAAACCAGTATAAACGATACCGATCATGCAAAATTGCGCCCAGTATATTTTCATGTCCTCTGTTGTCCGACAAAATTCAAAATACCTTTCTGCTTTGATGATCCAGCCATACAGATCCTCTCCCGTAAAATCTGGCAGCATGACTCTTGTTGTCATTCTGTGCACCCAACTCAGCTAATCATATAGCCAAACGTGACTTTCTCAGTGGCGATCCCCCGTATCACAGTCGTTCGCAGGTGGAAGAAAGATAAAATCTTGCACAACTGAATTCTTTTTTTTTTCTCGTCTGTATACAGTGCCAGCATATACATTCTCCCAGTCGCGACCGTCCTTCCTCGTTTTCTCACTCAATTGCTCTAGCAGCAATCGTTCCTTCTGCAACAAACTCCAATGGCGATCAACCACACAGCTCGTGCACTTCCTCCAGCCTCTACGACGCGTCTTCAGCAACCGTCGCAACTTCCCAACGTTCACGCCACTCCTCCATAGCAGTCGCGCGCTATCCTACCTTTGTTCTCCAGCGTCGTTCTGTTATGTAAAAATGATTGAAAGAGGGAGAAAAGAGAAGTAAAGCAGTATTTATTGATGTAGCAGCAGAATTACAGGAGTACATAGGACGAGAGAAGTATAGGTGTGGGGGAAGGAGAAGATGAAGGTAGGCGGCTCCCTGAAAGACCACTTCCAGAAGAGTATTCTGAATCCTCCCAAGGACCGGCCCGTGCAGCAGCTCCCAAGCTAAGCAAGAAGCAGAGTAACATTTATGTCTTCCTTTTTCCTCTGGCCCCCTTTATTTAAAGGTCCACCCAGCCCCCTCTAACAAACTAACAGCTTCAGGTGGTCCCCCTCCCAACTAAGAATATTCTCCTCCTCTAACAGCCCAGCATGTGTCCAGGTGGTCCCCCACCCAACTGAGTATTATTCTCCTCTCTCTTCTAACAGCCCAACTGCCTACAACACAGCCAACAGTTAAAAGTCCAAACTGCCCTCCCCTCTTGCCAGCATACATTTGACAGCTCAAGTATGAACAACCCCCAACTAGTCCAAAACAATCCCCAGCCAGCCCATATTCCTAACATTCGCCCCTCCTTAAAAATCACTTTGTCCCCAAGGTGGACCTTCAAACCATTGCTCAACCACTTTAGCACTAGGTGGGCAGCCCCTTGTAGGAAAGTAAAGCCTCGGACTGTATGATCAGTGGACTGTTTTGCATTTAAATCTCCACCGCAGCTACTGGCAAATTCTTCCAAATTAACACGTTCAGCAGTACCGAGCAGCTCCAGGGATGCCTTTTCTATAAATTTATGGGTAGCACCCTGAACAGACTGTTTTGCTTGGCTGTGCATTGGGACAACAGTTCTCGGTGGCGGCTTTGGTGGAGGCCTTAGCATCAATGCACCCTTTTCCACGATTAAGACACGACTCGGCCCTTTGCCACGATAAAGCGCCTTCCGATGCCATGATTCTTCCTCTCCGTCTTTCCGGATCCCAGCAGCCCATGTACCTCCAACCTCGCTCAGCCTTCGAGCCTCACAAACAACTTTTTCCGGGCATTTCCTTCAGACAGAAGTCTGCTGCAGCTCACTGCCCTTACTTCGTTGGCCACTTTTTAGTATCCGGTCACAAATAAACCAAACACATGGAAGACCCGGTTCAACTAATGGAGCTTCATGCCCCCGAATATGAACTTCAAACAGTTCCTCTCGTTCCAATAACTTAGGCTGAGAACCAATATTTTTCTCTCCAGACCGAATGTTGGAAGCGTTATTCTTAAACACAGACACAGGTGAGTCTCGGTGTGCTTGTTCAAAAGTAGTTCGTGGAACTTGCTGAATTATTCTCTGCCAAACAGATGTAAACTGAAGCAATCCTCCAAAAAGTAGACCGAACACTATTCATCCCAACCAACTCCAAGTAAGTGACTGACATCCTTTCAGTAGGCTTCAAAGCTGATGTACTCCTAACAACCATGGATTCCAAAAAGCCAAGTTTTAAGTGAATAACACCAAATTTCTCAAGGACTTCTTTATTATGCCTTCCTGCTAACCGAAGAGCTTTGCCCATGCTATGTGTATGCGCTGCTTTTGCCACCAATGAAAACACTATTTGGCCTCCTGTGGCAGGCAAACCAAACCAGGAAAATGTAATCTTAGTTGGGTCAAGCTGAGCCGTCCAAGGTGTACCAGTTTCATGGCCGAAATTAGTAGAAAAAATAAGTACACTAGCTGACCCAATCACCCCACTGTACTCTTCAGCCAGTCGCGGGCTGAAGTCAAACACTCCCTTTCCTTTAGTATTTTCTAGGCTTGTATGGGAATCCAAATAATCTGCAGACCCCCCTAGTGAATTCTGTTGAGTGTGCTTTACAACACATGGAGCCACCACTTCCAAGTCTTCAAAATTGGTTATGACAAACAGCTTATTAGGAAAAAGGTGAGACCCCTCACTCTCCAGTCTCCATAAAATAATCTCTTCACAGGAAATTTCTTGGCTAGGATGAATGGAAATTCATGATTCAGCCGATCAAATTGAAATACCCGTTGGAGATCTTGTTCACCTAGATTCTGGTCTTGCTCAAAAAGTAAAACAGGTGGTGCAAGAGGAAAAAAACAAACATCTGAAAATTGCTCATAAGAACATTGTTGTGACTCCATCAAATCCTGCTGTATGTCCCAAATGTTTGTCACTTGAAAACCCACCAGAATTCCACATCCTTTATTCTGCAGGTGCTGAAATAGCTTATCAGAATTTAGCCATTCAACTCTAGCTCGAGCAAGGCTATAGCTCACAATTGCCATTTTGTTTTTCCAATCAATGGCTATAGGAACCTTTGCCCCCTCCATTTCAACAGTTCTTGGGACTTGATGAAGTTGTTTTTGGTGCGGTGGTTCTCGATTCTCCTTATCCTCTTTACGGGCTGAAACACTTTGCCCACAACCAACTTGAACATCAGTAATTGGCAGGTCCTAACTCTCTACCAGATTCAACAATATTTACCATAGCATTTAAAGGATTGTTTTCTTCCAAATCCATAGGTTCTTCTCCAACATCGACGAGACACACATCTGCATTGGTCGTTTTGACTACTGTCATGCTCCGTTTGGAAAGAACACATGAACTCTTTTCTTCTGAAACTAGAGGTTCTGTTAAAACAAGAACATACAGCTCCTCCTTTTACACCTTTCCTGTTTATCCACATGAGAACTCAGAACTGGAATTACCTGTTCAGGTCGTTCCTGAAAGGATTCAAGTTGCTCCTTTGCAAAGTCGCTACCAAAGGTATTTGTTGCGGCTTTGTCACCTCCCTTTCCATAACCTGAGCAATGAGACTCTTGCATATCCAGCTCTCGTGTTTCTGCTCGTAAGAACCTTAGCTGTTCTTTTAAAACTAATAGCAGTTCTTGTATCACGGCTGCCTGAGTTTGCATATATTGTACCTCTGTAGCAAATTCTAAATCCATCCTAAACTGCAGAAAAGCCTACACAGCTCTCGGCATCCACTCTTCAACCGTTCAAACTAGCAGCCAAAGATCAAAACTCAGCTATCAAGTTTCACATGCAACAGCAACCGCTCCACGCCACTCCAACTATAATCGTCCACACTGTGTTAACACCTCACAGCTAGACTGCTCACAGAAAGTTGGAAGAAAAAAAAAATCTTCCACAACAGAATTTGTGTCTCGTTCCCAGGTGTCCGAGCCTCCCTTCAACGATCGTGGTTCTCCAGCAGCGATCGGTTCCCGGTTATCCAGCGGCGATCGGTTCCCCAGCAGTAGCGATCGTCAGCCGGCAGTGACCCCTTTTTTTTTATTCTGCGATCGTCTCTCCCGCGCGTGCTCCAACAATTGCACAGTAGAAAGCAGGTAGAGGAAAGAGAAAAACACACAGCAACTTGACTGTACCTGTAGAGGAGTTCGTTCGACTCAGCTCAGCATACGCAACCCCTCTCTTCGCCAGCGTCAGCTGTCCCCAATGATGTTCGACTCACTGTTGCGAACGATTTTCTCTAGCGGCGGAGGTGTTTCTCCAGCCGGCGAAAGTTGATCCCCAGCAACGATCTCTCTCTCACGCGATTTCCCCAGCGGAGTCGCCAATTGTTATGTAAAAATGATTGAAAGAGGAAAAAAAGAGAAGTATTTATTGATGTAGCAGCAGAATTACAGGAGTACAGTAGGAAGAGAGAGAAGTATAGGTGTGGGGGAATGAGAAGATGAAGGTAGGCGGCTCCCTGGAAGACCACTTCCATAAGAGTATTCCGAATCCTCCCAAGGACCGGCCCGTGCACCAGCTCCCAAGCTGAGCAAGAAGCAGAGTAACATTTATGTCTTCCTTTTTCCTCTGGCCCCCTTTATTTAAAGGCCCACCCAGCCCCCTCTAACAAACTAACAGCTTCAAGTGGTCCCCCTCCCAACTAAGAATATTCTCCTCTAACAGCTCAGCATGTGTCCAAGTGGTCCCCCACCCAACTGAGTATTATTCTCCTCTCTCTTCTAACAGCCCAACTGCCTACAACACAGCCAACAGTTAAAAGTCCAAACTGCCCTCCCCTTTTGCCAGCATACATTTGACAGCTCAAGTATGAACAACCCCCAACTAGTCCAAAACAATCCCCAACCAGCCCATATTCCTAACACGTTCTACTTCAAACAGCAGTAGCGTTTACCTCTCGTCTGTGTCTTCTTGAGCGGCGTCCGCGTCTCTAGCAGAGACTGAGTTTTCTCCAGCGATTGTTTGAAAACTCCAGCTCGCGCGAGAATTCAACTGGAAACAATGGTCAACCTTTTGCGCAGGGATTCTGAGTCAACTTCACATAAATTGGCCAGATACTCTTCCGGAACACGATTCCCGGAGTCGCCAATTGTTAGGACTATGAGTGCCGGAGAAGGGTTAGGGAAGAGAGACATTGTTCTTCTTTATTCAGATGCAGCAGAAAACAAGAAATACGATGGGGAAGAGGAACAGAAAATCATAGGAAAGAGAGGAAACCGTGGCAGGCCACTTCTCCGAGCTCCCAGCAGGAACGTTCCAACGTCCAGCCCCTACAGCAGCCTGCTGTAAATCCCAAATGATCTGTGTCCCCTCCCTTGCAACTGGTCCCCCCTCTTAATACCTACAACAACCCACCAGCAACTCCTATCTACTACAGCTGGCAGTACAACAAACAAATAAAGGTAAATGTGAAATACAATAATGCCCCTAGACTACTAATTGCCCACATGGGCCGGGCGTCACATGGGATGACTCTTGGCGTGAGTCAAGGTTTGGTGTTGCAGCGAAAAACAGTAGACACCAACGTATACCAGATGTGATGTCCAGGGGTAGTCTAGTGGACACCCACCAGAAGGCCAGTGGCCCACTGGGTGCCCAGTGGTGACCATCGGGAATCTAATGGGTCGTGGCCTTTTTTTAAAAAAAAAAATTGATACAATTTAAAATTTTATAAAAACTTATTAAAACGCCTCGCTTCCTCTTGGTCAACCCACAATCAACACAGCCCCCGCCCCCCCCCCCCCCACTTTTCTCTCCCTCTCCTCTCCACTTCCAAAGCTCCTGATTCCTTGTCTCTTGTTCGATCAGCACACCGTCTGTGGTAGTGGACCCCCAGTAGCAAGACTAGGGTAATTCTTAGGATTCCTCCTGCAATTCTTCTCATCTCACGTGTGTTGAAGTGAAAATACCTACTAAATAGGGACTTTTTGTCACCTGAGCAAATTAGCTGATGATACTGGATAGAGAAAATCCAATTATGTCAAGGTAGGCGGCCCTTTGTATATAAAGCCATATATCACAAGTTTTAAATACTCCGATGACTACATTTGTCGACAATGTTTAAAAACAGTCTCTATTTTAGAGAATGTCAATCAAACGGTGAAAAATTTCATGTTGAGATTTCAGAATGCTCAAATGTAACACAACCATTAACAGCTCCAGCTATTAGATTCATATGTCTATATAAAGCACCAAGAAAAGTGCAAGACTCTCGAACACTCAAAGCGATCTCTAAAGCTAAACATGATCTTATAGCGACAAGTTTTCTTACATCCCATTAAAGAGCAAGTCTTGTTTTTGAGTTTTCCTTCAATTGTTTCTCTAACAGATATGGATTTTATAGGGATGTAGAGATTGTTTATCATGAACCCCTGTATCACTTGCTGTGTATTCTATCTATTTTGTACTTGTTTTCTTATGCAAAGTGGCCTTGCCACTTTTGAAGCTACAAGTTTCTATATGTTTTCTTCTTTAAATTTGTTTTTAATACTTTAGTTCACCCCATATTGAAGCTACCATGACAACACTCCAAACATCCAAACCACTTCTCTCTTTCATTTATTCTCATAAAGTTCAATTTGTGTTACAAAAGAAGAGACCTTAACAATTTTATTATAATGAGAGATCATCAACAACCTTCCATATTACAGGATTGGTGGGACGAACTCTTAAGGAGACTGATTACGTGTCAACATGCATTTCAACAAATCCGATGTATATTCGTAAACAACAAAAGTTACCGCACTCGCTGGGGCAGCTTTAACAATGGATGGGACAATGCCCTTGTAAAGGCCACCCCACCCCTCTGCCTGCAAAATGCGCCATAAGGCATCAACCATGCCATGATACGTGTGCCGCTCAACTCTTGCCCCATACTTAAGGTGCCTCTGCAATCCTTCCACCTGTATCACAGAAACAAAGATCAGGAGCAGATTCTAGTATCAATTTTCCCTTTCTTCTGAAGTGTACTAATAATGCACCTGGAACCTTTTCTTCACCACATCAAGTGGGTGACATGCAGTTTTCCCACATGCACCCGCTGCTAACCCACAGAGAAAAAGCTTAAAGCTTGAAAGGCCATAGCCTGTAACATATGGATCCTCGCTGGGTCTCAACTGATTCCAAGCCTACACGCCACACAACTACACCGGGTTATAAACAAGATCCCAGCATGATTCATCTCAGTTATTCCTGCTTATTGCATGAATGATGATGACAAGAAACTCACCAGGGCCCAGCGCTTGAATGTATCATAGGTTCCGAATTGTATGCCAGCATATGGTATGATCTCCACAAGGGTAGGAGACAACCCAGCATACAGGCCCCGGATGCCACGGGTTCTTGTTATATCCACAAATGAAGACCTCATGTTTGGGTACACCTGAATGCGGAGATTCTTTCATGTTTGTTTCATATCAAGTATGAGCAGAAAAAAAAATATCATATCACTGTGAAGAAACGCTGTACCTTAGGTTCACCCTGTGAAGCTAAGATGGTCCGAATAAGATCAAATGGGTATGATCCAATGGTCGCCGCACATCCAGCCAATGCTCCACTGATGTATGACAGGTAAGGGCTCAAATGAATGTAATCCTCTGTAATAGGGCATAAAATCAATGCATTGGTTGCATCAACACATTATATAAGTTTTGTTTTTAAAGTAAAATAAAAAATTAATATCCACAAATGATAACAGAGAGAAATCAAGGATTCCTCAAACCCTACAACAGCTTGGGCTAGTGTTGTAGGTAGAATTACAGGAAAAACTTCCACTCTTCAAACCAGAAACAATTTCAGAGCAAGTGAAAGGATCGATACACTTTCAGATGGACAGGTATCATTAGATGTGTAGCTAGTTCACCAGAAGACTGCAATACATGTGTGATGATCATTGCAAAAGAACACACCTGTGGATGAGCCAGCCACAATTGCCTTGAGCTTTTGTAAGACCGAAAACTGTATTGCTGTGTATGGCATAACCATGAGTAAAGCAGGGACATTGCCTCTCCAGAAACCCTGGAAAAGCAATTTTCCTTCATAGAATCATCCAGAAATTTACCATTCTTGTTATGCGAAATTGTGCCAAATCTAGCCTCAAGACAAAGTGATCAGTTTAATAAGAAAAACTATGGGTTGGTGCTCTTACAATTTAGCTTTCAGCGTGTGTGCATAAACGAACAAATTGAGACAAAAATACATGTATATTGCACTATCAATACACCATAAAAAAAAATAAACAAGATAAAGGGCTACCCGTAGGCCTTCTTCTCTAAGGATATCTTTACAAGCTTGGAACATCCCCGTATATTTTGATTTGCCATAGAAACCTCTTCCAAGGAGAGCCCATGAAGAAGTAGGCTCCAATTGAACCTGTGAATGAGTGAAGCAATTAATTTCTAAGTTGGATGTTCAACAATGCAAATGAAAATATAAAGATAAAAGGTGAGGGAAAGGAGGGACACAATCTACAGGCATTTTTTTAAGGGAAAATGACAGCAAAGGATCAAAAGATGAGATTGATGACATTGAAGGACTCAGTTACTTTTAACACATCAAAAAAACAACTGACTGGTTCCTTCAATGACATTAACATCATCTTTTGATCATTCATTGTCATTTTACATTTTTTAAAGGGAACCAAACAGTGCAATAAAGTGGGTCTTAATCAAAACAGCATACGAGTCATCTCAGTGAACCAACCAGGGCATGTTCCAGGTAACAAACAAAAAAATTTTAACACATGAAATAGAGAAATCAAGGACTGAACGACCCATCACAGAGGAGCCTTTTAGGCATAAAAAAGTGCAGAGCAAGCTCCAATCCACCGGGAAAACACGACTGTTTTTCTCCTTTGTCTTTTTTCCCTAAAAAAGTAAACTAATACAAAGGCATTAACAGTATTGTTTTCTTGGCATATAAGGTACGGTTCATAATGCAGTTGTGCGGAAATTGAAAATCATGGAGGTAAAGTTAGACCTGGAATCTGATCTTGATCACATCAAGGGGTGAAGTTACAGTCCGAGAAACAGCGCCAGAAAAGGCCCCCGACGTCGCATCAATAAACGCCTGTTTAAGCTGGTTGGGCTTCTCCATCTACTCCGCAAACGCCGAAACCTACGGACCAGCATTCGCCATTTCAAAATTTAATCTTACTGTCAACCAAAACAATTGCAAAATACCAGGAAAGAGGCACGGAGACGGAGATGGAGAAGGAGATATGACACACCGAGAACGTTAGGATCTCACGAGATTATCGTGAGGAGCTGCCAACCGTCACGCGAATGAGAAGATTTCGTGAGGGAGGAAGGGACAAACGGAGGGAACGCAGTGAAAAGGGGGCTGAAAGTAGCCGTCATTGAAAAAAATGGAAGGGACGAGAATGATTCCACGTCAACATCGCACGACGGGAAGGCTAATTCCACGTTGCACCTAACCACAACACACCCAAACAAAAGATTCCTCCCATCCAGCATCTCGCCGCCGGAGGTCACAGCCATTCGCTAACCCTCACACTGTACGCTAGCTTCCGCCTCAAGATGATAGAAACCACGATCAAGCAGAGCACCACCGAGGACGGCGGCACCAAACCCACCTGGAATCACCCCCATGAAGCTCACCGTCGACAGGATTTTTGCATTGAACAGCACAGGACGAAACAGTACAGCTGTCTGACCCTCATTTATCAACCACCTGTACGAGCACGGCCTGGGTGTCGAAGATCCTTCGGTGTCGTCCTCCAAACATAAAACTAATTTCTAAAAATTAACAGATAAAAAATAAATAATGAATGTCACTAGCCAAGCATTTCAACACAAAGGATCGTTCATGTAACGTCTTACCCCTAAACCCAATGATATGTTCGCCTTGTCCCTCCATTGTCCGGTGTTCGGTTAGTTCTATCTGGCTCTACTTCATCATCCTCGGACTATTCTAGTGTTGTTGAACCGACCTACATTGATGGCTCGAAAGCCCAGTGCTCCAAAAGCCCAATACATGGTCTAAAAGCTCAATTTGGATGAAAAGTATCACTGCAATAATACTCCGCTGCAGTACTTGTTATAGCACCTACACCGCCATAGTGCTACAGTCACTGTAGTGTTTTAGCAATTCTCTTCCACTTGGTTTTGAATCCGAATTTCATACAGGATTATATAGAATTTTTATCACTTGGGTCAGCCCTCAACTACTTCTCGAACAAGATACATCAATAGAAAATGCAAATATTCTGAAAACAATGGCTCAAATTGAAAAAAAAAATCTTTGTAATATTGTCAAGAGAGTGTGTTTTTGTTAGAAATGACATTAGTTATTAACAAGCTTCGAGCTCATAATGAGACCGTTTTGTCTACAAATAGACAAGTCTAGTATAGTTTAAACGAAATTCAATATGTAAGATGAGAGAAATATATCAATGGCAAATTAAATGATGGAGGTCCCCCTCTAAGAAGGGTTGTTAAGACTCCATTGTTGATCCATTCAATTTATGCTAATCAATTTCACGTGAATTTGTAATGTTCTAACCCGACTCGTTCCACAGTAACTGAACTGGAGTGCTACTGGACCTTAGGTGCGCCTCCATGCATGCCAAAAGCTACCAACAAGTAGTGAGGGTTTATAGGGTGACGGGGAAGAAATTATACCCTTTGGTGATAAATAATAATAGCATAAACTCAACACACTACAACAGAATCAATTTAAATAACAAACAGTAATAAATCAAAATATACATGCGGCCAGATCAACAATATCTACCATGTTATGTTAGTCATATAAGAGTAAATGGGATCGATAGTCGGCCGATCACATATATATCTTACAAAATAACCAAAAAAAACCACAAACTCGACATTGAGGAGCCACCTGACCTATCTGCAGAATCATGCCATTTGGCCCGTACACCACCTGTACATCCATGTCTACTAGGTTCCTGACATCAACCTTTTTCCCTCACCTGCACCAAGAATCATGAAGTATGCACACGTCTCGGAGGGCCCGTGCGGGGTGTGAGTATGAACTCAGATGGTCACCACCAATGGTGTCCCTAACTTATATCCATACATACATCGGTGTGTGTGAAAACATAAATAAATAGAAACCAGAACATAATACATGACTCACTCCACTTGGGGTTAGCCGGCCCTAATGGAGTCTTTACCTGCCCTGCCCAATGCCAAAGTGGAACGATACATCCACAGTCTGTCATACCAAAAGAGCCCACGACCTTCCAACTAAATCCATACCTGACATCAGTAATAGGTTTCATAGGTGATCCAACAACACTTGTTTAACCAGTAAAATCGATTTGCAATCAATCCCAATATCACTTTGCATATAATATATGACATGTGTGTAATCTGGTGATGAGGAACACTATAACTGGAGAAGCTATAACATCATCACCATTGATTTCAAATGAGTTTGATGATGATCACCAAAGTGGCAGATGAAGGCCTCCCAAATTCAGAGTTATCCAAGGGTTGGTTGGATCATGCTGATGCTCAAAACGAGATCAAGACACAAAAAGTACATGCTATGTTCCCGTGTTGTAATGACCCAAAATTTTATCAATGAGATTTCTCTTCCAATAATCGTGTCATGTTTAGTAATGTAGTATAAAACACATGCACCACATGATGAAACCAAAAACATTTTATTATAATAATATGAACATTAAATTTAGAGAATAAATATGGACATAAGAATTAAAAGTATTATAGTGGGACAAAAAATAGAAAATAAGATAATAATAATAGAAAAAATTGGATCTACTCGATCCCCAAGAACAATCACACTCACGAACAATACTATAGAAATGAAGCAGAATGTTAGTAATTCAATATGCATTTTGGAAATAGAAATATATATAACCTTGTGAAGAAAATAGAAGTGAATGAAGAATGAATGAAATATGAGGTATTTATAGGATGTGGAGAACTCATATGACTGTTAGAAATCTAACTGTTGGAATAGTAATCTGACTGTTGGAATATTAACTTGACTGTTGGAATAGTAATCTGACCGTTGGGAATAGTAACATGACTATTAGAATATTATAATCACCTATGGAAATGTAAAATAACATTTCAGTATCTTATAAAATGAAAATATGATATATTTATACAATGATACACGTAAATAAATGTTTTAAAAATGATAAATTAAGTGTTCGTATTTTTATAAAACATATATGTTTTAATTGCACTTTTATAATAAATATAACGATTTAAAATAAAGATTATTTTCATAAAATTAATTGAGAAGTCAATATTAAGTTGTGTTATAATGATGAGATAATTTTATGAGATCATAAGTAATTTTTCAAAGGGTCAGAAAATCAATTATAATATTAAAATAGAAAATTTTTAGATAAATGAGGATTTTATTTAAAAATTAAATTTCTCATATTTAGAAAATTATTTTCATAAAATGGATTTAATTTTTTAAATCTAAACATTGAAAAATTCTTAGATTAATTTTTTTTATTTTTTCAAAATAGTTGAATTTTTGGTAAATAGTGAAATACGATAAAATACTACATCTGACATTATACATGAATTTTTGAGTCATGGCTAATTTAAGAACCCATTAGTTTGAACTCACATGCACCATTAACTATATATAGTCACAAGAATCAATACTAGTGATAGTCTTGAGCCAAAATAATAAACTAATAAATATAATATTCAGAAATACCCCTTTCACCCCCTTATAAATATCACCTCTCACCACCCCTTCTTCTCAACCCTTCTAAGCCTTTAAGCTTGCCAATTTTCTACCCAAGTATCTTTACAAACCTCCCCCCAAATCCTAGTGTTGCTGGTCTCACCGAAAGTCCAATTTCAATTGCCTCAAGGAGTATTTCAAGGAGGTGACATTAAGAGGTAATATTCTCAATTTACCTCTTCTAAATTCATTTCTTCTTCTACCTTCTCCTCAACTCCCTCATCCAACATGGAATAATGAATCCAGTCCCTTCCTTTTATGGGGTAATACATGTCTTAAGTTTATTTCTCAAACACATTCTTTATGAAATCTCTTTGATTATGATATGAGAAAGATTATGCAACCCATTTCTATCCATGGGTAATTCTCATGTTCACACCCAATGGTTGTTTTCCTTTTGTTTCACACATAAGCATGTATATGTTATGATGGGTGTGCCCAGATAGCACTTCAATTCATTGGGAAATGTTTTTGTCTCATGAGATGTCATGTATGGGATTAGGGAGTAAACATAATCCATGATGAGACTCTGCCCACTATGTGATGTTGTCTTGAAAGTTAGCCTTGACTTATGCTTATGTCATTCTATATATTATAGACACTTTCCTATGTTTCCATGATCTTATGATACCATGATCTTTATGTTATGCTCCCATGTTATTATTCACGTGCCTTCTCTTTTATGATATCATTTTATGTCATTTGACTTGCATGTTATGATTCATTGTCATTTTTACTCCCTTACTAGGCTTTTTAGATCACCCCTTTTATTTATGTATTTCCTAGGTTATCCTATATAGTTTTAGGAACTCAAAGGGATTTAGGAGCTCATTATGGAGATTAAAATAAATTCATTTTATTTTAGTTTTGCTTCGATGCATTATGAACTTGTATCCCAAAGAAACTTGGCCTCTATATCCTTTGGTTGTATTTAATGGATATTTATGTTAAAAATCTTGCAATAACATATGTAAAAGGCTTAGGTTTATATAGTTGGTATCAGATGATGGTCTAGTTATTTTTGGGGATTATGACTAGAATAATTTAGTGGAAACCTTAGGAATAAGTCTAAGTATAGGAAAATATCATGAAATTTTGGTGAAGTAAAGAGTGAGTGGTTTCCAAGCAAAAAAACTCTGTATGGATACTATAAGTGGATGTGGATCTGGAATAGTTGCACCTAGGGTTAATAACCATAAAAAGGGTGCATTGGATGTTGAATCGATCGTCACCTCGTGCATGATAAAGAGGCATTGTTTCACACCTGGTTTGACACTCTTAGGGGATATGCTTTTAAAAATTCACAAACTCTTTATGAACCATTTTGAAGGACTTAAACAAATTGTTAGGTTAGAAAACCTAATAAGGAAATTACCATGGATAACCTATATTGAATTATAGAGACTCATAAGTTAGGATATACTTTTAATTTATAAGTTATTACTTCTAAGTTCATTGTTTCCCCTTTTATATGTTTATTAGTTAAAGTATTATCATACCATTTTTCCTCTATTTTAGTTAACAACGAGAAATAGGAGGAACCGGTCCAATAACCAACATGATAGGCAATGTGATGATTGCCTTAATGATATTCCTAGACTTATGGGAGTGAGAGCTGTGAATTTCATGGTAGTACTAGCGCAACTGAATTAAGATATGAATAATAAGTTGAATCATGTGGAATTCCCTCCTTATCCTAAGAAAGATCAAGTTGTGGTCGAGTCCTTTATGCGATAAAGACCTCCCACTATCACAAACAAGCCTGAATACCTTGGTACTTCAATACCCAATCCAGTCATGTCATATCCTGAAGGGAATTCCCGATCCCCATGGGTTAACGACTAGCACCTGACATCATACAAGAATCTAGTGGGAATTATTTTTCCATAAAACAGTGGAATATAAAAGATACAAGTCGGTATGTCAACAATCCTTGAGGATAAAGTACCAGAATCAAATAAGTAAAATAATACCTAAAATAGTACATCATCAAGGACACAACATCTATCAAAAAAATCTCATACATTCCATGTAATAGGTGAATCACATCTCCACTGGTCACCTCCATCACTTCAGACCTCAAGGATTAAGAACATCCACCACCTCCAAGTTG
Source organism: Viscum album (assembly GCA_963277665.1). Taxonomy (NCBI): domain Eukaryota; kingdom Viridiplantae; phylum Streptophyta; class Magnoliopsida; order Santalales; family Viscaceae; genus Viscum; species Viscum album. Next base: position 1,674,213,674 of record OY728158.1, read on the forward strand.
CGCTTTCCCTTTGCTTGATCATGGAAAAATATAATCTACAAACACCTTAAGGAAAAGGTAAGGTGTGAGATAAACAACCCAACAAGGCCCCACTGAGTGTTCCATAAGCAATACCATAAAAATAAACCATTTATGCTTTCAATTTAAATAAAGACAAGTCATGGCATGACATTTACATATTTTCAACAAAACATGATTTTAACTCAAAAAGATGGAAGATATATCAAAACAACCTTAAATAAATTTTTTATATAAAATCATTTATAAAATTGACATCAATAAATCAATTCTACAATCAATGACATGTATAATCAATTCAAAAAAACAAAGAAAAGCACCGTGATAATAAGCCTCATTGTAACACCTCAAGCTTCCATGATACATTTCTCTTTGAATAATACAATAGATTGTGTTTTACATAGCTATGAGTTCTAGCACATCCCGACTAATCAAACTAGCCGTTTAAAAAGTAGGTATGAATAGTAATACCCACTTTTTGAAAATTTATACATTTTATTTTTTAAAATGGACTTCATTTTTAGATTCAGAATATCAAAATTATCTTAGGGTGAATTTTTTGTATTTTTCTAAAATCTTTCAATTTTTGATGAATAGTGAAAAACACTGCGTTGTTGTTTAAAACTGACTATTTATTTAAATAATTATTTTTAATTTAAATTTATTTTGAAGTTAAAATAGATACATAATACTTATATTAATCCATTGTAATTCATTAGACTCATTTTATAAAATGATTAAATATATAAAATTTTATTGAACTTTTTAACGTCTTTTACCCACCTTCTAGGCACATTTGAAAATCTGCATAAAACGTAATTTTACTGCTTCTGTGAATTGAATTTTAAAAATCAAATAGACATAGTTGTAATTATTAAGTAAAATATGGTTCAATAGGATGAAAATAATTTTTTGTGAATAGTAACTTTTGAATTTTATTTATCACAGTAAAAAGTAAATATGACAATTAAAGGTAAAAATAATATTATAATAATATAAAATTACCCCAACACATGTCTTAATTCTATTGGATAAGTTTTTTTCGACCAAAATTAACCTTAGTACAAAAAAAATGATCCTTTTTATCCATTTGGGTTAGATTAAGACATTTATTATATTTTATTTAAAGAAAAGTTAAAAGTGTTAAATTCAAATTTTAATAACTAAACAATTTTTAATATAGGATTATACATAAGATAAATTCGACTATAAATATTCATTATAAATCTAAAAATATTTCCTACATCATGATATTTTATTTATAATTTTTAGATATTAAATAATTAAATTTATTTATGACATAATGATGATGCAATAATTACCATATTAATGAAAGATTAAAATAATTGATATTATAAATATTAAAATAAATGTAAATTGAAACTTTTGATGCCATACACGAATTTTATAGGTTAATATGATATGTTAGGGTTGATTCAATGTATTTTTTTAGAATTAATAAAGTTGTCATGACTTTCACAAAAACCAAATACTAAATAGTGTCAAAATTGACATAAATAAGTTTTTAAAATAAATACTATTTTATTAAATGATATAATATTCTTAAAAATATAATATTCGACCAAAGGACTTAGATAATGTTAGATATGTCATTAATGACACACTTGAAGTTATCTTGGTATTTATAGTACCTATATTAACCATGTAGTATACAAATACAAGAAGACATGGTAAAAGTTAAACTATTTAACTAAGAGTTAAATCTAAAAGATAAGGTTAATATGAGGACCTAAACTTGTCTAAAACCTATTTTTTGAGAATATTTAGAACCATACCCACCTTAGACTCTAAATAAACCCATTTACAGCTATTATAAATCAAAAATAATTTTATAATAAATTAATATTTCAGGCTTTTCCTAAAGTGTCCTTCACCTCTCTTATAAAAGGGTACTTCCCCTTCTCTTAAATTCACACCTCCAAAGCCATTTGGCTCGGCCAAACACTACTCAAATATCCTAAAAACTACCCTCAATTCAACCTAGAGGCATTACTTTAATCATAAATCCAACCTAAGGAGCCCTTTTGTTCAAATCAAAAGGAAACACCTGAAGAAGAGGTAATTATTTTATCACCTCTTTCAAAGTTCTTTTCTTCTCATACTTCCTCTTTCTTTGTTGTTTCCATACTAAAATAACAACTCCAGTACCTTATACATACTAAGATATTATTATAAATATGGTACAACCATATTCATTATTCTATCCATCCTATTAATGACAAAGTCACCATACGCGTGTACATACGACTTACCGTCTCCACGTCGTGGTGTAGTTTGTTATTCAACACTTCGTTATTTAGATGAGTATAATAATGAGTATAATTTATATAAATAATAAATATAACATTTTAATGATTATTTATATATAACATACCATTCAATTACATACGATTTCACCATCAATAGAATGATATTGTCGCTCGTGCGTACGTACGGCTTACCGTCTCCACGACGTGGTGAGATTTAATTCCCCATCATAACCAATCAAGAATAATTTTTATTTGATGATTAAAAAATAATGTTTAATAACTTAATATAATTATGTATATTAATCAAATACATCCTATCCATAACAAACATGACTTACATAACAAAACATATAAATGAAAATGAATCAATTAACACCCGAAACAATGATACCACTGAAATATTATTAACGAAGAAATATTAGAGGATCATATATGATATTATATTTATGTATTTGGTTCTTGTATAATTTAATAAAAATGATTGAACTATTATAAAGGAGGTTAAAATACCCTCAACTAAGGAAAAGTACAAAGTAAGGGTTAATTTTACAATCTCTTCATTATCTGAGGTTGTTTATACGTAAGTATATACTGGGAATTATTTATCATCCACATACTTGTTTCTTAAAAATGTATTTCAAAAAAAAAATTAATATTTACTAGACTATGGGTTAAATTAATTTATACCATTTTTTTAATTTTTATAAAATGTTTTGAAATGAGTCTTTCCGTCGTTTTCCAAACAAGGTACTTTATGACCTTTTTGACAAATTAAGGAAAGAGTGTTTTTTAAACTTATACGGTGGGTGCAATTATTTTCTGCTGTTATAACACATTTGAAGCTTCCCTTACAAGATTATATGAATATTTTCAAAATAAATGTTTTATTTTATAATTATGCTACTTTTAAATGATTTAAAAGCAGAAATAGATATTTCTCTCAAATAGTTTTTGTATTGATTTCTTCTATGCCAACATTTATTGTTGGATTTTATGTTTAATTGAAGTTAATTTATTATGATACAATATTCCATATTGTATTGATAGTTTTATGATATTTTTGACTGTGGATGTGCTATTTTTATGTCATTCACGGTTTATGGTTAAATTATTAACATTTTGTATGTTAGTTTAATATGAATGTTTATGTTATGTTTCACCTTTTTCATATGAGGAATGCATTGGACGCAGTAAGTGACGGGCGGAGCCTACTATATCCCCTCGATGCATCGGTAGGTCTCATGAGACAAACTAGTGTCTTGGCATAAGGCCTTGACAATATTTTTATTTACAGCCTTGGCACGAGGCCTTGACTATGTGGTTATGATGTCTGAAATTATGCATTCCATCATTATGAGATTAACTATTAATATTACATGTGATTATTCGTCTAGTAGAATATCCATGTGAATAAGTAAATGAAATTATTTGATTTATCTTTTCCATATTATGATGAAGTTTATGTTTAAAAGACTTGTGTTTTAGTCTTATACATTGGCTTAAATGTTTACACTTGTTTATGTTAGCTTCTGTTGTATTGTTATCCTTACTGAGCATTTGAGCTCACCCCTTTCTTATGTTTTATTTTTTCCAGGATGCAAAGAAGTATTCTATGACTAACCTTCATGGATAGGCTAAGGGATATGAGTGTGTTTAAAGGAGACACAATGTTGTTTTTTTCATTTCATAATGTGATGTAAAACTTATATATGTATATAGTACTTCCAAGGCTACTAAACCGATCGGTCTTTCAGGACTTGATCTCTTGTGATCATACCAATGTTATGTAATAATACATTGACTCTGGGTAACTGGGGTCAGGGCATTATAAATGCTTAAAAATAATTTTCATAAATAAGTTAAAAAAATACATGTAAATAAATGTTTTAAATAAATGATAAAAAACGTTTAAATAACAACATTTTAAACCCACTACCCACTGTTGTGCACCCCCAATCCCTAATGTTTTTTTTCAATTTGTACATAATATATATAAATCTATTTAGAAAAAAATAACAAATCCACCCATAATAAAATGTTAATAAAAAAAATGTTTTTATATAAAACATGTTAAATGTTTAAAAAAAATACATGTAAAAAACATGCATTAAAAAAAACGTTTTAAATTAAACGTCTAAAAATAAATGTAAAAATATTATAAACAAGTGTTAAAAAATAGTTTAAAAAATGGTTTAAATAAAAATGTTTTAAACAGATGTTTAAAAAAGTTTTTAAAACAAACAATTAAATTAATTTTTTTAAAACAAACACTTAAAAAATGCTTTTTACATTAAAATATGAAAAATGTTAAATGTTTTAAAAAAATAATTGTAAACAACATGCATTTTAAAAAAATTAAAAAATATTTTAAATTAATCATTAAAAATGTAAAAAAATGTTTAAACAGATGTTAAAAAATTGTTTAAATAAAAACTTTTAAATAAAAAAATTTAACAAATGCTTAAAACATTATAAATAAGTTGAAAAAATTAAATGTAATTTTTTTTTTAAAAAAAATGTTAAAAATAAATTTAAATAATAAGGCTTTAAACTCACCCATTTCTGCGCACCCCCCAAAACCCCTCATTAATTTTTTTACAATTTGCAAATAATATATATAGATTCACAATATATAAATCAATTTAGACAAAAAAAAAACATATTCACCCACTGTAAAATGTTAATAAAAAATAAAATAAACATTTTTACAAAAAAAAACCCTTTTAAAAATAAATGTAATTTAATTAAATAAATGTTAAAAATATGTTTAAATAAAAACGTTTAAAAAATCTTTTAAAACAAATAATCATTTTGAAAATAATAAAGGCTCACCATGGCCCGACTCGAAAAAGCCCGACCCGGCCTGAAAAAGCTCGGCCCGAACCGAAGTTTGGGCCGGCCTGAGGCCGGGCTCGGGCTGCCTCATGGGGATGTTCGGCCCGGCCCGACCCGACCTAAATAGTGACCAGCGACCCAATTTTTTGCATGCCAGGCCCGGCCCGGTCCGACCCTGTCCGGGCCGGGCCGGACCAAAATTACACCCTTAATAAGACCTTTTGAAATTTTAGAACGAATTGGAGTTGTATCTTACCATTGAGAAATTCAGCCAAGCCTCTCCAAAGTACATGACGTGTTCCACATATCACAGTTGAGAAAATACATGTCAGACCCAACACATGTACTCACCTATGAAGAAATAGAGCTGAGACCTGATCTGTCTTATTGTGAAGAGCCTATCAAGATTCTTGATACTAGAGAACAATTGTTGAGAAACTGGATGACTTTTCTAATAAAAGTTCTTTGGAGAAACCATAAAATGGAAGATGCAACGTGGGAACCTAAGGAACTTATGATGAAGAACTACTCGAATCTTTTTATGCAATAGTATTATAAAAATTTTGAGGTTGAAATTATTTAAAGGAGAGAAGAATGTAACACCCCAAACTTCCACATTATGTTTTTCTTTGAATAATAAAATAGCTTGCGTTGTACGCAACTCCGAGTTCTAGCACATCCCAACCAATCAAACTAGTCGTTTAAAAATTAGTTATGAATAGTAATACCCACCTTTTGAAAATTTATAAATTTTATTTCTTCAAAATGGACTTCATTTTTGGATTAAAAATATCAAAATTAGCTTAGGGTTATTTTTTTTTGTATTTTTCTGAAATCTTTCAATTTTTGATGAATAGTGAAAAACACTGCGTTATTGTTTAAAATAGACTTTTTATTTAAATAATTATTTTTAATTTAAATTTATTTTAAAGTAAAAATAGATACATAATACCTATATTATTCTAATGTAATTAATTAGAGTCATTTTATAATAAGATTAGATATATAAAATTTTATTGAACTTTTTAACGTCTTTTACCCACCTTTTAGGCACATTTGAAAATCTACATAAAACGCAATTTTACCACTTTTGTGAATTAAATTTTAAAAATTTGTCAGAAACAGTTGTCATCAATAAGTAAAATGTGTTTCAATTGGATAAAATTTTTTTTTGGTGAATAATAACTTTTGAATTTTATTTACCACGGTTAAAAGTAAATAAGGTAATTAAAGGTAAAAATAATATTATAATAATATAAAATTACCCCAACACATGTCCTAATTCTATTGGATAAGTGTTTTTCGACCAAAATCAACCTTAGGACAAAAATATGATCCTTTTTGATCCATTTGGGTTATATTAGGATATTTATTATATTTTATTTAAAGAAGAGTTAAAAGTGTTAAATTCAAATTTTAATAACTAAACAATTTTTAATATAGGGTTATACATAAGATAAATTTGACTATAAATATTCATTGGAAATCTAAAAATATTTCCTACATCATGGTATTTTATTTATAATTTTTATATACTAAATAATTAAATTTATTTATGACGCAATGATGATGCAGTAATTACCTTATTAATGAAAGATTAAAATAATTGATATTATACATATTAAAATAAATGTAAACTGAAACTTTTAATGCCATTAAAAAATTTTATAGGTGAATATGACATGTTAGGGTTGATTCAATGTATTTATTTTGAAGTAATCAAGTTTTCATGACTTTCAAAAAAACCAAATACTAAATAGTGTCAAAATTGACATAAATGAGTTTTTAAAACAAATACTATTTTATTAAATGATATAGTATTACTAAAAATCTAATATTCGGCAAAAGGACTTAGATAATGTTAGATATTTCATTAATGAACCACTTTAGGTTTGATTGTCATTTTATAATAACTATATTAACCATGCAGTATAAAAATACAAGAAGACATGGTAAAAGTTAAACTATTTAACTAAGAGTTAAATCTAAAAGATAAGGTTAATATGGTGACCTAAACTTGTATAAAACCTATTTTTTGTGAGGATTTAGACCAATCCCCACATTATCCTCAAAATAAATCCATTTTGAGCTATTAAAAACCAAAAATAATTTTATAATAAATTAATATTTCAAGCTTTTTCTAAAGCTCTCACCTCTCTTATAAAAGGGTACTTTCCCTTCTCTTAAATTCACACCTCCAAAGCCATTTGGATCAGACAAAACCTTCTCAAATATCCTTCCAACTACCCTAAATTCAACCTAGAGGCATTACTTTGATCATAAATCCAACCTACATAGATCCTTTTTTCAAATCAAAAGGAATCACCCGAAGAAGAGGTAATTATTTTATCACCACTTTCAAAGTTATTTTCTTCTTATACTTCCTCTTTCTTTGTTGTTTCAATAATAAATTAATAACTCCAGTACATTCTAAATACTTAGATGTTATTTTAAATATGGAATAACCATATTCATTATTCTATCCATCCTATGAATGACAAAGTCACCATACGTACGTACGTACGACTTACCGTCTCCACGTCGTGGTGTAGTTTATTATTCAACACTTCGTTATTTGGATGAGTATAATAATGAGTATAATTTATATAAATAATAAATATAACATGTTAATGATTCTGTATATATAATATACCATCCAATTATATACAATTTCTCCATCAATAGAATGATATTGTCGCTCGTGCGTACATATGTCTTACCGTCTCCATGACACGATGAGATTTCATTGCCTATCGTAACCATTAAAGAATAATTTTTATTTTATGATTAAAAAATAGTTTTTAAGAACTTTATATCATTATGTATATGAATCAAATACATCCTATCCATAAAAAACATGACTTATGTAACAAAACATATAAAGTAAAAAAAATCAGTTAACACCCGAAACAATAATACTACTGAAATATTATTAACAAAGAAATATTAAAGGATCCTATATGATATCATATTTATGTATGTGGTTCTTGTATAATTTAATAAAAATGATTTAAATATTATATAGGAGGTTAACATACCCTCCACTAAGGAAAAGTATAAGGTAAGGTCTAATTTTACAATCTCTTCATTATCTGAGGTTGTTTATACGTAAATATATACTGGGACTTCTTTATCATCCAAATCCATGTTTCTTAAAAATGTATTTCAAAACATTTTTACTATTTTTTAGAGTCATTTATACCCTTGTTTTAATTTTTATAAAATGTTTTTAAAGGAATCTTTCCATCATTTTCCAAACAAGGTACTTTATGACCTTTTTAAAAAATTAAGGAAAAAATGTTTTTTTTAACTTATACGGTGGGTGCGACTATTTTCCGCTGTTATAACACCTTCAAATCATTCCTTACAAGATTATATGATTATTTTCAAAATAAATGTTTTCTTTTATAATTATGCGACTTTTAAATGATTTCAAAGTAGAAAGAGATATTTCTCTCAAATAGTTTTTGTATTAATTTCATATATCTCAACATCTATTGTTGGATTTTATGTTTAATTGAAGTTGATTTATTATGATACAATATTATATATTGTATTGATAGTTTTATGATATGTTTGACTATAGATGTGCTATTTTATTTCATTCACGGTTTATGGTTAAAGCATTAACATTTCGTATGTTAGTTTAATATGAATGTTTATGTTATGTTTCAACCTTTTCATATGAGAAATGCATTGGACATAGTAAGTGATGGGTGGGACCCAATATAGCCCCTCGATTCATCGGTAGGTCTCATGAGACAAACTAGTGTCTTAGCACAAGACTTTGACAATATTTTTATTTATAGACTTGACATGAGGCCTTGAATATGGGGCTATGATGTCCATCATTATGCATTCCATAATCATGAGATTATCTATTGATATTACATGTGATAACTCATCTAGTATAATATCCATGTGAATAAGTAAATTACATTATTTGATTTATCTTTTCCATACTATGCTAAAGTTTATGTTTAAAAGGTTTGTGTTTTAGTCTTATACATTGACTTAAATTTTTACGCTTATCTATGTTAGCTTCCGCTATATTGTTATCCTTACTAAGCATCTGAGCTCACCCCTTATGTTTTATTTTTTCTAGGATGCGAAGAAGTATTTTATGACTAACCTGTAGGGATAAGATAAGGTATATGAGTGTGTTTAAAGGAGACATAATGTTGTTGTTTTTTCATTTCATAATGTAATGTAAAACTTATGTATGTATCAAGTACTTCCAAGGCTACTAAACTGATCAGTCTTTCGGGACTTGATCTCTTGTTATCATACCGATGTTATGTAATAATGCACTGACTCTGGGTAACTAGGGTTGAGACGTTACATCTGTGGTACATTAGTTTCTGGAAATAGGGTCTTGACACTTCTCAATCATCATCACATCTCAAGATATATGTGCACACTTACCTAGGATCAAGACATTGAGATAATATATCAACTCCCCATTAGGGGACCCATCATAGGAAATCATACTAAACTAGGTTTAATTAGTGTTGTTATCATCAATCCATTTTCTTGGGAGTTAGAGTCCTAGCATGCTTATCCCAATTACCTACTAACTACCCTAGATTAAATGTGATTTAATAAATCAATAAATCAATCAGTCATGGTAAAATTAATCATTTTAAATCAATTCAAAATGTAATTTCCCAATTTCAGTTTTTAATATTCCTCTTTCATTTCAAGACTAAATAACAGGTTTTCATCAATTCATACCTTTTCAAATCATATTTCAATATAATCAATTTTTCTCAAGAATAACCAATCAACCATTTCATCAAAAAATCTTTCGAATCATTCCATAATTTTTATAAAAATCTACCCACTAATTTCAATTTCATTAAAATTGGGGTTTTCCACAATTTCCATGCCCCTTTTCGAATCACACATCAAATCATATCAAATCAGGGTTTTTAAATCATTTAAAAACTCATTTAAAATTAATCAAAAAAATAAAGGTTCAAATTTTAGGGTAAATCCTCATAGAACCACCTAACTTTAATCATGATATCAAATCAACACAACACTCACAATGAGATCCTCCAACGGAGAACTAAGGCACAGGGGATCAAGAAATCAAACCTAGAATCGAAATCTATAAAAAAAATAGATCAGCCCCATCAATAAAATGGTGATATATCAATCTCTAAGGAGGAGAGAAAGGATATCAGTATAAACCAATGAGAGGAGATCCACTTACCTGGAGAAGATTGAACACAATCATTATAGGTTTGAACTACAAATAAAAGAGGATGAAGGAGTTAATTTCACATCTTAAGAGACTTCAAGGACCATAGAATCAGATTAGGGTCAAGATAGGGTGATCAGGGGTTAAAATTGGGGGTTTAGGGATTTTAAAATAATTTTAGGGGGATTTAATTCCCACACACATGGTTTTCTGGGTAGGGCCACACAGTTAGTATTAAACGTGTGCCCTAACCATGCACCCCTATAAGAATTCTAGATAGGGTGCATGATTTGGATGCATAGTTAAACTAATAATACGCTAATTGTGAAAACCCCCACTATCTAGGGGTGCATGGTTTGGATGGGTCTCCACATGCTTTGGAAAAATAGTGTGTCAACTGTGCACCAACCTCCAGATCCTCTTAATAAGGCACACAATTTTCTGGTCCAAGCTATATGGTTTTCCTTAACCATGCACTAACCATAAACAACCCCGTGGGTTCCTAAAAATTTCTCAAACTTCACCTGAAACAAACAAAGACAATCCCCAAACAAAGTAAAAAATGAGGGCTAAGAAGTACCTGAAAGTAAGTAATGAGATGTTACAAATTCCCCATCATAAACAATTTTTGTGCCCAAAAAGCCTATAAAAAGATTACAAATAAAAAAGATAAGGCCATTATTCTCTCACCAGTTCCTCACACTCCCAAGTATAATGTGAATTATAACCATGGTACTATATAATATAGACCAAAGGTATCATCTTCCCATGAAGAACCTTTGTCTCAAAATCAACAATCCTGACCGGATGTTCAGTCACAGATGAATCGGGTTCAACATCAAGATCTTCCCAGCTCTAGACATGAGAAGGTTCAAAAAGATACTTCCTAATATGTGATACATGAAACATGCTAGAGGATATGAATCTGTGATAGATTATATGAGATTTTTCAAGGAGTATTGTAATGTGAAAAACTATATGGGTGCATTATGGTTTTCCTAGAAAGTATGGTCATGTGAAACAATTGATGGAAATATATTGGATATGGAGCTCAGTCCTTAAATAGGAATCCAAAATAACTTGATTATAATAGGAATCGATGTCTTTTTAGTTCATATTACATGGTTTAAGGCTATGTGATAGGGTTACACCATATAGTTTAACATCATGTGGCAATGATGTTAACCATATAGTTTAATGTCTTACGGTGAGGATGTTGACTTCCATAAGGGATCTATAAATGTGTACATTAGTTGATATGTGGGAGGAAATATGGTATCCATGGGGAATATGGCCATGTGGGAAGATATGATATGAAAATATATTTATGAGGGCATTCTAATACTTGATATGGGTCTTAATCCTTAAAAAGGTGTCCTACATATACTATTTATAATAGAAATCAGAGTTTGTATAGTTCATATGTTTCTTTCCTCTTGATAGACAATGAAATATGATTAATATCATTATGATTATTTCCTCATAGTTTAGAAATAATTAGAATATTAGGTACTTACAGAAAGGTGGATTCCCTTTTGGGAGATGAAGTCAATAGTAACTAGGAGGTTTCAAGTGGGATTCTTGAGAGTTGGGTGATCACATAAAGGCCATGGGGTTATGTTATTCCCTTAAAATAGGTAATGTCATGAAATCATGTAATGGAAATGGTGTCATGTGACCACATGAAGGCAAGGTGGGTATGAGAGCATGAAATGTCATGAGGTTCCTGCAATCACATGACTAATATTTGGTTAGGTGATCACACGATACAATCACATGACCAATAGTACGTCTCATGATCACATTAACACGAGGTTATCACATGATCACATGACTAAGAGAATTCCATGTGATCAAATCTTGTGTAGGTGATTTTATAACTAGGTCTTATGTGAATATTTTATAATATTGTCAAACCATACTTTAAAATTACTTACCTGGTTTTTAAACAAAAGTCTTCAAAATCAAAAATCTCTCTTTATCCTCCTTAAGTACTGATTATTTCATATGTGTATCCGATTTTTCCATTTTTTGAGTATCAGGGGGTTTATAAACATCCCCCCCTATATCTGCACCGCTTCACATGGTGGGTGAGCCACATACAAATACTAAGGCAGTGGAATATTTTTTTGAATAAGTCAGTGTTTTCTCATGGGACTCATGTGAGTAGGTCTTATGTCACCAATAACATCTCCCTAGTGTGTCAAATTATAAACAAAGATCATGAGAAGGGTCCATCATGGACATCCCCACCCTGTAGTTGATCACATGATGCCTTTTCATCAGGAAATCATATGTATCCAAAGGGCGTCGTGTAAATAACAACAGATATGAGACCCTACTATCATAGAAAGATTATGTATCATGACTCATACGAGGTTAGGAGATCATGTATCCACAACATCACATGAAGAATAATGATCGCAAGAAGACTCTGTTATAGATAACCTCACCTATCTAAGTCGCATGACCATACCTGGGTTATATGATCATCTATTCCTTTGAGGATTATATGATTGTTTAGCCCAATCACATGACCCTTAAGTGTTCATGTGATCTAGGAATAAAGAGTGCCTTCTTCCAAATTCTATTATATAAAAATGAAACTTATTTTTTATTTATTTTCCTAACTTAAATTTTGAAAATACTCATCTGGTGGGAATAAATAAATCCCCACCCTAAAAATAAAGTCTATAATAGGAAGGGAGGACTTAGTTTAGAGGATGTGAATTCCTGTATAAGTCCATTGGGGGTACACATGTCTTTTGGTCTTCCAGGTGACTCCTAGTATTCCGTGAAATGTCTAATAAACAGGAGGGTTATGGGCGTGTAACTTTCCTAAAAATAGGTTAGAGGGATCTATATTTTCTTTAATTAACATTAATCGCTTTACTAAAACTTTTATCATAAAATCCTTATGTTATCATATCATGTGACCCCATCATGTAACCTCTACTGTGTAACCAAATCTCATAAAAAATTGTATAATGGATCAATGGTAAATAACTTAAACCATGAATCACCTATGATGGACTAATACTTTTTACATATTATTACATGATTACTAAACCAAAATATCTAACAATTACAACACAAGTATCATAAAGTCCAAGTGTATTTAGAAGACTAGGTTCATAATACATAAAATATGGCATCCTTATTTTATTTTCCATAGTGAGCTCATAAAATATATTTGTAACACCCCAAGTTTTTATGAATTTATTTTATCAAATAAATTAAATTTCTTTGATATATTGCACTAATTGAAACACTAATTTATGCTCTCACTACACGCAACATTGGATTAGCTTGCGTTAAACATAATACCGAGTTTTAACAAAACCATGATATATTATTAATATTATTCAAACATGACCATTATAACCAAGCCATTAAACCTAGTGATATGAATAGTAATAACTAATTTTTAAATATTATGTATAATTTTTTTATATAAAGAAAACATATTGATAAAAAATACTTAATTTTCGGTAAAGTCATTATATGTTTCGAAAATACTATTTTCTCAAAAAATGTTTTTTATTTATTTTTGTGAACAATAATAAAATTATTTTTTGAAAATTTTATAAAATTAATTCGATAAAATAAAATTCATTTTTTAAATATATATTTCAAAATTATCTTAGGGTGAGTTTTTGGTATTTTTCTGAAAAGTTTCATTTTTTGATGAATAGTGAAAAATATTGAATTTTGGTTGAAAACTACCTTTTCATTTAAATTATTTATAATGTTAAATTATATTTTAAATTTATTTTAAAGTTAAATTATTTCAATTATACATCCATTAATCCAATTTATTTTATTTTAATCAACTTAATATTGGATTTTGATATAAAAACTTTGTAAACTTTTGAACATTTTCTCTTTAAAAACTTGCTTTCTCATCACGTATGCGAGATTAATTTTAAATTAAAATTTTCCACTTTCATGAATTTAATTTGAAAAAATGTATTCAATATTTGGAATCAGAATAATTTATATTATCTAATAAGTTCAACTTAATTTTTGATCAAAATGAATAGTGAATGAAGTAAAATTTAATTACTGCGGTTAAGGTAAAAATGGGTTTACTGGGGGGTTAAACTAAACATATATGGGTAAAAATTAACTATACACTTGTCTAAAAACCATTTTATGGCCGTATTTTGACCATATAACCCTTAATTTTTTAATGTACCATTTTGGACCCTTTTTTACATCTTAATAACTTTGGAGCACTCAATTCTTTTCAAAAATACCAAGTGCGCCCTTTCCCCAGCTTATAAAAGAACACCCCTCTCCTCTCTTCTTCACACCTTAAAACCCTTTTGGTTTAGCCAATATCTACCCAAATAACTTTCTAAATTCCATCCTCTCACCATAGAAGCTTTATTTTTGGTATAAATCCAACCAAGGAAGGAATTTAGTGAAAACCTAAGGAAGATACCTGAAGAATAGGTAACGTTCATCAACAAGCGTTTTTATTTTATTTACTTTTCCATACCCTTAAATTATTATTATACTATACTGATACAATAAAATCATTATATTACATATAAATATATGTTTTTATGTTAAGTTAATGACATGTAACTATCTCCACTTCCATCAAATGGGTTGCAAAATCATTGTCCGTGTGTACGACATACTACCACCTCGTGAACCGATGTCATTAATTTTTTCATTAACACCTCTCAAGGTTGAAAATAATGATGAATTTATTTTTTTTTATATGATATTTATGATATTATTATTCATCTGGAATTATTATATCACACATGGCTTTATTTTTAACATCCCAACTTTTTCCAAAGGTACGAACCACTCAATTTTTGTTTAAATTCCTTAAAACGACCCTAAAATAAATGCCTAACCTTTAAATGGAGGTCTTAGGTGTGTTTGAGTCTTGTTTTAATCCCAAAGTACCGAAAAAATGGAAAATAGGATGGGCCACATGATTTTTCAAACCGTGCGACCCATGACGCATGACTGTGCGGTCATTTGCAGAACTAGGGTAGTGAGCTACTACACGGTTAGTAAAATCGTGCAGTCGACCATGCGCTATGCCCAAGTAGAGAAGAATATAAAACACAGTTGGCGCACAGTTTGGCCAACTATGTGTCCAAATCATGCGACACCTACCGTGTGATAAAAATTTAATTTTTATTTTAAGGGGTTTATTTTAAAACACCCCTTTCTCCTCTTCCCCATCCCACTTGGGATTTTCTCCCCTACTAGGTGCATAAATCCCCCTCTCCTCCCTCCTTGGGGTTTTGTAATTTCTCCCTCAAATATCCTCCAATATCTTCATCGTCAGAATCTACGAACTCCTCTTGAAAATCTCTCTCATCCTCAACCCTTGATTTTTTGGTTTCTCTAACCCTCATTGTGTTATCTCTATGCGAAAAATTTAGCCCTATTTTGGGGTTTTTTCCTAAACCTCTTGATTTCTTCCATTTTAGGTCAAATCAAGGCTCGATAATGGATGTGAGTAATACCACGACATTGAGGTAGTTTTTCTACTCTCTTTCTCCTTTGTTTTCATCACTTTTGGCATTGCGTCATTGTGCCTCCCCATTGGAACCTTCCGGTGAGGCCTGTTATCGCATGTTAAAATGATTGGATTGTTTTGCCATGATCATTGGGACTATACCTTGTGGAAAAATCAATGTTTAGGGTGTTTTTCATGGATCCAATAAACCCTTTGGGTGGACCAACTAAAATGACCTAAGTTTCCTTTTTTTTAAAATGTGAATAATTGCCATTGGTGTGTGTGGCACCTTGATAATGCTATAATTTGATTAATAAGCTTAGAATGAGAAATATACCATGAATTGGGTCCCTCTTAATAATGAATAAGCTTGAAAATAGTGTTTTGGCCTATGTGTAGTGCCTTATAACTTTGACACACTTAATGTCTCTTTGAATGCAATATGCCTTACATGCTAAAATGATCATTTCAAGTTACATGAGTATCTTGCTTTAATGAAATCCCTATGCCTTGTGCTAAAAGCTTATAATTTATGTAATATGTCTTGTTTTTTGGTATTATACTCAAATTCCCATGTTTATTCCAAGTGCATTATGATAATTACTTATGTTAAATTCTTATTTATAATGCCATGTGAAATTGCATACCTTATATTATGCCAAATGCTTATGCCTTGTTTGGTTCTCTTACTTGAGTATTTTTATGGTTCAAATGGAATTTAATACTTGATCAAGATCAATATATTTATATATTGAAATGATATTAATGACATATTGGTAAGAGGAATTTTGATTCCATATACCTTTCTTATAGTTCATTGCTTATGAAAATTGTTTATTGCCTATGCCCTTGATAGTGGCTTAAACTATACGAAATGCTTGTTAAACTTGTTGGATTGTGTTATTGAAATTGCATGTGCTAAAATGCACTTGTTTAAGGATTATGCCATGTATCTTACACCTTGTACCTTGATTGCTATTATTAAATGGTCATTGCCTTTCTATATGAGATTTTCTTTTGATGTTTGGCTTGAATTTCTTAGCTTAGTTAATGGAAGCATGTGGTATTGAGATGATTATTGTTGGTTAGTAATCGGAAATTCATTTCTTTTTATGTATGCCTTGTTTAATATGGTGCTTGATATGGACTGGGAGAGAACATGGATTCCATATTATGGACCCATGGATGGACTTCTCATGCTCAATGGGTTACAACTCAAAGTATTGGGGGAAATGCTTTGGATTACCAGGCAAGGGATTCCCTAGTGATTTATTATACTCCTGAGTGATACTGGTTCCCAAGGGGAGAAATTGTGTGAGGACCTTTGGGAAAGATGGATACACCATGCCTTGGGTGATACTCAGTCCCCTTGTGAGATACCTGGGATAGACTCGGTGGTTACTATACCTCATAGCGATACTTGGGACATCGTAAGGTTCTCCTTGGACGGGCTCAGTGGTATTGGATTATATCAAATGTTCCCATTGCGACACTTAGGATTATTTTAGACCACCTTGGATGGGTATGAGACTCCACCTCATGTTTTAATGGAATGTTTGATTTTCATTATCTATTTGGTTGTTAAATCATATGAGATGCATCCTTTATGATTATATGAGCATGCTTATGCCCCTGTGACACTTCTGCCTTACTTTATAGCATACTTATGTAATGAAATGGAACTGAGACCCCAAGCCAGAGCACAAGCTTGAGGGTATAATTCATTAGTTTCCTTATTCACCTTGGGACATGTTATATATATTGTGACCTGCACATGTTTCTTATTCATAATTACGGCATAGGGTGAAGTTGATGATATGGTATGGGTGTCCGTTTAGGGACCTAGAACAAGTTGTAGTAATTCACTTATTTACTGTCTTGTCATTTATTATATTTTTCACACTATTTCTTAATTATAGCATGAGAACAAGAAGGTCTAGACACCATGGGTGTCAGATGACTGAAATTTATTATCTCACACTCTGCTCAGGCATCATTTGGTACCTGAGTAGACTTTATGACTATAGGTACGGATAAAGGGAAGCATGTTGCTTACGATGCTTATTTGCTTGCTGCTTAGGATGGAGTTGGGGGCAGAGGACTGAGCCTGTGCTCGAGATGTTATTTTAGCAATTTTATATTTTTGTACTTTTGATAGCATGTTGTTTATACTTATACCCTTGTTTCCCTGCACTTTTATTTTTTTATAGACTCATGACATCACCATCATTAATTTTGTACCATGTATTATTATTCAGCTTCCATATTTATCTGTTTACTCTATTTGGATTATTTATTACTTCTCATGTTGTCTACTTATTATAATGCTTCCTCTATTTCTTATTATTGTTTTATGTTATGAATACTCCAATCTATGATGGCATAGTCTCCCTACATACACACCCTAGGACCTCACTGCTAGTCGGAAGCCGCGAGCATTCAGAGAGATGCGCTTGAGGTCATGTGGCCAACTGGTCTTGGGGCACTGTTGAGTGGCATCTAGAACCAGGATGCTAGAAAGTGGTATCAAAGGTTTTATTTTCTTTTCATTACTATTTGGGATTAGACAAGAGACTGAGATATAGGAATTTGGATCTGACCCTGTGTTTGGATGTAGCTAACCCATTTATAGGGGAAACCCAAATTTCCTAGGTTGGGAATTGTAGTTATTGTTTATTCCATTGATGGTTGATACAAATTCATCGTTGGGTAATGCACATGATTCATGATGTTATTGATATTGGTATGATTGAAATGATGATTTATATTACTTCAACCTAATGAAATGAGGGTGTTGCCTTACATGCATCATACTAGGAACTATAAGAATTGAAATGACATTCATTATGCCATGCCATATTTATTTTCAGTGTGTATTTTCCTATTTGAATGTGATTTCTGTTGTGCCTAGTTTTTATATCCAATAGTGCCTATTTTTTTATAATAACAGAAGTGTGTTAGTTTGTCTTCTAGGGATATGTTGTGGTTTGGGTTAAGTAGATGCCACTTTCAACTCATTAGGGTATGGTCCCTCATGGATTGGGTTGGTGATCCACATAATTCACCCAAATTAAAAGGGTAATTAAATCCTTAAAATTTAAAAATGAAAACCAAATGTTAAAAATAAAAACCAAATGTTAAAAATAAATGGCCTCCTTATATGGTAATGTGTGACTTTGACCTTACCTTGGCATGGGCTGTAGGATGAATTCCTTATGAAAATTTTAAGGTCCTTCCTTCTTATCTAGACCTAGCTCTTGGAGAAAGCTGTTAGTTGTGTTATTATTAGAGGTAGTCCATGCTCTTTTCCTCTTATCACTTTCCTTATATGTTGTTCCATGTTAAGGGAGGCTTTGTACCTTCCCTTATTTACCTTCTTTCCTTAACTGCTTGTGCTATCTGTTATAAAGATATTGTCTGAGGTGCATTCTTGGAAATCGTAGAGTTATGCCACCATGACGTCCTCATGCTACACACCAAGAGAGTAGTGACGAGCACACTCTGAAGGTGTTGGGCCATGAGCCACCCATTGTAACTCCTGTAGTTCCTCCCGAGGAAAATCCTGTTGATCTTCCACTGGGCGTCGATGCTCAGTTTAGGGATAGTTTTCTAAGGTTTATTCCAACTATTCAGGGTGCTCCTCGGCCTCCCCTTACTATGGTAAAGCTTACACGAGACTTTCAGTAGTAGCATCCTCCCACTTTCTCAAGGGATAGTAGTCCTCCAGCTATAGAGTCATGGATAAAAGATATGATATCCATATTCGACCATCTTGAGATGCATCTATAGCATAGGGTCAATATTTCTACCTACATGCTTCGTGACATTGCCAAATGTTGGTGGGATGTCGTATCTCAGTTAGAGCATTACTGAGATATGAGCTGGTCAGACTTCTAGACAACTTTCTTTGATCACTTATTTTTACAGACTTTGAGAGAAGACCGAGCCATAGAGTTCTTGCATTTTCAATAGGGCTCCATGACAGTGCTTGATTATTCTGCTCATTTCATCGAGCTTCAGTGTTTTTATCCATCTCTGACAGGTGACAAATTGACTACTATGAGGCGCTTTGAAAATAGTATTGGATACGTCGTCCACTCACAGGTGAATGTATTTTAGTTGACTACCATTACAGAGACATTGAACTAGACCTTGATCATAGAGTTGAATCTTAGGAAAGCTGGTCCTATGAGCCAAGTCAGTTATGTTTTGTGTTAGGGTGATGGTTCTTCAAGCAGTAAAAAGTATTGTTTTGAGGGTGCATGTGGGGGAAGTTCCATCTAGGTAACATGTGATGACAATTCCATAGTATGTCACCAATGTGGTAGGATATTCCATAAGAAGCCTCAGCGTACGAGGAACCCAATGGAATGCCGATCTTGTGGTAGAATGGGTCATCTACACTGTTTCTACTATTATTTTCCTCCAAAATCTAGTGGTATGAGATCAATATTAGTACTTCCATTTGGTATGATATCTATGATTCCACATCAGAATGGGAGTTGTTATTATACTGTCTGATCAATCCAAGATAGTAGCGGTCATGGACAAGGTAATCAGGCTTCAGATCATCAGCGACAATAGAGTGGATCTGCTCAGGCAAGTTAGACTACATCTTAGGGTTGTAGTTCAAGACATATGTATGCACTGTAGCTAGCATCTGAGGAGTAGAATTTAGGACCATCTATGGTTATAGGTACTATTCTGGTAGACTCTACTTTAGTTTCTTCCATTTTTTGATACAGGTTCATCGCACTCTTTCATATATTATGTGTGTGTGGAAAGCCTTGGTCTCACTATAGAGTACTTATATGGTGTTATGTCTCTCGACACTCCACAAGGGGTCAGAATAGAGGACATACGTTAGTGTTAGGAGTTCCCCCTTGAGATAAGTGGATATCATTTCTTCTATAATTTCTTTATCCTCGAGATGACCAAATTCGATGTCATCCACAATATGGATTGGCTCGTGCTTTATCATGCCAAAGTGTATTTTTATCACCGCTTAGTGTCTTTTATATCACTTAAGATAAATTAATATATAAAAAAAGGTGAGTGGGATATACAGACAGTTTGGGTTGGACTCAAGCGAGCTAGTCTTGGTAGAGTGATCGTTCAGCTAGCGAGTCTCTTTATGAGTGATCAGGGAATGAAACTCGTGGAGTTCTCTCTAGCTTTGGATCATTTCAGGGACATCTTCCCTGATGATTTATCTAGATTACCTCATTAGAGAGAGGTTTATTTCACCATTGATCTAGTTCCAGGTGCGGCACCAGTTTCTACTCCTCCCTATAGGCTGGCATCGATAAAGCTCCAGGAACTCAAAAATAAGCTCGAAGATCTTAAGGCTAAGGGTTTTATCAGAACCAACACATCTCCATGAGGTTCACCTATTCTTTTCCCCAAGAAGGCGGATGGTAACCTGTGATTTTTTGTGGATTATAGATAGTTGAATCAACTTACAATGAAGAACCGTTATCCATTGCCTCATATAGACGACCTCTTCGACCAGCTCTAGAGAGAAACCATTTTCTCTGAGATCGATTTGAGTTTGGGATACCACCAGGTTTGTGTAAGACCATAAGATATACCATGTACAACATTTAGGAGTAATTATGGCTTGTATGAGTACTTGGTTATGTCATTAAATTCGACGAACGAGATGACAATCTTCATGGATTTAATGAATCAGGTTTTTCACCCATATCTTGATTCTTTCATGGTGGTCTTTTTAGAAGACATCTTGGTGTACTCCCTTACTATACTTGACCATGACACCCATATTGAGATCATGCTGAGTACACTGAGAGAGCACTGACACTATGAAAAACTCAGTAAATGACACTTTTGGATCAGTGAGGTTCACTTCTTGGGTCATATCATATCATAGGCTGGCGTATATGTTAATATAGAGAAGGTGAGTGTTGTGGTTTCCTGGGATCAACCCAATAATGTGTTTGATATAATCAGTTTCCTAGGGCTTGTAGGCTATTATTGGCATTTCATCTAGGACTTTTCCTGCTTAGTAGTGCCTCTCATGACCCTAACTAAGAAGGTTGTATAGTTTCTATGGTCTAAATCTTGTGAGAATGACTTTAAGGAGTTAAAAGGAATACTCACTTTAGGTCCAATTTTGATTCTTCCTGAGCTGACAAGAATTTATATGTTTTATTGTGATGCTTCATGGATCAGGTTGGGTGCAATTTTGATGAAAGGTGATTGATTCATTGTGTATGGATCTTTCCAGTTGAGTTTGCATGAGAGGAATCATCCTATGCATGATCTCGAGCTGTTAGTCATGGTTCATGTGCTTCGTTGTTGGGGGAATTATCTTTTGGGTGAGGGGTTCATTGTTTACATAGATCATAAAAGTTTAAAGTACATCTCTACACAATGGGACTTGAATTCGAGGCAGCAAAGGTGGGTGGAGTACCTGTAGTTTTTGATTTTGAGCTTTCTTATACCCCTGGTAAGGGAAATTCTGTGGCTAATTCATTGAGCTGTAAAACTCAGACACAAGCCTTCTAAGTGGCTACAAGTGAGTGGCAGACAATGGATATGTTTTTTGAGTTACATATGGAGGTTCAAGAGTAGCATGGGAAACCAATTCTAGCAGCTTTGGTAGTGACATATTCTCTCCTAGAACGAGTTCAGATGCATCAGTTATCATATTCTAAGGGCCTCATTCCTAGGGAGAGTGTCACCGGAGAGAACCCACCTCTGGGTTGAGTTGTTGATAGTAGTGAGACCATGATCTATCATGGGTGTGTTTGGGTGCCTTCAGATATATGAGAAGAGTTAATGAGGGAATCTCATGCCTCAGTTTGGGAAGTTCACCCTGGTCTTACCAAGATGTATCAGGATATGCATCATCAGTACTGGTGACTAGGTATGAAGAAACGGATAGCGGACTTCATCAATCGATGATCCACCTCTCACCAGGTGAAGGTAGAGTGCCAACTACCTACTGGATTTCAACAACCACTATCCATTCCTGAGTGGAAATAGAATGACATCACCATGGATTTTATTACAGGCTTGCTGAGGTCTCCTCAAGGCAGTGATGAAACTTGGGTGATCATTGATAGGTTATTCAAAGTCTCTCACTTCTTATCGATCTGCAAGACATACTCTCTTGATGATTTAGGTAGGATTTACATCCATACGATAGTGCGACTTCATAGTGTACCCCATTCTATAGTTTCAAACTAAGATGTCCAATTCACATCGTGGTTTAGCAAGGGTTGCAAAAGGCACTAGGTTCATAGGTGCTCTTGGGTACTGCATATCACCCTCAAACTAATGGGTAGTCTGAGCAGATGATTTGGGTGTTAGAGGATATTATTAGGGCATGCATTATTGATTTTGGAGGTTCTTGGGAGAAGTATATTCCTCCAGTTTAGTTTTTCTATAATTACATATTTTAGGAAACAATTTAGATGGATTCATACGAAGCCCTCTATGGTATACCATTTCATTCACCCCTGTATTGGCTAGAGGTAGGGGAGACAGTTCTTTTTGGTCCCTGTATTTTTTAGGAGACTTCAGAGCAAGTCCAGATGATTCAGAAGCATATGGCTACAACATAGTCGAGTTATAAGTCATATATTGATTGTCGTTGTAGAATTATGGAATTCAAGGTGTGACATTAAGTTTTTCTATGGGTATCAACTCATTTGGGACATAAATGAATCAGGAGATGGGGAAAGTTATCTCCGAGATATGTCGGGCCTTTTGAGATAGTGGAGTAGGTTGGGATGGTAGCCTATAGGTTGTTATTATCTCATAGATACCATGCTATTCATGATGTCTTCCATGTATATTAGCTTTGACATTACCATCCAAACCCATCTCATTCATTTGATCCTGACGATATCGAGCTTGAGGAGGATGCATCCTTTGAGGAACATCCAATCCGTATCGTTGACCATAGTATGAAGGTTTTCCAAGGCAGATTAGTTCCTTTAGTCTGGGTGATATGATAACAAAAATGTATTTAGGATGGGACTTGTGATATGGAGGTCGATGTATGTGCGTAATAGCCAGAACTTTTCTCAGAGGATGTCGTACCACCCTTCGAAGGGTAACTCGGGGATGAGTTGTTTTAAGGAAGGGAGATTATAACATCCTGACTTTTTCCAATGGTACATACCATTCAATTTTTGGTTTAAATTCCTCAAAATAACCCTAATATCAATTCCTAACCTTTAAATGGAGTTCTTAGGTGTGTCAAGGGCTCGTTTGAATCTCGAAGCACCGAAAAGAGAGAAAATAGGCTAGGCCGCACGGTTTGTCAAACTATGCAACCTTGGGCGCACGGGCGTGTGGCCATTTGCAGAACTAGGGCAGTGAGCTACCGCATGGTCAACACACAGTTAGTAAAACCATGCATCCAACCATGTGCTATGCCGCAATAGAGCATAATCTACTGCATAGTTGGTGCACAGTTTGACCAACTGTGTGACCAAACCGTGCGACACCTTCTATTGGATTAAAATTTAATTTTTATTTTTAGGGGTTTATTTTAAAACACCCCTTTCTCCTCCTCCTCCCACTCAGGATTTTCTCCCCTACCGGGAGCATGAAGGCCCTTATCCTCCATCCTTGGGGATTTTTGATTTCTCACTCAAATATCCTCTGATCTCTTCACCGTAGGAATCTATAGACTCCTCTCAGTAAGCTCTCTCATCTCACCCCTTTATTTCTTGGTTTCTCCAACCCTTACTGCGTTATCTTCATGCGATGGATTTAGCCCTATTGGGGGGGTCCTAAATCTCTTGATTTATTCAATTTTAGGTCGAATCAAGCCTCGATAGCAGACATGCATAGTTCCATGATGTTGAGGTAGGGCGTCTACGTCTTTTACCCTTCATTTTTATTGCTTTTCGCATTGTGCCATTGTGTCATCCCACCAAAACCTTCCAGCGAGGCTTGTTATCAAATGTTAAAATGATTTTCTTGTTTTTCCACGACCATTGGGACTATATCTTATGGAAAAACCCATGTTTAGGGTGTTTTCCTTAGATCTAGTCACCCCTTTGGGTGGACCAACCAAAACGGCCTATGTTTCCCTTTGTTTAAAATATGGAAAATTTTCATTGGTGTGTATGGCACCTTGATAATGCTATAATTTTATTAATAAGATTAGAATGAGAAATATACCATGAATTTGGTCCCTTTTAATAATGACTAAGCTTGAACATAGTGGTTTGGCCTATGTTTAGTGCCTTATATCTTTGACACACTGGATGTCGCTTTGAATGAAATATGCTTTACATGCTAAAATGCCAATTTCAAGTTACATGAGTACCTTGATTTAATGAAATACTTATTCCTTGTTCTAAAATCTTATACTTCATGCAATATTCCTTACTTGGTGGCATTATACTCAAATTACAATGTTTATTTCAGGTGCATTATGCTAATGCCTTACGTTAAATACTTATTTAAATACTTATGCATAATGCCATGTGAAATTTCATACCTTATATTATGCCAAATGCTTATGCCTTGTTTGGTTCTCATGCTTGAGCCTTTTTATGGTTCGAATGGAACAAGATACTTGATCAAGATAGAGAGATTGAGATATTGAAATGTCATTAATGACATATTGGTAAGAGGCATGTTGATTCCATATGCCTTTCTTATAGTTCATTGCCTTTCCAAATTGCTTATTGCTTATTCCCTTGTTAGTGGCTTGAACCATACAAAATGATTTTTGAACTTGTTGGCTTGTGATATTGAAATTTCATGTGTTGACATGCAATTGTTTAAGGTTTATTCCATGTATCTTATGCCTCATACCTTGCTTACTCTTATTAAATGCTCATTGTCTTTCTATATGAGATAATCCATTGATATTTGGCTTGAATTTCTTAGCTTGGTTAATGGAGGCATGTGGTATTGAGATGATTATTATTGGTTAGAAATCACAAATGCATTTCTTGTTATGTATGAATTGTTTGATATGGCACTTGTCACTGTCTAGGAGAGAACATGGGTTCCATATTAAGGACCCATGGATGGACTTCTTGTGATCGATGGGTTACAACCCGACACACCAAGGGTGATGCTTTGCTTTCCAGGAAAGGGCTTCCCAGGTGATTTATTATACTCCTGAGTGATACCGGTTACTAAGGGGAGAAAATATTTGAGGACCATCGGGCAAGATGGATACACCATGACTTGGGTGATACTCAGTCCCCTTGTAAGATACCTGAGATAGAAATAGTGGTTACCATACCTCGTAGCGATACTTGGGATGTTGTAAGGGTCTCCTTGGAAGAGCTCAGTGGTATTGAATTATATCGGATGTTCCCATTGTGACACTTGAGATTATTTTAGATCATCTTTTATGGGAATGAGACTCCACCTCATGTTTTAATGTAATGTTTGGTTTGCATTGTCAGTTTGGTCATTGAATCATATGAGATGCATCCTTTATGGTTATATGAGCATGCTTATGCACTTGTGACACTTCTGCCATACTTTTCAGCATACTTATGTGATGAAATGGAATTGAGAACCCAAGCCAGAGCAAAATATTGGTGCTATAATTCATTATTTTCCTTGTTCACCTTGGTTATATATATTATGAATTACATAGGTTTCTTATTCAGAAGTCCGACATAGGCTGAAGAAGGTGATATGGGATGGGTGTCAATTTAGGAACCAAGACCAAGTTGCAGTTATTCAATTATTTACTACCTTGTCATTTATTATATCTGTCACACTATTTCTTAATTATAGCATGATAATGGGAAGGTGTAGACACCATGGGTGCTAGTCTACTAAGATTTATTATCTCACATCCTACCCGAGCACCATTTGGCACCCGAGTAGACTTTATAACCACAAGTACAAATAAAGGGAAACATAATGATTCTGATGTTTGATTTTATTAATGCTTAGGATGGAGTTGGGGGGCAGAGGATTGAGTTTATTCTTGAGATGTTGTTGTAGTAGTTTTCTATTTTTGTACTTTTGATATCATATCATTTATGCTTGTACCCCTGTTTCCCTACACTTCTATTTTCATATTGAATCTTGACATAATCAACATCACTTTTGTACCATGTATTATTATTCAGATTCCACAGTTATCCATTTACCATGTTTGGGTTATTTATTGCTTCTACTATTGTCTACTTATTATTATGGTTCCACTATTTCTTATTATTGTTTACCGCTATGCATACTCTGATCTATGAGAGAATAGTCTCCCCATAGACACACCCTAATACCTCATTGTTAGTCATAAACCTTATACATTTGGTGATATACACTTGAGGTCATGTGGACAATTAGTTTGGGGAACTATTGAGTGGAATCTGGGACCAAGACACTATATCATTCTTTCCATTTTTTGTGAATATAATAATTTCACTCGTGTGTACGATGGACTACCGCCTCACGAAGCAATGTAATTCTTTCACGCTTTACATGGAAGGTATTAAGGATGATTTTATTGAAAATATGTGATATATATGACATAAAAATTATTCTATAATTTTAATATAACATTTACCTTCCTTTATTTCAATCCAATAAGAAAATGGAAACAACGTTCATGCATATGTACGACCTACCATCTCATTGAATGGTGTATTTCATTTTTCATCACTAAATTTTATGGATCGCTCTAAAGAAATATATAATGAATATATATTATATTTATATCATGGTTAACATTATAAAGATTATGGAATCATTATCAATGTAATAAGAACAAAAATAACAAATTAAAACATATACAAAAAACAAAGCGGTTATTACCTGAAACGTGCCTTTAATATGAGATTGTTAATAAACAGGTAATAAAAGGACATAAATAAATCATATATGGTATGATATATTTAATTATGGTTATTTAATATATGTATAATAAAATTATATTTATTATATAGGAGGTTTGAATTAGTATGAAGGAAGTTTAGACTTATGGTAAGGGACTTTCGTCTAACATTTATTTTCTGTGAGACAAATATCATATTCACCACATGTTTATTTTATGTAGTTTATATTCTACCTATGAATGTATTTTATGATTATTATAATTAAATTTATTGGTATTTACATATATATTTTAGTATATCTCTTTCGAGGGGTTTACGGTTCAAAAGTTACCAAATCGGTAAGGGATTTTCTAGTCTCTCTTTTATTTCTGGGAGACATAAAAATTCACTACTCGTTTCTTTTGTGTGGTGTATATACTATACATTTGAAAATTTATATCATTAATATCCTTATTTTCATTATATTTAATGTTTTATTTTATGTTATTCTTTATTGGATCTTACGTTTCAAAAGATTACTAAAGTAGTGAGGTATTTTTGTCTCAATTTACCTTCTTTGAGACATATGTTATGTTATGCACCAACATTCTTTTATGAGGTGTACATACAACCAATTTTACACGTAATATCATGAATTTATTTATCCTCATGATATTTTAAGTTTCATTTATTTTATTACTTCATGGGGCTTATGATTCAAAGTTACAAAAGTGGTAAAGATTTTATGTTATAATCTCACCATTTATTGCGATTGATTATGATTATGCTTGAAATGATGAAATCTTATGATCTATCTCTCAAAAAACTTATAAATTCTATTATCCTATTTTTATGTCATGAGAATACATTTTTTCCTTAATTTTACTCCATTTATATGCTCAAGAGTTTAAAAATAATGCTTTAAAGAAAAATCATTTTTTTTTTCAATTGAAAACCCTTTTTCTTCAAAAAACATGGTTTCTAAAAATATTTTCAACAATTTTATTTAAAATTTCATTAAAATTATTTATTAAATAAAATTTTAACTATGTTTTCCTTTTTACAATTTTTTTTTAAAAGTAATCTTCATATCGTTTTAAAAAATAATGTCCATTTGAATTTTACCAAAATTGTGAAAAAAATCTTTGCTTTTAACATGCATCGTATAAACAGTATTTACCATAGTCTTGGCTGATAAATTATTTAAATATTCCCTTACAATTATTCAAATTTATTTTCAAGGAAAATGTTTTACTTAATATTTAGGAAAGTTTAATATTTTAAATAAATTATTTCAAAATGTTTTATCTTAAAAAAAATTATTTTCAAAGTGAAAATGGTATTTTCCTCAAGAAATGTTTTAATTAATTTTAAAAGATTACTTTATAAGTTTTCATGTTTATCTTCAAAGAAAATCATTTTCAAAATCATTTAATAATTTTTAGTTTTAAAAATTGATTTTCAAAGAAAATTAATTTTCCATAAGAAATTGTCCAAGTGTCATTTCAAAATTATTTTCCATCTAAGATGGAATCCTCTGATGTTAATTATGATTTAATAGGGATAAAATTTAATGATACCATCGTCATTAGTTCCCTATATGGCCAATGTTTATGTTGATGACATATTTATAAAACCCATTTATTTTTCATGGGATATAATTGGTGAATTCATTAAATGTTTATGAAACCCATATTATTTTCATGGGTTATGATGTGATGATAGGTTGAATGTTTTATGATATTATGGAACACATAAGTGTGGTTTTCATTATGAGATGGTTGAGACCTATATATCCCTCCAATGAATTGGGTAATGATTTATATCTCATGTGATAATAATGGGAAACAAGTCGATGGGCTTGATCCACTATGGGAAACAGGTGTGTCCTAGTCTAATATGGGAAATAGGTCTTCCCCGATCCATTATAGGAAATAGGTGTGTCTTGATTCACTATGGGAAATAGGTGTGTCCTGATCAACTATTGAAAATATGTTTTTCTGGATCTACAATAGG
The DNA here is from genome assembly GCA_963277665.1 of Viscum album. Classification (NCBI taxonomy): domain Eukaryota; kingdom Viridiplantae; phylum Streptophyta; class Magnoliopsida; order Santalales; family Viscaceae; genus Viscum; species Viscum album. The sequence continues at coordinate 1,674,243,284 of OY728158.1, forward strand.
AAACATGTGATAAGTCATGATCTGCTATGTTTATAGTCTTGGAAGTTAACCTTGACATGTGAAATGGTTATCTATATTTATGACGATGATACACTTTTATGACATGATCCTATGGTTTGTGATTGATTTATGATGATTTATCACCCTTATTGGACATGTTCTTGGAAATGAAAAAGTTTTATGCCATGAATCATGTTTATGATCTATGAAAGGTTGGTTATGAACTTTGTAAGTTATGTTCATGATCACAAACCCTTATGCTTATCTTATGATTTCATATGATCATAGATTGTTATCTCTTATGTTTACCCTTACCGAGCATCTGAGCTCACCCTTTCTTATGTTTCCTTTCCCTAGGTTATCAAGAAAGTTTTTATATGGGGTATGTCTATTAAGAGTACTAAATTGGAAGATCTTTATATGAAACATTGAAGATATTTCACTATATTAGAAGATTATGTTCTATGTTTCCAAATACACTAAACTATTATGGTCCTCAGGTGTTTGTTTGTTTAATATAATGAATATTCATCTAAAAATATGTAATATACATGTATGAGAAGCCCGGGTCTCTATATTCGGTATCATAGAATATGTTTAGTTAACCATTGGAAACTATAATGAGAACAAATTAGTGAGATAACTAAGAACATGTTTAAGGATAAGTCTAAGGATGATTCAAAGTACAAGAAAATGTCCTGGAATTTTGGTAAAGGATAGAGTGAGTGGTTTCTTATTAATACATTCCTATCTAGATAATACAAGTGGATACAACTTTGGAAAAGATGTAACTATGGGTAACAACCTCAGAAACACCAAATTGATCTAGACTCAATCATAAACTGGTGTATGACAACAACCCTTGCTACACACTTGGTTTAACACTCTCAAGGGAAATGATTTCAAAATTCATAAACTCTTTACAAACCATCATGAAGGATTTAAATAGATGGTGAATATAAATGTACTAGGATAAACCTAAGTTGTTATATATTGAAATAAATGTGTTATGATTCATACACCCTATAAGTTATTTTTCATGACTATGTGGTTTTACACCAAGATTAGTATTTCTCACACTCTACTTTTTAGTTTTAGTCAATGGTTGGAACTTGAAGGAACCATGTTAATGTTTAATGCATCAAATAATACAATGATTTTTCTCCTGAGAAACCAAACAATATGGGAGTTTAAATGAAAAATCTTGTTGGTATGCTCAAATAACTTTCTCAAGCTACAAATCATGTTGAATTTAAAAATGAGTAGAGGAGTTAACAATGTTCCATTGAGTCATTCATGAGACAATTTCCACCTTATTTTAGTGATTACAATGATACACTAGTTTCTGTGCAATGGGTCAGTACCATTGAAAAGATATTTTAAATTATTCATTGTTCAAATCATGAAAAAGAAATTTTGGTCATTTATGGTTTTAAAGGAGAAGCAGATCAGTGGTGGACTCTTATTAAAAACATGAGGGAACAATAATAAATTGAATCTATGGATTGGGAAGAGTTTAAGGATATATTTTTCTTTAAGTACTTCCCTCATATTCTATGAACAAATACAAATAAGTAATTTCTTGAGCTTAAGAAAAAGGATGATGAATATATTGGTACCTTTTAAACTAATTTTACATGACTTTCAAGGTACACTTATGGTTTAATCATCATACTTGAAACAAAAATTAATATATTCTTTGGTGGCTTGAAACCAATTATTCAAAATGCCTTGTATATAAGAGACTTTAGTAGCTATGAAGATGTTATTTGATGTAAAAATAAGGTAAATTCCATATTCCTACCATTCCTATGGTTTTGATAAGAAAAGGAAGATCAAGTATCATGAAAACTCAAATGGGGGAAAGAAATTATAGGCATTCGTATGCCAGAAATGTGGGAATAATCATAAAGTAAATTGCTTGAATAGAATTGGGAGGTTATTTAAATGTGTAATGGAATTTCATAAAGTCTGTGAATGTTGAAATGTGATTAATGGGTCAGTTTATGGAATGGAGGAGAAGATGAGGATAACTAATGCACCAACCACACTCTAGTTTTTCAAGTGCAAGGAGTTTAGGAATTGTGTCAATCAATTCCCCAATCCAAGGGACAATGTGGATGATAAGCCAAAAAAACCTCTAAAGACAAATGAAAAATGGAAAGATTATACAATCATAATGGATGAAGTTAATCATGATACTTAGGGAATACTTATACTCCCCTCCTTGGTTGGGAATTTTATGTTTGATTTTTTATGAATGAGCCTATAAAAATATCATTATTCATCCTTTAGTGAAATTTCATGTGATTATATCCCTATAAATAAATTCTAGAATAAAAAAAATCACATTTTTTATTCTATCGGTACAAGGATGAACCCAAGAATCCAATGGAAATGTTTTTGTATAAGATAAGATATTTTATAAGGAATAAAGGGAGAATTAACTTTTGGAAGTGTATATGTATCCATGTAAGATTAATTTAAGTGTTACAAATACCACCATGAGTTTATGAGTTTAAGTTTGGTCATAAGTCATTAACACCCCTTTTGAAGTTTTTACAAGATGGTAGTTTATCAAGATTAAGGATATTTCAAGATATAATTATGGAAATACAACCCTTTGGTTTTGTACATGTTATATTGAAAAATTTATTTAAGGAGGAACAAATTTACACTTTTTTTGAAATATGATTAAAGTTATTGGTAACCTTTAGGGTTTATATTTTCATTAAGGTTGATGTAATTATGGGTTATATTTGATCGCCTTATGAAATTAGCACACTTCATTTCCATCAAAGAAAATTTATCTATGGATCCTCTTGCAATAATATACATTAAGGAAGTGGTAAGGTTACATGGGGTACCACATTAAATTTTATTTCATTGGGATCTAAAGTTTACCTTTATGTCTTGGTGAAGTCTTTATAAAGATCTTGATACAGAGTCGAGTTTCATCACTACGTATCATCCTAAGATAGATGATCAGTATGAGTAAACAATTCAACCCCTAGAGGATATATTGAGATCTTGATCTTTGGATTTTTAATGTGGTTGGAATCAACACCTTCTTCAAGTTTAGTTTTCTTGCAACAATAGGTTTCAATAGATAATTCATATGGATCATTATGAAGCCTTTATGGAAATAAGTATAGAACTCTAATATACTGGAATAAAGTTATAGAAAGAAAGTTATTGGGACATGAGAAAGTTGATGAGATTATAGGGAAGGTTAAAGCCATTCAGAAACATGTAATAACTGAACAAATTTTATAGAAATGTTATGATGATAATCATCGATGCGATCTAGAATTTGAAGTTGCCGAGAAGGTCTTTTTATGAATTTCACTATGGAAGAAAGAAGGGAAAAAGAATCCCTGTGTATATCAGTAACATTGAAATTCTTGGTCATATTAATACCATAACATATAAATTGGTGATTCCACCCAAACTCTTGTAATTCCATTATGTGTTACATGTATCTCTCATAAGTAAGTACATACCCAACTCTTAACATGTACTGAACTCAGAGGTAATACCACTGAAGAAAGATATTTCTTATGAGAAACAACGTGTGGATATTCTAGATCATATATAGAAAGTTATAAAAAACAAGACCACTGACCTGGTTAAATTTTTATCATGAAACCACCAGTTTGAGGAAGCTTCAAGGGAACTTTATGATATGATGAGGAATAAGTATCATTATTTGTTTGTATCAAAGTGATGAATTTCAAGGGTGAAATTAATTTTAAGAGGGTTAGAATGTAACACCCTGAGTTTTTATGAATTTAATTTTTTCAAATAAATTAAATATCTTTGATATCATGCACAAAATTTAGCACCAATTTAATCTTATGCTACATGCAATACTGGGTTATCTTTTGTTACCAACAATACTGAGTTTTAACAAAACCACGAAATATTATTAATATTATTCAAATGTTAACATTATAACCTATCAATTAAACCTAGTAATATGAATATTAATAACTAATTTTTAAATATTATGTATAATGGTTTTATATAAATAAAACATATTTATAAAAATAATTAACTTTCTATAAAGTCTTTATATGTTTCGAAAATACTATTTTCCCAAAAAATTGATTTTTATTTATTTTTATGAAGAATTATAAAATAAATTTTTTAAAATTTTATAAATTTATTTTGATAAAATAAAATTTATTTTTGAAATATTAATTTCAAATTTATCTTAGGGTTAATTTTTGGGATTTTTATGAAAAGTTTTATTTTTTGATAAATAGCAAAAAATACTGAATTTTGATTGAAAATTTTCTTTTCGTTTAAATAATTTATAAAGTTAAATTATATTTTAAATTTATTTTAAAGTTAAATTAGTTCAATTATAGATCCATTAATCCAATTTAGTTCATTTGAATCAATTTTATATTATATTTTAATATAAAATATTTGTAAACTTTTGAACATTTTCTCTTTAAAAACCTGCTTTTTCATCACGTCTGCGGGATTAATTTTAAATTAAAATTTCCAACTTATGTGAATGGAATTTGGAAAAATGGATTCAATAATAATAATAATAATAATAATAATAATATATATATTATCTAATAATTTCAACTTTTTTTTTTTTCTAAAATGAATAGTGAATGCAATAAAAATTAATTATCGCGGTTAAGTTAAAAATGGGTTTGTCGGGGGGTTAAACTACAAAGATACAGGTAAAAATGACCTATAAATTGTCTAAAAACTATTTTATGTTCATATTTAGACCATTAAACCACTAATGTTTTATAATTTCTTATTTTGGATCCTTTTTACAAATGAAAAACATGAGAGCACTCAACTCTTTTCAGAAATACCAAGTGCGTCCTCTCCCCTACTTATAAAAGACCACCCCTCTCCTCTCTTATTAAAACCTTAAAAACCTTTTGGTTAAGAAAATACCTGAAAATAATACTTCTAAAATTACCTCCTCTTATAAAATAAGCATTATTTTTTACAAAAATCCAACCAAGGTAGGCTTTTATTGAAAAACTAAAGAGGATAATCGAAGAGGAGGTAACATTCATCAATAAGCATTTTTGTTTTATTTCTTTATTATGACCCTTAAATTCTTATTATTAAATTATTATATTATAAAATAAGTATATTTATTTCAATTATATATTTTTATGAAAATTTATTTACTTACAACCATCTCCATTTTCATCAAATGGGTTACAAAATCATTGTTTGTGTGTACGGTGGATTACCACCTCACGAACCGATGTCATTCCTGTTTCCATTACCACATATCAAGGATATAAAAATGATGTATTTATTGTTTATATATTAAATTTATGATATTATTATGCATATTTAATCTTTATATCACATATACCTTCATGCTTTCCATTTTTTGGGAATAAGATAACGTCGCTCGTGTGTACGGCTGACTTCCACCTTATGAAGCGATGTGATTAGTTCATGATTTAAATGGAAGGTATTAAGGATGAGTTTAATGAAAATATGTGATATATATGAAATATAAATTATTATTTAATTTTAATATATCATTCACCTTTATTTATTTAAATCTGATTAGAAAATGGAAATAATGTTCATGCATATGTATGACCTACCGTCTCTATGAAAGGTGTATTTCATTTTCCATAACTAAATTTTATGGATTACTATAATGACATATATAATGAATATATATTATATTTATATCATTTTTAACATTATTAATATTATGGAACCATGATAAAATTATGAGGACAAAAAATAACAAATCAAAACATATACGAAAAACAAAGCGGTTATTATTCGAAACCTAACTTTAACATGGAATTTTTAATAAATAGGCAAAAAATAAATTAATTAAATAATATATGGTATGATATATGTAATTATGTTTATGTAATATATGTATAATAAACTTATATTTATTACACAGGAGGTTCTAATGAGCACTAAGGAATTCGAGACTTACGATAAGGGGTTTTCGTCTCACTTTTACTTTCTATGAGACAAATACCATATTCACCACATGTTTCATTTATGTGGTGTATATACTATGTATTAATTTATATTATGATTCTTATACTTAAAATTATTGGTGTTTACATATTCATTTTATTATCTCTCTTTTGAGGGGTTTATGGTTCAAAAGTTACTAAATCAGCAAGGGATTTATAGTCTCTCTTTTATTTATGTGAGACATATGAAAATTAACCAATCCTTTATTTTTTGTGGTGTATATACTAAAAATTGGACATTTTATATCATTAATATACTTATTTTCATTATATTTAATGTTTTCTTTGATGTTATGTTTTTTAGGGATTACTATTCAAAAGATTACTAAAGCGATAAAGGATTTTTGTCTCAATTTGCCTTATTTGTAACATATGTTATGTTATGAACCTATATTATTTTATGAGGTGTATGTACACAACGTTTTACTTTTAATATCAAAAATTTATTTATTATCATGATATTTTAAGTTTTATTTATTTTATTTCTTCATGGGGTTTATGATTCAAATTTACAAAAGTGGTAAACATTTTATGTTACAATCTCATCATTCATTGGGATTGTTTATGATTATGCTTCCAATGATGAAATATTATGATATATATCTCATGAAACTCATGAATTTTATTATACTATAGTTATGTCATGATAATAATTAGTTTCCCTTCATTTTTCTCTCTTTATATACTCAATAGTTCAAAAAGAACATTTTTAAGAAAAATCATATTTTCAATCGAAAACCCTTTTTCATCCCAAACCATGTTTTCTAAAAATGATTTTAAAAATATTTTTTAAAATTTATTTAAAATAATTTATTATTGAAAATTTTACCCATGTTTTAATTTTCATAAAATATTTCTAAATGAATCTTTATGTCGTTTTAAAAAATAATGCTCATTTGTCTTTTACCAAAAAAGTGAAAAGAATATTTGTTTTTAACATGTACGACGCGAACAATATTCCCCGATATAACACTAAATTATTTCAAGATTGCCTTAAAATTTTTCAAATTTATTTTCAAATAAAATGTTTGCATTAATATTTGGTAATTTTTTATATTTTAAATAAATTATTTCAAAATAAAAAGGATTTTCAAAATGTTTTATGTTTACAAAAAAGTGGTTTTCAATGTGAAAAGGATATTTTACTCAAGAAATGTTTTAAATGATTTTAAAATATTCCTTTATAAGTTTTCAGGGTTATTTTAAAAGAAAATTATTTCCAAAATATTTTATGATTTTTTAGTTTTAAAAACTAATTTTCAAAGAAAAGTTATTTTCCTCAAGAAATGATCCAAGTGTCCTTTAAAAATTATTTTCCATCAAAGATAACATCCTTTTATGTTAATTATCCTTTACTAGGGATAATATTGAATTATACCATCATTATTATTTCCCTATATGGTTAATGTTTATGTTGATTAAATGTTTATGAAACCCATTTATTTTTCATGGTTTATGGGATAGTAAATTGATAAAATGTTTATGAAATCCATTTTCTTTACATGGGTAATGATTTTATGATATGTTGAATGTTTTATGAAATTTTGGAACACATAAGTATGGTTTTAATTATGAGATGGGTGGTGCCTATATCTCCCTCTAATGCATTAGATAAAGCTTTATATCTCATGAGATAAAAATGGGAAACAAGTCGATGAGCTTGATCCACTATGGGAAACATGTGTGTCCCGATCCTCTATGGGAAATAGGTGTGTCTTGATCCACTATAGGAAATAGGTATGTCCTAATCTATCATGGGAAATAGGTGTGTCCCGATTCACTAGGAGAAATAGGTGTGTCCTGGTCCACAATGGGAAACAGGTGATAAGTCAAGTTCCAATATATTGATGGTATGGTTGTTAACTACGATGTATGAAATGGTTTTATATATTTATGATGGTACCACACTTTTATAACATTAGATTATGGTTAATGATTGATTTATGGTGATTTATGACCCTTATGGTCCATGTTTTGGGAAATGATAAAGTTTTATGCCATGAAAAATATTTATGATATATGGCTGGTTGGGTATGAGCTTCATAAGTTATGTTAGTGATCACATAACCTTATGCTTATTTTATGCTATCATATGATCATAGCTTTATATCTCTTATATTTACACTTACCGAGCATATTAGATCACCCTTTCTTATGTTTCCTTTCCCAAGGTTATGAAGATCAATTTTATATAAGGTATGTCTATAAAGAGTACCGAATGAGATGATCTTTGTGAAAAACATTGAAGATATTTCACCATATTAAAAGATTGTGTTCCATATTTCTAAAGGAACTAAACTATTATGGTCCTCATGCATGTGTTTGTATAATTTAATGAATATTAATCTAACACTACTACAAAACCCACGTTTAACAGCGTTGTTATTTATCAACACTAGAAAAAACCGCTGATAAATGACATATTTATAAGTGCTAAGCAAAGTGCTGATAAATGATAGATTTATCAGTGCTAAGCAAAGCACTTATAAATTTAACCCTTTATCAATGCTTTTTTTTGTAGTACTAATAAAGAGAACCTTTATCAGTACTTTATTTTTAGCACTGATTAAGGGTACCCTTTATCAGTGTTTTATTTTTAGCACAGATAAATGGCACCCTTTATCAACGCTTTGTGCTGATAAATATTTCTTTCATCAGTGCTTTTTTATCACTGATAAAGGTTCGAATAAATTAAATGAAACAATTAAATAAATAAAAAATAAAAAATGTGTTTATTAAAAAAATATTTCAAATTTTATTAATTAAATAATTATTGATAAAAATGAATAAATTGATTATACATTATTAAATATAAAATTTTTTATTAATTAGATAATTATGATAATTAATGTTATTAAATTATATATATTAAATATATAAATATATATTAATGTATATAAATATGATTTATATATTACAAAATATTTATGCGCTTTATATTAAATAGTTATATTTTTATTGAATAATGGTTTATAATTAAAAAATTAATATGAATTAAAAATATAGACATATTATAACAGTTTGAGGAGGGGGATTATAAATAAACAAACTATTGCACCTATAAGTACTCAAGGAGACTCGATCCTGAGAACTCCCACGAGACCCCTTAAAGATGTAACCACTAGGCTACACCCATGGGGGCACAAAGTACTCAATGTATAATTGAATGTCATTTTATTTTTCAATTTAACATATATAGATCAAATCTGTGTTATTAGCACGTTACTAAATATTCATGAAAAAATGAAAGATGGCATCAAATCTAGGTTGGATTTGATTTAAATGGGGATAAGGGAAGAGTTGTAATCGATGAAGGGTAAAAGGAATACTTTTCTTTCTCCAACAACTTACACTCTATCCAGATAGGAAAAATTGAAATGTTTCCTTTTCCTTACTAGTGAAAAAGTTCCACAGGGGTATTCATCAAATATCAAGAATGTCATGTCAATGACTAATTTGAAGTTATAAGGACTAAAATCACACGAATGTCATGTTTTGATGTAAGATTTAATGTATGTTGCTTTATGTTGCATTCTGCCTCAAAATGTATGACATACATTAACCAGACTCTGCTTCTTTTTCAAAGATATATGCAGTAAAGTTGTAAACCTGATGAAGTTTCCCATAAAAAATAAAGAGATTTCAGTCATATTATGTGAAATAGAGATGTTCTTACCACCATAATTATTTGATATAATAGTCCACCTAATGATTCAATTGATCAGAGAGGTTCAAATATGTGGTCTTTTCCATTACAGATAGATTTACCCCATTGAACAATATATGAAGATTTTGAAAGGGTATATTAAGAATCGAAGTCGGCCAGAAGGTTGTATTGCAGAATGATATATTGTTGAAGAAGCTATTGAATTCTTTACCAATTACTTATCAAATGTTGAATGCATCAGTCTCCCAAAGTCTTGTCACAATGAACATCTTATGGGTGAAGGGATTTTCAGAAGAGATTTTGTTACAATTACCTTGACAAAGCGAGAGTAAGCCCATCTTTACATATTACAAAATAGCGAATATGTTGATCCATACATTGAATCCCACAAATAAATTATTATATATTTGAATCCATCAAGGGTTTAAGGATGGATATCAAATACACATAATCAATAGTTTATAAGATGGTTCATAGATCAAATTTATAAGGAGTTATATGAAAATTAGAATTCAATTGATGAACAACTTTAATGGATAACCAGAGGAATGAATGAAAATGTTATATCTTACACCAGTTTTGTAATAAATGGTTATACATTCTATACAAAAGAACATTATGACTTTAGTACGATGAAAAATAGTGGTGTCATGCTTGTGGATAAAGTGATGCACATATCCGGTTCCAAGGATAGAAATACAATTTATGAAAATATGTCATATTTTGGAATTATCGAATAGAGATATGAGTTGAATTATACAACATTTTAAGTGCTTCTTTTCCATTGCAAATGGGTTTACAACATCAATGGAGTAAAATTTGATGAAATGGGCTTTGTGAAGGTGAATTTTGGTGTGGAAGGGGGAAAAGATGAGTCGTTCATAATGGTATCACACGCAGTGAAAGTATTTTATGTCTATGATACTAAAAAACAAGAATTGGTTGATTATCCTACTGGCTACTAAAAAAAATTTTGAGTCAGATAAAAATTCAATCAAGGATGGCCCTTTAATTGGGACATCACAATCAGTTTACATCGGTCCCAATATAGACAATGTCTTGTATGTTAGATGGGACCACAAAGAAGGGATTTGGATTCTATATAGAGGAACTAAATCCTTGAAACCTTTAAAAAAAGAAATAGGGTTCAATGATAAGGTAAAATCGTTTTTTAATATATTATGTTTTCCCTCATAAGATTATATGTTCTCTGCTACATTAATATAATCTAAATTAAATGTTTGACTACTCATACAGACAATATATTCTGCATATGATGAAAGAACAAACTATAATAAAGAAAACCATTTGGAAAGATGTAAAGGTAATTTTACAATATACTTTCTCTATTTTACTAAAAAAATATATAATGAAACATTCATTTAATTTTCATTATTCCTTACATAGTTTTTTTAGTTTAGAATATTTCTATCCATGTGTCATGCATTTGTAGGAAGAGAAAAAATGTTGTCTCTACTCAATCATAGAGGTAATATTGATGTTTTCATAGTAAAATCATTATCCATAGAATTAATATATTGTTTCATATTTATGTTTAATTTATTTATTTTTATTATTACTCACATAAAAAATGTTATCTTATACAGGTGGATTCTTTTGTTTGAGTTGGGGTGCTTTGTCCAACTTTCATGTTTCTTCTCCCTTAAAAACTTTTCGCCCCTACGGTGGTGCATTTATCACTTTATTTTAATTTACCTTCAATGCATTTGCAGGAAGAGAAACGACGCTTCCTCTACTCAATTATAGAGGTAATATTGATGTTTTCATAGAAAAACCATTTTCCATAAAATTAATGTGTTGTTTCATATTTATGTTTAATTTATTTTATTTTTTTAATAAAAGTGGTGACATGAATTGGTCACCCAATTCATTCCCTAAAGGACTTTATTAAAAAAAATCAGCAGTACAAACACGAGGTACAATGAACTTACACCAACCAGGATTAATAGAATTAAAAACCAAGAAACAGCGAGGAAAATCCAGAAAAATCGTGAGAAGCAAAAAAATGATCGAAACAACCTATGATCAGCTTTTCGATTATCTCCTAAAAAGGGTTGTACTATCCAAGGGGATTCCACCAATCCATCCGGTCTGAAGGGAAGCCAACACCTCCACTTCAATGAACTTCAGATCTTTAAATCGGGCCCCTTAAAAACTTCGAACAGATCGAAAGAAGTCGAACTGAAAGCTCATCCTGAATCTGGTTAGATCTGTACATCTGATTTGCTTCAACAAATATGCAATAGATTTGTATCAGGAAGAAATGAATAGACACAGATCAAATCTAAGTCTTCTATCTTCGATTATTTAGACTTAATTCCACGTAAATCATAAAAAAAATAGATCCAAACATGTGAAAATCATCCAACATGCACAACTTTTCTTCTTTATCAACACGAGCCTTGTCCTTCACACTGCTATACTATTGTGATTGTAAGATTAAAGGCTAAAACACAACCTGAGAAAGTACTTGACACACTAAAACCACCATTTATAATAGAAAACCAGAAAAATTTTGGATCCAAAAGCTGTTGGGGGTATCGACCTGCATTACATCATCATCTTCCAACAAAGAACATGAATCAGTATTACTCACATAATAAATGTTTTCTTATACACGTGGATTCTTTTGTTCGAGTTGGGGTGTTTTATCTAAATTTCATGTTTCTTCTCCCTTAAAACCTTTTCACCCCTATAATGGTGCATTTATCACTTTCTTTCAAGTTACCTCCACTGCCTTTGCAGGAAGAGAAACAATGCTGGATCTACTCAATTATAGAGGTAATATTGATATTTTCACATTAAAATCATTGTCCATAGAATTAATTTATGTTTTTTATATTTATGTTTTATTTATTTATTTTTAGTATTACTCATATAATAATTGTTTTCTTATATAGGTGGATTCTTTTGATCGAGTTGGGGTGATCTATACAACTTTTATGATTCTTCTCCCTTAAAATCTTTCCACCTCTGTAGTGGTGCATTTATCACTTTATTTCAAGTTACCCCCACTTACTTTGTAGGAATATAAATAATGCTACCTCTGCTCAATTATAGAGGTAATCTTGATGTTTTCATAGTAAAATTATTATCCATAAAATTAATGTACCATTTCATATTTATATTTAATTTATTTCTTTTTAGTATTACTCACATAATAATCATTTTCTTATTTAGGTGGATTCTTTTTTTCTAGTTGATGTGGTTTGTTCGAAGCTGCTCATACAATATTGGTAGTTCAACAAAGAAAGTTAATGGAAATTGTGGTAACATTGACAGTTAGGATTGTTTAGAGACTTTGTGACATGTAGGAATCAACCACACCTCAATCTGACACATGATGTGATTGGTATGACTCAAAGTACTTATTTCTATTTTAAATTGACATTAATTTTAGCAAAAAAGACAACTGAATCAATGTGTCCGTTATGTGTTTAAAATCAACATTTTACTTTAAAAAGTTTCAATCACTGAAAACTGAGAAAACACACCTATATTTTCTTGATAATTTTGGGAATCGATTCATAAATCATTTTTAACATTTAGGAATTGGTCACATGTCAAACCGATACATGATGTGATCCATATGAGTCAAAGTGTGTGTTTCAAGTTTAAAATGACATTTTAGTAAAAAAGATAAGTGACACACTCAAAACTTAAAAAACACATTCATATTGTTTTGATATTCTAGGAAAATAATCCATAAGTGATTTAGAACGTGAAGGAATCATTCACACCTTAATATGATGCATGGTGTGACTGGTATGACTCTAAGTGCATCTTTATTTAAAATTAACATCAATTTTAGTAAAAAAATAAACTGACCTACTCAAAACCAAACAAACACATTCATATTGTTTTGATACTTTAGAAAAACGTTCCATAAGTGATCTGAGACATGCATGAATCAGTCGCACCATAATTCGACACACAGTGTGAGCAATATGACTCCAAGTGCATGTTTTTATTTAAAATTGACATCAATTTTAGTAAAAAGGCCACCTGACCTACTCAAAACTGATCAAACACATTCAAATTGTTTAAATACTTTAGGAAAATTATTCATAAGTCATTTGTGATGTGTAGGAATTATCCACACCTCAATCTGATGCACGGTGTGCCCGGTATGACTCCAAAATACATATTTTTATTTAAAATTGACATCAATTTTGGTAAAATTAACACTTTTTGTTAATTTATTTCTTTATATTATTACTAAGATAAGAATGTTTTTTATATATATGCGTTCTTTTTCTCGATCAGGGGTGGTTTTTTCAGTAATAGCATGAGTCGGTTAGGATTAAAAGGAATATTGATATTTTTGAATGTATGTAATTATTTGTATTTATGTAATTGTATGAACTAATGTTTTAAAAGTCTATAATATAGTGTTTTTTTGTTGTGTTTGTGTTGTAAATTTAATTTCATTTAAATCCTGTATTGGGAGTTGTTTTTGTTGATATCTAGTATATTTCTGGTGCTGTGGTGTGCTATTATATCAAACTGCAGTATGGCCCTTTATCAATGCTTTTATAAGCGTTGATTAAAGTCTATTTTATCAGTGCTCATAAAAGCTCTGATAAATGACCCTTTATCAGTGCTTTTATAATCACTAATAAATGATTCCTTTAGAGATTCTAAATGAAAGGGATAATAAAGGTCCCATTTATCAATGCTTTTTTAGCACTGATAAATGACCCCTTTATCAGTGCTTTTTCAGTGCTGATAAAAGACCAGATCTTTTATCCTCGCTCATGTAATCAACACTTTTCTAGTACTAATAAAGGCCATTTATAGCGCTGTTAAAGGCCGGTTTTGTAGTGGTGAAAGATTTAACATCCATGCATGAGAATCCTGGGTCTTTATACCATTCTATCTCCTAGATCTTCATGGGATAACCTACGAAATACATAAAGAAAGGGGTGGGCTAAAAATCCTAGTAAGGGAATAAACATGATAGGAATCGTAACATGTGAGTCAAAGGTATAACATGATATCATAAAAGATAAGGTACATGAGTAATCACATAGAAGAATAAAATAATTAAAATTGTATCATAAGGTCATGGAATCATAGTAAATGTGGAAGAAACATAAAACAAGACATGATAATAATTCATGTATAACTACTAAGATAATATCACATAGTGGATAGAGTCCCATAATGGATTACGTTTAGTCCATAATCTCATACATGACATCTTATAAGACTAAAACATTACCTAATGCATTGGAGGGATATATAATTCTATGGCCACCTATCACATTCATTTCATGTACATTAATATGCATGTCATATATGGATATCAATCATAAGGAATAAAAATAAAAATTACTCATGGAGTGAAATGGGTTTCATAATCTTGTCTCATAACATAATCAAAATAGATTTCCTAAAGAAGGAATTTGAGAGATGGTCATAAGGCATGTATTAACACATAAAAGGAATGGAAAATAAGCTAGTTATAAATGTTATAGACATCTATAGATACATAATTTAGAATCATTTTATAACTTTATAGAGATATAAAGTGAGTTAGAGAGAGAATGGTCATGACCCGAAGAAAAGGGTGGGTTAGAAAGATCCATTATGAAGTTCTTATCATTAAGGTGAGATTTAATCAATGGGGTGATTATGTTTATAAAAATATATATCCACACAGATAAAAGTGTAAATATAACATAAAGCAATCAAAAGTCATTTCACACATAATCTTGGAATCATATAATCAACGAAGTTGATGTATAACCAGAAACCCCTTACCTCATGATTCCCTTTAGTTGATCACTCATTAACCTCTTGTATAGTAATTTTAAGCATGTTATTAACTTATACCATAACCATATTAATATTTATGATATCATATATGATACTTTTATAATATCTTATTACCCTTTCATTAATAATATTTCATTATCACTATTGTTTCGGGTGTTAACTGCCTTATTTTCTCATGCATGTTTTGTCATGAAATTTTTAGATCGTAAACATAGGATATAGTTCCACCATCCACAGAATTATATAAATTTTATAAATATATTTTTTCATTAGATACATCTTTATAGTCATTATTGAATTTTTAACATGGATAATGAATCACATCACTTCGTGGTGATGATGGGTTGTACATACACACGAGTAGCGTTATCATTTCCTTAATGGGTGAAAGGGTAAGGAAGTGTATTGTATATAAATTTTAAAAAATCAATATCATATCATATTTATCACATAATATCATTAAATTTATCTTTTATTACCTTCCATGTAAAGTGTTAGTGAAAAACAAATCACATCGCTTTGTAAGGCTGTAGTCCACCATACACACGAACAAAGATATCATTTATTCAATGGATGGTAAGGTAAGAAATTTTATGATATATTTATTTTAAATAATGATTAATATTTCATTAATATCATATATAAAATATAATTTATCCTTATTACCTTCTATATAAATCATAAGTTAATAACTAATGATATCACTTCATGAGGAGGTAGTTTGTCGTACACACAAGCAACGTTATCATATTCCCTATAGAATGGAAATTAAGAAGATGAATTTGATATTATATTTCAAAAATTACAAGTCAAAAATTATAATTATATTCATCTATGAGAATCGACGATGGAAAACGAATTACGTCAGTTCGTGAGGTGGTAGTCCACCGTATACACGATCAACTGTTTTGTTTCCTATTTGAGGGAGGAGGAGATGGTTTTAGGTAAATCCATTAAAACAAAAACATCTCAATATATTAAAGATACTGATGTTATTATATCATAATTTTTTAATAATATTTTATAGAGTTGGAGGAATAAATAGAATAAAAATCTTGGATAATGATGTAACCTCATCGCCGGACAACTTCTTTTGGTTCACACCAAAAGACTTCCAAGGTTGTCTTAATGTCCAAAAAATGTTTCTATGATGAGTGGATGAGAGTATGGAAGTTATTTTTTCAGTTATTTTCTTAACCAATGTGTTTTTAAGGGTGGAAAGGAGGGGAGAGGGGTATCATTTTATAATTGGGGGAAGAGACACATTTGGAATAAAAAAACAGAATTCCAACCACATTTTTCTCATGAAAAAAGGATATAAAATAGACCATTTTAGAAACTTATAAGATATAAGGTCTAAATATTACCATATAATAGTAATTATAAAAGTTTTGAATCATTTTTTAACCCTTATCTTTTTATTTTAACCCATGGTAAACCTGTTTTTACCTTAACCATGGTAAATAATTTTTTCTGTTTTCACTATTCATTATCATAAAATATTAAGTTTAACTTATTAGATAATATAAATTATGATGATTCCAAATATAGAATCCATTTTACTAAATTAAACTCACATAATTTTCATAATTTAATTTAAAATTGAACCCAAAGACGTATTGAAAAAATGGGTTTTCCAAAGAAAAACTTTGAAAAGTTTAAAATGTTGTTATATCATTATTCAATATGAAATTGATTACAATAAAATAAATTAGTTAAATTTTAATATAATTAAAATAATTTAACTTTATAACCAATTTTAAATATAATTTAACTTTGTAAATAATTTAAACGAAAATACAATTTTCAATAAAAAACCAGTATTTTTCACTATTGAGAAAAAAATTATTCTTTTCATAAAATTGTAAAAAATTCACCAAAAAATAATTTTGACATGTATATTTAAAAAATTAATTTTATATTTTCAAATAAATTTTACAAAATTTTTAAAATTAATTTTAAAATATGAGTGCAAAGTGAAAGTCGATCGCCTTTTAGAAAAATATTATTTTTCAGAAAACATTTTTCTTTATTTCAAATGGTTCTTATTTTAATTATAATCAGTAGATGAACATTGAATTTATTTTATACATGTGTAAACCATATAATTTTAATAATTTCTTTATTCTTATTCATACCTATCAACTTAAAAACTAAGTTATAATGGTCATGTTTAAATAAAAATATTTTAATAGATTATCACGTTTCTTTTAAACCCGGTTTTGGAAACAATGCAATCTATCGAAGATATTAAATTTATTTAAAAATAAATATATCATAAATTATTAGTGTGTTTAATTTTTTTCTAATCTTGGTGTTGTGTGTCATATACGCTATAGAACATAATTTTATTCTTTTAAAATCTCAGGGCGTTACATTCTACCCCCTTAAATAAATTGAATCCTTGAAATTTAATATTAATATCAGTAATCAAGGGTTTGAAATTATAAAACACCTCTATTGTAACCCACATCATAAAAAGGGTTAATAAAAAATTTCTCTTAAAAATATAGAAAGGTAAATTCTAAAGTCATCACATAACTATTTTTTCACATAGAATAACATTAGTGGCAAGTGAAGATATGGATGTGGAAGAAAAGATTAAATAATCATCGAGAGTGGTGGAGATAATTGATCACAGAAAAGTGAATGATCATGAGAAATTTAGAAACCGCAAAACAATAAATATGTGATGAATTAAAATACCACTGATTCATTAGATATGAAGGTAATGGGGTAACATGTTTGTTTCAAGATCCTTTTACTAGATTTGAGGGATACTTTTACCATATAGGATAATAACATAATTAAATATACTTACTTTAAAGGTCTAATTTCATCCATTAATAATTTCCACAAAATATCATCTGTTCTCCAAATGATGAGAATTCAAGATGTATTTTCCATGCATGAAAAACTAAAATAAATGTTTAATGGATCACATAACCTCCAAAAGAATAATAAGTTATTGCTCTTGTATTTAGTAAAACCAAAATGGTTAGAAAAAGTTTTCACATACCTTAATCTCTAATACCACAATAGTAACTCCCAAATTTAAACTTAATCCATTCAATAAGTGTCTATCATTAAAAAACTCTAACTTACATCTCCAAAAATGTAATAGAATTATTTCCAAACAATATTTTACATTAAACTTAAATTTTATATTATTTAAACCCAATAAAAAATATCTCAAAATATATTTAATCACCTCAAAAAGTTTTGACCAACTTAAAATTTATTTGTCAAATAATTTATATAAAAACAATGTCATACTAACTAGTACATTATGTAGGTCAGGGGTAGGCGTTTCACCCTTATAACCCTTCGATGGTGGGTTTAATCCATGTGGCCTTTCCGGATGCGATGGGTTGTCACCCAGATCCCGGTTCGTCCTTTTTATAAAACTATGGAAAAACTTATGTGATGATCATATTCATAATTTTCAATGTTCCTATAATATTCTCAAGAGTATTATGATCCTATTTAAAAATAACATTAGTCATCAAATCATTTTTTCTAACCACTAATTTTTTCTATACAAATCATTCTTTTTTAGAAAATCAACTAATTACCTCAACATCAAGCACATCTCCAAAATTATCTTTTACTCATTTTTGTATTTTTCAATAGGGTATCACCTTTCCATTAAATCACCTTTCTAGGTCATTAGTACCATTCAAGATATTATTAAAAATCCTTAACGAAAATATTCTACAGAATAATACTCACACATATATTTAATGATTAACATAATTCTTGAATTCTAGTATATAAACATTTCAATCATTCTGCTAAATTCTTAAACCATTAACTGGGATTCACCATCTTATTCCTTAATACATCCTTACTTTCATGTGTCATTTATTATCTCTTCATCATCAGTAGAAAACCTTTACTCATACAACCATGTTGATCATATTCTTGATCTTTCCCACTAGAAAATTGATTTTTATAATGCCCATTCTTCCTTCATTTAAAACGTTCAACTATTAATGATGCCTTAGGGAAACCATTATTCTTATCCATTGTATTAACTGAACTTTTCAATTTTCCTCAGAAATTACTTACATTTTTCCCTTATTCTATAAACATAAAACATCTTCTCATTCCTTTGAGACACTCCCTTGATTTCTTCTTCCCAAATTCTCGATATATAGTAAATCGAATCTTCTTTCCTCCATGTTTTCCACTACCCAAACTCTCAGTGAACTATATCCTTCTCTTATTTGGTGAGTTTGACAGTTGGTTAAGGTACAAATTATTAATCATATATCATGATAATGGATTAAGAATAATCAAAATATCCTTTACTCTAATCATCATCCCATTTAGCTTCTCATCAACACGTTCTATATCACATTCAATGTTAACTCATTTCCTTCTGGTTCTCGCCATTGAAAAAAACCATAAAGCATAGTGTGAGAAACAATATTCATAGTGGGAAACAACAAAATCATGAAAATTTATTTATAAGATGTCTAAATCATGACACATTCATTTCAATATAAGACACCCTAGGTTTAACATAGGTCATTCATGGTCATCATCTATTCAAATCCTTCATGATGGTTCGTAAAGAGTTTGTGAATTTCCAAAGCATATCCCCCAGGAGTGTCAAACCAGGTGCACAGTAAGGCCCATTGTTGTGTACCTAGTAACATTTGATTCAAGAACAATGTACCTTTTTCAGAATTATTACCCCTAGGTATATCTGTACCAAAACCATGTCCACCTGTGGCTTCCATACAGGGATGCAATTAATTAGAAACCAATCACTCTAAACATAACCAAAATTCTAGGATATTTTCCTATACATATCCTCAGGGTTCTCACTAAAGTTTTATCATCCTAATTCTAAAGGTTAACTAAACATTTCCTCTGATACCAACTATGATGACCCTATCCATTTTCATATATTATTCCATGATTCTTAAACATAAATATCCAATAATTACAACACAATGAATATAAAGGTCTAGTGTCTTTAGAAGAATATGTTATTAATACATAAAACATAGCATCCTTATTTTATTATCCATATTGAGCTCATAAAATCTATTTGACTTCCTAAATCTCCACGTGATAAGCTGGGGAATACAGAAAGAAAGGGGTGATCTAAAAACAACAGCAAGGGAATAAACATGATAAAGAATCATAACATGTGATTCAAAGGTATAACATGATATCATAAAAGAGAAGTTGCATGAGTGATCTCATGAAAGAATAACATAAAGAACATTGTATCATAAGATCATGGCATTAGTAAATGTGGAAAAGAACATAAATCATGACATAATCATAAGTCAAGTCCAACTGCCAAGACAATGTCACATGGTGGAAAGAGTCCTGTAATGGATTAGGTTCACTCCCTAATCCCATACATGACATCTCATGAAACTAAAACATTACCCAATTCATTAGAGGGATCTATATTTTTGGACTCACCCATCACATTCATTTCATGTTCATGTATATGCGTTCCACACAGGGATATCAATAATAAGGCATAAAAAAAGAATTACCCATGGAAAGAAATGTGTTGCATAATTTTGTCTCATAACATAATCAAAATAGATTCATTAAAGAAATAATTTGAGTGATTATCATAAGGCCCATATTACCCCATCAAAGGAAGTTAAAATAATCTAGGTATACATGCGAGAGACATATATATATATATATATATAGAATTTATAATCATCCTATAACTTTAAATAGAGAGAAAGTTATTTAGGGAGAGAATGATCCTAGCCTGAAGAAAATTGTGGGTTAGAAAGGCCCCTTACAATGTTCGTATCATTGAGGTGATAGTTAATCAATGGGGTGATTATGTGTAACAAATGTAAATCCACAAAAATACAAGTGGAAATATAACATAAAGAAATAAAAAATCATTTTACACATAATATTTTCATAATATAATCAACTAATTATACGTATAACCCAATGAATGAAAATTGAGTTAATAAACCCCTTACCCCACACTTCCCTTTAGTTGATTGCTATTTAACCTCCTATATAGTGGTTTTAAACATATTATTCACTTATACCATAACTATATGATACTTTTCTCTCTCACGCTAGGGAACCTCCTTAACAATGATTAAGAGGGGGAGGCCATTCTCCAGTGTCATCTCCCCCTGTTCTCCTTCTCATCTTGCTTCTTTCCTCCATTCGTGGTGTTTACTCCACTATTTCCTCTTTTATCCCTCTCTAGCTTTATCTTACTCTCTAGTTTTGTTTTCCTCCTTTGGGGCATCGATCTTTGTAGTCACAAACTTCGTTCACCTCCTATACTCTTTTCATCCTCACCTTCGCACTAGAATCTATTTTGTTGGAGTTGGTGGCCTAGAACCAACTAATTTTTACTTTATTCATTAAAAATACCTTATCACATCTTGATTGTTATTATTCCTGACAATTAATGTGATAATTTCCTAAGGATAAATTTTTCACTAAAGGGTCATAGCAGATCCCTACTATGATGAGAACCTAGAAGTGTCATAACACTATTCTTGAATATATGTTATATGGTTGGATGATGTTATTTGAGGGACACAAATAATACATGACATTAGGGGTGAGGACTCATAAAACTTTGAGGCACCTTCTCATGGTGTGTGCCCTTGATAGTATTCGGGAGGATATTATGAGAATGATACCCGCCGGTAGGAAATCCACATTTCATAGTGTCATTGGATGTTCCTATCTGCGGATGTGTGAATTGGTCCTTAGACTTTAAGATTATTATTAATGGGTATTACAACTCATGCAATTAGACGTATTGATGAAAATTTTGATGACACACTATTCACAATGAGGTAGGATATGTTGGGTGCATCACGAGTAATACTGCATTAATAAATAACGTGAGAAAGGATTTGTCCCTTTTGTTCCATAAGAGAAGTTGATATCTTAGGACCTTTGATGTAATTAATATAGAATAAATAAATCCATGGTCATGGTAAGTAATGGACAAGTTCAATTCTGGGAAGTCAAATAAAGAATAATCGATCACATGGGTTTATGGCACTATCATGCAACCCACTTGATTGGAGATATTGTGAAAATGGGATTACATTACACGGTAAGTGTTCGTAGGAGGTGACACGTCATTGCAATGTTAACTTCTTTCTCTATGGTTTCCTTGGCGTGTTACTAGACGCTAACCTTATAATTTAGGTAGGATCCACCTAATGCCACTGAGAAAGAGTCCTAGAGGGTTTCACACTAAGTGTGTCCAAGTATCTCAATTAAATATTCATTTAACAAGTTGAATAAAGATTATTCCCAATTGTGGTTTTATAATTATTCAAGGATTTCTGATCACATTTATTTCAACACTAGTTATTTGAGAGAATATATTGTGGGTGAAATAATATATTTATTAGAAAGTAATTCATTGATATTTATTTAAGAAATAAATAGCCATTATTCAAGGTCTAATAAATGTGGTGGAGGAAATAAAGAAAATAGAAAAAAAATTACATGTTGTGTATATTAATATACACACCATGTAGTTTTTATAAGGATTTGTGAGAAATAATATTATTTATTTAATTAAATAATATTAGGTGTAATTCACTAGGAGCATGTCAAGTGATAATAATAGTCAACTATTTTTATTAGACATGGGGTCTTACTAAGAATTAAATGAAATGAATAAATGCCTTCGGGTAATTAATTCATTTTATTATTCTAAGTAATAAAATCCCAATTACATTATTCTCATTAGCCTAGAAATTATTTGTGTTGTGCACAATAGATCTGGAAAATCTCTCAAGTCAAGAGAGAATTCTTTTTCCACCAAGAATGCTCTCAAGTTACGAGAGAGATCATCCCCCACCGGATTAAGGAGAGCACTTTAGAAGCGGTTCTCAAGGCGATCAAAAGTGGACATCACAAGTGAAGGATAATCTGTACAAGCACTCTGATATCCCTTCAGTGATGTCTAGAGATATGTGGAGCACATGTAGATCACCGCTATAGGAAGCCTATACTTGGCTTCTACGATGCAATGACAGATCACATCAGATCGTGACCAGAAACATCAACAGAGAGAGAATTCCATCAAGGTAATTATTGTCTTTTAATTAAATTAATTATAACCAAAATATTATGATCCTATATATGGTTCTAAGACTCCCCTCTTTTATTCCATTCTTCATTCTATTCCAAAGATCCGACATTTTATCATCATGATAGATCTCGGATTGATCGTTGTTAATAGCAAAATTAAAGTTGGGAACACCCATCCACACACTTCTGCTGCACCCAGAACCTACAAGTGGTATTAGAGGGGTCATATAATTTATTATAATTATTTAGTTTTTTTTATGATTTACGCATTTAATAATTTAATTGTTTCAATTTAAGTCAATCATTATGTAAATCTGAATCTTGAGATCTGTTCCTCCTCTTTTGTTTCTCGTTCACCTTACAAAAATGATCTTTTCTTTTTAATTTTGATTATAATAAAATAGAGGATCACATATGGAGGTGCCAAAGCTTCCTAGCCACACAACACTAGAACACACAGTGTGTATTCAGTAGCACACACCATTTAGTCAAGGTTCAATGCATCGAGTCTGGTCCTCTGAACTAAGTCATGTGTTCGAGTTTATCTAAGTCTTAAATGACTCCGTGTGTTGACTAGGAATAGTTGGCATGTGATTTTTAGATTACACACCATGTGGTCCACTGGACATGGTGTGTAGTCCCTTTGGGTTAGGGTTGGACTGTGTACCCCGTACACGGCTCGCCCGACCAGAGACCGTGTAACGCAGACACCACATGGCGTGTGGCCCATTGGACATGTTGTGTACTCTAAAGATTTACAAAGTACATCTACACACCATATACCCATGCATGTACTTCGTATGGATGGTGACCGATAGTATACTCTGTGTAGTCAGAACTACACACCGTGTACTCATCCAAATTACATAGATTTATTAAAATTTGTTATTATATTATACAAACCCATGAGATGTGTACCATGGTGTGGGCGTAAAGGTGAGGCACAACGCATGATAGGTGTTATATATATATGTGTTTAATTTAACATCTGCGTAATGTTCATTTCTACTCATTGGGTAGTTATGAATGAGAATTCACCGGGTTGCCTCCAAGGTATAATTTACGTACAAAGATAATTTTAAATGAATTTATTTGTTTAAAATTATGATGGATGAGAATCTTAAGGAAATTTAGAAAAAGGGTTTAATATAAAAAGATTGATTAATTAAAAATAATTAATTGATTCGAGTGTGATTTATCTTAAAAAAATGATTAAAGAATTGAATGCTAGTTTTATTTATGCGTAAATATAGTTTCATGCATGGATGATCATGAGCTAGACCATGAGCTTCGTATATGGATTGTTTCTTTTAATTAATTTATTTAAATTAAAATTTTTGGCCTGCGATCCTTCTCCTCATTAATATATAGGGTCTGCGTGCCCAAGGTTTCTTTTATATAAAACATTGTTTTACTCCTAAATTGCGAGTGAGATAAAAGCATATGTAATGGATGGATCTCCCAAGATAGTGGAGGCGGCTCAAGTTAGGAGCCAAGGTGAAACCAATCTAAGGAGATAAAATGGTGGATAGGTGGAAAACTGTAAACACGAATCCAAAAGGTTCAAGGCGTTTCTCCCCTAGGTATTGGGTTAGTTTATCAATCTCTAGATAAACTAACCAATAGAACAAGCTCATGATCATACCATTTATTTTATTCCTATCAGTTACATGGTTTATTTATTATGGGTGTGTTGTTGTGATCACACAATTAATGAATTAAACAAGCATGCAAGATAAAACTAAAACAAGACCAACTTATGCGTAAATATTATCTTAGACGTGGTTAATCACTTAAGTATATCCTGCTTAATATTAACAAGAATGTAATCAAAGATAATAAAATGTAAATTTACGTATAAGGAAAAAATCCCTCAAAGAAATATTAAGTTGGTATAGCCTTCCATAATCTTGGTTAGAATTGAACCATAGTTCAAAGTGCTTGACCAACCCTAGTTAGGGTGCTTTCAATTATCAAGGAATTCTAATTTAAGGTTTTGGGTTGACTTAACTTGGTTCACATCAAGGGCTGACTGCCACAATAGGACTTGGTGTGACCAAGAGGCAAAGGTTGAGGAAATCCAAAATAAAATGGATTTCAGGTTTGGGGAGTCCACTCAATGGATCAAGGAGGTGCGAGTTAATGCAATTGGAATTTGAAGTGACTACCTAAAACCTTTCAAGTTTCTTGACCAACCCTAGTTGGGGAAATGAGAATGGAAATATGGATCTTTTCCACTAGAATATTTAGGCAACATAATATTCTGAAGTCAATGGTGAGGGCTATTGGATTTCAAAAAAAATAGTGGGAGACTAATAAGTATTAATTAATTTATTTGTCTCAGTTTTCTCATGATAAAGTACTAAATCTTTTATCATCTTGATTTCTAGAAACGATAAGAAAATGAATTCAAACAAATCATTGCGAACCATACTATAAAAGGAAAAACTTCTCAACAACACCAATTTCCAAGAGTGGTAGAGGTGTTTACACATCATCCTTCGCCACGAGAGGAAATTGTATGTGCTGGAAGAGCCTGTTCTAGTTGCGCTTGGAAAAGAGGCCAGTGATAAGGAACTATCTCTCTATATGAAACATATTGATGATTCCACAGATGTCCAATGTTTCATGCTATCATACTTTTCTAATGAGCTCTTGAAGCAACATGAAAACATGGACACATATAGCATGATGTCTCACCTTGAGGATATCTATCAAAAGAAGGCGAAACAGGAGAGATATGAGATCTCCAACACTTTTTTCACAACTAAGCTTAGAGAATCTGCACCAGCTAGGCTTCATGTAGTCAAGCTTATTGAATACATTGAATTCCTATAAATCTTAGGGATTAAGTTCCCAGATGAGTTGCATACAGATCTAATCCTATCATCATTGCCCAAGACCTTCTCTAGCTTTATTGTCAACTAAAACATGATCAAAATTGAGACGAGTATATCATAACTTCTAACCTTAATTCTCCAGGTAGATAAGGATATGGGCGGTGAAAAACCCACAGTCCTTATGGTGAATAAGAAAAGGAAGGATAAGGAAAAGGGGTCAAGGATTTATGAATAGTCTAAATCCCCTGAGCACCATCCCTCCAATAAGGAGAAGATCTAAAGGCAGGAAAGGAACATGAGGTGGTATGTTTTGCATGTGGAAATCCATGACACTAGAAGAGGAACTTCACCCAGAAGTGTGGGGAGACTAAAGGTGAATTCATTATTGAGTGTAATCTTTCCATTTCTACACATTGGGTATTAGATACAGTTTTTTGGGGCTCAAATCTGTATTAAAATGCAGGAACCAAGTAGATTTAGAAAGATTTCCAGAGGATTGGTGGATCTTTGAGATACCAATGGCATCAGGCTGGTTTCATTATCAATTGGAAATTACCATATCTCATTTCCAACTGGGATGCCTTTGGTTTTACATAACTGTTATTATGTACCTAGTGTTACCAAGAATATAATTTTTGTATCATGTTTGGATATGGATGGATTTATTTTCAAGTTTAGAAATAAGGGTTGTTTCATTTATAAGAACAATGTATTTTATGGTATGAAACATTTAAATAATGGTTTTTATGTATTAAATTATGAAAACCAAGTGTTGGTAATCGATAATGAAACAAACTCACATGAATCATACAACACCTAGTTGTGGATCACCATCTTGGTCATGTAAATGAGAAGATCTTGAAAAAGCTATGCCAAGATGGTTATTTAGACTCTACTGAGCTAAAACCACTTGATATATGTAATGCTTGTTTACAAGATAAAATGACCAAGCCGCCTTTTAGTGGATAAGGTGAAAGGGCCATAGATCTTCTAGGATTGGTGCACACAGATGTGTGTGGATAGTTTCTAGTAGAAGATAGAGGTGGATATTCTTACTTCAATACTTTTACTGATGATTTGAGTAGATATAGATATATCTAATTAATGAGGTATAAGTTAAAGTCTTTGGATAAATTTAATAAATTCAAGAATGAAGTAGAGAATCAGCTTGGTAAGAAGATAAAGAAGCTTTGATCAGATTGAGGTGGAGAATATCTGAACCAAGAGTTCATTGACCTTTTGCGGGAGTCTGGGATTCTATCTCAACTCACTCCTCCTTATATACCACAGTAGAATGGTGTTAGTGAAAGGAGGAACCACACCTTGTTGGACATGGTGAGGTCGATGATGAGTCATGTAGATCTTCCATCATCCTTTTGGGGATATGCATTACAAACTACAACATACACATTAAACCGAGTACCAAATAAGGTGGAAAATGGAATTCCCTCCGAGTTATGGAATGGAAAGAAACCTATTTTTTCGTACACACATGTATGAGGATGCAAGGTATTTGTTAAGGCCTTCTCGGGAAACAAACTAGCACCCTGGGGCATGAGGTGTATCTTTATAGGATAGCCCAAGGAATCGAAAGGATATTACCTATATAAACCTTCAGACAAGAAAGTGAATGTCACCAGACAAACCATATTTCTTGAGAAGGAGAAAATCCTCAAAATGGATAGTGGGTAAAAGAGACTTTGATGAAGTTAATGCTCAAGATACATAGAAGTTGGTACAGGAACAATTTCTACAGGTCCTTGTGGATGAGGTTCCAGAAACACAAGTACTGCGTAGGAGCTCAAGAGAGGTAAGGGAACTAGAGAGATTTGGTTTCTTAGTCACTGAGGATGGTGAATCATTATTGTTGGACAATGATGAACCTCTCTCCTATAAGGAGGAAGTAAAGAGCTCAGAAGCTGCAAGATGGCTAGAAGCTATGAATTCTGAGATAGATTCCATGTATCAGAACCAAGTCTGGGTTCTGGTCGATGAGCCAGTTGATGTAAATCCTATTGGATAAAAATGAGTATTCAAGAGAAAGCTAGGCATGGAAGGTCAAGTTAGCACCTATAAAGAAAGGATAATGGCTAAAGTATTTAGAAAACATCAAGGGATTGACTATGATGAAACCTTTTCACCAATTTCCATGTTTAAATCCATAAGAATCATACTTTCCATAACAGCTTATCATGACTACAAGATTTGGCATATGGATGTCAAAACATCATTCCTTAATGGTAATCTTTAGGAAGATGTCTATATGACACAAACAGAAGGGTTTGTGACACCAGGTGAAGCCAAATGGGTTTGTAAGTTGAAAAAATACATTTATGGATTAAATAAAGCATCTAGGTCATAGAAAATTTGATTTGATGAATCCATAAATGAATTTGATTTCATTAAGAACGAATGTGAGCCATGTGTTTATAAGCGGTTTAATGGGAATGTGATCGTTATCCTAGTAGTATATGTTGACGACATATTACTTATTAGAAATGATGTACCAGTCTTATAGTCAGTTAAGTACTAGTTGAACAAGTTTTTCTCCATGAAAGACTTATGTAAAGTAGCCTACATTCTAGGTATCATGATCATTCATGATAGATTCAAGAGAATTCTTGAACTAAGTCAGGGTACATACATTGACAAGATACTAAATATATTTAGTATGGAACAATCCAAGAGGGGATTCGTTCCAATGTCATATGACATACATCATTCTCAAAAAATGTATCCTTTGACACAAAAGAAGAAATATAGAATGAGTAAGATCCTATAAACTTTGGCTATAGGATCCATCATGTATTTCATGTTATGTACCAGGCTTGATGTTGCCTATGCACTGAGCATGGTTGGCAGATATCAAGTAGATCCAAGAGAACAATATTGGATTGCTGTTAATACTATCCTTAAGTATCTGAGAAGAACTAAGGATATGTTCTTGGTGTATGGAGGAGACATGGATCTTGTCATTAGAGGGTATGTTGATGATGGTTTTCAGACAAATCAAAATGATCTAAAGTCGCAATCAGGATATGTTTTCTGTCTCAACGGAGGAGCTGTGAGCTGGAAGAGTTCAAAGAATCCAGTTGTCACCAATTCTACAACAGAGTTCGAATATATAACGACTTCTGATGCAGCCAAGGAATCCGTCTGGATTTGGAACTTTTTCCAAGAGCTTGATGTGGTGCCTAGCAGTAAAGATACTATCATATTGTATTGTCATAATACTGTAGCATTGGCTCTTGTAAAAGAACCAATGTCACATCAACAGACAAAGAAAATTCTCCAGAAGTATCACCTATTGAGATATTTCTATCAAAGGGGAGAAGTTGCAGTGAGAAAAGTGTCCATGGAAGATAATGTGGTGGACCCCATGACTAAAGGCCTATCATAGCAGAAGCATGAATATCAGGTGAGACCTAGCAGGTTAAAGGTTGATAGCAGTTGGATCTAGTCCAAGTGGGAGTCTATTGGAGTTGGTGACCTAGAACCAACTACTTGTACTTTATTCATTAATAAATACCTTATCACATCTTGATTGTTCTTCTGCGTGACAATGCATGTGATAATGTCCTAAGGATAGCTGTTGCACTAAAGGGTCATAGTGGATCCCTGCTATGATGAGAACCCGGAAGTGCCATAACACTATTCTTGAATATATGTTATATGGCTGGATGATGTTATTTGAGGGACACAAATAATATAGGCCATTAGGGGTGAGGGCTCATAAAATTTTGAGGCACCTTCTCACGGTGTGTTCCCTTGGTAGTATCCAGGAGGATATTATGAGAACGAGACCCTCTAGTAGGAAATCTACATTTCATAGTGTCTTTGGATATTCCTATTTGCATATGTGTGTATTGATACTTATACTTTAATATTATTATTAATGGGTATTACAACTTGTGAACTTAGATGTATTTCTGAAAATTGTGATGACACATTGTTCACAACGAGGTAGGATATGTTAGGTGTGTTATGAGTAATACTGCATTAACATATAACGCGATAAAAGATTTTTCCCTTATATTACATAATTAAAGTTGATATCTCAGGCCCTTTGATGAAATTTATATAGCCTAAATAAATCCATGGATATGGTAAGGAATTGGTAAGTTTAATTCCGGGAAGTCAAAGAAAGAATAATTGAGCACATGGGTTGGAGGAATTTTAGAATGTTACCATCCCCAAGGGATTTTGATTATCCACTAAATGAGGATAATATTGATTGTTAATATATATAATATTTATGTTCTTTATTATTCATAAACACCATTTTAGTGCATTTTACACTTTGAACATCATTTCACATTATGATTGTAATACCTTCTTAAAATGCACTATTAAGTGGTACATTTTTGAACATCATTTTAAGTACCCAATGATTCATCTGATTATATATATTTTAATTTTATATTTTTGGAAATTTATCTACACTCCAATATTAACATGTTTCATTCAGGGATCAATGGATAATTCATGGAATAAGATGAGGATATTTTGTGATGAAAGGAAGCAATTCTAGAGAAGGAAGATTGGACACCATCCCACTGATGAGAATGTGGGGCCCAACATATAGGCACAATTAATCCCAAATTTATTTTGATTCTAGAATACATATATAGGAACAAATCACTCTTCAGGATATAATGCTAATTCGGCCTCCATGGTGGTCATTTAGGTGGCCCAAGTTAGAGATAAAATTCTGGTCCAGATTCTGCGGCCCAGAAAAAAATCCCACCAATTAAACCATATCTCGAAAACCATAACTCTTTTGGGGCTTATATTTTTCAGGATGTTAGGGGACATCCGGATCTTAATTTACTTCTTGTATGGCCCACCCAAATTCGGCCATCTAAAAGGTGTTTCAAGCGCGTCTGTTCGGTGCATGAAAGCTGGATGCCTTTTCGGGTCAAGGGTGGAAAAGTCTTCTTTCCACAAACTTTCCACCACACTAGGCCTACCATAATCAAGTGGGATGCTTTGTACTGTTGGAGGATCAACCCAAGGCTTCCAAAATTCCTATTTAAGGCAGTTTTGGTGGAGGAGTTGAGGATCTTTGAGCTTGTTTTCATCTTAATATTATGCTGCCAATTTCTCTTTGTAATGTTCTTCCTTCACATGTAAGTTGTTTTAATTCATCCTTGTTTCTTAATAAAAGTTATTCTTCTCTTATTATTATGTTCTTATCTTTATCACTTTTATATTGTTGGTTCAAGGTGTGAACTTGTTCATACCAAACCTTGTGATATTATCACACAACGGTGGAGTGATTGTTATTTTATTGCATTTTTTTTACTTCTCCATTTCCTCCCTCATGAGTCTACTTTCCGCTTCCATTGAAACCATAGAATCAATGGAGGGCTAACCCACTTATGGGTTGATCCAAGGAAGTAGTAAGGGGATGTATTGGATGTTATTTATCACCTCATTAATGTATAATCACTTCTTTAATTGAGATTTTTATTTGATGATTTTTAAACTCCATCGTCCTTGTTGAATTTAAGGCCACACACTTCAAGTGCTAATACAAACCTTTACCTTGAAGTGATAAAAACTTTGATCCTTCAAGCGTATAGGTGATTATTATTAAAGGGCGTAGGCATTAGACCAGTAAGTGATGGTGTTGTTTTATCTCCTTAAATGAACCCATCTCAAATATAAGAAATTGAAATCATTAAAAAAAGAAATACGTCCAATCCACCCCGAGCGATAACCTAGGATCAACTCATTATTTTAAATTGAATTCACTTAAGTCTCTTAGAGTTCCTTTAAACCCATCTAAAATAAACCCAATTTGGCCATTTAATATCCAAAAACAGTCCATAGAATGTACGTGTCTATAGGTTACTTCTTAGGTCTCTGAGGATTCGACAACCCAAGCTAAACTACAAGGATCGTTCTACCTTTATCTCTTGGGTAAATTTGAGCGAGAATAAAATTTTGGCACCGTTTATGGGGACCCAAGTAATTCATATAAACACCCATTCTATTCTCCCCCATTTCTTCTTTTCTCATCCAAATTCTCTTATCTTGTCCCTTTCTCGTTTTTTTTTCTATTGGCGCATGTCCGCCTACACCTGCGATCAATCAAACCGTCTAGTTAGGGTGGATAGTCCTGGGGTTGGGGAGTCAAGTACACCAAGGTAACTCATTCCATTAGATCCTAATCTTCCTAATACTCTAGAGACCAAAATTGAGCCAATTTCAATGGAAGGTCTTCAAAGAAACCAACTCATAAACCCGGGTGGGAACCAAAATGGAAACCCAAATGAGGCAGCCCCAAACTTGGGG
This sequence comes from Viscum album, assembly GCA_963277665.1. Classification (NCBI taxonomy): domain Eukaryota; kingdom Viridiplantae; phylum Streptophyta; class Magnoliopsida; order Santalales; family Viscaceae; genus Viscum; species Viscum album. The sequence goes on from OY728158.1 coordinate 1,674,275,980, forward strand.
AATGCAATTGATCAAACCATGAATGACTACCTCACACCTTCTTGGACCAATGCCCCCTCATTCATTAGAAACAATTCCCTAGGAGATGCCAACACATATTTAAACTCCATGTCCTAAATCACCTTCCCACATTCCATGGAATGGAGTCCGAGATTCCATACCTGCACATTAAGGAGTTCAATGACATTGTAGAAACCATGTGTCCCCCACATCAACTAGAATCAGCTAAGATGAGGCTATTTCCTTTTTCTTTAAAGGATCGAGCTAAAATTGGCTAAACAATTTGAGACCATCATCCATCAACTCTTGGGACCAACTACAAAGAGAATTCTACAAAAAATACTTTCCCCACCACAAAACAATTACACTTAAGAAGAGAATCCAAAACTTTTTTGAAAAAGAGGGAGAGTCATTCTATGAAAACACCTTCAACCCAAGGTATAACGACCACCCAGGCTTCCGCTGGAAAGATAACCAACAACCTAGCCAACCACAGGGACAAAATCCTTACCCCCATCAAAACTACCAAACCCATAACCAGTTCCAAACCCAACCTATCCAATACCAACAGCCACAGGTCCATTTTCAACAAACCATCCCACCTCCAAAATATCCCCCTGGGATAAACCAACCTACTCAAGCACCCACCCAAACTGTTCCACAAAGCCTACTAGAACAACTGTGAAAACAAATGGAGAGGATGAACTAAGAAGTCTCTTCCCTAAAACAATAACTTCAAACCATCAAAACAGGAAAGGCACCCATGCCTACTCAGGCGGTGCCATCCTCAACTTCAAGGGGAGAGTCAAGTTGTGCTCAAATAACTCATGAACAACTAAAGGTTGTGACTGTTTTAAGAAGTGGGAAATAAATTGAGAAACCTGAACAACTAATTCAGAACCCACCTGAAGATTCAAACTTGGATGAAAATTCAAATGAACCACAAGATCAAACTGAGGAAACTGATAACAATGTAAAAGAAACAACTCTTCAACAAACAACCCCACAACCTGCACCATTTCCCCAACACATGAGGGGGAAACCCAAGCCTGAACTGAGTGAAACGTTGAGGGAAATATTTTCACAAGTCAAGTTGAACATACCCCTTCTCGATGAAATCCAAACCATACCTGCCTACTCAAAATACCTTAAGGACTTGTGCACTTTTAAAAGAAATTTTTCACATAAAAACCAAGTCCTTTTGGCTGCTAATGTGAGTACCACCATTCAAGGGACCATTCCTCCTAAGTTTAAAGACCCAGGTTTCCCTTACATCAATGTTGAACTAGGAGAAAGCAAAGTTGTCAAGGCCTTGTGTGACCTAGGTGATAGTGTCAATCTCATCCCATATGCCGTGTACTGCCAGTTAGGCCTAGAAGAACTCCAACCCACATCTGTCACACTTCAACTTGTTGATCGTAGCATTAGGGTTCTAAAGGGGATTTTAAAGGACGTTATGGTAAAGGTTGAAAACTTCATCTACCCTGCTGATTTCATTGTCCTTGACAACCATCCAAACTTAGGAAATAAGGAACAAACCCCAATCATCCTTGGTCGTCCTTTCCTTGCAACAATCAACTCTGTTATCCGAGTCCGAAATGGGAACATGACCATCACCTTTGGGAACATGAGTCTAGACTTGAACATCTATAATGCAAGCTCACAAATAGGGGATGACGAGGACATTCATGAAGTAAACATGATAGGAAGAATTGATAATGAATCCATAGAACATCAAGGAATATTTGATGAATGTTTAATTAAGGATGAGATTGATTTCCTTTGTTCATATGAAGGAAGTTTATCTCCTTGGCTTGAATCATTTTCAAATTTCTCTTATGATGAATTCTTAGGTCCAACAATCAGTGAAACCTTTCAAGAAACCACTTTCATGGAGACCACTCCAATTTCCTTCCCTAAATCTGATCAAGCCAATATAGTAGCTGAAACTTCTACATGTGGGGAATCGATCCTATCTGAAACTCTAAAAAACAAAATTGATCTTGATCCAATGTCCCAATCTTCTGCTGAAATTCTGAACCAACCTGATCTTGAATTTAAGGAACTTCCTGCTGCACTAAAGTATGCCTTCCTGGGGGAAAATCAAACACATCCTATTGTCATTTCTTCTTCTCTTGAAGCCAATCATGATAGGATGCTTCTAGATTTCCTTAGGAAGCATAAGAAAGCCATTGGTTGGACCCTTTCTGATATTCCTGGGATTAGCCCACTTATCGGGACTCATAGGATTGTTCTAGAATCTGATTCAAAGCCATGTCGTCAACCTCAATGGTGAATCAATCCTAATCTCATGGAGGTAGTAAGGAAGGAACTTCTGAAATTGTTAAAAGCTGATATCATATATCCCATAGCTGAGAGTGAGTGGGTGAGCCCAATCCAAGTGGTTCCAAAAAAAGTCGGAATCACAGTGATAACCAATGAGGATGGAGAGATTCTTCCAACAAGGGTGAGTAGTGGATGGAGGGTCTGCATTCACTACAAGAAGCTAAACTCATTCACCAAGAAGGACAATTTCCCCTTACCATTCATTGACCAAGTCCTTGAGAGAGTGGCAGGCCATGCCTTCTACTGTTTCTTAGATGGGTACTCGGGGTACAATCAAATTGAGATCTCCCTAGAGGATCAAGGGAAGACTACATTCACATGTCCTTTCGGTACCTTTTCCTTCAAACGCATGCCCTTCGAGTTATGCAATGCCCCTGGAACATTCCAGCAGTGCATGATGGGAATCTTCTCAGACATGGTAGGGGATTTTCTAGAGGTCTTCATGGATGACTTCTCTGTGTTTAGGGATACATTTGAGGGATGTCTGAGGAATGTAGAGAGAGTCTTGTCAAGATGTGAAGAAAAGAATCTAGTCCTAAACTGGGAAAAATGACATTTCATGGTTAAAGAGGGACTAGTTCTAGGCCATCTGGCCTCAGGTAGGGGGATTGAAGTTGATAAATCCAAGGTTGACATCATTTGTCACCTTCCATCACCCAAAACTGTCAAGGAAGTGAGGTCTTTCTTAGGACATGCTGGTTTCTATAGAAGATTCATCAAGGACTTTAGTTCAATCTCTCGTCCCCTTTGTGCTCTGCTAGTAAAGGATGCTCCATTTGTTTGGACCGAAAGCTGTGAAGGTTCATTCTCAACCCTCAAATCCTCTCTCACCTCTCCTCCCATCATGAAATCTATAAATTGGAACCTTCCTTTCGAACTTATGTGTGATGCCATTGACTTTGTTGTAGGAGCTGTGTTAGGACAACGTTGTGATAAAACTCCTTATGTCATTGCTTATGCAAGAAAATACTTAAATGATGCCCAAATCAACTACACCACCACTGAAAAGGAGTTACTTGCTATTGTGTTTGACTTAGAGAAGTTTAGGTCCTACCTCTTAGGATCCCCCATCACTGTGTTCACTGACCATTCTGCACTAAAATACCTCTTCCAAAAACAAGATGCTAAGGCTAGACTGATTAGGTGGGTTCTTCTCTTATAAGAATTTGACCTCACAATAAAGGATAAAAAGGGCATTGAAAATGTTGTAGCTAATCACCTCTCTAGGATGGAATTCAAAGACAACTCAAATCACCTTTATGTGTCTGATTCATTTCTTGATGAACACCTATACTCTATGAGTGACTGCCCTTGGTATGCCGACATAGCCAATTTCTTAGTTATAGGAGTCATTCCAAAATTCTTAGGGACTCAAGCTCGAAGGAAATTCCTTTCTGATATTAGACACTATGTGTTTGATGATCCATACCTCTATAAGTTCTGCCCTGACCAAGTCATTAGGAGGTGTGTTCCAGAATCTGAACAAGAGTCCATCCTTAAATTCTGTCATAGTGAGGCATGTGGAGGCCACTTTTCCTCTAAGAAAACATCTTCTAATATTCTTCAATGTGGTCTCTTCTGTCCCACCCTCTCAAGGGACTCCTACACATTTTTTCAAAGCTGTCCTAGGTGTCAACAAGTAGGGTCCATCACAAAAAGGAATCAAATGCCACTCACTCCCATCTTAGTGGTTGAAATCTTTGATTGTTGGGGAATTGATTTCATGGTTCCCTTCCCAAACTCTCGAGGATACCTCTACATACTCTTAACTATTGATTATGTCTCAAAATGGGTTGAGGCCATTCCCACCAAGTCCAATGATCATCAAGTTGTGATTTGGTTTCTGAAAGAGAACATATTTCCAAGATTTGGAATTCCTAGGGCTATAATTAGTGATCGAGGAACCCATTTATGCAACCACCCATTCTATTCACTCATGTCTAAGTATGGTATTTCTCATAAAGTGTCCACTACATACCATCCTCAAACCAATGGTCAAGCTGAGTTAGCGAATAGGGAGATTAAGCAAATTCTTGAAAAAACTGTCAACCCCTCTAGGAAATATTGGTCTGAGAAACTCTTAGATGCTCTTTGGGCCTATAGAACCGCATATAAAACCATTTTAGGAATGTCCCCATATAGGTTGGTTTATGGAAAAGCATGCCATTTGCCAGTAGAGATTGAACATAAGGCCTTTTGGGCAATTAAGAAAATGGATTATGATCTCTCATTGGTCGGAACAAAAAGGAAATTAGATCTCAATGAACTGGAGGAAATAAGGATGGAGGCTTATGAAAATTCAAGGATCAATAAAGATAGAGTTAAAGCCTACCAATCTAGGAATATCAAGGTCAAACATTTTGAACAGGGAAAACTTGTGCTCTTGTATAGTTCAAAACTTCATTTACATCCGGGAAAGTTAAGGTCTAGATGGTCAGGACCTTTCATAGTGCATCATGTATTCCCCCATGGGGCAGTAGAGATTCAAGATCCCACAAGTGGTTAAATTTTCAAGGTCAATGGTCAAAGGTAAAAACCATTCATTGAATCATTCAATAAACAGTAAATAGAGGTTAAGTTAACTGAGCCAACCTATGAACAAGGAAAAAATTGATAGATTTAAGGTCCATGTCGGGCTAACGACATTAAACAAAGCGCTGCATGGGAGGCAACCCATGGTTTTCAAGTTTTCTATCATTTTGTTGTTTTAATAAACTTTATATTTTAAATAGGATTAATTAATCATTTTTATATTTAAAAAAAAGACTATTGACCTGTTCTTCTATTATGAGTATGGATGGGTATGAAAGGGGAGCATCGTATTCATCCGTGTCACGCGGTGTGATCCCTGAGTAATACCTTACCCAGAAAATTAAAAGAAGACAATGTATCATTAGTTTGATTAAAAAAAACATAAAAACAGGAAAAACCATAAAAATGATGATACTTGGAATTAAATAAGTCGCTGTGTTGTTTGTTTTGTCTGGTTTGTTCTTCTTTTTGTTTAGGTACTATTTTGGGTGATACATGTTCAATCAAGGAGGTGCCTACATCCCCCAAGAGATCAAAGGACTAATTTGGAGTAGCAAGAACTTCAACTTCAACCACCAGGTGATTTCATTCCATGATCCTCAGTTTCAATTTCCTTTTTGAACTTCCATTATCTGCCTCTACTCCTTCTAAATTTTCATTTCTTCAAACATTGGGGACAGTGTTGTTTTAAGTTGGGGGGGAGATAAAATAAAAAAAAATGCTTTTGTGTCAAAAAAAAATGAATGATTTGAAAAAAAAGTGTAAATGGAAGGAAAAATTCCTTTAACTTTGAACATGGTAATACACATTGCACACTTTGAAACTGAATATCAAATAATTTAGCATGCCCTGATTCTGATTTTAATCCTTGTATAATTTCATGAGAATAGATTTTGGAAAGTGTGGCTATCCAATGTGATATTTCATCGTTTATATTATCATCTAAATAAAAAAAAAGATCACAATGCACGTCCCTTGGATAGTGGGGTATTAGTTTGAGTTCATGGGGTCCCCTAAATAAATAGCATAGGTTTGGTGATCATTTTAGTTTAATATGAGTATTCAAAAAAAATATTAAAAAAAATTGCGCGTAGAGCAATGAAATGACCTAATGCGTGGCTTTCGGCACTTGGGGATCGTGACTCCATAGTTGTCTGGCCCAGAGTTAGTAATTTTATCTCTATTTTTGGTAATTTGAATTTGTTTTTGAATGAGTTAACTCGAGATGATGCCCGAGTATGTGGGCTTCACTTGGTGCCCTAAGGTCTTTGAGCCTGGGAGTCATCGGCAAAGTCTCGCTACAAGGGTTGACTTTTTTGAGTGCAACTTCAATTACCATGGCAAAATTGCAAAAACAACAAAAAAACAAAAACAAAAAAAAACAAAAAAAAAATTATACAAAAAAAAATGAATACTCATCTTAATATTGAAATGTGATTCCACCTAGCGCTTCCGTAATTTCCCCCTTGAATAAAGATGAACCCCCCATGTCTATTGTGATGCACAACACATCCTCATACTTAATTGATATTGGATGAAATATGGAAATGAATTTGAACAAAGGAATGGGCTTGGAACTGAGATCTGCTTATGAAACTATCTTGTATTAAAATATTTTGATGGGTTTCATGATTGTTTGGTATAAGGTTTTTTGGTGATCATTGTGTATTAAAATGTTTTTGGAAAAGGGAATTCGAATTTCATATTGTTGAGATATATTTTGGTCGGGACTAGCAAAACTCAAGTTGGGGGGTGTGATTATCCACTAAATGAAGATAATATTCATTGTTAATATATATAATATTTATGTTCTTTATTATTCATAAACACCATTTTAGTGAATTTTACACTTTGAACATCATTTCACATTATGATTGTAATACCTTCTTAAAATGCACTATTATGTGGTACATTTTTGAATATCATTTGAAGTACCCAATGATTCATCTGATTATACATATTTTAATTTGATATTTTTGGAAATTTATCTACACTCCAATACGAACATGTTTCATTCAGGGATCAATAGAGAATTCATGGAAGAAGATGATGATATTTTGTGATGAAAGGAAGCAATTCTAGAGAAGGCAGATTGGACACCAGCCCACTGATGAGACTGTGGGACCCAACATACAGGCCCAATTAATCCCAAATTTCGTGGGATGCTAGAAGACATGTATAGAAACAAATCACTCTTTATAAGCTAATGCTAATTCGGCCTCCATGGTGGTCATTTAGGCGTCCCAAGTTAGAGATAAAATTCTGGGCCAGATTCTGCGGCCCAGAAAAAAAATCTCACCAATTAAACCATATCTCGAAAACAATAACTCTTTTTGGGCTGAAAATTTTCAGGCTGTTAGGGGACATACGGAGCTTAATTTAAGTCTTCTATGGCATACCCAAATTCGGTCATCTAGAAGGTGTTTCAAGTGCGTCTGTTTGGTGCATGAAAGTTGGATGCCTTTTCGGGTCAAGGGTGGAAAAGTCTTCTTTCCACAAACTTTCCACCACCCTAGGCCTACCATAATCAAGTGGGATGCTTTGTACTGTTGGAGGCTCGACCCAAGACTTCCAAAATGCCTATTTAAGGCAGTGTTGGTGGAGGATTTGAGGATCTTTGAGCTTGTTTTCATCTTAATGTTATGCTGCCAATTTCTCTTTGTAATGTTCTTCCTTCACATGTAAGTTGTTTTAATTCATCCTTGTTTCTTAATAAAATTTCTTCTTCTCTTATTATTTTGTTCTTCTCCTTATCACTTTGATATTGTTGGTTCAAGGTGTGAACTTGTTCATACCAAACCTTGTGATATTATCACACAACGGTGGAGTGATTGTTATTTTATTGCATTTTTTTTACTTCTCCATTTTCTCCCTCATGAGTCTACTTTCCGCTTCCATTGAAACCATAGAATCAATGGAGGGCTAACCCACTTATGGGTTGATCTAAGGAAGTAGCAAGGGACTGAATTGGATGTTATTTATCACCTCATTAATGTATAATCACTTCTTTAATTGAGATTTTTATTTGATGATTTTTAAACTCCATCGTCCTTATTGAATTTAAGGCCACACACTTCAAGTGCTAATACGAACCTTTACCTTGAAGTGCTCAAAACTTTGATCCTTCAAGTGTATAGGTGATTAGTATTAAAGGGTGTAGGTATTAAACTAGTAAGTGATGATGTTGTTTTATCTCCTTAAATGAACTCATCTCAAATATAAGAAATTGAAATCATTAAAAAAGGAAATACGTCCAATCCACCCCGAGTGATAACCTAGGATCAATTCATTCTTTTAAATTGAATTCACTTAAGTCTCTTAGAGTTCCTTTAAACCCATCTAAAATCAACCCAAGTTGGTCACTTAATATCCAAAAACAGTCCATAAAATGTACGTGTCTATAGGTTACTTCTTAGGTCTCTGAGGATTCGATAACCCAAGCTAAACTACAAGGATCATTCTAACTTCATCTCTTGGGTAAATTTGAGCGAGAATCAGATTTTCTCAACAAAAACCTTTTGAAGTCAAGGTATTCCTCGGCCACCATAGATAAATCAAATCCCAAATCTCGAACCCCACCACAAAATCTAAACAAAATCGAAGCTACTGGATCTGGGAGACAGCCGTGGAACATCGCCCTACCCACTAGACCAGCACCGGAGCTCCACCGCTATACAAACTCGCATAAGACCACCTCCTACCAAGCCACGCCGCTGTGCAACCAGATCCAAAGCTACCTACCGAAGCCGCCTTCAACCGATCTGACTACCGTGAGGGAAGATAAGAAGTTGCGCCATCGCTTGTCTCCCCGGTGGAGATCCATCGCCGCACCTCTGAAGAAGATGCACCACCGGTGCCGAGCTTCGCCGTGAAAGAGAAGCTCCCACTAGAAGAAGAGGACCGCAAACCCCTCCACCCCTTCCTAGGGTTGAGTTCACTTCGCCAGGGTTTTCTTACGACAGCGGTGAGGTGCGGTGTCTTCCTATCTGCGCTACGCGGCCGAACCTCGTTCTCTTATGAATCGCGGTGTGGCCCGGTTGCTCGACGACCAAACTCGCCTCCCGACCGAATGGTTTGCCCTCCTCATCGTAAATCAAGGTGGGGTTTCAAGGCCTGTTGCTCCGATCCGTAAAAGTCGACATAAAGTTTGAATTGACGATGAGGGTTTCAAAATCGACATCTCCTGGGGTTTTGTTTTGAATTTGTTCGAAGTTTGGACCAAATCTCTCCTCGAGGCTTTGTGAACGCCGTTAGTTCCAGTTTTCTTCGAAAGCACAGATTTGGTCAGTATGGCACGCGGTGACCTGATCTTTTCGCAAGTGCGAAGCTAGGCTACCGGAGATTACCGACGGAGGTCCTCTGTTCGTGCTTGTCGGGTTGAATCCTGAAGGCTCCTGTTTCAGTGAAGTCTTTCTTGGGCTGACCGCAATGAAGGACTTGTGAGGGAGGTTTTCACTTATTTTACTGTTGACGGATCTGCAACCTTGGCTAGGGTTGAACCTACGGGGATTCGAATCTGTTTTTTCCTGTATGCAATGATTGATCCACATTGACGACTTCGGAAGTGGCCACTTTTTTCATCGGGCTGTTCGCAGAGACGAAATCAAGAAGGAAGATCTGCACTTTTCTGGTTTTCGTGGTCGGGCGTTTTCTCTCCTGTTAGACAATGGATCACAACCTGATTGATCAATGGAAAGGTCTCTCACTCTCTGAGAAGGAGAAGGATCCAGTAGCAGCGATAAATCAAGATGATGATTTCCTGGAGTGGCAAATGAATCTTCTAATTGTCGACAAGTTCATGGTCAAAAGATCCTTCAATATGATCACCTTAAAGAACACTCTTCAAGCGGTGTGGCGCCTGGAGGACAGGGTAGATGTACGAGATGTTGGAGCAGGTCTCATGGTGTTCAAATTCTTTTATGAGAAAGATAAGAGGAAGGTTCTCCAAGGGAGGCCCTGAACTTTTGATAATCATATACTCCTAATGGAAGATCTGGCAAAAGGATGTGGACCTGCAAAATCTATCTTTTATCAAGTCCCCCTTTTGGAAATGTCTTATGGGTATCCCGTTTTGGGGAAGAATAGAGCATGTTCTCCGGGCTCTAGGGGACAAGATTAGATCGTTTATGCATTGGGATCGATCAGACCCCATCCTCCGGGGGCCTTCTGTTAGGATCAGAGTTATGCTCGATGTGGATGCCCCTCTTGTTAGGGGAACCTTTCTTACAATAGGTGATACAAAGAAGTGGATTTCATGTGAATATGAGAGACTTCCTATATTATGTTACTTCTGTGGATGGGTAGGTCATGCTGAAAAAGATTATATGACAAGGACAGAGGACGGGTACGGTAAGATTGTCATGCAATTTGGCCCCTGGCTACGTGCCAAAACCCAGGGGATACCTTATGTTCTAGAATCAGAAAGAGCCAAAGACAGAGATAGCTTAGCTAAAGCTCATATAATGCATACTAAAGGAGGCGAGAGCAATATCATAATGTTGGGGCCACTATAAGTGAGCCCTCATCATAATGAACACCCAAAGACAGTTGAACGTGAGCAACCACCTACCATTTCACTACCAGAGGCCAGATGATCTATCAGGTCGGGAGATAGTACCCCCCAAAAGTCAAAATAATACAAGTGGTGAAAGGATGTATCCAGAGACAACAGGTATAACCTCTTTACCCCTAGATTGATGCTAAAATGTCATGATCCTCCAGATCTAAATAGTTCTCCACCCGGGGTGCCCCCTTGGTACCCCTCGGAGGTTGGCGATGCAATGTTGTTCCTAACGACACCAGGACCAAGGGCTCACAAGACATGGAAGAGATAGCTAAAGGGGACACTCAGTCTGGTGGCATTGAGGTGGTCCCCTGTGGGACTAAGAGAAGTGCCATCGATTCTCTACTGGCGGAACTGCTCCCCAAGAGATGGAAAGTTGACAGTAACAAACCACATTTCAAAATTTCAGAGGCGGAGGCGGGTGTTACCCAGCCCTGCCTAGGCCAATGAAAATCTTATGCTGGAATTTTTGGGGACTTGGAAACCCCCAAACAGTTCGAATGCTCCAATATTGGAGTAAAAACACTACCCTGACATGGTTTTTGCATCTGAAACCATGTTGGAAAGCAAAGATGCTAGTCTCTTGAGTTCAAAGACCGACTTTACTAATGTGTTCCCTATTGGGAGACATGGGCATTCTGGGAGACTTTGTATGCTATGGAATGACGAGCTTGGAATTAAAAATTTAAATTTATCCAAGAACCATATTGTAGTGATGGTGGAGGCATCGAGATTTCCCCCTGGCCTTTCATTGGATTTTACGAGTGGCCCAGAATGGAAGACAAAAGAATGTCCAGGGAGCTGTTGAGGAGATTACAAGAATGTTTCCTTGGACCCCTTCTAGTGTGAGGTGTCTTCAATGAGGTTCTTTCCTTTTACAAAAATAAAGGAAGACAATACCATAATAAAGTGGCTATGGAAGATTTTAGGAGCACCCTGGTGCTGAATTCCCTCCACAACCTCGGGTTATCTGGCCCTCCTTTTACCAGGTATAGGGGCCGATCTCTGGAAGGACACATTTTTGAGAGGCTGGATAAATATGTGGGGTCCGATGATTGGAAAGTCCTTTTACATGAATTCTCTGTTTCTCATTTATTGCTTGTGACATCTGACCATGCTCCAATTTTCCTCTCTACTATACTGAATGGGGAGCAAAGGAGAACCAAGCGTCCCTTTTATTTTGAAAGTATGTGGCTTCAGGATAAGAGATGTGAGGAAGTGGTTCGCTCTGCCTGGGAGGGGCATAATCGAAGCGTCTTTTATAATATCAACAATACGGCACATTGTCTACATAGTTGGAGTGTGAAGAGTTTTGGGGATATTGAAAAACAAGTCAATAATGCTGAGCGGCACCTGAAATTTCTTTATAATAAGCTTGGGAGTGAAAAGGTGTTAGATGATATATGTGCTATGGAAAAAAATCTGAATTTTGCGCTTAATGACAAGGAATGTTTCTAGTTCCAAAGAGCTAGAGACTCCCGCATAAGGTATGGGGATCAAAACACTACATATTTTCACCAGCAGGCATCTATGAGGAGAAGGAAAAATAATACCTCTCAACTTGAAGACTCAGAAGGCAGAGTAAAGCAGGATGATGAAAGCATTCAAGCCATTATTCTGGAGTTTTTTGGTAGTCTTTTCAAGTCTGATTGTGTAGACATCCACTCATGTGTGACCAACTATATCCCGAGGCTTGTTACAGCTGATATGAATTGCACTCAGGAGAGAGATATTGCTGATGAGGAAATCTTCAAGGCTCTGCACCACATGCACCCTTTGAAAGCGCTCAGGCCAGACGAGTTCCATGCAATGTTCTTTAAAAGATTCTGGCACATTATTGGCCCTGATGTGATTCGTCTGATGAAGGATTTGTGGGATGGTAATGTTTCCTTTAAGGATATTAATGAAACAGTTATTACTCTTATTCCAAAAACTCAATTTCCTAAAAAAGTCACAGATTCCATCCCATAAACCTATGTAATGTCATCTATAAAATTTTCTCCAAGATCCTGGTGGAAAGACCCAATCCAAGGCAAATAAGGGGGCGATGACTCTGAAACTTGATATGATGAAAGCCTATGATAGGGTGGAATGACCATTCCTATATTTGGTTCTAACGAAGTTGGGGTTTGGGGCTAAATGAATTCTTAATGTCATGAACTATATCTCTTCAGTAACGTACAAGATCAATATCAATGGGAGACGGTCAGAAAGTTTCACCCCCTTGAGAGGATTACGACAAGGTAACCCGTTTTCTACCTTCCTCTTCATCTTTATGGCAAATGTTTTCTCCCATTTGCTTATGGAATCATTAGGGTGAGGGGTCACCCATGGGGCAAAGGTATGCCGAAATTCTCCCCCCGTTTCTCATCTTTTATTTGCAGATGATTAACTTTTATTCTCATGGGCCACCCCATACGAATGTCATGAAATTTTGATGACTATCAGTCTATATGAAAGGGCATCTGGGTAGAATCTTAATGCTCTAAAATCATAGATGTCTTTCAGTAATGGGGTGACCCAGACAAGAAAAGAAGAGTTCCAGCATTTGTGCGGCTTTCCTCTAGTTGAGAAGCACCAGAAGTATCCGGGCCTCCCTAATTTGGTCAGGAGATCTAAGAAACAGGTTTCCCCTCAATTTTGGATAAGGTGGATAGCCTGATCAGGGTTTGGTCTAGCAGAATGATTTCAAATTTTGGGAAATAATTTTTGGTGAAATCCATTGCCCAAGCTATTCCGTCATATGCGATGTCACTGTTCAAATTCTCAGATACTCTTATGGTCCATATTCACTCTCATATTTCTAATTTCTGATGGGGATCTTCTAACAGTAAAAATAATACTCATTGGGTGGAGTGGGATAAATTATGTGTTTCCAAATTTTGTGGTGGTATTGGATTTAGGAACCTGGAGTGGTTCAATGAATCTCTGCTGGAAAAGTAGGGTGGCGTCTGCTGACCTTCCCCTCAAGCCTTTTTGCTAATGTTTTCTAGGAAAAGTACTTTCCCCATTCCGATCTCTTGCATGATCATATGGGGCCATGACCTAGCTACATGTGGAGGAGTATCTGGGGTGCAATTCCACTTCTCTCTAAATGTTGTGTTTGGAGGATTGATAATAGAAGTTTAGTTAATGTGTGGAATGATCATTGGATTCCATAGGGGAATCTTATAAGACTCACTTCAACAGCTATTCCGGGCCCTAAAGATGCTAGAGTTCGGGACCTCATTAACGATTCTCTTGAGGACTGGGACCAAGAAAGACTTAACTGTTGGTTCAATGATATCGATTGACAGCATATTCTTAGCATTCCACTTGTGTCGGGGATGGGTTGTGATCACATCTGCTAAAATGGAGAAGCTATGGGGAAGTATTCAGTTCACTTAGGGTACAAAATGTTGGTTCAAGATTTTTCTCAGGCTCTTCTAGAGGATAGGTGGAAGAATTTGTGGGCATTGGCTGTCCCACTTAAAGTGAAATTCTTCTGGTGGTAGATCTGTTCGGGTGTTTTCCTACTCGCGATATTTTAGCCAGGTGCCATATGGCTGAAGATGATCTATTCCCATTATGTTCTCTTCACTCTGAAACATCGCTGCATGCAATCCTGTTTTGTCATGACGTGATAGGGGTGTGGAAGGAATGGTCCCTGGGGTTTTCAAAATTTTTTCAGCCTTATCTAAGTTTAGCCCATAACTTTTATGGATGGGTGGCTGCCTTGGATTCAAACATGATCGGGAAGATCTGTACGCTGGCATGGTTGGTGTCGAATAGAAGGAATGAGTTGATCTTTTAGAAGAAATCAACTACTAACAAGATTTAGGTTGAAAGGGCTACAAAATGGATTGACCGCTGGTTGGCTTTTGATGAGGAGAAAGCCTCGGCCCATCCGTAGCATGATCCACCAATTTGGACTCCCCCTCTAGAGGATTTCATCAAGATTAACTCAGATACAACAATGACTAATAGAGAAAAGACTGGAGTGGGGCTTATTGTAAGGAAAAGTGACGACCGAATGGTGGTGGCTTGTTGTATGAATGTCCAGTTTGGATGGAGTCCTATCGTGGCAGAGGCATATGCTCTTTTGCAAGGGATACTCTTGTATCAGGAAAAAGGATGGACTAAGGTGGTGATGGAGTCAGATTGCCTCGTTGTTATCAGTTCCTTGGAAAAGAAAGAGGAGGATTCTCAATTTTTTGGGTTGATTTTGAAAAAAAAATTGGGCCATTGCTATGTCTTTTTCCACTTGTAAGTTTTACTTCATTGGGCGTGGGGGCAATGATACTGCTCATCAGTTGGTGGGGTTTAGGTTGCATCAAGGCTCCCACTACTGGGACGATTCATTCCCTGATTGGCTTGGTCTGTCTAATTTGATTGAATAAAATAATTCTTGGTTTTCCCTTCAATATATATATTTATATATTTATCATAAGTATATATATAATTATATATATATATATATATAATAAATACTTATTGCTGTATTATTATGTTTACAGTAACGTCTCTACCTAGGTCCAACATTGAAGTTATCCAGGTCCAATCCCAATTCTTAGATCAAGTCCACATCAAGGAGCACATAGAATTGCCACTGGGAAGCACTACAACAAGTCTAAATACACGCATGATGGTGGAGAGAGGATATCTCACCAAAGTTGATCTCAACCATCAACCAGGACATGCAGAACTCATCTGAAGCAAACAAAGGAGATTCAAGGTCATCACTGAATTCCAGGAAGATGTCATTGTCTATAAATATTTTTCACCCTCTCCCATTGTAAATATTCAAACTCTCCCAACTATATTCGGACTCCACTATCACGAACTGAATCTGGTCACCGCCAAAACTAGCACTAAACCCGGCCTGCGACATGGCCCAAAGGGCGTTCCCTATCCCCATGGGCTGGCACAAGTGCTCGGGTATCAAAAAATCTGGTTTGGGAATGATTTACCCGAGTACGAAAGCATAAAACATAAAAAAACAATCAATAATCAGAATCTGAAATTTTCATGCTAAACAATTATTAACAAAACCAGATCAGAATAAATTTGTTTAAAGACACTACAAGTGGTCAAAATACAAATAAATATAGAAGTGAGAGAGCACCAAGGACTCCACACAACTAGGGTTCATCGCCCACAAGCCGTCTCTACAACTCCACCCCAAGGATGAGGACTAACACCCCGAACCGCCATCACCCTTAGCCTTTCCTTTACCTGAGTCAAACATAACCAAGTATACTTACACCCAAGGGGTGTAAGTAGGGTGTGATTCTAAGCCCAATAGGATACCACCCAATGATTGCAAAGAGGATGCAATACAATGTGAAAAAGCAAGCAGTTTTAGTACGCAAAGAAAGGCAGTGATAAAATCCAAGAAATGCAGCTTTCAATTGAAAACAGTTTTCAAGCTAAAATTTTCTGAATGTTCATACATTGAAATAGAAATGTTAGATACTATAAATTATTTCCAAAAACACACAAATACAATGGAAAATACCACAAACACAATGAGCAACAAAATCGGGAACACCCCTAGGCACTAGATAGTCTCGGGCCCCATGTACCTCATACCTCGGTGTAAAGTGACCATAGTAAAATCCATTATCGTGCACGAGACACTAGTAGGGAACATACCCACAAACTAGTGGTCCCCAATCATCATCCACATAGTTTAGTTAGAGTTGTCGTTATCCAAATGTTAGGTGAAATAGGGACAAAACCTATCCGGTCCACTAGCTGTACTAGTACACATCCGCCCCACCTAGGTACCCGGGCTTCCCCATTTGTGCTCAAACAAATTCAGCATGCCACATGTATTCATTTTCATATAAAAACACCAATACTGGTCACTTAAAAACAATACATTAGATTTACACACTTTATACCATTTAAAACACACAACAAAACACTTTGATTTTCCATAAAACAATTTCTCAAAAACCCGCATTGCTTTGCACCCAACACTCCCTGAAAACCCCAATTTGCACACTATATGCACACCTATAAGTTACCAAAACAAAGAATGCAACCTTATAAATTTCAATTAAACCAAAAAATCAATTTCATGGCAACCCCATGTGAACCAAGAAATGTAATCTTTGTAAAACTTCCATTTTTAAACAAACATGACACTTAATGTTCACAAGTTCCACAACACCATTAAAACCAAATTTCTCAGCAACAAACAAAAGGGATAAAAATTCAAAACAATATTTTCAGCCCTAGTACATCCCAATAAAATAAAATAAGTAGTGATAGGGTAGCCCCAAAAGAACCAACAAGAGACTTCCATGAAAACCCCCCAATTTCACCTAAAATTGGCATTAAAAATTCATTTTCATTACAAAAACCACTAAAAATATTTTTTGCAGAAACCATAACATTAAATTAACATGAAAATTTCATAAAAACATCAAGTCAATTCACATAGATTTCATACATATGGAATCACCTACCGAATTAGTTAAAACCTTGAATCCTTAGTGCGAAAATCAAATCGCACCACCGCCGCACCAAGAGAAACCTAGATCAAACCTAAAACCATAATAAAAGACCAAGAAAACCCAAGGTTAAACCCTAGGTTTGAAACCCTACCCCATGGTTATTTGTCACTTCAAGGAAAAGGGAACAAAACCCTAAACAAATAGAATAAAACCCTAAGCAATTTGAAAGGGGAATGAAATGGACTAACTTAGTTGAGAAATATTGAATGAATCTCCCCAAAACACCAGTAGCTAAAATTGAAAACGGACAAAATTCAGGTTTTGTTCGAAAAAGAATAAGGAGGTCATTTAGGAACTTGAATGGAGGGAAAAGAGTAAGAATTGAGAGAGTTAATAAGGGATGAAGTTACCTCTTCAATTCTGGATGATTTGAGACACCCTATGAAGTTCTGCCCTAATTCTTGATTTAAAAGAGCTCCAAGTAGAGGGGAAAGGCAATGGGAGCACGCTTGGGCTTCTTAGGGTTGAAAGGGAGGTGAAATCACCAAAAAATTTATTATAATGAATAAGATATTAAAAATTTTAAAAAAACAATTTAAAAATGGAAAATAGGCTTTTGGGTTGGCCCAATTCTTAAATAAAAACCCAAATACCCCATTGTTATGGATTTCTAAATGCTCCAAACTACAATGGTGGTGTTAATATGTCAGGGGAGACAATTTAGGAATTGTAATGGGTGAAAAAGATTAAAAAATGTAAAAGTTATAAAAGAAAAAAATTTATTTTTAAATCTGGAATTGGGCTCACGATTTGGCCCAATTCATGAAAACTCACCCATTCCACCATAAAAGCTTGAGAAACCCCAAAAACAAAGAATAAATGTAAATTAAATGAAATTTAACTTTAAAATAATTCATGTATGTGACAATTCTCTCAACCATGAAAACTTTTGTCCCCGAAAAGCCACAGAAAGGCCAGATACCAAAACCAAACCCAACCGATAAACCAAGATGTACTCCTTTGTCAAGCTTCACCTCCAAGGGCCAAAACAACTCCAGTGATCAATGAAGGATGAAATACTCTCACAAACCAAACTTACACCACTTTATTGAAACAATCAAGCACATTCAGGCTTTATCACAAATGAAAACTCTTTAAACACAATCTGAACAATACTCAATAAATTTACCCAAACAAAGAACAATATCGAACAAGGTTACACTTACCCTACTATAACAAAACCATTGGGAACTCTCCAATCTTAATGTTTACCCAAGGAAGATGTAGGTAGTTAGATATATCTAAATGATAATACCTACTTCCAAGACAAGACCAAGGAAAAATATGAGTTACTCATATGAAGAGACACAAATGGGCTCCCCACCATAAGAGACAACTAATTTTTTTTCCCGAGACAGAATCAGGACACTAACAGGGGGAGACCCGAACAGACTCCCTAGTATAAGGGGTTTGCATCCATTATAAATTTCCAAAAGAATATTCATGATACCCATGGTGGGTCTCTCCACCACAAGAACCAACCATCTTAACCGGCCGGCATAGGACGACACGAAAAGACCCCAAAATTAAGGAGTTGGGACGAACACATAGTTAGTCTACACAGTTTGGGAAACAGTGCGATAACTATGTGGATCCTTATATCTGCATGGTTATTTTTTTTGGGCACAGTTACAATTAACCATGTGAAAACCATGTGCTCAACCTGTCTAGAGAAATTTCCAACCATTCTCCAAAGACTCAATGGAAACCAAAGGGGGAGGGAATAACATTGTGTGATGACATGGGTACAAGACCCTCCACCTATTTCCACCGAATGGGAACAACATAAGAAATATGATGACACCATAGGTTTAAACTCTTCCTTTCTTTCATACTGAGGATAGAACTTTGTACAAGAGTTTAAACAACCCTGGGATTTCCCCTGACTACGAGCCAGCTTCTCTCTGATACCTATGGCTGGAGCTCAAGTGATTGAAGCATATTCAGCCTCGCAGTTAGGCTTTGGAAACCCCCCTGAATGAGAATTATTCTTTCGGTGTCACCAACAACTACACTACAATCCCCGATAAATTTTCCAAGACATAACACATTCCAAACTCACTTTACCCTAACCCGATATTTCACTGAAACATGGTCTTAGAAGATGCACACACAACAAACCTTGTTCGTTCGGGTGAGAAACAATATAAGTAAAAAACACCTATACACACCTTCCTCTAAAATGGAAGATTTTGAAGTTTTTCTAAGGGATACATTCTCCCAACATAAAGAGACTCTCATAGGATTGCACAACTTTCATCTTTAAAGTCAACCGAGTGCACGAAATCACAAGGCTTCACCGAACATGACCATGCGACTGATATAAAAAATGCATGGAGTGAGACCTTATACAACATCCCCAAACAACACACAATTCTAGAAAGTGGCCAAAATATCCTCTCGTGACCAGATTTCCCACACTGGTAGTTTATTGTGAACTCCTTCGAAGAGACTACGAAGGACTAAGAGGACCTCTTAGACACCATCCAGACACTCATCCATGATAACAACCCTAGACCACTTCCACCTTCGAAAAATCAGGAAACTTAAGAGGCTAAGGTCTCTTTCAACATTCCATGATCACTCTCCCACTACAAGAGGATACACAAAACCAAGAATTGAAAGGGTGTAGACTCAATCTAGAAATCTCAAGAAAAACATTCCTTATATTGATCAAATGGAGGGTCTTCAAATGGCGAAATAATCTGGGTTGCACTTCATTTGTGAAATAACCCTTAATGGGGAATACCTTATCCAACGATTGAACCCAAGGACCCAACCAAGATGGTTCATTGGTCATGATATACCACAAAACAGATCCAAAAACATGAAGGGAACCACTGTAAAGGCATCCCAAAACATTTTTCAGAAGAGACCACTAACCGTCCCTATAACACAACTTACCGACCAAACACAAACCCAAAACACAGTTCAAACAGGAAGGGTTCTTGGACTCAAAACATCCCACAACATCAACATTTTCAAAAACCCATAACATAAACCATCCCAAACTATTCATCAAGACATCATGTTTTTCTTTAAAACCATTTCTTTGAAAACAAACAGTTCAGCGGTAAGCGTATCCACCAATGGTACCCCATAGGCCTCACACATGCATGGTTTTGTGCCACACCAGGCACCCTTCTCATATCCATCCCAACACTCATACTGTCATGCCATCAACCATCCATCATCCCATATAACCCCATGCACGTGGTCTCTCAAGGAAATACCAAAGGTTAAAACAAATATTCCTTCCACTTTTCAAAACCAAAATGGTCAACCAACACATCCTTTTTCTCAAAACCGCTAACCAGGAGATCGAACCCAAATTACCGCATAAAAAAAACTTTTTATAAAGGCATAATCATTACAATGAAAACTCTCTTTCAAGTTATTTACATAAATTTCAAAACATCTCATCCCATTAAAACACCTTTAAATAGTTTAGAAAACTCTATTGGAAAGACTTTTTCAAAACCAACTTCAGTATAGTTTCTACTTCCAAAAGAGGTGTAAGCACACGATTTTCCATTTCAAAATAATTCTGAATATTCAGTTCCACCATTTAATAAATCAAACCATTCTATATTTATCTGAAAATCATTTCACAAAAACATTACACTTCTTAAAACCAAGTCACTTTAAAACCAAAGTACCAAGATTTCAAAACTAAAGAACACAAGACAATGCGAGAGGAAACTAGTTTCAGTGGGTGACTTGGACATATGGTTGGTGGCCATATACCAATAAATTCACTGTCACAGAGAGTGTTCTAGGGAATATCCCCGTCTCCACATGGCATGCCAGGCCCTGCGAGCTCACTGAGACCATTAACCCAACTCTCTTTTCATTTCCCCTAATCATCATTAAACCAAGAAAACCAAAGGACTTCGAAAGGACCCAACTTACCTTGGAGACTTGAATCCCATCATGAGGTGTGGTGATCAGCCACACTACTCATAACCAAAATTCCAAGTCCCGAAAATACGAACTCCAGACTATCCTGACTATTCCCCAAATAACATGACCCAAAGAGAGCGAACCTGCTCTGATACCATTTTGTCACGAACCGAATCTGGTCACCATCAAAACCGGCACCAAACCCAGCCTGCGACATGACATGAAGGGCGTTCCCTATCCACAAGGTCTGGAACAAGTTCCTGGGTATCAAAAAATCTGGTTTGGGAATGATTTACCCGAGTATGAAAGCATAAAACATAAAAAAACAATCAATAATCAGAATCTGAAATTTTCATGCTAAACAATAATTAAAAAAACCAGATATGAATAGATTTGTTTAAAGACACTAAAAGTGGTAAAAATACAAATAAATATATAAGATATATAGCACCAAGGACTCCACGCGACTAGGGTTCATTGCCCACAAGCCGTCTCTACAACTCTGCCCCAAGGATGGGGACTAACACCCCGAACCGCCATCACCCTTAGCCTTTCCTTTACCTGAGTCAAACATAACAAATTCTACTTAAACCCAAGGGTTTTAAGTAGGGTGTGAGCCTAATAAAAATAGGATACCACCCAATGATTCCAAATAGTATGCAATATAATGTGAAAAAGCAAACAGTTTTAGTACGCAAAGAAAGGCAGTGATAAAATCCAAGAAATGCAGCTTTCAATTGAAAACAGTTTTCAAGCTAAAATTTTATGAATGTTCACACATTTAAATAGAAATGTTATATACTATAAAGTATTTCAAAAAACACCCAAATACAATGGAAAATACCACAAACACAATGAGCAACAAAATCGGAAACACCCCTAGGCACTAGATAGTCTCGGGCCCCATGTACCTCATACCTCGGTGTAAAGTGGCCATAGTAAAATCCATTCTCATGCACGAGCCATTAGTAGGGAACATACACATAACCTAGTGGTCCCAAATCATCATCCACATAGTTTAGTTAGAGTTTTTGTTATCCAAATTCTAGGTGAAACAGGGACAAAACCCATCCGGTTCACTAGCCGTACTAGTACACATCCACCCCACCTAGGTACCCGGGCTTCCCCCTTTGTGATCAAAAAAATTAAGCATTAAACATGCATCAATTTTCATATAAAAACACCAATAATGGTCACTTAAAAACAATACTGTATATTTACACACTTTATACCATTTAAAACACACAACAAAACACTTCGATTTTCCATAAAACAATTTCTCAAAAACCTACATTGTTTTGTACCTAACACTCCCTGAAAACACCACTTTGACCACTATATGCACACCTATAAGTTACCCAAATAGAAAAGAAGCCTTATAAATTTAAATTAAGCCAAAAAATCCATTTTATGGCAGCCCCATGTGAACCAATAAATGTAATCTTTGTAAAACTTCCATTTTTAAAACAAACATGACACTTAAAGTTCACAAATTCCACAACACCATTAAAACCAACTTCTGCAGCAACAAAAAAAGGGATAAACATTAAAAACAATATTTTCAGCCCTATTACATCCCAATAAAATAAAATAAGTAGTGATAGGGCAACCCCAAAAGAACCAATAAGAGACTTCCATGAAAAACCCCCAATTTCACCTAAAATTGGCATTAAAAATTCATTTGCATTACAAAAACCACTAAAACTATTTTTTGCAGAAACCATAAAATTAAATGAACATGAAAATTTCATAAAAAAATAAATTAAATTCACATAGATTTCATACATATGGAATCACCTACCAAATTAGTTAAAACCTTGAATCCTTTGTGCGAAAATCAAATCGCACCACCGTCGCACCAATAGAGACCTAGATCAAACCTAAAACCACAATAAAAGACCAAGAAAACCCAAGGTTACACCCTAGGTTCAAAACCCTACCCCCTGGTCATTTTTCACTTCAAGGAAAAGGGAACAAAACCCTAAAAAATAGAATGAAACACTAAGCAATTTGAAAGGGGAATGAAATGGACTAACTTACTTGATAAATCTTGAATGAATCTCCCCAAAACACCAGTATCTAAAATTGAAAACGGTAAAAATTTAGGGTTTGTTTGAAAAATAATTAGGAGGTCATTTAGGAATTGGAATTGAGGGAAAAGAGTAAGAATTGAGAGAGTTAAGAAGGGATGAATTTACCTCTTCAATTCTGGCCGATTTGAGACACCCTATAAAGTTCTGCCCTAATTTGTGATTTAAAATAGCTCCAAGTAGAGGGGAAAGGCAATGGGAGCGTGCCTGGGATTTTAGGGTCTAAAGGGAGGTGGAATCACTGAAAAATTCATTATAATGAATAAGATATTGAAAAATAAAAATAAAAAACAATTTAAAACTGGAAAATGGGCTTTCGGGTTGGCCCAATTCTTAAATAAAAACCCAAATACCCCATTGTTATGGATTTATAAAGGATCCAAACTACAATGGTGGTGTTAATATGTCAGGGGAAACAATTTAGGAATTGGAATGGGTGAAAAAAATTAAAAAATGTAAAAGTTATAAAAGAAACAAAATTTATTTTTAAATCTGGAATTGAACTCACGGTTTGGCCCAATTCACGAAAACTCACCCATTCCACCATAAAAGCTTGAGAAAACCCAAAAACAAAGAATAAATGTAAATTAAATAAAATTTAACTTTAAAATAAGTCATGTATGTGACAATTTTCCCTACCATGAAAACTTTCCGTCCCCAGAAAACCACAGAAAGGCCAGATACCAAAACCAAACCCAACCGATAAACCAATATGTACTTCTTTGCCAAGCTTCACCTCCAAGGGACAAAACAACTCCAATGATCAATGAAGGATGGAATACTCTCACAAACCAAACTTACACCACTTTATTGAAACAATCAAGCACATTTAGGCTTTATCCCGAATGAAAACTCCTTAAACACAATCTGAACAATAATCAATAAATTTACCCAAACAAACAACAACATCGAACAAGGTTACACTTACCCTACTATAACAAAACCATTGGGCACTCTCCAATCTAACTTTTTACCCAAAGAAGATGTAGGTAGTTAGATCTCCGAATGATAATACCTACTTCCAAGACAAGACCAAAGAAAAATCTGAGTTACTCGTATGAAGAGACACAAATGGGCTCCCCACCATAAGAGACAACTAATTTTTTTTTCCCGAGACAGAATCAGGACACTAACAGGGGGAGACCCGAACATAATCCCTAGTACAAGGGGTTTACATCCATTAGAAATTTCCAAAAGAATATTCATGATACCCATGGTGGGTCTCCCCACCACAAGAACCAACCATCTTAATCGACCGGCGTAGGCCGACACGAAAATACCCCAAAATTAAGGAGTTGGGACGGCCACATGGTTAGTCTGCACAGTTTGGGAAACAGTGCGATAACTATGTGGATTCTTATATCTGCATGGTTATTTTTTTTGGGAACAGTTACAACTAAACATGTTAAAACCATGTTCTCAACCTGTCTAGAGAAATTTCCAACCATTCTCCAAAGACTCAATGGAAACCAAAGGGGTGGGGTGAATAACATTGTGTGATGACATGGGTACAAGACCCTCCACCTATTTCTACCGAACGGGAACAACAAAAGAAATATGATGACACCAGAGGTTTAAACTCTTCCTATCTTTCATACTGAGGATAGAACTTTGTACAAGGGTTTAAACAACCCTGAGATTTCCCCTGACTATGATCCAGCTTCTCTCTGATACCTATGGATGGATCTCAAGTGATTGAAGCATCTTCGGCCTCACAGTTAGGCTTTGGAATCCCCCCTGAATGAGAATTCTTCTTTCGGTGTCACCAACAACTACATTGCAATCCCCAATAAATTTTCCAAGACATAACACATTCCAAACACACTTTTTAATCTAATGTTCATTATGTTCTTTGTTAAATCAAGTTGTTCTTTTCTTTCCCCCCTCAACTTATTCATTTTTCTCAACCCTATGATGTCCCAATGACTCTTATCTCCATGAACATGGAGAGCTAACCCATTGCGGGTGATCCAAAGGGGAATCATAGTGACGATCATGAATTTGGGTGTTTAATTCTCAAACTATCTCCTCTCTAATTCTAGTGCGATAGTGGAAGTGGAATGTGGTGGTGATTTATACTCTACAATCCATTAACACTATCACATTTTTCCAACTGTAACACTTCAATTTCTCCCCCTATTTTGACCACACTTTATACCAGTGGAGTTGTGTGGTTTGATTAGAAGAATGACATGCGATTGTTGCTAGGTGTGTGAGTGAGTTCATTCACTCGATTAAGGAATGATGGTTACCCATTCACCCAGGAGAACACATGGAATGACTAGTATACTTAAGGATCTCTTGGCTGGATTAGGGGTTTCATACCAATGAAAAGAGTGGAATGTGAATTGGTGAATGATATCGAACCTACTCATTTTTTTAAAAGGTTGGGGCCGAAGCCTCATTTTATTATTAAAGCAAAGCAAAGACCCATTTTTAACCGGGTAGAGGGAGACTCATTATATATCCCGAAGGCCTAGTGGGCATGTAGCCCATTACATAGCCCGTAGGACCAATTTTTTGGCCCAAGGTCCATTTTGTGAATAGTACTACTACAGTACCACATAGTAGCTGCCACTGCTACAATGCCCTGACACCACTACAGTGTCCTGCCACCACTACAGTACCCGTCGTTGTTACAATATCTCCGTTGCTACAGTATTGATACAGTCCTACACCCAATGGGTTTTGAACCCCCATTTTTTATGTAGGATTATGGGGTTCTTAGCTCTAAGACAAACCCCAACTACAAATCGAACCTACTCATTGAATTAGATGAAATAGAACAAAAGTAAATGATGATAGATCTCACTAGAACTCATACTTAAGTCTATTTTCATTTCTTGCATTCACCCTTTGTGCGTTTTCATCGTCTTTCCCTTTCTTATTTTCATTTATTCAAAAACCAAACAAAGACCGCACGGTGTGAACAGCTTATAACCATACAGGTACAACTCACTCAGGTTATGAATAATAACCTTACTTGTATAGAGCACCCTAATAAAAAATACGGAGGATCAATGTTACACCGCTTCATGAGGAAACAACCACCAACATTCAATGAGACTAAAAATCCATTTGTAGCTGAGAAATGGATAAGTTACTTAGAGAAAATATTTCATGCTTTGGGGAATAGCGAAAGGGAAAAAGTTGTCATGTTAGTTTATCACCTCTCAAGAGATGCAGATCAATGGTGGTTATTAATTCAAAACACAAAGGAGGATGAAGAAGTATCAAATATGGAATGAAGGGATTTTAAAGATATTTTCTTAGAAAAAATACTTTTCTCATGAACATCAAGCAGATATGGAAAGACAATTTCTGAGCCTGAGGAAAAAGGAGGATGATAATGTCGCAAAGTATGAGGCGAACTTTACAAGGTTAACAGGACATGCTACAAATTATATACATAACTCAAGAAGTAAGATTGGTTGATTCTTTGATGGGTTGAAACCATTTCTTTGTTGATCATTAGTCTCACAATCCTTCTCATCATACGAAGATATAGTCTTATGTGCTATCAAGACAGAAAATGAATTCTCTAAGTCTTATGACTTTAAAGTGAAGTAAAAGAAGATGAGATCTGATGAACACTATGGAAAAGGAAATAAGGGGAATAAGGGAAAAGTTTACTTTCAATCCTATAGTAATTGTGGGAAGAAACACCCTGGTACATGCCTAAAGGGGATGTGAGTTTGTTACAAGTGTGGAGAAAAAGGCCACCAAGCTCGTGATTGCAAGGGGAAGAAAGAGGTTTTCAATGTTCAATGCTACAATTATAAAGATATGGGGAATTATTCAAATGAATGTCCTAAGAATCAAGGAAAATTACCTCAGAAAAGGCCAAGGGAGCAAGACCAAGCTTATGTGATCACAACTGCCGAGGTTAAAGTTTTGAATGATGTGGTGGCAGGTACTTTAATAGTTTTCTCAAAATTAGCAAATGCTTTATTTGATTCTAGATCATAGCATTCTTTCATATCTTCTAAGTTTACTAAGAAAATTAGATATTTTCAATTTGACTTAACAAGG
Organism: Viscum album; assembly: GCA_963277665.1. Taxonomy (NCBI): domain Eukaryota; kingdom Viridiplantae; phylum Streptophyta; class Magnoliopsida; order Santalales; family Viscaceae; genus Viscum; species Viscum album. Next base: position 1,674,302,949 of record OY728158.1, read on the forward strand.
GAGTTTTCAGTCAAAACTCCTAAGGGAAGTATCATTGCAACAAAGTTTTTTCAATCAGTTGCCATTATGGCATATAAATGTGTTTTATCTGCTAATCTTATTGTCATACCCATGATTGAATTTGATATAATCCTCAGTATGGATTGGATTTCGGACCATGATGCGTAAATTTATTGTAAGAATAAGGAGGTTACATTTTTTATGATGATAAGGAATCCCTCATCTTTAGGGAAAAAACATCACCATTTGATTCTCATCTAGATCCACCCCCAATAGCTCTACTAAATTCAATTATTAAGGGATTGAAATAACTATGGGTGAGGAAAGTAATGTTAAAATAGAGGATGTAACTATTGTGAAAGAATATGTTGATGTGTTTCCAGAGGATTTACCTGAACATCCTCCAGAACGAGAAATTGAGTTTTCCATTGACTTAATTCCTGGTTCAAGTCCCATATCGAAGACCCCTTATAGAATAGACACTATGGAATTAGTATAACTAAAAAAACTAGAGGAATTGAGTAATAAATTATTTATTCACCCTAGTATTTCTCTATGGGGAGCCCTTATTCTTTTTGTTAAGAAGAAAGGTTGATCTATGAGGTTGTGCATTGACTACAGGGAGATAAATGTTATAACAATAAAGAAAAAGTATCCTCTACCTTGCATTGATGATTTATTTGATCAACTTCATGAGGATCAATATTTTTCAAAGATTTACCTTCGATCTGGATATCATCAGTTGTGCGTGAAGAAGGAAGAAATTCCAAAGACAACATTTCAAACCAGGTATGGGCATTACGAGTTTACAGTAATGCCTTTTGGACCGACTAATGCATCCTATGTTTTCATGGATATAATGAATAGAGTTTTCAAGGAATATCTTGATGACTTTGTAGTGGTATTTATTAATGATATCTTGGTATAATAAAAAAGCTATGAAGATCATGAAAATAACTTGCGCACTATTCTAAAGACTCTTAGAAGAAATGAATTATATGGGAAGTTCAACAAGTGTGAATTATGGATTTAGGAGATTTCTTTTCTTGGACATATTGTCTCTAAAGATGGAATCTCTGTTGATCCTTCAAAGAAAAGGGAAATCCAAGAATTACTAGAACCGATGAGTATAACTGAGGTACATAGTTTTATTGGTTTAGCAGGTTACAGACAGTGTTTCATTCAGATTTTTGCCCGATTGGCTAACCCATTAACCAATCTCACATGTAAAGGGCTTAAATTTTTTTGGATAAAAGAGTGTGAATAATGTTTTGAATAACTGAAGAGATGACTAGTCAATACTCCTATCTTGACTCTACCATCGGGGAATGATGGGTTTGTTATTTATAGTGATGCTTCAAAGAAAGGACTTGGTTGTGTCCTTATGTAGAATGATAGAGTTATTGCTTATGCATCACGGTAGCTTAAAATTAATGAACAAAACTATTATACTCATGATATTGAGTTATCAGCTGTAATATTTTCTCTAAAGATATGAAGACACTATCTCTATGGTGAGAAATGTGAGATACATATTGATCACAAGAGTTTGAAGTATATTTTGTCACAGAAAAAAATCAACATGAGGCAAAGGTGATGGCTTGAACTACTCAAGGATTACGATTTCACAATACACTACCACCCGGGGAAGGAAAATAAGGTGGAAGATGATTTGAGAAGAAAGGATCATGGCATTCTAAACAAGATGAGAGTTGAATGGGATCCTATTTTCATGGATCTAGTAAATATGGATATGGAAATAATCATGGAAGGTGAAACATAAATACTTTTTCAAATGGTTGCGAAACCATCTTTACTGGAAAGGATAAAAAGTTCTCAGACCAATGATGAGGAGTTTTAAAAGAAAATTAAAGATGTGAATGATTGGAGATTTTTTGAATTCATATACGAAGATGGAATTCTGAAGTTTGGGAAGGGGATTTGTGTTCCCAATATATCTAATCTAAAAAGATAATTGTTGGATGATGCTCATAGCTCCGATTTCTCTATACACCCTAGTAGCACTAAGATATTTAGAGATTTGAAGGAACATTTTTGGTGGGAAAACATGAAGAGGGAGATTGCTGATTATATGTCAAGATGTATGGTTTGTCAACAGGTGAAGGCTGGAAGACAACATCCTAGAGGAGTCATGCAACTTATTCCCATACCTGAGTGGAAATGGGATGATATTACGATGGAATTTGTCATAGGGCTACCAAATACTCCTAAAAGGAATGATGCAATATGGGTCATTGTTGATCATCTTACCAAGTCACAACATTTTCTTGCTATAAGAGAAGATTTACCACTTGAACGTTTAACAAGACTATATATTAATGAAGTTGTAAGACTTTATGGTGTACCCCTATCAATTGTTTCCGATCGTGATCCCCATTTTACATCAAGATTATGGAAAAGTCTTCAGAAAGCCCTAGATAATGAACTTCGTTTGAGCACTACCTACCACCCTCAAACTGATGGAAAATCAGAACGGACTATTCAAACCTTAAAAGACATGTTGAGATCCTGCTCACTTGACTTTCAAGGTATGTGAGATAAGTATTTACCTCTGGTAGAATTTTTCTATAATAATAGCTTCCATTCAAGTATTCAGATAACACCATATGAAGCGTTATATGGAAAGAGATTTCATACACCAACTTGTTGGGATGATGTTGGTGAAAGAAAACTTGTAGGCACAAAAGTTGTTGAGGAAACAATGAAAAAAGTGAAGATTATCCAAACCCACAACAAAGTATCTCAAAGTAGGCAAAAGACCAATGTTGATAACCGAAGGAAGGATTTGGAATTTCAAGTAGAAGATCATGTTTTCTTGAAGGTATCTCCATGGAAGGGTGTTATACAATTCAGTAAGAAGGGTAAATTAAGTCCCCTGTACGTCAGACCTAAGGGTGTAATTTTGGCCCGACGACCCAAAAGCCCGACAGGTCCGGCCTGAAAGTCCAAGCGGCCCGGCCCGACAAAGCCCGCGTCGGGCCAGGCTGGGATCGGCCCATAGGTTCATCGGGTCGGGCCTATCCAAGAAGGCCCACTAGCCGGCCCGAAAAAGCCCAGCCCGCTGGCCCGTGTGAAGTCCAGCTGCTATAAAAAAAATTTAACAAGAAACTGCTGGTAGGGAGATTCAATCCCCCTACCTCAAGCTTCCAAGGCTGCGCCTGGACCAACTGGTCCAGACAGTGCGCCTGTTATATTATCACCAGAATTTATATATATGTGTGTATATATATATCATTATATATTAACAAAAAATAATATATAATATATAATATATATATATTATATATTTAATAATGTGTGTATATATATACATATAATTATAATGTGTGTGTGCATATATATATATACAACGATATATAATTATATATATATATATATATATAATAATGTATATATATAAACAAAGCCATTAATAATATATATCAATTAAGCGTGGCTTTTAAAAATCCATTAATAATATATATATATATATATATATATATAAATTATTTAATATAATATATATATAAACAAAGCTATTAATATATATATATATATCAATGATTTAATATTATATATATATATATATATATGACAACTTGTTGTATATTAATAAAAAAATAACACACTCACCTAATGATGTTCATGCACATCCCGCAACCTTATTAATTTTTTTTAAGTATATTGCAACTTGCATATATTATGTATACTATACATTTAGAAATCTATTTAGAAAAAAAAATTAACCACCCCCTGTAGTGCACCCCAAACCCCTAATTATTATTTTTACAATTTTCTCATATTACATATATATATATATGTATATCAATAATTTAACATTATATATATATAATAAGTTATTATATATTAAAAAAAATAACACACTCACCCAATGATGTTCGCGCACACCCCCCAACCTCATTATTATTTTTTAAAATATGATGAAACTTGCATATTATATATATATATAAATATCCATTAATAATATATATATCAATGATATGATAATATATATATATATATATATATAAACAAAGCTAATAATATATATATATATATATATAAAGCTATTAATAATATATATCAATTAAGTGTGAATTTTAAAAATCCATTAATAATATACATGTGTGTGTGAGTGTGTGTCAATGATTTAATATTATATATATAATAACTTATTTTCTATTAACAAAAAAATAACACACTCACCTAATGATGTTCGTGCACGTCCCCCAACCTCATTAATTTTTTTAAATATGTTGCAACTTCATATATTATATATAAATCTATTTTGAAAAAAAATTAACCCTCCCACTACGGTGCACCCCCCAACCCCTAATTATTTTTTTACAATTTTCTTATATTATATATATTTATATAATAACTTATTACATATTAATAAAAAAATAACTACTCACCCAATGATGTTCTTACACCCCCAACCTCATTATTATTATTTTTAAATATGACGAAATTTTCATATATTATATATACTATATATACATATATAAATCTATTTAGAAAAAAATTAACTCACCCACTGCTGCGCACCCCCTAAGGCTGTAGTTTCGGCCCGACCTGAATAGGATCGGGCCGGGCTGGGCCTACCATGCAAAAAAAATTAAAAATCATTTAAAAAAATGTTTTAAATTAAAAAAACGCTTAAAAATAATTTTCATAAATAAGTTAAAAAAATAAATGTAATAAAACATTTTAAATAAATGATAAAAACGTTTAAATAACAACATTTTAAACCCACTACCCACTGCTGCGCACCCCCCAATCCCTAATTTTGTTTTTTCAATTTGCACATAATATATATAAATTCATAGACATATATAAATCTATTTAGAAAAAAATAAAAAATCCACCCACAGAAAAATGTTAATAAAAAAATGATTTTACATAAAATATGTTAAATGTTAAAAAAAATACATGTAAAAAACATGCGTTCAAAAAAAAGTTTTAAATTAAATGTCTAAAAATAAATGTAAAAACATTATAAAAAAGTGTTAAACAATAGTTTAAAAAGTTTTTAAAACAAACACTTAAATTAATTTTTTTTAAACAAACACTTAAAAAATACTTTTTACATAAAAATTTGAAAAATGTTAATTTTTTTAAAAAAATACTTGTAAATAGCATGCATTTTAAAAAAATAAAAAAAATGTTTTAAATTAATCATTAAAAAATGTAAAAAAACATTTTAAACAGATGTTAAAAACTGGTTTAAATAAAAACTTTTAAATAAAAAATTTTAACAAATGCTTAAAAAATTCTAAATAAGTTGAAAAAATTAAATGTAAAAAAATGTTTAAAATAAATGTTAAAAATACATTTAAATAACAAGGCTTTAAACTCACCCACTACTACGCACCCCCCAAAACCCCTCATTATTTTTTTACAATTTGCAAATAATATATATAGATTCACAATATATAAATCAATTTAGACAAACCACACACTGTAAAATGTTAGTAAAAAATAAAATAAACATTTAAAAAAAACATCCTTTTAAAAATAAATGTAATTTTTTTAAATAAATGTTAAAAAAATGTTTAAATAAAAACGTTTAAAAGAAGTTTTAAAACACACAATAATTTTGAAAATAATAAATGCCCACCATGGCCCGACTCAAAAAAGCCTGGCCCAGCCCAAAAAAGCCCAGCCCGAACTGATGGTTTGGGCTGGCCAGAGGCCAGGCTTAGGCTGCCTCATGGGGATGTTCGGGCCAGCCCGGGCCGATCCGAATAGTGACCAGCAGCCCGATTTTTTACATGTCAGGCCCAGCCCGACCCGACCTTGTCCGGGCCGAGCCGGGCCGAAATTACACCCTTAATCGGACCTTTCAAAATTCTAGAACGAATTGGAGTTGTATCTTACCATTCGGAAATTCTGCCAAGCCTCTCCAAAGCTCATGATGTGTTCCACGTATCACCGTTGAGAAAATACATTCCAGACCTAATGCATGTACTCACCTATGAAGAAATAAAGCAGGAACATGATGTGTCTTATTGTGAAGAGCCTATAAAGATTCTTGATACCAAATAACAAGTGTTTAGAAACCGAACGAATCATCTAATAAAAGTTTTTTTGGAGAAACCATAAAATGGAATATGCAAAGTGGGAACCTGAGGAACTTATAATGAAGAACTACCCGAATCTTTTTATGCAGTAGTATTATAAAAATTTTGAGGATGAAATTATTTAAAGGAGGGAAGAATGTAACACTCCAAACTTCCACAGTACGTTTCTCTTTGAATAATACAATATCTTGCATTATACGCAACTCTGAGTTCTAGCACATCCCGACCAATCAAACTAGCCGTTTAAAACGTAGTTATGAATAGTAATACCCACTTTTTGAAATTTTATAAATTTTATTTTTCAAAATGGGCTTCATTTTTGGATTCAGAATATCAAAATTAGCTTAGGGTGAATTTTTGGTATTTTTCTGAAATCATTCAATTTTTGATGAATAGTAAAAAAAACACTGTGTTATTGTTTAAAACCAACTTTTTATTTAAATAATTATTTTTTATTAAAATTTATTTTAAAGTCAAAATAGATATATAATACCTATATTAGTTCAATGTAATTCATTAGAGTCATTTTATAATAAGATTAGATATATAAAATTTTATTGAACTTTTTAACGTCTTTTACCCACCTTCTAGGCACATTTGCAAATCTGCATAAAACGTAATTTTACCGCTTTTATGAATTGAATTTTAAAAATTTGTCAGATAGAGTTGTTATCAATAAGTAAAATGTGGTTCAATAGGATAATTTTTTTGGTGAATAGTAACTTTTGAATTTTATTTACCACGATTAAAAGTAAATAAGGTAATTAAAGGTAAAAATAATATTATAATAAAATAAAATTACCCAAAAACATGAGTATAATTAATATAAATAATAAATATAACATGTTAATGATTTTTTATATATAATATACCATCCAATTAGATACGATTTCTCCATCAATAGAATGATATTGTCGCTCGTGCGTACGTACGACTTACCGTCTCCATGACACAATGAGATTTCATTGCCTATCGTAACCATTCAAGAATAATTTTCATTTTATGATTAAAAAATAATGTTTAAGAACTTAATATCATTATGGATATGAATCAAATACATCCCATCTATAACAAACATGAATTATGTAACAAAACATATAAAGGAAAAAAATCAGTTAACACCCGAAACAATGATACTACTGAAATATTTTTAACAAAACAATATTAGAGGATCCTATATGATATCATATTTATGTATTTGGTTCTTGTATAATTTAATAACAATGATTTAACTATTATACAAGAGGTTAAGATACCCTCCACTAAGGAAAAGTATAAGGTAAGGGTTAATTTTACAATCTCTTCATTATCTGAGGTTCTTTATACGTAAATATCGACTAGGAATTCTTTATCATCCAAATCCATGTTTCTTAAAAATTTATTTTAAAACATTTTTACTATTTCTTAGACAATGGGTTAAAGTTATTTATACCCTTGTTTTACTTTTTATAAAATGTTTTGAAAGGAATCTTTCTGTCGTTTTCCAAACAAGGTACTTTATGTCCTTTTTGAAAAATTAAGAAAAGAATTTTTTTTTTAATTTATACAGCGGGTGCGACTATTTTCCACTGTTATAACACCTTCGAAGCTTCCCTTACAATATTATATAAATATTTTCAAAATAAATGTTTTATTTTATAATTATGTGACTTTTAAATGATTTCGAAGTAGAAAGAGATATTTCTCTCAAATAGTTTTTGTATTAATTTCATCTATCTCAACATCTATTGTTGGATTTTATATTTAATTGAATATGATTTATTATGATACAATATTCCATATTGTATTGATATTTTTATGATATTTTTGACTGTAGATGTGATATTTTTATGTCATTCACAGTTTATGGTTAAAGTATTAACATTTCGTATGTTAGTTTAATATGAATGTTTATGTTATGTTTCACCCTTTTCATATGAGGATTGCATTGGACATAGTAAGTGATGGACGTGGCCCACTATAGCCCCTCGATTCATCGGTAGGTCTCATGAGACAAACTAGTGTCTTGGCACAAGGCTTTGACAATATTTTTATTTATAGTCTTGACATGAGGCCTTGAATATGTGGCTATGATGTCCAGCATTATGCATTCCATAATTATGAGATTAACTATTGATATTACATGTGATAATCGTTTAGTAGAATATCCATGTGAATAAATAAATGACATTATTTAATTTATCTTTGCCATATTATGCTAAAGTTTATGTTTAAAAGGTTTGTGTTTTAGTCTTATACATTGGCTTAAATGTTTACGCTTATTTATCTTAGCTTCCACTATATTTTTATCCTTACTGGGCATCTGAGCTCACCCCTTATGTTTTATTTTTCCTAGGATGCGAAGAAGTATTTTATGACTGATCTGTAGGGATAAGATAAGGGATATGAGTGTGTTTAAAGGAGACGTAATGTTGTTTTTTTTTCATTTCATAATGTAATGTAAAACTTATGCATGTATCTAGTACTTCCAAGCCTAATAAACTGATCAGTCTTTCAGGACTTGATCTCTTGTTATCATGACAATGTTATGTAATAATGCACCGACTCTGGGTTATTGGGGTTGAGGCGTTACACTCGTGGTACATTAGTTTCTGGAAATAAGGTCCTGACACTTCTCAATCATCATCACATCTCAAGATGTATGTGCACACTTCCCTATGATCAATCCATTGAGATAATATATCAACTCCCCATTAGGGGACCCATCATAGGAAATCATACTAAACTAGGTTTAATTAGTGTTGTCATCGTCAATCCATTTTCTCGGAAGTTAGAGTCCTAGCATGCTTATCCCAATTACCTACTAACTACCCTAGATTAAATGTGATTTAATAAATCAATCAATCAATCAATCATGGGAAAATTCATCATTTCAAATCACTACTGGAAACATGATCTTTCCCAACACTTCTATACCAACGGTTTGTAAAAACCGTTGGGAAAAGGGTACTCTTTCCCAACGGTTCATCAAAACCGTTGGGAAAGGGCCTAAAAACACACCCTTTCCCAACGGTTTTGGTGAACCGTTGGGAAAGAGTGACCTTTCCCAACGGTTCACCAAAACCGTTGGGAAAGGGTGTGTTTTTGAGGCCCTTTCCCAACGGTTTTGGTGAACCGTTGGGAAAGAGTACCCTTTCCCAACGGTTCACCAAAACCGTTGGGAAAGGGTGTGTTTTTAGGCCCTTTCCCAACGGTTCACCAAAACCGTTGGGAAAAAGAAGGAAAAAATCCAGCATTCGCCCAACTAAAAATACACCCACCCAGAACCTATCCCAACGGTTTTCAGAACCGTTGGGATAGGTCTATCCCAACGGTTTTGACAACCGTTGGGATATGTTCATTGATTTTTTTCCAGATCTACTAACAGAGAACATTATATAAATCAAAAATTTAAATAATTATGATAATACATATATATATTTATGAAATTATGTTTACAAAGTGATGTTAGCCTAGTGGTTAAGTTGTTCGATTATAAACGAGGGGTCCTGGGATCAAATCCCAGCGGTGATTTTATTTTTGGAATTTATATACCAATGGTTCCATTACCGTTGGTATAGATTTCATATTACTTATACCAACGGTTTCCAAAACCGTTGGTATAGGTCTATACCAACGGTTTTCGGAGAACCGTTGGTATAGACCTATCCCAACGGCTTACTTGGCTACGGTTCTCCAAATCGTTGGTATAGGCTATACCAACGGTTTGGAGGCCTATACCAACGGTTCCAAACCGTTGGTAAAGGTTAGTTTTCCAGTAGTGAATCAATTCAAAATGTAATTTCCCAATTTCTGTTTTCAATATTCCTTTTTCATTTCAAAACCAAATCCCAGGTTTTCATCAATTCATACCTTTTCAAATCATATTTCCATTTAATCAATTTTTCTCAAGAATCATCAATCAACCATTTCATCAAATAACCATTAAAATCATGCCATAATTTTTATAAAAATCTACCTACTAATTTCAATTTCATTAAAATTGGGGTTTTTCACAATTTCCATGCCCTTTTTTAAATCACACATCAAATCATATCAAATCAGGGTTTTTAAATCATTTGAAAACTCATTTCAAATCAATAAATAAAATCAAGGTTCAAATTGTAGGGTAAATCCTCATAGAACCACCTAACTTTAATCATGAGATCAAACCAACACAACACTCACAATGAGATCCTCCAATGAAGATCTAAGGCATAGGTGATCAAGAAATCAAACCCAGAATCAAGGTCTATAAAAAAGATATCAAACCCATCAATAAAATGGTGATATATCAATCTATAAGGAGGAGAGAAAGGATATTGTTATAAACCAATTAGAGGAGATCCACTTACCTGGAAGAGATCGAACACAATCATTAGAGGTCTGAACTACAAATAAAAGAGGATGGAGGAGTCAATTTCACCTCTTAAGAGACTTTAAGGACCATAGAATCAGATTAGGGTAAAGATAGGGTGATTAGAGGTTAAAATTGGGGGTTTATGGATTTTAAAATAATTTTGGGGGGATTTAATTTCCACACACATGGTTTTCTGGGTAGGGCCACACTATTAGTATTAACTGTGTGCCCTAACCATGCACCTCTATAAGAATTCTGGATAGGGTGCATGATTTGGATGCATAGTTAAACTAATCATATGCTAATTGTAAAACCCCCCACTATCTAGGGGAGCATGGTTTGGATGGATGGCCACATGATTTGGAAAAATAGTGTGTCAACTATGCACCAACCTCCAGATCCACTCAACAAGGCACACAATTTGCTGGTCCAAGCTATATGGTTTTCCCTAACCGTGCACCAACCATAAAAAACCTCGTGGGTTTCTAAAGATTTCTAAAACTTTACCTAAAACAAACCAAGACAATCCCCAAACGAAGTAAAAAACGAGGGCTAAGAAGTACCTGAAAATAAGTAATGATATGTTACAAATACCCCATCATAAACAATTTTTGTGCCCAAAAATCCTATAAAGAAGATTACAAATAAAAAAGATAAGACCACTATTATCTCACCAGTTCCTCAAACTCCCAAGTATCATGTGAATTAGAACCATGGTACAATATAATATAGACCAAATTCATCATCTTCCCATGAAGAACCTTTGTCTCAAAATCAACACTCCTGACCGGATGCTCAGTCACAGATGAATCAGGTTCAACATCAAGATCTTCCCAGCTCTAGACATGAGAAGGGTCAAAAAGATACTTCCTAAGATGTGATACATGAAACACGCTAGAGGATATGGCTATGTGATAGAGTATATGAGCTTTTTCAAGGAGTATTGTAATGTGAAAAACTATATGGGTGCATTATAGTCTTCCTAGGAAGTATGGTCATGTGAAACAATTGATGGGAATATATTGGATATGGAGCTCAGTCCTTAAATAGGAACCCAAAATGTCTTGATTATAATAGGAATAAATGTCTTTTTAGTTCATATTACATGTTTTGAGGCTATGTGATAGGGTTACACCATATAGTTTAACATCATGTGGCAAAGACGTTAACCATTTAGTTTAATGTCTTACGGTGAGGATATTGACTTCCACAAGGGATCTATAAATGTGTACATTAGTTGATATGTGGGAGGAAATATGGTATCCATGGGGAATATGACCATGTGGGAAGATATGATATGAAAATATATTTATGAGGGCATTCCAATACTTGATATAGGGCTTAAGCCTTAAAAAGGTGTCATACATATCCAATTTATAATAGAAATTAGAGTTTGTATAGTTCATATATTTCTTTCCTCTTGATAGACAATGAAATATGACTAATATCATTATGATAATTTCCTCATAGGTTAGAAATAATCAGAATATTAGGTACTTACACAATGGTGGATTCCCTTTTGGGAGATGGATTCAATAGGAACTAAGAGGTTTCAAGTGGGATTATTGAGAGTTGGGTGATCACATAAAGGCCATGGGGTTATGGTATTCCCTTAAAATAGGTAATGTCATGCAATCATGTAATGGAAATGGGGTAATGTGACCACATGAAGTCAAGGTGGGTATGTGAGCATGCAATTTCATGAGGTTCCTACAACCACATGACTAGTATTTGGTTAGGAGATCACATGATACAATCACATGACCAATAGTACATCTCATGATCACATGAAAAAGAGGTTATCACATGATCACATGACTAAGAGAATGCCATGTGATCAAATCTTATGTAGGTGATTTCATGACTAGGTCTTATGTGAATATTTTATAATATTGTTAAACCATACTTTAAAATTACTTACCTGATTTTAAAATGGAAGTCTTCAAAATCACAAATCTCTCTTTATCCTCCTTAAGTACTGATTATTTCCTACATGTATCCAATTTTTCCATTTTTTTAGTATCAGGGAGGTTTATAAACATCCCCCCTATATCTACACAGCTTCACATGGTGGGTGTGCCACATACAAAGACTAAGGAAGTGGAATATTTTTTGAATAATTCAGTGTTTTCTCCTGGGACTCATGTGAGTAGGTCTTATGTCACCAATAACATCTCCCTAGTGTGTCAAATGATAAACAAAGATCATGAGAAGGGTCCATCATGGACATTCCCACCCTGGATTTGATCACATGATGCATTTTCATTGGGAAATCATATATCTCCAGAGGGCGTCGTGTAAATAACAACAAATATGAGACCCTACTATCATAGAAAGATTATGTATCATGACCCACAAGAGGTTAGTAGATCATGTATCCACAACATCACATGAAGAATAGTGATTGCAAGAAGACTCTGTTACTGATAACCTCCCCTATCTGAGTCGCATGATCATACCCGGGTTACATGATCACCTATTCCTTTGAGAATTATTTGATTGTGTAGCCCAATCACATGACCCTTAAGTGTTCATATGATCTAGGCATAAAGAATGCCTTCTTCCAAATTCTATTATATCAAAATGGAACTTATTTTTTATTTATTTTCCCAACTTAAATTTTTAAAACACTCATCTTGTGGGAATAAATAAATTCCCCCCCTTAAAAATAAAGTATATAAGAGGAAGGGAGGACTTGGTCCAGAGGATGTGAATTCCTGCATAAGTACCTTGGGGTTACACATGTCTTTTGGTCTTCTAGGTGACTCCTAGTATTCCGTGAAATGTCTAATAAACAGGAGGGTGATGGGTGTGTAAATTTCTTAAAAATAGGTCAGAGGGATCTATATTTCCTTTAATTAACATTAATCTCTTTACTAAAACTTTTATCATAAAATCCTTATGTTATCAGATCATGTGACCCCATCATGTAACCTCTGTTGTGTAACCAAATCTCATAAAAAAATTGTATAATGGATCAATGGTAAATAACTTAAACCATGAATCACCTATGATGGCCTAATACTTTTCACATATTATTACATGATTCCTAAAAAAAATATCTAATAATTACAACACAAGTATCATAAATCCTAGTTTATTTAGAAGACTAGGTTCATAATACAAAAAATATGGCATCCTTATTTTATTTTCCATAGTGAGCTCATAAAATATATTTGTAACACCCTAAGTTTTTATGAATTTATTTATTTCAAATAAATTAAATTTCATCGATAGATTTCACTACTTAAAACACTAATTTATGCTTGCACTACATGCAACATTGGATTATCTTGCGTTAAACATAATACTGAGTTTTAACAAAACCACGATATATTATTAATATTATTCAAACATGACCATTATAACCAAGACATTAAACCTAGCGATATGAATAGTAATAAATAATTTTTAAATATTATGCATATTTTTTTTATATAAAGAAAACATTTTGATAAAAAATACTTAATTTTCAGTAAAGTCATTATATGTTTTGAAAATAATATTTTCTCAAAAAATGTTTTTTATTTAGTTTTGTGAACAATAATAAAATTAATTTTTGAAAATTTTATAAAATTAATTCGATAAAATAAAATTCATTTTTGAAATATATATTTCAAAATTATATTAGGGAGAGTTTTTGGTATTTTTCTGAAAAGTTTCATTTTTTGATGAATAGTGAAAAATATTGAATTTTGGTTGAAAACTACCTTTTCGTTTAAATTATTTATAAAGTTAAATTATATTTTAAATTTATTTTAAAGTTAAATTTGTTCAATTATAAATCCATTAATCCAATTTAGTTTATTTTAATCAATTTAATATTGTATTTTGATATAAAGACTTTGTAAACTTTTGAACATTTTCTCTTTAAAAACTTGCTTTCTCATCGCATATGCTAGATTACTTTTAAATTAAAATTTTCCACTTTCATGAATTTAATTTGAAAAAATGGATTCCACATTTGGAATCAGAATAATTTATATTATCTAATAAGTTCAACTTAATTTTTGATCAAAATGAACAGTGGATGCAGTAAAAATTAATTACTGCAGTTAAGGTAAAAATGGGTTTACTGGGGGTTAAAATAAAAATATATGGGTACAAAAGAACTATATGCTTGTTTAAAAACCATTTTATGTCCATATTTCTACCATGGAACCCCTAATTTTTTAATGGACCATTTTGGACCCTTTTTTACATCTGAATAACTTGGGAGCACTCAATTCTTTTCAAAAATACCAAGTGTGTCCTCTCCCCCGCTTATAAAAGACCACCCCTCTCCTCTCTTCTTTACAACTTAAAACCCTTTTGGTTTAGCCAAGATCTACCCAAATAACTTTCCAAATTTCATCCTCTCATCATAGAAGCTTTATTTTTGGTATAAATCCAACCAAGTAAGGAATTTAGTGAAAACCTAAGGAGGATACCTAAAGAAGAGGTAACGTTCATCAACAAGTGTTTTTATTTTATTTCTTTTCCCATACCCTTAAATTATTATTATAACATACTTATACAATAAAATAATTATATTACATATAAATATATGTTTTTATGTTAAGTTAATGACCTATAACCATCTCCACTTCCATCAAATGGGTTGCGAAATCATCGTCCGTGTGTACGACAGACTACCGTCTCGTGAACCGATGTCATTCATTTTTTTATTACCACCTATCAAGATTGGAAATAATGATGAGTTTATTTTTTATATGATATTTATGATATTATTATTCCTTTTGAATTATTATATCACACATGACTTCATTTGTTACATCCCAAATTTTTCCAAAGGTACGAACCACTCAATTTTTTGTTTAAATTCCTTAAAACTGCCCTAAAATAAATGCCTAACCTTTAAATGGAGGTATCAGGTGTGTCTAAGTCTTGTTTGAATCCCAAAGTACTGAAAAAAGAGAAAACAAGTGGACCGCATGATTTTTCAAACTGTGTGGCGCAGGACGCATGACTGTGCGATCATTTGTAGAATTGGGGTAGTGAGCTACGATACAGTTAGTAAAATTGTGTAGTCGACCATGCACTATACCCCAGTAGAGAAGAATATAACACACAGTTGGCACAAAGTTTGGACAACTATGTGTCCAAATCATGTGACACCTACCGTGTGATAAAAAATTAATTTTTATTTTAAGGGGTTTATTTTAAAACACCCCTTTCTCCTCCTCCCCCTCCCACTTGGGATTTTCTCCCCTACTAGGTTTATAAATCCCCCTATCCTCCCTCCTCGGTGTTTTTTGATTTCTCCCTCAAATATCCTTCAATATATTCATCACCAAAAGCTACAAACTCCTCTTGAAAATCTCTCTCATCCTCAACCCTTGATTTTTTGGCTTCTTTAACCCTCATTGTGTTATCTTCATGCGACAAATTTAGCCCTATTTTGGGGTTTTTTCCAAAATCTCTTGATTTATTCCATTTTAAATAGAATCAAGCCTTGATAATGAATGTGCTTAGTACCAAGACATTGAGGTAGATCATCTACTCTTTTCCCCTTTGTTTTCATCGCTTTTGACATTGCGTCATTGTGACGCCCCATCAGAACCTTCCAGTGAGTCCTATTATCGCATGTTAAAATGATTGGATTGTTTTTCCATGATCATTGGGACTATACCTTGTGGAAAAATCCATGTTTAGGGTGTTTTTCATGGATCCAATAAACCCTTTGGGTGGACCAACCAACACGACCTAAGTTTCCTTTTTTTTAAAATGTGAATAATTGTCATTGGTGTGTGTGACTCCTTGATAATTCTATAATTTGATTAATAAGCTTAGAATGAGAAATATACCATTAATTGGGTCCCTCTTAATAATGAATAATCTTGAAAATAGTGTTTTGGCCTATGTGTAGTGCCTTATACCTTTGACACACTTAATGTCTCTTTGAATTCAATATGCCTTACATGCTAAAATGCTCATTTCAAGTTACATGAGTACCTTGCTTTAATGAAATCCCAATGCCTTGTGCTAAAAGCTTATAATTCATGTAATATGTCTTGCTTGTTGTTATTATACTCAAATTCCCATTTTTATTCCAAGTGCATTATGATAATTCCTTATGTTAAATTCTTATTCATAATGCCATGTGAAATTGCATACCTTATATTATGCCAAATGCTTATGCCTTGTTTGGTTCTCTTACTTGAGTCTTTTTATGGTTCAAATGGAATGTAATACTTGATCATGATCAATAGATTGATATATTGAAATGTCATTAATGAAATATTGGTAAGAGGAATGTTGATTCTATATACCTTTCTTATAGTTCATTGCTTATGAAAATTGTTTATTGTTTATTCCCTTGATAGTGTCTTAAACTATACAAAATGCTTGTTAAAATTTTTGGCTTGTGCTATTGAAATTGCATGTTTTAAAATGCACTTTTTAAGGATTATTCCATGTATCTTATACCTCATACCTTGATTTCTATTATTAAATGATCATTACCTTTCTATATGAGATGTGATTTTGATGTTTGGCTTTAATTTCTTAGCTTAGTTAATGGAAGCATTTGGTATTGAGATTATTATTTTTGGTTAGAAATCACAAATGAATTTCTTGTTATGTATGCCTTGTTTAATATGGTTCTTGATATGGATTGGGAGAGAACATGGATTCCATATTATGGACCCATGGATGGACTTCTCATGCTCAATGGGTTACAACTCGACAAATTGGGGGAAATGATTTGGCTTACCAGGCAAGGGCTTCCCAAGCGATTTATTATACTCCTGAGTGATATTAGTTCCCAAGTGGAGAAATTGTGTAAGTTCCTTTGGGAAAGATGGATAATCCATGACTTAGGTGATACTCGGTCCCCTTGTGAGATACATGGGATAGACTCATTGATTACTATACCTCATAGCGATACTTGGGACATCGTAAGGGTCTCCTTGGATGGGCTCGGTGGTATTGGCTTATATCAAATGAACCCGATGTGAAACTTGGGATTCTTTTAGATTGACTTGGATGGGTATGATACTCCACCTCATGTTTTAATAGAATGTTTGGTTTTCATTATTTGTTTGGATGTTAAATCATATGAGATGCATCCTTTATGATTATATGAGCATACTTATGCCCCTGTGACACTTCTACCTTACTTTATAGCATACTTATGTGATGAAATGGAACTGAGACCCCAATCCAGAGCACAAGCTTGAGGGTATAATTCATTAGTATCCTTATTCACTTTGGTACATGTTATATATATATTATGACCTGCACATGTTTCTTATTTAGAATTACGGTATAGGGTGAAGCTGGTGATATGGTATGGGTGTCCATTTAGGAACCTAGAATAATTTGTAGTTATTCACTTATTTAATACCTTTTCATTTATTATATTTGTCACACTATTTCTTAATTATAGCATGAGAACGAGAAGGTCTAGACACCATGGGTGTCAGATGACTGAGATTTATTATCTCACACTCTACTCGGGCGTCGTTTGGTACCCGAATAGACTTTATGACTATAGGTATTGATAAATAGAAGCATGTTGCTTACGATACTTATTTTCTTGCTTCTTAGGATATAGTTGGGGGCAGAGGACCGAGCCTGTGCTCGAGATTCTATTGTAGAAATTTTTCATTTTTTTACTTTTGATAGCATGTTGTTTATACTTATACCCCTGTTTCTCAGTACTTTTATTTTTTTATAGGTTCATGAAGTCACCATCATCAATTTTTTACCATGTATTATTATTCATCTTCCGTATTTATCTGTTTACTATATTTGGGTTATTTATTACTTCTCATGTTGTCTACTTATTATAATGCTTATGCTATTTCTTATTATTGTTTTATGATATGAATAATCTGATCTATGATAGAATAGTCTCCCCACATACACACCTTAGGACCTCACTGTTAGTTGAAAAACTCTAGCATTCATGGAGATTCACTTGAGGTCATGTGGCCAGCTAGTCTTGGGGCACTGTTGATTGGAATTTGGAATCGGGATGCTAAAAAGTGGTATCAAAGGTTTTATTTTCCTTTTCATTACTTTTTAGGATTAGACTAGAGTCTGGGATACATGAATTTGGATCTGAACCTGTTTTTGGATGTAGCTAACCCATTTATAGGGGAAACCCAAATTTCCTAGGTTGGTAATTGCAGTTATTGTTTATTCCATTGATGTTTGATACAAATTCATCATTGGGTAAGGCACATGATTCATGATTTTATTGATATTGGTATGATTGAAATGATGATTTATATTACTTCAACCTGATGAAATTAGGGTGTTTCCTTACATGCATCATACTAGGAACTATAAGAATTGAAATGACATTCATTATGCCATGCCATATTTATTTTCAGTGTGTATTTTACTATTTTCATATGATTTCTGTTGTGCCTAGTTTTTATTTCCTATAGTGGCTATTTTTTTATAATAACAGAAGTGTGTTAGTTTGTCTTGTAGGGATATGTTGTGTTGTGGGTTAAGTAGATGCCACTTTAAACTCATTAGGGTATGTGCCCTCATGGATTGGGTTGGTGATCCACATAATTCATCCAAATTAAAAGGATAATTAAATCCTTAAAATTTAAAAATGAAAACCAAATGTTAAAAATAAATGGCCTCCTTATATAATAATGTGTAACTTTGACCTTACCTTGGAATGGGTTGTAGGCTGAATTCCTTATGAACCTTTTAAGGTCATTCCTTATTATCTAGACCTGGCTCTTGGAGCAAGCTTTCAGTTTTTTTATGATCAGAGCTAGTCCATGCTCCTGTCCTCTTATCACTTTCCTTATCTGTTGTGCCATGTTAAGGGAGGATCTGTACCTTCCCTTATTTACCTTCTTTCCTTAACTGTTTTTGCTATCTATTATAAAGATCTTGTCTGAGTTGGATTCTTGTAAATTATATAGTTAGGCCGCTGTGATGTCCTCATGATACACCAAGAGAGTAGCGACAAGCACACTCTGAAGGTAGTGGGCCATGATCCACCCATTGTACCTCCTATAGTTCCTCCCGAGGAACCTCCTGTTGATCTTCCAATGGGCGTCGATTCACAATTTAGGGATAGTTTTCTAAGGGTTATTCCAACTGTTCAGGGTGCTCCTCGGCCTCCCCTGACTATGGTAAATCTTACAAGAGACTTTCAGAAGTATCATCCTCCCACTTTCTCAAGGGATGGGAGTCCTCATGATATAGAGTCATGGATAGAAGCTATGATATCCATATTCGACCATCTTGATATGCCTCCATAGCAGAGGGTCAATATTTCTACCTACATGCTTCGTGACTTTGCCAAATATCCATGAGGTTCACCTATTATTTTCTCCAAGAAGGCGAATGGTAACATGTGATTTTTTGAGGATTATAGATAGTTGAATCAACTTACAATGAATAATTGTTATCCATTGCCTCATATAGACGACCTCTTTGACCAGCTCTAAGGAGAAACCATTTTCTCTGAGATCGATTTGAGTTTGGGTTACCATTAGGTTCGTGTAAGACCATAAGATATACCATGTAAAACATTTGGGAGTAGGTATTACTTGTATGAGTAATTGGTTATGTCATTCAGTTTGACGAATGAGCCGACAGTCTTCATGGATTTAATGAATCAGTTTTTTCACCCATATATTGATTCCTTCATGGTGGTCTTTTTAGAAGACATCTTGGTGTACTCCCTTACTATCCATGACCAGGCCACCCATATTGAGATCATGATGATTACACTGAGAGAGCACCAACACTATGAAGAGATCATTAAATGACACTTTTAAATAAGTGAGGTTCACTTCTTGGGTCATATCATATCATAGGCTGGCATATCTGTTAGTCTAGAGAAGGTGAGTGTCATGGTTTCCTAGGATTAGCCCAATAATGTGTTTGATATACTCAGTTTCCTAGGGATTGTAGGATATTATAGGCATTTAATCTAGGAATTTTCCCGCTTAGTAGTGCCTCTCATAACCCTAATTAAGAAGGGTGTACAATTCCTATAGTCTGAAGCTTGTGAGAAGGTCTTTAAGGAGTTAAAAGGAAGACTCACTTCAGATCCGATTTTGATTCTTCATAAGCTGAGAATAATTTATATGGTTTATTATGATGCTTCATGGATCGGGTTGGGTGAAATTATGATGCAAGGTGATTGATTCGTTGTGTGTGGATCTTTCTATTTGAGTCTGCATGAGAGGAACTATCCTACGCAAGATCTTGAGCTGGTAGTCATGGTTCAGGCTCTTCATTGTTGGGGGAATTATCTTTTGGGTGAGGTGTTCATTGTTTACATAGATCATAAAAGTTTAAAGTACTTTTCCACATAGTGGGACTTGAATTTGAGACATAAAAGGTGGGTGGAATACCTGTAGTTTTTGATTTTGATCTTTCTTATAACACTAGTAAGGGAAATTCCGTGGCTAATGCATTGAGCTATAAAACACAGACACAGGACTTCCAAGTGGCTAGAAGTGAGTGGCAGATGATGGATATGTTTTTTGAGTTGCATATGGAGGTTCAAGAGAAGCATGGTAAACCAATTCTAGCAGCTTTGGCAGTGACATATTCTCTCCTAGAAAGTGTTCAGATGCGTCAGTTATCATATTCTAAGGGCCTCATTATGAGGGAGAGTGTCACCAGATAGAACCCACCTCTAGGTTGGGTTGTTGATAGTAGTGAGACCATGATCTATCATGGGTGTGTTTGGGTGACTTAAGATATACGAGAATAGCTAACGATGGAATATCATGCCTTGGTTTGGGAAGTTCACCCTATGCTTACCAAGATGTATCAGGATATGCATCGTCAGTACTGGTGACCAGGTATGAAGAAACGGATAGCGGACTTCATCACTCGATGATCCACCTATCAGAAGGTGAAGGTAGAGTGCCAACTACCGTCTGGATTTCTACAACCACTATCCATTCCTGAGTGGAAATAGAACAAAATCACTATGGATTTCATTACAGGCTTGCTGAGGTATCATCGAGGCAGTGATGCAACTTGGGTGATCATTGATAGGTTAATCAAAGTCTCTCACTTCTAATCGATCTGCAAAATATACTCTATTGATGATTTAGGTAGGATTTACATCCATGAGATAGTGCGACTTCATGGTGTACCCCATTCTATAGTTTCAAACTGAGATTCCCAATTCACATCATAGTTCTATCAAGGGTTGAAAAAGGCACTAGGTTCATAGGTGCTCTTGGGTACTGCATATCACCCTCAAAATAATGGGTAGTCTGAGCGAATGATTCGAGTGTTAGAGGATATGCTTAGGGCATGTATTATTGATTTTGGAGGTTCCTGGGAGAAGTATATTACTCCAGTTTAGTTTTTCTATAATTAAATATTTCAGGAAACAATTTAGATGGCTTTATATGAATCTCTCTATGGTAGACTATTTCATTCACCCCTGTGTTGGCTAGAGGCTGGGGAGGCAGCTCTTTTTGGTCCCCGTCTTTTTTAGGTGATTTCAGAGAAAGTCCAGATGATTCAGAAGGATATGGCTACAACCTAGTCGAGTTATAAGTCATATATTGATTTTCATCATAGAGTTATGGAATTAAAGGTGGTACATCAAGTTTTTCTGTGGGTATCAACTCATTTGGGACATAAATGAATCAGGAGATGGGGAAAGTTATCTCCAAGATATGTCAGGCCTTTTGATATAGTGGAGCGGGTTGGGATGGTAGCCTATAGGTTGTAATTACCTCATAGGTACCATGCCATTAATGACGTCTTCCATGTATCTTAGCTTTGACAATACCATCCAAACCCATCTCATTCATTTGATCCTGATGATATCGAGCTTGAGGAGGATGCATCCTCTGAGGAACATCCAATCCGTATCGTTAACCATAGTATGAAGGTTTTCCAAGGTAGGTTAGTTCCTTTAGTCTAGGTGATATGATAGAAAAAATGTGTTTAGGATGAGACCTGGGAGAGGGAGGTCGATTTATGTGCGTAATAGCCAGAACTTTTCTCAGAGGACGTCGTACCACCCTTAGAAGGGTAACTCGGGGATGAGTTGTTTTAAGGAGGGGTGATTGTAACATTCTGACTTTTTTCCAATGGTATAAACCATTTAGTTTTTGGTTTAAATTATTTAAAACAACCCTAATATCAATTCCTAACATTTAAATAGAGGTATCAGGTGTGTTAAGGGCTCGTTTGAATCCCGAAGCTCTGAAAAGAGAGAAAATAGGCTAGGCCACACAGTTTATCAAACCGTGTGACACATTCTGTTTGATAAAAATTTAATTTTTATTTTTAGGGGTTTATTTTAAAACACCCATTTCTTCTCCTCCTCCCACTCATAATTTTCTCCCCTACCAGGCGCATGAAGGCCCCTCTCCTCCCTCATTAGGGATTTTTGATTTATCACTTAAATATCCTCCGATCTCTTCACCGTAGGAATCTATGGAATCCTCTCAGTAAGCTCTCTCATCTTCACCCCTTGCTTTCTTGGTTTCTCCAACCCTTGATGCTCTATCTCCATGTGATGGATTTAGCTCTATTGGGGGGGTCCTAAATCTCATGATTTATTCAATTTTAGGTTGAATCAAGCCTTGATAGAAGATGTGCATAGTACCGTGACATTGAGGTAGGGCATCTACTCCTTTTACCTTTAATTTTTATCGCTTTTGGCATTGTTCCATTATGTCATCCCACCAGAACCTTCCAGCGAGGCTTGTTATCACATGTTAAAATGATTATCTTGTTTTCCTGTGACCATTGGGACTATATATTGTGGAAAAACCCATGTTTAGGGTGTTTTCCTTGGATCTAGTCACCCCTTTGGGTGGACCAACCAAAACGACCTAAGTTTCCCTTTGTTTAAAATGTAGAAAATTTTCATTGGTGTGTGTGGCACCTTGATAATGATATAATTTGATTAATAAGCTTAGAATGAGAAATATACCATGAATTTGGTCCCTTTTAATAATGAATAAGCTTGAACATAGTGGTTTAGCCTATGTTTAGTGCCTTATACCTTTGACACACTTGATGTCTCTTTGAATGAAATATGCTTTACATGAAAAATGCCAATTTCAAGTTACATGAGTACCTTGATTTAATTAAATCCTTATTCCTTGTTCTAAAATCTTATACTTCATGCAATATGCCTTGCTTGGTGGCATTATACTCAAATTCCCATGTTTATTTCAAGTGCATTATGATAATGCCTTATGTTAAGTACTTATGCATAATGCCATGTGAAATTTCATACCTTATATTATGCTAAATGCTTATGCCTTGTTTGGTTCTCATGATTGAGCCTGTTTATGGTTCAAATGGAACAAGATACTTTATCAAGATAGAGAGATTGAGATATTGAAATGTCATTAATGACATATTGGTAAGAGGCATGTTTATTCCATATGCCTTGCTTATAGTTCATTGCCTTTTCAAATTGATTATTGCGTATTCCCTTATTAGCGGCTTGAACCATACAAAATGATTTTTGAACTTTTTGGCTTGTTCTATTGAAATTTCATGTGTTTACATGCAATTGTTTAAGGCTTACGCCATGTATCTTATGCCTCATACCTTGCTTACTCTTATTAAATGCTAAATGCCTTGCTATATGAGATAATCCATTGATATTTGGCTTGAATTTCTTAGCTTGGTTAATGGAGGCATGTGATATGGAGATGATTATTATTGGTTAGAAATCACAAATTCATTTCTTGTTATGTATGCCTTGTTTGATATGGAACTTTACACTATCTAGGAGAGAACATGGGTTCCATATTAAGGACCCATGGATGGACTTCTCGTGCTCGATGGGTTACAACCCTACACACTGGGGGTGATGATTTGGCTTTAAAGGAAAGGGCTTCCCATGTGATTTATTATACTTCTGAGTGATACCGGTTACTAAGGGGAGAAAATATTTGAGAACCATCAGGCAAGATGGATACGGGATGACTTGGGTGATACTCGGTCCCCTTGTAAGATACCTGGGATGGACGTAGTGGTTACCATACCTCCTAGCGTAACTTGGGATGCTGTAAGGGTCTCCTTGGACGAGCTCAGTGGTATTGAATTATATCAGATGTTCCCATTGTGACACTTGAGATTCTTTTATATCATCTTTTATGCTCATGAGACTCCACCTCATGTTTTAATGGAATGTTTGGTTTGCATTGTCATTTTGGTCGTTGAATCATATGAGATGAATCCTTTATGGTTATATGAGCATGCTTATGCATTTGTGACACTTCTACCATACTTTTTAGTATATTTATGTGATAAAATGGAATTGAGAACCCAAGCTAGAGGTATAATTAATTAGCTTGCTTGTTCACCTGGGTTATATATATTATGACTTACATAGGTTTCTTATTCAGAAGTATGACATAGGTTGAAGAAGGTGATATGGGATGGGTGTCCATTTTAGAACCAAAACCAAGTTGCAGTTATTCACTTATTTACTACCTTGTCATTTATTATATCTATCAAACCGTTTCTTAATTATAGCATGATAATGGGAAGGTGTAGACACCATGGTGCCAGTCTATTAATATTTATTATCTCACACCTTACCCGGGCACCATTTGGTACCCGAGTACACTTTATGACCACAAGTACAAATAAAGGGAATCATAATGCTTCCGATGCTTGATTTTCTTACTGCTTAGGATGGATTTGGTGGGTAGAGGATTGAGCCTATGCTTGAGATGTTGTTGTAGCAGTTTTCTATTTTTGTACTTTTGATATCATATCATTTATGCTTGTACCCCTATTTCCCTACACTTATATTTTCATATTGACTCTTGACATAATCAACATCACTTTTGTACCATGTATTATTATTCAGATTCCACAATTATCCATTTACCATGTTTGGGTTATTTATTTCTTCTACTATTTTCTACTTATTATTATGCTTCTACTATTTCTTATTATTGTTTACCGCTATGCATACTCTGATCTATAAGGGAATAGAATCCCCACAAACACACCCTAATCCCTCATTGTTAGTTGAAAACCTCTAGAATTTGGGGAGATACACTTGAGGTCATGTGGCCAACTGGTCTGGGGCACTATTGAGTGAAATCTGGGACCAGGACACTACATCATTCTTTCCATTTTTTGTGAATATAATAATGTCACTTGTGTGTACGATGGACTACAGCCTCGTGAAAGAATGTGATTCTTTCACGCTTTACATGAAAGGTATTAAGGATGGATTTAATGAAAATATGTGATATATATGACATAAAAATTATTATATAATTTTAATATATCATTTACCTTCCTTTATTTCAATCCAACCAGAAAATGGAAACAACGTTCATGCATATGTACGACCTACCATCTCCTTGAATGGTGTATTTCATTTTTCATCACTAAATTTTATGGATCCCTCTAAAGAAATATATAATGAATATATATGATATTTATATCATGTTTAACATTATAAAGATTATGGAATCATTATCAATGTAATAAGAACAAAAATATCAAATCAAAACATATACAAAAAACAAAGCCGTTATTACCTGAAACGTGACTTTAATATGAGATTGTTAATAAACAAGAAATAAAAGGACATAAATAAATCATATATGGTATTATATATGTAATTATTGTTATTTAATATATGTATAATAAAATTATATTTATTATATAGGATGTTTTAATTATTATGAAGGAAGTTTAAACTTATGGTAAGGGCTTTTCGTCTAACTTTTATTTTCTGTGAGACAAATATCATATTCACCACATGTTTATTTTATGTATTTTATATGTTACATATTAATGTATTTTATGATTATTATAATTAAATTTATTGGTATTTACATATATATTTTAGTATATCTCTTTCGAGGGGTTTACGGTTCAAAAGTTACCAAATCGGTAAGGGATTTTCTAGTCTCTCTTTTATTTCTGGGAGACATGAAAATTCACTACTTGTTTCTTTTGTGTGGTGTATATACTATACATTTGAAATTTTATATCATTAATATCCTTATTTTAATGATATTTAATGTTTCATTTTATGTTATTCTTTATTGGAGCTTATGTTTCAAAAGATTATTAAAGCAGTGAGGTATTTTTGTCTCAATTTGCCTTCTTTGAGACATATGTTATGTTATGCACCAATATTCTTTTATGAGGTGTATATAAAACCAATTTTACATGTAATATCATGAATTTATTTATCCTCATGATATTTTAAGTTTCATTTATTCTATTACTTCATGGGACTTATGATTCAAAGTTACCAAAGTGGTAAAGATTTTATGTTATAATCTCATCATTTATTACGATTGTTTATGATTATGCTTAAAATGATGAAATCTTATGATCTATCTCTAAAAACCTTATAAATTCTATTATACTATTTTTATGTCATGAGAATGCAATTTTTACCTTAATTTTACTCCCTTTATATACTCAAGAGTTTAAAAATAATGCTTTTAAAAAAATCATTTTTTTAATCAAAATCCCATTTTCTTCAAAAACATTTGTCCTAAAAATATTTTCAAAAATTTTATTTAAAATTTCATTAAAATTATTTATTAAATACAATTTTAACTATTTTTTCCTTTTTAAAATTTTTTAAAAGTAATCTTTGTATCTTTTAAAAAATAATTTCCATTTGGATTTTACCAAAAATGTGAAAAGAATCTTTGTTTTTAACATGCATCGTATGAATAGTATTTACCACAGTCTTGATCGATAAATTAATTAAAGATTACATTACAATTATTCAAATTTATTTTCAAGGAAAATGTTTTACTTAATATTGAGGAAATTTTTAGATTTTAAATAAATTATTTCAAAATGCTTTATGTTAAAAAAATGGGTTTTAAAGTGAAAAGGGTATTTTCCTCAAGAAATGTTTTAAATAATTTTAAAAGATTAATTTATAAGTTTTCATATTTATCTTCAAAGAAAATCATTTTCAAAATATTTTATTAACTTTTAGTTTTAAAAATTGATTTTCAAAGAAAATTAATTTTCCATAAGAAATTGTCCAAGTGTCATTTCAAAATTATTTTCCATCTAAGATGGAATCCTTTGATGTTACTTATGATTTAATAGGGATAAAATTAAATGATACCATCATCATTAGTTCCCTATATGGCTAATGTTTGTGTTGATGACATGTTTATGAAACCCATTTATTTTTCATGGGATATAATTGGTGAATTCATTAAATGTTTATGAAACCCGTCTTCTTTTCATGGGTTATGATGTGATGATAGGTTGAATATTTTATGATATTATGGAACACATAAGTGTGGTTTTCATTATGAGATGGTTGATACCTATATATCCCTCCAATTAATTTGGTAATGATTTATATCTCATGCGATAATAATGGGAAACAAGTTGATGGGCTTGATCCACTATGGGAAACAGGTGTGTCCTAGTCTACTATGGGAAATAGGCCTTCCCTGATCCATTATAGGAAAAAGGTGTGTCTTGATTCACTATGGGAAATAGGTGTGTCCTGATCAACTATTGAAAATAGGTTTTTTCAGATCTAAAATAGGAAACATGTGATAAGTCATGATCCCCTATGTTTATAGTCTTGGTAGTTAACCTTGACATGTGAAATGGTCATCTATATTTATGATGATGATACACTTTTATGACATGATCTTATGGTTTTTGATTGATTTATGATGATTTATCACCCTTATTGGTCATGTTCTCAAAAATGATAAAGTTTTATACCATGAATCATGTTTATGATCTATGAAAGGTTGGGTATGAACTTTGTAAGTTATGTTCATGATCACATACCCTTATTATTATCTTATTCTTTCATATGATCATAGATTGTTATCACTTATGTTTACCCTTACTAATCATCTGAGCTCACCCTTTCTTATGTTTCCTTTCCCTAGGTTATTAAGAAAGGTCTTATATGGGGTATGTCAATTAAGAGTACTAAATTGGAATATCTTTATATGAAACATTAAAGATATTTCACTATATTAGAATATTATATTATATGTTTCCAAAGACAATAAACTATTATGGTCCTCAGGTGTTTGTTTATTTAATGTAATGAATATTCATATAAAAATATGTAATATCCATGTATGAGAAGCCCAAGTCTCTATATTTGGTACCATAGAATATGTTTAGTTAACCATTGGAAACTAGGATCAGAAAAAATTAGTGAGATAACTAAGAACATGTTTAAGGATAAGTCTAAGGATGATTCAAAGTACAAGAAAATGTTCTGGAATTTTGGTAAAGGATAGAGTGAGTGGTTTATTACTAATACATTCTTGTCTAGATAATACAAGTGGATACAACTTTGGAAAATATGTACCTAGGGGTAACAACCTCAGAAACACCAAATTGATTTATACTCGATCATAAACTGGTGTATGACAACAACCCTTGCTACACACTTGGTTTGACACTCTCAAGGGAAATGATTTGGAAATTAATAAACTCTTTACAAACCATCATGAAGGATTTAAATAGATGATGAATATGAATGGACAAGGATAAACCTAAGTTGTTATATATTGAAACAAATGTGTTGTGATTTATACACCCTATAATTTATTTTTCATGATTATGTGGTTTTACACCAAGATTAGTATTTCTCACACTCTAATTTTTAGTTTTAGTCAATGGTTGGAACTTGAAGGAACCCTGTTAATGTTTAATTCATCAAATAACGCAATGATTTTTCTCATGAGAAACCAAACAATATGGGAGTTGGAATGAAAAATATTGTTGTTATGCTCAAACAAATTTCTCAAGATACAAATCATGTTGAACTTATAAATGATCAGAGGAGTTAACAATGTTCCATTGAGTCCTTCATGAGACTATTTCAACCTTATTTTAGTGATTACAGTGATCCACTAGTTTCTGAGCAATGGGTCAGTACCATTGAAAAGATATTTTAAATTCTTCATTATTCCAATCATGAAAAATTAATTTTGGTTGTTTAT
This sequence comes from Viscum album, assembly GCA_963277665.1. NCBI lineage: Eukaryota > Viridiplantae > Streptophyta > Magnoliopsida > Santalales > Viscaceae > Viscum > Viscum album. The sequence goes on from OY728158.1 coordinate 1,674,332,294, forward strand.
GGTTTTGAAGGAGAAGCAGATCAGTGGTGGAATCTTATTAAGAACATGAGGGAACAATAAGAAATTTAATCTATGGATTGGGAAGAGTTTAAGGGAATATTTTTCTTTAAGTACTTCCCTCATATTTTATGAACAAATATAGAGAATTAATTTCTTGATCTTAAGAAAAAGGATGATGAATATATTGGTACCTTTTAAACTAATTTTACATGACTTTCAAGGTAAACTTATGGTTTAATCATCATCCTTGAAAGAAAAATTAATAGATTATTTGGTGGCTTGAAACCAATTATCAAAAGTCCTTGGATATAAGAGACTTTAGTAGCTATTAAGATGTTATTTTATGTGAAAAGAAGGTACAAATGTAAATTCAATATTCCTACCATTCCTATGGTTTTGATAAGAAAAAAAAGATCAAGTATCATGAAAACTCAAATGGGGGAAAGAAATTATATGCATTTATATGCCAGAAATATGGGAATAAGCATAAAGTAAATTGATTGAATGGAACTAGGAGGTTATTTAAAAGTGTAATGGAATTTCATAAAGTTTTTGAATGTTGAAATGTGATTAATGGTTCAGTTGATGAAATGGAGGAGAAGAGGAGGATAACTAATTCACCAACCACACTCTAGTTTTTTAAGTGCAAGGAGTTTAGGAATTGTGTGAATCAATGCCCCAATCCAAGGGAAAATGTGGACGATAAGCCATAAAAAAATCTAAAGATAGATGAAAAATTTAAAGATTATACAATCATAATGGATGAAGGTAATCATGATACTTAGGGAACACTTATACTCCCCTCCTTGGTTGGAAATTTTATGTTTTATTTTTTATTAATGAGCCTATAAAAATATCATTATTCATATTTTATTGAAATTTCATGTGATTATATCCCTATAAATTAATTCTAGAATAAAAAAATCACATTTGTTATTCCATCGGTACAAGGATGAACCCAAGATTCCAATGGAAATGTTTTTGTATAAGATAAGATATTTTATAAGGAATAAATGGAGAATTAACTTTTGGAAGTGTATATGTATCCATGTAAGATTAATTTAAGTGTTAGAAATACCATCACGAGTTTATGAGTTTAAGTTTGGTCATAAGTCATTAACACCCCTTTTGAAGTTTTTACAAGATGGTGGTTTATCAAGATTAAGGATATTTTAAGATATAATTATGGAAATACAACCCTTTAGTTTTGTACATATTATATTTAAAAATTTATTTAAGGAGAAATGAATTTACACTTTTTTGAAATATGATTAAAGGTATTGGTAACCTTTAGGGTTTATATTTTCATTGATGTTGATGTAATTATGGGTTGTATTTGATCACCTTACAAAGTTAGCACACTTCATTTCCATGAGTGAAAATTTATCTATGGATCCTCTTGAAATAATATACATTAATGAAGTGGTAAGGTTACATGGGGTACTACATTAAATTTTATTTTATTGGGATCTAAAGTTTACCTTTATGTCTTTGTGAAGTCTTAATAAAGATCTTTATACAGAGTCGCATTTCATCACTACGTGTCATCCTAAGATAGGTGGTCAGTATGAGTAAAAAATTCAACCCCTAGAGGATATGTTGAGATCTTGATCTTTGGAATTTTAATGTGGTTATAATCAACAACTTCATCATGTTGAGTTTTCTTGCAATAATAGGTTTCAATAGATAATTTATATGGATCCTTATGAAGCCTTTATGGAAATAAGTAGAGAAATCCAATATACTTGAATAAAGTTGAAGAAAGAAAGTTATTGGGACTTGAGAAAGTTGATGAGATTATAGGAAAGGTTAAATCCATTCAGAAATATGTAATAACTGCACAAATTTTATAGAAATGTTTTGATGATAAAAATCGATGTGATCTAGAATTTGAAGTTGCTGAGAATGTCTTTTTATGAATTTCACTGTAGAAGAAAGAAGGGAAAATGAAGCCCTGTGTATATCAGTACCATTGAAATTCTTGATCATATTAAGACCATAACATATAAATTGGTGCTTCCACCCAAACTCTTGAAATTCCATTATATGTTTTGCGTATCTCTTATAAGTAAGTACATACTCAACCCTTCACATGTACTAAACTCAGAGTTAATACCACTGAAGAAAAATATTTCTTATAAGAAACAACTAGTGGAGATTATAGATCATATATAAAAAGTTATAAAAAACAAGACCACTCACCTGGTTAAATTTTTATCATGAAACCACAAGTTTGAGGAATATTATAGGGAACTTGAGAATATGATGAGACATAAGTATCATCATTTGTTTGTATCAAAGTGATGAATTTCAAGGGTGAAATTAATTTTAAGAGGGGTAGAATGTAACACCCTGAGTTTTTATAAATTTAATTTTTTTTAAATAAATTAAATATCTTTGATATCATGCCCAAAATTCAGCACCAATTCAATCTTATCCTACATGCAACATTGGGTTATCTTTTGTTACCAACAATACCGAGTTTTAACAAAACCATGAAATATTATTAATATTATTCAAATGTTTCCATAATAAACTATCCATTAAACCTAGTAATTTTAATATTAAATAATTTTTTAAATATTATGTATAATGGTTTTATATAAAGAAAACATATTGATAAAAAATACTTAACTTTCTATAAATTCTTTATATTTTTTGAAATTACTGTTTTCCCAAAAAATGCTTTTTATTTATTTTTATGAAGAATTATAAAATAAATTTTTGACAATTTTATAAATTTATTTTGATAAAATAAACTTTATTTTTGAAATATTAATTTCAAATTTATCTTAGGGTGAATTTTTGGGATTTTTATGAAAAGTTTTATTTTTTGATGAATAGCAAAAAATACTGAATTTGGATTGAAAATTTTCTTTTCGTTTAAATAATTTATAAAGTTAAATTATATTTTAAATTTATTTTAAAGTTAAATTAGTTCAATTATATATCCATTAATCCAATTTAGTTCATTTTAATAAATTTCATATTAGATTTTAAAATAAAATCTTTGTAAAATTTTGAACATTTTCTCTTTAAAAACCTGTTTTTTCATCACGTCTATGAGATTAATTTTAAATTAAAATTTCCAAATTATGTGAACGGAATTTGTAAAAATGGATTCAATATTATTATTATTATTAATATATATTATCTAATAATTTCAACTTAATTTTTTTCTAAAATGAATAGTGAATGCAATAAAAATTAATTATCGCGGTTAAGGTAAAAATGAGTTTTTCAGGGGGTTAAACTACAAAGATAAGGGTAAAAATGTCCTATAAAATTGTCTAAAAACTATTTTATGTTCGTATTTAGACCATGAAACCACTTATGTTTTATAATTTCTTATTTTGGATCCTTTTTAAAAATGAAAAACATGAGAGCACTCTACTCTTTTCAGAAATACCAAGTGTGTCCTCTACCCTGCTTATAAAAGATCACCCCTCTCCTCTCTTATTAAAACCTTAAAACCCTTTTGGTTCAGAAAATACCTAAAAATAATAATTCTAAAATTACCTCCTATTATAAAATAATCATTATTCTGTACAAAAATCCAACCAAGGTTGGCTTTTTTTGAAAAACTAAAGAGGATAATCAAAGAAGAAGTAACATTCATCAATGAGCATTTTTGTTTTATTTATTTCTTAAGCCCCTTAAATTATTATTATTGCATGATTATATTATAAAATAAGTATATTTAATGTACTTATATGTTTTTATGTTAATTTATTTACCTATAACCATCTCCACTTCCATCAAATGGGTTACAAAATCATTGTTTGTGTGTACGGTGGATTACCTCCTCTCAAACCGATGTCATTCCTGTTTTCATTACCACATCTCAAGGATAGAAAAATGATATATTTATTATTTATATATTAAATTTATGATATTATTATTCATATTTAATCATTATATCACACATACCTTCATGATTTCCATTTTTTGGGAATAAGATAACGTTGCTCGTGTGTACAGCTGACTACCACCTTGTGAAGTGATGCGATTCGTTCATGATTTACATGGAAGGTATTAAGGATGGGTTTAATGAAAATATGTGATATATATGAAATAAAAATTATTATTTAATTTTAATATATCATTTACCTTTATTTATTTAAATCTGATAAGAAAATGGAAATAATGTTCATGCATATGTATGACCTACCGTCTCTATGAAAGGTGTATTTCATTTTCCATAACTAAATTTTATGAATTACTATAATGACATATATAATGAATATATATTATATTTATATCATTTTTAACATTATTAATATTATGGAACCATGATAAAATTACAAGGACAAAAAATAACAAATCAAAACATATATGAAAAACAAAGCGGTTATTATTCGAAACCTGACTTTAACATGGAATTTTTAATAAACAGGAAAAAAAATTAATTAATTAAATCATATATGATATTATATATGTAATTATTTTTATGTAATATATGTATAATAAACTTATATTGATTATACAGGAGGTTCTAATGAGCACTAAAGAATTCGAGACTTATGATAAGGGGTTTTCATCTCACTTTTACTTTCTATGAGACAAATGCCATATTCACCACATGTTTCATTTATGTGGTTTATTTACTATGTATGAATTTATATTATTATTATTCTACTTAAAATTATTGTTATTTATATATTCATTTTATTATCTCTCTTTTGAGGGGTTTATGGTTCAAAATTTACTAAATCGACAAGTGATTTTATAGTCTCTCTTTTATTTATGCGAGACATATGAAAATTCACCAATCCTTTATTTTGTGTGGTGCATATACTAAAAATTGGAAATTTTATACCATTAATATAATTATTTTCATTATATTTAATGTTTTCTTTGATGTTATGTTTTTTAGGGATTACTATTCAAAAGATTACTAAAGCGATAAGGGATTTTTGTCTCAATTTTCCTTATCTGAGACATATGTTATGTTATGAACCTATATTATTTTATGAGGTATATATACATAACCTTTTAATTTTAATATAATGAATTTATTTATTATCATTATATTTTAAGTTTTATTTATTTTATTTCTTCATGGGGTTTATGATTCAAATTTACCAAAGTGGTAAACATTTTATGTTACAATCTCATCATTCATTGGGATTGTTTACGATTATGCTTCCAATGATGAAATATTATGATCTATGTCTCATGAAACTCATGAATTTTATTATACTATAGTTATTTCATGATAATACTTAGTTTCCCTTCATTTTTCTCTCTTTATATACTCAATAGTTCAAAAAGAACATTTTTAAGAAAATTTGTATTTTCAATCGAAAACCCTTTTTCTTCCCAAACCATGTTTTCTAAAAATGATTTCAAAAACTTTTTTTAAAATTTATTTAAAATAATTTATTAATGAAAATTTTACCCATGTTTTAATTTTCATAATATGTTTTTAAATGAATCTTTATGCCATTTTAAAAAATAATGCTCGTTTGTCTTTTACCAAAAATTTGAAAAGAATATTTGTTTTTAACATGCACGACGTGAACAATATTCCCCAATATCATGACCAATCAATGATTTAAATATTCCCTTACAAGTTTTAAAATTTATTTTCAAATAATTTTTTTGCATTAATATTTTGGAATTTTTTATATTTTAAATAAATGATTTCAAAATTAAAAGGATTTTCAAAATATTTTATGTTTTAAAAAAAGTGGTTTTCAAAGTGAAAAAGTTATTTTACTCAAGATATGTTTTAAATGATTTTAAAATATTCCTTTATAAGTTTTCATGGTTATTTTTAAGGAAAAGTATTTCCAAAATATTTTATGATTTTTTAGTTTTAAAAACTAATTTTCAAAGAAAAGTTATTTTCCTCAAGAAATGATCCAAGTGCCCTTTTAAAATTATTTTCCATCAAAGATGAAATCCTTTGATGTTAATTATTCTTTACTAGGGATAATATTGAATTATACCATCATTATTCTTAACCTATATGGTTAATGTTTATGTTGATTAAATTTTTATGAAACCCATTTATTTTTCATGGGTTATGGGATGGTAAATTGATAAAATGTTTATGAAATCCATTTTCTTTACATGGGTAATGATGTGATGATATGTTGAATGTTTTATGACATTTTGGAACACATAAGTATGGTTTTAATTATGAGATGGGTTGATTAAATTTTTATGAAACCCATTTATTTTTCATGGGTTATGGGATGGTAAATTGATAAAATGTTTATGAAATCCATTTTCTTTACATGGGTAATGATGTGATGATATGTTTAATGTTTTATGACATTTTGGAACACATAAGTATGGTTTTAATTATGAGATGGGTGGGGCCTATATCTCCCTCTAATGCATTGGATAAAGCTTTATATCTCATGAGATAAAAAATGGGAAACAAGTCGATGAGCTTGATCCACTATGGGAAACATGTGTGTCCTGATCCTCTATAGGAAATAGGTGTGTCTTGATACACTATAGGAAATAGGTATATCCTAATATATTATGGGAAACAGGTGTGTCCCGATCCACTAGGAGAAATAGGCGTGTCCTGGTCCACAATGGGAAACAGGTGATAAGTCATGATCCACTATATTGATAGTATGGTTGTTAACCACGATGTATGAAATGGTTTTCTATATTTATGATGGTACCACACTTTTATAACAAGAGATTATGGTTCATGACTGATTTATGGTGATTTATAAACCTCATGGTCCATGTTTTGGGAAATGATAAAATTTTATGCCATGAAAAATATTTATGATATATGAAAGGTTTGGTATGAGCTTCATAAGTTATGTTTGTGATCACATAACCTTATGCTTATTTTATGATATCATATGATCATAGCTTTATATCTCTTATATTAATCATATTAGATCAGTATTTCTTATGTTTCCTTTCCCAAGGTTATGAAGATTGGTTTTATATAAGGTATATCTATAAAGAGTACCGAATGAGATGATCTTTGTGAAAAAGCATTGAAGATGTTTCACCATATTAGAAGATTGTGTTCCATATTTCCAAAGGAACTAAATTATTATGGTCCACAGGCATGTTTTTGTGCAATGTAATGAATATTCATCTAACACTGTTACAAAACCCATGTTAAGAGTGTTGGTATTTATCAGCACTAGAAAAAACTGCTGATAAATGGCATATTTATCAGTGCTAAGCAAAGAGTTGATAAATGACAGATTTGTCAGTGCTAAGCAAAGCGCTTATAAATTTAACCTTTTATAAATGCTTTTTTGTAGTACTGATAAAGATAACCTTTATCAACACTTTATTTTTAGCACTGATAAAGGGTACCCTTTATTAGTGTTTTATTTTTAGCGCAGATAAATGGTACCCTTTATTAGCGCTTTATTTTTAGTGCTGATAAATATTTCTTTCATCAGTGCTTTTTTAGCACCGATAAAGGTTCAAATAAATTAAATGAAATAATTAAATAAATAAAAAATAAAAAATGAGTTTATTAAAAAAATATTACAAATTTTATTAATTAAATAATTATTGATAAAAATGAATAAATTGATTATACATTATTAAATACTAAATTTTTTATTAATTAGATAATTATGATAATTAATGTTATTAAATTGTATATATTAAATATATAAATATATATTAATGTATATAAATATGATTTATATATTACAAAATATTTATGTGCTTTATATTAAATAGTTATATATTTATTGAATAATGGTTTATAATTAAAAAATTAATATGAATTAAAAATATTGACATACTACAACAGTTCGAGGAGGGGGATTATAAATAAATAAACTATTACACCTATAAGTACTCAAGGAGACTCGATCCTAAGACCTCACACGAGACCCCTTAAAGATGTAACCACTAGGCTACACCCCTGGGGGCACAAAGTACTCAAAGTATAATTGAATGTAATTTGATTTTTCAATTTAACATATATAGATCAAATCTGTGTTATATTGATTTCACTTATATGTAATTAATTAATTTTTATATACAATGCACACACATAAAACTTATCAATTTTTTCAATACCGTTAAAGTGTACTTATTCTTAATTTATTCAATTTCACTCATTTTTAACGTATATGCATGCACTTAAAATTAAATATGCATTAATAATGTTAAAAAAATATTTGTAAAAAAATATTTATAAATAAAAATATTTATAAATGTACATTTACTATATTTACACAATTATATATTTATAATTATAAATAAATATATATATTTTTTAAAAGTATTTATATAATTATAAATAAATAATTATATATATTTAAATAATAATTAAATTTAAAATAAATTTACTTAAATAATGATATATATAATATATTTATATATATTTATTAAATATATATATGTATAATTATATAAATATATATAATGATATAAATATTGTTTTTTAAAAATATTTCTATAATTATAAACAAATAAATATAAAATTATAATAAATATATTTAAAAACAAACGTATTTACTATATTTATATTTATATATATTTATTAATAATATATAAATATTTACAATTTTTATTTATAATTATTATTATAAATCCTTTATCAACGCTTAAGTAAAAATCACTGATAAAAACATATTTATCAGTGCTTTTTTCCTACTGATAAAGATGAGGCTTTATCGGTGCTAAAAAGAGCACTGATAAAATTAACATTTTCAGCAATATAATTTTAACACTAATAAATATTGATTTTGTCAATGCTTTTCTAGTACTGATAAAGACTTACCTTTATCAACACTTATTTGTATGTGTTGATAAAAGTGTCTTGATCTAATTAAAAAACCTTAACCATATATGAACCTGTTACGATATTTGAAGCTTTCCACAGATGACACCCACTGCTGGTGCTCCTCCTTAGTGAATCAAACCTCAAATCACACCACTCAGTTGCCTCTTGAACATCTCATCTAACATCCAGTGTTCGATTGAAGTTAGGGTTTCCATAGAGGGATTTAGATTTTTTTCAACCTAGCGAGGCAGGCCTTCCGATTTTATTTGTGTATTTTGGTTTTGTTTTTAATTTATTCATTGACAATGTCCTTATTTGTGGTCCTATGATTGTATACTAGTGAGGTAGGCCTTTCGATTTTCTTAGTTTCCAATTTTGATTCAAATCTTTATCGCTCAGGGAGAGTTTATTGTTTCTAGACTCGATGGTGACACATGAAGTCACATGGAGTTTATTTGGTTTTTTTATTTTGTTTAAATTTCCCAAATTGATCACCCAAAGCTGTCATACATATTTTTCATTCTTTATTTTATCAATGGTATTCCATACATGTGAAATTTTATAAATTGAAACTGGGTCTTTTGTGTGTGAGGGAGTGAAGGTAGGTTTAGGGATTTATTTTAAATTATACTGATTCATATCTTCTTTTTTCTACTTATCTGGGTTGGTGTGGGAATCCAATGTATGGATGCATCATGACAGTTTTTATTTAAATTTCCTTTCTACTAGTTTTATTTATTTTTTGGTCCAAATCATTCCCACTATGTTGTTTGTCATGCCCTAGTGCTTGTTTCCAACCCGAGGGGGATTGAGAATGTCCCTTAGACACTATCTTGGACCAACTCGGATGTTTGATATATGGTTGTATTGGTTTTTTTGGAAACTATATCTATTATTAAATGTTGTGTACCTTTTCTCAATAATCCAACTTCCAATGTCTCTATACTTTTAAAAAAATCTATTTTATTTTTCTCCCTCTTTATATTAATCCAACATTATTTATAAATCCTTTTAATAATAATATATGAAATGTTATACCTTGATGCTATTTACTATTTTACAACTATATTATAATTTTCATCATCTTCCTACTCTCCCTCTCAAAATAATTTACAAAAAAGTATCCTTTTGAGATTACCACTTTCTAGTTATATCACTTTTTTGTGACCTATATACCTCTATAAGACATTATAATTTCTTTCTCAGAAATGTAGATTTTCAAGAATTTCACCCCCTTTTTTAGTATTTATTTAACTAATAACAAGTGTATTTCCATGGAATCTCTTTGATACCTAGATATATGACATGTATAGAAGTAGTATGTCATCCATTTTTACTATCAAGAAAGTTGGAATATAATGAATCTCCCACACTCTATGATATAGATTGACATTCCATACACAAAATTTGAAAATTTTATTCAATTTTTAATGGGTGTCAACATGGATTTTCAATCTTCCTTTTGAAATCTATAAAACACTTCCCTCAAATACATGGATTGGTAAATAAATATCCAAATGAATTCCATGAGTCAACTATAAACTAAGAAAAATTTCAACTCACTAATCATCAACATTTAAAAATCGATCATTACTAATGTAGAAAATTATCATCATCGTTCATCTCTTGGACCTCTAAATATTATGTCATCTATATTGATAAACACTTTCAATCTATCCATAAAATTATTTTTTATGTAATGGTTATGATCAATTCCGTATTTTTTACATTAATGTTTCTTTAATAATTCATCTAAACTTCAATAATAATCTCTTAGTTTTTATTTAAATTCATACATCACATTTTTCAATTTACAAACATTATTCTCATATTAAAGAATGATAAAACTATATGTTTGTTTGATGTAAACTTCTTATTCATGTAATCCATTAGTCAATGCTAATTTTACATCTAGTTGGAGTACCTTGAATTTCCTTGGGATGGGTCGGTGTGGTGATATGAAATCCCAAGAGTCATGATATGTTTTCAAATATTGATATACCATTAATTTTAAATGTAATAATTCCTTAGGTTTCTACATCACTTATTACAATATAGTTTTATATCTTATAGTTGATTGAATGAGAGTTTATTATTCTTATTTATCATATTTGAGTTTCTTATTACTCATTAATTGTCTGTATTATATTTTCATTTGTTTAGGGGATTTAAGAAATATTTTATGTGGAGTATTTCTTTTTAAAATTCAATTAACCATTTTCTTCAACATACTGAAATTCTTTAAAAGAATCAAATGTTGAGTTTCCCTTATTAAAATTGTCTATGACTTTCACTTTTGATAATGAATATCTTATGTGTATTTATTTATATATTGTATAAAATTAATCTTTTATGAACCCAATAAGATATATATGAATCGAAAATGGATGCATGCTAATAATTTTACAAATGAATATGAATATGGAGTTAAATAATTCATCAAGTTTGCAAGATAACATGAAGACGACCCTTCTAAAATCCTCTATTTGTGTTTACGTTGTTGTTATTCAAGATAACTTAGTCTATAATAGTTGGAGGAAAATTTGATTTATCACAGAATAGATCAAATCTATAAATGTTGGACTAAACACAAGGAAAAACTGAATGTGAACATCAATTGCAATGATACTACAGTTTATGAATCATTTGATATGAATACCTTTGTAAAAGATGATGGATATCGCATGGAAGAAATGATAATGACAATTAAATATGACCTTCGTGATTGTCCAAAGTTGTTTGAGGAGTTAAATAGTTGTTCCAATAAACCATTGTATACCATTTGTACTAAATACACAACATTTTCAACTGTATTGAAGTTATATAATTTGAAAGCTGGAAGCGGGTGGAATGAAACCAACTTTACAGAACTACTAGGTCTTCTGAAAGATATGATACCAGAAGAAAATGAACTACCATTCCAAACATACGATGCTAATTTTTTTTTACGTTCAATGGGAATGATCTCTAAAAAACATAATTGTCCAAATGATTTCATATTGTTTCTCAAGGACCATGAATCACTCATAAAATGCCCTAAGTTTGGCACATATCGATAAAAGAAAAATAAATCAATTCCTTCGAAATATGTATAGAACTTTCCTATCATTCCATGGTTTAGAAGACTATATGGATGTTTGGAAACTGCCAGACAATTAACATGGAATTTAGATACAAGAATTAAATATGGGAACCGATGTCATCTAACAAATTCTCCTTAGTGGAAGAAAATTGATTACAAGTTTTCTGAATTTGGAGATGATTCAAGAAAATTTCTTATTTTTTTATCTACATATTAAATAAATCCTTTTGCTGTATAGAGTAGTACTCATAGTACATGGTTCATCATGTTGGTAAATTATAACTTTATACCATGGTTATGCATTAAGCACAAATATATTATGTCATCTCTGATTATATATGGACTAAAGCAACCCAGAAATGATATTAATGTCTATTTGGATCCATTGATCGAAGATCTAAAATTGATGTGGGATACAAGTATTAAAATGTATAATTCTCATAGAAGTGAAGAATTCACATTGAGATCTGTGTTGTATGGAATGATAAATGACTTCCCTGCTTATGGAAATTTATTTGGTTATAGAATTAAAGGAATGTTGGGGTGTCCCATTTGTAAAAAATGCACATACTCAGTTCAGTTGAAACATTTCTCAAAGACCGTGTTTTTAGGACATCAGAAATTTTTACCTTGATGACATAAATAATGATCCTGGATAACATCATTTGATAGGAATATCGAACAATATAGAACACCATCTCCAACAACGGGCAACCAACTGTACAAAAAAGTAAAAAAGATTAACACTGTTTTTGGTAAACCATTTTCAAAAAACCTTACAAAATCGTGTTGGAAGAAGAGATATATATTTTTTGAATTTTCATATTGTAATTGTTTATATGTTAGACATTTTATTGATGTCATGCATGTAGAAAAAAATTTATTTGATAGTGTTATTAGCACGTTACTAAATATTCATGAAAAAAATGAAAGATGACATTAAAGCAAGGTTAGACTTGATTGAAATGGGGATAAGGGAAGAGTCAGAATCGATGAAGGGTAAAAGGAATACTTTTCTTTATCCAACAACTTACACTCTATCCAGATAGGAAAAATTGAAATGTTTCCTTTTCCTTACTAATGAAAAAGTTCCACAGGGGTATTCATCAAATATCAAGAATGCCATATTAATGACTAATTTGAAGTTATAAAGACTAAAATCACTTGATTGTCATGTTTTGATGTAAGATTTAATGTATGATTCTTTTTGTTGAATTCTGCCTCAAAATGTATAACATACATTAACCAAACTGTGCTTCTTTTTCAAAGATATATGCAGTAAATTTGTAGACCAGATGAAGTTTCCCATCACAAATAAGGAGATTTCAGTCATATTATGTGAATTAGAGATGTTCTTACCACCGTAATTATTTGATATAATGGTCCACCTGATGATTCACTTGGTCAGAGAGGTTCAACTATGTGGTCTTTTCCATTACAGATATATGTACCCCATTGAACAATATATGAAGATTTTGAAAGGGTATGTCAAGAATCGAATTCATCCAGAAGGTTGTATTGCAGAATGATATATTTTTAAAGAAGCTATTGAATTCTTTACTTGAAAGCATCATTCTCCCAAAGTCTTGTCACAATGAATGTCTTATGGGTGAAGGGATTTCCGAAAGATATTTTGTTACAATTACCTTGACAGAGTGGGAGCAAGCGCATCTTTACATATTACAAAATAGTGAATATCTTGATCCATACATTGAAGTCCACAAATAAATTATTAGATATTTGAATCCATCAAGGGTTGAAGGATGGATACCAAATATATATAATCAACAGTTTATAAGATGGTTCATAGATCAAATTTATAATGAGTTATATGAAAATTATAATTCAATTGCTAGATAACTTTAATGGATAACCAGAGGAAGGAATGAAAATGTTATATCTTACACCAGTTTTGTAATCAATGGTTATACATTCTATAAAAAATAACACGATGACTTCAGTACGATGCAAAATAGTGGTTTAATTCTTGTGGATGAAGTGATACATATATCTGGTTCCAAGGATAGAAATACAATTTATGAAAATATGTCATATTTTGGAATTATGAAACAGATATATGAGATGAATTATACAGCATTTCAAGTGCTTAATTTCCATTGCAAATGGGTTTACAATATCAATGGAGTGAAAGTTGATGAAATGGGCTTTGTGAAGGTGAATTTTGGTGTGGAAGGGGGAAAAGATGAGTCGTTCATAATGGAATCACACGCAGTGAAAGTATTTTATGTCTACGATACAAAAAAAAACAAGAATTAGTTGATTGTATTGATGGCTACTAAAACAAATGTTGAGTCAAATGAAAATTCAATGAAGGGTGACCCTTTAATTGGGACATCACAATCAGTTCATGTCAGTCCCAATGTAGACAATGTCTTGTATATTAGACGGGACCACAAAGAGGGGATTTGGATTCTCTATAGAGGAACCAAATCCTTGAAACCTTTAAAAAAATAAAGAGGGTTCAATGATAAGGTAAAAGTGTTTTTTAATATATTATGTTTTTCCTCATAATATTATATGTTCTCTGTTATATTAACATAATCTAAATTAAATGTTTGACTACTCATGCAGACAATATCTTCTGTGTTTGATGAAAGAACAAGCAATAATAAAGGAAACCATTTGGAAAGATGTAAAGGTAATGTTACAATATACTTTCTCTATTTTACCAAAAAATTATATAACAAAACATTGATTTAATTTTTATTATTCCTTATAGATTTTTTTTAGTTTAGAATATTTCTATCCATGTGTCATGCATTTATAGGAAGAGCAACGATGCTGTGTCTACCCAATCATAGAGGCAATCTTGATGTTTTCATAGTAAAATCATTGTCCATAGAATTAATATATTGTTTCATATTTATATTTAATTTATTTCTTATTAGTATTACTCACATAATAAATTTTATCTTATACAGGTGGATTCTTTTGTTTGAGTTGGGGTGATCTGTCTAACTTTCATGTTTCTTCTCCCTTAAAAATTTTCGCCCCTACAGTGGTGCATTTATCACTTTATTTCAATTTACCTTCAATGCATTTGTAGGAAGAGAAATAATGCTACCTCTAATCAATTACAGAGGTAATATTTATGTTTTCATAGTAAAATAATTGTCCATACAATTAATGTATTATTTCATATTTATGTTTAATTTATTATGTTTTTTAATAAAAGTGGTGACATGAATTAGTCACCCAATTCATGTCCTAAAGGACATTATTAAAAAAAATCAGCAGTACAAAAATGAGGTGCAATGAACTTACACCAGCCGAGATTGATAGAATTAAAAACCAAGAAACACCGAGGAAAAGCTAGCAAAATCATGAGAAGAAAAAAAATGATCGAAACAACCTGTGATCATTTATTAGATTATCTCCTAAAAAGGGATGTACTGTCCAAGGGTACTCCACCAGTACATTTGGTCTGAAGGGAATCCAACACCTCTACTACACCGAACTTCAGATCTTTAAATCAGGCCCCTTAAAAACTTTGAACAGATCGAAAGAAGTTAAACTGAAAGCTCATCCTGAATCTGGTTAGATATGTACATCAGAGTTACTTCAAAAAATATGAAATTTCTTCATATTAGGAAGAAATTAATATACTTGGATCAAATCTAAGTCTCCGAGCTTCGATTCGTTAGACTTAATTACACAGAAATCATAAAAAAATAAAAAATCCAAACATGTGAAAATCATCTAACCTGCACAACTTTGCTTCTTTATCAATAGGAGCCTTGTCCCTCACGCTGTTATACTGTTGTGATTGTAATATTAAAGGCTAAAACACAACCTGATAAAGTACTTAACACACTAAAACCACCATTTATAATAGAAAACCAGAAAATTTTTGGATCCAAAAGTTGTTGGGGTATCGACCTGCATTACATCATCATATTCCAACAAAGAACATGAAGCAATATTACTCACATAATAAATGTTTTCTTATACACGTGGATTCTTTTGTTCAAGTTGGGGTGCTCTGTCTAACTTTCATGTTTCTTCTCCCTTAAAACCCTTTCACCCCTACAGTGGTTCATTTATCACTTTCTTTCAAGTTACCTCCACTGCCTTTTTAGGAAGAGAAATGACGCTGGATCTGCTCAATTATAGAGGTAATATTGATATTTTCACAGTAAAATCGTTTTCCATAGAATTAATTTATCATTTTATATTAATGTTTAATTTATTTATTTTTAGTATTACTCATATAATAATTGTTTTCTTATACAGGTGGATTCTTTTGATCGAGTTGGGGTGATCTGTAAAACTTTTATGATTCTTCTCCCTTAAAATATTTCCACCTCTATAGTATTTCATTTATCACTTTATTTAAAGTTACCTCTAATTCCTTTGTAGGAATAGCAACGACGCTCCCTCTACTCAATTATAGAGGTAATATTGATGTTTTCATAGTAAAATTATTATCCATAAAATTAATATACCATTTCATATTTATATTTAATTTATTTATTTTTAGTATTACTCACATAATAATTGTTTTCTTATATAGGTAGATTATTTTTTTCTAGTTTATGTGGTTTGTTCGAAGCTGATCATGCAGTATTGGTAGTTCAATAAAGAAATTTTATGGAAATTGTGGTAACATTGACAATTAGGATTTTTTCGAGACTTTGTGACATGTAGGAATCATCCACACCTCAATCTGACATATGATGTGATCGGTATGACTCCAAGTACTTATTTCTATTTTAAATTGAAATTAATTTTAGCAAAAAATACAACTAAATCAATGTTTCCATTATGAGTTTAAAATCAATATTTGACTTTAAAAAGTTTCACTCACTGAAAACTGAGAAAATGTGCTTATATTTTCTTGATAATTTTGGGAATCGATTCATAAATCATTTTTAACATTTAGGAATCGGTCTCATGTCAAACTGATACATGATGTGATCTATATGAGTCAAAGTGTGCGTTTCAAGTTTAAAATTACATTTTAGTAAAAAAGATAAGTGACGTACTCAAAACTGAGCAAACACATTCATATTGTTTTGATATTTTAGGAAAAAAATCCATAAGTGATTTAGAACGTGAAGGAATCATTCACACCTCAATATGATTCATGGTGTGACTGGTATGACTCTAAGTGAATCTTTATTTAAAATTAACATCAATTTTAGTAAAAAACAAACTGACCTACTCAAAACCAAACAAACACATTCATATTGTTTTGATACTTTAGAAAAATGATCCATAAGTGATTTGAGACATGCACAAATCAGCCAGACCTTAATTTGACACACAATGTGACCGATATGACTCCAAGTGCATGTTTTTATTTAAAATTGACATCAATTTTAGTAAAAAGGCCAACTAACCTACTCAAAACTGATCAAACATGTTCAAATTGTGTAAATACTTTAGGAAAATGATTCATAAGTCACTTGTGATGTGTAAGAATTATCCACACCTCAATCCGATGCACGGTGTGCCCGGTATGACTCCAAGTGCATATTTTTATTTAAAATTGACATCAATTTTGGTAAACTTAACACTTTTTGTTAATTTATTTCTTTATATTATTACTAACATAATAATTTTTTTATATAGGTAAGTTATTTTTCTCGAGCAGGGGTGGTTTTTTCAGTAATAGCATGAGTCAGTTAGGATTAAAAGGAATATTGATATTTTTTATTGTATGTAAAAATTTGTATTTATGTAATTGTATGAACCAATGTTTTAAATGTCTATAATATAGTGTTTTTTTCTTGTGTTTGTGTTGTAAATTTCATTTAATTTAAATACTGTATTGGGAGTTGTTTTTGTTGATATCTCGTATGTTTCTGGTGCTGTGGTGTGCTGTTACAGCACACTGCAGTATGGCCCTTTATCAATGCTTCTATAAGCGTTGATAAAAGTCTATTTTATCAGTGCTCATAAAACCTCTCATAAATGACCCTTTATTAGTGATTTTATAAGCACTAATAAATGGTTACTTTAGAGATGCTAAATTAAAGTGATAATAAATGTCCCATTTATTAACCTTTTTTTAGCACTGATAAAAGACCCCTTTTTCAAAGATTTTTCAGTGCTGATAAAAGACCATAGCTTTTAACCTCGCTCATGTATTCAACACTTTTCTAGTGCTGATAAAGGCCATTTCTAGCATTGTTAAAGGTCAGTTTTGTAATGGTGAAAGATGTAACATCCATGCATGAGAATCCTGGGTCTCTATACCATTCGATCTCTTAGATCTTCATGGGATAACCTAGGAAATACATAAATAAAGGGGTGAGCTAAAAATCCCAGTAGGAAAATAAATATGATAGGAATCATAACATGTGAGTCAAAGGTATAACATGATATCATAAAATATAAGGTATATGAGTAATCACATGGAATAATAACATAAATAAAATTGTATCATAAGGTCATGGAATCATATTAAATGTGGAAGAAACATAAAAAAAGACATGATAATAATTCATGGATAACTACTAAGACAATATCACATGGTGGATAGAGTCCCATAATGGATTACGTTTAGTCCATAATCTCATACATGACATCTTATAGGACTAAAACATTACCCAATGCATTGGAGGGATATATAATTCCAGGCCCACCTATCACATTCATTTCATGTACATTAATATGCATGTCATATATGGATATCAATCATAAGGAATAAAAATAAAAATTACTCATGGAGTGAAATGGGTTGCATAATCTTGTCTCATAACATAATCAAAATAGATTAATTAAAGAAGGAATTTGATAGATGGTCATAAGGCATGTATTAACCCATAAAAGGAATGGAAAATAATCTTGGTATAAATGTTATAGACATCTATAGATACATAATTTAGAATAATTTTATAACTTTATAAATATATAAAGTGATTTAGAGAGAGAATGGTCATGACCCGAAGAAAAGGGTGGGTTAGAAAGATCCCTTATGAAGTTTGTATCATTAAGGTGAGATTTAATCAATGGGGTGATTATGTTTATAAAAATATAGTTCGACACAGATACAAGTGTAAATATAACATAAATCAATCAAAATTCATTTCACACATAATATTGGAATCACATAATCAACGAAGTTGATGTATAACCAGAAACCCCTTACCTCATAATTACATTTAGTTTATCACTCATTAACCGCTTGTATAGTGATTTTAATCATGTTATTAACTTATACCATAACCATATTAATATTTATGATATCATATATGATACTTTTATAATATCTCATTACCCTTTCATTAATAAAATTTCATTATCACTATTGTTTCAGGTGTTAACTACCTTGTTTTCTCATGCATGTTTTGTCATGAAAGTTTTAGATCGTTAACATAGGATATAGTTCCACCATCCAAAAAATGATATAAATTTTATAAATATAATTTTTTTTCATTAGATACATCTTTATAGTCATTATTGAATTTTGAACATGGATAATGAATCACATAGCTTCGTGGTGATGATAGGTTGTACTTATGCACGAGTAACATTATAATTTCATTAATGGGTTAAAGGGTAAGAAAGTTTATTGTATATAAATTTTATATAATCAATATCATGTCATATGTATCACATAATATCATTAAATTTATCTTTTATTACCTTCCAGGTAAAGCATTAGTGAAAAAAAAATCACATCGCTTTGCAAGGCTGTAGTCCACCATACACACGAACAAAGATATAATTTATTCAATTAATGGTAAGGTAAAAAAATTTATGATATATTTATTTTAAATAATGGTTATATTTCATTAATATCATATAAAAAATATAATTAATCTTTATTACCTTCTATATAAAGAATAAGTGAATAGCTAATCACATCGCTTTGTGAGGAGGTAGTCCGTAATACACATGAGCAACGTTACCATATTACCTATAGAATGGAAATTAAGAAGGTGAATTTGATATTATAATTAAAAAATTATAATTATATTCATCCATGAGAATCTACGATGGAAAACAAATTACATCAGTTCACGAGGTGGTAGTCTGCCGTATACACGATCAACTGTTTTGTTTCCTATTTGAGGGAGGAGGAGATGGTTTTAGGTAAATCCCTTAACATAAAAACATCTCAGTATATTAAATATACTGATGTTGTTATATCATAATTTTTTAATAATATTTTATAAATGTGGAGGAATAAATAGAATAAAAATCTTGGATAATGATGTTACCTATTCGTCGGACAACTTCTTTTGGTTTGCACCAAAAGACTTCCTAGGTTGTCTTGATGACCAAAAAATGTTTCTATGATGAGTGGATGAGAGTATGGAAGTTATTTTTTCAGGTATTTTCTTAACCAATGTGTTTTGGAAGGGTGTAAAGGAGGGGAGAGGGGTAACCTTTTATAAGTGGGGGAAGAGACACATTTGGAATAAAAAAACAGAATTCCAACCACACTTTTCTCATGAAAAAAGGATATAAAATATACCATTTTAGAACCTTATAAGATATAAGGTCTAAATATTACCATAAAAAAGTAATTATACAATTTTTGAATCATTTTTTAACCCTTATCTTTTTAGTTTAACCCATGGTAAACCTGTTTTTACCTTAACCGTGGTAAATAATTTTTTCTATTTTCACTATTCATTATCATAAAAAATTAAGTTGAACTTATTAGATAATATAAATTATGATGATTCAAATTATAGAATCCATTTTACTATATTAAACTCACATAATTTTCATAATTTAATTTAAAATTAAACCCGTAGATGTATTGAAAAAATGGTTTTTCCAAAGAAAAACTTTGAAAAGTTTAAAATGTTGTTATATCATTATTCAATATGAATCTGATTACAATAACATAAATTAGTTAAATTTTAATATAATTAAAATAACTTAACTTTATAAACAATTTGAAATATAATTTAACTTTGTAAATAATTTAAACGAAAATACAATTTTCAATTAAAAACCAGTATTTTTCACTATTGAGCAAAAAAATATTATTTTCATAAAATTATCATGACTTCACCAAAAAATAATTTTGACATGTATATTTAAAAAATTAATTTTATATTTTCAAATAAATTTTATAAAAGTGTTAAAAATAATTTTAAAATATGAGCGCAAAGCGTTACTAGAGTGCCTTTTAGAAAAATATTGTTTTTCAGAAAGCATTTTTCTTTATTTAAAATGGTTCTTATTTTAATTATAATTAGTATATGAACATTGAATTTATTTTATACATGTGTAAACCATATAATTTTTATAACTTCTTTATTCTTATTCATACCTATCAACTTAACGACTAAGTTATAATGGTCATGTTTAAATAAAAATATTTTAATAGACTATCACGTTTCTTTTAAACCCGATGTTGGAAACATTGTAATCTATCAAAGATATTAAATTTATTTAAAAATAAATATATCATAAAGTATTAGTGTGTTTAATTTTTTTTTTCTAATCTTGGTGTTTTGTGTCATATACGCTATAGAACATAATTTTATTCTTTTAAAATCTCAGGGCATTAAATTCTACCCCCTTAAATAAATTGAATCCTTGCAATTTAATATTAATATCAATAATAAAGGGTTTGAAATTATAAAACACCTATATTATATCCCACATCATAAAAAGGGTTAATAAAAAATTTCTCTTAAAAATATTGAAAGGTAAATTCTAAAGTCATCACATAACTATTTTTTCACATAGAATAACATTAGTGGCAAGGGAAGATATGGATATGGAAGAAAAGATTAAATAATCATGGAGAGTGTTGGAGATAATTGATCACAAAAAAGTGAATGATCATGATAAATTTAGAAACCAAAAAACAATAAATATGTGATGAATTAAAATACCACTGATTCAACAAATATGAAGGTAATAGAGTAACATATTTGTTTCAAGATCCTTTTCCTAGAGTTGAGGGATACTTTTACCATCTAGGAAAATAACATAATTAAATATACTTACTTTAAAGGTATAATTTCATCCATTAATAATTTCCACAAAAATATCATCTTTTCTCCAAATGATGTGAATTCAAGATGTATTTTTCATGCATGAAAAACTAAAATAAATTTTTAACGAATCACATAACCTACAAAAGAATACTAAGTTGTTGCTCTTGTATTTACTAAAACTAAAATGGTTAGAACAAATATTCCCATACCTTAATCTTTAATACCACAATAGTAACTCCCAAATTTAAACTTAATCCATTCCATAAGTGTCTATCATTAAAAACCTCTAACTTACATATCCAAAAATGTAATATAATTCTTTCCAAACAATATTTTACATTAAAATTAAAGTGTATATTATTTAAACCCAATAAAAAATCTCTCAAAATATATTTAATCACCTCAAAAAGTGGTGAACAACTTAAAATTTATTTGTAAAATCATTTATATAAAAACAATGTCATACTAACCGGTACATTATGTAGGTTAGGGGTAGGCATTTCACCCTTATCACCCTTCGGTGGTGGGTTTAATCCATGTGGCCTTTCTGGATGCGATGGGTGTTCATGCAGAACCCGGTTCGTCCTTTTTATAAAACTATGGAAAAACTTATGTGATGATCATATTTATAATTTTCAATGTTCCTATAATATTCTCAAGAGTATTATGATCCTATTTAAAAATAACATTAGTCATCAAATCACTTTTTTCTAACCAATAAGCTTTTCTATACAAATCATTTTTTTAGAAAATCAACTAATTACCTCAACATCAAGCACATCTCCAAAATTATCTTTCCCTCAATTTTCTATTTTTCCATAGGGTATCACCTTTCCATTAAATCACCTTTCTAGGTCATTAGTACCATTCAAAATATTTTTACAAATCCTTAACAGAAATATTCTACAGAATAATACTTACACATATATTTAATGATTAACATAATTCTTGAATTCTAGTATATAAACATTTCAATCATTCTGCTAAATTCTTAAACCATTAACTAGGCTTAATCATCATATTCCTTAATACATCCTTACTTTCATGTGTCATTTATTATCTCTTCATGATAACTAGAAAATTAACCTTTACTCATACAACCATGTTGATCATATTCTTGATCTTTCCCCCTAGAAAATTTATTTTCATAATGCCCATTCTTCCTTCATTTAAAACATTCAACTATCAATGATTCCTTAGGGAAACCATTATTCTTATCCGTTGTATTAACTAAACTTTTCATTCCTTGAAAATTACTTACATTGTTCCCTTATTCTATAAACATAAAACATATTCTCATTACTTTGGGACATTCCCTTGATTTCTTCTTCTCAAATTCTCAATATATAGCAAACTATATCTTCTTTCCTCCATGGTTTTCACCACCCAAACTCTCAGTGAACTATATCCTTATCTTATTTGGTGAGTATGAAAGTTGGTTAAGGTGCAAATTATTAATCATATATCATGATAAATGATTAGGGACAATCAAAATATCCTTTACTCCAATCATCATCCCATTTAGTTTCTCATCAACACATTCTCTATCACATTCAATGTTAACTAAGTTCCTTCTGGTTCCCTCCATTGACTAAAACCATAAAGCACAGTGTAAGCAACAATATTCATAGTGGTAAACAACAAAATCATGAAAATTTATTTATAAGATGTCTAAATCATAACACCTTCATTTCAATATAAGACACCCTAGGTTTAACATAGGTCATTCGTGGTCATCATCTATTCAAATCCTTCATGATAGTTCGTAAAGAGTTTGTGAATTTCCAAAGCATATCCCCCAGGAGTGTCAAACCAGGTGCATAGTAAGGCCCATTGTTGTGTACCTGGTAACATTTGATTCAAGCACAATGTACCATTTTTATAATTATTATCCCTAGGTATATCTGTACTAGAACCATGTCCACCTTTGGATTCTATACAGGGATGTAATTAATTAGAAACCAATCACTCTAAACATAACCAAAATTCTAGGATATTTTCCTATACATATAATTATCCTTATACATATCCTCAGGGTTCTCATTAAAGTTCTATCATCCTAGTTATAAAGGTTAACTAAACATTTCCTCTGATTCCAACTATGATGACCCAAGCCTTTTTCATATATTATTCCATGATTCTTAAACATAAATATACAATAATTACAACACAATGATTATAAAGGTCTAGTGTATTTAGAAGAATAGGTTATTAATACATAAAACATGGCATCCTTATTTTATTATCCATAGTGAGGTCCTATAATCTATTTGACCTCTTAAATCTGCATGTGATAAGTTGGGGAATACAGAAAGAAAGGGGTGATCTAAAAATAATAGTAAGGGAATAAACATGATAAATAATCATAACATGTGATTCAAAGGTATAACATGATATCATAAAATAGAAGTCACATGAGTTCTATAATGAAAGAATAACATAAAGAACATTGTATCATAAGATAATGGAATTAGTAAATGTGGAAAAAAACATAAAAATTGACATAATCATAAGTCAAGGCCAACTGCCAAGACAATGTCACATGGTGGAAAGAGTCCCGTAATGGATTAGGTTCACTCCCTAATCCCATGCATGACATCTCATGAAACGAAAACATTACCCAATTCATTAGAGGGATATATATTTTTGGACTCACCCATCACATTAATTTCATGTTCATGCATATGATTTGCACATAAGTACATCAATCATAAGGCATAAAAAATAATTACCCATGGAAATAAATGTGTTGTATAATCTTGTCTCATAACATAATCAAAATAGATTCATTAAAGAAATAATTTGAGTGAATATCATAAGGCCTATATTACCCCATCAAAGTAAGACAAAATAAGCTAGGTATACATGTGAGACACACACACAGACACACACACACACACACATATATATAGAATTAATCACCATTCCATAACTTTAAATAGAGAGAAAGTTAGTTAGGGAGAGAATGATCCTAGCCTGAAGAAAAGTGTGGGTTAGAAAGATCCCTTACAATGTTCGTATCATTGAGGTGAGATTTAATCAATGGGGTGATTATGTGTAACAAATTTAAATACACAAAAATACAAGTGGAAATATAACATAAATAAATCAAAAATCATTTCACACATAATATTTTCATAAGATAATCAACTAATTAGACGTATAACCCAATGAATGAAAATTGAGTTAATAAACCCCTTACCCCACACTTCCCTTTAGTTGATTGCTATTTAACCTCATGTATAGTGTTTTTAAACATATTATTTACTTATACAAGAACTATATGATCCTTTTCTCTCTCACGCTAGGGAACCTCCTTAGCAGCAATTAAGAGGGGGAGCCCATTCTCTAGTGTCGTCTCCCCCTCTTCTCCTTCTCATCTTGCTTATTTCCTCCATTAGTGTTGTTTGTTCCACTATTTCATCTTTTATCCCTCTCTAGCTTTATCTTCTTATATGTTTTTTTTCTCCTTTGGGACATCTATCTTTGTAGTCACAAACTTCGTTCACTTTCTATACTCTTTTCATCCTCCCCTTCACACTAGAATCTATTTTGTTGGAGTTAGTGGACTAGAACTAACTAATTTGTACTTTATTCATTAAAAAATACCTTATCACATCTTTATTGTTCTTCTACGTGACAATTCATGTGATAATTTACTAAGGATAGATTTTTCACTAAAGGGTCATAGCAGATCCCTGCTATGATGAGAACCTGGAAGTGCCATAACACTATTCTTGAATATATGTTTTATGGTTGGATGATGTTATTTGAGGGACAGATATAATATAGGACATTAGGGGTGAGGACTCATAAAACTTTGAGCCACATTCTCATGGTGTGTTCCCTTGGTAGTATCCGGAAGGATATTATGAGAACGAGACCCGCTAGTAAGAAATCCACATTTCATAGTGTCATTGGATGTTCCTATCTGTGGATGTGTGTATTGGTCCTTTTACTTTAAGAATATTATTAATGGGTATTGAAACTTATGCACTTAGATGTATTGATGAAAATTGTGATGACACACTATTCAAAGTGATGTTGGATATGTTGGGTGCATCATGAGTAATACTGCATTAATAAATAATGAGAGAAAGGATTTGTCCCTTTTGTTCCATAACAGAAGTTGATATCTCAGGACCTTTAATGGAATTTATATAGACTAAATAAATCCATGTCCATGGTAAGTAATGGACAAGTTCAATTCTGGGAAGTCAAATAAAGAATAATCGATCCCATGGGTTGATGGCACTATCATGCAACCCACTTGATTGGAGATATTGTGACAAAGGGATTACATTACATGGTAAGTGTTCGTAGGAGATGACACGTCATTGTGGTGTTAACTTCTTTCTCTATGGGTGCCTTGGCGTATTACTAGATGCTAACCTTAGACTTTAGGCAGGATCCATCTAATGCCACTGAGAAAGAGTCCTAGAGGGTTGCACACTAAGTGTGTCAAAGTATCTCAATTAAATATTCATTTAACAAGTTGAATAAAGATTATTCACGATTGTGGTTTAATAATTATTTAAGGATTCCTGATCACATTTATTTCAACACTAGTTATTCAAGAGAATATATAGTGGGTGAAATAATATATTTATTAGAAAGTAATGCAATGATATTTATTTAATAAATATTCATTATTCAAGGTCTAATAAATGTGGTGGAGGAAATAAATAAAATCTAAAAAAAATTACATGTTGTGTATATTAATATACACACCATGTAGTTTTTCTGAGGATTTTTGAGAAATAATATTATTTATTTAAATAAATAATATTAGGTGTAATTCACTGGGCACATGTCAAGTGATAATAATAGTCAAATATTTTTACTAGACATGGGTTCTTACTAAGAATTAAATGAAATGGATAAATGCTTTTGGGTAATTAATTCATTTTATTATTCTAAGTAATAAAATCCCAATTACATTATTCTCATTAGCCTAGCAATTATTTTTGTTGTGCACAATAAATCTGAAAAATCTCTCAAGCCATGAGAGAATTCTTTTTCCACCAAGAATGCTCTTAAGTTACAAGAGAGACCCTCCCCCACCGGATCAAGGAGAGCGCTTTAGAAGCTGTTCTCAAGGCGATCGAAAGTGGACATCGCAAGAGAAGGATACTCTACACTAGCACTTGGAGATCCCTTCAACGACGTCCAGAGATACATGGAGCACGTGTGGATCACCTCTATAGGAAGCCTACACTTGGATTCTATGATGAAATGAAAGATCACATCAGATCGTGACAAGAAACATCAACAGAGAGAAAATTATATCAAGGTAATTCTTGTATTTTAATTAAATTAATTATAACCAAAATATGATGATCCTCTATATGGTTCTGAGACTCCCCTCTTTTCTTCCATTATTCATTCTATTCTGAATATCCGACATTTTATCATCGTGACAGATCTCGGATTGATCGTTGTTAATGGTAAAATTGAAGTTGGGAACACCCATCCACGCGCTTCTACTGCACTCAGAACCTACAAGTGGTATTAGAGGGGTCATATAGTTGATTATAATTATTTAGTTTTTCATTGATGATTTACACATTTAATATTTTAGTTGTTTCAATTCAAGTTAATCATTATGTAAATCTAAATCTTGAGATCTGTTCCTCCTGTTTCATTTCTCATTCACCTTACAGAAATGATCTTTTCTTTTTAATTTTGATTAAAATAAAATAGAAGATCACATTTGGAGGTGCCAAAGCTTCCTATCTATACAATACTAGAACACACGACGTGTATTCAGTAGTACACACCATGTAGTCAAGGTTCAATGCATTGGGTCTAGTCCTCCAAACCAAGTTGTGTGTTCAAGTTTATCAAAGTCTTAAATGACTCAGTGTGTTGATTAGGAATAGTTAGCATGTGGTTTCCAGATTACATTCCATGTAGTCCACTAGACTCGGTGTGTAGTCCCTTTGGGTTAGGGTTGGACCGTGTAGCCCGTACACGGCTCGCCCGACCAGAGACCGTGTAATGCGGACACTACATGGCATGTGGCCCACTGGACACGCCGTGTACTCCAAAGATTTACAAAGTACATCTACACACCATATCCCCAGGCGTGTACTTCGGATGGATGATGAATGCTAGTATACATCGTGCAGTCAGAACTACACACTGTGTACTCATCCAAATTACAAAGACTTATTAAAATTTATTACTATATTATACAAAATCATGAGACGTGTACCATAGTGCGGGCGTAAAGCTGAGGCACAACACATGATTGGTGTTTTATATATATGTGTCTAATTTAACATCTGCGTAATGTTCATTTCTACTCATTGGGTATTTATGAATGAGAATCCACCGCATTGCCTCCAAGTTACAATTTACATACAAAGATAATTTTAAATGAATTTATTTGTTTAAAATTATGATGGATGAGAATCATAAGGAATAGAGTTTAAGATTTAAGAATTGATTAATTAAAAATAATTAATTTATTAGAGCATGATTTATCTTAAACAAAAATGATTAAAGAATTAAATGGTAGTTTTATTTATGCGTAAATATAGTTTCATGCAAGCATGATCCTGAGCTAGACTATGACCTTCGTATGTGGATGGTTTCTTTTAATTAATTTATTTGAATTAAATTTGTTGTCCTACGATCCTTATATTCTTTAATATATAGGGTCTGCGTGCCCAAGGTTTCTTTCATATAAAACCCTGCTTTACCCCTCACCTGCGAGTGAGATAAAATCATATGTAATGGATGTAACTCCCAAGCTAGTGGAGGAAACTCATGTTAGGAGCCAAGGTGAAACCAATCTAAGGAGATACAAAGGTGGATAGGTGGAAAACTATAAACACAAATCCAAAAGGTTCAAGGTGTTTCTCCCCTAGGTCTTGGGTTAGTTTATCAATTGCTAGATAAACTAACAAATAAAACAAGCTCATGATCATACCGTTTATTTTATTTCTATCAGTTGCATGATTTCTTTATTGTGGGTGTGTTTTCATGATCACACAATTAATGAATTAAACAATAATGCAAGATGGAACTAAAATAAGACAAACTTATGCGTAAATATTATCTTAGACATGGTTAATCACTTAAGTATATCCCACTTAATATTAACAAGCATGTAATCAAAGATAATAAAATGGAAATTTATGTATAAGGATAAAATCCCTCAAAGAAATATTAAGTCGGTATAGCCTTCCATAATCTTGGTTAGAATCGAACAATAGTTCAAAGTGCTTGACCAAACCTAGTTGGGGTGCTTTCAATTATCGAGGAATTCTAATTCAAGGTTTTGGGTTTAATTGACTTGGTTCCCATCAAGGGTTGGCATCCATAGTAGGACTTGGTGTGACCAAGAGTCAAAGGTTGAAGAAATCCAAAATAAATGGGATTTTAGGATTGGGGAGTCCACTCAACGGATCCTGGAGATGTGAGTTGATGCAGTTGGAATTTTAATTGCCTACTTAAAACCTTTCAAGTTGCTTGACCAACCCTAGTTGGGGTAATGAGAAGGGAAATATGGATCTTTTCCACTAGAATATTTAGGCAACAGGATATTCTGAAGTCAATGGTGAGGGATATTGGATTTCAATAAAAATAGTGAGAGACTAATAAGTATTAATTTATTTATTTGTCTCAGTTTTCTCATGATAAAGTACTAAATCTTTTCTCATCTTAATTTGTAGAAATGACAAGAAAATGACTTCAAACATATCATTGTGAAACATACTCGAAAAGGAAAACCTTCTCACCAGCACCAATTTCCAAGAGTGGCAGAGGCGTTTACACATCATCCTTCACCACGAGAGGAAATTGTATGTGTTGGAAGAGCCTATTCTAGTGGTGCTTGGAAAAGAGGCCAGTGATGACGAACTATCTCTCTATATGAAACATATGGATTATTCCATAGATTTCCAATGTTTCATGCTATCTTCTATGTCTAATGAGCTCTTGAAGCAACATGAAAACATGGACACGTATAGCATGATGTCTCACCTTAAGGATCTCTATCAAAAGAAGTCGAGACATGAGGGATATGATATCTCCAACACTTTGTTCACAACTAAGCTTAGAGAATCTGCACCAGTTAGGCATCATGTAGTCAAGCTTATTGACTACATTGAACTCCTAGAAATATTAGGGATTAAGTTCCCAGATGAGTTGCATACAGATCTAATCGTATCATCACTGCCCAAGGCCTTCTCTAGATTTATTGTCAACTAAAACATGAGAAAAATGAGATGAGTATATCGGAACTTCTGATATTAATTCTTCAGGTAGATAAGGACATGGCGAGTAAAAAACCCACAGTCCTTATGGTGAATAAGAAAATGAAGGAAAATGAAAAGGGGTTAAGGATTTATGAACAATATAAAGACCCTAAGCACCATCCCTCTAAGAAGGGGAAGATCTAAAGGCAGGGAAAGGAACAGGAGGCAGTATGTTTTTCATGTGGCAAGTCATGACACTAGAAGAGGAACTACACCCAGAAGTGTGGGGACACTAAATGTGCGTTCATTATTGAGTGTAATATTTCCATTTCTACACATTGGGTATTAGATACAGTTTTTGGGGCTCACATCTGTATTCAAATGCAGGAACCAAGTAGATTTAGAAAGATTTCTAGAGGATAGGTGGATCTTCGAGCTACCAATGGAACGAGGCTGGCTGCATTATCCATTGGCGATTACGATCTCTCATCGCCAACCGGGATGCTTTTGGTTTTACATAATTGTTATTATATTCTTAGTGTTACCAAGAACATAATTTCTGTATAATGTTTTTATATGGATGAATTTATTTTCAAGTTTAGAAATAAGGGTTGTTTCATTTATAAGAAAAAAACATGTTATGATATGACACATTTAAATAATGGGTTTTATGTATTAAATTACGAAAACCAAGTTTTGGAAATCTACAATGAAACAAACTCACATGACTCATACAAGACCTAGTTGTGGCATCACCCTCTTGGTCATGTAAACGAGAAGCTCTTGAAAAATCTCTACCAAGATGTTTATTTAGACTCTGTTGAGCTAAAACCACTTGATAGATGTAATTCTTGTTTATAAGGTAAAATTACCAAGCTTCTTTTCAGTGGATAGGGTGAAAGGGCCACATAGCTTCTAGGATCCTTCATGTATTCCATGTTATGTATTAGTCTTGATGTTTCCTATGCACTGAGCATGGTAGGAAGATATCAAGAAGGTCCAGGAGAACAATATTGGACCGCTGTTAAGACTATCCTTAAGTATCTGAGAAGAAATAAGGATATGTTCTTGGTGTATGGAGGAGACAAGGATCTTGTCATGAGAGGGTATGTTGATGCTGATTTTCAGAAAAATCAAAATGATCTGAAGTTTCAATCTGGATATGTTTTCTATCTCAATGGAGGAGCTGTGAGCTGGAAGAGTTCAAAGAAGCCAGTTGTCACCAATTCTACAGTGGAGTCTGAATATATAGCAGCTTCTGATGCAGCCAAGGAAGCCATCTGGATTTGGAACTTTTTCCAAGAGCTTGATGTGGTGCCTAGTAGTAAAGATCCTATCATATTGTATTGTGATAATATTACAGCGGTGGCTCTTGCAAAAGAACCAAGGTCACATCAACGGACAAAGAAAATTTTCTGGAAGTATCACCTATTGATGGATTTCTATCAAAAGGGAGAAGTTGCAGTGAGAAGAGTGTCCATGGAAGAGAATGTGGTGGACCCCATGGATAAAGGCCTATCTTAGCAGAAGCATGAATGTCTTGTGAGACCTATAGGGTTAAAGGTTGATAGCAGTTGTATCTAGTCCAAGTGGGATTCTATTGGAGTTGGTTACCTAGAACCAACTACTTGTACTTTATTCATTAATAAATAATTTATCACATCTTGATTCTTCTTCTGCGTGAAAATGCATGTGATAATGCCCCGAGGATAGCTGTTGCACTAAAGGGTCATAGTGGATCCCTGCTATGATGAGAACCCAGAAGTTCCATAACACTGTTCTTGAATATATGTTCTATGGATGGATGATGTTATTTGAGGGACACAAATAATATAGGCCATTAGGGATGAGGACTCATAAAAATTTGAGGCACCTTCTCATGGTGTGCGCCCTTGGTAGTATCTGGGAGGATATTATGAGAAGGAGACCTGCTAGTAGGAAATCCACATTTCATAGTGTCATTAGATATTCCAATTTACGGATGTGTGTATTGGTCCTTAGACTTTAAGATTATTATTAATGGGTATTATAACTTGTGAACTTAGATGTATTGACAAAAATTGTGACGACACACTGTTCACAGTGAGGTAGCATATGTTGGGTGTGTTACGAGTAATACTGCATTAATAGATAACACGATAAAGGATTTGTCCCTTCTATTCCATAACTAAAGTTGATATCTCAGGACCATTGATGGAATTTATATAGCCTAAATAAATCCATATCCATGGTAAAGAATTGGAAAGTTCAATTCTGAGAAGTCAAAGAAAGAATAATTGAGCACATGGGTCGATGACACTATCATGAAACCTACTTGATTGGAGATATCGTGACAAAGGGATTACATTACACGGTAATCATTCATAGGAGGGTACACGTCATTGTGGCGTTAACTTCTTTCTCTATGGGTTCCTTGGCGTGTTGCTAGATGCTAACCTTGGAATTTAGGTAGGATCCACCTAATTCTACTAAGAGAGAGGCCTTGAGGGTCACAAACTAAGTGTGTCCAAGTATCTCAGTTAAATATTTATTTAAAAAGTTGAATACAGATTATTCCCGATTGTGGTTTAATAATTATTCAAGTATGGATGATCACATTTATTTCGACACTAGTTATTCGAGAGAATATATTATGGGAGAAATAATATATTTATTAGTGAGTAATTCAGTGATATTTATTTAAGAAATAAATTGTCACTACTCAAGGTCTAATAAATGTGGTGGAGGAAATAAAGATAATGGAAAAACAAAATTACGCACCATGTATATTAATATACATGCCATGTAGTTTTTATGGGGATTTGTGAGAAATAATATTATTTATTTAATTAAATAATATTAGGTGTAATCCTCTTGGCGCATATCAAGTGATAATAATAGTCAAATGTTATTATTAGACATGGGGTCTGACTAGGAATTAAATGAAATGAATAAATGATTTCGGGTAATTAATTCATTTTATTATTCTAAGTAATAAAATCCCAATTACATTATTCTCATTATCTTAGCCATTATTTGTGTTATACAAAACAGATATGGAAAATCTCTCAAGCTAAGAGAGAATTATTTTTCCACAACGAATGCTCTTAAGTTACGAGAGAGATCCTCCTCAACCAGATCAAGGAGAGCACTTTGGAAGCGGCTCTCAAGGAAATCGAAAGCAGACATCACAAGATAAATCTCCTCCGCACTAGCACCCATAGATCCTTTCGGTGACGTCTAGAGATACGTAAAGCACGTGTGGATCACTGCTAGAGGAAGTCTTAACTTGGCTTCTACGACGCAACGACAGATCACATCGGATCGTGACCGGAAACATCAAAAGAGAGAGAATTCTATCAAGGTAATTCTTGTCTTTTAATTATATTAATTATAACCAACATATGATGATCTTATTTATGGTTTTAGGAATCCCCTCTTTTCTTCAGTTTTTCATTCTATTCTGAAGATTCAACATTTTATCATCATGACGGATCTCGGATTGATCGTTGTTAACAACAAAATTAAAGTTGGGAACACCCATCCATGTGCTTCTGTTGCACCCAGAACCTACACATTTATGGTCTCGTGTGAGGATTCTTATATCAGATTGGGATGGTAAGGGGGCTTGATCTATGATGGCATGACTAGGGTGGTTCCAGTTTTTCTTGGAGATCAATTCAAAGGAAGGAGTTGGTGTCTGGGTGAAGGTTATAGATTGTTTTAGAGACCATTGAATGGTTCAATATCTAATCTTGTCTCATGTTATATTTCTCCCCCTGGTTGGTGTGGTGTAGTAGTTTACAATGAGGTTTTGGGATGTGATGGTTTAGATTTCAATGGTGTACCAGGAGGCGCGACCTGAGTAGGCATTGATCCTTTCTTAGAGGTTCCATTGGCATTGTTTTTATTCCAGGTTTTCTACCAGTATGTTGATTTGGCTTAGGTGATTCATCCCCAATGATGGTTTTGGTTCCATTTTTTTTGTGTTTTCACTGGTTTGGTGATTGGGGATGGTCGTCGATGATATTTTTTCTAGTGGTTTCTTTGTTATTCATCTTCTTTGGTGCTGGGGTCTTGTTGATGTTTATTCCTAGAAGAAGAATTGGGTGTTTTAGGTGGGCTGGTGTTAGTGTGGCCTTTCTTGCATGCTGATAGTAAGGGTTTTTATAGATGTTTGTAGGTTTGGTATCTCGGTGATAATCAGTGATGTTATCGGGTAATAGGCAGTGAAGATTGGTGCAATGATAGTTTTCTCATGGATCAAGGTTTGGTGACATGACAACGTCATTCTTGAGGCTGACCAGTGGATGCAGTATCATCTGTCAACCAGAACATGGAGTCATTGGGCTCGATGGCACAACTTTTTATTTGTTTGTTTCCCACTCATATATTTGAATTTCGATGTCTGTAATTGAATATTGTCATGGGGTTGTTTTCTTCTTCTGGAATGTTTTTGGTCTCGAATTTGTTTTTTATTGTAGGTTCTCACTCAACCTAAAATTGATTCTTGATAAAATAAATAAATCATATTTAGAGGAGGACTATTGTTTCAGGTGTTAATTTTCATGTTTTCTTATGTTTGTTTTATCATGAAAGTTTCATATCTAGAGTATAAGATATAGTTACATCATCTCAAGAATGATATTAATGTTTTAAATATCATTTTTTTCATTATATATATATATATAATCATTAATTATTTTTGAACATGGAGAATGAATCACATCATTATGCAGAGATGGTAGTTCATACGTACGCACGAGTGACATTATCATTTCCTTACCGAGTGAAATGGTAAGGAAGCCGATTTTATATTAATTTTTTAAATAAATATCATTTCATATATTTCACATATATTCATTAAATTTATCCTTTTTTACCTTCACTATAAAGCGTTTCTGAAAAACGAGTCACATCACTTCGTGAGGCGGTAGTTCGTCCTACACACGAATGACGTTATCATTTACTAAATGGATAGTAAGGTAAGAAAGTATATAATATATTTATTTTCAAAAATTATTAATATATCACTAATATCATATATCAACATAAAATTAAACCTTATTACCTTCCATGTGAAACATAATTGAAAAATGAATCACATCATTTCATGAGGCGGTAGTCCGCCGTATATACGAGTGACGTTATCCTATTCCCTAAGAAATGGAAAGTAAAAAAGGTTTATTTGATATTATAATTTCAGAAGTATAATTATATCATAAATATCATATATAAACATTATATACATCATTATATCTATCTGTGATAAGCGGCGATGGAAAAATAATTGCTTCAGTTCGTGAGGTGATAGTCCGCCGTACACACGATCAACAGTTTGGTTTCCCATTTTGGGGAGGAGATGGTTATAGGTCACTCCCTTAACATAATAACATCTCAGTATATGTAATATACTGATTTTATTATATAATCATGGTTTAATAAGATTTTATGGAGGTGGAGGATGAAATAGAATGAAATTCTCAGTTAAGGATGTTACCACCTTTTCAAACAACTTCTATTGGTTTGAATCAAAAGTCATCCTAGGTTGGATTTCTGACCAAACCAATGCTTCTTGGATGAGGTTAGGGAAGTTGGGATGTTATTTGGGTATATATTGGCTAAATAAATGGGTTTTGGAAGTGTGGAAATAAGAGGGGAGGTTGCGACCTTTTATAAGTGGGGGAGAGGATACACTTGAAATTTTTGAAAATCAGAATTTCACCCATATTTTTCTCATTCCAAAAGACTAAAAAATGGACCATTTTCAAACCTTATAATTTATAAGGTTGAAATATGTCTATAAAATAGGAATTGGACAAGTTATATCATTTTTAAACCTTATCATTTTATTTTAACCCATGATAAACCCGTTTTTACCTTAACCACGATAAATATTTTTTACCTTTTCACTATTAATTATTGTAAAAAATTAAGTTAAAATTATTAGATAATATAAATTATGATTATTCCAAATGTGTAATTTATTCTAACAAATTCAACTCATAGAAGTGGTAGAATTTAATTTAAAATAAAACCCACATACATGTCGAAAAAATGATTTTTTCAAAGAAAAACTTTCAAATGTTTAGAAAGTTTTTATATGAGCATTAAATATTAAATTGATTTCAATGAGATAAATTAATTAAATTTTAATATAATTAAATTAATTATATTTTAAAACCAATTTAAAATATAATTTAATTTTGTAAATAATTTAAACTTAAAGGCAGCATTCAATAAAAAAATTAGTATTTTTTTTAATTCATCAAAAAATTAATATTTTCAAAAAATTCTTAAAAATTGAACCAATAATAAATTTGACATGTAGATTTTAAAAATGAAGTTTATTTTTTCAAATACATTTTCTAAAAGTGGTAAAAATTAATTTTAATTTATGTGCGCAAAGTGCGATTAGACCGCCTTTTAGAAAAATACAATTTTTTAAAAATTATTTTTCTTACAAATGGTTTTTATTTTATTTTTAATTAGAAGATAACCATAGAATTTATTTTATATATGTGTAAACCATAAAATTTTCATAATTTGGTTTATCTTATTCATCCCTCCAACTTAACACATAGGTTATATTGGTCATGTTTAAATAATGATATTTTAATATAATATTGCGATTCATTTAAACTCGGTGTTGTATCACAAGCTATCGAAGAGATTAAATTTACTTTAAAAAAATATATTTTAAAGTATTGGTGTGTTGAATTTTCATATAAACTCATTGTTATATGTAATATATGCTATCGAATATAGTTTTATTCTTTGGAAATCTTGGAGCATTATATCACCAATCTTCCACATGGTCACGTGATTCATGTGATCACATAATAATTATGTGGTCACATAATGTCTCAAGGGTTATGTGATCACATTACCATGTTATAGTCACATGATTACATGACCATATATGGGTCATGTGGTTAATGTGATGTTTCTAAGTCATGCACTCCTTTTTATTCAAGACCCTTTTTGATTCAAACTCTTCCACTTTTATACTTCAACCGGATTTCCCTTTTATCATAATGTTGATGTTATTAAGAAAGGATGTTGAATTAGCTATGGATCATCGGAATTCCATGGTAAGTAGTGTGGAAGCTGACCAGTGCATAATCATTGAGTCTACTCATGAGAGTCTTGCGAGTTTGATGGGGATTAATCACTTGGAGTGTCTTCTATCTAGTTGGTTTCTCCTGTACGAGTTTGGTCTTCAGAACGATTCCATAATATCTACACCTCAAGCAGTGATCGTGCCTCCCTCTCAGATCCTCAAAACTCATAATACATTCAGGGTGAATATCTCTTATGTGGGTTATTTTACTCTTAGAGGGGATGTCTCTGATGGATATGTTCTAAAGCCTCTTTTGATGGATTTTGAAGGTGTCTTGCATGAATCTGAAGCTGACACCCGACTGTATTGATCGATACTGTGAATTTTCATATCCAATCATAAGTTTGGATGGTTATCCAACTGGGATATCCAATTGGGTGAATGTTTCAGAATGGACTGGGACTGGCCTTTCTAGGTGTCGTGCACTACTATAAATTTTACAGTTGAGTTGAAGTAGACATGTTTGTAGAAAAATATCTGAATTTTCCAAACCATTTCTTATTATAACAAAGTTATGATGGTATACCTCGTCAATCGATGTATCCCAGACACCAATACATTCCATTTGATTCGTAGTGAGGTGGACATCAATCTTTATGATGCTGAGAAGATTTTTGGTGCATTGATTTCAGGATATATGTATGATGTATTTTTCTCTCCCACATCTGCCTGGGATAATGCATAGTAGACTCCTCCCAATGTGAAGGAGCTTATAGATAAGGTGGTCCTTGGGAAGGACCTGTATCCAGGGGATGATATCCCTTCCAAGAAGTGGTTCACGCTATTCATCCAGAAGACTCAACATGTACCTTCAGCCAAGAAGCCAAAGGACTACCTATCAGGAGAATCCTATCGGGTATAGGGTGCCTATTAGCAATGAGATTACTGGAGAAAGAAGATCTCAGTCGTCGAGGCCTGGAAGAATTTATGCCAGGAAAAGGAGGAGTTGGAGGGATTTTAGAATGTTACCATCCCCAAGGGATTTTCTCACGAACAAAAACCTTCTGAAGTCAAGGTATTTCTCAGCCACCACAGATAAAATCAAATCCCAAATCTTGAACCCCACCGCGAAATCTAAACAAAATCGAAGCTATAAGATTTGGGAATGCAGAACACAGCCATCGAACATCGCCCTAGCCACCAGACCAACACCTGAGCTCCACCGCTATAGCAACTCGCGGAAGACCACCTCCTACCAAGCCACGCCCCTGCGCAACCAGATCCGAAGCTACCTACCGAAGCCGCCTTCAACCGATCTGACTACCGCGAGGGAAGAGAAGAAGTCGCGCCATCGCTTGTCTCCCCGGTGGAGATCCATCGCCGCACCTCTGAAGAAGATGCACCACTGCTGCCGAGCTCCGCCGCGAAGGAGAAGCTCCCACCGGAAGAAGAGGACTGTGAACCCCTCCACCCCTAATAAAACCAAAAGGAAAAGAAAATAAAAACAATAAAAACAAAAACAATAAGAAAAGGAAAAAATATATACATATATGTGTGTAATAATAATAATGATGATAATTATATCTATATAATGTGCATATAAAATAATAAGTATGTATATTTATCTATTAAAGTATATATAATAAACAATAAGTACATATATAATATATATATATAATATATATCTTTTCTCTTCCACTGTGAGAGGGTGCGTCCTAGGTTTTCCTAGGGTTGAGTCCACTTCGCCAGGGTTGTCTCACGACAGCGGGGAGGTGCAGTGTCTTCCTCTCTGCGCTACGCGGCCGAACCTCGTTCTCTTATGAATTGTGGTGTGGCCTGGTTGCTCGACTACCCTTCGTTGCGGTGCATCCTCGACCAACCTCGCCTCCCGACCGAACGGTTTGCCCTCCTCATCGCAAATCAAGGCGGGGTTTCGAGGCTTGTGGCTCTGATCCGTAAAAGTCGACATAAAGTTTGAATCGACGATGAGGGTTTCAAAATCGACATCTCCTAGGGTTTTGTTTCGAATTTGTTCGAAGTTTGGACCAGATCTCTCCTCGAGGCTTTGTGAAAGCCGTTAGTTCCAGTTTTCTTCGAAAGCACAGATTTGGTCAGTGCGGCACGCGGTGACCTGATCTTTTCGCGAGTGCGAAGCTAGGCTACCGGAGATTACCGACGGCGGTCCTCTGTTCATGCTTGTCGGGTTGAATCCCGAAGGCTCCTGTTTCGGTGAAGTATTGCTTGGGCTGACCGTAGTGAAGGACTTGTGAGGGAGGTTTTCACTTATTCTGCTGTTGACGGATCTGCAACCTTGGGGAGGGTTGAATCTACGAGGATTCAAATCTGTTTTTTCCTGTATGCAGTGATTGATCCACGTTGATGACTTTGGAAGCAGCCACTTTTTTTGTCGGGCTGTTCACGGAGACAAAATCAGGAAGGAAGATCTGCACTTTTCTGGTTTCCGTGGTTGGGTGTTTTCTCTCCTGTTAGACAATGGATCATGACCTGATTGATCAATGGAAAGGTATCTCACTCTCTGAGAAGGAGAAGGATCCAGTAGCAGCGATAAATCAAGATGATGATTTCCTAGAGCGGTAGATGAATCTTCTAATTGTTGGAAAGTTCATGGTCAAAATATCCTTCAATCTGATTGCCTTAAAGAACACTCTTCAAGCGGTGTGGCGCCTGGAGGACGGGGTAGCTGTACGAGATGTTGGAGCATGTCTCATGGTGTTCGAATTCTCTAACGAGAAAGATAAGAGGAAGGTTCTCCAAGGGAGGCCCTGAACTTTTGATAATCTATACTCATAATGGAAGATCTGTCAAAAGATGTGGACCTGTAAAATCTATCTTTTATCAACTCCCTCTTTTCGATACGTCTTACAGGTATCCGGTTTTGGGGAGGAATAGATCATGTTCTCCGGGTTCTAGTGGACAGGATAAGATCGTTTATGCATTGGGATCGATCGAACCCCATCCTCCGAAGGCCTTCTGTTAGGATCAGAGTTATGCTCGATGTGGATGCCCCTCTTGTTAGGGGAACCTTTCTTACAACAAGTGATACAAAGAAGTGGATTTCCTGTGAATATGAGAGACTTTTTATATTATGTTACTTCTGTGGATGAGTAGGTCATGCTGAAAAAGATTGTATGACTAGGACAGAGGACGGGGACGGTAAAATTGTCATGCAATTTGGTCCCTGGCTACGTGCCAAAACCTAGGGGATACCTTATGTTCTAGAATCAAAAAGAGCCAAAGATAGAGATAGCTTAGCTAAAGCTCATACAATGCATACTAAAGTGGGCGAGAGCAATATCATAATGTTGAGGCCACCATAAGTGAGCCCTCATCATAATGAACACCCAAAGACAGTTGAACGTGAGCAACCATCTACCATTTCACTACCAGAGGCCAGGCGATCTATCAGGCCGGGAGATCGTACCCCCCAAAGTCAAAATAATACAGGTGGTGAAGGGATGTATCCAGAGACAACAGGTATAACCTCTTTACCCCTAGATTGATGCTAAAATGTTCTGATCCTCCATATCTAAATAGTTCTCCACCCGGGGTGCCCCCTTGGTACCCCTTGAGGTTGGCGATGCAATGTTGGGCCTAACGACACCAGGCCCAAGGGCTCACAAGACATGGAAGAGATAGCTAAAGGGGACACTCGGTCTGGTAGCACTGAGGTGGTCCCCTGTGGGACTAAGAGGAGTGCCATCAATTCTCTACCGGCGGAACTGCTCCCCAAGAGATGGAAAGTTGATAGCAACAAACCACTTCTCGAAATTTCAGAGGTGGAGGGGGGTGTTACCCAGCCCCGCATAGGCCAATGAAAATCTTATGCTGGAATTTTTGGGGACTTGGAAACCCCCAAACAATTCGAATGCTCCAATATTGGAGTAAAAAACACTACCCTGACATGGTTTTTGCATCTGAAACCATGTTAGAAAGCAAAGATGCTAGTCTCTTGAGTTCAAAGATCGGCTTTACTAATGTGTTCCCTGTCGGGAGACATGGGCATTCTGGGGGACTTTGTATGCTATGGAATGATGAGCTTGCATTAAAATTTCAAATTTCTCCAAGAACCATATTGTAGTGATGGTGGAGGCGTCAAGATTTCTCCTTGGTCTTTCATTGGATTTTACGGGTGGCCCGGAATGGAAGACAAAAGAATGTCCTAGGAGGTGTTGAGGAGATTACAAGAATGTTTCCTTGGACCCCTTTTAGTGGGAGGTGACTTCAATGAGGTTCTTTCCTTTTCCAAAAAGAAAGGAAGATGGTACCATAATAGAGCGGCTATGGAAGATTTTAGGAGCACCCTGGTGCTGAATTCCCTCCACAACCTCGGGTTCTCTGGCCCTCCTTTTACCTGGTATAAGGGCCGATCTTTGGAAGGACGCATTGTTGAGTGGCTGGATAAATATGTGGGGTCCAATGATTGGAAATGCCTTTTCT
This sequence comes from Viscum album, assembly GCA_963277665.1. Lineage (NCBI taxonomy): Eukaryota > Viridiplantae > Streptophyta > Magnoliopsida > Santalales > Viscaceae > Viscum > Viscum album. Next base: position 1,674,373,758 of record OY728158.1, read on the forward strand.
GTGACTTCTCTGTTTCTCATTTACCGCTTGTGACATCTAACAATGCTCCAATTTTCCTCTTTACTATACTGAATGGGGAGCAAAGGAGAACCAAGCATCCCTTTTATTTTGAAAGTATGTGGCTTCAGGATAAGAGCTGTGAAGAAGTGGTTCGCTCCGCCTGGGAGGGGCATAATCGAAGCGTCTTTTATAATATCAACAATACAACACATTGTCTATAGAGTTGGAGTGTGAAGAGTTTTGGGGATATTGACAAACAGGTCAATAATGTTGAGCGGCGCCTGAAATTCCTTTATAATTAGCTTGGGAGTGAGAAGGTGTTACACGATATATGTGCTACGGAAAAAAATCTGAATGTTGCGCTCAATGACAAGGAATGTTTCTGGTTCCAAAGAGTTAGAGACTCCCACATAAGGTATGGGGATCAAAACACTACATATTTTCACCCGCAGACATCTGCGAGGAGAAGGAAAAATAATACCTCTTAACTTGAAGACTCGAAAGGCAGAGTAAAGCAGGATGATGAAAGCATTCAAGCCATTATTCTGGATTTTTTTGGTAGTCTTTTCAAGTCTGATTGTGTAGACATCCCCTCATGTGTGACCAACTGTATCTTGAGGCTTGTTACGACTGATATGAATTGCACTCAGGAGAGAGATATTTTGCTGATGAGGAAGTCTTCAAGGCTCTGCACCATATGCACCCTTCGAAAGTGCTCAGGCCAGACGAGTTCCATGCAATGTTCTTTAAAAGATTCTGGCACGTTATTGGCCCTGATGTGACCCGTCTGATGAAGGAGTTGTGGGATGGTAATGCTTCCTTTAAGGATATTAATGAAACTGTTATTACTCTTATTCCAAAAACTCAGTTTCCTCAAAAAGTCACAAAATTTCATCCCATCAACCTATGTATGTCATCTATAAAATTTTCTCCAAGATCCTGGTGGAAAGACCCAATCCAAGGCAAAGAAGGGGATGATGGCTCTGAAACTTGACATGATGAAAGCCTATGATAGGGTGGAATAGCCATTCCTGGATTTGGTTCTAACGAAGTTGGGGTTTGGGGCTAAATGGATTCTTAATGTCATGAACTGTATCTTCTCGGTAATGTACAAGATCAATATCAATGGGAGACGGTCAGAAAGTTTCACCCCCTTGAGAGGCTTTCGACAAGGTGACCCGTTTTCTACCTTCCTCTTCATCCTTATGGCAGATGTTTTCTCCCATTTGCTTATGGACTCATCAGGGCGAGGGGTCACACATGGGGCAAATGTATGCCGAAATGGTCCCCCTGTTTGTCATATTTTCTTTGCAGTTGATTAACTTTTATTCTCACGGGCCACCCCATACGAATGTCATGAAATTTTGAAGACTATCAGTCTATATGAAAGGGCATCTGGGTAGCATCTTAATGCTCTAAAATCAGAGATGTCTTTCAGTAATGGGGTGACCCAGACAAGAAAAGAAGAGTTCCAGCATTTGTGTGGCTTTCCTCTAGTTGAGAAGCACCAGAAGTATCTGGGCCTCCCGACTTTGGTCAGGAGATCTAAGAAATAGGTTTTTCCCTCAATTTTGGATAAGGTGGATAGCCTGATCAGGGGTTGGTCTAGCAGAATGATTTCAAAGTCTGGGAAAGAAGTTTTGGTGAAATTCGTTGCCCAAGCTATTCTGTCATATGCGATGTCACTGTTCAAATTCTCGGATACTCTTATGGACCAGATTCACTATCATCTTGCTAATTTCGGGTGGGGATCTTCTAACGGTAAAAATAATACTCATTGGGTGGAGTGGGATAAATTATGTGTTTCCAAATTTTGTGGTGGTATTGGATTTAGGAACCTGAAGTGGTTCAATGAATCTCTGTTGGAAAAGTAGGGATGGCGTCTGCTGACCTGCCCCTCAAGCCATTTTGCTAATGTTTTCCAGGAAAAGTACTTTCCCCATTCCGATCTCTTGCACGCTCATCTGGGGCCATGACCTAGCTACATGTGGAGGAGTATCTGGGTGCCATTCTACTTCTCTCTAAATGTTGTGTTTGGAGGATTGCTGATGGAAGTTCAGTTAATGTGTGGAATGATCCTTGGATGCCATAGGGGAATCTTATGAGACTCACTTCAACAACTATTCCGAGCCATAAATGTAACATCCCCAACCCAAAAGCCACTAAACCGGTGCTCCGAGCCGGGTGGTTACATGACCTTAAACGCGCCTCCCCGTACGCCAAAGGCTGCCGACTAGCAGCGGGGGTCTATGAAGTCAAGTGGGGAGACTATACCCCCTTTTTATCAGAGTAAGCCGCAACAGAAATAAACCAAATAGTGGAAACAATAACCAATAAACAAGGAACATGTATAACAACCATTTCCAACAATAAACATGCCATGACATACTACAAGTGAAAGAGTGAACAAAACCCAAAATAAAGACAACGACCAAAATCCCCAAAATGGTCCCGACTCCAAGTCCGGATCCTCCACCAAGTGCTACCCATGTCCACTCAACTATCTAGAAAGGACCCTTTCCCTTCTCCTGACCTGCAAACATGAAGTCTGCTCGGGTACCCAACGGCGGCCCGAGCAGGGTGTGAGTACAACTCAGTAGGCCACCACCAACAGTGTCTACAAAATATTCAGTATAAAAAAGTAGTGCATGCAAAAGGAATATGAATGATAATTACCAAGTAATTACTTACGGTACCATTAACAAGTTCAGGGCCAAAGCCATTGCCACTTCCATTACCATTCATTACACACCAATTATCATCACTTACCAATTCATCACATTTCCATGGGTTAATCATATACATTATGTTACATGGGTCTAAGGCCAACAATCACATGCAAGAGGGTGAACACATCGTTATACTATCTCACTAGGACTAACCCCCTCATAGAAACCATAACCTCACCTCGAAGCCTCAGTCTGGGTGGATGCAACCGTTAGGAGAATAGACCCACAGTCCCCTTTCCTAACCCGTGCATTTAGGGTGGAGTTTAGAACCTCAGTATTAGCTCAACCCATGGGCGTAGATCCTCAAGTCATACCCCACTCTACGAAGCCATGTGCACATGCTTATATATATATATATATATATATATATAAGTAACTATTCACAACACCCCACATGGGAATCCACATCATGCCTTAACCCATTAACACATTACCATTTCACATCACTTAGCCATTCACCCAATTCCTATGTGTTATGCCTAACTCACTAAGCATTTAGCACTAGACCCATAACCTATCCATTATGGTCTTTAATCAGTTTACACATTAACCCATTTAACCCGTTCATCATTTCCATGATTCAACCATTCATGCCAACATGTTTATCAAGGGCTCTACAATTCACTACAACAAGGTCACTTGTTTACTAACAATCCCTAAACCCGGGAAAAGCCGGCACATCCCATGGATGACTCTAAATTAGGTCAAGTCCATCCCAACACATCCCACGGGGATCGTGAGGGTTCCCATTAGCCATTTTAAATATCATTATTACCAAACATGCCAAGGTTATTCAAAACATAACCAAGGGAAAGCAAGAACACAACTAAACATGCACAAATACCCAAATAACTATGGGATATCACTTATAGACCACCTACCTTGAAACCGCAGTTGAACGCACTCTCAATCGAGTCCTTAGACCTCGATCCGACCAACCTTTGGAGCTTCAACCTAAAACTCACCCAAAAGATAGGGTTTTAGAGCTTCAGAACAAGAGGGAGAGAAGATACAAACCCTAAACCAAAAAGAGAAGCAAGGATGGGATTAGCCTTACCCGGAGCTTCGATCCACATCCAACGACACCAAAAAACTCCTTAGAAACGAGGGAGATCGACCTCTTGGAGCTCTTGGGCGATTTGGTTCCTTCCTAGGGTGAAGAGGGAGGAATGGAGAGGAAATCCCGAGTGAGTTCTTAAAATCCCGGAGTGGAAAACTTGTAAATTTTCCCAACTTTAAGTGGCCGTAGGGTTTAGCCGCACGGTTTGACAAACCGTGCACAAACCGTGCGCATGCTACTGCCTGGAGGAGAAGGGTCTCACGGTTTTGCCTGGGCAGGCCGCACGGTTTTCCCTGGCCGTGCGCAGGCCATGCGCCCTGGCTTCTATTGCCCATATTTCCTTTCTTTCATGCCCCGAGCCCCCGGAACACCCCCAAGGCCCCTCACACCTTCAGAAGACATCCCTTGAATCCCAAAACAAGGGATTCAACCAAAACATAACGAAAAACGTACCTTTCTAAAAATCAGGATCTTACAATAAAGATGATAGAGTCCGAGACCTCATTAACGATTCTCTTGAGGACTGGGACTGAGAAAGACTTAACTGTTGGTTCAATGATATCAATTGACAACATATTCTTAGCATTCCACTTGTGTCGGGGATGGGTTGTAATCACATCTGCTGAAATGGAGAAGCTGCAGGGAAGTATTCGGTTCACTCAGGGTACAAAATGTTGGTTCAAGATTTTTCTCAGGCTCTTCCGGAGGACAGGTGGAAGAAATTGTGGGCATTAGCTGTCCCACTTAAAGTGAAATTCTTCTGGTGGAAAATCTGTTCGGGTGTTTTTCCTACTCATAATCTTTTAGCCAGGCGCCATATGGCTAAAGATGATCTATGCCCATTGTGTTCTCTTCACTTTGAAACACTGCTGCATGCAATCTTGTTTTGTCGTGACGTGACATGGGTGTGGAAGGAATAGTCCCTGGGGTTTTCAAAAATTTTTCAGCCTTCTCTAAGTTTAGCCCAGAACTTTTATGGATGGGTGGCTGCCTTGGATTCAAACATGATCAGGAAGATCTGTATGCTGGCATGGTTGGTGTGGACCAAAAGGAATGAGTTGATCTTTTATAAGAAATCAAATACTAACTAGATTTAGGTTGAAAGGGCTACAAAATGGATTGACCGCTGGTTGGCTTCTGATGAGGAGAAAGCCTCAGCCCGTACGTAGCATGATCTACCAATTTGGACTCCCCCTCTAGAGGATTTCATCAAGATTAACTTAGATACAACAGTGTCTAATAGAGAAAAGGATGGAGTCGGGCTTATTTCAAGGTAAAGTGACGACCGAATGGTGGCGGCTCATTGTATGAATGTACAATTTGGATGGAGTCCTATCGTGGCAGAGGCATATGCTCTTTTGCAAGGGATCCTCTTGGATTAGGAAAAGGGATGGACTAAGGTGGTGATGGAGTTGGATTGCCTCGTTGTTATCAGTTCCTTGGAAAAGAAAGAGGATGATTCACAACTTTTTGGGCTGATTTTGAGAAAAATTTGGGCTATTACTGTGTCTTTTTCCGCTTGTAAGTTTTACTTCATTGGGCGCGAGGGCAATGCTACTGCTCATCAGTTGGCGGGGTTTGGGTTGCATTAGGGCTCCCACTATTGGGACGATTCTTTCCTTGATTGGCTTGGTCTATCTAATTTGATTGAATAAAATAATTCTTGGTTTTCCCTTCAATATATATATATATGTATGTATTTATCATAAGTATATATATAATTATATATATATATATATAATAAATACTTATTACTGTATTTTTATGTTTACAGTAACATCTCTACCTAGGCCCAACATTGAAGTTATCCAGGTCCAATCCCAATTCTTAGATCAAGTCCACATCAAGCAACACATAGAATTGCCACTGGGAAGCACTGCAACAAGTCTAAATACGCGCCTGATGGTGGAGAGAGGATGTCTCACCAAAGTTGATCTCAACCTTCAACCACAACATATGGAACTCATCTGAAGCAAACAAAGGGGATTCAAGATCGTCACTGAATTCCAGGAAGATGTCATTGTCTATAAATATTTTTCACCCTCTCCCATTGTAAATATTCAAACTCTCCCAACTATATTCGGCCTCCACCGACTAGGTTTTTGTTCTACTGTAATTTATTTCTTTTTAATATAATGTTCATTATGTTCTTTGTTAAATCAAACCGTTCTCTTCTTTCCCCCCTCAACTTATTCATTTTTCTCACCCCTATGATGTCCCAATGACTCTTATCTCCATGAACATGGGGAGCTAACCCATTGCGGGTGATCCAAAGGGGAATCATAGTGACGATCATGAATTTGGGTGTTTAATTCTCAAACTATCTCCTCTCTAATTCTAGTGCGATAGTGGAAGTGGAATGTGGTGGTGATTTCCACTCTACAATCCATTAACACTATCACATTCTTCCGACTGTAACACTTCAATGTCTCCCCCCATTTTGACCACACTTTATACCAGTGGAGTTGTGTGGTTTGATTAGAAGAATTACATTTGATTGTTGCTAGGTGTGTGAGTGAGTTCATTCACTCGATTGAGGAATGATGGTTACCCATTCACCCAGGAGAACACATGGAATAACTGGTCTACCTAAGGATCTCTTGACTGGATTAGGGGTTTCATACCAAAGAAAAGAGTGGAAGGTGAATAGGTGAATGATATCGAACCTAATCATTTTTTTAAAAGGTTGGGGCTGAAGCCTCATTTTATTACTAAAGCAAAGAAAAGACCTCTTTTTAACTAGGTAGAGGGAGACCCATTACATATCCCGAAGGCCCAGTGGGCTTGTAGCCCATTACATAGCCCGTAGGCCCAATTTTTTGGCCAAAGTCCCATTCTGTGAATAGTACTGCTACAATACCGCATAGTACCCACCACTGCTACAGTGATCTGGCGCCGCTACAGTGTCCTGCCGCCACTACAGTACCCGCCGTTACTACAGTATCTCCACTACTACAGTACTACTATAGTACCTACACCCAATGGGTTTTGAACCCCCATTTTTCATGTAGGATTATGGGGTGTTTAGCACTAAGCCAAACCCCAACTACAATTGAACCTACTCATTGAATTAGATGAAATAAATAAAAAGTAAATGATGATAGATCTCACTAGAAATCATCCTTAAGTCCATTTTCATTTCTTACATTCACCCTTTGTTCATTTTCATTGTCTTTCCCTTTCCTATTTCCATTTATTCAAAAACCAAACAAATACTGCCCAACTGTATTCAAAATTAAGAAAAATAAAACAAAAAATACATAAGTGCTAGGATAGTGAGACTTCTCGACCCTTTCTCCTTAAGAGATGACCCTGGTCATTCATGAGGCTATATTAGGAGTAAAAATTCTATTTGACCATGACCTATGATAATCACACGATCAAATTGACGCCATTTCTAGGGAGAAATGTGGAATTCACAATGTCTTTAACACAATTGTGAATAATATTTTCTTTTTTTCCTTGTTTTTCTTTACTTTTGTTTTCTAATTTCTCTTTTTCTCAACCTAGGATACACATTCCAGTGAGACCATTATTTAATGGATTCTCACCCATATGCTCAGTACACATTCCAATAGGAATCCCAAGAGGTGGACTTTCAAATGAAACATTAACAATAACCCTTTTCACACACCAATGGGTGGGAGGATGAAAACTGCTACATGAATTCACCCAAAAAACATAAACAACACATTACCCCACACCATCAATGTGAAGAATAGATTACACTGATGGGAATTCAAAGCTACTCATCAATTTTGAAGGATTTTCAATTGAACCAACAATTGGAAGAACAAAGAGACATGATTGAAGAATTGAAAGGTATGAAAACTACAATAGCCACCGCCCTCTAAAAAATCATGGAGCAAAGGAGGAAATAGGAAGCTAAAAAGTTAGAGCCCTTAGTATTTTCTAAATAAGAAATTCAAGAGGAGAAGGGAAATTTTTTATAATCAGAAGATCTTACCATGTTCATTGTTGAGCACATCTTCCTAGAGATGGTATATCGAGCATAGAAAAATGAAGTTGAAACACATGAGGGGGAATTTCTTTCAAAATTTTCTCTTTCTAATTTTATTAAAAATCAATTGTTTTATGATTTCCCTATTACTATTAATGAAATCATAGACCCAGAAAAAAGGTTTCATTCCCTAGAGGATGCTAAAAATGAAGAGATGGAATAGATTACTTTTGAAGTGAAGCTAGAATGGCCATTGCTGCCCCCATCCACATAAGACACCTTTAAAGAGGAATTATATCTTGAAAAAGATCAACATGATGAGACTGATGAGGGAGTTACCCCTAAACATAACTCATTTCTTTCTAATTGTGTACAAGATGAATTTTTTATTATTCTACATAGTTATAACTTTGTAGATCGGTACCATTTATGTTTATCTTGGATAATGGAGATGAATAACCTATTTCATCCCTCATAGAAAGGGAATTGGAGCTATTGGAAATTAAAGATACATATACCCAGGATAATGAGGAGGAGCTAGATGTAGATTATTTTGACAAGTTGTTAGAATCTAATTTTGATGGATTTCAAGATGCCACATAGGAAGTGGATAATCAAGAAGATGAAGATGATCCTAAACCTATGGTAAAGACACTACTCCCTCAACCACACTCTAAACACTAATTGGAAGGAGGCACTTCAAAACTGGAACTTCCAGTGGAATAAAATAAAGAAAAAAGGAATTAAATGCTACATATGAAAGTGGAAATTTAGATTTAAACTCAACATGTTTTAATTTTATTCAATTGGAATTTTTACTAATCCCCCTTTATTTGAATCTATCCAAGAAGTAAAGGTGAAGAAGCCAATGCATGAAGAGAAAGCCATGATCAATTTGGTGTAACCCATGGAGGCCCCAATTTTTATCCTACCACCCATATTTTATGATGTACCTCACACCGTCAAGGGGGTGTACAGGAAGCACACTGTCTAAGGGGACCTCCAAGAAGTGAAGTAGAAAATATTTGGAAGGAACCGCATATGGTGTTTTTTACCTCAAAATCCCAATCCCCCTATATATTTGGGATAGTCAAGACTGTCCAGCCATGGGCAGTTTAACTACAACACCTCTTGGGGGGTTAAACCCAAAAATATCCTCCCCTCCCCTCCACTCCATTTTTCTTTTCTTTAATAAAATTTTATAAAGTTTAATTTTTACTTTCTATAGTTTTTCTTAAGTGGTCATCATACAGGCGGCTAGCTCCACTATCCACGACACACCCAGCAGAGAAATTACCTCAGACCATCTAGATAGATAACCACCAGGTTGTATCTCTCTTTTCTCACTATATACTCACTGTATTTTTGTGAATTTTTCTATAACTTAAATAGGTAGTGTTGAAAAGTGTTTTTGAGGATACTTAAACCTATTTAGAATAGTTTTCAGCATATATTGTTTTAGTTATTTTTTAAAATTGTGTAAATAAAAAAGCTTGTTTACTATTTTTTGTGAGTTTTTAGTAAATATAAAAAAACACACAAATAAAAAAAATATTAAAAAATGTTTTTTCTATTTGTAAATATTATAAAACTCTTTCATTTTTCTATTTATTTTTGTATTTAATTCAACAAAACCCACTATAAACAAAAAAAAATATCTAAAAATTAAGAATATGTGCATACTATAGGTTTCTGTTTTATGTTAAAAAATATATTTAAATATAGTTTTGAACACTGACCCTTTTTCACAGTCAGATGTTTTTTATTTTCACCCATTTTCTTAAACTTCATATCAACCCTTCCTAGTTTAAAATTACCATGCTACAGTCAAGGTAATTCATATATTCTGAAAATGAGATTTTAAGTGATTTCTGAGTAAGTTGATCATTATTTTATAGAAATTTGGTCTTAGAATTAAGAGATGAAGTGTGAGTGATTTTTTTTTTGGTATAATCAATTTTATATCTTTAATTCATAGTAATTTTGAACTTGATCTAAGTAACTCGACCTCCGTGAGATAAAACACCTTAGAGAGCCAACATAAATGAAAATGCTACAAGTCCTTTAAACATGGAATAAAAGTGGGTAATTGAGAACCCACAATGGATTTCTGAGATAAGGGAACTGAGTGTGTTTTTATAATTAAATAAATTCATCTCAAATAAGTGTTATGAAAAGTGCTTTGCAAACAATTATGTCTGGGAAAATAAATTCAAAAGGGGACTTGTAAAAAACAAGTCCATTTAGGTGAGGTGAATATTGAACCCTTAAAAAGAGGGGAAATTGACTTATACAACTTTCATTTAAGTTGTATAAAAAAAGTGGTAAATCAAACTATGGTTTAAGAAACATAAGAAAGAGGGAAAAATTGAAGTGTTTTTTGTTAACATTTTTCTTCCACTTAAATATAATTCGATCCACTATTGAATTGAAACTTTTACTAAATTAAAGTGTGATAATGATTTGAATCATAAATGAGGCATGATAAGTTGACTAGTGGATGAGTCTATGTGTTATATATATATCTATAATAAATACTTATTACTGTATTTTTATGTTTATAGTAACATCAGAGACCAGACCCAACATTGAAGTCATCCAGGGCTAACCCCAATTCCCAAATCAAGTCCACATCAAACAACACATGAAACTACCACCGCGAAGCACTGGAACAAGTCTAAATATGTGTGTGATGATGGAGAGAGGATGTTTTAGAAAATTTGATCTCAATCATTGACCACAAAACACAGAACTCATCCAAAGAAGACATAGGAGATTTAAGATCATCACTGAATTCCAAGAATATGTCATCATTTATAAATATTTTTCTACATCTCCCATTATAAATATTCAGCCTCTCCTTACTATATTTGGCCTCTTCTATCATATTCAGCCTCCGTCGATTAGGTTTTTTTCCTGTTGTAATTTTTTTAATCTCATGTTCATTATTTTCTTAATTAATTAAAAATGTGTTGTTCTTTCCCCCCTCCATTTATTAGTGTTTCTCACCCTTGTGATGTCCCAGTGAATCCTATCTCCATGAACATGGATAGCTAACCCATTACGGGTGGTCCAAAGGGGAATCACAATGATAAATATGAATTTGTGTGTTTAATTCTCAAACTATCTCCTCTCTAATTCTAGTTTGATAGTGGAAGTGGAATTCAGAGAAAGAGATTTTTACTATGAAATCCATTAACACCATCACATTATTCCAACTGTAACACTTCATAGTCTCCCTCAATTCTGACCACACTTTATACCAGTGGAGTTGTGTGGTTGGATTGGAATAATGGTATACAATTTCTGACAGGTGTGTGAGTGATTTTGTTCACTCGATTGAGGAATTATGCTTACCCATTCACTTAGGAGAACACATGGAATTAATAGTCTGCTTAAGGATATCTTGAGTAGATTAGTGGTTTCTTACCAAAGAAAACAATGTAAGGTGAATATATAGGTTAAAAATATTGAACCTAATCATTGAATTAGATGAAATAGAAAAAAATTAAATGATGATAGATATCACTGGAATTCATCCTTAGGCACATTTACATTTCTTACATTCACCCTCTATGCATTTTCATTGTCTTTCCCTTTTTTGTTTCTATTTAATCAAAAAACAAATACTGTCTAACTACTTTCAAAATAAAAAAAAACAAAACAAAAATACATAAGTTCTAGGATAGTGAGGCTCCCCAACCCTTTCTCCTTGAGAGACGATCCCAATATGCCACTAGGCTTCATTAGAAGTAGAAATATTGTTTGACCGTGACCCGCAACAATCATGTGATCACTCATACACTTCAATTATTATTAACATGTTTCTTATATTTATTTTGTGTAATGCAGGATCTTAGAGAGATCCAATCACCTCTTTCCTCCTTGGTATATTCTCTTGGGGGAACGATGGATAAGGGTGGACTGAATAATGACTAAGAGGCCAATGAACAAGGTTATCCTGGTCAAATGAAACTAATAAATTCAATGGTTACAAATATAAAAGCAACAGTCCATGTGCCTTTTCCAGTGTCACCTCTGGAACCTCCATTATTGGTCCACTCTGGAGGTCCTTACTTAAAGAAAACTAGGAAGTGGAAATAGTTAGGTCTAATGATGAAACCTAACTTGAAAACAACAAGTAAGTTTTTTTTATTAATGGATTTTTTATTTGAATTTCTCCCATAACTTTTCCTAAATTTTTTAATTATAAAGGCTCTCATTAGGTCCCCTCAGGTATGCAGACGTCTATGGCTAGATATATGCCTTCCACCACTTTGGTGGGACCTTAATCCCTGAACAAGGTTTAAATAAGGGTGTAAATGACTATGATTTAAGTAGGGTTAGTCCTAATATTTGAGGTAAACATGATAGAAGTCATTCCCTTTGACCCAGATTGGGTGAGTGAACTCTTGGAAGCTCTCATCACTGGTACACTACGGGAAAAATGCGTATTTGCGACGGGAATAAATCCCGTCGCAAATAGTCCCGTTTAAAACTTATTTGCGACGGGGGTATTTACCCGTCGCAAATAATTAGGCTTTTGCGACGGGATTGCTTTCCCCGTCGCAAATAGTTTTCCCGCGATGCGCGCCAAATCGCGGGAAAACTATTTGCGACGGGAATATTTTCCCGTCGCAAATAACCGGCGGCGGTAAAAGGTATTTGCGACGAGAATATTCCCCCGTCGCAAATAGTATGTCGGCAGGTGGTTATTTGCGACGGGACCCGTCGCAAATAACTATTTAACCGTTGACCGTAATAAATGTTGGCTAAGGTATTTGCGACGGGTACCGTCGCAAATAACACTATTTGCGACGGGAATCCCGTCGCAAATGGACCCGTCGCAAATAATCTAACCTATAAATACCCCCATCCGTTTTTTTCAAATCATTCTCATTCTCTATCTTCTCATGCTCTCAAACTTGTGTTTCTAAAGTTGAGTTTTTCTTCAGTTTAATTTTTTTTTTCGGAGCTGATATTAAAGTTTTGAAGAACAATCAGAGCAGATCAATTTTCAAGGTATTTATGTTCAATTTAATTTAATATTTATTTTTAATTTTTTATTAGTTTCAATTATTCTTAATTAGTTGTAATTTAATTATGTTTATATTGTTTTATTACTTAATAAATTTAAATTATTAGTATTGTTCATAGTTAATGGTAATTAGGAATAATTAGTAATAATTTTTAATAATTAAGAATAAATATTAATAATTAGTAATAAATACCAATAATTAGGGATAATAACATTATTACATTATTAGTCTATTTTATTATTAATATTAAAATAATATAATTTTTTATATATATACAGTTCTCTTTTCATCTGTGTGTTTGCTGTCTTCACATGTATTATTTGTATGTGGAGATAGAAAACGCACAGATGAAAGGAGAACTGTATATAAATTAGAAAATTATATTATTTTAATATTAATAATAAAATATACTAATAATGTTATTATTTGTAATTATTGGTAATTTTTCCTAATTATTAGTAATTATTCATTTAATTACTAATAATTAGGAACAATTACCAATAATTATCAATAATTAGGAATAATTAGTAATAATTACCAATAATTAGTAATAATTACCCATAATTAGTAATAATTACCAATAAATAGTAATAATTACCAATAAATAGTAATAATTACCAATAATTAGTAATAATTACCAATAATTACCAATAATTAGTAATAATTAGTATTAATTACCAATAATTAGTATTAATTACCAATAATTAGTAATAATTACCAATAATTAGTAATAACTACCAATAATTAGTAATAATTACCAATAATTAGTAATAATTACCAATAATTAGTAATAATTACCAATAATTAGTAATAATTACCAATAATTAGTAATAATTACCAATAATTAGTAATAATTACCGGTAAATAGTAATAAATAGTAATAAATAGTAATAATTAGTAATAATTACCGGTAAATAGTAATAAATAGTAATAATTAGTAATAAATAGTAACAATTAGTAATAATTAGGAATAATTACCAGTAATTAGTAATAATTATCAGTAATTAATAATAATTAGTAATAATTAGTAATAATTACCAATAATTAGTAATAATTACCAATAATTAGTAATAATTACCAGTAATTAGTAATAATTACCAGTAATTAGTAATAATTACCAGTAATTACCAATAATTACCAGTAATTAGTAATAATTACCAGTAATTACCAATAATTAGTAATAATTAGTATTAATTACCAATAATTAGTATTAATTACCAATAATTAGTATTAATTACCAATAATTAGTATTAATTACCAATAATTAGTAATAATTACCAATAATTAGTAATAATTAGTAATAATTACCAATAATTATTAATAATTACCAATAATTAGGAATAATTAGTAATAATTACCAATAATTAGTAATAATTACCAATAATTAGGAATAATTACTAATAATTAGTAATAATTACCAATAATTAGTAATAATTACCAATAATTAGTAACAATTAGTATTAATTACCAATAATTAGTATTAATTACCAATAATTAGTATTAATTACCAATAATTAGTATTAATTACCAATAATTAGTATTAATTACCAATAATTAGTAATAATTACCAATAATTAGTAATAATTACCAATAATTAGTAATAATTACCAATAATTAGTAATAAATAGTAATAATTAGTAATAATTACCGGTAACTAGTAATAAATAGTAATAATTAGTAATAAATAGTAATAATTAGTAATAATTAGGAATAATTACCAGTAATTAGTAATAATTACCAGTAATTAGTAATAATTAGTAATAATTAGTAATAATTACCAATAATTAGTAATAATTACCAGTAATTAGTAATAATTACCAGTAATTAGTAATAATTACCAGTAATTAGTAATAATTACCAGTAATTACCAATAATTAGTAATAATTAGTATTAATTACCAATAATTAGTATTAATTACCAATAATTAGTATTAATTACCAATAATTAGTATTAATTACCAATAATTAGTATTAATTACCAATAATTAGTATTAATTAGCAATAATTAGTATTAATTAGCAATAAATAGTAATAATTACCAATAATTAGTAATAATTAGTAATAATTACCAATAATTATTAATAATTACCAATAATTTGGAATAATTAGTAATAATTAACAATAATTAGTAATAATTACCAATAATTAGGAATAATTACTAATAATTAGTAATAATTACCAATAATTCGTAATAATTAGTAATAATTAGTAATAATTAGTAATAATTACCAATAATTCGTAATAATTACAAATAATTAAGGATAATTACCAATAATTAGGGATAATTAACAATAATTACCAATAATTAGTAATAATTAGTAATAATTAACAATAATTAGTAATAATTAGTATTAATTACCAATAATTAGTATTAATTACCAATAATTAGTAATAATTACCAATAATTAGTAATAATTACCAATAATTAGTAATAATTAGAAATAATTAGCAATAATTACCAATAACTAGTAATAATTACCAATAATTAACAATAATTATCAATAATTACCAATAATTAGTATTAATTACCAATAATTAGTAATAATTACCAATAATTAGTAATAATTACCAATAATTAGTAATAATTACCAATAATTAGTAATAATTAAAAATAATTAGCAATAATTACCAATAATTAGTAATAATTACCAATAATTAACAATAATTATCAATAATTACCAATAATTAGTATTAATTACCAATAATTAGTAATAATTACCAATAATTAGTAATAATTACCAATAATTAGTAATAATTACCAATAATTTGTAATAATTACCAATAGTTAGTAATAATTACCAATAATTAGGAATAATTAACGGTAAATAGTAATAAATAGTAATAATTACCAATAATTAGTAATAATTAGTAATAATTACCAATAATTAGTACATTATTTGTATATTTTATTATTAATATTAAAATAATATAATTTTCTATATTATATACAATTCTCTTTTCATCTGTGTGTTTTCTGTCTCCACATGTAATATTCGCATTCTTTTTCAAAATTATCAACCTACTCGCCAATGGAGAGGTGAAAGTGAATGCGAATATTACATGTGGAGACAGAATGTTAAACACACAGATGAAAGGAGAATTGTATATAATATAAAAAATTATGTTATTTTAATATTAATAATAAAATATACTAATAATGTAATAATGTTATTATTATATAATTAATGTTTATGAAAAAATTATATTAGTATTATTAAAATAATAAAAAATCAATATAATATTAAAATTATCAATATTTGTAACATGTTTTTCTTTATTCTCAATATATTCAATCTTTACTTGAGTGTTTTTTCTAAAAAATTATTCAAAACCAGTAATGCTTTTATATTTTATAGAGAAATATGGAACAACAAGGTCGTCAACAATCATTATTAGGTGACCGCATATGGATAAATCAACGTAGAAATCCAAACGGTTCTGGTTTAAATCCAGTATATGTTGAGGGTGTGGAGACTTTTTTATCATTTGCGGAATCAAATTCAGAATTTGTTTCAGAAGGAAAAATAAAATGCCCTTGCAGAAAATGTGCATTGAGAACGTTTGACACGTTTGACAAAGTGGGAGAACATCTCTTGCGTTTTGGTTTTCAACCAGATTATGTTTTTTGGTATCAACACGGTGAACGCAGTTCCAGAGCAGGTGATACCAACTTGATTCCGGATCCATCCCGGTTTCAAGATTTAGTACATGATGTTGCAGGTTCATCTGTTCAACATACAGAAACTCCGGCTGATATAGCTTCAAATCCTGAGTTGGCACCGTCTGAATTTTATGAGTTGTTGAAATCTGCTGAGGATGCATTATATCCTGGCTGCAAGATGAGCAAATTAGAAGCAGTTGCAAAATTTATGGCTATCAAATCAGATAACGGAATGTCAAACACCTGTTTTGACCAGATATTTTCTTTGCTGAAAACACTGTTACCCGAAGGAAATGTTTTACCTGCAAATTACTATGAGAGTAAGAGGCTGGTTCGAAATTTGGGACTTACTTGTCAGAAGATTCATGCATGTTCAAATGACTGCATTTTATATTCTGGGGAAAATGAGTCGTTGGATAGTTTTCCTACATGTGGGCAACTGAGATATAAAGAAGGACAACACGGGAAGTCTGGTTTGATTCCTGTAAAACAGTTGAGATATTTTCCACTTACATCCAGACTTCAGCGTTTATTCATGTCTAAGAATACAGCGACAATGATGTCATGGCATAAAGAGAATATTTCAACCGATAAAAGCTTGAATCATCCAGCCGATGGTGATTCATGGAAACGTTTTGATAGAGTGCATCCATCATTTGCTTTAGAAGCTAGAAATGTTCGACTGGGCCTTTCCACTGATGGTTTCTGTCCGTTTGGATCTTATGGTAGTCAATATTCATGTTGGCCTGTTTTTTTAACTCCGTACAATTTACCTCCATGGATGTTGATGAAGGAGCCATATATCTTTTTGACTTTACTAATTCCAGGACATCCGAAGAAAAATATTGATGTTTATTTGAAGCCATTGATTGATGAATTAAATTTATTGTGGAGTACTGGTGTCAGTACATATGATGTTGCAACGAAACAGAATTTCATACTGAGAGCAGCATTGATGTGGACAATAAGTGACTTTCCGGCTTATGGGATGTTATCTGGCTGGAGTACACATGGTCAGAAATCATGTCCTTACTGTATGGGAGAGAACAAAGCATTTATGCTCATTCATGGAAAGAAACCTTGTTATTTTGACTGTCATCGCAGATTTCTTCCAGCTGATCATCCTTTTCGCAGAAACAGATCTCATTTCAGAAAAGGAACAGTTGAAAGGGATGGACCTCCAAAAATGCTATCAGGTTCGGAGTTAAAATCAGTTGTATTTTCATTACCTCCCATCACTTTTGGTCCCACAATAAATCAACAGAAAATTTCTGGTTTTGGGAAAGAACACAATTGGATTAAACGTAGCATATTTTGGGATTTGCCATATTGGTCTGATTTGTTGGTCCGACACATGTTAGATGTCATGCATATTGAGAAGAACTATTTTGATAATTTGTTTCATACAGTTTTGGATACGCCAGGAAAGAGCAAAGACAATGTAAATGCACGTTTAGATCTTGCCCAAATTTGCAGGCGTCCAGAATTGGAACTATTTGAGAATGTCAGAACAGAAAGGTTACTGAAACCAAAAGCAGCTTATACACTGTCTAAAGAAAACCGTTTATTATTTTGTCAGTGGATTGCAGATTTGAGACTTCCAGATGGCTGTGCTTCCAATTTGGGTAGATGTGTAACGAATGGTCATATTACTGGATTAAAAAGTCATGATTGTCATGTTATAATGGAGAGACTTCTACCCATTGGATTAAGAGGTCTCTTGAATTCTATGATTTGGGATTCCATAACAGACATGTCTCATTTTTTTCGGGAAATATGTGCGGCTACGGCATATTATGATGCTCTAGGCAAACTTGAAAAAGATGTTGTTGTAATTATATGTAAACTGGAAAAAATATTTCCGCCGTCTTTCTTCGACTCAATGGAACATTTGATGTTACATTTGCCATATGAAGCCAAATGTGGAGGTCCGGTACAGTTTCGATGGATGTACCCATTTGAAAGATGCATGCAAAAATTGAAAAGAAAAGTACGCAACAAAGCATCTGTTGAAGGATCTATTGCAGAAGCTTATTTGCAAGAGGAAATATCTTTTTTCTGCTCCCATTATTTTGAATCTGAGTATCCTTCAAAACACAACCGAATGGGACGAAATGAGAGGAATATTGATAAAATCGACAATCAATTATCTGTTTTCAACCAGTCAGAGCTTGGTTTTGGTGGAGTTTCTGAACGCTGGCTTTCAGATGATGAACATCATAGAGCTCATACGTATGTTCTGCTCAACTGTGAAGAGATGACATCAGTTGTACTGTAAGTGTTTATATCACTTATTCTCTCATTTATGTTACAGTAAATAAATTTGGTTTTTATAGGTTGTATGATAATCATATCAAGAAACAAATTCCACAAATTACAGCAGCTGCTCTCGAAGAACGTCGACTGAAAAATTTCTCTCAGTGGTTTCAAAAACTGGTAACATAAATTCTTTATCTTCTAGCAACTCATTCAATGTATAGTTTACTATATTGATAATTATTTCACAAATTTTCAGGTGTCTCGACATGCTGATAAAATTGACAAACAGTTGTGTGTATTGAGTAACCCACCTTCCAAACTTGTTAAAACTTATAATGCATATGTGGTGAATGGATTTCGATTCCACACACATGCATATGGGGAATCGAAAAAACAATGAACAATGGAGTTAGCTTGAGAGGATCTCATCATCGAGAAAATGAAGTTGACTTTTATGGCATACTTGATGAAATCATTGAACTCTGTTATCTTGGACAACATTACATAACCATGTTCAAATGTCGGTGGTTGGATACAGAGAGAGGCGTGCGTGTTCATCCGACTCATGGAATCATCAATATTAAATGTAAAAGTGTTCTCGCAGTAAATGAACCATTCTTATTGGCTCAACAGGCATATCAAGTTTATTATGAAAAGTACTGTGCAACATCAAGAGACTTGACTGATTGGTGGAGTGTAATAAAAATCAAAATTCGAGACAATCAGTTTAGTCAAAGTGAATGTGCTTTCACTGATGTGCAAAGAATTGAAGTTTTTCAAGAGAGTACTCAAAATCAATCTTTTTTACAAAGAGACATGAGTATCGATGACGACACCCCACATTTAAGAGTCGATGATGACGATGATGTTAATGATGTCACATATGAATTTGAAACGGTAAGAGATGAAGCAACTGTAACTCGAATGGATATCGATGATGTTGAGGAGGAATATGAAGATGACATTGACATATATGAAGATGATGATGAAGATGAACACTGATAGCATTTCATGGTATTTATATACAATCATAATATGTATATATGTATATATAATAGTAATTATCAATTATTTGCTAACATTAACATTTTCTGTTTCAGATGGACGACGCCACATTTCGTGCGTTGGCGGATGCTGACCTGACTTTTGATGCGGATGAGTTGCTGACAGATGACCCTCAGCCTGCAGGCGCTCCAGGGAGTACGCGGAGGGGGTGCGGTCTTGCACGATTGATGATTCCTGACCCCGTCCCCGAGCGACGTCCATGTCTTGGGTTTGATCCACGCACACAGAGGTGTGATAACCTGTGTGATAACATGTGGATTTGACAAAGATTTCATTAATCTATTCACATAATAAATGTTTATTATTTTTTCAGTTTTCCGCATATAGCAGTCGGACAGGGCAGCGCTATTTTGCGCAACTATTTCTCTCAGCCGTGGACCACATGGGAGCAGATTCCCATTGATGTGCAGCAGGCCATGTTCGGCCATTGGTTGGTACGTACGTAAATAAATAATTTTTATTTTGAAAATTATTTCATTTCTAACTTGATATTTTGATTTATTTGTAGGGTTTATGGTATCCGATCGAGGATACCATGCGTGACGCCATCCACGAGGCATGGGAGGTGGCCATGCATGATCGTCTTCGTCAGTTTTTGCACAATTTAAGAAAAGCTGCGATGAAGAAAGCAGGAGTGTCAGATTTTGAGGAGTCATGTAGAGCACACCGACCAGAGTATATTTCATCCCATGTATGGGATGGATTATGTGCGCACTGGTTGAGTGGTGCCTTTCAGAGGAGATCATCGGTGGGGAGGCAGAATCGGGGGAGACAGGAGGTGACTCATCAGCTGGGAGTCGTTCTTTCAGTACTCATAAACAGCATCTGGTACGTACATTATTTATAAATATTTTATATAACTATAAATATTAACAGTTTATTTTTTATTCTTATAGGCTGTCGAGCACCCCGATATTACAGAGTACGATGTATATCGGAGGATGTATAGTGATCCTGCTACTGGGGAGCTCAGAGGTAATCGTCAGCATCACATCGTGGTCAGTATTATTTGTTTTCAAGTTTAAAAATTAACTGTATATAATATATTCACAATTTTAATTTTAAATTGCAACTATAGGAGTCATATGAGGCCGCAGCGGCACAGGCCCGGCCTGAGAGTCAGGCCGAGTCATCAGATCAGACCACTGCCTGTCAGTTTGATGAGGCGGCATGGATGCAGGCCACCCAGTATGCCTTCGAGAAGGGCCGGGTAGTTGGTATCGGCTCTCGACTGACTCCCGGAGATTATTATGGCAGTGCTGCGATGTCGGCGTCCAGCTCGAGAGGAGCTCATGCATCTTCTTCTACACAGTATGAGGATCATTTGCGATCTTATACTGCACAGATAGAGAGTCTCCGACAGGAGCAGGAGAAGATGCGTCAGCAGCATGAGGAGGAGCGTCGACGCCAGCAGCAGCTGTACGAGGAGCAGGCGAGTCGGTGGCAGCAGCAGCATCAGGAGAAGATGGAGTACATGCGCCGACTCACTCATGCTTTAGGGATGGAGTTTCCTCCACCACCATCTGCAGATCCCCCACCTCCCCCCCCCTCCCCCCTCCTTCAGATTAGAGTTTGTATTTCTGTTATGAAATTTGTGAAATCAAAATATTTTTTTTTCTATTCGTAGTTTCTGTCTCATTATAAAATATTAATAATATTATATTTTTAAATAACAATATTAATATGAATAATAATATTATTTATATTTTATAATATTAAATTTTATATATATATTAAAATTTTATATATATATTAAAATTTTATAATATTAAAATTTAATTATTTTTTTTGTAATACTTGAATTATTTTAATATTTGAATGTAAAATAATTCTATTATTTTTATATTAATTAAAATAACTAATTAATATTTTTTTTATTTATAAATTATAATTGTAATATTATTATATTAATTAAATCATTTATTAATATTCTATTATTTTTTATTTTTGAATTATAATTCTACTATTATTATAGTAATTAAAATAATTTATTATTTTCATTTCTAAATTATAATTCTATTATTATATTAATTAAAATAATTTATTAATAATTTATTTTTTTTATTTTTTTTATAGTATTTGCGACGGGATACTATGCCCGTCGCAAATACTAGTATTATTAATAGTTTTTTATTTTCTTTTAAAAAAAGTATTTGCGACGGGTCCCGTCGCAAATACTATTTATGGTATTTGCGACGGGATACTACTCCCGTCGCAAATACTAGTATTATTAATTATTTTTATTTTTTTAAAAAATAGTTTTTGCGACGGAACCGTCACAAAAGCGATTGCGACGGGTCTCGTCGCAAAAGGTATTTGCGACGGGTCCCGTCGCAAAAACTATTTTAAAAGTTTTTTACAAAAATACGGAATACTATTTGCGACGGGGAGAATGTCCGTCGCAAAAAAAAAAGGCTTTAGCGACGGGCCCGTCGCAAATAAGTGTAGTTGCGACGGCGTTTTCAGCAACGGGCTATTTGCGACGGGATCCCGTCGCAAATAGCCCGTCACAAATACCTGTTTTTCTAGTAGTGGTAGTTTTTCTTTTATAGACCTGGATAGGATAAAGGAATCACCGAATGATGGTAAAAATATTTCCTGATTTTGGGTACACTTTTGTATCTATTATCACATTATCTAACTGATTATTATGTTTGTATCCCTTCAGGTTTATGAACATAATACATTGATAGAAGGGATTTCATTTATTCCTTAGGGACATTTTCCATAGGAAGATGTTTCCATCGCCCCTAAAGATGAAGTTTAGGTGAAAGAGGTAACCACCAGAATGGATGAGAAAGGTATATTATCAATGATTAATATGAAATATTATTTACAAACAACATTATTTATCTGTTGAATAATATTATTTTATGTGATTTATCATAGTATCTCAACCTCAGAGTTCTAAGGTCCCAGAACCTTCCACTTCAGGATCCCACCCTATTAGAACAACTATAATATAAGTTGGTTTTACACCAATCCCTCCAAGGTATGAAGGTACAAGTACCTCACTTAGAAACTTAGTACCAGATATATCCATGTTCCTAAAATATGTATGAGCCAAGGCTTGGAACTTATATTACTTCATCGGTAGCTATAGCGAGAATCATGGAGGGGAATACAGAATTTGATCACAGAGGGTCCCTTTAAAGAGCTGAAGGATTGGTTGGGCCACCTCCAGTACATGTTCACAACCCATGGGTATGTATGGTTAAACTATCAGTCTCTTCATGCTAGGATAAATTAGGCGGTTGCTGTGAGGGAGGGAAAATGGCCCCATAAATGAGAGTGTAAATAGAGTATGCCTTAACATTGTCCATTCAACATAAAAATAAGGCCTTAAATGAATCCTGTTAGCATGTGATAGAAATAACAGATCAACTAAATTTGTTCAATTCTAGTAGGTATGAGATAGGCAAGCTCCAACATGAGATGTCCCACATTCACTACATGTTGAATGTTATGGAGAAGGCATTGGAAGAGAAATATGGACTCATTGATGTGGTAGAGAAGGTTATACTTGATGCTGTATCTAGGGAGTATGTATTATAATAGGCTATAGAGGTTGAGGATACATTATAATATCAATTGATCCAATCCATATTCTCCTTGTAAAAGAAGTTAGTAGAGCTCAAGGGTTCTTCCAATCCTTTATTTTTTTTATTTTTTTAACTTCTTAGGAGTCTCCATTTATTTGGGGGATTATAAGAGAGACCCAGGGATGTGAAGATTCCTCCTTATTTTGGAATTATTAATGAATCAAATCTCCTAAGATCCATTTTTTATTATCAATATTTATCACCTTCTTCTTTTATTATACTCATGATATCTTCATGACTGGATACCATATAAATTTTCAAGACATGTTAAGAATTTTTATAATATTAAGTGAACCCAAATCCAAAATCAAACACTCAAGTCATAATGGAGACCTCCTGGGTATGATAATATATGGATATCAATATAAATACCATCATTTACATACTAGATCTAGTCTACTTGGAATAATGAAATATTGTTTAGTTCAAAGGGGTGAATAAAGTGAGAATATTATAGGAAGGGAGGGATTTAAATTTTACCTAGGATAGGGGGATAGTAAGCATAACCTGACTTTTTATGGGGCCATATAAACATTTTTTATATTTAATTTTATTTCCCTTACTTTTTTCAAATATTCATGTGAGGAAATATTAGCGGGTAGAGACTTGAATTTTTCATAGGATTCCCTTTGTTGGTTTTCAAACTAAAAAGTTTTATGCCTTTTATATTTCTTAACAATAAATTTTACCTAGATCAAACGTGGTGAATGTCTAGAAAGTAGAGACATTACTTTTGTTTATAACTACCTTTACAGGTTTTCAATTTGATGAGTACTATGTATCCTTCATTGGGTGGTTTAAGGTCATGCAAGTCAGGCCTATGAGTTGTTGATTGATTGAGGTAGAATAGCTTTGACCTAAGAATGCTAAATTTTAAGGTTGTATATCTTAGAACATATGATTCTATAGTTTATGTTCACATATCATGAACCATATATAGAGAAAAAAATACTATCTATTGAATGTTAGATTCATGGAAGAGGGGAACCGTGTCTCAAAGAGATCCAATTTGGGTGATGAGATGGGACAAGCATGCTATGGATGATCACAAATCACTATGGGGTGACAATCTCCACTACAATTTTTTTAAGACTCATAGCTATCATAGGACCTTTTTTCAAGGAGAAGACACCATCGATCGATAGGTAGGGCCCCATATATAGGATTAAGGGAAAGAAATTTATAGTCAAATGGATATTCCCTTGAAGCTGGGTACAATCCTCACTATGAGACATGAAAAATTTTATGGGGGATTAGGCACTCAAGACACGAAGAGGGATGTAGAGGATGAATATTCAAGAAGGTTTATATTACTCCACATCCTTTCTTCAAAAATGATTTTTTAAGAAGGGTTTCAACACCCTAAATCCATGCTTCAAGGAAGATCATTCAAGAAGGGTTCTAGAACCATGCATTTATACTTCAAATATGAGTACTCAAGAAGGGTTCTGGCACCATAATTTTTTTATTAAATAATGGGTTTGGTATATGGTGACATAGAATCAAGGATTTTGAATCCACATTGATAGTTGGATTATGGGTTTTGTAAATAATGACCTAAAGAGTTTGAAACAAGTATGGTGAGATGGGGAAGACACGTTAGAGATGATCGTGAATTACACTAGGGTGATGAGTTCCAATGTAATGTTATCATGGATCACAGTGATCAGAGGGAATTTTTACAAATCAAAGACACCTATGGTTTAAAGGTAGGGGGATCATATGTAGGGGCTAAGGGAAGACACAATAGTTAAGTATAGGGTCCCTTGAATCCAGACATGCTCCATTCCAAGGGCCATGTAATATTTCCAAAGATTCAAACACTTGGGGAAATGAAGTGTTTTATAGAGAAAAATATATCCAAGGATGGTTCTAGAACCATGGATATAGTTTATGGGCTACCATAGAAAAGGGTGAATTTAGTTTATGGTCCTTAATCTTGAACTGTATATCATGCAATTTGGGTTCATGCATTGATACCACTAAAAGGTTTGAGTGTGAGGTACCACATCTCTATATTGATAATAGGTATAGTATATGGTGATGAAAAATTGGGGATGTAGAATCTATATGGACTATTTGATTATAGGTTGTGTAAATAAAATACCAAGGAGTTTGTACTGAGGATGGTTAGAACTATAAGATTTTCACCTTTTTTATTTATGCTATAACTTTTTTGTAAGATCTTGAGGAATGAAGCATAGTGATTGGGTACCTTAATTTTTCTTAGATATCCCTTTGCAGTTTTTCAGTATGACCTATTTTATGTCGCTTTCATTAGAAGTTTAGGTTCATTCAATTTGGACCATCAAGGGTTTGAGTTTAAGTTCATACAGTACTGACCAAAGTGAATACAGTTTAAGGTTGTGATGCATAGACTATAAAGATGGAAGTTCGACATAATAAAATAATTAGGATACTCAAGGTTAAGAATACTCCAACACCCTTTTGATTGGGAGATGGAGACATTATAAATCATGGATCAAGGTTCTCAGATCATGAGTAATAGTATGGTACATGTATGAAAAGGATGAAGACCACAAATCAAACTAAGGTTATGGCCTCTGTTTTTATGCTGTCAGGGATCATGAGGATCAAAGGACATTTTTTAAGGTAAATATGCCAATGATTGATAAGAAATGAGATCTATGTTATAGTTAGGGGAAGATGTTCATAGTGAAGTAAAGGGGTCCCTGGAATTTAGATACACTCTTTTATAAGGTCCATGAAAGATTTGTAGAAATCCATAATACTCAAGATAGGAAGTGTGATTTATGGATTGAGATACAAAAAAAAATAGTAGAGTCATCCTAAACCACAGTTGATCATGGTCAAGTTATTAGGGTATTTTGGTAAAGAGTGATAAGATATGATGCTATGTGTAGTTTAACATCATGCAATGATAATTCAGTTGTCATGTAATTTAATATCATGTAACAAGGAATTAATTATCATACAGATTAATGTAACACAAAAGAACTAAATCTTTATATAGTTTAACGTCATGTTATAAGGAATCTATACCATGTAGTTTATCATCATACAACTAGGACAAGATTTGGAAGAATTTTTATCCTTGCATATATATATAGACAAATAGCCACATGATGGGGGCTCTTATATAGATTTGGATTATATAATAGAAAAGTGGGTCTCTAGGATAATATCATTATAGTGATGTTTAAGTTCTTTCAAGGGGAATATTTTTTACCTCCCATCATTAGTCATAATGCTACTAATTACACCCAATGGGGTGATTTTCTAATAACCTTAAGCTCATGCGATTCATGCTCAATGTTAGAAAAAAAGTGGTGGCTAGAGAATTAACCATATGGTACTGGATACAGGTACAAAAAAATAGGTTCATGAAATATAAGGTACATTTTAATGTAGGATTGGTCTATAAATGAGGGAACCCTATTTGAGAATTCTTATATATATCTAGCTCATACATAGGAGGAGGAACTTTTCCAGTTTTTTATTTTTCATGGGTTAGATTCAATGATGAGATGAAAAAAACTCATCTTATCACTAAGAAGAGATAAGATCCATAATGAATCATGAGCTATTTGATTGGGAACCAAGATGAGTTGTAGGTGTTCTTGATTTTTATGCTTGGGCCTAACTGGGTGTCATTATTATTGGGAACGAGTTTTCTAGAAGTTATTTTTTCGGATATTGAAATAAGTTGGTGCTGATTGTTTTATCTTTTTTTTACTTGGAAAAGAAATCACCTTAATTTGTAAGATTTTTTTATTGGACATAGGAGGTACCGAACTAAGTTTACCAAAAACATGTTTGATAAGGAAATTTTATTAGTTTTGGTTTTCTATACTGAAGAAGGTTTTTGGAAGAAGTTATGTTTCAAACCCACATTGTGTCTGAAATGAACGTTTTAATCGGTACAAGGAAATATATCAGAGTATGAATGAAACCATACCAAATATGATGATTATTTTTTGTTCAGTTAGTTCTCAAACACCATAAGTAATCAAGTGTACTTGTGATCCAAGATTTGTGAAATAAAGTGAGAGATAAGGTATTTGAGTTTTGGAAATTAGATTGAGTTTTGGATAGAAAGACATAAGATGATGAAAGGATGGAAAGTCATAGAAAATTTTAAATGTAAGTTAGATAATTATATTCTGATACTAATGTTATCAAAGTCATAAAGAAGTCATGATACAAGAAGAATTTTTTGAAGGAAGAAATAATGGGGAGTGTGAAGTTTCTAAAGTATAAGTTCTTCTAAAGCACTGATTGACTGATCCATCAGACCGATTGATCCATTAGATTGTATATTTCTATAAAAGAAACAATTCATAGGATCTTTCATCAATTAGAAAGTCTAGAAGAAAATTATTCACTATTGACACTGGTCTGTCAGACATGGAGTACCATCGATCCCTCATAGTAACACTAGCATCGATTCATCAGACACAATGTTGATATCAAAGAGGCATTAGTGGTAGAATAGAGTTACTAGATTTGTTGGGACCGATGAGTAAGTAGGAATTTGTTGGGACCAATCAAATTGATGAAGATAAATAATTTAGTCAACAATTTTAATAAAACAAATTTTTACTATTCTATAATTGGGTTAATAGTCATTGGATAAGAAGTGGTGTCGACTCATCGAACTCACACTGACACCGATTTATTAGAAGGAAACAAAGAACAATATATCAAATGCATGATAGAACTAATAGTTCATTGGATGCTATGCTTCATCATATATAGGATCATAAATATGAGGAATTGAAAAGAATAAATACTTTTAAGGTTTTTCAGATGTGTTGTCAAAGGGGTGCTTACTTCTAAAGTATTTTTAAATTGGTTTCTGAATGAGACAGAAGTTGCAAAGATGTTTATGGAAGAATGGCTTCAAAGTTTTATGTATTTCAATTGATACAGAAAATTAGAATGATAATTCATTCATTTTTTTAACAATTTGGTACATAACATTGTAATGAGTATTCTTTAGTTATGTATATGTTTTCATCATAATTAATATTTTCATCAGAATGACTTTTGGTATCAGACTGAATAATTGTTAGAAATACTAAATCTAGTATAAGTTTTGAGAAGATTATAGAAGTTTCAATAAAAATAAAGAAGAGTTTAGAATCAATGAATAAGTAGAATATGGACCTGAAATTAAAGTGAAATTCTAAGTTAAGGAAATTTGGTTGAATATAAACAATTTTCAGATTCCTGACCATACCACTTTTGGTGCATCTATAAATAGTAGAAAGTAAATTGTATTTTATGAAATTGGTATTATTAACATGTGAAGAAAGAGAGAAAGCATTGAAAGTTTTGGAATATAGAAGAAGTTTATGGATAGATTTTTCCTGAGGAAGTTTTCTGGAAAGAAGAAGAAGAAGGAAGAATTACCTGATCAGACTGAGCAATCAGAAACAGGTTTTCAATGAAAGTTTGAAGTGGTTCAGAATTGTTTGTAGATTATTATTTCTTATATGTTTTTTGGACTGAAAAATCATATTGAGGAATCAGACTAATCCATCGAACTTTGTTTTCATAACAAATTCCAGAAAATTTATTTTCACCTACTACTAGGTAGGAAAGTGAATAATTGTGTTTTGAAGAACTATTCAAGTGGAAGTTGATAAGGAAGCACATCAACTTTTTTTGAACTAACTAGCAAAGGTTTAATTTATTATTACACAATATTGTTTTACATTATTCATGCTAAAATAATCACATGAACTGCTGTATTGATCATAGTGTTACACAAGTGTAAGGGTATATCCTACTTGTTTTATCCATAAAAAGGATTATTACTTGTGGATTGTGTGGTATTTAATTATTTACAAACCATGCCAAGGATGTGGCTACTCTTATTGACTAGTGAACCTTATAAATAATTATGTTTCTATTGGTGTGTGATTTTTCTTCTTCAGCAAAGTGATAAATCTTTAATATGAGGAGAATTTTGTTTCAAAATAAAGGAAAATTAAAAGAAAAATATATCATTGATTCACCCCATCCCTCTCTTAGTGATATATTAATCATAGCTGGGAATTAAAAACTTCTATCAGAGTGAAGGATCCCTTTATTTACTCTTTTCTGAAGTTTTTGTAGAGAAGTTGTGATGGAAAATCTGAATTGTGTGAATAGTAAGGGGATTTCAATCTTCAATGAAAATAATTATCATATTTAAAAGGATATAATATTTCCATATCTTATATATCTTGGGTATGATTTTTTTTGAAGAACATACAAATGGATTTCGTCTTGTTGATGAAAAAGTCCCTCTCACATTTATGGATAAGAAGAATCTTGAGAATGATGTAAGAGATAATAATGATTTACTATCATCACTTTTTAAAAGTGAGTTTCTAAGGCTGAAGGAAGTTTCTACTCCAAAAGGTATTAGGGAAAAGTTAAAGAACATTTATGAAAGTAATAAAAAGGTGATGAAATCCAAGTTACAAATCTAGATGTTGAATTATGAAGATCTCAAGATGGGTGAGTATGAATCTGTTAGTGAATTCTTTACAAGGGTGAATGACATTGTTAACACCATTATATGTCTTGGTGAGAAGTTGGAAGACTCAACTATTATTGAAAATATCTTGATAATTATTCCTAATAAGTTTGATGAAAATGTTTTATCTTTAGAAGATATAGATCCTGAAACTCTATCTTTGGACGACCTTTATAGTACTCTCATTACTTATGAAACGAGAAGGGAAAAATTTATGAAAGGAAAAAAAGTTGATCGGGAAATTTAATTCAAGTCCGCCAAGAAAAGAAAGTCTAAGAAGATTCTTGAAGTAGAATAAGTTTCCGACTTTGAATTCAAAAATGAGTTATGTGATAATATTGATGAGTTTTTATCCTTATTTTCTAAAAATGTGAAAAGAAGTACAAGAAAGTATAAATGGAAAATTCTCTTGAAATGTTTTTAATGAGGAGATATCAGATACTTTGCTGCTAATTATCCTAAAATAAATAATGAAGAAGATAGTGATGAAGATGAAAGAAGGACAATAAGATATGGTAAGAAACATGATAATAATTCTAGTTCATTTTCAAAGGGTAAGGATAAAAATCTCTCCAAATACAAAAGGAGAAGCTTTTTGTCTAAAGATGATGAAGATGAAGATAGTGAAGTTGAGATAGAAAATTTTATTGAAGTTTCTGGAGAAAATAATTTCATTGAAATAGTTAATGATAAAGATTTTGGAAGTTTTAGTTCTGAAGATGAAGAGACTGAGTTAGAATTTCATCTGAAGAGAGAATTGAAATAATGCCTGAGAAAGCTTGTAAGACTTGAAAGAGAGATCAAGAAGTTAAAGAAATAAATTCCTGCAAAAAAAATCATAAATTTATTCCTAAATAGAAATATAAGTTACTTGAAGAGATTGATTGTATGAATAATTATATTGATAAGGAAAAGAACCAAAATGAATATCTTGAAGTAAAGTTGAAGGAAAAGGAAGAAGAGATAGAACTTACCCAATAATTGTTTTTCTAATGATGAGTAGGGAAGTTTCAAGAACTCCATATTTGAAGTTAGTGAAATTTTTGGAATGTATGAATCTGAGAGTGATAAAAAATTACCTTCAAAGGTTGGAAATAAATTTGAAAATGTTCCTAAGAGGGAGAAGGTTGAGAAAATCATGTATGTGGCCAAAATTAAAAAATTTTAGAATTTAGAAGTTTCTAAAAAATAATAGTCTAATACAAAAATTGTTACCAATTCTAGTTTTGATAAGTTTAGAAATAAATTAGAGTTGAAGAAGAATATTTCAAGTCATAACAAAAATTTTGGGGCACAATAAGGTTCTGATTTGAAAGACAAGAATGTTGCTGAGAAATATGTTCACAATTCTGGATATTATGGAAGTTACAGAGGAAATTATTCTTTCTATGGATACTATTGGTATTGTGGTGGATTTGAGAATACAACAAATATGGGTTGGTTCAGTCAACAATATTACAATTGTTCCGTGATTTATAGAATCCAAAGCTCAAGGGGGAGTAAATCCTCTCAAAAGAAGAAAAATGAGAATAATGTCTTGAAGAAATATGATATGGATGTTCTGACAGTTTAAAATAAATTCCTACCTTTGGAAACTATTTTTGAAATATGTAAACAACCAGGACATCTTGAAAAAGGCTTTCTTGTTTTGATACCAAAATAAAAAAAAGGTTATGACAATTCTCAGAATTTTGAGTTAAAGAAAGATATTGGGAAAGAAAAGTATCTTCTTATAGTATCCACTCTAAAAGATACAAAAGGATAAAATATTTCATTAACCATCTTGGGTTGACCCTGAATCGGTCACCTAAGTCAGTCCGTGACATGTCCCGAAGGGCGTTCCTGATCCCCATGGGATGAAAACTAGTTTCAGGCATCAAAATTGACCGTTGGGAAAGATTTGGACCATGAAAAAAAAGATAAATAGATTAACAAAAACTGATGATAAAAATAAAAACTAGCAGTAGAAAGAAAATAAAACCAAACATACCTCCACGTGACCCTCCAGGTCACCACCCAACGAAAGGCCAACCTTTCTCCAATAGTGAGCAACTAATCCAAGAGAACCTGAGAAAAGGGGACCTACAACTGAGATGATAGAATAGGCGTGAGCATTAAAAATGCTCAGTGGGGTTGCCAAGATAAACCATAGAATCCAATGTCCACTTTCTCAAAACAATCCACTAACACAAGTTTGAAATACAATTATAAAGGTAAGGTTTTCAAATTTTAAAATAAGCAACATGTTTTTCCCATTTTAAAAAAATACAGCAGAATCTACATGTTATTTCAATAAAACCATTTTTCATTTTATAAAAAAAACCCAAAACAAGACACCAAAGCTGGGCTAAAATAATACAGGTAAACAAGGAAAGATGGAAATAAACTAGTATGACAGAAAGTAAACAAGAAAAGTAAATAAATGAGTAACCATAGGTGATACTAAACATCCCTAGAAGACCCCTATACGTACTTAGTTTTGGAACCACCTGCCGGTGTATGGTGAAGCTCCTAAGTCTATAACCAACTAGACACCCTAAACTGACCAATCTAGTGGCAAAGCCCACCTAGCCTAACAAACAATCTAGGGGGTACCAACCCTTCTAATCAGGGTTGATCAACAACTATTACCAGATCATCTAAAAGTCACACAGGAACCCATGGTGGTTATAATAATACTCTATAAGTAGGAGGCCCTCACATATGTGACTCATATCACCGCACTTGCCTACCCCATACACAGACACTCCATACAATAACTCATAAAGGATACCCCCTATAGAGGTGCCCCAAAAATATATAAACATCATATCATCAAAGGTTCCAACCGGGATGTCATGACATGAAATCATTAAAACCATTTGATACCTTTTTCAAAATATTAAAGTTGTTAAATGGGAATACAATGATCAAAATTCCATTCTTTCAAAGAATCTACACAAAAATTACACTGAAGATGAAGTTTCCAAACAGGCCATCACGTCACATCCATCTTGAAACCATTTTTCTAAAAATATTTAAAACTCCGACCAGACACACACAATTTTCCAAAACCACTTACTTTAATAAAATCTTAGTCAGTATCACCTTTCAAGTTCAAAGTTCCAAACGAGACCATGGATACCAACCACACCCAAACATTTCATATTTACCAAACGGGATCTTATCCTTTCCGAACATGCACTAAAGCATTTTTTAAGGCCAAATGGGCCAAATCCTTGAGAATTAAATTTGAAGTCATTGAAGGGAATCAAACCAAATACCAAACCTCATTTGGGAAAACAAGAATTATTTGGAAAACCAAGGATTTAAAGAATCAACATTTCAAAGGTGCCATTATAATTTGTGAGCACATCCATGTGTGCACCTAGTGTACCCATGGATGTTCCAACATCTAATGGAACAATAAAAGACTAAGTATATATCTCAGATCCATTTCAACCAAACACCAACTACTTTAAAACCAAATTAAACTGTTCACGACATTTAATAAAAACATGAACACCCCTCTAAAATTGTTAAACCCTTTCCAAAACATTTTTACACACATGTCAATATATGAAATTACCAATCCCTAAAATGACCCAATCAAACACACTCCAAAACTATTTCAAAACATTATTTTTAATCAATTACACATTTTTAATAAATCATTTAAACAATTAAAAAACACTTCTAAGTAGCACAATAATAATTCCTTCTAATTACACAATTTAAATCCTCTTTTGAAAGCAAATGCACCCCAAGTATCTACCAAAATAAGTTTCTTAAACTTCCACACAATTTAATAAACTGCCTGCACAATTTATGGAATGCTATCAAGAGACTCAACTAGTCTACCATAAATTCACAAAGAGTAAGACACCATACAAATCACCAAACTTCTATCTTTTAAATGCTAAACTGGAATTTAATCAACAACTTAAAATAAAATACCAACCCATAAGCATGATTCAAAAACTAGTTTTAACAAATTTCACCAACAAGACTAACCTATCCAAAAACAAGTTGCAAGAATAATTAAAGTGTGAAACACATTAAAAGAAAAATTAATTGAAATAAATAAAGTATTAATGGAGTGATTCATAAAGGAAAAACAAGTGAATTCACCTACCTCAAGCAGGCCAAGACAATGCTTGGCATCCGACACTTTCTAACTCAAGCAGTCATCTGCTCGCACGCACATAACTCCATATACATCTATGCATACCCTTTACCCAATGCCTGTATTCCCCATGCCATGAGGGGATATGCACAAAAAGGATATACACATCTATATATATACATACCTTTGTATCTGTACGTAGGTATTCCAATGGCACTGGAAGCAATCAAAGTCGTGCGACTGCGATGCCGCTTCAGCGGAAGGAAAACAACCTCCTGTGCACTAATTGCACACCTAAAACGACTAGAAAAATGTTCCAAACAACACCCAATATGTTAGGGTTTGGAAAATTAAATAAAAACACAAAAAATGAAAAGAAAACTACCATAGGTGAGGTCATCAGACCAAAAAACTCACAATGGCTGGAGCGAGAGTGGGAGGCCGTCGTCGGGTCGTGTGATGGAGACCACCAGAAATAGGGGGGGGGGGTCTGGTCAGAGCAGGGAAGCTGGAGGCCGGGGGCAGCCTTTACGGAGCACAGAGGCTAGAACGTGAGGGGTGAGGTGGTAGTCAATAGGCTGGAGGTGGAGGGCCGAAGCGGCTGGGTGAGGCCATGCACACTAAAGGGGCGAGAGGTGCGAGGTCGGGAGTTAGTAGTTGGCTAGAGTGTGAGGGAAAAGGCGGAGGGCTATAGCGTGGAAGGCCAGAACTAGGGAAGGCCGGAGTGGCGATGTGTAGGTTGATGGGTGAGGTCAGCCGAGACCTGGCACGTGGGTTGGGAGTACCACGAGGAGAATGAGAGGGGAAGGGGGGGGGGTGCCGAATATTTGGGTAGCTTAGGGTTTCCTTTGTTTTTTACCATTATATTATAATGTAATAATAATAATAATAAAAATAATAATAATAATAGTAATAATAATAATAATAATAATCTAAAGAATAATAATAATAATAATATAAAGAATAATAATAATACAATAATAAAAATAATAATAATAGTAAGAATAATGAGAAATTGCACAACACATGGGCTGACTACGTAGCTACCACCAACCGTGCAGTGACCACACATGGGTCCAAAACCTAGTAAAATTGTTAAATGAAAAAAATTTTAAACAGGGACCCAATCCGAACCCTAGCGCGAGAACCCAGAGCCAAGAAATAGTAAAATAAAAATAAACTTAAAATTCAGGGTGTGACAACATACTTGGATCTTGGATATTGTATTCTCTTCTCATATGAAAATAGATTTAAATTTGATGAATAATGTGAATGATTTTTAAGAATTAACAGTGAAATTTGGCAATGATGAATCTCTCATAATCAAATGAGTTGGATCTGCTATTATTGGGGAAGAAAAGTTGAAATACAAGAAATCTATATTTGTTGATGGGTTAAAACACAATTTTTTGAGTGTTTCAAAACATCATGATAAAGGAAATAAAGTTGTTTTTAGAAAATATGGGTTTGTTTTGAAAAGAGAAGAAGATGAAAAATTTGTTATAAGAGGCCAACAAAAAAAAGGAAACTTGTTTCAAGTTGGTGAAGTTTAGAACTCATGTTACTTAAGAATGAATGAATAAAATAAGTTTTGGTATAAAAGTATAGGACATACGTGTCATAGAAACATGAGAAAGTTATCAAATAGAGATAGTTTCCATGGTATCATTGATATGTCAAGAAGAAGAGATTGGTGTTTCATAACTTGTTAGAAAGGGAAGATAATAAACTCATAGCATAAGAAAGTTTATATTCATTCAACTCAACCCATGGAACTTATCCATTCTAATATCTATGTGGAAATGAGAAAACAATCAAATTTTTGAGATAATTACTTAATTAATTTCATTTATGATTTTACTCGTATTACTTATATTATGTATTTTAAGCATAAGTCAGATTCTTTGAAGATGTTTAAAAGTTTTAGGATAAGAGACGAGAATGAATGTGGGTATTTTGTGAAGAAGTTGTGAATAAAAAATGTAAGTGAATACAAAAATTAAAGTTTTAAAGTTATCTTTAAAAAATTTGAATTCAACATGAGCTCAGACACTATACACGTACAAAAAAAATTATGTTATTTAAAGGGAGAATATAAGTTTGGTTTAAATGGGGCATACTATGTTATTTGAACATGGTCGCTCTCCTTATTTTTGGAGGCAAGCTACAAGTACAACTGTTTATATTTAGAACCAATGTTTCTATAGGACAAGTTCCGATATGACTTCTTATGGAATGTTTTATAAAAAAAATCAAAGTTTGAAACACTTAAGATATTTTGGGAGTCCTTGTATCATAAAGAACAAAGGTGGAAACCTTGGGAAGTTTGATAAGAGAGGTGAAGATGGAATCTTTCTTGGCTATGATTTATATGGAAGAGGATATAGAAGTTTCAATAAATAAATATGAATATTATTTGTCTCTATTGATGTGAAATTTATTGAAAAATATTGGTAATAAGTGTCACAAACACATGAAGATAAAGAAAATTAAGAGGATGAAATAATTTTTATTAAAATATCTAATAAGGATGCAAGAAATTGTGATGTCACACAAGTGGAAGAATTGTGATAATCTATTTCTAGTGATGAGGAATTATATTTTACATCTCATCCTATTCTTAGGAAGAAAGTGGAAGCTCAAAACGTTATTGGTGATCAATATAAAAATGCTCAAACAAGAAGAACATAAAATTTCATTACACATACTTATTTGTATTCAAAAGTTGAGTTGAAAGATATTAATGAATATTTTGAGAATAGAGAATGGATTTAGGCTATGAATGAAGAGTTAGATCAGATCTAAAAGAATGATAGTTGATAACTCATACCAAAACCAAATGAAAAAAATGTTATTGGTAAAAAGTGGGTGTTTCAGAACAAGTTAAACGAAGATGATGAAGTGATAAGAAAAAAATAAAGATTGGTGTGCAAAGTTTACTCAAAAATTGAAGGTATTGGTTTTGATGAAACTTTTTCTCAGGTGTAAAGGTTAGAAACAATTATAATCCTTCTTGTTATTATTTCACAATGAAGTTACAAAATATTTTATATGGATGTGAAGTCAGAATTTATGAATAGAGAACTTGAAGAAGAAGTTTATATTGAAAAAATATGTGGCTTTTTTGGAAGGATTAAAGTTATGTGTGAAATTTGAAGAAATATTTGTATGGGCTAAAAAATATTTTAGGGAATGGTATTCTAAATTGGATACTTGCCTAAAAAAGTTGAATTTTATAAAAGTAATAGTTTATAGTAATCTGTACGTCAAATAAAGTTAGGATATTTATTTAATTTTTATTTTATATGTTGATGATATTATATTTTATGGGAATGATGAAATAACTTGTGAAATATTTTCTAAATAAATGAAAGAGTTGTTTGAAATGTATATGTTGGGTGAAATGAAATACTTTCTTGGGTTACAAATCTCACAAAATAAGAAACATACATTTATTTATCAATAAAAGTATGAAAATTAACTTATTAATAAGTTTGTAATGGAAAATTAGAAACATGTTTCCACACCAATTTTAGTGGGAACCAAGTTGACTAAAGATAGAGAAGGTAATGAAGTTGAATCTAATGAGTTTCAAAAGATGATTAGAAGTTTGTTACATTTGATCACCTCAAGACCATACATTGTTTATACTGTTACCTTATGTGAAAGATTCTAAATTTCTCCAAAATAATCAAATCTATAATATGGAAAAAGAATTATTAGATATATCAAAGTTACAATAAATCTCAGAATCAAGTATGTTAGCTCAGAAAGTATTGATTTTTTGGTTATAGTACTGCTGATTGGGTAGGAAGTATTTTTGATAAAAGATTTACATATGGTGGAGTTTTATTTATGGGGGAAATTTGTGTAAGTTGAAATACTATGAAACAAAATTTATTTACTCTTATAATGACTAAATCTAAGTATTTTTCCACCACTCAATCTGCTACACAACTTATGTGGATAAAGATTCAGTTGGAAGAATTACTTATTGAAGTAA
This sequence comes from Viscum album, assembly GCA_963277665.1. Lineage (NCBI taxonomy): Eukaryota > Viridiplantae > Streptophyta > Magnoliopsida > Santalales > Viscaceae > Viscum > Viscum album. The sequence continues at coordinate 1,674,411,752 of OY728158.1, forward strand.
AGTTACCCTTTCTCTCGGGTTGTGATAATCATAGTTACATTGACCTTAAAAGAAATACAATACAAAAATATCATTGAAAACATATTGTTATCAAATATCACTTCATCAAATATAATTTAGAGAATACTTAATCGAAACTAGAGTATGTTCCTACATCATAAAAAGTTGCTGACATATTCAAAAAACCTTTACTGAAGGAATTATTTTTCAATATGAGGTTGAAAATGGGTGTCCATACTCTTTCCCTAAAAGTTTAAGGTATGTGTATATATCACCTTTCTCATATAGTCTTTGTATAGTGTTGTTAAGGGGGTGAAAAAGAATTATTTTATATGTGCTAACAATTTTAAGGAAGCATATATGTAGGGGGAGTTGTGGGTAAGCTGTGAACTTAGTATGTAAGTGTGTGAACTATTCTAATAGTTTGTTAAAGAGTGTAGAAAACTTGACTCTATAGGAAAGAAAAAGATTTTTTGAAAGGTTAAAGTCAAAGAAGTTTTGAAAGTTGAAGTAGTTTCATAAGTCAATACTTTTGGACAATATGATTTTTCTATTAATGATTCCTGTTTCCTACAATGAGTCCAATAAAATTAGCTTATAATTGTTGATAAGTGATCCATAGATTTATTTTACAAAGTTTAGTGATTTATGAACCTTGGTTGACAATAAAATCCAAAGGGGGAGATTGTTGAAACCAAGTTGGATGGGATTTTTTTTCGGATGCTAAAAGAAGTTAGTGCTGACTGTTTTTTCTTTTATTAGTAAGAAAGAAATCAACTTAATTTTTATGTTTTTGTGATCAGATGCAGGAGGTACTAGACTCAGTTGAACAGACACATGTTTTATAAATAAATTATCTTAGTTTTGGTTTTCTTTTTTGAAGAAGGTTTGTGAAAGAAGTTATGTTTCAGACTCACATTGTGTCTTGAATGAAAGTTTAAATCAGTATAAAGAAATATATTAGAGTCTGAATGAATCCATACCAAATATGATGATTATTTTATATTTAGTTAGTTCTAAAACATCATAAGTAATCAGGTATACTTTTGATCCAAGATTTGTGAAATAAAGAGGGAGAAAAGGTGTCTGAGTTTTGGAAATCAGATTAAGGTTTAGATGGAAAGATAGAAGATGATCAAAGGATGGAAAGTCATAGAAACTTTGAAATGTAAGTCAGATTAATCTATTATGATCCTAATGTTCTTAAAGTCATGAAAAATTCATGATAAAATCATAATTTTGTGGAGGAAGATATACCGGGGAGTGTGAAGTTGTTGAAGTCAAAGTTTTTCTGAAGTATTGATTGACCGATCCATCAGACTATCTAATCCATCAAATTGTCTGTTTCATTGAAAGAAAAATTTCACAAGATCTTTCATCAGTTAGAATGTCTAGAAGAAAATGATTCACTACTGATACCGATCCATCAAACACATAGTGCCACCGATGCATTATATTAACACCGACATCGATCCATAATACACCGTGTTGATATCAAAGAGGCATCATAGGCATAATAGAGTTACTAGAGTTATTAGGACTGATGAGTAAGTAGGAATTTTTTGGGTCCAATAAACCTGATGATGATCAAAAATGTAGTTAACAATTTTCATAAAGAAAATGTTCATTGTTCTAAAATTAGGGAAAGCTTCATTAGATAAGAAACAGTTCCAAATCATCAGACTTGCATTGATATCGATTCGTTGGAAGTAAATAGAGACCGATACATCATATGTATGATGAAATTGATATGTTTTCAGACACTGGACTTCATTTGACACTAGATCATTAGTTTGAGGAATTTAAAATCATAAATAATTTTAAGGTTTTTAGATGTATTTTCAAAGGGGTGTTTGCTACCAAAGTATTGTAGAAAGGGATACTGAATGCTACAAAAGTTGCAATGATGTTAATGGAAGAATGGTTTCAAAGTTTTATGTATTTCAGTTGATATAGAGCATCATAATGAGAAGTCATTCATTTGTTTAACAAGTTGGTAAGGATCATCATAATGAGTAATATTCAGTTCTGAATATGTTTTCATCATAATAAAGAATTTCATCAAAATGACTTTTGGTATCGAATTGAAGCATGGTTTGAAAGTTTGAAGCTAGAAGAAGTTTTGAGAATATTCAAGAAGTTTTAAGAAGAATCAAGAAGAGTTTATAATCACTGAATAATTCAAATATGAAGCCGAAATGGATGTGAAATTTTAAGTTAAGTAAATTTGGTTGAGTGTGAAACATTTTCAGATTCCCACCCATACCACTTCTGGCGCACCTATAAATAGTTTAAAGTATATTGTACTTTCTAAAATTGGTACTGTTCACATGTGAAGAAATAGAGAATGAGTTGAAAGTTTTGGATGAGAGAAGATGTTTCTAAATAGAGTTTTCCTGAGTAAGTTTATGGATAGAAAAAGAATAAGGAAGAGTTACCAGATTAGATCAAGAAATTAGACGTAGGTTTCCATGGAAAGTTTAAAGTGGTTCATAATTGTTTCCAGATTATTATTTCTTATCTATTTTCTAGACTGAGTAATTAGAACGAGGAATCAGATTGATCCATTAGATCGAGTTTTCATAAGAATTCCAAAAAATTTATTTCTACCTTCTGATGGGTAAGAAAGTGAAGAATTGTGTTTTGAAAAAATATTCAAGTAGAAGTTGATAATGCAACATAGTGACTTATTCTGAACCAACTGGTAAAGGTTTCATTACTTGCTACATAATTTTTTTACATCATTAGTGCTAGAAAAAGAACATGCACTATTGTATTGATTATAGTGTGGCACAAGTGTAGGGATATATCCTACTTATTATATCCACATAGAAGGATTGTTTTCTAGTGGATTTTATGGTATTGAATTATTTACAAACCATTATAGGGACATAGATACTCTCATTGAGTAGTAAACCTTGTAAATACTTGTGTTTGTATGGGTGTGTGAATGTTTTTTTCCAGAAAAATGATAAATCTTTAATAGGAGTCTAAGGTTGTTTCAAAATAAATGAGAGTTAAATGAAAAATATATAACTAATTCAAACCCTCCCCCTATCATTGATACATTGATCTTGGATAGGAATTAACAGTTATACACCTTATAAGGTTAGGAATCAATCCAGAAACAACTTTATTCAAAGAAAACCCCTACATATATTGAGTTCGTACATATATTAAAGTGAAGATTTTTTTAGAAATTATGATTTTTCATAGGATAAAGGACATTTAAATCAATAGGTATCCCATATAGATATAAATCAATCCATATATAGTTATTATATGAATCCCTATATATATTTATCTCATACTCAGAGAGACCCCAATTCTTATCAAGTTGTACACAATATTTGTGAGACTTCTTCTATATAGATCTGGACCATGTTTAGGGAAAATAAAATTTTCCCTACTTAAGTGAAATGTCTTTGGAAAGGTAAAGTATTACTGTAAATGTTTAAAAACTAAAGAAATATGGGTATTTTTTTTTCATAATTGTTTAGTTGGGCTCATAATAGGATATCCAAGCATCACTACATATCCTATATTGATAGGAGTTAATCCATACATAGTTCTTTAGGAGAATTTCCTCTGCACTAATTTGGATTATATACAACAAAAATGAAAAGGGGTTTCACCTTATCACACAGTCAAGTTGAAAGGGGTCATTTTCATAAATTATTAAGTGAAATGGTGGAGGCTAACATGTCAAGTTGAAAGGGGTCATTGTCATAAATTATTTTCCAATGATGAAATTCATAGTTACAAGAATCAAGCCACACTTCCATGCTCATATATAGATCATATGTCGGGAAGAAAAAATGGGTATTATTATTTTAAGGATCACATCTGGGCCTAATATGGGGAATCTTTGTTTCAGTACATATCATTTATGGATAGGAATCAAGTCACATATAGTTCTTGAGGAGAGGATCCCCTAGAGATATCTGACTCATTTATGGGGGAAAGGAGGAATGATGTTCCTCAAAAGAGGATTTGTGAAATATATTCTAGGTATATGATCTATAACTATTATAGAGGTGAATAGATCTCGTGCTAGGGGAGGATTTCACTTGTGAGGTTATTATCATAGTCTTATAGCTGAACAAGGTGACAATTTTTGATCTAGACTAAGCATTATAAAGGGTTATGATAGTGAAAAATCTATGAAAATGACTAAGAAAATTATACCTGGGAATCACCATGTATCCTAAAAGGCCAGGAATCAATCCACATATAGTTATTATAAAGAAATTACCCTTCATAGATCTGAATCTTATGAAGAGGGAGACATTTTTTTTTTGATATTATGGATAGGCATAGGATAGAAAAATCAGACATTAATACATATCCTGTATGGAAAATAATCAAGCCATATGTAGTTATTTGTGATAAATATGGTCCCCTTAAAATATATAACTCCTACATAAGGGGAAGAAAAAAAGAAGAATTTTTATTTTGGATATTGTGGATGGTCCTAGGATTAGTAGATATGGGAATCACTATATATGATTTGATTACAAGAATCAAGACACATTTAGCTCTTGGGGTCCCCTATATAGATTTGGATCATATGGATGGGAAGAAGAATTTTATTATTTTCATAGGACCATAAATTATATAAATCATGTTAAAATATTTTGTGAAGATATTTATCATATATAGAAGGGGGAATGTTCATATTTTTATTAAGAGGATGGTGTTTGGGTCCATGGTAAATCACTTGGACATCACTTTATATCCTATAGTGATTAGAATCAATCCTAAACATAGTTTATTTTATGGATGGTTCTATACATATATCTAACTCATATAATGGGAATATGGGACATTAATTACCTAAGTAAAAGGCCAACCTTGTTCCAAACACTTCTATATGGATCGAGATCTCATATAGGGGAGGAAATATGCTATAAAGAATGGGTCACTCTGAGTAGTTTAGTGTGAGTGGAGGATAGGATGACTCTGTAGTTTAGTGAGGATGTATATGTTATACAGTTTGAAGTATTTCCTCCAAAACTTAGATGTTGTTAAGTTTAGAGTCTTGGTTCTAGGACTTAGATGTTATGTAGTTTAGAGTCTTTCTTCTAGGACTTAGTTTGTAGTATTGCTGCCCAGACATAGATGTTTTGTAGTTTAGAGTCTTACTACCAAGACTACTTATCACATGGGAATTGTGAAAATTATTTCTTAAGAAAAATTACATAAGTGGGGGGGGGGGAAATGATTCATTACCTATCCATCATAGATAAGGAGTAAGCTCCATTATAATAGACCTTGTGTATGATGTAAGATCCTTTCCACTTTTGGTCAATTATTGGAGGTTTCTTTCCTAGTATTATTGGGGTTCTGATAACCTATACCAACTCTCTTTAAAGGAATGAGAAGAGGTAGACCTTCTTATTTAAGTCTAATGAAATCTTACTTTGATGGACTTATTGGTTGTGCATTGTATATATCTTCTTCCCATCAAGTTTTTCCAACTAATCAAGTCACTTCTATGACCATTCATTTTCGAAGAGTTGAGCACAAATTGTAATTCAAAGTGAGGATAACTAGACTTTAATGGGAATCATCACCTCTATTCCATAGACAAGTTAATATGGGGTCACTTGTGTGGTAGTGAAAGTTGCAGTATGATATTCCCACTAGGTGTGAAGGGGTTTTTCTATCCCATATTTATTGTCTTCATCCACTATTTTCTTAAGTATATTTTATAGAGTCTTATTTAAAGCCTCTATTTTTCCATTTTACACTACATGATATTTAAATGAATGGTTGGACTCAGTGTTATAATATAAGTAAAAATATTTAAAATTGAAATAACATAAGTTGGAGCCATTATCCATTAGTATTGTATGAGGGACACTGAATGCAATGGTGATATTTGACTTCATAAAGTTAATTATTTTATTTAGCTAGACATCCTTGAGGGTATGGCCTTGGGACATTTGTAGAATATGTCATTAGAGGGGAGAATATATTTAAATTTATTGGTAGTAGCTAGTAGATACGACCTTATGATAACTATTCCCCATACATAAAATGGCCAGAACTATTTAGTAGTGTACAAAAACTCTAGAGGATTGTGGATGAAGATCACATATATTTAATAGGAATGAAAATTATAGATGAATTCCATGATGTACTGTATCATCATTGGGAAAAAATAACCATTCATTTTAATCTTGTGAGATATCCTGGATCGTAACTGGTGAGTGCCACATGAGCCTACATAGACTTCCTGTATTACAGTGGGGGTATCTCCTTCCATGATACATCTAAAGAGTAATCAGTTGAAGCCCCATTTATAGAGGACTTTATATATATTTATCTCATCATAAAGGGTAATGTTTGTTTCCCAACATCATATCTATTAAATTTTTTCTTGTTCTGATAGTAGGGTCTCATTTTATAAGTATTCCATTATAGGGATTATCCATCCAATATTAGAAGTCAACTAATTACATCATAGGGAAGCAATAATCTCCTCCATGTCATAGAAAATGATCAGGGATACTACCCTTTGATGTTTAATGTAGAATAATGTCTCATCATAGTTATGATCGACAGGGGTTATGGTTGCATTAGATAACATTCAACACAAGCATTTTGTGAATGGGGAATGTGTTTCAATGTTTTTTTAAGGGGAATTCCACCACCAATCCCAAAAATAGATAATGAGAGAGTTTTAATCTTCCTTATTAGTGTCATATTCATTGTTGATCTACTTTATCAGTATCTATGAATCACCTTTAATAATCAGATGTGCGATCTAAAGTAGTAGGGCTAGTTCCAGGTCGGCAATGGAGGCTTGGTATTTCACCTCATTATTGGTGAAACCATTGAATAATGGGAAATATTAGTGAATAAATGACTTGGTTGGGGAGATAGATATAATCTGTAGAACAACCCTATTGAACTTAGGTATTACTATTCCTTTCCCATTATGAATTCAAGAGGCTCTATAAAAATAAATCTCCCACATCCGGGGAGTGTTATTGATAAATAAAACTTCTTCATCTAGAATATCAATATTGACAGGTGTTCTTTAAGTGGTTGGAAACACTGCAATGAAATAGTCTAGCACATTCCCTTTGATTATATTCTAAAATAATAATTGGATGTAATATTGTTTCAAGATGAAAACCCATTGGGCTAAACACCCAGTAAGTATAGGGTATCTAATGATATACTTTAGTGGATCTATATGAGATACCAAGTGAACTTCATGCATTTTTTTTCAAGATATCATCCCATTGGGATTAACTCCATAAATTGCTTTTCTATGCGAGAAGGACTTTGAGTGATCACTCCATAGAGAAAATATTGGAAGAGTGGATAACCTTTTACTAGAGGCATTCGGGCTAGTGGGTGTATTAGATATTTTTTAAGGTTCTCAAAGGCTTCATGGAAATATTTATACCACTGATACGACACTCTCTTATACATTAACTTCATAAAGGGGAGGAATTTTCAGACATGTTGGATATGAAATTTTTATGTAAGAAAGGCATATCTAAATCCCTCTTAACTATTTGAGGCTTCATAGAGGTATCATTTTAAGGATCACACTATTATTCTCAGGTTTGACCTTGATTTCATGGTGGTATACCACACATCTAAGAAATTTCCTTGACATTACTTCAAAAGAACACTTCATAAGGTTCATATTCAAGTTGTTCTACTATAATTTTATGAATATTGTTTATAGTTTGATGAGATGTTTAGATTTATATTTATAATTAACTACATGTATTCAATATAACATTATGTGATTCTTCTCAAAAAGGTTTTAAATATGTGATACATATCATATTGTTAAGTGGATCCAGCATTCTTCAATCTGAAAGGCATATTCTAGTAGTAGAATATACATTTGGGTTCTATAAAAGTAGAATCATTCACATATTCAAGGACTATACATATAGTATTTTACCTTGAATACCCATATATAAAGAAAAAGTCTTGGAATCCTGTGATTAAATCAATTAGGAAGATCTGTGACCGGAAGATGGAAATCGTCCTTTGGATATTATCAGTTGAGATCCCTAAAATCGATGAAAACCCAGATCTGCATCTTATTTTTCATAATGAGGATGATTTTGGAAATACATTATAGGTATTACAAATCTCAAATAAATTTGGATTTGATAACCTTATCAACTTTAGATTCCAACTTGGTAGCATGCGAGGGGTGCATTCTCCTATATGCATGTTTGAAACCTTGATGGTCATCTAGAAGGCCCAAGTGATTTCCAACCATATCAGAGTCCAACCCTATAATATCTATATAATTAGAACAAAATACATAGAATTGTTTATTTATGAATGAAATATACATATCATATTCTTCTATAGGAAGGGAATCACTAATTAGTAAAGGCCACTTGTACTCTTCTATTCCCAGATCTACCAACCCAATCTCATCAGTGGAAGTGGAAATGAATTATTAAAATACTAAAGGAGAACCCCTAAGGTTATCATATTATTCTTTCATCTCATATTTTATGGAATAATATTCATGAGTTGTAGATATTACAAGATTATCTCTATCCCTGGTAATGGATAAGAGTCCTTTGGGAGAAACATTGACATCCCAAATTGAAACAGATGTCATAGGGGGGTTTCCAATTCCTACTGATGGCACAACTAAAATTTATAATCCTAATGAGTCATTGTTTAAATTATATATTTATGGTAATAATTTATCTAGAATGAACATTATTTTATAGACACAGGATGATTAATTTATTGGTTTAGGGTAGCTCTCTTGAACTAGATATTCCACCTTGATCAGGCTTATAGGCACCACATTGTCATTACTGAGCAAGATCTAGGGGATTGTAGGGTGGTTCCCAATACATCGGGGGTGATCACTCACATGTCACCCACTGTCATATGTTGTTTTCCTTCCCTATTGTATAAACATACCTCAATGTACTAGGATTTATAAGATTTAAAAGGGATGATATCACTGCACAACATTCTAACTTTTCCATTAAAGGGGTATTTTAAAAATTGATATAATATTGATGGAACTTCCTCATGTATATGGATCCAAAGTCTCTTGAGCAGGAAATTATATTCCATGTCCTGCTGGATAACCATAAACTCATCATTAGACAAAATTTCCCTCAATTAGGATTTGAGATTAATCTTTCATAGGTTCTTTTACTCACTCCTTCCATACAATTGAATGGTTAGGTTCATAGAAGATAAATCATCCTTATTTTATCCCATGAATTCAAGAGGTTGTACTGGGGTAATATTAATCCCGAAACCATTATCAAATAAATCCCATCAAATGTCGACATTATCAAGCCTTCCTAATATGTATAGGGGTCTGATATGTCCCTAAATTGATTTTTCTCAATCTTTCTATATGGATAAGATAGTGATATGAAATTATATTTAATAGGTTTATACTTGATAAATCTTGACTGTGGTGACATCTATATAAAACTACCAAGGTCTCTGAAGCACCTACATAATTCCATCTATGAAATATTTTGAGAGATGAAAAGTATCCAGGATTTAGAGCTTGGCTAGGATGGTTTCCAAATCCTTTAAAATGCCACACTTCTATACTAGGGGTCTATACGTACCAATATGGGGATTCTACCTAGAATGTTTCTTATGGGATAAAGTGTTTGAGTAGAAGGAGTTTGTGATTAAATAAAGGTTGAGGGAAAATTTTTTAATGATAGATTGGGATAAACTAGTCTACCTTCTCATCTAGGTTGTCTTCATAGCTCCATACCCACCATATGTTCATCCAAAATAATTGGGTTTAGATGACTCTTGGATGACTCCCAAGTGTCTCCATGTTCCTGTAGGGCTCGCTAAAGCACTTGAACATGTGTCTCATCCACATATATGGATTTAGTGGGTATATGGATAGGATATTGGGATTGTCCATGACTATGTATTCCCATGAATCTTTAGCCTTTGAGTATTTTTCCTCTGGATCCCTGTTCAGGTGCAAAGAACTCAGGTTTATATTTATATATATATTCAGCATCAAAGAAGGTATATACTAAGTGAATGATTGTAACCAGACTAAACAAAATCTAATCATATGACGAGTATTATGTTTGGAAGGGTTTTTTTGATTATTCAAATGATGAGGGTTAAAATTCATCTAGTGTCAGGGATAATTTAGGATTTAGATAACACTATTCTTCCCATGATTTATTCTGATTCTGATGATCATGTATACCTCCATAGGATGAGCTTGATAAATTCCTTTTGGAAAATAATGTAGGTGATGGAGACATGATTGGTTGATGAATTTTTTCTCTAATAATGGTGTGAGACTGGACAACTATCTCATAGGTTATCCAATCATTGTAATTTTATTCATTCCTAGAAAAAACTTCTTTCTAGTTTCCTTCCTCTCATGATTAGGTGGTGGATACGTGGGCCACTTTAACTAAGTATTTTCCTAGTATCACCTATCTAGAATAAACGATGACCTGGAGGATGTTTTTAAATACAAAGTATCCTTGGATAGTTTTCCTCAACCTTCAATTAAAAGGGAAGTAGTTAGAATGATCAATGAGGTGAACCTCACTATGTTTCTTAGGCTCAAATAGCTTTAGGAGGTTGTTTTACATGGATATGAAAAAATATCAAGGAACCTATTCATTTCAGAAGGAGTAAATTATTTTCTTATCTTCCTCAAATTATAAGACTTCTTGGTCTATCCTATCCTCTGGATGAGTTTTTTTTTATTTTTTTCATCCTGTAGGAGGCATTAGGAAATTGGAATTATTTTAGGGTTCTTTAGTAGAAACTGGTTCCAATTAGAGTGTGATAGTGGTAGTTTCTTCCTTTCTAGTAATTTTACATTATCCCATAGGCATATAACAATATTTAGACTTGGTTATTTGAATTAAATCTTCTACATGATGGTTCATGTTAGAATACTACCAAACCCCACCCAAATATTTCAACAGGATCAATGGTGTTTGTAGTTTGCAAAGGATGTTTTCTGTACAAAGTTCCAGTAACTACCCTTGTAGGATAAGGATGATGATAGAGTACATTAGGCCTTTACACCTAATTATGAAGTTTTTTAAACTTTAATTTTCATTTTTATTATAGTTTATGAGGTCAAAGGTCTCCTTTTTCCTTATTGTGGAGTAGACCTATTAGAGGAATTAACAATGAATGTATTCCTAGTCTGCGATGGACCCTGGAAGATACTATACAAGATGAAAGATAACGCTTCCAAATTCAACACAATGTATCTTAGTTTTTATACCTCTTTCTAGTCTTGTTCACCCTTCATGGTCCTGTAACATGATATGAAGTGTAAGAGATTCTACTCCGAATCTCCCATTCCATAAATGGTTGAGAAAATAGGATTCCAAAAATGAGGTGAGGGAAGAGTGGAATCCACAATTTCAGGATATGAATTATTCTTGAGTTGTATGGGGGAATGATTCCCCTCCATAGTTTCCATTCAGGTGGTAAGAGACTCAATGTTATTGAAGAGTTATGGGGGTACCACTATCTGAACTACCTCCTGAGCATGAGCAGTAGGAAAATTTTGACACGGTTTCCCTAAATTCACTAGTTTTTGATTATAAGACTGTGATAGGACCAAATAATTATCCTGATTGGTAGGAAGAGGGATTTTAACTTCTTCTTAGAGGTGATGACTATTGGGAATATTTCCCTTGATAAATTCTTCATTGATCCTTCACAAATTGTATATTTCATCCTCATATTGTGCCATATTATCTCCCACAAAGGGGAATTTGGTATTTATTAGTAGTGATTATGAAGTTTCCATGTCTTTCACTTTATTCCTAGTATAATTACATTGAATGGGTGGAAAATATTACTTTAGAGATGTAATTTTCTATCCCCCCTCTGATTTATAGTGCATACGACCCTGACCTTTGCATCGATGTAACTAGACTCTTGGGGTATGATTCAACATTACATATATTGATCTAATTATCACATTATGTATAATCTAATATATTGATAAATTTTAAGTTCACTAAGGAATACTAGGTGGAATGAATCATCTCATTATTCACTAAGTCATAGAGAGAGTCTTCACTACCTGTATCTCCTTTGAAAGTTAAACTAGGGTATTCTACCCAACCATTTCTATGAATGGGGTATTTTTTCTTGCAATCTTTATGGGGAATGGATTTACTTATTAATAATTCCCTTGGTTTTGTTCTATGGATAGTGACCATGAGGGAATCTATGACTATCATCACTAAGTGAGCCCTGAATGATGGGGGTGTATCTCATGGTGGTATGAATGGTTGGGGTGATGGATATTGGTAGACACTACCCAACCCTAATAAGAGCGATTTTATTTGGGGATATGGTAATAATGACCTATCTATAAGGTATAGTCCTGATGCAGGGACCTCACTAGTACTTCCCAAACTTACTGAGGATTTGATGACTCCTGGGGTTGCATTCATGTTAAAAATAACCCCATCCCTATGAGATGAAGTTAATTTAAATATGTTGTTGATTTATTATAGGACAACCAAGGATTTTATGACCTTAGGGGTGGTGGAAGTAGTAAAAATCCCTCCATACCTATGGTATAGGGTTGATCTTGAATGGAATCTAGGGTGGATGAAAACACGATCTTCTTAATTTAGTGCATTTTAACTCATTCATGGTTTGAGTATAACACCTACTTAGAATGTGAGTTACTTTCCATATGGAGGTTTCATGCAGCACAAGACTTCAAATTTCTCATTTAAGGTGTGTTCTTGACCTATTGTGATGCCTAGATCATGATTCTATTAATGACTCACTCTCTCTGCTCACAATTATTTCATGTCATAAAGATACAAATATTTTTTTGGATAGACCAATATTCTCAAATATTTCCCAAACCTGTGGACTATCCTATGACAATAAAAATACAAGGTGTTATGTCTGGGGAAATTTACTACCTTGGGTATTTTTCAAAGTGTAATGATCCATACATTCCTCATCCTTAGATGCATATATCTGAAAAGACTTCAGTGATTATTTATAAGAGGGCTGTTAGGCTGTAGATGCAAGCCTATTGTATGATTCTTTTAATTATTTTCTAATATTAGGTCCTATTACATATAGAAATAAAAAAGTTAAATCTAGTAGAAGAAAATGTTCAAAACCTAAATATGATCATCATATATTATATTACATAGGGTTTAATCCTTTAGTCATTTAAATGTTTCCTATAGTTTTTGGTGTAGGTAAGGCATTCTCTCCTCCTTTATATCATCTAAGATGTCGTAACTAGAATTGGCGATTGACCAGAGCATAGTTGAGAAGTTTTTTTAGTAAAATTATTTCAACATGTTCATTCCATATCCTTTCTCATCAAAGGTTAATTCCTCCACCTATTCTGATCATATAGGCCTCATTTCTATGTATAATGATTTATTTCCTATAGAAGGAAAGTATGGTGGTCACCACTCTGGGTCTCCTAATGATAGAGGTGAAGTGTTTTTAGAAAATGATGGTGTAAAATTTGTAGTTGACTTTGGTTTTTTGAGAAACTCTCTAAATAAAGGTTCCTTGATGGGGGGGGGGTATCCTTTCTTTTATGAGATATCAACATGGGGAGGTTGTCTATAATAGATGTTAGGGTTAAGATCCCCATAATCCATATCTATTCTACTACAAGGAGGACTATCATGGTAGGTATGACCTTATGCTTTGAATTAAGTTACAGAAGATCTCTAAGTCACTTTATATATACATAGTATTTACTCAATAATTATGGAATTGATTAGGGTATGAATATGTTCCTTCTCCGACATCATGGTTGGAATATTCTGACCTGCTGTTTATGGTTGAGCAGGGGTATAAAACTTTTGTGTTGTGGTTTTCAAAAATATTTTGATGATTATATATTGTTGTTGGAATATGTTCCTTCTACTAGGAAATTGATGGAGTATGCCTGAAATTTTATAGTTTTTTGGTATAATTATTAGCCCACCTATGAGTGGATACTAGAATATGACAGTTATCCCTAGTTGAAGTGTGAATATGGGCCTGATTTGAACATTTATTACCCATCAAAATCTACTCATGGACATTTATAATGAAAGATGAAATATAAACATCCTCCCATATAGCCTATGAGGGATTTTTATATTGTAATTCATTTGTGGGAGAATGCATATGATCCTCAATTCTATCATATTCTGGAATATACTGATTAGATTTTAAATTTGGTGCAGTGATATGATCCTACCTTGAGCCTAACCTGAGGTGACTATTGAGATATGTCGATGAACCTTAGTTAGAGAAAGAGTATGTGCTTAATCCCAACCTAACTTTATAATATGTCACTAAAATTTTCAATATAAATATGTTCTTATCCTTAGTTTATTTCCATATCAAGTTGACAAACCTCAGTTCAAATGATGATATGAGATCGACCTTGTGCCTCGTACTTTATTGGGATATATAGATAAGCCTCCTAGAAGAGAGAAATAATATACACTTTCTCTAGAGTAGCTATCTAGTATTGTTGATAATGATGATATATTGTTCTAGTAGTTAGAATAGGAGTATGTTTCTTCCCCTGTTTGATCACTAGAATATGTTGTAAAAGATTATCCATTACTACCAAAATATACTAGAACTTCAGAAGGGTTTAGGTAGAAATATAGTCCTTCACGTTTTTGGTTACTAGAAAATACTAAAATAATTATTTGATTGAATTTGTAATATATTCCTAGTCATGTACTCTATTTTACATAGTGATATGATGATGGGGTTCATTCAATGGGGTGTGGATATGTGCTAGCCCCTATATACAACTAGAATATATTGGCATACTTGGTATGTGTGAGTATGGATGTAATCATGTTCACCGATTTCTACCAGAATATGTTGGAATTATTTATTGGTGGAAGTGGGGATATGAAACCACTCCCTATGATATAAAGCTCACAATTCCCAGAGAGATCTCTTAGATGGTCATATCTGAGTGTCTAAGGAGGCTACCTACCAGACAGTTCCATCAACAAGTGATTGAGGGGTGGTAGTTGCATGACGCTACTGGAGACGGTTGATAGGATCCCTATTGGGAGTATCTTTAGACATAGTTAATATATATTTTACTCCCTAGCCAAATTTCATTATATAAGTAAGGTGGTGATTTTTTCACTCCAAGGATAGGATCCTAAAGTAGTTCACAGTGGCAATAGGCATCATTGGCTTTGTCATAGCTTTCCTCAAGCAAGGTAGGATAATATTTTTTTAGTTCTTAGAGGCCCTTATGAAAAAACTCTAAGGTGGGAATGGTATCATGTCAGTTTTATTCCTTGACCATTTCATTCTCAACTTGGTTTTATAGACGCTGAGTAGGTGATTTCATTTTACAGTTCATGGAGGTAGTGAATCTCATGGCAGCTGAAATGTCAGAATACTTACCTGATGATGATTCCATTTCCATTAAAATTTAAGTGATATTGTGAGAAGTGTTTCTATAGATAAAAATATGAAAAAATAATAATATTGATCAGTATAATTTTATAAGTAATAAAAATTATTAATTATCTATTCATGGGTAACTCAATTGTATGTTCTTTTTAGTGAAAGTTTCAAATCGGGTTCATCATTTTTTTTCATCCCAAAGGGGTAAAATAGATATTGGGACCACTACTCCAATCTTGGATAGTTTCCAATGGAGTTTATTTGTGTAACTAGAATCATCCAATGGTTCCCACATCTATAGTGAGTCATGAGACTGCTTTTCAAAGGCAGGAGTTCATGAGGGTTCCTTATTAATGATGATTAGTAAATAACACTGGTCAGAGAAAGGGAGGTAATTCTCATCAAAAACTTTTAGGGGGAAATGTTTCCCACTCCAGGACTCTTTTATAATTTTAATTCCTATTTGTTAATCTTTCCCAGATACCAATATGGGATTGGTTACCCAAAAATTTATAACTAGTTGTATGTAACCCAATATTACTTAGTGACGTTGTTTTAAGGGTTGTAGTGATTTAAATCCATACAATTGGGAGATCTAGAGTTTATTATCTTTGAATAATTTATAAGGTGTTTACTGTTTTAGGATTGATCCCATGAATGGGATTTCTATGTTTTCTTATAAAAGGAATCAAAACCCATGTAGTTTGGTTCCACTAAATGGGACATATTACACCTTTTAGGGTCATGTGAATAGGATGGATTAATGTAGTCTAATGCCATGAATTAAGGAATAAGAGGTGAAATATTCTTATCAATGATTTATGTGGGACTTACACATGAGTGGCCCATTCTGGTTGACTTCATAGGGAGGATGGCTCAATGGGGATGAATTGATATCACAAGGAGTATGACCCTGTGAGAATAGACCCCCATTGAGGTATAGAACAATGAGGATGGATTGATGTCACAAAGAGTATAGTCCTGTAAAGATGGTTCATATTAGGATTATGGATCAGTGATGATGATATGATGGTATATGGAAGAAATATATCCCTCTAGAAGGGGGAATGATTATATCAGGAATATGGCCTGATAAAGATGGTTTGTGAGGAATATGTCTCAAATGTAAAGGATGTACAGACTCACTAGAGTATGGATGGGAAAGGATGTAAGTGATCTCACAAGGAGTATAGACTAAAAATAATAACAATGTAAGGTTAATAATTTTGAGTTTGGACCCTAAAGAGGGTACCTATATATCCCTTTGGGATAGAAATCAAATCCCACATAGTTCAAATGACATAGTTTAAGGTTGTGCGATATGACCATACCATATAGTTTAATGTTATGTAGTAATAAATTTGTCTTGAAGTTTAACATCATGAAACTAGGACATGAATGAAGGCATTTTAATGCTATATATGAGGTATTGATCCTTGGAGAGGCAACCTATGTATCTATTTAAAATAGAAATTAGAGTCCACATAGTTGTAACATTGGAGATATCTGTGTCATAAAAGGTGTGGCAACATAGGTTTAGGAGAGGCTTATACACATGAGTATTCCATGATATCTTAAATTAAGAGTATATAACTTTGAAGGAAAGGGAGATATAGTTAATACTTACACCTAAGGAGGAGGCCAGTGTTTGAGGCATTTGTATCATTCTAATGTCATGGTTATTTCATATCTCTAAGATCACATGAGTCATGCCTAATGTGATAAATAAGAGACAAAAACGATCAGAATCATTTCATGAGAGCATATGATTGAGTCTATATGTGTATTACACACATAGGCTTCCATAAGATGCATCCTTGTGAGTAAGTTCCTTTTTAGGAAAGAAAAATATATTTAGGACTTACAACTATGAAGAATTCCCATAATGGGGGTATTTTTGTTAAGCTAATGGAATGATCATCACAAACCTCTAAGCCCATGTGATTAATTCTAAGTGTGATAAACAAGAGATAACATAAGATAAAATGAAAATTATGAGGGAAGAAGATTATATTTTTATGGGTCATAGAAACTGAGGACTACCTAAGAGAAATATGGTTATGAGTCTCATGGAGGATATGGATCTATGAGAGAGGATATGAGATTTCTTAAGGAGTATTTTAATGTGAAAATCTATGTGAAGTAATTATGGTCTTCTTAGGGAGTATGGTCATGTGAAAAAACTAATGGAAATATATTGGATATAGAGATCTATACTTAAAGAGGAATCCTACACGTCATGATTATAACAGGATCTAGAGTCCTTATAGTTTATATGACATGATTTAAGGTCATTTGATAGGACCACACTATGTTTTTTAATGTCATTCATTAAGGGCATCAACCATGAAGTTTAACATTGTATGGAGAGGACATTAATTTCATAAGGGATAGAGTAATGTGAAAATTTAGTGATATATGGGAGGAATTATGGACTCTATGGGAAGTATGGATATATGGGAAGGAAATAAATTAATATATATATATATATGTGAGGAAATTATGATACTTGATATGGGAATTTATCCTTAAAAATGTTTTATAAATATCCTATTTTTTACTAGAATCATAGTCTGTATAGTTCGTAGGTTCCTTTCCCACTGATGGGAAAGGAATGGTGACTTATCTCATGGGGATTATTGACCCAGGGGTTAGAAATCATTGGAATATATGGGACATACATTAAAGAGTATTCCGTTATGATATAATTATTTAGTAGGTACTATAAGGTTTTATGTGGGATTCTTGAGATCTGGGTGATTTCATGAAAGACATGGGGTCATCCGATTTGTGTAATATAGGTAGGGTCCAATGATCATGAAAAGGAAATGGGGTCATGTGGTCGCATTAAGTAATGGGAGTTTATGTGATAATACGAAGTCATGAGAGTCATTTGATCACATAACTAGCATTGGGTAAGGTGATCATGTGGAATTATCGCATGACTAAGAGTCCATATCATAGTCACATGACCAAGAGGTTACCATACAATAACATGACTAAGAGTTCGTAAAGAGATCTTATCTTTTATAGGTGATATTGTGACTAGGTTTGGCATGAATTGTTTATGTGATTGTTAAACCATTATTCAAAATTACATACCAAATTTCTAAACTGTATTATTTGAAATCAAAATGCTTTTCTTAGCCTCTTTGTATACCAATTATTTCTTTCTTGTGTAAAATATGTCCCTTTTTGATTGTTAGTAGGTTTTATTGTTGTTAAACCCTATATTTGTGCTTCCTTACATAGCGAGAAATACACATACATTGACTAATGTGGTGAAAGTTTTTCTACATAATTATATGTTATTTTATGCACCTCATGTGACCAGGTCTCATGTCACCAATGACATCTCCCTGGTGCGTCACATGAAAAACAACAATCGCAAAAAGGGTCCATCACGGACAACCCATACATTGAGTCGATCACATGAATCTTTGTCATTGAGTGATCACATGACTCTGTAGGGCATCATAAAAAGAACAATGATCATGATACCATCCCTTCATAGATAGATTATGTCGTGTGACCCATATGAGGTTAGAAAATCGTGTCTCCAGGGTGTCACGTGAAGAATAATGACTGTGAGAAGTCTCCTTCACAGATGGCCTCACCTAGCCGAGTCACATGATCAAGCCTGGTTTATGTGATCATGTGTCCCTTTGAGGGTCATACGATAATGTGACCCAATTGAATGACCCTTAAGTGGTCCTATGGTCCTATCATAAAATATTCCTTGTTCTAAATGTCTATTTCAAAAAGGAAATTATTTTTTGGGTATTTTCCATCTTCAAATTTTTTTAATGTTCTTATTTTGGGAATAAACAGTCATGCATATGTGTTTTATATAATAAATAAATATACATAAATCATAAACATGAAAAAAATGATAAATAAATGGGTTATATAATGATGTGGAAAACTTAGTCAAATGGAGATTCTTATAGATAACTAAAACAAGAAGGTAATTCCTAAAATGATATTATAAATATTTGGAATAAATATATAATAAATTTTTTAATACCATTAAGGAAATTATATAGGTATAGGAAGGAAATATAAATTATTTTCAAAAATAGAAAAATATAGAAAAATATTCCCTTATAAACTTCATAGGGTTTGAATTAAAGAAAAAATAAAACATAAAAAAATGGCATGAATATCCCCCAAAAAAGTATGGAATGAAAGTATAAAGAACATAAATAAATAATATGAGAAATATATAATGTTTAATAAAGATCGATAGAGTGTGATAGAGAACATAAACTCAATAATTAAAAAGTACTAGAATGAACCCTTACCATATGTACTATCTTACTTTAGAAGCTCCACTAACATCATGTATAATCAAGTTTTATACATTAATTTATTACTTTAAAACCTTTTAAATTTTTATTTCAACTATATGATCTATTTATTATCATTTTTTATTCATATATTAAATTAATATTTTTTGTTTCGACCATTTTGGGGTTGTTCAATTCTTAGTTATGATACCACATTGTTGTGAATGTAATGGATGAAGACCATTTTCAAATGGTTTAATAGGATATATAAGTGTCAATTAATATTTTTCATATCATTTTAGAAGAAAGGGAGTTCGATATTTTATTAGATAGTTACAATTCAATGAATCTTCATCGGTAAGATTGTTTTAGATAGTTAAAAATGACTATGATTGTTTACTTTTAATATTTTTATTATCATAACCATTTTATCATTAAAAAATCATAAAAAAGAGATTATTTGATTATTAATTTTATATTCAATTATGAAATCAATTTTTTATAAATATATATAAAATTAATAAGTAAATAATACAAAATTATTTTCTATTTACATCACATAAAACCATCATGATATAAAAACAGAATAAAATTTTAAATTTGTAATGAATTAAAATGTATTTAATTCAAAAAAAAATCAAAATTTTAAGACATAATTTTCTTTATACAAAACTAAATTCAAAATAATGTAAATTTAAATTTTAAATAAAATCATATAATACATGAAAATAAAATTTTTCTTGAATAATGACTATTTTACTATGAGTGATCAAATTTTTATTTTTTATTATTTATTTATTATTATTTAATTAATAATTAATTATAGTATATCTTTTTACCAAAATATGATTCAAATTTTGGTAATATTTAAATTTTAATATAAAAATTAATGCTTTACTAAATAATTTAAAACAAACCTTATTATAATTTATACTTATTTGTGATTTATGTCATGTAATTTGAGAAATCATTTTATAAAATACAAATATTTTATTTAGTTATTTTAATCCTTTTAAATATTAATTTTATGGAATTTAAATACTCTCATTGGTTTGATTACTATTTCAATAGACAAATACTATTTTGATGATCAAATAATTATCCTAATGGTCAGATAATTATTGTACATCCAATAAATACCTCTTATTTACTTCATTATTCATTTCCCTAGTTTTCTGTCGAGGTTATTTACACTTTATTTATAAAATTTTATTCTTTTTTATAATAGTTTTTTTCTATTTATAGTTTTTTTCACATCTATGATGATTCTAAAAGACTTCCATACACCTAAATCTCAAATTCTAGCCACATTATTTATATATGTTTATTTCCCCATTATTTTTTTAATTTTACAGAGTTTTTGAATGATTCCTATTTGAATATTTATGATGAATTAATAAAATGATTTTTGATTTTTATGTCAAATACGTGCTTTTTAATTATGAATTATACTTAAATTTTACATATATATATTTTAAAATCCTGGGTTTTTACAACCAATATGCCAACCATAAGGTCTGCATGCCCACTTGGGTGTATGGGTAGGGTATAAGAAGTATACTTAGAAGGAAACAACCTATAGAGTCCCTAAATAAATACAATATATATACGGGCATAGAAATTGTGATATGGAAGTAAACAACATCAATAATAAACACTAGTCACATTATCAATTGCTAAACAAGCCACCTGAAGAATGATCATACCTACTTCGACCTGTGCCTTTATCAAGTTTTAATATATGTCCCAAAAACATGGTGGGTTGAGAAATATTCACTAACAAACCCATAGAAATATCACCTAGTGATCTAGGTTTTCATAACACCAAACTAACCATAATAATAAATTTAAAACACTAAGTTAGCCTTACTCATTTCTCTTCATGATCACAGTTCTCCATAATCTTAGTAGGAATCACACAAAACTCATCACAAAAGTTAATGAATGGATTCAAATCATACACAATACCAAAAATATGTCAGGAGATATATTGTAATAACACCCAATCTCACAATCCTATTAGAGGTATGTCAAATAAAATTAACCAACATCAACCAATAGAATTGAAAAGCCTTCAATCAGTAAAATTTGGTTTAAATTAGTTAAAAAATTCACATCAATTGATGAATATTTTATATTTATGTTTTTAAATATGGTTTTATTTTGGTAAAATTTACTATTATTAACCATTATTAACTCAAATAAATAAATAAATAAATAAATTTGAAAATTATTGTTGAAAGTTGAGTTGATGATTAGTTTTCTATTATCAAAGTTGAATATAACCTAAATAATGATTGATTATCAACATAATGAAACATGATAAATTATATGAGTTTTAAATGAATATAAGTTAATAAACCACATTGAATGTTTCCACTTAAATTACTAAATCACTTTAAATATTTTACATGTTGATTTATAAGTGCTTTTTGAATCTATTTCCAATATTTTAATATTTAATTAGTCATTTTTTCAAAATATTTTCTATTTAGTGTTTATTTATTATAGACTTCACATTATCATATAACCCTTGATTATGAAATATTAGAGTTTTATACTTTTTTGTGAATCACTTTTTCATTATGTAATTTTTCCCATGATTCCTTAATAGATTTAAACTGATTTAAACTAATATAAATTGATCAGTTTGACCTATGATGATTCTAGGCTAATCATCGATTGGTTTCAGTTTTCACTTAATCAAAAAAATTATTTTTTGGTTTAAACTAGAGTCCTTAACCAATTTTAACTGAATGTGAAAACCACAAACCCCTAAAAATGGTTCTATTTAAACCGATACTAATCCCATATCCATATAAAGGGATTAATTTTTATATCACTCAATCCCACAAACCTATAAGGTTATAAATTATCATAGTTCCAATCATGTATTCTTGGAACCAAGGTTATATTTACTAGATATTGTTGTTGTGTTTGTTTTCAATCCCTTTCTTGGTTGATGAAGGAGTTTTATAACTAAGGGATATGATTTATAGTAGTGAATATTAACTATATTTTAAAATTTTTACTATAAAATTTCAGAGTAAGTTCAAAGGGTTTTCCAGGGAAAATTCATGGGAACCACACAAATGTTGATAACACTAGTGGAAAATCAATCTATGGGATAATCCCCACATGCTAATGATGTTTCAAGTGTCATTTCATGTTGGATATTGTACTATAGTCTGGGCACCACATGAAGGATGGAGGTACTGCATGAGTGTAGATGGGAAATAACATGCCACATTTTATGAAGATAAGGGTGACATTAAAGTCATATATTTTTCCTATAAATACCTAGATAATCCCTTCATTTTTAGTTAATGAAAATTATAAGGATTAATAGGCTCACTCAGCATGCAAGGCTCACTTGAGAAAACAATGCTTGATAAAATAATATGGGAAAAGGAGTAGTGGAAAGATAGAAGTATGGACTAAGAAGATAAAAGGAGGTGGAGCGAAAGATTTGTGTATACTAATTTTCAAAAATAGGTTAGAGTGAATTATTTATAAATAACTTACTTGGGTGAACTTACTTTAGTGAAAGGAGTTATGTGAATATAATTTGAGAGAACTTAACTGGGTACACCAAAGGTTCACAAAGGGACTTGGGTGAACTTGACATGGGTGAAGAAAGGGACCTGGGAAAAGCCATAGGCTTCATTAAATATTACCAGGGAAAATCTAGGGAATTGGGTGACGGTGACTTGGAAAAATTTAGGGACCTTTGTGAAAGTTTAGGGACTCATTAGAGAATCAAATTCAGACCTTGATGTTAAAATTTTCACTCTTCATTCATACCAATTTGGAATCAAGATTCAATTCATTAAATTGATGAAGATTTCATTCAAAGTAATAAGAATGAAAAGGATAATGGAGGGTATCTGTAGGAGACAGTGTATTATCTATGAATTAATTATAAATAAAATAATCTCGTAATGGAGTGATTTTGATTAAAAATTATAATCCACCAATACTAGTGA
The DNA here is from genome assembly GCA_963277665.1 of Viscum album. Lineage (NCBI taxonomy): Eukaryota > Viridiplantae > Streptophyta > Magnoliopsida > Santalales > Viscaceae > Viscum > Viscum album. Next base: position 1,674,435,453 of record OY728158.1, read on the forward strand.
ATCATAGAATATTTTGGTAAACCCAATATAAGAACAACATATACACCATGAATTATACCCTATTTATGATCAAATTAAAAAATAATCTTTTGTTTTAATTTATGTATTTGTAATTGCAGTGTATATATGAACACCTTTGACATTTTTAATGAGTTTCTACTAACTTGGGTGAACTAGTGGAAAAGTCACCTTTAACATTAGTTTTTTTACCTTTCCACATCAGTTTATAACTGACCTTAATACAGGTGATGATGAAAGTGGAAATTTCAACATTAGTTTTTGTAAACCAATATTGAAAAACCTTCCACAAGTTGAATTTTATAGGGATTTTGAAATTGGGTTTATAAAAAACTCACATCGAAATAATTCTGAGGCTTTAAAAATTGATTTTATAAAATAAGGAAGTGAAAATATCCCCAGGAAAGATTTCAATGTATGTTTTTAGTATAAATCGATATCGAAAGTTGGACATGAGGAATTTTCACATCTATTTTTTATAAAATTTTTGTTGAAAGTCTAATATTTTTAAAATATTACAAAATAAAATAATCCCACACTTGAATAATAGAAATATAGAACTAAAAATATTAAAAAACTATAGAAAGAGAACAAGTTTAACAAAAATCATTGAGAAATTTTACAATTTTTTTATAAATATAAAGCAAAATGTAACAAAATATCTAATTTAGTCAAACTTAAAAACTATTTTTCAAATAAAATTTTATTTTTTTTCAATTCATTTGATGTTTATGAAGAAACATCATTAAAAAAAATAAAAAATAAAGTGTTATAAATTTAAAAAATAACATATCTTTTTAAATTATAAGTGTTATAATGAAACTAATATTTTAAAAATCTATTATTGTTCTAGTTATGATTATCTCATAAATGAAACATAAAACATAATACCCACATTTAAAAATACCTTTTTGACAATGAATCAATGTTTATGAAACAATATTTTAAAGATAAAAATAGTAAATATGTAAGTATTCACTAATATAAAAGTTACCCACATAAACTTTCACATAATCATTTTTATGGTGCCTTTATTGAATAGAAATCCCTATTGAAATAAATCCACAAAATGTTATAATTTAAAATATTAATTATCAAAATTGATTTAAAATGATAAAATTAAGATTAAAAAACAAAAATTATGGAATAAAACTTATTTATTGAACAAATTTCTAAATATTCTTTGAAAAACAACTAATAAAGTGCATAACCAATATGTTTTACATTATTAAGGGAAAGATACACATAAAATACAATTTCCACTAAAATATTTAATATTAAATATTAATAATATTATAAATAATAGTAGTTCATAATTATATATTTTTTCTTACTTGTTAAGAAATAGAAAAAATCCAATATGCAATCTCTTTGTTTTTTATTCTTTCAGATATATATTCAATTTTTCTTCTTGGTTAAAATATTTCAACTCTATTTAAATGTATTTTGGGTCAATAAAACCATAAATAGAAGTTTAATCATATTAGATACAGAGTTAGCAGAGACACCTGATTATAAAATTAATTAATTAAGTCAAAATAAAAGATTTTTACTTAATTAAAATAAATTAATAATTGAAATTTAATTACATTGAAAACAAATACAGAATAGGTTCATTGAGTTAATCACCATTTCCAACATCCATGATGCCGATTTAAAAAATATGTACCATATAGTCTCTTCTAAATATATCAGGACTCATTGGAAAAGCATAATAATTATATAATATGATAACTTTGTTAACCAATCATCTTTTAAAGTAATAACTTAATGCGTTGGATATAACACCCCAACCTTCTACGGTACGCTTCTCTTTGAATAATGTGATAGCGTGTGTTGTACGCAACACCGAGTTCTAACACACCATAACCAATCAAACTAGCCATTATGAATAGTAATACCTACTTTTTGAAATTATATATATTTTATATTTCAAAATGGACTTCATTTTTGGATTCGTAATATCGAATTTAGCCTAAGGTGAAATTTTGGTACTTTTCGGATAACTTTAATATTTTGATGAATAGTGAAAATTACTAAATTTTAATTAAAAACAACTTTTTTAATCAAAATAATTAATAGTGATAAATTATGAATTTGAGTGGTTTTAAAGTATATTTAGAATATATTTTTACCATTTAATATAATGTTGGTCAGTGGACATAATTTTACAATTAAACTGAACATAAACAAGTGTCAATCTTTTGATAGTTATTATCTCTTAAAAACACGCTTTTTGTTTTGACAGCGGGAATTAATTTTAAATTAATTTATTCCACTTATATGTTTTTAATTTAGAAAAATGGATTCCATATTTGGAATCAGGATGTTCAAATTGTGTAAATAGGTAACTTTTATTTTTAGACATTTTGAATAATTACTGCGGTAAATATTTTATTTACCATTGTTAAGGGTAAATCCGGTAAATAAGGGTTAAAACATAATATTATAATAATACTAAATTACCCTAAAACGTGTCCTAGCCTTATTGGTTGATAAATGTTCGACCATAGGAATATTTGGGTCGATTTTGGGACCCCATGTTGCCACTTGTAGGTGATAGGGACATTTTATTTTAATTAAGTTAAAATGAATACAAAAATGACACAAGCATATATCTTTTAGAAACACAATTTTTACATAGGGTTATATATGTTGGATTTTAGATTATAAATATTAATTAGAAAGATAAAAAGATTTCCAACATAATTATATTTTATTTATAATTTTTATACATTAAATAATTTAATTTATTTATGACACAATGATGATGAATTAATTACTATAATAGTGAAAAATTAAAATAATTGATATTATAAATACCCAAATAAATATAATATGAAACTTTTAATGAATTAAACTAATTTTATAGGATAATATGATATATTAGGATTGATTTAATTGACTTTTTTCGAAGTAATCAATCTTTTATGAGTTTCACAAAAATCAACTATTGAATAGTGTCAAAATTGACATAAAAGAGTTCTTAAAAAAAATATTATATTATTAATTGATATTAAATTCCTAAAAATCTAAGGTTTGGCCAAGAGACTTATATCATGATAGTTTCATCAATTATAGACCACTTATGGGTCTCTTGGTTGTATATAGTAAGTTTATTAACTATATATTATAAAAATACAAAGTGACATGGTAAATGTCAAACTAATTAACTAAGAGTTAAAACTAAAAGATAAGGTTAATATAAGTACCCAAACCTATCTAAATTCTATTTGTTGAGTGGTTTTCGACCTATCCCCACCTTAGACTTTTATTAATCAACTTTGGAGCCATTGTAAACCGAATATGAATTTATTATAAACTAATATCTCTAGCTTTTCCAAAGGTGCCCCTCACCCCTCTTATAAAAGGGCACTCCTCCTTCTCATTTCTTCACACCTTCAAAGCCTTTTGGATCGGCCAAACTCTGCCCAAATACTCTCCCAACTTCCCTCACTACAACCTAGAGGCCTTATTTGGATTAGAAAGCCAACCTAAGGAGCCCTTTTAATCAAATCAAAAGGAAGAACCTGAAGAAGAGGTAATGTTTTCACCACCCCTTTTCAAGTTCCTTTCTTCTTCCACTTCTTCTTTCTTTGTTATTACCATTCTAAAATAATAAATCCAGTATCTTATATATACTGTGATTTTATTATAAATATGGTACAACCATATTCATTATTCTATCCACCCTTTGAATAACATGTCACCATACGTGCGTACGTACGGCTTACCGTCTCCACGTCACGGTGTAATTGTTATTCAATATATTATTATTTGGATGGGTATAATAATGATGTGTAACTCATGTAAATAATAAATATAACATGTTAATGATTCTGTATATATGATATACCATCCATTTATATATTATTTTAATATCAAAAGAATGATATTGTCGCTCGTGCGTACGTACGGACTACCGTCTCCACGAACGCGATGAGATTCATTCTCCATCGTATCCATTAAAGTATAATTATCATTTTATGATTTAAAAATTATGTTTAAGGACTTGATATAATTTTGGATATGAATAAGATACAACCTATCCATAACAAACACGGCTTATGTAACAAAACATATAAAAGAAAACGAGTAAGTTAACACCCGAAACGACGATAATTCAAAGATATTATTAACAAATCAATGTTAAAAGATCATATATGATATCATATTAATGAATATGATTCTTGTATAATTTAATAACAATTATTTAACCATTATACAGGAGGTTAACCTACCCCAACCAAGGAAAAGTACATGATAAGGGTTATTTCATAATCTCTTCATTATCCGAGGTTGTTTATACGTAATAATCTACTGGGATCTCTTTATCATCCACATCCATGTATCTTAAAAATGTATTTCAAAACATTTTTACTATTCACAAGAATATGGTTTAAAGTCATTTATACCCTTGTTTGACTTTTTATAAGAGGTTTATAAAGGAATCTTTCCGTCGTTTTCCAAACAAGGTGCTTTTTAACCTTTTCGACAAAATTAAGGTAAGAATGTTTTTTTAACTTATACGGCGGGTGCGGTTATTTTCCGCCGTTATAAAATCGTCGAAGATTCCCTTACAAGATTATAAGAATATTTTCAAAGAAAATGTCTTATTTTATAAGTATTTGACTCTTAAATGATTTCAAAAATAGAAAGAGATATTTCTCTAAAAAGAGTTTTGATTTCATCTATGTCAACATCCTTTGATGGATTTTACGCTTATTTGAAGTTTATTTATTATGATACAAAACTTCTATATTGTATTGAAGGTTTTGTGATATGTTTGACTGTGGATGTGCTATTTTTATACCATTCATAGTTTATGATGAAAGTATTGACATTTCGTATGCTAGTTTTAATACGAATGTTTATGTTATGTTTAAACCTTTTCATATGTGAATGCATTGGTCTTAATATGTGACGGGTGGAGCCCGCTATAGCTCCTCGATGCATCGGTAGGTATCATGAGACAAACTAGTGTCTTGGCACAAGGCCTTGAAAAAATCTTATTTATAGTCTTGGCACGAGGCCTGGGCTATGTGGTTATGATAGTCTGGAATTATGCATTCCATCATTATGAAAGTGGTTATTGTTTTTGCATGTGATTATTCGATTAGTAGAATATCCATGTGAATAAGTAAATGGAATTATTTCATTTTATTTATGCCATACTATGTTGAAAGTTCAAGTTTGAAAGGCTTTTGTTTTAGTATACATTGCCTTAAATGTTTATTCTTATTTATGAAAGTTTCCTCTATATTGTTATCCTTACTGGGCATTTGAGCTCACACCTTTTCTATGTTTCATTTTTCCTAGGAAGTAAAGAAGTAAATTATGAATGACCTGTAGGGATATTATGTGGGGATATGAGTGTGGATTATGGAGACAATATGTTGTTGTAGTAGTTTTTCATTTTATGATGTAATGTAAGACTTATGAATATATCTAGTGTTTCCAAGGCTACTAAACCAATCGGTATTTCGAGATTTGATCTTTCTTGTGATCATTCCAATGTTATGTAATAATGCACCGACTCTGGGTAACTAGGGTCGGGGCATTACAATTGGTATCAGAGGAAGTTTAGTACAAACCTTGGAAGCTAGATTTAGATAAACTCTTATTAGAGCACATAGACCTAAGATGAACTTTGAGGATTAGTATAGAAGAACTTCCTAGAATTTTGGTATTGTAGATATTTTGTGAGTTTTCCGAGAAATACATCCCTATCTGGATACGAGCAGGTAGAGGCGGCTCTGGCACAGATGTACCTAGGGGTAAAACCCGAAAACACCGCTTTGAGCTAGACTCGAACGAGAACTGGTGCACGACAACGGTCCTTGCTGCACTCTTGGTTACGACACTCCCGGGGGATATGATTAGGATAACTCTCATTTTATTTAAAAATCATTATGAAGGGTTTATGAGTATATACTTCCTCAAAGAAAACATTTTTATGATTATGGTTTATATCCATAAATAGTTCAATTTATGTTAAGTGTTTTATAAGTATGGGATTATGTATTTTGATTCATAAACTAATCTAGTTTATGCCATTGTTTATAAATGGCGCCTAGTGGAAGAAATGGAAACCGTATCAATGCACGCACTCCATGTAGGGATTTCCCTCCTGCTCAAGATAATTATAGTGGAGCTTGTGATGCAACTGGTGCCGATCAGCTAATCACCATACTGGGACAACTCACTCAGGTTATGAATAATAACCTTACCCGTATGGAGCACCCTGATCCGCAGCGTGGAGGAACAATGTTAGATCGATTCATGAGGCAAAAAACACCAACGTTCAATGGGAGTACAAATCCCTTAGTAGCTGAGCAATGGATAAATTCCCTAGAGAAAATATTTCAGGCTTTGGGGAGCAGTGAAAGGGAAAAAGTTATCATGGCAGTTTACCGCCTCACTGGAGATGCTGATCAATGGTGGTCATTGATTCAAAACATGAAGGAAGATGATGAAGTATCAAATATGGAATGTAGGGAGTTCAAAGATCTGTTTTTAGAAAAATAATTTCCTCGCGACCATCGAGCAGATATGGAAAGGCAATTTCTGAGTCTGAGACAGAAGGAGGATGAGAATGTCGCAAAGTATGAGGCTAATTTTACAAGGTTAGCAAGGTATGCTGGAGATTATATACGTAACCCAAGAAGTAATATTGATCATTTCTTTGATGGGTTAAAACCATTTCTTCGTCGAGCATTAGTCTCACAATCCTTTTCGTCGTACGAAGACATTGTCTCATGTGCTATCAAGACCAAAAAGGAATTCTCTAAGTCTTATGACTTTAAAGCAAAGAAAGAGAAGAAGAGACCTGCTGATCAATATGGGAATGGAAATAAGGGGAAGAAGGGAAAGGTTAAATATCCATCCTGTGGTAAATGCGGGAAGAAGCATCCTGGTACTTGCTTGAAGGGAATGGGAGTCTGTTACAAGTGTGGTGAAAAAGGCCACCAAGCTCGTGATTGTAAGGGGAAGAAGGAAGCTACCAACGTTCAGTGCTACAATTGCAGGGATATGGGGCATTATTCAAATGAATGTCCTAAGAGTCATGAGAACTTACCTCAGAAAAGGCCAAGGGATCAAGGACAGGCTTATGCTATCACTACTGCTGAGGTAGAAGCTCCGAAAGACGTGGTGGCAGGTAATTTAATGGTTTCCTCAAGTTTAGAAAATGAATTATTTGATTCTGGATCATCACATTGTTTCATATCTTCCCAGTTTGCTAAGAAAATTAGATATTTCCAATTTGATTTAATAATGGAGTTGTCAGTTAAAACCCCTAAGGGAAGTATCATTGCAACAAAGTTTTGTGAATCAGTACCCATTAGAGCACATAAATGTTCTTTATCTGCTAATCTCATCGTCATACCTATGATTGAGTTTGATATAATCCTCGGTATGGACTGGCTTTCGGACTATGATGCTAAGATTTATTGTAATAAGAAAGAGGTTACGATTCTTGATGATAATGATAAGGAACACCTTATCTTTAGAGAAGAATCGTCACCACCTAATTCTTATTTAGATCCACCCCCAGTAGATCAACTTAATTCAATTATTGGGGAGGAAGAGAATGAAATGACTATGGGTTAGGAAAGGAATGTTAAAATAGAGGATGTACCTATTGTGAAATAATTTGTAGATGTATTTCTGGAAGATTTACCTGGACATCCTCCAGAACGAGAAGTTGAGTTTTCCATTGATTTAATTCCTGGATCAAGGCCTATATCGAAGAACCCTTATAGAATGGCCATTGTAGAGTTAGTCAAACTAAAGAAACAACTAGAGGAGTTGAGTAATAAAGGATTTATTCGCCCTAGTGTTTCTCCATGGGGATCCCCTGTTCTTTTTGTTAAAAAGAAAGATGGATCTATGAGGTTATGTATCGACTACAGGGAGATCAATGCTATAACGATAAAGAACAAGTATACCCTACCTCATATTGATGATTTATTTGACCAACTGCATGGAGCTCAATACTTTTCAAAGATTGACCTTCGATCTGGATACCATCAGTTGTGTGTGAAGAAGGAAGACATTCCGAAGACAGCATTTCGAACCAGGTACGGGCATTACGAGTTTACTGTAATGCCTTTTGGATTGACTAATGCACCCTCTGTATTCATGGATCTAATGAATATAGTTTTTAAGGACTATCTCGATGAATTTGTGGTGGTATTTATTGATGATATCTTGGTATACTCCAAAACCTACGAAGATCATGAAAATCACTTGCGAATTATCTTGAAGACTCTGAGGAGGCATGAATTATATGGAAAGTTTAGCAAGTGTGAATTCTGGCTTCATGAGATTTCTTTTCTTGGCCATATTGTCTCTAAATATGGAATCTCTGTTGATCCTTCTAAGACCAAGGAAATACAAGAATGGAAAGCACCTACAAGTATAACTGAGGTACATAGTTTTATTGGTTTGGCAGGTTATTATTGACGTTTCGTCCAGAATTTTGCCCGATTGGATAACCCATTAACGAAGCTCACACGTAAAGGGGTTAAATTTGTTTGGACAAAAGAGTGTGAAGAATGTTTCGAAGAACTGAAGAGAGGATTAGTAAATGCTCCTATATTGACTCTACCATCGGGGAATGATGGGTTCGTTATTTATAGTGATGCATCGAAGAAAGGACTTGGTTGTGTCCTTATGTAGAATGATAGAGTTATTTCCTATGCATCACGACAGTTGAAAATTCATGAACAAAACTATCCTACTCATGATCTCGAGTTAGCAGCTGTGATCTTTGCTTTGAAGATATGGAGGCACTACCTCTATGGTGAAAAATGTGAGATTTATACTGATCACAAGAGTTTGAAGTATATTTTCTCACAAAAAGAACTCAACATGAGGCAAAGGAGATGGCTTGAATTACTCAAGGATTATGATTGTACAATACAATACCACCCGGGGAAAGAAAACAAGGTGGCAGATGCTTTGAGAAGAAAATACCATGGAGTTTTGAACAATATGAGAATTGAAAGGGATCCAATTTTCATGGATCTAGTGAAGCTGGACATGGGAATAACCAGGGAAGGTGAAACATCAATTCTTTTTCAAATGGTTGCCAAACCATCTTTACTAGAAAGGATTAAGAGTTATCAGACTGATGATGAAGAATTTAAAAAGAAAATTAAAGCTATGAATGATGGGAGATTGAGAGACTTTGTGTTTGAAGATGGAATTTTGAAATTCGGGAAGAGACTTTGTGTTCCCGATTTACCTGATCTAAAAAGGGAATTGCTGGATGATGCTCATAGTTCCAATTTCTCTATACACCCTGGGAGCACCAAAATGTATAGAGATTTGAAGGAACATTTTTGGTGGGACAACATGAAGAGGGAGATTGCTGATTTTGTGTCAAGATGTATGGTTTGTCAACAAGTGAAAGCTGGAAGGCAACAGCCTGGAGGAGTCATGAAACCTCTTCCCATACCAGAGTGGAAATGGGACAATATTACGATGGACTTTGTCATGGGGCTACCAAAGACTCCTAGAAGGAACGATGAAATATGGGTTATTATTGATCTTCTTACCAAGTCAGCACATTTTCTTGCTATAAGAGAAGATCTACCCCTGGAACGTCTAGCAAGACTATATATTAATGAAGTTGTGAGACTTCATGGAGTACCCCTATCGATTGTTTCTGATCGTGATCCCTGTTTTACTTCAAGATTTTGGAAAAGTCTTCAGAAATCCCTGGATACTGAACTTCATTTGAGCACTGCTTACCACCCTCAGACAGACGGACAATCAGAACAGACTATTCATACCTTAGAAGACATGTTGAGATCTTGCTCACTTGACTTTTAGGGTATGTGGGATCAATATTTACCTCTGGTAGAATTTTCCTATAACAATAGCTTCCATTTGAGTATTCAGATGGCACCATATGAAGCGTTATACGGAAAGAGATGTCGTACACCAACCTGTTGGGATGACGTTGGTGAAAGAAAACTTGTAGGCCCAGAACTGGTGGAGGAAACAATGGAAAAGGTGAAGGTAATCCAAAATCACATCAAACCAGCTCAAAGTAGGAAGAAGAGCTATGCCGATAATCGAAGGAAGGATTTGGAATTTCAAGTCGGTGATCATGTTTTCCTGAAGGTATCTCCATGGAAGGTAGTCATACGTTTTGGTAAGAAAGGTAAATTGAGTCCCAGGTACATCGAACCCTTTGAAATTCTAGAACGAATTGGGGCTGTAGCTTACCAATTGGCAATGCCGCCAAGTCTCTCCAAAGTTCACGATGTGTTCCACGTATCTCTGTTGAGGAAATACATGCCTGACCCAACGCATATACTCACCTATGAGGAATTAGAACTGGAACCCGATCTGTCCTATTGTGAAGAGCCCGTCAGGATTCTTGATACGAGAGAACAAGTACTGAGAAACCGGACGACGCGTCTGTTAAAAGTTTTGTGGAGAAACCATAAGATGGAAGAGGCAACGTGGGAACCCGAGGAACTTATGATGAAGAACCACCCGAGTCTTTTCATGTGATAAGTATTCTAGAAATTTCTAGGACGAAATTATTTGAAGGAGGGGAGAATGTAACACCCCAAGCTTCTACGGTACGCTTCTCTTTGAATAATTTGATAGCGTGTGTTGTACGCAACACCGAGTTTTAACACACCATAACCAATCAAACTAGCCGTTATATATAGTAATACCTAATTTTTGAAATTATATATATTTTATATTTCAAAATGGACTTCATTTTTGGATTTGTAATATCAAATTTAGCCTAAGGTGAAATTTTGGTACTTTTCGGATAACTTTAATATTTTGATGAATAGTGAAAATTACTAAATTTTAATTAAAAACAACTTTTTTAATCAAAATAATTAATAGTGATAAATTATGAATTTGAGTGGTTTTAAAGTATATTTAGAATATATTTTTAACATTTAATATAATTTTGGTCATTGGACATAATTTGACAATTAAACCTAATATAAACAAGTGTCAATCTTTTGATAGTTATTATCTCTTAAAAACACGCTTTTTGTTTTGACAACGGGAATTAATTTTAAATTAATTTCTGACACTTCTGTGTTTTGAATTTAGAAAAATAGATTCCATATTTGGAATCAGGATGTTAAAATTGTGTAAAAAGGTAACTTTTATTTTTAGACATTTTGAATAATTACTGCGGTAAATATTTTATTTACCATGGTTAAGGGTAAATCCGGTAAATAAGGGTTAAAAAATAATATTATAATAATACTAAATTACCCTAAAACGTGTCCTAGCCTTATTGGTTGATAAATTTTCGACCATAGTCATATTTGGGTCGATTTTGGGACCCCATGGTGCCACTTGTAGGTGATAGGGACATTTTATTTTAATTAAGTTAAAATGAATACAAAAATGACACAAGCATATATCTTTTAGCAAAACAATTTTTACATAGGGTTATATATGTTGGATTTTAGATTATAAATATTAATTATAAAGATAAAAATATTTCCTACATAATTATATTTTATTTATAATTTTTAGACATTAAATAAATTAATTTATTTATGACACAATGATGATGAATTAATTACTATAATAGTGAAAAATTAAAATAATTGATATTATAAATACCCAAATAAATATAATATGAAACTTTTAATGAATTAAACTAATTTTATAGGATAATATGATATATTATAATTGATTTAATTGACTTTTTTCGAAGTAATCAATCTGTTATGAGTTTCACAAAAATCAACTATTGAATAGTGTCAAAATTGACATAAAAGAGTTCTTAAAACAAATATTATATTATTAATTGATATTAAATTCCTAAAAATATAAGGTTCGGAAAAGAGACTTATATCATGATAGTTTCATCATTAATGGACCACTTAGGGGTCGCTTGGTTGTATATAGTAAGTTTATTAACTATATATTATAAAAATACAAAGTGACATGGTAAATGTCAAACTAATTAACTAAGAGTTAAAACTAAAAGATAAGGTTAATATAAGTACCCAAACCTGTATAAATTCTATTGTTTGAGTGGTTTTCGACCTATCCTCACCTTAAACTTTGATTAATAAACTTTGGAGCCATTGGAAACCGAATATTAATTTATTATAAACTAATATCTCTAGCTTTTCCAAAGGTGCCCCTCACCCCTCTTATAAAAGGGCACTCCTCCTTCTCATTTATTCACACCTTCAAAGCCTTTTGGATCGGCCAAACTCTGCCCAAATACTCTCCCAACTTCCAACACTACAACCTAGAGGCCTTATTTGGATCATAAAGCCAACCTAAGGAGCCCTTTTAATCAAATCAAAAGGAAGAACCCGAAGAAGAGATAATGTTTTCACCACCCCTTTTCAAGTTCCTTTCTTCTTCCACTTCTTCTTTCTTTGTTATTACCATTCTAAAATAATAACTCCAGTATCTTATATATACTGTGATGTTATTATAAATATGGTACAACCATATTCAGTATTCTATCCACCCTTTGAATAACATGTCACCATACGTGCGTACGTACGACTTACCGTCTCCACGTTGTGGTGTAATTGTTATTCAATATATTATTATTTGGATGGGTATAATAATGATGTGTAACTCATGTAAATAATAAATATAACATGTTAATGATTATGTATATATGATATACCATCCATTTATATATTATTTTAATATGAAAATAATGATATTGTCGCTCGTGCGTACGTACGGACTACCGTCTCCACGAACGCGATGAGATTCATTCTCCATCGTATCCATTAAAGTATAATTATCATTTGATGATTTAAAAATGATGTTTAAGGACTTGATATAATTCTGGATATGAATAAGATACAACCTATCCATAACAAACACGACTTATGTAACAAAACATATAAAATAAAACGAGTAAGTTAACACCCGAAACGACGATAATTCAAAGATATTATTAACAAATCAATGTTAAAAGATCATATATGATATCATATTAATAAATATGATTCTTGTATAATTTAATAACAATTATTTCACCATTATACAGGAGGTTAACCTACCCCAACCAAGGAAAAGTACATGGTAAGGGTTATTTCACAATCTCTTCATTATCCGAGGTTGTTTATACGTAATAATCTACTGAGATCTCTTTATCATCCACATCCATGTTTCTTAAAAATGTATTTCAAAACATTTTTACTATTCACAAGAATATGGGTTAAAGTCATTTATACCCTTGTTTGAATTTTTATAAGAGTTTTATAAAGGAATCTTTCTGTCATTTTCCAAACAAGGTGCTTTTTAACCTTTTCGACAAAATTAAGGTAAGAATGTTTTTTTAACTTATACGGCGGGTGCAGTTATTTTACGCCGTTATAAAATCATCGAAGATTCCCTTAAAATATTATAAGAATATTTTCAAAGAAAATGTCTTATTTTATAATTATTTTACTCTTAAATGATTTCAAAAATAAAAAGAGATATTTCTCTAAAAAGTGTTTTGATTTCATCTATGTCAACATCCTTTGATGGATTTTACGCTTATTTGAAGTTTATTTATTATGATACAAAACTTCTATATTGTATTGAAGGTTTTTTGATATGTTTGATTGTGGATGTTCGATTTTTATACCATTCATAGTTTATGATGAAATTATTGACATTTCGTATGCTAGTTTTAATACGAATGTTTATGTTATGTTTAAACCTTTTTATATTTGAATGCATTGGTCTTAATATGTGACGGGTGGAGCCCGCTATAGCTCCTCGATGAATCGGTAGGTCTCATGAGACAAACTAGTGTCTTGGCACATGGTCTTGGAAAAATCTTATTTATAGTCTTGGCACGAGGCCTGGGCTATGTGGTTATGATAGTCTGGCATTATGCATTCCATCATTATGAAAGTGGTTATTGTTTTTGCATGTGATTATTCGATTAGTAGAATATCCATGTGAATAAGTAAATGGAATTATTTCATTTTATTTATTCCATACTATGTTGAAAGTTCAAGTTTTAAAGGCTTTTGTTTTAGTATACATTGCCTTAAATGTTTATTCTTATTTATGAAAGTTTCCACTATATTGTTATCCTTACTGGGCATTTGAGCTCACCCCTTTTCTATGTTTCATTTTTCTCAGGAAGTAAAGAAGTAAATTATGAATGACCTGCAGGGATATTATGTGGGGATATGAGTGTGGATTATGGAGACAATATGTTGTTGTAGTAGTTTTTCATTTTATGATGTAATTTAAGACTTATGAATATATCTAGTGTTTCCAAGGCTACTAAACCAATCGGTCTTTCGAGATTTGATGTTTCTTGTGATCATGCCAATGTTATGTAATAATGCACCGACTCTGGGTAACTAGGGTCGGGGCGTTACATTGGAACATGAAATTTTCCTTTCTTTGCTGTGATTCCATTGATTTCACACACTCCTACATAAGTTAAGTGTAATTTTTTTTTTATGTAATTATAAATTTAATTATAAATAAAAAATAAAAAGGAACTCATACCTTACATGTTAGATGACAACAAATATTTCTTGGACAAAGTAAAAAACGACCAATACTATATCCAAATATTGGAACCTCCTTAGTAGTTAGTGGCACTGGAGTAATTAGATCAATAATATAATGTAATGCTACTCTTACCCGACCCAACATCATAAGTTTATGATGTACAAATTTTTATGCCACAATACATACATGGGGATCCCTAGTATGCAACTCACAATATATGGTCATGTCTGAATAAGGAGGTGGTGGATCTGGGTAGCAAAGTCACGCATGCTACATCTGTCTTATCACTTCTACAATCATAGTCGATAAATATGATTTAATCCTATCCTCTATTGACTCATTCAAATATCATAGCTCATCCTTCAAAGAATTTATTTCTTCCCTATATTCTTCCTCCATTGATATGACACTAATAGAATGACCATTTTTTTTTTAAAATTTTGATACCCTACTTATACCCTCTGATTCAACCAAGATATTCAAGATTTCTTAAATAAGTGGTAAGAATATCTTTCATACCCTTAGGGATAATGATTCTCTATGTCATTTTCTCCTGAAGGGAACCCTGATGTAATATTTTCAAATGTAATATTAGTGAGATAAATTTACAAAATAGTAATATTGATGAAAAGTGATAATTAATCACTTTAAATATTTTCCATTACTTCCTTTATTGGATTAGTAATATACTTTCCCTTTTTTTCATCCTCACCCTTTTATATTTTTTATAATGAGTGGGATGAGATAGAGGGCCAGGTGGAACCTCTTCAGATCTTTTACTTGTCTTGGATGTTGATTCAATAATTTTTTTAGCAATAATATTTTCCTCTAATAAAGGATATACACCACATGAAAATTATTGAGGGTATAAATTATGAGGTTGTATCTCTTGGAGATTTTTCCTAGAGACCTGTTACATAATAAAAAATAAACAAGTTATAAAGTAATTAAAATTATTTTAACAAATAAGTTTTATAATGAAAAAAACATACCATAAAATTTTCCTCCAACCAAATGGATACAAACTTTTATCATCTATATATATCTATAGACATATACATAAGGTATGTATATTGATCATTTTTTCTACTATAAATTTAAATTGAAGTTTACTTTTTCATAAAATCTCTCCATTTTGTTTCCACAAAGGAACACACCTTTTTTAATTCCTTTTATCTCTTGAAAGTAAAATCTCATATGTAATTGAATAAATAAAATATTAAGAAATGTATAATATTTAAACAATTTGAAAATCTAAATAAACTAGTTTTGAAACTTTACCTCTAGAGACTCCCATAATAGATCTTTTATTGATCGGTCGATGCTCCTATAATTAAGGTATAAAATAATTATCCTACAATGACTTTCTATAGCCAACTAATTCCTAAACTATATAGGATTTGGGCGAGTTGGGAAGTTGATCTCATCAATGTTAATTATCATCCTTTTCTCTCTATGTGTGAGTGAATTTTTTATAAATTTTGTAATCCCACACCTACCATATTTTGGTACCATCCTCTCCAGAGAAGAATAAGATCTAAAAATATTTTAAAAAAATATAATCTAAATTTAATTAAATAATTTAATTACTATAGATATATATTTAAATGAAAAAATTTACATACCTCGATTCCCCTACCTTAGTGTCTATAATTTTGAATGATTCATTCTACCTCAAAAAAAGTATGTGTACCTATATTTGATTAAAATTATATAACATTAATAAATAAAAAATTGGTTGTTCATAATAGAAAATAAAACACCGAATGTTATATTTTCAACCCAAAAAAAACAAAACAAAAACTAGTGTTTATTAAAATTAAAAACTGAAAAATGACAAAAATGATTATCATATAAAAATGTGTAACTTTGTGTACTTGTATTTGTTTATAAATAAAGAAATATTATCTGTAAAAATTTAATTATTCATAATATTAATAAAATTATAAATATTTTATTTAATAAAATCATATACCTTTAAATGAAGAATATAAATAAAATAGTCAAGTAAAATGATGAAGGAAAAATGTTTCAACAAAAAAATAGATATATGGATTTAATGAATATAAAAAAATTACAAAAAGTCTAGGAATTATAAACATCAAATTTAAAAAATAAAGTTTTTAACATTATCAATTTCAAAAAAAAAAGATTAACTAATTAATTAGAGGAGTAATGCAGTGATCTCCTAGATCACTTATACATGATAATTTCTTGTCTCTTGAACAATTTCCAAATCATATTCATTATCATCATCAAGTAATTGTGTATTAGATGGAGAAATTTTAGATAATTTTGCAACATTATCAATATTCTCATCAGAAAATCAATTTTTCTTAGAAAAAAATGGACCACTGATCATTTGATGGGTCAAAAATTTAAAATATCTATTTTTTCATGCATCTCTATGATAAATTATTCCACAATACAAATAAATATTTTGAAATAAATAATTTTAAATCCATACTCATCATGTTTCACACCATTGTTAATGTTAAACCAACTACACATAAATAATGATACCTAAAATTTAGTAGAATTAATATATCTTAAACAACTCTAAAATATGATTTTGATGTATAAATTGAGTTTTTATATTTGGTACTAGAAAAATACTATGCTTCAATGAAAACTATTACTCCACTATTTTGAATGGTACACTTGTCATCCTGGTTTTTTGTGTAAAATATGCAACCATTAATATCAAAACAGGATCATTTAAACAAATTAACACTTGACCCCCATAATAACCATTTCAAAGTTTCTGGTATAGATGAATTAATATTGATTTTATCCTTAAACAAAAAAAAAGTGTTTTTATGTTCATTAATCAACCATTTTTTATTTCTTATCAGATATATTACCTTCAATCGACAATATGTGATGATATATATGGTTGAACATCAACAATGTTGTTTAAAACATATAAATGTGCATGTATCACTTCATTACATGGAATTAAATCTACCTTTAATCCATGAATCCACTTAACTTCACTATCAACTATAAAATGTCAAGATATAGGAAGACTAACGTGCTCCACTTTAGAAAAATAATCAATATAGAACTCAATTACCTCTTTTGATAGATAATTTTGAACAATAGAGGCCTCTGGTCAATATGGATTCTTCATATATCCCTTCAAAATTTTTACATATCTTTCAAAAGGATACATCTAATGAAAATAAATAGGTCCACATATTCTTATCTCTCATACCAAATGAATATAAACCATTATATAAAAAAATAACAGTGGGAAAATAAATTTTGAGTTGAAAAATTATGAGGAAAACTTTATTCTCTAACACATATAACAAATATAGATCTATGATATTGATAAAAAATTAAATTGAAAAATAACACAACCTGATTATAAAATTTTTAAAAGGTATTTACAATATTCAACACAATGAAAACAGTATGAATTGCTACATCAATACATGAGATTCATGATGTTTTATACCTATTAACTTTAAATCATTCAATAGAACCTAATTTTTCACATTTTAATAAAACCCACTAGGTACTTTAATTTCATGTAAACATTGAAATAAATTTATCTTCTAACTCTTTCTTAGTTTGTGGGAAGATTACAGAAAATGTGTTCTATTTCCTATTGTTGTGGGAGATAACTCCAAATGTATTCCCTTGGTTTTTAATTCTATTATTGCTTAAAATCCATCTTTTGTATTTCCTTTTATTTCTAACAGTTTTGTAATTAGACTTTCAATTTTTTTCTTCATTTTCATAAATTCAATGGTATGTTTTACATCCAAAATTTTAAAAAAAATGTAGCTTAAATAAAATGGATCTTTTATTCCATGTTTTTGGTTAATAATCATAACTTCTTTTCCTTCCAAATAGGACACCAATTTTTTATCTTTGATGTAATATTCTTCAATAAAAATGATTAAGGGGAAGAATCATACTCTTATAAACCATTAAATGATTTTTAATATTTTATAATAATTTTAAATTCAGAAAATATATTCAATGCCCCATATAAATTATTTTTATTCCATTTTATAATTGATGATATGAAGTCCCCTCTTCAAAAATTAGGCATGATTTATGTACTTTAACACTGTATCCAGATAAGTTTCCATATATAGATTTTTTTATAGTGAACATTATCATAAAATGAAAAATAAAATAATATTTATTTTATGCATAAAATACTGTAACACTAGTATCCTATAGAAATTTCAAATACTCAATCAATGGTGATGGATAAACTTCAATATCATTTCTATGTTTTTTTGGTCCATAAATCATCAAGCTCATTATCACATATTTTATCTTCATAAATATCTATGGGGAAAAGTTTTATAGATCCATTAAAATAGACCATGAACTATGTTGCCTACTGAATCACTAATATTGATTCATTCCATCTATTTAAAAACCCATTCTAAGATTTATAACTTCATTTCCAAAATCAAGAAATTTGTGATCAAATATTTTCTATTGTGGTGAATCAACAGGATGGAATAGGCTTCCATTAGATATATGATCATCTTTATATTATCTTAGCCTCTTTGAATCATTTTAATTAGAAAATATATGCTTCAAAAAAGGAATTATTGGAAGATAATATATTTATTTATTTGGAGGTTTGGTGACTACTCTTGGGAATGAATCTTGTTTGGAATTTTTATCCTTTTTATATCAGGATGTCCCGCATTCAAAACATTCTAGTACAATTTAATATTATTTTTTATACAAAAAACAGTCATTAGGGAAATAAAGTATCTTTTTATAACCAATACTGTTGACCTCACCTGTTTTGATAATCCCAATTATGTGTTCATATATTATGCTACTCTCAATTACTGATGATCTACATTTTAATTCTTTCAAATCGCTGATCAAGTTAATAATAATGTTTAAATAATCTCTGATTTATGTTAATCTCGATTATCCCTGTTTAGCTTTGAAACAATTCTAAGTCACTCAGATTTGGTTTTCATAAGAGCTACCGATAGCCAGAGCTACCGATAGCCAGAGCTACCGATAGCCAGAGCTACCGATAGCCAGAGCTACCGATAGCCAGAGCTACCGATAGCCAGAGCTACCGATAGCCAGAGCTACCGATAGCCAGAGCTACCGATGCACACCGAGCTACCGATGCACATAGAGCTACCGATGCACACAGAGCTACCGATGCACACAGATCTACCGATGCACACAGAGCTACCGATTCACACAGAGCTACCGATGCACACAGAGCTACCGATGCACACAGAGCTACCGATGCACACGGAGCTACCGATTTGAAGAGCTACCGATGGAAGATCCCTACACCGAGTCAACTATACACGTCTACAAACAAACGACTACCTATAATGAACTGTGGAGTCAAATCCTATATCCTCGACACTATTTTTTTATTATATGACACTAATTGTTTATTATACTAACGGTTACATTTGTTACTTTTGATGCATTTAATGTTATTAAATGATTTATGTTGCCATTTCAGGAAACCGTACCAAGTACGATCAAAAAGCATAATCACTCCTTGTCAGAAAAACAAAAAGGATATAAAGAGGGCATTATATATGTGTCAAAATGGTGGGTGTGAAAAAGAAAACAAGAAGAGATCAAGCAAAAAGAACACATTGGTGATCAATCTCAAAACGTGCCAAGATCAACTGGAGAACTTGCACTCACGAGACTACTACTACCAGCCTCCAGAACATAGAGCATACATCGAGCAATCTATGTTAAAGAAGAACCACACAAAACTCATCATTCTTTTGAGCCGATAAGCAAGCTGAACCTTGAAGTCAAGGAAGCAGATGGTACTCTGTTTTCCAGACAAAAACCAGAAGAAGACTCAGAAGGAATTCTAGTCAACAAAAGAAGTCAAGAGCTGCACAAATATCACTAGAGCCATTTCTAATCTCTAAATCTTTATCTATGTGATTTACTTTTTACATTACGAGCAGTGTGTGTTATCTGTTGTATTTTACACACACACTGTCTCCTGAACCATAACTGGAGGATTTGTAAATCCTCACTCATTATCTTTTCATTCCTTTTCCCACTGTGGATAGTGGTAGAGGTCGTGTGTGACCTGGACAGCTGGTTTCTGTTGTTTTTGTTTCCCACGACTAATAGTGGTAGAGGTCTTGGACCTGGACAGTTGTAAACTGTTGAACCCTGATCCAGGGTGTGGATCATACTTATATAAAACTTTTGAGAGGACTAAGTCTCGGCTTGAGACTGAACCTCTTGGTTAACTCCTCTGTGTTTTTTGTTAAAGTTTATATCCATACAATACTTTTATTTCATATTCCACTGCTATTACTTTGAAATATAATTTATCTTCAAAGCTACTTTGATAGTTAAACTCGCAAGTGTTTATATTTATTGTAAACTAGTAAGTTAGTTTCAAAAGTTAAATTAATCATTAGATTAAGTTAACTGAGAACTAATCAATCTTTGAGAAACTAATTGAACCTTTATAATCTGTATAAATTCACTACAGTTTAATCTGTTTTTGAAATTGGGGGATTTTAATAGAGATTGTTTTTAGCAGAAATTTTAATTGGAACTCAATTCACCCCCCCTCTTGAGTGTCCACTCCGACCAACATTTGGTATCAAAGGTTGGTTAATATTTTCTAAAAGTACTCTGTTTTTCAACTGTGATTTTAGTTGTATTTTAAAGTTCTTAAAATTTCTGTTATTTCTAAATTTTTATCTCTTTAAAATTATTTTTGTAATATCATGGATAATAGACTTGAGGGTGCTGCTACTAACCGACCACCTTTCTTTAATGGAAATAACTATGCTCAGTGGAAACTTAAAATGAAAATTCATCTAGAAAGCATGAGTTTTGATATTTGGAATGCTATTGAATCTGAATATAAAGTTCCCACTAATGATAGATCTACTTGGGATGAACCTACAAAGACTGCTTACAATAATAATTGTAAAGCTATGAATGCTTTGTACTGTGCTCTAGGAGATGAAGAATTTAATAGAATTTCTGCATGTAAAACTGCTTTTGAAATTTGGGATACCTTGGATGTTTCTCACGAAGGAACAACCAATGTTAAAGAAATGAGATTAAACACTTATACTATTAAATAGGATAATTTCAAAATGAAGGCTGATGAACCTATTTTTGACATGTATCTCAGGTTCAATGAGATAGTGAACACAATGAGCTCACTCGGAAAGATTGTTCCTGCAAAAGAACAAATTATGAGAATACTGAGATGTTTACCAGATAGATGGAGAGGTACATCCGTTTCAATTAGAGAATCCTGTGACATTGGAACACTGCCAGTCAAGGAGTTAATTGGTAAGCTGATGATGTATGAAGAAGATCTTAAAGTAAATAAAGAAGAAGATGAGGAACCCAAAAGGAAATCCGTGGCATTTAAAACTACTGCCTTTAAGAGTAAAGACAAGGATAAACTACAAATGGAGACTGAGAGTTCAATGAGTGAAAATTCAGAATCTGACAGTGATGCCGAGATGGCTCAAATAGCCATGAGATTCAAAAAGTTTTATAGGAAAAAGAAATTCTTTAGGAAACCAAATTACAAGGGAAAGTATGATCAACAAGGAAAATGGAAAAAGGATTGGAAGAAGGCTGACGGGACTGATGAAGTTGTCTGCTATGAATGTAAGCGAAAAGGACATATCAAAGCAGACTGTCCAAAGTTAAAATTCAAAAAGAAATATGATTAAAAAGACAAGAAGTACAAGAAAGCCATGAAAGCTACCTGGAGTGCTTCAGAAGACAGCACTAGTGAAGCAGAATCTTCGGACTCTGAAAGAAATCGAGCCAACATGTGTTTCATGACAAATACTTCTGAGGTAACATCTAACACTCCTGTTTTAAATTCATATTATTCTGGAGATGATTCTGATTCAGAAAACATGTCAAAATATGAACTATTTGAGTACTGTGATATGTTGGAAGAAACCTGTAATGAGCTTAAAGACAAATACAAAGATTTAAAGAAACAGTATGCTTTAAGTGTTAAGCATAAATCTGATCTTGATATAGAAAAGGAAAAGAATTCTCAACTACTAAAGGAAAATACAGAACTGAAACTGTCAAATGACCAACTTAGAAAGGACTTAGAAAAATTCACAAATGGAAAGGATGCGTTAACTCAAATGCTAGGAAAGCAAGTTGCACCTAGATATGCTACTGGTTTGGGATACTAACCTGGACAGAGACAGTTCACTAGAACCCGATTTATTCCTAAGTCTGAAAAAAAAATTATGCTAGTTCCAGTTTTGGAAATTCATATGCCTCAACAGGTTGTTCACATGATTATAGACCAAATAAAGTTTATCTTTCAAAATCTGTTGTTTCTGTTAATTGTATGGGACCCATAAAACAAATCTGGGTACCTAAGGCCCTGATTGCTAACCTATCTGGACCCAAGAAAATCTGGGTACCAAAGTCATTTCCTATTTAAATCTGTTTTATAGGAGACCTGCTTGAAGAGCTGTCACAAGAAGATATGGTATTTAGACAATGGGTGCTCAAGACACATGACTGGAGATTATTCTTGCTTCAAGAGATTAATAAAGGTTGATGGAGGTCATGTCACCTTTGGTGACAACTCTAAAGGAAAAATCATCGGCCTAGGCCAGATTGGTAACACTGACTCAGTATTTATTTCCAAAGTTTTATTCGTTGATGTACTTAAATATAACTTGCTTAGTATATCTCAATTATGTGACGATGGTTTCAATGTCAAGTTTGAAAATAACTCGTGTGATGTTTTTAACTCTAAAAATTCTTTAGTATTTTCTGCTCTAAGGAATGAAAATGTTTATGCTGTTGATTTAAACTCTTTAGCTAAACAAAATATTTCTTGTTTAAATGCTTTTCATAAAGAGTCTTGGCTATGGCACAGAAGATTAGGACACTGCAACATTCACTCACTTAGAAAACTTTCTAGGAAGAACTTAGTTATAGACTTACCAAAGTTAGAATTCCCAAATGACAAAGTGTTTAATCCCTGTCAAAAGGGAAAACAACACAAAGTTTCTTTTAAATCAAAGAAAGAAGTCTCAACTTCTCAACCACTTGAGTTGGTTCACATGGATTTGTTTGGACCATCAAGAGTTTCTAGTTTAAATGGGAAGCACTATGTCTATGTTCTTGTAGATGACTTTTCTAGATATACTTGGGTATACTTTCTAGCTCACAAAAGTGAAGCTTGTTCCTACTTTATTAAATATTCTAAGTCTGTAGAGAACCTTAGTGGACTTAAGATTAAGACCTTGAGAAGTGATCATGGTCGTGAGTTTGAAAATCATGAGTTTGAATCTTATTGCTCACATAATGGCTATAGTCACAATTTCTCTGCCCCTAGGACACCCCAACAAAATGGTGTAGTAGAAAGGAGAAACCGAACCCTTCAAGAAATATCTAGAACTATGCTCAATGAATATGAATTGCCTATTTACTTTTGGGCTGAAGCTATTAATACAGCTTGCTATGTTATTAATAGAGTCTTGATCAGACCTGTTCTTAAGAAAACCCCATATGAATTATGGAACAATAGAAAGCCTAAGGTTAATTACTTCAGAGTTTTTGGTTGCAAAGTCTTTGTACTTAATACTAAAGATAATCTGGATAAGTTTTCTCCCAAAAGCGATGAAGGAATTTTTCTGGGCTATTCTATTTCAAGTAAAGCTTATAGAGTTTTCAATAAGAGAACCAAATGTGTGGAAGAATCTGTTCACATCAAATTCGATGAAACTGATCCACATGAGCCTAAAAACTCTCTTGAGAATCTTGAAGAAGATTTGTCTATTCTGGACCTTAATGATAAATCTAAAGAACCTGTTATAAAAACATCCAGTTCTGGACTTTCTCCAGAATCTGCTTCTGTTGAACCCGAACCTATAGATGAACCTGAAGTTTCTAGTCCAAACTTTACCAAATCGACTAAGATTCTAAAGAATCATCCTTTAGATGCTGTTGTTAGTAATTTTGATAGAGGAACACAAACTAGAGCTTCTCTAAGGAACCAGGTTGAACATCAAGCTTTTCTGTCACAGCTAGAACCCAAAAATATCAATGATGCTATCAATGATGAATTCTGGGTAATAGCCATGCAAGAAGAGTTGAATCAATTTGAAAGAAACAAAGTCTGGGAATTAGTTGATAGACCCAAGGAAACCTTGACAATAGGCACAAAATGGGTTTTTAGAAATAAAGTTGATGAATCAGGAAACATAGTTAGAAACAAAGCTAGACTAGTTGCAGAGGGATATAGTCAAGAAGAGGGTATAGACTATGGAGAAACTTTTGCACCTGTAGCTCGACTAGAAGCTATTAGGATCTTACTTGTATATGCATCACATTTGAATTTCAAGTTATATCAAATGGATGTCAAAAGTGCATTTCTAAATGGTTTTATAATTGAAGATGTTTTTGTGGAACAACCACCTGGATTTACAAACCCTCATTTTCCAAATCAAGTTTTTAAACTTTCTAAAGCTTTATATGGTTTAAAACAAGCTCCAAGAGCTTGGTATGATAGACTCAACAATTTTCTTATTTCAAAAGGTTTTACTAAAGGGATCGCTGATCCAAATCTTTTTATTAAAAGAATTTCTAAAGATGTTTTAGTTGTACAAATCTATGTTGATGATATTATATTTGGATCTTCTAAACACTCTCTATGTACTGATTTTTCAAAAAGTATGCAAAATGAATTTGAAATGAGCTTAATGGGAGAGCTTAAGTATTTTCTTGGTTTTCAAATTTTTCAAACTAGAGATGGAATTATTTTAAATCAAAGTAAATATACCAAAGATCTTTTAAAACGTTTTGGTTTGGACAGTATTAAGGAAAGTGAAACTCCTATGAGTACAATCTGTAAATTGGATACAGATGAAACTGGGAAACCAGTGGATCAAACCAATTACAGAGGTATGATTGGTAGTTTACTTTATCTTACTGCTAGTCGACCAGACATTATATTCAGTGTATGTATGTGTGCTAGATTTCAAGATAATCCTAAAGAATCACACTTACTGGCTGTTAAAAGGATTTTTAAATATCTTAAGCATACTGTAAACTTAGGTTTATTTTATCCAAAAGGACAATCATTTGACCTAACTAGCTATTCAGATGCTGACTTTGCTGGATGTAAGTTAGAACGGAAGAGCACATCTGGAACATGTCATTTACTCGGTAAATCCCTAGTGTCATGGTGTAGTAAGAAACAGAACTCAGTCGCATTGTCTACTTCCAAAGCAGAGTATATAGCTGCTGGTAGTTGCTGTGCACAAATTCTGTGGATGAAACACACTTTATTAGACTATGGATTTGAGTTTAAGAATGTTTCAATCAACTGTGACAACACTAGTGCAATAAACATATCTAAGAACCCTGTATCTCACTCTAGAACCAAACACATAGATGTAAGACATAATTTTCTGAGAGATCATTATAAAAAAGGCGACATTACTCTTGAATTTATTGGCACTGACTATCAATTGGCCGATATTTTCACTAAACCTTTAAGTTCTGATAGGTTAAGTTACATTAGGCACAAGATGGGGATGATCAATTCTCACCGATGATCAATTATCACCGATGTGAAATTCTCACCGATGTGAAATTCCCACCGATGTTGAAATTCTCACCGATGATCAATTATCACCGATGTGAAATTCTCACCGATGTGAAATTCCCACCGATGTTGAAATTCTCACCGATGATCAATTCTCACCGATGTGAAATTCTCACCGATGTGAAATTCCCACCGATGTTGAAATTCTCACCGATGATCAATTCTCACCGATGTGAAATTCTCACCGATGTGAAATTCTCACCGATGTTGAAATTCTCACCGATGTTGAAATTCTCACTGATGATCAATTCTCACCGATGTTGAATTTCTCACCGATGCCTTATTTTTTTTAAAACTTCTGTCTGCCACCAAGAATATGAATCATTTGTTTTATGTTATTTTACTTTATTCGTTTATTTATGATTCCTACGTGATAAAACTAAGCCTAAACCACTTCTCACTCCACCGGACCCAAAACTTTTCACCTTTGAATCCTAGCTCCCTAATCGACTGAGAACCCTAATTCCGCGATGGAAAAAACCAAGATTCCTGCCAACAGAGATGACAGTGTAGAGCCTAAAACAAAGAAGCAGAAAGTGCAGCAAGAAGCTCGTGGAAGTAATGTCAGAACTAGGTCGGGAAAGCGACCAGTAAACCCTCATTTGCAGAATAGAGATATTGTGATTGAAAAGGAACTATGCGTAGATTGGTTGCTACCAAGAAAGTCGTTGGTGCTTGCAATTCTGGAAAATCAGAGATGGGTAGATTTTTTTTCAAATAACAATGGTCCATACTACCCGAAGTTAGTGAAACAGTTCTACGAATTCGTAAGCTTCGAGAAGTCTGAAAATGAGAATCGGGTAAGTTCTTTTTTAAATGGAAAAGAAATGTCTTTTTCTTCAGTAGAGTGGGAAGAATGCCTCAAAGTCCCACATGAAGGTGTATCCAGGTATGTCTCAAGAGCAATTCCACCTACCAGTAACATCTTTGACTATGAGACAGCTTTAAAAGAGTTAACGGGTAATGGAAGTCAAAGGAAAGTGGTTGCTACTGAATTGGATGGAGAGAACAGACTGCTTTTCAAATTTGTTCAACATGTTTTGATACCGAGGAGAGGAGACTTTTCTAATCTGAGATATCAAGATATTTATCTTCTACATCTGTTAAGACATGGTGTGAAAGTTAATCTGTGCAGACTATTGTTGAATCAAATGGAAGATATGATTAGGCCAAAATCATAGACTAATGCTTTATTCTTTGCCAAAATGATCTCTGTGATGATAAAAGTGAAAGGGATAGCTGAGTCTCAGGATGAGACAGTTGTAGTTAAGAATAACTTCTGTATCACTACTACAGTTTGTAAGTACATGAAAATCAATTGGAACCCATGGAAAGGAGAATGGGTCAGTGATGACCAGAGGATGTATGATAAGTTTAATCCTGTGGATTATCCTTCAAGGCTAAAGGATAAAAGAGATCCAGGTTTAGGATCTGATGAAGAGGAGCCCGAGTACAGTGATGATTCAGAAGAAGAAGAAGAAGAAGAAGAAGAAGAGGAAGAAACTCCTATGGATATTGGAGGAGATCCAGACTTTCCCCCAAGTCCTGTTACTGAGTTTGTATACTCAAGAAAAGGAAAGGTAGAGGAAGTGTTATCTACTCATGAGGAAGACCAGCCAGTTCCTCAGCAAGAAGGAGGAAAAGAGAATGTATCTGAATCATCTGATTCTTCTAGGTTGAGTCTGAGTCCATTGATTGAAAACTCAGTTGTGCCTACTGTTGAAGTAGAAAAAGAAAGAGAAGAAGCTGTACCTGTTTCAGAAAATCTCCTTACTGCTGCTGAGATAGAAGCTGTTGTGGAAGACTCTGATGAAGAAAGACCAGTAGAAAATGTAGTTGTTGTACATAGGAATTCACCCATTGAGGGGGAGCATCATTCCAATCTTGTAAATGTTACAGTGGCTATTGAGATTGAAGAATGGGTAGAAGACCCAGGTTTTATAGTCTGTGGTTTGGATTATCCTGATTCGGATAATGAAGTATCCTTGAATAGACCAAAGATCAGCTATGACATCAATTCTGAGTTATTGCCTGATGATGTGGTCCGAGTACATGATTTAGATGTGCTGAAAGAAAATCTCAAAGTAAGTTTTGTAGAAGAAGTAAAGACAATGGAATCTTTTTTAGTCTCCTCGATTCAATTAGTCATGAATGATTCAGTAGTCATCTTAGCTTCTGCACGAGTATCTACTACAGTTGCACCGACTGATTTTGTTACAAAGTCTGATCTTGAATCTCTGAAGCATGAGCTGAAAGAATCCTTCACTGCCTCAGTTACTGAGATGAAGCACTGTTTTCGTGAAGAAATGAAGTTGTTGGAACAATCTTTTGAGCTTTCTCTTGGTTTCAATCTGTCAACTTTTATGGGTGAGCTGATGGAAGCAGTTAAAGAGTGCCAGACCCAATCTTCTAGAATAGAAGCAGATCTTGAAGCATTACAGAAGTCTGTTACTGCTTTAGATTCTTACATGAGCTCAAAGCCTCAAGATGATAAGGATTTAGCCTATGTAAAAAGTGTTGTAAGCCAAATGGTCTCAGTATTTGAAGATTTCAAATCTTCTATAAAGGATCATGTTAAAAATCAGGACTCTCAACTGCAAACTCTGATTAGTGGCTTGACCAAAAGTTTCAAAGAAACTGTATCCTTCTCGGTTGGTCCTCTAGCTTCAAAAACTACACTTGATTTGAATCAAATACGAGCTATGATGAAGGAGGAGCTTGGTTCTATTTCAACCAGTGGCTCTGGGGACTCATCAGACCTAAGCCGGGTAGTTCTTTCTACAAGAGATTCAGTAAGGGAAATAATGAAAATTGTCCATGACACTATGAAAGAGGCCTCTGCCTCTCAGGAGGAAATCAAGAACAAGGTAGATTATTATTTCCAAAGGATTTTTACCAAGCAACAACTCACCCATCATTTCAAGCTGATGTTGGAAAACATGAAGTTACCCCCTGTAACTCAAGCCTTCCAAGAACAAGTGAGCAAGCTAAGAGAGATGACTCCTGCCTTAGAAAAATTTATGGAGAACAAAGATGATTTTATATCTGCTATGGAAAGAGGAGGAGGAATTATTATGGATTTCAGAAATCTGTTGCTGCCCTTCTTGCATGTTGATGCCAGACCTGTTATTGTCCCTCCTGCCTTGCCTGCCTCTGCCTCTACCGAGTCTCCACTCCAGATGAATCCTGGTCAGGCCATCCGAAGCCTCACACCTATGATCACTCAACAAACCTCCCAATACAGGCCAGACACTGTGTCAGTGGCTCAGCCTCCTGTGATCATTTCTGGAATTCCAAAGCCCTCACTCACATCCTCACCACCTACCTCTTCTTCTGATCCAAAGGGAAAATCTCATGTTGAAGATCTGGATTGCTGAAGTGGCCAGGCTGTTTGATAGGAATTTTTTTTTCTTTTCCTTTTCTTCTTTCTCTTCTATTTTGTTTATGTAAGTTTTGTCTGGTCTAATACAAATGATTTTCTTTACACTATCTCTGTTTCTCAATTTTCTCTGTCTGCTTTCCCACTATTTGATTATCACAAAGGGGGAGAAAATTATAAGGGGCGAAAATATAGAGAGAAAGGGGGTAATATCCAAGGGAAGAAATTTTGAGCCTTTTCTGCTATTCTTATACTATTTTTTTTCTGTCCTATCATAAGTTGTGATTATCAAAAAGGGGGAGATTGTTGACCTCACCTGTTTTGATAATCCCAATTATGTGTTCATATATTATGCTACTCTCAATTACTGATGATCTACATTTTAATTCTTTCAAATCGCTGATCAAGTTAATAATAATGTTTAAATAATCTCTGATTTATGTTAATCTCGATTATCCCTGTTTAGCTTTGAAACAATTCTAAGTCACTCAGATTTGGTTTGCATAAGAGCTACCGATAGCCAGAGCTACCGATAGCCAGAGCTACCGATAGCCAGAGCTACCGATAGCCAGAGCTACCGATAGCCAGAGCTACCGATAGCCAGAGCTACCGATGCACACCGAGCTACCGATGCACACAGAGCTACGGATGCACACAGAGCTACCGATGCACACAGAGCTACCGATGCACACAGAGCTACTGATGCACACAGAGCTACCGATGCACACAGAGCTACCGATGCACACAGAGCTACCGATGCACACAGAGCTACCGATGCACACGGAGCTACCGATTTGAAGAGATACCGATGGAAGATCCCTACACCGAGTCAACTATACACGTCTACAAACAAACGACTACCTATAATGAACTGTGGAGTCAAATCCTATATCCTCGACACTATTTGTTTATTATACGACACTAATTGTTTATTATACTAACGGTTACATTTGTTACTTTTGATGCATTTAATGTTATTAAATGATTTATGTTGCCATTTCAGGAAACCGTACCAAGTACGATCAAAAAGCATAATCACTCCTTGTCAGAAAAACAAAAAGGATATAAAGAGGACATTATGTATGTGTCAAAATGGTGGGTGTGAAAAAGAAAACAAGAAGAGATCAAGAAAAAAGAACACATTGGCGATCAAGCTCAAAACGTGCCAAGATCAACTGGAGAACTTTCACTCACGAGACTACTACTACCAGCCTCCAGAACATAGAGCATACATCGAGCAATCTATGTTAAAGAAGAACCACACAAAACTCATCATTCTTTTGAGCCGATAAGCAAGCTGAACCTCGAAGTCAAGGAAGCAGATGGTACTCTGTTTTCCAGACAAAAACCAGAAGAAGACTCAGAAGGAATTCTAGTCAAAAAAAGAAGTCAAGAGCTACACAAAGATCACTAGATCCATTTCTAATCTCTAAATCTTTATCTCTGTGATTTACTTTTTACATTACGAGCAGTGTGTGTTATTTGTTGTATTTTACACACACACTGTCTCCTGAACCATAACTGGAGGATTTGTAAATCCTCACTCATTATCTTTTCATTCCTTTTCCCACTGTGGATAGTGGTAGAGGTCGTGTGTGACCTGGACAACTGGTTTATGTTGTTTTTGTTTCCCACGACTAACAGTGGTAGAGGTCTTGGACCTGGACAGTTGTAAACTGTTGAACCCTGATCCAGGGTGTGGATCATCCTTATATAAAACTTTTGAGAGGACTAAGTCTCGGCTTGAGACTGAACCTCTTGGTTAACTCCTCTGTGTTTTTAGTTAAAGTTTATATCCATACAATACTTTTATTTCATATTCCGCTGCTATTACTTTGAAATATAATTTATCTTCAAAGATACTTTGATAGTTAAACTCGCAAGTGTTTATATTTATTATAAACCAGTAAGTTAGTTTCAAAAGTTAAATTAATAATTAGATTAAGTTAACTGAGAACTAATCAATCTTTGAGAAACTAATTGAACCTTTATAATCTGTATAAATTCACTACAGTTTAATCTGTTTTTGAAATTGGGGGATTTTAATAGAAATTGTTTTTAGTAGAAATTTTAATTGGAACTCAATTCACCCCCCCTCTTGGGTGTCCACTCCGACCAACAAATACCAATAAAAATAATATATTTTATGGCTAGTAATTGGAATCTGGAAACCCATTTCCTTCTAGAAGTATCTCTTTTAAAAGTTTAAGAAATTTAATGAGACTCTTATCACTATAACCATGTCTTTATTTCAAGTTAACTAATAATATCACTAGATATTACTTTTTAAAATTAGTGTAACCTAAGAATAGCAGTTTCTCATCATATATATATAGTTGTTCAAAACTTGTTTTATCAATGGTTTGAACACTTACACCAAGAATTAACTCTTCACGATGATCTTCTATCTGATGTGGAACATCTTCATCATAATTAGATCTTTATTTTTTTGTTATTTAACCATGTCAGATATAACATGTATAATTATAACTAAAACCATATAAAATCAGACAATATTTGATTTCTATGTACCCTAATATACTCATATTTTAAAATTTCATACATGGAAAGAAAATCACATTTTTATTTTCAAGATTTCATTTCTAAAATTCCAAGAAACTGGAAACCCTATTATCATATTCATCATTAGTTCTTCATATATTTATCCAATTATGATCCATTAATTATATAAAAAATTAAAATATAATATATGGATATATTAATTCATATAATACTTTAAAAACATATATATAAAAATAAAAGTAAAACATATAATCCTATACAAAAAATAATATTTTAAACATGCATAAATTTTCCGTAAATAATTTATATCTTAAAAAAATTTAAATAATGAAAATAAAAGTTATGATAAAAAATTTATCAAAATAAATTAAAAAAAACTATTTATAAATGAAAAAAATATGAAAAAAATAACTATTTCAACAACAAAAATATTATAAAAATAAAATAAATAAAAATAAAAATAATTATAAATAACATTTTTTATAAAAAAACAAAATTCAGCCACAAAAAATTTATAATCATAAAAAAATATAACATTAAAAAAATTGTATCAAACAAATTTATAATTAATAATAAAATTAATAAAAAAGATGATTGGATGAATAAAAATTATAATTAATAGATAATTAATTTATCTTCAAAAATAGTAAAAACATACAGAATTTAGATGTAAATAGATCCTGATTTCTATTGAACTTACTCGAAGGCAGAGGATTGTGCAAACATTTCAATATTGAAGAGAAACATATAAGCACATATAAAAAAGATAATTTAAACTTGCATAAATTTTTAACCAATAATTTATTTATTAAAAAAAATTTAAAAATAAAATACAATTTATAAATTTTTTTAATCAAAAGTCATTATAATGAAAAAATAGCTTATAAATAAAAAAATTGAATAAAATAAATTATTTTAACCACAAAAAAATTATAATTATTAAAAATTTATAAATAAAAAAATTATAAATAAAAAAATTTACAAATAAATTATAGTACCAAAGAATTTATAATCATAAAAAATTTATAACATTTTCAAATTTTAATAGAAAATTTTATAACTGATAATAAAATACATACAAATAAATCAATAGACAAATCTAATTTATAAGTAACGTATAGTTAACTTAACTTAAAAAATAAAATTAAAATAAAAGTTTTTGGAGGACAATAATGAAAAATAGATAATTAATTCCAATTAACTCACTTGAAAGAGGTGGAAATAGGATGACCAATATAAAATTTAAGAGACACATTTTAAAAAACAAAGTAAAAAAGGAATAAAAAAAAAGTTGATCTGTGGTTGCAACTTAGATGTATTAGGGTTTTTGTGGAATAATAATATTGAGGATCATGAAATAATAATGAAGAATGGAATATTAGGGAGAAAAAAATGTAAAAATATGATGAAAATTGTCTGAAATTGAAGATCAAGGGTTATCAGGTGCTGTCGAGGGTCAAGAGAAAAGGGCTTAATTTTTTTTGATTCAAACAAATGAGGGTTTCAAATGCCTATGTTTTTTAAAAACTTTTAACATTAATTTTATATAAAAAATAAATGATTTTTTTACTTTTAATATTGGATTTATCGAAAAATGATGTTAATAATAATTATGAATACATTTCAATGTTGTTTTTCTAGAAAACCAAACTTAAAAGTTTTCTTTATCACTTTTAACATTGGTTTCTATAAAACTGATGTTAAAGGTATGATGAAAAATTATCCTTCTATCCTAGTGGTATAAGATCCTAATAATAAAAAATAGAAAATTTTGACACCTTGATTCACCCCTCCCCTCTCTGGGTGTCTCAGGTTTCCACAAGTGGTATCAAGGTCATTGTTTGAGGTATTGAATATGTAATTTGGAGCATTATATGGGGAACAATACAATTTCTAAAGAGGTTCCTCTATTTTATAGAATAATCCACCTGGTTTGTAATAACATGATTAGATATCTCCTATAATCTATTGGATTGGAAGTTTTATCTATTTCTATTCATGGGATATAGTTTTTTGATGTTTCTGAATTGTTATTGGATGAAGTTGATAGGAATTCTCATGACACTAATGTAAAATATCAAAATGAATTATGAGCTCTATCATATTAGATTTATATGAAATTTTTGAGATTTATAAGTGTAATAGACATATATATAAAACATTCGAACATATATTAAGTTTATAGTAAGGTGAAAGAGGCTAATCTACATGTCCTTCATAATAGATTTTATGATATGAAAATTATTCCAAATGAAAATTTTGATAGTTTCTTCACCTATATAATTGATGTTATTAGATTTATTCAAGTAATTGGGGAAGAGATAAAGGATGTTTATATAATATAAATATCTTGTGATGGTTTCCACTTCTATAAAATCCAATAGTTTCAACACTTAAGGAAAGAGATCAAGCCAATATATCTCTGGATGACCTATTAAGAAGTTTAGTGGCTTATGAAATGTAATTAAATCCAAGAGAAATGTTAAAGGATTTAAATAAGGATATTTATTTAAATATATGGTGAAACATGACATATTAAGGGTGGAGATAATAAAAAATATGTGTATGATGAAGTTATCTCCCTTGTATCCAAAAAATTCAAGAGAGGAAAGTGTAGATATGAAGGCTTGCTTCAATTGGATTTTTTTTTGATTTGATAAAGTTGATAAAATTATTGAATGGTTCCCAAGAATATTTTATGATGATAAAATTTAAGAAGAAATTATACATAATTCATGAATAATATTCCCTTTTATAATGGACTCTAAAATTGGGAGTTCATTTGGAAAGAAATTTTAGAGGAAGTGATATGTGAAAAAAGAATAAAATCATAATTAAGTTTATCTAGTAGGAGTTAGAATAAAAAATAAAATATGATATAGAATATGTTATGATTGATATCATTGATATTGAAGATCCTGAAATAAAAAATGTTGATGAATTTGAAGGAGTAGTTGATCTCAAGATGGAACTTGAGGGTACCTTTAAAGAGACAGATCAACTAAAAAAGAAAAATAAAAAGATTAATGGAATGTAAAAATAATACTAAAAATATGTGTATTAATTAGAAGAATATATTGACCACCTGTAAGAATATTTAGATAATATTTTTTTCCAGTCAGTTAAATTGATAATAAGTTTTTAATTTCAGTCTAAGTATTGAATAATATACTAAGGAGATCAATGACCATAATGTAATCCTATAGGAGAACATTAAGAAGGTTGAGTCCTTAGAATAAGAGTTTGTTTCAATGATAAAGAAACTTGAATCATAAGTGATATCAAGAAATTTATATAATAATCTGTACTTTGAGAGTTTTATAGATAATAAATTGATAAAAAGGGTCATGGGAGGATTTGATAGTGTCAAAAACATTCTAAATGAATAAATACCCAAATTTTTAAGTAAAAGTGGGATTAGTTGTGATGTTGATACATTAAAAGTAGTGATATTGATATATCTAAAATGGAAAATTATAAGGATGTTGATTATTATATCAAACCTAAGTAACCAAAAGTATAAAAGACAATTTCTTCAAATAAATTAAATCAAAGGTCTAAAAACAATCCACAATCCTCTAAGAAATTTCATCTACTAAGATAATGTATGAAGTATGGGGACATATGGAGGAATGATAGAAAAATAATTAACTCTTAGGAAGTGTCAATTTTGTGGATATCTTGATAACATAATGTTTTAATATGAATTGGAGGGAATATATTTGAATGATGAAGATCCTGGGAGTTAGTAAATAAGAATGAGGTAATATCCTTACTCAAATAGAAAAAATAATTTCTTCAGATATTTTTTTCATTATTCTAACTTTGGGCATAAAACCAATGACTGAAAGATATAAATTAAAAAAGTAACTACATATATCAAAGATAAAGTAATACAGGTCAAACAAGAAAAATCCCATTAAAAGATAGATACACTCCATTTTAATGATAATATGAGTATGATTTCATCACACATGTTGATGATAAATTGGAGAGGCTATATTATATCTTTATGCAACCTGATATCTCATGAAAGAAAAAGAAGAATATTGAGAAGGATAATATGATATAAATTGATCTCAAAGAAATGAATGACAATATAACCTGTATTCTAGATAGTTTATTATCATCCCACATGATTGAAAACATGAATCTTCTAAATAATGTAAAGGGAAGAGTCAATATAAAAATGTGTTTAAGAAATAATGGTTCCTTGAAAATCAAAGACAGTGACACTACTCAGTTGTATATAGATAAACTAAATAAAATAGATTTATATTTGGATGGTTTTGACTAAACCTCTAGAGTGCGAGTCAACTCAGTGACTCTGTAATTGAGTTTAAATTTAGTCAAAAGGATGTTGTATCAAAGGAAGATGTTAAAAATATCTCATGAGAGGATTAAGGAATAATGGGAATCTATATCAGGTGGGTAGTAAAAAATAACTATCTTATAACTATTTAGGAGGATAATGGTCTATGGTACTAGAGACTTGGTTGCATTCACCAACAAAACATGGAGAATCTATCCAAACTACAAGTTGTGGAAGACATTCCGAATTTTAAACATTAACCTAAAAAGGCATATGATACTTGTATGTGGGAAAAGATAGTCTGAAATATGTATCGGTAAAAGAAGAAAATGGTATACAATCTCAAAAATCTAGTTTACACTAACATTTGTGGGAAAAAATATACCAAGGAAATATAGTGAAAGACATTTCATTCTCATTGTTTATGATTATAGTAGAATCGATTGAGTTATGTTCATGCAGAGAAGGTGGTAGTTTATGGACTTCATGAAGAGGTAGAGGAGATGTGTAGAGAATGAGACCAGAAACCTAATCAAGATCTTATGTTTGTACAATGGAAAAAATAAACATCTATTGAATTTGAAAACTACCTTAAGAATAATTTTATTAAGCATGAGGTATCCTCTATGTGGTCTCCACAACATAATGGAGTTTTGAAATGACAAAATCAATAACTAAATAACATAGAAAAAACAATACTTATTTATTAGAGTGTTTCTATCCATTTATAAAAGGAAGTTATACAATTTGTGGGGTACATTGAAAACCAGGAAGTATTGAGCCCAGGGGAAGAGAGAACACCTAGTGAAATGGGACAAGGAATGAAGCTTCCACTGAAACATTTTTGAGTCTTCAGAAAATGGTGTTACATTAAAATAAGGAAATCAGAGAAAGTATGGTGATGCTATAGATGAAGGGGTATTTTTTTTCTTCTCAACAAATATTAAGACTTAAAAATTCATCAACCAAAGTCTAATAAAATTTTTGGAGAGAAATAATGTAATTTCATTGAAAAAAAAACTGAAAAGATTATACAAAGTAAAAAACTAGGATAAATTATGTGAAGAAAATGATTATTTTGATACCAAAACTTTGGTTGAACAATGTTCCCTAAATTATTATGTCTTTGAGGCTGAATGAATATAATATAGAGTAACTAAAGATAGTTATTTTGTACCTAAAAGGAGAGATATGAGAACATAGGTTGACCAATCCAACATAATTGGAGACACAACTTCCCTAATACAGACATAAATTCTAAGGAATATAGAGTATGCTATTCTTATGTCAATGGTAGAACTACAATCATTTTAAGAAGCTATAAATTATGAATCATGGGTAATATTCATGAATGAATAATTGTATAAAAATGAAAAAAATAAGATTTGGGAACTTATGAATAAGATCAAACATCACAATATGATTAGAATGAAGTGGATTTTTAAGAATAAGTTTGGTGATCATGCAAACATGATCCAAAATAAGGTATGTATAATTTTTAAAGTCTATGAACAAATTAAAGGGGTTAATTTTGACATAAATATTTCACTAGTGGTTCTACATGATTTAAATTTATCTTCTTAGTGTTGATGATTTGAAAATGATTCAAAATTTATTAGAGATATATTAAAAAAATTGTTGAATGGAATGTTTTAAAAAGAGGTCTATATTGAATAAAATGTGGGACTCTTGATTATAAATTATGAAACTAAAGTTTTAATATTGAATAAGGTCTTATATGGTTTAAAATTGGCACCATGAGCTTGGTCTAGTAATCTAGAATCACACTTGAAGAAGTTAGAGTTCAAAAGGGTCATGTAAACCACAACCTATACATGAAATAATAAAAGGAAGAACAATTTATAGTATTGGTCTATGTGGATGAAATCATGTTCCAAGAAATAAAAAAACTCTATAGGAGTTTGCAAAATTGATGAGATCCGACTTGTAGATTTCCATTATTGTTGAGCTCAATTATTTTCTTTGGATAAAATTTATTCAAAAAGAGTGATATACCTTTATAACCTAAGAAAATTATGAAAGAGGGATACTGAATAAGTTTAATATAAATTATTCCAAACTAATTTCAACTCTGTTTGTGTTTTCAACCAAGATTGGAAAGCATGAGGATGCGAAATTAGTTGATCCCACCTAGTAAAAATGGTTAGTTGGGTGTTTATAATATTAGATAGAAACATTTCCAGATATTGACTTTGAAACATGTTTAATTGATTTTTTAGAGTAACACTTAGGAATATAATCTCACAGAAGTTAAATGTATTACATGATATATCCATGTTACTCTAAATTATGGATTTATATTGGATGCAATAAAATATAATGAAATATATGTATTCTCTAATGTGCAATGGGTTGAAGATGTGGTGGATATTAAGTCCAAAAGTGTTATTACATTCTTTATCTAGAGAAAATGTGTAGGATGGATGAGTAAAAAGCATGAAATCACCTTGCTAAGTACATTGAAAGAAGAATATATATTAATAACCAAGACATGTACTCAAATTCTATGGATAAAGTAAAAACTGGGTAATATTTTTGAATAGGTGAAGTGAGAAATGGTGATATACTTTGATCACAAGGGTTTGATTGATCATACAAAAAATATGGTATCATACTCATGTACTAGGAATATTGAGATTATGTATCACATTATTAGGGAAAAATTGGAATAATAAATGGTCATAATATATCATGTTTTAACTAATGAACAAGTGGATGAGAATATAAAAAATTCATAGGCCAATTTGGTTTATGAGAAACATTGGTTGATCCTCAGAGGTTAATCACCCCCTTGGAATGAGGAGGTTTTGTTATTATCCTCTCCTTACTGGTATCTAATGCTTTATCTATTTTTTCTCATGTTCATAGGGTCAATTTTAGTTTATTATTATAGTGGGTTAAATATGAATGAAATTAAATGGATAATTAATGAAATTCAAGTGACAAAAAAATTAGTTTCAATGATAAGCTCTAACAATCAGGTAGAGTATATGGAATAAAAGTTAGGGGAAAATAAAGTCCATGGATAATTGAGTGGTGGAGTTTGATCATGTTGCCGAAGATAGGAGGAGTTATGGAATAAGGAATGGTATGGGGCATGGAATACTCTCTCAATATCTTATTCTATATATCAAGAATTTATCATGTAGACTTATAGTGATGGATGATTTATTTCATGAAAATTATAGAGAAGAAATCATTTTTTATATTAAATTTCATTTTGGATTGAAAAAACCTAAACTCGGATAATGTTGGATCAATGGTGACTTGTTCAGGAGATTTTTTTTTTTTTTTGTTATCAATCCCTTTCTGATGCAATGGACTGGATGCTGATCACAAGTTGTTTGTACTAGTAGAATAGAGTATCATACACAAATCAATTCATGCTATTGAGTGTGTCTTATCGTGCTTGGAATTGTGTGCTAATCTGGTAATTATACAAAGGAAGGATGCATCATGAAAGTAGATCTAGATAAATAAAACTCTATAGAATATTGGAGTTTTAAGATGTATGACAACTAAGGATTTTGACTATAAATACACGAATAATCCCCTCATTTGGAGTTAGTAAAAATTGGGAGAAGGATTAAGAGGCTCTCTCATAGAAAATGGATCACATGAGTGAATAGAACATGAGAAAACCATTTGGGAAAATGAGTAGTGTGAAAATAGAAGCACAAACATGTTAGAGAAAAAGAGGAGAAGAGTAGGACTTACAAGAATAGAGTTTCAAAAACAGGGTAGAGTGATGATAGTAAGGAGAACCAACTTGGGTGAATTCACTTAAGTAAAGGGAGTTATTCATAGATAACTTGATGAAACTAATCTGAGTGCAAAAAGGTACACAAAGGGGTATAGGTAAACATGATCAAAGTGAATCTAGGGACCTAGGTGATATGGACCTAGGTAAATCCATATATATGGGGGATTCATACCTAGATAAAGTTAGGGACTTAGGAAAAGGTGACCTAGGTGATGTCAAGGAATCGGGTGAATGTTGAGGGACTCATTAGACTATCTAATTTAGACCTAAATTATGAACTTGTCACTCATATTTAATACCATTTTAGAAGATACCTTCATGTTATTAATCTGAATAATAATTCATCCAAAGCAATAACCTATGACTGGTCAATGGAGGATATCCAAAGAAGGTAACATGCTATTCCTGAATTCATTACTAAGGCTGTATTCCTGGAACAAAGTAACCATGGACAATAATTGTAATCCACTAATACTAGTGAATCATAGTGGATTTGTGTACACCCAACACATCTTCAATGTATTCTCCTTGGATTATCCTTTAGTGGTGAACAAATTAAAATTGTTGTATCTTATTTTAATTTTTATATTTGTTATTTTGGTGGATGTGTGAACAAATCTTATAGGTTTAATGAGTTATTACCAAATTGGGGACACAATGCTTATATTCATGAAAGAAAATTTGACACTTTCATTCACCCCACCCTTCCCAGGGTGTCTCGGGTTGTGATATGCATCCATATAAAGTCACAAATTTTCATAATTTCTAATATTAAAGCCATATAAAGTTATTTATCTGCATATAACTCAATTACTTTCTATTTATAATGTCATGGATTAACATAGACCTCAATCCCATACACAAATAATTTTCTTGGTTGGAATCACATCCAATTCATTTTTCCCACTCCCAAACTGAAGGCACAACCTACCCAGGTCTTGGCCATTCTAAGGTGAATAATCTCTCACTCATCTCATTCAAAAAATAATCCATATGAACCAATAACAATACCCATAATCCTACTATAAGGATACCCTATCCATATATAATTATATATATAAGACTCTCATTTCCAAGTAAAACACTAATGTACTATACTATCTACACAGACCTAAGACATATATAATGATGTATCTAATGGGTTCTAATTTCAAGGACCTACCTCAGCTTCCATAATGAAAATGAATGTCAATGACCATGTGATCAAATTGTACCACCCAAATAATACCCATGGACCAAATAGTCCTTACATAATGCTCAACGCACATGAAAACCCATCTTTATTCCATTTAGGGATATTTTCACTCACCTACAAACACCCGTATATCAAATGGTGCATGTAAATCATAAAATTGTAATTGAAAATATAGGGTCCGACTACCTCATACTAGATTTATCCACTTTTTAAGTGATCCTACCCAACATTATCTAAGCTTGTCCATTATACTTTTTTCATACTCACATCAACGTACCCCTATCCCATCATGAGGGTCCAAAATTTATTATAACCAATATATAATTAATTTACATAAATATTTCATAGTTATTTGATTATTAATAATTTAGAAAATTCTCATTAGGCACTGTAACCTCCCAAAAAACTTGATAAACAACATTCAAACAAACCCTGGAACACCCTCGACCTCTCTATTAATAAAATTACAAATTTATAATATTAATTCATCTTTTTAAATTCTCCATAAATTAATTAAAATCCAAAAAAATTATGTTCATGACATAAAAATATTGAAAAATAGTGAAACATCATCCACTCATCATCAGCAAGCCTCGTCTAAAAATACCACACAGATATACTATTATTACAACATGATTCCACCATGATTTTATGGAATCAGTCTAAATCTATAAAGATCTAGACCCTAGTAACCTAGATTTAGTGGTTACTTTATTACATTAGTGGTAGATACAAGTGATCACATCCCAAATGACTGAATATATTAGTAGTCTTGGTAAACTAGGTACATACTTGAGTCTCGTATTATACTTGAAAACATAAATTACAACATTGTGAAACCAAATATTCTAAATCCTTGAAATAATTAAAATATTTATACTTCATATCCCTAGGAAATGAAAAAATAAGGGTGAGATCAAAATTATCAGTAAGGGTTACGTACAATGGAAACTATCAAGAATCAATAACACATAATCAATATGGA
Source organism: Viscum album (assembly GCA_963277665.1). NCBI lineage: Eukaryota > Viridiplantae > Streptophyta > Magnoliopsida > Santalales > Viscaceae > Viscum > Viscum album. The sequence continues at coordinate 1,674,477,780 of OY728158.1, forward strand.
AAGGTAAATAACTGAATAGATATGCCATTTTATCAATAACTCGAGAAAAAATGAATATGTGTATAATATCAATGAAATAATATCATGGATAATAATAACTAAATTCTCAATCAAGGAAATGATTAATATTGGCTATCATGATCTCATTCATCATGATATCTATATCATCAAGACATTTCACCAAGACAGTTTAATCGTTGGGTAGGTATACACAAGAAACCCATTTAATGCTAGATTACTAATTTTCCTTATGAGAATATTGATGCATCAACATGCTATATAATTCTGGGGCCCATCCATGACTATATTTCCAATTCATTCCTCATATATTTAATGACTTATTTAATTCATAATCAATATGAATTATCAATAAATATCTATATTGAGTAAATAATATAGATTTATCAATATCTACCTAGCCAATAAAATAAAATTCAAAGTAAGACACCATATTTATAAATGATTTATGGTTTTATAATTAAACATATACATGATAAATAATATGTATATTAAAGGTAATTTTAATAACCAGTGATCATAGAAAAATGAATGTTTTAAGAAAAAGTTAAAAAATAAAAATTTAATCTAGAAAGTGAATGTCAATAAATTTTTGGTCAAACTGATCATAAAACATCTAGATAAAGGATAAAGATGGTATCATTAAAACATATCCTCAGTGGAGTAAAATAATGGGTTACTTTTATTGATGAATAGAAACACCATAAAAAGATCATTAAAACATTCTTGAGAAAAATACACATTTCACTTTGAAAAGTACATTTAAAAATAAAAAATTTATAGAATATTTAGAAAAATATTTTATTTGAAAATAAATTTGTAAACTTGTAAATAAATCTTCAAAAAAATGATTTCTCATGAATTAAGGTAATTCCATACATTTTGTATAATTTAAAAAAACATTCTTTTCACATTGTTGTTAAAAGGTTAAAAATTATTTCTTTTAAAAAATGAGAATATGATTCCTTTCAAACCATTTTGTAAAAATTAAAACATGGATGAAAATTTCTTTAATAAATCATTTATATAATGTTAATTTTTTTTATTTTTTTTATAAAACATGGATTTGGAATAAATTTTTTTTTTACTGAAGAGAAAAATAAATTCATATTTTATTGAAAACATTTTCTCAATAGTTTTAAGTACCAAAGAGATGAAAATGGTACTATTACTTGAAAAATTCATGAATAACCAGAGAATAATAATTTTTTTTATTTATTATAAAATGATTAAATAATTTACTTCAATGGAAATTCAATCATAAACAATCTCAACTAAAATGAGACTGTTAAATAAACCAATAAAAAGATTATAACATTGAAGTGATAATTAATTAAAGAAGTGATTATGTGTATCAAATGTAAATACGCATAAAAAACTAGAAATAAAACATAAAATAATCAAATTTCATTACACTCATAATCTTATAACATAAAAGATAATGAATAATTAATATAACCCAATGAGAAGAAATTGAGTTATGAAATTACTTACGACTTGGCAACATTCAAGTCAAATCCCCTTTGATGAAATAATTCAAATTTAAACTTAAAATACTATGAAGTTTTAAGGATTAATTATATTATATATGAAAGGGGTACCATATACATCACAAAAAATAAATTATGTTCATAACAATAAAACATGCCTTAATGAATTCAAATTGAGACGAAGTCCCTTACCTCTCATTTCCCTTTAATTGATCATGATTTAAACTCCTATATAATGAAATTAAAAATGTTATTAATTTATACCAAAACCATATTCATATTTATAATATCATTTATGATATTATTATATCATCTTATCACCCGTTGGTTAATACTATTTCATTTCAACCATTATTTTAGGTGTTAACTACTTTATTTTCTCATGCAAGTTTGGTCATGGAAGTTCAAGTTCTTGTGCATAGGATATATATCCATCATCTATAGAATGATATTAATGTTATAAATATCATATTTACTCATTGAATAAATTTTTATAATGTATCACCTCAATATTTTATGGTATGTATCTTTTTAAATTTAATCCCTTTGATAGCTTACGTTTCACACAACTCCCATTTTAAACGAACAATGAAATATTATTATAACATAGCCGTCAAATTGTTGGGAATGAATATTATTAAAAAAATTATGATACTTATATATTATCTATTAAATATAATATTTAACATTTATCATTTGTATTTTCTATACATGATATAATAATAAATCCACTTTTATGCATAAAAAGATGTATTTTTCTAAACGCAGTTTTGATGCCTTTTGATGGAGATCTTATTTTAAAAATATATTTGACACTTTTATGAATTATATTTGAAAAAACAAAATTTTTTTAAATAAAAATATAAAAATTTACTTTGGTTGATTTTTTGGTATTTTTTGATAAGTTTCATTTTTTATGAATAGTGAAAATAATGCATTTTAATTGAAAACTGATTTTTCATATAAATAATTTATAATGATAAATTGAATTTTAAATTTATTTTAAAGTAAAATTAGATCAATTATAAATCTATTAATAAAATTAAGGTCATTGGAATGTTTTTCATATTGAATTTGGATATAAAAACATTTCAAATATTTGAACATTTTTACTTTAAAAACCCAATTTCTTACCCCGTCAATGGGATTGATTTTAAATTAATTTTTTCAAGTTCTATGTTTTTAATTAGTAAAAATTGATAAAATATTTTTATTCAGGATTTAATAAATATTTAAATATTTCCCTTTTATTTTTGTTCAGAATGAATAGTAACATTACTAATTTTTATTACCACACTTGAGGGTAAATCGGGTAATTAAGGGTAAAAATAATTATGATAAGGATTATAAAATCACCCTAAAACCTACCCTAATTTTATTGGATGGGTTATTATTAAAAATAAACATCACTGTTTCGAATTTATGACCACTTGGAGCCACTTGGATGACTTTAAGACCCTTATAGTATTTTATTTTAAGAAAAGTCAAACTTATCACACTAATATTTTTAATAAGTATAACTTTTTTAATATAATGTTATAAAATAGGTATATTTAAATATAAATATTATTTTTTTAAGAAAATATAATTCCATTTATCAGATTAATTTAGTATTAATTTTTAGTGAATAAATAATTACCTTAAATACTATCAAAATAGTGATGTAGTAATTATTTTATTAATGGAAATATCAAATAAATGATATTAAAAATATTAAAATAAATATAAATTGAGATAATTAATTTTATACATGAATTTTTTAGATTACCATGACATGATAGGGATGTATTAAAAGGGTTGGTTTGAAGATATCATGTTTTATTGATATTTTTAAAATTCAAAGTAATGAATAGTCTCAAAATTATCATTAATGATATTTTGAAATAAATAATATTTTATTAAACTATATAAAATTCATAAAATTATTAAAGTTGGAAAAATTATTTTGATAATGTTTAATATGTCATAAATAATTTATTTATGGGTCTTTTTTAATTTCATAGTAACTATATTAAGCCTCAAGGAGTAAAAATCCATGTTGTCACATTAAGCGTTAAAGGGGTTAAATAAGGGTTAAAACCAAAATATAAGGGTCTAAAATTGTCAAAAAATTATTTAATGAATATTATTAGACCATTATCACCTTTATATATAATTTTAGTTGTTTAATGGACACTTTTTGATGAAAATTAATTATACATTATTTAAATCAAAGATAGTTACAAAATATCACTTTTTTATATTTAATAAATTTTATGTGTCCATATAGGGACAAAATCAAGACATGAAAAAAAATAAATGTCTATTTTTATATTAATTAAATTATTTTCATTATATAAATTTATATTTATTTTTTAGAAATTATATAATTACCTTAAATTCTTTTACAATGCTAATACAATATTTATGTAGTTAAGAGAAAAATAAAATAATTGATTTTAAAAGTCTTAATTTTGATATATTAGGGATGGGTTAATATTTATAAATACTTTTATTTATCTATAGGATATATTATATAGGTTTTAAATCATTGTATTCTAATTCCAACTTTGTCTTAATGTATTTGAAGTCAAATTAAATCAATAGCATCAAATTTAAAAATAATGACACTTTATTGAATTAATATTTGATTAAATTATTCAAAAATCATAAAAATATTAAACAAGACCAAATGAGATAATATATTGTCTAAAATTTCATACCATATTAATTTATGGTCCATTTTAATACTTTTTATCTAGAATACCCTTATTATATTTTAATATTTTGAGAATTTCTAAAGGTGACCCTCACCTCAATTATAAAAAGGCACCTCCTCCTACACTTATTCACAACACTTTGAGCCTTCTAGCTTGACAAAACAATATAAATTTATATTATAAACATACTTAGTTAATTTATTGAGTTTCTTTTCCTTCCAAAATACCTTCCCTAGGTCCCTTAATTGAAGTTATAAATGAAGTCTGCCGAAGAAGATATAGTCATCCTTACTGACTCTTTCAAGTTTATTTATTATTTTACTTCCTCTTCATGCATTGTTTACTTTTTAAAGTAATAAATCCAGTATAATTTATATTATGATATTTTATTATGATTAAGTTACAACCATATTCTAGCTTTTATCCATCATTTAAAAAAAATGAAATCATCGCACGTGCATACGTACGACTTACCGACTCCCCGCTGTGGTGTAATTTGTTTTTCATCACCACTTTACTTGTATGGGTATAATGATTGTAATAATGGATAAATATGATAATTATAACATGTTACTGATTCTATAAAAATTAATATTCCCTCCACTTCCTTACCCTTTCACCATTAAGGGAATGATATTGTCTCTTATGCGTACATATAGACTAGCGTCTCCATGACGTGATGTGATTCATTTTTCTATGTTCACCATTCAAGAATGACTATAAAAATGTATATAATAAATAATTATTATATCTATGACCTTAATATAATTCTTTATATTATGGAACCATATACCATGTGCAAGAACCATGACTTACATGATAAAACATGCATAGGATAATGAAGTAGTTAACACCCAAAATAAGGATAATATCAAAATATTGTTGACAAACTTGGAATAAGATGATATAATAGTATCATATATGATATAATTAATATATATGGATATGTTATAAATTAATAACATTATTTAAACCATTATAAAAGAGGTTAAACCATGCTTAATTAAATGAAAACTCAAGGTAAGGGTTTCTCATCTCACTTTTACTTCTGTGAGATATTTGCCTTATACACCACTTATTTCTTTTGTGTGATGCATATACTGACCCTTTAATATATCATATCACAAGTATATTTATCTTCATGTTAGTAAATGTTTAATTTTATAATTTTTAAATTTATGGGGCATATGATTCGACTGATTATAAAGTGCTAAGGATTTCACCTCAATTTATATTCCATTGATACTTATTTGTTATTATGCACCAATTCGCCTTTATGTGGTTATAAACTACCCAATAATTTATTTATGATAATAATTCATTAAAAATTTTATTTCTCTTAAATATCCATCTTTATTATATTATGGATATGACTGTTATCTAATCTGTATACCATTTTTATAAATGGTGTTTACTTTGAAAGTTATTTGATTAACTGGGGAAGTAATGTTAAATCCGTATCAATCACTCAACATAGATATTTGATGATAAGAAATTTTTTTTATTAATTAAATAGATTATTTGATGTATGAATAATTCTTTGGACTATAAAACATGGATGAGGACCAGTTATAGATATCCCCTCAATGCATCTGTAGTCTCATGGGATGAATCAGTTAAGCTATAATTAAATGAGTTTTTACCCATAAAGATTAAACCGTCTTGTGAAAGGTCTTGATAGTAGGGGTTCATATACTAGATACATGAAGTCCAATAATTTATCATTTCTTTCATTTCAGAATTAAATTATTATTATTATCCATAGGATTCTCACTATGAAAAAAAAAATCTATAGATGCATTTCATTATCATTTTATTGATTAAATGACATGTGTATTCAGTTATATACCTTTCCTTGTTGATTATGCTCATTGATTCAATATAGTTTACACTATACGTAACCCTTACTGTGCATTTAAGATAAACCTTATTATGTTTCCTTCCACAAGGATATGAATATGAATTATTGGAATAAATTTCAATGATGTCATGCTGTTTATTTTATTACGTATTATGTTTCATTTTCTATTCCCAATTTAAAATAAGATTAATTTATTTAGAAGGTTTTATAATACCCCTAAACTATTATATACTTTGGAATATGATTCTTGGTAATAATGAAAATGTAATAATGTAAGTCACCAGTTCCAGGCTACTAGAGTTAGGGTTTTTATAATTGGTGTCAGAGAAAGTTTAGTAGAAACCTTGGGAACTATATTTAGGAAAACATATATTAGGGAGTATAATCCTATGACTAAATTTGAGTATAAGTATAAGTATAGTATATCACCATATAGATTTGTAAATGATAATGGATAACCTAGTTCAAACATAAGGATTCATATATTGAGAAAGTGTCATGATTTAGACATACTATAAATGATTCTTCATGACTATATGATTTTCCACATGGATTAATATTAATCACACTATTATTTTTTTATTAAATGAATGGAATAAGAAAGAACTGGGTTAATGATTAATGTGATAAATAATGTGTTGATAATGAATGAATTTAAAGATATTATGATTCTTCCTAATCAGTTATCACAATTAAAAACTAGCGCCATAACCAACTCTCAAACTCACCAAATAAGAGAAGGACAAAGTTTGCTGATATCTCTGATGGTAAAGACCATGGGGGAAAGATGGTTTAGTTTACTATATATTGAGAATGTGAGAAGAAAAACCCAATATAATGTCTTATAGGAACAATAATATGTGTTGGGTGTAGAAATGAAGGATATAAAGTAAGTAATTTCTAAGTAAAAATGAAAAGTTTGGAATAATTGTCTCCTTAAGGTATTATCGATGGTTGAATGTTTTAAATGAAGAAAATATGGAAATTATGAAATCCTATGTCCTAGGGGGAAACTAATGAACTAAATCAATAAGGTTATATGAGTAATAGTTATACTACTGATGATGATGAGACTACAAATGAAATGAAGGAAGTATTAAGGAATAAGATGATGAAGATTAGTTAATGGTTTAAGAATGAAGTAGAATGATTAAATTTCTTATGTATTTTAATTAAAGAATTATTTTATCAATGATGATATTGTACTAAAAATCATGAGATATATAAGTATTGTACTATAATACTTCTTCTTTAAGGATTTGAAATCATATGATGAATAATATCGTTAACTAAGAGAAGTTATTCTATGGAAAGTTAATCTTTTGGAAAACACATGATTAAGGGAAGATAACCCTTAATATATGTTTAATTTTGAGATAATAAGGATAAATATATGTTTATAGTATATAATTTATGACCATGAAATTTGTTAGTTATTTTATGTTTTATGATATCATTGTTGGGTTTACTACATGTTTGTATTTGAGGAATATATTCAACAACTTGATATTTTATTTTTGGAAGTTTGCATGTTTGCATTAAGGATTTAAGGAAATCAAGGTATTCATATATTTGGTATGTGAAAATAATATCTAAATTAATTGGAGAATCTAATGTTAAGTTTATTTTATAAATTTAGTAAACTTCCTTCTAATTTTTTTGGAAAATGAATTTAGATAGATGTATTTGAGATGATTCTTAAAGTTAACTACTTATGGAATGTATTAAGTTAAACTTTGGATATTATTGTTTGAGGTCAAATTATGATTTACCATATTGGATAAAATATGATATTTTTTAGTAAATATTTAAAGGATGAAGGAATGACTTGTGGATCTTTTGATAGAAGTGCTTCAGGTATAAAAATTTATCTTGAATATCTATCTCTTGGTTTAAGAAATGAAGTGGAAATAGATCAAAACACAAACAAAAGAAGAGATTATGCTTGTGTCATAGAAGTAAATCAAGTATGTTTATTTCATCAAGTTATTATATAGATATTAAAAGAATACCTCAACTCTAGTAAAATTATTTTGAAAAAAAAAACATTACCCATTTTCTTTTCTGTCTGAGAAATCAATGGTCTTTTAAATGACTGGAGATTTAGAATTTTGTGATGGTTAAATTTATAATGACCATATTCTATATCAATATATTTCAGAAATTGATAGTTATAAGTTAATAAAATTTTCATGTTTTCACTTCCCACTAATATTATTCTATTCAAAAGCCTAATTTTGTGGTGACCTTCGCATTTCCCTTTCCCTTATTAACCCTATTTAAGATGTGAGTTTTCCAGAGAGGAATTTTCAAGTATAAACCTTTGATCTTTGAAGTGAAAATTAAAACTGAGAGGAAAATATTTATTGAATGAGGGGAGAATATAACACCTCAATATTTTATGGTATGTATCTTTTTAAATATAATCCCTTTGATAGCTTACGCTACATACAACTCCCAGGTTAAACGAGCAATGAAATATTTTTATCACATACCTGTTAAATTTGAGGTAATGAATATAATTAACCAAATTATGAAATTTATATATTATATATTCAATATAATGTTTAAAACTAATCCTATGTATTTTCTATACATGATATAATAATAATTCTACTTTTACACATAAAAAGTTATATTTTTCTATAGGAACTTTTGTCACCTTTTAATGGAGTACTTGTTTTAAAACTATATTTTGACACTTTTATAAATTATATTTGAAAAAATAAACTTTATTTTTGAAATAGTAATATAAAAATTTAATTTGGTTTAATTTTTTGTATTTTTTTGATATGTTTCATTTTTTGTTGAATAGTGAAAAATACTGCATGTTAATTGAAAATTGACTTTTCATATAAATAATTTGTAATGATAAATTATATTTTAAATTTGGATTAAAGTAAACTAAGATAAATTGTACATCTATTAATCTAATTAATTTCCTCAAAATATTTTTCATATTTAATTTAGATATAAAAACATTTCAAACATTTCAATATTTTCACTTTAAAAACCCATTTTCACACCTCATCTATAAGATTAATTTTAAATTAATTTTATCCAATTTTATATTTTTAATTTTAAAAAATTTATGGAATATTTGTATTTAGGAGGTAAAAATTAAGTACGTAGGGCCTTTTTTTGGTCAATACAACTAGTAACTTTAGTAATTTTTGTTACTATGGTTAAGGGTAAATCGGGTAATTATGGGTAAAAATAATTATGGTAAGGATTCGAAAATTACCCTAACACTCATCTTAATTTTATTGTATGAGTAAGAATAGAAAATAAAAACATCATTTGGGCTAATTTATGACCTCTTGGTGCTACTTGGATGACTTTAATCCCCTTATAGTATTTTATTTTAAGAAAAGTCAAACTTGTCACACTAATGTTTTTAATAAGTATAACATTTTTAATATTTGGTTTTATAAAATTTATATTAAACTATAAATATTATTTTGAAATATAATTTATTTATATATATTATATTAATTTATTTTTTACTTTTAGTGAAGAAATAATTACCTTAAATACTTTCAGAACAGTGACATAATGATTATTTTATTAATGGAAATATATTTTAAATGATATTAAAAATATTAAAATAAATATAATTTCATATAATTAATGTCGTAAATTAATTTTTAGAATACATTTACATTTTAGGGATGTATTAAAAGAGTTATTTTAAAGATATATTATTTTGGTGATATTTTTAAAAGTCAAAGTAATGAATAATGTAAAAATTGACATTAATGATATTTTAAAATAAATAATATTTTATTAAATTATATAAAATTAATAAAGATATTAATTTAAGATTTTTTTGGTATAATGATTAAAATTTTATCAATGATCTATTCTTGGGTCATTTTTCATTTTATAGTAACTGTATTAACCCTGAAAGAGTAAAAATTCATGTTGACATGGTAAGAGTTAAAGAGGTTAAATAAGGGTTAAAACCAAAATATAAGGGTATCACCATGACCTAAATTTTTTAAAAAATTATTTTATGAATCATATTATACCATTATAATATTAATATTTAATTTATGTTATTTAATGGAAAATTTTCCATAAAAACAACTTATATATTATTTAAATCAAAGATAGTTAAAAAATGTCACTCTTTTTGTATTTAATATCTTTTATGTGTCCACATATAGAAAAAATCAAGATATGAATGAAAAAAAATTTATATTTTGATCTTAATGAAATTATTTTCATTATATAAATTTATATCTAATTTTCAGAAATTATATAATTACCTTAAATTCTTGTGTAATGCTAATACTATATTTATTTAATTAACAGAAAAGTAAAATAATTGATTTTAAAAGTATTAATTTTGAAATATTTGGGATTAGTTAATGTGTCTAACAAATTATATATATAGGATATATTTTATAGGTTTTAAATCATTATATTATAATTCCCACTTTGTCTTAATGTATTTGAAGTCAAATTAAATGAACAGTTTCAAATTTGAAAGTAATCTTATTTTATTGAATTAATATTTTATTAAATTATTTAAAAATAATAAAAATATTATATAAGAACAAATAGGGTAATATATGGTCGAAAATTTCATACCCTACTAATTAATAGTCTATTTTTAATTCTTTGGATCTAGAATAGGCTTATTATATTTTAATATTTGAGGATTTATGATAGTGTCCCTGACCTCAATTATAAAAGGAAACCTCCTCCCTCACTTCTTCACAACACTTTGATCCTTCTATCTCTACTAAAAGCTAATAATTTCTATTATAAAAATCCTTATTTAAGTTATTGAGGTTTTGGTCCTTCCAAAATACCTACCCTAGGCCCCTTAAGAGAATTTATAAAGGAAGTCTGATGAAGAAGAGGTAATCATCATTACCGACTCTTTCATGTTTATTTCTTCCATGACTTCATCTTCTTGTGTTGTTTTAGTTTAAATTAATAAATTTAGTATCATTTATATATTGATATGATATTATGATTATGGGATAACCATATTCCAGTTGTTGGACCATAAGAGACTATTGGCCACCCTCTATAGTATTAATGGTTTTAATAATCACAAATCATGTAAAAATCTATTAATCATGTCTAATCATTTCAATCATGTTTATTTTAAGTTTCAATATGTGTAATTATGATTATATATGATCACATATAAGTTTAGCACATTCTGTTAATATTTAAGTTTTAAGCAGGAATATTTTATAAGTATGACATACTGACACCGACAGATGAGATGAGACATCAACAGTTCAACTGAGTCACCGACAGTGCAAAATGAATCACCGATAGATGACTCACCAACAATGAAATCGACACATCGACATACCGACTTTATCACTGATAGTTTAAACGAGTCACCAAAAGCTCAATTGTCTTATTGATGCAAGGACTTACCGACACAAGGACTTACCGACACAAGGTGCTACCGACACATTAAGCTACCGATGCAAAGACTCACTAATAGTTAAAATGAGTCACCGTGGCAATGGGTCACCAACACAGTGAGTCACCGATGCTTGAAAATACTGACATAATTACACATGGATAGAATGATTCACCAACAAAAGGAGATACTAAAAAACAGACTCACCGATAGACTATTTAAATTTCCTTTTATTTCAAATTATTTATAACGATCATATTTTGAGTGTTTTAATGTGATTGATTAGTTTAATGATTTTTGCAGACATCTTAAATGAGGATGTCAGAAGTACGAGGTACAACATCTACATTAAAACATGCAAATTTTCAGGTTGAAAGAGTATAAAATAAAAAGAATCAAGATGAAATAAATATATATAAGACACATAGGAAGATAAGAGAAGATATAGTAGCAAACACACATGAGCAACATACAGAAAGGAAGAACACACGAGGAACTCTTAATTCCTACTTGATGTGATTTTAGAGAACTAATGTTCATTAAAGTTACAACATCTCTACAATATATAACTAAAATTAAGGAGAAGATCATCTCATCTTCCTGGAAGACAGAACACAGTGCTCCACAACACTCTATTTTAGTGTTTGCTTCTAGAAGAGGACTCCAGCTTCAACTTTGAGATATTAAAGAGTCCAGAGCTGAACTACATAACACACAAATACTTCTAAACTCTATCTAATACTTATTTCTCTGTTTTGTATCTTTTTATTACATTTTCGATCAGTGTGTGCATATGTATATAAAACACACACTATCTCCTGCATTGAACTGGAGGATAGTAGATATCCTCAAAAAACTATCTTTTTAAACTTGTTTATCCCATGAAGAATTTTAGAAGAGGTACTGTGTGAACTGGTTGTACTTTTTTCCCATGTAAAACTATGGTTGAGGTCTTGTGACATGTACAGTCTGTGTACTGTTGTGTAAACCTCGATTCAGGGTTTGGATCAAAACCTTCATCTATATAGATTGATTGGTGGAATTTGATCACCAAGTGAAAAGGAATAATTCTTAGCTTGAGACTAAACCTATTATTTTATATCCACTATGTTTTCAAAACTAGTTTTCTATGTTTTTACCTGTACTTCAAAAAATTAAATTTCACTTTAATAGTTAGTCTTATCTAGTGTTTATAACTATTTTGGATTATTAGATTCATTTCAAAAGTTGTATCAATATCTCATATTGTTATAACTGAGAAATAATCAATCTTTTAAGAAATTAGTTGAATAGTCAAACTATTATAAATTCACTACTTTGATTAACTGGACTGTTAAGTTTTAAATTTGGGGAATATTTTAAATAAATATTTTTAACAATTTTTTTTATAGGAACTCAATTCACCCCCTCTTGAGTATCCTACTCCAACCAACATTTAGTATCAGAGGATTGTTTTTTAACTACTATTTTCAAAGGTTTCAAAGCCTTTTCAAATATTTTCCATTGTAATTTTTGTTGTGTTTTAAATATCTCTAAATTTATGTTACTTTGGAATTTTTATCTCTTTAAAAATATTTTCTTTAGTATATACAATTGATTATAAGTTTCTGCTACAAATAGACCTACCTACTTTAATGGAAAAAACTATGCCCAGTGGAATCTTAAGATAAAAATGCATTTGGAAAGTATGGGCTTTGATATTTTGACAGTTATAGAAGATAAATATAAAATACCAAAGACTTATAGGAATACCTGGAGTGATTCCACAAAGACTTACTATAAAAACAATTTCAAAGCTATGAATGCTCTATTTTTTACACTAGTATATGAAGAATTTAATAAAATATCTTCTTGTACATCTTCTTATGAAATTTTGGACACTTTAGTTATTTCACATGAAGGAACTTATAATGTTAAATAAATGAGTATTAGAACATATACTATTATGTATGATAATTTTAAAATGAATCCTGATGAGCCTATTTCTGACATGTATCTCAGGTTTAATGAAATTGTGAACACCGTGATCTCTCTGGGAAGATCTATTACATCCAAGAAGAAAATCATGAGAATACTCAGATTCTTACTAGATAGACGGAGAGGGACTTATGTATCAATAAGAGAAACCTGTGACCTCCACACTTTTATAGTAAAGGAGATGATATAAAAGTTGATGATGTATGAGGAAGAACTAAAAGTAAACAAATAAGGGGATGATGAACTCAAAAGAAAATCTGTTTCTTTCAAATCTACTACCTCTAAGCAGAAGGAAAAATTTCAATATGAAACTGAAAGTTCAAGTGATGAACAATCATCAACAGATAGTGATGAAGAGATGACTCAAATAACCAGAAGGTTTAAGAAATTTTATAAAAAGAAGAAATTATTCAGAAATACCAACTACAAAGGAAAGTATGATCATAATGGACATTGGAAAATGGATTGTAAAAATTTGATATATCAAATGAGATAATCTGTTATGAGTGAAAAAGAAAGGGACATGTAAAGGCTGACTGTCACAAGATAAAGTACAAGAAGAAGTATGATGATAAGGATATAAAGTATAAAAAGGCCATGAAGGAAACTTGGATTTCTTTTGAGGATAAATCAAGTGAATCATAATCCCATTATGATGAAAAGACTAATAAGGAAAATATGTGTTTTATGAAAAACACATTTTAGGTAACACTAAAATCTTCTGAACATAATGCTTACTATTATAGAGATAAAAGTGATTATGAAGACATGACCAATGAGTAAATGTTTGAATATTAAAAAATGATAGAAGACACTTATAATGAACCAAAATATAAATAATTTATTTTAAAGAAATAACATGCTTTGACTACCACTGTAAAATCTGAACTTGCTGTAGAAAAAGAGAAAAGTTCTCAACTTCTTAAGGAAAATAATGATCTTAAATTTTCAAATGAGCAATTGAAAAAGGATTTAGAAATATTTACCAATAGAAAAAATATCTCAGTTCAAATTCTTTGTAAAAAAGTATCTTATAAGTATAATACTGTAATATGATACCAACCAAGAAAGAGGATATGACTAAAACTCATTTTGTATCAAAATATGAAAAATCCAATTTTATGCCTAGTTATGGAATGTTTTTTGAAAGTTCTAACCATGGAACATCTTTTACTGTTTTAGTCTTTTTTGGACCAAATAAATTCTATTTTTCAAACACTTTATATACTGCTTATAGGACACTAATGAAGTAAATGTGGGTTCCCAAAGCTCTCATTACTAATGTTACTAGACCCAAACAAATATGTATACCAAAATATTTTCTTGTATAATTTGTTTTTGTAGTAAAACTATTTGAAGAGGTCTTGTAAAATATTTTTGTACTTGGAAAGTGGATGTTCAAGAAACATGATAGGATATTACTCTTACTTCAAGAACTTGATAAAGATTGATGGTGGGAATTTCACTTTTGGTGACAATTCTAAAGGAAAAATCATTGGCCTTGGCTAGATTGGTAACTCAAACTCAGTCATAATTTCCAAAGTACTTTTTGTTGATGGATTAAAATAAAACCTAATTAGTATCTCTCAGTTATGTGATGATGGTTTTAATGTTAATTTTTAAAATGATTCTTTCAATGTTTTTAATTATAAAAATGAGTTATTATTTTCTGATCCTAGAAATAATAATGTTTATGCTATTAATTCAGATTCTTTGATTTCTCAAAATGTTTCATGTTTGAATTCTTTTCATAGAGAGTCTTGGAATTGGAATAAGATACCAGGACACTGCAATGTACACTCACTTAGAAATATTACTAGAAAAGGCTTATTCAAGGATCTACCCAAACTGAAGTTTCCAAATGAAAAAGTCTGTAATCCATATCAAAAGGGTAAACAACACAAAATCTATTTCAAAACAAAGAAATAAGTGTCAACTTCTCAACCTCTCAAGTTGGTTCACATGGAATTGTTTGGACCTTATAGAGTTTCAAGTATAAGTGGGAAGCACTATGTCTATGTTCATGTAGATGACTACTATATATATACTTGGACCTTCTTATTGGCTCACAAAAGTGAAGATTTATCTAATTTCACCAAGTATGCTAGGACTATAGAAAATCTTAGTGGTCTTAGAATTAAAACTCTAATAAGTGACCATGGATGTGAGTTTTAGAACCAAGAGTTTGAATCATTTTTCTCACAAAATGGATATAGTCATAACTTCTCTGCTCCAAGGACACCCTAGTAAAATAGAGTTATAGAAAGAAGAAATAGAACCTTGAAACAAATTTCTAGAACCATGCTTAGTGAGTGTGACCTTAATATATAATTTTGGGTAGAAGCTGTCAATACTACATGCTATATAATGAATAGAGTCTTGATTATACCTATCCTTAAGATAATTCTTTATGATTTGTGGAATAATAGAAAACCCAAGGTTAAATAATTTATTGTTTTCAGTTGTAAAGTAAATATTCTTAACACTAAGGATAATATGGACAAATTTTCCTCCAAGATTGATGAAGGAATTTTCCTAGGTTATTCAATTTCTAGTAAATCCTATAAAGTCATCAATAAGAGAACCAAATGTGTGGAAGAATCTATATATTCCAAGTTTGGTGATATAGATCCACATGAGTAAAATACCTCTCTAGAAAATATTGAGGATGATATGTCAAATCTGGACTTCAATACTAAATCTTATGACCATCCTATTAAGGAATATGTTAAAACTTATAATTCTAGAAATTCTCTAGATTCTAGTCATGATCCACACGAATCAATAGAAGAACCTGAAGTGACTATCCTATCTTTTTCTAGACCTATTATAACTCTCAAGAACCATCCTTTATATTCTATAGTTGTAGATTTAGATAAAGTAACTCAAAACAAAGCTTATCTTAGAAATAATGTTTAACATAAAGCTTTCTTGTTACAAATTGAACCTAAGAACATCAATGATGCTATCTATGATGAATTTTGGGTGATGAATATGCAAGAATAATTAAATCAGTTTGAAATAAAAAAGTCTAGAAACTTGTATATAGACCCAAAGACACCTTGAATATAGGAACTAAATGGGTGTTTGTGAATAAAGTAGATAAAACTGGTAACAAAGTTAGAAACATAGCTAGATTAGTTACACAAGTTTATAGTCAAGAATAAGGGATTAACTATGAGGAAACCTTTTCACCAATATCTAGACCTGAGGCAATTATAATCCTACTTTAATATGCAACACATCTATATTTTAAACTTTATCAAATGGATGTCAAGAGTGAATTATTAAATGGTTATATAATTAAGGATGTTTTTTTTGAAAAAACCTTGGTTATAAAAATAACCACTTTCCAAATAATTTTTTTAAATTAACTAAAGCTTTATATGGTTTAAATAAAGCTCTAAGAGCTTGGTATGATAGGCTCAACACTTTTATTACTTCTAAAGGTTTTACAAAAGTTATTGCTAATCCTACCCTTTTTATAAAATGAATTTCCAAAGATGTTTTAGTAGTACAAATTTATATAGATGATATTATTTTTTGGTTTTCTAAAAATTCTTTATGTGTTGATTTTTCAAAGATGATACAAGGTTAATTTGAAATGAGTTTGATGGGGGAACTCAAATTCATTATTGGATTTCAAATATTTTAAAATAAATAAGGTATTATTTTGAATCAAAGTAAATATACTAAGAATATTTTAAAAAGATTTAACTTTGAAAGAACTAAGAGTAGTGACACTCATATAAGTACCACTTGTAAGTTAGACCTTAATAAAGATGGTAAGTCTGTTGATCAAACCACTTACAGAGGAATTATTGGGAGTTTACTCTACTTAACTTGTAGTAGGCCATATATTATGTTTAGTGTGTAAATGTGTGCTTGTTTTCAAGAAAAACAAAAAATAATCTCGTTTAAATTCTATCCAAAGGATTTCTAAATACCTCAAATACACAACCAATTTAGGACTATTCTATCCCAGAGGAAAACCTTTTGATTTGATGAGTTATTCAGATACTGAATTTAGTGGCTATAAGTTAGATTTAATGAGAACCTCTAGAATATATCACTTTTTGGGAAAGTCTCTAGTTTCATGGTGTAGTAAGAAACAAAATTCTGTTGCATTATCTACTGTTAAAGATGAATACATAGCTGTTGGTAGTTGTTGTGCACAATTTTTTTGGATAAAATACACATTACTAGACTGTGGATATCAATTTAGACATGTCTCTATAAATTGTGATAACACAAGTGCTATTAATATTTCTAATAATCCCGTTTCACATTCCAGGACAAAATACATTGATGTAAGGCATCACTTTTTGAGAGACCATTATCAAAAAGGTGATATAACTTTAGATTTCATTGGCACTGAACATCAATTTGATGACATTTTCACTAAGCCATTGAACACTGAAATAATGAACTAATTCAGACATGAGTTAGGAATGATCAATCTATAGGACCATATATTGTTATTCCTTTTATTATTTTTAAGTGAATTTGTCATACCGACACTAATAGTGTGAAGCTAACAATGTCATACTGACACAATTATCATGCCGACACTGAATCTATGTCCCTCTGACATAGTTTTCATGCCAACACCGATGCTATGTCATGCCGACATAGTTGTCATGCTGACACCGATGCCTTATCATGCTGACACCATTAGTGTTATGAAAAATCTTTCATGCCGACACCGATGACTCCCTATTTTTATCCATTTTATGTTTTTATCAAAACGACACTGTATCATTTATTTTTTTGAACTCGGTTCACGATTTCATGATTTTTTGATATCAAAATCCCTAAATAATATAAATTTGAGTTGATCCACTATACTCCTTTACCCTTACACTCACTTAGCCATTGCTCTCTCTACCCCCCGACCTTTCACATTCTGACCTTCAAACTGAATTGTTGGAATATCATGCGTGGAGTGAGCTCTTGAAGGTGGAAAGTCTCATGTAGCTAAGAAATAGAGAGGGGAATTGAGAAAATATTCTAGACCTATGAATCTTACTCTGGAAAACCATGTAGTGACTCCAGAAAAAGAGGTTCTTGTAGAATAGCTGTTGGAAAGAAAGTCTTTACTACTCAAGGTGTTACAGGATCAGGGACGACTTGAGTGGTTCTCAGATAATGAAAGACCCTTCTACTCGAAGCTAGTTCATGAATTTTACATGAATATGGAGTTATTGTTAGAAGGAAGTGAAGTTTCTTGGATTAAGTCCATAGTGTAAGGCAAGAGAATCTCCTTTTCATCAAGACAAAATGATGAATATATTAAAGTACCTTACGAGGGTGTGCTTGATGATTATCAAGGTACCTCTCCACCTAAGAGTGATATTTTATACATTGAGATATCTCTAAAGGAGCTTACTGATAATGATGATCATGGTAGACCTATTTCTACAAAGTTAGATGGGGAGTGTAGATTTTTTTTTCAAGTTTATACAGCATCAGATCTGTCCTAGGAAAGGGGATTTTGCTTCTCTAATGTATCAAGATGTCTATTTGTTTTATTTGATGAGAAAATAGATTAAGATAAATCTATGTAGATACCTTTTTGTGCATATAAATGAAATGATCAATCCTTATTTAAAAACCAATTCCATGTTTTGTCCAAGGTTGATCTCAGCTATGTTGAAAGAGAAAGATTGTGTTAGCAAAAGAGATGAAGTTGTTTATGAGTGAAGTGGGATATACCTAAGTAAAGAGATCTATAAAAGGATGGAGATTAATTGGAACCCATAGAAGAAATAATGGGTTGGTGATGAAGATAATATTTATGATAAGTTCAATCCAGTGGACCATCCAACTAAGAAAAGGAATATGGATGATCTTGGTCTGATACCAGATGTGGAAGTTGTTTACTCTTCAGAAGAAGAAGAAGAGCTTTCCACACCAGTCAGAGATCAAGGGCCACCTATTGATGATATGGGTGATCATGACACCACTGAAGCTCACATAGGTTTTTCTTTTGGACCTCATAGTCCTCCACTTGCATTACGCTCAGATGAAATGACTCTTGGAAGAAATGGAGATGAGGAGAAAAAAGTCTTAGATAGTGTGGAATATGTAATTAGATCAAGTGGCTCTGAAGAAGAAGAAGAAGAAGTAAGTAAAGAAGATGAAAGTGGCAGTGGGAGAGGAAGTGGTGGTTAAGAGGAAGAAGGTGAATAAAATGATGATAGAAATGGAAGTGAAGAGCATGTATTTGGACATGATGATGATGAAGGCAGTGAAAGTGATGGTGACCACCATAAGGATGATCAAGGTGGAGATATAGAGTTGGTTGAAGCTGTAGTTTAGGAACATTTGGAGGAACCTTCTGAAGTTGTTGTTGCAAAAAAAGAGAAAATACTTAAGTTCATGATGAATTGGAAGCTCATGCAGTCCCTGTACCTAAGTTAGTTTATGAAATAAGGAAACATCATGTTAAGGGTGAGAAACCAATAATGAGAGCACAAATTTATAGGGATCCTCAAGAAAGGAGAGATCAAGTTGATGGGGAGAATCAACCTTGAAGAGTAATACTTGACACTCTCACTCCTCTAGATGACGATGTTATGATTGAATGGGAAAGGAATACTCGGAATGTAACACTGTGTTTGGATTATGAAGACATAGATGATGAGGTATTTGTAACTATTGAAAAAGTATCAATGGATCAGACCCTTCCTAGTGACTCTGTCACTAAAGAATACTTTTAAAGGTTTAAGGAGGAAGTTTTTTTTAGTTGTAAGTGTATCAGTTCAATATTATATGGTCCATGAGATTCAAAAAGATAGAAGGAAAAACACTGAGTTGAGTGATTAATTACACTCTCTCAGATCTTCAATAAAATAAATGAAGCAGTCTGGGAAAGCTGTTTCTATTCTAGGTCAGACAATGAGTGTGAGTGAAGCTGAAGCAACTAATGTTTCATAGAAATTAATAGTATAGATTCAACCCAACATAATCAAAACCGCTGAAAAAAATATTTCAAATACTTCCAAGGTGAGAAAATAAATGAATGGGCTTGTCTATGTAATAAATAATTTTACCTTAGAGTATAAAGGCTATTTAAAGAAAGTTCTTAAAGGTTTGAAGAATCATACCTCAGGTCTTGATGTTACTTCTACCTCTAGTCAGACTTCTTAGGACTTAGACATTGAGTCAGTTAAAAATGTTTTTAAGGAAGAGATTCAAGATCTGTTTGATGCTTCTGGTTTGGCCAACCTTGCAAAGATTGATAAGAATAGTGTCCATGTTCATGATATGGTCAGACTCTATTCCAAGAGTGCTGAGACTACCAATTCTATGATCACAAAAAATGTGGATTATTATTTGAAGAAGATCATAACCAAGTATCACTTGACCAGTATTTTTAAGTATCTGACAGAGAACTAGACATTGCCTCCAATGACCAGAGCCTTCAAAGACCAAGTACAAAAGTTTAAGGCCTTCACCCATATTTTGGAGAAATTCATGGATAATAAGGATGAATTTGAGAAATCTATGAAGTATGGTAGTTAAATCATTGAGTATTTCCTCAATATCTTGAAGACATACCTTTATGTGAAGAGTGAATCCATTGTGGTGCCTACTACTACACTAATTGTACTTGTTGGATCAGTGCCTCCACCTTAGATGTTATTTGATTAGGCTTTCAATCAGATTAGGCTAGTTATCACAGAACAACCTCAACCTACTATATTGTCACAATAAAAACCTAGCCTAGTAACTAATGTTCTATAAATAATGATCCTACATCCTCTAAAGATCCATTCAGACCCTCTAAATTATAATCCACCACCTAATGGACCTTCTATTGATCCCTATGAGAAAGTTAAGGAACCTCTTGATCCTGAGAATTAGTGTGGATAACTATCTGATAGGGTTTTTGGTTGTATTTTTTTGTGTTTCTCTGAAGATTTACAATACATTGTACTTCATTTATTAATGAAATTTCATGTTCTTGTATTTCATCAATTTGTGTTCTATCTATTATTCTCTGATACTTTTTATTCCTTTCATACCTGTTTGCTTCTTTATTAGAATCAAAAGGGAGAGAACAATGTTTTCTCCCCTTTCACTTTTTGACAATCTCAAAATGGGGAGAATAATTTGGAGTTATCCTAATTTATTTTACCCTTGATACCACTCTTATACATTTTATTTTTCTTACCTTTGATTATATATGGGAAGAAAAGTCATTATTCTTTTATTCTATTATTTTTGTTTCCTTTGATACCATTACTATTTATTTTACCTCTGAACCTTATCTATATATTGAGAAAATTCATCTAATGGGAGATGATAAGTAGAATGATTATATTCCACATCAAATGATTGTAATTTATAATTCCATGATTTGTGATCATCAAAAAGGGGGAGATTGTTGGCCCATAGGAGACTATTGGCCACCCCCTCTAGTATTAATGGTTTTAATAATCACAAATCATGTCAAAACCTATTAATCACATCTAATCATTTCAATAATTTTTATTTAAGTTTCAATATGTGTAATTATTAATATCTATGATAACATATAAGTTTAACATGTTCTGTTAATATTTATATTATAAGAATAAATATTTTCTAAGTTTGAAAGACCGACACCAACAAAAGTGATGAGACACTGATAGTTCAACTGATTCACCGAAAGTAAAAAAATGAATCAATGATAGATGACTCACTGATAGTGTAATTGACACACTAACATACCGATTGTCTCACCGATAGTTCAAACAATTCACTGATAGATCAATTGTCTTACCGACGCAAGGAATTACTGATGAAAGGACTTACCGATGCATGGTGATACTGACACATGGAGCTACCGATGCAAGGACTCACCAATAGTTAAAATGAGTCACCAATATAATTATTCACTGACGCAATGAGTCATTGACGCAATGAGTCACCGACGCATGAAAAACTGACAGAATGAAACACTGATGGAATGAGTCACCGATATAAGGAGATACCGACAAAGGAATCATCGATAGACTGTTTAAATTTCCTTTTATTTAAAATTATTTCTAATGGTAATATTTTGAGTGTTTGAATGTGACTGATTAGTTTATTTCTTTTTGTAGAAATCTTAAGTGAGGATGTTAGAAGTACAAGGTACAACATCTACCTCAAAAGATGCACATTATCAGGCTGCAAGAGTATAAAAGAAAATGACTCAAGATGAAAGAAATATATATAATAACATATGAAGATATGAGTAGATACAATAGAAAAACCAGGAGAGCAACATATATAAAGGAAAAAAACATAAGGAAGTATTCATTCCTGCTTAATGTGATTCAGAGAACTACTATTCATTAAAGTTCCAACATATCTGCAGCAGTTAACTAAACCGAAGCAGAAGATCATCTCATATTTCTGAAAGATAGAACATAGTTCTCCAAGAAACTCTGTTTCAATGTTTACTTCCAAAAGAGGACTCCATCTTCAAATCTAATACATTAAAGTGTCCAGATATGAACTTTATAACACACAAATCCTTCTAAACTCTATCTAATATTTATTACTCTATTGTGTACATTTTTATTACATTTTAGAGTAGTGTGTGCATCTGTATGTAAAACACACACTGTATCCTGCACTGAACTAGATGATACTAGATATCCTATAACAACTATATTTTTGAACTTTTTTATCCCATAAAGAGCTGTGGAAGAGGTCCTGTGTGACCTGGTTTTACTTTATTCCCATGTAGAACTGTGGTTGAGGTCTTGTGACCTGGACAATCTATGTACTATTGTGTAAACCCTGATCCAGAGTGTGGATCAAAACCATTATCTATATAGATTTCTTGGGGGTAGGTGATCACCAAGTGGAGATGACTAAATCATATATTGAGACTAAACCTCTTGTTTTATATCCGATTTGTTTTCGAATTTAGTTTTCTATATTTTTACCTATACTTATGAAAACTGAATTTCACTTTGATAGTTATCCTTGAATAGTGTTTATAACTATTTTGGATTATTATATTAGTTTCAAAAGTTATATCAATATCTCATATTGTTATAACTGAGAAATAATCAATCTTCTAAGAAATTATTTGAACAGTCAAACTATTATAAATTCACTACTTAGATTAACTAGCCTGTTAAGTTTTAAATTGGGGGAATCTTTTAAATAAATCTTTTTAACAAAAATTTTTATAGGAAAAAATTCACCCCCCTCTTGAATGTACTAATCCCACCAATACCATATTTTATCAATTCTATAAAAAATTAAATCACCCTGCGTTCGTACATACATCTTACCGTCCCCCCATCGTGGTGTAATTTATTTCTAATCACCAATTTACTTAGATGGGTATAATGATATAAATTATAGATATATATGATAATCATGAAATGTTTTTTATTATATAAAAATTAATATATCATCCAATTTCTTAAACTTTCACCATTATGGGAATTATATAGTCGCTCGTGCGTACGTACGAACTACCATCTCCACGACGTAATGCAATTCATTTTCCTTATAAAAAATTCAATAATGAGTATAAATATGTATATAATTAATAAATATGATATCAATGACCTTAATATCATTCTATAGGTGATAGTTTTATATCCTATAAACAAGAACCGAGACTTATATGACAAAACATGCATAGGAGAATGAAGCAGTTAACACCCAAAACAAGGGTAATAACGAAATATTATTAACAAATGGGTCATAAGATGATATAAGAGAATCATATATGATATAATTAATATAGATATGATTCTTTTATAAATTAATATTATTCTTTGAACCATTATATAGGAGTTAAAATCATTTTAAACTAAAGGACAGTGTCAGGTAAGGGTTTCTTATCCCACTTTTACTTCTGGGTGATATATGCCTTATACACCACTTATTTCTTTTGTGTGGTGTATATAATTACCATTTGATATATCATATCATTAATATATTTGTATTAATGTTATTAAATGTTTCATTTTATGATTATTAATTTTATGGGAATACGATTTGAATGATTATAAAGTGCTAATAATTTCTTCTCAATTTATATTTCATTGAGACTTATTTGTTATTATGCACAAATTCAATTTTCGGTGGTGTATACACTACCCAATGATTTATGTGTGATCATAATTTAGGAAAATTTAATTTCAATTAAATATTTATATTTCATGTATTATGGTTATTATTTTTATCAAATTCTTATTCCATTTTTACAAGTGGTGTTTACTTTGAAAGTTATTTGATTAACTGGGGAAATAATTTTAAATCTGTATTAATTATTCAATAAAAATATTTGATTATAAGGAACATTGTTTATTAATTAAATTTATTACTTGATATATGAGAAATTATTTAGACTAAAAAACATGATTGGTGCCTAGATATAGATATCCCCTTGATGCATCGGTAGTCTCATGGGATGAATCAGTTAAGCTATCATTAAATGGGGTTTTACCCATAAAGATTAAACCATATTGTGAAAGGTTTTGATGGTAGGGGTTCATGTTATAGATAAATAAAGTCTAATAATTAATCATTTCAAATATTTTAGAATTCATTTATTATTATTATCCATAGGATTTTCACTATCACAAAATATATGGATTCATTTTATTCTTAGTTTATTGATTAAATGGCATGTGTGTTTAGTTATCTACCTTACCATGCTGATTATGCTCATTGATTCAAGATAGTTTCTATTGTACATAAAACTTAATGAGCATTTGAGAACACCATTTTTATGTTTCCTTTCAACAAGATATGAAGATGAATTCTTGGAATGAATTTCAAGGATTCCAAGCAGTTTATTTTGTTACGTATTATGTTTCATTTTCTATTCCCAATGTAAAATGGGTTTCATGAATATATCTAGTTTACCAAGACTAATAAATTATTCATTCCTTAGATATGGGATTAATTGTAATCATGCTAATCTAAAAAAGTAATACAACGGTTCTAGGCTACTAGATTTGGGTTTTTTTACATAGAATCATTCTTGAATGTTATACTTGGAAAATGATTCACATCGCTTCGTGAAGACGGTAGGTCATATGTATGCATGAGTGAAAATATCGTTACATTAATAGGTGAAAGTGTAAAAAAATGGATGATATATTAATTTAATATAATTAATATCATGTAATATGTATCATATATATTAATTATATCCATCATTATGATAATCCATGTGAGTAAGTGATAGAAAACAAATTATATCGATTCCCGAGGCGGTAGTCCGCCGCACACACTAGTTATGGATGTGTTTCCCATTTGATATGGGAGGAGGAGATGGATAAATATTATCCCATAAACATAATAATATATTATTATATATTAGATATTGTTGTTATTATATTCGAAGTTTTAATACATAATTGAAGGTTGTAATAAAGTAAAGAAAAATAAAGAGCTTCATTAAGATGATTACCTACTCTTAGAGAAACCTCTATTAGATCTCTTCTTATGGACCCTAGGTTTGGTATTTTGTGAAGACCATAAGCTTTATAATGTGGATAAGGATGTTTGGGAGATATTATTTTAGAATTTTTTTGATCAAAATGGCTTGATATGTGTGAATAAGTGATGTGTGGGTGTGCCATTTTATAATTAAGGAGGAGTGATATTTTTGTAAATACCAAAATATATTCAAAAATAGGAAGTATCTCTCACCACAAGTAACACAAAAATTTATAAATAATTTATTTTAGGTAAGTTAATGTAAATACAAACCTATAAAAAAAATGTTTTAAAGATGTTATTCCCTTATCCTCTAAGTTTACTTACTTTAACCATTTTATTTTCACCATGGTAAATTTTTTAAACTAAGTAATTTATCCTTTAATATTTAAATAAAATGAGACATACTATATAGTTTGGAACCAATTATTCTTAATAGTAAACAAAATTTATGAACTACATATTCCATATGAGTGTAAAATTAATTTTAACACAAGCATATGTAATGCGCAAAAACCCATTTTAACCATAACCGTAGTAAATAAATTTTACTATCTTTACAAATCATTATGAAAAAAATTGAGTTGTAATTAATATATAATATTAATTATGATGATTCCAAATATTTAATAAATTTTATTAAATTTAATATAAAAATAAACCCGAAAATCATGGTGAAAAAAGTTTTTTCAAGAAATGAATTTTTCAAGCATAAAATGATCTTACATTAACTATATGCAAAGTTATCATCATTATATGGATTTAAATTCATATAGTTATATATATAATCTATAAATTTTATTTAAATACTTATTTATTAGTATTTTTTTAATAAATGAAAATGGGGGAACATTATGCATTTAAAATCAGTTTTTAGAAAAATGTCTTTTAAGCCTAAAAAAAACTAATACTATAATAAGGTATAAATTTGATTCTAATGTAATTATATATTTTAAATCTAAATAAATAGTACATGTGTTAATTTTAAATCAAATTCAATTAATTATGGCACTTTTATGTTACTTAATTTATTCAAAAGAATAAAATTTTTACAAAAAGTGGTATTTTTCACTTTTCACTAGAAAATCACTCTTTTCAAAAAAATCCAAAAATTTCACCCTAATATAGTTTTTATATACTGATTTAAAAAATTATATTGTTGTTAAAAAATTAAATTGCTATTTTTTTTATAAATTAATTATTATTCCTAAACATTAAATGAAAAATAAAACCATTTTTGGAAGAAATGTATTTTGAAGCATAAAGTGACATTACTAAAAAATCTTAGTGACTCTTTACTAAGAATTTATGAAAAAAATTTATTTATTAGGAAATTTATATATATATATATTTCATATTTATATTAATCCTATTCATACCCTCAAATTCAATAGGTATATTATAACGATCATATTCAAATAATATATTTCATAGGTTGTTTAAGCTCAGTGTTATGTGTTATATACGCTATAAATCACAATGTTATTTTAACATCTAGAGGTGTTACATTATCCCCATATTTAATATATTTCATCCTCATAATTTAAAATTTCACTTGGAAATCCTTTTTTTGTTATTTGAAAATTCCTTTTTTAAAAATACACATCATAAAAAGGTTAATAAAACATTCTCTTAAAATAAGGAAAGGGAAATGTGAGGGTTATATATAATGACACATAAAGAAGTTTACAAGTAGAAGAAAATTTTTGGGAAGTGAAAATATGGATATGGAATAAAAGAATAAATAATTATAGAGACTTATAGAGATCATTGATCATAATAAAGTGAGTCATTAAGATAAATTAAATGACCAAAAAACCATAAATCTATAATGAGTTAAATGACCATTGTTTCATTGGATATGAAGGTAATAGGATAACATTTTTGTTTCATAATTATTTTCCTAAATTTTATGAATTATTTTACTATCTAAGAACATAAGGTAATAAAAAGACTTGATATATTTATATTTTATAAGAACATTTTCATCATTTGGTTGTGCTTCGATCAATTTATAATCCATTTATTACTCCAATAAATGAATATCAACGATGAATTTTTTATGTATGAAGCAATAAAAATAAATTTTAATGGATCATAATATCTATAAATAATAATAATTTATTTCTCCTATCATTAAATATTAACCAAAATTGAAATGGTTACCAAAATGTAAGAAAATAACAAAAATGTATAAACCTTATGTGAAGAAATAATAATTTTTACTTTAAAATGTCCACTAAAGGTTAAACTTAGATTATTACACAAATAAGTTACCCTACATCCCAATTTACCTCAATATTCTCAATATTAAAAAATGGTTTCACCTCAAAGGTGATCTCATACCACTTAACTTAAATCCCTAAAAAAATAATTTCACCTAAAATGTGATCTCATACCATTTAACTTACATCCCTAAATATTTAATTGCATTATTCAAACGCAATACTTTACATTAAACCTAATGGTTATATATTCCTCAACCTAATAAAACATCTACTAAAATAAAATTATTTACCTTAAAATAAAAAATATTTGATCCTATAAAATATTTCCCAAAATCAAGTTAATATTTAACCATCAATATTTTTAATTAAAAATAATAGCACACTAATTAGGACATAATGTAGGCCAATGGTAGGAAATGCACCCTTATCACCCTTCAGTTGTTGGTTAAATACCCAAAACCTTTTTAGATGTGATGGGTTGTAAATCATCATATAGGTTTCCCTTTTTATAAATCTATATTAATATCAATCCAATAATATTCCCAAAAATATGATGATCATTCCACCAAGGTTTTCAATAAAACATATTTTTCTCACAAAAAAAAATAATCATTATTGAATGTTAGTACCTTGAAATTAATGATCATATTAACCCTAAAGGTTATCAGTACCTTTAAAATTATATCTAAAAATTTTAATGGCACTTTTCCTCAAATAAAATTTTCACTAAAACCTATACTAATCCTAAGGGTTATATTACTATAAATTTCTCCCAAAATACTCTTAATCATCTTGGACATGCATCACCTAAAACCTAAAAAGTGGTGTTTAATAATTGAACTTATTATCAAAATTAAACTTATAAACCCATGATGTAATCCACAACTATTAAGTTAATATTACATGAATACATATATATCTACAAAAATAACACAATCCTTAGATGTTTTATATTTCTTATAAACAAAATACCACTGGTTAAAAAACTTCTACAACATAGTTCTTAAATCCCAATACATAAATACTTCAACCCTTTTTCTTAAATGATTGATATAAAATAGGTACTTACATGGTCTAGCGATTTTAAAAAAGGTATTTTACTTAGATAGTTACAAGGTCCCCCACATTCAATACAACAAACTATAAATGGATCATTGTGATGAAATTTATTTATCTTAATTGAATTCCTCACTTTTACTTGTAAATTCATTGATATATTACATTTTTTACACAAATAAAATATTTTTTTATTCCTTTGATACATTCTCCTGGGCATCTATTTCCATATTTTAGACATGAAGAAAATCATGCCTTCTTTTCTTCTTAATCTCCACCACTCAAGCTCTTAGTGGACTCCATCCTTCTATTATTTCATGAGTCTGAGAGTTGGTAAAAGTGAATGTTATTAATTATATATCTTGAAACCTATTTAGGAATTATCACCATATCTTTCACTTAAGTCATCATCCCATTTTTTTGATTATAATCACCACATTGTTCATCATATTCAATGATAAAATGATTCCTTTAGGTTCTATCCATTAAATAAAACAAAAAATCATATAGTGAGAAATAATAATCATAGTGGGAAAACCATATAATCATTTATAAGATGTTTAAATCATTAAAATATATTTTTAATCAAAGGATCCTTAGGTTTAAAGTATTCCATTTCTTATCACCATCTATTCAATTCCTTCATGATGGTTTATAAATAAAATGTAAATTATCAGAAGCATATCCTTAGGGAGAGTCAAATCAGGTTCACATTAAGGCTTGTTATCATACACCAGGTGAAAATCGATTCAAATCCAAATATTTCATTTTTAGAGTTATTACCCCTAGGTACAACTATTCCAGAACCAAATCCACATACAGTATCTAGAAAGGGATATATTTCTAGTAAAAACCACATAATCTCTTCCTTACTAAACCTTTTGGACATTATTATATACTTATCCTCAAAATCTACCATAAGGTCATGTTCCCTAATCTATGTTTTACTAAATTTATTTCCCAAGGTTTCTACTAAACTTGATATAATACCACCTATAATAACCTTGAATACAATATCCCAGAGTTGTTGGTAACTTTATTACATTCGATCCAAATACAAGAGATCACATCCCAAAGGAAATAATTGTTTAATTTTATTCCTAAACTTGGTATATACTTGAATATCACATTATATTTGAAAACATAAATTACAAAATAGTGAAAGAAAACATTCTTCATCCTTGAACTAATTCAAAGATACCTTCTTCATATCCCTAGGAAAGGGAAAAAAATAAGGGTGATCTCAAATGATCAGTAAGGGTTATATATAGTGGAAGATATCATGAATTAATAATACATAATAAATATAGAAAGGTAAATAACTGAACACACATGCCTTTTAATAAATAACATGAGCACAAAATGCATCCATGGATATATTAGTATAATAATATCATGGATAAAAATAACTGAATTCTCAATCAATTAAATTCTTAATAATATAATTCATGATCTCATACACCATGATATCTATACCATAAATACCTTTCATTAATATAGTTAAATTGATGGGCAGGAATACACTAAAAACCCATTTAATACTGGATTACATCTTCAATTCATGATACTATTGATGCATTGAGGGGCTATATAATTATGAGATCCACCTATCACTACATGTCCAATTCACTCCTCATATATCTAATTATCAATTTAATTTATGAACAATGCACGTAATGAATAAATATCCATACTGAGTAAAGAATATAGATTTATCTATATTACCCCAGTCAATCAAACAAATTTCAAAGTAAGACACTGTATGTATAAATGATATGTGGTTTAATTAATAAACATATCCCTGATAAATAATATGGATATTTAATGGAATTTTAATATACATTAATCAAAAGAAAGTGATTGTTTCAAGAAAAAGTTAATGAATAAAAAATTAATCAAGAAATTGAATATAAATACTTTATCAGGTTAAATTGATCATAAAACATCTAGAGAAAGGATAATTATGGTATCATTACAAAACATCCTTTGTGAAGTAAAATAATTTTTTTCATTGCTAAATAAAAATACCATAAAAGGATCATTAATTTTTTTTGAGGAAAATACCCTTTTACTTTGAAAATCACTTTTTAAAAAATAAAAATTTCCAAAATATTAGGAAAATCATTTTCTTTAAAAATAAACTTGTAAACTTGTAAAGAAATATTCAAAACAATGAGTGGTCATGATGATGGGTGATTCAGTACATGCATTATCAGGTAAAAAAAATTCTTTCAACACTATTATAAAAGGCTTAAAATGCACCTCATTCGAAAAATTATAAAAAGATTCCTTTCATTTTTTTAAAATTAAAACACAGGTAATTTTTTTTAATAAATAACACAGTGAATTCTAATAACTTTTTTTAAAACTTTTTTTAAAATATGGATTTGGTAGAATAAGTATTTTTAACCATAGAGAGAATTAATGTTAGATTTTATTAAAAATACTTTCTCAATAATTTTAAGTACCAAAGAGAAAAAATGGTATTATTATATGAAAAATTCATGAATAACCAAATTATAATAAATTTAAATGGGTTTATTATAAAATGATAAAATATTTTTCTTCAATGGAAATTCAAGAATAAACAATCCCGATTAAAATGAGATTACAAAATAAACCCTTGAAAAGATCATAAAATTGAAGTGACAATTAATAAAAGAAGTGATTATGTGTGGAAAATGTAAATCCATGTAAAAAAATTATAAATAAGACATAAAATAATATAAATTAATTACACACATAATCTTATAATATTAATGATAATTAAGAAGCAATATAACCC
The DNA here is from genome assembly GCA_963277665.1 of Viscum album. NCBI lineage: Eukaryota > Viridiplantae > Streptophyta > Magnoliopsida > Santalales > Viscaceae > Viscum > Viscum album. The sequence goes on from OY728158.1 coordinate 1,674,509,739, forward strand.
AATAAAAATAAATTGAGTTACGAAATTCCTTACTACTTGGTAATATTCAAGTGAAACCTCATTGGATGAAATCATTCAAATTTAAACTTAAAATACCATTAATTATAAAGGATTCATGATATTACATTTAAAATTTTTAGTATATATGCCATATAATAAAACTAGGTGCATAAAAATAAAATATGTCTCAATGAATGGATATTAAGATAAAGTCTGTTACCTCATGTTTCGCTTTCGATGATTTTATTTTAACCACGTGTATAATGGTTTAAAACATGATATTATTCTATAAAAGAACCATATTTATATTTATATTATCATATATGATCTTATTATTACATCTTATAACCTATTTGTTAATAATATCCAATTATTACCATTGTTTTGGGTGTTAGCTGCTTCGTTTTCTCATTCATGTTTTGTCACGAAAGTAAAGATTATTGTGAATAAGATATAGATAAATCATCTCTAGAATTATATTAATATTATAAATATCATATTTACTCATTAAATACATTTCTATAACCATTATTGAATGTTGGACATGGAAAATGAATCACATCACTTTATGGAGACAGTAGGCCGTACACACGCGTGGGCGATGATATCATTCCCTTAATGGGTGAAAGGATAATTAATTGGATAATATATTAATTTTAAAGAATTAATATCACTTAATATTTATCATATATATTAACTATTTTCTTCATTAGAACTATTCTTGTGAGTCGATGATGAAAAATAAATTACATCGGTTCGCGAGGTGGTAGTCAGATATACACACAAGCGATGACTTTGTTTCCCATTAAAAGAAGGATTAGGAGATAGATAAATATTTTTAAATAAAAATAATAACATATAAGTATATTTTATATAATTATTTTATTATATTTTAAGTTTTAATAAATAATTTACAGTTTTAAAAGTAGGAAGAAAAGAAAGAGCTTCGTTAATACGATTACCCTATCTTAGAGAAACCTCTTTTGGACCTCTTCTTAAGAACCCCAGGGTTGGTCTTTGAGGAATAAAAAAAGATATATAATGTTTATAATTAATTTTTCTATATTTTTTGATGTTTTTTTATCCAAATTGATTGAGAGGTGTAATGAGGTAACAGGAGGGAGTTCCCTTTTATAATTGAGGAGGAGTGACATTTTTGTAAACACCCAAAAATATTTAATAAGGGAAGTAAATATCATCCAAAATGACTCAAAAATTGATAAATAATAGAGTTAATGTAAGTTATGGTCAACCCACACATATAAATAAAAAAATAAGCATTTTTTTTAAAATTTTTATTCCCTTATCCTCTATGTTTACATACTTTTTTCCATTTTATTATTCACCATGTAATTAGTTTTTTTAACCTAGGTAATTCATCTGATAAGCCTAAAATAAAATGATAATTATCAGATAATTTGAAATAACTGATTATTAATATTTAATCCAATTAATCAAATATAAATTCCATGTGTGTGTAATGTTAATTTTATCACAAGTGCATGTAATGCGCAAAACCCCATTTTAACATTAATCGAGGTAAATAAAATTTACTATATTTACTAATAATTATGAAAAAATTGAAATTTACTTATTATATAATATTAATTATGATAAATATAAATATGGAATACATTTTATGATATTTAATTCATTGAATTTGTAGAATTTAATTTAAAAATAAACCATTAAATCGCGTTCAAACACATTTTTTTAAGAAATACATTTTTCATGCATAAGATGGTCTTATATTAACTACACGACTAGTGGTAATAATTATATGGATTTAAATTAATATAGTTAGGTATAAATTCTGAAAATTTAATTTAAATATTTCCTTATTATTTTTTATTTTAATTAATAATAATGGAGTAAAATTATGCATTTTAAAAAAAATACAAAAAATGTGTTTTTAAGACTAAAAATAAACTTATACCAAAATCAGGTATAAAGATGATTCAAATGTAATTATTTATTTTCAATATATAAAAATAATAGTTTTGTTAATTTTAAATCAAATCTAACACATAATTTTAATTTTAAATAACTTAATGTTTTGAAAAGAATGACTGTTGTACAAAAGTAGTATTTTCCATATTCATTAGAAAATCACTCTTTTCAGAAAAATCCAAAAATTTCACCCTAAGATAATTTTGGTATTTTTATTTCAAAAATGATATTAATTTTAAAAAATACAGTTTCTAAAAATGGTATAAAATAATTATAGTTTTGAAACATAAAATGTAAAATAAAACCATTTTTTAAGAAAATATGTTTTGAAGCTTAAAATGAATTTACTAAAAATTTAAGTGATTATTTACTAATAATTTATCAATAAATTTGTATTTATTAGGACTTATATATATATATATATTATAATCCAGTTAATCATATTTATACCCACTAATTTAATGACTAGGTTATAACAATCGTATATAAATAATATATTTCATGGGTCGTTTAAGCTCTATGTTACATGTCATATAAGTTATCAAACACAATGTAATTATTTTAAAATATTAGGTTGTTTCAAAATCCCTAATCCCAGTTTCAAAAAATTATAGGAAAGAGTGAGATAAAGAGTAATTAAGGAAGAAGAAGAAATAAATCCAACCTTATCCAATTAAATAAATCATCCCATATTCTATGAATTATATATGAAAAAAGTGGGTGGGGGGAGTGAAGAATAAGGATGATCTCCATATAAATTGATCATCCTAGGAAAAAATTCCATATGTGGTTGTTTCAATTTGAAAACCTAAATCATCATTTTCCCCTTTCACAAAAAAATAGACATTGGGCTTACTAGGTACCCAATACACCTGAACCTTATAACTATTGGCCATCACATATAAAAACCCTTATGGACACCCTATCAAGTACTCAGTACACTACCAGAAAGTACCTAATAGTAGTTGACATATATTATAAAATAACAATCATTCATAAAGTATTTGGTACACCACAATCAAGTAATTAGTTGTTTCAATTACCCTTATCAACTATAACACCACATTGATTTGTACACAAGAACTATAAAAAAATCTCTTAATGAATCCAAATTATGGAAAAAAAATCTTTATTAAATATCCAATCACCAAAATATTCCTATAAATTTACAATTTTTAAACCACCACACCTTTTATTCCACTTAAGTTCATTTTTCTACCAGTTTCACTTATAGTCAATTGCTTGAGTCATGAAAAATCCAACATCAAGGCTATCACACTCAAGTATATTTTTAAATGAAACCTCATATAACCATTAAAGCCCAACACATAATATTATTCTTGAATAAAACTTCACATAACATGATGAGGACTCCACCCTATAATAGAGTTTCCAAAACAATTCTCAATGAACCCAAAGTGGCCCACATTCTAAAGTGGATTTTCCTAAAAAAACTCACCTAAACTTACAAGGTCCTCACACTCAAGTGTATTTTAAAAACCAAATTAAACCGACCACTACTCTACACTAAACTACCAAATAATCACATCAATAACAATCATAGAAAAATTTCACACAATATCCACCAATAAATAATAATCAATTTAATAAACACCAACTTCCCTTATTTCATATTTTCTATAATATAATTATACATATACACAAACAAAATTTATTCAATTAAAATAAATACACACCAAATAATTTTTTCTTAAGAATAAATATAACTTTATAAATCCTTTTAAAATAAATTTTAATTATTTATTTTTATAATCCAACATGTGAGATTACATAATTTATTACACATTATACTAAATGATAATCCACCAAATTCAATCATGATATTAGAGAAAAATCAACCTTGTTACACTAATATATAACATTATTCCAACCTTAATCAATGTTTAAACAAAAAAACAAAGTTTTAATCCAAAATTACAATCATAGAAAATTTACTAATAAATAATAAATGGATAAATTACTATTTTTCTGTGTAATAATGTCAATCAATGAAAAAATGGAATAGATAATATTTTTTTTATTTCTCCTATATAGTTTCTAAAAAAATTCATATTTTATAAACCCTATGTATCTATATTTCATGAAACCCCCATGATTAGGGTTCCTCAAAGGTAAAACATGAGAAGGAAAAAAGATTTAAATGATATCATACCTTAAATAAAGGATATCACATACCAAGAACACTATAAATCCATATAATGGGGGAAATAAAACTCTAAAATTTACATAAAGTTTCCCAGGAAATCCCTCTCTTGAGATGGATTCAAAATAGGGGAGGAATGAGGGGGTTTGGGGTCAAAAATAATGTTTTGGGGAAACTAAAATAAAATACATGGAAAACATACATGGTCTCTAGTACTGTAATATATAAAGTTCCCTCTTAAATTCATCAAAACCAAAATGAACACACTACTACATGATCACTTAGAATATGCAGGAGAGTCTTCACTTTTCACTCTCTCCTATTTCACCTTATTTCACCCATAAAATTACTCAAATATTCACCACTTTATAAATTTTTATTCAAAGGAACTATAAGACGATTATTCTCCCCCAAAACACTATAATAGTACTTCAATAGTATTCTATCAAATTTTCCACTTCCAAACCCATTTAAACCAAACATATCCTCAAAAAATAACCAAACATAGACCAATATCTCTACATAATACTCCACATACTATCTAACATTTTTAAAACATTTTTAATACCTACCATAATTTTCTAACCCAACTAAAAAAATATTTTCCTTTAATCCCACAAATCACCCCTCATTAAATCTATTTAAATTCATTAAGTTCAATTTTTTTATAATAATACTATGAAACTAAGGTAACCCAAACATAACATACATACATATTCCATCATTTTAAATGAAAAATTAACACATCATAGAATTATTAATTCCTTAATACTGTATTGGTTTATTATCTTTGGAGACTATATACATAATCAACTTATTCAAAAATAATCATTAACATCACCACTATCATTATCCATATATGGTATCCTTCTAGACTTATCATTATTCATACCTTTCTTCATAACTTAGGGAAATGGAAAAATAATAAAAACTGAGCTTATATTCTTAGTAAGGGTAAACATGGGAGATAAAAATCAAAGAGAATATGTGAGTGTAAGATGGGTATAAAAGTATGAGAAAATTATCATGACATAAAATAATAATACTTAGTAATTTATAGATCCTAAATAATGATTCGTGCCCTAAAATGTTTTCATAATAAAATACATGAGTCATCGGAGTTTTGAAAGACCAATCATTAACCTTAATCCATGTGATCATAACATAGACATAAGAGTATAGAATTATAACACAAAATTATGTTAGAATAAGAAATTAACTCCTTTTTCATGGCTCAATGCTAAGACCATCATCTTATAGTGAATAAAATTCCCATGATAGATTGTATTTTCTCCCCCATACCTTGACATGTCATATCATGAGATATAAGGCATTACCCAATTTATTGGAGGGATGTATAAGTTTTCACCCACCCATCACACAATGAACATAGTCCATAATGAGTTTTGGTTCACCCCCAGTACAAATCATCTCATTGGATATAAGTTTAGAAAATATAGTAGAAATTAATATAATTTTAGAACCAACCATCATATAATGAAAAAAATTCATATGTGTGTCACTAAAGAATAAGTATATTCATTATTCCTTCATAGATTAATTAATTCATGAAAATAAATGAGTTTCTTGAAAATTTCCTCAAAAAACTATTATAAGACATCCAAATAAAGAAGGTGGATGGTATCATTTGATAATCCCCTCCATGAAGCATAATGATCATTAATGGATATTGAAATAGATAATAAATACTTGTATAAAAGCATTAAAAATTTACTTTGAATATCAAGAAGAATTATCATTTCCTTTTGGTAACCTTTAAAAATGGAAAATTCATAGAACAATGGAAATATTATTTTATTTTAAAATACATCGAAACATGGAAAGGAATCATGATAAAAAATAATTTTTACGGTAGTGGGAAAAGGTTCTTGATTGGTAAACATTATGAAAATAATCTTTTGACACTTTTTCAAATAACAGTTCAAAAGGGACATGTACGGAAAATTTGGAAAAAATTAATTTTAAAATATTTTTGAATAAATTAAAAGAGTGTTGAAAATTATATTAAATTATCATTTAATTATAGAGAATAACATTATTGAATAAATATAAATAATATGAGTATAGAAGAAAAATATTCTTGATTTAAAAGGAGAGATGCGGTTTGTTTCTCTTATAATATTTCTTTTAAGTAGATTCATGATCCATTATGGAATGAAAATATAATAAGACATGTAAATCTGAAGGGTAACTGGAGGAGAAGAAAACCTATGGTGTTTAATAGGGAAATATTATACAATTCTTGTAAAGTAAATTTAAACATAAGAAATATATATTAAAATAAATATTGGTACTTAAACAATTACCTTAGACATCCACTTGGTTGTAAATTATCTAATATAATGTATAATAAATTTATACTAATTATACATATATTTCATAACCGTTTTTATAATTATATTACTATATACTATTCACTTATAATTTTTTCTTACCCATTTTTAATAATTCATTGTTAAAATCAATATTTTGGTGTTAACTGTTCTATTTTTAATCCATGTTTTAGTTTTGTTGTTCTGGTAAATGAACCTTGGTCATGGTATCCTCATATCCAAAATATTAATCAACTACTAATTATCAATTTTATTTCATAAATATAATTTTAGAACTAGCCATCGAGGTGGTGTTAGAAAATAATATTCATCGTCTATGGAGGCGATAGTCTGCATGTACACACAAGAAATGTTATAATTTTTTAATTCATGAAAGGGAAAAAAGACAAATAAATTTTTATATTTCCGAGTTTATAATTATTTTATAAATATTATAGTTATTAATTTAATCCAACTTTATAACTGGATATATGAGGTGGTGATAAAAAATGAAGTATTTTATCCATGGAGGCAGTTGTATGCACGTAGACATTGATAATGTTTTCATTTTTTAATGGATATAAAGAAGGGAGATAATGGTTGTTCCATCAATATAATAAAATTTTAGTAAGATAATTATTTTTATTACATTATTTTAAGATTCTTATAGATGTTTTGTAGAAGTTTTAAGAATAAATAATATTGAAATAACTTTTTTAGAACAAATCAATCCTCATTCTATGACCTCCATTGAGAAACACCATAAGCCCTCTGGTTGCACCCAAATTTAACCAAGTTTTATGGTGTAAGCGATCGCTTATAGAATAACTTGGGTTATCAAATCCTCAGAGACCTAAGAAGAACCCTAAAGGAACATACATTCTATAATAGTGATTTGGTTTTGAAGTGGACAAATTGGGTACAAATTGATTGGATTATTAATGAGTTTTAGAGACTTAAGTTAATTCAATTTAAAAATAAAGATTTGATCCTTGGTTATCTCTTGGGGTGGATTGGATGATTTTTTTTAAAATTATTTCAATGTTTAAATTTGATCATTTTCTTTAATGAAATATGAACTTACAAAATCACTCATGGGATTTTTTTCACTATCCTAAGGATAATCACCTATAAAATTGGAGGATCATATTCACAAGCACTCCAAGGTAGAGAATTGTTTTATTACTCGGGATGTGTAGCCTTAAAATTAGCGAGATCAATGGATAAGGCACAACATTGATTAAAAATTTCAATAAAATAATTGATTATGAATTAATAAAATGAGAAATAACATCCAATACATACCCTTTATACTCCCTTTAATAAACCCACTAAAGGTTTATCCCTCCATTTATAATATTCTATTAATGTAAGTGGGAATTCAACTTAAAGAAGCATGATTGAAGAAGTGAAAACAATAAAATAATGAACACTCTACCATTGTGTGAGGAATTTCAAAATTATTGGTGTGAATAACTTCACACCTTGATTCAATGGTATCAACATGTTAATTAAAAGAAAAAAAATAAATTAATAAGAATAGGAAGAAGAAATTTTATTAAGAAATGAATGTGAATGGAAAACTTATATAATAGAAATTGATGATATGATTATAAAATGAAAGTATGAAATTGAAATTGAAAGAAAAACTTGCACCCCTTAAATCCCTTCACCAATAAGTACTTATATAGGTATATTAGGAGCCTTAGTTCTAACCCAAAATAATAAATTCCCTCATATTTAATTAGAATAGAAAAAGGTGGGAGAGAAATGAAAGGAAATATGAATTTTCAACTTTGACCACAATAATTGGAATAGATTCATTATCCCTTTTGAATTTTGAATTTAACATTGAATATGGCCGAATATGAAGGGATAATATAAAGAAAATATCTTATTCCAAGTGTCCTCGAAAATTTGTCAAAATTTCAGGCAAATTGGATCATCCATTTAAAGGTTATGATTCAATTAGTGGGTTGACTTTATGGGGATTCAAATCTAGCCCCATAATTTAAATATCAACTTGGGATCCCTATATCTACTTTAAAACATCAGAATTATCTCTGTAAATTGATGAATAAAATGATATTCATAATTTTATCTTTATACAGTTAAAAATTTGAGCTTCATTGGGCTTGAATTGTGGGCTTCACTTTTACTTGATGGGCCTAAGGCCCATGATGCTTTGTCCAAAAATTTATACATTAATAGAAAAATGTCCTTCTTCCATTATGATTCATCCATTGATATTGAAACAAAAAATGTTCAAAATAAAGTTATAAATCATATCATAAAATATCAAATTTAAACAATTAACATAATGTTTTCTACAAATAGATGAATGATTGAGCCCGAATTTTTTACTTTAAACATGAATTGAACATGTGATGAGAAATTAAGTTCAATTTATAAAATGAACTAAAATTTATGTTTATATAATTTTATACAATTTAATATTAAAATATAATCAATGAATATTATCCTCTTTTGGCAGCAAATCACACCCCCAAATTGAGTTTTTCCAGTCCCGAGTAAAAAGTATCTCAAAAATATGAAATTGAATTGTATTTTTTAAAACAAATTGACATACAATGCTCACCAAAAGGCATCATTCCAAAAAAGCATGAATCCCATCAAATAATTTCTCACTATTTAGATTCAAAATCACATCACAAGCCCAAGACCATTCCTTTTTTCAAATTCATTTCCACATTTCATTCAATTTCAAGTAAGCATGATGATGTGTTGTGTATCTCAAAATACATGGGGCGTATTTTCTTATTTAGGGGAAAAATGAAAGCACTGGGTGGGAATCAAATTAAACATTAATATGAATATCTACTTTTTTCTTATTTTTGGTTTCTTTTTTTTGTTTATGTTTTTATGTTTTTTTAACTACAATAGAGATGAAAAGACTAACTCTAGGAAATAAAACTATGGAATCACGATCCCCAAGTGCTGAATGCCACACATATTTCCCATTCCATGATCTAAAATAGAGATATTAAGACTAAAACTAGGAAAGAAAACTATGGATTCAAGATCCACAAGTTCGGAACACCACACATTTTAAAAAAAATTTCTATATGAGGTCTTTTTTTCCATTTTTTTGGATACTCAAATTAAAATAAAAGTGAACCCAAGCCCTATGCTATGATGAAAGGGACCCATGAACTCAAGATTACAACCAAAATACAAAAGACTTTAATTGTTCCATTTTTATTAAGAGGATGAAAATATAAACTTTTAAAATCACATCGAACAACTGCACTTTCCAAAAACTTTTCTCATGAACATAAACAAGAATTAAAATCATAATCAAGGCATTAAAAATAATTTTAAATTCAGTTTTTATGATTCTCAATGTACAATAACAAATTCAAAGATAATGAATTTATTTTTTTATTAAATTAAGTTTTATCATAAAAGACCACTTTTTTTTTAAATACAAGATTTTCACTCCCCCTAACTAGAATGAATCTGCCCTAAGTTTTGAAATAGAAGAGAGAAGAGAGATTATAATTATGAAGAAAGATGAGGAAATGTGATTTGAAATGAAATCATGAAAAAAAACCACTTGGTTTAAAGTTTATTACCCATAAATAAAAAATTGATCACTTTAGATTTAGGTCACAAGTAGACTCTTCCAGGATGACTGATGGATGGGTTTGAATAATAGAATACATGGGTCTTATTTGGAGATACTAAAATTATTCAGATAAAAACTCTCACACACAAGATACATTATATCACATTGAAAACCCCAAGTGGATTCCCTTAACCACAAAAAAACACAAAAACACAAAAAAAAAAACAAAAAAACAAAAACAAAATAAACACAAAATCCAGTTTTCCTCAAAGAAAGTGCTTATTTTAAAGTCATTAGATTGACTTGGACCCCCGAAATTATCCAATACCGACTTTCAAAATTTTTAGGACCCCATTTCCCCCTCTATTATATAGAGATTTATTCTTTATTTAAATTTTTTTTCAAGTAAAATACCATTTTCTATAACAAGTGGGTAAATCTATGTAATATCAGAAATGGTTGATTCAGTTGTATTTGTAGTCTTTCCTAAGTCCTCAATGATCATCCCAATAGTATTGGTTTAAAGATTAAAATTAATTACAACTGTAATGTCTTATTTATCACCTATTAAGTGATTATTTATTGGGTATTTAAGGAAAATAATCTTGAGCTTATGTTGAATAACACATTCAGATAGAGTTTGGGACTTTGAATCAAAATCAGTTTCATTTTCAAAATTTATTAATAGAATGGGTTCCTTTTGAATAGAATATTCAACAAAAAAATTAGATAGATCAATTTCATGAATGGGTATGGACTCTAAATTTTTTATTTTCCCTAATGATTCAGTTATTGGTTGTCTTAAAAAATCATCAGTGGAGTTATATTCAGAATATTAAATCCGTTAAGAAAAATTATCCAATTTTGAATTCAAAAAATCAATTTCCTCCTAATTTAAAGATCCTTAAATGATTCCCTAATTCTCTTCAGATTTCCCAAATACTAAAGTTGGTTCTTCAGTAAATGCATGAGGGGTTTGTGTGTAATAAGATTCTTCTATCAATATTTAGGAAGGGATAGTCTGATCGAGCATGGTTTCCTTAATTGTTTCAATTCCATTTAGATATGATCTCAATGATGAAACTTCCAAATTCATTTTCACTATTTTTTCACAAAATTTTTCAAGTAATTGTTGGGGATTTAGTTCAATAAGAGTTTTTACATATTGGACTTCCCTAAAATTGATATCATTAACCATCCTCAAGAGGGATATAAATTTATCCTTTAACCATTCATCATCCAAATGATTGTTCATTTCATCAGGTGGGGGGTAAAAAAAAGAGTTGATCAAAGAAATTAACTAAGTTTGGTGATTCCCAATATTGATTCTCCATTTTATTCTAACATGGGTTTATAATAGGGTAATTTTGAGGATACTTCATTAGAGTAGAAATATATTATGATTTGATATTTTGAGGACACACATAAACATAAAAGGGAAAGGATAAGAGAAATGGGGGTGAGAATAGTGATTTCAGGGAGAAAAGATGGTGAGTGTCTAAGATACTTAATTGGGTCCCCAAAAATGATTCCAAAATTTGTTCACGCTCAAATTTACCCAAGTTTTATGGTGTAAGTGGTCTCTTATAGAACAACTTGTGTTATCAAATCCTCAGAGACCTAAGAAGAAACCTAAAGGAACATACATTTTATAGTGGTGATTTGTCTATGAAGTGTCTAAATTGGGTACAAATTTATTGCATTATTAATTAGTTTTAGATACTTAAGTGAATTCAATTTAAAAAGAATGTGTTGATCCTTGGTTATCTCTTGAGGGTGGATTGGATGAATTTATTTTTAAATTATTTAAATGTATTAAATTCGAGCATCTCCTTTAATGAAATATGAAATTCCCAAATCAATCATGTAATTTTCAGTTTTTACTATCCTAAGGATAATAAAATATACACTTATAGGATCATATTCACGATCACTCCAAGGTATAGGATATTTTTAGAACTTAGGATGTGTAGCCTTTAAATTAGTGAGATCAATGGATAAGGAACATCATTGATTGAAAATATCAATAAAATAATTGATTATGAATTATTAAAATGTCAAATAACATCTAATACACCCCTTTATAACCCCTCAGATCAACCTAATAGAGGGTTATCCCTCCATATATTCTATTCTATCAATGGAAGTAGGAAGTCGACTTAAATAAGTGAGATTGAATATGTGACAACAATGAAATAATGAGCACTCTACTATTATGTAAGGAATTTCACAATTATTGGTGTGAATAAATTCAAACCTTGATTCAATGGTATCAAAATATTAATTTAACAGGAAAAAATAAATTAAGAATAATAATAAGAAGATTTTTTTAATAAATGAACGTGAATGAAAAAATTACATGATATAAATTGAAGATGAGATTACAAAATGAAAACATGAAATTACAATTGAAAGAAAAAATTTAACCCCCTAAATACCTTTACCACCATATCCTTAAATAGGAATATTAGGATCCTTAGGTCTAACTACCAATAATAAATTTCTTCCTATTTAATTATTATAATAAAAGGTGTGAAAGAAATCAAAGGAAATTGGAATTTTCAACTTTGACCACAAAAATAGGACTAGATTCATCCCCCATTTTGGTGTTCGAATTTGAAAATGAATATGGCCAAATGAAAATGGGTCGTATAATGAAAATATATTTTTACAGGTTTCCTATAAAATATTTAAAAATTTGAGGCCAATTGGATTAGTCATTTGGAATTTATGATGAAATTGGTGGGTTGAATTTATGGGCCTTCAAATCTGGTGCATACTTTAAATGTCAACTTTTTCTCCCTAGATCTCCTTAAAAATAATAAAATTAACTCCAAAAACTATTAATGAAATGATATCCATAAATTTATCTTTATATAATTAAAATTTTAGCTTCATTGGTTTTGAATTTGTGGGATCCACTTTTACTTGATGGGCCTAAGGTCCATTATGCTTTGTCAATTTTTTTTGAATTAATAGTAAAAAATTTCCATCTTCCATTATGATTCATCCCTTAATCCTTAAAGAAAAAAAATTCCAAAAAAAGTGATAAATAATATACGGAAATATAAAATTAAAATAATGAATATAATTTTTTTTCCAAAAAAATGAATGATTGGGCCCAATTTACACTTTAAACATGAATTACATATGTGATGAAAAATGAAGTTCAATTTATAAAATGTACTAAAAATGATGTTTATAAACTTTTATACACTTGAATATTAAAATATAATCAATGAATATTATCCTCTTTAGGTAGATAATCACCCTATTATATTGGTATTTTTTGAAGAAAAAACCTCTAATTTTTTTAAACATATTGGGAATTTATTTTGGTAGATCTTGTTTGAGATAAAGTTATCAAAGTATGCAGATAAGTGTGCATGTTAGGGGTTCCTTTTATAAGTTATATGAGTGAAACTTTTCTAAATACTATTAACTTTAAAATAATATAAATTTCATTCTCAAATTAAAGTTCCACAAAATGAAAAAAAATCAAATATAGGATAAGGTAGGTTCAAAATCCACTCCAAAAATTAAATTTAGATAGGTTTTATTAATATTTTTAGAACTATCTCTTAGTTTAACCATTTACCACATTTAACCTTATCCATGGTGACTAATGTTTTACCTAGGTAACATATTTTTTTTGAATAAAAATAAAATGGACATTATTAAATTATTTGAATGTATTGATTCCTAATATGGAAACCATTTTGACGTGCCCAATATAGATTGGATTTATTTTTTTTCAATATGAAGAAAGTCAGTTCTTGTTGTAGGATAAATAGTTTGTTTCCATTAACATGAAAAAAATAAATATCTTATGTTTGAAAAGGAAGTAGAGTCTACCCATACATACATGGGTAATATCGATTAAAAGAAATGGATACTACCTATAAAGATATTATTAGAGAACTTATAGGTTGTAGCTAATAAATTAGATGGTTAAATAAATTGTATGTATAGCTATGAAAAGTGATACAAGGTCTGAGAAGCACTATCTACAATATTCACTTTCTAATTTTCATATATGAGATGATATTGCTACTGAAATTAATCTAGAAATCCTGTATAAGATGTACTAAATAAGTTTTAAACAAGTTTAGAGTGTTTGGGAGAGCTTGATAAAATTGGAGAATCCATCCTTGGATTATATAATACATATAACCTATTTTATTAAGTATTTAAACACTCATGGATGATTATTTATAAATTTTGTTTTATAGTATAAATAAGGAAGGAAAATGGGTTATTGATATTATTCAACATTGTGTATTTTAAATAATACAAAGCTTTCTATATAGATTTAAAGTTTTTCGAATTATACTAATATTTTTTGGATTTTTGCATATTTTCTAAAGTTATTTGATATATATGAGAAGGTCTAAAGTGGATTTGAAAAATCTTAGACTAAATTGGAATAAATTTATAATTATTGTGCCATAGAACAAAAAACTTATAAGGAAATTACCATATGTGTACATTATGTAGGAGAATTCATCTACATGGAATACATTTTCCTAACACATATGATATTTGTGTTTTTAAGATATATAGTGAAGTGGATATTAATTAATGACCAAGGAAATTGTTTTATATATATAATTTTTGATAAATTAATTAGAAAAATTTCCTATGTGTAATAGAATTGAGCTATATAGGCTACCTATAAGTTATTTCCTAACACCCATATGATATTTTGAGAGTGAAGAAATTTGAAAGGGGAATAATCCATGCTGTTAATCCCAATAAAAAGATGAAGATATTCAAAAGGGGGTTAATTGGATAAAATTAGTCTTTTAAAATAAAATTAATATTAAAGGTTATTATTTCAGAGTTATTAAGTTGTAGTAGTAGAAAAATAAAAGGAGATGGTCATAATGATTTTTATAGTAGTTTGGATCTAAATTATCCTAGTCCACTCTTCACCCCTCAAACAAATTTAGAGGAATGAAACCCACTAAAATCACTCTAATGGAGTCTTAAAATTACTTTTTCACACCTAGAGTCACAACCCAATTATAAATCCTTTTTCCCTCGGGAATCTTAAACAAAAAAGAGACCATCCATATTCAACCAAGAGGTATAACCCAAACATTTCTTCCTTTTTCCCACCTTGAGGTACAACCTAATATATAACTTTTTTTGGGAGTAAAAAACAAAAATCCTACCTTTTAATTGGTATTATAACCCTTTATAATTATGAAAATAGAAGGAAACATAAAGAACTAAATCCACTAAACAATATAAAAGATTCACAGTTAGAGAGTTTAAGAAGAAAGAATATCTTTAGTAGAAAAATATAAAATTATTTTAGTTCATATGAGAGTAATATTTGATTACAAAATCATGCCACACTTGTATAGTTAAATAATATCATTAACCTCATATTAGATATAAACTATCAAATTATTTATATAGAGTTATTTTATGAATAATATATTGAAAGCTTAAACCCTACAGAAGTTTATATTTCCCAATGTTACATATGATATATTCATTAAATGGGTATGAAAAACATACCCACATGGGTTACTTTTATAATAGTATAAGTGATAAACTCTTAAAATTCCAACCAAATTTAACTTTGAACTTGTATTTTCACAAGAAATGAGCATGAAACTTCATCCCACGTGATGAAAATTTAATCCTGCATAAAATTATTCAAAATAAAATTTCTAATTATTAAAATAATTAATAAGTATATATGTAATGATTAAATAAATATAGACATGTGAAAAAAACATGTAGTAATTCAAAATATAAAATAATAAAAAACCCAGCAAGTTTTGAGCTAAAATACGATAAAGGAATTAAGTGAACATATATAGGTCATAATGTAGGTTAAAATGTTTTCTAAATTTTAACTTGAAATCACTGTATTTTTTTCTTATGGTTACTTTATTTTTTTCTTGCAGTCACTAGATTTTTGTTCACGTGGTCACTTCATTTTTGTTTATGCAATAACATCAAATTTGTTCACACAGTTACTTCATTTTTTGTTCACATGTTCAATTTTTTTTTCATACGATCACTTCATTTTTCTCAAGTAGTCACTTAATTTTTTTATGTGGTCCCTTATTTTTTTTTCTATATGGTAACTTTTTTTAATGCAGTCAATTATTTTTGGTACATGCAACCACATAATTTTTTTCCATCTAGTCACTTCATTTTCTTAATTCTGTCACTTCAATACTTTTTCAAAATTTCACTCATGGTGAGTTCACTAAAGGTCACTTCCAAACATTGGTAAATTTTCAATCATGGTCACTTCACTCATGGTCAATTCCATAATTTTTCATATTTATTCTCACTATAACTTCACTCAATGTCACTTACCTCATAGTCACTTCATGATTTATCCTGAATATGTAAAATCACAAAGCATACAAATATTATAGTTAATGAGAACTTAGAATTAATATAATTATTGAAAATAATAATAAATTTGATCAAGGATATGATTCAACATTCTTCCCATTTTTGATAATTTTAAAATAGATTCTAATTCCTAAAATTTATCCCCCTTTTTAAAATTTAGAAAAAACATTCAAGGTTTAAATATTCTTCCCCTAAGATAAATAATTATTATTGGAAAAGAAACTTAACTTTATATTTAAAAATTGAACATGGAGATCTACCATTATATGATTAATGATAAATAAACTAACCCTTTTAAAGTTAACATCAAACAAGGCTCCCCCATAGTTATCATCAGTGAAGAAACTATCCCTAAAAGATAAATTAAAGGCATAACTAAGATTCCCCTAAATTTATATATATTCAAATACTATATGAATACATAAAGTGATTCTTGTGTATAATATTATAGATTATTTCTAAAATATATATTATAATCCTTAAGGATACATAAAAACATCTCAATATTTTTAATGAATGATGTAATGATTTTCAATGAATTAAACAATAGTCATATATTTAAATAAAAAACAATTATCCAACAAAATAAAATATCTAAAATATAAACACTGGACAAATAAAATAGATTTAAAGTTTTAGCTTAAAATAAAATTCAACCCCCACAAAATGTTTTTTATGATTAAATTTCCATCATTACAAGTTAAAATTTTATTTTATCAAAATTTTATATACCCAGGGTTTAGAAAATAGATCAGTTATCTTTTTTAGAAGAAATAAATTCTAGATTTATATTTCCTTTTTTAATAATATCCATAAGAAAAATATATTTAACATAAATGTTCATCGTCATAAAATTTTATAAAGGATTTTTAGAAATATAAATAGTAGAATTATTATATCAAAAAATACAAATCTTTTCAAAATCAAAACTAAAATCAGAAATTTTTTTCTTAATAAAAAAAGTCTTATCATAATAAGATGTAACAACTATATATTTAGATTTAAAAGTTAAAATAAAAATATAATTTTGTTTCTTTAAACCCTAAGAAATGAACGATTTTCTAATTAAATGAAAAATACTTGAAGTGTTTTTTATATCACCATTTTTCCAACAAAATAAAAAACAAAATATATTTTCAAATAAAAATAGCTCTAGTAGGATAAAAAAATATTCAAAGAAATTTTAAATTGTATAATTTTTTTAAAAGATTTAATGTGAATTTCCTTAAGGTCACTTAGAAATATAGTACACATGAAAACTAAAAACATCAAATTAGGCCTGGAAGAAGTTAAGTATAATAAACTTCCAATGACGCCTCAATAGATTTTACCATTAAATATTTTTCCAGATATACCTAAATATAATTTGAAAGTAGAAATCATTAGGATATTTTAATTTTTATAATATTCTAAACTAAATATTTTAACTATTTATTTATAATACTTGTATTGATTTAGAAAAATAACATCATTTATTTGAAACATTTGAAAACCACGGAAGAATTTCAATTCTCCCATCATACCCAAATTAAATTCAGAAGCCATTAACTATAAAAATTCATAACAAATATTTTCAAAATGAATATCCAAAAACAATATCATTAACTTAAATTTACACAATCAGGATATAATTACAATTTTTTTAAATGAATTGAAAATGATAAAGGTTTCCATTCCCAAAATTATTTTTCCATAGAAAACTTTTTAGAATTTTATATAGAGCTCGTGAAGCTTATTTAAAACCATATAAAGCCTTATATAGTTTAAAAACATGATCAAGATGATTTTTATTCTCAAAACTAGTGGGTTGTCTAACATATACTTCTTTATAAATATAAACCTTTAGAAAAGTGGTTTTAAAATCCACTTGAAGCAATTTAAATCCATAAAAATCAGCATAATCTAATAATATCATAATTACTTCTAATATAAATATAGGTTAAAAATATATCTAAAAATCAATAGCTTATTCTTGAGAATATCCTTGATCAACTACTCTCTCTTTACTTCTAAATATATTTCAATATTTTTCAAGTTTTTTATAAAGATCCATTTTATTCCAATAATATGAGAATCATTCAGTGGAACAAATAAAGTCCACACACTATTTGAAGTAAATTGATTTAATTCATCTTATATATCCATGAAACAATTAGAATTATTTAAATCATAATTTATATTACTATGTAAAAAATCATAAATAAAATCATGATAAGTATAAATATTAATAATAGATTTTATATTTTCAACAATTGATTCTACATTACCAATCACATTATCTATAGGATAATCTCTATGATACTTCCAAGATTTTTCATGAATAGGTTTATATTGAGAAAAAGAAATCTCCCCATAAATATGTACATATTTATCTTGAGGTTATTATTTATTAAAATCAAAATCTCTAAATTTATCCTTAAGTTTATCGATATGATCATATCTTTTATTCAAATATTTTTCAACAAACTTTACATGAATTGTTTATTTAACAAACATGGTTATTTTATTATATACTTTATATGTCTTAATATTATTAGAATATATCAAGAAAATTAATTCATTAATTTTTTAATAAAATTTATCTAAATCATATTTAGTATTAGGAATAAAATAATTACATCCAAAGACTTTCAAATAGCCAATTTTAGGTTTTCTTCCCTTCTAATGTTTATAAGGTGTCATTTTAGACAAGGTTCTTAAAATATTTCTATCAGTAACATAAAAAGATGTATTCCAAACTTCAATAAAAATATTTATTAAAATTAAACTCATTTAATATTCTCCTATCCATTTTAGAAATTTTCAATTTTTTTCCTTTCATCTACACCATTTTTTGTGGTGTTCTTAGGGATGATTTTTTTGAAAATACCAATTTTCTTCAAAAAATTGTATAAATTATAGATTCTATAATTCCCCACCGTAATCAATTATAATTGATTCAATTATGTGTTATTTATTATTTTTAATTAATTTATAAAAATTGATAAATCTAGATAAAGATTTAAAATTATGTGTTAGAAAATAAGCCCATGTGTATCTAGTAAATTCATCTATAATAATAAAACAATATCTCTTACCACTCAAGATATTATGTTTTATAGGACCAAATAAATCCAAATAAATAATATCAAGAGCCTATATAGTTTTTTAATTCCTTTGTTGACTTGAAACTCCCACTATATTTTTTAGATTTGAAACAAGATTCACAAACTAAGGTGATTTCTACTTTAAGTTTAAATAACTATAAAACTATTTGATTATTTTACAACATGTGAATTAACATGAAATTAGCATGTCCTAATCTCATATGACACAAAATTTTATTATATTTTACAACATTCAAACATTTTAAATTTTAATAAGTGAATTCAGAAAAATTAATTGAATAAATATTATCTTTCATATTTGCATAAAATAAAACAAATTTATATTTAAATACAATGTATTTATCATATTTAAATTCAATAAACATTCCATCATCACAGAGTTGTGAAATAATTATTAAATTATGTTTCAAAACATCAATATATAAAACATTATAAATAATAATAGAACTAAAAATTCCAACCTCACTGAAACCATTTACCTTTCCTTTATAATAATCACAAAAAATAACATTACCTCCATCACATTTATTAAATTATATAAGTTTTGATATATCACTAGTCATATGTCTTGATAATAAAATATCCATGTACTAAACATCATTTTTTAATCTCACAGGACACCTTTCCTATAAAAATAGATTTTATAAAACTCTAGTACCCATGAAAATCCATGTTTGATGGGATTAGAATATGAATTTTTGGGAGCCTAAAGTGATTTCAAGAACTTGTTTATAGTAAATATAGAAGATAAATATTTATAAATGAAAGCCTTAGTATGTACAAGATATTGTGGATATATCAAGGAACACTTTTTTACATAATGACCTTTTATTGGACACCTAAAACATATATGAGTAGAAGTACTTCTATTAGTGATATTTTGGGTAAATTATTTTAATAACCAAGACATGATCTATTTTTTCTCATTTTATTGAATATCATAATTTTATCAAAGTTTTCTCTACATTTAACAAAAATATACATATTTGACTTTAAAATTTCAATTTCATTAATGAACTGTTCATTCTCTTTAAGAACATTATCAAAATTTATTATTTCTACTTCATGACACTTTGACATGAAATCAACTTATCTTTTTAATTTTTCATTTTTAGCAAGAGAATAATTTAGTTTTACTTAAGAAATGTATATATTAGTACATATATATTTTATATCTATATTTTCATATTTTAATCCTTCATGAATATATTTCTTTATATTTTAATTCCCCTTAGGAACATCTTTATATTGTAACTTAAGGTTCTTGTATAAACTAATTATATTTTCAACATTATGTTCAATCATTTAAATTGTTTAATAAATTAATCTTTAATAGTAGGTCCTTTAAATTTAGATTTAGAATATGAATAATAAGTAGATTACCTTACATGATTTTATGAAGCAATTAAACACAAGTTTTCTATATCCATTTTAGAACTAGATTCTTCAGCAATACATGAATCCTCAATACAACTCCATTAAACTACCATTTTATTCATTTAATTATCATATTTCTTACTCTTATTTTTGTCCTTTTTTAGACTTGGTAAATCAGTCTTGATGCACCCCCTTTTACTAAACTCATAACAAATTACATCTTGAGAATCATTTGAAATAAAATTAACTTTATTTTTCTCATTGTAATAATATTTAGGATAATCATTACATGATATAATTGAGTATCCTTTCTTCCTTCAATATCAACATTTTATAAAATATATTGTATCGTTCTTATCACTATTATATAACTCAGAATCAAAATAGAAAGTACAAACATTTGACTTAAAAGTAACTCCCACATTCTTTTAATTATCTTCTTCAGTGATATTTTTCAGCACTAAATCATATTTTAATAGTGATCAAATAAACTTGTAAAGAGTGTATTCCTCGAAGTTATTACATTAATATAAGTAACATTTTTAGCATGATACTTCTTAGGAAGTTTTTTAAGTACTCTTTCAACAAGAACATGATTTTTTAGATTTTCTCTTAAAAATCCATACCATTTAAAACACTATTAAATCTATGGATCACTTTTTTAACATTTTCTTCTTCACCCATTTTAAATTTTTTATTTCAACACTTAACATTTCTATATTATTTCTAATAAATATTATCTAAGACATGATGTGTAACTTACAGAATTTTCTAGATTTCATGAGCTATTTTATAAGAAGATAAATGACTATACACATTTATATTTATTGAAAAAATATAAAATATTCATAACGTTACAGTTAAGAAATAATTTACCACATCATTTCCAACTGATGATTCAGGTTCACCTTCAGGAAGATTTTATGGTTTATCCATGATTGTTTAATGATAAATGTTAAGTTTATTTATAAAATATTCCACCCAAGATTTTCAATATGCATAATTAGTACCATGAAAATGTGGTGGTTTTTGAGGTATCCATCCCTTATTTTAACTTGTTCTTAGCATCATAAAAATATATTTTCTCCTTGAATGTTAACTCATAAATGGTTAACATAAATAAAAATATGTAAATTAAGCTTAGGGTCCTCCTTTGATGCCAATTGTTGATCCCAATGAGAAGATTATATATAGGAAAGAGGTGGGTGAATTTGCCTAAATTTTACTTTTAAAATAAAATTAAGATAAAATTGTACTATTTTAGAGTTATTAAGTTAATGAATTAGAAAAGTAAAAGGATATGGACATGTTGTTTTTTATAGTGATTCAAATCTAAATGATCATATTCTACTCTTCACCCTTATCATAATATAGGAGAGATGGTACCCACTATAATTACTATAATAGAATCTTACAAAAAATTTGTCCCACTAATAGTCACAACCCAATTACAATACCTTTCCCCCTAGAGGTTTAAACCCAAAATCGACCTTTCTTTTTTTAACCTGGAGGCACAAATTGAAAATTTTTCCTTTTCGCACCTTGAGGAATAACAAAATGACTAAGTTTGGATTGGTAATCATAACCTAAAATATGAACATTTAATGGTTAGTATAAATCTTGAAAATTAGGATCATACAAATAAATATAAATAAGTAACTCCATATAACCATATGAATTCTTCATAGTCTAAGAGTTGAGGCAATAATGATCTCTTCAACAAAAAAGGATCAAAAAATTATAGTTCATATAAGAATAGTGGTTGATCACCAAATTATATCAAACATTAATAGTTCAATAATATCCTCATTCTTGTATTAAATCCGAATCCCTCGATCTCCTTATATAGATCTCTTTTATGCATAGTAGATTCAAAGAATGAATCTCATTTCAGTTTATCTTTCCTAATACTGCATGTGATATCTTCATTAAATGGGTATACAAAATATACCCCTATGAGTTACTTAAATAAATTTTTATGATATAAATAGTTCAAATTCAAACCAATTTTAATTTGAAACAAGTGTTTTCCCAAGAAATAAATGTGAAACTTCAACCCACAAGATGAGAATATAATCCTACATAAAATTATTCCAAATAAAATTCCTTATTATTAAAATAATTATTAATTATTTAAGAAATAATTAAACAAAGATAAATATGTCAAATAAACATGTAGTAATTAAAAATATAAAATCATAAATAAAACAGAGCATGTTTTGAGCTAAAATATGACAAAGGAATTAAGAAACCATAGTTAGGTCATAAGGTAAGTTCAATAATTTTCCAAATATCAACATTTAGTAACTTAATTTTTCTTTTGGGTTCACTTAATTTTATTCATGAGATCACTTCATTTTTTTTCATGTGTTCACTTCATTGTTCATTTTTGTTCATACTATCACTTTAATTCTTTTCATTTGATCAATTAATTTGTGATCATGTGGTTAATTCATTTTTTTCATGCATTCACTTATTTTTTGTTCATGTGGTAACTTCATTTTTGTTCATGCAGTCACTTCATTTTTTATAATTTAATGACTTCATTTTTTTCCATGTGGTTAAATAATTTTTTTCATGAGGTCACTTCATTTTTTTCATGCAGTCACTTCAGTTTTTTTTAAAACTATTACTTACAAATTTTTTAAAATTTTCACTAATGGTTAAATCACTCAAGGTCGCTCCTATAATTTAAATTTTTTTCACTCATGGTCACATCACTTAAGGTCACTTAAAGACTTTGTTAAATTTTCACTCACTTTCACTTCACTCAAGGTTACTACATGATTTAATGAGAATATGTAATAACTCAAAGCAAACAAATGTTACAGTGTATATGAAATTATAATTAATGAACTTATCAATGACACTAATAAATCATATCAAGGATCCAATTAAACACATACGATGAAAGTGATTTGGTAAACTCATATTATATTTCATCAACATAGTGGATGTTTGTGATATGAAAATTGAAAAATTCATACAGAGAAGGAGAGATGTTACAAGGTATGATATTTGAGTGGGTCAAAATGTCTCAAAGGGAAAAGTCATATGGTGTATGAGAATCTAACAGGAAGTAAAGTATTTTCTATATCTCATATGATATTTGAGTTTTCCAATTCTAACAAAAGTGTCATGTATGATATTTCAAAATTAGTGAGGGATTTCTAAGTGGCGTGTGACTTTCTGAGCTATATATAATATTTGATTTTTATTTATGAGATTTTTATATATAAAAAATAAAATTTCCAAAACTATCAGACTCTAAAGAAATAAATTGGATGGTGCTTTTGGATGACTTTCAATGAATAAATAGTCACAAATTAAATGTGATGAAAAATTTGAGAGGTTGAGTAAATGATCTTCAAGCTATATGAGGAGAAGATTAAAGCATGAAGTAATATCTGAAATATTCAAAAAATTTGACATAAATTTAATATACTTTAAAGAATACTTTAGACATTGTTAAGTTAAATCTTTACATGTACATTATATCTTATGTCATTTATTAAGTAAGATGTTTGAGAAGAAAGAAGAAACAATCAAGTATGCAGAGTTGATGCTACTATTTATAGACTTCATGTTCAACTCTCATGTCATAAGTTGAGTGTCATTCTAAAAGATATGATTATTATATTAAATTAGTACATCTAGAAATATTAATGTGTATATTTTAATAGAGTATTTTTTTGAGGAAGAAAAATAAAGGAGATTCTCAAAATTTTATTAGAGACTGATAGTTATTAAAAATAGAATATTCCTTGATTATAGATATAATGGAAAATAAATAAGGTGGTGTATGTGATTTTTTGGGTGTGTAATAATTCCCTAGAAGATATATATTTATAGATATATGAGGAGATGCCCCAAAAAATTTAGTATCCACATGGATTTAAATTGGAAAAATTTCTGCCAAATTTTGATTTCTATATTTCAAATATAGTAAAATAAAATTTTAGTGACCTATATATGAAAAGTAAAATATAGACAAAGAGAAATAAATAGGAACATGATATTAGAGAGCTTTCATTAAAGAATATATAACCTGATAATCTCAAAGAATGCATAATAAGAACAATTTGATGCATTTTGTAGTGATTAAAAATAGTGTTTTCCAAGATTTTAAAAAATAGTTCTATCTTTCTAGGTTTTGAAAAGGAAAAAAGGATATTAAGTGAGTTTACTTATTACTATTGTCCAGTTAAAATTGATAAAGAAGAAAAAATAAGTAGAATTTCTTAAAACCAACATTTAGTAAGGATTGATAAATTTATATACCTAATATCACAATGTTGATATTCTGAGTTAGATAAATAGAAATTGGTTTCAAGGTAGAATTTGGAATCTTGGAAAGGACAGAGGCTAACATTAATACTTCAATTGTGAAAATCTTATGGAAATATAAGACACTCTAGTTGAGGAAAAAGATTATCCATGTGGGTGAAGAGGTATACCTGGATATATTTTGATCTATTTCAATAGGATAAAGAATTTCCAAAGAGGAACTAGTGGGATTCTAGTATAAACAAGTGCATTAGGATGATAACATGATCACTTATGTAATATAGTGATCTCACACCTAAGTTTTATGGTTTGTTTGGTTTTCCATGAAACATATAAAACTCTACTTATATTGATAATAATATTTTTAGTATATAATCTATGACTTGGAAACCCCAATCATGGAAAAGAGTAAGATTCCCATGAGGGGTTTAACCTCATAAAAAACACCCTTCTTGATTTAATTTCTTGTACTCCATTGAAAATAGTGTTATAATATATTAAAAACATTGTTCTAATAGTATTAACTAAAATATGAGGTTCAGGTCCCAAAGGTTCATAAAATTTAAAATTAAGAAAATTATAATTTTATAAAATATGAACAACACATGATTACTCCCCCTTCAAGAGAGTCTAAACGACCCACTAGAAATCTCAATTATTACCAAATAGATGTTGCCTCTAAATTGAATCTAGAGTTAAATCACAAGATAATTCAATAAAATGATGTTATCTCTAAATATTTTCATTTTTCTCATGAATTTATTTTTATATAAAATATATTAAGTATGGACTTTAAATGTTTGAAGATGTGAATCAGATGGAAGAATCTACTTCCATCCCTATCAGATCTGATTGGTAAGTGTCTTCTAAGACCTTAGTTAACAGAAATAATAAAGTGGTTATAAAGTAGATAGAGTTATTAGATAAAAAATAGGAATTACTATTAGATAATGGTTGTTATAATGGTAATTGATTATCAGTCAAATTAGTTGATTTTTATTACTCTAATTATTCAAGTACAAGTTGTGAGAATGAATGCATTGAATCTACTAAAGAACTCTATATTATGTTTATGGATTATATAATGAATATCCTAATTGAATTAGTGACATTTATATTTGGATTAATTAAGGGAGTTCATTATGGGAAGCCAAAACATGAATTATAAAACGATGCAATGGAAGAAGCATCATCAAAGAAGATAAGTTCTTACAACACTCTCACAATGCTTGTGAAAATCAAAGTCAAAACTGCACTACTTCTCAATAAAAAAATTTCTTTAACTGATAAAGACTTTAAAATATCTTAATGCCAGAAAGAAGTGATTCAAATGGGTTTTAAGGAACTATTCCATGCCTTGGAAAATCTATATAAAATTTCTATGAGTGTCAGGGATGAACAACTAGGTGTTTAAGAAAAGAAGATAATTAACCTTGATAATTATCTATTGTGAAGTATAAAGATACATAAAGGTGAAGTGGGGAGGTTTAATAAAGTCTAGGAAGAAATTTCTATTTTATTTGAGTTTGAGAAGTATACCATCCATATGACGTTCCAAGAGCTGGGAATGAAATTGATAAATCAAGAAGCTATATATTTTTGTTCACTCCAATCAACTAAAAAAAAGTGATATTACCCAAGTATCTAAGAAATTTTTTACCTAAAAAGGGACTCATACTAGAGGAGAATTAAGCTTGAGAACATCTACAGAACCCTCCACCTCAAGCATATAGAAAATGGTATCCCAAAATCCTAAAAAATCTATTTGTTCTAAATTTATTGTTTCTTGATATGAAAGGAAAATGTTAAATTATGTATTGATTTTGAATAGTAATTTATTTGGAAAACCCAACAATAATTCAAGGTTGGGGTTTCTTATACCCAATAAAATTTTCCCCTAATAACGATCCCAAACATTTGTTGATCTAACTCAAAACTAGCAAGTATGTCTTGTTAGAAAAACTACACCCAACATATTTCAGTTTGTACAAGTTCAATAACACCAAAATCATATGATAGTAAATTAAAAAGTTAAAGAAAACTTCCTGAAGGAAAAAAACTCTATATAAATGAATATATAAATATAAAGAATAAATTTGATTATTTTAAAAATTTATATAAGTTGTGAAACATTGATTTACACTGCTATGATGAATAATTGTATAACCCAAATAGATATCATTCATATAATAAAGAGAATAAATACCAACCACAATATGAGATGCAGGTAAAGGAGAAAAGTAAGTCTACCTTAGGGGGTAAATAAGTGAAGAATACTGTTAAATAAAATCCTACTAAGAAGATAATGAAAAAATTTGACCAGGATTTTTAGCCTCTAGAAAATATATTCTTCTATAAAGATACCATAACATTGAAAATTGTAAAATGGACTTCAATCTCATTAAAGAAGGAATCAATATAAAAATTAAATGTTAATTAATTTAGTAAATGGATAAAAAATTGTTATGGTTGTCAAAACTCCTTGTGAAGAGGTTGAAAGGATGCCCAAAATTGGTATCTTAAAAGATTATAGAGGTGTGTGTGGAAGCTGTAACTTGGAATGAAACCATTTTGTTACATGTATGATTGTTTTTCCTTGTAAAAAATATATGAAAATAGATAATAGGAATGAAAAATTAACCCCCTAAATCAAAAAGGAATTCGTAAAGTGGTAATACACACAAAAGGAGAAGATTAGAATGAGTCTAAAAATATATTAATCATAATAAATTAATAGTTGGAAGATAATATAATATTATATCGAGATAAAAATAATAAAACTACTCTAGTCTCTTAATTAAATAATCTATTTTCATTTAAAAAATAAGTTATAAAAGAGAAAAAGTCCATTCTTCCAAGAGAGTTTCTAATATAGAAATTCAAATAAAGTTATACCATAAACAATTATAGACATATCAAACCTTCAAGAAAAGAATAATATTGGTTGAGAATTATTTCTCATATATATTTTTGAATAAAAAAATCTATTAGAGGATCCACATAATTCCTATATCATATTAGTTGTTTTCTAAATCTTGGAATTGAAGGTGATGAATAAAGAGAGAATCTACTTAGGGGGAACCCATAATAATGAATGCTTCATGAATTCAATATATTCTATTAATTTGGATATCTGGACATCACTTAAAAAATTAGAAGATGAGGTATGATTTTCACTCTCTAAATCCCTATTTTACTTATGTTTAATATGTTTATAAAGGGAGTGGGTATCTAAAAAAATGGGTAAATACCTTTTAATTGAATGTTTTTGATATGTGTATTCAAGAGCGTGAACATTTTTAACAATTCTTAAAAATATATTTGAGCATCCCCTAGTCAATGGAAGTTTTATTTATTACCACATTAATGTGAGTATTATGTACAACTTTTTTTGGACCTTTTACTCTTGTTTTCTATAAAGGTATATCCCATGTAGACTTATAGTTGTCTTATTGATGGAATACTACTAATAAGAATGTGGTATTACCATTATCTCATTAAACTAATGGGTACATTGTAATGTATATGAAAAAAATGGTGAGAAGATATGTTTCATAAAATTATAGAAGTGAAAACCTTACTATCCTTTTCAATTATGGAATGATCAATTTTACTTCCTTTCCATTTATTATCAAACAGGGGGAGAAAGATTACATTGAATTTAATAGCATTTTGGAATTGAAAATAAACCCAAAGGGGGATATTAAATAACCAAATGTTTTTTATTTTATTTGTTATCAATATGAATAAAGTTAATTTTTATTGTAGGATAAAGAGTTAAATTCCATTAATATGAAAAAAGATATCTATATTATGTTAGAAGTGGAAGTAGTGGTTTCTCATACATACATGAGAAATAGTGATAAAAGGAAATGATCACTACCTATGAAGATCTGACTGAGAAACTTATAGGTTGTAGCTAAAAAATTATATGGTTGAAGAACTAGTATGGATGGCTATGAAAAGTGCTAAAAGGGTAGAGAAGTGTTGACTAAAATAATCACTTCTGAAGTTGAAAAGATTATATGATGACCACTATTTTTAATATATGATTTTACACATAATTATTTTAAAAAAATTACATTAATAACTTATAAGGACCATTCTAGGTTTAGTGTCTTGGAAACTACATACATAATACATGAAGTACATAATAATTTTATAAACATAAACATTATTAAATCCTCCAAAATAACTCCTTTATTACTCCATCACAGTTCACCTCACTAAAAGTGATTTTCTAGGGACATAAATCAATATAAAAGGGTGATCATAAATCCCAGTAAGGGACAATTAAAAGAAATGAAACATGAGATATCATCATGAATAAAAAATAACTTATAACATGATATTATAATCATAATCATAAGTACATAACTTTGAAATGTGGATACAGAATAAAAATAAGACATTAATAGGCATATAACCAAGGTTTAATAAAAAGGTTTCATAAAACATATTATAATGGCTATTCACCAATGTATCATAAAACATGTGATATATATATATATATATAGATTAATTCCTTACCCAATGAATTAGATTTATATCAGGTCATTCCCTTCACATGTTTTAATCCATGTGTGCTACATAGATCATAAAGAATTTCACCAACAACCCATGGAGAATAAATAATAGGTTTCATATAAAATCACCAAGTACATAGGTGTTTAAAGACTTGAAATTTTCATTATGTTTAACTAGATAGATGGAATTATATATTTCATTCATGGTAATACCAAATAAATGAATTATAATCAAATATATATGAATACCATTGAATAAAAAAAGGTTTGGGTTTTTATAACATAAAAATAGAGGCTTCCAAAATCAAAGGATGATTTCATCATCATATAAGGTATAGAAAGAAGGTTTATAAAAGGGGATTAATTAAAGAGAATGGAATTATCTTGTGACTTCTCAGACTCGGATTCCACTTAACCAGTGACCCAAGCCCGATTGGGCTCATGAACCCTAGTGCGTCTCCCCATATGCCAGGGGCTTTTGACTAGGAGTGGGGGTGTATAGGGAGTATAGTGGGAAGATTATACCCACCTGTCAGAGTAACTCAATGGATATAAAAAATAGTAAATATTAGAGGAATCATAATAAAATAGAAAAATGCAGTAAATAGTGGAATCATAACAATCAACGAAATAACCAAACAAGGGAAGAAACAGATAACTGAATAACATTACCAAAAAGGAATCAAAGGCATTTTCTGATAAAAATATGTATGCATGGAATGATGGCATAAAGGGAATAAGAAACAACAAACAAGCATGCTAAAAAAAGTGAAAGAGAGGAAAAAATCCAAAAGTTGCTCCATATAATCACAAGCGCATGCTCAATCCCCTTCTCCTAAGTTACATCTAGAAAAAATAACCAACAACCTGAAGAGTGGTGCTTTTCCCTATCCATACCTATAAGAAAACAACCTTCTCGGGTGCAAAAAACAGACTAAGTAGGGTGTGAGAGATAATTTCAATAGGCCACCACCAATGGTGTCTACGTGTAACTTGAGTAGGTACACATAATTAAATAGTGTGAAATAATAAACAGGTAAGTAAAGAAGTGCAAAATAAATAAATAACCTCCCACTCAGGTTCCTAAAGGATACCCAGTAGGTTTACCTACTTCTTCCCAGGGCTGGTATGACTGATCAAGTTACCATATATATAAATATGTATATATTGCTAGTTTGGACCAGGACGTAACACACATACGTCCAATACCAGTCTATGAGATAATAAGCACTGCTCACAGGGTAGTAATCCTGATGCTGATGTAAGGTGAACTTGGGTCTTCATGCCCTGCTGATTCCCTTACCATCATTATATAATGTATAACTAGAATGGGGTAAAAATACTTCCCACCCATACATGTATATATAGATCATAACTCGCATGGGGTAAGAATGCCTCCCACCCATTCACATATATACATTCTATAATTGGCATGGGTTAAGAATGAATCCCACCTATACACATATATACATATCGTAATTGGCATGGGGTAAGCATACCTCCCACCCATTCATGAATATACAGATTATAAATGGAATGGGGTAAGTGAAGGACCCCGGAACACCCTGAGAGGGGAGGGGTGAATCATGGTGTTAAATTTTTCTTTTTAAAGTTTTGGATCTTGTACCCATGTTGGTAGGAACTTGTTAAACCTGTCAAACAAATGAAAGTAGGAAGTTGACACAACACTTTTACTTGGTTCACTACAAAGGGCTACATCCAAGAAGAATATGCTGATAGGTTGTCGGTCGTACCTAAATCCACTAAACTTCACTAGATGTGGATTACAATTTTCAGGTACAGTCACTCATTCCCAGGCACACTTCCTTTACAAAAGTTCAGAGATAGCTCACTGCGTCCCTCAGATCACTCCTATTGACTCCCTCTAGCTCACTGCGTTTGGTGAAGTCCCAGTCGGTTTACAGACGTGAGGGTCTCTTCAATATAATTGCATCGAAGTCTTTGCCTCTGCTTAGCACGAGAATCTACTTACATCGAAGACCAGTAATGATTCACTTGAATTCACTGACCCATTGAACTGAATAACTAGAAATTCACAAATAGGTTTTGCTGATAATTTCACGCAACACCAAGTTTTACGCGCAACATCAAGTTTTTCACGCAACTTCACCTTTTTCGCGCAAGTAAGAATTTTTCATGCAAGCCTCAATTTGTCATGCAAATCCCTTTACGAGAACCTTTTACATGCATCAGACCTCAAATCTTCTCTGAGTCTTCAATGGTACAGAATGAGTGGGGTCACCTCTTATTTAAAGGCATCTCTAACCCCCACGTGAAAAACCCCCTATGGCACGAAAAACCTCTCATTTGGCGTGTAATATTTCACATAGGTATCATTTTTCGTGCACATCTAAAGATTTTTCACATAGCCCATGCCTTTGCCATTTTTTGAAATTCTAAATTCGAAACACTATTTATGCAAAAAAAATCACTCCACTATTTCATGCACCACACTATTTTTCACGCAAAACCTAAATATTTCGTGCAAGGCCCACCTTTTTCATGCACCACTTCCTCTTTGTGGGAAACTCCTTTTACCAACAATCCATGTCTTCATTTTCTGATTTTGAGGCCCAAAAATTTGGCAAACACTTGGAAACAACGCCGCCTTCAATATTGTTGTCTGCTTAAACTATATGATCACTTTGTTGGAACACATTCTGAACTTCCACTGAGGATTGAAAAAAAACACAAACCATACTCCAATTCATTCATAGAATAGCCATGGTTCCAACAGTAATAATGCCTCCCACCTATACACATATATATAGATCATAACTAGCATGAGGTAAGAATTCCTCCCACCCATACAAGTATATATATATAGACCATTCACATGATATCAGTATACTCAATCCATTCATATAATCTCATTTAGAATTTAAAAATTTACACAAGTCATAGAAAAAGTCATAGGTTCACCATCCATATATGAGTTTCATTTAACAAGACAATCTATTTCATATAATGCCTTTTTAAATAAAACATGAAAAGGGAATGACCATTCCATCCCTTAAAACCATTCCATTAAAACCAATTCATTTTAAGATCTATATCCATCTCATCCTAGGCACCATATACAAGGAAAACTATCCAATTTTCCTAGCATAAAAAATTCATTTCAAGGAAAAGGTTCAAGGATAAAGTCTCAAGGTCAAATAATCACATGCCCATTTGGAGAATTCCAATTAAAAGGGATCTAAGAACCATTGATGCACCTTGGTATACATCACTTACACATGGGATAATGCTATTTCAATTAAAATTCAAAATAAAATCTAAATTGGGTTACATGCATTTTAGGAAATTTGGACAAAATTACCATTTTTAAGGTGGAACACCTATGGGTGTCGATACAAGACAAGTGTGATGTATAAACCCCAAAAATAGCTCAAATTAACCAATATCAAGGTACTAGGGTCATTTAGACATGAAGGAATCAACAAAACGAAGAATCTCAACAAAGGCTGGCTCATGGAATAATATAATAAATACAAAATGAAAAAAAATGGAAAAATATGTGACCACCTACCTTAGGGCCGTAGATGAATCCCCGCTTGATATCAACCTTAAATTCGAAGAAGGTTAGAAGAGATATGAGTTTCAGTCCAATGCCCTGAAAATAGGGTGAATGAGCCAACATCTAAATAGCATAATAGATAAAAAGATTTACTGAAGAATGAAGGGAACATGAGGTTAACCTTAGCTTGGGATATCTGATGCCTCTAACAGTTTAAGAAACAGATGTCAGATGAAGGATTTTCAAGAGATCCAAGCTTGAGAGGAGTTTTGGAAACCTATAGGTGGAAGAACCCTTGTTATATCCTCTAGAGATAGGAGAAATTATAAAAAAAGCTTTAAATTGAAAGATTGGTAACATGGTAATTTTTCCCCAAAATCCAAATGTGCATGGTCTATGCACACAGCTTACAAACCATTATTAATGACTCTATCACCCATCTACAGTAGGCTGCACAGCCGTGCGACTGGCCTCACACAGTTTTAGACAAACCGTGTGGACTTCGAGCTGCCCCTGTCTATAGTTAAATGGTTTAGTCAAACCATGTTCCCTGGGTCACACAGTTTCCACTAATAGTACAGCCTAGCCTACAATGTATTTTTCTGGATCAGTGATCTCCAAACAATCCCTAGATTCTCTACGGATATCCCCTATGCCGTATTATACCTTTACCATTATTAATGGAAGGATTCAAAATGAAAAACTAATGATTTGTACCTTAATAAAAAAGGTGGGTTATTACAACCTACCCTCATTAGAGAAACTTGTCCGTGAGTTGAAATTTTGAGGGTAAAGAAGTAATTTCAGCAAAGAGTTCTTGCCATTGGGATTATATATCAAATTCCCACTCTCAGGTCTCATCCCGCACTTGGTTGTGCTTCTATAACACTCATGAAAGAGGAACATACTTTACTTGAAGTGTCTTCACGCTTTAATCAACAACACACACCAGATAACCCTTAAAGGAAGCATCCATATCTATATCAACCTCATCCATCTGAAATACATGAGTCAGGTTGGGATAATACCAGTGAAGTTGATATACATGAAAAAACCATGCATAGATCGATATCTTTGAGGAAGTGTTAGACAATAAGCTATTTTTCTGATGTGCTTCACAACCTTGAAGGGTCCAACGAACCTCGGTGACAACTTACCCTGTTTCAAAATACATATATTCCCCAAACTGGGTGATAATTTCAAGAAAAACTAGTCTATGACCTCAAACTTGAGAGGTTGCTGAAGTCTGTTGGCATAATATTATTGTCTAGACTGAGCTATCAACATATGATTTCTTTTCAAGTAAACCTAATCTATAGTCTCCTGAATGGGATGTGGTCCAAGAACAGCTACATCCCCTTCCTCTAACCAGCATAGAGGCAAGTGACAAAGCCTACCATATGAGGATTCATGGGGAACCATCTCAATGGTATCCTGGAAGATTTATTATAAGAAAACTCCACTAGAGGAAGGTGTTTCTCCCAAGAACCCCCAAAGTCAAGGACACATGCTTAAATAATTTCCTCCAAGACCTAAATTGAATGCCTTATATATCCATCAGTCTTTAGGTGATGGGCTGTTCTTAGAAGTACCTGCTTACCCAAAGCCTTCTACAACCCCTTCCAGAACCATGACATGAAACTAGTGTATCTTTCAGAAAAAGATATAATGAGGAGCTCCATGGAGATGTAATAGCTATCTGACATAAAACCTTTCGATATTATCTACTGATAAGGTCTCTCACATAGGTAACAAGTGTGTGACCTTTTTTCAGATGATCAATGACAACCCACACTGCGCCGTTACCATAAGGTGATTTGGGTAAATTAGTCATGAAGTCCATCAAAACATCCTCTTATTTACACTTAGTAATGGAAAATGGATGAAGAAGCCCATCCAGAAACTGATGTTCTGCCTTCACCTACTGATAGGTGGAATATCGAGTGATGTAATTGGCTATCTCACGTTTCATGATGGGACACTGGTATTGGCATCATAGGTCTTGATACATTTTGGTGACACCAGGGTGAACCACCCCTGATGAGGTGAGAATATACTGCATCATCTTCTCTATGATGCTTGATGGGACCCACATGAACTCAAATAAAAAAAGAGTATCATCACCATCCACTTTCCAACCAGAATATGTATCATCTTATGAGACACTTTCTCATAGGACAAGGCCTTTAGGACTAGATATCTATCTCAACCTTACTCATTCCAGAAGAGTATATGTCACTGCTAATGTTGAGATAATAATATAACCATGGTCCCACTGAACCTCAATGTGAATCTCTAAGAATAAGGCCATAAGATTCCATTAATCACTGGATTACTAAACCTCCTAAGTTAGAGTCTTTCAACTTAGATCATCAGCTACTGAATTTCCTTTCCCTGGAGTATAGGGAAGATCAAAATCAAATGATTTTAGGTACTTGACCCACCTACTCTGCCTGAGATTTAGATCCCGTTATGTGAAGATATATTCGAGCCTTTTGTGGTATATTAATACCACAAAATTCTCCCCCAAAAGATAGTGTCTATAAAAACATAAGACATGAACAACTACAGTGAGCTCAAGGTCATGCATCGGGTAATTCTTCTCATGAGGTATCAACTGATGAGAACCATATAGAACAACTCACTCTTTATACATTAGAGCAGCTCCAAGCCTGACACCTCATGTGTCAAAATAAAATGTGTAGGCCTTTCCAGGATCCTATAGAATCAGGATCAACACTTAAGTTAGTATTACCTTTAGCTCTTTAAAGTCTTCTTCATAAGATTCAGACCATTAAAATTTCACACCTTTCTTTATCAAACCCATAAGAAGTGATGCAAGGAATGATAAATCATGGATGAAGTGTATGTAATATTCAAAAATCCCTAAGAAACTGTGAATATAAAATATTTTCTTGGGATGATCCTACGAAATTACCACTCTCACTTTCTATAGGTTAAATGAAACTCCTGAATATGAGATGATATGACACAAGAAGTGGACTTTATTGATCCTACAATGGTATTTCCTGAGATTAACATAGATAAGATACTCTCTTAGCACATTCAGCACGATCTCAATATAGGTTTCATGGTCATGTATGGAGCATGAATACACTAAGGTATCATCATCTAAGACTACCAAAAATGAATCTATGCACGAGTGGAAATACCGGTTCATAAGACCCATGAAGAAAATAGGTGTATTTGTGATTCTGAATGGCATAAATAAGTACTTATAAAGACCATACCTACTCCTGAAAGCTATGCGAGGTATGTATGTAGTCCTAAAATTCCCTGATGATAGCTCGAACTCATATCTATATTTGAAAACACCTTATCTACTTGGATCTTATTAAAGAGGTCATCTATTCTAGGAAATGGATACTAGTTCTTAATAGTCATTTGATTCAACCAAAGGTAATCCACACAAAGCATGAGGGTACCATCTGCCTTCTTGGAAAAGAAGACCGATTAACCCTAAGTAAGATTACTGTGGTGTATAAAACCTTTCACCTCTAGATCCTCCAAATACTTATTGATCTCCAATAACTCCTTATGTTCCATCC
The DNA here is from genome assembly GCA_963277665.1 of Viscum album. Lineage (NCBI taxonomy): Eukaryota > Viridiplantae > Streptophyta > Magnoliopsida > Santalales > Viscaceae > Viscum > Viscum album. The sequence goes on from OY728158.1 coordinate 1,674,546,569, forward strand.
TATAAGGTGGAATGATAACTAGTTCTTCTCTTAGTACAAGATTAATAGTAAAATCTACATATCATACCATAGGTAGTACAGAGAGTTCATAAAGAAAAAAAATATCTGAAACACTCCACTATAGGAGGAAAGACGGCAAGTTGTAACCCTAGTTCATCAAGATAGAGACTAGAAACATATTCTGAAACACTACCCAACCTTTTCTACTCAGGTCCTGCTCATGTCACACTGACATCCCATTCTCCCTTATGTACATTCGTCATTCCCTAGGGTGATGTAAATATCACCATCTGACAATAGCAGTCAATATAGACTCTATAGGGAACTAGAAAGTCTATTCCAATGATAACATAAAATCTTATCATGTTAAGAACATACAAGTTCCACATGAATAGGTAATTGCCTATCTTATAGGGGAAATTATGACAGTGGAAAACTCCCTCTGAATGGACACCTAAAGGTGTATCTATCATCATAATTCCATGATAGTACTCAATGTTGAGGCCCAAAATTTTATAGACCATATTAGATATAAAAGAGTGTGATACACTTGTATCAAACAAATTAGAAAATAAATTTAAGGATACTAAGATAGTATATCATTCAGTAGATGGTTTGGAACTCTAATCCGATGACATAGGCTAGACTGCATGTAACTGGCTTGTGCCATGACCCTGAGTCATTGGTTAACTGCACTGAGCAGGTCCACTCTATTGGCATTGTGAATCGTATGTATGATTTCCTCTACCTTGACCACCACCTCAGCCTGAATGAACAATGGTATTCCAGATAATTTACTATGATGATCATGTTGACCCATCTCATGACCAAGGAGTAGGTGCAGATCCCTACTTTCTAGGTACTAGCAGGAAAGTCCTGCAGAAATGGTGGAGATGACCCATCTTACCAAATCCTCTGCACTCAACCAAATTCTACAGACACTTCCTCTTGAACTACCTTGGTGCTCTGCACATGAGACAAATAAGAGAAATACTCATAAATGGAGCCTAATAACTGGTACTATTGTGAGATTCTTCAAAGAGTTGTTTCCGCCTAGAAGAAGACCCACTGGAAGCCTTAGGTGGTGGAGCACCTTGAATCGCACCATCCACCTCTCTTAGATTTTTATCTGTAATTAGGTCCTAGTTGACGATATCACTAATGGTTTTCAACCTGTAGACGTTGACCTATGATCAAATGGTGTAACCCATACCATCTTCGAATCACCTAACAGTCATCAGATCATCAACAGCTAAAGAAGGAACGAAACACTGAAGCTCAGTGAAAGTGGTAGAGTATTCTATAACTGACATATTCCCCTACTATAGATTCATGAATTATCTAGTTTTTTCATCCCTTAGAGTCCAGGGAAATAAGTAGTCATAAAAGATGACCTGAAAGTCAGCCCAAACCATATCCCTATACTAACCTGCCTGGGTGATGACATCCCACCACATCTTGGATGAATCTCGAAGAATGTAAGAAGCTATCTTGACCCTCTAATATAGAGGAATCTCCATATGATATAATATATATAGTATCGACTCAATCCAAGACTCCATAACATGTGGTTCGCTATCCCCCAAGAAAGTGGGATGCTGCTGCTGCTGAAACTCGTGAGTCAACTATGCCATACTTGGGGAAGGTCGCACTTCGAATTTCATGTTTTGAAACATATATAGAAAAACCTATAAAAACTAGGCATCAGTGACCATATCAGGTATAGGAAAAGGATCCATAAGTGACTTAATAGGAGGAATGACTAGCATCTAATGGCCCACCACCTCTGGAAGGTGATGCTCGTCGCCTTTAGGGCATGTGACTTTAGGACATTGTGGTGGCATAATGCTACCATTCCAAAAAAAAAATCTCAAAATATATTCAAGAAACTTAGAAGGTTTTATTCAAGAAACTAAGATAGATACTAATTCCTTCCTATAATGCCAGAGACGCCTCTCTGCCTACTTCAAAATCCATTACTAGATATAGGAAAAGATCATAATAGGATGTAAGAATGAACAAACACCCACTACTCACTACTAAGGTTGGGTTCAAGTCAAGTTTTTGGGTTAGGCATGTAAAAGATGGTTGTTATGAAGTTATAAGTCATTTCCAAATTAAAAGTGTGCTATTTAATACTTTTAAAACATTAAAATTATATAATTCCAATGAAATACCATTTTATTGTCCATAAGGGACCATACACCTTATGAACCAAAATATGAAATTCACTTGGATTTCATTTTAATTTAAACTATGCTTACTCACACAATTACACTACTTCAAAATGATTGATCTAGCTAGAATACCATTTATAATCCATAAGGTCCCATACACCTTATGAATCAAAGAGTGCTAGCCATTAAACTCTAACCATAGAATGATCCAAATACTACAAAAAATTGTCAACACAACTGTATATATATAACAACGAACAATGTTTATGCAAGAGGAAATGCTCACTAAAATTTAAATGTGACATGGAACAGATGCATGGCCTATTCATATTGTGCCAAATATGATGCATGGACTAATGTATAAACCTCATTTTATTGGGTCAAGGTAATGAAATTATAATTCCAATAACATCAATATCAGTAACACCACAAATCATATGAAACACCTGATGGTGAAATGATATTAAAATTAATAGGAGAATCAATAACAATCATAAGTAAGAAAACTTGGTCTTTATCCCATACATGGGTTCGCGACACCCAATCACGTCTTATGATTAAGTCCCTAAGTGTTCCCTATATCCTTTATATTGTCAAAAAATATTAAAACAAGTAAGGAACCCACTCTTATACCAATTTGTGATGTCCTAGACCTGAATTCCACTTAACACGTGCCCTGAGCCAGGTTGGTCACATGACCCCTGACGCGTCTCCCCATATTACAGGGGCTACCGACTAGAAACGAGGGTGTATAGGTAGTACAATGGGGAGACTATACCCCCATTTAATAGTAACATAACAAATAAAAAAAATAGTAAACAATAATAGAAGAATAATACTACAAACATATATAGTAAACAAAATAAGCATAAAAATCAACTAAATAAAAAATATCATAAGAAATAGATAATTGAATAACATTAAAAAAAATTCTTCAAATGAAGTTTCTGGTACAAATATGTATCCATGGAATGCTGGTACAGAGGAAATAGGAAACATGCCTCTATCCATTCCTATAGGAAAACAGTCTTCTACAGTTTCAAAGTCAGTCCGAGTAGGGTGTGTGATAAAATATTAGTAGGACACCACCAATAGTGTCTACGTGTAACCCGAGTAGACACTTGTAAGTAAAAAATATGCAATAATAAATAGGGAATTACAATAGTGAAGAAGAAATAAATAACCTCCTACCCTGGTTCTTAAAGGATACTTGTCAGGTCTACCTTCTTCTATCTGAGGCTGGTATGCATGATCAAGTCACCACATATATAAATATATATATATATTTCTGGGTTGGACTGGGATGTAACACACATGCATCCAACACTAGTATTTGATCTAATAAGCTGGAAATAAGCCCAATGATGATGTAAAGGGAGCTTAGGTCGCCATGCCCTACTGAGGCCCTTACCATCATTCCATAATATATAACTGGCATGGGGTAAAAATTCCTCCCACCCATGTATTTAAATATAGATCATAACTATCATGGGGTAAGAATTCCTCCCACCCATTCACATATATATAGATTATAACTGGAATGGGGTAATAATGACTCCCACCATACATGTATATACAAATTGTAACTATCATGGGGTAAGAATAACTTCCACCCATTCACGCGTGTATATATATTATAACTAGCATGGGGTAGGAATGCCTCCCACCCATACACGTTTATACAAATCATAACTAGCATGGGGTAAGAATGCCTCCCACCCATACACGTATATATATATATATATATATATATATATATATATATATTTCAAATGATATCATCAAGCTCAATCCATTAAAATCATCTCATTTAGCATTTAACAATTTACACAAGGCATAAATAAAGGCATGGGTTCACAATCCATATATTAAGTTCATTTAACAAGACAATAACTTTCATAAAATGAATTTTTAAATAAAACATAAAAGGGTCATGACCATTACATCCCTTGAAACCATTCCATTAAAAATAATTCATTTTAAGAGTCATATCTATATCATTCTATACGCCCTATACAAGCCAAACTATCCAATTTTCCTAGCATGGAAAATTCATTTCAAGGAAAAGGTGTCAAGGCCAAAGTCTCAAGGTCAAATACTCACATTTCCATTTGGAAAATTCCAATTAAAAGGGGGATAAACACCATTGAGGAATCTTGATATACATCACTTACACATGGAATGGGGGATATTTCAATGAAAATTCAAGATGAAATCTAAATTGGTTTCCATGCATTTTGGCCCATTTAGCCAAAAAGGCAATTTTCAAGGTGGAACAACTATGGGAGCCTATAAAAGGTAATTTTGATGTATAAACCCTTAAAAAAGTTCCAATTAACCAATATCAAGGTACTAAGGTCATTTAGAAATGAAAGAATCAACATAATGAAGAAGCTTGACAAATACCGACTCATGGAATGAAAAAAATATGAAATGACAAAAACTCAAATGGAAAACTACGTGACCACCTACCTTACAGTCATAGATAAACCCTTTTTTGATATCAACCTCAGATTAAAATAGGTTGGAAGAGATCTTAGTTTCACTACAATTCCCTGAAAATAGTACAAATGAGACTGTATCTAAATAACACAATATAAAGTGAGATTTATCAAAGAATGAAGGGAACGCGAGGTTAACCTTACCATGGGATATTTAATGCCTCTAATGGTTTGAGAAATGGGTGATGAACGAAGGAGTTTCAAGCGATTAGAGCTTGAGAGGATTTTTGGAAACATATGTGAGTAAGAACCCTTATTCTATCCATTGGAGGTATGAGAAATTAGAAAATGGGTTTTAAATTGAAAGACAGTGAAAATGGTAATTTTTACCCAAAATACCACTACACATGGTTTATGCACAAATTTTACAATCTATTTGAAAACTGTGCTTAATGGTTCTGTCCCCCATCTACAGTAGGTCGTACAACCATGTGCTTGGTCCCACACAGTTGCAGACAAACTGTGTAGACTTGTAGGCACCCCAATCTACAACCGCACGGTTTAGTCAAACTGTTCGGCCCAGCCTACAACCCATTTTTCCGGATCTCCAGGATTTGAACAAGACCTAAATTCTCAAAGGACCTCCCCTAGGCTATAGTATACCTTTACCATGATTAAAGGAAATATTCAAAATGAAAAACTAATGATATATACCTTCATAAAAAAGGTGTGTTGTTTCAACCATAATTATGTTTTCCCACTTCCATACAGGTATTGGTGGCGGCTAAAGCTCTCCTTTGGGTAGTTGTTTATCCACCTTCACCTATTGATATACCAAACATCTTTTAGTATATTTAGAATTATACCTTTCCATGTTATACCAACAATAATGATATCATGGATATCTATAAATTTTTATACTTTTAGGATGCATAGAGAATGAAGAGTAATGATATGCATCTATTATTTATTTATTTAACACTATATTAGGTGGGATATATAGCCATGTACCTAACCTCAATAATTTCTATTGATCAACATTGAACTCACAAATCTTCTCATTTTTCACATCTTTTATCTTTTTAACTTAGGATCATCTAAATGTGTTATATTAATATTCTATAGTAATAATGGTTGATAAATAATTAAAGATAGGATAGTTGAAGTCCATTCCCTTATGAATTCCATGTCTATATTTACGAGGTACTTGATCAATGGGTCTCCTTCAATCCTTATAATTGAAAGAACTATGGGGTATTTCCTACTCAACGCATCAATGGTTTCTTTTCTTTTCCTGAGTGATAATGGATTGAATAATCATAGTTATTATGAAGTTTTAACCATATCTATTATCTCATTTACACTTAATTTTATGTGAATATATACTTCAGACTCTGGAGATCAATGTATATATCACACTTCTCCCCGTAAAGATAGTGTCTCTATACCATTAATCCCAAGATAACTATAGCTAACTCTAAATCATGGTTAAGATAATCTATTTAGGAGGTTTTGACTATCATGATGTATAAGCAATCACTTTGTCATTTTTCATGAGTAAAGATCCAAGTCCCTTCAAGGATGCATCATTATAAATGAAAATTACTTCCCTATTAGAGGGTAAAGTTTGCATATGTGCACTAACCGACCTCTTCTTTAGTTGTTCGAAAAATTATTAATATTTCTTTATCTAGATAAACATAACTCCCTTTTGAGTTAACTTTGATATTTAATTATAATGTTGTGAATTTTTTGAAAACCTTCTATAGTTTTCTTCAAGACTAGGGAAACTATGAATTTTAGTTACTATTACAGGACATGTCCACCCTTGTACAACCTCTATATTTTCTAGATCCACTAAGATTCCTACACTAGTAACATTGTGTCACAATAATGTTACTTATTATATATAGAACTCTAATTTTCTAAATTTACAAAAAAAAATTCCCCCATAGTATGTAATATGCCCCTTAAATGATCTTCATGCTCACTATGTCTTTTGGAATATATCAGAATATCTTCAATAAAGACCATCAAAAATTTATCATGGTAGTCCATAATGACTATATTCATAAAATTAATAAATATGATAGGATAATTTTTCAATCTTATGGGAATAAAAATAAAATAATTATTTACATATCTTGTTTGAAAATCAGTCTTTAGGGTATATTTTTTTCCCTCAGCTGATGATACCCCAAATGAAGGTCAATCTTGGAGAAGAATTGAGCCCCCTGAAGTTGATAAAACAAATCACCAATCCTTGGAATAAGGTATTTATTATTCAATATGATCCCATTATGTTATCTATAATTATTATATAACCATATTGATCCATCATTATTCTTTAAAAATAGAACATGTGCTCCCCAAGAAGAAGCACCGGGTTGAATAAAATCCATCTCCAATAGATCATGATGTTGCTTATTTAATTCCTCTAAATCCCCATATAGAATTCTATATGTGTTATTTGGTATTATATTTGAACCATGTAAGAGTTAAATTAAGTAATCCTACTGAATTTTTTGTGTTCCTGATAACTCTTCAAAAAATACATCACTGTATTCTTGAATAATATATACATCTACTATCTTTATACATTCTATTTATTCTTATTATTCACCAATCATTTCCCTAAATGAAATGGGATGTGATTACTTCCATTATATAGTCTGAGATATCTCTCCTTTGAAGATAATTATAGGCCATCCCTTCAAGACAACTATAATTTCCTTACTTCTACAGTTTATATGTTCATTATATTTTGAAAACCAATCCATATAAAGTACTATGTAAAATTACACCATTGGAGTATAATCCTAGTTTGTGGAGAGATTGTACTCACAAAAGTTAATAGTGTAATCCCTATATATCTTTGATAACTTAATATTTGTTGTTGGGTTTTTACCTAATACCTCTACTATTAGCAGTTCAGGGTGCAACTTGAGATTCTTTGCAAACCTGAATGAAATAAAAGAATTTGTAGGGCTAGAATCAAACAAAGTAATTGATAAATTTGAGTGTAAAATGATCATACCTACCACAATATTATTTAAAGAATCAACTTCATTCATTTTCATTGTGAAGAAAAAACCTTGCTCCCTTGGCCTTGAATGGATTTTATGGTAGTTTCCCTCCATTATCTTCTGATTTGGACATTGATTAGACAAATATCAATGATACCCACACTTGAAGCATTATACTTGAACCATATTACCTTTGACGTTAGCATTCATATGTTGAGTCTTTAAATATGTATGATTATTTAAAGCTACATTTTCATATAATCCTATAACACCCCTAGATTTTAAAATAACCTTATGTTCTATAATGTATATGACATGCAATAATGAGTTTAAATACCCCATGAAATATATTATATAAACATGACCATTATAACATAGATTTTAAATTAGTGGGTATGAATATAACTAACTATATTATGAAAATTATATGGTTTATACATGTATAGAAAAATTCATTGGTTATCAACTGATTAGAAATTAAATTAAAAATTATTTTAAAGCTAGAGAAATGCTTCTTAGAAAAATTGTTTTTATACATGAAATAAGTTTTTATCTTAATAAATTAAATTAATAAATATTGCTGAATTATTTTAAATAAATTTATATATTATATAATAAATAAAAAAAAATTATAATTCATTTAATATTTTTTTCTAGGATTGATATAAGAATAAATAAATTTTTATTCTCAAAAACAACATTTTTCAAAAGAGATTTTTCATCCTATTTTCCACAAATATTTTAAAATAATTTTTTATCACTTTTTAAAAATTTATTTAAAAAAATTAACTTTATTTTTTGAATCATCATTTAAAAATTTTCTTAGAGTGAATTTTTGATAATTTTCTGAAAAGATTACTTTTTTTTCGATAAATAGTGAAAACACTGATTTTTATTGAAAACTGCCTTTTCTTTTAAATAACATACAAACTTCCATTTTGTTTAATTTATTTATAAAAGTAAAATTAGATCAATTATATTACAATTAATCCAATTTATTTCATTGGAACCAATTTTATGGTGAGTATTGATTTTAAAATAATTTATACTTAAGAAACCTTTTCCTTTCAAAAACTATTTTTTTTGTCACGCTTGAAGGTTTAATTTTAAATTAAATTCTGAAAATTTGGTAAATTTAGTTTTTTAAAATTTATTCCATTTTTATTATAATAATTAATATTTTATAACAATTTAACTTAATTTTTTATTATAATTAATAGTAAACATAGTAAAAAATAATTTCCGCCGTTAAGGTTAAAACAAGATTACTAGGGGATAAACTAAGAAGATAAGGATTATAATAACTTTAAAAACATATCTAATTCTAATTTTATACTCATATATAGACCTTATATCATATAATATTCAATAATGATCCATTTTAGATCCTTTTTCATTTTCAAAACATGGGTATAATTTATTCTTTTCAAAAATTCTGTGTGTCCTCCCCCTCACTTATAAAATCTCACCCACTCTCCTCTCCTATTCAAAATTTAAAAGCCACTTAGTTATGAAAATAACTACCCAAATAAATTAATTAAAAACAAAAAAATTAACTATATTCCTTTATTTTATGATAAAACAAATCTAAAAAGGATTTAGGTATAAATCAAAAGATTTTCTCTGAAGAAGAGGTATAGTTCTTAACCACACATCTTCATTTTATTTGTTCCTCTACTCACAAAAAATATTCTAAAACTATGATAAAATAATAAAAATATTATCTAAAATATATTTATATGTTATTATGTTAATTTAAAAACCTATATCCATCTTCTCTTCCATCAAATGGGTAACAAAATCGTTGACTGTGGGTAAGATGAACTACCACCTCACAAACCAATGTAATTCATTTTCCATCAGCACATCTCATGAATGGATAAAATAATGTATTTAATATATATATATATATATATTATATTTATGACATAATTATACTTATGGAATTATAATATCACATATATATTATTACCTACCAATCTGTTTAAAAATGATAACATCACTCGGGTGTACTTGTGGAGTACCGACTCCACGAAGCGATGTGATTCATTTTTCATTTAATTTTTACATGGATGGTAATAAGGATGGATTTTATGAACATATATGATTTATATGATATAATAATTATTATAAAAAGGTGAATTATTATTTACCTTTATTTCTTATTATCCATTAAAAAAATGAAATCAACATTCATGTGTATATATGAATTAATGTCTCTATGAACAGTGCCGCTCATTTTTTCATCATTAATTTTTTTGGAATATTATAAAAACTTATATAATGAGTATATATGATATTTATTAAATTTTTAACATTATATATATGATTTAAAAAAGATAATTATATAAGTACCAAAACTATAAAACCAAAATAAGCATGAAAAACAAAGTAGTTATCACCCAAAATAGTGATTTTATCAAATAATTGTTAATAAAAAGATGATAAACATTATAATTAAATAATATATGGTATTATCTGTATTATTATGGTTATTTAATATATATATATATATATAATACATATATATTTATTATACAGGATGTTTGAAAACATACGAAGGAAATCATACCTAAGGTAAGGGTTTCTCGTCTCACATTTAATTTCCTAAGACATATGTCATATTCAACACTTTTTATTTTGTGTGGTGTATATATGTACCCTTTGATATGTTATATCATGATTGTTTTTATATTAATGTTTTTTAATGTTTTTTTGAATTTATAAGGGATATGATTCAAGAATTACCAAAACAGTAAGGGTTTATTTCACAATTTCATCATTATTTGAGATTATTTATGTTTAAGTCTCACCCAAGGTAATTTTTTGATATTAATATCTTAAAAACAATATATTTTATTATCCAATGGTTATTATAATAAATTTAATGTTTTAATTTCAATTTAATCTCTTTATGAACTCACAATAATAAAATAAATTTTTAAGGAAAAACAACTTTATTTATCTCTTCAGTTGAAAATCCTTTCTCTTCCATGTACATGTTTCCTAAAAATGTTTTCAAGAATTTTTTTAATATTATAAAATGATTTATAAAATAAATTTTTACTCTTGTTTTAATTTTAAAAAATCATTTAAATGTAACCTTCTTTTAATTTTCTGAACAAGGTACTTTTTTACTTTTCTTACCAAAATGTGAAATAAATATTTTCTTTAACATTCTCGACATGATAAAAATTTACCGCCATAATAACCAAAAAATGATTTTATCTTTTATTTATAAGTTTCCATGATTATTTTAGAATACAATTATTTCCTAATATTCTTGAAATTTTTTATTTTTTATAATTTATTTTCAAAGTGAAAATGAAATTTTATTTAAGAATGTTTTAATGAAATTTTTATAGTATTTATATTCATCAATGACAAGAACCCTAATTTACTTATGATTCATTGGGAATTTGTTTAAGTGATACCATATTTATCATTTATTCGGATGGTTTATTGTATGTTAGACTAGGTATATTTTGTAATGACATCATATTTATTATTTCTCTAGATGGTTTATGATAAGTTTGAATGGGGAATGTATTAACATTAGTACGATAGTTTTTTAAGATAAATTTATAAATTGATTATGTTTATCCTATTTTATATGAGTAATGTATTAGACTTAGTAAGTGATAGGAATGGCCTGATATATCCCATTGATGCATTGTTGGTCCTCAGGAGATAAACCTGCTTGGGTATTTAGTTGAGGGATTACCCATTTATGTAAGATGTCTAGTCATGAGTACTTCATAGTATTTTTATGATGTTTGTAATTATGAATTTACTCATTATAATATTATTTATTTATGTCCATATTATTATTTTATTCATTAGAATATCCCTATATAAGTTTCAGGTTCATATGGCTATTTATATAGCGTTATTTATATCATCATTTATTTCTTCCATATTATTCTTCATGTTCAAGTTATTTATTAAATGGAATGTGTTTTAGATATTTACTCTTCCATATTGATTATGTCCTTTTTATTTATGATAAATTCTATTTTATATATACCCTTACTGATCATCCAAGCTTATCCCCTTAGTATGTTTCCTTTTTTTGGGATACCATGAAGTGTATTATAATTGATATATAGATTTATGATAAATGGAATAATGGTTTTATAAAATAAATTTTTATGTTTTATTTTAAGTTTTCAAAAATAATGTGAGTTTCAAGTATGTATATAGTTTTCTAATACTACAAAACTATTTGATCCTTTGGGATTTGATTGCTTATATCTAGCATCAATATAATAAAGTAACTACCGACTCTGGGATACTAGGGATGTGGTCTTTATAGTTGGTATCAGATCAAGTCTAATATAAACCTTGGGAACTATATTTATGAAAATATAGATTAGATAATATAATACTATTATTATTTTTAGGATAATTCTAAGTATTAGATAAAATCATAAAGTTATGGTATGATAGAGATTATATGGATTTCATATAATAAATCTCTATATATATACTATAAATGGATGTGGATCTAGAACAATTGTACCTAGGGGTATTAAATATAAAAATGGAATATTTTCCATTGACTTAATATTCACCTGATTAATAATAATGGACCTTGATACAAACCTGGATTGACATTACTAGGGGATATGAATAGGTTAATTCATATTTTCTTTATGAACCATTATGAAATATTTTAATGATGACAATGAATGACCTAGGTTAAACCTAATGTATCTAAGATTGAAATTATTTTTTCATTATTTGGATATCATATAAATGATTATGTGGTTTCCCAATATGATTATTGTAATGTCTCATATTTTTTCTGTTTATTACTTTTAATATTATATGGAATTATTTTGAGACCGGCCGTGAAGGCGACACATCATTCCGAGGTCCAGTGATCCCAGAATGGTGGTTTGAACTTTTTTTTAAGTTATGTGAGTCGGCGCTTGTGCGCGATTGTGGCAGTTTCTAAATGGATGCCCGGATTAAAAATACGAGGGCACCATTGCGTTCGGGATAACGACTTTTCCTAAGAACAACTCTATCCTCGACCGGCGCAGGTGATCTGCAAAGTTTAATTTTGGGCGTTTTAAAAGGGGGAAATAATTTAGAAGGAATAAAATAAATTAATGATTTATTTTATTATTTTAAAACGTTTCTTTTTTTAGCACAACATAATCTTCCCCTATAAATGTGTCCTTATGGAAAATTCGCAGGGTTAGCCTTATAACCCTGCAAGTTGAGAGAGAGAGATTTCTCTTGGAGCTTGGGCGGAGGAGGATGCATTGGAAAACAACGATGGATCAAAATCAAGAATCATTGCACCAGAATTGAAGGATCACGACGACAATGGCAGCGCGACGCCTTCGTCAACGATCGATCCTTTCGAAAGGTAGGGGTTGTTATTTTGATTTCTTTTCCCCGTATTTAAGTTTAAACGACGAATGTGGATCAACCACAAACAATTTAATCCACGAACTCGTACATTTTTGCGGGAGGGATTTTTCTTCGGTAAGATTATGGGGAATTGATCCATTATTTATGTTGTTGTTGATTATTACTCCGTTTAAGCCTATTAATGGGAGCAGATCAATGCCGTGATGAACGATGACAGAGTTTCATTCCTCAATTTGTTTATTTGGATTTCTTCCCCCTTCTTCCCTGCGCGTCCTTCGCGTTCTTCATGGGGCGATGAACAATGGATGGTTGCGCATACGTTATGCGACGCAACAGTCCCAAATCAAAGGTTCGACATCGCAACGACCTTGTGGAGGTGCAGTGACGATGGCAGACGACGAATCGGACCGGATCAGAAAGAGCGTTCTTCGAGCGTTCTTCGTACGGGAAGATCAAAACTCATTTTCGGAGCCGATCGAAGGTTCAAAAACACCGGAAGCGGCTTTGTGGCGTCAGGGCGACCAAAACCTGAAGGTTTTGTGTTGATCAGATAGATGGATCAGCGTTCGGAGCAGCGCGGGAGGTGCACCGACAAAGAGCGCCGTTTCTGGAAATTTCCAGAATACATGGCATGTACTTCCGAAGAACACACCGTATAGTACTGGCGGTGGAGAATAGGGTTTCGGGGTCAGAGAAGAATCACACGGCATGTGACCCTGGTCACACGACGTGTTGGAACTTCCCCGAAGCTTGGCGTGTACTTTGGGTAGTACACGGACACAAGATGATCTACACAGCTTCAGGAGACACAGTGTGTATAGATTGGAAGAGGCAGCTACGCGGAGCTCGTCGTGTATCCCGGGGATACACAGACATGGTATGGAGTACACGACCATGTACTCCATCACACAGCCAGGTGAGGCCAGCATCATGGGTCACCTAGTGTGCAGATTACACGATTCGGAGTACACGGGTTGGTGACCGTGTACAGGCACATGGTCAGAGTACACAGAGCCAACCCCAATTACCTAGACATGGCGTGTACTCCATACTACACACCGTGTACTCTGTTTTTTCTACACGACCAGCCTCACGACATGGGCCGTTGTACACAGGCAGTACTCGGGGTCGGACAACACGGCGCGTATCATTTCTACACGCCGTGTACTTTTTGGAAAACAGATTGGTCCTTTGGTTCACCGTGCCTTGAACATATTTAGTTTGGGTTAGTGCCCCTTCTTCTTGTTTCCCTGAGGGTCAGGCATCTTTAACTCATGTAGGATTTTGATCCCTTCAGTAGGACTTTCTGTGATTGAGTCAGGCATCCATCCGAGAGGCCCAGATCGAGATCCTCTATCCATTCCAGACCCTAGGTAGAGTCAGGCATTGACGTGAACAACTCTACCGGGCGTTGATCCTCTACCTAGCAGGTGAATCCTGGATGAGTCACGGTATCCGACATGGCCCTGGTAGTGATCCTCATCTGTGTATCAAGATCTTTCCCACTCTGGAGTGTGTCTCCCGTAATGAGTGCTTCTATCTACAGTAACTTTTTCACTCAGGAGTGTGTCTCCTGTAATGAGTGTAGCTATCTCTATTGATAGTTCTCGATGAACAACACTTCTCGGATGTGTTTCATCAGATCTATAAGACTCGTGGAGTGTGTTCTACCGGAACAAGCGCATCACATAATCTTCGAACAAAATCCCTTATGGGGGTACGCAGTTGCGTGACTTGTCTCTAGACCACGGGTCTGGGTTTTGAGTATATCTGGTTTGTTTATATATTCTGTAAACATATTCTGTGCATAGATGACTGTACCTTTACTTTGTATTGCTTTGTGGTTTTCGGGGTCCTCTACTGAGTATTGTTATACTCACCCTGCACGGGCTTTGCCCGCACGTCTGGTGTCTTGTGCATATGAGCAACCTTTTGACAGAGTCCAGGGCGGACCAGGACAGGACTGAGATTTCTGAGTTCCCTATAGGATGAGGCGTTCCTACGGCCATGAGCAGAAGTCCCAGTACCTTTTGAGCTTACAGGCTGGACTTTGCTATTTCAGACTCTTTTTTGTTTTCTTTTTGGTGGGCTTGTATTTTTGGCTCAGTTTACTTTTATATTACTCTACCTTTCCTCGTACTCTGATGGTTGAGTTTAGTTGTATGAATGCATTTTGTTCCTTAGTGTTTTACATTTCATCATTTGTGATCTTGGAGATGTGTGCGTGTGTACAGGTACTTAGGAAATGCCTCCCATGTTTGTGATATGCCTACTCGGTTCTAGTCACCAGCCCCTGGCCTATTGGAGGCGGGATTAGGGAGTCACGACGTGGGCCCCACTGGGACGGGTCGTGGAATAGTGGTATCAAGGGTGGTCGGTTCTACCTTAGGACCAATAGTCTGTGAGTTTGGTTTGGGGCAATAGTGTTACGTGTTTCAGGTTCAGCTTTCAGGCCAGAGACCCCAGTGTTGGTGCGGCGGCCGACGTATCCATACAACAAGACTCTGATAACCTGCTTTTCAACCCGGTTCATGAAAACACTAGTTGCGGGGAAATAAAAGGTACATGCATCATATAGGAATGTGTTGTGTTTTCCATGTCCTTGGTGTCAGCTATCCAGATATACTCATTGACCATGACACATCTTGTTTCTTTACAGGATGCCTCCATGACGCATACCCGCTAGGATTCAGCATCACGATCACGAGGATGACCCCCTCAGTGGCGAGGCTTCAATACAGGGGCCAGCTCCCCAGGAGTTTCCACCAGGTGGTGCACCTGTTATACCACCACCAGTGGAGTAGCCAGTGGTACCTGCAGTACCGACCGGTGAGGAGCGCAAGCTTAGCACACTCCATGAGCTCCAGAGACAGAGACCCCTCAGGTTCCGTGGCGATCCCGACCCTCAGGCGGCTAAGGACTGGATTGAGGCGGTGACCAGAGTTTTCCGTCTAGTTAGGACACCAGCAGACCAGATGGTGATCCTAGGAGCGAGCCTTCTTCAGGTTTCGACAGGACGATGATGGAGTCTGACCCCGCAGACTCACGACGAGGAGACTCTTTCGTGGATGAAGTTTGAGTGACTCTTCAGGGAGGAGTTCTCTCCGATTACACTAAGAGATATGCACATCCAGGAGCTTCTTCATCTCCAGCAGGGCAGTATGACGGTGGCTGACTATTCATCGAAGTTCACTAACCTCGCCAGGTACTCGATGGATATGGTTAGGGATCAGTACTTCAGGGATCAGACCTTCGAGAGAGGTCTATGGCGAGAAATCTGAGCTAGTGTCATTCCTCTATTCATTTCTACTTATGCATGAGTTCTCGAGCGGGCCTTGGTGATCAAGAGCTTCTTGGCAGAGCAGAGACAGCCGCTGGTAGTCAGCAGCAGGCAGACAGGTGCGGAGACACCGACAGCAGGGAGTCGACATCAGACGTAGGGATCTGGACATGGGAGACGTCATAGGAGGACCTAGGACAGAGGATCGACAGTCCAGGGCTCTCAGGATGGATCCAGTCAGCCTAGGGAGAAGCGATGCTACGCATGCGATGGTAGGGGACATCTCGCTAGAGATTTCCCGACCCGTCGAGATGCTAACAGGGAAGTGGTGGATGGACCACCGAGGCAGAGGCAGAGAACGGAGCAGGAAGATCCGCCAGGCGGCGAATGTGGCAGAGGAGCAGGGAGAGTTGCAGGTGGTGGAAGACGCTTCGACTTACTTCCACCACCACTCCTAGGAGGTCCGCACCAGGCTCAGGGAGCTAGGGGACGGGGACAACTGCATGCGGTCGAGGCATACGACCCAGGGGTTCCAAGGATGATTCGAGGTACGATCTGTGTATTTTCTACCTTAGATGCCATACTCATAGGCACAGGTGCCAGTCATTCCCTTATAGTCACATGTCTAGTACAAAACCTCGAGATTCCGGTAGAACCGTTGACTCGATCCTTATGCTTGGAGACACCTACGGGAGGAGACTCAATGATCACACACCTTTGTAGACAATGTGATCTTACCCTTGGAGGTGAGAGTTTTGGTTGGAACCTCTTGGTGGTAGCGTCGAGGCCTTACGACGTCATTCTTGGTATGGATTGGTTATCTTCGGTCCATGCCCAGATTGACTGTTTTAGGCGAAGGGTGCGGTGTGTCCACCGTGATGGAACGAGGTTTTCCTTTGTCGGAGAAAAGGAAACCCAGACATCACAAAATGAGATCATGCATAGAAGGGGGTAGCCGATCACTCATGAATTGGCTAGCCTTACCCTCAGAGCAGTGGATGTTGTGAGCTCTCAATTCCTAGCAGTGGAGTCAGAGTATGAGGAAGTCTTTCTAGAAGATGTTCCAAGGTTACCTCCCCGCTGGGAAATTGACTTCTACATCGACTTACACCCTGGGACAACTCCGATTTCCTCATCGGCATATCATATGGCTCCCGCAGAGCATCGCGAGCTGAGGGTGCAGTTGGAGGATTTGCAGAGCAAGGGTTTCGTGAGACCCAGCATCTCCCCCTGGGCGGCTCCAGTCTTGTTTGCCAAGAAGGTAGACGAGAGTCTGAGGTTGTGCGTGGATTACTGGTGCCTGAACCAGGTGACGGTGAAGAACAAATATCCACTACCGAGAATTGATGACCTCTTCGATCAACTAAGAGTGGCACAATGGTTCTCAAAGGTTGACCTTCGATCAGGCTATCACCAGCTACGATTGCGTGATGAGGATATATCGAAGATGACTTTCAGATGTCGCTACGGTCACTATGAGTACTTGGTGATGCCCTTTGGCGTGACGAACTCCCCTACAGTGTTCATGGGGTTAATGAACCGGATCTTCCAGCTGTGCTTGGACTGGTTCGTAGTGGTATTCATTGATGACATCCTTGTGTACTCGGCATCATAGGAGGAGCACGCGAGACACCTGAGAATGGTTATGGACATACTTCGGAAGCACCAGCTTTATGGGAAGCTCTCAAAGTGTCAGTTCTAGATTCGGGAGGTCCACTTTCTGGGACATGTCATCTCAGAAGATGGAGTAGCTGTGGACCCAGCCAAGGTGGAGGCTGTGTTAGCATGATAACCACCTCAGAGCGTGATGGAGGTGTGGAGCTTCCTTGGGTTGGCAGGGTATTACCGGAGATTCATTCCTGACTTCTCCCGGATATCAGCACCGATGACAGCCTTGACCAGGAAGGGACAACCCTTCATGTGGATAGAAAAGTGCCAGCAGGCTTTCGAGAAGTTGAGACAGAGTTTGACGAGCGCCCCAGTCTTGAGATTTCCTAAGGCAGGTGTCAAGTACGTAGTTTTCTGTGACACATCAGGGACCAGGCTCGGCTGTGTCCTGATGCAGCGGAATTCGGTGATTGCTTATGGTTCACACCAGCTTAGACCACATGAGAAGAACTATGCGACCCACGATCTCGAGTTGGCAGCGGTAGTCTTCGCATTGAAGATGTGGAGACACTACCTTATGGGCGAGCATTTCATTGTCTACTCTAACCACAAGAGCCTCAAGTACATCTTCTCACAGAAGGATCTGAATCTAAGGCAGAGACATTGGCTAGAGTTCCTCTAGGACTATAATTTCGAGATCATCTATACTCCTGGGAAGGGGAACAAGGTGGAGGATGCTCTTAGCAGAAGGTCGAGCTCACATCTGTTGAGTGAGGCGACACAACAGTTAGCCATGTTATAGTTATCCTTCGTGGATGGAGAAGATACAGCTTACCTACAGTCAATGGTTGTCACCCCTCCACTCTTACAGCGAGTTAGGGAGGCATAGATTTGGGATGATGACTGTGTGTCTTTACATGCTCAGTTATCCACATGATATGCTCCTGATGGATATTCTCAAGGTGGGGAGCACATACTTCTTTTCAGAGGACACACTGTTGTACCAGTGGTGTTACAGAAGGAGGTCCTGAGGGGGTTTCATAAATCCCCTTTGGAGGTACATCCTGGAGTGGCAAAGATGTACCATGATCTCCGATGATAGTTCTGGTGGTCAGGCATGAAGAAGGCAGTAGCATAGTTCATTTCTCGATGCCTCACATACCAGCAGGTGAAGGCTGAGAACCAGGTTCCAGTGGGATTAGCTCACCCCTAGAAGTCCCAGAGTGGAAGTGGGATAGAATATCGATGGACTTCGTGACGGGATTACCACAGACGTCCAAAGGACATGATTCCATCTGGGTGACCATTGAACGAATCACCAAGTTGGCCCACTTCCTAGCTATTAAGGAGCAGCGTTTCGTAGAGAGCTTGGGACGCCTCTATGTGCAGGAGATAGTTCGGCTTCATTGCATCCCCTCGACTATAGTCTCAGACCGTGACACCCGCTTCACATCCCGGTTGTGGAAGGGATTGCAGGAGGCTTTTGGGACTCAGCTATGCCTGAGCACAGCGTTTCATCCCCAGATGGATGGTCAGACGGAGAGGACCATTCAGGTTCTGGAGGATATGTTGCAAGCCTGTACCTTGGACTTTGGTCGTAGTTGGGAGGACCACCTACCACTGGTGGAGTTTGCATACAATAACAGCTACCACTGCACCATCGATATGACACCATTCGAGGCCTTGTATGGGAGACCCTTCCAGTCACCGCTTTGCTGGACCGACCCCAGAGAGTCAACACTCATGGGTCTAGAGTTAGTACGAGCTACCATAGAGAAGGTGCAGGTCATCCGAGAGCGGATGAAGACTACCCAGAGCCGGAAGAAGTCTTATGATGACAGATGACGAAGACCTTTGGAGTTCAAGGAGGGAGACCACGTCTTTCTTCAGGTCTCACCTCGATGAGGGTTGCATAGATTTGGACGAGACGGCAAGCTATCTCCGAGGTTCATCGGATCATTCTAGATTTTGTACAGAGTTGGCGAGGTGTCATACCACCTAGGTCTATCACCACAGTTGCATCAGGTACATGATGTCTTCCACGTGTCGTAGTTGAGGAGGTACGTGCATGACCCATCGCATGTCATCGACTGGGGCGAGCTGGACATCGAGGATGGAGTGACCTGTGCTGAGTACCCGGTGGAGATCAAGGATCGGCAGGAGAGGATCCTTCGTGGGCGATCGATTCCCTTGGTGCGCGTCCAGTGGCAGCATGGGAATCTTGAGAAGCGCACGTGCGAGTGGGAGGCTCAGATTCATGCCCAGTACCCTCATCTTTTTGAGTAGCCCTCGTTTTGGCTTTCTGGGTATGTAAAGCCCCAAGGTGGGGAGAATATAATGTCTCAGATTTTTTCTGTTTATTATTTTAAATATTATATGTAATTATTTTGAGACCGGACATGAAGGAAACACATCATTCTGAGATCCAGTGATCCCGGAATGGTGGTTCGAACTTTTTTTTAAGTTATGTGAGTCGATGCTTGTGCACAGTTGTGGCAGTTTCTAAACGGATGCCTGGATTAAAAATATGAGGGCACCGTTGCATCTGGGATGATGAATTTTCCTAAGAACAACTCTAACCTCGACCGGCGCAGGTCGTCTGCAAAGTTTAATTTTGGGATTTTCGAAAAGGGGAAATACTTTAGAAGGAATAAAAAAAATTAATGATTTATTTTATTATTTTAAAACATTTATTTTTTAGAACAACCTAATATTCCCCTATAAATGCATCCTTATAGAAAATTTTCAGGGTTAGCCTCATAACCCTGTGAGTTGAGAAAGAGAGATTTCTCTTTGAGATTGGGTGGAGGAGGATGTGTTGGCAAACGATGACGGATGAAAATCAAGAATAGTTGCACCGATGTTGAAGGATCACGAAGACAACGACAGCGCGATGCCTTCGTCAATGATCAATCCTTTTGAAAGGAAGGGGTTGTTATTTCAATTTCTTTTCCCCGTATTTAAGTTTAAACGACAAACGCGGATTAACCACGAACAAGTTGATCTGCGGACTCGTACGTTTTTGCGGGAGGGAATTTTCTTTGGGAAGATTATGGGGAATTGATCCATGATTTATGTTGTTGTTGATTCTTGATCCATTTAAGCCTATTAACGGGAGAAGATCAATGTCGTGACGAACGACGGTGGAGGTTCATTCTTCAATTTGTTTATTTAGATTTCTTCCTCCTTTTTCCTCGTGCGTCCTTCGCGTTCTTCACGGGGTGACGACCAACTTATCGTTGCACATCTGTTCTACGATGCAACGATCCCAAATCAAAGGTTTGACATCGAAACGACCTTGTGGAGGTGCAATGACGATGGAGGACGATGAATCAGACCGGATTGGAAAGAGAGTTCTTCGTGCGGGAAGATCAAAATGTGTTTTCAGAGCCGATCGAAGGTCCGAAAACACCAGAAGCGGCTTCATGGTGTTGGGGAGACCAAAACCTGACGGTTTCGTGGTGATCAGATGGCTGGATCAACGTTCGGAGTAGTGCGGGAGGCGCATCGGTGAAGAGCGCCATTTCTAGAAATTTCCAGAATATACGGCGTGTACTTCCAAAGAACACGCTGTGTAGTACTGGCGATAGCGGCTAGGGTTTCGGGGTCAGAGAAGAATCACACGGCGTGTGACCCTGGTCACACGGCGTGTTGTACGTTCCCCAAAGCTTGGCGTGTACTTTGGGTAGTAAACAGACATGGGATGATCTACACAGCTTCAGGCCGCACGGTGTGTATAGCTTGGCAGAGGCGGCTACGTGGAGCTCGGCGTGTATCCCAAGGATACACGGACACGGGATGGAGTACACGACCATGTACTCCATCACACAACCAGGCAAGGCTAGCAGTGCAGGTCACCCCATGTGCAGATTACACGGGTCGGAGTACACAGGTTGGTGACTGTGTACGTGCACATGGCCAGAGTACACAGAGCCAACCCCAGTTACCCAGACACGACGTGTACTCCATACTACATGCCGTGTACTCTATTTTTTCTAGACGACCAGCCTCATGACACGGGCCGTTGTACACGGGCAGTACCCAGGGTCGGACAACATGGCATGTATCATTTCTACATACCCTGTACTTTTTGGAAAACAGCTTGGTCCTTTTGTTCACCGTGACTTGAACATCTTTTGTTTGGGTTAGTGCCCCTTCTACTTGTTTCCCTGAGGGTCAGGTATCTTTCCCTCATGCAGGATTTTGATCCCTTCAGCATGACTTTCTGTGATAGAGTCAGGCATCCATTCGAGAGGCCTGAATCGATATCCTCTATCCATTCTAGACCCTAAGTAGAGTCAGGAATCGACGTGACCAACTCTACCGGGCGTTGATCCTCTACCTAGTAGGTGAATCCCGGATGAGTCGCGGTATCCGCCATGGACCTCGCAGTGATCCTCATCTGTGTATCGAGATCTTTCCCACTCAGGAGTGTGTCTCCCGTAATGAGTGATTCTATCTATCGTAACTTTTCCACTCAGGATTGTGTATCCCGTAATGAGTGAAGCTATCTCTCGTGACGGTTCTCGATGAACAACACTTCTCAGACGGGCATCATCAGAGCTATAAGACTCGTGGAGTGTTTTCTCCCGAAATCAGTGCATCACGAAATCTTCAAACAGAATCCCTTACGGGGTTACGCGGTTGCGTGACTTGTCTCTAGACCATGGGTCTAGGTTTTGAGTATATATGGTTTGTTTTATATGTTCTATAAACATATACTATGCATAGCTGACTGTACCTTTACTTTGTATTGCTTTGTGGTTTTTGGGGTCCTCTACTGAGTATTGTTATACTCACCCCTGCACGGGTTTTGCCTGCACGTCTGGTGTCTTGTGCAGAGGAGCAGCCTTTTGACAGAGTCTAGGGCAGACCAGGGAAGGACCTAGATTTTTGAGTTCCCTATAGGATGAGGCGTTCCTATGAGCATGAGCGGCAGTCCCAGTACCTTTTGAGCTTACAGGTTGGACTTTGCAGTTTCAGACTCTTGTTTGTTTTCTTTTTGGTGGGCTTGTATTTTTGGCTTAGTTTACTTTTACAGTACTCTACCTTTCGTCATACTCTGATGGTTGGGTTTAGTTGTATGCATGCATTTTGTTCCTTAGTGTTTTACATTTCAGCATTTGTGGGCTTGAAGATGTGTGCATGTGTATAGGTACTTAGGCAATGCCTCCCATGTTTGTGATATGCCTACTTGGTGCTAGTCCCCAGCCCCTGGCCTATTGGAGGTGGGCTTGGGGAGTCACGACATGGGCCCCACTAGGACGCGTCGTGACAATTATTGTTTCTCATACATTGTTTTTTAGTTTTAGATAATGGATGGAACCAGAATAATTCATTTTAACACGGAATGTGATGAAAAATGTTGTGATTATGAGCAAAAAAATGCTTGATGAATGGATATATAGAGATATTGTGATTATGCCTAATTAGTTATCATTATATATAATTAAAAAATTTCCCCTAAACCAAATCTCAGACACACCAAAAAATAAAATGATGGAGTCCACTAAGAGCTCATATAGTGGAGACCATATAGGGAAGAAGGATCAATTTCTTTTTTTATTATAAATATAGAAAGTGACACCCAGGATAATATCTCAAAGGAATAGTAAAATTTTTTATGTGTGGAAAAGAAGGGTATAAAGCAATGAATTACTGAGGAAAAATTAAAAATTCAATGGAGAGAAATAAATTTCACCCTAGATATACATTTATAGTTTATTGTCTTAAATGTGAGGGTACTTGGGAATTATTCATTCCAATCCCCTCTATTAAAGGTTAAATCCTAGACCAAGGAAGGACCTATGTTATACTAATATTTTAAGTGAGATGATTGAAGTATTTATGTATTGGGAATCAATAATTATAGTGTATAAATATTTTATAAATGATATTCTAGTAAAAAGAATAAAGAAACATATAAGGAATATAGTGCAACTATTTTTTCATTAGGGATTTGAAAGCATATTTTGAATGGTATTAATAACCAAGATAAGTCATTTATTGTTAAGGTGATATTTTTGGAGAATACATTAATATGGGAAAGATAACCCTCAATATGTTTCAAATCCTGATTTGATAATGTTTATTTGGGATAAAGTGAAAATTGACATTGAAGATGAAAATGGGATAGTATTTGTGACCTTGAAAATGGTTAGTGATTTGGTGACAATGTAATTTATGATAGAGTTTAATACATTTTTGGATTCATGGAATGTAATAAATGACCCATTATTTTATTAAGGTTTTACGGTGATTCAGGTCATTTATGTGTTTTATGAGAATATATGATCAAGGTATACACATGTTTGGAATGTGACATTATGAGATAATTTATGTTTTTTCTAGGTAAAAATTTAATCAATTATTTTAGATTTTGTGATTTGAATTTGGTTAGATACATTTTGGATGATTCTTAAGGTTACATATTAATAGAATGGATTAAGTATAACTTTAGGTGTACTGTTGAGGTTTTAGAGATCAATATATTATATTGAATAAATTATGATCAATATTTTGTTTTTGAAAAATATTTAGAGTTATATGGAAATAATTTTCACTATTTTATGGATATTAGGATATATTAAAAGTTAATTTTAGTGTTTAAGTTATAAAAATCATCTTGGATATTCTTTTCGTAGAGTAAGAAATGAAATGAAAATTGATCTAAGCACAACTAAAGGATGAAACTATGATTATTAAATAAACATATATCAAGTTTTTATATTTTCTTATGTTCTATATAATGATAGTAAAATAATCCCTCAACTTTAGGAAAAGGATCTTGAAATGAAAATGTTATCCTATTACCTTAATTTCTATTATAGATTTGTGGCAGTTAACTTTCTCCTCATTATCTTTTCTATCAATATATTTTTATAATTAGGTTTTAGTTTTATCCTTCATATCTATATTTTCACTTTCCACTAATGTTCTATTACGTGGAAACCTAGTTATGTGTTATTCAAATTGACGTTTGTATTCCCTTTCCCTCATTTCAATAGAATGTTTTATTAACCCTTATTATGATGTGGGATTTCAAGAAAGGTATTTTTAAATGAAAAAACATTAATTACTGAGGTCAAGTTAAAATTTTGAGTACAAAATTTATTGAAGGTGAGGAGAAGGTAACACCAAAATATTTTAAAATAATAACATTATGTTTGATAGCATATAAAACATGAAACACTAAGTTTAAATGACACATGAAATATTTTTTTTAATATGACCATTATAGATTAAGAGATAAATTGGTGGGTATTATTATGACTAACTAAATTATGGAAATTATATATTTTACACATGTATATAATTAATTCATTTTTATCAACTGATTAGAAAATAAAATAAAAATATTTTTAAAGAAAAAGAAATATTTATACGAAAAAAAGTTTTTATGCATGCAATGTGTTTTATAGTAAAAAATTAAATTAATCACTTTTTGTGAATGAGTTTAATTAAATTTATATATTATATATTAAATAAAATATTTTATAATTCATTTAATATTTTTATGGGTATGAGATAAGAATAAATCCAATTTTATGCTTAGGAACTCTATTTTTTTAAAAGAAGTTTCATCGTGCATTCCAAAATTATTTTTAAATTAATTTTTACTACTTTTAGAAAATATATTTTCCAAATTTAAATTAATTTTTGTAATCATCATTTCAAAATTTTATAAGATTGAATTATTGATAATTTTTTGAAAAGATTAATTTTTTCGATGAATAATTGACTTTTGGTTTAAAGAATTTAAAAAGTTTCATTTTTTTAAAATTGTTTTAAAAGTAAAATTAGTTCAATGATATTATTATTAATACAATTTATTTCATTATAATCAATTTTATTTTTATTATTAATATAAAGGTTTTTATACTAATGCAAAAATTTACTTTGGAAATCTATTTTTTCGACATACTTACGGGTTTAATTTTAAATTAAAAATTTCCACCTATATTAATTGAGTTTAGTAAAATTAATTCCATATTTTTGAATTATATTAATTAATATTATAATATAATTTCAACTTAATTATTTTTCATAATGAATAGTAAAAATAAAAAAAAATTAATTAAAACTGTTAAAGTTAAAACGAGTTTACCAGGGGTTAAACTAAGAATATAAGGATAAAAAAGAACTAAATGTTTTCCTAATTATTATTATATAGACATATTTGATACTTATGTCATATAATTTTAGATAATTATCTAGTTTTTGTCCTTTTTTAATGTAAAAAATGTGGGTATAATTTATTTATTTCAAAAATTTCACGTACATCCTCCCACCCACTAATAAAATGGAACTCCATATCCGATCCTCTTCACAATTCCAAAGAATTTTAGTTCGGAAAATACCTACCCAAATATATTAATTAAATTTCACTCCATGACCTAGAGTCCTTGTTTTGACAATAAAAGCAATCTAGAAAGGCATTAGGTATAAACCTGAAGAGGTTCTCTAAAGAAGAGGTAGAGTTTTTAACCATGCACCATCATTTTATTTCTTCCTATACCCCAATATATATTCTAAAACTATGATAAAAAATAAAAAAATAATCTAAAATATATTATTATATTATTATTTTAATTTGACAACATATATCCATCTCTACTTCTATCAAATGGGAAAAGAAACTGTTGATTGTGTGTATGAAAAACCACCATCGCCCAAATCGATGTACTTTTTTTTTACATCACCACCTCTCACAGATGGATATAATGATGGTTTTAAAAAATATATATATATATATATATATATATATTATTTTTATGAAATAATTTTATTTATTTTATTTTAATATCACATATATATTATTACCGACCAATCCATTGAAAAATGACAACGTCGCTCGTGTGTATGTGTGGACTACCAGCTCCACGAATCGATGTGATACATTTTTCATTTTATTTTTACATAGATGGTAATAAAAATGGATTTTTATAAAAAATATGATTTATATGATATAATAATTATTCTATAACTTGAATTATTATTTACATTTTTTTCATACCATCTATAAAAAAAACTAAAAACATCATTCATGTGTACGTACGACTTACCATCTCCATGAACGATGTAACTTATTTTCTAAATATAACTTTTATGAACTGTTATAAAAAAATATATAATGAATATATATTATATTTATATCATTATTAATATTATTGATATTATGTAACCATGATCAATATATAAGTATTGAAACTACTGAACCAAAACATACTTGAAAAACAAAACAGTTGTCACTTGGAATAGTGATTTTAATAAAGAATTGTTAATAAACAGGTGATAAAAGGTTATAAGTAAATAATATATAGTATTAAATATATATTATTATGGTTATTTAATATTTTTATAATAAATATATATTTATTATATAGGATATTTAAACACATACATAGGAAATCATACATAAGGTAAGGGTTTCTCATCTCACTTTTACTTCTGTGAGACATATGTCATATTCACCAATTATTTATTTTGTGTGGTGTATATAATGCCAATTTTATTTTTTATATAATTAATATATTTATATTCATGGTATTTAAGGTTTCTCTTGAAGTTATGGGGGCTATAATTTAAGAGATACCAAAATAGATAGGGTTTATTTCACAATCTCATCATTATTTGAGATTGTTTTTGTTTAAGTCTCCTCTAGGGGAATTATTTGACCTTTATATATTAAACCCACTATATTTTCTTATAATATAGTTATTAATATAAATTAAAAGTTTTCAATTCAATTTCAACTCTTTAAGAAGTCACAATATTGAAATTGTGTTTTTAAGGAAAATCCACATCATTTCTCTCTTCGATTGAAAATCATTTCTCTTCTATGACCATGTTTTCTATAAAAAAATTCAAGAATGTTTTTAGTATTTTAAAATTATTTATTAAATATATTTTACCCATGTTTTAACTATAAAAAATTACTTAAAAGGAATCATCCTGTCATTTTTTAAGAGAGGCACTTTTTGACTTTTCTTACCTAAATGTGAAAGGAATATTTGCTTTAACATACTCAACATGAATTGAATTTTCTGACATCATGACCACCAAATTATTTGATTTTTTGTTTAAAATTTTACACCATTATTTTAAAATAAAATATTTTTCCTTTTATTTTATAAATTTTTAGTTTTTAAAAGTGATTTTTAAAGTTAAAATGAAATTTTCCTTAAGAATGTTTTTAATGAAATATTTATGGTATTTATATTCATTAACAATAAAAAACCTCAATATAATAACATGATATTGGTAATATTTTGTAATGATACAATCCTAATTATTTATTCAAATGGTTTATGATAAGTTTTATTGGGGATATGTTGTACTGATACCATCCTTATTTTTTTATCCGGATGGTTTATGAGAATTTTTAATGGGGAATATTTTAACATTCACCCACTTGTTTTCACATACTAATTTTTACATTGATTATGTTTATACCATTTCATGTTAGGAATACATTAGACTTAGTAAGTGATGGGTGGGGCCTACTATAGCTCCCCAAAGCATCAGTAGGTCTCATGATACAAACTAGATTGGGTATTGGGATGAGGCCTTAAACATTTCTGTAAGATGTCCTGGAATAAGGCTTTGATGACATGATTAGGATGTTAAACATTATGAATACCTTAATTATGAGATTATTTATTTATTTCCATGTTATTATTTGATTATTTATAATATCCATGGATAAGTTTCAATATCACATGACTATTTATATGTCATTATTTTGACCATCATTTATTCATTCATATTATTCTTCATGTTCAAGTTATTGATTAAATGGAATGTGTTTCAAATATTTACCTTACCATATTGAGTATTCCTTATTTATTCATGATATATTCCACAATATTCATTCCCTTACTGAGCATTTGAGATCACCATTTTTTTATGTTTCCTTTCCCAAGGATGTCAAGAAGTGTATTATGATTAATATATTGGGATATTCTAAAGATAATAATGGTGTTTTTAAAGAAAATTATATTATTTATTTTAAGGTTTCAAATTTAATGTGATTTTCAAGTATTTATAGTCCTAAAATAATACTAAACTATTTTTTACTTTGGGATATGATCACTTGTATCTTGCATCAGTGTAATAAAGTAACCACTGACCCTAGTCTACTAGGTTTAGGGTATTTACAATTGGTATCATTTAATGTTTAATAAAAAACTTGGGAACTAGATTTAGGAAAGCATATACTAGAGAACATAACTCTATGAATGAATTTTAGTATAATTCAAAGTATATGATAACATCCTAAAGTTTTGGAAAGGTAGATATTTTGTTGACTTTCTAGTAATATACCCCTATCTAGATACTAATTTGGATGTCGCTCTGGTATATTTTTACCAAGGGGTAATAACTTTGAAAAGTGAATATTGGGATATGAAATTATCATAACCTGGTTTATGATAACGAGGATTGTTACACAATAATTTGATCAAAGAACCTACTAAAGGAAGGTGGATATTGCCACATAAAAGTATCAATAGTGAGTTTTTCTTTCCTTTGGATGTTCAAAAGTTCATCATGATACATATTACTATTTATATCTTGAGATAATTGTTTGAGAATATCCATAATATTTTTTATTACAACTCTCATGAAATTTGGTTTCTCATGAAGATGGTCATTACATTTGGACGTCACATTCATTATTTAAATGATTCCTCTAGGTTCCAACCATTGAATAAAACTAAAAATCCAGTGTGAGAATCAACAACATTACTCATAGTAAGCAATCACATGATTATGAAAATCATTCCTATGATGTCATAATTTATGAATCCTCCT
This sequence comes from Viscum album, assembly GCA_963277665.1. Lineage (NCBI taxonomy): Eukaryota > Viridiplantae > Streptophyta > Magnoliopsida > Santalales > Viscaceae > Viscum > Viscum album. The sequence goes on from OY728158.1 coordinate 1,674,576,300, forward strand.
TTCAACCCATATCATTCTAGGTTTATCCTTTATTAATTTTACCAAAGGTTGTTTTAGCTTATATCCCCATTTTATTCATAACCAAATCCTAAAAAATAAAAAAACACTAATCTGATACCAACTAATGCCACCCAATAATAACATATATATATATATATTTATTTAATTTAATAAAAAAACTTAGAACAAATCACAATAATTTGATCCTAAGGATCGTAATGGTTTAGTGTATTTAGATACTAGATACAGAATCAACTTATTCAATAATAATCTTTAAAATCTCCAACTATCATTATCTATACATTTTACCCAAATTTACTTATCATACTTAATAAATTAATTTATAACCTAGGGAAATAGAAATATAATAAATGGTGACCACATACACTCAATAAGGGTAAACATGAGAGATAAAAATTTAAGATCATAAGTGAAAATAAGATGATCAGAAGGGTTTGATAACATGATCATAATATATAATAATCATAACCAATTAGTCAAAAATCATAAATCACGAGTCATGAAAATATCCTTTTTCATAATAAAATACACGATTCATAAGAGCATGGAAACATAAATCATCAAACTTGAGCCATGTTATCATAACATAGACATAGAATTTTGGAATAATATTGTCACATTTATATATACATAATAAATAATCTCCTTTTTAAAGATCACTTCCTTGACTATAATCACATAGTAGATAAATTCCCTTAATGGATTGAGTTTTCTCCCTAGTCCCAAACATGTAATCTCATGAGATATAAGGAATTACCCAATGTATTAGAGGGAAGTATAATTTTAGGCCCACCCATTAGTTAATGGAAATAACCCCATTCGGGTTTGGGTTGACGCATCATTCCCAATCATATCATGTGATGTAAATTTACCCAATGAACCATAGTGGGATATAAGTTTAGGCCCTACCATTACATAATGTAAATTATGCATATGTGTCCCATAAGAATATAAGAACATTAATTATTCCTTTATAACTTAATTAACCCATGGAAAGAAATGGGCTAAAAGAAAATTTCTTAAATTAACATTAATATCCATCCATAAATATAAGGTGGATGGTATTATTAGAGCATATACCCAATGAAACGTAATGATTGTTTAAGTATGTTGACATGGATAAAAAAAAATTTATAAAATAATTAGAAATATGCTTTGAAAAAAAGGATAAATATCATTTCCTTTTAGTAACATTTAAAAACAAAAACATAACAATAGGAATTAAATTTTATTTGAAAAAAATGGAAACATGGATTATAAGATTTATAATGATTAATGATCATGATAGTATGAAAATTTGGCCAATTGGTATACATTCAAAAAATATATTCTTTTCCCACTATTGAAAATAAAAATTCAAAAGTGACCTGTATGAAAAATAATGAAATGATTAATTTTAAAATCATTTAAAAAAAATAAAAGATAGTTTAAAAAGATTTTGAAAAATAATTTAAGTATGGTGGAGTAAATTCTTGAAATAATATAAGGAAAATGGATATGGAAGAAAATTATTCCTCACCTAATGGAAGAGATAAGGTTACTTTCACTAATAAGATTTCTATTCGGTTCATTCATAAACTAAGGTTAAATTAAAAGATTAGAAGACATGTAAACCCAAAGGATAACTAGAAATGAATAAAATATATTGGTTTTAAGAGATAAATATCATTTAATTCCCCCAATGTATATTTAAACATAAATAATCCTGATTAAAAGTGAGATTTGGACATAAACCCTTACCTTAGACTTCTTCTTGGTCAGAAACACTTTAATATCCTATATAATAAATTTATAATATATATATAAATATATTTTAGAACCATTTTTATATTTATCATACTATAAAGCATTCACTTTATTAACCATTTATTAATAATTGTTTGTTAAAATAAATATGTGGGTGTTAATTGTTCTATTTTGCATGCAAGTTCTGGTTCAACAATTCCTATCCTTTCACCTTGGTCATGGTTTCATCACATATAAAATCATAATCATTTAATAAGTTTATTTTTTATTTCTTAAATATACTTTTAGAACCATCCATGTTATTAGTGTTAAAAAATTATATTATTTGTTCATGGAGGCGGTGGTCTGCACATACACGTGAGAGCTGAAATAATTTTTTCAACGGATGTAAGGGACATAAGTTAAATAATTTTTTATCATCCCAAAATAATAATTATGTTATAAATATAATAATTATTTATTTAATCCATATTTATAACCATCCATATGAGGTAGAGATGGAAAATTAAATATGTCATCCATGGAGGTAGTAATTTTCACATACACATGGACAACATTTTTATTTCTAAATAGATTTAAAGAAGGTATAGAATGGTTGAGAAATAAAAATAATAACATTTAAATAATAAAATAATATTGATGTAATTATGTTAATTTGTTTATAGAGTATTTGGATAAGGTTTAAGAAGAAATAAACCAAAAATAAACCTATTAGAACAAATAAGTCATCCTTAGAAAATGGTGTGAGTTGAAAATTTCAATATTTTAAACTTTTATTCATTGAAATACCCTTAATTTTAATTCAAATACAGGGCAATTAATTCATTTTTGGTGAATTTTTGAATTTTTTACTTAAATTTAAAATGGTTCAAAATATAGTTTTTCATTGATATATTAATTATTGAGGATAACTTGAAAAATCTATACCATTAAAATCGTGATTAGTTTTTAATATGTGAAATTACAAATGAAAATATTTGTTTTAGATTTTATTTTTTAAATGGATTAAATTTTTTGAGTATTAATTATTTCAATATCTTCCTTTTAATTTAAATAAAAATTCAAAAATTAAGATCATTTTGAAATCAAATTGTTTAAAATTAATCTTTAAATGAATTGAAATTAATTAATTGGAACAAAATGGTACAATGAGAGAAATGATTTTTTATGTGGGTATAAAAAATAAAATGGCCGGAAGTAACCGTGCCTTTCATGGTCACCAAACTGACCATGATCTATTCTTGTGGCAGCCTCAAAATTTTCATACAACCTTCCACATATCCAACTGCCTACTGTGGATACCAATCATGGTCAATTTTCTACCACCGTACCACACTACCAACTAATAGTCAACACCAACCCATTTTATCCCCCATCTCATGGTCACTACATTGACCATGTGTTCCGTCACCAAATACCTACCATACTATGGTCACTCCCTTTTCCACATCTCCACCCCTCTCATGATCACCCTAATGACTGCGTGACCACACCCACTTTTCAAAGAATCCCTTTTGGCTAAGAATCCAAAATCGCCAAATGAAACCCTCACTTATGATGTTGATATGAGTTTCACGACATAGTTGCACTACCATCGAGCTCCACCACCTTACACCTTTAAGGGAGAAGACCACACCATTGCGAATTAATCCAAACCACTGAAGCACTGTCATACTCTCATAACCAATTTCTACCATTCTTGTGACATATCAGGCCAAAGACTGATCTTCCCACTTTTTACATTGATGTATAGGTCCACATTCCAAGTCCTGCTGAAATCCAAATCATAAGTACAACATTTACTTTGATCGTATAATAGTGTCCACTATACAACGATGTACTAAATGCGAGGAAGATGAAGGTTGTAACTTATAAATAATTTCCCCCCTCATCCATTAAAAACTATTCAAAATATATCAACTCAACTAGGGTTTCCTTTATTTATATATTTATTCATTTAATTTCCTTCTACATATAATACTAATTATACTATGTTTTGTTATTTGTGTTGCAGTTTTCTATTCCCCCATGTTTCTTTGTGTTCTTCCCTATCATTCTTGTTGTAACATGATATCTTAAAATCCAAGTCATGGAGAAATAACCTGAGGGATAACTCCATAAGGGAGATCACATAGGTACCATATTATTTAATTATTTATTTGTTTCATCCTTATTATAGTAGAAAAATGTAAAGAAGTGGATCAATGATATTCATCTTCTCTTATCGATGAGCTAGTGAATCCTTAAATTTAGCGAATCATCTCTCACTAACTCTCTCAGTTCATAATACATACCAGTGGATCACTATGGATTGAGGGATGAATAGAGTATTATGGATCTAAGTGTTGAGACAGTGAATGCCTCAATCAAGTTTCTTCATTTCCACTTCACTATGGAGGAGGTGGAATATTAGGGAATATTTATCTTGTGTATGTTTATAATCACAAATTAGATAGATTAGAGAAATGGAAGAATGATATTAACACCATTTTGGAAGAGAACTAGATAATTATGAATAATTTGTGTGTTCAACCCTGGATCCAACCCCTTTCACCCATTTTTGTGTTTGAGTTATATTTCATTTGTTTTAAATATTTTGAATTGAAAACAAAACCAATCATGAAATATAGATTCTTTCAAAGTTAATAAAACAAAAAATAAAAATAAAAATAAATATAAATAATTTATAGGATATAGATACTCCGAATCCATTCTCATTGAGAGATGACCATGGTCAGCCACTAGGCTATATTGGGAGTAAAATAGAAATTCTGTGTGACCGCGGCCCATGAAAAACTACATAATCATAAAACCAACATTTATAAACAAATTAATACATGTTAAATTGGTATTTTGAAAATATAGAACCTCTAGGATATATATAAGTATCTTTTGAAGTGATTTGGGTTGAACTTGGTTGAGTTAAACTGGAAAAAGTGTGTGGATAAGTTAGGGAGTGAAGGGTTCCTTTTATAAGTGAGAGGAGTGGAACCTCTATAAATACCCCTAAAATTAAAATAATATAAATTTCATTATCAAAGTAAAGTGGAACTAAATGAATTAATTTCATAATATAGGATATACGATGGTCTAAATACACCCAACCAATAAAATCTAGAATATTTTTTATGATATTTGTGGCCTTTTGTCTTAGTTTAGCCGTTCACCACATTTAACCATAATCATGGTGACTAAATTTTTACCTAGTTAATTTATGTTTATAAAAATAAAATGAAAATATATACATAATTTTAATTTTATAATTACAAATATATAAACCATCTCAACATATTCATTTTATAAAAGGTTTTATAAATTAATTCTAAAATCCACACACAAATTGCATAAAACCATTTTTAGAAAAAACATAACTTTTAGCATAAAAATTATTTTACTTTAATTAAATTCCTATAAAATATCATTAAATTAATGTTAAATCGTTTTATTATCATCAAATTTAATTAAAACAATTTAACATTAATTATTAATTTAATTTATTAAGATAAAACATATTTTTCATATAAAAAAAGTTTTATGAAAAATATCTCATTTTGACTTCAAATGATTTTATCTACATTTATAACCAATTGGTAATCAGTTTATTAATTATTAATCATGTATTTAAATTTAAAAAACAATACTTTTAAATAAATTTAATAATCTAAATAAGATAAATTTATCTTTTAAATAAAAATATAAAAATTATTTGTTTACGCAAAACATTTCTGTTTAGTGAAAATTAATTATATTAGTATTCCTTAGAACTACTTAATTATTTCATGGATGTTATTAATTAATTTTCATTTTATATTTATCAATTAATTTCTTGATATTATTCCACAAAATTGTTAAAATTGCAAAAAATACATAATTCATTGTAATACTTCAGAACAGTTTCTATATAATCTATGGTATAAAATCATTTATTTTATCATTTTCATTTTAACTTATAGTAACACATTTCATTTTTTCATAATAAATAATTATTCAATTAATTTTTATGTTTCATACATTTAAATATATCAAACTAATTGAATAAATTTTAGAGGAAAATATATTCTAAAATTATAGGGTGTTATAGAAACTCAAAGTAAATGCTTTCTCACTCTCACACTCTATTAATATTAAAAAATGGTTATTGTAATTTTTTATTAAAATTTAATCCTTAAAATGTTTAGGAAGATTCGTATATCCCTTGGATTCTATTGGTAAAAGGGGTTTATTAGATGATTCTAAATGATCTATATCAAGATATTATGAAGAAGCTTAGATAGTTTAGATAAATAGTTAAAATGTATGTGATATTTATTTATTTTATTTAGTTAAAAAAATGGATAGGTATTATGGAAAATTGTGTTATTGTTATTCATTTTCATTATATTTGGATAACGGTTGTAGCCTCTATTACACTTCATTATCAATGTTTTAAAATTTTAAGAGGTATGTTTAAAAGGAAACAAGTTATAATATTAAGATATTTAGATAAAATAATAGTATACAATATAAAAATGGTGTTGGATAGAATCATAGACATGAAGAAATAAAAAATGATGGAGAAGATTCTTCTTTTTCTAATGATAATAATAGATAATATTAGTATATAAAAATAACTTTGATTATTCCAAATCATTTTGATATTAAAAAAATCATTAGTAATTATAATTAAGTTGTGTAAATCGAGAGACAAATAATAATATCATGTAAACAAATTTACTTTCATATTTTGAGTTAATGTTTGTTGATGAATGCATTGAGAATAAGGAATATATTAATCTAACAAAGGAGGAGAAAATAAAATTATTAAAAATGAGACACATCCACTAGTCCCAAAGAAAATTGATAAAAAAATTATTAACACAAAGTGGATCTTTCATAATAAAATAAATGAGAAAGTAGGAGTTTAAGGTATAAATCGCATCTTATATGAATAATTTATTTAAAAGTTTAAGGAATTTACTTTTATTAACATTTAAATCATATTTCATGGAAGGAAACTATTATAATAGTTTTTCAATTACAAGACAAAAAAGATATCAAATTTTAAAAATCAATATCAAATTATAATTTCTAAATGGGGATCTTTAGGATGATGTGTACATTTACAAACATAAAGGGTTTATGATTGATAATGATAACTAAAACATTTAAAAGTCTAATATGGTCCTTTTGGGTAAAAAAAACTAAAAGGTTAGTATCTAAAGCAATAATTATTTTTACACTGTATAAAATTTAAAGAAATAAATGGTTTAAAATTACTTTTTTATCAATGAAACAAATAGAACATCACCCATTATGACCATATATATTAATTAAATAATTTTTTCCAGGTGATTAAGCATATTTGTTATGAAATTTTTTCTCTTAAAATAAAAAATAAATTTAATATCTCAATTATTAGTGAGTTAAATGTTTTCATAGGTTTATATATTACTCTAGAAATGGGAATTTAATTTATCTCTAAAGAAAAATACTAATAATAGTTTTTTATATATTTCACATTTCAAGATTCAATGGATTTGTCGACAAATATTTCAATGGGAATAAAATTGAAAAAATATAATGATGTTAATTTTGTCAATGAGAAATATTTTCAAGTGTTCATTGAGTGGATTTTATTTTTGTAAATAAGTCAGTTTGACTCGGTGTTGGGAGGATATCAATATTCATTGATATAATAAAGAGAAATGATGAGGTGATTCCACTTGATATAGAAGTTATTAAAGAAAGTGATTGATGATGCCTAGAGTATTATTATAGATACATCCTCAATAAATCTGATGATTTTAGATTTGATGAATTTGAATTGTTTTAAGTTAGCTAATATTTCAGAATTTATTAAGAAGTTTAAAATATGGTGAAAAATATTTTACTATATGGTTTTAATAAAAAAAATATTGTGATTCACCAAGACTATTTCACTCATAAGTAACCTAACCTGGTTGTCCACATGGCCTCAACCATGACTCCATGTATGCTAGAGGTTTCTGACTAGCAATGAGGGTCTATGATGGCATTGTAGAGATACTAAACTCTCTTTGTTAGAGTGGAACACAATTTTGATATAAAAATAAATAAATATGTAAAGAAATAATAATGATAGACATCAGGAGTAGTAAAACATCTGGAAGTAATAACATTCAACACAACCATAGATAGTGTCATATACAAAATAACAATGCCATGATAGAATAGAAGAACAGAGTAATGGAATAATGAAACATACATAAATAGTAAATGGTAAAAAAGATAAGAAAAATATCAAAAGCCATCACCAATATCAACATGAACAATAGCTTAGTCCTCTTCTCTCATACCCCATCTAGGTATAAGAGAACCAGACATCTAAAGTGGGGTGATTTTCTTTGTCCCAACCTATATCTATGAAGTTTGTCTGATTAATAATCATCATACCAAATAGGGTGTGTGTAAAACTCAATAGACCACCACCAATAGTGTCTATCACAAATCCGGTTTGTGAATATGACTTATGTTAGAGTTAGTGTCTTGAGAACCAACTGTTTGTACTTTGATTACATGAGTGTACACTTATTATATATTGTTCATTGTTCTACATGACTATAATATAATAATGTCCTGGAATATTTGTTACATTAATAAGGTCATGGAAGATCCCCACTATGATGAAAAACTTGAAATGCTATAACAATATTATTAAATAAAGTTCTAAGGTTAGATAAAATACTATGATAGGACACATAGTATACAGACCATCATGTGTGAGTACTCGTAAGGAGATGAGACTCTCTATCATAGAGTTCACACTTGGTAATCTCTAAGATGGGAGATTATGAGAACATACCTGCCAGTAGTAATTCCGCATGTCTTGGTGTCATCGGATATTGATATCTGCGAGTGTGTGTAATGGTCCTTATATTGGAAGATTATTATTAACTCATGTCATGACTCGCACACTTAGATTTTCTGAGGAAAACCTTCAACTAGACAGTTGGCAGGAAGTAGGGTATGTTGGGTGCATCACGAATGACATGTTGTTAATGGATAAGTCGAGGAAAGATGTGTCCCTTCCATATTTATGGAATTAGATATCTCGGGCCCTTTTATTGAAATAGATTTTTCACCCAAATTCCATGGCCATGGTGTAACGACGAGTTTATTTCTCGAAGTCAAAGAATGACAGATCAAGCATATAGGTTTATGACACTGACATGAAACCTACTTGATGAGATATTGAGATAAAGGGATTAAATTACACAGTAAGTGTTCTTATGAGGTGACACATCAACGTGGCGTCAACTTCTTTCTCTTGGGTTCCTTGACCCATTGATAAACATTAATCTTGGACTATAGGCAGACCCGCCTAATGATAACGAGAAAGAGGCCTAGAGGGTCACACACTAAGTGTATCCAAGTATCTCAAGTAGAATAAATATTATTCCCATACGTGGTTTAATAATTATTCAAGGAAGCCTAAATAGTTTTAATGTTGGAGGGAGAATAAAATGAAAACAAGTACATGTTGTGTATTAATGATTACACACCATGTAGTTTTTATTTTGAAAATAAGTACATGCCGTATATTAATGATTACAAAGAGTGTAGTTTTTATTTTGGAAAGGAAATTTAAAACAAGTACATGCCATGTATTAATGATTACACGCTGTGTAGTTTTATGAAAAAAAGTACACGTCGTTTATTAAAAAATACATGTTGTGTAGTTTTACCAGTCGGGATTTTGAAGATATAATATTGTTTTATTAAATGATATTTATTATAATCAACATTGGTGAATGTTAAGGAATTAATAATTCGACATGGGGGTTTTCAATAAGAGTTAATGAAATAAATAAAACGTGTAGCATGTTTATTTATTATCATAACTCTATAGCCTCAAACCCAATTATAAATATCATCACAACCCCAACACTTTTCCCCAATCATTGTGAACAACAATTCTGGAGAATTATTTCAAGCCCGGAAGAACCTATTCCTCCAAGAACGCTCTCAAGACTGAGAGAGATCCTCTTCCATCGGATCAAGACGATCTAAGGTAGACAACGCAAGCAATGGTTTCTCCATGCTAGCACCCGAAGACTCTTTTGGCGACGTCCAGAGATACGAGGTGTACGTGTGGATCACTGCTAGAGGAAGTCTAAACTTGGCTTCTGCGATGCAATGACGAATCACATCAGAACATGATCAAGAATATCAAAGAAGAAAGAACACCCAAAAGTTACTTATTTTCAATTAATTAAATTAATTATAATTAACCTGTAATGATCCACTTTTTTGGTTCCAGGACCTTTCTTCTTCATTGACTATTTTTGTGAATCGATCCGTGGAGACTAGCATTTATCGTCATATTGATCCCGGATTGATCATTGAAAATGACAAAAATCCAAGTGGGAACATCCACCCAAGAGCTTCCACTGCACCCGAAACCTTAAACTATTATCATAAGGAGGTTATAATGTTGATTATAGTTATTTAATTTTCATTGATAATTTACACATTTATATTTGATTCAATTCAATATAAATCGTTCAATAAAACTAAATGAATGAGATCTGTTCTTCCTCTTTCATTTATCAATTCATATCACAGAAACAACCTTTTAATTTTAATTTTGATTAAATTAAAAATGAGGAACTCATCCGGAGGAGCCGCTCTTTCTGTCCATACAACACAAGAATACACGGTGTGTAGTGAAAACTACATGTCGTGTACTTAGGTTCAACGAACCAGTATTGGTCCGCCAAACCATGCCGTGTAAATTGAGTATACCTGAGTTTTATTACACTGTGTTGAACAGAATTGAACAGTTCGTGGAAACCAGAATACACGACATGTATGTTGAATCAACACGTCATGTAGTCTGATCCGGTCCAGGTGAAACAGTGTACAAGGAGAAGCTGTGTTCCGTGTACACAGGATTTCCAGGCCGGTAACCGCATAACAATGAAATACATGCCGTGTACTCCAAAATTTCCAAAGTACAGAAAACATGCCAAATCCCCCGGCATATACTTTGGATAAAGGGTAAAAAATACACGCCATGTAATATATCCTACACGCCATGTACTTTCTAGAAATGGGATTTCACCAGGTTTCCTCCAAAATTACAAATACCTTTATAAGGAATATGGATGAGAATAATCTCAAGGAAATTCAGAAAGTAATTTAAGATAAATAATTGATTAATTATAAGATCATAATTAATTGAATTCAAGCGCGACTTATCTTGAATAAATAGAAAGATTAAAAGAATTTGAATGCTAAATATACATAAATGTCATTTCATGCTATGGATGATCATGAGCTAGACCAAAGACCCTTTGTATGTGTGTATGGTTTCATTTAAATTTGTTTAATTTAAATTCGTTGGCCTGTGATCCTTCTTCCAATAAAATGTAGGGCCTGTGTGACCATGGTTTCTTTAATGTAAACCCCATGTAACGGAGGATCTCCTAAGCCAGAGGAGACAATTAAAAACCCAAAGTCGAGGAAAAACCAACCCAAGAAGATACAAAGGTGGAAAAGTGGGAGCTGCAAAACACGAACCATCCGTTCAAGGTTTTTTTCCCTAGGTCAAGGTTATCTTATCAAACTGCTAGAAAATCTAACCAATAGAAGCTCATGATCATGCCATCTTATTTTATTTCTGTCTGATTTCATTTTTTATTTATTATGTATGTGTTGTCTCAATCACATAATTAATGAAATAAATAAGCATGCAAATATGGATTAAAATAAAAACCGGACTATGCATAAACATTATCAGAACATGGTTAATCACTTAAGCAAACATAACTTAATATTAACAGGCATGTGATAATTCAAAACTACACATAAAGAATAAAATCCCTCAAATACCATATTAAGTCAGACCAAGACTTCCATTACTTTATTAAGGGAAAGACTCAATAAAACTATGTGTTTGACCAACCCTTGTTGAGACACTTACTTTTATAAAGGAAGCTCTTATGAAAGTTTCAGGTTGACTTAAACATTTTACATCAAGAGGAGTATCCCTTGCTAGACTTGTTGTAAAATGGAGGCAAGTGTTGAGGAAATCCAAGTCAAGATTTCAGGATTGGGGAGTCCACTCAATAGATCAAGGAACTGTAAGCTCATAGTTGGCAAAGACCTGCCTACCTAAATACCTTCAAATAGCTTGAAAAAACCTTGTTGGGGTTATGCGAAGGGGAATATGGATCCTTTCCACTAGAATACGAAAGAAACTGGAAAATATGAGTTCAATGGTGAGGGCCATTGGGATTTGATAAAATAGTAGGAGACTTAATAAATTCATTTATTATTTTTCATATAATGTAATCAAAAGGTATTGATAAATATGATCTTTTTAATTTGTAGAATCAAAATGACAAGCTCGTCAAACACATTTTCTCTGTGATCAATTCTGGATAAAGACAATATCCTCACCGACAGTAACATTCAAGAATGGTTTAGGCACATTCGGGTTATCCTACGCCATGAACGAAAGTTTTTCGTGCTGGAGTCATCACTTCCTGATTCGCCTCCCCAAGGGGAAAGTTATGAATATTTCCTGGTCTATGATCAATATTTGAATGATGCACTCAATATTTAATGTTTGATGCTGTCATCAATGTTTAGTGCGCTCATGAAGTCTCATGAAGACATGAATTCCTATAGCATGCTCGAGAACCTCCATGGTCTATACCAGGAGAGAGCAAGACAGGAAAGGTTTGAGATCTCAAAGGCTCTATTTCAGAGAAATCTGGGAGAGGGTTCCCTATCTAGGCCTCATGTAGTCAAGGTCATTGGCTACATTGAGCGCTTGGAGGTTCTAGGGTATAAACTCCCCAAATAACTGGGTACCAATCTCATTCTTGCATCACTTCCCCAGAGCTTCTCTAACTTTGTTGTAAATTTCAACATGAACAACATTGAGAAGTGTCTATCTGATCTTCTCATCCTTATTTTCGAAGTGGATAATGATATGAAGCGTGAAAATACTTCTGTCCTTATGGTGAATAAAAGGAAATGGAAGACGAATATCTTTAATCCCAAATCTTCTTCAAGGCCTTCCAAGAAAATGAATATCAAAGGGGAGGCAAGAGAACAAGAGGCTGTTTGTTTCACACATGGCAAGAAGAGCCACTGGAAGAAAAACTGCACCCAGCCAAGGAAGCAAGGGGTAGATTCAGGTGCGTTTGTTATCGAATGTAATCTATCTGTTTCTACCGATTGGGTATTAGATACTTCTTGTGGTGCTCAAATCTGTATCCAAATATAGGAAAAAAGTAGATTTAGAAAGATTGACCGAGGTTAGGTGGATCTGCGAGCAGCCAATGGAGCCAGACTCACTGCTGTAGCTATCGCAGACTACCACCTCACATTACCTACTGGGATGGTCTTGGTTTTGAAAGGATGTTATTATGTACCCTCTATAACCAAAAACATTATTTCAGTATCCAGATTAGATACTGATGGATTCATCTTCAATTTTGGAAGTAGATGTTGCTACTTTTATAAATATAGCATTTGTTTTGGTAGGGAACATTTATATAATGACCTTTATGTGTTAAACTACACAAACCAAGTAATGAAAATCGATGAAAAAATTAATTCACATGACTCATACCACACCCAACTTTGGCATCACTGTCTAGGTCATGTAAATGAGAAACGTTTGAAAAAATTACATCAAGATGGGTATTTATATTCTTTCAAACTAAAACCACTTGTTGTATGTCATGCATGTCTACAAGGAAAAATGACCAAAGACCCATTTAGTGGGAAAGGTGAAAGGGCTAAAGAGCTTCTAGAATTATTTCACACAGATGTGTGTGGACCATTTCTAGTTGAAGCAAGGGATGGGTTCTTGTACTTCATAACTTTTACTGATGATTTTAGTAGATATGGATATATTTACTTAATGAGGTATAAGTCAGATTATTTTGATCGGTTCAAAGAATACAAGAATGAAGTTGAGAACTAGATTGGTAAGAAGATTAAGAAACTCCGCTAAGACATAGGAGGAGATATCTTAATCAGGAATTCATTGATTTCTTATGGGAGTTTCGGATTATATTTCAACTCACTCCTCCTTACACACTTCAATGGAATGGTGTGAGTGAAAGTAGGAACTGCACCCTGTTGGACATGGTGAGATCAATGAAGAGTCATGCGAGTCTTCCATTTTCCTTTTAGGGATATGAATTACAAACAGCAACACACATACTAAACCAAGTAACAACTAAATCTATAAATATAATTCCATATGAGTTATGGAGTGGGCGCAAAGCCATGTTATCAAATTTACATGTGTAAGGTAGCGAAGCATTTGTTAAGGCCTCTTCAAGTAACAAACTTGCACCCTGAGTCACAAAGTGTATCTTTATAGGATATCCCAAGGAAACAAGGGTATATTACCTATACAACCCCTTAGATAAAAAGGTTATAGTGGAAAGACATTCCATATTCCTTGAGAGGGAGTACATATCCAAAAGTGATAGTGGGAGCGAGATAGACTTCGATGAAGTCGAGGCTCAAGATACACAGGAGTTGGTATAAGAACAGATTCCACAAAGCCTCATGGAACAACAATATGTTCCAGAGACACAAGAACTGCGTAGGAGCACGAGAGAGGTGAGAGAACTAGAATGATATGGTTTTCTTGTCACCAAGGATGATAACTCATTATTGGTTGACAATGATGATCCTATTACCTACAAGGAAGCAGTTGAAGGTACATACATTGCCAAGTGGAAAAAAGCCATGAATTCTGAAATGGATTCCATGTACCAAAACCAAGTCTGGATTTTGGTAGATCCTCCAGTTTATGTAAAGCATGTTGGTAATAAATGGGTATTCAAGAAGAAACTGGACATGGAGGGTCAAGTCATCACCTATAAGGCACGACTGGTTGCAAAAGGTTTTAGACAGCATCAAGGAATTGACTAGGATGAAACATTTTCACCGGTTGCGATGCTGAAATCCATCAGAATCCTATTGGCCATTTTTGCTTACCATGACTATGAAATTTGAAAAATGGATTTCAAAATAGAATTCCATAATGGGAACCTCCAGGAAGATGTCTACATGACAGAACCTGAAGGGTTTGTGACTCCAAATGATTCCAACAAGGTATGCAAGTTGCAGAAATCCATTTATGGATTAAATCAAGCATCAAGGTCATGGAACATTCGTTTTGATGAAGCCATAACAGAATTTGGATTTTTTAAGAATAAATGTGAGCCTTGTGTCTACCAAAGGTTTAGTGGAAGTAAAATCGTTTTCCTAATAGTATATGTTGATGACATATTACTAATTGGAAATGAAGTACCTGTCTTACAGTCAGTTAAGGCATGGCTAGATAAATGATTCTCCATGAAATACTTGGGCGAAGCAGCATATATTCTTGGGACCAAGATCCATCATGATAGATCCAAGAGAGTGCTGGGACTGAGTCAAAGTATATACATTTACAAGACACTGAAGAGATTCAATATGGAACAGTCCAAGAGGGGATTTTTTCCAGTGTCACATTGCATTCATCTTTCCAAGAAAATGTGTCCTCAGACACATGAGGAAAAAAAATAAAATGTCAAGGATCCCTTACGCATCCGTGATTGGGTCAGTCAAGTATGCTATGCTATGTACAAGGCTAGATGTTGCTTACGCATTAAGTGCGGCAGGCATATATCAAGCTGATCTAGGAGACCGCCATTGGATGACAGTCAAGACTATCCTTAAGTATCTGAGGCATACTTATGATATATTCCTGATTTATGGAGGAGATGAGGAACTAGTCATCAGAGGAAATGTAGATGCTAGTTTCCAGACGGATCAAGATGACATGAAGTCGCAGACTGGATACATCTTCAGTTTGAATAGAGGTACAGTGAGCAGGAAGAGCTCAAAGAAAAGTGTGGTCGCATATTCTATAGCAGAGTCCGAGTATATCATAGCTTCTAAGGTAGATAAAGAAGCAGTATGGATGTGAAGCTTTATCCAAGAGCTGGATGTAGTACCTAGTAGTAAAGATCCTATCACACTCTATTGTGATAATACTATAGCAGTGGCACTTGAAAAAGATCCAAGGTCACATTAATGGACAAATCACATAATTTGGAAGTATCATCTCTTAAGGGATTTTTCTCAAAGAGGTGAAGTTGAAGTGAGCAGTATTTCCATGGAAGACAATATGGAAGACCCCTTGACTAAAGCCTTGACTCAACATAAACATGATCATCATGTGAGGCCTAGCAGAATAAAAGTTGTAGGCAGTTGGCTCTAGTCCAAGTGGGAGTTTTGTAGAGTTGGTGTCCTGAGAACCAACTATTTGTACTTTGATTACATGATTGCAAACTTATTATATATTGTTCATTGTTCTACATGACTATAAATGTCCTGGAATATTGTTTTCATTAATAAGGTTATGGAAGATCCCCACTATGATGAGAAACTTGAAATTATATAACAATATTCTTAAATAAAGTTCTATGGTTAGATGACATACTATGATAGGACACCTAGTATACAGACTGTCATGTGCGAGTACTCATAAAAAGACGAGACTCTCTCTCATGGAGTTCGCACTTGGTAATCTCCAAGATGGGAGATTATGAGAATAGAACCGCCAATAGTAATTCTGCATGTCTTGGTGTTATTGGATATTTATATCTACAAGCGTGTGTAATGGTCCTTAGACTGGAAGATTATCATTAACTCATGTCATGACTTGCGCAATTAGATTTGCTGATGAAAACCGTCACGTTGACAATTGGCGGGAAGTAGGGTATGTTGGGTGCGTCACAAATGACATGTTGTTAATAGATAAGTCGAGGAATGATTTGTACCTTCCATATTTATGGAAGTAGATATCTCAGGCCTTTTGATTGAAATAAAACTGTCACCCAAATTCTATGGCCATGGTGTAACAACGAGTTTATTTCTGGAAGTCAAAGAATGACAGATCGAGCATATAGGTTTATGACACTGCCATGAAACATGCTTGATGAGATATTGAGACAAAGGGATTAAATTACACAGTAATCATTCATATGAGGTGACACGTCAATGCGACATAAACTTCTTTCTCTTGGGTGCCTTGACCCGCTGCTAGACAGTAATCTTGGACTTTAGGCAAGCCCACCTAATGCCAACGAGAAAGAGGCCTAGAGGGTCACACATTAAGTGTATCCAAGTATCTAAAGTAGAATAAAGATTATTCCCATATGTGTTATAATAATTATTCAAGGAAGCCTAAATAGTTTTAATGTTGGAGGAAGAATAAAATGAAAACAAGTACATGCTGTGTATTAATGATTTCACACCGTGTAGTTTTTATTTTGAAAACAAGTACACACCATGTAATAATGATTACAAGATGTGTAGTTTTGATTTTGAAAAGGAAATGTAAAAAAAGTACATGATTTGTATTAATGATTACACGCCGTGTAGTTTTATGAAAAGTAAGTACACGCCATGTATTAAAAAATACACGCTGTGTAGTTTTTCCATTCAGGATTTTGAGGATATAATATTGTTTTATTAAATGATATTTATTATAATCAGCATGGGTGCTTGACAAGGAATTAATAATTCAACATGGGGGTTTTCAATAAGAGTTAATGAAATAAATAAAATTCTTAATGCGTTTATTTATTTTCATAACTCTATAGACTCAAACCCGATTATAAATATCCTCACAACCCCAACACATTTCCCCAATCATTGTGCACAACAATTCTAGAGAATTATTTCAAGGCTGAAAGAACCTATTCCTACAAGAACACTCTCAAGGATGAGAGAGATCCTCTTCCATCAGATCAAGATGATCTAAGGCGGACGAAACAAGCAAATGTTTCTCTACGCTATCACCCGGAGACTCCTTTGGCGATGTCCAGAGATACAAGGTGCACGTGTGGATCACCGCTAGAGGAAGTCTACACTTGGCTTCTACGATGCAGTGAAAAATCACATCAGAATGTGATAAAGAATATCAACAAATAAAGAACACCTAAAAGGTACTTCTTCTCAATTAATTAAATTAATTATAATCAACCTGTGACAATCCACTTTTGTGGTTCGAAGACCTTTCTTCTTCATTGTCTATTTCTGTGAATCGATCTGTGGAGACTGGTGTTTATCATCATATTGATCCCAGATTGATCATTTCTAATGACAAAAATCCAAGTGTGCACGTCCACCCATGAGCTTCTACTGCGCCCAAAACCTTAAACATATAATAATGTGTAGGTATAACATAATTAAAGTAGTAAAATGATAATGCGATACAACATGGTCAAAAAGTATAGGTTGTTTCAAAAGAAGTTTGTGAATAGGTAATAAGTGTATAGTAATATAAATCATTGACTACGAAATATTCTAGTCATATGAGGTGTCAAACTTACAAGGGTCTAAACCCAAGGCCATTTACTAAGGAATCCTCCTTGAGTACATGGAGCTTGCCTATAGTCACTCGATATAATATAGACCTACAACAGGCCTATAACCCCGAGCTCATGTCTTTGGAGTCCTCATCGAGTCTAAAAATATCATCTAAGGTAACTCAGTATAATACTTGGATATATCTCAAGGAATACATTTGAGGTGGTCCAAGAAAACCGAATATAAGGACATAATCTAAGAAATCTAATTCCAGCTTATGTAAGTGGGTATTTAGTGGCATAACACAATACCCCTCGTAGGTTCCATACCACATTATCTTAATTCAAGCATATTATGTAAAGGATTACAAGGGACAAGTTAGTATCCATTCGACACAACAATAAATTCTAATAAAATAATAATCCTATAGATAATATATCTTGTTTCACAATTCCTATTCCATTTATAAAAAAATTGGGGCCATAAATGTATTCAGCTTTCAAAAAATTCATTTAATTTTTATACATATTACACTAATAAGTGTCAATATCTACACACCTTAAGGGGTGGATTAAACATGGAAAACTAATCAAAACAACCTTAAAGGGTTTTTTGGTATTTTTTCAACAACCTTTAAAATTATAAAGGGTTTTAATGAACCTTTGATAATGGTCAAACAATTAATTTTGAGGTATTACACATTTTAGAAGAAATTCATGGAAAGTACAACTTATGACATAACATCGCAAGCTATAAACATCAAATTTTTTTGGTAAAAGGTATAGACCACCTACCTTATTATATTAGATGACTCATAATATGATATTGAATTTTTATTTTATCTAGAATGGAATAAATTAGAAAACATTATAACCATACAAAAAATAAGAAATATGATCTCACATAGAAATAATGCCAAATATAGTGAGATAAACTATGAAAATATAGAAGAGGGTCAATATCCTTACCAAGAGGCTTACAACATATTAAATGATACTTGAATTAGTAATTTACTGAAGGAGGTAGCGTAAAAAATAAGTGATCTCTTAGGGAGAGGTATCAAAGGAGGTTTTTATGTGAATTTGGGGGAATAAAAAAAGTAGAGGGTGGTTAAAATAATTTAAGGTAAAAGGGTAAAATCACCCTTTTTAAAGGGTCAGATGGTTTGGTCTCATGGTTAGCCAAGACTTGATCTAACCATTCACACATACTACCCAATGTAACACCCCCTCAAATGTCTTGGAAAACAATTTTACAAACCATTTGTATCCCTTTCATTCTCACTCTACAAGGCCTCTACCCCTCATATGTCTACACACATGATTATAAGAAATCATGCAATAACCACGTGACATACACCTTCAATTTATTGAAAGTTTTTCATGGACATGTGGCCTCTTGTACATAGTTAAACTAACCATTCTCCTATTATTTGGGGTTACATGGTTTAGATGCATGGTTAATACTAACCATGCTCCTCACTTTGGTTCTCCAAAAACTGGAGTTTTGGGCCCCGAACAAGCCCCAAATGCCACCGAACCCTTCTTGATATCTTTAGAAATTATTATAGAGATAAAAAATAGTTAAAATAAAATTTAAAGGATCCATACCTCATTTAAAAACCAGGATCTTATAGCCTCCCCTCCTTAAAATATCATCCCATTGTTTCCTTGAGGGTGTTTTGGCATCATTTGAGAATAGCTTTGGCTTCTAAGCACATATACCAACCACTTGATCCTAGCTCTCATCATAAACATGATCATGCTTCCATAACACATATACTAGAAGAAATTTACTTCCCTATATAGCCTTCATTATATGATAAATAATATTGATAAGATGATCCTCAAAAGAAGCATTAACATCCAACTTAGCCTCACCAGGCTGAAGGGCATGAGACGGGTATTAATGGTAATAGTGAAGCTATGAAACATGGAGGATGTCATGCATAACCTATTAATTCTAAGTAATAACTCTATTATAGGATACCAATATGACTCTCTCTACTATATCAAATGGTATAATGAACCTGGACACCAATATCCCTTGTCTCTAAATACATTGATGCCCCATTCTAGGAAAAACATGTAAGAAGAATTGATATCCAACCTCAAACTCCATATGTTAGGTCTCAGTAGTAGTATCTCACCTACCTCTAACCATTACAGAGGTTAATGACATAGTCTACCATATATGGACTCATATGTAACCATTTGAATACTTACTTCAAAGTTTTTATTATAAATGAACTCAATAATAGATAAATTTTTCTCCCAAGAACATCTAAAATCAAGGATTCATACTCAAAGAATTTCCTCTAACACATGTATAGTATGTTAAGATTGACCATTGATCTATGGGTTGTAGGCTGTCCTCAAGAGAACCCATGAACCAAGATCCTTCTCCAACCCATGAAAGAACCAAGATTTAATTAATAGTCTCTATCTTATAATATGGCATTTGGAACACCATTACGGTTTATAATCCATTGAACATAATGTCCCCTAATCATATCTATGAAGAAGGTATCCCTAATAAAAAAGCAGTTTTTTATCTTTGTCATCCTTCCAATAATAATCCATAAAGTGTCACTACAATGAAGGGATTTTGGTAAAAATATCATGAGAACTATATTTAAGTCATTCGATTTCTACTCACAAATAGGTAATGTGTGTAAAAGACCAGAAAAATGCTAGTGATACATCTTTAACTACTGATATGTGAAACACAGAGTAACAAAACCTACCATTTTACTCCTCATACCTGACCACCAATACTAGCGGCGTATGTCATGGTACATCATGGTAAATACAAGGTAAACTACCTATTGGGAGGCATGAGATTCTCATATAATCTCCTCTTGCACGTCTTTTGGAGTCTAAACACACCCATTAATGTATAAGATCTTATCCTCATTAATGACCTAACTAGGTGGAAAGTATTCACCTGATACATTTTCCATTAGGACCAAGTCTTCAGGATAAGAAAGTTTTCACATATTCAATCGATCTAAGAGTGAATAATTCACTGATAGTGCTATGAGTATAGGCTTCCTGTGATTCTACTTAATCTCCAGAATCATCTCATAAAATAGATCCATCAACTTCTATTCAGTACTAGCTTCCTACACAACTTGCATCTTAGTCTTCCTGTATAGTGAATTAGCCACTATAATACCTTTCCTAGGTGTATAATTAATCTTAAAATTTCAGGAATGCAGGTACTCAAACCATATTTTTTTATGAGGCTTGAGTCATGCTAAGTAAATATGTATTTTAGGATTTTTTATCAATGTATATAATGAATAATCTCTCAATAAATAGTTCCTCCAATAATGAAAAGCATAGAAAACTACTACTATATTGAGGTCATGTATTCGGTAATTACGTTCATGTGGTATCTACTATAGAGAATTTTACTCCATGACTCAATCTTATTATATAAAAAAGGATCACATACCAATACCATATAAATCAAAATATACTATATTTCCTTTAGCAGGACCAGGTAGAATTTGGTTCTACACTGAGGTAATCCTTACTTTCAACTCTTGAAATATTTTTTATCATGCTTTAAACCATGAGAATTTAACACCCTTCATTGTTAATACTATAAAATGTGTTTCTATGCATGATAAATCTTAAATAAAATTCCAATAATATCCTCCTAGCCTTAGGAAACGTATTATGTCAATGAAATTCTTGGGCTGCTTCAAGGAAATCATGACTCTAACCATCTCTAGGTCCATAGACACTCTTACATCTATGGTAATGTTTCCTAGGAAGTTAACTTTATCAATATAGAAGATTTATTTTGTGATCTTTGCATATGACCTATTCTCTCTTGGTGTTCTCTATATAATATCAAGGTGTTTGGAATGACTGTGATGAGTCTGTGAGTATACTATGATTTTATCCTTAAAAATGACCATAAAATAATCTAGATACAGGTGGTAAATCCAAATCATTAGATCTATGAAAATAGTTGATGCAGTCATGTGACTGAGTGACATCACAAAATACTCATAAAGGTCATAACTCCTTCAAAAATCCATACACAATATATCTAAGATCCTAACTCTTACCTGATGATATCCTGACCTTAAATCAATTTTTTAATAAAACTACAGCTCCTTAGAGCTGATCAAATATATTTTTGATATGAAGTAATGTATATTAGTTCTTAACCATAATCTTATTAAATTTATGATGATATATTCATATCTAAAGGATCCCATCCACCCTCTTTAAAGAAATGGGTGTATTCCATGGTGAAGTACTAGGTCATATAAAGACTTTAGATTCTAGGTCCTCCAACTATATTTTAAGACCCTGAAATGAAATAGGATGCATCCTATAAGGTTGAATATTTATTAGTGTTTCTCTTATAATTTTCACAATAATAAAATCTACCTTTCTCATAGTATCTAACCTAGAAAATTCTTCAGATAATACTTCCTTGAAATAGTCCACTACATGATGGAATTCTATCTGAAATGTTCTCTAATCACTCAGAAAAAGTCTAGAAAACCAGCCTATCACTCCACCTTTCCCACAATGCTCAAGTTTATCCTGACTTTCCTAGAAATTCCACTCATTTTTTGAACATACATATCACCATGTGTGGATATAAAATATACTATCTAGTAATAATAATTAATATGGGACTGATAGGAAACCAACCAATCATTCCTGTGTAAGATGTCAAAGCTTTTCTTCTCAAGTACAGAAAGGTTCCAAAAGAAATGGTAACTGCCAATCTCAAGGGGTAATTCCCACTATTAGCATACACTCTCAGAACAACTACCAAAAATGTATCAAGAGTCATAAATTTTTAGAATTATTAAATTCAAGACCAATACTTTTAATAATATAAATAGATATAAAAGTGTGTAACACACCTATGTCAAACAAGGAAGATGATAAAGTAGAGGCTAAAAAAATTATACCTCACACTGTAGATAGATCAAAACTCTGATCCTTAGGAGTAGGATTTACTACATATATCTATCCTAATATACGACCCTAAGATATAGCCTAACTACCCTGAGAAAGTCCACACTACTAACAAAATTCTTTCTCCCTTATCCATGTCCACATCCTCATACTATACATCCAGTAGTACTTCCAATCCCTACCAGACATTGAGCCACATATCCCACTCTAAAAGTCAGTGATGTTGTAGATCCTCTTTTACTAGACATAGGTGGAAATTTATGAAAAAACCTATGAATATGGTCCATTATACCATAGGAACTTTACTCAACTGGAGATATATTTAACTGGGGAGTTATATAAACATTCTTACCACACTAATGACATGTCACTTGGCTACCTGAGTTCACACTATAACTATTTTACCCTATGATAAAACTAAAATCAATTCTTCCCACCATTGGAAGAGATCCCTCCTTTCCTTGGAACTGAACTATCATGCCCACACCTCCATATTCCCTCAAGTTATTCTTCAAAGTGAGGGTTTGGTTCACTATTTTAGAAATGGTAGTCATCCAAAAAATGTTCCCTAGTGAGATGATGGAATACATAACCCCATCATTAAACCATATATCCCTTGATGGATCATCTCTAATAAGAGTTGTTACAAAGGGATAAAGTTTAATAAAGCATGTTGAATAGTCCACGATAGTCATAATTATCTACAGAAGGTGCATAAAATCCCTTATTCATTCCACTCTCAGTGTTTTTGATAAACAATAGTCATATCCATGGGTCCTAATTTCCCACCATTACTTGGTAGAATCATAAAGCATGTAAGCTGGGAGCTTGAACCTCCTTTCTAGAGGCATATCTAAATACTCAAAAATAAATAAAATGGCCTCTATCCATGAATTAAAATCATGGGGGCCACCATACCATGATAAATTAGGTTGATTTTTTCTACTGAAACTATTGCATAAACTCTTCCATAGTAGGGTTAGGTTTTGGGGATCCCTAAATGGTCTTCATGAATAATTGGAAACCCTTTTGAAACTGAGTACCGATGCCTAGATTAGGTATAATAGGAGGTGCTTTAGGTGGAACTAGATGAGGTAATACTCGTGGTGATGGTCCCAACACCTCATAGCATGGCCATCACCACCTTCTTGGTGTTTGAATGGAGGTTGTTGTGGAGGTATATCTCTATAATGCAAAATTCACACCTCAAAAACAGACATGATAATAGAAAAAATATCAGATAAATGAATATGATAGGTACAAATCCCTCATATATAAGTGTAAATGCCCATTTTTATTCTACCAAATCTAGGTCGAGATAACTTAAATGATTATAAGGTAACAAGAGAGACTCCCCCAACACCCACTACTAAGGTCGAGTTTGGGTCAAGGCCACATATCTTATAACAAAGGTTTTGATATATGGAGTTTCAATTATAAGATAGAGAGAAAAATTAACTTTAAGTTTGAACTCTCATACCCATTTAATGACTACCATTTCATTTAAAAATAATAGTCTAGTAGTTATATATATATATATATATCATGGTTTAGTTAGATGCATCTTTCATTCCCAAGTTATAAACTCCCAAGCTTTATAAGTTTCAATTGACATTTCATGTAACCAAAACCAACCTTTTATGATGGTTTAATTATATGGATCACCATTATAAATTTATATAGGTCTATATACTTTATAAACTATAATTTTCATCCATTTAGTTTCAACCACTAACGTTTTAGAACATGAAACCAATTTTTCATGGATCAATATTGAATAATTGGTTAATTAAGGTGACATCATCAATCTACAAGAGAAAACACTATTTAGGTTAATGTATACACATTAGGTAACCAATTATATATCACATTCATCGTACAAAAAAGTTAGTCAGATAATAGATATACCACCCAAGGAATATATATCAAATATCACGAAATCAATAAATTCAATCTACATAGAATTTCATATTCATGGAAAGTGAATCTCTACATTATTATAATGATGCATGAGAAAATACATCCTTTCCATACTAAGTCAAGGGTAAAAGAAAATCTATATTTATAATAAAATCCACAAGCCATGTGCATCACACAATGGTGAAATCAGTACAACTGTAATAGTAAAAAATTAAAAAATAAGTTCCATCCTAGGAAACTTGGATTTTTCCCTATACATGGGTTAGATACTCCCAAACACAAGTTCATTAACAAATTCCAACACATTAATATTCTCCCATCTACAAATATGAAAATATTATGACAAGAAAAATAAAGCTTTGTTACCACTTTATGAAGTCTCAATACCAATTCACTTATAAGTATTGTGACCTGATTGGCCACCTGAACTTAAGAAAACTGTCCCATATGTCGGAGGATACTCTCTAGTAGTGAGGGTATATAATGGTATATTGGGGAGACAATAAAATCTTTGTAAAAGTGGAACATAGCGGTGATATAAAAATAAAACAATAACAGATTAAATAATAATGACTAACAATAGAAGTATTAAAACATCAAGATATAATAATAATCAACACAACCATAGAAAGTTTCATATATAAAATGATGATGTCATGATTCAATATAAATAGTGAGTAAAGGAATAAGGAAGCATACATAAAAAGTACATGGTATATAAAAGTGAAAAAATATAAAAATCTATCTTAAATAGTAACATGAACAATTGATCAGTCCTCTACTCTCATACCCCATATAAGAAAATCATGCTTCTAAATTAGGTCACTTTCCTTTATCCTAACCTACATCCATGAATCCTATTTGGGTACCAATCGATGGTCTAAATAGTGTTTGTGTAAAGCTTAGTTGGCCCCACCAATGGTGTCTATAACAAACCTAGTCTGTGCATATTGGCCATAAAAATGTAAAGGTATAAAAAGAGTAATGCAGTAAAATGATAACGTGATACTACCTAATCAACAAGTAAAAGTTGTGTCACAAGTAGTCTATGAAAATTGAATAATTGTATTCTAAATTACCTCAAGGAAAGATTATATACATGTTGATAAAGACATGACCTAAGGTTAAAATAATTTAAGGGGTATTTATAAGCTATAATGAATATTCTTATTGAATGCCATTTATTTCATACTAGGCTTGACTGCTACCTAGAAAAATTGAATTCCATTTATTTCATAATAAGTGTTAATTTTTTCACCTTTCTTTTGATCTTTCAGACCGTTCACTTATTCTTTTGACCCTTTGTTAGGCTGATAAAAGAGGTGATCGCTTCATCTTTTCTCACTTATAGATCTCTGACCCATGTTTTCTCAACACGGTTTATGAGTCCTAGTCCATGCCAGTTCGTGATAACCTATGGATTGGTCTTCATAATAGGGTGAGGGAACTTCAACATGATCTTCAAGCATGGTTAAATAACCTACTTCTGTGACGTCAAGACACGAATAACTTTTGTGCAGATGTTATCTTTTTAGAAACACAACTGTTGTCCTACTGTGATAATGACCTGTTTAGTCATTTGATCTCAATGAATAATGATTTGGTGGTCTGCCTTCTGGAAAAGGAATTTCTTTCTCATGAATGGGATCCAATTAAATGGATTCTGGAGAGGGAAAAACTATACACTTTTTCATGCATGCATTAAAGAGAGACACCACCATACTAGGCCTAACATAATCCAAGAATATTGATCCTTTATGGCTGATCAAAATTATGTTTGAGGCCTTGATGTTACCAACATACTATCTATTTTGGCTGACCCAAACACCTGAATTCTTGAGGGTTACCCAAGGATCCATTCTAATCTCTTTGATTCCATCCCTTTTTTAGAGTAGACTAATAGGCTGGTGTTGCCCGATCTGGTTGGGCCGAAGGCTTATGGCCCGCAACTGTCGCGGGTCGAGCAGACCACTGTAGCAATGCTGAACACTGTTGTAGAGATGACCGACCGACACCGACAAGCAATGTAGCGGAGGGGGTGGGGAAGGGGAGGTGTGCAGGAGCAGGGGGTGGGGGGTGCTGGTGCAGGGTGGGGGAGCTATGGGTGGGGGGAGGGGGGAGTTGGTAGTGTCCTCCCAACACCCAGCACGGTGAACCGTGCTAGAATTTTTTTTATGCAGTGGAAAGGCCTATAGCCATGGTTCATAGTGTAATGGCCTTTATTGGCGTGGCTATAGGGCTATAGCTATGGTAGGAGCCGTGGCTTTAGAGATATAGACAAGGTTTGAAACTATGGCTATAGGCTCCGACCTATAGCCACGTCAATACCAGCCACGGTTCATGAAACCATGGCTATAACCTATAGCCATGGTTTTTGAGCCTATAGCCATGGTTTAGAACCGTGGATATAGCCTAAATTTCTAGTAGTGTTGATGCTTGACTTTATACCTATGAAAAAGTGATTTCATTGTTAAATTGCATAAATGAGAACCTTAGTCACTAATGATAAACCTAGCTAATTCAATCCTATATAAAATTTGGGTTCTCAAAAATTACAGAACTACCTTAGAATCATCAGTCCTTTTAGCTCATGCCTCTACCCATTTGGAAATATAATCCACTGCCAGAATAATTTAAAGGTTTCCAAATGAATTGGGGAATGGTCCTATAAATCCAATACCTAAAACATCAAAAATGTCAGGAAATAGAAAGGGTTGTTGTGGAATTTAATTTTTTTTAGATACATTTCCCATTATTTCATAGGGAGTACAAGATTTATAGAAATATTGGTCATCCCAAAAAAGTGTTGTCCAAAAGGGATTAGAATTAAAGACCTGCCGATCAATATTTTGGGGACCATATTGTCCCCCATAAGAAAGAGTGTGATAGGACCTATGGATAGACTGAAACTCGCTATTGGGAACACAATGCCTAAGGACTTGATCAATACATCTTCACCAAATTTAGGGGTCATCCCAAATGTACCAATGGGGCTCATGTTTTAGACGGTCTACCTAGTTTTTATTGAAATTATCAAGAATGAAAGATACTGCCAAAAAATTTACAATTTCATCATACCAATGAATAACATCTTTCACTCGGTATAGTCACTCATTTGAAAACATTTCATTTACGTGAATATAGGTAGATGAGTTAATATACAATTATGGGAGGATCCAACTGACATGGTCATCCACCACATTCTCATCTCCTTTTTATCCATAATTTTTAAATTAAAATTGTGAAGTAGAAGCATCCAATGAATGAGGCATAGTTTCACTTTTGGTTTATTGAGTAGATACTAAAGGGGCGCATGTTATGAGAAAACAATGACTTTAGACCCTAAAAGGTATCATCTAAATTTATCCAAGTTAAACACAATGGAAAGGAATTATTTTTTGGTTGTGGTACAGTTTTCTTAGGCAGGGTCTAGTGTTCATGAGGCATAGGTAATGAAATTTGGAGCTCAGTTGACCCTTTGTGATAATGATACCCCAAATGCATAGTTAGAGGCATCGTACCTGAGCTCAAATGGTAAGTCTCACTGAGGTGATTGGATTAATGGGGGTGATCTCAAACTCTATTTCAGTTCATTAAAATCATCCTCACATTATTTATCAAAAACTGATTCTTTTTCCTTTTGGAGCAATTAGGAGAGAGGAATGAAATCTTACTAAAGTCATGAATGAAACAACGGTAAAATACAACATTTCATAATAAATAACACACATCCCATACATTTTTGGGGAATGGTAGGGAATAAATGACATCCAATTTTGATTTATCAACTTGGATACCATCCCTGAAAATGACATGTCCCAATACTATACCCTGTCTCCCCATGAAATGGAATTTCTCATAATTTAATACAAGATTGTTTTCAATATAGCGATGTAGTACAAAACCTAAACTACTAAAACATTCATCAAAGGAGGCATCATACACAGTTAAATCCTCCATGAATACTTCCATGAAATTCTCTAGGTAATATGAAAAAATATTAACCATGCATCGCTGGAAACTACCTAAAGCACTTCACAAACCAAATATAATCCTTTTATATAAAAATATTATAAAGGGGAAATTAAAGTCTTCATTTTCTTGATCCTTGATGGAAATATGGATTTGAAAGTATCCAGAATAACCATCAAGAAAATAGTAATGGGAATTCCCTACGAGCCTCTCAAGCATTTGGCTAATGAATAGAAATGAGAAATAGTTATTCCTAGTGTGTTGGTTTAGTCGGCAATAGTGTATATAGCCATGCCAATTATTTTATATAGGAGTTGGAGCCAATTTATTATTTTCATTTTTAATTACCCTTAGACCAGTTTTTTTGGGAACTACTTAAACTGGACTAACCCATTGGCTATTAGAGATGGGGTAGATGATTTTATTAGCCAATAATTTTGTTACCTTTTTTTTAACAACATCTAATAAGTTTGGGTTTAGTAGGAGTTACGACTGCATCACCAGTTTATCCTCATCACTTAACAATATATGATGTGTGAAAATTAATGGTCCAATACTAGTAATGTCTACAAGTTTCCATCCTAAAGGATGTTTATACTCCAGAAAAAGGTCAATTAGTCACAATTCATGCTCAAGGGGGATTGAACTAGCTATGATGGTAGGAATCCTGTCTCTATTCTCAATATAGGAATATTTTTAATCTTGAGAAAATTGTTTTAGTTCCAATTTAGAGATATTTCAGATTTATGGGAGTGTGTGTGAAAGTGAGAGGTCACTAATCTCATCTAACTACTCAATGGTAACATCCTTAGATTAGGAATGAGATTTTACAAGATTAGAAATATCATCTATGGTCATAGATTCCTCAATTTTTAAGAAAATATCAATTAACAAACATGCATGCCATTTTTATAAACTAGTACAACATTCTTTGCATGTTTCATTTCATAGAATTTTAATCAATGATGAAAACATAGAAAGGGGATTAGGGGAATGAAAATATTTTTTTTAGGGGAAGGGAGCAGTTCAGTTGAATTAACAGAGATAGAGGAATGTTCTTCCGAAGGGTGCTTCAAATAATTAAGGATGTTGAACTTGAAAATTTTACCACCAAAATCTATAGATAATGTTCCATTATGGAAATTAATTATGGGTTTTATAGTTTTGAGGAAAGGAATACCTAATATAATTGGGGCATTTTCATTCATCTTATCATCTTCCATTTTAAGCACATAAAAATAAGCAGTAAAAATTAAATTTTACATGATCCCAAGAACATCTTCTAACACACCAGAAGGGTTTTCTATAATATGATTTTCTAATTGAACAATAATTAGAGTGGTATTCAGTTCCCCGGCCTACGATGAATATTAAATAGAGTGAGTCATCACATTTAGAAAAGAACCTAAATCAAGAATAGAATTTGAAAATGAATACTCCCCTATGGTTCACAAAATTGAGAATGTTTCTGGATAGTTGCATTTGGTGTGAAGTAATGGCTCTATCAATGTTGAGAAGTTCCTCTCCAAGATCACATTATCATCACCTAGAAGTCTCCATTAGTGTGTACATATCTCTTTTAGAAACTTGGAATATATTGAAATTTTCTTTATGACATCAATCAAGGGGATATTAACCTATACTTTTTTGATATTTTCCAAGATTTATTTATCAAGTTTTTTTTGTTTTCTTTGTTGTGTATACCTTTTGGAAAATGGAATAGGAATGGTTGGGCTAAGTGACTCATCAATATACACACTCTTTCCTTTGTAAGGGATTCCCTCAAGAGAGGGGTTTACAACATTTAGACTAATTTCAACAGTTGGGATAGTGTTTTCCTTAGGAGGGGATGACTCTAAAAAAGGGTTTATTTATATTTTAAGTTGATTTCCACTCCTAAGGGTGATGGAACTAACATTTCCCTTATCCCTAGGGTGGTTGAGTGGGTATTTTACCCAACCCTTAACATTGGATTTCCCCTACTAAGTTGGCTAGTTATCCTAATTGGATTTTTTTTTATTGTATGGTATCTTGGGTGGTTTTTTGTAATTGAATATTGTTGATATCCATTTGTTTCATCATATCTTCTAGGGTAGGCTCAGGTTTTAGAGGGGATTTTTGGAAAATCCTTTAGGGAGGTTGAGGATTTATGGGTGGTGGTGGATGGATACTCTACCCTGGTTGGTTCCATGGTTGTTAAGGTTTGTTTGAATATCCCCTATGCTTATAGGCTTGGTTTTCTTTCCACCCAATTTTTTACGGAAAGAAAGGTTTTTTTCTAAAGGGTTGGTTATAGGGGTGGCCTGGAAATATTTCCTCATAACTCTAAGAAATTTCTCTCAGTTGGGGGAATGGTTCAGAATAGTTGGTGTTAGAAAACATATACCATAATGAATGGGAGTAGGAGATTGGGATTTCCCTTTTGAAAGATCAAGTTTTCAAATAAGGGTACTTACCTCTTCAATCATTGTGTCCACCTTCTTCTTGAATTTAGTACTCCACACCACATGGACACCTCAAATGGGTACACTATACCATGAACCAAATTTTTGAGTGTTTTGTTCCATGTTATCAATTAGGTTTCTTAAGGTAATTGGGGTCTTATCGACTAGTGAACTACCTTTAGTTCCATAAATCATGTTTCGATCAATAGTAATAAAACCTTCATAAAAATACTATATTAAAAGTTTATTATTTATTTGTTGGTATGGGAAACTTGAACAAGGCTTCTTAAGTCTTTCCAAATATTCATTAAGTATTTCCCCTCATGATTTCTTTATACCACATATTTCTTTTAATATAGATGAATTTCTAGAACCTGGGAATTATTTTTTAAGAAAAAGGAATTTCATGTCTGCCCAACCTCAAATTGGGGAATTAATATAATATATCCAACCTTTTGCAATATCTTCTAATGAAAAAGGAAATTCCCTAAGATTTAATTGTTCTTAATTAACATTAGTAGGATTTAAGGTTGAACACATAGTGTGAAATTATTTTAAATGCTTATGTGGGTCTTCTCCAATGAGTTCATGGAATCTTGGTAATAAATGAATTAAACTAGATTTATGTTTGAAATTGGGTTCCTTGCCTTTCATTTGAATATATATGGGTTGGATATCAAAATAAGGTCAGGTTATTTATTTTATTTTTCTATTATTTTCATCTATTTTATTAAAATTTATTTTAGTTTTGATGTTGGTTCTAGATGAAGAAGAAGAAGGATCAAGAAGAGTTTCAAGATGTGATGTTTCTGCCTTGAAAGGGTTGTCTTTTGTATCACAATGTCACTAACATAGGATACTCTTTGGTTCAACTTCAAAAGGCGGTAAATCTCATAGAGTAGAATATTTCATGAAAAAAACCAAAATTATAATAATATTTTAGAAATAAACTAAAAATTAAGTAAATAAGAAAATAAATAGTTACAAAATTAATAATATTTTTATAAAAAAATACACCAAAAATAAGAACTCTCCCCGAAAATGGCACCAAAATTTGAAATCTTTGTCATGAAACATCGAATTTATTATGTTTTTAAAGTTTATTTATTTTATATGGAATTACATAGGTTTTATCTCAAGGAGTGTTAATAGGTTTATATTATTCATTTTTAATAAAATGTACAAAAAGTGGGTGGTTTAGAAAACAATTTTAAAAAAATAACTTAATTTAAAGAGTTTGATAGTTGATAATTAAAGATGGTGTTTTAAGAATTATTAGATAAAGATGTAATTTCAAGGTCAATACACATCTTGGATCACTGTTATGAAAATCTTATATGGTTTAATTTCATTCTGTGGTTGAGCGTTGTCAAGATCTCGATTCCCCTCTTGTCTCTTAAAACGATGCACAAAGAAGAAACCCTTGACACAAAAATCATGATGTCAAGGTTTGGACCTAAATAATAGAACAAGGGATACCAAATCATACTGAAATATCATTATTGTGTGTGAAAAATAATTATTCTTATGTTTTTCAATCGGAACAACCCAAGATCCCCACTTAAAATCTCAACCCAATCGGTGTTGAGATAAAAAGTGTTTCACTTAATAATAACAAAAGAATTGTATACAAAGGAGAAACATATAAAGATTAAATATAAGTGAAATATTTAACAAAAATATTAAACTAAACCAGTAGAAGAACAAGTTTTATAACTCCCTCCCAAGTATGTGTAGCTCCCTCAAAAATATCATCCATCGTTTAGCTCTCCATCGAGAGGAGGAGGAGGCTCGAGTGGAACTTCTCCTTCATCCATGACCCCCTATAAATATAGAGGCATCCAAAAATTATTATATGGGAATAGGAATCCTTTGGGTATCAAAAATACAATATATTTTATTCCATGATGAACATTCAAATGAGGTTCCCATGGTGCCTTTTTGTATCAAAAATGGGAAGTGGTTTTGGGAACCCTGTTTTGGTCATACCAATTGTATATTTGTTTTCAGTTTATAAATGGCATTATATCGACTTGAAAGAAACTAAAAACATATTTCAACACCTCTTTGATATCGCCACCAAAATTTTGGAATCATTTGGAGGATTATATCTCTAGATATGGATGAAGAACATCACACCACTTTTGACTTTCGTGCAGATACAGTGGCTTGGATAGATCAGTCCGGATGGGCCAACAGATAGCCAAATTAGGATTGGGTTTCCTCATAAAAGTTGTATCCCATGAAGCTTTTGATCATTCCACAAAATTTAATCCCATTTTTATTCACTTATTTTCCTGAAATGTGAAAAAAAGTGGACAAGTTTCCTTGGGATTCAATTCATTTTTCCCTATTTTTGTTCTAGATCATATTCGACCCTCCAAATCACCTCCCCCTACAATAAAATCTTCAAAAAAAGTAGAATTTCCATTTTTTACAGTGATAGAAATTTAATTATTGAATCATATGGTATGTTCAATTTATTATTAAATTTTAAATTTTAAATACAAAAATAGTTTAAAATAGTGGTGTAAGAGTGAAATAAAGTAGTGAATCATGGTGTAATCAGTAAGCATGGGGAAAGACTTAAGGAATTACATGTTATGTTTATACGATTCATATGATAACCAAATTTATCACTTTAAGGACCTAAATCATTCTAGATATATCTTGATAAGGAGTTTCTTTTTGTCAACTTGATCATGTGAGGACTCAATAGGTTAGCTCCTGACTAACATTGAGGAATTTATGAATTAAAGGCTAAAATGATGGAAGCTTCATGTGAAGACAGATACACTAATTTTATTGTGTAAGGGTCATGTTCTTATCATAATCTATTCATATATTATACAACTTCCTCTATACATATCATCTTAGTCATACGAAGTACTCAGTACATGTTATCTAGGTCATGCGACATTCTCTAGACTTGTCATCCAGGTCATGTGGCATTCACTGGACATGCCAACCAAGTCATGCATATCACCTTGTACATTTTAACATTGGTTATATAAAGTCCCTTAGAAAATTTATGTAGAGACTCTGGACATGTCAACTAGGTCATGCAAAGCACCTTGGGCACGTAGTCCTTAGTCATGTGACATCCCTGAGAAATGTCAGGTAGACACTGTAAACATGTCAGGATGACAATCCAAACATATCATCCAAGTCATGCAATGACCTCTGAACATGTCAGTTGGTTTATGTGATAGCCTTCATACATATCAAGAAGACACCACATACATGTTAGGCTGATACTCATGGACATTTCAACATTTTGTATTCTTAATACTTAGGAATGTTCTGTCAAACTGTGTGAACCACCAACCATGAGTCTTTGGTTGAGTGTTCCCCCTTCATATGGGAGATATCCATAATGGACTAGTAGAGGCACACATAAAACCTTATAGATGTTATAGGATCCTCATGTCACCCAAACAT
Source organism: Viscum album (assembly GCA_963277665.1). Classification (NCBI taxonomy): domain Eukaryota; kingdom Viridiplantae; phylum Streptophyta; class Magnoliopsida; order Santalales; family Viscaceae; genus Viscum; species Viscum album. The sequence continues at coordinate 1,674,611,158 of OY728158.1, forward strand.
GCCCAATTGACCACTCATGGTCCTACCCTCTATCTCTTAGAGGATAAGAGTTGAATATATCCAATGGAAATCCACTTTAGTATAAGTCTATTGGTATTCCATAGCACCCGCACCTTATGGGTATACCATTATTCCGCCTACATTAGTAGGATGGTGAAGCTAACCGAACTATGAAGACTCTAATTATTGTCCAAACAGGAAATGTAGGATGCCTTCCTAAGGCCTGTGATCCATATCAAACACTATATTAGGGCCACCCCAATGCATATGTCCTATATCAATATTCATTTAATTTGATTACCAGTTATCCCTTATTTATCACACCAAGAATGGATCACTTTTTCTTATATACTTGCATTTATTGTATCACTAAGATCATAAAATTACCATAATCATGGAAACCTCAGTGTGTAAGCACCATCCAATGACATGATATAAATGCCTCTTTACTTGGGAATCCACCTTGGTGTAGGTCTCTATGGAACTCCCATTTTGATGAACTTTAGGTCAATAACACTCATGATTATAAATTATATTTACCTCAAGGAATAATTATATCCACCTTCCATAGTTATGTCAGGCATATTAAGTATTATACCTAAATGGTATAAGACCCGATTCCATTGACTAAGGCGCCTTCCTTGTGTCTATGGAGCTCATCCATAGTGACTCAGTATAATGTGGACCTAGAATAGACCATTAACCCAAGTCTATAATTCAGGCATCCTCATTAAGAAAAAAGAGCTCATCCAAGGTAACTTGGTATAATACTTGGTTTGAGTCCAAGGAACAGATCTAAGGTGGTCTAAGCAAGCCAAATCCAAGGATATAGCCAAATTCATCCAATTCTGGAATATTTAAGTGGGTTATCAGTGACAAACCCCAACACCACTCATTTATTCCATATCACATTATTCAAATTCAAGAATATTACGTAAAGGGATCCAAGGGCCATGTTAGTTTCTATGTCACACTATAATTCAGTCTAATAAAAGCATATCCCAATAGATGATCCATCTCATTTTAAAATTATCATTGAATTTATAATAAAATAGGGTTTGAAATTCATTTAACCTTCTAATAATTCATTTAATTTTCATATAACTTACACTAATAAGTGGAAAGTGCAACACACACTAAGGGGTATATTAAACAAGTTCAATTAATCAAACCCACCTCGAGGGTTGGTTCAGTTTGGGATAAAAAACCAAGAACATTTTGACGGGGTCTAAGGAATTTTAGATCATGGTCTAAATAATTAATTTTTAGGTATTAAACAATTTATAAGAAACACATGGAATGTTTAGCATGCATAATAACAATGAAAACTATAAACATCATGATTTTTAGGTAAAAGTTATGGATCGCCTACCTTATGTTAGTCGATGACTCCTCATCTAATATAAACATTAGATTAAATTTATAATGGAAGAAATTTGAAAACCATAAAAACATACTAAAAATTGGGAATATTATTCACATGTAAATAACTCCAAATATGTTGATATAAACCAAGAAAAGAAAAATAGGTTTGATAGCCTTATTGAGAGGATTACAATGTATTGACCAAAACATGAATTAGGTATCAGATGGAGGAGGTGGATCAAATAATAGGTGATCGCTAAGGGAGATCTCTCAATAAGGGGATCACTATACTTTTGGTGAAAAAATAGAAGACTAGGGTAAAAATAATATAAGGGGAAAAAGATAAATTCTCCTTTTAATGGTTCATGCAGTTTGGATACACGGTTGACCAAACTTTGTGCTAAAAATTCTCACATAATACCCGAGGTGACATCCACTCACATGTATAGGTTCTTAGTTTAGTAAACTATTCACACCCTTTTCATGTTCGTTGTCTAAGGACTCCACCCCTTGCACGGCTAACCACATGGTTAGGAGGAACCATGTGTTGACTGTGTGACATACACTAAAAATATATTGTATTTTTTCATAGTCATGTGTTCTCCCTCACACAATTAAACTAATCATGATCCTCTTATTTGGGGATGCATGGTTTAGAATCACAATTAATACTTACTATATACCAACTATGTCCCGCACTCTGGTTTTCCAAAAAAAGGAGTTTTGGGCTCTGAACAAGACCTGAATTCCCCTAAACCCTTTCATAATCCTTTATCCATAACTACATGGATAAAAAATTTTAAACAAAAATTTAAAGGATCCATACCTCATTGAAAAAATAGGATCTTACAAATATGTTCAACCTAGACCATCCACCTAAATAGCCTAGAACTAATGTTTTTCTCGATCTCTAAGTCAGTTGGGCAATGAGGTGCATAATTAAAATAAAGTGTGCTTGTATGTAGAACATGCGAACCATAATTTCATGTAATTTGGAATACAATAGGGAATATGGTTCTTAAAGTCTACCATGGGGTCATGAATGAAAAGCTGTAGAAGAGAAACAAATACAGCTGGGCTTCATCAGTGGTGTTATGGAGAACCCTTTCCTATTAAGTGGAGTGTATTATAGGTTAGGTTTGATATGGTATGGTTGTTATCCTACATACTATTCACAGTTTATGGAACTTAAACAAAAAATAATTTCATATCATCTGAGTCAACATTGTTATTATCATGTGGCATCTAGGGTTTTCATGTTATACTCCTAGTCACATGAAATGAATGAAAATTTTGACTTAACCACATGATATCAAGGAAACATAATGAAGTGATAGAAGAAAACAAATGAATGAGGCTTATATATCTCATATTTAGTTGAATCCACAAGGACATCATGTGATTATAAGGAAAATATAGTTAGTGATGCATCCATCAGATGTTAGTATATGAATGTACTTTGTGATGTCCAACGCACAATGATATTTTTAGTATGTAATGAATAAATAACATGTGAATATTAGTTCATGAGGAAAAATTGTATCCATGAGTTGATCATTTTAAAATGAAAAGTGGAGGCTCACACATGTACCAAAAAAACATATAGTTAGTTCATGAATTTTCATGAAGTACGTGAATAATTTTTCCAGTAGGTTGTGCATGATGAACAAGAGGTTCACACACTCAATATGTGACCATATAAGAAATACATAGTGAACACACTATATGATTCATAAAATATGATTACATGAGATGACCGTCAGGTTTGTCACTATAAAATGAAATATTTTTTGGATCCCTATAGGGATGAGAGGATAAATATGTTTTGCAGGATTATAATCCAATAAGAATGTTCACTTTAGCATATAAAAACTTCTTAACACAACTGTTAAAGGGGATAATGAGATTGAGAGAATATTAAAAAATAGGGTTATTTATACTCTTGAATCATATATATCCTTTGTAAATAGATAGTCAACATAATAGCTGGTTGAGTCTCACATACTAAGGATGTCTTCACAACATCTATACTCAAATAATTAGATCGAATACAATCAATACATAGGTATTTAGTTTGAAAGATTTAGTATGCGAGGGTTGAGTTCAAGAATCATTAGTATGAGGGGTTTAAGTTCATGAAGAATTAATATATGAATCAATGTGTTAGTTGGTATTTGAATATGAATAACAACAACAACAACAATAATAATAATAATATTGTTATTCTTTTTTTATGAAGCAATATGTCAAAAACAATATTGAAAAGATGTTATGGGAAGTAGCTGAACAAATAAGAAATTGAGAAGATGAGATTCATGAGAGAAAAGCTATAAGATCATTATAGGTTAAGAATATCTACATGTTTGAGTATTCATTTGATTAAGTAATATACATATCATTGAAAATATAATGTGAGTTTTCTTGAGACTGATTGATCTGATTATGTTTATTAGATATTGATGTTCTTGAAGAAGTGTACATGAGAAGAGAACTTGATCTATTCTATTCATGGAGGAGGATCTATATCAAGTGGCAAATACTCCATGAGCATAAGGATATATTTATACATTTGGATCAATGTTGATTTTGGTAGAGTGTATAAACAACCATGTAAATGAATGAATGAAAATTACATTTTATTAAAATTCTGAAAAAACAAAGACAACCATTTTGATGGTTGCAAATGGTGAGGACTAAGGGAATCACCCATAATAATGAGTTTACTATCTTTTGGTATGGAGACTGTACCAAAATATAAAATGATCATCTCATCCAAAACTTCTTTACCAGCTAAAGAGTCTGTAGAGATGTTTCTTTCTCTCTATGTATGCCCAACATCCATACCCTGATCCAGCATCATCCTTCCCTTATTAATGAGATAATATAGCTCCCATGGTGGACTAGTCCTTCCTCATAGTAACCCAACCATCACATTGGAGTCTATTTCCACTTACTTGAGAATAATTATTTATAATCCACACAACAATAGACCACTGATAAACACCCTTACTTCATCTTCAACCGAGTTACCTATTCTATACAAGCCACTAAATCCCAATAAAACTGATGCTATCCCATCATGAACCATCCCTCCTCCTCTTAGGATCCCCTCTAAAAATGATCCATAAAATTTTAATTTCATCCCGTTCATTAGATAATTCTATCACACCCATGACCCATGTTACTTATTTCATCCCCCTATGTTCATAACTACCCTTGGGATAATCTTCCTTAGAGAAACTTATGGGTACCCACAAGGATGAATACTACTTAGTTCTAACACAAAATATCTCACTCGAGCTTGGATTAAAAGTTAGAGTAAATTCTACCCTCCCTCATATTGTTTCTTTCTTCCCATATTACCCAACATGCAGCTGAGAAAACCATGTTGCATGCATTCTACTCCTGATAATTTTGATCAAACCCCTGGAACCAGGATTCCAAAAACTACACAATATAATCCCTACATCCTTTCATATCCATTAAGATTCCTATAACATTCCATATACCCAGTGACTAATCAATTCTAAAAAATAGATTCCATGTTGATTGATGAAATAGTGAGCTGCAACATCAATAATGGGAATTAAATAAAATACATTTCTTCTGAATATTATCCTCCACTCTCAGTGCTTATTTCCTCATCCACTATATTAAAAAGCTCTTCTCAATTATCAATTTTCACCAGATTTTTAACACCCATTCATCATTCCAACTCCTAACATGAATTATCTCATGAAAATATCTTCCATTAAAATACCCAGATATTGAAGTAGAGAAGATAAATCTATTAGGATCATCACTCAGTGTGATATTATCAAAGGTTTCCCATTTCTGGTCATAAAGTTCCATTTTAATAAATTTCATGAAAATAGAATATTCTATAAATGTAATGTATAGATATGGAAAACTAAGAAAGAATATGAGGTCACTAATCTAGTTTTCCTTCCAAAAAATACCATTCCATGCCCCACCACCCATAAAACCTTCACAAGAACCTCCAAAAGCCCGATCATACTCCTTGCAAGTCTCAACAATTATCTCACACTATCATCCCACTCATCCCAGAATTATCTGTACCCTTGTATCATAAACCACCCCCTTATCATTTTCCCTTCAAAAATTTCCCATGACAATTTTGGATAAAAAACCCCCACAATAATTTTCATTTAAAACAATATTATAGTGGGTAATCCATGATAGGTATGTATAAATAATCATAGCAAGGTGGAATTTCTTAGGTTGGTGAGATGAATGGTGTCAAATGAAAAAATAAATCTTCATATAATATGTATCAAAATAGATCTATCACTATTAAAAATGTAGGAAAAAAAACAAGTCTGAACTCATTTTGACTACTTAGTATAGTGAGAGACAAAATTATAAACAAAATAAAGAAAGAAATACGACAATAAGACCACTTAACCCTAGGAAAAATAAGTTTTAATTTGAAGAGTAATAATAACAAATTTTTTTTGTAAAAACATATTACCAACTTGGAATATCTATGTTCATAGGATTTTATTGGTGTTGTTGAAGGCATAGATACAAATCTTACTCATATTATAATAAAAAGTGATTATAGGAAAGTGTCATGAACTGAGGGGGGTTATGGAAATAAGATTCAAAAAATTCCTCAAATAAATAAAGATGTGACCAGAAATCTACAAAAATTGCAAACCCATAATAGTTTAGAATCCCTAGAAGAAATCTATGGAAGATGTATTCTATAATATCACAAAGTGAAAGAATGCATGACTATAATTCCTATAGAGATTCCCTATGATGTTAAAGGGAATAAAACTCATAATTCAAAAGAATAAAGTCATATTCTATTGAGAGTACCAATAAATCATGTGAGAAACCTATAAAAAGTGATAAGTTTAAGAAGGAATGTTTAAGTGTTTGGACATATATACTGAAATTTGATAAATATATAAATAAAGATTAAGATAATGTTATGGCTAATTGAAATCAAGTGGTTTCATAAGAAAATGATGAAGTTCATGATAATTCATACAAACATGAGAAATAATTAATGGGTAGTGGGTTGAAAATTCAAGAAAACCTATGTAAAAGATATGGACATACATGGCATGGCATGAAATACTGCATGAAAAATTTTATCATCCCAAAAAAAATTAATCAATAAGTTTATCTAACCCTTAGGGAACTTTTTTCCTTGATGTACAACATAAAAGAAAACTTTTTCACATAGATGAGTTGTTAAAGTGATAAATCAAGCATGTTATTGATTATGGATCATGAAAAATGGAATTATGAAGAAACTTTATAATGAGAAGATCATGAATAATGTAATATTTATGTTGAGAGACAACTCTCATCCATTTTTTTTATTTTTTAGGAATGAATATGTCTCTCCTAAATACCTTAATTTTTATCCATTTTCATAACCATGAAGGGAAATGAAATATATGAAATAAATGGGTGTGATTGAGAAGTTTTATTGTGGTTTTTTACTATGAGAAAAAATTAATATTTGAATTCAATATCTACCATGAAAAAAACGAGTGCATCCTTTGAGGGAGATCTCATTTGAGGAGGTGTATTTCAAAAACAACCATTCTATGCTCATATATAAATTTTGGAAAAAAAATTGAAAAATGGAAATTTATGTAAGTAAACACCATCCCATTAATTTTTATAAATTATATAAAAGGTATAATCAATGGGTATATTATACTAAGTTAATAATTAGAAATTTTTATATCTTTCACTTGAATTTTTTTGATGGATTTTTTTGAGTTTAGTGAAGTTTATGAATTATTGATAAAATTGATTGTTACAATTCCTAAGATGAATTGTTTGAGTGAATCTTAGTTTGATATGAAATTAAAATTTTCTTATAGAAATCATTTATCATCTTTTTCATACACTCCTGTTTTTTTACATTGGGTTATCCAACATTGACATAGGTTTGACTAAATAAAGTCTATTTGTTAAGAAATTATGTGATATCATCTCACTCTTTAAATATAGAATCATTTGGTTTTGAATAAAGGATAGATAATGAGATTATTAATGTAAACAAATGATATAAGAAGATCCCTTCATATCCTTTTCACTTATTTCAATAAGGGGAAGAAATAAAATCACACATATTGACATGAGATGTGTTAGGTGGTACTGAAGAAAACACAAAGGGGGAGATTGAAGCACCCATTGAGTGGTTTTATTTTTTTTAATAACACAAGGTGGATTTGTTTTTAGAAAATATAAAAATGTGTAGAGAAAATAAGGGGAAATGATGAGGTTTTGTAACTTGATAAGGCGCTGTTAAAAAAAGTGTGTGATAATTCTTATAGGATCATTATGTATATATCCTCAATAAATCTGATGATTTTTTAGATAGAAATGTGATATTTTTTGAGTTAGATGATACTGGGTATTTTAATGATAAGTTCATACTGAATTGAAAAATATTTCACTAAGTGGTTTTAATAAAAAATATGGCCAACCTAGTCTGACTATCTATGTTTCCTAAAACTAATATACAGGTCAAGATACAAGGAAACCAAGAATTAAGGTGAATATATGAAGAAGTGTAAAAAAACATGGAGCATAGGTGGACCATTATTTCATGTGGTTCAATGAATTGGAGGGGGATGATTCTTAGCTTCCATGATAGGGTTAGGCATGGTGAGTCATAGGAGAGAACTGACACCATTCGGGCTTCATTAATGGTGTTTTGGAGTGCCATTTCTTCTTAAGAAGTTCACATTCTAGGTTAAGTTAGATGTGGTATGACTATCATTTCATGTAATATTCATAGTATATAGAACTTAAACAAAATGAAATTTCTCATCATTTGAGTTGACATTGTTATTTTCATGTGGCATCTAGGGTTTTCATGCTACACTCCTAGTTATAAAAAATTCATAAAACATTTGACTTAACAACTTGATATTAAGGAAGCCTGATCCAGTCAAGGAAAAATGAAAAAGGCATGATCTCCATGTACTTGATTTTCAGTGTAATCCACAACATTAGTATGAAATCATAAAGTGGATCTGGTATGTGAAAAATTAATGATATTTCAATATATGAATATTCTTGGTAGTGGTCAACACGTGGATATCTTTATAGTACTTGATAAGAATACATATTGAGAAGGTTAGTTTATGAGGATTGTTTTTTTCCATGATTTTTTGAGTTCTTGATGAAAATATGAGGCTTGAACATATACCTATTGAACATACTGTTAGTTCATGAATGTTTATTGATTATGTGAGGAATTTTGTACATAGGGTGTGTGTGGTGAAAAAGGGGTTCAAAAAATCACTATGAAAACATGAATATAGTGCATGATGCACAAATTATGTGATTCGTAGAGTACGAATACATGAGAATATGATGATTTTTTTGTCTTAAAATGGCATATTGTTTGGATCTGTGAAGAGATGAGTGGTTACACTTTTTTGAGGGATTGTAATCCAATAAGAATGTTCATTATAGATTATAAATACCTATTAAATTTTCTATTAAAGGGGTCATGAGATTAAGTATTAACGAGAGAGGGTTATTTATACTCTCGAATCACATATGTATTATGTGAATAGAGAGTTCATATGGAATCTAGTTGAGTCTCACATGTTATGGAAATACATGAAACTTATTTAAGTGAAGCATCATATCACACAACATTAGTATGTGTGGAGTTAATTTGTAAGGCTTTAGTATATAGATATTGAGTTATAAAAGAATCTATACATGGTGTTTTAGTTTTCAAAGCATCGGTATAAAAACATGAATGTGATTTATAATTTTAATAATAATAATAATAATAATAATAATAATAATAATAATAATAATAATAATAATGCTTGTGAAGGCTCCTTCTTAGCATCCAAATGACCTAGGATCAAATTCGATTAGGGATGAATTTTCATGTTACTATATTAGTACTGTAGTAGTGGAAGAACTGTAGCAGTGGTGGCACTATTGTGGTGGAGGCACTGTAGTAGGGATGTATCGGTGGAAACACTATAACAACCTAAGTACTGTAGCAGTACTATTCACTAAAAGTCCCTTTGGGGAAAAAGAAAAGGTCTTTCAAGCCTTTTATTCAGAAAACTTGGTATTGGGCGTTAGGGATATGTAATGGGTCTCCCTCTACCTAGTTTGAAAGAGTTATTTTCTTTAAATAATAAACGAGGCTTCGAACCCAACCCTTTTTTAAAACAAATTTAAAGAATATTGAGAAGTATTCATATAATGTAGTTTTTCTAGAATGATGTTGAGAAGTTAAGAATTGAGTGAGGGATCGAGAGTGAGAGGGAGGGAGAGAGGGAGATTGAGAAATAAAGATAGAGAGGATAATGAAGCTAGAATATCTTTTTAAGAGAAAAAGTTTTGCATTCCCATGTATTCAGTGGATTAATTATGATAAATATCACTAAATATCTGAAGTGAGTATTCAATAATGATTAATCAGATTGTGTTAATAACGTTTTGAATTTATTGAATAACTATACATGGGTAGGACAGTTGATCCAGCGTGTTTGTATAGGAAGATCTACATCAAGTGGTGAAGAATTCAAGAGTATAAGTAGTTATTTCCACATTTGGATCATTCTTCATTATGGTTTGGGCGTATAACCAATCACCTGATAGAGGATTGTGGTTGGGGAATATAATGAATCATGTGAAGGAGGAACACCATGTGACTAAATGTTAGTGTACTAAGCCCTATGAGTTATGAAAAAAACTACCAACATCCGTAATAATTGATAACAATATTATATTGGAGAATCTACGAATGAGGCTTATAATGGATCACTACATTCATCATACTCTTAGGGTGTAACCATAAATATCCTTGTGTTTTTTTATTTATTTAAATTTAATTAATATAAGGTGAGTGTGAGTAATTAAAGTTTATAAGATCAAGAATTTAACAAGTCACATAGGTTATTTCTAAAAGAAATAATTGTAAAAATTATACCACTGATTCACCCCACTCTAAGTAATAGAATCCAACAAGGGATCTTTATATTTCATATGATTGATTGGAATTATTCTATACTTAATATATTCAAGGCCGGATGTTTTCTAAATAGTGAAATTATACATAATATTTTAAATATATACAAATTGATATTAATTTATAAAATCAGAGATAATACTCATGTATTTAAAATAAATATTTGACTACGGTTTTGTGTGTGAAAAAATTAACATCTATATTTTTTTGAAAACATAGTTACAAATTTTTTAGGTAATATTAATGATCATAATAACATTTATATAGGTGATTTATTTATTAGAAGAGTTTGTGCCTCATGGTATAATATGAAACAATATTTCTTTACTTTGATCACTATAGAGGTATCTCAATCTATAACACAAATGACATGGATAAACCCTATATATAATGATGTTTTAGTTGACGTGAAATATCAATTATTAATTAGATGTGAAAATTTGAGTTGTATGAACTTATCAATGAATAAAATTCAACATTAAATATCATATAACATCAATATAAAATATCATTACTTAAAGGATAATGTAAAAGAAATATTATTTAAGTATGAATTTGATCTTACAAAATTTCATGTGGGTATATATTTACAAAACCAATTCTAAATAATGTATTTTAGAACTTTAGTTTTGTATGGGTATCCATCCCATCATGAATCAAGGTTGAGTTACTTTTGATATCAAATCATAAATTTATCTTGAATTACTTTTTTTCAAATGGAGAGAATTGGAATAAATACAATTTTATATTTTCTTTTAAAAACAGGGAATAAATGAAAGGAACTTAAATGGGAGAGAAACTAAAGGTGGGAGAACAAAAATATGATAATAATAACATAAAATGAATATTTAATTTTAAAAGAGGAGATATATTTAGAGGGATATGTAAAAAATTATTAGAAACAAAATGAAATGAAATTGGTTGAACTGTTACATTGTTTAGATTTTTTTAATGTGTTTTTAGAACTGGATGAAAAAATAGTTTGATGTTGTTTTTCAAAAAATTTAAACAAGTTTTTCATGAGTTTAAAAATAGAAATGAGATTTTATTATTTATTATTGACATTATTATAATTATTAGTTTATCACTCTATATTCATAGAATGAGAATCGTCATGTATACATATAGTTTATTGGTTGATGAAACATTGATAATAGATGATCATTTATATAAAATTTTAAATAATAAATCACCAGTTTATTATATCTCAAGTGGTATAAATATGTACAAGTAGGTGATAAGGTATCTAGAAGGTTATAATTGTTCTTATTTAATTAATTTGATAACAAAATCTAACAGGGAATATTATTGAGACATGTGGACAAGAAGTATGAGTTTTTTATAAGTTTGATAGAGATTTTTGAGAATATAAGAAAGTATATATTATTCACATATTCTACCTTTTTTTTAAAATATTAAATTTTAATTCATGAAAATCATGAAAATAAATATCTAAGAGGATTATAAACATACATGAGAATGCTAAGAATTCATTGGGGATAGAGATAATATTCTAATTGATGTTTAATAAGAGATGTGAAAGATAAGTAATAAAAAAGTGTCTGTCATCAAGTGAAACATAAATTTTTAAGAGTTTTAAAAAAATTTAATTTTTTTTAAAGGTTACATTTAATTGAAATTAATTAATCTAATATTGAATTTAATGTAACAAAGGTCTTGTAAAAGTGGTTTTAAGTTTCATAAGATTAGAAGAAGAAATTAAATGATTGTGTAATAATGATATGGAATATTTTTAATAATAAATAAATATTTAAAAAGGTTTTATGATAGTGGATTTCATGAAATTGAATTGTGTAATGATGAAATTTTATTAATAGTGGATGAATATGATTGAATTTTAAAATTAATGTGTTGAGTAATAGTAAAGTTATGTTTTTAAAGGTATTGTGAGGTTGATGAGGATGTTTTATAAAATTAAAAATATTTTTTCTAAAAGATTCAAATAATTATTTTTGTTAAAAAATAAGTATTTTTATATCACCAAGTTTTTCACTTGACTTTTTTAACTTATTTTTTTAAATTTCCATGATTATTATAAATTTATTCAGGTTATAAATTAACCCATTAACTATTATAGACATGAAAATCCATATTTGTAGGTGTTTTTATATATTATCATGATTTATATTGATAAATTTATGGTATTGAATATTAAAACCAAGAAATGTAGTAGCATGGGAGAGAATAAAATGATGATGGTGATGATGAAGTTATTGTCAACAGTGAGTTATTTCTTATACTAAAAGTAAAATATAAATAAAACAAGATATATATATATATATATATATATATATATATATATATATATAGAGTGTGTGTAGTTGTTTTTTGGGGTTTTGAGGCATACATGGGATCCACCTGATGGTTTGATTGTGGGTGTTTGTGTTGTGTACAATCATAAACATCAGGTTACCATTACTACTCTGACCTAAATCTCCAAATGATTCCCTCATCTATATATGGGTATAAAACTAATTTCTAAAGGCAGGTGCTCACCTAGTTTTTCAGGCCTAATAACTCTTAGGGACTCTAATTGGTCGAGAGGATGGGAGGTAGGGCTTATCACACTCTTTTTGAGGGGAATTATTGCGTACTATGAGGCTCTATTATAGATCGAAGATATGTTTTCAAACCTCTTTCTAATCCTAACATGGGATTGGTTTCCCTAAAAAATGATTATGGGTTAATTCTCTTTCCTGTGCAAAAGACCGAGGTCTCCTTAGTGGATCCAGTTGTATGTATTAGAGGTTCTATATCATTTTATAGTAATGGGTAGTTGATTATTTTTTTAAGTCATAAAAAAAGTGCTTTAGAATGAAAAGCCACACAAGGAGGCATTTAGTATTTTGAGGAGGGGATTAAGACATTATGAATATTCATACATATCCTGGTTATTTCAGGAATGAAAAGACACATTGTTCATTAGACCTGTGCAGTTTAACATCATGTGTAAAGAACTTATATAGGTGCTCTAAGACACTAGGTGTTCAATATAGAGTCCTAGAGGGATGTTCTATGTGTCCATATTATGGATAGAATCAAAGTTTTCATAGTTCATTTGTGTGGGGATTGCACTCCGAGGTTTCTATTATCATTGTAGAGACTTATGGTGCATATGAAATGATTATTGAAATTACCTAAGACTATGTGAGCTATAATCAGTGTGAGAAACAAGGAATAAATAATGATCATTTTTCCTTTCACATGATGTGGGACATATTTATTGGGACTTCCCTGAGAAGATTTATCATAGAGCTTGAGCCTCAAAGAGACATCCAACATATCCTTGTTATGGAAATAATCTGAGTCACCATAGTTTAGTTGTTTCTCAATCCACCGATGGGTGAGGTAGAGTAACCATATTATGGGAATGATTGGGTCATAATGGCTAAGATGTTGGAGTATAAAAGTAATTACACCTAAAGGGGTGTTTATTTGAGATATGGCCTTAGGAAGGCATCCTGTGTATCTTGTTTATGGAAAGAATCAGAGTTATCATAGTTTAGTTATGTCCTTAGGATTGAAACCATGGTAGATGAACTTATGTTGAGGTTAATGTGTCATTCCACTCATTGGAGAATTACATACATATGTTTTCTTGGCAGGTGTAGACTCATGATGCGAATGATATGATTGTTTCAACACCCTAAGCTCACGTGAGCTATTCTTAGTGTGAGAAGAAAGGGATCGAAAATGATCAATATCATCTCTTGGGGAGTGGTGGACTTACATATTAGGACAACCCTATGGAGATCAAACCTTCAAGTGGTGGCCTACATATCCTAAATATGGTAGGAATTGTTTTTTTATAGTTTCTTTAGTGAGGTCTTACACTCCAAGGTTGTTCTGTTGATTTGATCTTCTTTCCTTCCTAAAATATTCTGATTTTCCACTTTTCTTGATATGCAGGGGAGTATTTTCCTGGCATATCCGAAGATAAATAAATGATATAGTTGGTATTTTTAAAGGATTTTTCATAACCTAGGTGGCATATCTGAAGGTTTCCACATGATTAAGGATGAATTGTCTAGAGGAAATCATAAGATCTAGATGGACTATCCTGGAAGCCATCACATGACCTGACTATCTTGTCTAGAGGGTGTCACATGTTCAAACTATCTTTCCCTAGTGTAATTTTTAAGAGTTGGCTAACACATATGGAGGGTGTCATGAGAGTCAATAAAACATGTATCAGAGGGTGTCTCATGTCTTGTATAACACTTCTGGAGGGCATCGCGAGACCTGGACAACATGTTTGGCTAGCATAACAAGTCTTGGATGACTTACCTAAGGTGTATCATGAGACATTTAATTGAAATACCCATATGCGATCATGAGACTTGGCTGATATGATCTGGAACCATTATATAAGTCAGGTAGTATATCTAAAGGACGTCACAAGGCTTGGGTGATAGGTCTAAGGAGGGATTCTTGATACTATAGTGGAATGACCATGGGTACCATTTGATTTTATTTGACATGTCCATAAGACTTCAAATGACATGGGTGGCATACCGAAGGAGCATCATAAGATCTGAGAGACATGTCTAGGTGATGTCACATGTCTTTAATAGTTCACACAAAGTGTATGAGTGTCAAAAAAATATTTTTGTTTAATTATTTCACCATTAGTATTTGTTTGCGCCTATATTTTAACAATTACTTAGATTTATTCAATATTAGTTTATTTTGAGTCTCACATGATCCAGAAGATGTGCAGTATGTTCTTAAGACATCTTGTTGGATGTCTTTTGTGTAATCTATGTATGATCATGCAAATTGATTTTTCCATGTATCATGACTGCCCCAAATATTTATTGGTATATTACATGAATAAAGATTTCCAAGTCACGTGGTCATTCATTCTGAGAAGTCCGCTCTGGTTCTTGGGTGTGCTGATGTGCCTGGATGAGAAAAAGATAACCTTTATCTAGAGCATCGCAGTATTATGGTAGTTTTGCATTTTTCATGCTGAGTTGGGAAATTTATATACCTTACCACCTATATTGTTTTCCAGTTTTCATGACATATCTAGCATGGATCTAGGATGGAGTCTACAAAGGGGTATTCTTCCATGTGCCTTCATGAGCCTTTGTCATGGATCTCTCTAAGGGTGCCACCGAATTTTCAGTGACTGTGGGTCCCTCTAGTCAATGCCTTCATTATTGGATTATTTCCAATTAACGAGGACTTGTTCAATCCCAAATATATGATAAAGGACTTTCATATTGTCATTTTGACATGTCCAATGGTATTCATGAGATCAGAGGTGCCTCTTGAAATGCCTTCACATGATCTTAGTGCCTTTCATGGGACACTTCACGAGGAAAGGGTGGTTTTTCTACGGGTCTCTCTGAAATTAGGCCAGGTTTTCCAGGAGTCTTGTGGGACCACACTGTGGACTTCCTTAGCATGTTGAAAATTTTTTATAGCCAGGAGAGGCTTCTACCTCCTCCCTCTTTGACTTTGTTTTATTTTAAAATGTTCTAGGGTCATATGAAATTACATGAGCAATGTGACAAAAAATTTATCTACCTCTTGATGATGTATCACATAACCAATATGGGTCATATGGGGGTGAATGAGAATTTCATGGAAGGATCCATCTGTTTATCCTTAAGGAGCTGAAGGGGGATCACGAAGACACCTAGGCATACCCAGGGTTCTTTGCTTGGTGAGGATGATAAGCCAAAGGGATTTCACAAAATAAGTAGGAGCTATCATTGGAGTATTACAACATCTTGTGGGCCACCCGGAGTACATTTCCAGATGTTGAATGCCAACGAGAGGCTCCCACCTCCTCCCATTTTTATCTCTTTTTTTATAAAGTATTTGGGTGTATGTGAATTTTCTTGAATTTTTTAAAGGAAAATCACCCTTACCTTTAGTGACGAGTTGCATGATTTTTATGACTACTAGATTCCTCCACCCTTTAGTTATTTTCATCCTTATTTTCAAATGGTTTTCAGGTTTGATTGTCAAGTGCTTGCAACTGAAAAACCCTGCGACTTGAGGGAGCTTACCCGACCACTGCTATGCATCCATTGTTTGTCTAAGGCACCTTTTCGAGGGAATGAATTTTCAAAGGGGGAATTCACAGGACCTATTGTATCCTATTCACTACACCTTCTTACTTTGTGTGACCTTATGATGGTTATGAGATCACAAGTCTCTTGGAGGCTCATGTGATTCACGAGTTTTGGGAACCTTCTCATTTCTTTGCTTTCATGGGAAAATAATACCCATATTGATGTATTTATTCCTTGTGAATTTTTCAATACTAATTTGGAATAAATCAACAAATTCCCCCCTTAGGAGTGACATTTGTGGGGACAAGGGATCGGTTATGGGGAAAGTAAATGTATGTATGAGTCTTTGGCGGTGTCATAAATCAGCATCTTGGGTGACATTTGGTCTACCGGTTGATACTTGGTATTTCTAAAAATGTTGTATATATAGGGGATAAAGGGTGGATTTATCCATTGGATATAATTTTTCTAGAGATATCTTTCCCAAACTATGTTGTGTACCCCTATCACAAGAACATTATATGAGTCTTGATTATGAGGCATGTTCATGAAAACTGATCACGAGACCCCACTTCATGAGAACTCTTGATAAGACTACTTTTACTCGGGCACCTATTCAGTCCAAACATGGACCAAAATTTAGTAATTTATTGAACTTTATCCATGAGGATTGTGATTTTCTTGAGGGTCTCATGGGATCTACTGATATGATCATACAATTGATTTATAATCATGTGATTCACAAAACCATTTCTAGGTCATGTGATCATGAGACTCCAAAGGGGTCATGTGATTGCATGATTCCTTACAGGTTCATGAAAAATATGATGCCTTTTGGGTTTAGTTAATTCATTAACTCCCTATGTAGTTCATGAATCATTTTCTAAATCATGTGATGTGTAAGATGATTCTGGTTCATTTTATACTTTCCTTTTGAAATGATTTTATATTATCTTTGTCCAACATCTTCCCTTTACTCTTGTTTAGATAGCTTTTGGTTCCCATCGATATTCCTTAGTTGTGTCCAATAAAAGGTCCATGATGTCTAGTAATTTCAACATTGACCCTTGATATAATCTGTATACTGATAATGAGAGTCTAAAGAGGTTCCTCTCATATAAGCTATGAGATGATCCTTTATCTCAATGATTTCCTCTATATAGGTTTTGTCTACTAGATAATTATCCCATCCCACCTCTAGACTCTAATCTTCTATCTCATGGAGTGTTATCTTCTCTCAACTGTGT
Organism: Viscum album; assembly: GCA_963277665.1. Classification (NCBI taxonomy): domain Eukaryota; kingdom Viridiplantae; phylum Streptophyta; class Magnoliopsida; order Santalales; family Viscaceae; genus Viscum; species Viscum album. The sequence goes on from OY728158.1 coordinate 1,674,628,824, forward strand.
CCAAAAAATAGTTTCCAAGGATGGTCAACTGATCATAGCTCGGTCTTAGGAATTATCTTATATATTGGAAAACTCCCCCTTAGGTCTATATTGATATGAATTTACTCATAAACCCATTTCTTAGAGATATATGAGTATATTTTATTACTCTCTAAACAATACTGAAACTGGATGGGATTCAAAGTAGGATCTCCATCCTAGTAGAAATTTCTCTCATGAATGGGAATGACTCTTTTGGGTTAGGGAAAGATGCATAGAGTTTGCTGATCAACTATATAGAGTTAATATTTATAAATATGTGTGGATTTCCTAGTTCACCATTTACTACCAAACCAACCTTCTTCGAGAGATGACCATTCTTTGGTGCCCTATCACTAACACATTCAACTTATCCCATGGCGAAGTGGGTATCATCTTATGGGACATCTATCAACTAGGTGGTATTCCCCCTCTTGGAGAAATTTATGATGAATTACTCCCTGCTGTGTATTTCTGGGATGATCCTTTCCAGACCCCAGTTTTGGTGAGGTAGATGCTAATTTTTTTAAAGGAGAAATTAAAGAAGGATCTGATAATGTGTTCAATAATTTGTTTAAAGGATTGGATTGATATATTTTTTTTCTGTAGTAGAGACAGACTAACTATTATACATCCTCCTTGGTTCCTTTCTCATAAATTCCATGAAAGTAGTGTCTCATATTGGGATATCATAGAAGCTAAGGATTATACCTCATTAAGCTACCAAGTAAATTTTTAGATATCTTCATACCTTAGGTTGGAAGGATTTATATCCATGTTTTTTAGTGGGTGGAATTTCCTGGCTGGGGATGAATTCTCAGGTATCTGAGTTAGTACATTGGTGATGGTAACAAAAATTAAGAAGGAAAACATCTCAATTTTGTAGTAACAGTTCTTTTAAAACTTTATCATCTCTCGGTCTATATTCAACAAGGTAACACCCCTTACATGATCAAAATTCATCTCTAATTTCAATTTGGCTGTATAGGGGAGCACTTTCATTATTACAAATATTACAACACCACATGAATCCCAAATGCTTCATCCCAACCTAGACTATTGAATATATATGGGGTTGGGGCTATGTCACTATACCCTTACAAGGTTAAATATGCACTGATCCAATCTGATAGCTTTGATTTTACTCCTTTTCATGCACCATATGGATCAATTTTTGATAACGGTAGAAGTTACCTTGATGAAAGGTTATATATGATCTCTCTTTGAGATAGGTTTCTCATATCCAAAGTGTATAAGCCACTATATATGAACCTTATGACCCTTATCAATTATATTGTCAATTTGGTTTCATTCAAAGGGTATCCCCCTTCCTTTGGTTGGGGTTCTAGGGGAGCAACATCATGGGGTAATCCACCATTTTTGGAAGATGTTGACACATGAAGATATTGAGGCTGAGATTATGATTCTACCTACGGATTATTTTTCCTCTCTTCTTACCTAGTATTATGATTAGTCTTAGGTATAATATTATCCAAGTGGTGTGATAAACCAGTTGGTTTTTCATGTGTACAATCCTTTTTTCCTTTCCAAAACCATTGTTAGAGTTGAAAAAGGAGTTGATCGAAGATCTGGGTGAGACATCAAGAAAGTGTCCTCGTTCAAGTGATGACTATTCTGATGGTGAAACAAAATATTTTTAGGAATTTAATCCTCCAATATAGTCTACATATTATATTCCTATTGGTATAAGGGAATATAGAGATTCTTCTCCTATTTTCACATTGGTTCAACTGGTTAGTCATCCTCCTACCATGCCTACTTCGTTGGTTGTAGAGGCTCAGGCACAACATCGATTGATATAGAAACATATTCATGACTTTATCCCTAATACCTCTTTATATGTATTCCTTGACCAAGGAGAATTACTTCATCAATTATTTAATGAATTTGGGATAGGTTGTTTTGACTGAAAACTTTGGTATAAAATTATACAGAAAGTCTTCCTAACCCGGAGATATCTTGCCATGAGTAAAAGGGATTTGTGTGATCTTGTAGATGAGGCTCCTATTTTTAAGAAAATAAGGGAGACTTTGAAGTTATTAGAGAAAGGTTGTTAGTTGATATCCAAATTGTAGGCTCATATGGATTCCTAGACTATGAAAATATGGAGATGCGAGGAAATCATAACTTATATGTGGTATGATCTTTCTACATCATCATCTTCCTTGGAAACCAATTGAAAGAGGGTTGAGGTGTTGATGGATTTGGCGGAGGTTCATAATACTAAATTATAAGCATAAGAAGAAGGGTGAGTGGAACTCTTATTTTCCATAAGCATTTCTTATTGGACTCTTACAGACCTTGTATGTGTAGTTGATCAAAATTTATCTTAGCTTGATCCCTATAATACATTATTTTTTTGAGACTTTAGAGAGACACCAAAATGTTGAGATTCCCCCCTCTTTTTGATCAATATAAATGGATGAATTTTCTAAACTTTTTATATTACTATCCATATATATTTCATTCATTATGGACATGATATTCATTGATCCGATATTATGAAAATTGAAAATTCTACCTATTGTTTTCATAACATCAAGTTAGAAAAAATGTTTGGATCTAAATATTTAAATAAAATCAGATTTCTTTTGAGAAGTACTCATGAATTCCCAACAAAATGATATTCTCTACTGACAATCTAATCCTATTATATTGAGATCACCTGATTTGTAGAAGGATTTTTTAGGTAGGATACATGTCCCGGAGGGATAGTGCTCTATCTTTTGTCAAAGATTATAGGCTTATCTAGAGTTTCTGGATTATGCTAAGGCCATGTAGTTGGCCTCAAAAGATTATTTAGTCTAATAAGCTACCATTATTTAGATTATGGACATTAATCTCCCACCTTCTATTGCTTTTAGTTCAAATTATTTCATCTTGGACCTTTGGTGTGCTATAATTTAGGGTCTTTGAGCTAGGACCTTTAGTGTGCTATAATTTAGGGTCTTTGATCTTGGACCTTTTGTGTGCTGTAATTTAGGGTATTTGAGTTTTCACCTTTTGTGTGTTATAGTTTAGGGTCTTTGATCTCAAACCTTGGGTGTGTTGTAGTTTAGGGTCTTTGGACCTTTGGTGTGCTTTATTTTAGGTTCTTTAAGATCAGACCATTAGTGTCCTATAGTTTAGAGTTGATCTTGGACCTTATATTAATGATCATGGAATATAGTTTAAATTTTTTAAGAATGACCTAAAACACACTTAGGTTCTAGGTTTTTCTATGATGTTTCTAGGGCTCACAAGGATTGGAGTTCCTTTCCCGAAAGGAAGATACGCCTTTAGTTGGTGTGTTGAATCCCTTATGTGTCAATAGCATGGACATGAAAAGATGATCTTTACTCTTTTCCAAGGTCTATTGAAGATTTATGGAAGTAATATCGGTTGAGGACGAACCACTAGAGATACTAAGCCCTCATGGATAATTGGAATTTGGGTGATGTAATGTAGAGACCCAATTTTGACGTACAAGGAAATTACATTACTTTTGCAGATACTTAATACATAACAAAAACGGACACCCAAGGACTATAATAATTTAGTGTCTTTGGACACTTGGAACAAAATCTTCTAATCATGGTGAAATATCTTCAACATCTCCCATAAATATCTTCCCCTTTTGTTTTCTTACCTAAAACCTTTCATTATATTCTGGGGGAAAAGAAAACATAAAAAGGGTGAGCATAAATGCTCAGTAAGGTTAAACATGGATAAAATAAAACAAACCATATAAATCTGAACTTAGAAACATGAACAAAGAGTTCAAGCATCAAAATCTTGTGTCGTGAAATAAATCTTGGCAGTACGTAAGGAATTGATCATAAAGGAACATTAATCATGATAAAATAGAAAGGGAATAAAACATGTAATTGTAGAAAACCATTAATCACATGATATGATTTCCATAGTAGCCAAGACATTTCTTCCAAGACCATCATATAGGACAATTCCCATTACTGAACCGGGTTTACTTGCCGTTCTAGCCCTGTATTACTGAGCCGAATTTACTTGTTGTTCCAGCCATGTCTATCTCATGAGATATATATCTTTACCCAATGAATTGAAGGGAGATATAGGTCCCACCCATCTCATATTGAAATCATTCTTACATGTGCCACAAAACAATCATAAATCATTCATCATAACCCAAAGAATAAAATGGGTTTCATAAACATCATCCCATCATGACATAATCCATATAAAAAAATGGATATCATTTCATCATAATAAAAATAAAACCATGTAAACAATAGAGACATTATACTTGAAACATAAACATGCTAAATAATGTCATCTTATATGGAAAATAGTTTTGATAAAACACTTGAAATGAATTCTTGAGGAAAATATCCTTTCTTCTTAAAAATCATTTTATTTTCACAAAATGCCATGTAATTTTTAAAAGAAAATGATTTTATTGAAAATAATCATGAAATCTTGTAGAGTAAGCTTCATTAAGAAAAGGCATTATGAAACTGTAAAAATCGGTTCATGTCGTATAAGTTAAAAAAACATTCTTCTTGTACTTTTGCTGGAAAAGTCAAAATGTACATCGTATGGTAAACAAAAGAAAGATTCCTTCTATACCATGTGGTAAAAGTAACAAAGGGTAGAAATGAATTTAAACATATATTTAAGAATAGTAAACATTTCATGAAAACATTTTGAGAAAACATGGGCATAGATGATAAACATAACCCCAGCAAATACTTACAAATAAACAATCTCAGATAAGAACGAGATTGGAATAATTATCCCTTACCATTTATAATTGGCGGAATCATACGTGTCATAAAATAAAGAAAACTACATGAATATGTAAATATCATATCCTTCATAATAAAAATCATAAAACATTCATGGGAATCACAAACACCATACAAAATAAATAGATGCTGATTAAGGCATATGTCTCACAGAAATAAAAGTGAGACGAAATAATCCCTACCTAATGTACAATTTATTCCGTATGTCTCTGAGAGTCCTGTATAGTGGGTTTAAACATATTATTAACTTTTAACATAACCATAATAACATTTATGATATCATATATGACTCACTTATGACTTTATATTACCCGTTCATTTGTCAATTCCATGTTAAAGTAGCATTTTGGATAAAATCGTTTCATTTATTGTATGTTTTTTGACTTGTAATTATTCATATGATTACTTAGATCATGATTAATTACTTCTAGAAATGAAAACATGATTTATATATATTCATAATATAATAGATCGATAAATGGAATGAAATACATCATTCATGGAGATGGTAGGCCGTACGTACGCATGAACGCTATTTTTCTTTCTTATTGACTTGAATGAGAGTAAGTAGATGACATATATATATATATATATATATATATATATATAAATCCAGGAGCATTATTATGTCATATATATCATTATTATTTATTATATATACTTTATAATCATTCTTGAATGGTGAACATGGAGAATTAATCTCATCGCGTCGTGGAGACGGTAATCCGTACGTACGCACAAGCGACGATATCATTCCCATAATTATTTAATGGTATTGGAGTGGATGATAGAATATCTCATAATTAGTATCATGTTATAATAATCATATATAGTTATTCTTTACACCATTATACCCATCCAAGTAAGGTGGTGGTGGAAAACAAATTACACCACAATGTGGAGACGGTATTCCGTATGTAAGCACACGCGGTGATTTCATTTTCTATAGGATGGATAGAAGGTGAAATGAGATTGTTTCATATTTATAATAACATATCAGTATATTAATTATACTGATTTTATTACTTTATAATGAAACAAATAAATAGGAGGAAGTAGAATAAGAAATAAATTTGAAAGAATCGGTAAAGGATATTACCTCTTCTTCGACGCGCCTCTTCTAAATCTCCTCTTAGGGCATTAAAGTTGGTCTTTGAAGAAGCCCAGGACCTCTAGTATGTTTATAGGGAAGTGGATAAGAGAAATGGACAGTGTTTGGATGATATTGAAGTCTCAAAATGTTGTTAATAGGAGAGGGAGGAGGTTCCCTTTTATATGAGAAGAGAGGGGCACTTTTGGAAACCTGAAAAATATTAATTAATTATAAAATCAAACCCCACTTAAAAACTTCCAAAGTGACTAAAATTCATATATGAGGTAATATAGGGTTGTAATATCATCAACCAATCAAATTCAGACATGTTTTTAATTTATTTTAAACCTTATCATTTTGATTTATCCTTATTTAATCAATTTAATTTTATTTGTGGTAATAATATTCTAAATTTTAAATGGTTATTAATACTTACTGTTGACCTCACCTGTTTTGATAATCTCAATCATGTATTCATATGTGTTGAAAATCCCAATTATGTTTTCACTCTCTATGATATTTTTAAGTATCATTGATCTATACTTTAATTCTTTCAAATATGTGATCAAACCAATAATAATTTTTAAAATAGTCTTTGGAATATGTTAATCCTCATTTATCCATGTTCATACAAGTTATAAATTGATTCTAACACAATCGGATGTGTTCTTCATAAAACAGATAAGTAATCTGTCTATAGCTACTGATAAAGAGCTACCGGTAACCAGTCTACCGATAGACTTAGTCTACCGACAGAAAGCTACCGATAGACTTAACTCAGAGCTACCGATAGACTTAACACACAGCTACCGATGTGCTTTTAAATGAAAGCTACTGACAGAATCAAATCTACCGATACACGCATGAAGCTACCGATACACGCATGAAGCTACCGACGCATGAAGCTACCGACGCATGCAGCTACCGACGAATGGAGCTACCGATAAACAAAGTCACCGATACAAGCATGTACCAACCGACGCATAGAGCCACCGATAGAGTCAAAGAAACTAATGACATTGAGCTACCGATGTTCAAGCTACCGATGCTGATCACCTACCGATCACTCGACGCACTGTTTGAATTTCTTTATTTATCTTTATTTAATCTATCCAACGGTCATATCATGTACATTTTAATGATTTGTCAAATATCTGATAAAGGTTGTCGGATGTCAGGAACCCGTACCTCGTACCTGCAGAAAGGAAATATTTTCTGTCTCCTGTTGCACGTGACATAAATACAAGAAGACTCTGCTGAAGAGATAAGCGAGACAACACACACAGAGACAAGAAAGATATACTACATACTCAAGGAAAAATCTCTGTGCATACAAGAAGAACCAAGCAAGACATAATTACATATACAATCAAGCCTACTCAAGAAGAGTTCTGTGCATTCAAAAGAATATCAAAAAGCTTCATCGACTACATCTCACTACCTACAAACCTGGAGCATACGACACTCTGTTTCTCAAACAGAAACGAGAAGAGGACTGAAACTCACTTCTGATCGAATCCAAAGAAGTCCAGAGCTACACTGAAATCACCAGAACCACTTCTAAACTCTACAACTCTTGTTCTGTGATTTATTATTACTCTTTTCGAGTAGTGTGTGTTATCTGCTGTATCTAACACATACACTGTCTCCTGTACTCAAACTGAAGGATTTGTAAATCCTTACCAAACACTTTCATTCTTTCTTTCCCACGAATAACAGTGGTAGAGGTCGTGTGTGACCTGGACAGCTGGTTGCTGTTTTACTGTTTCCCACGAAGAATAGTGGTAGAGGTCTTGGACCTGGACAGTTGTAAACTGTTGAACCCCGATCCAGGGTGTGGATCATTTTTATATAAACTTTTGAGAGGACTAAGTCTCGGCTTGAGACTGAACCTCTTGGTTACATTGTTGTGCCATCTCTTTCAAAGTTTTATTCCGCTGCTAATCACTTTAAAACTAATACTGTTTTTAAAGTTACTTTGATAATTAAATTAGCAAGTGTTTATGTTAAGTGTAGATTAGTAAGTTAGTTTCAAAAGATAATCACACACTCCTGTGTTGATTAACTGGGAATTAATCAATCCATTGAGAATCTGACAGAACCTCTGCTTTAATATAAATTCACTACAGTTTAATTTATTATTTTATCTGGGGGTATTTAAGACACTATTTTTAAATACAGAAATTTTAATTGGTACTCAATTAACCCCCCTCTTGAGTTAACCACTCCGACCAACACTTGGTATCAGAGGGAAGAAAATACTTTCTAAAAGTACTCTGCTTTTGAACTGTGATTTTAGTTGTATTTTAAAGTTCTTAAAATTTCTGTTATATCTAAATTTTTATCTCTTTAAAATTTTCTCATTATGGACAATAGACTTGAGGGTGCTGCTACTAACCGGCCACCTTTCTTCAATGGAACTAATTATGCTCAGTGGAAACTGAAAATGAAAATTTATCTAGAAAGCATAGGTTTTGATATTTGGACTGCTATTGAATCAGAATACAAAATTCCCACTACTGCTAGATCTACTTGGGATGAACCTACAAAGACTGCTTACAATAACAATTGTAAAGCTATGAATGCCTTGTACTGTGCTCTAGGAGATGAAGAATTTAATAGAATTTCTGCTTGTAAAACTGCTTATGAAATTTGGGATACTTTAGCTGTTTCTCATGAAGGAACAACGAATGTTAAAGAAATAAGATTGAACACTTATACTATCAAGTATGATAATTTTAAAATGAAGCCTGATGAACTCATTTCTGACATGTATCTCAGGTTCAATGAAATTTTCAATACAATGATCTCGCTGGGAAAGGATGTCTCATCGAAGGAAAAAATTATGAGAATTTTGAGGTGTCTACCTGATAGATGGAGAGGCACATCTGTATCAATCAGAGAATCATGTGAAATTGCTGCTCTACCTGTCAAGGAACTAATTGGCAAGCTGATGATGTATGAAGAAGAGCTTAAAGTGAACAAAGAGGAAGAAAATGAACCTGCAAGAAAGTCTGTCGCTTTCAAATCCTCAACTTCAAAGAATAAGGACAAAGAAAAGCTTCAAGCTATAGTTGAAAGTTCAAGCTGTGAAGACAGTGAAAGTGATTCTGACAGTGATGCTGAGATGGCTCACATTGCTAGAAGATTTAAGAAATTTTATAGGAAAAAGAAGTTCTTCAGAAAAACAAATTATAAGGGTAAGTATGATCACTAAGGCAAATGGAAAAAGGATTGGAAGAATGACAAATCAAATGATGTTGTCTGCTATGAGTGCAAGAGAAAAGGACACATTAAAGCTGACTGTCCAAAGATAAAGTATAAAAATAAATATGAATATAAGGACAATAAGTTTAAGAAAGCCATGAAGGCTACTTGGAGTGATTCAGAAGACAGCACAAGTGAAGCTGAATCTTCAGACTCTGAAAGGAATCGAGCCAACATGTGTTTTATGACAAACACCTCTGAGGTAACTGCTGAAACTCCTGCTTCAAATTCATATTATTCTGGAGATGATTCTGAAGGTGATAACATGTCTAAATCTGAACTGTTTGAATACTGTGATATGTTAGAAGAGACATGTAATGAACTTAAGGATAAATACAAATCATTAAAGAAACAGCATGCTCTCACCACTACAGTTAAAACCGAACTCACTATTGAAAAAGAGAAAAATTCTCAACTGTTAAAAGAAAACACTGAACTGAAACTATCTAATGATAAACTCAAGAAAGACTTAGAGAAGTTCACCAATGGCAAAAATACTCTAACACAGATGCTAGGAAATCAAATAGCACCTAAATATACTACTGGTATAGGATACCAACCTGGACAAAGGAAAATTGCCAAAACTAGATTCATTTCTAAATCTGGGCAGAATGAAGGTAATTCTGGAACTTCATATGCTTCAACCAGTTATATACATAGCTATGGATCTAATAAAGTTTATCTTTCAAAGCATGTCAATTATACAAATTATATGAGACCCATTAGACAAATATGGGTACCTAAAGTGTTATTGGCTAACCTGTCTGGACCCAAGAAAATCTGGGTACCAAAATCATCTCCCATCTAAATCTGTTTTGTAGGGAACTTGCTTGAAGAGATCCTGTAAAGAGACGTGGTATTTGGACAGTGGATGTTCAAGACATATGTCCGGAGACTTCTCTTGTTTTAAGAGTTTAATAAAAGTTGATGCAGTCTTTGTCACCTTTGGTGATAATTCAAAAGGAAAAATTATCGGCCTAGGCCAGATTGGTAACACTGATTCAATTTTGATTTCTAAAGTTTTATTTGTCGATGGACTTAAATACAATTTATTAAGTATTTCTCAGTTATGTGATGATGGTTTTCATGTTAAATTTGAAAATGATTCTTGCAAAGTTTTTAATTCTAAGAATGTTTTGGTATTTTCTGCCTTAAGAAATGAGAATGTTTATGCTGTTAATCTGAATTCTTTAGCTAAGCAGAATATTACTTATTTGAATGCTTTTCATAAAGAATCTTGGCTATGGCACAGAAGATTAGGACATTGCAACATTCACTCACTTAGAAAACTTTCTAGGAAAAACCTAGTTAGAGATCTACCTAAATTAGAATTCCCAAATGATAGAGTGTGTAACCCCTGTCAAAAGGGAAAACAACACAAAGTTTCTTTTAAATCAAAGAAATAAGTTTCGACTTCTCAACCACTTGAATTGGTTCACATGGATTTGTTTGGACCATAAAGAGTTTCTAGTTTAAATGGGAAGCACTATGTTTATGTTCTTGTAGATGACTTTTCTAGATATACTTGGGTATATTTTCTAGCTCACAAAAGTGAAGCTTGTTCTTACTTTGTCAAATACTCCAAGTCTGTAGAGAACCTTAGTGGACTTAAGATTAAAACTTTGAGGAGTGATCATGGTCGTGAGTTTCAAAATCAAGATTTTGAATCTTATTGCTCACACAATGGCTATACTCATAACTTTTCTGCCCCTAGAACACCCCAACAGAATGGTGTAGTAGAAAGAAGAAACAGAACCTTGCAAGAAATTTCTAGAACCATGCTCAATGAATATGACCTACCTATTTATTTTTGGGCTGAAGCTGTAAATACAGCTTGTTATGTCATTAATAGAGTCTTAATTAGACATGTTCTTAAGAAAACCCATTATGAATTGTGGAACAATAGAAAGCCTAAGGTTAATTACTTTAAAGTTTTTGGTTGCAAAGTATTTATTCTGAATACTAAAGATAATCTGGATAAGTTTTCTTCCAAAAGTGATGAAGGAATTTTTCTTGGTTACTCTATTTCAAGTAAAGCCTATAGAGTATTCAATAAGAAAACCAAATGTGTGGAAGAATCTGTTCACATCAAGTTTGATGAAACTGATCCACATGAGCCTAAAACCTCTCTTGAGAATCTTGAAGAAGATTTGTCTATTCTGGACCTTAATGATAAATCTAAAGAACTTGTTATCAAAACATCCAGTTCTGGACTTTTTCCAGAATCTGCTTCTGTTGAACCCGAACCTATAGATGAACCTGAAGTTTCTAGTCCAACCTTTACCAGATCAATGAGGATTCTAAAGAATCATCCTTTAGAAGCTGTTGTTGGTAATCTTGATAGAGGAACACAAACTAGAGCTTCTCTAAGAAGCCAGGTTGAACATCAAGCTTTTCTTTCACAGCTAGAACCCAAAAATATCAATGATGCTATCAATGACTAATTCTGGGTAATAGCTATGTAGGAAGAATTAAATCAGTTTGAAAGAAACAAAGTCTAGGAATTAGTTGACAGACCTAAGGAAACTTTGACAATAGGCACAAAATGGGTTTTTAGAAATAAAGTAGATGAATCTGGAAATATAGTTAGAAACAAAGCTAGACTAGTTGCACAAGGATATAGTCAAGAAGAAGGTATAGACTATGAGGAAACTTTTGCACCTGTAGCTAGACTAGAAGCCATTAGGATCTTACTTGCATATGCTGCACATCTGGATTTCAAGTTATATCAAATGGATGTCAAAAGTGCTTTTCTAAATGGTTTTATAATTGAAGATGTTTTTGTAGAACAACCACCTGGATTTACTAACCCCCATTTTCCAAATCAAGTTTTTAAACTTTCTAAAGCTTTGTATGGTTTGAAACAAGCCCCAAGAGCTTGGTATGATAGACTTAGCAATTTCCTTATTTCAAAAGGTTTTACTAAAGGGATTGCTGATCCAACTCTTTTCATTAAAATAATTTCTAAAGATGTTTTAGTTGTACAAATATATGTTGATGATATTATTTTTGGATCTTCTAAACACTCTTTATGTACTGATTTTTCAAAAAGTATGCAAAATGAATTTGAAATGAGCTTAATGGGAGAGCTTAAGTACTTTCTTGGATTTCAAGTATTTCAAAATGAAAATGGTATTATTTTGAATCAAAGTAAATATACAAAGGATCTTTTAAAACGTTTTGGTCTGGATAATATCAAGGGAAGTGAAACTCCTATGAGTACTACCTGTAAATTGGATGCAGATGAAACTGGGAAACCAGTTGATCAAACCAATTACAGAGGTATGATTGGTAGTTTACTTTATCTTACTGCTAGTCGACCTGATATTATGTTTAGTGTGTGTATGTGTGCTAGATTTCAAGATAATCCAAAAGAATCTCATTTTCTTGCTGTTAAAAGAATTTTTAAATATCTCAAACACACGGTTAACTTAGGTTTGTTTTACCCAAAAGGACAATCCTTTGAGTTAATGAGTTATTCAGATGCTGACTTTGCTGGTTGTAAGTTAGATAGAAAAAGCACATCAGGAACATGTCATTTGCTTGGAAAATCCTTAGTTTCTTGGTGTAGTAAGAAACAGAACTCAGTTGCATTATCTACTGCCGAAGCAGAATATATAGCTGCTGGTAGTTGCTGTGCACAAATTCTGTGGATGAAACACACTCTTTTGGACTATGGATATGTTTTTAAACATGTTTCAATCAACTGTGATAACACTAGTGCAATAAACATCTCTAAGAATCCTGTATCTCACTCTAGAACCAAACACATAGATGTAAGACACCATTTCCTAAGAGATCACTATCAAAAAGGTGATATTTCTCTTAAATTTATTGGCACCGAACATCAATTGGCTGATATTTTCACTAAACCTCTAAGTTCGGATAGGCAAAGTTACATAAGACACGAATTGGGAATGTTTAATTACAACCGGTGTGAAAATCCTCACTGATGTGAAAATTCTCACCGATGTGAAAATTCTCACCGATGTGAAACTTCTCACCGATGTAAAACTTCTCACCGATGTGAAACTTCTCACCGATGTGAAAATTCTCACCGATGTACAATTCTCACCGATTTGTTTTTCTCACCGATGATTAACTCACACCGATGCAATGTTTTTAAAACATCTGTCTGCCGCCAAGAATACGAATCGTTTTATATTATTTTATTACTCTATTTTAGTCGTTTATTTGGAATTCCTAAATGATAAAACTAAGTCTAAGACACTTCTTACCTCACCGAGCTCAAAATCCCTCACCTTCGAACCTTAGCTCCCAAATCGAACAAGAACCCTAAACCCGCGATGGCAAAAACCAAGCTTCCTATCGTCAGAGATGAAAGAGTAGAACCAAACGCTAAGAAGCAGAAGACACAGCCTAAAGCCAGTGTTAGTGAAGTCAGAACTAGATCGGGAAGGCGACCAGTGAATCCTCACTTGCAGAATAGAGACATAGTAATCGAAAAGGAACTGTGCGTGGAATGGCTACTACCTAGCAAATCGTTAGTACTCGAGATTCTGGAGGACCAGAAATGGGTGGATTGTTTCTCGAATAACAATGGCCCATACTACCCGAAGTTGGTAAAACAGTTCTATGAGTTTGTAACCTTTGAGAAGTCTGAAAATGAGAATCGAGTAAGCTCTTTTGTAAATGGAAAAGAGATGTCTTTTTCTTCAGTAGAGTGGGATGAGAGTTTGAAAGTACCACATGAAGGTGTCTCTGGGTATGTATCAAGAGCAATGCCACCTAGCAGTGACATCTTTGATTATGAAACCGCCTTAAAAGAGCTGACTGATAATGGGAATCAAAGGCAAGTGGTTGCTGCTGAAATGGATGGAGAAAATCGACTACTTTTCAAGTTTGTTCAGCATGTGTTGATACCGAGGCGAGGAGATTTTGCAAATCTGAGATATCAAGATATCTATCTTCTTCATTGGCTAAGACATGGTGTGAAGATCAATCTGTGCAGATTGCTAATGCTTCAAATGGAAGACATGATTAGACTAAAGTCAAAGACTAATGCTTTGTTCTTTGCCAAGATGATTTCAGTGATGATAAAAGTGAAAGGAATAGCTGAGTCTCAGGATGAGACAGTAGTATTCAAGAACAATTTCTGCATCACCTCGACTGTGTGTAAGTACATGAAAATTAACTGGAACCCATGGAAGGGAGAATGGGTCAGTGATGATCAGAAGATCTATGACAGGTTTAATCCTGTGGATCATCCCTCAAGACCAAAGGATATGAGAGATCCGAGTCTGAGACCTGATGAAGAGGAACCTGTTTATAGTAGTGATGAAACAGAAGAAGAAGAAGAAGAAACTCCCATGGATGTTGGAGGAGATCCAGACTTGCCCCCAAGTCCTGTTTCAGAATTGGTTTATTCTAGGAAAGGAAAGGTAGAGGAAATTGTATCTACTCATGAGGAAGACCCGTCTGTACCTCACCAAGAAGAAGAGGAAAAGGAAAATGTATCTGAATTGTCTGCTTCTGGTAGTTTAAGTATGAGCCCTTTGATTGGGAACTCAGCTATGCCAGCTGATGAAGTAGAAAGAGTTACAAAAGAAGCTGTACCTGTTTCAGAAAACCTCCTTACTGCTGCTGAGATGGAAGTTGTTGTGGAAGATTCTGATGAAGAGAATCCAGCACCAAATGCTGTTGTGATACATGAGAATTCACCCATTGAGGGGGAGCATCAGTCTGTGCTTGGAAAAGTTACAGTAGCTGTTGAACTTGGAGACTGGGTAGAAGACCCAGGGTTTATAGTTTGTGGATTGGATTATCCAGATTCAGATGATGAGGTGTCTATGAATAGACCAAAGACCAATTATGATCTTGCCTCTGAGATGTTTCCAGATGATGTGGTCAGATTTCATGATTTGAATAAGCTGAAAGAGGACCTCAAAACCAGTTTTGTTAAAGAAGTGAAGTTAATGGAAACCTCTCTTGCTTCCTCAATTAATTCAATAATGACTGACTCTGTAGTTAGTTTGGCCTCAGCAAGAGGATCTGCCACAGTTGTCTCAAATGATTTTGTCTCTAAATCTGATCTTGAATCCATGAAGAATGAGCTGAAAGAATCATTCAGTGTATCAGTTGCTGAGATGAAGCAAAGATTTTATGAAGAAATGAAAATGTTAGAGAGATCTTTCGAGCTATCTCTGGCTTGTAATTTATCTTCTTTTATGTCTGAGCTTATGGAAGAAGTGAAAGAGTGCCAGACTCAGTCTTCAAGAATCGAATCAGATCTGGAAGCTCTCAAGACATCAGTTTCTGCTTTGGATTCTTATATGAGCTCCAAGTCTCAAGCTGACAAGGACCTAGCTTATGTGAAGAGTGTAGTAAGCCAGTTTGTCTCGGTGTTTGAAAGTTTCAAAACCTCAGTGAAGGATCATGTTCAATTACAAGACTCTCAAGTTCAAAGCCTAATCAGTGGTTTGTCTAAGAGTTTTAAAGAAACTGTTTCCCTCTCTCTTGGCCCTCTCACATCCAAACTATCAGTTGACCTGAATCAAGTTCGAGCAATGTTGAAGGAGGAGATTGGATCTATTTCAACCAGTGGCTCTGTGGACTCATCAGAGTTGAGCCGAGTGGTGCTTTCTACAAGAGATTATGCCAGAGAAATAATGAAGATTGTTCAAGACTATATGAGAGAAGCCTCTGCCTCTCAGGAAGCCATAAAAAGCAAAGAGGACTACTACTTCACCAAAGTTTTCACCAAGAATCAACTCAAACACCACTTCAAGTTGATGTTGGAATACATGAAGCTACCACCAGTCACTCAAGCTTTCAGAGAAAAAGTGAGCAAGCTAAGAGAACTAACTCCTGCCTTAGATAAATTCATGGAGAACAAAGATGATTTCATCTCTGCTATGGAAAGAGGAGGAGGAATTATTATGGATTTTAGAAATCTGCTGCTGCCCTTCTTGCATGTTGATGCCAGACCAGTCATCATACCTCCTGCTTTGCCTGCTTCTGCCTCAGCTGCTTCCACAGTCCAGCTGACTCCTGCTCAAGATATTCGCAGCCTCACACCGATGATCACCCAAAGATCTTCAACCTACAGGCCTGACTCTGTGTCAGTGGCCCAACCTCCTTTGATCTTTTCTGGGATTCCAAAACCTTCACCTACATCCTCACCACCCGAACCTTCTTCTGATCCCAAAGGAAAATCTCACGTGGAAGAGGTGGAATGATCCAGTGGCTAGGATTTTTGATAGGAATTCATTTGTAACCTTTTTTTTTGTACTTTTTGACTACTCTAATACAGAAGAACTCCTTTTACTTCTCATGTTTTATTTGTCTCCTATATATATATGCTTTCCCAATTTTTGATTATCACAAAGGGGGAGAATAATAAGGAGAATAAGGGGGAGAACAAAATGCGAGAATAAGGGGGAGACCAAGGAGAATGAAAAATATTTTCAATGGAGAAAAATAAGGAATAAGGGGAGACACTTTACCCTTCTCTTCATTTTTCCCTCTGATACTTTATGTCTATTTAGTACCTTATGATTGTTACCTCTGATAACTTATGTCTATATCATACTATTTTTATTATCTCTGATGCTATTTTCAATAAGAAAATTGAATTCAATATTACACTCTTTACCATTATATTTTCACTATGTTAAATGCCCATATCATAAATTGTGATTATCAAAAAGGGGGAGATTGTTGACCTCACCTGTTTTGATAATCTCAATCATGTATTCATATGTGTTTAAAATCCCAATTATGTTTTCACTCTCTATGATATTTTTAAGTATCATTGATCTATACTTTCAAATATGTGATCAAACCAATAATAATTTTTAAAATAGTCTTTGGAATATGTTAATCCTCATTTATCCATGTTCATACATGTTATAAATTGATTCTAACACAATCGGATGTGTTCTGCATAAAACAGATAAGTAATCTGTCTATAGCTACTGATAAAGAGCTACCGGTAACCAGTCTACCGATAGACTTAGTCTACCGACAGACAGCTACCGATAGACTTAACTCAGAGCTACCGATAGACTTAACACACAGCTACCGATGTGCTTTTAAATGAAAGCTACTGACAGACTCAAAGCTACCGATACACGCATGAAGCTACCGATACACGCATGAAGCTACCGACACATGAAGCTACCGACGCATGCAGCTACCGATGAATGGATCTACCGATAAAAAAAGTCACCGATACAAGCATGTACCAACCGACGCATAGAGCCACCGATAGAGTCAAAGCAACTAATGACATTGAGCTACTGATGTTCAAGCTACCGATGCTGATCACCTACTGATCACTCGACGCACTGTTTGAATTTCTTTATTTATCTTTATTTAATCTATCCAACGGTCATATCATGTACATTTTAATGATTTGTCAAATATCTGATAAAGGTTGTCGGATGTCAGGAACCCGTACCTCGTACCTGCAGAAAGGAAATCTTTTCTGTCTCCTGTTGCACGTCACATAAATACAAGAAGACTCTGCTGAAGAGATAAGCGAGACAACACACACAGAGACAAGAAAGATATACGACATACTCAATGAAAAATCTCTGTGCATACAAGAAGAACCAAGCAAGACAGAATTACATATACAATCAAGCCTACTCAAGAAGAGTTCTGTGCATTCAAAAGAATATCAAAAAGCTTCATCGACTACATCTCACTACCTACGAACCTGGAGCATACGACACTCTGTTTCTCAAACAGAAACGATAAGAGGACTCAAAATCACTTCTGATCGAATCCAAAGAAGTCCAGAGCTACACTGAAATCACCAGAACCACTTCTAAACTCTACAACTCTTGTTCTGTGATTTATTATTACTCTTTTCGAGCAGTGTGTGTTATCTGCTGTATCTAACACATACACTGTCTCCTGTACTCAAACTGAAGGATTTGTAAATCCTTACCAAACTCTTTCATTCTTTCTTTCCCACGAATAACAGTGGTAGAGGTCGTGTGTGTCCTGGACAGCTGGTTGCTGTTGTACTATTTCCCACGAAGAACAGTGGTAGAGGTCTTGGACCTGGATAGTTGTAAACTGTTGAACCCCGATCCAGGGTGTGGATCATTTTTATATAAACTTTTGAGAGGACTAAGTCTCGGCTTGAGACTGAACCTCTTGGTTACATTGTTGTGCCATCTCTTTCAAAGTTTTATTCCGCTGCTAATCACTTTAAAACTAATACTATTTTTAAAGTTAATTTGATAATTAAATTAGCAAGTGTTTATGTTAAGTGTAGATTAGTAAGTTAGTTTCCAAAGATAATCACACACTCCTGTGTTGATTAACTGGGAATTAATCAATCCCTTGAGAATCTGACAGAACCTCTGCTTTAATATAAATTCACTACAGTTTAATTTATTATTTTATCTGGGGGTCTTTAAGACACTGTTTTTAAATACAGAAATTTTAATTGGTACTCAATTCACCCCCCTCTTGAGTTAACCACTCCGACCAACACTTACTTATGTGTTGTGAATTTTCTATAATTAGATAAATTATTAAAATTTAGACCATATAATTTTTAATTTGTAATTTTAAATATTTTTTTTGATTTTTAAATAATTTAATAATATGTTATTTTTATAAAATATCAATAGTGTCAATTTGGACACTGTTGAATTATTTTAATTTAAATTAAATCCATATAGAAGATATATTCTAACCAAAATATTTAATATATTTCTAGCTTGCTATATTCATCTAAAAAATTAATGGATCACATTAATTTGTTCATATAAAATTTAGTTTAATATTTTTAAAACCATTTAATTGATATTTCCCTTAATAAAATAATTACTACAACATTTTGTATAATTATTTAATATACTTATTTGTTGCATAGAAATTAAAAATAAAATACTATAATTCATATAAGTCTAATATCTTCCATAATAATACTTTTACTCAAATTTATCATCTTAAAATCACAATATTAAAATTTTTATATTAATTAAGTTATGAAGGTGACAACTTTGACATAATTTAAAATAAAATAATATAAGTGCCATAATCATATTTATAAGGCTCCAAATGGTCAAATATTCGACCATTAGATTCTTATGGATTACATGTACATGAAAAAAAAGTTTTGGTCAGGTTTTTGAGCCTTTTATGGTCACTATTAGTTTAATAAAAACTTTATTATTGATTTGTCACTAAATAAACAATTTCTTCATCCCTATTGTGTCACCATTAATGATAATTATTTAATCCCTAAAAATTCTAAATAAATTAAAATGATTTATATAATTTTATTATCTTTGTGGTGACTATTTATGTTTTGAGTTTTATGAAGTTTATTACTAAATTAAAATTATTATACTTATAAGATATAAGAGAGTGACATGTTGTCACTTTCTTTGGTTTTAATAATAATTACATCCTTTTCATGGTTAAAAGTCTAGAAAATGAATCTATTTTGACCCTTAGAAGATAAGGGTCGACTTTTATTCATCCAATATAATTTTGGAAAGTGTTAGGGTAATTTTATAATCTTATTTTTACCCTTAATTACATGATTTACCTTTAACTATAGTAAATAAAATTTACCGTAGTTACTATTCATAAAGTCTAAAAATAAAAAATAGCCTATTAGAATAATTTGTACCTACTGATTCAAAATATGGAATTCATTTTTCTAAATTCAAAACACAGAAGTTGCAGTATTTAATTTAAAATTAATCCCACTGTTGAGAAAACGGGTTTTAAAAGTTAAAACATTGCAAAAGATTAAAATGTTTTTACTTATGAATTCAATATAAAATTAATGATAATGACTTGAATTATATTAAATGGTAAAAATATATTATATTTATACTTTAAAACCATTCAATAATATATTTTATCTGTATAAATTATTTTCATGAAAAATTTATTTCAATTAAAATTTAGCGTATTTTTACTTTTCATCAAAATAAGTATCTTATCAGAAAAATATCAAAAATTTATCCAAAGTAAATTTTTATATCCTTATTCAAAGGAAGAAGTATAATTTGTCAAATTGAATTTATAAAAATGTCAAAACTAGATTTAAAGTGGGTGCGCCATCAAAAGGCGGCAAAACTGCATTTTTTTGAAAAATACTTATTTTACCCGAAATATTTATTTTGTTCTCATACCATGTTCTAGAATATGTGCTAGATGGATTATTATGTAGTAAAATTAAAAATTCAGTTAATACTATTCATAATGGCTACTTCATAATAATATATCATTGTTTAGTGAAACTCGGTATTGCGTACAACACACGCTATCGAGGAAGGTCGCTCTTGCATGAAACACAAACCAAGAATAGTATTTGCATATACTACAAGATAATACGGTGTTGCGTATAACACAAGATAATTTTTAGCGTACAAAAAAATACATAAAAGAAATTAAAAAGAATATTTCTCATAAAATCTCAGGGTGTTACATTCTACCCCCTTAAAATGTATTTCGCCCTTGAAATTCGTCAGGGTTATAAATCATTTATGACTTGAAAGTTTCTTTCATAAAAACCCACATCTTAAAAAGTAATACTAAAACTTAATTTTAAAAAGGAATGTTTGAAAAATAGCGGTCACCCGAAGTAACTCAACACTGGGTTTCCACATAAGAGAATATAGGTGAAAATATGGATATGGAAGAGAAATATAACCATCATGTTTTGACGAAGAGTGGTAGAGAACATGGCTATGAAAAATCCAACAATCACAAAGACTTAAATTTTTAATTATCTAAGGTACCATCTGATTCATCAGATATGAGGGTAATATGATAACAATTTTAGTTTTCAAGATCATTTCCAAAAAGTTGATGAATTTTTGCATAAGGAGAAATACTTACTTTATTTTAGTGTAATATCATCGTTTCTCATTGGATGATCAATTTATACTTCATCTCTTATTTAAATAAATGAAGTTGAATTTGTCCTTCTTGAAATGTTAGCAGATCATGCGATAGAATGATAGGTTATTCCATATGTCTCAGAAAAAAAGTTAGAAAAAGTTATTAAATATACTTAAGTCCATCTAGGGTGAGATTAACCGAATATGATTCCAAAAATGGACTTATACTTAAACTATCACACTTATTAATAAAATAAAACCAATTTCTACTAACCAAGGACTTCCTGTAGGATAGTGGTAAGTGATAAAGGCCTGTTGTATTTCGGTTGAGGGTTCGATTCCCATAGCCTTGTCCGACATGACGGGTTGTCGCCCATCCTACGAGTTGTCCTTTTTCTAAAACTATACTATTATAACATTTCAGAAATAATATAAAAAATTTCTATCATTAAACAATAATATCTGATGTCTAAATTAATTCATTCCAATCTTTAGGCTTATCCAAAATACTTCTATCCAGTCTCATAGTATAAAGAAAAATATTACTAGAGAGTTCATCTACCAAGCATGTAAATACCATCATTTATCCCCCGTATACCATAAGATATATCCTGTTGGTCATATTACAAACATGTGAATAACTTAATCATGTATTGTCTTGAAACATGAGTTACCATAGAACCTTAGTAAAAACATGAATGCTGTCAAAAGTTAACTCTTTCCACATACCAAAATCCCAAAAATTCTATATACTCTAACCATGTTATCACTTTGTCCTTATATCAATCATGATCTCATTAATAATATCAAACATATTATTTTATCCTTATCCTTCACTATGCGCATATAATATGATTTCCAAAAATATTTCAATCACTTTTCATGGTTATCGGTACCATACACTTATTGAAAACCACAATAAAACAATACATATATAATCCAATAATCCATGATACTATAAATGAGATTCCACAACACTATTTGGGAATCCCATTACATAAAAACTTAATCATTTCACCACTTCATTTTTATATTCAACATCATCAATAGTGATCGCATGTGACTTCCCTTTATCCTTTACCTTAGGAGGTTGTTGATGTCAATCATCATTAACCCTTGGATTAGGGCATTGGTTAGCATAATGCCCCATTTCCCTGCACTTTTAGCATTGAACTGTTGGCAGTGCATTCTCTGCAGTCTTTTCTCTATTCACATCATTAGCTACCTTTTCCTATTACTTTGGCACTCAACTACTCGATGACCTTCTTTTCTACACTTAAAACATTTTCTAGTCCCTTTAATAAAATCTCCACCATGCTTCTTTCCACACATTGAGCAAGGAAACATTCGTCTTCTTTTCGCCATTGTTTTGAGATTTTTCCTTCAAATCCATCTTTCATTTCTTGTCAAAACCATGAGATGGATATGTAACACCAACTTCCAGTTCTACCTTGATAGAAAAACAAATAATTTCTTCATATCTATTGAATTATCTTATAGCTAATGCCTTTTTAAGACTTGGTTTTAAGCCACTGAAGAATCAATCAACTTTACTTTCAGGTTGGATGATAAATCCAGAAGCATACCTTTCAAGCCTTGTAAAATTAGCTTCGTATATACCAACAGATTCATCATCCATTTTCTTAAGCTCAAGGAACTCCTTTTCCACCTTCGTTCGAAGAATATGAGGAAAGTACTTATTGAAAAATAAGTTCTTGAACTCATCCCATTCTAGGGATTCAATTTCATCTTGGGGCCTCATATTCTTAATTAGAGTCCACCACTGGTTTGCTTCACCTTATAAACGGTAAATATCCATAATGAATTTTTCATATTCCAAACAGTGAATTATGGAAAATATCTTTTCAATGGTACTAATCTATTGTTCAACAATAAGTGGATCAGAAGACCCATTGAAAGAAGGTGGACGTTGCCTCAAGAAGAACTCAATAGAATATTGTTCCCTTATCTGCTCATTTGGAAGTCCAGAGTAATTCATTGCTTGTGTAAGTATAGAAATAAGATTTTTCACTCCATTTCCCATAATATTGGTTTTTTCAGTAGGATAATCATTGCATTGTCCATTACATTGATCAACACAGTTCCTTTGGGTTCCAGCCAACGTCTAAAACCCAAAAAGAATAGTGTGAGAGGCAAAGATCATGATAGGAAAACAAAATAATAAAGGGGGAGTAAATTCAATATCTAACATCTTAGGTTTAATTATAATATCATTACCATAATTATAGTACTATAACCTATACATATAATTAACCTTACAGACATCCCTAGACATAACGTAGAAATATATCTAGGGATCTCACTAAAGTTTTCGCATCCTAGTTTCCAAAGGTTAACTAAACCTTTCCTCTGATACCAATTTTAGAGATCCAAGCATGAAGTACATGTAATTTATATTACTTTTTCATAATACTTAATACATAACAAAACAAATACACCCAAGGACCGTAATAGTTTAGTGTCTTTGGAAACTCGGAACAAAATCTTCTAATCATGGTGAAATATCTTCAACATCTACCATAAATATCTTCCCCTTTTGTTTTCTTACCTAACACTTTTCTTTATATCCCAAGGAAAAAAACATAAAAAGTTTGAGCTCAAATGCTCAGTTAGGGTAATCATAGAGAAAATAAAACAAACCATATACATCTGAACTTAGAAACATGAACAAAAAGTTTAAACATCAAAATCTTGAGTCATGAAATAAATCTTGGCAGTACATAAGGCATAGATCATAAAGAAACATTAATCATGATAAAATAGCATGGGAATAAAACATGTAATTGTAGAAAACCATTAATCACATGATATAATTTCCATAGTAGCTAAGGAATTTCTGCCAATACCATCATAGTGGACAATGTCTATTACTGAACTGGGTTTACTTGCCGTTCCAACCCTGTATTACTAAACTGGATTTACTTTCCATTCCACCCATGTATATCTCATGAGATATAAATCTTTACCCAATGAATTTGATGGATATATAGGTCCCAAACATCTCATATTGAAATCATTCTTACGGGTTCCACAAAACAATCATAAATCATTCATCATAACCCAAAGAATAAAATGGGTTTCATAAACATCATCCCATCGTGACATAATCCATATAAAACAAATGGATATCATTTCATCCTAATAAAAATCAAACCATGTAAATAATAGAGACATTATACTTGAAACATAAACATGCTAAATAATGTCATCTTAGATGGAAAATAGTTTTGATAAAACACTTGAAATGAATTCTTGAGGAAAATATCCTTTCTTATTCAAAATCATTTTCTTTTCACAAAATGCCGCACATTTTTTAAAAGAAAATTATTTTATTGAAAATAATCATGAAATCTTGTAGAGTAACCTTCATTAAGAAAAGATGTTATGAAATCGTAAAAATCCGTTCATGCCGTATAAGTTTAAAAAACATTCTTCTCGTACTTTTTCCGGAAAAGTCAAAAAGTACCTTGTATGGTAAACAAAAGAAATATTCCTTCCATACCATTTGGTAAAAGTCAAAAAAAAGGTAGAAATTACTTTAAACATACATTTGAGAATAGTAAAAATTTCATGAAAACATTTTGAGAAATCATGGACATGGATGATAAACATAACCCCAGTAAATACTTATGAATAATCAATCTCAGATACGAATGAGATTGGAATAATTATCCCATACCATTTATAATTGGAAGAGTCATACGTGTCATAAAATAAAGAAAATTACATGAATATGTAAATATCATATCCTTAGTAATAAAAATCATAAAACATTCATGGGAAGCATAAAGACCATATAAAATAAATAGATGGTGATTAAGGCATATGTCTCACAGAAATAAAAGTGAGACGAAATAATCCATTACCTTATGTACAATTTCTTCCGTATGTGTTTCAGATTCTTTTATAGTGGGTTTAAACATATTATTAAATTTTAATATAACCATAATAACATTTATGACATCATATATGATTCACTTACGACTTTATATTACCCGTTCATTTGTCAATTCCATGTTAAAGCAGCGTTTTGGGCAAAATATTTTCATTTGTTGTATGTGTTTTGACTTGTAATTATTCATATGATTACTTAGATCATGATTAATTACTTCCATAATTTAAAACATTATTTATATATATTCATAATATAATAGATCTATAAATGGAATGAAATACACTATTCATGGAGACGGTAGGTCGTACGTACGCATGAACGCTGTTTTCCTTTCCATATTGACTTGAATGGGAGTAAGTAGATGACAAATATATATATATATAAATACAGTAGCATTATTATGTAATATATGTCATTATTATTCATTATATATACTTTATAATCATTCTTGAATGGTGAACATGGAGAATGAATCTCATCGCGTCGTGGAGACGAAAATCTGTACGTACGCACGAGTGATGATATCGTTCCCATAATTATTGAATGGTATTGGAGTGGATGATAGAATATATCAGAATTAGTATCATGTTATAATAATCATATATAGTTATTCTTTACACCACTATACCAATCCAAGTAAGGTGGTGGTGGAAAACAGATTACACCACAGCGTGAAGACGGTATTCCGTACGTACGCACACGCGGAGATTTCATTTTCCGTAGGATGGATAGAAGGTGAAATGGGGTTGTTTCATATTTATAATAACATATCAGTATATGAATGATACTTATGTTATTACTTTATAATGAATCAAATAAATAAGAGGAAGTATAATAAGAAATAAATTTTAAAGAATCGATAAAGGATATTACCTCTTCTTCGACACGCCTCTTCTAAACATCCTCTTAGGGCATTGGAGTTGGTCTTTGATGAAGCGTAGGACCTCTAGTATGTTTTTAGGGAAGTGGGGAAGAGAAATGGATAGGTTTTGGCTGAGATTTAAGTCTCAAAATTTTGTGAAGAGGAGAGGGAGGAGGTTCCCTTTTATAAGAGAAGAGAGGGGCACTTTTGGAAACCTCAAAAATATTAATTAATAATAAAATCAAACCCCACTTAAAAACTTACAAAGTGAATCAAATTAGGATATGAGGTAATATAGGGTTGTAATATCATCAACCAATCAAATTTAGACCTGTTTTGATTTTATTTTAAACCTTATCATTTTGATTTATCCTTATTTAATATATTTAATTTTATTTGTGGTAATAATATTCTAAATTTTAAATGGGTATAAATACTTACTTATGTGTTGTTAATTTTCCATAATTAGATAAATTATTACATTTTAGACCATATAAATTTGAATTTGTAATTTTAAATATTTTTTTGATTTTTAAACAATTTAATAATATTTTATTTTTATAAAATATCAATAGTGTCAATTTTGACACTTTTCAATTATTTTAATTTAAATTAAATCTACATAGAAGATATATTCGAACCAAAATATTTAATAGATTTCTAACTTGTCATATGCATCTAAAAAATTCAGGGATCACATTAATTTGTCCATATAAAATTTCTTTTAATATTATTAAAACCATTTATTTGATATTTCCTGTAACACCCCAAACTTCCATGGTACACTTCTCTTTGAATAATACAGTAGCGTGTGTTGTACGCAACTTCGAGTTCTAACGCACACCACAACCAATCAAACTAGAAATTATGAATAATAATACCCACATTTTAAAATTTGACACATTTTATCATTAAAAATGGACTTCATTTTTGGATTCGGAATTTTGAAATTAGCTCAGGGTGAAATTTTGGTACTTTTCTGAAAACTTTCATATTTTGATGAATAGTGAAAATTACTAAATTTTAATTAAAAACAACTTTTTTAATCAAAATAATTAATAGTAATAAATTATGAATTTGAGTGGTTTTAAAGTATATTTAGAATATATTTTTACCATTTAATACAATGTTGGTCATTAGATGTAATTTCACATTTAAACCGTACATAAACAAGTGTTAATCTTTTGATAGTTATTATTTCTTAAAAACACGCTTTTAGTTTTGACAGCAGGAATTAATTTTAAATTAATTTTTGACACTTCTTTGTTTTGAATTTAGAAAAATGGATTCCATATTTAGAATCAGGAGGTCCTAATTGTGTAAATAGGTAACTTTTATTTTTAGACATTTTGAATAATTACATCGGTAAATATTTTATTTACCATGGTTAAAAGGTAAATCCGGTAAATAAGGGTAAACAAAATAATATTATAATAAGACTAAATTACCCTAAAATGTGTCCTAACCCTATTTTATGAGTCATGGCCGACCACCGGAATCTTTGGGTCGATTTTGGGACCCCATGGATCCACTTGTAAGTGATAATGACACTTTATATTAATTAAGTTAAAGTAAAAACAAAAATGACATAAGCATATATCTTTTAGAAAAACAATTTTTACATAGGGTTATATATGTTATATTTTCGACTATAAATATTCATTATAAAGATAAAATACTTCCTACATAATGATATTTTATTTGTAATTTTTATACATTGAATAATTAAATTTATTTATGACACAATAATGATGCAGTATTTTCCTTATTAATGAAAGAATCAAATAATTGGTATTATAAATATTAAAATAAATATAATTTAAAAGTTTTGATTCCATACACGAATTTTATTGATTAATATGACATGTTAGGATTTCTTAAATGATTTTTTTAGAATTGATAAAGTTGTTAAGACTTTAACAAAAATCAATTATTAAATAGTGTCAAAATTGACATAAAAGATTTTTTTAAAAACATATTATATTATTAATTCATATTCTATTCCTAAAAATCTAAGGTTTGGCCAAAAGACTTATATAATGATGGGTGTATCATTAATGGACCACTTTGGGGTCGCTTGGAAGTATATAGTAAGTTTATTAACTACATAATATAAAAATACAAAGAGACATGGTAAATGTCAAACTATTTAACTAAGAGTTAAATAAAAAAGATAATGTTAATATAGTGACTAAAACCTATCTAAAATATATTGGATAAATTAATTTAGACCCATCCCCACATTATAATTTGAATAATCTACTTATGAGACATTAAAAACCAAATATGAATTTATTATAAAAGAATACTTTAAGTTTTTTTTAAAGAGCCCCTCCTCCCCCTTATAAAAGGACACCACTTCTAACAAATTCTTCACACCTCTCAAGCCTTTTCTCTCATCCATACTCTGCCCAATTAAGCTACCTATATACCTATACTACACCAATAAGCCTTACCATAGGTAGAAGGCACTTCAATAAGTCCTTTTGGTACAAACCAAAGTGAGTAACTCAAATTAAAGGTAACAGTTTCTCTTAAATTCATTTCTTTTATTTTAATTCTCCAACCCCATGAACTATTTTTATTCCTTTATTTTGTAACAACAAAAGTATATTAAATATACTAATATGTTGTTATAATAAGTATTTGAGCTACACTTACACACACCTCCATCTAATGGGTGAAGAACATAATGTTTCTGTGGATGGAAAACTAACGCCTCACAAAATGATGATTGTTCAATTATCTTATACCACCTCTTATGGTGGCCATTATGATGGCACTGTATTTATATATTATGTATATTATGTTTATTTTTTCTCTATTCTTCATTAATTTTCATTTAAAAACACAACAATATGATTTCCCATATGTGTGACCATGATAATTTCATTTGAGGAAGTGCGGACTACCACCCCCTTAAGGTGATATGATTCGTTCATGACATTCATGGAACGTATAAAGGATAGAGTTAATTGAATTATGTAAAAAAATATCATATTATATTATACTATAATTATAATATAACTATGTATCATTATGTTTTAATTCCATTAAAATAAAAAATAGAAATTAAAGTAGCGTTCATGTGTACGTACGGCTTACCGTCTCCATGAAAGGTGCATTTCATTTCTTATCTCCAAATGTTATGTTCTATTATAAATACATATATATACTGGATATATAATATTTATTTGATATCTAAATCATTTATATAATTTTGGATATAATGGACTTTTGACCACATGGACAAATTGTAATTATAACAAGTTCATTTTTGACTCAAGATCCGAACATCAATAAAATATCCAATATGAACTAAAATAATTAACTAATTATTATATAAAGGTAATAAGTGATATAATAGGAATAATAAAATTTAAAATTGTTTTTAAATAAGTAGAAATTAACATAATTTTATTATCCCGGAAGAACAAGGAACACACAAGACATTTCAAACTTGAGGTAAGGGGTTTCTTATCTCACTTTTAATTCTGTGAGATTTCTATTGTTCACCACTTATTTTTTGCATGTGGTGTGTGTACTACCAATGATTGTATTCATTGTGTAATATACATTAATTTATGGATATTTACATCATCATTGTATGATCATTCTTTCATGGTTTTATGTTTCGTAAGTTACCAAATCGATAAGGGAATTTGAAATTTCAATTTCCACTCATTCAGTTTTACGCATACTTCATCGATTATTTTACTCCAAGACTATGTTTGGAATCACTATTAATTTTCTTAAGTAATAATTTACACTTACGTTTCCGTGGATATACTTTTGATACACATAATCCCTCCATTGATAAATTCTCAAGTCATCGATATGAACTTGATAAGAGTAATTTTAACTCAATCTCCATTTATTGAGTTAAATATCCAATTCATTGGTGTTGTTTTTACAAGAATATGAGTGAATTTACTATGATTTATTTATACTGAATATACAATCATATTGGGTGTATTTATATTTGTCACACATAATTATGTCATTGATTTATCCTTAACATAAGGATACAGTCTTTATAAGAGATTTCATCTCAATTTACATTCCATTAAGACTTCTTTATTTTTATACACCAAATCACTTTTATATGGTGTATATAATGTACTTTGACATAGTATATCCTTAATACTTTTATTCTCATGATATTATAATGTTTTGATTACTTAAATTATTTGTATTCCAGTGTCTCCCCTTTGGTTAAGAACTCTAACTAAAATATCATTTTAAATGTTTAAAAGATTTATTATTCTAAATCATTCTAATTAATGTCCATGTTTTAAAAATGGTTTTAATGATTTATTTATATGGAAATTAATGTTTTAAAATTAAAATTCCTTTTAAATGTTTCAAAGTGGTTTTTGACACTTTGATTCAAAAATCTATTTTTAAATAGCTTCTTGACAAATACTGTGACTTTTAAATGTTTTCCATAAAAAGGGGGATATTTCTCTCAAATAGTTTTGATGAATATTTTCATCTATGTAGATATCCTTCATTATTCTTTATTGAGGTTAATATGTTATAATAAAATCTTCCATATTGTATTGAATGAGTTATGTTTGATTGTGGATGTGCTATTTTTATACCATTCATGGTTTGTGGACAAAGTATTGAAATTTTTTATGCTAGTTTTAATACGAATGTTTATGTTATGTTTCAAACTTTTCATTTGAGGAATTAATTGGACTTAGTAAGTGACGGGTGGAGCCTGCTATAACTCCTAGATGCATCGATAGGTCTCACGAGACATACTAGTGTCTTGGCACGAGGCCTTGAAAAAATATTATTTGTAGTCTTGGCATGAGGCCTTGGATACGCGGTTATGATTGTTTGGAATTATGAATTCTATCATTATGAAAGTGGTTATTGATTTTTCATGTGATTATTAGACTAGTAGAATAATCATGTGAATAATTAAATGGCATTATTTCATTTTTTAACATATTATGCTGATGTTCAAGTCTAAAAGGCTTTTGTTTTAGTTATGCATTGACTTAAATGTTTATACTTATTTATGAAAGTTTCCGCTATATTGTTATCCATACTGATCATTTTAGCTCACCCCTTTCTATGTTTTATTTTTTCCAGGATGTGAAGAAGTTAGTTATGAGTGACTTTTAGGCATAATCTAGGAATCCTGGATGTTTCCAATGGAATAATTTAGTGTCATTTTTCTTTTCAAGTTGTAATGTTGACCTTATGAATTTGTCTAGTATTTCCAAGGCTACTAAACTGATCGGTCTTTCGGGACATGATTTACTTGTATCATGCCAATGTTATGTAATAATGCACTGACTCTGGGTAACTGGGGTTGGGGCGTTACAGTTGGTATCGGAAGATGTTTAGTACAAACCTTGGAAACTAGATTTAGATGAACTCTTATTAGAGCACATAGCCCTAAGATAGACTTTGAGGATTAATATATAAGAACTTCCTAGAATTTTGGTATTGTATAGATTTTGTGAGTTTTCCAAGAAATACATCCCTGTCTATATACGAGCAGGTAGAGGCATCTCTGGCATAGATGTACCTAGGGATAAAACCCGAAAACACCACTTTGAGCTAGACTCGAATGAGAACTGGTGCATGACAACGGGCATTGCTGCACTCTTGGTTACGACCCTCCTGGGGGATATGCTTAGGATAATTTACATTTTCTTTACAAACTGATTTGAAGGATTTTAATATAAGATGAGAATAAATGACCTTGGTTAATCCTATGGTGTTTCAAAATTTAAAATATAGTGTCATGATATTCTCTAAATGATTTTATGACTACTGCTACTCACACAATGCTTTCTTGTTTTAGTCAATGGATGGATTCCAAGGAGGTCATAGTAACTTTTAGAATGATGTACAAGGTGTGAATGATGGTGGAAATGAGTAACAATATGGAATGTTGATAGGCGTAAAAGATATCATGTTCATGCCAAATCAATCTTCCAAAAATATGATCAACAACATATATATTAACCAACTCTCAGACTCAACAAAGAAGAGAAAGGCAGTGAATGATAAGAGATCCCGCTGTGGAGACCATAGAGAGAAGAAAACTAAATTTCCATCATGCCAGAAATGTGGAAGGAGACACCCAGGAAAGTGTCTCAATGGAACAAATAAATGCTTTATGTGTGAGAAAGAAGTATATAAAATTAAGAATTGCCGTGAAAAAAATGAAGAGTACTATGGAAGATAATAAAAATGGTCCCAAGAATCCATTTACAGTCATTTCACGTAAATGTAGGGGACCTGGACATTACCCGAGTGAGTTCCCTATTCTATACGATATTTTCTTGGTCAAATAAGAAGCTATGTGGAAATAAATGGTTGGAGAAACTCATAAAAGTACTAGTGATCCTTGTTGATGGGATTACTTTGGAATAATTTTCTATTGTATTTGTAACCCTACAGTTTGTCATGTGAAAATGATATTTGAAGGAATTTAAGGACAATTGTTTATTGAATGGTATTTATTTAACTTTAGGGTAATGTTTGTTTAATTTTAGAAATTAAGATTAGTGTTTCTTTATCTAGAGGAATATCATTTTGGGGGACCATTAGATATTGTACTAACCTTTTTGGTTTTGATTAATCTCTAAAGACAAGGTAAATATATAGTTTATCCTTTTTGGATCATTTTATTCTCTAGAAGTTTATTCAAGCTCTTCCAGTGTGACCATGTCTTCTTGAATACTCATCGTTTAAAAAAATGAGTTAGTTGTAGAAATTTATTAATGAATGAAACTCTACTTAAAAATTAAGTATATATCTTTATGTTTTTAGTCAATCTCATAAATTAATTCCTTGTCTTTATGTAATGTAACTTAAAACAAATAAAATGTTGTCCGTTTACTTTTCCTACAGGGAGACTAATGACCGTTTGTCCCATCACAAGTTTGTGATTTTCTTATTGTTAAATTCCTCCTGATCATGTTTTCTATCCCTCTACATTAGAACTTGACACTTAGTTTATCATCCATATCCATGTTTTGATACATGGAATCCTAGTATATGTTATCTCGGGTGACCTTTGTACTTCTCTTTCTTTCTTTTAAAGTGATAGTTTTATTGACTCTTTTTCCGATGTGGGACTTTCCATTATATTCCAAATCCCAATTTTAAAAATTACAGGGACACAATTTATTGAAGGATGGGAGAATGTAACACCCCAATCTTCCACGGTACACTTCCCTTTGAATAATACAGTAGCGTGTGTTGTATGCAACTCCGAGTTCTAACACACACCACAACTAGTCAAACTAGCCATTATGAATAATAATACCAATTTTTAAAATTTTATACATTTTATCATTCAAAATGGACTTCGTTTTTGGATTCGGAATATTGAAATTAGCTCAAGGTGAAATTTTTCTACTTTTCTGATAACTTTCATATTTTGATGAATAGTGAAAATTACTAAATTTTAATTAAAAACAACTTTTTTAATAGAAATAATTAATCATGATAAATTATGAATTTGAGTGGTTATAAAGTATATTTAGAATATATTTTTACCATTTAATAAAATTTTGTTCATTGGATGTAATTTCACATTTAAACCGGACATAAACAAGTGTCAATCTTTTGATAGTTATTATTTCTTAAAAACACGCTTTTTGTTTTGACAACGAGAATTAATTTTAAATTAATTTCTGCCACTTCTGTGTTTTGAATTTAGAAAAATGGATTCCATATTTAGAATTTGGAGTTCCAAATTGTGTAAATAGGTAAATTTTATTTTTATACATTTTGAATAATTACGTCGGTAAATATTTTATTTACCATCGTTAAAAGGTAAATACGGTAAATAAGGGTAAAAAAAATAATATTATAATAAGACTAAATTACCCTAAACGTGTCCTAACCCTATTGGATGAGTCATGGCCGACCATGTACATCTTTGGGTCGATTTTTGGACCCCATGGATCCACTTGTAAGTGATAATGACACTTTATATTAATTAAGTTAAAGTAAAAACAAAAAAGACATAAGCATATATCTTTTAGAAAAACAATTTTTACATAGGGTTATATATGTTATATTTTAGACTATAAATATTAATTATAAAGATAAAATACTTCCTACATAATGGTATTTTATTTGTAATTTTTAGACATTGAATAATTATATTTATTTATGACACAATAATGATGCATTATTTTCCTTATTAATGAAAGAATCAAATAATTTGTATTATAAATATTAAACTAAATATAATTTGAAAGTTTTGATGCCATACACGAATTTTATTGATTAATATGACATTTTAGGATTTCTTAAATGATTTTTTTTGAATTAATAATGTTTTTAAGACTTTAACAAAAAATCAATAAATAAATAGTGTCAAAATTGACATAAAAGAGTTTTTAAAACAAATATTATATTATTAATTCATATTCTATTCCTAAAAATATAAGGTTTGGGAAAAGGACTTATATAATGATAGGTGGATCATTAATGGACCACTTGGGGGTTGGTTGTAAGTATATAAAAAGTTTATAAACTATATAATATTAAAATACAAAGAGACATGGTAAATGTCAAACTATTTAACTAAGAGTTAAATAAAAAAGATAAGGTTAATATATTGACAAAAACCTGTCTAAAATCTATTGTATGAAAGGATTATGAC
This sequence comes from Viscum album, assembly GCA_963277665.1. Lineage (NCBI taxonomy): Eukaryota > Viridiplantae > Streptophyta > Magnoliopsida > Santalales > Viscaceae > Viscum > Viscum album. Next base: position 1,674,663,257 of record OY728158.1, read on the forward strand.
CCATACCCACCTTATAATTTTAATAATCCACTTTGGAGCCATAATAAACCGAATATGAATTTATTATAAAATAATACTTTAAGTTTTTTCTAAAGAGCCCCTCCCCCCTTATAAAAGGACACCACTTCTAATCAAATATTCACACCTCTCAATCCTTTTGGCTCATCCAAAATATACCCAATTAATCTCCCTATATCCCTATCCTAAACCTATAAGCCTTATCGTGGGAATAAGGCACTTCAAGAAGTCTTTTTGGTACAAACCAAAGGGAGTTACTGAAATTAAGGGCAACAGTTTCTCTTAAATTCATTACTTTTATTTTACTTCTCCAACCCCATGAACTGTTTTTATTCCTTTATTTTGTAACAAAACCAGTATCTTAAATATACTAGGATTTCTTTATAAGAAGTATTTGATCTACACTTACACACATCTCCATCTAATGGGTGAAGAACATAATGTTTCTGTGGATGGAAAACTAACGCCTCACGAAATGATGATTGTTCGATTATCTCCTACCGCCTATTATGGTGGCCATTATGATGGAACTATATTTATATATTATGTATATTATGTTTATTTTTTCTCTATTCTTCTGTAATTTTCATTTAAAAACACACCAATATGCTTTCCGATATGTGTGTCCATGATAATTTCATTTGAGGAAGTGCAGACTACCGCCCCCTCAAGGTAATATGATTCGTTCATGACATTCATGGAACGTATAAAGGATAGAGTTAATTGAATTATGTAAAAAAATATCATATGATATTATACTATAATTATAATATACCTATGTATCATTATGTTTTAATTCCATTAAAATAAAAAATAGAAATGAAAGTAGCGTTCATGTGTACGTACGACTTACCATCTCCATGAAAGGTGCATTTCATTTCTTATCTCCAAATGTTATGTACTATTATAAATACATATATATACTGGATATATAATATTTATATGATATATAAATCATTTATATCATTTTGGATATAATGAACATTTGACCACATGGACAAATTGTAATTATAACAAGTTCATTTTTGACTCAAGTTCCAAACATCAATAAAATATCCAATATGAACTCAAATAATTAACTAATTATTATAGAAAGACAATAAGTGATATTAAAGGAATAATAAAATTTAAAATTTTTCTTAATCAAGTAGAAATTAACTTAAGTTTATTATTCAAGAAGAATAAGGAACACACAAGACAATTCCGATTTGAGGTAAGGAGTTTCTTATCTCACTTTTAATTCTGTGAGATTTCCATTGTTCACCACTTATTTATTGAATGCGGTGTGTGTACTGCCCATGATTGTATTCATTGTGTAATATACATTAATTTATGTCTATTTACATCATCATTTCATGATCCTTCTTTCGTGGGTGTATGTTTCGTAAGTTACCAAATCGATAAGGGAATTTAAAATTTCAATTTCCACTCATTCAGTTTTTCACATACTTCATAGATTATTTTACTCCAAGATTATGTGTGTAATCACTATTCATTTTCTTTTGTCATAATTTCCACTTACCTTTATATGCATATACTTTTTATACACATAATCACTCCATTGATAAATTCTCAAGTCATCGATATGAACTTGATAAGAGTAATTTTAACCCAATCTCCATTTGTTGAGTTAAATATCCAATTCATTGGTGTTGTTTTTAAAAGAATATGTGTGAATGTCATATTATTGATTTACAATGAATATCCAATCATATTGGGTGTATTTATATTTGTCACACATAATTATGTCGTTGATTTATCCTTAACCTAAGGATACGGTCTTTATAAGAGATTTCATCTCAATTTACATTCCATTGAGACTTCTTTGTTGTTATACACCAGATCACTTTTATATGGTGTATATAAGGTACTTTGACATAGTATATTATGAATCAATTTATTATCATGATATTATAATGTTTTTATTACCTCAATTATTTTTATTCAAGTGTCCCCCCTTTGTTTAAGAACTCTAACTAAAATATCATTTTAAATGTTTAAAATATTTATTATTCTAAATTATTCTAATTAATGTCCATGTTTTAAAAATGTTTTTGAGGATTTATTTATATGGACATTAATGTTTTAAAATTAAAATTACTTTTAAATGTTTCAAAGTGGTATGGGACACTTTGATTCAAAAATCTATTTTTAAACAGTTTCTTGACAAATCGTGTGACTTTTAAATGTTTTCCAGAAAAAGGGGGATATTTCTCTCAAATAGTTTTGATGAATATTTTCATATATGTCAATATCCTTAATTATTATTGATTGAGGATAATATGTTACAATAAAATCTTCCATATTGTATTGAATTAGTCATGTTTGACTGTGGATGTGCTATTTTTATACCATTCATGGTTTGTGGATAAAGTATTGACATTTCGAATGCTAGTTTTAATATGAATGTTTATGTTATGTTTCAAAATTTTCATTTTAGGAATTCATTGGACTTAGTATGTGACAGGTGGAGCCCGATAGAGCTCCTCGATGCATCAGTAGGTCTAATGAGACAAACCAGTGTCTTGGCACGAGGCCTTGACAAAATCTTATTTGTAGTCTTGGAAAGAGGCCTTGGATACGTGGTTATGATAGTCTGGAATTATGCATTCCATCATTATGAAAGTGGTTATTGATATTTCATGTTATTATTAGACTATTAGAATATCCATGTGAATAAGTAAATGACATTATTTCATTTTTTTGACATATTATGCTGAAGTTCAAGTTTAAAAGGATTTTGTTTTAGTTATGCATTGACTTAAATGTTTATGCTTATTTATGAAAGTTTCCGCTATATTGTTATCCTTATTGAGCATTTTAGATCACCCATTTATATTTTTTATTTTTTCCAGGATGTGAAGAAGTTATTTATGAGTGACTTGTAGGCATAATCTAGGAATCTTGGATGTTTCCAATGGAATAATTTAGTGTCATTTTTCTTTTCAAGTTGTAATGGTGACCTTATGAATGTATCTAGTATTTCCAAGTCTACTAAACTGATCGGTCTTTCAGGACATGATTTCCTTATATCATGCCAATGTTATGTAATAATGCACCGACGCTGGGTAACTGGGGTCGGGGCGTTACATTTCCCTTAATAAAATAATTACTAAAACTTTTTTGTATAATTATTTAATATACTTATTTATTGCATAAAAATTAAAAATAAAATACTATGATGAATATAATTCTAATATATTTTATAATAATACTTTTACTTGAATTTATCATCCTAAAATCACAATATTTAAATATTTATATTTTTTTAAATTATAAAGGTGACAACTTTGACATCATTTAAAATAAAATAATATAAGTGTCATAATCATATTTATAAGGCTCCAAATGGTCAAATATAATACCATAGGATGATTATGGATTAAATGTACACGACTAATTAGTTTTTGTTAGGTGTTTGTTCCTTTTATGGTCACTATTAGTTTAATAAAAACTTTATTAATGATTTTTCACTAAATAAACAATTTCTGCATCAGTATTGTGTTAGCATTAATAATAATTATTTAATCACTAAAAATTATAAATAAATTTACATGACGTAGATAATTTTATTAGATTTCGGGTGACTATTTATTTTCTAAGTTTTATGAAGTTTATCACTAAATTAAAATTATTATACTTATAAGATATAAGAGAGTGACATGTTGTCACTTTCTTTGGTTTTAATAATAATTACATAATTTTCATGGATAAGAGTCCATAAAATGAATATATTCCAAACCTTAGGAGATATGGGTATATTTTTATTAATCATATAGAATTTTGGAATGTTTTTGGGTAATTTTATAATCTTATGTTTACCCTTAATTACCCGATTTACCTTTAACTGTAGTAAATAAAATTTACCATAGTTACTATTCATAATGTATAAAAATAAAAAGTATCATATTAGAATAATTTGGACCTAATTATTCCAAATATGGAATCCATTTTTCTAAATTGAAAACACATAAGTTTCAGTATTTAATTTAAAATTAATCCCGCTTTTGAGAAAATGGGTTTTAAAAGTTAAAACATTGCAAAAGATTGAAATGTTTTTACCTATGAATTCAATGTGAAATTAATGATAATGACTTGAATTATATTAAGTTTTAAAAATATTTTTTATTTATACTTTAAAACCATTTAATAATATATTTTTACCATATAAATTACTTTGATGAAAAAAGTTGTTTTCAATTAAAATTTAGCGTATTTTTACTATTCATCAAAATAAGAATCTTATCAGAAAAATATCAAAAATTTATCAAAGGTAAATTTTTATATCCTTATTCCAAGTAAGAAGTTTAATTTTTCAAATTGAACTTATGAACATGTCAAAAACTATATTTAAAGTGGGTGCACCATCAAAAGGCGACAAAACTGCATTTTTTGAAAAATAATTATTTTACCCGAAAAAATTATTTTGTTCTCATACCATGTTATAGAATATGTGTAAGATGAATTATTATGTAATAAAATTCAGAATGTAGTCAATACTATTCATAATGGCTACTTCATAATAATATATCGTTGTTTAGTGAAACTTGGTATTGCGTACAACACATGCTATTGAGGAAGGTCTCTCTTGTGTGAAACCCAAACCAAGAATAGTGTTTACGTATACTACAAGCTAATACGGTGTTACATATAGAGAAATCTAATCTATAGCGTACAACACAAGACATCAAAAAATTAAAAAGAATATTTCTCATAAAATCTCAGGGTGTTACACGTAAATCACAAACCAAAAGTTTGAGTTTGTGGATATTTGATAAAGTAGACATACTGGGTATGTGCCATAAGTCTCTAAGTTTTTTAGTTTCTCCATGTCTCCAGGGCTTACAAGGATTGAATATCCTTTCTTGCAAGGAGGACATGCCATTAGTTGGTGGGTCAAAATCCCTTATTCTTCAATAGTATTGAAATTCAAATATGATATACACTTCTTTATGAGGGAAATAAAAGATTTGTGAAGACTCAAAAATCAATATGATGATGTTGGGTATGGAAAGAAGGTTATCCAAGAAGGTTTCTATCTCCCTAGGGTTGTTTATCACTTAATATGAAGCTCGATATCTATGCCCTGTGGTTTAGAATCATGAGGTGTGAGCCATCAAAGGATAGAGAATGGATTGTCACATTCAGTCCTTAAGAAAGGATACAGAACATGGTTACATAACATTGAGGATGTCAAATCCACTTGAATAGTCTAGTTATGGTAATTGAAAATCATGAACCACAAATATACGAGTTAACTGGAGAGAAATAAAAGCGTAGGTACATGTTAATCAAACCCCTATTATTCCACAAGGTCAGGATGATAACTCCTAGGTCTAAGTAGAGCCTTCTTGGGATCCGATGGTCTGTTCGGTAGAGCGAGTCCCTATTTACAGTCTATTATGGGGAGGTTTCCTCAACATAGAATTCAAATTCATAAAGGTGTTTTATGAAATGTGTAATATTTAAGAAGGGTTTGAGTACCCTAAAAGTTGTTTCACTATCTTGATAACATATTCTTGTGGTGAGGAGATGTGACAAATCATTGTTCTAAATTTTTTGAAGAACATGGGGTCCAATGACAATAGATTTAATTTTATTAGGGCTATAATGTGGATCCTATGAGATTTATTACTTATTAGTTTGCACCCTATTTTTTGCCTAAACCTTGGAGTTGAAGATTCTAGTGATTGAAGACTTGATTTTTTCTCAGGTCCCCCTTTATGTATTTTCAACCTAACAAGTTTTGTGTCGCTTTCACTAGCAGTTTAGGGTCTTGTGATTTGGACCATTATAGGCTAGAGTTTAAGTTCATACAACTTTGACCAAAGTAAAGGTAGTTTAGGTTCATGAATCACATGGAAATAATATGGGAGATGTCACAAAAGCACCTAATTAGGATACCTAGGGTCAAGAGCACTCCAACATCCTTATGAGAGGGAGATGGAAATGTTGAAAATCATGGCTCAAAGTTCTCAGGTCTTGAGTAATGATATGGTAAAATCACATAGGGAGAGGTACATATCACACTAAGGTGATGGGTTCTTCCTTGGTGATGCTAGTCTCATAGGGATTAGAAAGACCTTTATATCAGGCCAATATATCATTGGTTGGTGGGTTTTAAGCCCTTCTATTTCAATAGAATGGAAAAATTGAGAGATCTCTTCTCTTTTTCAAAGGCTATAAAATTATTTAAATAACTTGAGGTAATGAAGACATGAAGTATGGAACATGTATTTAGGTTCTTTTAAAATATGGAAGAAGCACCTCATAATCTGGTTGAACAAGGTAATTCTCTTGTGGTCCTTTGATAAGGAATAAAAAATGGGTGATGGTTTGTACAGTTTATCATCATGTAGTGGGGATGTTTTTTCCGTGCATTTTAACATCATGTGGTAAGGACTTTTTACTTTTAGTTTAACACCATGTGATAAAGAGGTATTTGTTGTGTAGTTTTAATGTCATGTGACCAAGAAGTTTTTCTAGCAGTTTACCTTCATACGATAATGATGTACTTATATGAATTTTATTGTAATGTGGAAAAGATGTATTCTCATGTAGTTTAATGTCATCTAGTGAGGATGTGGGAACTGATGTGAAAAATTTCTTCATGAAATATAATGTACACAAGAAATCCGTAAGTAGATCTGGCTTATACGTAGGAAAACTGAGCTTGTGTGACTTGGTTCATATATATTCAAGGTGTATTTATTATTAGTTGTTTCATTTGGGTATAGGATTGGAGATCCGAATGTCACTACATATCCCATGATGATGGGAATCAAGACACATGTAGTTATTGAAATCCCATGCAGTTTAACATCATGTGGCGATGACATGGATCCCCTGAGGTGAAATGATGGTATTGAAACTGGGCCCTTGAATGGAATTATGGGTGTCACTACATATCCCATTGTGATGAGAATCATGCCACATGTAGTTTTAAATGAAGTTCCTTGAACAATTCTAACCCGTATGCAAAGAGGGGGGATTTTTATATTTATTTGTTGTGATTGGGCCCAGTTTTGGAAATACGGGAATCACTACATATCTTGTGAGGATAGGAATCAGGTCATATGTAGTTCTTGAGTAGAAAAACCATATGCAGGTCTGGCCCATATATAGATCTGGGCATTATTTCCCTTAATTATTGTAGCTGAGCCTAGGATTGAAGACCAAGGTTTAAATACGTATCATGTGATTATAGGAATCAAGACACATGTAGTTCTTAAGAAACCATGAAATTTAACATCATGGTGTAAGGAAAAAATATGTAATGATGTGGAAAACTGGTGATGTTTCGGCTAGGACCAAGGATGGAAATATGAGTGTTGCTACGTATGTCAAGAAAATGGGAATCAATCCAAACGTAGCTCTTAAAGAACTGTATAGTTTAGCATCATGCAACAAGGATGTGGGTTCCCCAATGTGAAGAGGGATAGAGTGGCCAGAGGTGTGGTATAAGACCAATACCAACTATAATGGTCCTCTCAGGCAAGGTCCGTGAGAGTGTCTAGTTTCATGTCATGTAGGGGACATTAACCATGTAGTTTAGTGTCATGCAACAATGACTCACTGTATTCCTTTTTACAATCATGCATTTAGGAACAAGATGGGCCTATCTAAAGTTGTTATTCCTTTTTTTGTGTGGGGAATTACTTACTGAGACTCCGAAGACCATGTGAGCTATGCTCAATGTGAGAAACAAGGAATGAAAGGGGTTACATTCACTATGAATAGTAATTTAAGAGCAGTACTAGAGAATTTTGTATCATACTGTGGATGTACCAAGATATAAGATTAAGGAATCCCTAAGTATCTCTTTGGAAATGAGAATAAATCCACACATAGTTCTAGGAAACCTGTGAAGTTTAACATCATGTAGAAATAACATAGAATACTTGACATGAATGAATATGGATATTATGGATCTGTGTAGTTTTAAACCATGTGGTTTGGACATAGATTACCTAACATGATGGAAAAGGGAAGTTTTGGATCCGTGCAGTTTTACATCATACAGTAAGGACATTTTACTTACAGTTTAATGTTATGTAGTAAGGACATTGGATCACTCGATGTGAAAGGAAATTAATCATATGGTTGGGACCAATAATAGAGTATTGGGAATCACTATATATCCATGATATTAGGATTCAATCCACACATAGTTCTTAAGGAACTGTGTAATTTCATGTCATGTGGCTAGGAAAAAATCCATATAGTTTATCGTTATGTGGTTATGATGAATTTTTACAGTTTAACATCGTATACTCAGGACAAGTAATAGGGCTTACTCTGATGTGGATTCTCATATGATGATAGTTATGAAAAGTATTTCTTGAGAAATATTACTTTAGTGGGTGGTGTGATATGCTCCCCATCCATGGTGGACAATTATTATCATCCATTGTGATAAAACTTATGTATTAAATAATTCCATTCCCATTTGGGTTCTAGTTTTGAGGGATTCCTTCCCTATATCATTGGGGTTCTGAGATTTATCACTATTTATCCTTAGATGAATGAATGAAGGAGGGCATTTTTATTAATGGACCATGTTATCTAATTCTGATCGACCTCTAGGTTTTGTAGTGGGTGAAATCTATTCATATCCATCCATTCCAATTAGTTCATCCACTTTTACCTTTTTTCATCATCTGAGATATGTCTGTAAATGGATATTTGGAGTGAAAGTATATTATTTCTCTATAGGTAACACTTCCTCAGTTCCATACACTAATAAGTATGGAGTTTCCTATGTGGCAGTATGAGTGGTGGTATAGTAGGAAGATTAAGCATAGATGATATTTTCTAGACAAGACTTATTATCCTTGTTCACAATCTTCTGGAGTATATTATATAGAGTATTATTAAAGGCCTCTATCTATCCATTTTCTACTACATGATAGCGATATGAGTGATTGGAATCGATATGGTACTCCTAGTACAATGTCTTCAACTATGTAGAACAAAATTTGGTACCATTGTCTATCAATATTGTGTGAGGTACCCCAAACCTGGTTATGATATGGGACTTCACTAAGTTAATGATATTATTCATCCTAGCTTCCTTGATGGGTATTTTATCATTCCATTTTTAAAATAAGTCGGTATTAGTAATAATATAATTGAACTACTTAGTTGTGGATGGGGGGTATATCCCCACAACACCCATTACCCAAGAAACAAATGGATAGGAATATTTATCTATATGTAGAAATTATAGGGGATGATGGATGAAGTTTTCATGGATCTGGAAGGCATAAATTTTTTCGCGAATTCCACATAGTCTTGTATCATGGTTTTCTAATAATATCCCAATCTCTTGATTTGGTGGAAGATCTTGGTTCCAGACAGATGGGCGATGTAAGAGCCTACATTGGCTTCTTCCATGATGTTGAGAATCTCTCCTTCTGCTATGTACCTTAGGAGGATTCCATCGAATCCTTATTTTTAGAGGTATTTTAACTTGTTTGGAACATCCTGAAGAGTGAAATTTTCTACATGGTGTTGAATATGTTCCCATCCAGCTCAGTCTATTGGTATAATCCCATTTTGGAGATAACCGATTATGGGATGCATCCACCAAGGGGTGGTCATTGGTTCATCTCACTCTGGGGTGGTGCTAACCTGATTGATTTCTTCTATATGGAATATGATGATCGATGAGACATTTCTTAAATCAATTATACATAATATTTCTTCCTCCTAATCAGGGTCATCCATAAAATGATTTGTCTGGAGAGACAAATACAATCCCTAAACCAACCAGATTAAGCTTCTGGTTTTCCATCCTTGTACCAATAGAACTACGAGAGGTTCCATCAATGTACATATCCCGTGTATGGGGAGTGTCATGGTCATAAAACACCTCTTAATATGAGAGATTAGTGTCTTCTGATGTATTTTATGGGGTAGGATGTGATGTGAGGAAATAATCCATGGCTTGTCCTTTCACCGACTTATGTGATATGAATTGAATGTTATATTGTTGTAGAATGACTGCCCATCAATCCAAGAAACCAATCAAGATAGGGTATCCAATTATGTACTTGAGTGAGTCAATACGAGAGACCAGATGGATTTTGTGATGTTGTAAGTAAAGCCTCATCTTTTTCACCAAAAAGATGAGTGCAAAGTAGTACTTATCGACATCAGAATATCTATTCTCGACACCTATCATTTTCCAAATAAGGTAGTAGAGAATATTACCACTCTCCACTTAATTTTTTATTATGAGTAGGGTTCATAGTGAGTATTCCATAGTGGCCAAATATAATATGAGTGGACTCCCTTCCACCAGAGGCATCAGAACCAGTGGGTGAAGTAAATACTGCTTGAGACTTTTGAAGGGTTTTTTTGGAAGTTATCATTACATTGATAGACAATTACCTTATTCATTATATTGGTGAAGGGGGAAGCTTTTTTGGATAGGATGGCTATGAATTTACTAATGTAGGCGAAGTTCCCTTAGATTCCCCTTAGTTATTTGAGATTTATAGGGAGTGACATTGATAAAATAACAATATTATTCTCTATATCAACCTTAATATCATGATGGAATCCCTCAAATCCAAGAAATTTTCCTAATATTACCCCAAAGAACATTTTAGTAAATTCATCTTTAGACTATGCTGTCACAACTTTTCAAAGTTTGTGAAAGGATCCATGAATTGATCACTTGACTATTGGGATTTAACAACTAGGTCATCGACATAACACTAGGATATCCTTCCCAGGTACGGATTAAAGAAGAGATGCATGTCATACTATTATGTAGTTCCAACATTCTTTATTCCAAATGGCATGACCTAATAGTATAACATCCCTTGAGGTCCTCTAAAGGAAGCAAATTCTTCATATTCAAGGGCCCATCTTGATTTGATTGTACCCTTAGTACAAATAAATAAAGAAAAGTTCTTGGAAGCTATTTGTTGCATCAATCAATAGTTCTATGATCGGAAATGGTAAATATTCCTTCAGGTAATGCCAATTAAGATCTTTGAAGTCATTGAAAACCCTAATCTTCCCATTATTTTTCTTGACTAGGATGATGTTAGCAAGCCATCCTGGGTATTTAATTTCTTAGGAAAAGTTATATTTGATCAACTTTTCAACCTTCACCTCTAAATTGGTGGCATGAGAGGGGTGAATCCACTTGGATACCTATTTTAAGCTTCAATTCTCTTCGGGTAGTCTAATATGGTGCATAGATACATCTATATTCTATCCGAGCATTTCTATATAGTTCCAAGAAAACACATATAGGTGTGGCTTCAAAAATGCGATGTACATCACTTTCTCTTCAATGGGAATGGAGGAACTAATCAGAGTACGCCACGAGTCTTCTTATGTTCCCATATTTATTTTCATGAGTTCATCGATGGTGGTGGAGACACCTTTCTTGAATACCAGAGGGAAATTACTGAGGTCATCCTCATCCGCTTCTATTTCGGATTCTGTAGAGGCATTTTTAGAAAAATCTGGTAGTCTGGGGGATTCTCTATCATAATCAGGGTGAGGGAGGCTATGCGAAGATACATTATCATCCCCTGTTATCTGAGTAATTGTAGATATATGCCGAAGATGAATTCTTTTTTACATTGTCACAGAGGACATTAGGGTATCAGATATCTAGGACTAGATCTGTTACCTCAACCAGGTTTATGGGGATTATATAGTCATTATCAAGCATAATCTAGGGACTCACATGGGAAATTTATAATCCACCTAGAGATGAAACCTATACATCATCATTCGATACTAGTTAATTACCCCCTTCTTATTGAAATCCTCTTCAATATATGTGGCTCCACAAGTCTTGAAGGGCCATTGTCACCATTTAGTATGTTGACTTTTCCATCAATGGGATACTTCATACAATGATGGAATGTTGAAGGTAAAACCAAGTGGCTATTGAGATAGGGTATTCCAAGTAAGAAATTAAATGTAGTTTCTTTCAAGATAACCATAAAATCAAATTCAGATATAAGCTCCCTTAACTGGTTTTAGAGTTGGATATTTCGAAGAGGTCTCTTCTCACACTCACCATACCCTTGAATGGTTAGCATTGTGGGAGAAAAATCCCCTTCACCATATCCCAAATTTCATAGGGTTTGAATCGGGATGAGGTTCATCCCATAACCATTATCAATCATAACCCTTTAAAAATTAACATTATGGAGTCTGCCTAAGACATATATGGGTCTAATGTGCCCTTGGATGGACTCTTCCTAATACTGATTAGTGAATGAGATAGGGACTTGAAATTATGAGGACATAGTCTCCACTCGATGGACCTCGACTGTAGTGACTTCTGTCTTGAACTCTTAAGGACTCTAGAGGCCTTCAACAAGTTCCTCCCTATGTTATTTCAAAAGATGGAGTGCATTAAGGATTGAGAGATTGGATGGGACAACATCCATCTATTTCATAATGTCATACTTTTGTGCCAAAGGTCAAAAATTACTGATATAAGTTTGATCCTATCCATGTGGTTCAGGATCCAAGGCATTTGTGGTGTAAATTCCTGGTGATTTAACAAAATTTGAGGGAATTTATTCTTCCAGTGGTTTAGGTTGCGCCTACCTTCTCCATTTCTTGGGTTCATTGGACTAAACCCCCTATAGGTGGTCATGCAAGTCAATCAAATGTGGGAAAATACTGGAGGACTCTAGAGAACCTCATTTACTCTTTTTGGACCCTATAATTCTTTCCCATGAGTCTCAAATATATATATATATGTCTTCCATGGGAATATGATCATAATATTGGGTCTGACTACATCCGCGTTGTCCCCTGTATCATTGGTTTCAGTGCATGCAGCCTCCCATTCCAAAATTATATGTAAGGAAATAATATTAGTTTTCATACTCATCATTGGATATGGTTTTTTCCAAGTGTATCACATTGAAATCACCAAATATGAGCTCTTCTTCTGATGGGGATTCTTCTTGGTGGGGCGGTTCCGGTGTTGCGAATGTTGCAAGGAAGAAATCCGCAAGGGTTAGAGCTTTCATTGGAGTAGAATATGATTCTTCATATTCTTTTTCATTCCTCTTTCAGTGATCACACCCACCTTTGGGAGGTGCATCTGATGTCTCCTTATTAGGAGGTGGAGCTATTGAGGGTCTACACAGCTGTTCCCTCAGGGTGGAATGATCTTGATCAACTATTTTTTGAGTCATCTAGTTGTCAATTTTTTGTGCATTCATTGACATAACTTTCTAACATCCATCATATTATTCTAACTAGAAAATGGTTATGAAAGCCACATAATCTAAAGAGTTTTCTAAAACCACCTGTCCAAAGTCGAAAATGACTTGAAGGATGTCATTTAGTAAAATACGGTCCTAGATATTATGACCCAACCTTCTATGGTAAGGGAAATTGTTATGAAATTTGGTGAGGTTGACCTCATCAGGATTTCTATGTTGTGGAAGCTTGAGTAGGTTATTGTCCATGGAGGCCATGAAATAACCAGGGTCTTATTCATTTTGGAAGGAGTATAATTTTTCTATACATTGCTCAAATCCTAGATTACCTTGATTTCTCTGTGCTTCTGGATGAGGGAGATTATGTGGTTTTCACTGCTAGACAGGAGGTACTGGGTGGTTTAGAGCCTACCTAGGTTCCTCGATGGACACTACCACTATATTGAGAGTGCAATCTATAGCTTCTGATCTACCAAGCATTTCCCCTTGTGCTATGGGCATGAGTTAAGTTTTGGATCAGGTCCACCGAATAGCCTCCTCAAGACATTTTTATGTTTCAAGTAACTCTCAAAACCAACCCGGATACTTCATGGGGATCAATGGTGTGTTCAAATCATCCTTGATATTTTTAGCATAGATTTATAGAAGTTTCTATTGAGATAGATGGATGATGAGTGAATAGGTAAAAACTTTCTACCTCATTATGAAATGAGACACCCTCTAATTATAGCATTTTTTAGTTCATTAGGTCAATGATCATCATTTCCCTTAGTGAGGAGCTAAATTGACAAAGGAACTGTCGAAAAAGGTCTTCCCATCCTGCAACGGATCATGCTAACAGGCTGCTATACCAAACAAAGGATAGCCTTGTCCGAGCCTATATGAAACAACTCAATTTTTTTCCTCTTGTTGGTCTCTAGGTCCCATTGTTATCCCAAATCGTGATACGAAGTGTGGGAGATGTTGTTCATGGTTTCCAACACTATTAAAGGTAGAGAAGTTAGGGTTACTGAAGTAGGGTGGAGGTGGATTATCATCCACCAATTCGGGATATGGCTTCCTCTCAAGCTATAAAGTTTCACGTCACCCTTCCATGGATTCCATTAATGTATCCTAGAACTTGATGAAAATAATAAATTTTGGGGGTACTTCTATCTAAGATATCTCTCATCTATATTGAGCGGGTGGGGGTCAATGAGGGGGACACACTTTTATCTCTTGTTGATTATCAATTCGTCCTAGGAATGAATGATTACCTAAGAGAGGGAGAGGCTATCACCATAATGGAGGTAAATTCATGGTCATCTTAGAATTCATCATTTATACAGACTAGATGTCTAGATCTGAAGCCAATCTGATGCTCAGATTCCACTCTTTCTATCGGACCATCCATATGAGGATGAATATTTGCCTCTACCGAAAGATGATACCCAGTTGGGAAATTTCTCCTAAATAACTCCTTTTTGAGTTGTTAGAGTGTTTTTATTTCACTATCATAATGTGAAAATTGTTACTCTAAGGAAGGAACTTCAATTATTCTGGGTGGTGATCATGACTTATCCATACCTTTCCCCTTGGAAATGTTCCATCATGGGGGTTGGTAACTCGATATTCTTAGGTGTTATATTTTGGAGCCTTTTTTGGTTTTGGGTGTATGAAACCTCATTTGGTGCATCCAAATCACATTTCTATTAGGGTATATTCTATGTGTTGTTATCTTTTGTATTTACATCTTGATCAATGTCTTCCATGTTGACATCAAAGACATTCACATAGGCATATCAGGAAATGGTGGTTGTATCATTACTTTCAATGCAACAGGATGATTATGCACTTCTTTTGTTAGGGTTGTTATTTGAAAACTTTAACTTGTTTGTCCATTTCGAGTCACAAACCTGGTAGTGTCAGATCACCATTATCATATTTTCCTCCCATCTCGGCCAATGAATAGTGAATTTGAGGGAGTTTCCAGTTGTGGTTACCATAAGGTCCTCAATCAGATGAGTTTTATCTCATGGTGGAAGGGATAGGTGAGACATAGATCATTTTACTCCCGACCTAGAGAAGATTTATTCTCTTTGTGGAGGTGATAATGATGAAAAAAACCCAATACCTATGGGGTGGGGGTCATTCAGGGCCGCAATTGGAACTAATTGGTCCTATTGTTGATGATCCAATGATTCCACTCCAGGACTTAAGGATTATCAAGATAGACTTAAAGATATAAATTCTCCCAGCCCGATAGGATAGGGTGACCTGTAATCACCACTAATTATTCTAGGAACCTCTCAATGGATGATGATATGAAAGATGGTGATTGAGATATAAATTTCCCTAGGGAAGTGGTCTACGGTTTGCTCATAACTTCTAAGGATATGTCTTGACTCCTCTTGGAAATTGACTATCTATGGGGAAGTGGTGTTAGTAAATATTCTCTTGGCCCATGGGGATGGGATCTCTCCTTGGAGACTCCTATTGAAGCTACTACTTCAGTTTTTTTGATGTGGCGTAGCTATGATCATGTGGGAGCTTGGTGCGATGACAACCCATGATGAGAACCATTCTTTACAAGAAGTTGTCTGGATGATCGCAACTTCAGTCTTTGTGTCTGAAATGAAATCACATTGCTTTTAGGGGCCTAGTTTGATGTACAATTGGATATAATCTCTATCCATTCCTGATATATGGGAATAATTAAAGTGGGGGCATTCCTTTGTAGTGACCAACTTTCCTGAACATTACCTGGTCCCCTGATTTTTCCAGAGGCTATAACATTACAAGATGCCGAATATGAGAGGTTATGTTGTTCCAGAGGTTCTGAAAAGTGTAGCACTCCATACTTTCCCCATCCTTGAATACAGATGAATGACATGTCTTTAGAGATTAGATTCCAAAGTGTTATGATGCTGTGATAATAATATTCTTGAATATTTGCATTGTGCTTTTCCAGTTTTAGATCCCAGACCATGGAGATGGTAGCCAGGTCTCAATAAATATAGAATATATTGATTGTATGAAGGTGACACTCATATATTGGATAACGAGTTATCAATCCTTCAGTCACTGATGAGTAACCCACATATTTTGGCATAGATAAGGCATGCACTCCTTTTCTAGCTCATCTGGGATCTCATAGTAAAAAGTATTGAGGGGACAAAACATGATAGAGAGGTTGTTTCCGACTAACTCTCTCTATATATCAATGTTGGCTTCTCAAAATAAGACATACATTCCTACATCTGGTCTAACCATATAATATGTCTCTAATGGTATCCTACTGAAATGAGTAGAGTGTTTCTAGATATTTATGGGGAGCCATATAAATTTTACCCTAATTTTTTTATCACCTCTCTATATGAATTTTTCAGAGTTTTCAACACCTCTCTATACTAAGGTGTCTGAGTAAGGGGAGGATTTCCTTGTCCATGGGAGATATCACCATGGTGAGGTTGACCAAAATAGATGTCAGGAGTAGAGTCCCTAAGATCCATCTTCACACTACCATGAGGAATATCATGGTAATGAACATCTTCTACTCCTTCTTCGATAAAATAGTCGAAAAAACCACTTGGTGTTGAGAATGTGCCTCAAACAACCTCAAGGACACTAGCATTGAGAAGATTTGGAATATGGGCCACATTCTATGTCATGGCTAGAATACAATGACCTTCCTTTTGTAATTATGCAGGGATATGAGATTACTACATGCCGATTACCAAAACTTGCTTATATCTATCAGGTGTTGCGAGAGTCTGTTCCTAATACTGAGAAACTATTGGAATGCACCAATAATCTATCTTATTATTGATAAGAATATGCTCCTATACTTAGGAGTGTGCCATTATCACTTGGTGATCCTCAATAAATATGGGAGTATGAGTCCAATATTGATCCTTTGAGATATACAACTAGTGTTTCTTAGCAGGAGTAGGAGCCTGACCTAAGGCATGTGCCTCTCTCACTTGGTGAGCCTTGGTTGGAACATGAATATGAACCTAGTCCGAATACATATTCCCTGTCAGAATAGATAGGAAGACCATAAAAATGAGAGAAGGGATATGATCCTACTCATATATTGTCTACAAAAGATTTTGGTATAGTCATTCATCGACAGACATAGGAATATTATTTTGGCTTCTGTGATCTTCTAGAATATTCCAGGAAGATCCAATGACAAAAATAAGAGCCCAAACTGAGGCTTGTTCCATTCTCACTTGGTTTTCTCCATCCAGAATAGGGATATATGCATGATCATGGGCCTTCGGAGTATGCCTCTAGACTTCTTTGATATGAATATTATTCTATCCCGATCCTTTTACCCCTCTCACATGGTGATCCCCAGCTAGAACGAGGATTTGATCCCAATACTAGACCTTTGGAATACGCCACTATACTTTTTCGACACGCATGTTCCCCTATCCCAAGGAATTTTCTGCTCTCACTTGGTGAGCCCCAGTTATAATAGGATTATGAGCCCAGTCTAATGCATCATCCTATATCAGAATATGTAGATAATCCTCCTAGATAGGGGAAAGAATACACTCTTTCTAAGGTACAACCACTTGTTCGTTAATATCAATGTGTTGAGTTTTACTTTCTATATGGATCAAATTATATGCCTATCCCTTTATTTTCAATAGTTCTAGAATATTTTGATAGAGTTCTTTAGATATTGATAAAATATATTGGAATTTTAGAAAAGTGTGTGTAGTAATATAATCCTGCACATTTTCTGTCTTTATTATACATTGGACGATGTATTTGATTAAAGAAGGAATATGTACCCACTTTTTCCCTCCTTATTCCATCAAAATATGATGATGGGATTCATGCATGAGGGTTGGGATATGAATCTCTACCATTCGTACTATGGGAATATGCCCACATACTTGTTTCAAGTCAGTAGGGATATGAGCCTACTTGCAAGTTCCTATTGGAATATGCTGTCAGGCATTATCAATAGGAGTGGGGATATGAGATCTCTCTTGGATGTCTAGTTCCTTCATCCTCCAATGAGACTTCTCTGTTTCCCATGCATGGTCATTAGAGGAGGGAACATGTTGGGTGGTACCCTCAGCAGGCAACTGGTGAGTACTGGTGGTATGAAATTTGTGAGGTTTATAGGTTTCCTCCTCAACGACACCTAAACTGAAAGGGAGATGAATTTGGATTCCTGATCTACCTTTATCAAAAAATAAAGGTGTCAGTTGTCATGATACATGGATGAGTTCTCAAAATGTTTCGTTGTAGAGATAAGGGATACTGACTTAGTTGCAGCCTTTTCTAGGTGATTCGGACTCACTGATTGTCGTGCTTAGAGATCCTCATAGGAAGCTTCCATGATCAAGATTGTACCACATCAATGGTACTCCCAGACCATTGTTTTTTCCTCTTGATATTGGTATTTTCAAGTTGGTGATATATCTTGGCGACCTACAGGGGTTGAATTAATAGATGGTTTATTAGAGAATATGTTGGATGATAAAGACATTTTCATGAATTGAGATGTTGAGAGTAATATCTACAGCTGTGCATACAAAAAATAAAAATCTTACTAATTAGTACAACAACATAGGAATAATATGCTCATTCAGATATTCATCGTTAACACAATTGTTCTTTTATTCCCAATTCATCCATTTTTCTCATTTGGACTTGTCAAAGTGGGGATGGACTTATGACAACCCCTATTACAGAGGATCATTTATAATACCATTCTGGTCTTACGACTTTGTTTATATAGGGTTTTCAAAACAAAGTGGCCTAACATATGTTCATTCAATAATCCCATCATTTTAAAGATTCATGTCGGGATTGTCAATTTTGTTTGTGTATGGGGTGAAAAAATGGCTTGATGGATTATAAACCATTTTCTTTGTTACTACAGAGATTCACATGGAGTTAACCATTTTTTTCATCAGGGTTTTGAGGAATGGATAAGATACAATCAAAGGGTTAATTATGTTGGTTTATGTTGTGCACAATCATGAAAATAATTCTACCACTATCACTCTTAATAGAAACTACCAATGGTTCAATCATTCATAGCTGAGTATAGACCTACTTTCCAAAGGTAGGAAATCACCTGGTTTTTCTAGCCCAATAACTCTTGGGGACTCGCATTGGTTGATCTCAACCTTTTAGGAGGAATTATTGAATTCTTTGAGACTCTCTTATAGATTCTAGATATGTTCATGAATCTCTTCAAAATCTCAATACAGGATTGGTTACCCTAAAAAAATGATAATGGGTTAATTCTATTTCATGTGAAAAAGACTGGGGTCTCCATGGTGAATCCATTTGTATCTATGGTTCTCCATAATTTTCTAGTAATGGTAAATTGTTTATGTGTTGAAGCCGTAAAACCAATTTCTTCAAAATGTTCTACCATGCAAGGAGGCAATTAGAATTTTGAGGAGGGGATTGAGCCATTATGAGGTTTCCCACATATCTTGGTTATTTCAAGAATCAAAACCCACATAGTTTATTAGACCTTTGAAGATTAAAGTCATGCAGAAAGGAATTTTATAGGTGCTCTAGGACACCAAGTTTTCATGCTTGAGTCTTATAGGGATGTCCTATGTATCCCAATTATGTAAATAATCATAATTGATGTAGTTCATTTTTCTGGGGATTACACTATGAGGTTTCCCTTGTTATTTTAGAGACTTATAGTGCATATGAAATGATTATTTCAATTCCCTAAGTGCACGTGATATATTCATGGTGTGGGAAGCAAGAGATGTAAAATGATCATTTTTCATTGATCATGATGTCGGAATTATGTACTGGGACTTCCCTAAGAAGATTTTTTATAGATCCTGATCCTCAAGGAGTAGTCCTACGTATCCTAGTTATGGCAGGAATCAGAGTCATCATAGTTCAGTTGTTTCTTAGTCCACTAATGGGTGAGGTATAGTGATAAGCTCATGATAATGATTGTGTCTTGATGGATGATATATTAGAGTTATAAAAGGACTTACACCAAAAGGGTTTTTTGTTTGAGATCAGGGCTTTGGAAGGCATCTTAAATATCCTGGTTATGGCAGGAATCTGAGTTTTTGCAGTTTAGTTTCACCTTTAGGACTAGCCCCAAGGTAGATGCCCTTATGTTAACTAATGTGTTGGGACACTCATTGGGGATTTTCATACATATCTTAACCTGGATGGTGGATACTCGTGATGATAATGATATGATTTTCTCAACTCCCTAAGAACATGTGAGAAATGCTCGGTGTAAGAAATGATAGATGGAAAATGATCAATACCATCACTTGGGGAGTGAGGGACTTATGTATTGGGATAACCCTATGGAGATCGAACCTTGAAGATGTGGCCTACGTATCTTGAATATAAAAGGAATCAGAGTCATGATAGTTTCTTTATAAGGGGTTTACACTATGAGTTTTCCCTATTTATAAGAAATACTTTCATTCCTTACATATCCTGATTGTCTACTTGTCTTGTTATTAAGGGTAGTATCTTCCTAGAATATCTAAATAAAAATAAATGATCTAGTTGGTATTTCTAATGGAATTCATGTAAACTGGGATGAATATCTAAAGGTTGTCGCATGATCAGGGCCGACATTTCTATAGGATATCACAAGATCTAGATGGTATGTCCTAAAATCCATCACATGACCTGGATTTCTTATCTAGATGGTGTCACATGATCTATATGACATACCTTGGTTTCATTCATAAGATTTAGATGACACATATGGAGGGTGTCTCAAGATATAATATGACATGTCTTTCAGGGTGTCACATGTCTTGGATGACACTCATGGAAGGCATCATGAGACCTATCTAACATGTATGGATGGTGTTGTGAGTCTCATAGAACTTGTGTGTGTGTGTGTGTGGGGGGGGGGGTATCACGAGAGATTTAATTGAAATGCCCAAATGCGATTGTGAGAGTTGGATGACATGAGTTAGTGTCGTTATATGAGTCAAGAGGTATATCTGAAGGACATCTTAAGGCTTGGGTTATAGGTCTGGGGAGGGGGGGGGGGCTTTGTGAGACTAAAGTGGAATGCCTAGGGGGACTGTGTGACTTTCTATGAAATGTAAAGAAGGCTTTTCATGACTTGGGTGGCATACCTAAGGAGCGTCATGAGATCTGGGTGACATGTCCCGGTGCTTTTGCATATCTTTGATGGTTCACATGAAGAATATATTGGTCAATGAACATGTTTTTGTTTAAGTATTTCACCTTTAGTCTTTATTCATGAATTTATATTGTGAATTCATTGGATTTATTCAGTATCAGTTTACTTCGATTATAGCATGATCTAGAAGATGTGTGGTATGTTCTTCACATATCTTGCTATATGTCATTCATGTGATCTATGAATTATAACACGAAGTGATTTATGCATTAAAAATTATCACCCCATATATTTTATAGAATATTAGCTGATGGAACACTTACTGGTTGTGAGATTAGATGCTTCGAGAAATATTCTCTGGTTCTTGGGTGTGCTGATGCACCTGGATATGAAAAATAAAACCTTCATCCGAAGCACCACAATCATATGGTAGTCCTGCATTTTTCATGATGGGTTGGGGGAATTTATAGGGATTTCCACCATAATTGTTCACTAGTTTATGTGGCATATCTGGCATGGATCCAGGTTGGAGTCAGGGAAAGGGTCTGGCACCACACATCTTTGTGAGCATTTTCAATGGATTGATCAAAATACATTGCCTAATTTTAAGCAATTGTGAGACCCTCTCTTTAACACCTCCATTATTGGATTATTGAGAATTAATGGGTAATTTTTCACTCATGAAGATATGATAATGGAATTTCATATTTTTATTTTTACATGTCCAAGGGGCTTCATGAGATCATGGGTGCCTATTGAAAGGCCTTCACATTATCTCAATGCCTTGCATATGACATTTCGTGAGGATGGGTGGTTTTTACAGGTGTCCCAATGAAATTAGAACAGATTTTCCAAGAGACTCATGGGACCACACTGTGGACTTCCTTAGCATGTCACAAACTTTTTATGAATGCAAGAGGCTTCTGCCTCCTTCCTCTTTTATTTCTTTTGTTTTATTTTAAAAAGGTCTAGGTTCATGCATAATTACATGTGTAATGTCAAAGAAAATTTTTCTACCTCTAGATGATGCCTCACATGACCGATATGGGTCATAAGGGGGTGTGCGATCATTTTTTGGAATGATCCATCTGTTTATCCTTAGAGAGCCTAAGGGGGAGCATGGAGCCACCTGGACATACCTAGGGCACTTTGTGTGACGAGGATGACAAGCCAAAGGGCTTTTGAAAAAAGAGGCGAACATTTCACTAGAGTCTCTTAGCATGTTATGGGCCACCAAGAGCACATTACATGACATTAAATAACTAATAGAGGCTTCCACCTACTCCATTTTTTATATCCTTTGTTTTATTTTACAATGTCTCTAGGGTTATGCAAAATTTTCTTGAATTTTGTCAAGGAAAATAATAATTTTCTTTAGTGATGAGCTGCATGATGTTCATTACTGCTATAGGTCTATACACTTTGGGTATTTTCCACTTTATTTCAATTGATTTTTAGGTTGGATTGTTAGGTGCTTTATGCTGACAAACCGTATGACCTAGGGGAGCTTACCTGGCCGCCGCCACATGTCCATTATTTGTTTAAGGTGCCATTGTGAGAGGAGAAGAAAATGTCAAAGGGAGATTCACAGAACCTATTACAGCCTATCCATTGCACCCGATTTCTTTATGTGCCCCTATGCTGGTCACATGATCATAAGTCTCTTGGAGGCTCAGGCGATCTATGAGTTTTGAAAACCTTCTCCATCCTTTATTTTTTTGAGGAAAATAATAGCCGTATTAAGGTATTTATTACTTTGTGAATTTCTTGATGCTCACTTGGTGGGTGTAAATATTAGTATATCACTTAAGAGATACAAATATAATTATGTTTTTCAATTGTGTTTATTCTAATGAAAATGGATTAAATTTGATAATAATAGAGATAATGAGAAAAACCTAAAAATAAAACTTGGGTCTAACTCAATGGTTTAAGGTTGATGATAAATATTTTATTGATGAAAACCTATATTTCTTGAATTACCTTTTGTTTGAATTTATATCATATTCACTTTAATTTATATCATATTAAATTTAATTTATTATGGAAAAATGTAGGAAGATTAGAATATTTTTAGAGGGATATCTATTGGAATGGTTTAAATTTGTCCCCTTTACGTTAATTTTTTGACCATAATAATTAATGGGAAAAAATATTAAGTAGGATAATATCCATAACACACAAAACACTAAATTTAAAAATGGGGTAGTAATCCTACTAAAAACTACCAATATTGATTTTTGTTTTCTTACATTATTTACTTGGGAGGAAGAGTGATAATTATCATTTCACTCTAATAAAATATAAGATAAGATAAATTTTAAATTTTGTTTAGAGATCTAATTTCTCCTCTTATAGATAATTGATTAAAAATTTATATTTATAAATATTTAAATGTAGATAATTATATTTCTAATAAATCAAAATTAATTTTATTTTTATCCTCTTCTTACCCAAAATATAGGTTTATATCCATTAAAATATCAACACTAAAAAAATATAATGAACACACATTCAATAAGTCTATGTAGCAATGACACTGTTTTTATCCTTTATGGGTTGGGTAAATCCAAAATGTCAATAGATTACATGTATACCTCCTCTATTCACTTTTCACATCTTACCCTAATTAAGAATTCCATGTTTGGTTTCACACTATTAAGATTTTTTATGATATCACTATAACCCACTATAAAAAATATAAACCTTAAATTATATATATTTTATGATATTATTATATAAAAAATTCAAATATTCATTAATATTTCAAAAAAAAACTGTTAATTATTTTTGAAAAACCCATCAGGGTGTTTTTTGGTTTATTGTGTTTGTTGAAAAGGTTGGAAGTTGTTGACATAAGTTGTTTTTCAAAATATATGTAAATATTGTTTGAGTTTTGGGTGGAATTGGATATGTGTAAGGTTAAATTTATATGTTCCAAAAGGTTACATGATTTAAAAAAGAAAATAATATCACATGATCGCATAAACTATTGGTGATCATGTGATCACATGAGGTAATGTGGATCATGTGATCACATAAGTTGAAGGAGGTCATGCAACTGGGTAAGACTCATCACAAGTTAAAAGTAATTGAGGTAATGGTTGAGAGGTCATGTGGTTTCTTAAAATAAAGTTATATAGGATTTTTTAAAGCTTCAAATTAGAAAAATTATATCTTTTGACCACATAATAAATCATATTAAGGCACTAACACTATCTAAGATAGAGTTATCTTCTGGTCAGTAAAAATCATAAGATCTCATGAAAAAAAGGAATATTATTGCCGCATAAGTGAGGAACATGATTTAAGTAAAATTGTATGAGGTGGAGAAGAATTTAAATAGCTAAAAATTATGTGTTTTCTTATATGAAAATGTATCATTCGATTAAGGTCGATAACATAAGCTCAAATAGATCATACAATTGCAAGAAACTAGGTCAATAACGTGATTGTACAAAGGTTATAAGAGTCACATTTAAGAATCAAAAAATCCATCAACACAAATTTAGCGTATACTCTATTACATTGGAATAATATTCAAGTTATTACATCCTAAAGGATGAATTGGTTTATCAGCCTTAAATAACCAAATACAAAAATGATTCCTATATTACATTAGAAATATAAAATATATAACATAAGAAATATTCTCATATGCTTGATATTATTCATAATATCCTTATTAATATCCTAGGTAAAATAGAAATAATAAAGGGTGAGCTCATATTATCAGTAAGGGTCATTTATAGTAGATGATATCACGATTAAGGGTCACATGCAATGGAAGTTATCAGTGAAGAAGTGATATAACCCAATGAATGGAAATTGAGCTAAGAAATCCCTTACCTTACATTTGAATTTTCTTGTAAATGATTTAAACCTCTTTTAAATTAAATATAGATTTATTTTAATTAAATAACTGAACTATATTCATATCTATTATATCATATACAATCCATTTATAACATTTTATCACCTGTTTATTAACAATATTTTATTATTATCATTATTTCAGTTGTTAAATGCTTTGCTTTTCATTTAGGTTTTCCTTCTATAGTTTCAGTCCTTGAATATTTATCATGGTTCCATAAGTTAAATAATTTTAATCATGATATAAATATGATATATATTTATTATTTAAATATTTATATTTATCCATAAAATGTAGTGATATAAAAATCAATTACACTTTTCATGGAGACAGTAGGTCATACATACGCTTGAATGTTGTTTTGAATTTTTGATGGATATAATGAAAAATAGGTAAATAATAGTTCAAAAATATAAAATAATTATTATATCATATATATCATATATATTCACTAAATATATCCTAATTACCCTATATGTAAATTATAAATGAAGAATGAATCACATCGCTTCATGAAGGTGGTAGTCCACACATACACCTGATCCACATTATCATTTTCCAATGGATTGGAAGGTAATAAGTAATTTATGATATTATAATTAAAAAAGAATAATTATGTAATAAATATTATATATATTTATTAATTCCATCTTTATAACCATCCATGTAAAGTTGTGATGAAAAAAAAATTACACTGATTCATGGAGATGGTAAGCCATACGTACTCACGAGCAATTTTGTTTTCTTCTCAAAAGATAGAAAAGTGAAAAAAATGGATTAAAATAATATTAATTACACATAAATATATTTAATATATTTTATCTATTAATTTAGTATGGGTACAAAATATTTATAGTATGTAAAATAAAAAATAAATTTGAATGAGTTAGTAAGGATGATTACCTCTTTTTCGGTAGGCTTCCTTTGGATATCTTCTTAAGGTCCTTTGGAATGGAATTTTAAGAACACCATAATCTATAATTCAGGGATATTTAAGTTTAGAATACAATTTGGGAGGTTTCAATCAATCTATATGGCATAAGTGGTGTAAAGGAAAGAGAGAATGGGTGTCCTTTTATAAGTGAGGGGAGGGTTGCTTTTCGAAATTCACGAAATATAATAATATAATATCTATCTAACTCATATGAAATAGTTCCAAAATGGAATAGATTTTAATATAAGTATTTTATTAATATAATCATAAAATAAAATTTGGATATTCTTATATATCATTTTAAACATTATCCTTTGTATTAACCCCTTGGTTAACCAATTTAAATATTAACCATGGTAATGAATTTTTAAATATTAAAGGGTTATAATGTTACATATAAGGTGAAAATTGGATCCAGAAAGGACAAGGGATGATAATTTATACCATAAAATATCCCCAATATCCTATTTCAATATTTTTATTATTTTTAATTAATTTAATAAAATGTTATTTTAATAAAATATCATTAATGTAATTTTTACAATATTCATTTAATTTGAAATTAAATACACCAAGATAAAGATTTAATTAGAATATAATCATTAAACACACTAATACTATGATATATTTATCTATAAATTTTTTGGAACATAATAATTCATCCAAATTATATTACTTGTAATATTTTTAAATCATTTATTTTATTTTTCTATTAACTGAATAATTACTCTGTTGGCATTGCATAAGCTTTTAAGGTAATTATTCAATCATTAAAAATTAAAAATAAATTACCATGATGAATTAAAATACTTCATATTTCAAATTAACATTTAAAACTGAACATAACAACTTCTTTTATTATGAAAAAATCATAAGAGATATTAAAGTCAAGATCATGACATTTTTTTATTATTTTCTTATAGAAAAATAAAGGTCAATATCAAATAAAAATGTCACCAAGTGGACATATTTTCAATAATCAGATTTAAATAACTTAAACAAATTTAAAAATAGGATACAGTTATGTGTTAGAGAAATTTTAAAGCTTCATCCCAAAGTTTTAACCCCATTTTAACCGTTTTATTCTTACTGAGGTGAAAAATATTCACCAAGGTTCCTATTCATAACGACCAAAAATAAAAGGGGCCTATTTTAAAATTTTGAACATATTTATTCCAAATATGGAATAAATTTTATCAAATTCAATACAAAATTATTTTATAAAATAATTTATGATAAAAATGAAAAACATAACTATTTTTTAGAAAAATGCATTTTTAACTCCAAAAATGAACTTATATCAAAATAATGTATAATAATGATTCAAATATATTTTATTAGATTATTTATAACTGAAGGAATATTATTTTAATTCAAAATTAATTTCAAATTATTTTGGTTTTTTTAATTAAATTAAATTCTTATTTTACAAAAAACAGTATTTTTCAATATTCATTGAGAAATCAATCTTTTCAAAAAAATTAAAAAATTTCAAACTAAGATAGATTTTACATAATGAATTCAAAAATTATATCATTTTAACATATAAATATTTCAATAAGTTTTCATGTTTCATTTAAAATTGATGTTTCATGCCAATAAATATACCAAATAAATTTATTTAAAGAGAAATATACCATAAAATCATGTGTTAGTATATTATAACCACAATTAGATTCCCTTGAAATTCCATAACTATGATATAAAAAACTAAGGATACCTATACCTCATCAAATACTCAGGTTCCCATGTATCTTCATCAATTTTACACTTTCACCACAAAATATTAATCATATGAGTGGTCTTGTTTTATAAAAATTTCTCTCTACAATCCAGAATCTCCACTTTTTATTCCTCAAAAGATAGATCTTGTTCCACTGGTCTGAACTTTATGTTTAGTGCATATAAATAATCAGGTATGTACTTACTCAAGAGTGATATGTGGAGCACATTTTAAACTTGGGAGATGTTAGGTGGAAGTTCCAGGTGATAAACTACCATCTCAATATGATCAAGAATTTTAAAGGAATAGATGTATCTTGGGATCAACATTACCTTCTATACAAATCTCATTACCTTATACTAAGAAGATATTTATAGTAATACCTTGTCACCAACTTCAAACTCTAGATATCACAAATTATTTTTAGCATAACTTATTTTTCAACCTTGATCTACCCTTTTGTGTTATTAAATGGATCTAAATTTCTTTTCCATTTCCTTAGCTTGATCAAGTCCCAATGGATTTATTTCTCTGACTTCATCCCAGCATGTTGGAGTTCTACACTTCCTTCTATAGGGGGATAAATAGGGATACATTTTAATACTTGAGTGAAATATATTATTGTAAAAAAATTCCATTAATGGATGGTTTTTATACTAACCACCATTGAAATGAATAAATTAAGCTCTCAACATGTCTTATAGAGTTTGAATAGTCTTCTCATACTGAACATCTATCTAAGGATGATAAGAAGTACTAAAACTCAAATCTTTATCCAAATCCCACTGAAGTCTTCTCCAAATATTCTAGGTAAAATTCAGATCCCAATCAGATACTATTGAGAGTGGTACTCCATAAAAACTCATGACATACTTATTGATAACATAGTAAATGATAAAGAGATAAATCTTATATAATAGTGATAAAATTCACTAATTACATAAGATGATCAACTATACACCAAATATCACTATTTCCTTTAGATATTTTTAGAGATTATGAAAAAAAAATTTACGGAAATGTTTTCCCATTTCCATTATGGTATGGTTAATGATTAAAACACGACCTTAGATTTAAGTCTCTAAACCTTAACTTGATAACACACCAGAAATTGGGAAACATACTCAGCAATATCCCATTTCATTTTATCCCATAAAAATATTCTTTCAGGTATCTTTACATAATTGTACTTATAAGGTGAATAGATAATAATGAACTATGAGATTTATCCAAAACTTATTTTTTCTACTCTGGTATTGAAGGGATACATACTCAATTCCTAAACTATATCATTTTAGCATGATCATGGTTGAACTCAGGAATATTCCTCACCTTATACTATAATTCCGCATCTTCCTTTTGTGACTTCTTAACAATATCATGGATGTATGGTTGAACATTCATCTAATAATGATAATATATACCCAATTTTCAAAATACTTTAAGATTCAAATTCTGAAAATCCATAAATATTGGATCCGTTTCAATCCTCATCATGGAAAAACTAGTATAGTCTTTATGAATCAAAGCACCATCCACTTGTTTTCCTTCCTATGGTGGTAATGTATTGATCAGTCATAATCTATGATATATTCCAACCATATTCTCTAGTACATATTCAATTATTTCTATGTAAATATATACTTTTTTCTTCTATGATCAGTATATATATCACATGTTTTACCATATAGATAATGCATCTATATATTTAATGAAAAACTTACCACTGCCAACCCCAAATCATGGGTTGGTTAATTTTTCTCATGAATTTTTAATTGGAAAGAGGAATAATCTATCACTATATAATTTAGGATTAGGAAGAATAATAGTCCCTTCTTTAATGAATCACTATAGATCACAAACCCTTATCCATTGCAGGGTAGTGTAACCATAAGCACACCGGCCAACCTTCTCTTCGGTTATTTGAAATTCACTTCACATTTATCTATCCCTAAGAACTTAACCCCCTTCTAAGTCAACTTGGTGATTTTACTAGATAGTTGTGATAAATATATTATAAATTTTCAGTAGTATCCATCCAACCAAATAAAACTATGGATATTGATTATTATGGTTAGTCTACTCCATTGATCAATAACTTACACATTTGAAGGATCCATCGATATAACATCACTTGTGATTATATGACCCAATTATTAATCTCTTTTTATCCAAAATACACACATGTTAAATTTGGAAGATATATTATCCCTCATTAGGGCCTTCAGTACAATCCTAAAATAGTCTTCATACTCTTAATTCCTCTTCAAATATATAATACTATCATATATAAGGCTATCAAAAATTGATCATGGTAATATATAAAGAATCTATTCATTAAATCTATGAGTAATGTATAAGCATTGGTAAGTCAAAGTGGAATTACTATAAATTCATAATGACCATACCTCATATAGAAGGCTATCTTAGGTATATCATCCTTCTTAAATTTTAGTTGATGATATCCAGGTCAAAGATCAATCATGGAAAAATATTGAGCTCCTCACAATTGATCAAACATATCGTCAATAAGGGGTAGAAGATACTTGTTATTAAAATTTATTTTTTATGATCCTGATAATCAATACATGGATGAATTGACCCATCATTATTCTTAAAAAAAAGAATAGGTGCACCCCATGGAGAAGAACTAGGACTAATCAATCCCATATCTAAATTATTAAATATTTTTTTCTTTGATTCCAACAAATCAATTGGGTCCATTATATATAGAGTCTTTAAAATAGGTTTAGCACCTAGTATGGTTTCTATTAAAAAATCAAGTTCACGATTCAGAAAATCACTAAGAATCTCTTACGTAAAGACATAAAAAAATTCTTATATAATAGTTATATCTTCAAAGTTGAGTTTCTCCCCAAATATCTAAGATAAATATCCCTTATAATTCATAAAATTAATGATAGAATCATTATTGTTCATAAAATTCACAATAAGGGATTTATTTCCCGTCATATGTGATCTGAATCTACTATCTGCTATTCACAATCTTGAATTTTCTATTTACATTAAGTAAATATTAGAAACATAAGACTTTTATGAGTTAAATTTCATTACCCATGTTGATAATGAATGTTCCACCTCAATATTTGGATCCATGATCTGTTCTTCTAATTATAGAATATAAAATCTATTTTGAGTCCCTATGATTTTGGATGAGAATTCTAGTTTTTATTTATTATATTTTGAGGAATTATTGATGATATTTGATTAATTATTGATATAAATTTTATTACCTTAAAACTTATTCCTTCATGAAAAAATACTATACATTAAAAGTTAAATAATGATTAGAAATTATACTTCCATGTTTGGATTGGTGTTTATACTAGAAGGAACTCAATGAAATAGAGGACACATAGTATGTGTGTCCCATATTTTAACATAAAAATATATAACTCTAGAGGAATTATAATTTTATTTAGCCACATGTTAAATTTCCTTTCAAGTTTTGTAAAGATCGATCTTCACCCAAGGAGTCTAAGATTGGTGTTTTGAAATAACCACATATTTTTATTTATCTTTGAACTATTGAACATGAGGAATAAAAATGTGTTCTTCCTCGAAAAGTTATTTTACTTAACATGAGGATGAATATTTTATATTTTCTATCATTATAACGGGTGTTAATAATATTTCTTAATATTTACAACTTGAATTTCAATTCATAAATTCACCTTTTAGTTCCTCAATTCTCATAACTCTATCAATGATATTTTAATCCAATCCATAAAAAATCCAAGATTATTCTTTAATTCTAAGTTTTAGTTCATCTTAATTTCCAGAATTTTCTAAAATATGAGTTTTTATTTTTTCAACCTTCTAATTCAGCTTTGATATTTCTTCTTATTTTTGTTGCATGTAGAGCTTGCAATCATGAACCAATAAAATGTACACCTTAGTATTTTCTCCCTATAAATCATGATCTTCAAGGTATAACTAATGTTCTACCTATAAATCAACCTTTCTTATAATCCCTTCATCTTCATCTTCACTACCATCATCTCTTATATCATTTTCAGTATCCATAAATACACCTTCCTCCTTCCAATTTTCAACTTATTCTACCTCACTTTTTCCATAGTTATCTTCTTTTTTAGATTTTTTCCCCTTTTAAAGTCCATCAAAAGGAATTTTTTGTACCTTCCCGTTGGGCAAAAATCCCTCAAGGTGACATTGAATCATTTTTGGGTTGGTTGTGTTTGTTGAAAATACAGGTTTCCATAGTGAATTTTCATGTTCCAAAGATGTTGTTATAAATCCATGTTGAAAAAGAACCATGACAAAGGAATGGACGATCTGGAGGCAGTACAAAAGATCTGATGCAAGGTGGCACCATTTTCCAGTGTTTGCCAAATTTTTGGGGTTCAAAATTTGGATTTTGGTGGGCATCGAGAAATATAAATTTCCTTGAAGATATCATAAAAACATGGCAAAGTAATGAGTTTCATGAAGATGGGATTCTTGATGTGGATTTCGCGAAGACATAAAGAAAGTTGACAATGTTCTTCACAATTATAATGAGATTCGCGAACAGCAGTATTGAAGAGCATTGTGGTAGTGAAGGGAATTTCAAGTGGAGATTCAAGGCGAAGGAATAAAGGAATTTATGGAATGATCTGCGATTATGGTGAGCTTCGTTATCTGAAAATGGTCGTGGTGCTTCACGATTTAGAGATAATTTTAGCAGAATTTTCAGAGCATCACGATTTGAGATGACGTGGCATTGAATTCACGTGGAAGGTTTGAGGGTTAGTGGAATCGCCTATAAATAGAACTCAACCCCCTCAAGTGAAGTAGAGAGTTTTCTGAGAAAAATTTATTTCTATCAACTCGTGAAGGAGGTCTGTGAAGGCAGTGTGCTTCACAAAAGAAGGAGCTTCACAGTGGGTAATTTAGCTCTGTGAAATTGGTGTGTTCCACGTTGGATCAGTTAGCTTCGCAAAGGAAGTTTCTCTACAACAACTTGAGCTCAATGATGGCCTATTATTTGAGAAGGCTTGATATTTGTGAAGGTCTGAGCTCTGCGAATTAGCGTGCTCCGTGAGGTAGTGAGCTCTATGAAGGTGTGTGCTTTGCAAAGAAGCAGGAACTTCGCAAAGGCTTGTTTGAGCTTCGCAAAATTAGGGGCTTCACGAAGTAGGGTTCTTTTTGAAGGTATTTCCAAAGTGTGTTTCCAAGAGATCCGTGGAAGAGGGGTATTCATCAATGGATGAAATTTGGACTTCAATAGAGCATCTACATATAGTGGAGGATTCATTTATTAGTGATAATGAAGAGACCTACAGGTCTATAAACTGTGAGTGGATCTTCTGAAGAAGCAGTTAGGTCACTTCAGTTGAGAGAGTAGTGTGTACTCAATTTGTGAATGGTTTTAAACCATGAGGGACAATGATTCTACTTCGAACTTGTAAAAAGAAGTGTGCTTATACTGGATTTGGTACATCGGCACATCTCCGATGTATGCTCCTTGGACGTAGCCCAGTGGGAGTGAACCAAGTAAAATTGCTGTGTCCTGTGCATGCTTTAAGATTCATTTATACTCTACAATGGGATGAAGAGAGAGAAGAGGGTTTTGTCTAACAACAGAACAAGATCAAAGGGGTATTTGTTTTAATTTATCATACCTTGATTCACCCCCCTCTCAGGGTATCTAACCTAGTGGACCTAACACTTCCTTTTTCATATTATTGGGATTTTTATCTTCATCATCATTTTCTTGATGGTTTTTGAGACATTTAGAAACAATATGTTCCACCTTACCATATTTGAAGTAATAAATATGAATATTTACTTTTAAATCTTCCTCTTACTCCCTTAAGATCATTGGATAAAAATGACATAACCTCACCAACTATATCAAATTATAGACTCTCTTTGATCGAGAGTTTAATCATCGAATTAATGGCCATATGCTGGGGTTTTTCATTTATTCTTGTATCATTACCTTCACTTCACATTTAATTGGATATAATAGTACTATGAAAACTATCACGAGAGATATATTTTGAGTAATTATCTTCTTGATCCAATAATTTTTCATTGAAATGAGGTGGGAGTTTTCTCATAAACTTATTTATAGAACTTTTAACTTTGATATATCCACCTAGGCCTCATGAATCTTTAAGGATAACATTTATATGATTGAAAATATATATATAATACCATTTTATTTCATTCTAATACATCATATGTATTCCATAGAATGTTCACATTTTCCTATGGAACCTTTGAATCTCCTTAATAAATATTCAGAATATTTTCCATATCACATGGGAGGTTTTATAGGAAATTATCTTTGTAAAAATGGTATTGGAAAGATAACCATTGATTTCATTTATGGATTTGGAATCTATATCCAATTCTCGATGGTATCCTTCCTTCAAGGCTCCACTTTCAATATTAGCAACGATTCCATAGATATTCATTTTATAAACATACATTCCCAAGGATTTGAAATTATGTTTCATGTGACTTCTCCATAATTGGAAATTACTTCATTCAAATATGGGGATCCATTTATGATTGAAAACTATTGACATTCTTTTAGATTCACTAACATGAAATAATAGAGAAATCAATAGTTTCATTCAATAAGAAATGCCATGCTCTATCTATTGAGTCCTTCCTTGGAAGCAGCAACCTCTTCTTTATAGAAGGCGAAATCCCATATTTTTAACTCCTTTGAATATTATATATATATATATATTTATCTTTTTCAATGTTTGAATTTATATTTTTTAGTTTTTTTATATGTTGAATATCCATATATATCAGTTGTTTACAAATTATAGCTTCTTTCAATAACTTTTAAAATAATGTTCCATACCACATGGATTTTTTTTCAGTGTTCTATATAGCTGATTATTATCATGGATTTGAGGTAGAAATTTTCACATGGATGATTCTAGTATCTCCATAGTGAAACAATTATTCTTTGGGGCACCACTTCATCCTCTTGACCCCAAAACATAGCGTTTGGTGGTAATGGAATAGGTTGGATCCGTCTTCCATACAACCTTCATAGTGTCATGATGAAGTTATTATTTCATATAGGGTGTCTTACATCCTCAAAGGGGATTCATTGTGGTCAAATAAATCTCCCGAGGTCATCCATGGTGATAATTGTATGATGGAGTTTGAATTTTTCTACAGTGGCCATGCTATCTTAGACAAGCATAGAAGAGCATCAGGTGGTGTCGAGCAGAAGAGGTGGTGGCAATGCAAATGTCTGAGCACATATACCACCAGTTATCCTCCACAACAGTATATCTAGTACTACTCCATGGTAGCACACCCAGTTCATGATGGTAGCACTTCCTATCACCCATGTTCCGCAGTAATGGTAGCAGCAGTTATGGTAAATCAGCACGATAGTATCATCTAACATAGTTGATAATGGTACTACTCACCTACCAGTTATGGATTTTCATCCATGCATGACGATGGTTCATG
The DNA here is from genome assembly GCA_963277665.1 of Viscum album. Taxonomy (NCBI): domain Eukaryota; kingdom Viridiplantae; phylum Streptophyta; class Magnoliopsida; order Santalales; family Viscaceae; genus Viscum; species Viscum album. Next base: position 1,674,698,609 of record OY728158.1, read on the forward strand.
TTGAATAAGAATCTTCTAATTTTTATAATAGTAGCACACCCTGATAGCTCCTTCTTCTTTTAGTGATAGTGGAACATTTGATGGTAGCTACTCTATCTTTTAGTAATGGTAGCACATCCTCCCTTCATTCTTCCTTCATAGTGGCCAGATTGGTTTTTCTGCACTTAATGAATGGATTATGTTCTCTTCATGAAGTGATTCACCAAGGTCATATGATATTCTTGATATGTTCCACAATGATACTTAAATTCAGTAGTGAAAATATGGATTGATCTCAAGCTTTCCATCTATGGAAATTTGTAGTGGGTAGCAGCGACATTAATAGGTGGAAGCATGGTTTTCAGTGAGGTTGGGCACAACAACCATCACAGAGGAAATTTCAAAGGTAGGGGAAAACAGAAGTGAAGAGAAACAATGATGTTTTTGTAATATGTGAATAGTTCCAATATAAAACAAATCCCACATCAATTTATAGAGTGATTGGCCTCTTCATAATAAGTAAATTCCCAACACCAAAATGAAAATGAATTAATACTGGTGTCAGAGGATGCCTACCACCATCATGCCCCAAAACCAGGATGGTGAAGCCCTCCTCCTATCACCAAGTGTACTTGACAACCATACACTAGATTTACCATTTTCTAGATATTTTCTTATATCTCAATGGGGAGGTATATCTATGTGGGGTTTCTTTACTAGTGGTCTCATCTTTATTTTTCTATGTGAAGGGCAGGCATGTTGGTTGAGGGCTATCCCACAAGACCCTTTTTTAAACTTATAAACACCCATGATATAAGTAATAATTTAACCAAAAAATTCATAATTAAAATCCAACTTCTGAATTAATTTTTTTATCCATTTAAATCCAAATAAATATTCAATTATAAATTACAAAATTTAAAATAAAAAAATAATTACAAAGGAATTTTCATTAAAAAACCATTCAAAATCATTAAAAATGGATTTTTTTTCATGAAAATATATGTGTATAAACTACCTTTCTAGAGATGGGATGATGTAGGCACTTGATGTTCCACCTTAATTGAGAGGGTTTAGTGTGGGTATTGTATGTTTGGACTTCATAGAGAGGGGTTTTCTTTCATACTTATTATGAGACCTCCCCATAGAGGGTTTGTTTTGGGTACTTGGTATGGGAACTACCCTAACGATGAGGGTAAAGGTAGTGGCATGGTATATCACCCTAACTAGAGTGTTCACGTATGGGTCACGATGCATGAGGTGACTTATTTTTCAACATAGGCAAAAACATGTATCATTTAGTGTCTTGGTGTAATGGGGATCATAAGATGACCTGATGTGTATAATTTTGTGTTACGGCTCTTTCATTTATTTTATTCACGTATACATGTATATGATAGTCTGTATTAGGGAAACTTAGTGATACCCTAATGATATTTATTTCTCATACCCTACATGGGAACTTTGGTGTGTGTATAGGGTTAGTGAGGTTGAGGGGTGGTGGTAGTTCCTCTATAAATTTTGTTACATTGTATATTTATTCCTCCCAGTTAGTGATAAATCGAGATATATGTTTGTCTGAAATCATTTTATGCGACATAGTACATATATGTTTTATTGATTCTACAAACTCTGATTATTGTTATGGATGATTCTTGGTTATTGTTATTATTATTAATGGTTATGATATTTAGAAAATGGTGTCCCAAACATATGATTTAGTACCCCATCGCTATTTGGAAACCTCTGTTTAAGGATAATATTCGTAAGAAAAGTTTTAGGACTAAATGGCTTACAGATGGTGATCATAATACTAAATTTTATAATTCCCTTCAAAGAATCAGAAAGTCCAATCATCCTCTTTATAATCTAATTCATAATTATTTGATCATTGATTCTGAAGAGGCCATAACAGATCATGTTATCTCGTACTTTAAAAAAAAATTAATGGTCCGAAGATAAATATTGAGCTCAGATCTGATATTATTCCCTTAATGGTGGATGAAAGAGACAATGAGTCTCTTTTAAGCACTCCACTTGATCATGAAATTAAAGATACAAATTTTGGCCTTAATCCAGACAGTGCACCTGGTCCAGATGGGTTCAATAATGGCTTCTACCAAAAGCATTGGGAAATAATCCACAATTATGTTTGTAACCTTGTTAAGACCTTTTTTATTCATGGATCTCTCCCTCATGGAATCAATGCTCAATTTCTATCTTTAATACCTAAGGTTGAAAATTCCTTAGAGATCCATCAATTCAGGCCTATTGCTGTTATTAACACTCTTTATAAGATCATTACCAAAATTATTGCGAATAGACTGGCGCCTATTTGCAATAAAATAGTCTCATGGAATCAGTTTGGTTTTATTAAAGGAAGGTCCATTCAGGACTGTATTTTTTGTGCCTCTGAATGTAACAATAGTCTAAATAAAAACACTAGAGGGGGGGGGGGTGTGGCCATCAAACTTGATATTAGAAAGGATTTTGACACCATAGACTAGAATTTTATTTTCAAAGTCTTAAAAATCTTTGGATTTCATGATTCATTCATTGGAAGACTTAAAAATTTATTTCACTCAGATTTTATTTCTATTCTGATTAATGGAACCCTAGAGGTTTTTTCAAATTCTCTAAAGGTGTTAGGAAGTGTGACCCTCTTTCTTCCATCCTCTTTGTTATAGCTGAGGACTACTTAAGTAGACTTCTCAATAATTTGGTTTCTCAAAGTAAACTTAAGCCTATACAAGTTTCCAGAAACCTAAATAATCCTACCCACCTTTTATATGCAGATGATATCATCGTATTTCTCAAAGGGGGTCAAAAAAATATTCACATCCTCAAGAAAGATCTTAATAACTATGAGGAAGTCTCAGGACGAGTGATTTCCTGGAATAAATCATATATTTAATTTGGAAACAGCTTTCCTATCAGAAGGAAATCTAGAATTACTAATTATCTTTGAATTAAAGAAGGCCTCTTAACATTCACTTATTTGGGCATCCCAATATTTTGGGGTCATCCTAAAGCAAGCTAATTTGCTAATATCACTGATCAAATCATAAAACAACTCTATAATTGGAAAGGGAAATCTCGCTCCATGGCTGGAAGAATATGTTTGGTCAAGTCAACCATTGTCTCTAAAATTGTCTACTCTCTTATGATTTATAAATGGTCTGTCATCATCTCCAGGAAAATTAATAATTATATTAAAACATTCATTTGGACGGGGAGTATTTTTGAAAATAAACTTGTCAGTATCCCTTGGAAATCCTGTTGTAAACCCCTTGATAAAGGTGGAATTGGTATAAAAAATTTAAAGTTGTTCAATAATGCTCTTCAAGCCCGTCTTACTTGGCATATTATTAATTGTACTTCTAAAGATTCCGAATTCTTGAACTATAGATTACTCTCTAAACTCTTAAATGGGAATTTTAATTACATAAACTCTTAGATCTGGCCTTATATTAGGGAATCGTACCACAAAATCATGGAAAATTCTAGATGGATGGTTAGTGCTGACGCTTCCTTCAATTTTTGGTGTGACAAATGGTGTGGTAACCCCTTGATATCTTTGTTACCTCCTAATATTATTCCTTAAGATACTAGTCATTCTATAAATGATGTCTTACAATTTCATAGACATGTCCCCCCTGACAATATTGCGCAAATCATTGATAATCACCATTTTTCTTCTAATGGTGATTTCCTTGTTTGGGAACCTTCACCAAATGGCATCCTAGACTCTAAAAACTACTATAAGCATAACTTTTCTAGAAATGAATCTAATTATCAATGGGTGAGTCAATTTAACAAGACTTGGATTAAACCTTCTCGGATCACCCTTATTTGGCGCATTGCTCATAATAGATTGCCTACTGAAGATTGTTTACAAACATTCAGCATACAACTCTGCTCTAAATGTCAGTTGTGTAATCAAAACAGGGAGGATGCTGATCATCTTTTTTTGTCTTGTGCAACAGCCTCTACTTTATGGAATCATGTTCTTGAATTATTTAATTGTAGATGGACCTATATCTGACTCTATTTTTTTGTTTTTAAAAAAATGCATTATACATGAAGCCTCTCTACATGTTAAAAATATTTTTCTTTCGACAGTGGCAGAACTCTTGCATGAGATCTGGTACGTTAGAAATGATCTTATTCATAATAAAAACTCATTTAGTCTCAATGTAGGAAAATCTTGGATTCTTATTGAGATTCATGAAGCTGCTTCAATTCAAAAAGACTATTGCAACAACTCGGTTGGTGACTTTGAGATCCTTCGTTATCTGCGTGTGCCTGAAATATAGCAAAAGCCCAAACGTTCCTTTGAAGTATTCTGGAAATCACCAATGCTGGGATGGATCAAAGTGAACGTTGATGGTGCTTCTAAAGGCAATCCAGGCCCTACCAGTTTTGGTGCCATCTTCAGAGACTCAGCTGGCCAGTGTCAGGGTTGCTTCTATCTTGGATGTGGACATTCTTCATCTCTGGAGGCTGAAATACTGGGGGTCATCCATGCAGTTGATTTTACACTTCAAAGAGGTTGGACAAAGCTTTGGATTAAATGTGACTCTACCACTATCGTTCATGCCATCTGAAATGGCATCATTCATCTTTCCTAGCCGCTTACCACACATTAGATGAATTGTCTGAAAATGCTCCATGGGATTGATTACATAGCTACTCATGCCCACCGTGAAGCGAATGTTGTTGTAGATGCTCTTGCTAACAAAGGAGTACATCAGAGCATGACTTGGTTAGACACTCTGCCAACTAACTTATTATATCTGTTTGATAGAGATTGTAAAAAAATTCCATCCTTTCGACTTTTGTAATCCTCTTTCTTATCAATAAATTGTGCTTTGTTCTTTGAACAAAGAATTACATTTAAAAAAAACATGTCATTCTGACTAGGATACCGAAAAGTGATTTTATCCAGGGTATCACAAAGTTATATAAGATCGTATATTCATTTTTATTACTATTTTAAATATGGTATAAATGAAAAAGGGATGTTTTGGAGATTGGGTTAGACCTATGGCTGGTGATTCATGAACAATTTTTTTATTGGAAGTCCATGTTTCAGGGATATTGGATTATTTTTCTTGGTTTTCACAGATATAGTTTAGATGTTTATTAAAGTATGATGTGTGTATTTATGACTAATATTTTTGGTTTTAGATCTTGTATTTAAGTGTAAAGAGGCCTATGTAAATGCATAATTCATCAAATATAGGATTTATATGACATTCATATACTTGTATGTGATTGATATCACTGATGATAGGGGTTTCATTGATTAAAGTTTCAAAAAAAATTATATAGTGTTTTCCAATATAAATTAGTGGTGAAATTATACTCAATTGAGCCATAGTCCTTTATTTATGATGAAGGATTACGTCAATCCCATTATGTGATATTCTTTAAAAATAGTTATAAAGTCTCTCTATACAAGGGGTTTATTGTAACCCTTGGTGAATTATTTTGGGCATTGGAAGCCTTAGGGTTGTATTGATCTAGGTGAGGTATTCCTTAGTGATGTTTGGAGTGTGCATAGGCTTCCTTGAGATATCAATACCCTTGAGTGGCTTGAGGAAAATCATATGAGATGCCTTATTATTTTGTGATTAAAAAAAATCTCATTACTTCTGGTATTGAGGTTTTATTCATATGGTAGGATTGGTTGGATTCATTTACTTATTAGATGGTGACCATGAATGATTATATCTAGGATGGATAGAGAATGGGTAGACACTTCGGGTTTTGGAACAACACCCAAGTGGTATGTGGTCATGTAGAAGACCTTGGCATGAGTGATATTCCATGTGATTTTCAGAAAGGATGTATATTTGATACTTTTACTTAGATGATATTGACATGGGAGGAAACCATGATTGGTTTTTAGTCGAATGATTCAAGGTTTGATGAAATGTGAATCATTAGAGTATGATTCTGGTTTTAAAACTAGGTAGTAATGAAGCATACACCTATTGGGTTCTCATGTGATTGATTTGGATAGTGGGTAGGAGTTTATTAAAGATTTTTTATAGGATCAATCTTCCTTGAGGAAGAGAGTAATAGTTGGCATGATTTTTTAGGAAATAGCCTTGATGTGTGAGTAAAATCATGTACTAGTTATGTTTGATTTCTATTTATGTTTTTAATTGGTGAGATTGATAATGAATTATTCAATACATCGGTGGGAATTGAAACCTTAGGTTTTAATGAGAACTAAATATATCCCTCTATGGTAAGAGGTGACATAAAAAATGGATCAGAATGTGATAGCTTGATCTATATGATCTTATGAATTGAAAAGGGTTGTTAGGATGGGGTGAGCATGGCACGAGATGAGTAACATTTGTGTGAAGATGAAAACAGTCCGAGGTTATGCTTGAGGAGAAACATAAGGGAATCCTTTCAGTGGGGAGATAACCATTGGTTTTTCTATTTTTTGTCCCTTTATATGGGTATAATTCTAGTAAATGAAACATATAATGTTTCTAGTGATCTAATAATGGGTAGAGATCAATTTTTGTGCTGGATATAAAGTTTAATTAGGATGGTCAAATCTATTCATTACATTCACTAATAGATAATAAATTTGCTAAGGATATCGTTAATAATTATTTAGAGGAGTAATGATAAGGATACTTCTATAGTGGGGAGCATCAAATAAATCATGATTGTAATACTCTTATGTCCGAAAGGGTCATACATACAATGTGACCAATTGTAGGATGGTCAAGCTGGAACCAAGATGTAAGTGTGAGAGTAGATATGATTTATCAGGTTCATTAGTAAATACAAGATTTGGTATTTGGAAATAGTTTTGGATAAAGTTTATATGTCAACATCATGCTTTTGATGGAAATTCACTGCTAGAAATTTAGGCTATAGCCATGGATCTATAGCTATATTCAATACTTATCTTGGATGTTGATGACCTATATATATGGCCACTTGTTACTCATGTATATAAGTGATGATATAGCCATAATAAGGTTCAAATGTGTTTATTATAGTATATTTATAATTTCTTTGACATGTATTTGTGTGCACTCAAATGCACTGTATTACATATATATTTATGATTAGTGTGTTAGTGGAGTGATAAAGTATGTTTATCCACATAAGGGAAATAAATGATTAAATATCATTATTGGATGGTTTTTTCCTATAGTCACAATCATATAATTCAATGATATAGGGTTCCCCAAGGACATAGGCCATATCCAAGGATATTTATCATTATTATTGATCATTCAACCACAACTATATCTCGTGGGATTTGGAAATGGTGGTAGTGGCCACTGGTGGACTGAATGTGGTTGTAACTTATATTCCTGGTCAATCTAGTCATATCCATCATCCTGGAACTTGAATATAGAACATTTTCCACTAGTTATTGGCATGATATTATATCAACTTGAATTAAAGGTGTGTAAATTCCTTTGGGGAGAGTATGATGGATGATGTGTGTGACTGAGAAAAGAACTATTTCATTACACTGAGTGTTAGGTTCAAACTTCGGTGTGGGCATTTGGATAATTTTGTAATGACTCCAAAAATTAAATCATCATGATCGAGTGAGATGATGTGGTGGTGTATTAGTGGGTGTGACATAGATATTTTGGAAATAGTCTATCTTAGGAGGACCAACCAATGTTTTTACATAGAATTGGGTGCGATGAAGTGGAAATTTCATTAAGAATTTTGATGGACCACTGGAATTGTGTTATTAGTGGTTGATTCCTATGTTATCTAGCACCATGATTCGAAATAATTATTTGTGAGAGAAGTAATATGGTAGGGAGAACCATAATCCAAAGTATGAATCAATTTGTGTGGTTGAGTATCTACTCAATATTAGAGATGGTGACAAGAGGATAGATTGAATTTTCATGTATGATGTGCATGATGTTTGGAGTTTTAAAATTAAACCACCATAATTGTTCATGTATATAATGTGGGATTTTAATGGTGAAATGATGAACAAATTGGGTTGGTAATGATGGCTAAAGACCACAATATATTCTTTAGGATAAAAAACATTATGGTGGTGAGTTATTAATGACCTGTGGATGTTTTGGTCATTTATTTTGAAGGAAATATGATTTTTTATTTTTGGAACTATGTTCTTACATCTAAGGTCCTTTCACTCAATATAGAGTGGATTTCACATTGTGATGAGTGGATAATAAAGGATCACACCTTGGACTTTGGAGTCACCATGATGTGGAGGCTAGTGGTCACACAATGACTAGTTGATGTCATGGTGTAGTGAAGTCATGATTGCAGTAGCTGATTCCATGACAAGGGGATGTCATGGAATGGGGGATTTTGGGAGGGTTTGGGAGAAAAAGATATTATTTAAGGGTGTCACACCAAGGATAAAGGCAAAACACTATGATGAGTACCATTCTATAATATATTATAATATATTACGTATTTACTTTATGATTTTTCATGGAGAAAGGTTGGCCATTCCATGTTACAGATTTTTATGGGGAGGCATTACAACATGGGGAAAGAAGTATATGTCCCTAAATTAAAGGTTAATAGAGGGGTGTTATGTCATTAAGTTTAGCGTCATTCCATGAAGTGTTAATACTACACTATGAAGAAAAAATAAACACCTTGAAGGTATAAGTGAGATATTTTTTGTTTCGCCAGAAATAAGAACATCACAACATGACCAGAGGGGTCATAATATGACATGTCCCCAAAAGGGTAGGGTTTCATAGTGGGAAAGAGTTTAGGGGAGTGTTTTATTTCGCAACCCTTTAGGTCATACTATGGCTAGAACCAGCCTGGGGGAATTACACCATGGGCCCTATGGGACATGAGATAAAACACCCCTATTTTATGTTTTCTAGAGTATGGGTATACCTATCATTTTTATGTCAAACACCATCAGGATTTAGAGTGAATGAAAATCTGAAGAGAACCATTCTATCCAGATCCCTGACCCCTTATTATTCTTATTTTATGCTTATTAAGTGGGGTCATTAATATATTATTCCCCGGTGTTTTTAAGGTGAGTTCTTAATCTCCATACCACTATTAATATTACCCATTATATCCTTCTAATCAGGATGTCTCTTAGTCAGGGTTTGACACTAGTTGCATCATATCAGGATGAATTTTTTCTTAGATGATGGGGATTCATATAGAAATGGATAGAGGATGTATAGAGATGATAAATTATACCCGTTTATTATCTTTTTTTTATAGTTACATATCCTTGATTTTTTTAAGTTTTCACCAATTTGGCATGGAGTTGAAACTTTGGAAGACATTTTATTATGGGGATTTTTTTTACAAGTGTACTAGGAGCATGGAATGATATTTTGGCACGTCATTGCTCGAGGTTTCGACAAGTAGAAATGGATCTATGGTTTTTATATGTTATTCCTCTTTTATATAAATTAAATTATTAATTATAAATTTTTATAATTAGTTATTTTGTATATAATGGATTGAGACAGGGTATCAAATGATGGTAGGATCTTGGAAAATTCATCGATAGGATTGGTAGAGGATGAGTAGTGAATCATTAGGATAGAAACCATATAATTTAGGTAGGTGGTACCTTTAATACAAAATCATATATGTGTATTAATGAATATGTGTTACTATATGTTTTTATGTTATTTGTAAAGGGGATAGGGACTATGATATAATTAGGTAAAATTGATAGGATGGTATTGATCCTCCTAAAATTAGAACATGTGCACCTTTATAATTTTGGTATTTTAGGATTTCATGGTGACTATGTTACTTAGGGGGAAAAGATTTCAGTTGAGGTTAAGAGAGATTCATAATGATTACTTGTCCTTGATATGGGTTTATAATAGTCTAGGTTAGTTTCCTTGAGCTATTTGAGAAATCATTAGAGGATTAGTCCTGGTAGTGTCAGGTGAGAATGTTGTACATCCCACATGTGATGGGAAACACCCAATCGAGGGTGTAATGGATACTTGGTGTGTTCTATGGTTAGGATAAATCCTTTGGGGATTTATGAGGTGAGATGTAAAGGTTCCCCCTATATGATGTGATAAAGAGATCTCTAATGGGGGATGTGGGATGTGACCTAAGTATGTGTCAAGATAATTGTGAGATGACTTGGAATAGTGATGCCAAGTGACTTAGTGTGAGTTAGAATGGGAGGGTTTCTAGTTAGCTGGAATGAGTTGTGATGAGGAATTGGAAGAGATTATGGACTAGTATCTTCAAGACAGGGTCAGATATGCCTGCAAGCATAAATGACACCATGAGATGTTAGATAGTGTATAGTGAAAGGGAGTGGGGACTAAGATGGGTATGAGGACCCTATTGGATGGATTACATGAGAGATGAGAAGGAAAAAATGTTTGACATGATATCCTCAAGTAATCAATACGATCCTAAGGTAATTATCTTATGAGGCTATCTGGATTATTTTTTTAGATTTGAGGCTAAATCTTGAGTGACTAGAACCCAAGTGATGAGTTCGTGATCATGTGGGATGGGTTTCATTCCCTATTGTTTGTTTCACGTTTGTGAATGGTAGTGTGTATATAAAATGATGATATTGGATTTATGGACCATACCTTGAGTGATATTATAGTTATCAACATGTGCTTGGTCCTGTGACTAGATGATGATGGATGAACTTCCCTATAGAAGAGGGGATGGTCCATGTATTAATTTACCAAACCCCTTGAGATTTTTTTGTTGTGGGTACTTTATTTTCCACCTTCTCAAATAGATTTTGGTATAGGTACTTTATGTGGAAGTTTCCCATAGAGGGTTTGGTGTGGGTACTTTCTTTTTCACCTTCCTAAAGAGGGGTTAGTGTGGTCACTTGAAGTACCAACTTCAAAGAGAGGGTTTGGTGTGATTACATAGTGTTAAACTATGCCTAGGAGGGTTTGGTGTGGGTACTTGATGTCATAAATCCCATTAGAGGGGTTAGTATGTGTACTTAATGTCTGTCCTTCCCAAGGAGGGGTTGGCTTGGGTACTTATTGTGTGATCTCCCCTAAGAGGGGTTTGATTTTGTACTGGTTATAGATCATAACCTAAGGATGATGGTAGAGTTAAAGGAATGTTATGGAAACCTACCTAGTGTCTTCAGGTATGGGTTGGGGCTTATGGCATGAGGGGTCTTATTTTATGATATGAATTAAAGTATGTACAGTCAGGTGTTACAGATTCCTAGTTTACACATAATTAATCAATTCATATACTTTTGTGTTAGGTTTATATAAATTATTTTCCAAATGATTAAATGTATATGATGGTTTATATTAAGGGAAATTATAGAAACCCTACTAATACATGTTTCTCACCCATAATACATACATGTCAGTGTATGTGCAGACCTTATGTTTTTATTGGTCAGAACACATGTTTTCCAACAGAACAAGTTAAATAATCTTAACGAATATTAGTGATATGATGGAGGTGAGGCAGAAGGATAGAAGTATTGACTTTTTACTATAATTTTATTTACCTTATATATGTGGCTAGACTCGTGGGAAGTCAGTTGATATGGTTTCTTGTATGACTATATTTCATTTGATATAACATGGATATGTTTTATTGATTCTATTTATTCTAATTATTATTTTTAGTGATGCTTCCTTGTTATTATTATTATTGATGGTTATGATATCTAGGGTATAGTCTACCAATGTATGATTTAGTCCCTCACTATTATTCATCAACCTCTAGCATATAGGGAGGTGTTTCTGAGGTCATGTGGCACTCCATCTGAGGTGCTTTAAAGTGATTTCCTTTGGGAAATCATAATACTCGTGCCATAAAATTACATAAGTTATTTTTATAGTATTCATTAAAACTTATTAAACTCTAATTAGTTAAAATGTTTCATCCTTCAATCCTTTGCCCACAAATATAGAACCACATGTAACATTCCATGTTCCTTCCTCAAATGCTGTACAAAAAACTATAAAATATAACTTTTTTATTGAAATTAATAACTACCTTAATCTTGGAATGTTATTCACTCTTTGAGAACCCAACACGATTTTTTTATTTTTACATATGGAAACAACACATTTTACCACAATCTTGAGAGATCCCCCATTCAAAAAATATACCTTTTCATATCTTTTTGATGTATAATTCCTCATACTCCCTCTATTGGATGTTGAGTGAAATAAAGTTCTAAGTTCTAAAATCAAAGACTCAAGGTAACTAGAGACAGTTAGTAGAATAATACTATTATCTTATGATATGAGATTTGTAGATGAAATTATGGAATCATATCTTCTGAAATTGACTCTTTTCTGACTATAATATTTCTTTAGATGGCCTTTCTTACCACAATTTCAACATATGGGACCACCTTCCACTAAGATACCTTGGATAATAATTATTCTTCCTTTTTTCCTTTTCAGTAACTCTTCTCTATTAGGGAACTTCCCCTACCTTTTTCATGATAATGATTCCTGATAGATTAATAGATCTCCTTCTGGTGAATCTCCTCATTCATAATCAGATCCCAAACATTTGAGAACCCTCATTGAATTTTACAACTTTAGTAACTCACCAAGATATCCATCACATTCCATGATTCTGCGAGTGGTGAAAGTAATAGTAGTTCCCACTCCATATCTACAAATCTCACATTCACTTATTCTAATTGACTCCCAATAATGTTGAAGTAATTGATATGAACAACAAACAACTTTACTTCTAACATTATATTTTTAATAATCTTCACAATAGGACCACTTTATTTATTGTAGTTGACCTCTCATACATATTTTTAAGATTCATTATAGGTTTTGAGAATGTATTTATCTCATGAATATTATAAGACATGTTCCAGGGTAGTGAAATATGGATCATCATCAATGATTTATTGTTCAAACTCTCCCATTATTCCTTATTCATCACTTCTGACTTGGTACTAGTTAATGGAAAATCAAGATCCTTCAATTTCATACAATCATCTATGCACATCAACTAGAATCCAAAAATCCGTCCCATAAAACTTATCTACCTTGATCTTACCCTCATATAAATATATTACATTTATAATCAATGAACATAAACTAAATTCCAAAACATATTTCAGGGATCAATAACTGCTTACGAAAATTTTATTAGAATTCTGAGGGTATAATGATACAACTAAACCGAGATTTGAAACTACTTTTCTAGGGTTTGGTAATCTAAAAAAAATCAATCTAAGATTAGATACAACTTCTTTGGTCCGATTTAGACTCTAAAAAATATGGTAGTTATGTTTTCAATACATACTCAGTGGAAACAAAGAACCAAAATGAACTCACTCTAATAATTATTATAAAACAATTTAAATTTAAAAAAATATATCCAAAATACTATAAATAGGTTTCCAATCCAATACTAAAATGTAATAATATCTATCAAAATCAACACCAACTAAGAAAAAAAAATTCAATATCTATAACCCAAAATCATACACACATTTCACTATGCTAAAAACACCATTTAGTGATGGGAGTTTTGGTGTTTTAAGGTGGTTTAAACCATTGTGAATACTTGAGTCATGGACTATTTTACAACACTTCTAAAAAATTGTTACAAATTATTTCATGGTGGTTGTTTGGTGGTGGTTTTCTATTTATAATTTATTTAAATAAAATAAAAAATTATTATTATAAACAACAACTTTAATTTTAAAAATATATATAATTTTTTAATATATATATATATATATTTTATTTTTCATGGTAAAGGATACCCATGATATATATATATATATTATTTTTAATGGGTGAAGTAGCACAACCATCCCAAGCCCAACACTAAGCCCAACCCATCCCATGGCCCAACCCAAGTAGGTCCACCACCTAGAAAATTAATATATATATATATATATACACATTAATGGGCCATCCAATCCAAGAAATATTTTTTAAAATACCTATATATATATATATATATATTAATGGACCAGACAAATTGGTTGGCCCAAGCTTGCCACCTAGCCTTGCCCATCTCATGGCCCAGCCTGGGCCTACGCAACTCATGGGATATCCAGCCCAAGAATTCCCATCATCTAGTCTAGGAAATCTCATGACACAACCCATCCCAACTCATGGCATAGAAATCCCAATCCCACAACCTAACCTACTCCAACCCATAGCCAAAGGTATTCCATCATATTTTATAGGTTGTAGGCATTTAAACCAAAAATATTTTTCACATATTATATTGACCTTACTACTTACCTAAGCTCAGAATCTATTAAAAATAAGGACATAATAGTTAATATACTTTTATATATACATATAATTTCACAGAAACAAAAATATGTACAAAAATATATATATATAATATAAAAATATATTAATAAATAAAAATATATATTATTATAAAAATACATATATATACATAAATACATATTCAAATATATAAATATATATAAATATAACAAAATTTACAAAAAAATATAAATACATACATATATATGTACATACAAACACATGTAAATATATATTTATAAAAATATGTAAACACACACATATATATACACACATAAATATATATAAATATCTATAAATATATATTAATATATATAATATATATAAAAACTATTATATTTGATATAATTATATATATATATTCAAATATAAATAGATAAATACATATATAAATACATATATATATATATATATTCAAAATAGGTAGATTTAAGACCTTGTATGCTCTAGCCCATTTTATTTAAAGAAAGAAAATCTAGAGGAGGATTATAACACCTGAGCTTCAATATTAGTAAGTGAAATTTTTTTTTTCATGAAATAATAATACAATGAAAATTTTAATGTTTCATGGCATAAAAATTCTAATTATATATGTTGAATACCGATTTTAAACTGACTGTGTCAAAATAAGCCTATAATGAATTTTCGAAATTATCCCTTAGAAATTTAATTTTGTGAATAATTGAAAATGTGGTATTTAACTAATCCCCCATTTATAATAATTTTTTAAAATATTTATAATTAAAAATTTATTTATTATCAATTTTATAGAAATAGATATAATATCATTTGGAGGTAAATATTGATATTTTTGCAGAAAATTGTTTTTTAGTCCATAGTTTGTTTTCTATTCAATTAATTATAATAATGCCTAAAAATGAAATATTTAAATGAAATTTATATATTATATATGTAAATATATTATTTTTAATTCATGTAATGATTATTTATAGTCATATAATTAATTTAATATCATCTTATGCTTGAAAATATAATTTTCATGAAAAACTGTTTTTAACACGTTTTGTGAGTTTATTCTTAAATTAATTTATACCACATACAGAAATGAATTTTTAAAATTTTTTTTACATGTTTGGAATTAGAATTAACAGTTTATAATTATTCCACTTTCATTTTTGGTCATTATTAATAGTAAAAATGGTAAAAATTGGTTATAATAGTTAAGGTTAAAACATGGTTACCTAGGGGTTAATCTAAAACTATAAGGGTTAAAATGACCTAAATACTTATATAAATATTATTTTTTGATTTTATTCTGAACCAATATAATATTTAATTTTAAATATACTCATTTTCGATCCATTTGATTCCAATAAAATGACTTAATAATATTTTAAAACTTTGAAAAATTTCAAGTGTGTCACCCACCTCCTGAACCGATGCAATTTTATTTCCATAACCACCTCACATGTATAGTCATAATGATGGAAATAATGAATATATATTATAAATTTTAAATAATTATTATTCTATAAATATAATATTTCATATAATACCTTACCCTTACACCAATTAAAAAAATGATAACATCGCTAGTCTGTACGTGTGGACTACAACCTCCATAAAGGGGTGTGATTGATTTTTTATGTCCTCTTTTCATGGATGATTAAAAATATGTATAAAATGAATATATATATATATATATATATAACATGAATATAATTCTATATATTATGAAAATATAACCTATTCACAATAACAAGAACTTCCATGATGAAACATGGATGAGAAAACTAAATTATTAACACCCGAAAAGATAATAATAATGAAATATTATTAAAAAATGGGTGATGATATGTTATAATTAGAATATATATTATATGTATATGGTTATAGTATATAATTATAATAAATCTAAATTTATTATATGTGAGGTTAAATCATTTTCAACTTAGTGGAAGCAAGAGGTAAGGGATTTCGTCACAATTTCCACTCCATTGAGACGTGTTTGGTATTGTGAACATATTTGATTTTATGTAGTGTATATATTTACCCTTATATGTATATAAAATTAATATATATTTATTAATTTTAATTAATTTTTTTTAATTAATGTTTAAAATTTCATGGGGTAACAATTTAAAAGTTACCAAAGAGGTGAGAATTTATTTTATAATCTCAATTTTTTGGGATTGCTTATATTTTAGTGGAAGTAATATTATAACCTACCCTTCATAAACTCCATAAATTTTATTATCCACTACATATTTAATGATTTTACATGTATTATAACTTTTTCTCTATTTTTATCTTTAACCAAGTAAAGAAATGTCTAAAATATAATTTGATCTTATTTCTCTTTTTGATTAGGTATATTTTTTTTCCCATGTCCATATTTTTCAAAAAACACAATTATGAAGTATTTTTTTTATTTACAAAAATTATGTACAAAGGAAATTTTATGTTACCCTTGAATTTTTTTAATATTTTGAAGGAATATTTTTAATGTATTATTAAAAATTTATTTTTAGTTTCCTAATAAAAATTAGAATGAAAATGTTCTTTTTAAAATATATAATTTTATTTGATTTTCCCACTAATATAACCATTTTATTCTATTTAGATTCTAATATAAGTCTTCAATGGTTTTTAATGAAAATTAAATAATGAAAATTTTCTTTAAATTTTTCATTTCCATTTTCTTCTATTCTCTAAAAGAATTTATTTTAAAATAAAACCTATATTCTTTTATGAATTTATGGTCATATTTTATAACTTATTAATTTTATGGTTATTAAAATTCTTTTGAAACATTGAATTTCTTTTGATTGTATTTCATCAAACATATCCATATTATTTGTATCATGATAATAGTTATTCCCAAAACCATATTCCATTTCTAGATATGGTGTTTTACTATGAATGTTATTTTATTGATTGAGGAATTATTGATATTCCATATCATTTTCTTAATATATATAATTATTGATAAGAAATATTATTTATGAAATAAATTTATCATTCAACATGTGAGGAATGAATTTGACATATAGCTATGGGTGAGACTCGTGTGATTCCCCAAACCCACACTCCTATATCATGTGCTTATAAACACATACATTATATTAAATTCTTGAGAATAACTTTCAAAGCCTGTATATAACAAAACATAAATAAAAAATAAAAACAATTATTGTTTCTCTTACATCCAAAATATATTTTCAGGTTTGGAGATTTAGAGAATTAGGGCACAATATAAACTAATAAATCTTATTTTATTTATATCCAATGAAAAATTCTCCCATAATATAATAAAATAATTAATTCATAAAAAAAGTATACAAAATATCTCAAAAATTATTTCACACATTATATCTTTTGAAGCATGTCACCTAAAATAATTTTCTCCATAACTTGGGAAAATGGAAAATATAAGAAGGGGTGAGCTTAAATTCTCAGTGAGGGAAAAATATAACAGAAAAAATCTTGGCATAAAAATGACATAAATATCATGGAAGGAACGGGTTAAAATCATGAATAAATAATGAACATGAAACTAGGATCATGTTATATCCATGAAATTAAAATAAAAACATGTATATAAATAATGTTGATCTCATACTTATGAAGTTATAAATGTCAAATATAAAAAACCTACTGTCAAGTCCTTTTTCCAAGACAATTTACTTATATTTTGGACCACATTTAATATATATCGCTTTCAAGGATTTGTGGTAAGATAATATCCAATTTTGGTAAGAAGAAAACACCAAAAACTAACCTTGTTTTTCTTATGATACTTTTTAAATACATCAAACTCGTCACTTATTTAAGACCAATGAATTCACTATAAGATAAAATGAATAAAATTTAAATAACAAACCATTTATATAATCATCTATATTGAAATAATATCATTCATAATGATAATAATTTTCCCCATGTTAATAAAATTGATAACTTAATCATAACCCACTCGGAGGAAGTGGGTGGATTGACAAACAATATATAGTAAAATTTCCAATAATAATCCATATTAGAATGAAAATAAATTTACACAAGTCAATAGAATATCATAAATTATTTTTAAAAAACATCCAATATGATTTAGGTAATATGTGATTTTTACACCATATATATAAGTGGGTATATATCTAATAAAATACTAGAATAACCTACCCTTAAGTCATCCATAGAAAGAAATTAGATGGTTTGAATAGAATATATCCCAAGAAGTTAGAAATATTTATCAATGATTTTATGTGGTAGTAATATATATCCTTAAAAAAATTAGATAATACAAATATAAAATCAAAGGGTAGCTTGTTGTACTCATATATAAAACAATTTCAAAGAATTATTATAACTCAATGAATTAAAATTGAGTTGCCAAAAATAATCACTACCATGGAAAAAAAGAATCACTAGACACTTGAATAATGGAACATGATTTGGATATGAAAACCCATGAAATAAAATTAAAGAACAATTATGTGATTTTAAATCAATATAATACCATAAAAAAGGAACATGGTACATAAAATGTGTTTTGTTTTGAATAATGAGAATTTAGACCAAGAAAATCCTTACTACTTAGAAACTTTCAAACCAAAACCCCTTGAAAGAGTGGGATTGAAATTGATATTCATATAATGTAATTAAAATATAATTCATGATATGATATCTATAATAGTAAATATATATAATAAATAAATATAATTAGGTGCATAAATACAATACTTGTCCTAATAAAGGGAAATTGAGAAAAAAACCCTTGCCACTTGTATTGACATCCAAAAACATACTTTATCCTCATGTATCCTAAAAATGTATATTAATAGTTTAATTAATAACCTTACTCATATAAAATTTCCTTCATAATGTTTATAATAAGTCATTATCTACTTGAATTATTCTAATTTTTTAAATGAAGAGTTTATAGTTTTGATTGATTGTTCTAGTTTGATAATAGCGGCGCCTATGATTATTATTATTGAAAAGTTCATCATTACTAGATTTTATAAGATAATGGAAGATATTTTCAATGATTTTTAATAAATTTATAATTTTATTTCTTATTATTTTTGGTTATGAACCATGATGATGAAATCAACAATGATCATGTTTCAGTGATTCTTAATGAATAAAAGTTTTTTTCTTAATTAATGAGATAAATATTGATATAACCTTACAAAAATAGAAACATTATTTACATATATATATCACATTAATCCATTAAATAAGTTCTTATATTAACCCATGACATAAATTCATATTATTTTTTTATTATGTGGTTAAATAAACCCAAACATGATGATACCTTGATTTAATGAATGGTCCTAAGGTGGATTAGTTATAATATCATTATACCATAAGAATAATTATGTTATTTTTGTGATTATTAGTGTTGTATATCATAATTATATGAAATAATAAGAATAATTAATTGGATATGAAAATATTACTCAATTTTAATGAAATACTATCATCTTAGCATAATTATTTTAAACAATTAAATTAAAGATGATCATTTTTTATTCATAACATTAATAGGTTCTAATATTTTTCATAAAATAACCTTAATGATATCATAAAAATTATATGTATCCTTTAAACTCATCTTTAGATCCAACTTTTTAAGTCTATGAAGGAAAATAAAATATGTTACATTATAGAGGTGGTAGTCCACCCAACGCATGAATGATGATAATGTTTTTCTTAATGGATGGGGTGTATGAATAAAAAATGATAATAACCTTTTATTAACACCTGTAGTAGGGTATGAAAAAAGCATATTTTAATGTTTTCTAAGTGAAGAATAGTGGTTGAACAAGGGAATCTCACTTGAGGAGAGTTCTTAGTTGTTCATTCACTTAATCTAATTCACCTAAACTAATTATTTTTGGTTATTTTTATTTAATCTAGGAAGTTAATTTAATTTAATTCAAATAAAAGATAAAACTAACATACAATTACAAAATTTAATTAATGAATAAATAACTTAGCCTTTATAGTTTAGTTTGTGTGTTCCATCATTCTCCTTGTTGGTGTTTTAAATTAAGTTTGAAAATTAAATTATGATATCTCATTCAGTAATTACTATTATTTTAATCATTGGTGTGAAATCTCTAATGAATTTTTCAATCTTAATTTCACCTCCTCCTATAATCAAGGTTAATGTTACACCTCGGTTGAGAGCATGAAATATTCCTAGACCTGGATCCATCGTATTCCATTTCATATACTGAATGGATGAAATACATCATATGAAGATATTGTATCTATTATAAGGGAGGGAAAAGATTTAATAAAATAATATAAATGAGTTTTAGTTCAGGATCATGGTGGACGATCGCCACAACCATGCACGTCACTATTTCTCATCACAAACATAATAAAATTTATGAATTAAAGAAAAAAATAAATGTAATTTCCACATACCTCCCCCAGGAAAAGCCTCATATTAGCCTCCCATTTTTTAGGGTAATATGTAACTATGGAAATAAGAGAATAAGAAAATAAATCAAGAAGAATTATGGAAGAAAAATAATGGTGAAGAAGATTGACACAAAGATAAAAACAATACAAGAATTGTTTAGAAATCTAAATTAAAATTGAAAAATAAAAAAAATAAAGAAAACAAACAAATAATAAGAATGAAAGGGGAATATTTTATTTTGTAATCCCTCAGTAGAGATTTCATCCTTGGTTCCTCAGATGGAATGGAATGATTTGGGAAGGAGGAGCTCTCCCCCATTTATAGATCAAAATTTATTCTCCAAAAGTTTTTATGTGTTTAGCCTATAAATGGATTATTCACACATTCCATACTTCATAAAAGATTTTGATAGATGTTGGGTTCATTCATTCTCAATATTTCAGAATAATTTTCCACCAGATGTAGGAGTTATAGGTTTTTTATTTACTCTGAATTTTTCTTTCCAATATTTCCAAGAATCATCATTCAATTGATTTCATTCAATGGACACATTAATGGATTTAAAACTCCACATAATTTAATGGGGAATGAATATTGGAGTCCTATTTCATATACAGGTGGAATAAACTTAATTGGATATGTTTATACTGATTTATGCTTCCATTATGAAGGTGGGGTCCATGCTGTCTGCGTGGAATGTTTTCCAACGTCGTGGATTTTTTGGGCCTCTATATGTTTGAATCAGATTTTGGTCTTGAAGAAAAATTTAAGGAAAATAAATTAAGGAATCCAAAAAAAAAGAATATACCAAATTAAATTAATAATTTAAATGCTATGATCACAATACCCTTGTCATGAAAATATGTCAAAATTCTAGAATTAAGAACTTTTGACATTTTATTCGAAAACAACCCATAAATCCAAAATTGTTGTAAATAATCTAAAATTTATAAATTTTGAGGGTTTAAATAATTTAAATTCATATAAAAAAGGAGGTAAATATTATCACTATCAATTACCCCACACTTACACCATGGTTTTCCTTAAGCATAAAATTTCAACATGGAATTTAGTGGACACCAATGTTACATATATTCAAATTTTAAAATAATAAAATCAAACAATTTTGAATGTAAAATAAATCTTTCAAAAATACACATAAAATATCAATTTAATTTCTCATTTTTCAAGAAACAATCAACTCATGAATTTTATTTTTCCCCTTTTAAAAATGATGGAACTTTTCTTTTCATTCATTCATTATTCTCAATTAATTATTATTAAAGATTCCAAATCATGATTTACCTCACTTTAATATTTTCACTCATATCTCAAGATAAAATTCATGTGAGTTTATGATCATATCATGAAAATATGATTCGTATATATAATCTTCTAAAATAACTAATTTCTATACTTTGTAAAGAAAAAATAGACATAAAATCATTAGGACTTGCAATAAATGTTCAAATGACTCTGAGGATTCTGGTTTGTAGGATTTGATGCTTTAAAAATTAAGGTTATAGGAGGAGGTTTATCTCTTAATTTAAATTCATGATATTAAAAAAATTGTAATGAAATTATCTCATTCAAAGTATCAACTCCCACTTTCCTCAAACTAAAAGTAATGTAATGATCAATGTAAATATTGATGAATGATTTGTGCACCCTCTTTAATTTTTTAAATAATTTTTTTACATTTTTTTCTTTTTTTCAAAAGTTCTGATTAAAAAAAACCTCAAATCCATCACCTAACCACATATGATAAAAATCATCAGTATCCTAATGATTATTTTTGGTTTTCCCAAATCAGTACCTATTTAATACATTTTTTTGTTTTTTTATATTTTTTTTATTCAATAGGGGGAAAAATAAAGAGTATAATGAATGAATTAAATGACCTTTATCATTACCCAATATATCACCCTATAATTCTTCCTTATAATGTATATCATCCCTTCGACCATGATTCCATTTACCCCCCCACACTTCAACTTTAAAAAATCTTGCAAATACCAAGAGTAGGGTAGGAATTTATAAAAATGGATTGAAACATGGATCATTCCAATAATGGCCATTAATGGTCTCTATTGGCTAAATAAGGATTGGTGTAAAGTTAGAATTTAAGGATAATGTCTTTTATAATGATTCCTCAATCATTTGAAATGTGTTTTTGCATAGTTATATCATTGACAAGTTCAAATTAAAGTCCTGGTTGGTGACATATCCCATGATCACTCAAGAAATATGGTCAAGATAAAATAAGAAGTACTTTGTCTAGAAATCCTCTAGAGAATGAGATATATTATATTTTAAAATAACTTAAGTAATGATTAATAATAATAAATCAATTCACATGAATTTCATAAATTCAAATCATGAAATAAATGGTTGGGAAATTTCATTTACATGAATTAATCAATTCCCTCAAATCATGAGTCCTCATATTAATATACATCATTAATTTTAAACATTTAATTCTCTATTTTAATCATTTAATCATATAAAAATTGAAATCTAAAACATGTAATCACATGATTCTTAAGAAACTCATTTATTATAGATTAGTTAAGTAAAGCATAATTCAAGTGTGGGCATGCAATTTTCTCTTTAATGTTCATTATTTTTTTTGGAACAAAAATGTTTAGAGTTTATAAGATAATCATTAAAAAATAAACTCCCTTTTTCATAAATCTTACTACTATACTTCATTGGTCTAAGATTTATTCTTCCATAATTAACCTATAAAATAAAACAACTCAATTAAGCACAAGGATCATATCATTAAATCTCAAAAAGATAAGAGGGAGTGTGCCACATGCTAGACAAATTTCTAAAACTGAATGTAAAATCTAAATTATTAAGATTTAAAATAAAATAAATTAAAATAATGTAATTGATAATTCTTGGTATAATCCCCCAAATGTGTCCTGAATTTTTACTACCTCTAGAAAAGCAGTACTAGTTCTTTTCTAAAGTCTGATGGTGGTTGGATATTCTTTGACATGAACCACCACATGTAGTTTTTAATAGCTTTTTTTTATTTCTTTGTGGTGAGAAATGATCCATGGATAAAGTATACTAGATCTATCCCATTAAAAATTAAGTAAAACTTACATGTATAGGGTAGGATGAAGTATTGATCATCCTTTTATTTTGTTTATACATGTACAAATTCTTCTTCTATGTACAATGGTTTCTCTAGATTTGACTTAATGTTTGTAGATTCTAGATTTGGTTCTTCAGGCAGAGCCAATGAGATATATTCTTATACTCCCTCAAGTAAGTTTTCATTGTGTTTAGGGAGCTCTAAATGTTCTCAAATAGGTGAATTTTAATTTTCATAATCTTTTTCTAGGGAATCATAGAAGTTTTCCAAGTCTAAAAATCCAAAATTATTAAGAGTGATACTCAAATTTGTTTCACTAAAATCAAATGAGTTTGATTCAACAATGTATCAACTCCCTAAGTTGGTTCATCTTGAATCTATTTTTTAGTGTAAAGAACCCATTAGAGTTGTGAAATAGAATATAGAGGTAGGTATTTAGGCTCCTCCATTTCTCCTATCTCCTTGGAAAAATTTGGTAAGACTAAGGGGAACTCTTCTTGGACCTTCTAAACTTGATAAAATTCTGGAAAGTAATGGGAGAACTCGGTTAGCTCCCGAGCCATCGATTAAAAAAAATTGTTTCGTGTCCTACCTCAAGCCAACTATAAATTATTTAAATTCTTTCTACTTATTATTTTATTTCAAAAATGATCTCACATTTCTAAAAATAACATAAACACAATACACCATAGACACAGGTGAATCAATAATTGGTTCTTTCACCTGTTAGTAATTGTTCCATGAATTGAGAAAATATTCATTTGAAAACATCATGTAAAATTATTTTTTAATGTTTTTTTATTTTGAAAATAATTAAAACTATATAAAATGTGAAAATATAAAAAGTAAAGTAAACAATCGATTAGATCCCTAGAAACGACACCAGTTTTGATGCACACTTGTCTTAGGGCATGAAAAAGTGTATTTTAATGTTTTTTTAGTGCAACATAGTGGATGTCTAGGGTCATGTCACTTGAGGAGAATTCTCATTTGTTTACTCACTTAATATAATTAACCTAAAAATACTTTTTTTATTGAATATAGTAAGGTAATGGAATTTAATTAAAATAAATGATAAAACTAACATGCAATGATAAAGTGCACTTAATGAAAAAAGAACTTGGCCTTTGTGGTTTTGATTTTGGGTTCCATGATTATCATGGTTGGTGTTTTAAATTAAGTTTAATAATTTAATTATGAGATCTAGTTCATGAATTAATATTATTTTTTAGGGGTTTAAAATATTGAATTCATTTTCTTATCTTAATTACACCCCTCCTGTAAACAAGGTTAATATTACACCTCAATCTAAAGTGTGACATCTTCCAAGACCTAGCTCCATCGTATGAAATTTTATCTACTAAATGGATTAGTACATCATATTAATATCTTGTATCTAATAGAAATAAGGTAAAATATTTAATGAAAGAATAAAAATGAGTTTGAGTTCAGTGTTGTGGTGAAAGATCACCACACCAGTGCACGCCACTCTTACTCATCACATAATTAATAAAACTTATAAATTTAAGTGCTGAATAAATGAAATTTCCACAAACCTCCCATGGTCCCACACTTAGATTATCCCATAAATTTTGATGGTAAGTGTTCATGGTAGAAGTATGACAATAATAAAATAATAAAAGAATAAGAATAGAAAAAAAATATTGGTGAAGAAGATAGACACAAAAATAAAAACAATACATGAATCTTTTAGAAATTTAAATTACAATTGAAAAATAAAACAAAAAAAAAGAAAAATAAATAAATAAGAATAAGAAAATGAGAAGATTTTTAGTTAGACTTCCTCAATGGAGATCTCCTCCTTGGTGCCTCATATGGAATAGGATAGAATCAAATGATTTGGGAAGGAGGATCTCTCCTCCTTTTATAGGACAAAATATGTCCTCCAAAAGTTTTAATGTTTTTGGAAAATTAAATGGATGATTCACCCATTATATACTTCATAAATGTTTTTTTAAATGTATTTTGAGTTCAACCTCAAATTACAGCATAATTTCCCATTAGATATAGGAGTTATGAATTTTTTATTTCCTGTTACTTTTTCTGTTCAAGATTTCCAAGAATCATCCTTTAATTGATTTTGTTCAATAGACACTTTAATGGATTCAAAAATCTATGGGATTTAATGGGGGAATTAAAATTTGATTAATATTTCATATAAATTCTGAATAAAAAAATTGTATTTGTTTTGACCTATTTATGTTTTCGTTATGGAGGTGGGGTCAATGTTATTTTCCCAGAATGTTTTCCAACTTCATGGATATTTTGGGCCTCTATATGTTCAAATTAGATTTTGTTCCTAAAGAAAAAGTTGAAGAAAATAAATCAAGGAATCCATAAAAAAATAATCACCAAAATTTGATTAATAATTTAAAAGTTATTACAAATACCGATGTCATGAAAATCTGTAAACATTTTAGAATTAAGAACTTTTCACATTTTATTCCAAAACAACCCATAAATCCAAAATTGTTATAAATATGCTCAAATTAATAAATTTAGAGGATTTAAATAATTTAAATTCATATATTAATTGATGAAAACATTAGCTATATCACCATTATTATAATAAAATTAATTTATATAAATGATATTAATATAATTATCTTTGTGGGGTAAGAATAAATTTGAATGAATAAAATTAAGAATAAAAACTAATTAGTTGATAATACTCATGTTGGGGACATCGATTTTCTTTGGAAATATCCTTGATTTTGAAGGTACTAGGATAACTATGAGTGAACAAGGTATTATGTTCCTAGGAGAGGTATTAAGAAAGATTAAAATATAATAGTTTCATGGTTGGATTCGAATTTAACATTTTCATTTAAGGGGTGAAGATGTTACCCTTTTATAAGTGAAAGAATGAGTAGTTTTGGGAAAAAAATTACATTTTTCAATAATTTATTGACACTAATTAAGTTTAAATAGATAAAAAATTGTAAAAATGTGTAGGAACACATGTATTATCCATTAAAAAGATCAAAAATTCATTTCTAGGATGGTTTTTTGAAATGATTTAGGTTATTTTCACTATGTTAAACTCAATTTACAACTTTTTTCTTTATACTTGGTAATTAATTTCTAAACTTGGTAATATATTTTAATGAATAATTTTAATATAATTTTTTTACATAATTTGATACATATAGTTTAAAATTTAAAAAAATTTATCAAATAAAATTTCTAAATGAGTAAAAAATTAATTTTAAAATAAAATACACCTAACCATGTAAAAAATATTTTTAGAAAATTAAAGTTTCTAAGATTTAAATTTATATATACGATAAAAATATCATGGTTACTAATTTTAATGAAATAAATAGATTCCTTAGAAAAAATGTTATTAGGATTTCAAGGAATTCCAAAACCAAATCTCCCTTGAAAATTCTTTCTTTTAAAGAAATATAATGAAAACTATTTCTATAGTTAAGTAAAAATTTTACTAGTTATAATTTTTTTTGAAATAGGTTTTATATTTAGAATAAATATTTAAAATTGAATAATTTTATTCCTTAACTTTATAACTGATTACATTAATATTTTTATATCTTCTAGGTTATTGTTACATAATAATAAATTCATAGAAAATACAATTTTTTTAGATCCTTCATTTTTTTGACTAAAAATAAACCTTTTTAAAAACTAATAAAAAGTTAATAATAATAAAATTATGATATGAGAAATTAAATTTTTTATTTTTAATTTTAAATTAAAAAATTTATAAATTCAATATTTGAATAAAATCATAAAATATAATAAAAAAAGTTTTTTTTTTCAGAAAATGACATTTTAAAATATTAATTGATATTATTCTTATTTAATATCATTTTCAAACTAAATTGGTTCTAACCAATTATTTGTGTCAAACATATTTTATCATTGATAATATGTTTCTTGAAATAGAAATGTGTATCACATAAAATGTTTTTTTATAAAAATAATTTTCTAAACAACAAATGATATTATTAGTAAATTTACGTAAACTAATTGAATTTCATTTAGATTAAAAGTATTATTTATTTTCATTATGCATATATTTTATAAACAGGTTACTATTAATCATTCCCATTAATTAAATAGATAGATTTTAATGTTCATATTTAAACAGTTATATTTTGTCTAAATATGTCAAGGTTTTTATTTAAATTTTTTGTTGTGTTCATTGTAAGATATAAAAAAATTGACTTATTTAAAGGTAATTATATATTAAAATTTTAGGTTTTTAAATTATCCCATTAAAAAAATTGTGTCTGTGAAATTCGACTCATATGATTAGAGTAATTTCTATAAGGAACTTTTAATTAACTATATAATTCTAAATGACCATGGGTTTAGTTAGGATATGGAATGATATTTATGTATATGAAAAAATCATTATATGTGATTTATAAAGAGAGTTAACCCTCTAAAAATTTCATATAGAATTATAATAAGGTATATTTATCTAGATCCATAAGAAATAACTTCCCACAAACTATGAAAATGATTTTTATGTTAATATTACAAATAGTTGGTTTTATAATTCAATATAAAGTAGTTGGTGAAAAATTACATGACATAGGAATCTATAAAATCTAGAGGAAAAACTCACCATCAGATGAATTTGTAGTAGTTTAATAGGATTTTTCTTGTTTACATGTTTGTTGGTGACTACTTCCCTCATTGGACTTTGGATTGGGACATTGAGTCACATAATTCTAAAATCTATTATAATTAAATAAAATAATCATTTATATTCTTTCTTTTACTTACACTTGCGAGTTTGATTACATTCAACTTTACAAATATACCATTTACTCATTGATTTAAGAACATTTCCTCCATTTTTCTTCTTACATATTTGATATATTGGAAATTGATTCATTTTTCCTAAATTATCTTCATCCCTTAATCTTTTATGAGACACTCTCTTTATATTCCTTAGTGTGTTTTGGAATTTGAATATGTTCACATTTATAATAATATTTCATAGTTTCTTATTCATAATAATCATTGGGTTTGTCACTCCAACTCCCATTCTGATGGGTTGTTTGTAAAGGTAGTCTCTACATTATCCCTTAAACCTGTGGTTCCTTTTAGTTATATCCATTTCTAAATATAAAAGAGTTAACATGAGTAAAAATAATTATATGTGAATTATCATAAATAACCATAATAAATTTTACCCCAAGATGTATCACGTTATATACTATCATGTTAGCCTATAGTTCTTATAAATCAACATGAATCAGACTCAATTTAACTTATATCAGTCTCGTATATCATTCTTTATTCAACCTAGGTTACTTTGAGTTTTGTTATCTAATAATTATTAACCTAATATTTAAAATTGATATCCCAAATTACTATCAAAATTCTTAAAATATACTAAACCCAATAATCATTGAAATATATACTCTCAAAATCTTATTTATCCTTCCTCAAACATCATTAATCATACACCCAATTATAAATATACCCACATTAACAAAACTTTTCCAAAATGTATTCGTATCTCTAATACATTAAACCACAATTATATTATATATTCTTCTGAAAAATTAACTCGAAATTTAACACAAAAATAGAATTAACCAGTAGTTCCTAAGGTTTTACAGTAATCACTATATAACATAATCCAAAAAATGAGATGTTCTTCCCTAAGAATATGATGAATCAATTATCAATCACATGGTTACCAATTACTATCTAACTTACTTCTTAAGAATAAAACCACACTTTATTATCTCAATGTAAATAATTTATTAATATTAAGAGTTATACGTACATAAATCATCTATTCTACAATAGTTATTACAAAAAATATAATCTCAATATATGATAGTTTCATATCATCCTATGAATCTCCTTGTTCAATCCATTGTCATCAATGGAAATTTTTCTATTAGGTTCCCTAACAAAATTAGCTTTCATCATTTTAAATACTTAATAATGTTTCGTAAAGATAATGTTAAATCCCAAAGCATATATCTATTGTGTTTATTTCTAAGTGTGTAGTCTTAGGACCACTTATCTTGAATTAGAGTGATGATCAAGTTAATTATCAAAAAACCATTTTGGGGTGATTACCCCATGGATCATCTGTTCTAAAACTATATCCAATTATTGGTATCCATAAAAGGAAGCATTTGTAAGAATAATCTCTTAATTTCTATTTTACTAAAATATAAGGATTTTACCCAATACATAGACTTTTTCATAGTGTTTTCACTAGGGTTCTCTTACCCAAATCCTCAAATAACATTTAAATTATTACCTTATAATAAAATCATAAACCATTCCAAAAAATTTATCCATACCTTAAAAATCAAGATCAACCTTATCTTATTATCTTCAACAAACATTATAATCATCAATTTTATTTAAACCTTTCTATAATAACAATTATAACAACCTGGGAACACACTCTTAGATTTGGTAATCATAAACACATACAGTACATTAGTTTCTTAATACTAGTTGTAAAATCATGGATATAACAAACATTAATTACAAAATAAAAATGATTATTCAATATCTTATATACAAATGATATTTTATAGTTTATAATTTTTGAGAATTGGGCTACTAAATAAACTGAAAAATCCCATGTTCTTTATATCATATGGCCAATTCTACAAATATATTAGATTCTACTTAGTTCATGAAAAGTATTCAATCTATCCCAAAAATTATTTCACACATTATGTCCTTATAAAATTTTCATCTATAATAAGTTTCTCTATAACCTAGGGAAGTAGAAAATATAAGAAGTGGTGAGCTCAAACACTCAAAATAGAAACATATAACTGAAACAATCTTGGCATAAAAATGACATAAATATTATAGTAGGAATAGGTAATTAATATAAATCCAAAATCTACTTGAAAATGGGATAATGATATATCCATGATAACAGAAATCAAACTTGGATATCAATGTCACTAATATCATACTAATGGAATGAATAATACCAAACAGTAAAAACCGATTATCAAGGCTGTAAGCTAAGACGCTTAACTTTTCATCAAAAACATACTAAAGACATCCTACTTTCAAGGATTTGTTCCAAGAAAACATATTATAATGGGAAGATTCATACACAAAAATCCCAAACTATTTTTTCTAATGATGTTGATCGATGCATCGAGGGGATATATAATGTTGAGACCCACCCATCACTTGTTTTTGTCAAATGCATTCAACATAAGAGAAAATGAATAAAAACTATATAAGCAGCCTTTATAATATTATCAATATTGAAATAAAAACATCTTAAATGAAAATATTTTCACAATGTTAATAAAAGTGATAACCTGATCATAACCTATCTAGAGGAAGAATGTGGTGGATAAATAATGCATAGTCAACTTGCCAATAATGATCTATATTGGAATACGAATAATTTTCCCCATGTTAATAGAATATAAAAATTTATATTTGAACATCTTTGAATTTAAGTAATGTTATATGTGATGTTCACATCATATAGAGTAATGGATATACAGATAAGACAATACTGGAATAACAAGATCATAATCCATCCAGAGAAAGAAAGTGGATGGTTTCAAAAGAAAATATCATAATAATTGAGAAATATTTTTAAAGGTTTTTTTGGTAGAAATGTATATATTTAGAAAATAATGAGATAATAAAAAATAATACAATCAAATGGTATAATGTACACAACTTACAAAAAAATATTCTTAAAGAACGATTATAACACAATGAAAGAAAATTGAGTTACCAAAAATAATTACTACAAGTGAAATTACTAAATCACAAGAAAATTAAACAAGGGAAAATTCATTAGATATTAAATACTGTAAAAAAAGGAAAATTAAATTCATGTGATATTAAATAAATATGAAACCATATAAATGGAACATGGTGTATAAAATATATTATGTTTTAAATAATAAGAATTGAGACCATGATAGTCCTTACATCATAGAAACATTAAAATCAAAATTAATTAAAATGTAATTATTTAAATTAAAATTAAAATAAATTTTTTAAAACATAATTCATGAAAATATATCTAAAATATAAAATATATACACCACATAAATTAAATTATGTTCATAAATACAATAGTAGTCTCAATTAAGGGAAATTGAGATCAAAACCCTTAACTATTATGCTGAATTTCATGAATATAATTTAACCTCCTATATCACAAAAATATATATCTTAATCACTTAATTAATTACCTAAATCATATTCATTTTCATTCATACTCTTCATAATTAGTCATTCTCTACATTAATTCTTCCAATTTTCCTCATCAGTTGTTTGTAGTTTTGATCGATTATACATGTTTCATAACAACAGTGTCTAAGTTTATTCTCCATTAAAAGTTTAAAATTAATATAAAATATTAGATACTATAATATATTTCCCAAGATATATTATAAAGTTAAAATTTCATTTCCTATTATTTTTTGTCAAAAACCATAACGATCCAATCAATAATGACCATGTTTTAGTGATTCTTAATGAATGAAAGGTGATTTATTAATTAATAAACTAAATGTTGATATAAATTTAACATCAACAAAAATAATTTTTTTACATATCTATATAATATTTCATAATTAAATAAGTTCTCATAGTCATCCATGACTTACATTCATAGTATTTTTCGATTAGGTGGTTAAACTGACCCAAACATAAATATACCTTGATTTAGTGAATGATTTTGTGGTGGTTTAGTTATAATATCATTAAACTAGATGAATATATATCATATTTGGTGATTATTAGTGTAATTTATCATAATTATAAGTAATTATTATAATAATTAATGTATTTATAAATATTACAAAATTTGAAAAAATTGTATCCTCTTAGAAAGTTAATTTTAAATGACTAAATTAAAGATTATCATTTATTGTTAATAAAATTAATGGTATATTATATATGTCATAAAATAAACATAATTATATAACAATACTAATATTAATTCTTTAATACCTTCATTATATCCAACCTTGTAAGGTAGTGAAGGAAAATGAAACACGTTACGCCATGGAGGTGGTAGTCCACAAAACACATAAATGATGATTTTTTCTTAATTGATGGGATATATGAATAAACAAAGATAATAAACTTAATGTAATAAAATTAAAGTATATAAATGGTAATAATATCATTATATTTTTTGGGTTATAATTAAGTTTAAAGTAAAAAAATTAATAAGAGAAAATAAGTAGTTGAAAATACTCACTTCGGGGACTTGGATTTTCCTTAGAAGTCTCCTTGAATTTAAAGGGAATAGAATTAATATTTGTGAATAGAGAATCATTTTATTAAGGTATGGTTATAGGGAGAGTAAACAGAAATATTTTCAAAGAGTAATTCTAAGTTAATTTGTTCCTTGAAGTGGTGAAGATGTTACCCTTTTATAAGTGAAGGAAAGGGTAGTTTTGGGAACACCTTTACATTTTTCAATAATTCCATGACACTGTTCAAGGTTTAGTGGATCAAAAAGTTGGAAAAGTATAGGGGTTACAATTATTGGTCAATCCAAATCTCAAAAAATCATTTATAATCATTTTTTTAATTTTTAGGTCTTTTACACTTGGTTAAACTCAATTGACCACTTTTTTTTTACTTTTACCTTGGAAATTAATTTTTAACATTAGAAATTAGTTTTAATAAATAATATTAAGATAGAAATGTTTACCTATTTTAAATAATATAATTTAAAATTTTAAAAACATTTTTTCAAATAAAATTTCGGAAGGTGCTAAAATTTAATTTTAAAATAAACACACTTAATCATGTAAAAACTTAAATTTTAATATAAAAAAATTATTATAGTTAATGAATTTAATGAAATAAATTGATTTATTATAAAAATAATATAGGGTATGATACTTTTATGGAAATCCAAAACCAAATACATCTTGAAAATACTTTCTTTTAAAGGAAAACACCAAAAATAGTTTCTATATTAAAGAAGTATTTTAATTAGTTATAAAAAATGTTTGGCATAGGTTTTATATATAAAAATAGAATTTAAAAATGTATAATGTTATTCTTTAAATTAATATCTGATTAATGTTTTTTTAAATATTCTAGTTGTGCTTATATAGTGATAAAATCATTGAAATTTTAATTTTCTTAAATACGACATAATTCAACTAAAACTCAACTATTTTAGAAAATTCATGAAATTTATTCTAAGATAATTTTGAAATCAAGAATTAAAAAATAAATATCCTTTGATTAATTTCAAATTCAAAAATTTATAAATTCAGTGTTTGAATAATATCATGAAATATACTGAAATGTTCTTTTTATAGGAAAAATTACATTTTAAAATATTAATTGATATTATTATTATTTAATATAATTTAGAAAATAAATTAGTATTAACCAATTATTAATATCAAAAACAATTTATCATTAATCATATTTTTATTAAAATAGAAATATATATCACATAAAATATAATATTTAAGAAGAAATACTTTTCAAAATAATAAATGATCTTATTACAAATTTTAGGTAAACTAATTGAATTTAATTTATCTATAAAGTAATATTTATTTTATTTATACATATATTTCATAAAGTGGTTACTCATATTAATTCCATATAATTCAATAGATAAGTTTTATTGGTTGTAATTAAAATTTTTCATTTTATCTAAACATATTGCAGATTATATTTAAGTTCTGTGTGTCAAGCTAAGAAATATATACAAAAAATTGAATTATATATTAAATTTTGTTATTGTTATAACCTAGTTATAGATAGCCCCTCGATTCATCCAAATGTCACATGAGACAAACCAATTGGTTAGCCTTATTAAATGGGTTTTTAGTTAATACAAACCCATATTTTAAAATATCTTGGCACATGACCTTGATTAAGGAATCCATAATTATGCATTTACTTCATTGAGAATTTAGTTTTTATTATTCATGATACTTTTACATTGATTTTATCCAAGGATTCATTTCATGTGGAAGTTTTTGATTAAATGAAATCTTTCATAAGTTATTTAACTTTATATATTGATTAATCCTTATTTACTTATTATAAAATTCATTTTACATACCCTTTTATGAGAATTTGAGATCAAAGTTATTTTGTTTTCCTTTACCTAGGATATGAAGACTGGATTTTTAAATGATTTTTATTGATTCATAATATTTTCTTAAATTTTGTTTTATATTTTATTTCCAATATAAAATAGTAATCATGTATATATATAGTTCTTCAAGACTACTAAACTGATCGGTCCTTGGTGACGTGATCCATAGTATATTATGACAATGTAATAAAGTAGACATTAGATCTAGGTTATTATAGTTATGGTTGTTATAGTTGGTATGAGACGACATTCATTAGAAACCTAGAGAACTAGATTTTTGAAAATATAGAGTAGATAACAAAATTTTATAAAATAATCTAAGCATAATTCTAATTATATAATATTATAATAAAGTTTCAGAAATGTAGATATTTTGTGTATTTACTAGAAAATAAATTAATGTTGGGATACTACAAATGGACATGTTTTTGTCACTCATGCATGTAGGGGTAATAACCTCGACAAGAGTTGATTTAGTATATATCAACCATTATTAAGGTGCATGGTAAAAGGACTCTTACTACATAAATAGTTTAACACTCCCTTGGGATATGATTTTTTTGATTTAAATTCTATCAATGAACCATCATGACAGATTTGAAAATATTTTTATGATCTTAGGATATTCCCAAAGAAACCAAGTTTTTGATTCTGAGATTAGATATGCATTAAATTTTTTAATTTATTTTAAGTGTTATACCATATATATAATATGATTTAATGTTTATAATGTTATGAGATAATTCTATTTATGATTTTTTAGAAATGGTTCCTAAAATATCTAATGGTTTTAGTACTCGTGGATAATCTATGGATTTCCATGCTGAGCAAGCTAAAACAACTAGTTTTAGATCTAAGTAAATCATTTTCATATTAGGAAATCTAACACAAGTTATGACTAATAACATTGAAAATATAAATAAATATGGTGTTCCACATCATGATACACAAATTCAATAGAAGCCTCCATATTTTATTGGAGCTTCTAATCAAGTGGTAGGGGATTAATGGATCAAGTCCCATGAAGTGATATTTATGTCCATGGGTTGCAACGAAAGGTAAATGGTTAAATTAGAAGTGTATCATCTTAAAGGTGAATCTGATCAATGGTGGTCACTGATCTAGAATACTATAGATGAATAAGAAAAACAAAATATGGAATTGAGAGATTTTAAGGTATCAATATTTGATAAATATTTCCATTATGATTAATGAAATAAAATGAAGAGAAAGTTTATCATCTTAAAAAAATAAATATGAAAGTGTTTCAGAGTATAAGTAAACCTTTATAAGACTATAAAGGTATGGTATAGGTTAATTATATAATTTAGATAGTAAAATTGTCCATTTTATTTAAGAGATTGGTGCAAGACTCTAAAGGGAACTAGTTTATCAATCTTCTTTATCATATGATGAAATTGTATTATGTTCCATCGAATTAGAGAATGAATTTTCTAGATTCAATATTTCCAAGAGAAATAAAGAAAATAAGAGTTCGGATGAAAATTAATAAAAATGGAACAAGTTAAATAAGAAGAATGGAAACAAGTAATTTCCATCATGTGAAAATTATGGAATGAAACATCCTGAAAAATACCCGAAGGGCATGGGATTTTGTTACAAGTGAGGAGATAAGGGTTATTTTTATATTTAATACAAGGGAAATAAATAAACCAATCTTATATAATGCCTCTACTATAGAGAAATGGGGAATTATTCAAATCATTTTTCCATACATCAAGGGTACCAACTTTAGAAGAGCACAAGGGTAGAATTCCAAGCTTATACAAACACTAAAGGTGAGATTTAATTACTAATGATTTAGTGGAAAGTAATTTAATAAAAACATAAAATTTGGTAAATGATTTATTTGATTTTGGATACTTTCAATACTTTATATCTTCCATATTTTCCAGGAAAATTAGATATTTACCTATTAATTTAAGAAGGGAGATTTTAGTCAAGACTACTAGTGTAAATTTTACCAAAACAAGGATGTATCAATAAGTTATAATTATAACACATAGAAGTTCCATATTTGAATAAATAATTAGTATACTTATGGTTAAATTTTATACAATCCATGATATAGATTTTATTTCAAAATATAATGCAAATAATTATTTCCAAGAGAAGTAAATTACGATTCATGATGAAGATGTGTAATTCTTTATCTTTAAATGAGAGACTTCATCATTTGGGTCTTGTCAAGATATACCTCTAGTATCAATTATAAATGATATTATTTAGGGAAAAGAGAATACCCAATTTATGGATGGTAAAGTTAATATTTAATTGAGGATGTACCTTTTGTATAGGAATAAAATGATGTACTTCCTAATGAATTACTAAGAAAATAATTGAAGAATGAAGTTGAGTTTTATATTAATTTAATCACCAATATAAGAACTATATCAAAGAATCCCTATATAATGGTCACAATGGAATTCATGGAATTAAAGAAACAACAATCTGATTTGCGTGCTAATAGATTTATATTCCCTAGTGTTTCTCCATGGGTTTCCTATATTATTTTCATTAATATGAAATATGTATTTATGAGGACTACCATTTATTATTTGGAAATCAATGTTATTACTATAAATAAAAAGTACAATATGCATCATATTAATGAATCATTAGATAAACATAAATGAGTTCAATATTTTTCATATATTATCCTTCATTATAGGTATAATAAACTAAGATTAAAAAGGAATATATTCCATATATAATATTTTTTACAAGGTATGGACATTATTATTTTATAGTAATTTTGTTTGGATTGACTAATTAAACCTCTATTTTTATGATTTTGATGATAAATTTATTCCAGGATTTCCTTGATAAATGTTTTGTTATATTTATTGATGATATACTGGTGTACTATAAAAGATATAAGGACAATGAAAATACCTTCCAAATTTTTATAAAGACTCATAGAGAAAAAGTGTTAGATAGGAAATTTAGAAGGTGTGATTTTTGGATTATGAATATTTATTTAGATGGTTATATTTTCTTCAAGTATGGAATCTCAATGGATCTTGTGGAGACAAAGGTAGTAAAATAATTTCCTACACTAACGGACATAGCTGAGGAATGTATTTTATTTGGTTTTTAAGGTTATTATAGAATATATGTTCAAAAAAATTCCTGATTGGATAACACATTACCCAATATTACATGTAAAGGAGTAAAGTTCATATGGATAAAATAATTTAGAGAATTTTTTGATTAATTGAATATGAAATTTTTTGATTCTAAAATATTGGATGTACCATTAGGATATGTTGGATTTGTGATATATAATTATGCATCAAAGAAGGGACATGGTTGTGTCCTTATAAATACTGCTAATTTTATTGCCTATACATTAGGGCAGTTGAAGAATCAGGAATATAACTATATAAACCAAGATCTTGAGTTGGTATTCATATTCATTTCTTTGAATATATGAATTCATTATATCTATAGTGAAATATGTGAGATATACACTTCTTATAAGAGTATGAAATTAATATTTTCATAGAAAGGGGTTAACATGAGGAAAAGGTGTTGGATTTAGCTACTTAAGGATTATTATTTCTTAATAAACTACCACCCATGGAAAGAAAATAAGGTAGTGGATTCATTGATAACAAAAGATCCTGGAGTCCTGAACAAAATGAATATTATATGGGATACTATATTCATGGATTTAGTAAATATGGATATATGAATTATGAAGGATAAATAAAGATCACCCCCTTTTCAAGTTATTATTAAACCATATTTATTGGAGAAGATAAATGTTCTCATCCTGATGATGAGAATTTTAAAATGAAAATTAAAACATTGGATGATTGGAAATTGGAAGACTTTATTTATGAATATGGAATTCTAGAATTTGGAAAGAGGTTATGCCTTTATCTATACCAGATCAAAAAATGAAATTATTAGATGATGCTCATATATCAAATTTCTCTATACACCCAAGTAGCACCATTATGTATAGGGGTTTCAAGGAACAATTTTTGTAAGATAATATGAAGTAGAAAATTATTAATTATATATCAAGATATTTGGTTTTTCAATATGTCAAGGCTGTGAGACAACATGCTATAAGAGTTATGAAAAATCTAAATATTCCTATATGGAAGTGGGATGACATCACTACAGGATTTGTTTTACTAAATTAACAAATTATCCTAGAAAGAATGTTGTCATCTGGGTTATTGTTTATTAACTTACCAAATCCGCAAATTTAACCACTATAATAGAAGATTTACCTCTTGCGAATCTTTAGAAAATCTAAATTGATGAATTCATAAGACTTTATAGTGAAAATATTTAAATTGTATCTGATCATGATCCATGATTTACAAAATAATTATAGAACATTGTTTAAAAGGATTTTTATATCGAGTTTCATTTGATCATCTCTTATCACCCACAAACTGATGGATAGTCCAAAAGGACCATTCAAACATTATAAGAGAGGTTGAGATCATGGACACATTCCTTCAGAGGTATGTGGGATAATTATTTATATATGGTGTATTTTTTTTATAATAATAGGTTCCATTCATGTATTCAAATGGTCTTGTATGAAGCATTATATGGTAAGGGATGTCATACTCCAACATGTTAGGATGAAGTTAGTGAAATGAATCTTGTAGGCCCAGAACTTGTTGAGGATAAAATGATAAAGGCAAATACTATTAAAACCCATATTAAAGAAGAAAAAATTGGGAAAATATTTATACTGATAATATAAAGAATTATTTGTAATTTCAAGTCTGAGACTATGTTTTCTTGAAAATATATTTGTATAAGGGTGTTATAAGGTTTGGTAAGAAATAGAAACGAATCCCCATGTATATTTTTACCTTTGAAATTATAAAAATAATTGGTGTTATAGATTACTATTTTCTAATACTACATCGTCTATATAGAGTACATTATGTGTTCCATATCTCATTTTTATGGAGGTATATTCTAGATCCAACACATGTTCTCAACTCTAAAGAAATATAATTGGGACCTGATCCATCTTACTCTGAAGAGTATATCTAGATTATTGACACTAGAGAACAATAGTAACTAAATCATAAGACTCATCTAGTA
Source organism: Viscum album (assembly GCA_963277665.1). Classification (NCBI taxonomy): domain Eukaryota; kingdom Viridiplantae; phylum Streptophyta; class Magnoliopsida; order Santalales; family Viscaceae; genus Viscum; species Viscum album. Next base: position 1,674,738,589 of record OY728158.1, read on the forward strand.
AAGTTAATCTATATAAATCCTAAAATAGAGAAAGAAATGTGGAAACCTAAGGTTGTTTTGAAGATGAACCACCCCTGTTTATTTAGAAAGCAATATCAATGAAAATTTCAAGGATAAAATTTTTAAAGGAGGAAAGATTGTAACATATGAGGTCAAATTATAGAATTAGATATTTTTTTCTTTAAACTATAAAAAAATTCACCTTTTAATATTTCATGGAACGAAAATTCAAATTTTATAGGATGAATATTTATTTTGAACTTACTTTTCCAAAATAACCCTATAAGGAATTTTTCATATTTTCCATTAGAAATAATATTTTATGAATAATAAAAAATGTAGTATTAAACTAATAATACTTTTATTTAATATAATGTGTTATAATATATATAATTAACCAAGTAATTCATTTCAATTTAATATAAACAATTACATGATCATTTTGAGGTTAAATGGATATTTTTCATAATTTTTTTAAGTTCATAATGTTTCCCCATTTTAGTTAATAAAAATAATCCATAATAATTAATGAATTAAATGTAATTTATATATTATATATCGTAATTTATGAATTTAAATTCATATAATTATTATTACTATTCATATACTTAATGTAAGAACCTCTTACTCATGAAAAATGTATTTTCAGGAAAAACTATTTTCATCATGCATTGTGAGTATAATTTTAAATTAATTACTACCACTTATAAGATTTTATATTGATAAATTTTTTTCCATATATGGAATCATCATTTCAAAAAAATTTAATTGTTTCACATTCATTTTTTGTCATTCAGAATAGTAAAAATAATAGAAATTGGTTACCATGGTTAAGGTTAAAATGGGTTTATAGGGGAGTTAATCTAAAAATATAAGTGTTAAAATGACATAAAACCTTTTATAAATACTATTTGTTGAGTTAAGTTATACCCTATATTATATAAATCTTTAAATAGACTTAATAAGGTGTCATGTTTCTAAGAAAGTGACTTAATATTAATTTAAAACATTGAAATTTTTATGTTTTCTGCTCACCTGACTTATAGAAGGGAACCTACTACTCTCACTTTTTTACACCTCCTGATCCATTGATCTTGAGGAAAACTAGAAACCATCTCTCCCCAACATCCTTATCCATGTTATAAATTTTTTATATTCCCAAAATACTAACTATAGTGTCTTTAATAGGCTATCAAAAGAATCTCTTTCAAAGAAGTAATCATCTAAACCTAACATTTTAATCTTTTAACACCTTCAATTATTTACTTAAAATTTTAATATAAAAACACCAATATATCACATATATTAATTTGTTATCATTTTTATGGAATAATATTTATTCATATCCTTATCCCTAAAATGGTAAATAAAACCATCTCTCTTGTGTACGATGGATTACAACCTCTCGAACTGATGTAATTTGTTTTCCATCACCACCTCACATGGATAGTCACTATAACGGAGATAATGAATATATATTATACTTATGAAATGATAATTATTTTATAAATTTAATATTTCATATACTTCCTTACCCTTCCACCAATTAAAAATTAATAATTTCGCCCATCCTTACATGTGGACTACCACCTCCATGAAGAGATGTGATTAATTTTTCATGTCACCTTTTCATGGGTGAATCTAAATATGTATATAATGAATATATATATATATATTATAAATATAACATTAATATCATTATGTACATGATGAAACTATAACTTTTTCACAAGAACTGGAACTTCCATGTTGGAACATTCATGAGAAAATAAAAGAGTTAACATCTGAAATGATGATAATAGTGAATGATTGTCAATGGATGAATGATAAGATTTTATAAGTGGATAATATATGATATTATATATATTTATATGGTTTTTTATTTAATTATAATAAATATAAATTTAATATACAATATTTTAAATCTCATTCAACTAAGTGGAAGTATGAGGTAAGGTATTTCATCTCAATTTCCACTTTATTGATATATATTTTCTATTATGAACCTATTTTATTTTATATGTTTTATATAATATCCCTTTGATTTATATAAAATGAATCTATATTTATTAATGGTAATTAAAGTTTCAATTCAATTTTAAACTTTCAAGGGATAATAATTAAAAAGTTACAAAAGTGATACATATTTTGTTACAATCACATTTTTTGGATTACTTATATTTCTATTGAAGAAATATTATAATATAACCTTGATAAAATCATTCTATTTTATCAGGATTCATATATTCAATGCGTTTTCCTATTTTATTCAAAAAATTTGTCTGTTTCTCAATTTAATCAAGCAAACAAATGTCTATAAGATAATATGATCTTATTTTTATTTTTAATCATGTAATTTTTTCATCATTGACCATATTTTTTCAAAATTATTGAAAAAAAACTTTTTTATTTACGAAAATATTTTATAAAGTAATTTTATATTGTAATTAAAATTTTAAAAGATTTTAAAGGAATTATTCAAGTTTACTTTTAATGGTTCATTTTTGAATTTATTTACAAAAATTAAACATGAATGTTTCTTTTTAGCATAAACGACGTTAAAAGATTTGACCACCACCATTAACATTTTACACTATTTAGATCGTTCTAAAGTTTTCGATACTTTTACAAAGAAAATTATTTAATTACAATTTATTTGAAATGTTATGTTTCAATATTTATTTATTCTCCAAAATACTTGAATTTATTATAAAACCTATATTTCTAATGAATCAATGATCATATTTTATATCTTATTAATTTTGTATTGATTATCTTTCCCTTGAAATATGGAAATTCTTGTGATCATATTTCATCATACATATCCATATTTTTTGTATCAAGTGTATGCTTATTACGTAAACCATATACCATTTCTACATATGTTGTTTTACTATAAAAGTCTTTTTAATTAATGGGGAAATATTAATATTTTTTATTCTTTACTAAATATGGATATTTATTGATAAGGGTTATTTTTAGGAGTTAAATTGATCATTAAATACATGAGGAATGAATTGGACATTAAGTTATGGGTGGGGAAGGGTTATAAATATCCCCTTGATGCATTTATATGTCCCATGTGAAAAACTAGTTTTCTAGATTTATTAAATGGGTTTTTATGTATACCTAAAAATATTTAGAAAAATATTGGAACCAGGCCTTGATCAAGAAATATAGTATTATAAATTTCATTCATTGAGAATTCATTATTTATTATCCATGAGATTATTATATTTATATTTTTCATGGATGTATTTTTTCTAAAGTTATTGGTTAAATGATATGTGTTTTAAATTATTTTCCTTACCATATTGATGATTTATTATTTATTGATGATAGATTCCATTGTATGAAACCCTTACTGAGCATTTGAGATCACACATATTTTATTCTCATTTTCCTATAATTTGAAGAAGGAATTATAAAATGAGTTTCAAGGATAAAATATATTTATTTTTTATTTTTATATAAAATTTCCAATAAAAAAGGGTAATAATGTATGTATTTGGTTATTCAAGACTACTAAAATAATTAGTCATTAGTGATGTGATCCCTTTTATCTTGAACCAATATAATAATGTAGACATTGGATTTATGTTATTGGAGTTGGGGTTGTTATAAATATGGGGTTATAGATGGAAAATCATATGTATCTTGAAATAGAGAATATGATAGGAAAATAAAAAACCCAAGGACACAAAGATACTAACCATCCATAACATTCAAGACAGAAAAAGAACAAGTTCCCAATGACTCTAGTAAAACTCATCCTCTCATGTTTTTACCTAATAAACCCATACTTTGAGGATTACCTCTCCCATGTGGGATTCAGTTTCCCCTCCATGTCATTTATATCTTCCAAGGTCTATGTTTTCCTTATGAAGAGATAATAGTGTTATCCACTTTGTTTAATTAATAAATTATAGTCTTGGGATCCATTGGAGATGGGTTGACAGTAGTTTCCTAAGAGGTCTGTTGACCCTGTTCTCCAATAGAACTAAAATAATACCTCTCAAACCTTAAAGGATTTATCAACCATTTACTTAAAAACATATTTAAAAGGCCTAAAATTACAAGAATACCTAGTATCACGAAAATACAATTCCTTATTATAAAAAATATTAATGATATTATGAATATAAAAAAAGTTATAAGTAATAAATAATTTTTTAAGGTTCCCAAAACTATTTCCTTTTAATTAGTAGGTTTAGATCCCATATACTATATTTTTACACTCTTACAAGTACACTTATCTGCCTTGGATAAATTCTTTCTTCCATATAGCATGGGTTTCATCCTAGATATTTCCAATTAACCCCTAATAATAGAAATCTTGATAGGTGTATTATCTAGTTTTTACATGTACAACTTGGTGATACCAAAATCATTCTTCCTAATGTGTTCTCCCTTAAAGGGTGATGGGACCCCTAAATTAGATCCATTCTTAATAAGAGAATCCCCTAGAATCTTTAGATCCCAATCCCCCTTCTTGGTATAATATTTTAGGACTGAATCAAAAAATCATTATCTATAGATTATACTATAGAAACTCAATACTTTTATATATATTATTACATGAATTTTAACATAAATATCTATTAATACAAAATAAGTATCATAAGGCCTAATGTCTTTGGAATATTAGGTTCATATTACAATAAAAGGAAACTAAAACATGAAATCCACATTTTATTCTTCATAATGAGATCCTAAATTCATCTTATCTCTTAAAACTACATTGAATAACCTGGGGTATACATAAATTAAAGGTATGAGATAAAAATCCCAGTAAGGGAATAAAAGTGACTAGAAAACATAGCATATGAGTAAAATGTATAAAATGATATTATAAAATGGGAGGCTCATGATAATCAAATAAAAGCATAATATAAGAAACATGGTATCATAATATCATGGTAATATAGTAAATGTGGAAGAAACACAAAACATGACATAAACATGAGTCATGTCTAACTATCTAGATAATATCACATGGTGGAAAATGTCCTATAATGGATTAATTTGACTCCATAATCCCATACATGATTTCTCATGAGACTAAAATATTACCCAATACATTGGAGCGTTATCTGGGAACACCCATCATAACATATTCGTGGTCTATGTGTTCCACATAAAGGAAATATATTCATAAGGCATAACATAAGAATTACCCATGGAATAAAAATGTGTTGCATAATATTTTCTTATATCATAATCAAAAAAAAATTCATAATGAAGGTTTTTGAGAAATAAACATATGGAATATATTAACACATAAAAATAAGGGACAATAATCTAGGTATATATGTAAGATAAATATGTATAGAACTTATAATAATTCATTATGTTTAAAGAGAGAGGGAGAAAATTAGTTAGAGAGAGATTGTTCATAATCCGAAGAAAAGGGTAGTTTAGAGAGATCCCTTAAATCGAGCCTAATTTGTCAGGTTAGTTATTTTTCTTCTTAAATAATAAACATATATTAATTATTTACTTTATTAAAAACATTTTTTATGTTTATTATTCAATTTAATTCCTTCATTATCATGTTTTATTCAAATATTTAATTATTAAGGTTCTATTTGGACATTTTGACAATGTTCGACTCATATGTCCAAAATCACCTAGGAAAGATGAATAAGGTCAAATAGATTATAATTTTATCATCTATAGAATAATAATCATGAAATAATTATAATTTTTAAATATAAATTATAATTTTAAAAACTGACATGAGTTATGGTTATGAGAAATGAATTATGTTACAATCATGGAGATGGTAGGCCATAAGTACGCATGTCTAACATTTTCATTTTTCAAAGATATTGATGGAAAGAAGTTAAGTGTTATTTTATCATTAATTAATTATCATTATATCAGAAATATAATATTATTTCAATTAATACACTTAAAAATACAATCCATGTGATTCTGTAATAAAAAAAAATCACATCACTTCACAAAGTGGTAGTATGTCATACACTGAAACAATGTTATCATGTTCAGTAGATGGTAAAGTAAGAAAGTATATGATACAATAGTTTTATATAATTATTAATATTTCATAAATATCATATATAAACATAAAAGTCATCATCATAAATAGATGTGTGAGGTGACTATATACAATTAATTACATCGGTCTATGAAGCTGTAGTCTTCCATACTCACAAACACTCGTTTCGCCTCTCATTTGATGGAAATGGAGATATATTTAGGATATGGAATTAAAAAAATAACATATTATTATATTTTATATATTGATATTATTATATCTACATGATTAAGAAATATTTTAAGGAGGTGGAATAAGAAATGAAACAAATATTCTCAGTAAATAATGATGCCTCTTCTTCAAACCATTTCTTTAGAATTACACCTAAAGCCTTCCTTGATTGGATTTATGAACAAAAATAGATTCCATGACATGGGGATGAAAGTGAATAAGATATTTGGGAATTTTTTTTATGAACCAATTTGTTTTATAATTTCTTACATGAGAAGATAAAGTGTTCCTTATTATATAGAGGGATTTTCACTCTGGTAAATACCAAAAACTATTCAATAAGTAAAAGTTAATCTTAGGAAAATTTCCACCAAAATTATCAACTAAAGAATTATAAGAGATATATGTCAGATTTACACCACTAACATTCAAAATAAAAATTCTTCAAACATGTTATTCCATTTACCACTTTAGTTTAACCCACCCTGGTAAACCAGTTTTAACATTAACTTTAGTAACAAATTTTTACTAATAATTATGAACAAAAAATAAGTTGAATTTATTATATAATTTTAATTATGATGATTAAAAATATTTAATCCGTTTTTCATATTCAATTCAAAAAATTGGAAGAATTTAATTTAAAATTAAACCCACAGACGTGTTTAAAAAAGGTTCATCAAAAAATACATTTTCAAGCATAATATAGTCTAATAAAAACTATATGAAAAGTAATAATAATTAAAATAATTTAAATTAATATTTATAGATATATAATATATAATATTAATTTAAATCATTCCTTATTATGTGTTATTTTAGTTAGTTAAAATGGGGAAACATTATGCACTCTAAAACAATGTGTTTTAAGGCATAAAAATAAACTTATATTAAAATCTAATGTAAAGATCATTTAAATGTAATTAATTGGATGAAATATAAGTAAAAATAATTATCTTACTTTTTTATCATATTAAAATAACAATGGGGATCTTAAATTACTTAATTTAGTAAAAAGAAATGTCAGTTTTACCAAAAATCAGTATTTTTCACTATTCAGTGAAAAATAAATATTTTCCAAAAAATAAAATAATTTAACCCTAAGTTAAAATAGATATTCATATTTCAAGTTTTTTTAAATTTTATAAAATTATTTTTTTAAAATTTTTGAAAATTAATTATAATATTTTCTCACAAAATCAAATAATATTCACTTTTGAAGAAAACTTTTTTATAAGAATGAAGGTCTTCATTAAAAACTAAATTATTATTTACTAAGAATTTATAAACTAAGTAGAAAATTTATATCTATTTAATAAATATTTTATTACCATTCACACTCCTTAATTTAATGGAGAGGTTATGATAGTCATATTTAAATAATCTTGGTTCATTTGGGTCCAGTGTCACATATCGCATATGCTATCAAATATAGTTTTATATGTTAAACACTCAAGGTGTTACATTATTACCCCCTTTATGAATTTCATCCTTGAAATTTTATATTGATGTGAAAATAGGTGAGGGTACTTCTTCTTCATTTCAACCATTGGTTCCTAGGTTTCCTCTTCATATTTATGGTTCCACCATAGCACTTTGACCAGGTGAGTTGTATTTTTGCATAGAACTTTATCTCTCTAGAACATGATCTTCCCTAGATACTATTCATAAGGGAGATTATTTTACAACTATTCCATATCTGAATTTAAAACATGTGAGGGATATGGTATGTATTTTTGTAAGAGGGATACATGGACTACATCATCCACTTGAGAAAGGGTTAGTGGGAGTGGTAGTCGATAATCCATGGATCCTATGTGTCCGAGAATATCAAAGGGATTGATATACCTTGGGATTAGCTTTCCCTTCTTCCCAAATATCTTTAATCTCTTCCACATAGATATATGGAGAAACCCCTTATCCCTAACCTCAAACTCTTGGCCCCTTTAAGAATTATCAGTATAGCTCTTTTGTTTTCTATGACCAGTCCTGATGTGTTACTGAATGGTTTTGACTTTTTATACCATATCCCCATCCATTTTAGGTCCCAACAGAATCTGTTCCCTATCTTCATCCCAACACATTGGTTTTATAAATATCTTCCAATAAATATCTTTATATGAATCCATTTCGATGCTTGAGTGAAATCTATTATTGTACAAGAATGTGACCGTAGGAATATGTTCATCCCATCCTCCTTTAAAGTCCACCAAACATGCTCACAACTTTTCTTCCAGTGTCAGAATAGTCTTATCATATTGGCCATCAGTTTGGGGGTGATATGATATACTGAAGTTCAACTCGGTATTTAAATCATGTTTGCGGATCTTCTAGAACTTAGAGGAAAATCTCAGATCTTGGTTAGATATAATCGATAGTGGTGTTCTATGAAGCCTCACCACCTCTGTGATGTATATATTTTCAAGTTTATTGAGTGAGAAGTCCTCTCAAATTTCAATGAAGTTAGAAGTCTTTATAAGATAGTCCACCACAACCCATATAGAATTGTTTCCTCTTGATTCCCTTATAAGACCATTGAAAAATACTATAGCGGTGTTTTCCTATTTCCATGTAGGTATGGGTAATGGTTGAATCATACCCTTATACTTTTTCCATTCATCCATAACTTATTGACATACTAGAAAATTTTACATATATTTGGTGATCTTCTTATTCATATTTTCCCACCAATTGTTCTCTTGTAGATATTAATACATCTTCATGCTCTATGGGTGGATGGAGAAGCTTTAGATATGGAAATCATTCAACAACTCCTTCTTTATCTCTGGATATGATGGTACACATAGTCATGACCCAAATCTTGCAAATCATTCTATCAATTTTTAACATTGAGGATTTCCATTTTCATATGGATTCCACCTTATTTTTAATTTTAACATTTTCTATTTGTGTATCCTTTAACTTCTCTACAAGGGATGGTAGATTAGTCATTCGAGAAAGTAATGATGATTTTACTTCCTTTATGATTCCCATGTCCATCCTTTGTAAGTTTAAGAATATTAAATCATTTACAATTCTCATCACTAATAGAGTTATCAGATCCTTTCTATTTAGATAATTTTATACTTTTTTATCTTTTCCAAGATGATATTGGATTGAGAAGTTATAGTCATTGATCAACTCTAAATATCTTCACTGGATAATATTAAGCTTCTTCACTGATGTAGTGATAAGCCTCTTTTTCAACACCATAAATATCTCTTCACATTCGATATTTGATAATATTAATTTTTATATACCATTTGGATTCATTTTTTATGATTTTATCATGATTTATTCAATAAATACTCCGATTTTTGTTAATATTTAAAGAAAATATGTTTCCAAGACTCAAAAGGAAGATCTATGAAAAATGGGAAAAAATTGAATTTACACATCTTGAAGTACATACACAACATGTATGCATCATTCACATCATACTTGTAATTGGATAACATAGCCTATGATACCTTAAAATATGTGAATTAAGACATGACATGAATCTCAAATACACATCGTGTAAACTTTTAATGCCATTTCCCACTCAAAATTCAAGTCATAAAGATATAGCATGTCATGGGAAACTTACATGTCATAAAAAATATGATATATTCAGATCCCAAAGATACAGGCCGCAAAATTCAAGATACATGGAACTATCTTCATATTGAGATTACACGATGTAAACAATTACACATCATATAACTCTTAGGTCTATTTATATGAAGAATGCAAACAACCATGAGTTGGATAACTTGAAAGCACCTATCTATTTTGTTTATCTCTCATTTTTTTCTACTATTTTCACTTCCAAATCAACTATAGCCAATTCCTTTTTCTATTTTAAACAAATCTTAGTTTAATTTATAATCTTGAATCTATTATTCATAAACCCCATATTCGTGTTCCATTTTGATGATCATTTTCATTACTTTTATCATTAGACATCAAATAACTACCATGTTCTTGCTAGTTTACCTTTTCATGTAAGTTTTTGATTGAAGTTATAATAGATTTGATTATAAACTATTTTATTCTAAACATTACAATTGTGAACTATTATATTTCAATTGATTTATCAATATTTCAAACATGTTTTCTATTCCTTACATACTTCTGATCAATACTTTCATGAGTGGATAATCCACATAGGTTAGGGGTATAGAGTAATGTTTTTTTCTTAATTAATCTATAAACTAAAAATTTATAACCCTAAGGCCAGTGATTAAGTTAAAAAATAACTATTTATTCAATTATTTTATACAACCTTGGTCATGGGAAGTCTAAATGAATAAACCTGGCCTAATTTGAGTTCAGCAAGCTATGGACATTTGGCTGTGAAACTTTATTCCATATAAGATAATCTTAAATCATCAATGTTGTTAGATATATCAAGACCAATGAATAGTTTTTTCATGGATATATCTAATTATTTTTACCATAATCAATTAGTGATCTATGCACCGCTGCACATCCTAAGACCTAAGATTATCCCAAGTTAGGCCTGTGATTATCTTTTTACCTAAAACCCTAAAATTAACCATGATCTCAATATACTTCCTAAATCTAAAATAAATCTAAGTAAATTTAATTAAATAACAAACCCAAATTAATTTTTGAGGACTCCAATGTAATGGTTTCAAAATTAATGGTTACCTATCATCCATTTCTTCCCAGGGATTCGACCCCACACTATCACTTTACTACGCTATAATATAATGTTTAATTTGGGATAATATAAATTATAATTTGATTCATTCTCAGGAATAATTAATGACTTATCTTAGAGTGAAATAAAATTTGGGTGTTGTTTATAAGGATCATTTACTATTTCTCATGTATAGTTTCCTTCAGCATAAAACTCAGATTACCTCCCACTTCCTAATTTTCTCTTTTCATATTTACTTCTTTCATTTAGAAGAAATTTCATCCTTATTCTCCTTTATCATAGTTTATTATTCAGGTCCCTAAAACTCATCTAAAGGGGCCTTGATGCTCAAGAAATACTCACTATCATTCCTAATATCAAAAGATATCTTTCTTCATGCTTCCATCTAGTTATTTCTAACCACAATCATCCTATAAGACCCAAACCTCCAAACATGTAATATGTGTGACATGAACAACAAGGAGATAAAATTTTTTATAATTAGTGCGGCATCATGGATTAATATTTCCTTTTATCAGTGGTGATTCACCAGCATTGTGTTCCCTCCTATTCATGTGTATACATTCAAATCAAATTGGACTCATCAACATGATCCAGAATATGGGTCAGTTTAGTAGACTTTAGAGATAATATTCTCAAGAGAATATCTATAATTCACTATAAGTTTATGATACCTTTCCCAACCATGTAGTTTCATCCAATGTAATCAATTTTGTGTCTTCCCATTCTCCTTATGTGATAATTCCAAGGATTGGATAAAAATAAAACCTCTCGAGTCAGTCAAAACTTTGGATGACATATCCAAGAAGCTCCTAGATAAGTATTTACAACCTATATAAACTTGGAAGATCCTGAATGAAATCTAGAACTTTTTTCAAATAGAAGGAGATTCATCAAGAGAGGCAAGATATCTCTTCAAGGAGATCACTCAAAAGTTCCTACATCATGGACTTGATGTATGGATTCAACTGCAAAAATTCTACAAAGGCCTCTAACCAGCTGGTCGCATAGTGGTATATGTCATCGATGGTGGTGAGGTCATACTCAAAACACAAAAATTCAGAAAAGAACTTATAAATTAGGTCTCTCACAATCCTAGGTTGTGGAAGAGTGATCAAGGATTGCCTCAGCACAAAATCAACTATGTAGAAGAAAAAAACCGCCTACCAGAACAATTAGAGGCCCATACGAAGAAGTTGGATCCTTTTAGATACTTACTACACCACCAACCTCTCCTACCCCTATAATGGTTTGATATGTGTAGGGTCCAAACCCATACCAAGACTATATGGTAGAAGTATATGAACAACGAATCCAACATTTTAATTACGTTAATTTCAATCAACAAGGAAAAAAATTCCAATAACCACAATAATAAAATAAAAAGAGGCCAAATAAATATCCACCACAAAATAATCTAGGTTATTATCAATAGAGAAGTGGTCAGAAAATACCAAGGAACCATGAACCACTAGGATACCTACCTATGAATATGGTTCCCAAACCACAATAACATGTACCCTAACAACCTTTTCTTAATAGAGCCCAACAACAATTTCAACCATCTTCACAAAGACCACCACAACCTTCCCCACCTCTTCAATCAAATCTAGAGAATATGTTCACCTCCCTTATTAAAAAAATGGATCATAGGATGACCACCTAATTTAAAGAAATTAAAAATCAAAGGATGTCCCAATGTAACCTAAAACACCAAATGGGTCAAATCTAAAAGGCGTTATCGGATAGATTCTAGGTACACTGTCTGGTAATACCGATACATACCCAAAATAATAACCCAAAGTGGTGGTACTAAGGAGAAAAAAGTGATGGATTTTTATAAACCTTATAGAGGAGAACAAAATAAGACTCAAGAACCTAAGAAACATGCAACATTCATTAATAAGGATAATAATGAAAGCACAAATAGAACTAATTAGAAGAATAATTTGTAATAAAAACCACCTAAAAAAGATCCAACACAAGATAAACCTATAGAATACATCTAGGTATCACCACCAACTTAAAAAACACCTACCCCATTCCCATAAATAAAAATTTAAGAAAAAATTGAAGGGATATATAATAAATATTTAGAAATTTTCAAAAAAATTCATATCAACATCTCATTCTCTGAAGCTATTTCCCAAATTCATTTCTATGTGAAATTAATAAAGGAACTTCTTTCCAAAAAGAGGGATATGGAAGATCTAGGAGTAATATCTATAAATCATGAATTTTATATCATTGTTTCTCATAATCTTCCATCGAAATGTGAGACCCAAAAAGTTTCTCAACCCGTTGCACCATAGGGACATGAAACTTTAGAAGAGCTCTATGAAATTTAGGAGCTAGAATTAACCTAATGCCAATAAGTTTTTTCCAAAATTTGGGACTCAAATAATTAAATCCAAAAAGAGTGTTGCTTTAACTAGCTAAATAATCGGTCAAGTATTTTCTAGGACTTCTCAATGATGTCCTATTCAAATTCATAGAATTCATTTTTCTAGAATACTTCCTCATATTAGACATGGAAGAATAAGGAGAAATTCCAATTATACTAGGATTACCATTCATATTAACTGGGAAGGAACTGATTTACATTAATCAAGGGTGATTTATATTTAGAGTTTTTGATTAACAAGTTGTGTTCGACCTATTCAAATCTTCTAAAAAATCAAATGATTCCCTTGATTGGCAAGAAATATTTCTCACTGTAGAGATGACTAAATACTTGACCATAAAGTATATAATTTCTAAATTTCTACTCTAAAAATTATTATTATGACTATGTGTATGTGTACTTGATAGAACCTCTAACAAGGGAAACTTTACCTCCTTTCATACCCTCATTTATCCAGCTGCCAACACTATAGTTAAAACCTCTTCCAAGAACACTCAAGTACCAATTACTAGAGACAACAACTACAATTCCAGTCATAATTATCTCATAAATGACATATCCATAAGTGGAAATGTTAATAAAATTCCTAAAAATACATAATAAATTAATCACATAGGGAGTGTCTAACATAAAAGTGATCATCCCCATAATCTTCACACACAAGATTTTTCTGGGAGAAGGTGTGAAACCCAAACACCAATCCCAGAGGTGAATCACACCACTGATGAAGTAGGCGGTTAAGAAATAAGTACTAAAAAATATTCATATAGTAATATTATTTTCAATCTATGACTACAAGTTGGTTAGTCTGCTATAGGTCATTCTAAGGAAAGGAGACCTCACTATTGTGAAAAATAATGAAGATGAACTGATCTCAACTCAAACAATAACCAGATGGATAGTATGTGTTGATTATTAAAATCTTGATATAATAACACAAAAATATCATTTCTCATTTCCTTTCATGGATCAAATAATTAAGAGACTGGAAATACATGAATTCTACTATTTCCTAGATGGATATTCAGGGAATAATCAAAATATAGTCAACCCAACAGACTACTCCAAAACTATCTTCACATGTTTATATGAGAACTTAACCTATAGACGTGTGTCCTTTGGTATGTGTGTTACACTGGTGACCTTTAAATTGTGTATGACAGATATATTCCATAATATGGTGGAGGAATTTCTAGAGATCTTTATGGATGATTTTTCAGTTTATGGAAGATATTTTGAGATATTCTTATGAAATATAGAATTAGTCCCACAATTATATAAAGAAAAGTGTATGGTTTTAAACTCATATAAATTCTACAATTTTGTACAAGGAGGCATAGTCCTCAGAAAAGAAAATCTCAAATATTGACATAAAATTTGATCCATAAAATATTAAAGTGATCAAAGACTTACGTAAGCCATCAATGGTAAAAGGCATAGGGGCATTATGGGCCATGCATGATTCTACCACTACATCATAAAATATTTTCCAAAGTATCCCAACCATTGGAGAAACTGGTTTCAAAGGATAATCATTTTGACTTCACTGAAGAGTGTTGGTGGGCATTCAACATTTTAAAGAATATCCTGGTGGTTTCTCCTATTATCATTTCACCATCCTTGGAAAAAGACTTTGAGTTAATGTGTGATTTGAGTGACTTCAATATAAGTGATGTTTTAGGAAAATGATTTGGACACATCTTCCATCCCATTTACTATTGCAGTCACACACTAAATGGATCTTAGGTAAACTACACAACTATAAAGAAGGAACTCGTAGTAGTCATCTATGCTTTCAAAAAGTTCCGCCCATGAATTTTTTCAAGGTAATTGTCCACACTAACCATACAACCCTTAAATATTTATTAAGTAAAAAGGAT
The DNA here is from genome assembly GCA_963277665.1 of Viscum album. Taxonomy (NCBI): domain Eukaryota; kingdom Viridiplantae; phylum Streptophyta; class Magnoliopsida; order Santalales; family Viscaceae; genus Viscum; species Viscum album. The sequence continues at coordinate 1,674,753,774 of OY728158.1, forward strand.
TCCAAACTATGACTGATACGGTGGTTCCTATTACTACAAGATTTTGACACCATCATAATGGAAACTAAGAAGACTGATAACATCATTGCTTATAATCTATCCAAAATGCCACTACTGATCATTAAGGATGATGACAATATGGATATAGAGGTTGAATTACCCAATAAAAATATTTTCAATATAAAAATGAAGGCATTCCATAGTTTTTCCAACATTGAAAATTATCTTTCCATATGGTCACTCTACCCAGACCTCTCCTACCAACAACAAGAGAGATTTTTAGTTGAATCCTCACACTATTACTCGGATGATATGCTACTTTTTAAGCATTGTTCTTATGGATTAATGTGTCGTTTTATCCTAGAAGATTAAATATGAAGTGTGCTACAAATGTGTCAGATTTCACCAATTGGATGGAACCATGGACCTGAACATACAGTTCCAAAAATCCCAAAATGATTACTTTTTTGTCCCACACTCCATCATGATGAAAGAATTTTTTTTAGATTTATGAACAGTGATAATGAACTAGTACCATTGAAAAAAAAATTAAATACCCCAAAACTCGATCATGGATCTTAAAACCTTAAACATTTTTGGAATTTATTTTATTGTGCCATTCTTTATTTCCCATGGAAATTTTTATATCCTAGTTTATGTTGACTATGTATCAAAATGTGTAGAGGATGAATCCACTAATCATGAAATAAAAAAATTTGTCATGAATTTTATACATAAGAACATATTTTAATGTTTTGGATTTCTCTAATAGCTCATAAGTTATCAAGGCACTCATTTTACCAATAATTGTTTCAATGGATTACCTGAGATGTAAGAAATATGGTAAAATATAGGAACTCCCTTCCGCCAAAAAAAAGTGGGAAAGTTGAATTGTCAAATAAGGAAATAAAAAAAATCATAGAGAGGATTGTGAACATAAGTCAAAAGTAATGGTGACTTAAATTAGATTATTCACTTTGGGTGTATCAAACAATATAAAAAATTACCATTAACACTAATCTATTATGACTAGTGTATAGAAATATGTTCCATGTTTGAGTGGAACTATAGAATTAATCATATTGGGATATTAAGAATCTAAATATGGAGGATCAAAGAGTCAAGGAATTTAATTTTCTACAAATGTAATAATTGGAAGAAATAAAAAAATGAGACTTTGAGAACAACCATATTTAAAAAAGAAAAAACCAAGAAGTGCACGACCAACACATTGCGTGAAAAATCTTTACACTAGGGAATAAGGTTACATTATTCAATTATTGATTTAAAATATTCCCTATTAAGATTTAATCCAAATGGTTAGGACCCTTCTAGATCTTAAATTTAATTCTCTATTAGTCTATCAAGATTCAAAAAGTTCGAAGCCTCCCTTTAAAGTTAATATGAAATAATTAAAAATATAACAAGAACGATTCCACAAGGGGTAAATATTCACTTTAAGATTCATTTAACTAATAATAATTCTAGCTATCAATGTTAAAAAAAGTGTCTACTAGGAGGAAACACATGAAAGGTAAAATTGGATAGTATAGGTTAGAGTAGAGTTTAGAAAATCCTAGTGAATTTTAGAAGAAAAGAGCACAGGATCTATTTCACAAATAGAAAATATTCCCCACATACTTGTTGTGTCGTCCTTACATGATTTGTAACCATAAAAACCCCAAAAAATAAAATATAATTATATTTCACATCATTTGATTTTACATGGTATGAAATATTGAGGATCTTTTAAATTTTATGAACCTAGGTTTCATGATGTATGATCCCCCAACTCCTCTTCTCCTGCCTCTCTCTCCCACACAACCCACCATATTTTGACACTCCCTCAACCTCAACTCACCATCGCCACATCGATCCACCCCCCCCCCCCCTTCCTCCTTCTATAATCTCCTCTCTAATCCCCATACCATACTCATTTCATTATATCCCAAATGGACCACACAAATACTACTGATACCCCTCCTGCTGATCGCACACCCGAGTGTGAGGATCTACCTTCACTCAAGTGTTGGACAACTTCCCCACCTCTATCACCCTTTGCTTCACCCTATTATAGCTTCAATACTTCGTCAATAACCCCTTCAGCCACTTAGGAGTCACATTAGACTTCTAGTTAGTCGCTGGGTGTGTCATATCTACATCTCCACCCCTTCTTTCTCCTTTCATCCCCTAAACGGTAGGTCATGTTTGTTCGTTTATAGGATAATCCTATACAGATGAATAATACCATCGATATTTCCATGCTCTCATGGATCTGTGTTCACCAGGAGGTCACCCACCTCCTTAATAGACTGAACCTCTCCCCCATCAAATACTTGCATGAGGAAATATTAAGGGGGGTTTTCTTGGAGTTCTCATAAACCTTTGAGCTGGTCATCAACAAAGTCACCATCCGGCTAGGTGAAAGACCCCATGAGATCACTCTAGTAAAGTTCTGAGTTAGACATGACCTATATTCCACTGACTTTGTCACCTACCCAGTCTTTTTGTCTATTCATCTTGATCCAAGAAATTCAGGTTCAACAAGATTCTAGAGGTTGATCACCTAGGACCCTCAGAGCTCCCATGATCCTCAGATGTTGAATTCCACAGAGCTTTGAGGTTTTTGACTTCAAATCCATCATTGAGATTTGAACCACGCATAGCTCATGCATAAGTAGGATCATGGAATTGTGATCTATATTTATGTGAATATTCTCGCCTCATCCTTGGGTAGATCAACCATTAACATGGAATCTCAGTTATTATTATATTATGAGGCACAAAATGTGGACCAGAGGAATGTTCCTGGGAGTCTCCTTCATCACCGACCTCACAAAACATCTCGGATTCTTCAACATCACCCAACCCATCATATCCCTAGCCTTAATGTATTCGATCAAATTACTCCGACTCCACAAGATGGTGATATTGAGGAAGGATGAAAACATCTACCAGTGGGGACCAGGATATATTGAGAGCACTCATGAGGCGCTCGACCAACATACAACTAGCTCCACCCCATCTTCTACCTCCACCTAAGTACCTTGTCCCTCAACTTCCATATCCTCCCATCCCTCTAACACCACCCTTCCCTAACCCATTACCATGCCCATACCTACCCATACTGCAACCCATATCCCTTATTCATCCACTGTTACCTTACCCACACCATCACCCAACCCATCCTTCCCCACAAATCTTTGACCTGTACTCTAATATATTCTAGAGAACCTGTGTTTGATCTGCTACCACATAGACAACCCATTAATTATTACACCATTATTTACCATACTACCTCACCTAAAACCCCTTCTACATTCCATCAAACACCCACTACAAACCCTATACATGTCTTCATACCTTCTACCTCCAGTATCCTGGATGAACTTCCATTAGATCTCACTCACCCTACTAACCGACAGGCATTTCTTACAGAGTAGGAATGGTGGGTAAAGGGCCCAAACTATCCCACCATATATCGATATTTCATTCATTGACCCTACTTCTAGATACATAGACACCATATAGATCGACACCTACCCTCCACCATCCACCGAGATCATTTATAGTACTACGAAACCTTCAGAGGCTATCTTTGATATTATGTACACATCCATAGAGCAAATAGATAGAATGTGATACATCAAGAGACCAACTATTCAGGAGGGTACTTCAGATACATCGATCAGAGAGTATGTCCCTGAATCTTAGTTTTTCATTATTCCCATCCCCTACTAAAATCTTTTTGGGTCTCATTTTTGTTTAAATTATATATATAAATACGCATTTAACTCTGTTTTACATATTTATGGATGAGGTAAATTTTTTTTGACTCCCATGAATGATTTACATTTCTCATCTTTATATAAATTTCTATCCCCCTTGACCCCCTATCAATTTTTGATGCATCAGCTTGACCAACATGTGGTGTCCTATCCAAGTTATATCATCTCCTAGCTAACATAGAGCACCAAATTCATGAGCTACAACTGAATATATGTCCTTGATAGGAGCCCACTCTATAGCCACTTAGTATTCTTCTGATCCCACATGAGCACTTTCCTTCACTATTACTACGGTGATAAACCCTATAAATTTCCCTCGAAAGCTCGAGGATCTTCCTAACAATTCTCATAGTTGGCCACAACAATATGAGATGATGGAATACATTAATTGACTTATAGTCAATTCATATGGTTGACACAATTAATGTTATTATTTATGGGAGGAAACCTAAATTTTTGTTTTCTTTATTTTTAATCACATAATTAAGATCTTTTTTTCCTTTTTCTAGTATTCTTATTCTTAGTTCATCCTTAAACATAACTATACTCACATTTACACATTTACCTAAGTTGATTTATCCCTATTTTGACTATGTTCACCTACTATTTTTCTACTTCCAACTTGTTTTTACCATATGAATTAATGTTTTATCTAGTTCATGTTTTGTCATTTGAGAAAAAAATTCAGGTCACACAAACTCCACCCAAAATCAAACATGATTACCAATGTAATGACATTCAACACAGGGAGTTATTGATTACATAATTTCAATTTCAAATTTCAAATTCATTTTTTCTATTATTATGTGGGCATATTTCCCAATAGGTTTTCCCAAAAAGTGTAGACACTATCTCATTTTAAGTGTGGGGGTGGGGGGTCTTTCTTGAGATTTACTATTGATACACATGGATTATTTTTTTCACTTATTTAGGAGTTGTTTTCCATTAAAATCATGATTTAAACCTGAAAAATCATTAAAACCTTTTAAATAAAAGTCAAATTTAATTCGGATAATATTAAAATCAATTTTATTTCTATTTTTAATTTTTTTCATGATTGCTGTGTAGAGTAATTTTAATTCAAATCGAGGATTCTTGAAATTTATTTTGATTTAATTTTTACTAGATTTTATATCCTAAGTGATTTTTTGTTATTTCTATTTACTCCCATTCCTATGAGGATTCATGACCCCTGATTTCATATTCTTTTTTGTAGAAAATTTATTGAGATACGCATAAGGAAATTAAACATATCAGAACTTGCATTGAGACCATATTGAGGCTATTATTGATCAAACAAAATTTTAAAATGATTGATGTAATTTTTTTGAGCTAATTTTTAATGAGATCCATCAGTACATATTTTTTAATTTATCCTATTATATCCATGAATAAACTTGTTAGGATCGATCCATTTAGAATCGATTATCCCTTCCTAATCTTCACTTGGTACGATGCATGATTATCCATTGAGCAAGTGTGGGGGGATGTTCACTGTGGATGGACATGTGATGTTGTTATTGAGAACATATACTATAACACTTTCACTAGATTTCTATGATGTTCCATGATTACTTTTTGATTTTTCTAGGCCTACCCTATTCCTTTGAAAAAAAGAAATATAAAAAAGGGAAAGAAAAATATATTGGGTTATTTATTTAGAAGGTAAAAAATCACCATTACCAAACCAATGAATCCCATGAAGGATCATTTGTGGTTAAGTGATGGATGTGAGATCAATACTAAACATTACTTTCAGAAATGACATAAATAAATAATAAATAATGAAAAGGGAAAATAAAGTAACATGTCACATTTTTATACTTACTTGACATACTCTTGGACACACCTTGAGTTTTTAGACCATGGACACACTTTTTCTAGGAGGAGACACTTAATTTCACATTCCATGGAATTCATGAATTATAATTTAGAGATTACCCTCATTTTGAGCTCGATTTTTATCCCTTTTCAACCTACACTCAGCCTCAGAGTCATTTTAACCCTATTATTAAAGCCCTCATGATTAACATTTTATTTTTATTTACAAGAGTGGAGATTCTTGAACCAATTCAAGCTTATGGTTAGGAGAATGTATTCAGGCTATGATCATAACTCTAATTGTATGTTACCTTGAGTAATGAGAGAAAATTAATTATGAGGTAAATGGAAACATGGGTATAGTTTATAAGGAACATTTAAAATAATGTAATTAAAAGAAAAATGAATTTTTTTAACTTATTTGATCATGAATCGTGAATGACTTTCTTTGCATAAGTGATTCTGGAGGAACACCATTTTCCACTAACACTTAGTTTTATTGACTTGGTTGGAATGAATGTTTTTGGTTTAAAATTTTTTTCTTTTGAAATCCCTATTTGGATATTTTTCTTGAGGATAATAAGTTGTTGAAGTGTGGTGGAATTTGATAATATTAATTTATATATATCATTTGGATTAATTTTTTTTATGATTTTATCATGATTTATTCAGTAATTTACATGGTTTGTGTTATTTTTTTCTTCAAAAAATAGGTTTCCAAGAATAAAAAAAGAGCTAACAAAAATGGAAAAAATTGGCTTTACTTTTTGGTATGCACAGACACAATGTGTATGCATCATTAAAAACATGTCTATAAGAGGATAACACAACCCCTGAGAACTTACAAGTCATGGAATAAGACATGATGTGAATCTGCAATACACATCGTGTAAACATTGAATGCCACTTCCCTATAAAATTCACATCATGAAGCTATAGTATATCATGAGAAACATACACATCATCAAAGATATGGTATCAATGGATCCCTAAGATACATGACACTAGATACAATATACATAGAGAAATATTTAGATCTAGATTACATGATGTGAGTAACTTATAAGTCATGTAACTCTTGAGTCTATTTATTTGCAGAACACGGATAGCCACGATATATATATCTTAGAAATACCTATTTATTTTGTTTCTATCTCAATTATTTCTACTATTTTACCTTCCAAATCAACTATATTCAATTTATTTTTCTAATTTAATCAAATATGAGTATCAGTTTCAATCTAGCATCTATTCTTCATCAACTCCATCTTCATTTTGGGTTTTAATGATCATTTTCCATTATTGTTACCATTAAACATAAAATACATACTAGTTTAATGATCATTTATCTTTTAAATTAAGTTTTTGATTGAATCTACAATTGATTTATCAAAAAATAACTTTATTTTTAACTCCTAAATTTTAAGATACTCCAGTTCAATTGATTTATTAATATTCCAAGCATGTTTTTTATTCTTTCCCTTCTTTCGATTAATTTCTTAATGAGAGGATAATCTACTTAGGGTTCGGTTTGAGAGTAAGGGGTTTTTTTACTTAATGAATATATAAATTTAAACTTCATAAACTTAAGACAAGTAATTTGGGTAAACAATAAATTTTTATTCAGTTATTTTATGAAACCTTGACCATGGAAAGTCTAAATGAATGAACTTGATCTAATTGGAGTTTAGCATGATATGATCATTATCCTATGAAATTTTTTCCCATAGAATCTAAGCCTAAAGCATCAATTTTTTTAGCTATATATGGACCTAGTAATAGTTTCATTTTGGATAGATCCAATTGGTTAGACCACAATCAACTAGTGGTCTAAGCATCACTTTCGTAGCCTAAGCCCTATAACTATCCCAAGTTAGGCTTAAGATTATCTTTTTAATTGAAACCCTAAAATTGACCATAATCATTATCTCCTTACTAATTTAAAAACAATATTTGTAACTATAATTAAATACCAAACCCAAATAAATTTGTGAGGACTCCTACATAAAGGGTTTGAAATTATTGGTTACCTGTCGTCTTGTTCTCCCCATGGGTTCGACCCCACACTTCCACTTTACTGATCCATTATATCAAGTGTAGTTTGGGATAATAGAAATTATAATTTGACTCATTCCCATGTGGAATTAATGATTCCTCTTGAAGTTAAATAACTAGTCCAAAAAAACATTACTCTTTTCATTGTTATCTTGGTTAGTGGTTTTTGACAACCATGAGAAGTTTCTAACAAATAGTGGGTAATACCTATCTTGTGAAAGGAAAATATAGATCTCAATCATAGTTTTTGGTCTATTCAAATCCTTAATTTCATTTTTCTTATAAGATTCCATTGAAATACATTTTTTGGGGATAATATTCCCCAATAATGACATTTCCTTCATCCAAAACTCACTTTTACTATACTTTGCACATAAATTCTCCTTTTACAAATCCTTTAGCACAATATTTAAATTCTCCTCATGTTTCTCCTTACTTTTAGAGTAAATCTAAATATTACCTATCAAGGTTTCCATGTTTTTTATCTAATATCTAAATTCTATATTCATCAAGACCATAAATATTTTTTGTTCATTAATGAGTTTGAAAGGAATCACTATGAACTCATAGTGTCTGTAACTTGTTTTAAGGGTAGTTTTGGGAATATCTTTATTCTTCACCCTTAACTGGTTATATCCTAACTAAAGGTGTACCTTAGAGAAATACTGAGCTCTACATAGTTGATTAAAAAAAATTAATCTATCCATAGAAATGGAAACTTGTTCAATATTGTGATTTTTTTGATTTTATAACAATAAATACAATGGTTCATTGAACCATCCTTCTTATTTATAAAGAGGACTAATTCACCCCATGGTGAAGCATTCGAGCTTATAAAACCAGTTTTTAGATTATTTTATAACTTAGTATTCTGTTATTATAACTCAATGGTGGAAATTTTGTAAGTATTTTTGGATATGGGTAGATATCCTTTTATAAGATCAATTCAGAACTCAACCTCTTGATCAAGATGAAGACTAAGAAACTCTTCGAGGAATACATCAGTATAATCTGTCATAATGGGAATGTATTAAAGAATAATTCTCTCCATTGTCTCAATTATTCTTCTTAGATATGATTTATTATAAGTAAATAATATCCACAATTGAATAGAAGATTTTAGTGGTGGATCATCCTTCTCCTTACACTTGTATGGAATTAGAGGATGACTTGGGATATGAAAAGTCATATCCTTCTCTCAACAGTTCATGTTGGATTTATATAAAAATAGGTAATTAATACCCAAAATAGCATCGAACTCCACTAAAAGAAGTAATAAAATATTTTTTTGAAGGATTTAGACCCAAAACATTTACTGGGAGGAGTAATATACTTGGTATGAAACCATATTTCCATTTTTTTCTCAAATATAACATATACCTGGTGTTTTATAGTGGTTTTTGAATAGTTCTACTAAACTTTCAAGATATGAAAGAATGTGTAAAACTAGAATCAAATAATGAATTCTCTATTTTTGAATTAATAAATAGATTAATTCTTTCCACATATTTTTTAGGATTCACCTCTGTAGTAGTGATAGTATATAGATTTCCTTTTACTCTATGCCTTAGAGTTTGTTGTCCTTGATCGTTACTAAAAACCCTAAGCTTAGGGCATTGGATTGAATAATTACCTTATTCCTTATAGTTGAAACACTACAACATAGGATGAGTGTTGATTTAAACCTTCTTATCTTCTTCTAAAATAGTGGGTTTCTTCATTTTACTCTAACACAGGTTAGCCTGAGGCCCCTATTTTCCATATTTTGAAGCATCTCCTAGTTTGAAACAGAAATTTTCCAAGATTATTCTTCTCACACTTTTGACAATACATAGGTTGGGTTTTATTTCCACCATGTGATTTTAATATCTATTCTACAAAATAAAAATACATTTTATATATTTTTCCAATCCCACAGGACCACTAGGATTCACCAATCTCCATATCAACTTTATGGGCACAATGAACAGTATCTTCATAACTATCAAATTCTGGAATCACTAAATATTTTCATAGATAAGGATTTAATACCATAAATAAATGTTCCATCTGACTTTTTTTGTTAATGAAAAAACCATAGGTATACCATAAATTCCATTTCAGTTAGCCTTATACACCCTAATACACTCATCTTCCTTTTTTATTTAGACCAAATAAATCCCTATCCATTTTATAATGGAGAGTTAAAGGAAAATATTTATTGAAAAATATTTTATTTAAATCTTCCCATACCATGTAATAAATATCCTCTTTGGAATATGTGTTCTAGTTCAGTTTCCTCCACTGATTAGCTCATCCATCAATGTGATAAATATTCAACACCACTTTCTCTTTCTCTAAGAATTGCAGGATAGAGAATATATTCTCATTAGAGTTAATCCATTTTTCTACAATAAGGGGTCTAAAAGAACCACTAAAGGTAAGAAGACTTTGTTTCATAAAATAGTCAACAATAACTTGATCTTTATTAGTAGGAGTAGGGTGTTCCATATGATTCATGTTATTATTCATAACTGGAGCTAGTTGAGCTAGTATTTCCATGAATTAATCATCTCCTCCTCAAATAATATTAGGAATTTTATTGGGGAAATCATTATATTTTATATCATGTTGGCTGATGGCACAATTTCTCCTATTTCCCACCAATAACTAAAATAAGAAAATCAAGATTAGAATACATTAACTAATATACATACACAAAGGAAAATTAAAAACATGGTAGGATTAACATATAAAAGATAAGAACATCCAAACTTATGAGTCTATATGTTTCAATATATGTTATACATAGTAATTTACTAATTATTTTTTACAACATAATAATGTTTCAGGCCCTTATAATGGTTCATAAAAAGTTTGTGAATTTCTAAAACATATCCCCCAGGAGTGTCAAACCAGGTGTACAACATGTCATATTTTTTTAAATGAGGTAATGGTTGAGTCAAACTAATTGTTCCCTATTTGGAGTTATTAACATAAGTAAAACAATTCCAGATTCACATCCACTTATAGTAACCAAAAATGGATGAAATTGTTTAGAACCTTCTCACCCTATCCTTCACCAATATTATAGGATATTTTACTATTCTTATAATTATCCTTAGATTTATCCTTAGGGTTATAACTAAATTTTTCTCATCTTAGTTTCCAAAAGTTAACTAAAACCTCTCTTAGATACCAAATTTATAGGCCAAATCCTTTTACATATATTATTAAATGATTTTTAACATAACATCCATTAATATAAAACTTGTACTGTGAAGCCTAGTGTATTTGGAAGACTATGTTCATATTGAAACAACAAGAAACTAGAACATGAAATACTCACTTTATTCTCCATAATGAGATCCTAAATTCATAGGAGATCCTAAAACTATATAAGATAGCCTAGGGAATATATAAAAGAAAGGGGTGAGATAAAAATCCTAGTATGGGAATAAACATAGAAGAGAAATATAACATGTGATTTAAAGGTATAACATGATATCATTAAATAGAAGGCTCATGAGTAATCACATAGAAGAATAACATAAGACACATTGTATTATAAGATCGTGATAATATAGGAAATGTGGTGGAAATAAAAAAACATGACATAAACACGACATAAACATGACACAAACATGATTCAAATATAACTTCCTCGATAATATCACATGGAAGACAAAGTCCCACAACAGATTAAGTTTACTCCCAAATCCCATATATGGCGTATAATGAGACTAAAACATTACCCATTGCATTGGAATGCTCTATGGGTGCACCTATAATAACATGTTCATGATATAGGTTTGAGACATACAGAAATTTTATCACAAGGAATAACCCAAGAATTACCCATGTAAATAAAATAAGTTTTATAATCTTGCCTCGCATCACAATAAAAAAATTTCATAATTAAAGAATTTGAGAAATATATATAAGGCATGTATTACACTTTACAAATATGGGTGAATAATAAAGGTACATATGTGAGAGACATATATATAATTTTTAATAATTATAAAACTTTAAATATAGATATAAATTAAGTTATTGAGATATTGGTTATAACATAAAGAAAATGGTGGTTTAGAGAGACCCCTTACCATAAGAATAAATTTTCACATGTGTTATTTATATTCCTAAATAATAAAATTATGTTAATTATTTAATTTCTTAATAACATTTTTCAAGTTTATTATTCAATTTATTTTTTTCATTATCATTTTATAATCAATTACTTAATTCTTAAGGTTCAAGTCATATGTTTTGATGAAGGATAACTCATATGTACAAAATAACCTTGGAAAGTTAACTATGGTCAAAGAGATTATTATTTTATCATATCTAGATTAATAATATTGACATAATTATCATATTTATACATAAATTATACTTTTAAAACTAATCATGAGTTATGGTTATGAGAAATGAACTATCTTACAATCAACTGTTATTCTAGGTCGTACTTACGCTTGTGTAACGTCTTTATTTTTCAACAATCATGATAGAAAGAAGGTAGGTGTTATTTTATCATTCTATAATTATTATTATATAATAAATATAATATCATTTATTTAAATACACTTATATATTTCATCCATGCAAGTAGTAATAAAAAATGAATCACATCACTTCATGAGGCGTTAGTCCCCCATAAACACAAACAACTTTGTCATTTTCAATGGATTGTAAGATGATAAATTATAGGATAATTTTTTTTCTATAAGTATTAATATATGATTGATATTATATATAAACATTAAATCCATAATCATAAAAGTCCATGTGAGGTGATTACATAAAATGAATTACATTGATCCACGAGGTTATAGTCCTCCGTTCACACGAACGATGGATTCACTTCCTAATTAATGAAAGTAGAGATGGATTTAGTTTATGACATTAACATAATAAAAACTTATTATATTATAGATAATGATATTATTATATGAAAAATTTATGAAATATTGAATGTATTATTTGGAAAAAATAAAACAAAGAAACTTGATTAAGAATGTTACCTCTTATTTATAGAACCTCTTTAGGATTATACATAAAGCCTTCCCATGTTAGATTTCTGATCAAACCAAGGATTATAAGACATGGGCATTGAATTTAGGAAAATATTTTATGGGTATTGTCTGAACCAATGGGTTCTATAAGTGTGTAAATGATAGTATATGGGGTTCCCTCTATACAAGAAGGAGACATAAATTCTTATAAATACTCAAAACTATTCAATAATGGGAAGTCACACTCAATCCAAGTTCCTTAAAAATTTAAAAATAAAGTATTGGAAGATAAATATGGCCAATAAATAGATATAAAATTCAAAATAAAATATTTTAAAAATATTATTCTATTTCCCTCTTTAGTTTAACCCCGGTAAAATGGTTTTAACATTAACCGTGGTAAAAAAAGTTTACTCTTTTTGCTATTTATTATGACCAAAAATTAAATTTGACATAATAAATAATATTTATTCTGATTAAAAATATCGAATCCATTTTTAAAATTCAATTCATAGAAGTGTAATAATTAAATTTATAATTAATCCCACAGAAATGTTGAAAAAATGGGTTTTCAAGAAAATCATTTTTCAAGCATGAGACGTTCTTATAAAAATTATATGAAAAGTAATCATGATTAAAACAATTTAATTAGTATTTATAGATATATAATATATAAATTTAATTTAATTTAATTTAATATTATGATTTAGTTTAATTAGTTAAAATGGGGAATCATTTTTCACTTTACAACTGTTTCAAAAAAATGTTTTTTAAAGCCTAAAAATAAACTTATATTAAAATATAGTATGAATATGATTTAAATGAAATTAATTTGATGAAATATAAATAAATAATAATTATTTTATATTTATATTATATTAAAATAATAATGGAACATTTAAATTACTTAATTTATTAAAAATATGTGAATGTTTTATCAAGAAAAGCTATTTTTCACTATTAACTGAAAAATCAATATTTTCCAAAAAAAATCCCAAAATTTCACCCCAACTTAATATCAATATAATGATTTCAAAATTTATGTTAATTTTATAAAAACAATTCTAAACATTCCCTCAATTAATTTTAATATTTTCTCACAAAAACCAATAAAAACATTTTTGAAGAAAACATGTTTTTTAAGAATAAATATCTATTAAAAAAATGATAGCTTATTTCATAATAATTTACAAATTGAAATAAAAATTAATAAATATTTCTTAAATTGGTTAATAATATTCATACCTACTAATTTAATTTATATGTTATAATGGTAATATTTAAATAATCATCATTTTCTGGGTTCTGTGTCATGTGTCGCATATGCTATCAAACATAGTTTTCCCTTTTAACGACTTAGGGTGATACATTATTAGAATAATAAAAACGTGTAATCCCATAAAAACCTAACCTATCTACCTCTATGTTGTTTAGATGAATTTATATCTTACCATGAATAATAGGTCTAGAAGAATCAAAATCCTTTATAATTTCATTTGAGGCAGTTCTCTTGGGTTCTCGTTGATAAATTGTAGGAGTTGGTGTTACAAAACCCCTTATTGAGGAACCAAAATTTTCCCCATATAAAAAAATTCGAATGAGATAGTATTATTATGCTAAAAATTCATATTAAATTCACTAAATGACTCATGTACACCATTCTAGGCAGAATTAGACTGTTGGAACTCTCTCAACTTTGAAGCATTATGGTTTTGGGATGACGTAAAACTTACAACTCAATATTTAGCCATTTTAGTTATAATAAAAACCTCAAAAATAGAATTAGAAACATAAATTTATTATTTCTTTTTCTTCTATATTATATTGTAATTTCATCCATCTACAAAAAATATATAAATATTAGACACACTCTTAATAGTGTTCAGAAGTTGCTGAGAAGAATCCAAAATATTTCCTCACTTTATTTCCTTCATGCATTCTTGACATGTATATAAATTGTTATATGTCTATGGGTAGTGAAATTAAGATCAAAATACTTCAAAAAATTAGTTAAGTTGGCTCTAATGGTCATTTAGATCCTCTATGTTTGTGCATGAGGATATGTTGCCACAAAACCGATGAATGTTTCACCATTATGTTGGTACTTTAGTTTCCAAAATTAAAATGCACCAAAAATATTCTTAACTTTACAATATGTGGGGTTTATATAATCCCCAACTAATGAATCAATATGATACAAATATAGCTCCCTATCAGATGAAAATATTTTATTATTTCTATTAAAATTTCTAAAAAAATTAATGGTCTAACCGAAATTTTTTTTATGTTGAAATTGGTCATAACTTTGAGTCCTCAATGAAGATTCCATGTTAGAGTCAACATTAACATCAAATGATGAAGTGTTACTTTCCATAACATCAATAAAAGAATTAGGTATTTTACTAGTTATAAAACTAATCTCATTAGATTCTATTAGCAAGCTAGGGGATGGCATATCAGTATGACTAGATAGTTCAATACAAGTATTTCTTGACAACTAACAGTTTTCAGAAAGATGGTTATACTTATTGAAGAAGGGGATATAAAATCTCAGGTGAAAGTTTTTAGGAAGTGACCAATTTTTTAACATTTCTTACAAAAATATCATCTATCCATTCAAATTTAATCAAAAAAATTTAATGAACATCATCAGTAGCCAAGATCATGGTATCAATTAACATATGAAAAATCAATCTCAATAAGTATTCTATAAAAATGACCATACATGGACCTTTTGGTCACACAATTAAATTTTATTGGATCACTAACCATAGAAATGACATCCTATAAAATTTAAGGGTTTTAGAAGAACCATCTCAGACCATGGATTAAGAACCATATCTACATGATATAATATTTTGTATATTGGGTTATAAAAAATGTTAACCACTAATTAACTATCAATATACTTGTGTTAAGAGAAATAAAACTGAATCCTCAAGCCTTGACCTTAATATATAATTTATGGAAGACTATGTGGAAGAATACCTTTATAAAGGATGACATTTTCCAATCATCAAAACCATAATTTATGGATAAATGATTCTTTAAATAATAAAATTTCCATGTATAGTCCTTTTATGAATTTGTTACATGGATAATAATGGAATTCCTATATTCATATTAAATCTCATTGATGGAGATCTAATTCACTTTGATAATGTCTAGAGATATATTCTTTATGATTCATCCGCAGGCATGAGAACCACTGAGTATTAAATTAGGAAATGAACTATGATAAATTTAATTCACATATTCCCTTACCCAAAAATAATAAAAACCTTTAGGATTCTTCACAATGGGTCTTTATAACTCCAATTAATCTAGGAAAATATTATCCCTAGAATCATAAGTATGGAAATCATCCACCCAAGAAGTAGGAACAAATAATTCCATGGGATTGAAATATAAATCACTTGGTAATGCCATCAATAACCCTATAATCCATAGTCATCATAAGTGGAGCTACCGTTCTAATCTATACCCCCACATAAATATACATAAATAAATATAGATTAATATACACATATAAATACTCTCTCTCTCTCTCTCTCACACATATATATAATTTTATACCAACGTAATATATGTAAATATATATAAATATAAATATGTATAAATATATATATACATAAATACATAAATATATATATTGATACTTATAAATAAATTTACATATATATATATATAATTATATATGAATATAAATACATAAAAATATATAAAAAACTCATAATAATATACATATATTTATATATACTTATTATATATATATATATATAAATACCAACGAATACATATCGATAGGAATGTAAACCTTGGAATAAATCCATACCCAACCTAGAAAGGGCAACAAGATCCACTTAAATGAAGCATAAATACCATTAAAATATCTAATATTAGGGTACCTTAACATAAAACTCAATTTTATTGGCATTATATTTATATTTTTACTAAAAAAATAAGATATTGTACCCTTAAAACTAAATTTTATAGAGCACTTAATTAGATTAAATTTAAAATATCATGGAGCCAAGACGACCACTTGTGTCAAAGGTTATGGTTGATTGAAGATGAAGGTGGATTTTCAAATTATCTAAGAATATTAATAAATTGTATATTATTAATTATTACAAAACTTTTATCTCACATTATTGTTCTTATTTTCATAATAATTGATTTAAAAGGTCGATGTGAATAAGTGGAAACCCTTATAAGAAGATGTGATCATTAGAATGTGACATCCCAGACCCGGATGCCACTTAATTGGTGCCCCGATCCCGGTTGGCCACATGGCCTCAAGTGAATCTCCCTAAATGGAAGAGGCTGCCGACTATTAGCGAGGTCCTATGGTGTGTCTGTGGGGACACTATTCCCTCATTACTATATTGTAGCACAATATATAGATATAAACAAAGGTAAATAGTAGAAACAATATAAGTAAACAACGGAAGAAAAAAAGTGATAAATAAGCAATGATAACAATAACTAAAAAACCTAGAATAGATGATGATGATATGCCATGTCACTAGAAAACCAGAAAACGTGGATAAAAGATAGTAGGAATAACTTGTTCCAAAAAATTATAAATGAAATCAAAATACCATCCCAAGCATCCTGAGCTCTAGGTTAGTCATCTTCTAACAAGCTCCATCCTAAAAAGAAAGCAATCAAGTGTTCGAAGTTGTATGATTCCATTTGTCAACACCTGCATTCATATAATCTACCTCGGGTACCAAACTGTTCTCAGAGAGGGTCTGATATAAATCTTTGTGGGCCACCACCAATGGTTTCTATAATATATGACCCTTGTAATGGAAATGTAATAGTTTACAAGCATGCATATATAAAGAAAATAAATACAATTTAACTAAATACCCAAGTACCTGCTTCATCCCTCAGTTGGTGTTTGAACATGTAAGAAATTAAATAATTGATTATTACCAATTTACAAATATGTCACATGATGACCATAGTTAAGGTTCAGAAATGTAATAAGGAAACCTATAATGATAGTAAATAATGAAGTTCCAAGGTAGTAACCAAGGAAACGTAGACATCAAGGGTCACTAACATAGTAATGACTGTAGCCTGGATAAGGGTAAGAGTGTAATCCAATGATTCTATACTAAGGCATTCCACAATAAGACACCTACTGAGTCGAAGGAGTTTATCCAAGGTAAAATGAGGTTATGAAATGATTGGGCCCAATGAGCATTAACCATGGAACCTACTTGTCAAAGATGGATCCAAGGAGTATATCCCATACATCCTGTAATAATACTTTAGGGATCCTACGGTGTCATTCCGGGCATCCAAAGTTAAACAAGGATCGGGTTCTAGGTGGTTGTAAACCTAATCAAGATGTATCCTTGAAGTAGAATGCAGTACCCGAGTGCTCAAGGAATTCCCTATGAAATCCAAGGAGATCCTGAGTCAGGACACTCATTTTTGATAATTACATCATATAATATTTTAGAAGGTTCAATCCATTACCTTTCATTATTGTGATAAGTCTAATTGAACTTGAAAGCATTTAATCAAGTCTTAATTAATCAATAAGTCCATTTTGTTCAAACACTTCCTTTCATTAGTGTGATAAGGTCAAGTATAATAAAACCATTTATTTAATCTATTTAAAGAATTTTAATAAATCAATATACACTTAGATACCTTCCATTAACATGGTAAGGTATTCTATCGACATGAAACCTATTATTCAATTACATTTTAAAAGGCCAAGTCATATATTTACTATACTTTCCAATTTTCATTTCACATTTAATTATCAAATTAAAGAACTTACCTTGGTTGGATCAAGTGGTGAGTATTCATGGTACTTTACATTATGAAATTCACAATATAAATCAATCTATTTAATATAAAAATACTTACCAATAGAAATTTCAAGCCCAGGTACACCCAAAAGGGGTCTGAAATGTGTCAAAACACTAAAACAACAATTATGGAAAAACATCATACTTAGGATGGATGAAGTTGTGGGAGTAACCACTAAAAAATAATCACATATTTTGAAAGATCATAATCATATGGTCATAAGGATTATAATCCTAATGTATAAATTCATTAAACGACATCCGATGAAATCGGTGGGCCCCACACGACAATTCCAAAATCAACGAATTTGAGGGATGAGTTATAAACCACCCACATGAGGCTCGTACAAATTTCCTCCTCCAGTATTGTCCTTTGATTTATATTAGACTGGAGTAGACCTAAGAAAAAGGTAATAATGATCACACATTGATAACTAGGTCCAGAGAAAGAGAGAAAAATAACGGCTCAAACAGACTCGAGTACTTACCGTTGCGTATTAAACATAATAAAAAAATATCAAATGGATCCCAGATGAAGGAGACACTGTGATCCCAATATTAGGAATTTAAAATCTCGAAAAATATAGAAAAAGATTATAATGGGAAATCATAGTAAGGAATAAGGAGGGGTTTAATTTGATCATTAAGGAAAAAAAAGTAAAATTACCCAAAATTTAGCATGTGCACGGTTTTCCAAATTGTTCATAAACCATGTATGGGTACTTGGAGAAAGGGGTTCACCACACTGTTAGGCCTCATGGTTAGGGAAACCATTCACCAACCCTGTGAGATGGATCTACTCAAAAATTCATACCATATACACTGTTAGATCTAACTATGTGTCCTTCCCGCACAGTTTACTCTAACCATGCAATAAGACCATTTTTCCCAACATTTGGGTTCTAGGATCCGAACAAGCCCCAGAAACCCTTGGTACCTTCTATAACTCAAACTTTATCCATATTAGGTCCAAAATAAATAATTATACTGAAATTTAAAGTATCCATTCCTGATTGAAAAACTAGGTTGTTATAGTCTTCCCCCATTAAAATAACTCATCCCCAAGTTCACATTCAAATAGTGGTAAAATACTATCCAAGAATAATTCTGGACACTGGGAATGTATGTCGGCCTCCCGCTCCCAATTCTTTCCCTTCATGAATTCATGAATCCATAACACCCACACTATAGGGAAAGATCAACCTCAGAGAGCCTTTGTTCTCTGGCCAATGATGTGTACTAGATACTCCTCAAAGGTTGCATCAACATCTAACTCAACTTACTCATGATCAAATGTATGAGATGATTCAACAAGATATTGACAAAGATTTGAATCATGGAAGATGTCATGTATGTCACATTACCTCTAACGTAGTAGAAACTGATAGGCTACTGGCCCGACACTCTCTAAAATCTCAAGAGTCCCTATGTAACGAGGTGATAACTTCCCTTTATTCTATAACCATCTATACCGTAGCCTGGGTGATACCCAAAGGAAAACATGATCCCTGACCTCAAACTCTAGAGTTTATCAATAGTGATCGATATAATATTCTTTTCTAGATTAACCAGTACTGATTTGATTTTTGATCAGCTGAACCTACTCTGAAGTCTCCTAAATGAGATGATGACCTAGTAGGGCTGCCTCACCTGGATCTAGCCAACACAAAGGTGAACAACACAACCTACAATATAAGGCCTCAAAAAGAGAAATCTGAATTGTCACCTAAAATCTATTATTATAAGTGAAATCAATAAGAGGGATATACTTCTCCCATGAACCTCCAAAATTAATGACACATGCTCAAAGCATATCTTCTAAAACCTATATCACCTGTTCCGAATGGCCATCAGTCTGAGGGTAAAAATATGTGCTTAGAAGCACCTATTTTCCAATAGATTTATGCAATCCCTACAAGAACCATGATTTGAAATGAGCATCCCTATCTTAAACGATAGTATGAGGGACCCCATGTAGTCATATGATCCCATAGACAAATAGTCCTCCCATATCATCAACTAAGAAAATCTCCTGAATAAAAATTAAGTGAGCCACTTTTGTCATTTTGTGAATGAAAAATCATAAAACATTGATAACTCAAGGTGACCTAGGTAAACTGAGTACAAAGTACATGGAAAATTTTTCCCATTTTCATTCTGGGACTAGAAGTGGTTATAAAAATCCTATAGGTATATGGTGCTCTTCCTTTACCTAATGACAGGTGGAACACCGAGTGATAAAGATTTCTATCTAACGTTTCATCCAAGGCCACCAATATTAGCATCACATATCTCGATACATCTTGGAGATACCTAGATGAACTACCCATTGAGAATCCTGATACTCTTTAATCAAATCCTCTCTCTTATCTTTAGGAACCCATACACATCCACGTATGCATAGGATGTCATCTCTGTCCACAGACCAATCCGTAGGTGGTTCATCTCCTCATATACTCTCATAGAGAACAAAGCCCTTTGGGTTGAAAATTGTATACCCTTCAACTTATTAATGATGGAAGAGGTGAATTTCAAAGATGATAGGTAAGACTACTAGTGACTATCATGAAAATTCAGATGAATCTAAAAGAACAGGTCCATTAATTTCTATTTATCACTGGCTTCCTGTACGACCAGTGTTTGATTTTTCCGACTCAGTGCATCTGCAACTACATTGTCCTTCCCAGGAATATAGGAAAGCTCAAAATCAAATTATTTTCGATATTCGACCCATCTTCACTGTCTGATGTTCAATTCATGCTGTGAAAATATATATTTGAGGCTCTTGAGGTCTGTGTACACAAAAAGTGCTCACCCAACAGATAATGTCTCCAACAACATAAGTCGTGGACCACTTCTGGTAGAATGAGGTCATGCATTGGGTAATTTATCTTATGAGGTGTCAACTACTGAGATCTGTATAAAATGAATCTTTCCTCCTGAAATAGTACTACTCCTAGGCCTATTCCTGATGTATCAAAAAAGACAATATAACCTATTCCTAGCTCTATAAGAGTCAGAATAGGTGCCAATAGAAGCCTACCTATTATCCCCTAAAAGGATTTCTTCCATGCTGATGACCACAAGAACTTAACACCCTTATTTTTAAGGCCTGTATTAGGTGAATCAAGTCATGGGAATACCTTTATTAAACACCCTTAATAGCCATCTATCCTTAAGAAACTCAGTATATCAAACATGTTCTTAGACTGCTCCCAGGAAACTAAATCACAAACCTTTTTTGGGTTAACATTTACTCCTAATTATGATATGACATGACCCAATAAATGAACTCTGTAGATCTAAAATTTTCACTTAGAAAGATTATCATAAAGATAATTCTCTCTTAGTACACTCAGAATGATCTTAAGATGATTTGTATGATCTTTACGAGTGTGAGAATACACCAAGAATTCATCCATAAAGACAACGATAAAAGAATCAAGATAAGATGGAAAACCCTACTAATTATATTCATGAAAACAATGGGTTCATTCATAAGACCAAATGACATAACTAGGTACTCATACATACCATACCTACTATGAAAAGTTGTATGAGGTATGTCTGATGTCCTTACTCACACATAGTGATATCTTAACCTTACTTTGATCTTAGAGAAGACCCCAGATCCTCGGAGTTGGTTGAATAGATCATATATTCATGGAATTGGATACCATTTCTTGACTATAAGATAGTTCAAAATTCTTTAATCCACACATATAAGTAATGTTCCACCTACCTTCTTAGCTAAAATCTTGGGTGAACCCCATGATGATGTATTGGGCCATAGAAAAACCACAGCCTCTAAATCCATTAACTATCACTTGAGATCCTGAAGCTCTATAGGTTCTATATTTTAAGGATGAATGAACACTAGTTCTACTCTTGGAACAAGCTCGATTGTAAAATATACCTCTCTCTAAGGAGGTAATCAAAAAAAATCATCATGAAAGACATCCTTAAAACATTCCACTACTAGAGGGAAATCATATTTATGTAAACCATGATCCTAAATAAAGATATTTTCAATATGTGTGGTCACTAAACCTATCCCATGATACTTTAGTCCCACTCTACCATCCTAGACATCTCACTCACCCTTATATAGATAACTTCTTCCCTCTGGTAATATAAAAGATACCCTACGGTGATTGAAGTCTACAAAAGCATGATAATGAACCAACCAATCCATCATGAGAATGATATCTAAGCCTGTCATCTCAAAAATGAAGAGGTTTAATAAGAAAGGGTAACTACTTACCTCAAGGGGAAAATTACTACATTGGTGTATGCCATCTAACTATACTTCTAATGGTGTATCTAAGGTCATTACACCATAATAATATTGTATCTCTAGTATAATACTTTCCACAATATATAAAGAGGTAAAATAATTTGAATCACCTATACCAAATAAAGAAGATACTATTGTAGATGCCACCATAATATTACCTTATACTATAGATGGTCCCACATCCTGATCCTCGGGTTTTGGCTGTAGTGCATGCAACTTGCCTAATCCATGACCTTATGAAATAGTTGTACTATTGGAATCATGATTTCTCTATTGGAACTGTTGGTGATTAGGGGTATAACTACTTTGGCCATGGCCTCTTCCTCAGCCCATCCTTCCTGTTCTATTCTAATTCCCCACCCCACATGGCACAAAAAAAACCCACTCCAAAAGGTGTAGATGGTGCGAATCCTTTTCCACTTGAAGATGGTGGAAAGGTCCTACAGAGCATTGTAAGATTCCCCATATGTCTACAAGCCTCACACTCCATTGGTTTTCTATCACAATGGGGCTTCGGGTTCCCCCATCATACACATTGATGACACACCATGGAGTTATAAAAATTGGTACTCTAGTTGTCACTGCCCTGTTGAAAAACATTGAGGGAACACTTCCTGCCACCAGAAGAATTACTGATCTAAAATGGAACTAATCCTCTATTATCAATACTATTTTCATTCCTCATGTTGTTCTCAGTGATAATAGCCTGATTGAATATTTCAAAACAAAAAGTAGTTAGATGAAAGACATTCACCTTGGTATGGATGGCGTACACAAGCCCTTACTCGATGCGTCTAACATATGAAATCTTATCAGTGGATAGAAGTGGTGAAAAGCATTATAACCTAGTGAAGCAAGATTAATACTCCATAAATGACATATAAACCTAATCAAGATTAATAAAATATATCTCTCTGTCATCTCTCAGCATCTGGGGGAAGAACTTATCATAGAAAGATGTTTGGAAATCAACCCATAACAAGTCCCGATGACGACCAGTTTGGGTAATCACATCCCACCAACTCTTGTTCAATTCATGCAACATATATGTGGAAATATTGAGCCTCAACTCTAGAGGTATATCCAAATTCTCAAATATAACAAGGAGGCCTCTAAAGAATACTCAACAGCTTGTGGACTTCCATCCCCTAGGAATATAGGAGGATGTTGCTGCTAGAACACACAAGTCAGATAATCCATCATAGGTGAAACTCATGGAGCACCATAAATGTTCTACTTCAGAATAGAAAACTATCATGAAATTAGGTGTCGGTGACCAGATCATGTATAATAGGATATGCCTCATGTGGCACTCTTGGGGGAAAGAATAGAGGCTCATGGCCCACCATGTTGGAAGCATGGTCTTGCCACCTTCCTGGCGTACGATATGAGGACGTCATGGCGGTATTGATTTACAATTACCAATAACATGCATTAGAACAATCATTAAGAAGATAGATATCATCACTTATAGAAGCTAAACAAGGAAGGAATCACTTCCCAAGGCATGATACCTTAACTACCCACTTAGACTGCTAGGTATCGGTAAGTTCTCAAGTACAAGCTTCATTTAATTTTTAAATTTAATTACTAGGTTCACTCCTTTACCTTTAATAAACATGACAAGGTGGGATAAGTATATGCAAACATTTAATTTTAGATGTCATGTTTCACTTTATAATGGATAGAAATTCTCATTGAATCAGTTCCCATACACCTTGTCACTAAAAACGACACCCATTTATTTATTGCATAATGGTTTGACTTGGTGAAACCCATGAGGGACCACACACCCCATGAATTGAGATAGGCAATCACTCAATCATAACTAAGAGTAATACAAGAATAATATAACTATCAAAACATCACTTAACAATCACAGGAATATCAACTAATGTAAAATAGTGAAATACATGGCATAGTAATATGAATGACATGTGAATTCTAAGTGCCTATAATGATGCATGTAACAATACTCCTTGCCCTTATATCATCAGACTAAGGATAAAATAGAATATCAATCATAATAAAAATAAATAACACCACAAAGCATGTGCATCACCCAATGGTGAAATAATATCAACTGTAATAGGAAAAACAAAACAAAAATTATATTTTGGGTTTTTTGGCATTTACCCCAAACCTGGGTTAGGGATGCCCAAGAATGACTTATGACCAAGTCCCAATCATTACTAATATCCTAACTATTGTATATAAATATCAAATAAAGAAAATTACATGCCTCTAATACCACTTTGTGATTTTCTGGACCCGGATTCCACTTAATGGGTGCCCCAAGCATGGTTGGTCACATGGCCTCAAGCGTATCTCCCCAAACGCTAGGGGCTACTGACTAGAAATGAGGGCCTAGGGTGTGTCTATGGGGAGACTATTCCCTCATTATCAGAGTTTATCACAACATATAGATATAAACAGAGGTTAATAAGAGATGAAATATAAGTAGACAATGGAATTAGATAGTATTTATAAATATGCAAGGATAATAATAATTGAAATAAATGGAATAGCTGATGATTGTAAGTCATGTCACTAGAAAACTAAAAAATGTGGATACAAGACAACATGCATAGCACTTTCCAAAAAATTATGATGGAAATAAAAATACTATCCCAAGCATCCTAATCGACAGATCAGTCATCTTCTATCAAGATCCATTCTAAAAGAAATAAATA
Organism: Viscum album; assembly: GCA_963277665.1. Lineage (NCBI taxonomy): Eukaryota > Viridiplantae > Streptophyta > Magnoliopsida > Santalales > Viscaceae > Viscum > Viscum album. Next base: position 1,674,779,262 of record OY728158.1, read on the forward strand.
AAGTTTTTGAAGTCATATACTTCCCTTTTTAAATGCATACATTCATGTAATCATCCCTAGGTACCAAATGGTTCCCAGAGAGGGTGTGAGATAAATCTTAGTGGGCCACCACCAACGGTGTCTATAACATCTGACCTGTGTAATGGAAATGTAATAGTGTTCAAGCATGCATATATAAAGTAAATAAGTACAATGTAACAAAATACCCAAGTGCCTACTTTGGCCCCCAGCTGGTGTCTGAACATGTAACCAGTTCATTAATTGATTATTACCAATTTAAAAATAAGGCACATGATATCCATAGTGAAGGTTCTGAGATGTAACAAGGAAACCTATAATGATATTTAATAATGTAGTTCCAAGGTAGTAACCAAAGAAATATATAACTCAAGGGTCACTAACTTAGTAATGAACGTATCCTAGCTAAGGGTGAGATTGTAATCCAAGGATTATACTCCAAGGAGTTCATCCAAGAAAAAAAAGGATAAGTAATGACTAGGACTGATGGGTATTAAATATGGAACCTACTTGTCAAAGCTGGATCTAAGGTGTGTATCCACGGAATCCTGTAATAATATATGAGGGATCCTATGATGTCATGCCGAGCATCCAAAGTTAGACAAGAATCGGGTTCTTGGTGGGTGTCAACCTAAGCAAGCCATATCCTTGAATCAGAATGGGGTTCCTGAGTGCTCAAGGAATTCCCTATGGAATCCAAGTCAAGATCTAGTCAGGAAACTTTTATTTGATAATGATTTCATATAATATTTCATAAGGTTCAATCCATTACCTTTCATTAGTTTGATATGGCTAATTGATCATGCAACCATTCAATCAAATCTAAATTAATCAATAATTCAATTTGGTTCATGTATTTATTTTCATTAGTGTGAAAAGTCCAAGTAGCTTTAAAACACTTATTAAATCCATTTAAGGCATTTTTATAAATTAAAATTCACTCTGCTACCTTTAATTAAAATGGTAAGAGGTGATACAGACATGAAACTTATATTAAAATTACATTTCAAAATGAAAAGTCATATACTTAGTATACTTTATAATTTCTATTTCACATATAATTATCAAATCGAAGCACTTAACTTAGGAAGGTCAAGTGGTGAGAATACATGGTTCTTTCCATTATAAAATTCACAATTTAAATCAAACCATTTAATATAAAAAATCTTACCCTTAGAAAGGTCAATCCCGACCACACTCAAACAATGTCTCAAATGTGTCAAAACACTAAAATGAAAATTATGGAAAAACATCCTACATGGGATTGACAGAGTTGTGGGAATAACCACTAACAACTAGTCACGTATTAGGAGATAAGATAATTATATGGTTATACTGATTATAATCATGGCATATAAATTAGTAAACGACACCCAATAAAATTGGTGGCCCAACACGATAGTTCCAAAATCAATGAATTAGTGGGATGAGTTATAAACCACCCACCTTAGGCTCGTATGACTCTCCTATGCTAGTATTGGCCTATAATTTTTCTTGGATCAGAGTAGATCTAAGAAAAAGGTAAAGACGATCACACCTCGATAACTTGGTCGAGAGCAAGAGGGACAACAAACATATCAAACATACTTGATTACATACAGTTGCACATATAACATGATGAACGGAAGTTCGAACGAATCCAGAATGAAGGAAATCTCTTGATACCTAGATTGGGCCTTCAAAAAGCTCCAAAATGTGGGAAAAGAGTCCAATCCCACTAGAAATTATAATAGGGAATAATTAGTTGTTTAATTAAATCATTAAGGGAAAAAGGTAAAATTATCCAAAATTTATCCCGTGGAAGGTTTGCACACACGATTATCCAAACCATGCACAAAACATGCACTGGTTCCTAGAGAAAGGGTCATACCACATGGTTAGGCCGCACAATTAGGGAAACCATGCACCAACCATGTGAGATGGGTCTTCTAAAAAATGCAGACCATCCGCACAGTTAGATCTAACCATGCGCCCTTCCTGCATGGTTTACTCTAACTGTGTGGCACGACTATTTTTTCCAAAAAGTTGGGTTTTGGGCTCTGAACAAGACTAAAACACCATTGGTACCTTAGGTAACTCAAAAAGAATCCATATTATGTTCTAATTAAAGAATTAGACCAAAATTTAAAGGATCCATACTAGAGGAAAAAACGAGCTCTTACATAAAAGCTGAAGTATTATTTAAAACATCTCTTATAACCTTAGTTATGTGAGAAAGTTTCAATATTTGTGTCAATATGTGTTTATGTGTGTGTGTGTGTGCACTTATATATGAATATATATTAGGTATATGAGATTATAAACCTTAAACAACACATGCACCTAGACACCCCAGTGAGTTGAACATCATCCCTACCCATAAGGAATGACAATCACCCGCTAAACCTATTTTATTACATATTTATAGCCTAATGGAATTTGTTATTGATGACCTAAATTACTAGATAAACGATTCCCAATTTTCCTTGATGGAGATAACCTAAAGTCCCAAATGAGTAAACCATATCATTCCACATCACTAGTCTTACGCCACCCCTCTCCCCATCAGGGGTCATCGTACCATGTTATTGGTCAGAAAGATATGCCCCCTCCCCTTCCAACCCACCCCACCAAGAATAATAATGTCATTAGGACCTCCAAGGCACTGTGGTAGTAAAACCCCTACGTTTCACTTTAGAGTTTTTTGTGGAAAGAGCATCAAATGATAGGTTTCAATAAACTCATCTATCTTTAGAGCCGCACAACTGATGATGTCTTTGTGCTACCCCACTTCATAAACGAATCTACCAGACCACTAATATATAGATAATCATGTGGCATGGAACCTCTCTATCCCACGTCATATATCCTTGGGGATAGAAGGTTGGTTTATAGGTGTATATTGTAAGAACCCGGTTCTTCTTTTTAGGTAAAAACCTTTACCTTTTGATTTATACGTAAGGAAAAGGAATAAAAGAGGTAAAATAATGGATCTAAACATTAAAAGGATATAATTGGTGGTTACACACCATGTATTGTTAGGTAAATGTTGTGTAATCAAGTTTCCAAGTCAGTGAATGATGTGTAAGGGTAGTGGGCTATGAAATGAACAGTAAAAGAACCAACATAGCATGTAGGTCCTCTTACATGCCGTGTATTTTTATAATTTTTTATAAAATGGTTATTAGCCTTGTTTTAATTAATTATAGATAGATAAGGCACCAGGTTACTGATACATCAGTGCCAAAAGGGTATTTGGCTCCAGTTTGTCCGTCTGAACACTGATTCTTTCACTGTCATATGCGTTGGAACCCAATTGGTAAGCTCTTGATTCTTCTTGAACTGTTCTTCATGATTTTTTATCTTGATGAAGTTATAGTACCTTGATATTTTTACCTTGTTTTGTAGATATACTTATATCTACCTTGAAATTGAAGCTGACGCTAGATGAAGAGAGCCACATGACTGCGAGGTAGGTGGTCTTGTGCCTTTCGCTCAATGTAGAGTTGTTTATATGTGTCGTAGTGTCATGTGACCATGTTTAGGGTGTACCCTTGAAGGAGATTTAACCCTTTTTGTTTCCTAATGATGATTAGGTGATAGATTAAATAAATTGAATAATTTTTAGCTTGTTTGTTTTGATTAAGGGCCCCATCGTGGGTGTGTTTCCCTCAGATGAACATTGTTTAGTTGCTTATCCTAGGATGCCTTTGGGCATATATTTGTTTCCATTTTTAGGGTTGTTAAAAATAAAATTGGTTAATTAAATGTTTACCCACATGAGATAAATAATTTCTTAAGCCTTTTGATAGTTTAATTCACACATTAGGCATGTTATTTAAATTCTCCATGTGAGATAATAATTGTTAAGACTTGTAATTGTTAGATTACATGTTAGGATTGTGATATGATTTTCTTATGTGAGTTTAAAATTTTTAAGACTACTAATGGCTAATTTACTTGAAATTCTTGTGACATGTTTGATTCCCACATGAGTTATTATTTTATTAACCATGTAATAGTGTAAAACTACATGTGTTTCTTTTATGAAGAAGTTATTATATACCAGGTTTTTACCCTAACACATGCTGAAATGCTTTTATACTGAGTTTGTCCCTGATTGACTAATGAAATGCCTGTGGGTGAGGATTTACTATGCCTGAGGGTGGGTTTGTTGTGCCTGTGGGTGAGGTTTTTCTATGCATGAGGGAAAGTTTTTGCTTAATGTTACTATGTCATGAGTGAGCCATGATGTAATAGATAGGACCAGGTTTTGAACTAAATGTTGAAATGTAATGACTTATGACATGTCTACCAAGGCAAAGCAAAAGCTTGGATTCAGTCTTCACTTATCTATTTAGATGGACTTTTGAGACATCTACCGTGCTCACTTTACATGGGGGATTGACGACCTGAGGCCGAATCTTAAGAATTTATAATTAAATGAAATTGAATAGCAAATGAACATGAACGGAATTAAAATAAAAACTATTACTTGTAGGATTGTTTACTTTTGAGTACTTCCTAGTTTAATTCTTTCACTATTGTACATACCAGTTACATATTCTCATTGAGAGATAGGCACATATCTTGGGTGGTTTCCTACTGGGATTTATTTCTCACACCCTATTTGGGTCATGTTTTTGGGCCCAAATAGATTATATTGTTGTAGGTGTCGATAAGGGCAATGCCCTTATATTTTCACTTGATGTGCTATTTAGGAGAAGGAGATCATGAGACCAAGATGAGGCTTGTGATGCTTCTGAGTTTTATTTTGTATTTATATACCTTGGTATTGTATTTTTTATTTGACTATAGTGTATCCTATTTTTGATGCTTTCTTAGAACATGTGACAAAAAGCATCATCTTTTGTATGTTATGATTTCTGGTTATATTTATTATCAGTATTATGATGTTTACATCTTTTTTATTGTATTAATAATTCCACAATTTTATATTATTATTACATTGAGTTACACACTTCTAAAGAGGGTAGAGTTTCCCCACTATCACACCCTAGGACCTTACTTTTAGTCGGAAGCCTCTAGCATTTAGGAAAATGTTCTTGAGGCCATTTGACCAACCAGGTACGAAGCACCAGTTTAGTGGAATCCAGATATAGGAAATTTCAAAGTGGTATCAAAGCATAGGTTTCTTTTCTAGTTTGATTTACTATTTGGAAACATTAGATAGAGATGGGAAGGAAATAGATTTTTGTAATAAACTGTTCTTGGGAATATTTACCCCACATATAGGGAAAATCCAAATTGCCTCGAATTGAATTGTGATTTTGGATTTTGAGCTATTATAGTTGATTGGATTTCACTATTGGGTGACACACTTGTATTGTTCTATTATTATTAATATCATTGTGGTTCTATTTTTTTCAACCCAATGATATGAGGGTATGCCATCTCTTGCATCATATATGCACTTTATAGAAATAACATGCCATGCATTCTTGCCTTTCCATTTAGAGAGAATTATTTATTTCTTGTCATTCTGATAGGTACCTAGATAGATATGTATGCTATTGTGATAGGTGTATTGGTATGTGTTATGATTCGAATTGGATGGACACCAAAATTTGGTCCCAGAGGTGTAAGGAACCTCTTGGATTGGAATTTGGTGGATCATGTTTAAGGATTGTATTGAATAAAGATATGATATGATACAGATGAAAAACAAACTTTGGTCCCTAAGGTGTATGGTCCCTATTAGATCATAATTTGGTGGATCATGTTTTAGCCTTATTGTATAGAATTGTTTTTTATATGTTTTGGTTGGGTTCCAATATTTGATACATGGGGAGTATAGGACCTCACAAATAAAAATTTGTCATACCACGGATTGGTTTTTCTATAGAATAGGGGTTTCCCAAGAAATATAGAGTTTCTATCTTGAAAAAATCCCATTTTACACAGCGTGTAGTTTAGCCTAACATGATGTGCGTTATTCTTGTTTAAGGAAGGAAGTTTTCTTTTCTTAAGTACACCCTGTGTACTATATGTACACACCGTGTGGTAAGTGACCGTATGTTCAGCTATTTGAGAGAGAACAAAGAATAACAGTCTTGGAAAACTACACAGTCATGTACTATTGGTACACATCATGTAGTGTTACGCAGATATACCCCATGTGAATATATCTGTGTAAAAGTACATGTCCAGGAGGGGAGACTTGTGAACATACCATATACCATACTTTCATGCCCTTTACATGTTCTTCTTACACACCCAGACTGATGGTAGTACACACCCACATGAGAACATGAGGGTACACGCTGTGTATGGTTACTACATGACATGTACTCTCATTTTGGTACCCTTTGAGGGCCTTCTATTATTTTATCCCCTGATGTTAGTTTTGGACCCATGAGTAGTCATTTGTTTGTAGTTTTCTGCATAGATTGCAATGGTGAAACCAGTAGAGAATTATGATGATTCCAATGGGTGTTTAGGGATTTTGTCTAAATGGATAGGCTCTTCCTCTAATTACTGTTTCTAGTTTTCACCTAAGAGTGTGACTTGGAGTGGATGATCAGCTGGGTTTCTAGACCAGCCTAGTTTAGAAATTTAATTGAGATGTGATATAAGCTATCTCTCATGAAATATTCTTGAAATTTCTGTGATAGACATTCCCTTATAGACTATGAGTCCATGAGACTGGTTGTTTGAGGATCCCTTGTAGGATTCTTCAACTAATGTGTTCATGCTTCCCAAGGTAAAAAAATGCTATTGGGTTACCTTTTTAAAGACCCAAGTTGGTTTAACGTGACCCTCACATGTCACTTTGTTTGTTAAAAAGGAACTTACATGCTAACTTTTATTTTGTGATGGAATGTTAATGTTGTTAAATGTTTTAAAAAAGAAGTTTATGAGACTTACCTGTTTTGATTTGAGCTGTTATCTAAAGGGGTTTCCAAGTTCCTTGTTGTGTAGAACGGTGCTTCAGATGTTTCTTAAAATTAATTTCAAATGTTTATGGATTTTGAGCATAGTAGATCTGTTTCCATGTGATCTAGTGGTGGGGGTCGACACTTATTCATCATAAGGGGATAGTTCATGGAAGCTAGAACCCTTAGATCTTGTTGTTTTATTTTCAGTTGTAATCTTTCTAACATTGGTTCCGTGTAGATTTTATTGTCCCTGGTGAGACGTTTAGGTTTCTAAAGAGAACACCATTGTGAAGATGGGTGATCATTGTATATTAACCCTTAATATGGGAATGAGCATTTTAGAACGCTTGGTTCAATAGGTTAGACATGCCTTGAGCATGGTCAGCTGCTTAGGAGGTCGTGTGTGAAGGTTCTGGGCACAACGGAAGAGTGGTTGCGAAAGGACCCAACTTTGAGTTTTACCATGATCAATGATTATTCTGGGATCAATACAATGATGAACACCAGTCACCAAATAATATAATCAATGATTTAGATAAAGAAGAAAGAGGCCTGAAACCTTAGAGGGGATTTTGCACATCATATTTATAATTAATTTAATTAATTTGATAAAGAAAAATAATACTTGTATCTTTGGTATTTTTATTCATTGATGATGTTGATCATTTGGATTGACCCTTACAGATTATCTCGTTGCTCTTTTAAGGATCCAAAATATAATCCCTCTAGCAGTGATCCACACATGCTCTGATGGCCTCCGATCGACACTGCTTGTTCTCCGAGTGCTAGCGCAACAAAGCACTTGTCTTGTGTCAGTATTTCTTGATCACTTGTTCTTAGGCCTTGAAGAACGTCTCTAATTCATGAGAGGGGAGAGAAGAGGTGTCGAGAGAGAGATTATTTGGCTCAAAAATTCTCAATTCACCAGGTGTGTGGTGTGGTCTCTGGAACAATAGGCATACTTGCTTATTTATATACATGGAATTTCAATTATAATATTTAATTGCATAGCAACAATTAAATACATTCATGAACGTAGAGAAAACCCATAAATTTAATAATAATACCGTATCATTATTTATGGTGTGCCAACTTGTGCAATAGAAAATTATAAATAAAATTCCGCATCATAAAATAATAGCAGTGTTATTTCAATTTGTCCCAACTAGTTAAATATTTATTTACCATATTGAAATTAATTATTTTACTACCAGAACGACCTTGGTCCGCTCGAACTCCACTTCCATTTATTGAACAACCAGATAAATAAATAAATAATTAACTCTCTTAAATAAATATTTTATTTAAAAAATAATAAATAAATATTTATTAAATGTTCAATAAAATAAATAAATAAATTTTATTTAATTTATGAGATTATTTTAACATGAATAAAATTATTCCATGGTATTGAGAATAATATTTATTTCATTAATAAAATTAAAATGGAATTTAACCGAGACCACAAAAAACACTTAGTGTGTGACCCTCTAGGATTTTTTCTCGTTGGAATTAGGTGGGCTTGCCTAAAGTCCAAGAGTACTATCTAGCAATGGGTCAAGGAACCGAACAAAAAGAAAGTAAAGTCATAACAAAGACATCCACATAAGAACACTCACTGTTTAATATAATCCCTTTGTTGTAATATCTTATCAAGCATGTTTCATGATTGTGTCAAAAACTTTTATGCTTGATAAGTCATTCTTTGACTACTTGAAATAAACTCATCGTTACACAATGGACATGGAATTTTGCGCAATGGTTCTATTTCAATCAAAGGGATGAGATATCAACTTCCATAAATGGAAGGGACAAATACTTCATTGACATATCCATTAATAACATGCCACTCATGATGCACCCAACGTACCCTACTTCCCATCTAACCGTCTGCCTGACAGTTGTCGTCAGTAAATCAAAGTGCATAAGTCGTGACACATATTAATGATAATATTAAAGTCTAAGGATAATTACACATGCTCGCATATAGAAATATCCTATGACACCAAAAAATGTGGAATTCCTATTAGCGGGTCTGTTCTCATAATCTCCTATCTTGAAGATTACCAAGTGTGAACTTCTTGAGAGGAAGTATCATATGCTTACGAGTACTCAAACCTGACGATCTACATTCTATGTATCCCATCATATCATTTCATCCAACCACAGAACTATATTTAAGAATATTTTTATATCATTTCATGTTTCTCATCATAGCGGGGAATAGCCATGACCTTATCAATGAAAAAAATACTCTAGGACATTATTACATCATAGTCGTGCATAACAATGAAAAATATGTAATAATAAATTAAATATCCATGAAATCAAAGTAAAACTAGTTGGTTCTAGGAAACCAACTCTTACAAACTTGTACTTGAACTAGAGCCAACTACCTACGACTATCAGTCTACTAGACCTCACATGATGATCATGTTTCTGCTAAGTCAAGGCTTTAGTCAAGGGGTCCTCTACATTGTCTTCTGTGGAAATACTGCTCATTACAACTTTACCTATCTAATAAAAATCCCTCAAGATATGATACTTCCTAAGTATTTATTTTGTCCGCTGATGTGACCTTGTCTCTTTCTAAAGAGCCACCACTGTAGTATTATCACAGTACAGTGTGATGGGATCTTTACTACTATGTATCACATCTATCTCCTGGACAAATCTTCGCATCCAAACTGCTTCTTTATCTACCTCAAAAGCTATGATATACTTAGAATATGCTGTAGAATTTTTGACCACACTCTGTTTTGAGCTCTTCCTGCTCACTGCACCTCCATTCAAAGTGAAGATGTATCCTGTTTATGACTTCATGTCATCTTGATCAGTCTGGAAACTAGCATCTGCATATCCTCTGATGACTAGTTCCTCATCTCCACCATAAACCAAGAATATATCCTTAGCATGCCTTAGATACTTTAGGATAGTCTTGACTTCCATCCATTGTAGGTCACCTGGGTCATCTTGATATCTTCCTAACACACTCAATGAATAGGCGACATCCAACATAGTACATAGAATGGAATACATGACTAACCCAATTGCTGATGTGTATGGAGTCCTTGCCATTAACTTTGTTTCCTTATGTGTCTGAGGAAACATTCTCTTGTAAATTTGAATATCGTGCGACGTTGGCAATAATCCCCTCTTGTATTGTTCCATACTGAATCTCTTAAGTATCTTATCAATGTATGTACTTTGGATTAGGCTCAAAAATCTCTTAGATCTATCACGATATATCTTGATCCCAAGAATATACGCTGCCTCACCCAAGACTTTCATGGAGAAGCATTGATATATATATATGCCTTAACAGACTATAAGACTGGTATCTCATTTCCAATAAGTAATATGTCATCAACATATACTATTAGGAAAATGAATTCACTCCCACTAAAGCGTTTGTAGACAAAAGGATCAAATTCATTCTTGATAAAACCAAATTCTTTTAAGGATTCATCAAAATTAATTTTCCATGACTTGGATGCTTGCTTTAATCCATAAACGGATTTCTGCAACTTTCATAACTTATTGGCATCCTTTTGAGTCAAAAATCCTTCAGGTTGTGTCATATAGACATCTTCCTGAAGGTTCCCGTTAAGGAATGTTGTTTTGACATCATTTTCCAAACCTCATAGTTAGGGTAAGCTGTAATTGCAAGTAGAATTCTGGTGGATTTCAGCATTGAAAATAGTGAGAATTTTTCATCGTAGTCAATTCCTTGATGTTGTTTAAAACCTTTTGCAACCAGTCATGCCTTATAGGTACTAACTTGTCCATCCATGTCTAGTTTCTTCTTGAATACCCATTTTCAACCAATAGGCTTTACATCAACTGGAGGATCTATCAAAATCCAAACTTGGTTTTGGTACATGGAATCCATTTCAGAATTCATGGCTTCTTTCCACTTGGAAACATCTGTTCCACTTACTACTTCCTTATAGGTTAGAGGGTCATTATTATCAACTAATAAAGAGTCACCATCCTCGGTAACTAGAAAATTGTACCGTTCCAGTTCTCTAACCTCTCTTGTACTCCTGCACAGTTCTTGTGTCTCTGGAACAGATTCTTCTTCCACGGGGCTTTGTGGAATTCTATTCCTATACCAACTCTTGTGTACCATGATCCTCGACTTCATCTAAGTCTATCTCGCTCACACTATCTCTTTTGGATATGTGATCCCTATCAAGTAATATTTCATGTCTTTCCACTATAACCTTTTTTTCTAAGGGGTTGTATAGGTAATATCCACTTGTTTCCTTGGGGTATCCTATAAAGGTACACTTTGTGCCTCAAGGTGCGAGTTTGTTACCTAAAGAGGCCTTAATAAATGCTTCTCTACCCCACACATGTAAATTCGATAACTTGGATTTTCTTCCACTCCAGAACTCATATGGAATATCATTTATCGATTTAGTTTGTACTTGGTTTAGTATGTGTGCAGATGTTTGTAACGCATATCCCCAAAAGGATAATGGAAGACTTGAATGACTCATCATTGATCACACTATTTTCAATAAGGTGTGGTTCCTTCTATCGCTCACACCATTACACTGGGGTGTGTTTGGAGGAGTGAGTTGGGATAGGATCCCAAAATTTCATAAGTAATCAATGAAGTCTTGATTAAGATATTCTCCACCTCGGTCTGAGTGGAGTTTTTTAATCTTCTTACCAAGATGGTTCTCAACTTCATTCTTGTATTCTTTGAACTTATCCAAAGAATCTGACTTATATCTCATTAAGTAGATATATCAATGTCTACTAAAATCATCAGTAAAAGTTATAAAGTATGATTACCATCCCCTTGCTTCAATTGTAAATGGTCCACAAACATCGGTATGAACCAATTCAAGATGTTCTTTAGCACTTTCACCTTTCCCACTAAATGGGGATTTGGTCATTTTTCCTTGTAAACATGCATGACATACGTCAAGTGGTTTTAGTTTGAAAGAATATAAATATACATCTTGATGTAACATTGTCAAGAATTTCTCATTTACATGACCTAGATGGTGATTCCAAAGTTGGGTGCGGTATGAGTCATGTGAAGTATCTTTGTTATCGATTTCCATTACTTGGTTTGTATAATCCAACACGTAAAGTATGTTGTATATATGTTCCCTACCATAACAAATTCTATCTTTGTAAAAGAAGAAACATTAATTTCTAAACTTGAAAACAAATCCATATATATCTAATTTGGATAGAGAAATAATTTTTTAGTAACAGAAGGAACATAATAATAACCCTTTAACACCATGATCATCCCAGTTTTCAACATGAGGTGGTAGTCCCTGACAGCTACAGTAGAAAGTCTGGATTCCTTGGCTACTCGTAGATCTACATCCCCTCATTCAATCTTTCTGAATCTACTTGGTTCCTATATTTGGATATATATTTTAGCACCATAAGCTGTAAGAACCCAGATGTTCTTTTCAGGTATGTTTTTCTCTTTTCTAGTGCTCTTAAGAAAAATCAGAGTTTCTAGAAATTTTTTTATGCACACGTTGTGTACTTATATGTACACACCGTCCACTCTTTTACCGCAAGTAGCCGTGTGCTAGCCGTGTAACCGCCAAGAACACAACCATGTATGGTGACCAAGAGACTTACTAATGCAGAGGCCGATAAGGGAAAGTACATGCCTTGAACTTCTAAAGTTCACACTGTGTACTATCCTTTTTTTCATTAAATAGACTGGGGTCACTTCTAATTGGAAGAAGTGTATTCTTCTTCGCCTTCTTCTACTGAGAGCATCCATACAACGTCGATCCTTCCCCAAGGCCCCGATTGAGAATCCGTTATCCAAATCGAACTCTGTTGGTTGCGTTGGAATCGCATCGGTGAGTTCTCTCTTCTTCTTGAACCTCATTTCCTGATTTCTCTTCTCTCATGAGTTATACTCAGTTGAAAGTTTTAGATTTTTTTAGATCTACTGAATTCTAGGTTGATCCAATGGCCGACTCCGGAGTATATCGATCATACAATGCTGAGGTAGGTGGTTTGTGCCTTTCCGTAGATAGTTTTTGAGTTATATGTGCAAGAGTTCCCAATACTCCGTTCAGGGTATTGCATGTTTACGATTTTAACCATGTTATTCCCTGCTATGATTTATATTCTTTATTAGAGGTTAATAAAATGTGAATAAGGTTAATTGCTATGCTACAGATTTTTTTTCCATGATTGTATTGTATATGACTGGTTGGTATTGCTTATCCTATTAGGCTACTTTCTTTCCATTACTAGTGCTGATAGGATGGAGTGATATTTTTTAATCAGACATGCTGTTATGTTGTAGACTATTTATCCATGTAGTTCTTGAGGTATACTTTGGATGTTATATATCACTGTGCTTTATTGACTTACACAGGGCCATGATAACCTGGTGTAGTAGACCGTAGGGAGAATGGATGTTGATGGCTTCTCTAGAGTGTCTGTTTTCTGTTACAATGTGAGACCATAGGGGGAATGGATGTAAGTTCTTCCTTAGAGTGTCTGTGGTTCCTCGATGTGTGCCACAAGGGGAATTGGACATTGAGTTCTTCCCCAGAGAGACTTTTAGTTAGAGACACGAGACTATAGGGGGAATTGACGGTGAGTGCTTCCTCAGAGATTATGTGAAAAAGATGAACCATAGGGGTTAGACTATGTGTAATTCCCAGAGGGTTTCTTGTGTTTGTTTTGGTTGTACCAGAGGGGTTAGGCTATGAGTACTTCCCAAAGGGTTACCTATTTGTGAATATCTAATTACTTGATATATGAAATTTAATGCATTGAAACTGTAGGATTGTTTACTTTTGAGTACTTCCTTGTTTACTGCTTTTGCTTATTGCCTACCATATATATATTCACTGACTATTAGGCACAGATCTTTGGGTGGTTTCCTATTGGGATTATTCTCACACCATATCTAGGTAATTATTTTGGACCCAAACAGATTATATTGTTGTAGGTATATATAAGGTCAAGTTCCCTTCTTCTTCAGGTAGTTGATTGTTGTGGAACTAGGGAGCATGGGACCAAGTTGAGGCTTGCGATGATGAGGAGTTGTTTATTGTTTTTATTTTTTACTTTGGTTTAGTTTGTATTCTAGAATTGTAACTTGTTTGGATAATCTCCTAGACATATGTATCATGCATCATTAATATATGTTCTCCAATTGTTTCTTATTTTAAGTCTTCTATTGTTTACTGTTGTATGGTATTATACTGCTTCCACTATTTCTATCTAATTAATGTTTCCGCTATGTTATTATACCAATGAGGGCATAGTTTACCCACTATCACACCCAAGGCCCTTGCTGCTAGTTGGCATCCTCTAGCGTTTGGGGAAATGCGCTTGAGGCCATGTGACCAACCGGGTATGGGGCACCTCTGGGCATCACTCAGACCCGGGACGTTACAAAGTGGTATCAGAGGGTTTCTATCTTATTCACTTACTGTTTGGAGCCTATATCCAGGGATAGGAAGGAATAGGTACTTGGTAATAAGCTGTGCTCAGGTGTAGCTTACCCGTGTACAGGGAAAATCCAATCTACCTTGTTTATTGCAATTTTTTCTGGTTTTGCAATTTTACAGGGGATTTGATTTCACTAATGGGTGATTCACATGTTTATGCTATTATTTTTGATGTTATTGAAGTTTTATTTCTATTGAAACCTGATGAGACGAGGGTATACCATCTCAGGCATCATATAGGCACTTGTTAGATATCACATGTCATGCATTCCTGCCATGCCATTTTGGGTGAATTAGTGATTGCATGTTGTTGTGATTGGTGTTGTGATAGATATTTATGATATTGTGATAGATGATTTGATAAGAATACCTACTGTTTGATAGGGTATTAAATTGTGAAAGGTTTTGTTTGAATGAACACCAAACTTCAATTCTTGAGGTGTTATGGGCCCTCATGGATCGGAATTTGGTAGACCATTTCCTTGTTTTCTTTGTATATGACATGTATAAGATGACAAGCTTTGATTCGCGGGGAATATAGGCCCTCACAGATTGGAATTTGTCACTTTAATGTTTATTTCAGTGTTTCTTTGGGTTCCATAGTTCTTTCTGAGGCTTAATATCCGGAAAAACCCAGAATACATGGTGTGTAATGTTGGACACACACACCGTGTGTTCTTATGTTCGGGAAGAAACTGT
The DNA here is from genome assembly GCA_963277665.1 of Viscum album. Lineage (NCBI taxonomy): Eukaryota > Viridiplantae > Streptophyta > Magnoliopsida > Santalales > Viscaceae > Viscum > Viscum album. The sequence goes on from OY728158.1 coordinate 1,674,794,323, forward strand.
TTTTCTTAAGTACACACCGTGTACTGTATGTACAGGCTGTGTAGTTACTAACCATGTTACTGATTGTATGGGAAGAAACATGAGGTTGGGAAATCATGGTAGAACACGTCGTGTGTCGTATGTACACACCATGTAGTGTAGACCATGTGTCCACCCCTGTGACTAATGACACAGATGGATAAATCTTAGTGTATACACAACATGCCAAGTTTGAACACATCGTTTAATGTAACCTGAGTATCTGACCGTGTATCGAACAACATGGGTTGGTGAAATACTTCAACTACATGGCTTATCCATCTGGAACACGCTGTGTAGAGTGAGATGTGTAACCAGTCGTGTGACTAACAAAACAGGGTTGTGAAGTTCATCTAGTACATGTCGTGTCTGGAATTAACCTGCCATGTAGTCTTGTTCTAGGAGAACCGTGAGGCTTAGCCGTCTAAAATAACTTGGGAAGGAGAAGAGGATTTAAGTACACACCATGTGTTAGGACAAAACACTGTGTGTATGGGGTGTTTCAAAACCAGTTTTGGTAGAAGTACACACCCATGTGAAGGCTTAAGGGAACACGCCGTGTAGGCCTTATACACACCGTGTATCTATGTTTTGAAAAACTGGAATGCTTTCTTTCTCTTGTTCCCTTCTTACACTACTAGTTTTCAGTCCTTGATAATCTTGATCTAATGTGTGCACTTGACCTTGCAGAGTCATGCCACTGAGACCTCCTCCGGCTTTCCGCCAGTTACAGGGCAGTGATCAGATGCCAGACATGGCTGATTAGGGACTACCAGCAGATCCTCCAGTTGTTCCAGTCTTGGCACTAGCCGTCATTATGGACACAGGTGCTGATACTCAATTATGAGAGGGCTTTATGAGGTTCATGAAAACCATCTCGGGAGCACCACATCCTACCCCTTCTATGGAAGAGTTGACCTGGGTCTTTCAACAACAACATCCTCCCACCTTCATATGGGAAGGAGGACCTCAGGCTGCAGAGTCATGGTTATAAGCCATGCTTTCTATATTTAGGCATCTAGAGATGCCTCCAGAGAGGAGGGCGAATCTCAATACATACATTCTTTTATATTTCTCCAAGAGATGGTGGGATGTGATCTCACAAGATGTATGACAGTAGGATATGGTGTGGGATGAGTTCCAGCGTGCCTTTTATGACTACTTCTACCTGGAGACTTTGAGGGTCGATCGAGCCCAAGAGTTCATGAGTCTGGAGCATGGTACTCTTTATATTATGGAGTATTCTTCTCGCTTCAAAAATATGAATCTCTTCACACCCATCCTATGAGGTGATGAGCAATTCCAGGTAAGGAAGTTTGAGGGTGGTCTTAGGCATGACATCCGATCTCAGGTGAACATATTCAGGTTGACTTCCATCACTTCTATATTCAACCAAGAGCTGATCATGAAGTGAAATATGAGGTATTCTAGAGTTGTGATCTAGGGTGTCTTAACATCCAGGGTTGGTATCCCTCATACTGACAGTATGAAGCACCGTAGGGAGTCTTCGCATGGAGATATAAGGAGACGAGAGAATTATTATATTAGCCAAGAGGTGTGCTACCTGTGCAGGAATAGTGGTCATATGAGGCCACATTGCCTGAGAGACCTAGTGGAGTCCCGATCATGTGGAAATATGGGTCATCTTCAGTGCTTCTATCAGATCTTCTCACCAGCTGCTGGTGATAGGAGTTCTTCTATGACCCCTCATTCGGGAACAGCACAACCAGTTTCTCATCAGTCAGGGAACTGGAGTTCTTCTGGTCGTTCAGGCCGAGGTGGAGGCCATGGTCGTGGTATCTAGTCACCAGGATTTCAATGACAAAAGGGTGGATCAGCTCAGAGTGGGTAGGCAGGGTCACATGGCCATGGTACATGCCAAACTTTTGCAGTGGAGCAGACCCAGTAGGAGTAGGATCTCGGACCCTCTACAGTTCGAGGTACGATCCCAGTTGCCACATTTTTAGCTTCTGCTCTTTTTGATATAGTAGCTTCCCATAGCTTTATATCTTTTACTATTGTGGAGATCCTTGTGATCTATATCTTTTCTTCTTCTGATATCTTGACACTAGATACTCCATTGGGAACTAAAATGGCTAGTGTACGTCAGTTCATGGAGTTCCCTCTTGAGGTTGGCGGGTGTCACTTTTTATGGGACCTCTATGTCTTAGAGATGACAGGCTATGACAACATTCTAGGAATAGATTGGCTGGTTCCCTTTCAGGATATTTTCAATTGCTATCATCATAGGGTGACTTTCACATCACCAAATGGCTGATCGTTTCATCATAAGGGAGAATGGAATGTCCAGGAAATCAGAGCGGGACCCAAGCATCATGGGTTAGGAGGAGTTACATCCCAGATTGCTAGTCGATATCCAGATGAATAGGGGACTTCATGGATGGAATTTTCTATAGTGGTGGATCATTTCAGGGATGTCTTTCTAGAGGAATTTTTAGGTTTTCCTCCTGAGCGAGAGGTGGAATTTTCTATTGAGCTTGTGCTAGGAGCGGCACCGGTGTCCATTCTATAAGAACCCGGATCTCTTTTCAGGTATGTTTTTCCTTTTTCTAGAGTTTTTGAGAAAAATGAATTTTTTGGAAATTTTAGAATTACACGCCGTGTACTTTATGAGTACACATCGTGTACTCTTCCCGTCTCGAAGCCGTGTATTGGTCATGCCCGAGCAACACACACGGTGTGTAAGGCTGAGGTGGAGGCCGGTTTTTCGGAGTACAGAAAATTCAAAGTACACGTTGTTTACTCAAAAAGTAAACTCCGTGTACTTTTTTTTATTAAACAGACCGGGGTCACGTCTAACCCCCACATTCATCTTCTTCTTCAGTTTTCGACCGTCCGGATGCGACTGTACGGCCGAATCTTCGACGGACGACCTCCCTGCCATCCATTCTCCGATTCAAGCACAGTCAGTTGCATTGGAATCGCATCAGTGAGTTCTTCCTTCTTCTTTAGCCTTGTTTCTTGATTCTTCATGGTTTCCAAGTTATCGTAGGTTGATCATTTTGTGAATTTTCTCATATCTACATCATTATAAGGGGAATCTGTCGTCGAGGTTCATGTATATCAATCTCTTAGGATCGAGGTAGGTGGTTTGTGTCTTTCCGTAGAAAGTTGATGAATATTATGCGCAAATTCAACCAATAACCTTGAACGGGGTATTGCATGTTTCCTGTTTTTCCCCTACTTCTTGCCTTCTTTGCTTGATTGCTTTAGTAGAGGTTATTGCTTGTGAGTAGTGTAATTTATTTTGTGCTCAGGTTGCTTTTCCATGCTTGTTCTTCCTGTTTGGCATTTTTTCATTTGCCTTGCCTAGTTGTAGGATTTTGGATTTGTTGCTTTACTATTACTGTTGAGCCTTAGTTGTTAGCCAAGTGTTTTTTGAGGTTTACTTGGACAATACACGCGCGTTGATCATGTTTTACCCTTCACTCAGGACTGTGGGAACCTATAGTAGTAGACCAAAGGGAGAATTGATGGAAGTGCTTATCTAGAGTGTATTTTAATCACGATGCAAGACCAAAGGGAGAATTGATGGAAGGGATTATCCAGAGTGTCTTTTAATTATGATGTGGTCCACAGGGGGAATTGATGTTGATTGCTTCCCCAGGGATCCTTTAGCATGATATGAGACTATAGGGGGAATTGACGGTGAGTGCTTCCCCAGAGAGTCTGCTTAATTGCGTAGCTGAACCGGAGGGGTGAGACTGTGTGTGCCTCCCAGAGGGTTGCTAGTACTTAGAGGTTGAACCATAGGGGTTAGACTGTGAGAGCTACCCATAGGGTTACCTATTTTATTCTTGTTGTTGACTGCTTACTTGTGTGCTTTACTTGTTAGAACTGTGGATTGTAGCTGCTTGTGCTTTTCTGTTTACTACTTCTTGTTTTATTACTGCCATGTATTCATTGATTGTTAGGAAGAATTCTTTGGGTGGTTGCCTACTGGGATTGTATCTCACACCCTATTTGGGCCATGCTTTTGGCCCCAAGCAGACTATGTTGCTGCAAGTATAGATAAGGGCAAGCGCCTTCTACTTTGGGATCTTGACTACATCAGGAGCTGGGGAGCATGGGACCGAGCCGTGGCTCGCGATGCTGAGGAGATTACTTAGTTTTCTTTGCACTTGGTTTCAGTTGTATGTCAGCACGTTGTTGTGTTTGCTCTTTTCCTTAGATACTTGTACCTACTACATCATTGTCATCATAGTTATATATATCTCCATTGCTTCAGCTGTTTGGTTTCTCCTGTTATGCATGTTTTTTACTGCTTCCGTTGCTCATTGATGTTTTCTTACCTTGTATACCTTACCGAATGAGGGCATTGTTTCCCCACTGACTTACCAAGGCCCTCGCTGCTAGTCAGAAGCCGCTGGCATTTGGGGAAACACGCTTGAGGTCATGTGGCGAAACGGGTACGGGGCACCAGTGGAGGGGCTCCGGACATGGGACGTTACAAAGTGGTATTAGAGGAGTTATTTTCTCTTTCTTTACTATTTGTTGACTTTATCCAGGGATAGGACAAATTTGTTACTTGGTATTAAGCTGTGCTCGGGAGTAGCTAACCCGTGTACAGGGAAAGACCATACTACCTCGTTAATTTCAGTTTGCTGGTTTTGAGTTTTATGGTTGATATGTTTTCACCTAGAGTGATTCGCATGACTTGTGCGGTGATTGTTTTGATATTTTGGTTCTATTTCTGTCGCAACCCGATGAGATCAGGGTATGCCATCTCATGCATCATATAGGCACTTTTAGAAATCACATGTCATGCATTCTTGCCATGTCATCTAGGGTGCATTAGCGATTGCATGATGTTGTGAAAGACTTTGAGTAGATTATGCATGCTATTGTGATAGTTGCTTGATAGATTCTATGATGCTATATTAAAAAGCTGTTGTTTTTTTTTCTTGCTTAAAATGAACGCCAAATTTTGGTTCTTGAGGTGTTATGGGCCCTCTCGGGTCGGAATTTGGCATCTCTTACCTTGTTTTTAGTGTGTCTGGAATTCTGCGCAGTTTCTGAGCTGCTGCCCAGAAAAACCCAGAATACATGGAGTGTACTTTTTGGATACACGCCGTGTAGTTTTTAGGTTGTGTCACTGACTGTGTGAGCAGAACACGATGTCGTGGGAGTACCTTCGGGAACACGCCGTGTACCATTAGTACACGCCGTGTGATTTCAGAGCTGCGTACCCGGCCGTGTCACTAACAAAACGGGTCGGGGAAGCTCGGGTAGAACACTCCGTGTCCTTAGGGATCACGCCGTGTAGTCCTCTCCAGGTACCTGACTGTGTCACGAACAACACGGGCTGGCGTTACCTTCTTTTCCACACGCCATGTTTGTTCAGAACACACCGGGTAGTCTTGCCCAGGTACCCAGCCGTGTCACGAACAACACGTGACGGTGTTTCCTTTGCCTATACACGCCGTGTTTTTTTGGAGCACGCCGTGTAAGGTCCATCCGTGTATACGGCCGTGTACTCAACAACACGGACCGCCGAAGCCTTGTCTAGTGCACGTCGTGTTTGTTTCGAACACGCCGTGTAGTCTCGGGTTGAGTCGGACCATGTGGGTTAGCCGTGTAAGGAGACTCGGGTAGGGGAATAGTTTTCAAGTACATGCCGTGTGTGGGGGTCAACACGCCATGTATTTTAAGTGTACACAACTTATCGGGTGAGAGTAAACGCCCATGTCAGTGGTTTAAGAAGACACGCCGTGTAGTTTTATACACGTCGTGTAGTCGTGTTTTGCAATCTTGTGTGTTTTCTTCCCCTGTTTCTGTTATGTACTCTTGTGTTATTTGTCCTTGTTTTCCTAATCTAAGGTGTGATTTTGATCTTTCAGAGCTATGCCTCCAAGACGTCCTCCGGTCGTACGTCTGTCGTCAGGTAGTGATCAGATGCCAGACAGGGCTGATCAGGGGCTTCCTGTCAATCCCCCAGCCAAGCCAGCCTTGGCACCGGTTGTCGTACCAGTCACGGGCACTGATTCACAGTTCAGGGAAGGTTTCATGAGGATGATGCAGGCCTTCCAGGGAGCACCGCCTCCTGCCTCGTCTATGGCAGACTTGACGCGGGTTTTTCAGCAGCAACATCCTCCAACGTTCTCGGGGGAGGGAGGACCTTAGGCTTCAGAGTCATGGCTGGAAGCCATGCTGCCTATCTTTGATCATCTGGAGATGCCTCCAGAGAGGTGGGTCAAGGTCTCCAACTACATACTCTGAGAATTTTCCAAGAGGTGGTGGGACGTGATCCCACAGGCAGTTCAGCAGTAGTCTATGACTTGGGAGGAGTTCCAGCGCGTGTTCTACGACTACTTCTACCCGGAGACTCTGAGGGCCGATCGAGCCTGGGAGTTCATGATATTAGAGCAGGTTACTCTATCTGTCATGGAGTATTCCTCTCGTTTCACTGAGCTGCAGTGTTTTACACCCCTTCGGGGTGGGAGTGTGGTGTTCTGAGCGAGTAAGTTTGAGGATGGGCTCAGGCGGGAGATCCGCTCGCAGGTGAACATATTCTAGCTGACTTCCATTACTTCAATTTTCAATCAGGCACTAATTGCAGAGCGCAATCTGAGAGACTCTGGAGGTGCGAGCCAGGGCAGTTCTGCTTTCAGAGCTAGATTTCCTTCAGATGATAGCAAGAAGTGTCGTAGGGAGCCTATGCGCGGTGATTCGAGGAAGCGAGACGCATCTTCCGGTAGCCAGTTCACATGCTACCAGTGTGGCCGGAAAGGACACACGAGGCCGCAGTGCCAAAGGGACCCCATGGAGTGCTGATCTTGTGGCAAGTTGGGTCACCTTCAGCGTTTATGCTAGGTTTTCTCACCATCAGTAGGTGACCGGGGTTCTTCTATGACTCATCATTCAAGAGCAGCACCGCCAGTTTCTCACCAACCGGGGAACTGGAGTTCTTCCGGCTATTCGGGCTGAGGTGGAGGTCGAGGCCGTGGCGGTCAGCCACCAGTTCCTCAGCACCAGCAGGGCAGTTCAACTCAGATTGGTCATCCAGGGGCATATGTCCGTGGTATAGGCCAATATTTCACCGTGGAGTAGACTTATCATGAGCAGGATCCCGACCCTTCTACCGTTCGAGGTACGATTTTAGTAGCCTTAGTTTTATCTTCAGCCCTTTTCGATACTGGTGCTACGCATAGCTTTATCTCTGTTACTGTTGTGGAGAGCCTTGGACTCTGCGTCTTTTCTTCTGTCGACTCGTTGACACTAGACACACCTTTGGGAATGATGACATCTAGTGTACGCCAGTGTAGAGAGTTCCCTCTCGAGGTTGCAGGGTATCGCTTCTTATGGGATATCTATGTCCTAGATATGACAGGCTATGATGTCATCCTTGGCATGGATTGGTTGATTCCCTTTCAGGCAGTCGTCGACTATTATCGCCGCAGAGTGAGTTTCGTTTCACAAAAGGGAGAGTCCTTTCTTTATAAAGGTGAGTGGGAAGTTCGGGAAAGTTGGGCAGGTATCGAGCATCTTGGGCTAAGAGGGGTGACAACCCAGATTTCTAGTATTTATCTAGATGATCAGGGGACTCTACAGTTGGAATTTCCTCCAGTGGTGGATCGCTTTAGGGATTTCTTTCCAGAAGACTTTTCAGGTTTGCCTCCAGAGCGTGAGGTAGACTTCACTATTGAGCTCGTGCCAGGAGCGGCACCGGTGTCCATTCCTCCCTATAGGATGGCCACACCTGAGTTGCAGGAGCTCAAGAAGCAGTTGGAGGAGCTACAGGCTAAGGGTTTCATTCGACCCAGTACTTCTCCTTGGGGTTCACCTGTTCTGTTTGCGAAGAAGGCAGACGGTACCCTTCGACTTTGTGTGGATTATCGGAAGCTGAACCAGTTAATGGTCAAGAACTGATATCCTTTTCCGAGGATTGATGACCTTTTCGATCACCTTAGAGGATCCCGGGTGTTCTCAAAGATCGACTTGAAGTCCGGTTATCATCAGTTGCGTGTTAGACCATCAGATATACCTCTGACAGCCTTCAGGAGAAGGTATGGTCTATACGAGTATACAGTCATGCCGTTCGGTCTAACGAACGCATCTGTAGTTTTCATGGAACTGATGAACCGAGTGTTCCATCCTTACTTGTACTCCTTCGTTGTGGTCTTTGTGGACGATATCTTGGTGTACTATCACACTCGACACGACCATGCCACACATCTTGAGATCATTCTGAGTACACTGAGAGAGCATCGACTTTATGCTAAACTCTCAAAGTGCCACTTCTGGATGGATCATATTCACTTCATGGGTCATGTCATATCAGAGGCAGGAGTATCTGTGGACCCAGGGAAAGTGAGAGCTGTAGTTTCTTGGGGGCATCCGAAGAACGTTTTTGAGGTACAGAGCTTCCTAGGGTTGGCTGGATACTACAGACACTTCATTCAGAACTTTTCTTGTCTAGAAGCACCTTTGACAGGTCTGACCAAGAAGGGGGTGAAGTTCATATGGTCAGATTCTTGTGATTCATCCTTTCAGGAGCTGAAAGGGAGGTTGACGTCAGCACCGATACTAGTCTTTCCAGAGCCAGGAAAGAGCTACACTGTTTAATGTGATGCTTCGAGTATCGGGCTAGGAGTTGTGCTTATGCAGGGAGATGGAGTCGTTGCATACGGGTCTCGGCAGTTGAGGCCACATGAGAGGAACTACCCTATGCACGATCTGGAGTTGGCGGCTATTGTTCATGCCTTGCACTATTGGAGAAACTATCTTCTGGGAGAGAACTTTGTGGTCTTCACTAACCACAAGAGTCTCAGGTATATCTTCACTCAGTGTGATTTGAATCTGAGGCAGTGCAGGTGGGTCGAGTATCTTCAGTCTTTTGATTTCGAGCTTGCCTATACACTAGGAAAGGGCAACGTCGTGGCTGATGTGTTGAGCAGGAGAACTCAGATTCAGGCAGTTTAGGAGGCCAGTAGTGAGTGGCAGCTGATGGCCTTGTTCTCTGAGATGCATCTGGAGGTTCATGACAGACGGGGACAGACTTTTCTATCTTCTATAGTTGTTACCTCCACGCTACTTGATCGGGTACGGATGAGGCAGCTATCAGACTCTGAAGGCTTAGTCCTGTGGGAGAGTGTGTCAGGGGAGGACCCTCTTCCTGGATGGACAGTGGGTGAGGATGAGATCTTTCATTTCCAAGGACGCGTATGGGTGCTAGCAGACATACGCGAGGAGCTGATGCGGGATTTTCATTCCTCTGTTTGGGCAGTTCATCCTGGCGTCACCAAGATGTATCAGGACCCTCATCGCCAATAGTAGTGGCCAGGTATAAAGAAGTATGTTGCTAGTTTTTTCATGATATGTTCTACTTTTCAGCAGGTGAAAGAAGAACATCAGCTACCAACGAGGCTTTTACATCAGTTACCCATTCTAGAGTGGAAGTGGAACGATGTTGCGATGGACTTTGTGACCGGGTTGCCGAGATCACCTCGGGGGAACGATGCTGTTTGGGTTGTCGTCGACAGACTTACAAAGGTTGATCACTTCTTCCCGATCAAGGAGACCTTCAGTATCGATGATCTGGGACGACTTTACATCAGAGAGATCATTAGTCTGCATGGAGTTCCACGCTCTATTGTTTCAGACAGAGATACGCGCTTTACCTCTCGATTCTGGCAGGGACTTCAGAAGGCCTTGGGTACGCAGGTAATTTTGAGTATATCATATCATCCCTAGATGGATGGCCAGTCCGAGCGCACAATCCAGGTTCTTGAGGATATGATTAGGGCTTGCATCCTTGACTTTGGCGGTTCTTTGGAGAAGCATATTCCTCTGGTGGAGTTCGCCTACAACAATAGTTTCTAGGTGACCATTCAGATGGTGCCATATGAGGCTTTGTACGGTAGGCCATGCCGATCACCCTTATGATGGCTGGAGGCAGGAGAGGCAGCTTTGCTGGGACCTCGTCTTGTTCAAGAGACTTCAGAGTAGATAGAACTGATTTAGAAGAGGATGGCTACAGCACAGTATCGACAGAAGTCTTATGCTGATCAGCGAAGATGACCTCTAGAGTTCAAGGTCGGTGATCAGGTTTTCCTACGTGTCGCACTGAGGTTGGGAAACAAGAGGATTCGGAGACAGGGTAAACTCTCACCACGGTACGTCGGTCCGTTTGAGGTCTTGGAGAGAGTGGGGTTGGTCACCTATCAGTTGTAGTTACCTCATATGTATCGGGCCATGCACGATGTCTTCCACGTCTCTTAGCTCCGGTGCTACTTTTCGGACCCATCTCACGTCTTTCATCCCGAGGAAGTCGAGCTTGAAGCGGATGCATCATTCAAGTAGAATCCTATCTGGATTGTCGATCATAGTAAAAAGGTTCTCCACAGGCCGTCTGTTCCTCTGGTATGAGTGTTATGGCAGCATGGACGAGTACAGGATGAGACATGGGAGAGGGAGGCTGATGTACGATCGCAATGGACGGAGCTGTTCGGGGTTTCTTCTTCTCCGACTCGTTAAGGAAATTCGGGGACGAATTTATTTAAGGGGGGAAGTTTGTAAGAACCCGGATCTCTTTTCAGGTATATTTTTCCTTTTTCTGGAGTTTTTGAGAAAATTGAATTTTCTGGAAATTTCAGAAGTACACGCCGTGTACTTTCTGAGTACACACCATGTACTCTTCCCGGCTCGAAGCTGTGTGTTGGCTATGCCCGGGCCATACACATGGTGTGTAAGACTGAGGTGGAGGCCAGTTTTTCGAAGTACGGAAAATTCGAAGTACAAGCCATGTACTCAAAAAGTACACACTGTGTACTTTTTTTTCAGTAAACGGACTGGGGTCACGTCTAACCCCCACATTCATCTTATTCTTCAGTTTTTGACCATCCAGAAGTGACCGTATGACCAGATCTTCGATGGATGACCGCCTCTCCATCCATTCTCAGATTTGAGCACAGTCAGTTGCGTTGGAATCACAGCAGTGAGTTCTTCCTTCTACTTTAGCCTTGTTTCTTGATTCCTCATGGTTTCCAAGTCATCGTAAGTTGAGAGTTTTGTGCATTTTCTCAGATCTACATTGTTCTAAGGGGAATCTGTCGTCGAGGTTCACATATATCGATCTCTTAGGATCCAGGTAGGTGGTTTGTGTCTTTCCGTAGAAAGTTGATGAATATTATGTGCAAATTCCACCAATACCCTTGAACGGGGTATTGCGTGTTTCCTGTTTTTCCCCTGCTGCTTTCCTGCTTTGCTTGATTTCTTTAGTAGAGGTTATTTCTTGTGAGTAGTGTAATTTATTTGTGCTCAGGTTGCTTTTACATGCTTGTTCTACCTGTTTTGAGTTTTTCCAATTGCCATGCCTAGTTGTAGGATTTTGGATTTGTTGCTTTACTATTGCTGTTGAGCCTTAGTTGTTAGCCAAGTAGTTTTTGAGGTTTACATTGAAAATACACGTGCGCTGAGCATGTTTTACCCTTCACTCAGGACTGTGGGAACATATAGTAGTAGACCAAAGGGAGAATTGACGGAAGGGCTTCTCCAGAGTGTCTTTTAATCACGATGCGAGACCAAAGGGAGAATTGATGGAAGGGCTTCTCCAGAGTGTCTTTTAATTACGACGCGGGCCAGAGGGGGAATTGACATTGAGTGCTTCCCCAGAGAGCCTTTAGCACTATATGAGACTATAGGGGGAATTGACGGTGAGTGATTCCCCAGAGATTCGGCTTAATTACGTAGCTGAACCGGAGGGGTGAGACTGTGTGTGCCTCCCAGAGGGTTGCTAGTACTTAGAGGTTGAACCATAGGGGTTAGACTATGAGAGCTACCCAGAGGGTTACTTGTTTTCTTCTTATTGTTGACTGCTTACTTGTGTGCTTTACTTGTTAGAACTATGGATTGTAGCTGCTTGTGCTTTTCTGTTTACTGCTTCTTGTTTTATTACTGCCATGTATTCATTGACTGTTAGGAACAAATATTTGGGTGGTTGCCTATTGGGATTGTATCTCACACCCTGTTTGGGTCATGCTTTTGGGCCCAAGCAGACTATGTTGCTGCAAGTATAGATAAGGTCAAGATCCCTTCTACTTTGGGATCTTGACTGTATCAGGAGCTGGGGAGCATGGGACTGAGCCATGGCTCGCTATGCTGAAGAGATTACTTTGTTTTCTTTGCAATTGGTTTCAGTTGTATTTCAGCACGTTGTTGTGTTTGCTGTTTTACTTATATACTTGTACCTGCTACAACATTTTCATCATAGTTATATATATCTATATTGCTTTAGCTATTTGGTTTATGCTACTATGCATGTTGTTTACTTCTTCCGTTGCTCATTTTTGTTTTCTTACCTTGTATACCTTACCTAATGAGGGCATAGTTTCCCCACCGACTTACCAAGGCCCTCACTGTTATTCGGCAGCCTCTGGTGTTCGGGGAAACACACTTGAGGTCATGTGGTGAACCAGGTATGGGGCACCAGTGAAGGGGCTCCGGACTTAGGACGTTACACATTCCTCCTTATAGGATGGATACAACTGAGTTACAGGAGATCAAGAAGCATTTGGAGGAGTTGTAAGAAAAGGGTTTCATCTGACCCAGTACTTCTACTTGGGGTTCTCCTATCCTGTTTGCAAATAAGGTAGACGATACCCTCAGACTTTTTGTGGATTATCGGAAGTTTAACCAATTGATGGTCAAGAACTGATATCCTTTATCGAGGATTGATGATATCTTTGATCAACTTTGAGGAGCCTGGGTGTTCTCAAAGATTGAATTGAGATCTAGTTACCATCAGTTTCTTGTTAGACCATTAGATGTACTTATTACAGCCTTTCAGAGTAGGTATGGTCTATATGAGTTTGTGGTTATGTCGTTCGATCTCCTGAACATGCCTACAGTTTTCATGGCAGTGATTAACCGAGTGTTTCATCCATAATTTTATTCTTTCATGGTAGTCTTTGTGGATGATATCATTTTGTACTCTCACACTCAACACGACCATGCCATACATCTTGAGATCATTTTTAGTACACCGAGTGATCATCAGTTATATGATAAGCTCTCAAAAATTCCACTTTTGGATGGAGCAGATTCACTTATTGGGTCATGTCATATCAAAGACAAGAGTATCAGTAGACCCAGAAAAAGTGAGAACAATAGTTTCTTGGGATCAGCGGAAGAACGTCTTTAAGGTGTAGAGTTTTCTAGGGCTGGATGGTTACTACAAACATTTAATACAAGACTTTTCATGCTTAGCAGTGCCACTTACATGCCTAACTAAGAAGGGTGCAATGTACTTATGGTCAGATTCTTGTGAGTCAGCCTTTTAGGAGCTAAAAGGGAGGTTGACTTTAGTAACAATACTAGTATTACCAGTTCCAGGAAGGAGATATACTATGTACTGTGATTCATCAAGTATCGTTCTAGGAGCAGTTCTTATGTAGGGGGAAGGATTCATTGTGTACGTGTCTTCGTAGTTGAGGCCACATGAGAGGAATTACCCAACACACAATCTCGAGATGGCTGCAGTTGTTCATGCTTTATTCTATTGGAGACATTATCTTTTGGGGGATAATTTTTTGGTTTTCACTGACCACAAAATTCTCAAGTACATCTTCACTCAGCATGACCAAAATTTGAAATAGCGAAGGTGGGTTGAGTACCTACAGTCCTTTGACTTTGAGCTTTCCTATACACCTAGGAAAGGAAACGCAGTGGCTGATGCACTGAGAAGGAGGACTTATATTCAGGAAGTTCAGGAGACCAGTAGTGAGTGACAGCTTATGGCTCTATTCTTTGAGATGCATTTGAAGGCACAAAATAGTCCTGGATAGATGTTTCTTTCTTCTGTAGCTGTTACCTCTACTCTACTTGATCGAGTGCGAATGAGGAATCTATCAAATTCTAAAGGCCTAGACTTATGGGAAAGTGTGTCATGAGATAACCCTATTCCTGGATGGACCATAGGTGAAGATGAAATATTCAATATTCATGGGTGCGTATGGGTGTCAGCAGACATACGTGAGAAATTGTTGTGGGACTTTCATTCCTCAGTTTGGCCAGTTCATCCTAGTGTCACCAAGATGTATCATGATATACAATATTAGTATTGGTGGCCAGGTATGAAGAGATATGTTGATGGTTTTTTCATGAGGAGTTCCACTTGTCAGTAGGTGAAGGTGGAGCATCAACGACCAGAAGGGCTTTTGCAGTAGTTACCCAGTCCTGAGTGGAAGTGGAACGATGTCACGATGAACTTCATGACATGTTTACCAAGGTCGCCTCGAGGGAATGATGCAATATGGGTTGTCATTGAAAATATCATGAAGGTTTATCACTTATTTTCAATCAATGAGAACTTTGGTGTTGATGAGCTGGGAAGGTTTTACATCAGAGAGATTGTGCATTTAAATGGAGTTCCACACTCCATTATTTCAGACATGGATGCTCATTTTACTTCTCGAGTTAGGCAGGGACTTCAAAGGGATTTGGGTACACAGGTACTTTTGAGTATAACTTACCATCCCCTGAGAGATGGTAAGTCTGAGCATAGGATTCAGGTGCTATAGGACATGCTTTGGGCATGCATCCTAGATTTTGGGGGTTCTTGGGAAAATCACATACCTCTTGTGGAGTTTGCCTACAATAATAGTTTTAAAGAAACTATTCAGATGGAACCTATGAAGTTTTTTACGGTAGGCCATGCCGATCACCCTTATGTTGGCTGGAGGCAGGATATGAAGCTATGTTGGGACCTCATCTTGTCTAGGAGTCCACAGAGTAGATAGAGTTGATTCAGAATAGGATGGATACTACACAGTCATGACAGAAGTCTTATGATGATCAACGAAAACGACCTATGGAGTTCGAGGTAGGAGATCAGGTTTTCCAGCGTGTCACACCAAGGTTGGGACACAGGAGGATTATGAGACTGGGTAAACATTCACCGATTTATGTCGGACCGTTTTAGGTGTTGGAGAGAGTTGGGCCGGTTGCCTATCGGTTGTAGTTACCTCAGAGGTACTGGGGTATGCACAACATCTTCCACGTTTCTCAGCTTTGACGTTACTTCTTAGACTCGTCTTAGGTTTTTCAACCCCAGGAGGTTGAGTTAGAGGTGGATGCCTCATTTGAGGAGCATCATATTTGGATTGTTGATCAAAGTACCATTGTTCTCTATGGATGGTCTATTCCTCTAGTACGAGTGATATGGACGCACGAGTGAGTATAGGACGAGACATGGGAGAGGGAGACCGATGTACAATCACAGTGGCCAGATATTTTAGAGGATTATTCTTTTTTGCCGCCTTGCTAGAGAAATTAAGGGACCAATTTCTTTAAGGGGGAAAGTTTGTAAGAACCGAGATATTATTTTTTGGAATGTTTTTCTCTTTTGTGGGGTTTTTGAGAAAAAGAGGAGTTTTTTGAAAAAAAATTAAGTACACATCGTGTACTTATATGTACACACTGTGTACTCCTTTTTCCGCACGTATTTATGTGCTGGCCGTGTAACAGCCGAGCACAAAACCGTGTGAGGTGACCTGGAGACCGCCTAATATGGGGGAAGGTAAAGGCAAGTACACACCATGTACTTCTAAAGTACACATCGTGTAATTTGTTTTTTTCATTAAATGGACCAGGGCCATGTATAATTGGAATAAGTGTCTTATTATTCACCTTATTCAACCGAGAGCATTGATATGTTGTCGGTCCTTCCCCAATCCCCTGATCTAGCATCTGTTCTCCAAATCGAACTTCATATATTGCGTTGGAATCACATCGGTGAGTTATCTATTCGTCTTGAACCTCATTTACTGATTTCTATTCTCTCATGATTTATCCTCAGTTGAATGTTTTAGACATTTTTGTAGATCTACCACGTCCTAGGTCAATCTAAGGGCCGACGCCGGATTATATCGATCATACAACACCAAGGTAGGTGGTTTGTTCCTTTCTGTAAATAGTCTTTGAGTTATATGTGCAAGAGTGCCCAATACCCTGTTCATGGTATTGCTTGTTTATGGTTTTAACCCTATTATTTCGTACTATGATTTATATATTTGATTAGAGGTTAATCAAATGTGAATATGGTTAATTTCTATGCTATGGATGTGTTGTCCATGCTTGTATTGATTATGACCATTTGATCTTGCTTAGCATGTTAGGCTGTTGTCTTTCCATTCCTAGTGCTGATAGGATGGAGTGATACTTTTTTATCTGGCATGATTTTATGTTGTAGACTATTTATCCAAGTAGTTCTTGCAGTATAATTTGGCCATTATATATTGCTGTGATCGATTGACTTACACAGGGCTGTAAGAACCTGGTGTGGACATTGAGGGCTTCTCCAGAGTGCATGTTTACTATTACGATGTGAGACTATAGGGGGAATGGACGTAAGTGCTTCCTCAGAGTGTCTATAGTTCCTCGATGCAGGCCATAGGGGTAATTGGACATTGAGTGCTTCCCCAGAGTTCCTTTTAGTTATCGATATGAGACTATAAGGGGAATTGACAGTGAGTGCTTCCTCATATAGTCTATGAAAAAGCTGAACCAGAGGGGTTTGACTGTGTGTACCTCTCAAAGGGTTTCTTGTTTTTGTTTTGGCTGGACCAGAGGGGTTAGGCTATGAGTACTTCCCATAGGGTTACCTATTTGTGAATATCTGCTTACTTGATATATGAAATTGAATACATTGAAACTGTAGAATTTTTTACTTTTGAGTGCTTCCTTGTTTACTCCTTTTGCCTATTATCTTCCATATATATATTCACTGATTGTTAGGCACAGATATTTGGGTAGTTTTATACTATGATGAGTATCACATACTATTTGGGTCATGCTTTTGGACCCAAATAGATTATATTGTTGCAGTTATAATTAAGGGAAAGTTCCCTTCTTCTTCATGTACTTGACTGCTGTGGAGCTGGGGAGCATGGGACCAAGCTGAGGCTTGCGATGCTGAGGTGTTGTTTCTTGTTTTTATTTTGTACTTTGGTTTAGTTTGTATTCCATCATTGTGAATTGTTTGGATACTTTCCTATACATATGCATCATGCATCATTTATATATGTGCTCAAGTTGTTTCTTATTTTTAGTCATCTATTATTTCATGTTTTATGGTATTATACTGCTTCTGCTATTGCTATCTGATTACTGTTTCCGTTGTGTTACTCTGCCAATGAGGGCATAGTTACCCCACTATCACACCCAAGGCCCTCACTTCTAGTTGGCAGCCTCTAGAATTTGAGGAAATGCTCTTGAGGCCATGTGACCAACCGGGTACAGGGCACCTCTAGGCAGCACCCAGAACCGAGAAGTTACACAAGCTGTATCTAATACCCAATTTGTAGAAAATGATAGATTGCATCCGATAAAAAATGCACCTGAAGCTTCCCCTTGCTTCTTAGGTCAGGTGAAGTTCTTCTTTCAGTGGACCTTTTTCCACATGCGAAACAAACAACCTCCTATTCCCGTGCCTCCCCTTTGATATTCCTTTTCATGGAAGGCCGTGAAGAAGCTTTGGGATTAAAGGTCATTGCCTTCCCTTTCCTCTTATTCACCACAAGTAAAAAAGGCTTTTTTCACTTCATATCATTGTACAATTGGAGAATGAGGATAAAAAGATCATATAGAGACTTCTCAATGTTGTTTATATTGAAATTGAAAACAAAGTTAGAGAAGCTCAATGGGAGTGATGTGAGAATGAGATCGGTGCCCAGTTCTTCAGGTAGTTTAAACCCTAGAACCTACAGGTTCTCAATGTAGCCAATGAGGTTCACTACATGAGGCCTAGCTAGGGAACCTTCTCCAATCTTACTCTGAAAGAGTTCCTCAGAGATCTCAAACCTTTATGTCTTTCTCTCTCCTAGTAAAGATCACAGAGGTGCTCGAGCATGCTATAAGAATCCATGTTTTCATGAGACTAATGAGATCACTAGACATTGATGATAGCAACAAACATTGAATGTCGACCGCATCATTCATATGTTTCTCATAGACCAGGAAATCCTCACCACTCACCTCTTTGGAAGGTGGATCAGGTAATGCTGACTCTAACACATAAGACTTCTATTCACGGTGTAGGATAACCCGAAGGCGTCTAATCTATTTTTGGAAGTTACTACCAATGAGGATGTTGTCTTTATCCAGAATTGATGATAGGGATATTGTGGTTGATAAGTTTGTTATTTTTATTCTATAATTAAAAGAGCAGATCATTAGTACTTTCTTGATTACATTTTATAAGAAACAATAAATTTTATTAAGTCTCCCACTATTTTATCATGTCCCAATAGCCCTCACCATTGAACTAGGAATGTACAGTTTCCATGAAATTCTAGTGGGAAGGATCCATATTCCCCTTTGCATAACCCCAAAAGGGTTAGTCAAGCTATTAGAAGGTATTTATATAGGTAGGTCTTTTCCAACTACAGGCTTCCAGCTCCTTGATATGTTGAGTGGACTCCCCAATCCTGAAATCATGAATTTGGATTTCTTCAACTCTTGCCTCTAATATTACACCATGTCTAGAAAGGGCTACTTCTCTTGATGTAATATGGTTTAGTCAACCCGAAACCTTTCATAAGGGCTTCCTGTATAAAAGTAAGTGTCCCAACAAGGGTTGGTCAAACACATAGTTTTATTGAGTTTTTCCCTTAATCAAGTAACATAAGGCTTGTTCTGACTTAATATTTTATTTGAGGGATTTTTTATATCTTAGGCGTGAATTGATTATTATCATTATCACATGTTTTTTAATATTAAGTGGAACTTACTTAAGTGATTAACCATGTCTTGATAATATTTACGCATAAGTCTAGTTTATTTTAGTTTGATCTTTTATTCTTGTTTAATTAATTAACTATGTGATTGTGACAACAGGTCCATAATGACAAACTATGCAGCTGACAGAAATAAAATAAAGTAAATGGCATGATCATGAGATATTCTAATGGTTAGTTTATCTAGCAGTTGATAAAATAACCCTGACCTAGGGAAGAAACACCTTGAACCTTTTAGGTTTGTGTTTAAAAATTCAACCTATCCACCTCTGTATCTCCTGGGATTGGTTTCGTCTCGGCTCCAGCTTGAACCTCCTCCAATAGATTAGGATTTCCATCCATTACATTTTCTTTTTTTAACTCACATGTAGGTGAGGGTTAAAAAGGGGTTTTACATAAAATAAACCTTTGGAAATAAGGCCCTACATATTAATGAGGAGAAGGCTCGTAGGCCAAAAAATTTAATTAAAATAAATAAATAAAAAGAAACCATCCACATACAAAGTTCTTGGTCTAGCTCATGATCATCCATACATTCAATGATAGTTATGCATAAATAAAACTAGAAATCAATTATTTAATCATTATTTTTTAAGATAAATCATGCTCGAATCAATTAATTATCATCTTTAATTAATTAATCCTTTTATTTTAAACCCTTTTCTGAATTTACTTGAGATTATTATCCATCATAATTTTAAACAAATAAATTCATTTAAAATTATCTTTATATGTAACTTGTACCTTGGAGGAATCCCGGTGAATTCCTATTCATAACTACCCAATGAGTAGAAATGAACATTACACAGATGTTAAATTAAACACATATATATAAAATACCTATCACGTGTTGTGCCTCAGATTTATGTCTGCACGATGGTACATGTCTCAAGGGTTTGTATAATATAATAAAAAAATTTAATAAATCTACATAATTTGGATGAGTACACAACGTGTAGTTCCAACTACATGAAATGTATTATTTTTCACCATCTATCTGAAATAAATGCCTGGGGAAACGATGTTTGAGTATACTTTAGAAATCTTCAGAGTACATGATTTGTCCAGTGGGCCACATGCCGTGTAGTTCCTCGTTACATGGTCTCCAGCCGGGAAAGCCATGTATGGGGTACACAGTCCAACCCTAACCCGAAGAAACTACACATCCTGTCCATTGGGCCACACGGCGTGTAATCCGGAAACCATGTGCCACTTGTTCCTGGTCAACACACGGAGTCATTTATGACTTATAAAACTCCAACACATGGCTTGGTTTCGCATACCAGTACGATGCATTGAATCTTAACTACACGGTGTGTACTGCTGAATACACGCCGTGTGTTTTGGTGTTGTACGACTAGGAAGCTTTGAAACCTCTAGATGAGATCCTCTATTTTATTTTAACCAAAATTAAAAGAAAAGATCATTTCTGTAGGGTGAATAAGAAATGAAAGAGGAGGAATAGATCTTGAGATTAATATTTGAACAATGATTAACTAGAATTGAAACAACTAAATTATTAAATGCGTAATTCATCAAAGAAATATTCAAATAATTATAAACTCTGATGTAATTGCTCTAATACCACTTGAAGGTTCCAGGCGTAGTGGAAGCGTGGTTGGGACGAGAACCAACTTTTATTTTTACCATGATCAATGATTATTCCAAGATCAATATAACAATGAATTGTAGTCTCCATGGAATATAATCAAATACTTCGATAAATAAGAAAGAGGCCCAAAACCTTAGAGATGATCTTGCACTTCATGTTTATAATTAATTTAATTAATTTCATAAAGAAAAATAATACTTGTATCTTAGGTATTTCCCTTCATTGATGATGTTGATCATCTAGAATGACCCTTCTGAATTATCTCATTGTGCTTGTAAGGATCCAAACTATAATTCCTCTAGTGGTGATCCACACATGCTCTGATGGCCTCTGATCGACACCGCTTGTTCTCCGGGTGCTAGCACGTTAAAGCGAGTGCCTTGTATCATTCATTCTTTATCACTTGTTCTTATGCCTTGAAGAACGTCTATTGTTCTTCAGAGGGGAGAGAAGAGGATTCAAGAGAGAAATTGTTTGGCTCAATAATTCTCAATTCACCAGGCGTGTGGTGTGGTCTCTGGCACAATAGGCGTGCTTTCCTATTTATATACATGGAATTTCGATTACAATATTTAATTGAATAGAAAAAATTAAATACATTCATAAAATTAGAGAAAACCCATGCATTTAATAATAATACTACGTCATTATTTATGGTGCACCAACTTTCACAAAAACAAAATTATAAATAAAATTCTGTGTCATAAAATAATTGTTGTGTTATTTTAATTTGTGCTAACTAGATAAATAATTATTTACCATCTGGAAAATAATTATTCTACTACCGGACCAACCTTGGTCTTCTCAAAATCCACTTCCATTTGTTGAACACCCGAATAAATAAATAAATAAATTTCTCTATTAAATAAATATTTTATTTACAAACTAGTATATAAATATTTATTAAATGTTCAATAAAATAAATAAATAAACTTTATTTAATTTATGCGATCATTGTAACTTGAATAAAATTATTCCATGGTCTTGAGAATAATATTTATTTCATTAGTTAAATTCATATATAATCTAACCAAAACCACCAAAAACACTTAGTGTGTGACCCTCTAGGATTCTTTCTTGTTGGCATTAGGCGAGCTTGCCTAAATTCCAAGATTACTATCTAGAAATGGGTCAAGAAACCCAAGAGAAAGAATGTAAAGTTGGAACAATGGCATTCACATACGAATTATCACTATGTAATATAATCCATTTGTCACAATATCTCATCAAGCCGATTTCATGATTGTGTCATCAAGTTTTATGCTTGATACGTTGTTCTTTGAATACCCGAAATAAACTCATCGTTACACTATGGCCATGAAATTTTGTGCAACGGTTCTATTTCAATCAAAGGGCCGAGATATCAACTTCCATAAATGAAAGGGACAAATCCTTCCTCGACTTATCCATTAATAACATGTCACTCGTGATGCACCCAATGTACCCTACTTCCTGCCAACTATTTGCGTGATGGGTTTTATCATTAAATCAAAGTGCGTAAGTCATGACACATATTAATGATAATCTTAAAGTCTAAGGATCATTACACTTGCTCGCAGATAGAAATATCCAATGACACCAAAACATGTAGAATTCATACTAGCAGGTCTATTCTCATAATCTTCTATCTTAGAGATTACTAAGAGAGAACTTCATGAGAGGAAGTCTCATATTCTTATGAGTACTCACACCTGACGGTCTGCATGCTATGTATAATATCATATCATTTCATCCAACCACCAAACTATATTTAAGAATATTGTTATAGCATTTCAAGGTTCTCATCATAGTGGGGAACTTCCATGACCTTATCAATGCAACAAATACTCTATAATATTATTACATCGTAGTCATGCAGAACAATGAACAATATGTAATAATACATTACATATCCATGTAATGAAAGTAAAACCAGTTGGTTCTAGGACACCAACTCTTATGGTGTGAACCTATCTTTCCTTAAATGATGGTCATCTTAGTACATCATCATCCATGTAAATGGTTGTGTGGATTATGTGCTTTTGAGCTAGTTCCTGTGTGATCCATCTTGTACTAGGATGTATAGGGTGGATAGCCTATGAATAGTACCTAGAATGTTTTGGTAACTTTTTTAATATTAGGGTAGTATATATTTACATACGTGGTATCTGTTGAGTGTTGAATGTTAAAACATGATGTTGAGTTTGGTTAAATCGTTGAGCTTTGAGATCTTGTTTATGTTTTTGGGTTATCTATGGAGTAGAGTGACCTGAGTGTTCTGGAATCAAGTTTATCCCACTTCTTGGGATTAATTTTTGGGACACAGGTTTTTTCACACTCTGGTCGGTTTAATTTTGGCTTTCATGCTAAGTAATATGATATGGTGATCATGGTCCATGGAGTGTCACATCGGTTCTTCTTAAATGTTTCCTTCCAGGTAGAATTATCACAATCAAGGACCATTTATAAATGGTTGATGAAACTTGAATGCCTTTTAGGCTTGCACATTTTTTTCATGTTGATGCTTGCTTAATAACATGATGTTGTTGCGGATGGATGTGGGAATATTCCTTATGAGGAACCAATGATCCTAAAAGAACCTTAGTGGTTACTCTTAAGCTATCATAGAAATTCCATGGGATAAAGTCATTTTGGTCAGTTAAACGATGATTCGTTAGAAAGTGAAGCTGATAGTATTTTAGGAGTTCAACCAATAGTGGTCCAGATGTCCTTTTTATAGTCATCCTTGAAATTATCTTATTGTGATATTCTTTAAAATATGATAATTTCCCATATCTTGACATTGTCTTGGATGAACTAAGAGAGAATCTGTTATGCGTCGTGCTATGGTTGAGAGCCGTTGGGATAGTTAGTGATCTTTTATGTGTTTTTGTGTTGACACGTGGTTTTCAATGAAGATTGGTTAATCCTAAGTGATATTTGGGTTCCCAAATAAGAACAGTTTGGATAGACTCTAGATGCCTGCTGCTTTATTTGACATGACTGCCATGTGGATACTGCTCTAGGTTCAGTGAGTGTCCTTATGTGGGTTGTCGGCCTTGTACCAAATTCTCACTTATAATGGGGAGTATGGACCACATTGGTGAGTTCCTTAGACTCTGAGTCGATAAATCTGAGGTTATATCAAACTTATATTCTGGCTCAGATGTGATGCATTGAAAAGGGGTAATGATTCCAGTGGGATAGATCTAGAATTACGCGTTTACTCATGCTGTGTCATGACCTTTTAATTGATCAAGGGATGGATTGATAATGGAGCATCACTGAGAGACAGGTATGAGCTTCGGTGAACAGGATCGTTATGGGTATATGGTGCCTTGGGATCAGTAATTGTGTTCTATTACAATATGCCAGCCTTCTAAGTTTGGTGTTTTTGAGATAAGTTATCAAGTGATGGTTTGAATCTTTATCCTTATTGTTCTCCATGTTTAGTTCTAGTGAACCAATTTAAACACTCCATCTGTTTAAGGTGGGTGTGGTGTAAAAGTCCACAATCACTTTTGAGGAATGATTGTGTGAACACTTTTTATGTGGTTGATCAAGGTTTCGATTGTTCTTTTCTATGAGGTTGTGGATAAAACCTTAGTTGTGTTTGGGTTCACTAGATAAAGGAAAATCACACTGGTAGAGTTTCCAGGACACTTAGCAGTGTGCTTTATAGGGGTTTTTCTGATGTTGGAGGTATCATGGTAACTATGTCGTTTGGGTTGTTCTTTAAAATCTCATGAAGGTTTCACTTTACTACTGATCAAGGAAACCTTCAATGTTGATGAGATTGGGAGGTTGTTCATCCGTGAGATTGTATGAATGTTTGGGGTTCTACATTATATCATTTCAAATAATTATTCTTGGTTTAATTATCATTCCTAGAAATGGCTACAAAAGGAACTAGCTACATAGGTTATTCTGAGCACAACATATTACCATCAGATAGATAGCTAGTCAGAACGCATGATTCAGGTGCTGGAGGACATGCTTTAGGAATTCATCCCAATTTTTGGGGGTTCTCGGGAGAGACAAATACCCTTGGTTTATTTCACCTATAACTTTAGCTTTCAGGATACTATTTATATGGAACCTTATGAGGCTTTGTACGATAGATCATACCGATCACCCCTGTGTTGGATGAAGACAGGAAAGGTAACTATTCTAGGACCACATCTTGTCCAAGAAACCACTGAGCTGGTTCAGTTCATTCGAAAGTAGATGGCTAATGCACAGTCTCATCAAAAATTTTTATTCAATCATTGTAGATGACCACAAGAGTTCAAGGTTGGGGATTGTTTTTTTCCTACATGTTGACTCGAGTTTAGGACACAAGAGTATCCATAGACAGGGTAATCTTTCACTGAGATACATCAGGAAGTTCAAGATTCTATGGAGAGTTGGGCCGGTTGCCTATCGGTTGCAGTTACCTTATTGGTATCAGGATATGCACGAAATATTCCATGTTTCTCAGTTACGATGTTACTTTTAAGATCCATATCATTATATTCATACCTAGGAGGCTGAGTTATAGGTAGATGCATCCTTTGAGGAGAATCTTATCTGAATTGTGGATCATAGTACGAAGGTTCTCTATGTACAGTATATTCCTTTCGTACAGGTGATATGGCAAAACGACCAAGTGTAGGATGATACCAAGGAGAGGGAGACCGATGTATGATCGCATTGGTTATATTTGTTCTTAGATATTTCTTCACCACCCTTTGAAGGGAAATTTGGGGATGAATTTCATTAAGGGAGAAGTTTGTAAGAAATCAGGTTTTCTTTTTTAGGTACATACCTCTCCTTTTTGGTTTATACTTAAGGAAAAAGGAATAAAAGAGGTTAAATACAGGTTCTACACCTTACATATCAAGAATTGGTGATTACACACTATGTATTCTCAGGTACACACAGTGTAATCAAGTCAGCAAGTCAATGCATGACGTATCAGAGAAGTCAGCCGCAAAATGAATAGTAAAAGAACCTATGTGGTGTGTAGTTCCTCTTACACAACAAGTATTTTTATAATTTTTTCTAAAATGGGTATTAGACTCATTTTCTATCATTTTTTATAGAGGAAGCTCCGAGTTCATGAGATAATAGCGCTATAAGGGGATTTGGCCCCTGTTTTTTCACCTGAACCCTGATTCTTTCACCGTTGGGTGTGTTGGAACCCAATCGGTAAGCTCTAAATTCCTATTGAGCCGTTCTTCATGATTTTCTATCTTTATGAAGTTATCATAACTTTATAATTGTACCTTTTTTATATCTACTTTATTATAATTTTAATTAGATGCCGATGCTGGATAAGGAAAGCCATATGACTACGAGGTAGGTGGTCTTGTGACTCTTTCTCAATGTCGAGTTGTTTATATGTGCCGTAGTGCCATGTGCCCATGTTTAGGGTGTATCATTGAATGGAAATGGACCCTTTTTCTTTCTTAATGATGATTAGGTGGTGGATTTAGTGAATGAAATATTGTTCGGTCTTTTTTGGTTTGATTAAGGGCCACCCATGGGGGTGTTTCCCTCAGATGACCATTGTTTAGCCATTTGGCTTAGGATTCCTATGGTCATACCTTTTTTTCCCTTTTTAGGGTTTTTGAAAATTATTTTTTTAATTAAATGTTTACCTATATGAAATAAACAATTTCTTAAGCCTTTTGATAGTTTAATTCACATGTTAGTCTTGTTATATAAATTACCTACATGAGATAATAATTGTTAAGCCTTATAATTGTAAAATTACATGATAGGCCTGTGATATGATTTCCCCATGTGGGTTTATAATTGTTAATCCTAGTAATGGTTAGATTAATTGAAATGATTGTGACATGTTTGATTCCCATGAAAGTTATCATTTTATTAACCATGTAATAGTGTAAAATTACATGTGTTGTTTTTATGATGAAATGATTATATACTGGGTTTTGAAATGGACACATGCTGAAATTCTTATATACTGGGCTTATCCCCGACTGACTGATGAAATTCCTATGGGTGAGGATTTTCTATGCATGTGGGAGGGGTTTTCTGTGCCTACGGGTGAGGATTTTCTATGCCTACAGGCGATGTTTTTCTATGCCTGTGGGAGAGGTTTTGTTATGCTTATGGGAAGGTTTTTATATTCTTGAGGGTGAGGTTTTTATTAATGTTACTATTTCATGAGTGATCCATGATGTAATTTATGGGCTCAAGTTTTGAAAAAATAATGAAATGGAATGACTTATGACGCATCTGCCAAACCAAAGCACAAGCTTGAATTTGGTCTTCAGTTATCCGTTTATATGGAGTTTTCAGACATCTATTGTGCCTAATTTACACTGAGGATTTTCAGACCAAGGCTAAATATTGAGAATTAATAATTAAACTAAATTAAACTGCTAATGAATATGAATTGAATATAAATGGAAACTAGTAATTGTATGATTTTTTACTTTTGAGTACTTCTTAGTTTACTGCTTTCACTATTGTACATACCTATTGCATATACTCACTGATAGATTGGCACAGATCTTGGGTGTTTTCCTGCAGGTATTTATTTATCTCACCCTGTTCGGGTCATGATTTTGGGACCAAACATATTATATTGTTGTAGGTGTCGATAAGGTAAAGTTCCCTTCTATAAGTACTTTATTTTCTATTTATGAGAAAGAGAGCATGGGACCAAGTCGGGGTTAGTGATTCTTCTGAATTTTATTTTGTATTTTTATATATTGGTATTATATTTTTATTTGAATGTAGTGTATCATATTCTGGATTATTTCTTAGAACATGTGACAGGAAGCATCATCGGTTGTATGTTATGACTTCTAGTTATCTTTATTATTAGTCTTTCATACTTCACTTTTATTGTATTGTATTACTGCTTATGCTATTTTATATTATTTTTCTATTATGTTTCACACTAAATATTAGGTAATATTTTCCACACAATCACACCCTAGGACCTCCCTACTAGTCGGAAGCCTCTGGCATTTGGGGGAATGCACTTGAGGCCATGTGACCAACCAGGTATGGAGTACCAGTTCAGTGGAATTCAGATCCGTGATGTTACAAAGTGGTATTAGAGTGAAGTTTTCTTTTCTAAATTTCCTTAATATTTGGAGACATTAGATAGGGATATGAAGGAAATGGAGTTTGGTAATAAACTTTTCCTGGGAGTAGCTACCCTTCTTATAGGGAAAATAAAAATTTCCTCGAATTGAATTGTAATTTTTTTATTTTGAGATATTACAATTGATTTGGTTTCACCGTTGGGTGATGCACTTGTATTGTGTTATTATTATTGATATCACTGTGTTTTTATTTTTTTACAACCTGATGAGATAAGGGTATCCCATCTCATGCATCATATAGGAACTTGTTAGAAATCACATTCCATTCATTATTGTTATTATATTTAGATATAATTACTGATTGCATGCAATTGTGATAGGTACTCTGAAAGATATGCCTAATGTTCTGATACATGTATTTTTACATGTTATTGTTCAAATTGGATGGACTCCAAACTTTGGTCCCTGAGGTGTATGGTCCCTCTTGGATCAGAATTTTGTGGATCATGATTCATAATTTTATTGAATCATGATATGATATGATAAGGATGGACACCAAAGTTTGGTCCCTAAGGTGCATGGACCCTCCTGGATCAGAATATGGTGGATAATGTTTCAGAATTTTTGTATAGAATTATTTTTTGATATGTTATGATTGGGTTCCAAACTTTGATTTATAGGGAGTATGGGCCCACACAGATTAAAATTTGGCATACCACTAGTTGTTTTTTCTATAGAACAGGGGGTTTCAAGCCAATCTGGAGTTTCGTTATTGAAAAAAACCCAGTTTACATGGAGTATAGTTTATCCAAACATGCTGTGTGTTCTTCCTATTCAGGTAAGGAATTTTTCTTTTCTTAAGTACAAATTGTGTACTATGTGTACAATCTATGTGGTAAGTGACCATGTGTCCACCCGTGTGAGAGAGAACACATAATAACAGTCTTGGAAAAGTACACAGCCTTGTACTTTTAGTACACACCATGTATTGTTACACAGACAGACCCCATATGAATCTGTCCATGTAAAAGTACATGTCCAAGAGGGGAGACTTGTGTACACACCATGTACCATAATTTCACATCGTGTACCTGGAGTTCTTACACGCCCATTTAGATGGTGGTACACTCCCATGTGAGTACTTGATGGTACACGCCGTGTATGGTTTCTACATACTGTGTACTATCCTTTTGGTACACTTTGAGGGCCTTTTCATATTTTATCCCCTAATGTCAGTTTTGGACCCATGAGTAGTCCTTTATTAGTATTTTTATATGTATATCACAATGGTGAAATACATAGAGAATTATGATAATGCCTAATGGGTGTTTTGGGGCTTTTATCTAAATGGAGAGGTTCTTCCTCCAGTTACTATTTCCATTTGTCACCAAAGAGTGTGACTTGACATGGATGATCGGTTGGGTGTTTGAAAAAGCCTAGTTGAGACCTTTGATTTGAGATGAGTTTTGATCTATCTCTCGTGACCTATGCATGATGTTTCCATGAGATATTTTCCCTTCGGGACTATGAGGCCATGAGACCGATTGTTTGAGTATCCCTTGTAAGATTATTCAGCTAATGTATTCATGCTTCATGTGGTTAAACAACTACTATCGGGTTTCCTTTTAAGGACCCGAGTTGATTTAACAAGACCCTCATAGGTCTCTTTATTTTTTCAAAAAAAAATTACATACTAACATACATTTTTCATTGGAATGTTAATGTTGTTAAATGTTTTAAAAAGGAAGTTGATAAGACTTACCTGTTTTTCTTTGAGCAGTTAGCTAAATGAGTTTCAAAGTGCCTTGTTATGTAGAATAATTATTGAGTGGTTTCTTAAAATTCATTTCAAAATTTTAGGGATTTTGAGACTAGTAAATCTATTTCTACGTGACCTATTGATGGGAGGCTGATGCTTATGCTTCGTAAGGGGATATCCCATGGTAGGTAGCACCCTTAGATCTTGTTGTTTTATTTTCCTCTGAGAGCTTTCTGATGTTGGTTCCACGTAGGTGTTGTTGTACCTAGAGGGATGTTCATGTTTTTAAATATAATACCCTTTTTCTAATGGGTGACCATTGTATATTGACCCTTAATATGGGAACAAGCATTGGGGAATGCTCGATTCAGCAGGTTAGACATTCCTCGGGCATGGTCAGCTGCTTAGGAGGTCATGTGAATCTATATTTACTCAAATTATGGGTGACATAGTACATCATCATCTGTGTGAATGGTTGTATAGATTATGTGCTTTTGAGCCAGTTCCTATGTAATCCATTTGGTACTTGGATGCATAGGGTGGGAAACCAATGAATAGTACACAGAATGTTTCATTCACTTTTGTAATCTCGGGGTAGTATATGTTGACATATGTGGTACCCGTTGAGTGTAAAATTTTCAAACAATCCATTGAGATCAGTTAAATCGATGAGCGTTGATCTGTTGTGTATGTTCTTGGGTTATCTAGGGAGTAGAGTGACTTTAGAATTATGGAGTGAAGTTCATTCCATTACCCGAGAGGACTTTCTAGGACACAAGTGTTTTGACATGCCAGTGGGTTTAATTTCAGCTTTCATGCCAAGTAACATGATGTGGTGATCTTGGTTTGTGGAGAATCACATTAGTTTTATTTAAATGTGTCCTTCTAGGTAGAAGGATCACAATCAAGCACCATTTAGAGATGGTCAATTCTACTTGAATGCCTTTTGAGAATTGTACGTCTTGTATCATGTTTATTCTTTCTTGGAAGAACGATGTTGTTTTGGTTAGATATGTGCACAACCCTTGTGAAGAACCGATGATCATAAATGGACCTTAGTGGTTAAGCATAAGCTATCACAGAAATGCCTTGGGATAAAGACATTTTGGTCGGTTAAATGACGATGTGTCTGCAAGTGAAGTCAAGTTTCTTTTAGGAGGTCAACTAGTAGTGGCCCATATGTCCTTTTTCTAGTTATCCTTGAAATTCTCTTACTGTGATATTCCTTAAAATATGAGCATGTCCCCTATGTTGATGTCGTCTTGAATGCACTAAGAGTGGGTCAGTTATACGTTGAACTGTTGTCTGGAGTCGTTGGTCTAGTTCATAATTTTTATGTGTTTTTCACTAACACATAGTTTTCAATGAGGCTTGGTTAATCCTAAGTGATATTTGGGTTCCTAAGTAGGAACACCTTGGAAAAAATCTGGATGCCTACTTCTTTATTTGACGTGACCTCTAGGCGGATGCCTCTCTAGGTTCAGTCAATGTCATTATGTGGACTGTTGGCCTTGTACCAAAGTATCACTTATAACGGTGAGTGTGGATCACCTTGGTGAGTTCCTCAGACTTTGAGTTGATGAATCTAAGGTTATCTCAGATTTATAGTCAGGCTCAAATGTGAGTCTTTGAAAAGGGGTAATGATTCTAGAGGGATGGATATGGAATTACTCTTTTACTCATGTTGTGTCATAACCTTTTAATTGATCGAGCAATGGATTGACAAAGGAGAATCACTAATAGATAGGTATGAACATTTCTGAACATGATCTTTGTGGGAGTATGGTTCCTTGGGATAAGGAGTTTTGTTCCGTTGCAATACTTCGACCTTCTAAGTTGGGCATTTTTGAGATAAATCATTGAGTTATGGTCTGACTAGTTATCCTTATTATTATTCGTGTTTAGTTTCGGGGAAATAGTTTGAATTCTCTGCCAATTTAAGGCGGGTGTGGTGTAAAAGTCTGCAATGTATTTTTATGAAATATTTCATGAATTATTTTGATGAGGTCGGTCGGCGCTTCGATGGTTCTTTGCTATGAGGCTATTAATGTAACCTTAGTTGTGTTCGGGTTCTCCCAGTTAAAGGAAAATCATACCGGTAGCATCTCTAGGATGCTCAGGGGTGTGCTTTGTGGGTTTTTTTTTTGATGTTGGAGATATTGTGATAACAATGTCATTTGTATTGTTCTTGAAAAGTTCATAAAGGTTTCACTTTCATGCTGATCAAGTAAACCTTTAATGTTGTTGAGTTTGGGAGGTTGAACTTCCGTGAGTTTTTAGGAATGTTTGGGGTTATTCATTCTATCATTTAAGATAGGGATACTTAGTTTAATTCTTGTTTCTAGAAATGGTTACAAAGGGAATAGGGTAAACAGGTCCTTCTAAGCATAGCTTACCACCCTCAGACAGATGGCCAGTCAGAATGCTCGATTTAGGTACTGGAGGACATTCCTCGAGCATGCATCCTGGTTTTTGGGGGTTCTTGGGAGAGACACAAACCCTTGGCTTAGTTCACCTATAACTTTAGCTATAAGGATACTATTCAGATGTAACCTTATAAGGATTTTGATGGTAGACCATGTCGATCACCCCTGTGTTGGCTGGAGGCAAGATAGACAGCTATGTTGGGACCTTGTATTGTCTAGGGGACCACTAAGTAGGTTTAGTTGATTCAGAAGTGGATGGCTACTATGAAGTCTCATCAGAAATCTTTTTTCAATCACCATAGAGGACCTCCATAGTTCAAGGACATGGATTATGTTTTTCTTACATGTTTTCCTAAGGTTGAAAAACAATTGGATGAGGTGACAAGGTAATTTTCACCAAGATACGTTGGGAAGTTCGAGATTCTGAGGAGAGTAAGGTCGGTTTCCTATTGGTTGAAGTTACCTCATAGGTATTGGGATATGCATGAAGTCTTCCATGTTTCTCAGTTTTGACATTACTTTTAAGACCTCTCGCATGCTTGTCATCTCGAGAAGGTTTTATTAGTGGTAGATGCGTCCTTTAAGGATAATCCTATCCGAATTTTGGATTGTAGCACGAAGGTTATCCATGGCTAGTCTATTCTTTTAGTACGGGTGTTATGGAAGCACAACTGAGTGTGAGATGAGACCTGGGAGAGTAATACCGATGTATGATCTTAGTGTCCAAATCTATTCTCAGCTATTTCTTTATCACCCTTAGAAGGGAAATTCAGGGATGAATTTCTTTAAGGGGGGAAGTTTGTAAGAACTTGGTTCTTCTTTTTAGGTACAGATCTTTTATTTTTTTATACTTAAGGAAAAGGAATATAATAGGATAAATACTATCTCTACACCTTAAATGTATATACTTGGTGGTTATATTCCATGTATTCTAAGTTACACTTTGTGAAATCAATTCAGAAAGTTGGTGCATGATGTGTAAGGGAAGTCGGCCGTGAAATGAATAGTAAAAGAACCTATGTGACATTTTGTTCCTCTTACAGGACGTGTATTATTTTAATTTTTTCTAAAAGTAGAATTAGCCTTATTTTCTATCATTATGGAAAGAGGAGGCACTGGGTTTGCGATACAGTAGCGCTCATAGGGGATTTGGCTCCGGTTTGTCTGTCTGAACCATAATTCTTCCACTGTTAGATGCGTTGGAACCCAATCGGTAAGATCTTGATTCCTCTTGATCCATTATTTGTGATTTTTTCTCTTGAATACGTTATCAAACCTTTATCATTTTACCTTATTTTTTAGATCTACTTCATTTTATCTGGAATTAGAAGCCTACACTAGATGAGGAGAGCCATACAACTAAGAGGTAGGTGGTCTTGTGCCTTTCGCTCAATTTCGAGTTGTTTATATGTTTTGTAGTGCCATGTGACCATGTTTAGCATGTATCCTTGAATGTAAATTGACCCTTGTTGTTTCCTAATGATGATTAGGTGATGTATTAAATGATTTGAAGCATTTTTGAGCTTGTTTGGATTGATTAAGGGACACCCCGTGGGTGCGTTTCAATCAGATGACCACTGTTTATCCATTTGGCCTCGGATGCCTATGGGAATAAATTTTTTTCCCTTTTTAGGGTTTTTCAAAATTAAATTGGTTAATAAAAGTTTTATCCATGATAGATAAATAATTGATTAAGCCTTATGATAGTTTAATTCACATGTTAGGATTGTTATATAACTTTCCCACATAAGATAATAATTGTTAAGCCTTATAATTGTTAGATTACATGTTAGGATTGTGATATGATTTTTCCATGTGAGTATATAATTGTTTATCCTATTAATGTGTAGATTACTTGAAAGAATTGTGACATGTTTTATGCCCATGTGACTTATTATTTTATTAACCATGTAATATTATTAAATTACATGTGTTGTTTTTATTCTGAAATGATTATATACCATGTTTTGACCCTGAAACATGATAAAATGATTATATACCGATCTTGGTCCTGATTGAATGATGAAATTCTTGTGGGTGAGGATTTTTTATGCCTGTGGGGTAGGGTTTACTAAGCATGTGGGTGAGGATTTTCTATTCCTGCAGGTGAGGTTTTTCTATGCCTATGGGTGAGGTCCTACTATGCCTGAGGGGATGGTTTTTCTTACTATTACTATGTCGTGAGTGATCCATGTTGTAATGGATGGGATTAGGTTTTTAACTAAATGTTGAAATGGAATGACTTATAATGCGTCTTCCAAGAAAAATCACAAGCTTGGAGTCGGTCTTCACTTATCTATTTAGATGGACTTTTGAGACATCTATTGTGCTTACTTTATATGGGGTATTGACGGGCCGAGGTATGATCTTGAGACTTTATAATTCAATAAAATTTAATTTTTAATGAACATGAACTGAATATAAATGGAAACCAGTAATTGAAGGATTGTTTCCTTTTGATTACTTCTTAGTTTACTAATTTCACTATAGTAAATACCTATTGCATATACTCACTGATAGATAGGAACAGATATTGGGTGGTTTCCTACTAGGATTAATTTCTCACACCCTGTTTGGGTTATTCCTTTGGTCCCAAATAGATTATGTTGTTATAGGTGTCGATAAGGGAAAGCACCCTTCTACAGGTAGTTGATTTTCTATTTAGGAGAAAGAAAGAATGGGACCAATCCAAGGCTTGAGATGCTTCTGAGTATTATTTTATATTTCTATACCATGGTATTGTATTTTTTACCTGACTACAGTGTATCCTATTTTGGATACTTTCTTAAAAAAGGTGACAGGAAGTATCATCTTTTGCATGATACAACTTCCAGTTATCTTTATTATCAGTCTTCTGCTATTTACTTTTATTGTATGGTATTAATGATTTTGTTAATGTGTATTATTGACCACTATGTTACAATTTTCCAATGAGGGCATAGTTTCCCCACTATCACACCTAGTCCCTCACTGCTAGTCGGTAACCTTTGGCGTTTGGGGAAATGCGCTTGACGACATATGACCAACCAGGTATGGAGTACCAGTTTAGTGGAATCCAGATCCGGGACATTACAAAGTGGTATCAGAGAACAGGTTTATTTTCTAGTTTTCCTTACTTTTTGGAAACTGTTTTTCTCTGAGGTGGCGTGTTTATGTGTTTGGGGAAAATTCACAAAAATGGTCCGACGGGTGACGAGAATTCACCCTTTATTATATAGACTTTCATGTCACCATCTTTTTTTGACCCGATATGTGTTGTTATCCTTTAGGGGGGATTGGATTGACCCTGTAGGGATTAGGAAATTTACCCCTTCCACATTATGAAGGATATTCCGTAGTCAAATGGTCCCAATAGTTGATTTCATGGGGTTAAGTATTTGTGCAATCGGTCATCTTAGGATATGAATTGCTTAGATGGTCTCCAAAGGGTTTATTCATGGATCTAGAAACACCCAAAAACCTCACTATCTATGAATCATGGACCTGCTTTCCAAAGGAAGGCACTCATTGGATGAAGATTTTGCCAATGACACTTAAGGAATCCGTTGTTCGAGAGGATAGGAGGTCGGGCTCATCATACCCTTTTGGGGGAAATTATTTCCTATTCCAGAACTATCTTTAGATTTAAGTCATGTTCATATGTTCGTGAATCATTGGTTTATTCCCTAAGAGTGTATCCATAGGATACCCCTATTTTGTAGGATCATTATGTATATACGTGGATTTGATGCTATGGAAGTAATTCCGACTTAATCCCTGCAATAAGGTACTCTGGAGTTTATCGTTATCCAGGAGGGAAGGAAGGTGGTTTAATATTGGGATCAGGCCAATAAGATGGGATTCCAATGTATCCTAGGGAGGGGAATCAAAGCCTATCTAGTTCGGTTATCTTGGGGATTACACATTAAAGCTACCTATTTGGGTAGAACGTGATGGGGTGAGCCCTTTTGAAAGGGTACCCATTTTGAGCTCGGGCCTTTAAAGAGGCATCCTACATATCCTAGTTTGAATAGTAATTAGAGTTCTCATTGTTCAGGATGGGTTGATTGTGTGGATGTTGTAATCATCACAAGTCTCTAAGCCCACATGAGTCATACTCGATGTGAGAAAAAAGAGGTTGTCAAAGATTCAAAGAATCACACACCTTCTCTCCCGCTGATGGGAGAGGTTTGAACTATGGAAAAAGAAACTGAGTTGATAGTGGGAGAGGGTGAGAAGCGATGAACCATTCAATGTGGGATGACATTGGAGGTCATGCGGCTTGGCTCCCAAAATATTTGGGACTTACCTCAGTGGGAATTCCCTAAAATGCACTCTGGGAAAGTGGAGGAATATCGCCACTCATCAAAAGGAGAAGTGAACAATATTCCTTCGATTGATCATCATTCCTCATTGAATGAAAAAGGATGTGATCACACTTAATCCCTAGAATGGTTCGGTTCACATCAAAATCCCAAGTTTGGACTTTGCGTTACCATGGGAATGTAGACTTACAGACATCCGAGGAGTCCAAACCATTGTGGGGAGATCCTTCATGAATCTGCTTACCATGGTTATGTAGACCCATAGAGGTGTACTGATGGGCCTAATGATCTGATCATATGGGTGTGATGGATTTGGAGGAGGTTTTGGCCTGATGTTGGGGTACTATTTCATAAAGGAGCTATAGAGGACTGGACGGTAATGGAAGAGTGATATTGGAACCAGAGGGAAAGACATCTAAAGAAGTCCTATTCCACGTACTATTTTCTCATGTGGGATGGGGGAGCTCTGCATACTATAGTGGTATGTGGGTAGAGGGGTCGTGCTCATAATGAATAAGTACACAGGCTTGGGAGTGGACCACAACATACCAAAGTGGTACGCGGTCTTGGATGTGGTCTTCCACAATGCTTCAGGTTCCATCTATGAACTGATGCAGTATAAAACGTGGGGTTTGATCCTCATAGCGATACACTATGTAGAGAACCATATTGAAGGAGGGTCCTGTAATCTATGGTTTGTAGGGAGTTAATCCCTTAGGAATTTTTTGTTCATGATGACACCAATTAGGTTCGGGATTTACCCATTATTATTAAGTTCCCTCTTTTTATGTTTCACGGTTTTTTATACCTATGGAAACATGGTTCGTGGTTTTAACTTCATCGATGTTTCAAAATGAAGACAAAATCCTCTTTGAATTATTTTTTCCAATCTCTAGAGTCTCCTATGTTCTTTCTTCATCCATCCTCTTATCAATTCCTTATTTGATTCATTTATAGAGCACTGAGAAAATAATATCTATGGGAATATAACACCACTTGCGGAATCCCATGATGGAATATCACAACCCATGGAAGACTCGATCAATCAGGGTTTGTGGAGGTCATGGTTCATGGTTCATGGTTCGTGGAACCCAGCCAAATTTCTTCATTCGGGAACAACTGAGAACGCAAGACAGTATGCGAATGGCCTTCATTTTCTTGATTCCGTTAATGATGCGGTTCGTAGATTTTGGTGTTCACTGGCCATCACCTTGCAGGTCAGTGCCTCATAGGTCCTTCCATGCACCAGTGGTTTTCGGTTTACGTGTTCGGGGAACCCTTCCTGGTGATGGTACATGGGTCACTTAAAACCATTAATAAAATTCTATTTATTCAATTTTCTTCCCAAGTTTTCAATTCAATTTGCATCCATTTGCCTTGTTGGACCTGTGGGAATGCTTGATTATTTCTGCAAAGTACTTGTGGGAGTATTACCTTCTCTTTTTGAATTTTTTAGGACCCTAAAAATTCCCCCCATCGGAATGGGGTCCCATTATAATGAAGAGGACACTATTCCGATGTAGAAGCTATCCAAAAATAAAGTGGTTTACAGTAGAATAGATAGGTATGATAGGAGGGGACCACACCTATTGATAGGGGCCCTTGTCATTTGTCTTTTATTGTTTCTCATAGTGAAGAGTGATTTCTACTCTCCCTTGGATTTCTTTGAATTTTTGTACCGCCACCTTCGCAAAATCAGTAATCGTGAACCACCTTGTATATGCCGCAAACCAAACTCTTCACAATTGATTCTACCTGCGAACTGAATTTTGGGTTTCACGAACTATGTTTTGGAATTTAAAACTCAATTATAGACTTCCACATAAGATAATGCTACAAGATCTATATGTTCGACACACTAAACATAAATCGGAAAACTGAACTTTTAGACTCATTAATTTGAACTTAAACTTTTAATCTGAAATTTTGAATATCAGCATAGTGAGGTCGCGGTTCCCGGTTCATCCTTATGTAAACCCTTCTATTTTCTATCCAATTTACTGCGGGATAGCACCTCGAAGGTCATTCAATTACAGGTGTTTGAAGGTGGTATATAGCTTCTGCATACCACTATAGTTTGTGGTAAATGGTCTCTGCATACTATGCAGTTCACGGGAAATGAATTCCGCATAACGTTTCTAGGAGCAGTGCACAGAGCCATAGGTAGACCATATTTTAATCCCCTCATACTTTTTATGTCCTTTATCTAACAAATTTCTCATCATATTGAATATTTTTGGGCTTTTGGATCTTTATTTGCAGGCTACAATGGCTCTTCCACAGACTTCTACTGATTTTGTTATTCCCTCTGAGGCTACTGTTGTTCCCCCTCTTTCTATTACTGATGAAATATTGATGAACATGGAAGATTTGGTTGATGAAAAAAAAATCCATTACATAAATCTATGAAAAATATTACTATGGTAATTCAAAGGGAATACCTAGCATCAGACATGCTTCTAATTTATGGGTTTGGTATACTATCTGATACATGAATTCTAGCACCAAATTAGTCTGATCAGCCTGCTATATAGACAACTAACACCTCCATCCCATATTCCTTGATTTATTTTAGAGGATATTACCTTCATAGAGATATTGGCATTGGGTCCCTACTTATCTTTGAACCACAAACTTTAGAGGAAGTGAAATGAAAGCCAGACAATACAACCTATTTCTTTAAAAGCCTTGTACGGAAGGAAAAAATGAATGAACAACATGGGTGGTCATATAGGTGGGATATTCACTCTGGAGGATCATTTTTCTTTGACTAGGGATGGCCTTTTTGGTTTCTTCAGAGTTACAAAGAATTTCGTGCTGAGATGCAGGCCATGGGACTATAAGAGGTTGTCTTGGTATCTCAGACATACAATCATCGACCTAATGCCCTTATTTCACAGCTCCTGAGCCGAGGGATCCCATACAACAATATATTTCATTTAACCCATAGGGATGTCGTAATTAGTCTTTGGGACATATGTATAATTTTGGGAGTCCCTATGTTTGGGGACTATATGAGGTTGTCTGGGACTATACGAGGTTGTCTGGGTATCTCAGACATACAATCATCGACCTAATGCCCTTATTTCACAGCTCCTGAGTCGAGGGAGCCCAGACAATAATATATTTCATTTAACCCAGAGGGATGTTGTAATTAGTCTTTGGGACATATGTATAATTTTGGGAGTCCCTATGTTTGGGGATATGTATCATGAATTATTAACTCCTTCTTCTGTTTGGGACAATGAGGAGAGGACCCCTCCTTTGGCCAGGAAACTCATTGTTTATTTGAAGGCACTTTTGATGGAATTTGATCATTGTCTGAAGTAGGATATTATTTTTCTTGAGTGGTTTGGTGCCTTTGTTAAGAAAATTGGTCTAGAGCCCAGTCCCCATAGACCAATGGCCTTCCCTACCAAGAAAACCCGAAGACGAGCAGGTACCTATTGGACCACCTTAGAAGAGGGGAAATTTCATGAATGCGGATGGGGACTCATACCAGATATTGACCAATTATTTCAACTAGCAGCCTTCTTTCCCATTTTTTGAGTAGGAGAATATTACCAACATGGGAATCTGGTGGTGTGAGAGACTCAAATTTCATCATTTCCACATAGCTGGCCACTAGTAGATGCATCAATCTAGTAATTCAAGTGCTGGCCCAAATTTATCGCTTGCTGGGTCGGATCAACGAATGGGGGTCCTTCTTACAGGATGATTGGGTCCTTCCAAATTCTTTAAGGCTAGATAAGAGCCCACATAGGAGGTTATACCCTTGTCAATTCCTTACCAATTACCTATTCCATCCTCTGACCGTATATTCATAGTGCTAGAAGGGTTATGCCAATGGCTTGGGCCTCACACGATAAGAGAGAGGAGAAGACCTAAAAGAATGAGCAAGACTTAATGACTAATCTCAATGTCCAAGAACATTTCTCTTATCGTCCTTATCATTCCCCGACAGGTAATATTATGAATAATTCAACTGAAGACTTTTTCAATTGAGACTACTTTTTTCTTTGAGAGAAGGCTTCTTGATTGCCCGTATTGGAGGGGTGCTTATTTGTGAGGGATATTCACCTTACAGATTCAGTCGTCAATTTAATAGTTTCCAGAAGTTGTGTCATCCTGCTCTCAATAGTTCCCACCAAGAGAATAATATGATGATAGCCCGTTAATTATGGCTAATTTTTACCCAGGAGGACGACCAGTTCCAGGGTAGACTTTCGGACTTTGGGGATTCTGTACCCTTCCTCACCAGAATCTATGTTGAGGCCTCAATTAAATCATGTCCAGATGACCAATTAGCTGATCTCATTTCCATCGTGGTAACTTCCAAGGAATCTAGGGCCAAGGGGAAGGAGAAGAAAAAGGGAGTTTTTGGGAACTCTCATCCAGGAAATGTCATTCGAAATCCTCTTAGCTCCCCACAAGGAAAGTTAGGATTGATGGGGTCGTGGCTTCATGGGTGAATGAATGAGCTGCTGAATCTGCTTCTAAGAGCCCACCATCCATCCCACCTAAGGCTAATTTCCCATTGGCATGGAGGAAATGTGACCTTTTAAAAGGTCACAAATACACTCATGACCGGTCCCATCATGCTTTATGGAAACTCCTCTAGACTAGGGAAGTTTCTCTTACTGACATTGGTTATGTGTCAGCACCCACTGATATCTCTTTTGATGAGGATTATGAGAAGGTGGTTTGTTATCTTGAGGATCTCGAGACCCTCATCCATTCCTGAAATGGTCACCACAAATACTCGCATCAGGTAATTTCCATTTTGAGACCAGAAACTGATGATGAGAATGATGATGTCGCTGGCTTGCCTATTGCAACTACCACAAGAGAAGTTTCTTACCCACTCCTAACATCTCATAAGAATTCATCTACTTGGGGTCCTGAGTCTTCTGGAACACCTAGGAAACATTTACAGCTAAGGAAACCCTCTTCGGTCACCTAAACCAACCTTCCATCATGAGACATCCTAGTCATGAATTCATTTCTAGATCGCTAGAGGGTCTGGGATGAACTGAGGGTGAACGCTTCTGATGAATATATTTGGATAATTATTTAGGGAGGATGTTTCGAACATTCAAATTTTGGGGGATCCATTGCTCCAAATGGTATTTCTACCAAAGAAGATCCCGATGATGTGGTCGCCTACTTGAATGAAATGGATAAGTGTATTTAAATCCCTAAAGACATTAATTATTGGTCTGACCATGTGGAATTAAGGGAAGTACTCTCATTGTTGATAACCATTGAGGGAGAGGTTGTTCTACCTAAAAAACCTATCTTTAAATTCATTTTTTGTGGAGATTATAAGGGTACTCCCCCTTCTTGTAAGAGCTCACAAGGTCTCAAGAAAAGGTTCTTTTCCCAATTTATTCCCCCAGGGGAACTGTGGTTGGGGAGTTACCCTTACTGATTGTGGGGGTTCTGTGGAAGGATCCTTTGGATCTCAAGAACACATGGAAGTTGTAACGACCAAAAGTTTCATTAATAGAAAATCCTTCTTGATCCAGTTAAATGTTTCTTTATGAAAAATGTTTTTATAAGATGTCAACTTCCTTAGTTTTACGTTAAGATTTGTGACCGTTACTTTTATAGCCGTTGAACAGTGATCATCTGAGTAGTATAAATATAAGGCTTTAACGAACCCATTTCTACTCAGACAAAGGAAGCGATGGCCTCATCCAGTAGAATTGCCCCTTACGAAGCCCATTTGTCAGAGCTCGGAAAAGAGGTGGCATCTTTGTGATTTTCCCTTGACCAAGCCCAAGCTGATCTTCATCAAGTCAAGCTCGAACGTGATCGTCTACGGGAAAAGTGGAAGTTGATTGAAATTACCACTCGAGCGATGTTATCCGAGCCGCCCCAAGAGTCTGTCACCATCGCACACCTTACCCTTAGGTATTATGCGGCTATTTTAAGGGGTTATGTAACAAATAAGTATCACCATGTTCATGTACATTATTTCTGTATATAATAATGAATATAATTTCTAGTCATTTTTGATACATTGTAATTAGTTTTTAAAGTACAAATGGTGTTTTTAGTTATTATTTAATTAAGAATTATGTTTTATTAAATTAAAGGATTTTTGAATTAAATAATATTTTAATAAAATATTATTATTAATATTAAATTAATTTTTATTAAATATAAATGATCTTATAATTTTATGAATGCAATTAAAATTTTTATTAAGGTTTGAAAGCCATTTTTGTCAAAACCCTTGAATTTTTTTATAAATGTAGGTTTTTATTTTAAAAGTGAAAATTCACATATTTTGAAAATTATTTAGATAAAATAAATATTATTTTTGGAATCAGGACGTCGAAATTATCCAATGGTGAATTTTTCATAATTTTCTGAGACAGTCAATTTTTTGGGTAAAAATTAAATACCATTTAAATATATAATGTGTTTTATGACATCATAATGACCCAATGGTGATGTAATAAAATACCATAATCCTTATGTTCGGCCAATATGTGTTTTATCATTAAAATAATGAGGATTTGGGTTTGTTTGACTTACTTTTAAAAGCATTAATGGAGCCCTCAAGACTTATTCAACACTTTGCCTTTTTAAATTAATTTCCATGGGAGTGTGACTCACCTCCACATAAGCAACCCTAATTTTTTTTTAATAAGTTCGGACCTTGGCCATGTAAAATATTGTTTTCCTCTTTACATTTCAGAAACCATGGGAAAATACCATGGGATGGTTTGTGGTTTGGATTTTTTTAATATAAGGGGTCCCAAACCTAAATAATAAAGAATTCCCTCACCTTTCCTATATAAACTCACCCAAGCTCCCACTTCCTCCTCACTCAAAGCCCTTGGAGTTCGTCCAACCTATGCCCTAATCTCTCTAGAATCCTCTCAAGTTGTCCCAAGCTCCCAAGAAGCCTCTCACAAGCCTCTCTCTATCCTTTGGAGGCACACTTCCAAGTAAGGGTTTTTTCTTCCTTTCTCATTTTTGTCAATTTTCTTTAAGTTGTATTGCCCTTTTAATTTAAATTATGAATGTTGGGGGTATGGTTTCACAACTCCCCCATACTGCCCTCTTATTGTTTGAATGATGGGAGAACCCTTTCTCTCTCATTAAATGCCTCCCATGTACACCCGTTACTATGCCGAAATTCCGAAAGGAACTTCTCTCTCTTCTTTTACATTCAAGCAATACTTTTGTATCATGAATTTAAATCCCATTTAAATTGTTGGGACATGTATATATATGACATCCTTACTATCCATTACATGTAAATATGATGAGTAACCCCTTTCTCTCTCATCAAACTTTTTTATGAATTCTTATGTCACGCCGTTACGCTGCCGAAATCACACCGATTTTCTAAGCCAATGTCATTGTGTAGTGAATACCATGCCCATTTCTCCATCAAGGGTATTCACCTTTATGCACATTTACTTATTGATTGTAAAGTTTCATGTGTGAATTCCACATTACTTTATCGTGGAATAAATTATTATGTTTTATGAATCCATGTTTTATGATCCATGTGGCATATTTATGCATGAAATGAAATGTTTAAGAAGGGTGTGCCCTGATAGCGCTCCAATGCATTGGGTAAAGTATAGTATCATGATAAGTCATGTGAAATGAGTGTTGACTCATGCTAATTCAAGTGAAACAATGGTTTACTCGTTCTTCAAGTGCAATGAGGGTTTACTCATGCTCCATGTGCAATGAGCCTTGGCTCATGCTAATTCAATGTTAAGTGTTGTTGCCACATTTCCATGTTATGATTATCAAGCTTTATCATGCCTTTATGTTCATGTTACTGTTATGCTCTATTGATGTTCCTATTGCCTAACATGTATTGTACTCCTCATGTTATTCATTGTGTACTCCCTTACTGGTCTTTATAGCTCACCCTTTTCTTATGCATGTCCTTAGGTTATCCCATGCAATGCTAAGTACGAAGGAATGTAGTTGTCATGTAAAGGAAGTTTTCATTAAATATGTTGTATTTCAAGTTTAAAGTTTTTATGTAATGATCCTAATCCCCAAATACACTAAACCTATCGATCTTATTTGTTGTATCAAGTGATGTTTTATGTAATAAACCATGCTTAAGTTGTAATAAAAAGCAGGGTTGTCATAGTTGGTATCAGAGGATAGGTTTAGTTATTTTTGGGATTAGGAAACCCTAGTAAAGCCTTAGATACAACACTAAGTATAATAAAAGCATCCCTAAGTTTTGGTAAATACTAAGTAAGTGGTTTATCAAACAAATACATCCATGTCTGGATACGAGCAGGTAGAGGCAGCTCTGGCACAGATGTATCCTAGGGGTAAAACCTGAAAACACCACTTTGAGCTAGACTCGAACGGGAACTGGTGCACGACAACGGGCCTTGCTGCACTCTTGGTTACGACACTCCCAGGGGATATGTTTTGATAAATTCACAATCTTAGTATGAACCCTTATTAAGGGAAAAATGCCCCTAAGAATATATGTTAGAAGGAAGATCATGAAAAGCCTGGATTGAATCCTATAGACTCATGAGTTAAAGAGATTAAAGTTTATTTATAAGTCATCAAATTTTGTCTTTGGATTACCCTTTATGTGTTACCCCTAACTTTCCTTTTAATCCAGCCAATGGCCGGTAATAGGAGAACTCGGGCTAACAACCGTTGTGAAGATCAGTGTGATGATTGTACTTATGAGATGCCCAATCCAATGGGAGCGGGAATCGCGAACTTTGTCACGCTTCTCTCTCAGCTAACTCAAGTTTTGAATAGAAAAACTGGTCAAGAGGAACGTTCAACCCCCCCTAAGAAAGAACAAGTCGCTATTGAAAGCTTCATG
Organism: Viscum album; assembly: GCA_963277665.1. Taxonomy (NCBI): domain Eukaryota; kingdom Viridiplantae; phylum Streptophyta; class Magnoliopsida; order Santalales; family Viscaceae; genus Viscum; species Viscum album. Next base: position 1,674,839,088 of record OY728158.1, read on the forward strand.
AGACAAAGGCCTCCTACTTTTAGTGGATCACCCGATCCCATGATCGCTGAACAATGGATCAACTCCATTGAAAAAATATTCTCCATCATCCAATGCTCTGAAAAAGAGAAGGTTCTCCTGGAGGCTTATCATATGGAGGGTGAAGCTGATCAATGGTGGAAATTGATCAAAAATACGAAGCCTGATGAGGAGATCGAGGCTTTGGAATGGAAGGAATTCTGGAAGATGTTTTTCGATAAATATTTTCCACGCACCCTCTGTCTTAAGATGGAAAGGGACTTCCTTTCCCCCAAACAAAAAGATGAAGAATCTGTGGGAACGTACGAGGAAAACTTCACAAGGCTTGCACGATACGCTTCCGGCTTTGTCATTACCCCCGAATGCAAGGTTGACCGCTTCTTTGGTGGGCTGAAGCCTAGCTTGCGGAAAGCATTAGCAATTCGTGACTTCGACAGCTATGAGGAAATTGTCCGATGTGCCCTCAAGGTTGAAATGGAGATCGGAGAATCACAGGGGTATCATGGGGACAAGAAGAGTAAGGTGGACTTCAATGCTGGTGGTCCGATGGATAAATCCAATAGTGCTAAGAAATTCCAGCACCCCACTTACCAAAAGTGTGGAAAGAAGCACCCTGGAAATTGCCTTAGGGGGAAAAGAAAATGCTTCAAGTGTGGAAGAGAAGGGCACCTAGCTGTTAACTGTCAGTAAGAAGGACCCGCGGCTGCGACAGAGGAGAGGAACGCTCCGTTCGAACCACAACGCGTTGTTCAATGCTACAAATGCAATGAATCGGGTCATTTTGAAAATCAGTGCCCTAATCCAAGGGTTATCGGAGGCAACCAGCAACCTCCAAGAGAACAAGGAAGAACTTTTTCCATCACTTCTGCCGAAGTGAAACCCGACAATGAAGTGGTGACAGGTACGCTAGTTATTCATTCAAGAATAGTGAACATACTTTTTGATTCAGGTTCTACGCATTCTTTTATATCTCAAAAGTTTAGTAGAACAATCCCTGCACCACCAAAAATCATGGAAGTAAAGATGTCGGTGAGTACGGAAAATGAGGCAATCATTGCATCCCATGAGTATAATTCCTCCCCTATTATAATCTATGGATTGAATTTCCCGGCGAACCTCATCATACTCCCTTTGGTGTAATTTGATGCAATTCTTGGCATGGATTGGCTTTCATTATATAGAGCCAACATAAATTGTCAGGAGAGGGGAATCACACTCCATATGGAGAATCGACCCCCGATTCTTTACAAGTGTCAGGAGGAAGATGAATCTCCTTTAGCTCCATCATCTCAAGCATGGATATTACTGCCTTATGAGAATGCATATCTGGCTCAGATGACTGAGTCCAAGGAAGAAACCACCCTTGAAGAAATGCCTATTGTGAGGGAATTCGCTGAAGTATTTCCCGAGGAACTTCCTGGTCTTCCTCCAAGAAGAGATGTTGAATTCTCAATTGAACTTATACCTGGGGCGCTACCAATATCCAAGACTCCATATAGAATGGCTTTTGTTGAACTTGAAGAGCTGAAGAAACGACTACAGGAGAATCTGGATAAAGGGTTTATACACCCAAGTGCATCACCATGGGGTGCACCAGTCCTCTTCGTCAAGAAGAAGGATGGGTCAATGCGGCTTTGCATCGATTATCATGAACTTAACAAAATAACGATAAAGAACAAGTATCCTCTCCCAAGAATCGATGACTTGTTTGATCAGCTGTGTGGAGCACAATACTTCTCCAAGGTGGACTTGCGGTCGGGATATTATCAAGTAAGGGTGAAGAAGGAAGATATCCCCAAGACTGCTTTTCTTACAAGGTACGGGTACTATGAATTCATAGTAATGCCTTTTGGACTCACCAATGCTCCAAAAATATTCATGGACTTGATGAATAGAGTCTTTAGAGATTACCTTGACAAATTTGTGGTAGTCTTTATAGATGATATTCTAATATACTCCAAAACAAGGAGGACCATGAGGAGTATTTAAAAATTGTACTAGAGACTTTGCGCGAGGAGAAACTCTATGCAAAGTATAGCAAGTGTGAGTTTTGGTTGAAGGAAGTCTCATTCTTGGGCCATATCATCACAAGCAATGGGATATATGTGGACCCCTCCAAAACAGATGAAATTGAGGGATGACCAAGGCCAACATCGATAACTAATATCCGTAGCTTCTTGGGGTTAGCTGGATATTATGGATGATTTGTGAGAAATTTCTCACGATTGTCCAACCCTCTTACCAAGATAACTCGAAAGGGAGTAAAGTTTGCTTGGAGTGATGAATGCGAAGAAAGCTTCAAGGAGTTGAAAAGGAGGCTTATCACTGCACCCGTGCTCAATTTACCCACAAGTGGGGATCTTTTTGTGGTCTTCAGTGATGATTCGAAGAAGGGATTAGGATGTGTGCTGATGCGGAATGATAAAGTGATATCCTATGCCTCAAGGCAGTTGAAAATCCATGAGCGAAACTATCCAACGCATGATCTGGAGTTGGCGGCAGTGATCTTTTCCTTGAAAATCTAGCGGCATTATCTCTATGGAGATAACTGTGAGATATATACTGACCACAAGAGTCTTAAATATATATTCACACAGAAAGAGCTTAATATTCTCCAGAGAAGATGGATAGATCTCATCAAGGATTATGACTGTTCAATACATTACCACCCTGGGAAGGCGAACAAGGTGGTGGACGCCCTAAGTAGAAAGGATCCAGTGATTCTATCAGTGATGAGAATTGAGAAGGATCCAATCTTCTTAGACTTGATGAAGATGGATGTGGGAATCATAAAGAAGGGAACATCATCAATCCTTTCACAAATGATTGCTCAACCATCTCTTTTGGAAAGGATAAAGGATTCTCAAAAGGATGATGCAGGAATCCAAGAAAAAGTGGAAGCTATCAAAAAGGGAAAATCCTCAGAATTTAATGTTAATGAAGAAGGAATTGTGCGGTTTGGGAAAAGACTATATGTTCCATCAAGTTCGGAGCTGAAGAAGGAACTTTTGGATGATGCACATAGTTCAAATTTCTCTATTCACACAGGGAGCACAAAGTTGTATCGAGATCTCCGAGAAAACTTTTGGTGGGATAATATGAAGAAGGATATCGCTAAATATACATCAAAGTGCCTGGTGTGTCAGAAAGTGAAGGCAGAGAGGCAGAAGTCTAAGGGGATGATGCAACCATTGCCCATACCAGAATAGAAATGGGAGAACATCACCATGGACTTCGTCACTGGACTTCCAAGGACATCTAAAGGCAACAATGCAATCTGGGTTGTTGTGGATCCTCTTACAAAGACTGAACACTTCATTGCTATTCGAGAGGATTTCTCTTTGGATCAACTGGCGCTGATATATATCAGGGAAGTGGTACGGTTGCATGGAGTACCACTATCTATTGTGTCTGACTGAGATCCAAGATTTACCTCTATGTTTTGGAAGAGTCTTCAACATGCTCTGAATACTGAACTGAACTTCAGTACGGCCTATCATCCTCAAACTGATGGCCAATCTGAGCGGACTATCCAAACACTTTAGGATATGTTGAGAGCGTGCTCAATGGACTTTAAAGGAGGATGAGGCCAACATCTTCCTCTTGTTGAGTTCTCTTAAAATAATAGTTTCCACTCGAGCATCCAAAATGGCACCATATGAATCCCTGCATGGGAAAAGGTGTAGAACACCAGCATGTTGGAATGAGGTCGGTGAACGTAAGCTGCTTGGACCAGAAATGGTCGAAGAAATGGTGGAGAAGGTGAAAACCATTCAGCAGCATATCAAGGCAGCCCAAAGTCGACAGAAGAGTTATGCAGATAATCGTTGACGAGACCTTGAGTTTAAAGTCAGAGACATGGTGTTTTTACGCATATCTCCGTGGAAGAAGGTCATGGGGTTCGGAAATAAAGGGAAGTTAAGTCCAAGGTACATCGGCCCCTTCGAGATTCTTGATCGTGTTGGGACTGTGGCCTATCGACTAGCACTTCCACCTACTATGGCCAAGGTGCATGATGTCTTCCATGTATCCCTCTTAAGGAAGTACATACCAGACCCTTCACATGTACTCTCTTCCGAGGTGGTACAATTAGAAGACGATCTTTCTTATGAGGAGAAACTAGTGAAGATCTTAGATCGTAGAGAAAAAGTTCTACGAAATAAGACAATGCCCCTTGTCAAGGTGTTGTGGAGAAACCAAAATTTTGAAGAAGCAACTTGGGAGTCGGAGGATATGATGAAGCTAAGTTACCCACATTTGTTTTAGTGTGGGAAAAGGAAAATTTCAAGGGAGAAATTTCTTAAGGGGGGAATATTGTAACGACCCAAAGTTTCATTCATAGAAAATCCTTCTTGATCTAGTTAAATGTTTCTTTATGAAAAATGTTTTTATAAGATGTCAACATCCTTAGTTTTACGTTAAGATTTGTGACCGTTACTTTTATAGCCGTTGAACAGTGATCATCTGAGTAGTATAAATATAAGGCTTTAAAGAACCCATTTCTACTCAGACAAAGGAAGCGATGGCCTCATCCAGTAGAATTGCCCCTTACGAAGCCCATTTGTCAGAGCTCGGAAATGAGGTGGCGTCTTTGGGCTTTGACCTTGACCAAGCCCAAGCTGAGCTTCATCAAGTCAATCTCGAACGTGATCGTCTACGGGAAAAGTGGAAGTTGATTGAAATTACCACTCGAGCGATGCTATCCGAGCTTCCCCAAGAGTCTGTCACCATCGCACACCTTACCCTTAGGTCTTATGTGGCTATTTTAAGGGGTTATGTAACAAATAAGTAGCACCATGTTCATGTACAGTATTTCTGTATATAATAATGAATATAATTTCTAGTCATTTTTGATACATTGTAATTAGTTTTTAAAGTACAAATGGTGTTTTTAGTTATTATTTAATTAAGAATTATGTTTTCTTAAACTAAAGGATTTTTTAATTAAATAATTTTTTAATAAAATATTATTATTAATATTAAATTAATTTTTATTAAATATAAATTATCTTATAATTTTATGAATACAATTAAAATTTTTATTAAGGTTTGAAAGCCATTTCTGTCAAAACCCGTGAATTTTTTATAAATGTCGGTTTTTATTTTAAAAGTGAAAATTCACATATTTAGAAAATTATTTAGATAAAATAAATATTATTTTTGGAATCAGGACGTCGAAATTATCCAACGGTGAATTTTTCATAATTTTCTGAGACAGTCAAATTTTTGGGTAAAAATTAAATACCATTTAAATATATAATGTGTTTTATGACGTCATAATGACCCAATGGTGATGTAATAAAAAACCATAATCCTTATGTTCTGAAAATATGTGTTTTATCATTAAAATAATGAGGTTTTGGGTTTGTTTGTCTTACTTTTCAAAGCATTAATGGATCCCTCAAGACTTATTCAACACTTTGCCTTTTTAAATTAATTTCCATGGGAGTGTGACTCACCTCCACATAAGCAACCCTAATTTTTTTTAATAAGTTCGGACCTTGGACTTGTAGAATATTGTTTTTTTCTTTCCTTTCCAGAAACCATGGGCAAATACCATGGGATGGTTTGTGGTTTGTATTTTTTTAATATAAGGGGTCCCAAACCTAAATAATAAAGAATTCCCTCACCTTTCCTATATAAACCCACCCAAGATCCAACTTCATCCTCACTCAAAGCCCTTGGAGTTCATCCAACCTCTGCCCTACTCTCTCTAGAATCCTATCAAGGTGTACCAAGCTCCCAAAAAGCCTCTCACAAGCCTCTCTCTAGCCTTTGGAAGCACACTTCCAAGTAAGGGTTTTTTCTTCCTTTCTCATTTTTGTCAATTTTCTTTAAGTTGTATTGCCCTTTTAATTTCAATTATGAATGTTGGGGTATGGTTTCGAACCTCCCCCATACTTACCTCTTATTGTTTTAATGATGGGAGAACCCTTTCTCTCTCATTAAATGCCTCCCATGTACACCCGTTACTATGCCGAAATTCCGAAAGGAACTTCTCTCTCTTCTTTTACATTCAAGCAATACTTTTGTATCATGAATTTAAATTCCATTTCAATTGTTGGGACATGTATATATATTACATCCTTACTGTCCATTACATGTAAATATGATGAGTAACCCCTTTCTCTCTCATCAAACTTTTTTATGAATTCTTATGTCACGCCGTTACGCTGCCGAAATCGCACCGATTTTCTAAGCCAATGTCATTGTGTAGTGAATACCATGCCCATTTCTCCATAAAGGGTATTCACCTTTATGCACATTTACTTATTGATTGTAAAGTTTCATGTGTGAATTACACATTCCTTTATCGTGGAATAAATGATTATGTTTTATGAATCCATGTTTTATGATCCATGTGGCACACTTATGCATGAAATGAAATGTTTAAGAAGGGTGCGCCCTGATAGCGCTCCAATGCATTGGGTAAAGTATAGTATCATGATACGTCATGTGCAATGAGTGTTGACTCATGCTAATTCAAGTGCAACGAGGTTTTACTCGTGCTTCAAGTGCAATGAGGGTTTACTCATGCTCCATGTGCAATGAGCCTTGGCTCATGCTAATTCAATGTTAAGTGTTGTTGCCACATTTCCATGTTATGATTATCATGATTTATCATGCCTTTATGTTCATGTTACTCTTATGCTCTATTGATTTTCCTATTGCCTAACATGTATTGTACTCCTCATTTTATTCATTGTGTACTCCCTTACTGGGCTTTATAGCTCACCCTTTTCTTATGCATGTCCTCACGTTATCCCATGCAATGCTAAGTACGAAGGAATTTAGTGGTCATGTAAAGGAAGTTTTCAACAAATATGTTGTATTTCAAGTTTAAAGTTTTTATGTAATGATCCTAAGCCCCAAATACACTAAACCTCTCGATCTTGTTTGTTGTATCAAGTGAAGTTTTATGTAATAAAGCATGCTTAAGTTGTAATAAAAAGCAGGGTTGTCATAGAAGTAGTTATTTCAAACCCTTATAATGAATTTCATCCTCTGAATCTTGTGGGTTCTCTTATTCAGGAACCATCTCCACGACAATTAAAGAAACTCTATTAGGCATACCAAATATTGAAACACATTAGGAAAGGGATCACGAGTAAGTGTCTTCTCATATGGTGGTTGAACTGAGTAACATTATCATATTGACTCATTCTTGTGTGAATATTTTGACACAGGGCCTGTCGGTAAGCAGATGGTGGTTGCTCAAACATCTACGAATCTCATTCTCTTTATGGCATAGGAAGGATCTCCAACAATTATGTTTGACTGAAGTAGAGGAACAGGTCAAACCGAGGATATTAAAGGTACAATCGACCCTTTCAGGCATGCTTGCCTCTTCTCAAACAATTGTTGCCTCAATAGTATAAGAAAATCCAAAAATAGAGGGATTGTTTGACCATGTTGAGCCTGTTCCCATGAAGAGGATAGGGAAACCATTGTGGTTGGGTCTGAATCCAGTGACGAGCCCCAATCCCTATAAGATCTTAGATGGATTTTAAATCTTGAGTAACCAATAAATCCTAATCATATATTCATTACCCCCATGGAGGGAGTCCCTTTATAGATTGATACTCCACTTGCACATGATGAATCTACCTATTTGTAAGTCACAATAACCTAGGAGGCTACTACCCCAGCCCTTAAGAATTTGGAGTTGTCTATTGTACCGTTTTCTCCAACAATAAAAGAAGTTGTGATTTCAGCCCCCAGAATCTCAAGGCCAGTACCCTTTTCCAGAATGACTATCCCTACATGCATGATATTAGTAAGAAACATTTTGAGGGATGACCTAGGGATTTCTGTTTTGATCAGGCATAGTATCGGGATATCAGTGGACCTGAGAGGCCTCAGGGTGAAACTTTTGATTGAAGATGTGTTGCTCCTTTTTTTGGGTAGAAATATTTCCAAGGAGGTGGGACACACTGAAGCTGTCTCTCCTATATTCTTATAATTGAAACCACAAGCATTAGAAATTGTAGTGGATGCTTCCACTATATCCTCTGTTGTGATCATCCATGGTGAGGCTTATGAGGGGTTTGAGTCAGGTTGTAGCCACTGAATTGAATCCCTCCCCCCTGACATTCATCCCTAGATATATTTCATCATTAGGGAGTGAATCTAAGACTGACTAGGAAGGAATGGTCAAACTTCGTCTAATATGTCAAATGTAATAAAGGAATGTTTATAGATTCATCTATCATACTCCATTAGCTGAGATTTCATTGAAGTTTCTGAAACTACACTGTTAGTTTCTAGTCCTAGGATTCAGTGGATTTTACTATCTTGAAATTTATGACATAGTAAGACAAGAGGTCATTTATAGGGAAGAAATTGGTGCACTTTAATCTAAACATTCTACTGCAGAGTGAATGGACCAACTTGCAGTTGTGAGACAAATCATTATTTATGAAGACACCGATCAAGATGGAGTTGTTTTAGGGCTACAACATGAGCTTACAAATCAAGAGTCTTTAGTGGAATAGTTAGACCAGGAAGTGGAGCAGTAGAGCTAGAATATGGAGTGACTTAAGTAAGGGAAGGCTCATGCTATGGTCACCATTGAGGAGGGGCAACGACAGATGGAATAATGAGAACATACTGGACTCATATCTTTGAGGAATGCGGGAGCATTACGGGCCGTCACGAAGACCAAGACCTCAAATTTGTTAAAACTTTGTCAAGCTATTGATGGGTCACATCAATTATTAATGCAACTTTTCAATTCTTCCAAACATCTCCTATAATGATCATGTCCCATTTGCAAGGAGAGTTTCCATGTTGTGGATGCCCTCCATATCTTTATGAAATAGGATGGAATTATTTTTTCCTTAAATGCTTCTTCTTTTCCTTTTCCTATCATGTTAATTAATCACAATTAACCATATAAGAATTATTTTGATCGGGTATTAATTTTAACTCGTTTTTCAAAACCATTACATTGAAATAATTGAATTAGGATCTAATTTTTTCCTGAGTCAAGGGACTCAACGAGCATAGTTTGACTATTGCTATGGTTTTATGGAAAACCTCACAAACTTTTGTGTATTTTTCCTTTGTTACCCTAATTTTTTCTTAAAGTTATTTGTTACGGGATTAGTGTGTATAAATTGACTTTTTCTTAGGCATCCCTTTGCGGGTTTTCATCCTAACAGTATTTATGTCTCTTTTTATTATTTGATATCTCAACATTTCTTCCTAAACCTTATATAGTATAGGTTTAGCGAGATGATACTCAAATTTTATCAAATGGTTCCCTTTATGGGTTTTCACTATGGAAAGTATTGCATCTTTTTCACTAATGGTTTATAGTACTGCTAATCAGACTTATTACTGATGTTTTAGGTCGAACAACTTTGACCAAATTTGATGAGGTATGGGGGACCCGATTTGGGAATCATTAGCTGGGAATTTCCTAATAATATCATATAAGAATGTGGGATTTTTCTTGAACCTAAATTCATGGGTTTTGGATGTATATGAGCTTTGGGATCCATTTTAGGCATATGAAGGTAGGTTAGGACTCTCCTAAGGATGAATTTGCCTTTGGTTGACAGTCATTTTATAGGAAAAATATGCAGTGCCATCGGGACATGATGTTCATAGTCAAACAAGAGGTTTCTTCAGGACATTGACCTTCCATTTTCGATGGTGAAGGAGATTTATAACACTTTGGATTTGTTTTTAGTTTGGGTATCATAGTGGGTGGCCTATCTGAGGAATAATGTTTGAAAGTATTGGGGTAATTTGAATCATCTTTGAATGGGAAACCACTCCTGCAAGAATTTTACTTGTGTAAGGGAGAGAAAGTGATTCAAAAGTTCAATTAGAAATGATTTTTATATTTGGGAATTTGAAAAGGTAAATACATGTAAGTCATAATACAAGGGGTTTCCATTTCTGGGGAGTGATATGGGACATAAATGTCATGAAGATGTACAAAAATTGGACAGGACTCTCATGAGGATGAATTTACCTTTGGTTGATGGCCATTTTGTAGGCGACATATGTAGAGACTCTGGGGCATGATGTATATAGTCAAATAAAGGTGTACTCATGACATTGTACTTCTATCTCCAATATCCATGAAGGATTATGGAGATTGGGACCTTTCTGGACATGACATATGGCTTATGAAATGGGGTGTGCCTAAACTTGAAATGAGACATTTATTTTGCTAAACTTTATCGAGAAAATAGGAAATTTGTGGGGGAATTTGTTTTTCATACATTGATAAAATTCACACATATAGATGGGGTATCTTTATTTTACATAATACTTGAGAGACCGAAGGTGAATCAGTACAGGATGTTCTGATATGTTCCGGAAGTGGTTAGGAAAGATAATGTAAACCATGAATTGGAGGGTTCTTGATTTAGGAGGGATGTCACGAAGCTTGGTAATTGTTAGGAGTAATGAGGTAGGAGGAAAATTTCCTGAGGATGAATTTTCCTTTGGATTATGGACATTTTGTAGGAAACATATAAAGAGCCACCATGGCATGGTGTGAATAGTTAAAAAAAGGTGTCCACAGGACATTCGCCTTCCATATCTGATGGACATAGAGGATTATGTGGATTTAATATTACTCAAAGAACAAAGTTTAATGTATATAAAGTGTATATCTAAATACATTAGAAATATATGGGATGTGATTCACCCATGGGATCAAGTGATCCCCTACATGGAACTGACTCATACGTAGGGTAAGGCATCTATCCTATCTATGGATTACCATGTAGTTTAACATCGTACGACCAGGACATTTGGTTCCTTATAAGGAATGGAACCGTAACATTTCTTTTTAAGGTCATTATTCTAGGAACAAAATCATGGACTAATTTTCCATTATGTCATGGTGGATCTCCTACTGAGGTCCCTAATCTCATGTGAGTAATGATCTATGTGAGAAACAAGGGATTACGAGGATTTAGGGTCACTACTTTAGAATGAAAAAACCAATGGAAGGGGAATTCTATGCTTAGACCAATGATACATAGTTTAACATCTTGCAGCAAGGATGAAACTAAGACCCTTCTGGCCTTGTAGTTTAGCATCGTGTGGTGAGGACGTTAACATCACAATTTATCATCATGTTGTGGGGACAACTTGTCACAAAGACCATAGATATATTTGAGTTAAACATTATCATGATATTTTGGTATTACTTAGACATGAGTGATGATATAAGGTGTAAACCATAGTCCTGAGGGTCCTTGGATCAGGAGGAATGGCATGGTTGTTGAAATCCATTGGGCGTACAAAAATAGGAAAGGACTCTCCTGGGACATATTTTCCTTTGATTAATGCTTGTTTTGTAGGAAACATATGCAGAGCCACTAGAGAATTATGTGAATATTAAAACAAATGTGTCTATAGGGAACTGGACCTCCATTTCTGATGGTCATGTATGTTTATGGATATTCAATATTTCTCAGAGTATAGAGTTTTAAAAATTGGAAAGATGTGTCTAGGAACGTAAGAATATCCAGACAGTGATTAGCCATGAACTATTGAAGATTCTACATAGATATGACTCATTTGTGGGGGAAACATGATCTTTTGGCTCATGTTGTCAGAATTCAAACTTGGAATTTTTTTTTCATCTCTTTGAACTTGTTGTGCAGGAAATTGGGGGCATGTTTAGGATCTCCTACCACTAAGAATCGGACCGGAAATGACTCTTGAGAAACCTTTCAGTTTAATGTCATGCAGTTAGGAACTTTCATGGATTACCCTATGTAAGTCCAACCTATTCACAGAGGAATGGGCATTTTTTTATTGGGTGGATGGTCCGAGAAAGAGGATCTGAGTGTCACTATGTATCCTATAAGGATAACAATCAAGTAATTCGTAGTTATAAATGTTCCATTTACTGGTCTAACTCAGACATAGGAGTAGCATCATTTTGGTATCATCCACTAATGGTGTCAGTTCCATTGTATTACTCTATGATTCTTTCACTTAATGGAATCCTTACCACTAATCCTAATCTCACGTGAGTCATACTCTATGTTAGAAACAAGGAACATTGAGGATTTTCCTCATACTATGGGGTGATAGAGGATACAATAGAGGAATTTTTTTATATGGGGTCTGGGCCAAGATCGGGGGTGGAGGCGTCGCTGCATATCCCACTGATGAATGGGAATCAATCCATGCATAGTTCATTGGAAATTGTGCAGTTTAACATATTACAGCACGAACAGACACCATACAGTTTAATGACTTGTGGTTAGGAAAATTTTGTCCCTATAGTTTATCATCATGTGATTATGACTATTTATGTTGTGTGGTTTAATGTCGTGCAAATAGGAACCTATGTTGTGTGGTTTATAGTCATGTATCCTCGAAATTCATTGTCGTTACGCAAAGTACATCTTAAAAAACCTTGCATTAGTGGGAGTCGTGATGAGATGTATATCCATTGATATCAAGGCATATGCTTCATTAGAGTAGACCCTATATATGACGTATGGTCCCTCCCACTTTGGATCAATCTTTGGGGGTTTCTTCCCAATTATCACCAGGGTTATGAAGACCAACACCATCTATCCTTCAAGAAAAGACTGGAGGAGAACCTTTTTGTTGAAGGCTTGCACGATCTGATTTTGGTAGATTTTAAAATGGTTCAAAGTGTGCAAACTTTTATCATCCATCTACTCCAACTCAGCAAACCATATTTAGGATTTCTCATCCATGGTCAATTGATCACAAATGTCCATGAAGAGTGATGGAATTTGAATTTCAATGGGCAAAACAACCTCTACCCCTATACTAGTGAGTATGGGGTTTCCTGGGTGGTAGTGCGGGTCATGGTCCGGTAAGCCCATAAAGCAAGAAGGAGATTTTATGGCCACTATTTCTTATCCTTTTCCACCATCTTATGGAGTATGTTGGATAGAGTCTTTTTGAAATCCCCTATCTACCCGTTGGACACTGCATGGTAGCATGATGAATGGTTTGCTTGGATTCCATACTCCTGGTATAACTTTTCTACCTCAGCAGATTAAAAGTTAGTGCCATTATCCATCAGTATTTAATGAGGGACACCAAATCTAGTAATGATGTTGGACTTCAAAAAGTTAATGATTCTTTTTTCCCCAATCACTTTAAGGGGCATGACTTCAGACCATCTAGAGAATAGGTTAGTTGCTGTGAGAATGAACTTTAATTTTTTAGATGTGGTTGGGGTATATGGTCCAACAACATCCATCCCCCATATAAAAAATGGCTAAGAGTACTTAGCTACGTGAAGTAGCTCTGAGGGTTAGTGAATAAAATTGGCATGAACTTGGTAGGAATGGAACTTCTTAGTGAATGTGGCACAATCTTGTATCATAGTGGGCCAATAGTATCCAAGCCTTCGAATTTGATGTGAGAGATTGGTTGCTGATTGGTGTGCTTCACATGCTCTGATGTGAAGTTCTTCCATGATAGTAGCAGTCTCTTATCCATCGATGCACCTGAGAAGGATTCTGTCAAGACCTCATTTGCAGAGAACATTTTCTTGGTTTGTGCCACTGTATAAGACAAAATTGACTTCCCACCTCCAAATCTGTTCTCTTCTCGCCGGATCTAGTGGGAGTTCCCCTTTTCAAAGGTAATTTTCAATGGGAGTCATCTAGCTGGTGGTGTGACCATAAGGATTATAAACGAGGATTATCTCATCGATTTCCTCCTTATTGTTCTGAATAAATGGAAATACCATATGATGATGTGAAATTCTGATGACTATTTTATCTCAGTCTGGATTTTTCAAGGTTGTAGTTGCATTTTCCAATGCATCGGCTTGAGCATTTTGTAATCAGGAGACATAGGTCGGTGTCATCTCAGAAGGGAATTCTTCCATCAGTTCTCGAACATGGTTCATCAAGGGGAAATAATTCTTTCTTAATGACATAATCACCATTGAACTGCTTCATGACTAGCTCTGAATCACCTTTTATCTTAAGGTGTTCAGATGATGCCTGAAGTGCCAGCTCCATGCCTACAATGAGGGCCTGGTATTCTGCTTCATTATTTGTGCACCCCTCTAAAAGGAGAAAGGATTAAGGTAAGATGGCCTTTTCTAGGCATATTGGTATAACACCCAACCCCAATTTGTTGAGATTGGGATCTTCAATCCTTTACCCTGTTGGCCTCTTGGAAGCACTATCGAAGTAAGTTTTTCATGCTTGGGGGGATTCATGGATGGATAATACATCTTCATTGGGAAATTCATCATCCAATGAGGTCATTTATTCTAAGGGGTTCTCTACCAGGAAGTCTGCTAACACCTAGAATTTAATGGATTTCTAGGGCACATACCATATGCCAATCTATTTTAGGATTACTTCCCATTGCGATAGGTTCCCAGTTAGCATAGGTTGTCTGAGGATATACTTGAGTGGGTTGTAGTGGGAGACCGGATGGACCTCATGGTGCTGTAAGTAGTGCCTGAATTTCTAAAACACAAATATTATGGCTAGACAGTTCTTTTCGATTCTTGAATATCGAGTCTCAGCATCAATAATTTTTTGGCTGAGGTAATAGAGACTTTTCTCACTACCGACATAATTATTCCGCGTGAATAAAGCACCTAAAGACCATTACAAGGTGGTTACATACAAAATGAGTGGTCTCCCCTCGACTGGAGGCATCAACATCAGTGGGATTAAGAAATATCTTTTGAGATTATAAAACGGTTCTTGAAAATCATTTTCCTACTCATATGTACCTGCTTTCTTCATTAACCTGGTGAAAGTAAAAAACTTACCTACATTGTTGGATATGAAGTGAAGAATGTAGGCCAAGTTCCTCTGAAGACCGTTAAATTCAATGAGGTTGCGATTTGGAGACATGCCAAGGATGAATTTTTTCTTCTCAGGGTCGACTCTGATGTCGCGATGGTGTATGACGAAGCCAAGGAATTTCCCAGAGGTAACGCTGAAAGAACACTTTTGAGGATTCATCTTTAAACTGTTATGTCATACTTTTTTGAAGGAAATTTCAATATCTGTCAGGTGGTTTGAGCGTTGTTGTGATTTAAACAGCAGATCATTGATGTAGCACTCAAATAATTTTTCTAGGAAGGGCTTGAAAATGTGATGTATGGCATGCTGATATGTAGTGTCAACATTTTTAAGACCAAAGGGAATCACCTTATAATAGAACTCTACCTGGAGAGCCCTTAAAGTAGTAGCATCTTTATCCCCTCATGCCATTCAGATCTTGTTGTACCCAGAATAACCATCCATGAAAGAGAGGGCCTCATATCCAGTGGTCGCATCAATAAAAAAATTTGTGATCGGGACCAGAAAATCATCTTTAGGGAATGCCAATTGAGGTCCCTGAAGTCAATGTATACTCTGATCTATCCATTATTCTTTTTGAAAGGGAATATGGTTTCCAGTCAGATTGGATATTTGGATTCCCACATGAAGTTAGCTTTGACCAATTTTTCAACTTCAACCTCTATTTTGGCAGCATGTGTCGGGTGAGTCCATCTGGAAGCCTGCTTATAGCCACGATTGTCTTCCAGTAGACCCAGGTGATGAGTGGTGACCTCAGGATCTAGTCCTATAATTTCTATGTAGTTATAGGTGAAAAAATCTTGATTCTTCTTTAGGAAGGAGGTATATGCCTCTTTCTCCTTGAAATCCATAGACACACTAATCAGAGTAGGCCGCAGGTTATCTTCAGTTACCAGGTTTATCTTCCTAAGTTCATCTATTATAGTGGAGACACCTTCTTCGAATATAGAAGGGGAATCTTTGAGGTCTTATTATTATTATTATTCTTCTTCATCTGCATCATATTATTCCTCTTCTTGTAGATATAGGATTATCGAGATGAACTCTTCGGCATTAGCAGAGCAAATGGAACTCTAATTTATGGGAACTAAAACAACTCCTTTTTCCCTGACTGATTGCGGGGAATTCTATGAAGAGGATGAAAATTAATTTATTTCTATCAGTGATAGGAAATCATCTTTTACCTTCATTAAGGAGGTAATTTTATGGGGTCCTAAGGATAGGCCTTGAGTATCTATGTTTTAGATTTCCTTGTCATTATAGGGTCCCACACACTTTTCAGTGTCTTTGGACTCAACGAACATAACATAAATCATACAGATGGATGAGTTTGTATCCAATATTGAACTTATGCACTGAACCTAGTTGATGGTTAATACATACTCTTCCCCAAGCTATTTTAAGATATTTATGGGATCCATTTCCAATCCGTTTGGGGCAGTGATCCAATCAACGTTGTTGGCCAAAGATTGGTTCTCTTTCAGTTCATAGAACCCTACATTGATGTAATCTAAATCACATGATTTGGACATGGATTTATTAGAATAAAATGTCTCATTTTTTCCATTAGTGTAATATTTGATGCATTGATGGTATGATGATGGAATCACATCATGCTGATAAAGCCAACGGCTCCCTAATAAGATGTTGAAGGCTGTAATTTGACGCACTACCAGAAAATCAGAATCAAACACAAGGTCACCAAGCTAAGTTTTAAGCTTGATTAATCCGAACAACTTCTGATTTCTTTTATCACATCCTAGTAGAGTTGTGGTGTAGGGTGTCAGACTGTCCTCATCATAGCCCAACTGAAGAAGTGTTCACAGTGGGAGGAGGTTGACTCCAGAGCTGTTGTTGAATAAAATTCTCTGAACATAAATTCAATTTATCTTTCCAGACACATATAAGGGTTTTATGTTCCCTTTCATGATGGAGTCTTCATCCTAATATGTAATGGATAATATGTCATGGAATTATTTGGGATTGGTCTCCATCTGATAGACTTCAACAGCTGCTAATTTGGCCTTGAATTCTTGAGTACTTAGTAAGGCTTCAATGAGTTCCTCTGCAAGGTTTGCAGAGTGATTCAAGGCATCCAATATTGATAGATTTTTCGGTACTAAGGTTAACTAATTCAGAATATCATATTTATGCTCTAAAGGTCCTTTCCTCCTAGCTTTAGGATTCTCTTTCATGGGATCTTTAGGGGATTGATCTTTGGATGTAGATGGTTCGGCCTCTCTGACTGAAGTTGATGGTGTTATTGTGCTTTTCGAGTTTGGTTGTATTGGTCTATCTGTATTCCTTGGGAGATTGGCCATCTGTTCTTCCTTGGATGGATACTCCAAGATTATTGGGCTCAGATTTCATATAGTAGAGGTGGAGAAACACTATGGTACCTGTTTTGTATGATGGAGGGTTATTCTGTGTGTTTCCTCAATTTTAACGGTTTGAGATAAGGCATGGCCAAAAAATTGACTCCTACCATGATAATTTCTTTTAGAAAACTCTCAGCCTCTGTAGCCACTTCCTCTGGCTCTCTGATTGGATGCGGGGAATCCAGTTTTGTGTCTATAGTACCAATAATATAAGGAGTCCATCAAGTGAATGAAATTAATGGAGTCAAAGATCAGTTCTTGATCTGACAATGATTATGTCTGGATTCCTTCTTCAAATGGTTCCATTTGGTTGGGTGGTTCCTATCATGCTGTTTTTGGGGGTGGTTCCCATAGTCCCAAGTCTACTGGTATGAAGTCCGAAAGTGTCAATACCGACTTCAGCTATGGTGTCATCTCATCTTCTTTCTTCTGTTTTCTTCCCTTTTTGCCCTCAGAGGACTTTGAGGCTGAGGATGGTGGTTGTGTTACATCAGGAGCTATTGGCGGCATGGTTGGTTTCTTAAACTGTTTCTAGAGGATAACATGAGCTTGGTTGACAGTTTTCTGAGTCATCCAACTATAAAATTTTTGATCCTTTTTTATGGTGACTATTTTCCATTATTCTTCCTTTCTTGGGTCTAAGGTGGAGATATACACAAATTGTGATGGTGGTGGACCCAAATTCACTTTTCCAGAATCCGACTACTTTTGCAGGAGGTCCTTAAAGATGAAGCATCTTTAGATAGTGTGTCCCAATATCTAGTGATATGACAATAATTTGGACGGTCTTCGAGAGATACTTCATCAGCTTGCTCTGTCTCTGGTAGCCGGAGCAAGTTGCAATTAGTAGCGACTACAAAATAACTGCAAACTTGGTCATCTCAGAATGAGTATACCTTATTTCTTAATTCCTCAAACTAATTTATTTTAGAACCCCTTGTATCATCTTTCCAAGGTGGGGGTGGTTGTTGGCATCTTGGGGGTCCTGTACGGTTTGGCGAAGGCCTGGAAACTAGAGCTAGTGTCAGGGTGGATTAAACATGACAGAAGCCACTTTAGCTTTTCCTATTCTTTTTCCTAGAGCCTATGGGGACACCTAGGACATGATATTAATCTATTTCAAGGATTATTCTATCCTTTTTGCAGTGTAGGATAAATCTCTAAAGCCACGTGGGTACTTTACTAGGATGAGAGGAGTTTAAAATTTATCACAGAGGTTATCGATGCACATAGAAATCATTTCATCCTGGGGGAGTGGCCAGTTTAGGGAGTAAGTTATGCCCTTCCATCCAATAATGAAGTCTGGCACTATTTAAATATCCCATTGCATGTAGTTCATGAGATCACTGATTATTGTCTTAGGAAATATTGAACTGAACTAGAAGAGAAACTGTCATCAGAGGACCTCCCATCAAGTGATTGAGTTTGATAGTAAGTTGGAATACGATATGAATGTTGAACCCTATAGATTTCACACAAAGAACCTAACTTTCACTACTTCTTGATGCTCTAGGGTGTCCATCATGGGTTCACAGTAAGAGGAATAGTACATTAGATGTTTTTCCATGTACCTCTAACCATTAAACACTGGGAATATGGGATTCCTAAAGTTTGGTGGTGGCAGAATGTTTCTCACCCAATTAGGGTAGTGTTTTCATTTTGGTTGTATCAGAGTGCATTGCCCTTCCATGGCTTCTAGTTGAGCCATCAATTTATTGATAGTATTCAAGATCCCTTGATGCATAACATATGATATTTGAGCTTGGGTGGGTGTATCAAGTGGAAAATATGGACGCACTGAAAGGTATTTAGGGAGGATACCTAGACGGGCGTATTCTTTATGGGTTTTTCTGAATGTATTCTAGCTGCTTTCCAAGTGGAGGGAAGCCTTTATGTCCTTTTGGGGCCGGATTCAAGTAGGTTGATGGTCCCAGTGTAGGATTGGATGGTAATCCCATCTTAGTTTCTTTTAACAATATGTGTTCCTATGGAAGGGGAACATCTTATTGGAACATATGTTGACATTCTGTAGGGGGAATGCATCCGGCAAGATAGCTCCCTTGACGCAAGTCGACATTTATCCTCCTGAGCTCTTTCATTTATTCCTCCTACTTGGAGAATATTTCATCAAGTGTGAGAGACCCATTCTCAGGGGGAGGAGGAAGTGATTCATATATGGCCTGAGATTTATTCTTATCCTTATTGGGGATTCATGTTAGAGGTAATGGAGGATTAACTGAGGGGGAACCCAAATTTATCGTAGCTCTTTGGTTTTGTTTATACACACCATCAGGCTCGGTGTGGGATTTATCTAGGAGGTAACCATCTTCTCTTTTTTCCTCTTCATTTCTATCATTTCCTGTGAGATATGTGGAGATGAAGTTTACCCTGTTGACTGATTCAAACCGCATTGGGGGTGGCGTACCTGGTGCCAAATGATAGGAAAGATTTTTGCATCCTTTATTGGACTTTCTCTTTCCATTATATGGTATCCTTTATATTTCATGGTAAATATCAACCCAGAGGGAGCCCTGATCTAACCTTGTGATATGCCTTCATCTCTGAGGGTATGAATCATGAGACTCTGTGGAGCAGGTGACCTCTCTACTCATCGTTATTCCCTAATAGGATAATAAAAACATCTGATGTGTGGGAATTTGAGGTAACAATTCCCCCATACATGTGGGTTGGGGTTGATCTTGTTCTCTCATTGATGCACTATGCCCTGGGTTATTTGGTCTTATGGGGGAATTTGGAGTTAAAAATCCCTCCAGCCCTATGAGCGGGACTGTTCCCGTATTGCGGCATTAACTGCTGCTACTACTACCTTTTTGATTTCACCCACTTTTGTGTGGGTGTAAGCCAGGCATGGCATTGAATCTGCATGGGATTTACTTTCTTTTGAATACATGAGCACTACTTTCTAGTTGGCTTCCCTAAGGCAGGAAGCACGCTGGACGTTCTTGGTTTCCTTGCTCCGGATCTTCTTTATGGCTTGATATCATCAGGTCTGAAGCTTTTAAGACATACTCAAGGTCAGTTATTATTGAGCATTTCACCTTTTCAGAGTAGGGGTTTCATTTGATTTCTACCTTTGGGTAATGAAATTGTAAGATTTAATTTCCAGTAAGGTCTGTTGAATGGGATGTGGGGTGAAGTGTAGAGTTCCATGTTCTCTACTTCCTCGAATATGAACTCATGAGGGGCATCATAGATGAGGCAACACAACCTATGCAGTGCATGGAGGCAAGCCAATTCAAGTATTTTCTCTTTTTTCCTTTCTGATTATGGACACCGTGCAGATGGGAGGGATTGCATGTTTATTAGACGATGAATCTCTTTTAATATGTTGACATGGTCTACACACCCTTCATATGTTAATAAATTTTATTTTAGCTGAAAGAGAGTCATCAAGATATTGAGGAAAATGTTATTCATACATTCCTCAGACAACTCACTTGGTATGTCAAAGTGAGAAGTGGTCGTTGGAAAATACATCACTGGTATATTATCCATAGTTGGCTGTCTTCTCACGACAACATACCCTATTTTTGTTCTTTTGGGGACTCCTCTACATGATATTCCCAACTTAACTAATTCTTAAAAATTTCATTCCAAGCATCCGGGATGGTAGGAGCCTCATTGATATATGAACAGTGTAGGGGTGGCTCAGACGATGAGAGTGGCCCTGGGCTGCCCTCTGGTTGAGAAATGATATCACTCATCATAGACAGTGTTTTTGACATGTCTGACTCTATCTTTTTTAGCACCTCAGCATAGGAGAGATTTATCACTTTTGTCCTTTCAATGCAAGGTCCTTCTTTATTGTGTGAATTTCGATTGTGGGGAGGACCTTCACAATCGGTTCTAAAATGGTGAGGGCTACCATTGCAGCTTAATAGCCATTCGTAGGGAATGTACCTATGGTGTATACCCAAGGAAGGACCTTCAGGGCAGGCTATAGCGAGGGGAGGACCTACTGTTATGATGGCGAGGACTACTATCATAGCTTGATATCTGAATTTAGGGATAATTTCTATAGTGTACATCCTAGGGAGGGCCTTTAGGAGGTAATTCAATGAAGGGAGGACCATCTCATTTTGTAATGTTTCTATGGGGAGGGCCTTCATAGAAACTTCCATTGTGAGGAGGGACTTTGCAATGGATGTCAATATGGTAAGGTCTACCATTATGACTGGACGTTTGACTGCAAGGAGAAGCATATCTACAACCTATACCCTGGGGAGGACCATCAGGGTGGACAAAAGCAAAGGGAGGACCTTATTACTACCGAATATTTTGGTCAATGGGAGGGATACCCTGAAACATATCAGGAGATATGATCTCCTAATCAATCATTCTTGGCCCACGGAGTAAGCCCCTATAGGTGATCTGGGGAGGAACTTCAGAGATGATGGTAGCAACATTGTGGGGAGGGCCTTCGCAACTACTGCTGCCACTTCCATAATTTGGTAATGGACTAAAAATGTATTGATCCTTTATTAATATATGCTCGAGGGTTTCAAGAAATCTATCTTCCAACTGAGCATATTCAAGTATGTTATCTTCATATTCCGGTTTCCTTTGGAGCATTTCATTTTTGGGTAATCTCTTGAGGGAAACTGGGGTTTTCTGCTATTGGTAACGACCTTCATATATGGGTCCCTATTTTTTTGGTTCTCATGATTTTGTCGAGATACACCAACAGACATCTTGTGTTTTGGTAGGAATATATGCCTACCCTAGAGTGGCCACCACATTGAGTCGGCATCCCCCAGTTGGAAGGGGTATTTGTTCCTGATATCGTTTTCAGTGTATCATGGGATATTGTCATCGGCCCTCCTGGACTAGAGTAGGGATTCATAACTGCTCGAGAGTAACTAAACCATTTTGAGAGTAAGTCATTCCATTTGAGGAAACTGGGTAATGGGTCTGGTTCCTTTCCTTTTCCACCAATGCAATGATATCTTGGCATGTTTGGAGGATATGGTCTGGAATCAATGTTTGATCTTCCATCATTATTAGGATGCGTTGACACACATAATTGGATAGAATGGGTATAAAGGACCATTCTGATATCAGAGCAGGTGTTTGTTCCTGCTTTGGTCCTCTATAGGTTTCCAATAGATACTAGAAATTATCATGTACTGTGATAGAGGAATGATTCTCCCACTAGATGTATTCTATGGTTTCCACCATATTTGACTGGTGGGTTTTATATTCACAAGCAGGAATTTGAATCTACTCTCTTTGCGCTATATTTTTCATAGGCTTTGTATGAATTCATAGGAATTTGACTCTACTCATATTTTCTAGCATCCCTATTTGGATGGATGGATTGATACGCATAAACATGTATTTGTGCCTTTCTGTAGTGGGTTGACACCCTATTTGGATGATGAGCTTCTTATACATCAGTAGATACCTGCATCTGCTCATAGTTTGTCAATATGTATGCATGGTGGGACTGGTGAGAACTGGGAGGAATGTGCGTGTTCTCATATTCTCCCACCCTATTTCAGTGGTGGGATTTAGTGGAGGGGTAGAGATGTATGTTTTCCCATTGAATTCATCCATGTTTGTATGACAGAGTTCCTCCTCAGGAATCAAGTTGATGGCATGTTCCTAGTTGTATGTTTTCCTCCCTCGGAGGGTGTCCTGAGGGGTCTATGTCCTTTGTACTTTAGAAGATGCACTCGGTATAAGATCCTATTCAGGGTGAGGATACTTGGTCGCCCAGTGTTGGCGGTGATGATCTATGGCAGTGATCCATGAGTAGGACTTTTGTGTAGCTGGGATGAAGTCACCGACATTGAATTCATTTATCTTCATGAGACAAGGGGTTACTTTTTTCCACATTCTGGGTACAGGCTCCCAAAACGGTTCGACACGACCACTAGGGCCACCTTGTGCTGGGCTTCCTGTCACGGTGGAGGAGGCGACTGACTAGCTTTTAAATTATAGAGGGGTTTTCTTAAAGAATCCATTGTGGGGATAATTCCATTTTAGTGGGACTATTTAATCAGAATATTGGATACCCATAATTGAATATGTTGGGTTGGTAAGGGGGTCCTGCTCTCCATCGGGGCCCTGGCCGCCTGCATTGGTTGTCACGATCGCTAAGGCACGTGTCTACATTGGTTGTCAGTATGTCATTTGGATCAAAGGTTTATCTATGGGATATTTATATATATATATATATATATATGACATATACAGACAAGAAAAACTCATCAAAGTAGATTCTCTTGAACATATACATATTTTACGATTCGTCTTGGCCCTCTTATTCTCTTTTATGTTTTGTGAGATGAAGGGACGTGCGTGGGGTTGAACTACCACCTTGGCAGAGGATTCATGTTCGGTTCACCATTTTTGTTTTTCTCCAAGACAAAATGTTTACCTGTTTGGGGAAAATACACAAAAATGGTCTGACTGGTGATGAGCATTCATCCGTTATTATAGATAAATTCACGTCACCATCTTTGTTTTGACCCGATTTGCATCATTATCCTTTAGGTGGTATTGGATTGACCCTGTAGGGACTGGAAAATGTATCCCTTAAACATTTTGAAGGAGGTTACACATTCAAATGGTCCCAGTGGGCGATTTCATGGGGTTAAGTATTTGTGCAATAAATCCTCTTAGGATATGACTTCCTTGGATGATCTCCAATGGGTTTATTCGTGGATCTAGAAACACCCAACGACCCTGGTATCCGTGATTCATGGACCTGATTTCTAAAGGAAAGTGCTCGTTGGATGAAGATTTGTCCAACAACACTTAAGGACTCCATTGTACAAGTGGATGGGAGTTCGGGCTCATCACACCCTTTTGGGAGGAATTATTTACTATTCCATGACTCTCTTATAGATTTAAGTCATGTTTATATATTCGTGAATCCTTGGTTCATTCCCAAAAAATGTTTCCACAGGATACCCCTAGTTTGAAAGATCATCATGGATATATGTGTATTTGATGCTATGGAGGAAATTATGACATAATCCATGCAAAAATGTGCTCTGACGTTTATCGTCATCTAGGAGGTATTGAAGGTGGTTTGATGTTGGGAATGAGCCTATAAAATGAGCTTCTTATATATCCTCAGGAGTGGAATCAGATCCCACGTAGTTCAGTTAGCTTGGGGATTACACAATAAAGCTACCCATTTTAGGAGAACATGATTGGGTGAGCCCTTTTGGAAGGGTACCCCTTTTGAGATCGATCCTTTAAGTAGGCATCCTACGAATCTGGTTTGAATAGGAATCAGAATTATCATAGTTTGTGATGGGTTGATTGTGTATATTTTGTAATCATCATAAGTCTCTAAGCCCACATGAGTCACACTCGGTGTGAGAATAGGAGGATGTGATAGATTTAACAAATCAAACACCTTCTCTCCTAATGATGGGAGAGGTCAGGCCTTCAGTAGAAGAAGTTGAGGTAATGGTGGAAGGGGGGATAGAGCGATGAATCTGTCAATGTGGGATGACATTGGAGATCATGCGGCTTAGATATTGGAAGATTAGAGACTTACCTCAATGGGAATTCTCCATAATGCACTCTCAAAAATGGGATGAATTTCATCTCTCATAAAAAGAATAAGCGAACATGATTCCTTTGATTGATCACCATTCCTCATTGAATGGAAAAACAAGTTATCACCCTTAATCCCTAGAACAGTGAGGTTCATGTTAGCATCCCAAGGTTGGACTCCGAGCTACCATAGGAATGTAGACTTACAGATGGACTAGGAGTCTGAACCGTTGTGGGGGGGGGGAACTTTGTTTCTCCATTTTTCATGGGTATGTAGACTCAAAGAGGCACACTGATGGGTCTGGTGATCTGATCATACAGGTCCTGTGTCTTTGGAGGAGGCTTTGGCTTAATGCTGGGGGACTGGTTCATGGAGGAGCTATGGAGGACTGTATGGTAATGGAGGGGCAAGATTAGAGCCGAAGGGAAGGACACCCGAAGATAGCCCATTACACATATTGTTTTCTCAAGTGTGGTGGGGGGCGCTCCATATACCGTAGTGGTATGCGAGTTGAGGGGTCATCTGCATACCGAAGCAGTACATGGGCTTGGGCATGAACTACCATTTAACAAAGTGGTACGTGGTCCTGGATGCAGACCACCACACCACTTTGGGTTCCATCAGTTTTCTGATGTAGTATGTGGTGTGGGGTTCGATCAGTATAGTGATACACTTTATGAAGAGTTGTATTGAAGGAGGGTCCTGGAACCTTTGGTTCACGGGGAGTTCATCAATGAGGAATTTATGGTTTGTGATGACACCAATTATGTTCACGGTTTACCCATTATTATTATGTTTATTATTTTTTTGGTTTGTGGCTGGTTATACCTGTGGAAACATGGTTCGTGGTTTGAACTTCATCGATGATTGGAAACTGAAGATAGAATCCTCTCTGAATTCTTTCTTCCAATCTCTGGAGTCTCCTCTATGCTTTATTCATCCATCTTCTTCTCAATTCCTTATATTCTCCTATTATAGAGCATTGAGAAAATCATATCTATGGGAAGGTGGAACCATTTGCAGAAGACCATGAATACATATCTCAACCCATGAAAGACTAGGTCAACTGGGGTTTGCAGAGGACATGGTTCACAATTCCTGGTTCACAGAACCCTACCAAATTGCTTTGTTCGCGAACTGCTGAGTTCACAAGGCATTGTGTAGATGGCCTTCATTCCTTTGATTCTACTAATGATGTCGTACACAACGTCTTGGGTTCAATAGACATCACCTCGTGGGCCAATACCTTGCGGTTCCTTCCGCACACTGGTTTTTTGTGGTTCATTCATTCCGTGAACCCTCCTCAATGATGGTATGCATGTCACTTAAAACCTTTAAAAAATCATTTTCTTCAAGTTTCTTTCCATGTTTTTAATTCAACTTACATCCATTTGCTTTTCTGGACCTGTGGTAATGCTTCCTTCCTTCTTCAAAGTGCTTGTGGGAGTATTTTATTCCCTTTGCGAAGTATTTAGGACCATACAACAACATTAGACATGCATTTCAAGGAAATTGAGTTCAGTAAAAAAATGTGTCCGAGAGTAGCTACCTCACATACAGGGAAAATCCGAATTACCTTGAATTGAATTGTGATTTTTGGATCTTAAGCTATTATAGTTTATTTGATTTCACCGTTGGGTGACACGCTTGTATTGTGCTTTTATTATTGATGTCATTGTGGTTCTATTTTGTTGCCACCTGATGAGATTAGTGTATTCCATCTCATGCATCGTATATTAACTTGTTAGAAATCACATTCCATGTATTCTTTCCTTTCCATTTATAGAGTATTATAGATTTCATGTTGTTGTGATAGGTATTGTGATAGATATGCCTGCTATTGTGATGGGTGTATTGGTACGTGTTATGATTTGAATTTGATGGAAAAAAACATTTTCCCCTGAGGTGTATGGTTCATCTTGGATTGGAATTTTGTGGATCATGTTTCCTATTTTTATTGAATCATGATATGATATGATACATATAGACACCAAACTTTAGTCCCTGAGGTGTATGGGCCCTCTTGGATCAGAATTTGGTGGATCATGATTCTACCATTGTGTATAGAATTATTATGTGATATGTTATGCTTGGGTGCCAAAAATTGATTCACGAAGTGTATGGCCCCTCAAAAATCGAAATTTGGCATACCACTGGTTGGTTTTTCTATAGAACAAGTGTTTTCTAGGAAATATGGAGTTTCTTTCCTACGAAAACCCAGTTTACATGTTGTGTAGTTTATCTTAACATGTTGTGTGTTCTTCATATTTGGGGAGGGAGGTTTTCTTTTCTTAAGTACATGACATATGATATGTCTACACTCCACGAGCTAAGTGACCGTGTGTCCAAACGTTTGAGAGATAACACGGAATATCGGTCTTGGAAAAGTACACGATTGTGTACTTTTGGTACACACCATGTAGTGTTACTTATACATACCCCATGTGAATCTGGCTGTGTAAGATTACATGGCTTGTAGGGGAGACTTGTGTACACACTATGTATCATACATACACACCATTTACCTAGGGTGATTACACACCTAGTCCAATAGTGGTACACACCCATGTGAGAACTTGAGGGTACATGCTGTGTATGGTTGTTGCACACCGTGTACTCTCCTCTTGGTACCCTTTGAGGGCCTTCTATAGTTTTATCCTCTGATGTCAGTTTTGGAACCGTGAGTAGTACTTTCTGAGTAGTCTTCCACATAGAACAAAATATTTAAACCCGTAGATAATTATGATGACTCCTAATGGGTGTTTTAGGGATTTTATCTAAATAAATAGGCTCTTCCTCTAGTTAGTATTTTCAGTTCTCACTTGAGAGTGCGACTTGGCATGGAAGATCGGTTGGGTGTTCAGACCAACCTAGTTGAGACCATTTATTTTAGACGAGTCATGAGATATCTCTTGTGACCTATTCATGATGTTTCCATGAGAGACATGCCCTTTTGGCCTATGAGTCCATGTGACCAGTTGTTGGAGGATCCCTTGTAGAATTCTTCATCTAATGTGTTCATGCTTCATGTGGTCAAATAACTG
Organism: Viscum album; assembly: GCA_963277665.1. Classification (NCBI taxonomy): domain Eukaryota; kingdom Viridiplantae; phylum Streptophyta; class Magnoliopsida; order Santalales; family Viscaceae; genus Viscum; species Viscum album. Next base: position 1,674,866,869 of record OY728158.1, read on the forward strand.
CTATTGGGTTACATTTTTAAGGATCCAAGTTGGTTTAATGAGACCCTCATAGGTCTTTTTGTTTGTTAAAAAGGAACTTACATGCTAAATTTTCTTTTGGAATAAAATGTTCATGTTGTTAAATGTTTTAAAAAGGAAGTTGATGAGAATTACCTATTTTGATTTGATCTGTTAGCTAAAGGAGTTTCCAAGTGCCCTATTGTGTAGAACGGTGCTTGAGGTTTTTCTTAACATTCCTTTCAAATGTTTAGGTCTTTTGAGACTACTAAATCTATTTACACATGATTAGTTATGGGAGTTGATGCTTATTCTTCATAAGGTGCTATCCCATGGTAGGTATCACCCTTAGAGATTTCTATTTTGTTTTCTACTGTGAGATTTTTGACGTTGGTGCCATGTAGATGTTTTTGTTTCTAGTGGGACTTTCAACATTTAAATATAACACCCTTGTGAATATGGGTGATCATTGTATCTTGACCCTTAAAATGGGAATGAGCATTGGGGAATTCTTGGTTCATCATGTTACAAATGCCTCAAGCATGGTCAGCTGCTTAAGAGGTCATGTGAATCTCTCTTTCCTTAAATGATGGGGGAATTAGTACATCTTCATCCATGTAAATGGTTGTGTAGATGATGTGATTTTGAGCCATCTTTTACGTGAGCCATCTAGTACTAGGATGTTTAGGGTGTAAAACTTATGAATAGTACCCAGAATGTGTCGTTTACTTTTGTAAACTCAGTGTAGTATATGTTGACATACACAGTACCCGTTGATTGTTAAATATTAAAACGATGAACAGATTTTGGTTAAATCGTTGAGCCTTAAGATGTTGTGTATGTTATTGGGTTATCTCCAGAGTAGAGTGACTAGATAATTATGGAACCATGTTCATCCCACTGCTAAAGAGGAAGTTTTGGGACACATGAGTTTTGGCATGCCAGTTGGTTTAATTTCATCTTTCATGATAAGTAATATGATGTGGTGATCATGGTTCATGGAGAATCATGTTAGTTCTGTTTAAATTTATTTATCCAGGTAGAAGGATCACAATCAAGGACCATTCAGAAATGTTTGATTCTACTTTAATGCCTCGGAGGCTTTTATGTCTTGTTTCATGTTAATGATTGCTTGGAAGAACGATGTTGTTGTGGTTGGCTGTGTGCACAGCCCTTGTGAGGCATCGATGATCATAAATGGACCATGATGGTTAAGTATATGCTATCATCGAAATTCCTTTGGATAAAAGAATCATAGTTGGTAAAATGACGATGCATCAAAAAGTGAATCCTAGTTTCTTTTAGGAGGTCAGTTAGTAGTGGTCCAACTGTCCTTTTTTTGTTATCCTTGAAATTATCTAAGTGTGCTCCTCCTTAAAAGAGGATCATGTACCCTATCTTGATGTTGTCCGAGATGCACTAAGAGAGCATCAGTTATATGTAGCACTATAGATGAGAGTTTTTGGTCTAGCTCATGATATTTTATGTGTTTTGCACCGACATGTGGTTTCTAATGAGGCTTGGTTAATACTAAGTGATATTTGGGTTCCTGAGAAGGAATAACTTGGATGGAATCTGGACACCTGCTGCTTTCTTTGACATGACTGCAAGGCGGATGCTGCTCTTGGTTCAGTCAGTTTCTTTATGTGGACTATTGACCATGTACCAAAGTCTCACCTGTAACAGGGTGTATGGAACACCTTGGTGAGTTCCTTGGACTCTGAGTTGATGAATCTAAGGTTATCTCAGAATTATAGTCTAGCTCATATTTGATGCTTTGAAAAGTGGTAATGATTCCATTGGGATGGATCTGGAATTACAGTTTTACTCATATTGTGGCATGACCTTTTAATTTATAAAGGGATGGCTTGACAAAAGAGAGTCACTGATAGATAGGTATGATCATTGATGAATGGGATCATTATGGGAATACGGTGCCTTGGGAGCAGGTGTTTTGTTCTATTATAATACATCATCCTTCTAAGTTGGACATTTCCATGATAAGTCATCGAGTGATGGTTTGACTCATTATCCTTATTGTTCTTCATGTTTAGTTATAATGAACCAATTTAAAATATCATCTAGTTTAAGGTGGGTGTGGTGTAAAAGTATGAAATTTATTTTTAGCAAATATTGTGTAACCGCTTTTGATGAGGTCGATCAATGTTTTGATGGTTCTTTACTATGATGTTATTGATATAACCTCAGTTGTGTTCTGGTTCACCCAGATAAAGGAAAATCATGATGGTATTGTTTCTTGGATGCTCAGGAGCATGCTTTGTGGGGTTTTTATGACATTAGAGGTAATGTGGTAATGATGTCGTTTGGGATGTTCTTGAAAAGCTCATGAAGGTTGAAATTTACAGTTGATCAAGGAAACCTTCAATGTTTATTATCTTGGGAGGTTGTACATCCATGAGATTGTACACATGTTCAGGATCCCACATTCTATAGTTTTAGATAGGGACACCTGATTTAATTCTTGGTTCTATAATGAGATATAGAGGTAAATGGGTACACAGGGGCTTCTGAGCACAGCTTACCACCCTTAGACGGATGGCCAGTTAGAACATAGGATTCAGGAACTGGAGAACATGCTTTAGGCATGCATCCTGGTTTCCAGGGGTTCTTTGGGGAGACACATACACTGGGATGAGTTTTCCTATAACTTTATCTTGAAAGATACTATTCAAATGACACCTTATGAGGATTTTTACGATAGACCATGCTGATCACCCATGTGTTGGATGGAGGTAAGAGAGGCATCTATACTGGGACCTTATCTTTTCCAAGAGACCACTAAGCAGGTTCAGTTGATTTAGAAGTGGATGGATACCGTGCATTCTCATCAGAAATCTTTTTTTAATCACCACAGCTGACCTCTAGAGTTCTAGGTTAGGGATAATGTGTTTCCAACATGTTACCCCGAGGTTGGGACACAAAAGGATCAGGAGACAGGGTGAGATTTCACCCAGATACATCGAGAAGTTTGAGATTTTGGGGAGAGTTAGGCCAGTTTCCTATCGGTTGCAGTTACCTCATAGGTACTGGGCTATACACAACATCTTCCACATTTCTGAGTTGTAATATTACTTTTCAGATTCATCTCATGCTTTCCATCCCAAGGAGGCTGAGTTAGAGGTAGATGCGTCCTTTGAGGAGAATCCTATCTAAATTGTGGATCATAGCATAAAGGTTCTCTATGGCAGGTCTGATCCTTTTGTATGGGTTCTATGGCAGCACGACTGAGTGCAGGATGAAACCTGGGAAAGGGAGACTGATGTATGGTTGCAGTGGCCAGAGTTGTTCTCAGATATTTCTTCATCACTCTTGGAATGGAAATCCTGGGATGAAATTATTTAATGGGGGAAGTTTATAAGAACTCAGTTCTACTTTTTTATGTACAAACCTTTACTTTTAGGTTATACTCAAGGAAAAGGAATAAACTAGGATAAATAATATCTCTACACGTTACACAACTAGACTTGGTGGTTACAAGACGTGTATTCTCAGGCACACACCGTGTAATCAAGTCGGCAATTCGGTGCATTATGTGTAAGGGAAATCGACTGCGAAATGAATAGTAAAAGAACCTATGTGGAGTGTAGATCCTCTTACACACCATGTATTTTTATAATTTTTTTTTCTAAAATGGGAATTATCCTCATTTTTTGTCATTTTGGATAGAGGAGGCACCTGGTTCATGAGATTAGAGTTTCATAAGGGAATTTAGCTCTCATTTTTCCATCCTAACCCCGATTCTTTCACCATCAGATGTGTTAGAACCCAATCAGAAAGCTCTCAATTCCCCTTGAGCAATTATTCATGATTTTTTCTCTCAAAAAAGTTATCATACCTTATAGTTTTACCTTTTTTTTAGATCTACTTCATTCTTTCTTGAATTAGAAGCTGATTCTCGATGAGGAGATCCATTTGACTTTGAGGTTGGTGGTCTTGTACCTTTAACTCTATGTTGAGTTGTTTATGTGTTTTCTAGTGCCATGTTCGCATATTTAGGGTGTATCATTGAATGTAAATTAACCCTTGTTGTTGGATAATGATGATTAGGTGATGGATTAAATGAATTGAAGCATTTTTTAGATTGTTTAGTTTGATTAAGGGCCACCCCATGGGTGAGTTTCCCTCATATGACCATTGTTTAGCTATTTGGCCTAGGATGCCTATGAGCATACCTTTTTTACTTTTGGGTTGTTAAAAATGAAATTGGTTAATTAAATTTTTACCCACGTGAGATAAAAAACTGCTTAATCATTGTGACAATTTAATTCACATATTAGGCTTTCTATATAAATTTTCCACGTGATATATTATTTGTTAAGCCTTGTAATTGTTAGATTACATGTTAGGAATATGATATGATTTGACAATGTGAGTTTATATTTGTTAATCTAGGTAATGGTTATATTACTTGAAAATTTTGTGACATGTTTGATGCGTACATGAATTATTATTTTATTAACCATGTAATAGTGTAAAATTACTTGTGTTGTTTTTATGTTGAAATGCTTATATACTGGATTTTAACCCTAACACATACGAAAATGATTATATACTAGGCTTGGCCCTAATTGGTTGATGAAAGGACTGCGGGTGAGGATTATATATGCCTGCAGGCAGGGTTTTCTATTCCTGTGGGCAAGGATTTTCTATGCTTGCAGGAGGGGTTTTGCAATGCTTGCGGAAGAGGTTTTCCTATGCCTTTAGATGAGGTTTTTATATTCCTGAGGGTGAGGTTTTTCTTAATTTTACTTTGTCATGATCGAGTCGTGATGTAATGGGCGGTCTTAGGTTTTGAACTAAATGTTGAAATGGAATGACTTATGACGCATCTGCAAAGCCAAAGAACAAGCTTGGATCCAGTCTTCACTTATATGTTTAGATGGAATTTTGAGGCATCTATTGTGCATACTTTACATGGGGGATTGATTAGATGAGGCCAAATCATGATACTTTATAATTAAATGAAATTGAATGGCTAATGAACATGATTTAAATATAAATGTAAACCAGTACTTGTAGGATTGTTTACTTTTGATTACTTCATAGTTTACTGCTTTCACTATTGTACATACCTGTTGAATATACTCACTGACAGATAGGAACAGATCTTGAGTGGTTTCCTACTGAGAATTATTTCTCACACCCAATTTGGGTCATGCTTTTGGGCCCAAATATATTATATTGTTACAAGTGTTGATAAGGTCAAGCTCCCTTCTACAGGAACTTGATTTACTGTTTTGGAGTAAAAGAGCATGGGACCAAGCTGAGGCTTTTGATCATTCTGAGTTTTCATTTGTATTTTTGTACATTGGTATTGTATTTTATATTTGACTATAGTGTAACCTATGTTGACTACTTTCTTAGAACATGTGGTAGGAAGCATCATATTTTGTATGTAATGACTTCTCGTTATCTTTATTATAAATCTTCCACTGTTTACTTATGTTGTATGGTATAACTGCTTCTGCTATTGTATATTATTATTCCATTTTGTTACACTTTTCCAATGAGGGAATAGTTTCCCTACTATCACACCCTAGGCCCTCGCTGCTAGTCAAAAACCTCTGACATTTGGGGAAATGTGCTTGAGGCTATGTGACCAACCGGGTACGGGGCACCAGTTTAGTGGCATCTGGATCCGGGACGTTACATCTATGCACTCATCCCTCTTTCGAGTTAGCCCACTTGGTGACACATTCATGTCACCATACTACACTTCTTACTTATTTCACTGATCCTTTCAACTAGTCCATCCATATCACCTACTTCCTACTGATGATGGCCCAGAGGCCCTATGGCGTAAAGACCCAAATATGTGGCACAAAAGTCCAAATCAGATGAATAATACCACTACTAAAGTATAACTATAGTTCCACAATAAATTGTACATATGTAAATATATTTATATTTAAAAAATTACTAATTATTAATTATGAATGTGTAAATAATTAATTATTACAACATAATAAAATTTTAGTTTTTAATTAATAATTATTTATTTAGATTTTAAATAATAAATAACTAATATTTTTTAATAATAAATTAGTTTTTTTAATAATTAATGATAAATAATTTTAAATTATAAATAATAATCATTTATTATTTATTAAGTATTTTAATTTATAACTAATTAATAATAATAAATTAACAATTTATAACTAATAATTAATAATTACTAATTAATAAAGACAATTTTAAAAAATAATAATAATTGTTAAATAATTAGTAACTAATGATTAATAATTAATTTAATTGTTAAGTAATAATAACTTATATCAATTAATAACTACAAATTATAAATTATAAATCAATAATATAATAATATTATAAATAATTACTAATAATAAATAATAAATAATAAATAATAATAATTAATTGACTAGTTTATTAATAATTAATTTCATAGAGTTTTTTAAAAAAATCATTTCTAATATTATATAAAAAATTCCATAAATAAAATTTCATGTAAAGTGATGGTTCTAACCATCACTAAATAACTGTGGTTTTTTAATAATCCACCATAAAATAGTGATTGTTTCTTAAAACCCCCGCAAAAAAGGAACCAACTAGTAGTGGTTTTGAAAATCATCGCTAAATGGAAAAATTCTTTTAGTTTATTCACATTAACTTACAAAATTAAATAAAATATTTAAAATTTAAATTCATTTAAATAAATTTCCATGAAATTACTAAAAATTAATCACTCACATTTGAACATGAACAATTTTTGTTCCTTCATCCAACAACAAAATTGTTTTATATATATATACACCGGCACACATACGCACATATCTAAAGTAACACTTTTTTAGATCAAAATATCATCTTTACATGGTTTAAAAAAGATGAAATCCCTCGATGAAAAACCAAAAACCACTTCAACCCTATGTTGATATACTTTACATTAATTCAATTTAATATTTATGAAACAACCACATTTTGAATCAAATAAATAAAATTGTAAAAAAATCATGATAAAAATGTGATGATTTTTAAACAAGGATAAAATATGTAAAATATCATTACCCAATTCAAGAGAACAAACTCATTATATTCAAAAATTCATTTATATAATTCTAAATTTCTATTTAAAATCTATTTTTCCACCATTTTAATGCACTCATTAAAATAGAAAAACTTTAAAACCAATTTAAATCATTATGATCAAACCCATATTTATCACTCAAAATCATCTACCAAAACCAAACAGTATGTTATCAAACCTTTTTCATTATACTACCTTCATTTACTATTTTAAAAAATTAAAATCATTTTAAATTTTGAAGAACTAATTTCACACTACAAAAAATAATGGCATATAAAAACACATTAAAAAATCAAACTAACCACAAATCAAATCATAAACCTATGTCAATTAGGTATATATTAAGATAAAACATTTAATTAATGTTATGAGTATTTTTAAGGACTATTATATTGGATGAAGGTCTATTTAATTTTATGGGGTCCTAATAACAACCATATATACGCATACAACTCGCAATAGGATTTTAAAAAATATGATTTATTAAGCACAATGATCATTAAATAAAGCATAATAACAAATAATCAAAAGAATATACACATATGATAATTATCCTTTCATTCCAATATGATGCATGAGATATAAAAATATAAATTGTTTCCCAATTTTGGGTCAATAATGCTCATCATGAGATAGAAAAAAACATTCAAAGGGAAACATTTTAAATGTAGCCTAATAAAACTCTCACCTCAACATCCTATGGTAAATCAAGTCTCATTACTAAAGATGTTATAAAAACTATTTTAGAAATATACCTTTTCAGTTTTGAAACTCCCATCTCAAAAAAACCACAAACTCAACCACCAAAACCCACTTTGATACCATATGTCATGAACCACCCTAGATAAACCCTGAAACAAATAAGATCTATCACTAAGCCTAGGCATGTTCTCCTTGATAACTAGAGGCTGCTAAAATGTAAAGAGGGTGACCTAACACTATGGGATAATGATACCTTTTGATTAAAACCAATTCTTATATTATATTTCAACTTCAAATTAAAATAAAACAACAATAAAAATATTTATATATGGTAATGGTAAATATTATACATCAATAATAGATATATCCATGATAAGTCACTATAATGAAATAATAATAAAAATGAAACACATGGCCTAGGTGTTCAACATCCTCCATGGACCACCATCAACCCAACTCCAAACTGATTATAGGAATTCTTCCCATCAACAACCAAGACTGTGAACAATACTAATGTGTTTCCTAAACAAAAACATGAAAACACATATGATTGTTTATCAAAGTGAATTTGAAGTGGGCGACTATACAAAAACCCAGTAGGAATTTACTCAAAGGGTTTAATAACAATTCTATAAAAGTACAAATCCATCATTGTATTTTTATAAAAAAAATATGAAAAAACGAATTTCATTTACAAATAAAACAAATCTCAAAGATAATTTTATTTTATAAAATTTATTAGTGATAAAGTAAAACTTGTGATTAATGTAAAAAAGAATGTCAAGAGTTTCACAAAAACAAAATGGGATTAATATATAGGTAACTATGTTTGAAAATTTCTATGGGATATGAATAATACATATGAAATCCAAATTAATATTTCATTACAGAAATTATATATAGTTTAGTTTTCTCATACTTAATTATATCTTTTAATACCATTACCTTAACATGTCAAATAGAATTCAAACTGCTAGAATCATCAAAAAATTACCATAAATATTTAATCTAAATTTTAGTTAAAAGAAAACTTCACATTAATAAAGAGAGAAACAATGGTTATATAAATTATAAAATATGTATTTAACCCCCTAAAATTTGAAATTAGTGAAAATAAGTGAACCATGATGCCTTGATAGCAAAAAACCAATCATTGTATCCTAATATACCATATAAAAACAAGTTCATATATTTTATTCAAAAAAAAAACAAGGTTCTTACTAAGACTAAGTGTTGACATACTCATTTGACAACCAATAAGTAATTCATGGGATTTAAATATGGTGTGTTGGGTTAGCCTCGCTACCCTATCCCATGAAAGGTCAATATACCTTACAGAAATAGAGGGTTTCACCATCACATGGAGAAACCAATAAAATAAATCTATATATGCACAACAATTTGTCATTAGGGCACATAGAGGTGGAGAAAATAGGATATGAGAGAGAGAGATTGGGGAAACTGAAAGAATAATGAATGACTAACTAACCTCTATGGTTCAATCTCCATGAATAAATAAGTAGAAGAATGTTGAAGGAGGAGGATATAAAAATGTGAGAGGGTGAAACGTGGGGGGCCAAGAGGAAGAGTAAAGGAGGTGTCTTCCCACCTTTAAATCAATAATAATAATAATAATAATAATAATAATAATTTTTATTATGCTTAAGTTATTACAGACATAATCAAAGGCACCCTTGGTATATTAGTGGGTTAATCTTCATCCCTATCTACTAGGATTGGAAATAACCCATAAGAACCTATTATATATACTGAGTGATCGGAATCCATAATTTTATATTGGCCAAAATCCATAGAAGTGATGGTATAAAGGACTAGTGGTTAAAGGTCTTTTTTTATCAATGTTCCCACCATGACTTGCCTCGGCGTCTACAACCCTATCACACCACCACCGAGCACCACCACCAGTCATGACAAGTTTTGTGTACCACTGATCACCATATCCCTTCCTTTTAACCTCAAGCCACCCCACATACAGTATCATATCATGATAATCTTATACATGTAGCTGATATAAATCATCCTTGAAAAATTGGGGGCTATAGAAGGGGACTAGATTTTATCCTTATCTTATCTGGATGTAGAGAAACAATTCAGTTCCACTAAACTACATCGTTTTCTATAATAATAATAATAAATAATAATAATAATAATATAAATTTCTTATATGTAAAATACTTTAAGAACACTAAGGGTAATGAAAATAACCCCTTAACTAGTTATTAATCATATAAAAATATTTCAAAACAATAATTTATACATTAATTCACTAACTTGTTTGAGTCAGTTCTTCATTATATGTAAAAAACACTACCTTATAAAGAAGTTTGAAAACCAACTTAAAACATGTGAAACATTAAATTCCCATTTAGAATAATTTAAATTCATAATTAATAAAAATTAATTTCAAAGTCCATGAGTAATAAAACAAATTACACATCCTAGGGAATTTATAAATTAAAATTATAAAATTATGCTTGGTTTTGTTACAACTTTAAATTAAATAATTTATTTAAATTATTATAAATAGTGGGTGTGGCATTTATCCCCACCATAAGAGGTTTCCATCCTTAGAAAGATAGAGTAAACTTGTAACAAACCCATTTCATAAATTTTTAGGTTAAATTCTAATTCTAGATGCTAGTTTTAAAAATCCAAATACACAAAAACTTTACCAAATTTTTTTCAAGTTTAAAATAAAATCTTAAAATCATTTAAATAAAAATATATAATCCACTATAGTAAAAATAAACCATTAAAAAATCAAAAAAACAATTAAGGCCCTCATAAAAAATCCCTTTCATTTTGAAAACAAATTTTCATTGAATCTTCTAATTCTAATATTGACCTACCTACTATAATGGATGAAAAATACTAATATGGTTTAACAAATAACTCTAACCTTTCTGACCAATAAAATTCCCATAAGGATTCATAAAAGGATACCATATTATAGGAATAGAAAAAAATTCCTGAAAAATATCAATTCATAACAAAAATAGGTTATAAAATCATAACATCATTTAAATAACTTCTTAAAAACAAATAAGGGGAAATAATTCACCCAATATCTTATAACATGGAAAACATTGTTACTATTCATTTTAGTTACATCATAAAAAAACTGAGCAAAATTAAGGAACAATATGAGAAATTGGCTAAGAAAAAAAACAAAACATAAATCGATAGTGTACCCCTCAATAAAAAAGGCATAGGACATAAGACCACAAAGAGAGAGATCATATGAACACACATAATATTAATATTTATACCACATACTCCAAGAATAAATCACTTATGATATTCAAAATTCATCCATCATAGCCATCATCAACAAGTATTTTTATAGAAAACTCAAACCACATTATTCTTTATTAAAATAAAATATATTCACAATAATATCATAATAATATTAATCTAATACAAAGAAACACATCATAATATTACCACAAGAGGATAAGAAGACCCACTTTAACTCAACTGAATCATGAAAAAAACATCCAAATTTATGTCACCGAAACTTAAAATGCATTTATTTTTCATTTTGGGACTCTTTTGATGAAGAAAAATGTGGTATAATATTCACTATTTCTATATGTTGTAGATATCATAGAAAGATTTGATATGATATCTCACTTATAAAAAATCTCAAATCAAATTTTATAGTCATTTGAAGTTAATCCTCTATTTTAAACTTCTCTTATGAAATTTAGACAATACAATGACCAATAACCAAATCCTAGAGGAGTTTTTATAATCAATAAAGGGTTGAAAATAAGCTTTTAAGGAATATTACACACTACATGGGTACTATACATAAGCTCCGGACTATGAAATTTACTCGTATAACAACATTCCCATGAATGAAATCTTTTTTTGAACATGAAAAGGTAAATTTCATAAGATTTTAGGAAATACATGAAACTCACTAATTCAAACAAAATCATTTTTAGGTACACATGAACCATACTAATTCATTTTTATAATTACCCATGAAAGATGAAAAACACCCATTTTGTGATCTATTTTCATCTTCTGACCCTAAAAAAATAAATTTAAGATTTAATCATCAAAATGAAACTAGATAAGTTGATTTTTAATCATTGAAAATGAAAATGAATGAGATTTTAAGTATTTACTAATTGAAGAATAAATAATCTTGAAAACACTAATTGAATAAGAAAAATTCAATACCCAAAACCATTAGTAACTTCTTATGTCTATAAAACAACATCTAATCATACCCTCAAGAATAAATACAATTTTTTTCAAGGCCCAATTACCATAATTTTAACCAAATCATCATCAAATCAGTCAACCACCTAAATTAACCCAAATTTCACATCTTAAACACCAAAACAACCACCCAAGGAACTATATTCCAAGATAACCACCAAAATAAAAACACCACTTTTAGTTCTATAAAATTAACCATATATAATGAATTCATCTATTATGAAAAAAGAATAATTTTTTATTCATGTTTTTAAAATCACAATACACTCATGTTGAATTTGAGTTAACTAGAAGTTATTTGTTTATGTTTTCTATTTACATATTAAAACATATGATTATTTAAGTTACCAAGAAATGATGTGATCCTCTTAACATACTAAAAATTATAAATATAAAAATATAGTGATTTTTAAAAATTAAACCGATCTTTGAGGTGTGAAAGTAGTTCAGAACCATCAATCGAGTGCATATGGATCATATCTGTACTTTGACATATTCGATTTTATTACTTTTCTAGTCTATTTTTTTAGGAGTTTCTATGCGTGATGATTAATTATAAAATCTCATAGTTTTTCATTCTGTAATGGGTATATTTATGATCATTGTGATCGATGAGGTTTTGGGGGTAATAACCTATATGATTTGGAATATTATTTTTTGATTATGTATGTGTTTTTAGACTTATTATCGATCATTTTTATCAAATTGGATCTTAGGTATAAATATTCATACTACATAAATTCTATCGAAGAAATTACTATCGTGCATCTTGTACCTTCTGATGGGTTTAGTCAATTATGTTACTAGTTTAGAACTTGGATAGCTTATTTTAGGTTATGTAATATCCTTCCACATGGGGATAAAATCTAATAGCCTCATGATTATAATTATTTAGGAATAAATATCCTTTATAGGTGAATTTGGATTATTATACAATATTTTTTGTTTTGTTTCCATTTCTTTGTTCTTATTTTCTGATTGGTTTATTAGTTTTTACCTTGGTTAAAATTTTAACTTCCAAGTATTTAATTTTTTTCTATGCACATAATACTTTTTTATTTTTATGATTTGGTGTTGTTATTATTTTTTGGATGTTATATATTCTATAAAATGCAATTTTTGAGTGAAAAAAAATTTATGATTTGAGTTGTCAATTACATTTCACTCCCCCCACCACACTTGAAGTTGGAATGGATCTATTATATAGGGAAACATTTGGTTTCAGAGTCTTGTGATTTAATTTTAATTTTAAACATAATTAATATTGATATTATTTACACTAACATGTAAAATAGATTAGATATTTTTTTTATAAATGGAAGGTATTATACCAGTTAGATCTTTAGAAAGCTTGAATCTAAATAAACCACCTATTTTTTATGGTACATACAATGAATACTAGTATGGTCATATGAAAACATATGTGATCAATACTAGAGTGGAAAATTTTATAATGTTGAAAATAAATAACAAGAGTTTATTCAATGATTTTATTTATTTTTATTATAAATAGAAACATGAGTTTAATTTCCAATTGAGAAACACATTATTCTACACTACTTAATAGAACATATTTAGTCATGTTTTATCTTGTAGAAGTGCATAAAGTATATGGAGGAATATGGAAATGAATAATTTTTTAAGGTAAATAGTTTTAGAAATGAAGATGTTTATGTTTAGGTGATATTATCAATCATTCAATTTTCTACCAGGTGAATAAATCACTCAGAGGCATTAATGATTCATGGAGATTGTGAATATCTTTCAATAACTTAGAGAAAGGTAATTATATAATGATCATTATGTTAAAAAGATAACTCACATTATACCTATAGTTATGGATTATAAAAGAATAAATATTTAATACACTAAGAAAATCACAAATCTCAATTTAGAATATTTAATTATAACTCTCATGCAATGTGAGAATAGACATAAGAGGGATTCATATAAGTAAATGAAGAATAATAGAGTCTCTTTGTGATTCAAAATCATTATTTATAGCTTTACGAGTTAAAAAATAAAAACCTAGTACTTCATTAATGAATTATAATTTTTTTCATGGTGATATTTTAATAGAAATTATGGAGGGTGATATTGATCAGTTTTTTGGATAAGTGAAACAATTTATGGGAAATAAAGGATTATATAATGGACATAAAAAGAACTTAAAAGAAAAGAATTAGAATAAGGATTATATAGAAGTTATTTTTTATAAATGTAAAAAAAATCACATCAAACACAACTAAACTAAGGATTAGATAGTGATGACATCCATAAGATAAATACTTTTTTTGCTAAAGTAACTCAAAATGAAATTTAATTTAAGGGAAATTTAACGGTTGAACCCCTTACCAAATTATCACATTATTAATAGTACCCATTTTATTCTAATGATTATGAGAATAACACTCCATCAATTAATGAGATTTCTAATTATGTGACTACTTTGGAGAAAATAAAGAGAAGGTTGAAGAATGACTATAATCAAGATAAAAAATATTTTTCTAAAGTTGATGCTACATATCAGAGACTCCCCATGAGGTATTCTAAACATAGAGAAGAGGTTATTGAAAATTAATATATGGTTTTTGAGTCTATGAATAAGATTTCAAAATTATCTCCAGAACATAATTTCAAGACTATTTCTATGACATCTACAGATGATGGGACTGAGGTTTTGAGGAAAATATCATCTATTTAAATTTTAAATAAGTTACTTTTAAATATTATAACTAGTAGGATATGTTTTGATAAACTTTATAGATAACTAAAGATAAATAAGTACAAATTACAAACTAGGTTGTAACAATACTAAAAGAACTAATTTATAATTAAACTTCTTTGTTCTAAGTTGTGCATTGTTCTTCATGAAATTATAAATTGGTGGAAATTAGAAGAATAAGTATACATTGTGAAATGTATAACACTTTGGAAATCATAGATCACTTATTTCTAAGAAAATTGTTTCAATTTATCATATGAATGTTATAAATATGTGTACACCAAAGGTTTTCTTTGCTAACATTTCTAGAAATAAATAGATATGGGTAAGATGTTTGCAATTTTGAAAAAAAGAAGGAATATTTGTAGTGGAAACTAAATAATGGGATCTAATAATTGATAATGTTTACTTTTATGATTAAAAATTGAATTAGAATTTATACTTTTATAAATGATATTTTTTACTCTTATGAATATTTTGTTACATTTAAATAAGTTTTTTACCTTAAAAGTTTCTATTTATACTTAATTAATAACCTTGAGAGTTTTATTTTATCTAAATTTTTTAATTTTTTATTCCAAAGTTATTTAAATCCTTTATATATGGGGAGTTTATATATTTTTATATTATAAAGAAGATGGAAACATGATATTTGAACAAATTTTGGTACCATATTCAAAATAAGAAGATATAAAATTATATCAGAAGCTAAATTTAGGATAGTTTTATATATTTTAATATTATCTTACAAAATTTATGAGATACCAGTTTTTCTTAATTTTTTTCTCATATTTTATAAATTTTGGTAAATTTATGAATTTTATTTCTAAGAATTTACATTTTCATAGGTAACCAACTTGTTTAAATAAAATTGAAAATTTATTATTTCATATATATTTGACATTATGTTTGGTAGGATAACTCTTGGACCACCTAACTAAAATAAAATCAATAGTTATGAGTTGTAACTATATAAAGGTTGAATCCCCTAGATATATTTTTTTATTTACTATGAAGAAATACCTATTTTAAGACATAAATTGTGGATCACTATTAGTAATTTATAAATTTTATATGGAATATAGTAGTGAAATAGATACAAGGGAAATTATTCATGAAAGATAAATTTATTATAAATGGTATTCCAATCATGAATCTTTGTTTAAGAGGTTAGATCAATTTCAGGATGGATGTTAATCATGTATCCAATTAAGTAATATCATTTTTTTCCAGTAATTTTACTCAACTATTATTTTTTCCAATATTTATCTGCAATGAAAAAGGTGAAATTAACTATTCAAGAGAATTATTTCATCGTTACATTGAATAATTTTTCTGAAGTGGTTGGACTACTTCTTGAAGGAGAAGAAATATTTTTTTTATAAAAAAATCCAAAAGCATAAAAACATTTAATAAACATAATGACGGGGAAAACTTATTCTATTTCAATGATACCATTCATAAATCTACTCATCTAGATCTATAATATATGGTCTTATAATGGGTTCAAGTTTTCTTATTCCCATGAAAGGCATACGAAGATACTAAAAAGATTCAAGATGTCTATGTACAATATTTCCTTTGTAGAAAAGGGAAATTCAATATTTTTAAATTTAGTTGGGATGACATATTCCTGTCGTGGGGTGTGACAAAAATAATTATTTAAAAAATAAAAAATGACATAAACTAGTTAAACTAGGTTGTCTCCAGAGAGGAGCACACAACAATCAAGTTTTGATCTTTAATTAGAGGGAAAATGGGGTGTTTTTTAAAATTTTTGATTTTTAAAAGAAAAGAAAAAAAAGAAAATTAATTTAAGAAAAATATTAAGAACAATTTTACAAAACATGTGATTAAAAACTATTATATGAGTATATTTATCCGGTTGGGATTTTCTCTCCAATTATTGATTCATCATAGTTTCAATTTATTTTATTCTATTATGTTAATTAGATAAAAGTGAGAATCCACAATAACTTCATATCACACTCTTGGTTAAATGGTAATGGTGAGAATAAACCTTAAACAAATATAATATTATTCTACACTCATTAAAATGTGTGGTAGAGTAGTATAAAATACCCCCAACTGACTTAGGAAATTCCCAATCGAGTCCTGTTTGTCCCAAATTATCAAGAATGTCTAATACCCCTCACACACGTACATACGATCATCGAATACTTCAACACTAAGACTTGGTCTACTCCCCCATATATAAAATAAAACCTAGTTGATGGAGATATTTATCATTTAATAAAGAAATAATAACAATATAATTTAAAATAAAATACAATCACACAATATAATGAAAACTCAATAAGAAATTGAAACCAACTTCACAGAAGAGAGAAAAGGATATTAAACCCTTATGTGCAAGAACTCAATAGTTATAAAAGGGAAAACCTATTTTTTACCAATAATATATAATTTTTACCTTTATATGAAAATAATTAATAAAAAAGGGTGAAGAATAAGGTATTACAAAACTAAGAAGAACAAAAGATAGATAATAAAGAACATTAAACATTCTCTTCTAGAATCTGTCTGCCAGAAGTTTTCTTCTGTTCTTACCACTAGATGGACCAAAATCACAATAGTACCCTCTTAAAATACGTTCTTAATGGAGTTTTATATATACCATATAAATTTAAAATCATTTGGATGTTTTTAAAATAATTTATGGCTGAAGTAAGTAAAGGTGACCTTTTCTAGAAGAAAAATACTTTTCCACATACTTTAGTTTGAATTGTTAAAGGGATTCATTAATGAGTGTATTGATATATAAAGTTTAATGTGAACTTTACCCTTCGATTCCTCTATCTAACAAAATTATAATAACTTAATTTCGAGTTTAGTATCCTAATATATGAGTCATTTATTTAGGTAGGTTCTATTCTTACAAACAATATAATTTTTCAACATGATTTATTTTTT
This sequence comes from Viscum album, assembly GCA_963277665.1. Classification (NCBI taxonomy): domain Eukaryota; kingdom Viridiplantae; phylum Streptophyta; class Magnoliopsida; order Santalales; family Viscaceae; genus Viscum; species Viscum album. The sequence goes on from OY728158.1 coordinate 1,674,884,547, forward strand.
TAGGCTTGTAGTTTTTCAAATCGGCTCTAGGTTATGAAGAGTAAGATTTTTACCACAAAAAAAGGAAGACTAAAAATATAGGATCACTTCATTTAGATCAACATTTTAAATGTTATTCCCAAAATACTAGAGTGATAGAAAACATTTCAATTTCCAAAATTAACCAATTTTCACGTTAAGCTCAAAAATCATCAAAATATTAAAATGATGAAAATAAAATCAAATTGATTAATTAGAAGTGATTAAATCATTGAAAACACATTATGAATTATGAAAATATTATTTCTATCAATTCCTCCACACTTACCACCAATAATTCTAGAAAAGTAATCATCAAAATCAAAACGAAGCAAATTTTCAATGCATATCCATGAGATCAACCAATTTAACACCAAGAAACAAAAGATATAATACCTCATAAAAAATCATTATTTCAAGTTCTCCATTCATATACTTAAATATATTTTTCTTCATCATTTATCGTCCCATTAACCCAAAACACTTTCCTCACTTTCATTTTATCTCGTTACACAAATGTTAATTCTGAATGAGGATTTTCTCATCAAAACCCACAAAAGAGTCACCATAGGATTGATAAATTTTTATATATACACAAGATGTGATTTAAGGACTTTTGTTTATCATTAGGACTTTTTAGTTTTTTTCTAGGGATTTTGGTTTGTATGATTTAGATGTGAAAAATTCTGAATCAGAAAAAGGAGGGCTTGGCTATTCTTGAAGAAACATTTCATGATTCCAATTTTAACTCAAGTATGGTCTCCTCCTAACTCCCCATAGTAGAAAATATTCTATGTAACTAAGAAAACTTGAGGAAAGTTCACACCATTTAGTATTTAAAAAATCTAAATCTTCTTAAACATAATTTTTCTTGAAATCTCCAGATAGGCACAACTTTCGTTCTATATTAGAAGCTCCAGAAAGACACAACTTATTTTGCCATGAAATATATAGAAATGAACAACCTTCAATAGAACATTTCTTTTTTCATCCGAAAAATAATCTCTTAAATATTTTTATTTTACACATAATGTATCCCCAGATGAGGTAGCACAATACAAGATAGCTTACCCCACAATTATGTTAAACTAGATCATGAAATTTCACATCGAGAGTATGTTAGATACGGAAAATTGCCTTATAATATGGATAACCTAACAGGTGTTTCATATCTTATAAGGGATTTGAGGATTAAATGTGAAATTTATACCATAATAAAAATGATTGTTTTGAATAGTGTTCTTGAAAACCAAAGAAATGCATCAAACATTTAAAACATAAGTTGCTCAAACCCTCAAGTTTTGTAAGGAATTAATAAAATTATAACTAAACAAAGAATAATATTATTCTCTAAATATGTGTGGTGAATGAAAATAATATGACAAGAAATGGTTCATAAGCCTAATGGGAAAGTGATTTTAAAGATAAAGACAACGAGATGTGGCATGGGATTCAAATTTCAGAGTACTTTCATGAAATTAACAAATTTTTTAACTTGAAACAAAGTTATATTCAATATTAATTTAAGCTTAGTTTCCTAGGATAAATTTTTTAACTCATTTAAATGGGTTCCAAAAATGGAAATGATAATCATTTCAGCTTAAAAGTTTCAAAAACACACAAAAACTCAAAAACAAACACACACAAAATTTGAAAAACACGATTTTTTTGTTTATTTTTGAAAAAATAGAAGGATAAAAACAAAAAATGAAAATCATAAAGTAGAAAAGGTTCCCTCCCCAACAATAAAATGATATAATTTCCTCAATGAATTCAATTGGATTTGACATGTAAGCTACTTTAAAATTAAATAACAGTAATAAAGAAAGTGTAAAAGAGAGGTACTACTTGATGAATTTCATTCATAAATATATTGGAGGAGTGTGATATTCTCTAATGGATTTAATGAAAGGGTCCCATGGAACTTTTTCATATTGTGACCATTAACATTAAATGTCCCCTTCTCTCTATCCTTCACAATATTCATAGTAATGTAAGTATATACATTAGTAACTATAAATGGACCTTACCATATGAAATTTAGTTTACTTGGTATCATCTTCAACCTTTAGTTGAATAACAACACCTTTTATCTAGATTATAAGTATTTATATTGGATGAAATTATCATGAGAAACTCTTTTTTACTCTTTATAAATCGTAAAACATTCAAAATATTCCTTTATAATTTCCTCCATCTCCTAAAAATACAATATTTTCTCATTCTTAATGATTTAAAGATCCAAATTCATCTTCCTCACAACACAATATACCTTATGTTCCAATTCCAATGGAAGATGAAAACTTTTACCATAAATTAACTTATATACACTAATTTTAATCAGGGTTTTGTTGGCTATACAATAATCCCATAATATGTCTTCCAGCGTTTCTCTCTAATCCTTCTTATTTAGTTTAATAGTATTCTCCAAAATCCATTTGATTTCCCCATTAGACACTTCAGCTTGACCATTAGAATATAGATGATAGGGAGTTAATGTTTTATGATTCACCCCATACATCTTAAAAAAATACTCTATTCTTCTATTTTAAAATATAGTCCCATGATTACTAGTGATGGATCTATGCACTCCAAACATACAAAATATGTTTACCCTAAAAAAATCACAAACAACCTTAGCATCATCAGTTATGGTGGATTTTGATTCAACCTATTTTGAAACACAATAAATTTCATGAAATATATAAGAATTTATGAATTACATTGGGAAAGGTCCCATAAAATATATCCCATATACTTAAAAAATATCACAACAATTAATCAAATGTTGGGGTATTTCCTGTCTCTTTGAAATATTTAAAAAAAACTGATATTTTTACACATTTTCTAAAATTCATGATCGTCTTAAAAAATGGTTGGCTAATAAATTACAGATTATAAAACCTTCCTTGATATAATTTTTGGCCTAAAGTGACCACCATAAGATAAAGTGTGACTAAAATCAAAGACATATCTAATTTCACTTCCATGAAGACATCTTCTTATCACTAGGTCATTGAAAATATTCCAAATAAATGGATCATCCCAAATGTAATATCTTGATTCAAATTTCAGTTTTTGAATCTGGGGAGAGTTGAAATGAGATGGTATGTGACATGTTTCTATATAATTGTCCATGTTATCATACCAAGGCATTTATCATTCAATCAAGTAAAGCTTCTCTCTATGAATATGATCATTCAATGTTTATTTTTCTGTAACTTCAGCTTCAGCAGTGTTGGGTGGTCTTCTTAAGTAATTATCCACTTGGTTCTCATATCCCTTCTTGTATTTTATTTCTATGTGGAAATATTTATGTAGTAAAATAAATCTCACAAGCATTGGTTTAGCTTCATACATCTTACCTAAGAGCTATATGATTAGAAAAAATATTGACTTTAGTAACAAGAATATATGATATAAATATTTATAAAAAAAGGCAACTACTAAAAACTATTTTTTGTGGTTATATAATTTAATTGAGCCACATATAATGTTATTAATTCATAGGCAATGACTTGTGGTCTATCCTTAACATGATGAGAAAGGACTTCGCCAACTTCTTAGTTGGAATTATTACAAAGTAGCTCGAATGGTTTTTCCCATTTTGGTGACTGCATAACTAGTGGTGTAATAAATATCATCTTCAACTCATCAATGGATTCCAAACATGAAACATTTAAATAAAAAACATAATATTTCAAAATAAATCTATAGAGGGGGATAGAAATCTTATTGAAATCATTGGTAAACATTCTGAAGAATCATACATGTCCAAAAAATGATCTAACATACTTCACCCAAGTTGGGTTAGGTAATGAATTTATCACTTAATTTTTTGATTTATCCAATTCAATGATTTTTTTTGTAATTACATGACCAAGGAAAATTACACTCTCAACCATGAAATGAAACTTCTCAAAATTTAAAATAAGATTCTTTTCGATACGGGTTTTCAAAACTTTTTCCATATTTTTCAAAAAATGGTCAAAAGAATTTCCAAAAATTATGAAATCATCCAAGAAAATCTAGAAGAAATATTCAATGTGATCAGAAATAATATTTACTATGAAACTATGATATTTACTTGGAGTATTATATAATCCAAATTCCATCCTTTTATATGAAAAAGTGTTGAAGGGACAAGTAATGGTTGTCTTCTCTTGATACTTGGGAGAAATAGGTACCTAAAAATTTCCTGAAAATCTATCCAAAAGAAATAATTATTTCTCCCTACCAATTTCTCTAATATCTCATCAATGAAGGGGATGGGGAAATGATCTTTTTGATTGACCTGATTCAACTTCTTAAAATCTATGCACACTCTCCAGCTATTCTGAATTCTCACTGAGATTAATTTATTATTTTCATTCCTCATAATGGTCAGGCTAGATTTTTTGGAACTAAATGAATTGGGATAACCCATTTTGAATCCGAGATGGGATATATTATCTCAGCTTCTAAGTGATTCTCAATCAACTTCTTCGCAACCTCCATCAATGTGCTATTCAGCCTCCTCTGGGGCTGTATGATAGTTTTGGAAACTCCATCAAGAATAATTCTATGTGATCATATTTTAGGTTTATTATTGTGATATCAATTAATATCCACCATATTTTTTGTACATTATCTCTCAAAACCTCAATCAAATATTTTTATTATGTTTTAGATAGATTATTAGTAATTATCATTGGTAATTTATCTCCCCCTTAAGGTGAACATATTTTAAATCAGTGGGGAGTGATTTTAATTCCTTATCTGTAAGATGTTCAAGGAATGAAAATAAATTTAGGTTCCTAAATTATAATTTTTTTACATACAGAATACAAGAAATCATATAATTTTTATCATAATTTAACAAATCATCAATGAAATTAGATTTTAACGATTCTTCCCACATGAAATCAGAATCTCCAGTGTTTTGGGAATCCAAATTCTTCGTGACATTTTTAGTGGAATAAGTATCTCCTAAGGATAAGAAATCATGGAACATAACTGATTATTCAATTTTTCCATTACCAACTTCATTTTCATTTTAAATATTGAATGATCATCTGATGGGTGACTCATGGATTCAAAGATATTGAAGTGGACAGTTCTCTCTCCAAACACCATGGTGAATTTACCTTTATGATAATTGTTGATGGTTTTGTTCATCTTCAAGAAATGCCTCCCCAAAATGTTGGGTGAGTGTGATGGGTTTTTATATTCTTCCATATTCATCACATAGAAGTCCGTAGGGTATACGATATCTTTAACCTTCACTAAGATATCCTCTAGAACTCCAACTGGGAAAACAGGGGATCTGTTTGCAAGATGGACCACCACTCTTATGGAATTAAAGTATCCCATATAAAATAAACTATATATTGATTAAGGAAATAAATTAATTGAATCACCTATATCACAAAAATAATAAGATAAATTTAAAGATTCAATGGTTCATGGAATGTAAAATTTACCAAGAACTTGAAATTTGGTTAGAAACTATGGTCTGATAAGGGACAAGACACTTCTTTCCAAGTTGATCCTCTCATTTCATTAAATTATCCTCTTATTTTTGAAAACATCCTTTAAAAATTTAGTATAATTTATAATTTTTTTCAGTTATTCAAGAATGGGGATAATAATTTCCACTTTTTGGAAGGTGTTCAAAATTTCTTTTTGAAGAGATTCTTCCTACAACCTCTTTAATTCAATAATCATTAATGGAAATGGTGGGGGTAAGTCTTTATTCTATTAGAGTTTGTGTACAAGAACTAACTGGTTGTACTTTGATTTCATTGACATTTAATGTATTTAAATATTTAATATCTTATTACATATTGTTCATTGTTCTCCATGAATATGATGTAATAATGTCCTAGAGTATTTTTTGCATTGATAAGATCATGGAAGTTCCCCGCTATGATGAGGTCCATGAAATGTTATAAGAATATTCTTAAATATAGTTCTACAATTGGATGACATACTATGATGGGACACATAGCATACAGACCGTCAGGTGTGAGTACTCGTAAGCAGATGAGACTTCCTCTCATGTAGTTCACACTCAGTAATCTCCCAAGAAAGAGAATATGGGAACAAACCCACCAGTTGTAATTCTATATGTTTTGGTTTCATTGGATATTTCTATTTGAGAGTGTTTGTAATGATCCTTAGACTTTATGATTATCATTAATATGTGTCATGACTCGCACACTTTGATTTACTAACGAAAACCGCCATGCTGACGGTTTGTGGGAAGTAGGGTACATTGGGTGCGTCACGAGTGGCATGTTATTAATGGATAAGTCGAGGAAGGATTTGTCCCTTCCATTTATGGAAGTTCATATCTTGGCCCTTTGATTGAAATAAAACTATCATGTGAAATTCCATGGCTATGGTGTAACGATGAGTTTATTTCTGGTAGTCAAAGAATGACATATCAAGATTAAAAAGTTGATGACACTATCCTGAAACCTTCTTGATGAGATGTTGTAACAAAGGGATTATATTACACAGTGCGTTTTCATATGTGGATTTCATTGTTGAGACATCATGTTCTTTCTCTTGGATTCTTTAACTCGTTGCTAGACATTACTCTTGGACTTTTGTCAATCCCGCCTAATGCCAATGAGAAAAACTCCTAGAGGGTCACACACTAAGTGTTTTTTGTGGTCTTGGTTAAATCATATTTGAATTTAATTAATGAAATAAATATTATTACCAAGACCTTGGAATAATTTTATTCAAGTTAAATTTATTTTATAAATTAAATAAAATTTATTTATCTATTTTATTGAACATTTAAATAATATTTATTTACTAGTTTGTAAATAAAATATTTATTTAAGAGAATAAATTATTCATTTATTTATTCAGGTGTTCAATAAATTATAGTTGAGTTCGATCGGACCAAGGCTAGTTCGGTAATAAAATAATTAATTTCAAGATGGTAAATAGTTATTTATCTAGTTGGCACAAGTTAAAATAATAATGATGCTGCTATTATTTTGTAACACAGAATTTTATTTATAATTCTGTTTTACGTAAGTTGGTGCACCATAAATAATGACACTGTATTATTATTATGAGAATGGGTTTTCTCTAAGTTCAATAATGTATTTAATTTCTATTATGCAATTAAATATTGTAACTTATGTTCCATTCATATAAATAGACAAGTATGTCTATTGTTCCAGACACCACATGACACAGAATCATACTCCTAGGGAATTGTGAATTATTGAGATAAACAATTTCTCTCTCGAGTCCTCTTCCCAGACCTCTCAAGAATGAGAGACATTATTCAAGGCTGAAGAACAAGCGATTAATAATGACTAACACAAGAAACTCACTTCTCCGCGCAAGCACCCAGAGAAGGAGCGGTGTTGATCGGAGGCCATCGAAGCACATGTGGAACACCGCTAGAGGGATTATAGTTTGGATCCTTACAAGTGTAACAAGATAATCCGGAAGGGACATTCTAGATGATAAACATCATCAATGAATAAAAATACCAAAGATCCAGGTATTATTTTTCTTTATGAAATTAATTAAATTAATTATAAACATGATGTGAAAGATCTTCTCTAAAGATTTTGGGCCTCTTCCTTATTTATCTAAATCTTTGATTCTATTTTATGTAGACTGGCATTCATTATCATATTGATCCTAGAATAATCAATGATCGTGGTAAAAATCAAAGTTGGATTCCGTCCCAACTACGCTTTCACTACTCTCAGAACCAATAACTAGTATCAGATCGGTTACATCATAGTTTATAATTATTTAAATATTTCGTTGACAACTAACACATTTAATAATTTAGTTGTTCTAATTCAAGTTAATCATTCTTCAAATCTGAATCTCTAGATCTTTCCATCCTCTTTCGTTTCTCATTCACCTTATAGAAACGATCTTTTATTTTAATTTTGATTAAAATAAAATAGAGGATATCATCTTTAGGTGCCAAAGCTTCTTGGCCATACAACACCAGAATATACAGTGTGTATTCAGAATTACACACTGTGTAGTCTAGATTCAATGCATCTAACTGGTCTACCCAACCAAACTATGTGTTGGAGTCTTTCTAAGTCTTAAATGACTCTGTGTGTTGACCAGGAACAGGTGGCACATAGTTTCCGAATTACACGTCGTGTATTCCACTAGACACAACGTGTAGTCCCTTCAGGTTAGGGTCGGATTGTATACCTTGTACACAACTTGCCCGACTAGAAACCATGTAACATAGATACTACACGGTGTGTGGCCCACTGAACACACCGTGTACTCTAAATATTTTTTAAGTACACTCACACACTTTTTTCCCATGCATGTACTTCAGATAGACAGTGAAAAATAGTACACGTCGTATTGTTGGAACTACACACCGTGAACTCATCCAAATTATGTAGATTTATTAAAATTTATTATTATATTATACAAAACCTTGAGATTTGTACCATTGTGCGGGTGTAAAGTTGAGGCACAACACGTGATAGGTCTTTTATATATGTTTGTTTAATTTAACATTTGTGTAATGTTCATTTTTACTCATTTGGTAGTTATGAATAGGAATTCACTGGGTTTCCTCCATGGTACAAGTTATGTATAAAGATAATTTTTAAATGAATTTTTTTTGTTGAAAATTATGATGGATGAGAATCTCAAGGAAATTCAAAAAAAGGGTTTAAGATAAAAGTATTGATTAATTAAATATGATAATTAATTGATTGGAGCATGATTTATCTTAAAAAATAACAATTAAATAATTGAATGCTATTTTTATTTATACGTAAATATCATTTCATGTATGGATGATCATGAACTAGACCAAGACCTTTGTATGTGGATGGTTTCTTTTAATTTATTTAATAAATTTGTTGGCATGTGATCCACATCTCTTCATTAATATGTAGGGCCTATGTTTCCAATGTTTCTTTTATATAAAACGCATTTTTACCCTTCACCTGCATGTGAGTTAAAAAAAGGAATATATAATGGATGGAACTCCTAATCTAGTGGAGGCGGTTCAAACTAGAGCTGAGTGGAAACCAACCCTAGGAGATATAGAGGTGAATAGATGGAAAGTTGTGAACACAAACCCAAAAGGTTCAATATGTATCTCCCCAAGGTCAAGGTTATTTTATCAACCGCAATATAAACTAACCATTAGAAAAGCTCATGATAATTTTCTTTATTTTATTTATGTCAGTTGAATGTTTTATCATTATTGATGTGTTTTCATGATCACATAATTAATGAATTAAATAATCATGTAAGATATAACTAAAATAAACAAGACTTATGGATAAATATTATCAAGACATGGTTAATCAGTTAAGTAAGTTCCACTTAATATTAACAAGAATGTGATAATGATAATAACAAATTCATGCATAAGAGATAAAAATCTCTCAAATAAAATATTAAGACTTACCAAGACTTACGTTACTTGATTAAGGGAAAAACTCAATAAAACTATGTGTTTGACCAACCCTTGTTTGGACATATACTTTTATATAGGAATACCTTATGAAAGTTTTCGGGTTGAATTAACAATATTACATCAATAGGGGTAGCCCTTGCAAGGCTTGGTTTAATATTTGAGGCAAGAGTTGAGGAAATCCAAAGTCATGATTTCAGGATTGGGGAGTCCACTCAACAGATCAAGGAGATGCAAGCCCGCAATTGACAAAGACCTTACAACCTAAATACCTCCAAATAGCTTGACCAACCCTTGTTGGGGTTATGTGAAGGTGAATATGGATCATTTCCACTAGAATGTCTTGGAAACTGGACATTCCAACTTCAATAGTGAGGGCTATTGGGACGCAATAAAATAGTGGGAGACTTAATAAAATTTATTATTTCTTATAAAATGTAATAAATAAAGTTATAATGATATGCTATTTTAATTATAAAATAAAAATGAAAAACTCATCAACCACATTATCCCTATAATAAATTCTGAATAAAGATAACATCCTCACCTACAGTAACTTCTAGGAATGGTTTAGACTTCTTCGGGTTATCCTACGCCATGAAAGGAATTATTAGGTGCTGGAGTAAAAATTACATGATCTGCCTTCCAAAGAGATGATTGATGATTATTTCCTGGTCTATGAGAAACATATCAATGATGTGGTAGATGTTCAATGTTTTATGGTATCATCAATGTCTAGTGAGCTCATGAAGTCTCATGAAAACATGTATGATTTTATCATGCTCTAGCACCTCTGTGGTCTTTACCAGGAGAGTGTAAGACAAGAAAGGTTTGAGATCTCTAAGGCACTCTTTCAGAGTAAGATTAGAGATGGTGCCCTAGTTGGGCCTCATGTGGTGAAGATCATTGGCTATATTGAGTGCCTATAAGTTATAGGGTTTAAACTCCCTGAATAATTGGGCACCGATCACATTCTCGCATCACTCCCTCAGAGATTATCTAACTTTTTTGTCAATTTCAATATAAAAAACATTGATAAATCATTATCTGATCTTATTATCATCATTCATCATGTGGACAAAGATATGAATCGTGAAAATCCTTTTGTTCTTATGGTAAATAAGAGGAAAGGGAAGGCAAAGAGCATTAAACCCAAATATTCTTTACGACCTTCCATGAAAAGGAAGATGAAAGGGGAGGTAAGGGAATAAGAGGCTGTTTGTTTTGCATGTGGCAAGAAGGGTCACTAGAAGATGAACTTCACCCAGCCTAAGAAGCAAGGGGAAGATTCAGGTGTGTTTGTTATCAATTGAAATCTATCTGTTTCTACAAATTGGGTATTAGATACAGTTTGTGGTGCTCACATATGTATCCAAATACATGAACCAAGTAGATTCAGAAAGATTGACCAAGGGGAGGTAGATCTATGAGCAGTCAACAGAGACAAACTTTCTGCTATAGCTGTCAGGGACTACCACCTCATGTTGAGAACTGGGATGATATTGGTGTTAAAGGGTTGTTATTATGTGTCATCTATTACTAAAAACATTATTTATGTATCTATATTAGATATAGATAGATCTGTTTTCATGTCTGGAAATGAAATTTCCTTCTTTTACAAAGATATCATTGTTTTGGTAGGGTACATTTATACAATGGTCTTTACATTTTGGATTACACAAATCAAGTAATGGTAATAGATAACAAATATACTTTACATGACTCATACCACACCTAATTTTGGAATCACTAGCTAGGTCATGTAAATTAGAAACGCTTGAAGACGTTACATAAAGTTGGATATTTAGATTCTTTAGAACTAAAACCACTTGGTGTATGTCATGCATGTTTATAAGGAAAAATGACCAAATCCCCATTTTGTGGGAAATTTGATAGGGATAAATAACATCTTGAATTGGTTCATACAGATGTGTGTGGACCATTTCCATTTAAAGAAATGGGAGGGTACTCATACTTCATAACATTTACTGATGATTTTATTAGATATGGATATATATACTTAATGTGGTATAAGTATGATTCTTTTGATAAGTTCAAAGAATAACAGAATGATGTTAAGAATTATCTTGGTAAGAAGATTAAGAAAATCCGCTCAGACCTAGGTGGAGAATATCTTAATCAAGACTTTATTGATAACTTATGGGAGTTTGGGATACTTTCCCAACTCACAACTCCATACATGCCCCAGTGGAATGGTGTGATCAATAGGACAAACCGAACCCTGTTGGAAATGGTGAGATCAATGATGAGTCCCATGAGTCTTCCATTATCCTTTTGGGGATATGTGTTACAAACAGAGGCACAAATACTAAACCAAGTACCAACTAAATCCATAAATGGTATTCCATATGAGTTTTTGAGGCAAAAGAAAGCCATATTATCAAATTTACATGTGTGGGGGAATTGATTTATATTTAAGGCCTCTTCTAGTAACAAACTTGCACCCTAAGGCATAAAGTGTACCTTTATAGGATACCTGAAGGAAATAAGGGGATATTACATATAAAACCCATAATAATAAAAGCTTATAGTGGCAAGACATGCCATATTCCTTGAGAGGGAGCACATATAGAAATGAGATAGTAGGAGCAAGATAGACTTTGATGAAATTGAGGCTCAAGGTACAAAAGAGTTGGTAGAGGAACATATTCCTCAAAACCCCATTGAAGAAAGAACTATTCTAGAGACACAAGAGCTACGTAGGAGTACAAGATAGGTTAGAGAACCAGAACTATATAGTTTTCTAGTTACTGAGGATGGTGACTCATTATTAGTTGATAATAATGATCCTCTAACCTATAAAAAATAAGTAAGTGGAACAGATGTTTCCAAGTGGCATGAATTCATGAATTCTAAAATTGATTCCATGTACCAAAACGATGTCTAGATTTTGGTAGATCCTCCAGTTGATGTAAATCCTGTTGGTTTCAAATGGTCATTCAAGAAGAAACTGGACATGGAAGGACAAGTCAACACCTATAATGCAAGAATGGTTGCAAAACGGTTCAATTAGTGTCAAGGCATTGACTACGATGAAAACTTTTCACCAGTTATAATGTTGAAATCCATCAGAATTCTATTGGCCATTGTCACTTACCATGACTATGAGATTTGGAAAATGGATGTCAAAACATCCTTTCTTAATGGGAACCTTTAGGAATATTTCTACATGATACAACCTGAAGGTTTTATGAATTCAAAGGATTCCAATAAGGTATGCAGGTTTCAGAAATCCATTTATGGATTAAAGCAAGCATCTGGGTAACAGAACGTTTGTTTTGATGAAGCCATAACGAAATTTGGTTTTATCGAGAATGAATGTGCACCTTTTGACGAAAAATGGTTTAGTGGGAGTGTAGTATTTTTCTTAATAGTATATGTTGATGACATATTACTTATTGGAAATGAGATACCAGTCTTACAATTTGTAGAGTCATGATTGAATCAATGATTCTTCATGAAGGACTTGGGCTAGGAAACATATATTCTTGGGATCAAGATCCATCATGATAGATCAAAGAGATTGTTGGGCCTAAGTCAAAGTGCATAAATTGATAAGATACTGAAGAGATTCAGTATGGAACCATCTAATAGGGGATTATTTCCAGCATCATATGGAATTCATCTTTCCAAGAAAATATGTCCTCAGAAACACGAGGAAAGAAAAATAAGGGCAATGAATCCATACACATCAGTGATTGGTTCAATCAAGTATTCCATGCTATGTACTGGTATGGATGTCGCCTGCGCATTTAGTGTGGTAAGAAGATATCAAGATGACCTAGGTGACCGCCATTGGATGGCAGTCAATATTATCCTAAAGTATCTGAGGCGTAATAAGGATATGTTCCTAGTATATAGAGGATATGAGGAACTAGTCATCAGAGGATATGAAAATGCTAGTTTCCAGGATGATCAAGATGACATGAAGTCCAAAATAGGATACAGATTCACTTTGAATGGAGGTGCAGGGATCTGGAAGAGCTCAAAGACGAGTGTGGTCGCAGATTATACAGTAGAGTCCAAGTATATTATAGATTCTGAGACAGTTAAAGAGGAAATTTGGATGTAAATCTTTTTCCCCGAACTAGATGTGATACCTAGAAGTAAAGATCCCATCGCATTGTTCTATGATAATACTGCAGTGGAGGATCTCGCAAAAGATCCTAGGTCACATATGTAGACAAATAACATACTTCGTAAGTATCATATCTTTATGAATTTTTATTAGAGAGGTGAATTTTTTGTGAGAAATATTTCCATGAAAGACAATTTTGTGGACCCCTTGACTAAAGCCTTGACTCATCAGAAACATGATCACCAAGTGAGGTCTAGCGGACTGAAATTCTTAGTCAGTTGGATCTAGTCCAAGTGGGAGTTTGTAATAGTTGGTGTCTTAGAACCAACTGGCTGTACTTTGATTATATAGACATTTAATGTATTTAAATATTAAACATCATATTACAAATTTTTCATGGTTCTGCATGACTATGATGTAATAATGTCCTAGAGTATTTGTTGTATTGATAAGGTCATGGAAATTCCCCGCTATGATGAGAACATTGAAATAATATAATAGTATTCTTAAATATAGTTCTATAGTTGGATGAAATACTATGATGGGGCACATAGAATGCAGACCATCAGGTGTGAGTACTCGTAAGCAGATGAGACATCCTCTCATGAAGTTTTCACTTGGTAATCTCCAAGATAGAAGATTATGAGAACAGACTTGCCAGTAGGAATTCTGCATGTTTTGGTGTCATCAGATATTTCTATATGTGAGAGTTTGTAATTATCCTTAGATGTTACGATTACCATTAATACTTGTCACAACTCGCACACTTTGATTTACTGTTGAAAACTGTCACGTAGATAATTGGTGGGAAGTGGGGTACATTCGGTGCATCACGAGTGGCATGTTATTAATTGATAAGTCGATGAAGGATTTTTCCCTTCCATTTATGGAAGTTGATATCTCAACCCTTTGATTGAAATATAATCTTCACATATAATTCCACGACCATGGTGTAACGATGAGTTTATTTCAGGTAGTCAAAGAATGACATATCAAGCATAAAAAGTTGATGAAACTATCATGAAACCTGTTTGATGAGATATTGTGACAAAGGGATTATATTAAACAGTGATCATTCGTATGTGGATGTAATTTTTGTGACATAACGTTCATTATCGTGGGTTCCTTGTCCCGTTTCTAGATATTACTCTTAGACTTTAGGAAATCCCGCCTAATGCCAACGAGAAAGAATCCTAGAGGGTTAAACACTAAGGGTTTTTGGTAGTCTCGGTTAAATTCTATTTGAATTTAATTAATTAAATAAATATTATTCTCAAGACCATGGAATAATTTTATTCAAGTTAAAATGATCACATAAATAAAATAAAATTTATTTATTTATTTTATTGAACATTTAATAAATATTTATTTACTAGTTTGTAAATATATTATTTATTTAAGAGAATAAATTAATTAATTAATTATTTAGGTGTTCAATAAATGGAAGTGGAGTTTGAGAAGACCAAGGCCGGTCTGGTGGTAAAATAATTATTTACAAGATGGTAAATAATTATTTAACTAGTTGCCACAAGTTAAAAATATAATGACGCTGATATTATTCTATGACGTGGAATTTTATTTATAATTTTGTTTTGCAGAAGTTGGCGCACCAAAAATAATGACTCATTTTTATTATTATGAGCATGGATTTCTTTAATTTCATGAATGTATTTAATTTCTATTATGCAATTAAATATTGTAACTGAAGTTCCATGCATATAAATAGACATGTATGCCTATTGTGCTAGACACCACATGGCACTGAATCGTACACTAGGTGAATAGAGAGTTGTTGAGGTAAACAATTTCTCTCTAGAATAATATTCCCACCCCTCTTAAGAACGAGAGATTTTCTTCAAGGTTGAAGAACAGGTAATCAAGAACGACCGACACCAGACACTTTCTTTTCCATGCTAGCACCTGGAGAATGAGCGGTTTCGATCGGAGGCCATCGAAGCACGTGTGGATAACTTCTAGAGGGATTTTAGTTTGTATCCTTAAAAGCGCAACGAGATAATCCGAAATGGTCATTCCGAATGATCAATATCATCAAAGAATAAAAATACCAAAAAACTGGGTATTATTTTTCCTTATGAAATTATTTAAATTAATTATAAATATGATGTGCAAGATCCTCTCTAAAGGTTTTGGGCCTATTCATTCTTTTTCTAAGTCTTTGATTCTATTCCATGGAGATAGGCATTCAACATAGTATTGATCCTAGAATAATCATTGATCATAGTAAAAATCAAAGTTGGGTTCCATCCCAACCATGCTTATGTTGTGCCTAAAACCTACAAATTCTACCCTTGTTGGATTTGAAATGGTGTTTCTTATCTCGTCCCCCTCATCATATCCTTCTCCTCCTCATCTTTGATCTCTTCTTCCTAATTCATTTTCAATGAATTTTTAGAATTACAAAATTTATTCTTTCTCAGTTCAGGTGGTCTTTTTTTAGGTTCATAGGAAAATGGTGGTGAGTGTTCTTTTCTACTTCTTATTTCTATCATGATGAAATTATCTTATGGATTTGTGATTTTTTGTAAATAGACTTTCCCTGTATTTTTTATTACTAATTCAATTATACTTTCAAACTTGTTGGAAAAATGTTTTATGGTGTCTTTCAACCCCTCAATCTTAGATATGTGATATTGGTTTTAAATTGATGGTTGTTCATTAGTGGATGGTTTCTCACAGGGTCTTTGGAAAGTGGGTTGTTGGAGGTAATAAGGAAAGTTATAAAATTGTTTTTGTTGAAATAGTAGTGGGTTTTGTAATTGTTACTAGAATGGGGGTTGGTTCTGTAATTGGTTTTGGTTTTTGGGTATAGATTGATTATATTGATTTCCAGACCAATATTGGACTTGGAAATTCTCTATCCATCCTTAATTTTTCTAGAAATTCATCTAGTGAAATGTTTTTTCACAAGTTTACATTCCCTGTATTTCAATAAATTGGTCAATGAAATGATCAAGTGACGTGCATAAATCACATAACTTAATCAATGCTTATTGGCCAACCACTTATTTTAGGGCCATATATATCACAATAATGATTATCTCATCAATATTTATTTCCCATAAAGTTTATGGATAGGAATTTCTTACCTAATGAGTTACTCCTGTGCGAGTACCACTTATACCAGATTATTGTGAGTTCTAGGAAATCTTCTCAATCAAGCCCCTGACTTCTTCTACTAACATGTCAATTAATGCACCTCCAAATTATGCATCCAAAATATTTATGTCATTTTCTAGTAAGGCTTGGTAAAATAAGACAATAAATTGTTTCTCTTTAATTTCTTGATTTAGGTAGCTGGCACATAGGTTTTTAAACCTTTCCCAGTACTCATTAAGGGTTTCTCTAGACGACTGTCAGATGGAATAAGTTTCCTTTATGATAGATATTCTTCTAGAGGTGGGGAATAATCATTTCAAGAATATTCTCACTAAGTCATTCTAATCATTTACATATCATTTTTTAGGCCATACAACCATTATTTGGTAGCTCCTTCCCATGAAAATGGGAATTCCTAGAAATTTACCAACTCTTTATCTAATCATTGGGGTCTAAAAGTAGAGCACACTTGTGTAAACTCTTTAATATGTTTGTTTGGGTCTTTTACTTCCAAGACACGGAATTTTGGGAGTAGTTGAATCATGTTAGGTTTTATCCCAAAATAATTTTATAACACTAGAATGACATGTTTATTTTTTGGATTAAGGAATTGTGATGCACAGAGGGATCTAAGGGTTGGGTTTTAGTTTTCATCTAGGATGAAAGTCTCAGAGTGAAGACTTGAAATTTCACTAGAGTTAGTAAGATATATTTCTTCAAAATAATATTTATAATTAAGGTTTATAAGTCTATTATATAAGGTTATTTCAATTTCATGATCTAAAGGATAAGTTCTAGTGTTTTCGAGTCTAGTTATGAAATTTTAAAGAGAAAAGAAGAAAATAAAAAATAATTATTGGTACCACCTACTTAGAAATGATTCCATGTTTTGACACGTGTCTGTCAGGGGGTGTAATAAAATCAATTATTTACAAATCTAAAAATGAAGTAAAGTGGTTAACCTAGTTTTTCTCTAGATATAAGTGAAAAATAATAAAGTTGTCTCCTATAATTAGAGAGAAAATGGAGTGTTTTTGTAATTTTTTTATTTTGAAAAGAAAAGAAAAAAACAAAGACAAGAAATTGAAGAAAAATATAGAAAAAAATTTGAAAAAAAATTGATTGAAAACTATTATATGAGAATAATGATCAGGTTGGGGTCATCTCTACAATTTTAATTCTATCCTAATACCAATTTTCCAATTCTCTTCTATTATATCAATAAAAGTGATAATCCACAATCACTTCCTCTAACTACCTTGGTAAAATGGTAATGGTGAGAATAAACCTTACCAAAATCTTATCTTGGTCTATATTCCTTCTATTGTGTGATATATTTGTATATAATACCCCCATTTTACATATTCAATTCCCCATATGGTCTTGTTTATCCCAAAAAATCAAGAATGTACACTACCTATCACACATGTACTGGCGATCACCGAGTACTTCACCACTAATAACTGGTATATTCTATCGTATATAAACCATATGACAGTGGAGGGAGATATTTATCATTGACCTAATCAATAATAACAATATAATCTAAAATTTAATACAATCATACATGATAATAAATATGCTATAAGAAATTGAAACCAACTTCACAGAAGAGAGAAAATGATATTAAAACATTAAGTGAAAGAACTCAAAAATTAAAAAGAGAAAACATATAATTTACAAATCACACATAAGATTACCCCTCTATGATAAGTTTATTCATAAATAATGGAAAAATAAGTAATTATAAAACTAATAATAATAAAAGGGAGAAAATAAATAACCTCAAATTTTCTCTTTTATAATGTGTCCTGTAGAGTTTTGCTTTTATTATTCCCAAAATATGGCCTAAAATTACCAATTTAACTTCTTAAAATATGTTATTAATATATTTTCTACTAACCCTCAAAATTTTAAAGACTTTGGACATATGTAAAATTATTTATGGAATAATTAATGAAGATGACTTTTTATGGCCTAAAAATATTGTTCCTCGTACATCACTTTGACTCATTCAAGGGATGAATTAGTGAGCTAATTGACCTATTAAATTTAATTTTAACTTTAACCTTCTAGTCCTATGTTTAACTCAACTGGAATCACCTCATTTGGATGTTGGTATCCTAATATATGTCTCATTTAATGCAGAAGGGTCCATTCTATCTCTAGAATAATCTTTCAACGTGATGGGTTTTTTTGGGCTTGAGGTATTTAGAATGGGTTCTAGGCTTAGCATATTAATTTCATACTATGAAAAAAGGAATCCTAAAAAAATAATCACTCAATTTGGATCAACATGGTAAAATTTATCCTTGAAATACTAGAGTGATGGAAAACTATTAAAATTCCAAAATTAACCAATTTTCACAATTAAGCTCAAAACTCACGAAAAATCCTAAAATGATTCAAATAAACTAAAATTGATTAATTGGAATGGATTAAATCTTTGAAAACATATGATGAATTATGAAAATATTAGCTTGATCATGGGACTATTTAGAAGCTATATATATTGTGATTGTGAAGTTAAAGATCATACCTTATTCAAGGATCTTAAATTAGATCTCAGTAAAGATCTTAAACAAGGAGGGAGTAAAGGATAATAGTACTCCAAAAATGGTGAAAGAAAACCCTTTGAAATTTAAAGCTATAGAAATTATGAAACTGTTTCATGAAATAACTATAATAAACTTATAAAATAAACAAAATTTAAACTTCTAGTTACATAGAATGAATAAGATAACATGTCAGAGAAGACTAAGGAATGGAATAGATATAATGATATTTTTACAGTCATAGATCCACTATCACAAAATAATAAGAGATATTTTTAATCTATAGATGATAAACTTAAGAGATTGAGTGAAAAATATAGTGATGAATGGAAGGAAAATGCTAATGAAATTTGAAATAAGGGTGAATAGAAGAAATCTCAAATGTCATATTTTAACCTTACACTGGTGAAAGTTAAAGCTATGAGAGGATAATAATTTAAATGAAATAAAGTTGATAAGAAAATGAATTTTTATTAAAAAATTTAGAATTCTAAACTTTCTCTACCTCTATTGACTATTAAAGAGCCTATATAAGTGGTGAAAAGACTCTAATGAAGAATTTAAAATTCTCAGAAGATAAATCTTGAAAAATTAATTCCTAAGTAATGTAAATTTAAGAAAAATATTCTTTTAAATCCTTTATACCTATTGTTTTCGGTCTAGTAAAAAATGTAGTACATTAAAATAAGTATAGAATATGGTTAAAGTCAGTATGAAACTTTCACCCCTTGATAAGTTTCATATTTATAATCATCAAAAACATCCTCTTTATCTTTCAAATAATACAAACTAGGTTGGACAATGGAAGATGAAACTAAAAATACCCAGTCACCTAATTATGAATAATATAAAACAAGAAAATAAATATATTATAGAATAATATACTGTCTAGATGAAGTTAGTTCAGAAAATATGACCTAAAAATAAAAAATCTTCAAGTATTGAATTCTAGAATAGAATTGATGTAAACATAATGGTAGAAGTTCAATCCCCTGATCATTTTGATATTATGAATATTACACATTAAGAGAAATACCATATGTAATTTTCACTGAAAATTAAGGGTATTGTAGTTAGTGGTGATCTTGATATTTCATCAAAATATTGATTGAGAATTGTGAGATTTAAAAAAAAATAGTTGTAATTTTTAAGTAGTTGTTATGGTTTTTTTGTGTGTTGTTTCTATTTTCTACAGATACATTCAAGTATGATATTTCTATAGAAAAATAGTTTTGATGTTTATACCATCCAGTTTCAAAAAGTAATTATTGATCAACAAGTTAAGATAAATGATTATCTATTCCATTTTAAATATGATGGTTATAGAAGTTCAAAAACAATAATAGGATCCAAATGTAAGAGAAAAATAAAGACATAGACATCTAATATATGAAATACAAGAATTATTCCTTGGGTAAGGGAATCAATAAGGAAAATATTATTTCTAAACATCATGACTAAAAATTAAAAGAGATGGAGAATGGGTCATATGATTAAATAAAAGAGAAAAATGAAGTAAAAAAATTATCATATGACCAAGAAAACAGGCTGAAGAAACTTAAGAAATTAATCACCAAATCTTGAAAGAAATAATAAATTTCTAATCTCATTATCTTATTCAAATTTTTTTCTTAAAAATTTATATTGAGTCTTTTTAATTTCTATTTAAATTATTGAATATTATTGATTTCTCTGATTGTTCCAAGTTTTTAACAATCATAACCTACACTTATTTCCCATATTTCCAAATTATTTTGTTTTTATCTTCTCATAGATTGATTTTTAACATTCATAAAGGGGATAAATTAAAGAAATATTAGTTTTTTACTAATGTATTTTTTATGTTTTGCTTCAAAGAATAGTATATTTGAGTCAAAAAGAGGAAAATTGTCAAAATATGGGAGATTGTTGAGTTAAAAGACTAATTTTATATCCTTATTTTGAAAATAACAATACACTCATCTTCAATCTGACTTAACTAGAAGTTTTTTGTTTAATTTTTCTATGTATAGATTAAAAAATGTGATTTTTTATGTTCTAATAAACAAAATTTATCTATTTAACCTACAAAAAATTTATAAGATACATTGAACATTGAGAAGTTGTGCTAAAATGAATTCATCTAAAGAAGGTGACCTAATTCCAATTTTTTATAATAAAACTTGAATAACTTGAATACTATCATTAGATTTTATTATAATAGCATTTATAAATTTAATAGGTCTTAAAGGAATAGAAGTTGATAGAAACCTTTAATTGAGTTCTTATGCATCATCTCACCTCTTTAATAACTTTAGTTGTATTTTTTATTTTGTATTTACTAAGAGAGTCTGTATGTAAGGATTCATTATAAAATATCTTGTTTTTTAATTAATATTTTTACAATCATTAAGATCTATAAGGTTCTAGGGATAAGAACATGTTTACTTTTGAACATTTAGTTTGATGAATTCAAGGTTGTTGAACTTCATGTCAATCATGTTGATCAAAGAAGAGCTTGGGGTTAGAGCTTCCTTCTGAAATTTTTTTGTCAAGGAAGTTCCTCATGTAAACAATATACCATATGATGGGATTTAGGCAATGAATTTCCTAGGTGGAACTTGGATACCTTTGTTTTAGTTATCGAACCACATGCCACTAAAGGATAAAAGTGAAGATTTCTATGATTAAAATTATTTGGTAATAAATATCCCTTATAGCATTATTTAGATTATTATCCAAACTCTATGTTTTACCACTATTTTGTATTTATTTTTTTATTTTTTTAACTCAATTGTGTTTTTAAATTCTGAGTCTTTTATTTTTATTTTATGCATATAATACTTGTTTTACATATATAATTTATTGTTATTTTTATTGTTTATAAATTATATCTTCCTTAAAATACTTTTTGAGTAGGTTAATATTGGGAATTTATTTTTAGACATTAATTCATCTCCCACTTGAATATATCATACCTATATGATCTGGGACAAAACCATCCCAAATAAAACTATTTACAACTTCATCTCACATATCATACCCAAAATCAATATTATCCTTTAAAAAAATAACAAATTTAGTACTTTCATGTCAAAAACAAACATAAACTAAAAAATAAATCCCAGCTCAAACAAAGGAAATCCAAAACAATCATATATAAAAGAATACAGAGCTACTAAAACTCAATAAATATAGAACATACAATTGAAGAACCATGAAAACAATAGTTCCAACCATACAAACACTAATTCTTACCAAATCTATAATAATTCAATCGAATATGTCATAACTAACTAAATAGAATGAGTATCAAATTATATTTCACATCAAAACCATTATTTTAAATTAAAACCGTTGTTCTTAAGTGAAACAATTGTCTAAATTTCTAAAATTAAGAATTTCACACCATTTAAAGGAAAATTAGATTTGTTAATTGTTAGATGAGAAAACCATTTGATCTAACCAAAATGTGTCCTAAAAAACCATCATGAAACCAATATTTAGAAAATTCAGTAAAATAATTACATGATACAAGAATTTAAACCAATTTCATATCCAAGCATACCCATAAACATAAATAATAGATCTAACCAACACAAACATCACCTCAACAAAGGAAGTCAAAGCAGATTTTTAAGATCAATAACCAAAACCCTAATTAATGAAACTAAAAAAAACTTCATTCCATTAATTTGAATTTTATAACACTAAATTATAAGAATTAGTCTTTAAATAAAATGTATATTTCTATAT
The DNA here is from genome assembly GCA_963277665.1 of Viscum album. Classification (NCBI taxonomy): domain Eukaryota; kingdom Viridiplantae; phylum Streptophyta; class Magnoliopsida; order Santalales; family Viscaceae; genus Viscum; species Viscum album. The sequence continues at coordinate 1,674,907,501 of OY728158.1, forward strand.
TTAATTTTTTAAATGATAAATTAAGCTAATCACCTTCCCTTATAGATTTTCCTTAAAGGTAATATAGGTCTATTTTAAAACATATTTTTATTTAGCCCAATTTTCCAAATAATGAACATCATTATAATACAATTTGAAATTAACCAAATATATAACAAATACTATAAATTATTTAACTATACAAACAAATTTTTTTTAAAAAATAAACTTTCATAAACAATAACTAACCAAAAAATAAATAAATTCAAGTTTTATAACTCAAAAGTATACACACATATCACTATACCAAAAACTCCATTTAGTTACAGTTTTTTCCATGTAGAGGTGGTTTCAACCATCATGAAATGATTCAGAGTTGTTTTGAAAAATTGTTTTGAATATCTATGTCTGTGATTTTTTTGTGATGCTTTTAAAAAAGCATTGCAAATCATTTTGTGGTGGTTTTTAAGGTTTAATAGTGGTTTATTTTTTAAAAATGTTAAATAACATTTTAAAACAATTATTATTTAGTGGCATTCTTAATTATATATATATATATATATATATATTTGTGTGTGTGTGTGTGTTCAAAAATATATATGTTTTACTTTTAAGGGATCAAGCGGTCCAGCTGGCCCAAGCCCACCACCCGGGCCATGTCTCAAGAGAATTCTATCATATATTAGAGACTGTTATGATTTGAACTCAAAACTTCTTCCACATATTCCTATAACCATACCACTTACCTAACTTCATCATCTAGTAATTATAATGAAATAATAGTTAATATAATTATATATATACATATAAATGCATCCCAATAAAAATATATATACACAAATATAAATATATCTAAATATATATTATTATATAAAAATAAATATCAATATATATGTATATATAAATATACATACATAAATATATATAGATAAATGTATATAAATATATATAAGATCTATAAATATATGTGTATATATATATATATATAATGAAATATAAATAATTATGAATATATGTATATATATACACATAAAAATATATATGTATATATACACATAAATATAAATATACAACCACATAATATATATATATATATATAAATTCATCAAAATATATATAAATGCATATAAATATCTATAACAACATATACATATAAATAAATTTACATATATATATATATAATTATATATAATTTTGCGTGTGTGTAAACATATATATATATATATACATATATATATACACCCAAATAATATATATAAATATAAATACATATAAATATATTTAAATATACACAAATACATATAAACATATATAAATATATATAAATAGAAATAAAATTATATAATATAAATACATATATATATATATTACTAAATATAATTTTATATAAATATAAATATAAATATACATACACAAACACATATAAATATATATAAATACATATATTTATTTATATATATAAGTAACGATATATATATGTACCATCATAATATATATATGAATATACACAAGTGCAAGGAGAGAAAATAGGTAAGACATTTCATTTCTATGCTCATTCCAAGAGTTAGAGGAAAAAGAAAAGCAAACACAAATGCTAAAGGAACGATATGAAAAAAACATAAAAGTTAAAGGTCCTTTAAAAACTAAGTCTTGGATTGAAGACCCATATTTTTATGACCCACCCGAGCTTCTTAAATGTGAGGACATCATCCTTGTCTCCAATTATTCACCCTCTACCAAGGATGCTCAATATTCCCATACTTAGCATCCTTGAAGGTCAGGGCTACAAATTATCAACACTCTAATTTTTGTTTACAAGTTGGTCATCCTTTCTGATATTATCTAACATTTAATAGGATTTAGAAGTCACAGCTGCGTATCAGACCCATTTTGTGTAGCTAATTCATTTTCAAACACTTCATGATCAAAGTGGTCCTTTATATATATACATACATGTATATATATATACTCACACAATATATATATATACATGTAAATATATATAAATATACATAAATGCATATAAATATCTATAAATCAACACATGCATACATACATACATATATAATTTAATATAATTATATGATTATATACATATACATAAACACAAATAGATATACACAAATATATATATATACTTATAAATATATATATATATATAAACATACATATTATATAAATATATATATATATATATACATGTGTATATATATAAATACATATAAATACATATATACAGATATATATAATTTTAAATAAATATATTCAAATACATATCTATAATTATATAAATATAAACACATGTATATAGACACGCCCATGTGAGCCGCAGTAGATTGGTAGTTTCTTCTAGCATCCATGTCTAAGTGATTATGCTTTGAATCCTCACAGTCCCTTTGGGGAAATTTATGACATCGGCGGTAACATAGGAGAAGACACAAGAAGACGAAGACACAATACAGTGATATTGGAGTGGCACGGGAAGGGGTGTAAAGTCATATAATGCCCTTTGGGTCACTAGGCCTTTGAGCTAATCAATATCATATGCTTACTATCGAGTGGGTTAACCCTTGGATGAGGTTTTGTCATGTCCTTGTGGGCCTAAGGGGTGTGTGTTACTTCCTATTATCATAACCTCAAGTAACTTAAATAATAAATGTATGTAAATGCAGGTAAATATAAATATATATATACACACACAAATACAAAATTCTATATATATATATCCACATAATATATATATATATATTTATATTAATATATCTAAATATCCATCAATATACATAAATACACATAAATACAAATAAATATCTATAAATACAGATAAATTTACACACATATATATACATACACACACACACACATATATAATCATATATAATTAAATATATATATATATATCCATATTAAAATATATAAATACACACATACACACACACACTAACATATATATATATATATATATCCATATAAATATAAATAAATATATATATATATATATATATCAATAAATATATATAAATATAAATAAATTTTAAATATATATAAATACACACACATGTATATATTTATACAATTATATAAAATTATTTATATATAAGTAAAGGCCTATAAATATATAAAAATATATAAAAATATATACATATATATATACATATAATATATATAAATATGAAGGCATATTTATATATATATATATTATAAATACATTTATAAAAAAATATATAAATACACACATAATTTAATATAATTATATGTATAAACTCATTTAAATACCCACAAACACACACACACATTGTTACAACTCACCCCCATTGAAACCCCACCTTGGGTTAGGAGAGGAGATGGGAGTGACCCCTAAATCCTGACTCCAATAGGAAATAGGTTGGTGACAACCACTAATGGTATATTTGAAAAGTATGGGAGACATTACCATATTTATTCCTAAGAAAACATAATCAATCTGTAACATCCTGTGATTTTATGAAAACTTATTTTATAAATATGTATAAAATCAATTTATTTGTTTTTAACTGGTTATAAATTAGAATAAAAAACATTTGAAGGTAAAAGTATATGTATTTTAAAAAACCGTATAATGCGCACAATGATTTTTTAACATCATAAATTAAAATAATATCTATTGATAAATGTTTTTAATGAAATATATAGATAATAAATTCAATAAATTTTTTTAACATTCATATAATATTTTTACTAGACATGGAAAAATAATAAGTCAAGTTTTTCACTTAAAAATACATTTTGATGAGAACAGTTTTGTTTCATTTTAAGCACTTATTTTAAAATGAATTTATACCACTTAAAGAAGTGGAATACTGTCAAATGGATTAAATATTTTGAATCATTATAATTAATATTATGTAATTAGTTCAACATATGTTTTGGTCATAATGAATACGAAAAATAGTAAAACTTTGTTGTTACAATTATGCTTAAAATAAGTTTACCGATGAGAAGGTTAACCTAAGAGATAAGATATAAAATACCACAAAACACTTGAATAAATTTTTTAATGGTATTCAGACCATATTATTCTAAAATTAGAATATTTTGAATTTTGGATCCCCATTACTTATGTAATATATTAATATTTTTTAATCCATTGGAAAATTCCAAGTCTTTCTTATCCCTCCTTTATAAAAGGATACCACTTATCATCTATTACTCACACTTTATAATCTTACTATATCAACCAATATGTACCCTAATTATTTCTTAAAATATATACCAATATCTTATAGGTATTTTATTGATCAAAATACCATCCATTCAAATCTTATGGTGTAATCCGAATTAGGTATCTTAATGATGAGGTATATCTCTTAACTGAGTGCTTTTGATTTTATTTATTCTTTTACATTGTTTAAATATATGTTATCCATAATAAAATAATGACATAATATTTTTAAATATAATTAATTTTTGTTATGATGATGTATCAACCATTTTCCACCTTGCTTTCATCAATTGGGAAATGAAAGTATCGTCCGTGCATACATGTGGACTACCACCTCCATGTTGCAATATGATTCATTTTCCATCAGCATAATTAACAATTGGTTATTGTAATGTAATTAATATTTATATATCACATTTATGATATAATTATTCTTCATTAATTATAAAATCTTATCTACCTTATTAACTTTCCATCTAATGGAAAATGATAACATCACTCATATGTATTTGTAGACTACTACCTCCATGAAGCGATGTGATCCGTTTTTCATTTCCGCTTTACATGACTAGTAATAATTATAGATTTAATTAATATATATTATATTTATGGTATAATAAATATTATTTAAAGTTTAATTATTATTTACCTTTATTTTTTCCCTTAATTAGAAAAGGAAAACACCACTCGTGCGTACGTAGAGATTACCTTCTCCACAAAGTGATGTAATTAAGTTTTCACCCCCAGTTGATGAATAGATATAAAAGTATATATAATTAATAAATTTGTCACTATAATTTTTAAGAATATTTATATGATTAATACATGACCAAGGTTCATGTATTGAATCCATCGACCCAAAACATGCATGGAAAACGAAACAATTTTCACCCGAATATCTATTTTATTGAAGAAATTATTAACAAAAGGATAATTTGAAATTATAAAGGAATTATAAATATTAATTAATTTATTAATATGATTATGAAATACATTTAAAATAAATATATATTTATTATATATTATATTTTAATGTGTATGAAGCAAGATGAGACTCTAGGTGATGTGTTTATGTTAAAATCTCATTTCTTCTGAGGATTGTCTATAATAAATATTCCTCGAAGGAAATTCTATACATAAAATCATTTAAATCACTTAACATTTATTCTACACTAGTTATTTATATAGTTTTTATGTTTTATTACCATTTTAATATCTTTTTTAGTTTAAATGATTGATAAAATGTTTTTAAAGAAAATTTGACCTTATTTCCTCTTTAGTCGACGAACCCTTTCTTTCATGTTAGTTCTCTTCAAAATTGTTTTTATGAATGTCCTTAACTACAATTGAAATTTTTTAAAAAGTTAATTTTCACTACATTTTGAATTATTTAAAAAATTCAAAATAAATCATTTTAAAGAATTTGTTTCCCAAACAATTCATTTTTGACTTTTTATAAAGGGGTTAACGTAATATTTTATTTAAAATTATATGATGTGAATGGATTTTCCCACCATCATGAGAATTAGTTTATTTAAATATCCCATTACAAGTTTCCTTTTTTATTTCTAAATAATATTATTTTATCAATATTCTTTGTATTTTTAGTCAAAGCGTTATCAAAAGAAAAGTTTATTTTCTCATGTTTTCAAAGAAAAGTTCTAATGATATTTTAAAGGTGTTTTAATCCATATAAAAATAATTTAAGGATTATTATGCTTCTCATGGGATATGATATTTCAATACCATTTACTTTATTTATCTAGATATATTTTTTTATTAATTATTTGAGAATTATTCTATAAAACCCTTTTATTTTCCACAGGTTAATTAAATTATAATAAATACTTTATGAAACTCATTTATTTTAAATGAATTATTCTATGTTGGAATGATGAAAAATTTATGAAAAAAAATTATTTACATGAGTTTTGATATGATGATATGATGATTGTTTTGTGATATTATGGAACACATATGTGTGGTTTTCATTATATGATATGTGGACATAATTACATAGCCCTAAAATGCATTGGGTAATGATGATGGAGTTGAGAATATCTTAAGAGATGGTAGATTTAAAAAAAATCTAATTGATCGTGGAGTTAACCAGATTTATGTTACTCCTATGAAAATGTTGGAAATATATGAGTTTTCATTTCAATAATGTGACATTGTCCTCAATAATAGTCTTGGGAGTTAACCTTAACTAAGTAACTGATTTTCTATACTCCTGTGTATGTTTCAAACTAATGTATTATGATCTTGATTGTTCTTAAGGTTCATGATTGATCATTAATGATTCCACACTCTTATATCTTATGTATATTAATTAAAAATTATTCCATGATTCATGGTTAGAGATCTTTGATTTTTTAGGTATGATTATTATAGTATTTTATCTTGTTTCCAAAACCTTATTCTTATCTTATACTCATTTATGATCATTTAATGATATATTTTATGTTTATCCTTACTAAACATTTGATATCACCATTTCTTATATTTCCTTTCCCCTGGTAATGAAGAAAGGTTTTAAGTAGGGCCTGTCTAAGAAATTTATAACCTAATAATATCTTTGTGGGAGATGTTAAATATATTTCAAGAAATAAGATAAGTTTGTTTCTAGTATCCGAATTCACTAAAACATTAACATTTGGTGAATGTATTGTTATAAAATATATTGAATATTAATCTAAAATTATGTAATATAAATGTTCAAAATGATTATATTCTCTCAGTTTGTATCAAATTAGGTATTAGTTATTTTTGTAGATTAGTATTAGATAACATTTTTGAAAACCATATGGATAAGTCTAAGTATAGGATAACATCCTATGGTTTTAATAAAATAGAAATTATTTGGGTTTTCAAATAAATTACATCCATTTATGGATATTAGAAAAATGGATGTGGACATGGAACATATGAAACAAGGGGTAGTAACTATGAAAGTGTTATATTGGGTATTAACTTGATCGTTACTAGTGCACGATGAGTGAGCCTAGGACTGCACACCTGACTAGAAACTCCTAGGGGATATACTTGGGTTAATTAAATTTTTATTTATAAACCAGTATGAAGGATTTTAATATATGGTGTCCATAAATGGCATAGGTTAAATGTTCTCTTTCATATATTTAAAAGAAGGTTTTGTGATTTAGGCATTTTATGAATGATTTTTAATGATTATATGTTTACTATCTATGATTCTTATTTATCACACTTTAATTTTTAGTTTTATTATATGGATGCACCCAGGAAGACTCTTATTAACATTGAATGTGACAAGAAATTAAATGATTATCCACATGAGAAAACAAATGAATTGGGAGTCAGGATGAAAAATTTTATGATTATTACCACCCAACCCTCTCAAGATATGAATGGTAACATGAACCATATTGATATTTAAAATGAAAAAAGGAAGGGGTAACTCTCTAATGAGTCTTTTATATGGTGATGTACACCTTCCTTTTGTTGTTCCTAAAATGTAATAATTATTGAGAAATGGATTAGTACCACTAGAATTATATATTTGTATCTTTTATTTATAACAAAATTATTTTCCTTTAATTATATCATTTAGAAGGTGAAGCTGATTAATGTTGGGATGTTATAAAAAATATGACGCGATAGGAGTAAATTGACTCCATATCGTGGGAAGAGTTTAAATTATTTTTTAGTATGTATTTTCTGAATAATTTCTTATTCTTCCATAGAATAATTAACATTAGTTTTTAAAATAACTCATACCTTGTTTTGTAACTATTTCAAAGACTCCATATAGAATTTCCATGATTTAGTAGTAGGAATTTAAGAAGTAACTCTATGAGAATCTTGATGAGGGATTCATATGCCCTAGTTTATCACCATGAGGTTAACCTTATCTTTTTTTTAAGAATAAATATTATTCAATGTGTCTTTTTATTGATTATCAAGAACTTAAAATGATCACTATTAAGAACAAGTATCCTTTACACTATATTAATGATCTATTTGATCAATTAAAAGTATGTCAATATTTTTCCAAGATTGAACTTTGATCTGAATATCATAAATTCTGATTCAAGAAGGATAGAGCCAACACATCCTTCCATATGAGGTATGGTCATTATGAATTTATAGTGATACCATTTCGACTTACCAATTATACTTCTATCTTCATGGATTTAATCAATATATTCTTTAGATATTACCTTTATCATTTTTTGGTATTAATTATTGATGATATTATTATATATTTGAAGAGAAAGTAAGGACATTAAGAACATTTGAGGATAGTGTTGAGGAACTTAAGGAAGGATATTTTGTATTCTATATTTAACATGTTTTAGTTTTTTCATTATAAAGTTCCATTTTAAGGTTATATAATCTCAAGTGAGTGTATATCAGCAGATCCTTAAAAGATGAATGTTTTTCTTCCAATGGACCAGACCAACCATGGAAACTAAGATGCATAGTTTTCTTCAATTGGATGGATAATACCAAGAATTTGTGAGGGTTGTCTTAGGGATATAATCCAATAAACCAAGTTAAATCATAATGGAGATATATTCCTTTGGAACGAATGTGAGGAAAATTTCAAGGAGTAAAAAAGAAGTTTGGTTAGTATACCAGTGCTTACACTACCCTACAACATAGAAGGGTTTGTAATTTTTAGTGATTCATAAAATCAGTTATTGTGATTCATAATCATGAAAAATTTTATGGTGATATATTATCCCTTAAACCAATTGAAAATTCATGATAAAAATTACCCTACAAAACATTCAGAGTTCTCAGTAGTAATATTTTCACTAAAAATATTGAGGAATTATATTTATAGTAAACGGTGAGATATATATAATGATCATAAAATATGAAAGTATATATTCATGTAGAATTAATATAATATATTCCAATGTATATGGCTGTATTTTATTAAATATTATGAATGCTCAATACACTACAACCCTAGGAAGGAGAACAGGGTGTCTCGTGCTCTATGTTAGAAATACCATTCTAATTTTCCCACAATAAGGATTTAAAGGGATATAATATATTTAAATTTTTAAAAGTTGGATCGTGAAATCATGAGTAAAGGGGAGAGATTATATCTTTATCATATATATGTTCAACCATCCATCCATGTGAAGATTAAAGAGGCCCAGAAAGAGGATGTGGAACTATAAAAGAAGTTGAGAAATTTTTCAGAGATCAACCTTGATTTTTATGGAATGATAAGGTTCCAGAACCAAGTATGTTTCTATAAATAACATATGTTATGGAGTTATTTCTTGAATATCATACCTCATAATTCTCTATTCATCCTAAAAATACAAAGCTGTATAGAGATCTGAATGAGTATTTATGGTGGGATGACATAAACATGGATATTGAAGAGTTTGAACTTCGATGACTGGTATATCAGAGAGTTAAGGATGAGAGACATATGTCTAAGAGGATTTTACTACCATTACCCATACTATAATGTAAATAGAAAAACATTATGATGGATTTCTTCATCAGACTCTGCAAAACATCTAAATGGAATAACGTTATTTTGGTTCTATATGATAGCCATATGAATTCAGCACATTTCATTATAATCTGATAATATTTATCTATTGGTTTTATTTGCAAGATATACCTCAAGGAATTATTAAGGTTTTATAGAGTACCACATTCCATTACATCTAATTTGGATCCATGTTCTACCATGAAGTTGTGGAGAATCTTTTAGCTAACATTGAATATGATTTTTTACTTTAGTATTGAATATCATCCTAAAATATATGTTTAGTCATAGAGGACTATTAAAACCCTATAAGACACTATAAGATGTGTTGAAATCATTTTATTTGGATTTAAAAGGAGGTTCGGATTAATACTATCCTCTTGTTGAATTATTTTATAACAATAAATTTTACTGAAGAGTACAAATGTCTCTTTATGAAGCCCCATGAGGTTAGATAAAGCAATATATTGTGACTTGAAATTATTGAGGATATATTATATAATTTTAAATATATTCATCAGTATATCAAGACATCTTAGAGACCACAAAAGAGTTATATTGATAATTTATTGTAAGATCTGAAATTCAAAGTTGGTGAGAAGGTATTCCTTTAAATATCTCATTTGTTGAAGGTTAAGATTTTTGGAAAGAAGATCATGTTGAACCCCATATATATCGGTCTCTTGAAAATTCTTGATTGTATTAATATGATTTCTTATTGCTTGGAGCTTCACCCGAATTTCTATCAAGTTCACAATATGTTCCAGATATCTCTCTTGGGGAAGTATATACCTGATCCTTTATATATACTGAACTTATAGGATATACTATTGGATAATGACATATATTATAAGGAAAAATGGATGGATATTCTAGATAATAAAGACAAAGTTATGGAAAATAAGACCACTAACCTAATCAACGTTTAATAGTGAGACTATAAATTTAAGGAAGCTACATGGGAACCACAAGAATTTATGAGGAAGAAGTATCTTATGTTGCTTAAATAAAAAGTGAAATAATATTGAGGGAGAAATTATTATAGTTGGGTATAATTTAATACCACCATATTTAATTATATTTTTATTTTTGAACAAATTTAATTTCTTTGATATCTTACTTTACACACAACACCGAGTTTTAAAAAACTGTTACATACTATTAAAATATTATTTTTAATATGATAGTTGTGTCCTAGATGTTATATTGGTGGGAATAGATAATACTAACTAGATTATGAAACATTATTATTTAGATATTTTTAAAATTAATTCATTAGTTTATAACTGGATATAAATTAGAATAAAATCCTTTGAAGTTAAAAAGATATTCTTTTCTTAAAACCTAATTTATGCACACAACATGTTTTTATATTAATAAATTAAATAAATATCTATTGATGAATGATTTTAATTAAATTTATATATTATATATTTAATCAAACTTTTAAATTAATTTAATAGTTTTTACTAGTCAAGGAATTAGAATAAATCTAGTTTTATGATTACAAATGTTGTTCTCTAAAAAATGGGTTTTTTGTGATTTACACAGTTATTTTAAAATTACCATCTAACACATATAGAAATTGAATCATGTAAAAATATTAAATTTTTGGAATCAGAAAAATTAATATTATTTAATAATATCAACTTAATTTTTGGTCATAATTAATTGTAAAAATTTATTGTTATAGTTACGGTTAAAACAGACTTATCGAGGGGTTAACCAAAGAAACAAGATTTAAAATATCAGAAAAAACTTGCTTTAAATTGATTGGTTGATGTTATTTAGAACATATACTTATTATATTTTAATTTTTCTCATTTTTAACCACTCTGACATGCGTAAAACATTAATATATTTTAATCTTTTGAAAAATTCTATGTGTGTCATTTCCCTCATAAAAGTATACCACTTATCATGTCTTCCTATCATTTTAAGACTATTTTAACCCCTATAATACCTACTTTAATATTTTTTTAACATCTCTACACATATTATAGTGGTCTTAGTTTTATTATAAAAAAATATTTTAAGTCATAAGGTGTAATCCAAATGAGGATTCTCAACGGAGAGTTATAACTCTTAATTGAGTACTATAAATTTTATTTCTTCTTCCAAATCCTCTAAATATATGGTATTAACACTAAAATAATGACTTTATTATATTAATTATATTTAATAGGTATTATAAGGATTTATCAACAATTTTACACCTATTTTCCAAATTGGGCAATGAATGTATCGTTTGTGCGTACATGAAAATATGATTCATTTTCCATCACCATAATTAATGATTGGTTATTATGATAGAATTAAGGTTTATATGTGAAATATATGACATAATGACTCTTATTTAAGTACAATATCTTATATTCCTTCTTACTTTTCCATCCATTGGGAAAATATAACGTTGCTCATGTGTACTTGTGGACTAACGCCACCATAAAATGATGTGGTCCATGTTTCATTTACACTTTACATGGATGTTAATAAGGATAGATTTATTGAATATATATAATATTAATAATATAATAATAATTATATAAATTTGAATTATTATTTACCTTTATTTCATTCCATCCATTGAAAAAAAATTCATTCATGGGTACATACAAATTACTGTCTCCACAAATTGATGTAATTGATTTTTTACCACAACTTTTTTATAATGGTTATAAAAGTGTATATAATAAATAAATATGAAAATAATATCACGAATAATATTCTGGAGATTATGAAAACATGAACATGGTGAAATTATTGTAACTATCAAATAGCAACATGTTTGGATAACAAAACAGTTTTCACCTGAATATCCATTTTAATGAAGAAATTTTTAACAAAAGGATAATTAGAAGTTATAATGGAATGATACATATTATGTAATGTATGAATATGGTTCTTAAATATATTCATAATAGATTTATATATATTTTTTGATATTTTAACGTGTATGAAGAAATATGAGACATGTGGTATGGTGTTTATGTTACATTCTCAATTCTTCTCAGGATTATTTATTATAAATTATGTTGAGAGACATTATACCGATCATATACTTTAAAACCCGTACATTTTATTCACATATTATTATTTATTTATTTTTTATACATTAGTAAAATTTTCCTCTCTTTGATAATTCAAATTATTGAGAAAATATTTTTAAATAAAAGGCAACATTATTTCCTCTTTGGTCGATGAACTTATTCTTCCATGTCCATTATCTTTAAAATTGTTTTATACAAGTTTCTAACTATACTTGAAATGTTTTAAAATTTCAATTTTCACTAAATTGGACTTTATTCTCTAAGGATTATAATGTTATATTTTTAAATAATTTTTTTTCTTGAGCAATCCTTTTCATATATATCAATATCCATTAAGGATTTTTATTATTCAATAAGGATTAGATCCTATGATTCCATCCACTTTCTTTATCTAGATAGATCATTACAATGGTGATTTAAGTATTATTATAGGAAATTCATTTCTTTTAAATGGATTATTTATGTTATGATGAAACCTTTATGAAACTCATTTCTTTTCAACAGGTTATGATATCATGGAATGATGAAATTTATATAAAACATGTTTCCTTTCCATGAGTTATAATATGATGATATGATGAATCTTAAGTGATATTTATGAAAAAATATGTATGAATTTCATTATCTGATGAGTGGACCTAGAATTATATATACCTCAAATGAATTTGGAAATGATGATAGAGTTTAGAATCCCTTAAGAGATTATGGGGTTAATAAACTCCCAAGTGATTATAAAGTTAACTAGATGGGATTTATTCCTAACAGAATGTTGGAAATGACTGGGTAGAAATTTTCATTATAGGACTTTTCCCACAATTATAGACATGGTAGTGAACCTAGAATAAGGAGGTGATTTTCTAGGATTCTATGTTTGACACAAACTTACATGTTATTATTATAATAATTCATCATGGATCATGATTGATCATTGATGATTCCACATGCTTATGTCTTATGTCTTTTGATTGAAAAAATCTTTTTCCTTGTTTTATGATTTAAGATTATTGAATGATTGAGTATTATTACTCTATGTTATCATAATTTTCCCATACCCTTATGCTTATATTATACTAATTTATGATCATTGACTTATATATTCTATATTTACCCTTACAAATCTTCTAATCTCATAATTTCTTAGGTTTCATTTCCCAAGATCATGAATAAATTTTTTTAAGTATGGCATGTCTAATAAGTGTACTATGTGAGAATTTATTTGTGGGAGATGTCGAATATCTTTCATGAACTAAGATTATTATGTATCTAGTCTCCAAATACACTAAACCTTTATGGTTTTGGTGCATGTTTTATTATGGTATGTATTGAATATTCATCTAAAATGATGTAATATATATATATATAATTATTTGGTATCCTCACAATCACCAAATCAAATCCATATATATAAAGTGAAAATGAAATATTTCACAATATTAAATATAACTACATGAACAAAATTAGACAACCAATGTAAATTCAAGACCAAACTCCAAAGGATCCACTCTAGCTACCTAAATAGCAACATTCTCATTCACCCTAGATCTATACTAGAAAACAAATCAAGAAACATTATAAAAGGGTGATCATTTTGGATTAATAAGTTTAATCGTGGTCTAATTAAAATTAACTTCCATGTGAAATCAATGTTTCTAGATAAGCATGTGTGCACAACTGAGTAAGGAAAATCTAGTAACAATGGAATGTTTAGACCACCAATCACAATTGAGGGAGATGTTTCATAACATAAAAAATCCTAATAAATGGATATATCTCACATATAAATAAAAAAATCAAGGTAGATGTCCCACATATCAATTTATCATAATCTCCAGCATTATACCTCATTACCACAACCATATAATCATCATCACATCCTACACTGCATGCATCCCATTAAAACCCTAACATCATCTTATAATAAAACCTATTCATCCCATCACAATCACATCATTATCACATATTATACCCTATGTATTTCATAAAAACCACATCATCATCACATCCAACACCCTTTTAATCAGATCACAACCACATCATCATCACATAATGTACCCTGTGAAACTCATCATGACCTCATCAACTCATGCAATAACCATGATCCATCACAAACAAAGAATATGACATTACCCTAAGAGATCAAAACCCAATGGATATGTGTAAATGTTATAATCTTAATTTATTACATTCTATAATAGGAGAACATGTTAAAAACAATTGTCCATTACAACAAAAAAATATATACGTACACTTCACTTCAACCCATTACATCCTATGTAAGTATATAAATTCTAAGTGTAACTGTGAACCATTACATCTCAAAAAGAACTATACACGTGAAAGACTTGAGTCATTACAACTTGTTTATATGTAAAACATAATACAATACATTACATCCTATGAAAATATGAAAATAACCAAAATTCATTACAACCTGCATCTATAGTGTCATAGTATCATAGACAAAGAGCACACCAAAAAAACTCATATGAATCAAGTATAAAATCAAACAATCAATAAATCAATAAATGAATAAAAATTATAATAGTCAATGAAAAATATATAGGTAATAATAGTAGTGTTAATATTTTTGCATCAGATAAAATAAGTACATCATTCCATAATCAAGTAAACACTCATAGATCATGGGATACTACATCTAAAATACAAGTCTAAATTCTTAACAAACCCATCAATTATTCGGTCATCTTATTCTAATTAATACTTTATTTAGTTAAACATGTCCACTTAAACATGATTACCTATGACATAACCTGAACTTAACCCCACACATACCATCCCAAGACAAAACCTAGAACTAATTACTACCGAACACTTTATCCCAACAACCATATCACAACCATACTCCCTCTTGAATATCTTTTCAAAGAAATTTCCTAGTCACTAACCTTTAACACCTCATTATCAAACCCCAAAATCCTAGGAATTTATCTTAGGGGAGGAAAAAACCAACACGGTTGAGACTAATCTTAAGATGTTGATAAAAATACATCTAATTTCAATTAATTTCTATATCCATCCAGTGACCAAACTAACCTTATAAAAATGAAATTATCTAGAAATAAAATCATACCCAGCTTATAAAGATATCCCAAGATATAAAAACCTAATAATACAATAAACATACCCAATGTAAGAATTATTAATGACCCAAAAATCACCTAATGTTTATCACTTCAAAAATTACTAATGTTAATCAATTTTAATTTCCATATTACCTCTTTATACATTGTAACGAACCATATTGGGTTAACATAACATATCACCTGAGATGACCCTCTATAAGGCCCCAACTAAATTACTAATCACATTAAGCTGTAGAAAATCCCTCGGATATCAATATTGAAAATAATGGGAATGATTTAACCTTAATCATCTTTATGACATGTATCATGTACCAAAGGAAATATATAAGAATATAAATCCAAAATAGAGAACTAAGTAGTTGTCTAAAACAAACTTTATACAAAACATGAAAAAAGGACAATGGTCCATAATACATGAAAAAAATGATCCAAGAGTATATATCAATGTCACTAAGTGTCACGATCATCTAAAAAAACTAGAAGATAATGTCATATAGGAGGATATGTGAAGTTACATGATTTCCTTCCCTTTAACCAGATCCTATAAAACAAAGTCTACATACACCCAAAGTAATATATAGGGTGTAAAGAAACACCCAGTAAGTTACCACTATGAATCTATATAAATAATTTCCCTATGAGATCATTAGTTTTAGTTAAAAAATATTTTCAAAAAGTAGTATATATTAAAGAACCTTTTTATGAAACACCCATTTGATTATCCTTTTTAAAACATCCATATCCCAAGCATTAAGAAAAATGAATTAAAACATGTTTAATTAAATAAAGGTTAATGAACAAGAAATCCATGTATTTTAGAATAAATGGGTAATTAAAGTACAATTTCCTATATAATGTTTACTAAAAATGTACAAATGGGCCGCAAGATGAAGACCATGACACTGAGACATCCAAGGAACATTGGCCATCATAGTGAATCATAGGTACTTAGAAAGACAAGTAAACTATGTTTTTAACCAAGTGATAATATTTACCATTACATGAATGATAATCCAAACCTAAAATTTAACATTACCTTAATGGAATTTCATCAAATAATTATTGTTCATAAAAATTGTTTTTGGAAGAAAACCCCCTTCCATCACCACCAAGATTGAGTGAAAATTATGGATTTCAATTTATCCATTAACAAAATCAATAAGATAATTTTCATATTCTAAAATAAAATTATTTCACAAGAACATTCATGCTTTCCATGGTAAAGAATCCATTGGATAGGGACATATACCTTGATAGTGGAGGAAATGTTATCTCCTTTGAATTCAGTGATTGGAAACAGGAGATTTGATCCTCATAAGCCTAGATCTACAAATAAAATCATCAAATCCCCATAATTACCTCTAGATCTATAAATCACATACTAATTAGGTTCCAATAGATCAATGGAAGTAGATATCATGGATAGATCTAAATAAGAGAGGATAAATCAAGAGAAAATTATAAAGTACCTTAAATATATCTACCCAAATTGATCGAGGATCATCAAGGAATTAAGGAGATAGTCCTCTTGATCATAATAGTAAGGATGGTTCGAAATAATGAGGTATTAAGAGGATATTATAGTTAAAAATGATCAAGGTAATCGAGGTAATTTTTCATTTTAAGAAGATATGACCAGCTGACATAGTTAGACAAACCATAAAAAACCATGTAGTAGCCACTATCCCATGAAAACCAAGTCATAATGTTTCCTTGGAATAGTCGAATGGTTTGATAAACCATTCACAATCAATGTGATAACCTCTACAACCAAAACTAAACATATACATGGTTTTTTTGGAGACCCAAACAATTATAAAAACCATACACAAACCATAAAAATAGCTACTAGAACTAGTACATTAATATTGAATAGTTACTACAAGGCATGAAAAACCATGTACCTGAATAGAGAGATTAATTCGTTTCCCCTATAACTCTAAATTTTTGAACCATAATTCTAAAAATCATATAAAACCTCAAAATATAAATACTAATACTAAAATTATACATATATGCAACATGAATTGTGTCGTAATTATCCCCACTATGAATCTTCAAATCCTAATAAAGTATTCCAGATTATGGAAACAAGAACAGAGAAGTCCATTATTGTCTCATAAACACTTATCGCTAATACGTCTCAGGGCTATCTCATTTAATATGCCAAAAAATACAGGCCAAAGGTATTTTTTTTATCACACATCACTTTATTTTGAAAATACATAATTTGATATTCTTATTTAACCACTAAGGTATGTGGTTCAATTTCGGCATCATCTCATTTAATCACATGGGAATGGTTTAGTTGATACTTCGTTAGCTTGGAAATATGGAGCATATCAAGAATATTTGTCAAGAGGGATGATAATTTCAATAGATTTTACACCTTTCCAAGCCTCCCAATTAACCCAACTTACTCTAATTTCTTAAGTGATGATGCCTCATCTCAGGAGAAACTCTAAGGGAAACCTGATCACCAACCTCAAATTCCAGTGGTCAATGATGGTGATCAGTATAATATTTCAGGATATTATGAGCTATCGCCAATATCTTTTGGATCAATTGTACCTTCTATATCTATTATTGAATGATACTTGGTCTCATGAGTGACATCTCACAAAGATCCACCCAAAAAAGATCTACATGGATGTCCATGCACCAATTAAAATAGTTCCATTTTAATCAAGTCATGATAATTATAGTTATAGGAAAATTTGATCAAGGGTAAATAATTTTCCCATGAAATAGAGAAGTCAAGTATGTATTCTTAAAGCATGTATTTTAGAATCTATATGGACCACATAATCTTAACATACATTTGAGTATGACACGTTTCACTTAACTTTATTTTGGTACCCATCACCTCCTGAAATACAATCAGAAACTGGGATTTAAAGCATGAATATCTACCATAAACAACCATAAAAGGTTCTCAATAGAGATTTGGGGTCTCTAAAACAAACAATCACCCTAGATATTCTAACTTCATTGACTTCTTAATTGTAAATAAATGATTCAACTTAGTGATTCATTTGATTATCACCCAAATAGAATCCTTTAAACTGAGTGTCTGAGGTAGTCCAATCATGAAGTCTATAGATAACTCATCCAATTTAAAAACTAGAATGAGTTAGGTTTGAAACAACCCAAAATATATTTGGTGATCTACCTTAAATCTTATTGAAATTAAGGAATTGTGACACAAAGTCTGGAATCAAATAGCTTAAACTTGACCACCAATATCAATATCTCTTGTTTTGATGCATTTTGGATGCTCTTTGATTTATAGTACAACTTGATTGATTTACACTGTCTATAAAATTATTCCTCAAATATGTTGGAATGACCAATCTACCTCCAAAAAGAAAATAACTACATGGGGGATTGAGACTAATCACCTGAGGTCTACCCACCATATAGTATTTTACTAAAACACTAAAAATAGATGTTTTTCTTGCCTAAACCAAATCCAATCATCAAATGATGAATCATATTTCACACAATATAAGAAAACCAAATTATCAACCACTTTTATTTTCAATCTCATCTCATCAAACAAACTCATCAAAGACTAATCTTCTATTGATTCCTTAATGGAGTGAGTTGGTATCTTCATTCCCAATGCTTCATTGACCACATTCTCTTTTCTAGGTGTATATACAATATAAAAAAAACTAAAGATATTAAACCCATTATATTTTTTTAAGTTTAAGTCTTTCTGGGTGAAAATATACTTTAGGCTCTTATAATATGAATACATAGTAAAACACTCACAAAATAGATGTTGGAGAAAATTATTCAGAGTACGTTTCATAGCTAAAAATACAAGGTAACGGGTAGGATAAATATTATCATGAGAGAATAATCACTGATATCCATAAGTCTCCACCTAATTTACATGTATTAAGATGAACCCCAACCTTATTCCTGAGGTTTCTCATTAAATATCATAGCTCAAACCCAGCTCATCGTGAATCAAAATTGAATTTGAAGTTAATTTAACTTTTAGTTACTCAATTTATCTTTGAAACTTATCATTCCATTCAAACATAACACTCTCACGGGTCAAATATGTCATAGGAGATGCAATTTTGGAAAATACTTGAACAAAAAAACTATAATATCATACTAAACCCAAGAATATTCATATCTAAAATACTTATCTAGGTTGTTCCCAAGTCATAACTACGATAATCTTCTCAAGATCTATTAAAATAATCCTCTTAGATATCACATGCCCTGGGAACTTTTATTCTCAAATAAAAAACTCACATTTATATAGCTTCCCATATAGATGACGTTATTTCAAGATTCTAAAAATAATAAAAAAATTATCTTTATCTTCATCCCCTGACATGAAGTATACAAAATAAAATCATCACTAAAGAAAAATACGAATGAGTCCAAGAAATGATGAATGATATATCTCATTAGTATTATAAATACTATAAGTGTGTTAGTAATATGAAATAGAATAACTAGAAACTTGAAATATATATAATTTCCCCTAAAATCTATCTTAGGTATATCTTCTTCTCAAAACCTCAACTGGTGGTACCCTGATTATAGGTCATTTTTAAAAACCCATCAGGCTACTATGAGTTGATAAAATAGATCATAAATCTTAAATAAGAGGTATTTATTCTTAATATCCACTTAATTAATCTTTTGGCAATCAATACAAATTTTGAGGTTTTTCTATGAATTATTTTCCAAAAAGAATTGGAGAATCCCAAGGTGACATTCTAAGATGAATAAATCCATTGGAATCAATATCCTCAATTTAAAATTTAACTTACTTCAAATAAAGTGGTTCTATATGATAATACGGTATAAAAATGGTTCTCAATCAAGGAATAAATTTAATAATGAAATCATCTTCCATCTAGGTTCGTAACCTAGAGAAATTATTATGAAATACCTAAGGGTACTCACTCACCACTGCATGAAATTTTTGACCTAAATAATGGTAAATGGTTAAAATAAAAATATATAACAAATGTAATGTGATCATTCCATCATAAAGAAAAATAGGCCCTGCTCTCCCAGATCTCAGATGTCGCTCACCCTGAAAGTCCTAAGGGACTCTATCAAAAAAATAAACTAAACTTGAAAATGATGATAGTTTATATGGGGTTTAAAACCAATAATTTAATCCATTCCAATAATAAGGTTGAATATTTCAATATCAGGAACCAAGAAATCCCACATCACATTGAACACAAACCCAATGTATCAATAAACATAAGAGAGAAAAGATCTATCATGAGGGGAATAATCTATGAACACAAACCCAATGTATCAATAAACATAAATGATATGATGTAATGAGATGCAATAATATCAAACAATTCAATAACCATAGAATAATAGATAAACATTGTACCTCTCATAGTAGCTAGTCTAGCTTCAAATTCCTTTAGTGTACACTCCACTATGTAAAAAGGAAAAACACATATCCTCCTTGTGATTTCCTCATATCCTAAGTAACCCCTTTATAAAAATAGAGAGATCCACCTACATTCACGATATCAGACTGGGACTTTGATCCTTTAGTACCAATGGATCCATCCATGCTTTCTTGAGGTGTATTTCCCCTGAAGTGCTAGAGATGACTAGATTTTCTAATTATGTAGCATGCTCTGGGTATTGTCCTTAATTAGTATTTGTGTGTCCATATATCCTACACTATATACAGACCACATTTCTCTATCTTTACTTCATCATAGAACCACTACTGCTACCCTGACATGGATCATATTGTTTCCTCTTCTAACTAAAAGACACATCTTAGATTCATCTAATGGTTACAGAAACTACCTCAAGGTTAGTATTCTTTTCTATGTATGCCTCTTCCATATCTTCTATATCAACCACATTAAAACTTATTTTTAGGCATAAGAGAATCATCTTCAATCAAATATCGGCCCTCAAAACCATCTTGAACCACTAAGCCTAATGGTGTTGATTAGAAAAAAATAAGGTGATAAGTGTACTAACTTAGAGAAATGATTTGAATAATCCACAACTGATATTTCCCCTTAATCCAAGGTCACAAATTCAAAAGTATTTATCACTCACAAAATTTAAGGATAAAATTAAGGATTTAATACTTTCTTGGAAGGGGCCATGATATGATCCTCACGTAACTTAGCTGGCATGATAGAGTCCCACCATTTTCTTCCTGGTTTTTCAATTATATAAATATCGAAACCCACCTTTTAGTAATATGGATTCTTTAATAAGTGGAAAAGTATTTCAATATATTTAAGATGCTTCTTTGGTTCTTGGGTTCCTTCTTCACCTAGAAAGATATGGGGATTATACTTTCTAAACACCAATGTACAGTTCACTACATATTTTGGATTTCTAATACCTACCTGACCTAGAGTGTGTATTATATTAATAACTAATCTCAACAAAAAAAATAGCTAACTGTATAGTTTTCATATTGAATTGGTCTCATAAATTGCTCTTATGGATTCAAAAGAGCTCTTAGAGGAGGAGTTATATGTTAAAAGTAATAGATAACACCTTATCATCAAAGTAAGACTACTCTAAATCAAAATAAGAACCCCAATAATCTATATTATGTCCCTTAAACAACAAAAATTTAAGGAAATAACATATTCCTCAAATGTGGTAACATTTAAAACCAATAGAAGATAAGAAAATGTTCAACTAAATAACCCCCAAATAAATTTCACTAAATAACCCAAAAATCATTCTTATGATTAATGAAAAATATTTAACCACTTGTGGTAAATCGAGATCAAATACAAAAGTAAAATGTCTAGGAAGCCTTCTGTACGAATTACCCAAGTTTTGAAACCCCTTCTCTAGTCTATCAACAACCCTGGAGATAACCTCCACTAATACCAATTTGTAATGAACTAATATGGCCTAACTAAAAATTTAACCTGATATTCCCTATCAAAAGGCCCAAATCACATTTTTGATCACCGCAGGCTGATGATAAGATTCTGGTTATCAAGATGGAAAATAATGGGAATTATTTATTCTTGAACATCACCCTGATATGTCAAATGTGACAAAGTAAATATATGAGAATATAAATCCAAAACATAGTGTAAAGAATAAGTCTAAAATAAACATGATGAAAAACATGAAAAATCCCAATATTATTGAATATATGAAAAACCATGAGCTAAGAGTTTATCTAAATGTGACCATTGTCCACCACAATCCCAGACCACCTGAAGATGACATCGACTAGGAGGAGACTCCAAGAAACAATATACAGTTCCCCTTTCCTAAATCCTACAAAACCAAGTCTATATATTCCAAAAGCCGTATACATGGTGTTTAGAAATTTCTATTAGGATACAACCATGAATCTATACAAAGTATTTCAGTATTCAATAGTTAGTTATGGTTTCCAAAAAAATAGTTTTATAAAATGGTATATCTAGAAAACCATTTTTATAAAACATCCCATTCATTATATTTTTTTAAAAAAATCGATATCCCAAGACCTAAGAACATGTAAGTAAAACCTTTTTGATAAAATTAAGGTCCATAAACATGAAATTCATTCCTATTAAAACAAAAGGGAAAGCAAATCACAAGAATTTAGGTAATTTATACTAACAATACACAAATGAGCAGCAATATGATATCGGGAAAACCGAGGTACTTTATTAAACATTGTGAATCCTAATTCCCTATAAAGACATGTATCCCATGTTCCTACCTAAGTTTCAAATCATTTAATTTGATACAATAGAATACAATCCCAACATTTTAGATTATCTATGTTGAATTTCATCGAACACTTAATGCTCAGAAAATATGTTTTTAGTGAAAACACCTTTAAATAATATTCCATAGATACCAAATATTAAGTAAAAATCATGGATTTAACTTTATCCACTAAAACAATCAATCCAATGATTTTTATATGTGAAAAAAAATATTTCATAAAAAAAATCAAGTTTTCTATGGGAAATAATCCTTCGGATAGAGACACAAACCTCACTAATGAAGTAAATATCGATGCCTTTGATTTCAATTATTGGAACTAATAGATTCCGTCCTAAAAATACTATATATACAAATAACAGCATTAAATACCCATTATACCCTCAAGATCCTATAATCATAGTTCAATTGGGTTCCAACGGATCAAGGGGAAAAGTGACTGAGGATAAATCTAGAGAAGAGAGGATAAATTGAGATTATCATGGAGGGAAAAATTCAAGATAATGAGGTATTATGAGGAGATTAGAGTTAAATATTACCATGGGAATACTTATAATTTTATATTTTAAAAAGTTCAGATCAGATAATATGGTTAGGTTGAACCATTATAAAAACTTTACACTCATCATCCAGTAGAAATTGTCCTTTGAAAACCATGTCACATAGTTTCTTGGTAATAGTCACAAGGTTTTAAAAAACATTCATAAGACATGTGACATCCACTAGACCAAAAACTCAAACATCCATATAGGTTTCCAAATGACTTGCATGGTTATAAAAACTATGAAAATTTCAATGGGAACCAAAAAAATCCATATTTCACAGTTACCCCATGGTTTGAGAAACTATACACCTAAACAAATTTCTTATATTCCCCTCTTCCCCCAAATAATACTCTAAATTTTCAACCCTCAGCTCCCAAAAGCCTCTAGAACATAAAAACATACAGAATATGCTCAAAATTAGACATACCTATGACATAGAGGGTGTCTCATACAAATTCATTCAAGGTGTTATTTTTTATCAAGTTAAATATTAATTATAGGTTTACATGGAATCATCGTCTATTCCACACTTCTCATCTATTCATATAATTTATCTTAGAATAACCATCACAAAGCCTTAAGTTATATATATGATTCAGTGTAGTTTCATCATTTCAACACAACATCACATATGTGATAAAAAATAATTAAAGTCAGTATAATAAGGAATCAAAATAATATTTCCATATTCCCTAATACCATTTACGATTCCCATTATAAATTTCATTCCCACCATAATACCCATTCCACATGGACTGTCTTATCAATAGCTTGCATATTTCTTAGAATATCACAACATAATGATTTTTCTAGTATCATGAAAATTGAATGATATAGAAATTTAGAAATCCAATTAATTTAACTATAATAATTCAAAATAAACCCAAGAAATGTTAAAATAAAAGGAAAACAATAATCCTTCCCCCTGGACAAAACAATGTTACTGGACCCAAGAGGAGAGTAAGATAATGTAAATTCATAATAAAAAGATATCCTCTTCCCAAAGATAAAACATGATACTGGGAGAATAGTTTTAATATTTATTCCTAAATTAAATGGTAACCCATCCTGTTGGACTAAACCATCTCCACCAATTCCAAAAATAAAGTAAAGACTTTCCATATCTAATGGAATTTCTAGAATTGGTTGAACATCCAAGGTCAATGTAGTTTTCAAGAGTTATAACTCATGGGATTGAATAGGAGGGTTTCAAATAGGATTAATGATGATGGATCCAATTATTCATTTAAAAGGGATACCAATCAAGAGAAATATGATGACAAATCCAAAAATTAGTTTCAAATGGGATAACAAATAGTTAATTAAGGCACAACAATTTAACTTAGGTAGTTCAAAACACATCAAGAAACATGTAATGTTAAAAGATATAAGGAAGCCCATAAATACCTTACCTCAATAAAGATAATTGATTCGAAGACAAAAAATCATGCCAAGCATATATGACTCTCAAAGACTTATATAAACATATAACATCACATTAATGATCAAAACATCTACCACAATCCATAAAAACCAATCATTGACACTAATTTCACAATCCAGTAAGAAGGAATAATTAGAACGTGGTAAAAGAGATTAGAAGGACACATTAAGTCAAAGGAGGATCAAAAATATGAATTAATAAGGTTAGGGTCATTAAATTAAGGACCAAAATCCTCAAAAAGTGTCCCTATAACACAATTGGTTTTGATAGAAAAAAAGGTTGAACCAATATGAGTGGTCAACCCTTATTTATAGGGAAACTCAACTGACCTCCACCGCAACATGGATACATTCAAGATGACCATAATAGTGTCATTCAAAGTAAGATATGATATCTTAGATATTCAAAGTGGAAATATCCCTTAAATACAAATAATAATTTTTCCCTCTAAAGAAACAGCCTGACCTTTATCATGGTATGTTTGTACACAACATGGTCATGGTTCCCCTGACCATGAATCCCACCACGACATAGAGGAATTCCTCTCACTATTTTAGTCACACCACAATCACTACCGTGGTATGAAGGGACCTTTATCACCATTCCCAAAACATTGGAATGCATCGAACATCACCTCGACACTACACCACCATGCCCATAAAAACAATTATTTCATAATTCCACAAGTTACATATGCAAATCTTCCACACACCATACATGATGAGGCCACAACCACAACGTGATACACCACACCTATTTCACATATCTACTCCATAAAAACATCCCTAGGAACCACACTCACTAAAACACCCATCACCATGGAACTTAAAATCAACACAGAAATATCACAACCCAAATAGGTCTTTTCTAACCCCAACTTCACTTAACACTAGAATAGATAGCTCATATGGACACAAATCTATAACAGCCTACACCATATCTTAATCCAGAATAGTTTTGGCCACCATGGATCCAAATATCAACTCCCTACATAAAAAAACTCCAATTATTGAAAAAACAACAAATTATGGGTCTAGGAAATTTGGGGTTCTTAAATTGGAAACCAATCAAACAATTATTATCCTTTATAATTAAAAATAAACTTGAATGGTAAATAAGAAGGCATTCATATAAAAGAAACACACAATGAGATACCTCTCAAACATGGATCTTGTTATGATAATAGCCCTGAAATATAATCCTAACAAAGGATACAAAACCATTAAATTCCATATATAATTTAAATCATTTGGTTTCTTGAAAACTATTTCCCTTTTAAAAAATTTATAAGGATACTCATAAATTCCAACAAGAGTAAGGATTCGTGCATTTAAGCACAAATCAAAACGCTTTGGTTTTTGAGAATTGGATTTTAAAATAGGTAAAAAAATAAAATAAATGTTTAATAAAGAAATAGGGGTAGAGTGAACAACCCATGAAACACATTACCTTTTAAATTATTAAATATTAAATAAAAATACATTCAATAAATTAGTTAGATTTAAATTTAGAACCTATTTTGAGGGAAATAGGTTCAAAATAAGATATGTAAAAGTACATAAAATTGAAATTTTAAAAGGTTATTTAAATATAATTATTTAACTAAAAAAGGAATAAGGTTAAAAACTTCTAAAAGACCTTTATAAACCATAATATTACATTAACTTCATCCCAACAAACTACCCACAAAACCCCAAACATCCTATCAAAAAAACATACAAAATCCAAGGAACAATAATTAAAATCAAGGATTTTAACTACCAATTCTACATGGTATTTCAAAAAATATATTTTAACTCATGAGACATACAATACCTCAAGTTACTCAACGCCAAGTCTTGAAGCATGTAATAACTCTAGAAGATGTCATAACTTTAAAATTTTATGAACCATGAGACTCATGAAATAGAAAATCTATCAAAACCTTTAAAAAACTAAATATAGATCTTTCAGGAGGATATAAATCTACAAATGAGAGACAAAACCATTCTTAAATATCTCAATAAATTAAAACTATGGTATGCATTCTAAGTCACCATGATTAATATTCCACCATATTCGAGCTACCTTATGAAGAAAACTAATGAAAAATGTGAATATAAATTGTTATGGAGTTCTAAATAATTCAAAGTAAAGATTAATATCTTATAACCATGCATAATCTTCCTATAAAGAAACTCCATTGATGAACTTTGATAATTCATGCCACTGGAACATTTACAAATATGCATCCCATGGTTCCACTTTATTCTTCCCTATCCCAATATCTTAATGATTTTTTGATAGTATATCTTCTTTCCAATATAATACACATGGGTTAGCACATATCTCATAAATCATATCAATAGAATGGAAGTAAAAAACCTACTAACCAGACCATAATAAGTTTTAAACCACAAATCACCTCAGGGGATTAATCTCCTATAACATAAGGTGGAATAATTTCAATACTAATTGAAATGAATGTCGAAAAATAAAAAACATCTCTTCTATCAAAACATGGAATATTTAAACTGTAACAACCCAAAGTTTCATTAATGGAAATCCCTCTTGATCTAATTAAATGTCTCTTTATGTTTATATAAAATGTCAACTTCTTTGGTTTTATATTAATAATTTTGACTGTTGATAATATAGCCATTGAACAGTGATCACATGGTTAGTATAAATATAGGGCTTTAACAAATTCAATTTACTCAGAAAAAAGAAGTGATGGCCTCATCTAGTAGAAATTCTCCATACGAAGCCCATTTGTCGGAGATCGGAAAATTAGTATAAATATAGGGCTTTAACAAATCCAATTTACTCAGACAAAAGAAGCGATGGCCTCATCCAATATAATTGCTCCATACAAAGCCCATTTGTCGGAGCTCATAAAAGAGGTGGCATACTTGGGCTTTGTTCTTGACCAAGCCTAAGCTGATCTTCATCATGTCAAGCTCGAACGGGACCGTCTACGGGAGAAGTGGAAGTTGATATAAATTACCACTTGAGCGATGTTATCCGAGCCACCACAAGAGTCTGTCACCATCGCACATCTTACCCTTAGGTCTTATGCTACTGTTTTAATGGGTTATGTAACAAATATCTAGTACTATGTTCATGTATATTATTTTTTTATATAATAATGAACATACCTCCTTGTCATTTTTGTTACATTGTAAATAGTTTTTAAAGTACAAATAGTGTTTTTAGTTTTTATTTAATTAAGAATTATATTTTATTAAATTAAAGAATTTTTGAATTAAATAATATTTTAATAAAATATTATTATTATTATTAAATTAATTTTTATTAAATATAAATTATCTTATAATTTTATGAATGCAATTATAATTTTTATTAAGGTTTGAAAGCCATTTCTGTCAAAACCCATGAATTTTCGATAAATGTCGGTTTTTATTTTAAAAGTGAAAATTTACATATCTAGAAAATTATTTAGATAAAATAAATTTTATTTCTGGAATCAGGACATCTAAATTATCCAATGTTGAATTTTTCATAATTTTCTGAGACAGTCAAATTTTTGGGTAAAAATTAAATATCGTTTAAATATATAATGTGTTTTATGACATCATAATGACCCAATAGTGATGTAATAAAATACTATAATCATTATTTTCGGCAAATATATGTTTTACCATTAAAATAATGTAATTTTGGGTTTGTTTGACTTACTTTTCAAAGCATTAATGGACCCCTTAAGACTTATTAAACATCTTGTCTTTTTAAAATATTTTCCATGGGAGTGTGACTCACCTCCACATAAGCAACCTCATTATTTTATGAAGTTAGGACTATTGACTTATAAAATATTTTATTCCTCTTCCCTTTTCCAAAAACCATGGTCAAAAACCATGGGATGGTTTGTGGTTTGGATTAATTTAATGTAAGGGGACCCAAACCTAAATAATAAAGAATTCACTCACTTTTCCTATATAAACCAACCCAAGATCCCACTTACTCCTCACTCAAAGCCTTTGGAGTATGTCCAACCTATTCCCTACTTTCTATAGAATCCTCCCAAGGTGCCCCAAGCTCCCAAGAAGCCACTCTCAATCCTCTCTCAAGCTTTGGAAGCACACTTCCAAGTAAGGGTTTTTTCTCCCTTTCTCTTTTTTGTCCAATTTTATTTAAGTTGTTTTCCCCTTTAATTTCAATTATGAATGTTGGGGTATGGTTTAAAACCTCCATAATACTGACCTATTTATGTTTTAATTGTGGAATACCCCTTTATCTCTCATTAATTGGCTCCCATGTACACGCGTTACTATGCCGAAATTCCGAAAGGAACTTCTCTCTCCTCATTTACACTCAAGCAATACTTTTGTATCATGAATCTAAATTCCATTAAAATTGTTGTGAAATGTATCTATATGACCTAATTACTGTAAATTACATGTAAATATGATGAGGAACCCCTTTATCTCTCATTAAATGACTCCAATGTACACCCATTACTATGCTGAAATTCTGAAAGGAACTTCCCTCTCCTCATTTACATTCAAGAAATAATTTTGTATCATGAATCTAAATTCCATTAAAATTGTTGGTAAATGTATATATATGACCTCCTTACTGTAAATTACATGTAAATATGATGAGGAACACCTTTCTCTCTCATCAACTGTTTTTATGAATTCTTATGTCACGCCGTTACGCTACCGAAATCGCGCTGATTTTCTAAGCCAATGCCATTGTGTAGTGAATACCATGCCCATTTCTCCATCAAGGGTATTGAAATTTATGCACATTTACTTATTTATTATAAGGTTTTATGTATTAATTCCACAATCCTTTATCGTGGAATAAATTATTATGTTTTATGAATCTATGTTTTATGATCCATGTGGAACACTTATGCATGAAATGAAATGTTTAAGAAGGGTGTGCCCTTATAGCGCTCCAATGCATTGAGTAAAGTATAGTATCATGATAAATCATGTGCAATGAGTGTTGACTCATGATAATTCAAGTGCAAAGAGGGTTTACTCATACTTCATGTGTAATGAGGATTTACTCATGCTCTATGTGCAATGAGCCTTGGCTCATGCTAATTCCATGTTAAGTGTGTTGCCACATTTTCATGTTATGATTATCATGCTTTATCATGAATTCATGTTCATGTTTCTCTTGTGATCTATTGATATACCTATTTTTTAACATGTATTTTACTCCTCATGTATTCCATGTTTATTCCCTTACTGGGCTTTATAGCTCACCCTTTTCTTATGCATGTCCTCAGGTTATCCCATGAAATGCTAAGTATGAGGGAATGTAGTGCTCATGTAAAGGAAGTTTTCAATAAAGATGTTGTATTTCATGTTTCAAGTTTTTTTGTAATGGTCCTAAGCCCCAAAGACACTAAACCTCTCGATCTTATTTGTTGTATCAAGTTAAGTTTTATGTAATAAATCATGTTTATGTTGTATTAAAAATAGGGTTTTCATAGTTGGTATCAGAGGATAGGTTCAGTTATTTTTGGGATTAGGATTATAAAACCCTAGTAAAGCCTTAGAGGCAAGTATTGAGTAAGTGGTTTATCAAGAAAATACATCCCTGTCTGGATTTGAGCTGGTAGAGGCGGCTCTGGAACAGATGTATCCTAGGGGTAAAACCCAAAAACACCACTTTGAGCTAGACTTGAACGGGAACTGGTGCACGACAATGGGCCTTTCTTCACTCTTGGTTACGACACTCCTGGGGCATATGTTTTGATAAATTCACAAGGTTAGTATGAACCCTTATTAAGGGAATTAAAAAAATGGCCTTAAGAATATATGTTAGAAAGTAGATCATGAAAATCCTTGATTGAAGCCTATAGAATCATGAGTTAAGGAAATAAAAGTTTATTTATAAGTCATCAAATTTTGTCTTTGGATTACCCTTTATGTGTTACCCCTAACTTTCCTTTTATTCCAACCAATGGCTGGTAATAGGAGGAATCAAGCTAACAACTGTTGTGAAGATCAGTGCGATGATTGTACTAATAAGATTCCCAATCCAATGAGAGCAGGAATAGCGAACTTTGTCACACTTCTCTATCAGCTAACTCAAGTTTTTAATAGAAACACGGGTCAAGAGGAACGTTCAACCCCCCCCCCCCCCCAAGAAAGATCATGTCACTATCGAGAGCTTCATGAGACAAAGGTCTCCTACTTTTAGTGGATCATTTGATCCCACGATCGCTGAACAATGGATAAACTCTATTGAAAAGATCTTATATATCCTTCAATGTTATGAACAAGAGAAGGTTCTCCTGGAGGATTATTGTATGGAGGGTAAAGCTGATCAATGGTGGACATTGATAAAAAATACGAAGCCTGAGGAGGAGATCGAGGCGTTGGAATGGAAGGATTTCTGGAAGATGTTTTTTGATAAATATTTTTCGGGCACCCTCCGACTTAAGATGGAAAGGGACTTCCTTTCCCTCAAGAAAAAAGACGAATAATCTGTTGGAGCGTACAAGGAAAACTTCACAAGGCTTGCACGATACGCTTCCGGCTTTGTCGTTACCCCAGAATGCAAAGTTGACCGCTTCTTTGGTGGGCTGAAGCCTAGCCTGCGGAAAGCATTAGTGATCCGTGATTTTGGCAGCTATGAGGAAATTGTCTGATGTGCCCTCAAGGTCGAAATGGAGCTCCTATAATCACATGGGTATCATGGAGATAAGAAGTATAAGGTGGACTTAAATGCTGGGGGTCCGATGGATAAATCAAACGGTTCTAAGAAGATCCAGCACCCCACTTTACAAAAGTGCGGAAAGAAGAACCCTGGAAATTGCCTTAAGGGGATGAGGAAATGCTTCAGGTATGGAAGGGAAGGGCACCTAGCTGTTAACTGTCAATAAGAAAGACCTGTGGCTGTTACAGAGGACAGGGATGCTTCTTTCAAACCTCAATTCATTTTTCAATGATAAAAATGAAAATAACCGGGTCATTTTGCAAATCAGTGCCCTAATCCAAGGGTTTTTAGAGGTAACCAACAACCTCCAAGGCAGCAACGAAGAGATTTTTCCATCACTTCTGCCGAAGTGAACCCAGAGAATGAAGTGGTGACAGGTACGCTAGTTATTCATTCAAGAATATTGAACGAACTTTTTGATTTAGGTTCTACGCATTCTTTTATATCTCGAAAGATTAGTAGAACAATCCCAGCACCACCACAAATCATGGAAGTGAAGATGTAGGTGAGTACGGAAAATGGGGAAATCATTGCATCCCAAGAATATAAGTCCTCCCCTATTATAATCTGTGAATTGAATTCCCTGGAAAACCTCATCATACTCCCTCTGGTAGAATTTGATGCAATTCTTGGCATGGATTGGCTTTCCTTATAAAGAGCGAGCATAAATTGTTGGGAGAGGTAAATCACACTCCATATGGAGAATCGACCCTCGATTCTTTACAAGTGTAAGGAGGAAGATTAATCTCTTTTAGATCCATCATCTCAAGCATGGATATTACTACCGTATGAGCATGTGTATCTGGCTCAAATGATTGTGTCCAAGGAAGATACCATCCTTGAAGAAATGCCTATTGTGAGGGAATTCGCTGAAGTGTTTCTCGAGGAACTACTAGGTAATCCTCCTAGAAGAGATGTTGAATTCTCAACGGAACTTATACCTGGGGATTTACCAATATCCAAGACTCCATATAGAATGGTTGTTTTAGATATTAAAGAACTGAAGAAACAATTACAGGAGAATCTGGATAAAGGGTTTATATGCCCAAGTGCTTCACCATGGGGTGCACCAGTCCTCTTCATCAAGAAGAAGGATGGATCAATGCACCTTTGCATCAATTATCGCGAGCTCAACAAAATCATGATAAAGAACAAGTATCCTCTCCCACGAATTGATGAATTATTCGATCAGCTGTTTGGATCACAATACTTCTCCAAGGTAGACTTGCGGTCGGGATATTATGAAGTAATGGTGGAGAAGGAAGATATCCCCAAGACTGCTTTTCGCACAAGATACAGGCACTATGAATTCATAGTAATGCCTTTCGGACTCACTAATGCTCCAGAAATCTTCATGGACTTAATGAATATAGTCGTTAGAGATTACCTCGACAATTTTGTGGTAGTGTTTATAGATGATATTCTAATATACTCCAAAAACAAGGAGGATCATGGGGAGAATTTAAGAACAGTACTAGAGACTTTGCTCAAGGAGACGTTCTATGAAAAGTACAACAAGTGTGAGTTCTGGTTAAAGGAGGTCTCATTCTTGGGCCATATCATCAATAACAATGAGATATCTGTGGATCCCTCCCAAATAGATGCAATTGAGGGATGGACATGGACAACATCGGTAACGGATATCTGTAGATTCTTGGGGTTAGCTGGATATTATCAACGATTTGTGAGAAATTTCTCACAATTGTCCAAACCTCTTACCAAGATAACTCGAAACGGAGTAATGTTTTCTTGGATTGATGAATGTGAAGAAGGCTTCAAGGAGTTGAAAAGGAGGCTTATCACTGCGCTCGTGCTCACTTTACCCATAAGTGGGGAACTTTTTGTGGTATTCAATGATGCTTCAAAGAAGGGCTTAGGTTGTGTGCTGATGCAGAATGATAAAGTGATATCCTATGCCTCAAGGCAGTTGAAAATCCATGAGAGAAACAATCCAACACATGATCTAGAGTTAGCGGCGGTGATCTTTGCCTTGAAAATCTGGCGGCATTATCTCTATGGGGATAAATGTGAGATATATACTGACTACAAGAGTCTTAAATATATATTCACACAGAAAGAGCTTAATATACTCCAGAGAAGATGGATAGAGCTCATCAAGTATTATGACTGTTTAATACATTACCACCCTGGGAAAGTGAACAAGGTGGATGATTCCCTAAGTAGAAAGGACCCAACAATTTTATCAATGATGAGAATTGAGAAGGATCCAATCTTCTTAGACTTGATGAAGATGGACATGAGAATCATAAAGAAGGGAACATCATCAATCCTTTCACAAATGATTACTGAACCGTCTCTTTTGGAAAGGTTAAAGGATGCTCAAAAGGATTATGTGGGAATTCAAGAAAAAAGTGGAAGCTATCGAAAAAGGGAAATCCTCAGAGTTTAATGTTAATGAAGAAGGAATAGTGCAATTTGGGAAAAGACTATGTGTTCCATCAAGTCCGAAGCAGAAGAATTAACTTTTGGATGACGCACATAGTTCAAATTTATCGATTCACCCAGGGAGCACAAAAATGTATCAAGATATCCGAGAAAACTTTTGTTGGGATAATATGAAGAAGGAGATCGCTGAATATACATTAAAGTGACTGGTGTTCCAGAAAGTGAAGGCAGAGAGGCAGAAGTATAAGGGGATGATGCAACCATTCTCCATACCAGAATGGAAATGGGAGAACATCACTATGGACTTTGTCACTGGACTTCCGAGGAAATCTAAAGATATTAATGTGATCTGGGTTGTGGTAGATTGTCTTACAAAGACTGTACACTTCATTGCTATTCGGGAGGATTTCTCATTGGATCAACTGGCACAGATATATATCAGGGAAGTGTTAAGGTTTTATGGATTCCCACTATTTATTGTGTCTGACCAAGATCCAAGATTCACCTCTATGTTTTGGAAGAGTCTTCAACATGCACTGAATACTGAACTGAACCTCAGTACGACCTATCATCCTCAAACTGATGGACAATACGAGCGGACTATCCAGACACTTGAGGAAAAGTTGAGAGCATGCTCAATGGACTTTGAAGGATGATGGGATCAACATATTCCTCTAGTTGAGTTCTCTTATAATAACAGTTTCCACTCAAGAATCCAAATGGAACCATATGAATCCCTTTATGGGAAAAGGTGCAGAACACCAGCATGTTGGGATGAGGTCGGTGAACATAAGCTGCTTGGACCAGAAATGGTTGAAGAATTGGTGGAGAAGGTGAAAACCATTCAGCAGCATATCAAGGCAGCCCAAAGTCGACGAGAGAGTTATGCAGACAACCGTCGACGAGACCTTGAGTTTAAAGTTGGAGACATGGTGTTTCTATGCATATCTCCATGGAAGAAGGTCATGAGGTTTTGAAAGAAATGGAAGTTAAGTCCAAGGTACATCAGCCCCTTCGAGATTCTTGATCGTGTTGGGGTTGTGGCCTATCGACTAGAACTTCCACCTACCATGGCCAAAAGTACATGATGTCTTTCATGTATCCCTCTTAAGGAAGTACATACCGGACCCTTAACATGTACTCTCTTCTGAGGTGGTACAATTGGAAGATGATATTTATTATGAGGAGAAACCAGTGAAGATCTTAGATCGTAGAGAAAAAGTTCTACGAAATAAGACAATGCCCCTCGTCAAGGTGTTGTGGAGAAACCACAAGTTTGAGGAAGTGACTTGGGAATCATATGAAATGATGAAACTGAGTTACCCACATCTGTTTTAGTGTGGGAAAAGGAAAATTTTGAGGGCAAAATTTCTTAAGGGGGGGAATATTGTAAGGACCCAAAGTTTCATTAATGGAAATCCATATTGATCTAATTAAATGTCTCTTTATGTTTATATAAAATTTCTACTTCCTTGGTTTTATGTTAAGAATTTTGACCGTTGCTAATATAGCCGTTGAACAGTGATCACATGATTAGTATAAATATAGGGCTTTAACAAATCCAATTTACTCAGACAAAAGAAGTGATGACCTCATCCAGTAGAATTTCTCCATACAAATCCCATTTGTCGGAGATCAGAAAAGATGTGTCATCCTTGGGCTTCACTATTGACCAAGCCTAAGTTGAGCTTCATAATGTCAAGCTCTAACGGGACCGTCTATGGGAGAAGTGGAAGTTGATAGAAATTACCACTCGAGCGATGTTATCCGAGCCACCAAAAGAGTCTGTCACCATCGCACACCTTACCCTTAGGTATTATGCGGCTGTTTTAATGGGTTATGTAACAAATCTCTAGTACTATGTTCATGTATATTATTTTTGTATATAATAATGAATATACCTCCTTGTCATCTTTAATACATTGTAAATAGTTTTTAAAGTACACATAGTGTTTTTAGATATTATTTAGTTAAGAATTATATTTTATTAAATTAAGGGATTTTTCAATTAAATAATATTTTAATAAAATACTATTATTATTATTAAATTAATTTTTATTAAATATAAATGATATTATAATTTTATGAATACAATTATAATTTTTATTAAGGTTTGAAAGCCATTTCTGTCAAAACCCGTGAATTTTCGATAAATGTCAGTTTTTATTTTAAAAGTGAAAATTAACATATTTAGAAAATTATTTAGATAAAATAAATGTTATTTCTAGAATCAGGACATCGAAATTATCCAACGGTGAATTTTTCATAATTTTCTGAGAAAGTCAAATTTTTGGGTAAAAATTAAATACCGTTTAAATATATAATGTGTTTTATGACATAATAATGACCCAATAGTGATGTAATAAAATACTATAATATTTATGTTCGGCCAATATATGTTTTACCATTAAAATAATGTAATTTTTGGTTTGTTTTACTTACTTTTCAAAGCATTAATGGACCCCTCAAGACTTATTAAACATCTTGTCATTTTAAATTATTTTCCATGGGAGTGTGACTCACCTCAACATAAGCAACCTCATTATTTTAAGAATTTAGGACTATGGAATTATAAAATATTGTTTTCCTCTTCCCGTTTCCAAAAACCATGGGCAAAAACCATGAGATTATTTTTGGTTTGGATTAATTTAATGTAAGGGGACCCAAACCTAAATAATAAAGAATTCACTCACCTTTCCTATATAAACCCTCCCAATATCCCACTTCATCCTCACTCAAAGCCTTTGGAGTTTGTCCAACCTCTGCCCTACTCTCTCTAGAATCCTCACAAGGTGCCCCAAGCTCCCAAGAAGCCTCTATCAATCCTCTCTCAAGCCTTTAGAAGCACACTTCCAAGTAAGGGTTTTTTCTTCCTTTCTCTTTTTTGTCCAATTTTCTTTAAGTTGTTTTTCCATTTTAATTTAAATTATGAATGTTGGGGTATATTTTAGCACCTCTATCATACTGAACTCTTTATCTTTGAATTATGGGAGACCCCTTTCACTCTCATTAAATTCCTCCCATGTACACGCGTTACTATGCTGAAATTTTGAAAGGAACTTCTCTCTCCTCATTTACATTCAAGCAATACTTTTGTATCATGAATCTAAATTTAATTAAAATAGTTGGGACATGTATCTATATGACCTCATTACTGTACATTACATGTAAATATGATGAATAACCCCTTTATCTCTCATTAAATTCCTCCCATGTACACCCGTTACTATGCCGAAATTCCGAAAGGAACTTCTCTCTCCACATTTACATTCAAGCAATACTTTTGTATCATGAATCTAAATTCCATTACAATTTTTGGGAAATGTATCTATATGACCTACTTACTTTAAATTACATGTAAATATGATGAGGAACCCCTTTCTCTCTTATCAACCGTTTTTATGAATTCTTATGTCACGTCGTTATGCTACCGAAATCACACCAATTTTCTAAGCCAATGCCATTGTGTAGTGAATACCACGCCCATTTCTCCATCAAGGGTATTCACCTTTATACACATTTAATTATTTATTATAATGTTTTATGTATGAATTCAACATTCATTTATCGTGAAATAAATGATTATGTTTTATGAATCCATGTTTTATGATCCATGTGGCACACTTATGCATGAAATGAAATGTTTAAGAAGGGTGTGCCCTTATAGAACTCCAATACATTGGATAAAGTATAGTATCATGATATGTCATGTTCAATGAGTATTGACTCATTATAATTCAAGTGCAAAGATGGTTTACCCGTACTTCTTGTGCAATGAGGATTTACTCATGCTCTATGTGCAATGAGCATTGGCTCATGCTAATTCCATGTTAAGTGTTGTTGCCACATTTCCATGTTATGATTATCATGCTTTATCATGCCTTCATGTTAAGGTTTCTCTTGTGCTCTATTGATATACCTATTGTCTAACATGTATTGTACTCCTCATGTATTCCATGTTTATTCCATTACTGGGCTTTATAGCTCACCCTTTTCTTATGCATGTCCTCAGGTTATCTCACGCATTGCTAAGTACGAGGGAATGTAGTAGTCATGTAAAGGAAGTTTTCAATAAAGATGTTGTATTTAATGTTTCAAGTTTTTATGTAATGATCCTAAGCCTCAAAGACACTAAACCTATCGATCTTATTTTTTGTATCAAGTGAAGTTTTATGTAATAAATCATTTTTATGTTTTAATAAAAAAAGGGTTGTCATATAAACAACAATGGTAGACATAGCTAGTGACCATAATTAATTTCATCCACATCATTTTTATATACCTTATTTAATTAATTTGTTCCACTATGACTGGTTTAAGAAACAAATGAGATAAATTATATCAGATCCAATAGAATAAATTAAACACTAAGTGATATAAAAAATGAAATTTTCTTTCATATCAAGAAATTCAGAAAACAATGATAGAAAATCAAGCAGGTCATAGTAAAAAATATCAATAACATACAATCAAATAAATAAACAACATCTAGAACATGATCCATTAATAGTAAATCACCTCCTTAATATCAAGTTAACCATTATTTTAACCTCAAATCACATTAACCATATCATTAAACCATCAAGTATATCCCCTATATAGTGTCATCTCAAATACTTCTAAGGATATCAACCACATCTCTATAATTTTTGTTTTTATACATCATCATCTTACAATGAAAAATAATTATACATAAAATAAAGCATGGAGAATCAAGAAAACTTTTATCAATTTTTCATGCTAATATTTAACAAATAAAGTCAAAGACCAATGATCATTTCATAATACAAAAGAAAAATCTCTTGGGGGATGCATATGGATTTTCTATACTCATGTTTATAAGATTTACTGATGCTTATAGAATCACCATATGATTACAATACTTTAATCATAATAAATCATTTATTAATTTCTTAGCATGATTTTAATTTATTATATGTTTTCCACTTGTCATTATTTCATTCTTCATACTTAATTAAAATATTGAACTACAAATTGGGAAAATAATCTAAATCATGCATGATAGTTGGAACTCATTATAATCGACATTACATATATAAATATTAATATATTATATAATATTGTATTATTTCATAAAAAATTGATTATAACATTTAACAATTATTGAAAAGTTATCTATAATAATCATCTCAAGTATAACATCATGTGTCATTAATTTACATTTTAAGTATAACCTATAACTGTAATTCATAATAATGTTTTATTTATTCACGCATGTTAATAAAGTAGAATTTTTTACTATAACATGATTTGTGTATAAAATATTCTTATACTTACAGCTTGAATTAATATTTCAACAAAACATATGGAATATTTTTTAATATTAAGTTTCTATGAAACTAAAACATGTTATCCAAATATTTCGTTCAATATATTTTAACTCAATCAATATTTTGTTGTCAAGGAAAGCTTAATCAAGATACTTATAGAAAGTTATACAAAGAAAGTAGGAACTTTTAGACATTAGTCATCATAAATAAAGCATAGTAGGATATTTCAATATTAATTTATAATAACACTTTAAATTATTTATTTGATCCCATAGGTTTGTTAATTTACATGAATTAAACTTCTAATTATAAAACCAAACATGTAATTTTAGTAATTGAATAAGTAGGGCTCATATTATGTCATTATATTTTAGAAGGCATGTTTGATGCTGCATAAATCAATTAATTATAAGGGATGAAACAAAATTGTAAAGACTATGTCAAGTAAATATAGATAAAAATAAATAAATACACCTAAATCATTATAAATCAAAAATGAAACCTATGATAATAATGCATGAACCCTTCCTGAATTTAATACATTAAAATAAATTATATCTCACATAAACATGATTAGTTGGATGTAACAATCCTTGTATAAAATCACAGTGGTCCATGATACCTATGTACTAGTTGGTATCTATGGAATTATGACTCTAGTGTCATTAAAAAGGTCCCTAAATATCTTTGTCTTGTCTAGTCCCCTAGATTCACTAAAGGTTAATGTTATGTGATTTTATTTCCCTACCAAGACCATGTGAACCACACTTATACCTAACTATAAATTCCATAATATATCTCAACCAAAATTTTTTATACCACCCTATCATGACCCACCCCCATTGATACCCACCTCAATTCCATAAATTATATAATAGTGACCCTGAAATACCACCTCTAATAGGCCATAGGTTATCTATCACACTCATGGGAGGCATTACCCTCTTTAATCCTAAGAAAATATAAAAAATCCACCAATAAAATACATATATATAAAGGAAAAAGTAATAATTTACCAATATCAACTATAACTACATCAAACATAAAAATAATAATAATAGGAAATATAATTCAAAGATCACAAGGGTCCACTCCATCACCTAAACAAAAATATTCCCATACTCTCTTGAGATATAGTATAAAAATCAAGGAATGATATAGAGGGGTGAGAAATTTAGAATTACCAGTATGATCTTATTCTGGAGAAAATAAAGATACATGTGAAATTAATGTTTCAAGAAAACTTGTTTGAGAACAACTGAGTAAGGCAATTCTAGTAACAAAGGGATATTCAAAACAACAATCACAATTGAGGGAGATGTTACATAACTTGACAACAACCATAATCAAAATAGATATCATACATATCAAAAATAATATAATAAAGGTATATGTCCTACATTATATGTTACCAAAATATCAACAATTAATATCCATTACTACAACCACAACATTATCATCACATCTTGAACCTCATGCAAACCATCAAAACCACATCATTATTACAACATGCATGTCGTGCATCCCTCCAAAAAAACATCATCATCATATCCTTAACATCTTATATACCATCACAATCACATCATCATCACATCCTATGAACCATACATCCCATCACACCCATATCATCATCACATCATATACCCCATATATCCCATCACAACCACATTATCTTTACAAAATGAACACAGTGAATCCCATCACCACCATATCACCATCAAACTCTACACCTTGTGAAACCCATTACAACAAATTCATCATAATCATATCCCACACCTTGTGCATGTCAACATGACCTCATAGACACATGATATAACCATGAGCTATCACAATCTAAGAATATGACATAACCATAAGCCATAACTGCCCAAGGAAGATGAGTATATGTTATAACATTAATCCATTACAACCCATAGTAGGTTCATGTTATGAACCATTGGTCCATTAAATTTTACATATATATACATATAATTAACCATAATCCATTATGTCTCATGTAACTATATAAATTTTAGTCATAAATATTATCAATTTCAAAACTAAAAGGAGTATTCATTTCAATACCTTGAACCATTAAATCTCATGTATAGGTGAACTATGAAAAAAATACATTACATCCCATGATGGTATAAAATTAACTAAAAGACACTAGAAAATTCATGTATAGTTTCATATAATTGTAAGAAATTTCACACTAATAGATAATCAAACAAATCATAACCACCACCATAAAAAGGAGACCTTTACCAAAAAAAACTACCAACATATAATATATACTTTGGTTAAAAGGATTAATTACAATAGATATTAAATTCTATTGATATTGACTATAGGTACAAACATTTTTTTACTAATAAGTATATCTGCTAATATTAGTGGTTCAATAATAAAAAATCATTTTATATAATTTAAATCTATTTCTTTATAATAATAATAATACCAATAATTGATTTAACAATAAATAAATCTATTGTTATTTGTTATTATTACCAAAAAAATATTTTACCATTATAAAAATCCATTGAAATAAATTATTCAATAATATCAAATATTTTACCAAAAAAATTAATACATAGATATATATATATATATATTATCCATTAAAAACATATCATTTTGAGAATAAAAATATAATATTAATTAAAATATCTATAATTTAGTAATATTTATCAATAATATATAATATTCACCAACATGCACAGTAGAATTATATATAATTTTTAATAGAAAATATATTCAAATTCATAATTTTTTTCATTATATATATGTGGGTAAAAAAATCATCAAATACCCCCACCTCCCAACCCTACCCAACCCTACAGTTCCCCACAACCTCCCCCCCAACCCCACCTCTCGAATACCCATCAGTGTTCCTCATGTATATCCTCACAGGAACGCCCTAATTGTTCCAATCCAAAAATCCTTGTTGAAATATTCAAAAACAAAACCTCACTGTTGTTGACCTATTTCCCCTACTAAAATCATCACATAACCCCCCCCCCCCCAACCTAGTTATTAGCTCGAATCCTCACACCCCTCATTAGACACTTCCATCTAAGGTGTTCCAAGTTGTCCCCCACACTCGTACTCTATCATCCAAAACATTTTAGACTAGCGTCCCTTTGTGAACCATCTGTCCTTGATGCTCTAGATCAACCCTATCCCTCCCCATAATCCCTACCCATCAGCTATTGATAATCCTTACCTTGCACTACGGAACCCACTATAGTCTCAAAGTTTAAAGGTTATCCAGTTGTCAATTCTTCAGAGGGTTCCCATGGAAATAAATCTCCCCTATATTTCATATCTAATGCAGTATTATAGTTTCTAATTAGAGATGAGTCTGACAGATAATCTTTCTATGTGATAAAAAGATCTACTACAACATTGGTTTCTATTCTTCTTTGTAGTTTGAAATTCTTATTTATTATGTGTTTGTTTTTAACAACCTATATGATCATTATTTTGGATATAACACTAATCATTATTATATTGTTTAAATTTATAGGAATAGTATTTTATTGGATCTATCTAATTTATTCACTGGTAGGTTATTCAAAATTCCCTAGGAAATCTAATCAAATTTTTTCTGGAAATAAATTTTAATCCATTTTTTTCATTACTTATCATTTTTATTTGTGTTTCCTCATTATTAAATTACTAAATCTTACAAAGGTAGTGTATTAAAGGGATATAAATTCCATTGACTAAAAGAATGTAATTATCATTCATGTCTTCCCTTAACATACATTTTCAATCCATGTTTTATTCTTAATTATTTAATTTGAAGAAATTATTTTTTACATTGGATATTATTTTTATAATCATGCTTCAACATTATGTTTTTCCATGTATTTCATTAATGATACTAGGGAAACTTTCGTATCTAATGTCAGATAAGGTAATTGTTTATATTTTATCCAATTTTTAATACAAGAAATATTTTTTCCCTTCGCAATACATATGATGCCTATCAATTTAATTAGTTTTTATATCATCTTTAATTTTTTTAAAATCTGTTGATATTTTTTATAACTTTAAACATATATTCACTTTCAAAATTAAAAATTACACTAGTATGAGCTTTACTGTTTTGGGTTTAATGAAGGAAAATATTTTTTTTTTGGTGATTTAAGTTCTCCTTAAAAGTTGAGAATACAACCTCAGATGTGAATGTGGATATAGATTCTAATGTAAGAAGAAATTGTTCTCGATATAGCCATATTTTACTTGGTTAAAATTTATTTATGTTTCTAGGAATCATCCAAAGTGTTTATAGATAATATATCTATCCACATAAAACTGTTAGTTAGAATCATAATACCTGATCTTAATTAAGTAAATGTTAGCCTTTGTGAAATTAATTTTTACACAGCTAGTATAAAAAATTTATTTAGAAATTTTAATATTTTGATTATGATATAACCAATCATTAATGATTAAATTAAAAAAATATAGTAAAATATGATATTTAATTATATTTATTTAAAAATATGTGTTTATGATTTTAATTAGAAAATACAAATATAATTTTTGAATCACATTATCCTAAATGACTATTTAATGGTAAAAATATAAGGTCACCTAGTAAATCAATTTTTTTGCTCAATTTAATAATTTAAGGAACCACACATTTGATACTTCAAGTTT
Source organism: Viscum album (assembly GCA_963277665.1). Taxonomy (NCBI): domain Eukaryota; kingdom Viridiplantae; phylum Streptophyta; class Magnoliopsida; order Santalales; family Viscaceae; genus Viscum; species Viscum album. The sequence goes on from OY728158.1 coordinate 1,674,952,080, forward strand.
ATGTTAATATAAATATATGATTTTGTGGCCTTATTTTTTTATCAGTAAATAATAAGAATTTTAAATGTCAGTTCCATACAAAGGACTCATTAGTGGAATGAGTTTATAAGGGATTGAGTAAGTGTTTTGTTTTATATTTGTTGAATGATGTCAAATATAAATTATTTCAATTTATTATTATTATTATTATTTTATTCTAGGATATTTATTAATTTAACATTAAATTATATAAAAAAAATTACCAGTGCTTAAAATTTGTATTAAGTTGGATTGGAAATTCATTTCAATACAGAATACTATCATGTTTTTTTCTTTTCTTTTAGTTTTTGTTTCACATCCATCATTAAAATTAAATTTTATTACCATGTTTATGATTTATGAATGATTATTAATATTATATATTTTTTGTGTTTCATGTAATTTTATTTTACATTTTGAGGTTCCATATGTTTTCAATTCACTTTAGCATTGAGAATTCATTTTCTGGACATGTGGCTCCTGCATATCATTTTACACTAATTCCAAACCTCCTCATATTCTCATATCTCCCTCCAAAGGCCTTATTCCATTATCAATTCCATCCATCCCTCATATATTCAATCTTCCTTGCCTCAATAAACTATAAAATGAAACAAAATCCTCTTGTAAATATTTCAATGTCACTCAATCGAGATTTCTATGCCCCAACCACCATCCCTCAAAAAACCCGATCACAAAATCCCCCTCCATTTGGATATGATTCCATATACTCCCATATATATCATTTGGTTCATATCAACCTTCATCATTTGTTCATATATACCTTCATCTTCATACTACTATTCCATTATATTTTCTATCCAATCCTTCCCATGTATTTATAATCAATTTTATTCTCCCATATATTATCAAATACCATCTTCTCAATGAGAAGACAAATGCATCAAAATATAAATTTCTAGTTATGTTGAATCCTAACTTCTACTCACAAAATCAGAACATCTATTTCTATACATTCATCTTCATGATTCAATAATTATAGATACTTATATTATCTATAGTTGAATGTATGATTTCTGTATTTTAATTATTTCTTCACAATCCATAAACAATAAATAAATGTACTCATGATTTTCTATTTATTATCACCACACACTATACATCATTCAAAATTTTCTTAATTTATATAGTTTCATAGTTCGTATTAAGGATCTAAATCAAATATGATAAATATATCTTTGAATAATATTTTCAAAATAGTTCTTTATGACCGAATATGGTACAATTATTTACAATAGTTTATATTTTCTGTTAAATAACTATTAATTCTGACTAACTATGTTTTACCCTATTTAATTTTTGGTCATAACTCCTTTCATTCATCAATAAATTCATTTAAATATTATATATTAAATTCTACATGAAATGACAATTTTATGTGATACAAATATTCTAGATCTATTAATATGAATAAAATTATTTACCAGTCTATAAAAGGTGTAAAATAATTTTTAATTAGAGGACTCATATAAAAAACTTTGATGCACAATTTCCTCCTTTCAACTTAAAGTTCAAACCCTTTGATGAAATAAAAAAACGTGGTTCTTGGGGAATTTACCATTGGTATATTTACATAAAATTATAACAACCTTCAAAATTATATATTTTTATTTTTATCCAATCACACTTTTATCATTTATAATATAATATCATATGTTATTGGGAAGCTATTTCAAAATCAACAAATCCATGAATGGGTAGAAAATAAAAATATAATGAAAAACTAATCTGATGTATGAATTGTATTTTTTAATTTATTTTTCAAACATGAATCCCTCTATAGTGACTATTATTAAATATATTACATTTCATATTAAATTTTGCAAAGATGTAACTATTATATTCACATTATGGAATGAATTTTAAAAAAATTAATAGACTTATTAGAGATGAAATAGAGAAAACTAACATTATATAATTCAAACTTTATGTTCAAGAAACTTAGTTGTATGTTTTTTACATATTAAATTATTATAGATTTTAATATTTTTAAATTAAATAAAGAAGTTACTTTTATTTAAATAATTTATTTTTATATTTATTTAGACGCTTTAATTGTTACCAGAAGTTTGAATTCAATAAGGACTCTTCTAAATCCAAATATTTCTATAGTTAATTCTTTTAGAAACAGGTTATTATTATGCTTTACCATAAAAAATTATGTAATTTACATTGTATAATTCCTTCACATTATTCACCTATAGTATGTCAATGTATTTTTAATAATTTTTTTCTCACTATAACATTAAATTATTGTACATCAATATAAAAAAATTTTGCATGAATTTATATGTTGAGTATTAACTAATTACATTCTGTTTGTGGTTTAAACTATTTATGATTCAAATTTCATAAATTAACTTTTTTATTACTTAAAAAATACTAATTCATATCCATTACATATGATTATGATATAAATACCTATAAAATCATGTGACAACATGAGCATACTATCCTCTATAGATTATATGTCATTTGGAACATTTTTACATATACCTGATAAGAGGAAAACACTAATAGAAATTAGGTCATATATAGTTCAGTCATGAATTTCATTATATTCAATAAAATGACAACTCATATCACGTCATAATTTTAGTTCATGTTTTGGAACTAATTATATTTCATTTTTTTATTATAGATTACAAAATGTGTCATTGTATCCATGATGAATAAAATTTATGAAACTACAACTGATTTTATTAATTATATAATTCTTGTAAAAATATGGTCAATTATTTGAATGAAAAAATTTCGTAGTATAAATTTAAGGAATAAAAAATAATGATAAGTCCAAGGTATTATTTCAAAATTCATGTGCTTATATTCAATTATAATGATATATTGATGGTCTGAACAAAATTCACTTTTATATATTTCTTACCATTTCTCATAACCATATCCTACATTATAAAAAATAATAACATTTAACAAAATTATTATAGTAAGTTATAGAAAAAACAATTTCCTGTAATTTATGATACCAAATAGAATTTGGAATTATTGAATACTAAAAATATAGAATATTTGATAAAATATTTAAATTACTCTAACATGAATCAGTATTTTCTCAGGTATTAAGTCCACTTTTTAGTCAATGATAATAATATATCCATCATATTTTTCCTCTTTTTAAAATAGGTTTTGAAACTCATACAAAAAATAGCTTCACATCTATAAGATATACCCATTCAGGTAAATGAATAAAAAATATTTATTTTTTCATGTGGATGTACAATTTGAAATGAATATATATATATATATAATTTATAAGAAAATGAATAGTTTGTATTTCTGACTAAATTTAATGTATTCAAATATAAAATGATGCTTCCTAGTGTTGAAATCTAATAATTCGATATACAAAACATCTATCGACCATTAGAATAGAATACATTGAATGTTGTCTTTATTACATACTATGAAGAACACATAAAACATTTCCAAAATCCTATAAACCAAAAAATTTTATCAAAATAATACCTATTTGACATACCAAAGAGAATTAATTTTAAGATAAACAAACATATTAAAGGACCCCAAAACACCCTAAGAGGGGAAGGGTGAATCAGGGTGTCAAATTTTTCTTCTTAAAGTTGTGGATCTTATTCCCACAATGGTAGGAAATTTTAAAATCTGTCAGACTAAAGAAATAAGGGAGATGACATAGAACTTTTAATTGGTTCACCTCAAAGGGCTACATCTAAGGAGAATATGCCAACAATGTGTTATTCATACCCAATTCCACTAATCTTCACTAGTTGTGGAGTACAAGAGTTTGGTCACAGCCCCTCTGTTCTAGGCACACTTCCTTTACAAAAGGTTAGGGATGACTTAGCACTTCACTCTAAACACTTCCAAAAACTCCCCCTAACTCACTAATGCGAGTGAATTCTAACTCAGTGTATTGACTTTAAGGTCGCTTCAATAGATTGGCATTGGAGTATTTGTCTCTATCTAGTACGATACACTACATTCATCAAGGACCTAAGTAGATGCTTGCTAAAATCCCTAACCACTCTGCACTGATAATCAAAAACAACCCTTTACAATGCTCATTCGCAATGCTCCACCCTTTTGGAAGCTCACTGTCTCATGGTATACAATCCTCCGTTAAGATCACTGCCTTGCAGAGCAACCAACCACATGAAGCTCACTAATTTGCGGTGTAAAACCCTTTGCAAAGCTCCCTGTCTTGTAGAGAAACCAACCTCTCAAAGCTCACCGAGCCAACTCAGAACTCCCTATCTTCACGAAGCACTATCTCTCTTATGATGACTTGCTTCACAGAGCACCCCTTTCTCTGCGAAGTCACAAAGAACATGGATTTTCTCTATAAAAAATAATCCATAATGAAGAGGGGTGGCCTCTTATTTATAGGTACGGTTGATCACAAAGCTCTACTTCTTCAGACGCAAAACTGGATCGGTCAAAACATCTTTGCGGCACTTCCTCCATCTCGCAAATTCTAGTTGAAATTTATAGTTCATAGATCTCTTCATAACTGTGGAGATCTCTGTCAAAATCCTTTGCATCGCTGCAAAGTACCACTGCAATTATACTTCCCTTTGCTATTCCCAATGCTCATTGTAATCGCAAAGAAACACCATCCCAAACTACTATACTTCATTACTTCTAAATTCCCATGTCAGTCGTCACAAAATCCATTTTATTTCCATAAAAATAAAATGTTGAATCCTAAAGAATACCTTTTGTGAAGCTCAAAGATCAAACTTTTCTAAGAAATCTAGATTTTGATATCTTTATTTTGTATTTCCTTGTAACGCGTTTCTTTAGAAAAAATATCTAGGAAAATGACTCAAGTACTACATATATGTCATATTTTTACCCAATGGTATGTTATTTGTTTCATTAATCTTTTATTTATATGTTATAAGATCATTTAAATATATTTTTTCACTATTTATTTAAGTATTTACATTCACTTTCAATTATTTTTATATATTGTTATATATTTTACAATAATTTATTTAAAATGTCTATAATGTATTTAAAGTAAAACATTAATTACATTAAAATTGGTCATGAAATTTTATATTTATACATGATTGTTTTTAAAACTATATTTTAATTTCATAACATTGTAGCTTACATTTAAAATTCATTAATATTTTATTTATAAATGTCAACTTTTGAATAACATTAATCTATAATTTAATGTATACAGTAGTATGTTTCAATAATTGAAACCATACGTAGATGAAATATGAAAATTAAAATTTTCAAAAATTAAAATATATGCATAATAAATTATTTATTTGGAAAAAATTATATATAATGATACATGTGTATAGTTTTAAAATGAATTACTCATCATAATTATTCATATAGTTTTCAAATGAATTAATTCAGTTGTTTTAGATTAATGATGAATATGATATATGTAAAGACTCCTAACCTAGTTGACTAGAGTCTGTGGTTACTTTATTATATTAGCATAAGATACAAGGAATAAAATATCTAACAACTTTATATTTTATTAGTAATGTAAAAATAGATGCATACTTGAATCTCACAGTACAATTGAAAAAAAAATAAAACATATTGTTTTCTTCATGTGCAACATTATTTCCTCCAGCATGACCCTGAATATAAATCATAATAAAAAACATGGAACCATGGGAAAGGAAACATAATAAATCTGTGAGATTAAATGCTTAGTAAGGGTATTCTTACAGTATAATATATCATAAATAAATAAGAATAATCAACATTGAAAAAAAAATAACTGAAACATGTTCTATTCAATAAATTACTTGAGTATAATATGACAGGAATAAAAGATAACCAAATAATTTCATATAAATAATCATGAGGTGACTGATGCATCGAGGAGATATAGGGGAAATCCCATAACATACTATTTCAAATGAATTATTCATAATAAATGGTTGAAACATAAACAATATAATTTTTTTTTTGAAAAACTAACATATGAAATGTTAATATTTTCCCTAATTAATAAACATAGAGATAAACCATTTAGTGTAATATGGTGAATGATATCAAAATAGTATATCCCCAGTCAAACTAATAATAAACCATATTAATAAATAATAAGGATAGTATCATTACAATATATTCCAAAATTATTATAAGTAAATATAAGGTATTTGAGTTTTTGATGAGTAGAAATACAATAAACATGTCATTAAAACATTATTGAGGAAAATAAAATTTTCACATTGAAAAGAACCTTTCAGAACTAAAACTACATAAACAATTTTGAGAATACTTTACCTTAAAAAATAACATTATAAAATTTTAAAATAATATTTAAAACATTTGTTGTTCATGGAGGTGATAATTTATTCACATTCCATTAAAGTTAAAAAAAACATTTCTTTCATATTTTTGGTAAAATCCAAAGAGGCCTTGATGGGAAAAACATGAATATCTATTTCAAAATATTTTGAATAAAATTAAAACATGGTTAAAAATATATTTAATAATTAATTTTTATAATTTTAAAAACATTTTGGATTTTTTTTAGAAAACATGGATTATGATGAAAAATATTTTCGACTGAAGAGATAAATAAAGTCAAATTTTATTTAGAACAATTTATCAATAATTTAAAATAACAAATAGAAAAATATGGTACTATTAATTGATAAATTCATTTAAAAATAGGTTGGAAGAAAATTAAATGGGTTTATTATATAATTATCAAATAATTTCATTCAATTTAAATTCAAGTATAGACAATCTCGATTAAAATTAGATTGAAACATAAATCTCTTACCCATTTGATAAATTTGGAATCATAATACCCAAGAAAGAAATAATAAAAAATTAAACATTAAATATCATGAATAAAAATTGAGTAATGATGTAACATATCAAAATGCGCATTATACACCACATAATGGAATAATTTGGGAATATGACACATGTCTCATAGAAGTAAATTTTAGACGAGAAACCCTTACCTTAGTTCTGATTTACTTCATACGTGTTCGAACCTCTTGTATAATAAAAATATGTTTATTATAAATATATTAAATAACTATAATCATTTATCCAATACCATGTATGATTTACTTATGGTGTTTTATCACCCTCTTATTAATAATTATTTATTAAGATCACTATTTTAGGTAATTATAGCTTTATTTTTCATGTATCTTTCCGTTCGGTAATTTTGTTTCTTTTACTTTGATAATAATTAAATAATATATATAATTTTATAAATTTTATAAATATCATATATATTCATTATATATTTATTTATAGTAATATATAAAATTTAGAGGTAGAAAATGTATTACCCCATTCTTGAAGACGGTAGGTCGTATGTACAAATGAACATCATTTCTAATTTTCTCTATAGATAGAATGAAAGGGAAAAAAATAAATTCACCTTTAATAAATCATTATTATTTTATATATAGAATATAAATTAATTAAAATGTCATTATTAACATTCATGAAAAAAAATTAAAAAAATATCACATCACTACATAGAGGTAGTAGTCCACACATACGCACGAGCGATATTATTGTTTTCAAGAAGGATTGGAAGGTAAGAAGTACAATGTGATATTTTATATAAAAAAATATTGTTATTTTATAAATATAAAATATAGTCATTAACATTATATTTACTACATTCCATGTAAAGTGTTAGTGAAAAACAAATCACATCTCTTCGTGAGGCGGTAGTTCGCCATACACACAAGCGATGTTATTGTATCCCCATCAGAATGGATAGTATGAAGGTATATGTGATATTATAATTATGTAATTATAATAATTTAATAAATATCATATAAATTTTCAAAATACATAATTATATCTATCCTTTAAAGGTGGTGATGGAAAATGAATTACATCGGTTTAAGAGGCGGTAGTCCGTCGTACCCACGATTGACGGTTTTTCTTTCCATTTGATGGAAGATGAGATGAATATAGGTAATTAAATTAAAATAATTAAATATAAGTATATTGGAGACAATAGTGCTTCTAACCTATCATATATTAATAAGATTAAAATTATTTATAAGTAAAAGTAAAATGAAAATTCATAGTAAAAACATTACCTCTTCTTCAAGAAACCTCTTTATGTTTATCAAGAACCTTTCCTAGATAGGATTTATAATAAATAGAAGGAATAAGGGATATGGGGGGATAATGAAGATATTTTTGTAGGTATTTTTTGAACCAAATTGTTTCTTAATTGTTAATATGGGATTATTGGTAGTGGCATTTTAAAAGTGGGAGAGAGGACAAACATGGAATTTTTAAAAGATAAAATGATACCCATATTTTTCTCATGAAAAAAGACACCAAAATGGGTCATTTGCAACCCTTAGAGGTTATATGTTCTAAATATGTCTATTAAATGGTTTTTGAATAAATATTAGGTCATTTTTAATCCTTATCTTCTTAGTTTAACCCCCTAGTAAACACATTTACACCTTTACTATTGTAATTAAATATAAAATGTTCTTAATTATGGTAAAAAATTAAGTCAGAATTATTAGCTAATATAAATTATTATAATTTCAAATATGTGAACCATTTATTCAAATTCAATTCAAATAAGTGGGGGAATATAACTTAAAATAAAACCCATAGACACGACAACAAAATGGTTTTCTAAGGAAACATTCTTATAAGTATGGATATTTTTTATGTTGATATTGAACATAAAATTGATCCCAATGACAGAAATTAGTTAAATTTTAATTTAATTGATCTATTTTTACTTTAAAAAAATTAAAATATAATTTAACATTGTAATTAATTTAAATGAAAAAGAAATATTTTAATAAAAATCAGTATTTTTAACTATTTATCAAAAAATTAATCTTTTCAGAAAATTCTCAAAACATCACCCAAAGATAAAATTTAAATTTAAATTTAAAAAATAAATTTTATTTATTAAAATAAATATTCTAAATTTAATAAAAATTAATAATAAATTATTCTTTCAAAGTGCGACTAAACTTCTATTTAGAAAAAATACAGTTTTTCAGAAAATATTTATTTTTATTTAAAATGTGTTTTATTTTTATTAATAATCAGAAAATAACCATGGATTTTTTTATACATGTGTAAAACATATAATTTTTTTAAATTTATTTATTCATAATCATACCCTCCAAATTAACAGTTATGTTATAATGGTCATCTTCAAATATTAATATTTTAATAAATTATTGTGTTTCATTTAAACTCAGTGTGGCGTGTATTGCAAGATTTTTAATGGATTGAAATTATTTAAAACTAAATATATCATAATGTAATGGGGCTTTTTATTCTCTTATATTTATGATGTTTCGTGTCATATACTCTATCAAATATTATGTTCCTCTTTTGAAATCCCAAGGCTTTACATTCACCCCCCCCCCCTAAAAAATAAATTGTAACCTAAAAATTTAATATTGACCTTAATGATCAAAGTTTGACATTTAAAAATATATTTTTTTAAAATACAACATCATAAAAATGGTCAATAAAACATCTTATTTATAATAGAGAGATATAGCCATATGTATGATGGTTATCTAGAATAACACATTACTAGGTTTCCAAGTAGGAAAACATTAGTGGGATGTGATGATATAGACATGGAAGAAAAGTGTAAATAATTATGGAGAGTAATATAGATAATTGATCATATAAAAGTGAATGATCAATTGAAACTTAAGGACCTCAAAATCATAATTTTTTTATTATTTTAAAAACTATTTTATTCATCATATATGAAGGAAATATGATAGAATTTTTGTTTTAAGATCATTTTCCAAAAGTTAAGGAATGGTTTTACTATCTAAGAATATAAATAAATATACTTAATTGATATATTTATAATTCATAATAGTAATTTAATACTTTGGTTATACTTTGATCAATTCCCAATTCATATCTTAATCCATGAAATAAATATCCAAAATGAATTATTTATGCCTGTATCACTAAAATTTATTTTTAGTGGATCACATATTCCCCAAATTAATGACCAGTTATTCCTCTTATATTTAAAAAAACTAAAAATTTTAGAATAAGTTTTCCAATATAATAAATTAGTCTTTAATACCACAATATTAACTAATAAATTTAAATTTAATCTATTTCATAAGTATTTATTCTTAAAAACCTTCATCATATATCTCAAAAAAATTAATAAATTTATTCCCAAATAATCCTCTACGTTAAAGTTAAAGGTTATATATTCTTTAAAAAAATTAATCTTTTTTCCAAAAATATCATTAATCTCTTAATAAATATTTGATAAACATAATATTTATATTTAAAAATGTTTTAGAAAAAATGTTTTATTAACTAGGATTTCATGTAGTCCAGCTGTAGGAACAAAACCCTCGTCATCCTTTAGTTGTGGGTTCAACCCCCACTACCTTACCGAATGTTATGGGGTGTCACTGGACATGTGGGTTATACTTTTTAAAAATATAATTCTTATAATTCCTATAATTTTCACAAATTTTAGTAATCTAAAATTACCTCAACATTAAAGATAAGATAAAACCTAATGGATACCCATAACTTTAAAATTATTCCCAAAAAATATAAAGGAATTCTTCCTTAAGTAACTTTTTCACTAAAACATTTACTAAACTAATGATTTGTATTCCCATAAATGTCTCGCAAATTATTATTAATATCTTTAAATAATCATCATATCAAACCAAAAAAGGGGTTTTTAATACATTGAACTTATGATCAACCTTAAACAAATAAGCGAAGGATGGTATCTGTAACACTTAAGTTAATGAATACATATGTTCTTCAAAAATTCAACACAATAATTAGATATTTTATGATTCTTATAACCAAAATACCATAGATGATAATGATTATACAATTTAATTCTTGAATCCAAATAGATCAATACAACAACCCTTTTACTTAAAAATATTTCATTCTTTAGTCTAAGGATTTTCTTTTAGAAGAGGGAATTGGATTAAATAATTCAAAGGTTCCCCATATTTAAGATAATTAACTATAAACAGATCCCTATGATGAGATTTATTTACTTCCATAATACTCTTCATCTTTCCTCGTTAATTCATTGATTTAGGACATTATTTTTCACACATAAAACAATTTATTGTTCCTTTGAGACACTTTCATGGGTGTTTCTTGACACATTTCTAACATGAAGGAAATTTAGTCTTCTTTTCTATATGGTCTCCATCACTTAAGATCTTATAAAAATCCATCCTTATCTACTATAGGGATTCTCTTAATTAGATAGGTTATAATTTGTTAATCATGTTTTGAGATAATAGATTAGGCGTAATTAATATTTCCTTCACACCAATCATCATCATATTATTTTTCTCATAATCACCATATTTTCCTTCACATACTATGTTAAAAAGATTACTTTAGGTTCCAACTATTTAATAATACCAAAAAACATAGTGTGATAATTAATAATAATGGTGGGAAACCATATAATCATTTATAGGATGTATAAATAATGGAACCTTATTTTAAATAAAAAACACCTTAACATTAACATAGGTCATTCATTGGGATCATCAATCCAAATCCTTCATAATGTTTCATAAAGAAAATGTGAACCATACAAATAATTTACCTCATTAAAGTCATAATAGGTGTTTAATAAGTCCCATTGTCATGTACCAAGTAATTCTTGAGTCAATCCCAATGCAACTTTTTTGGGGTTATTACCCATAGGTGTATCAGTGTCATAACATCATACACTTGTAGTATTTGTGAAGGGATGAATTTATTAAAAAAACATAATATATAACTTAACAAAACATTATGTTCTTTTTTATATATCATCAATGCCTATCAAGGGTTTGTGTTCCATAATATATGTTTTCCTAAATCTAGTACCCAACTTTTCTACTAAAATTTCTCTGATACAAACTACAAAGGACCCAACCCTATTACCCTATAATTATTGGTTACTTTATTAAATTGGGATAAAATACAAGGAATCACATATTGAAGGATTGTATAGTTTAGTAGTCATGGTAAACTATATACATACATGAATATAATATTAAAATTGAGAATATAAAATAAAACATAGTATTTTATTTTATTGCATCATTATTTTCTATATCATAACCCTACATATCAATCATAGTACACATCTTGGAATCCCGAGGAAAGAAACCTAATAAAGGGATCAGTTCAAATGCTTCATAAGGGTATTCTTACAGTGTAATATATCATGAATAAATTAGAATAATCAATATGGTATGCTAAATAAATTAAACACAAGTCATTCGATCAATTATTTGAGAATAATGTGGAAGGAAAAAATGATGATCAAAACAGTCATATAAATAATCACATGATATTGGAACTTAACTATGTGTAATCTAACTAAATTAATAATCACATGGAATATCAATAAAAAATCATAATGAGGGAACTCATACTATTGGACATCATAATGATTCTATCCAGGCCTTATGCCAATACATCTTATATTAATGGGTAAGGCCTCAGCCAAAAACCCAACCTAGTTTTTCTCATGATACCTACCGATGAATCGAGAGGCTATAATGGTCCTGGGAACTTAATTAATACAATGCATTACTCATAATAAAGGGGTGAAACATAATCAACATGAACATTAATATTTAAAATCTAGCATAAATTTTTTTATACTTTCCATAATGAATAAATATAATCATAAACCATTTAGAGTAATATAAAGAGTGGTATGAAAATAGTACATTCCCAGAAAAACTGATCATAAAACATCTACATATATAATATAGACGATATCATTACAATATATTCCCAGTATATAATAAGTGAAAATAAGGGGTTTTTTCCTTGATGAATTGAAATACTATAAAAATGTCATTAAAACATTCTCGAGGAAAAGAACCATTTCACTTTGAAAAACAACTTTTAAAACTAAAAGTAAAAAAATGAAATTTTTTTATTTTTAAAATAAGATTTTAAACTTGTAAAATAATCTTTAAAAAATTAGTTATTCAAGAAAATGGTAAATTATATACATTTCATATAAGTAAAAAAGATTCCTTTCACATTTTTAGTAAAATAAAAACAAGACTTGATTAGAAAATGACATGAAGATTAATTTCAAAAAAATTGTAAAAAAGTGATTTTTTTAAAAAATATCTTTATTTATTAATTTAAATAATGTTAAAAATATTTTTTAAAACAGTTTTATAAACAATGTATTTAGAAGAAAAAGGATTTTCGACCGAAGAGAGGAATGAAGTCGAATTTTATTAAAAACATTTTCTCAATAATTTTAAGTACCAAAGAGATGAATATACTAATATTAATTTAAAAATTCGTGAATAAACATATGAGAAATAAATTAAATAGTTTTGTTATGTAATTATCAAATAATTTCATTTTAAGGAAACAAAATTATAGACAATCCCAATTAAAATGAGAGTGAAACATAAATATCTTACCCTTTTGGTAACTTTTGAATCATAAGCCCTATGAAAGGAATAACATAAAAATAAAAATTAAATACAATTAAGAGAATTATAATCATGAAATAAAATATTAAAATGGGTTGTATATACACCACATAATGGAATAAGTGGTGAATATGACATATGTCTCATAGAAGAAAAAGTGAGAAGACAAACCCTTACCTTGGGTCTTATTTCCTTCATATGTGTTCAAAAATACTATATAATAAATATAGGATTATTTTAAATCTATTATAGAATCATGATCATATATATCATAAAATATATTATTTACTTTTTTTATTCCTTGTTTATTATTAATTCATTATTAAAATCACTCTTTTTTGTGATACTTGCATTATTTTTTCATGAATCTTTTAGTTAAATTTTTTTGGTCCTTTTACTTTGAAAATGGTTTCATAATAGAAATAATTTTAAACATTATCAAAATTTCATATATATTCATTATATATGTATTTATATTAATCTATATAAGTTAGAGATAGAAAATAGTGTACACTGTTCAAGGAGACGGTAGGGTGTATGTACGCATAAAAGTTGTTCCAATTTTTCTCAAAGGATGTAATAAAAGGAAAATAAATAACAATTAATTAATAAAAAATTATTATTATTTTATATATATTAGTTATATTAATCAAATTCACCCTTATTACCATCCATGTAAAAATAAAATGAAAAACATTTCACATCGCTACGTGGGGGCTGTAGTCCACACGTACGAATGAGAGACATTATTGTTTCCCCAAAACATTGAAATGTAAAAATTTATATGTGGTATTATATTTATTTAGGTATTTTTAGGTCATAAATATCACATATATTCATTAAATTAATTATTAATACCTTCCATGTAAATCATAAGAGAAAAATGATTCACATCGCTTCGTGAGGCAATAGTCCACCGTACACACGAGCGACATTATCATATCCTCCATGGAATTGAAAGTAAAAAATTTATATGTGATATCATTAATCTATAAGTATAATAGTTTCATAAATATAATATAAATATATTTTATACATAAATATATGCATCCTTGAAAGGTGGTGATGGTAAACAAATTACATCGGTTCGCGAGGCGGTAGTCCTTCGTACACACGATCAACAGTTTCGATTCCCATTTGATGAAAGAGGATATAAATATAGTTAATTAAATTAAGATAATGAAATCACATTATACATCAGATAATTTTATTAGTATATAATCATAAACTAATATGATTATAAAAAAATATAATAAGAAGTAAAATGAAAACACATAGTTCAAAACATTGCCTTTTTTATAGGAAACCTCTTTAGCTTTAACCTAAAGCCTTCCAAGACTGGATTTATGATATAACCAAGGAATCTAGGATGTGGGTAGGTAATTAATAAATATAGTTTTGTAGGTATTGGCCAAAAAAATGGTTTTGTAAGTGTGAATAGGGGATGATAGAGAGTGACCTTTTATAGGTGGGGGAGAGGACACACACAGAATTTTTGAAAAGATAAAGTGATACCCACATTTTTTCTCATTTAAAAATCCCAAAAAATGGTTTTTTATAAAAATTATAGTATATAAGGTCTAAATATTTACATAAAATGTGTTTTGGACAAACTTTAGGTCATTTTTATCCATAATCCTTTTATTTTTACCCCTGATAAACCACTTTTCACCTTAACTGCGGAATTTAATATTTACCATTTTCACAATTAATTATATTAAAAACATAATTTAACATTATTAGGTGATATAAATTATGATAATTAAAAATATGGAATCCATTTTCCCAAATTCAATTCACAAAAGTGGAAATTTATTTTTTAAAATAAAACTCACAAACACGATGAAAAATAATTTTTCCAAATAAAAGTTATCAAAAGTATGGGAAGTTTTTCAATTTAAATTGATTATAAAATTAATCAAAATGTCATAATTTACTTAAATATTAATATAATTGATCAAATTTTAATATAAAACTAATTTAAAAAAATAATTTATCCTTGTAAATAATTTAAATGAAAAGGAATTTTTCAATAAAAATGAGTATTTTTCATCATTCATCAAAAAATTAATCATTTCAAAATATTATCACAAATTCACGCAAATACAATTTTGAAATTTATATTTCCATAATTAAGTTAACTTTTTCAAATAATGTTTCTACAGGTGTTAAAAAGTAATTTTAAATTATGTGCGCAAAGCACGACTAAACCTCATTTTAGAAAAAATAATTTTTTTTAGAAAATATTAATTTTCATACAAATGATTTTTATTTTTATTTATAATAAATATATAACCATGTAATTTATTTAATACATGTTTAAAAAATATTATTTTAATAATTTAGGTATTCTTATTCATACCTACCAACTTAACGACAAGGTTATCATGGTCACGTTTATGTAATAATATTTTAAGATAGTATCACATTTCCTTTAAACTCGATGTTGCATGCATCACAAGCTATCAAAGATATTGAATTTATTTAAAATGAAAATAAAAACATAAAGTCTCTTGGTTTTACATTCTATTATATTATTGGTGTTTTATTTCATATACTTTATTGAGCACAATTTCCCTCTTTTAAAATTCGAGTGCATTACAAAATATTAATACGGTTTACTCATATATATAGTCAACTCATGTATTTATAAAATTACAAATGATCCATATAATTCCTATAAAGTATGTGTACATGAAACAACATGATTTATTTTTTATTTAGTATTAACTTTTTAATTGGACTCTATTATATTTTTCCACAAGCCTACACATCAACTCATTTCACAGAGTATCTTATTATGATACATTTTATTTTCTTTTAGCCCTGATCCTTAAATTCCTATGGTGTCTTTTAGAAAATATTATAACCAATTAATCTTTTTAGATGAAGGTAAATTTATATTTTTTTATTCAAATGAATTTAAGTGTACTTTCCGTGAATTTTTACAACATATAATTCATATGGTTATATGTGTCTTCCTTTTTCTTTTTCCCTTATATTGGAAACCTTGGTATTAAATCCTAAGGACATTTCATGTCTATTGAACACCTTTTTTCCCTATTTTAATTATTCCACATACTTGATTCATTATAATTATATTATGCATATGGTAATTGAATTTTTAAAATACAAATATCGAATCTTTATAAAATTTGGTATTTGTAAATTACAAATACGCATATAGAATATTAAGTATTTTCATATTAAATATTCAGTGTATACATATATAGTATTTAGAATATATAAACTATATATTCAGTATATGAACATTTCATAGTCATTATTTCATATTCCATCTTACAAAATCTTTTAATTCCCATTTTTTATTGTTTATTTTATATTTTCTATATGCATATGTGATATAACCAATTAAGGCACACTGCTTATCTTTTGTATGAACATTGCATATCATGTATATGAATATTGCATAACTTATATACTTACATTTCATATCTATTATATACATATTTCAAATATGATTTTAAAGTTTTTTCTTACAATGTTGTTTCATTATCCACATTGTATGGATCTATATCGATAGTTCAATTTAAATTTCGGTAATTTTTATTTGATTCAAATTTTCTTAAATAAAAATAAAAATTTCTTCCTAAATATTACATTATTTAATTTAAATTAAAAAAATTATTTTTAATTATAGGATAAATATAATTCAATTACCTCAATCGTAGAGGGTAGGGTTTTTCTTTTAGTATTGATGTATTCTCAGACTCCTTTGTTAGGATATGGGTTTTTGACATACATGGTACCACAACTTCATCATTTAAATCTTTCTCATTTGTATGTTAACTATAGTTTTTACCTCCTAAAAAATCTCATCCTATCAATCCACCTTACATACCTTTTTTTATTCATATTTACTTATTATTCATAATTTAATTACTACTTTCTTCACTAAACATTTATATTTTTCATTCTTAAACAAGGCTATTTTTTAATTTGTTTTACAAGATATTAGGTCCCGTGAAAGTGAATGGTTGGGGATAATAGATACATTTTTAAGAATATACCATATAAAATCACAAGTTATCACTGGTTTAATCATTGAACATACTACCGAGAGTGTTGTGTTATAAGCTAATTTTTGTCGATGGGAACACTATCATTTGGAAGAAGCCTATATTAGATTCATATCTCCCAAAACATCATTAATTTTTACTGATATTTTGTAATGAATCTGATGATCCAAAATATTCATGGTGTTTCAGGTTGTAAAATATTGAAATCCATATAAAAGGGATAAATTAGTGTTTGGATGATTCCAAAGTGGATGGATAGATCAACAAAATCACCATCAGGGACCAATGTCGTGAAAATTAGGGCTGATGTGTGTGAAGATGATATTCAATGGTGGTTTATGAGGATTTAATAATATAATATATCATTCAAACTGAAACTAGGAACTCCATTTATATGCAATATCAGGGACATGAACACATTCTTTAGAGGATTTGTTGTAGAACATGTATCTGATCCTGTCTAGGTAATTAATGTAATTCCTCCACACGAGACATTGAAATGGAGGGTATTTTTTACCATGTACTTAATGGAATATACCCTTACCAGTAATATTTTACACTACTTTTATGTATCAATTATTTGTGAACAAAAAATTATTTTATGTTACAAATTTAGTTTTTTTCAATTCAAGGTTAATTGACTCTTTGGGTATCACTATATCCATAAATGAAGTTTTTTTTCGTAAATATATATTGATAAGTGTAAAACATTCTCAAAATATCCAAGGACTTGTGTGTTTGTCCATTTTTCCCTCATCAATTCACTCATTAAAGATCAAGTTCTTGGTAAGACAAGGTATACCCACTGACCAGTTCAAGATTTATTCAAATTATTTATCGGGTAAATTTTTTCGAAAACCAAACACAACCTTATATCAACTCATTTGAAGAGGTAGAGTGATTGGGATTTTTTTTATAGGTGTTTATGGGTGGAATTTATGTCAGATATGGACTAAATGTTGTAGCTGGAGAGGACTATAGTTTTTTGGGACTCTCTTGAAGTCATTATCCGAGTAGGTTGCATCACATGTGTTGTATGGGGGATCGCTGCCACACATGAAAAGGAACTTGTATTTCATGGATCAAATAAGCTTTTGGTCACATCCAAAATAACATAGAAGTACCCATGCGAATATGACAATAAAAATATATAAGAATTTGTTTATTCCCCCATGTATCATCTTTCACCATGCTGTAAAAACACAATTTTGAAATATACCTATACCAGTAAAGTGGATTAGGATAATCAACACTATTCTTGCAGTATTATTAAGATTTGAGTGATTCATAACTGACTATGTATTAATTTTATAGAACCTATTTTAAATTCCTATATTAATTTTTGAAATGAACTTGAGTTTGACTATTTTATGATTTATACACATCCTCTTTCTGTTGAGATTGTGAGAAAGGGGATGAAGTGCTTCCATTCACTATTGTATGAAAGAGGATTTCCATACATGAGTTATGAAACACAATAGTGACAATTATCTCACAGACATATGCTTCTATCCACAAGTATAATTGTAATAAAGTGGACCTACAACAAACATAAAGAAATGGACATACTCGGTGAACCAGAGTAGTGAAAACCATCTCAAAGATGTATAATTATACCCACAATTACAAGTGCAATAAAAGGAAACTATATAAATTTGGATCATAGTGTGAACTCTTTTTCTAATGTGAACTGGGATAGTGACACCTCATGTATGAGAGAAAAATATTGTAATCGATCATTTTTTAAAATTATTTTTGAACATGTTATTTCAAATGAATTCTCAGTTTGTTGTATTTTTATATAATCTAATTTAATAATTATAATATATTAAATATTTTATATATAAGTAGATTAATAAATATAATATAAAATTTTAGAAACAAATATTGAAATATTGATGCATTACATTTTGTTTAAAAACTAATTTTCAAATAAATATTAATTATTGGTATTTATAATAATATTTTTAGTAATATTATTGATGGAATGATAAATGTTAATAATAATATTTTCAACAAATAAATATTTCATATGAATCTATTTCTAAATATTTAAACCAACAAATATATTATCTATTGATATTATTATAATTACAATATAACAGTTTTATCTCTCACAATAACATTTAGTGGCTGAGGTTTTACGAAAAATTTAGTGACAATACAATTGTTTTTGGTAAATGTGTTACCAATATATAATTAAATTTTACTAGTAGATGCACCCCAGTTGGAAAAGGATAATTATTTTTTAGTTAACTTATAAAACACAAATATAAATTAATTAGTCATCCATGAATTATTTTGTAATCCTATTCTAATTAACCATTTAGCTGACAAAACATAAACAATTAATAAAAATTACTTACGATACAACCCATACTTAACCCCAAATATCACCATCCTAATATAACACCAATAAAGTACTAAGAACCATCTAACACTTTAACACAACCTTGAAATCACAACCATACTCCCTCATAACTCCCTTCACAAATATTTTCCCAACTCCCTCGCATCTGACCCTTTGATATAAAAACCTAAAATCCAAGGAATTCATGTTAGGGGTGATATACACCCACAAGGTAGTGGCTACCCTCAATAAGTTAATAAAAATACATATAATCTCACCTAATTGAAATATCTATCCAGTAACCAAACTAACCTTCTACAAATGAAAGGAACTATCTCTAAAATCATACCCAACTCTCAATTTTATACTAAGATGACAAACCTTAATGATACAAAAAACATTCTCCACCTAAGAACCATTCTCAACTCTACAAGCACCCAATTTTCATCACTTTAGAAATTATTAACAATAATAAATTTTAATTTATGGATTAACTCCTTATACTCATCCATTCTAAGGGTGTTTTTTATAATATTAAATCTTAATTCTAGTTTTACATGGAATCACTAATTATTCCCAACTTCTCATCTATTAATATAATTCAAAATTTAATTACCATCACAAAGAATAACCTTATACAAATGATTCATTATAATTTCATCAATTTATTGCAACATAACATATTAAATATAAAATTATTAAAGTATAGTAATAAATAAAATTCATATTTATATATTCCCCATTACCATTTCATGTTCCCTTTACCAATTTCAGTCCTACTATAATATCCATTCTACCTAAACTATAATATTAGTTTTTTCCATATTTCTCAAAATATCACAACACATTGAACTTATATTATTATATAAATTCAAATTATAAGGTTTCAAAAATCCAAGTCAAAGAATTAAAAAAAAGGAATAATAAATCCATGTAATGTGAAAAGAAGATGAAAAAATAATACATCCCCGTAGACTAAATAATGATATCATACATAAGAGTATAGTAGGATAGGAAAATGAAAAATAAAAGGAAATTACACTCTCCTATACCAAACAAGGACCTACGAGGAAGAGTGATAATATTAATTGATAAATAAATAAAAAACCTTCCCCATATACCAAACCATCTCTATTATGAATGAGGAGAGTCTAATTACTCACTATATTTGAAGTAATTACTAGAATAGTTGATCATTAAAGCTAAGAGTGGTTCAAGGGGTTATGGATTAATGCATTTAACATGTAGGTTTCAACCAAGATGAATGATGATGGCTCCCATAATTCATTTCAAAGGTCCTACAATAGAGAGGAATATGTTAAAAATCCACTCATCAATTTCAAAGGGGATAACAAACAAAGGATTAAGGATCAAAAAGTTAACTTATGTAGTCCTTATACACATTGAAAAACATTTAATTTCAAAATATTGAAGGAATATCAGAAATCCCCTACCTCAAAAAACTTTATCAATCCCAATCCAATACAACCAAATTGAGAACTTCAGACTCCCCAATGGATTCCTTTAACCTATAGCATTATAAGATCATTGAAACATCAATTATAATCCACTAAAACCAATAATTAACACTATTTTCACTATCTATGAATAATGAATAAGAATAATGAATAAAAATATATGTGGAAACATCATATTAAAGAAGGGTAAATTCTATGAATTCATAATCTTTTCATTAGTAAACGGATGGATAAATACCTCAGAAAGTGTCTTTATAAACCATATATGGTTTGATAAAAAATAAAAATAGTTAACCAAGAATATTTTTCAACCCCTATTTATAAAGAAACTTGATTGACCTCCACCATGTCATGTAGATATTAAAAATATATCTCATGGACTTGGTCAAAGAAAGATCCAAAATCTTAGATATTTAAAATGAAAATATCCATTAAATATCTATGGTTGTTTCACCACTCTAAAAATCATATTGACCACCATTATGATGTGTTTGTACTGAAATGGCCTATGGTTTCCTCAACCATGACTCTATTTTTAATACCACCATGAAATAGAGTAATTTCCCCAAACTATTTAAATCAAACCAAGGTCACTACCATAGCATATAAGATACCCCTTTACATTTCAAAAATATAGGAACAATCTTTACCTCATGTCATCACATCACCACAAAACCCATTAACACAAAAATTTCTATGTTCATAGTGATACACAAAAAAAATATTCAATACACCAAAATCAAGGAGACCTCCACCACATCATGATACACCTCCTCTATTTCACACATATACTCTAACAAGACTTACCCATGAACCATGCTCACGGAAACTCCCATCACCACTACATGAAAAATCCCTATAACATGGTCAATCAGAAAATTAGGAATTTTTGAAAAATTTATCACCAATAATTCATAAGTATATCTCCTTTGAACATAAATTTAAATAGGCATCCACCATGACCTATACAAAGGCTATTTTGGACCGCATAGTGCCAAAAATACACTCCTAACCTCTCAACATACACTGCCAAAAAAATGAAAAACGGTTTAGAAAAGTTTGGACCCTAAAACACACATTTAAATATATATAAATATATATACATACACCCACATATATATATATAGATAAAAATACACAAAATTTTATAAATATAAATAAATAAATATTAATAACAATGTATACCCATGGAATAAATTTATAATGAACCCAAAGGTAATAGGAAGAACCTCTTAAATGAAGAAAAAATACAATATAAAGATCTAAATTTAGTATACTTTAACTTAGAACTTGGTTTTGGAGGCCTTATAGACTAATTGTTTACCCTAAAAATGGTTTATATGGTACCTAACTAAATTTCCTAGATATCATCATAATTTTTTATTTTACCTTTCATGAATCCCAAACAAAAATGGAAACTAAATTGGATAGCTTTATGAATTCTGTAGGGATACTAGTGTAAGTCAATCTCATTGATACTCTCATTTATAAGGTAATTATTTATCCAAAAAATTATTATATTAATCTTGATATTGAGTATAAAAAGATTCCTCATTTTTATGAGGAATGAAACTATGTTGTTCATCTAAATAATTATTATCTTAGAACTATGTCTTATTGTAATTGTGTTCTGAGGGGTTACATTGACCATGAATGTTATAGGAAGACATAGGTACAAATGGATTTTGACTTTAAGGAAGATCAGAGGTTTCAATTTACATCTAGGATAAAATAAAAAAAAATGTTTCATTATGTAATAATATTGTATGAGGTCATTAAATTTGTTTGGAAACACATGAGAGGTGAGTTTGTATAGGTTTAAAAAGGGATAGATACAAGAGCATGGCCTTATACCTGCATTGGGATATTGGTTGTTCAATATTGATATCATTTTGAGATTTTAGTTTATAGGTAGTGTCTTGATTATTATATGAATATACCTACCAAGTCTTATGAGAAGGATATGGAACACTATGGGAATTTTGTTCAAGGGAAATATTATCTGAAAGACAGGCCTTCCAAAGTGTCAGATTGGGGGGAAAACCATGGTAGGGGGTTTTCTATTAATCTAAAATCTATAAAGTATACTTAATATCATGTAGGGTTGGATGGTAAGTTCTTGATTAAATTAGTTAGTTGTTTTTTTTGAGGTATCAGATCGCTTCTTAGGAATTGTTGAATCTTGAATCATTGGTACTAATGCTGTTAAAAATTCTCTTTTGTATTAGAATCATAGAGTCTTGGTCATGAAGGGGACTGTGGATGAAACTTATATCCTCAAAAAATATTTCCCTCCATATATAAATGTCAGGACAAAATATCAATTAGGAAAATTTGTTTCTTGATTCCATATAAGTTCATTATTACCTAGCCGATTGGGGTTGACTCTTCTTCTATTTTCCCTATAAAGGGACGTAATAGGATAAAAAGGGAATATTTTGATGTTACATTGATGGAATAAGGATATTATGATCATTAATTAGTGGATAAGGCGATGGTAGAGGGGAATGTTGTAGCTCTGAATGTACAGTGAACAGTAGGGAAAATAGGCTCATAGAATAGAGGCTTGTGAGATCATCAATATACAGGCCTTTCAATTGATAAGGTGTCTCCTATCATGGGATGGATAATCTATATTATCTTTTTTATAAGGGTATTCCACCTAAAATAAATATTTCAATATAGGTAAGTGGGATCTTTAATGATATAATACATTCTATAGGTCCATTTAAAAAAAGGTTTAGAAGAAGAAAGTAGATGAAGTGGGAATATATTTAGTTCTCCATAAGAAATCCAACTAGGATGACTCTTCTCCTATTAAAATATTTGATTTTAAAACACCTCCCACAATACAGTTTCTAACCACTGTGTAAGGAATAAATGGAGATTCAAGGGACACACCATATAAGAAGACAGATATGGATGATTTGGATAATTGTTTTTCAATACAACCTCTCCCCCTCACTTTTCAGCTAGTATGAAATATATTTCTAACATTTTTGGTAAAGGAATGGAAGTGTAATGTGAGGAGTAAAGGGTCAAAAACACTAGATACAATCCACTAGAGGATATTGAGAAGGATATGTTTCCCCTAGGCCTTAGTTCTAACCTCGTTTATTGGTTTGACATACAGGCTAAGTATATTTTTGAAAAAAATGAACTTAAAATGGTAGGCTATAAAGACTACATAGAATTCTAGAAATTAATATCCTCCAACAATGATGAAAATCTCTAATCCAACCCAAAGTTAGACACTCATGATTTATCTTGAAAATATAGAGTTTATTTCACTTTGATGGAAAATTATGACATTTCATTTTATTTTTTCCTCAAACCATGGTATACTTCCAAGGCATAGAGAAGAGTTTGTTATCCTTGAGGTATTGAAAAACAAAAACATACATGTTCTAGTGGTAGAAACAAGAAATTACATATTACCTTTCATAATCTTTATTGTTTTCCTTTATTGATGAGAGAAGTGTTCCATGTCTTACCCCATCCACTTCTTCTTTTCCTATATTTTCATTTTTTCTAATAAATGGGATAGGTCATTTTGGATCTATCTTGGGGACTATTCTAAATGATTACAAAATAATTAATAATTAATAATTAATATAGTTTTTAGATATTACAAAAACTAATAATTATAAAAAATTAAGAATTATAAATTAATAATTAATTAAAATTTTAAATGATAAATAAAAAATAATATAATATTAAATAGTAATTTATTGAATAAATTAGTAATTAATAATTATTGTATTTGTTTTTTTAAACCATTTCAAAAATTAAGTAAAAAATAAAAAAATCACATTTATCAATGATTTCATAAAATATTCACTAAAAATAAAACAAACAATTTAATTGTGGTTTTTAAACCCATTTCTAAATGGCCTTTTCCCATACTGTATACACATTAGCTTTTAAAATTAAATATAAAATTTAAAATTTAAACTCATTTAAATCATTTTCCATACAATTACTAAAAATTAAACACATCCATTAAAATAGGAACAATTTTTTCCCTTATCCAATAACCAAATAATTTATATATATATATATATATCCCAAATAACTCATTTCTAGACCAAATGATAACCATTTTTTGGTTTAAACATAATGAAATCTGTCATATTATTAGAAAAAATAACTACTCCCCCAATCCTATATACTTCACATTACTGAATGTTTTATTTATAAAATTGACCAATCTTGAATCCAAATAATACCATTATAAAAAACTCCCCTCTAAAAATATTATTCTTTTACAGATAAGCATAATTTTTTTATCTCATAACATTAATCAAGTGAACTATACAATTTTTTCAAAATAAAATGAAAAATGTATATAACGTAACATTTCAATTTAAAACCAATATTTTCCACCATTAAATACACTCATTAAAGTACCAAACCTTTAAGATCACTTTAAAACATTAAAAAAAAATAAGTTATATCCCTCAAGATCATCCACCAAAACCAAAATGTAATTCATCATACCTTTTTCATCAATTTACTATCATTTATCATTTCAAAAAATAAAAGTATTTTAAATTTTTATTAACCAATTTCCAACAACAACAAAAATAATTTACAATAAAAACACATTTCAAGAGTCACCCTGCCTATAAATCAAACCACAACCCTTAATAAATTAGTTCATTTTTAGGGAAAATAGTTTTCCCATGTTTATGTGGATGTTTAATGACTAGTATATTAGATGAATGTCTATCCAATTTTTGGGGTTCTTGATAGTAACCATAGTCAATAATATAAATCATGATAGTATTTCAAATAAAATATTATTTAAAATCATAAGGTATAATACATAAAGAATAATAAAAAACAATCATAAGCCTATATTCAAATATTAATGGGTTATATATGCTTATATGATGAATGAGGCACTAAAATCCCAAATTCTCTAAATTGTTTGTCAATATAACACACAATGGTCTAAAAAAATAAAATAAATTGATAAAACTTCTAAAGGTAGCCTAAAAAACTCTCAACCTAATATTCCATGGTAACTTGAGATTTATTACTAAGGATGTTGGAAAGGCATGTTTGGTAATTTATCTCTTTAATTATGATACCCTTATATCTAATACTACCACAAACTAAAATATTGAATCCCACTCTACTACCATTTTTCACAAACCAATATATAGTTAACCCGAACTCGAGAAGACATCACTAACCTTAGGCATGTTCCACCTGATTGCCAAAGGCTACCAAAAAGTTGTGTGGGATAACCTAACACCACAGAAGAATGATTTATCTTGAATAAAAATAATCAATGTGTTGGACTATAATAAGAAAGTAAAATAAAACAATAAGAAAATATTTATACATGTTAATGGTCAATGTCACAAATATATAACATATATGTCCAAGATAATTCATTATAGTGCAATAACATAAAAAACAAAACTTGTGGCCTAAGTGGTTGGGGTCCCCTCTAGACCACCATCAACCTAACTTTATGCTCTAACTAGGATTTCTTCACATCAATACCCAATATTACGATCCATGATACTGATTTACCTGAAAAAAAACACGAAAACACATCTCCATTTTCACCATAATGTATATTAAATAGGTGAATATACACATAACTAGTAGCAATTCCCCTAAAGGGTACTATTAAAATTCAACATAATTAAAAACCCATCATGCTAGTTTGAACTATACCATATGAAAATAATGTTTTTCATTTTCAATTAAAATGAGTAATATAGATAATTTTCTATTATATAGTTTAAAAAAAGAACAGAAATGTTTTGAGTAATGTATATAATAATGTAAAATGTGTCACCACAACATTTTAGGAATATTACATAGGGAACTGGGGTTGAGAAAACCTAAGGGATCCATATGAAATTGATTGACATATCAATTAAGTAGAGTCTCATAATTCCCTATCATGTGAATATGTTGGTAAAGATATAAAATGATTGAAATATCAACTAGTTATAACTTATCATGACTAGAGTTTACCAACATCTGTTAGGAAATACATAAAATCTAGTGGTAAGGACAACTCTTTGACCTTGAATTCATACGGGTCCAAATCCCCCTATGTACTAGAGGCCCCCGATGATTTTTTAATAAATTACATGGTTTTCATATATCAAACATAAAATTCATGAAACCAATTCTTTCATAAAGGATCATTTTTCATCAAATCCATATTATTTAAAAAATTATGATAAACGCAGTCCAAGTGGAAAAACATTTTAAATAAGTAAAACACCCCTTTAATTCAAAATTATATCTTATAAAATATTATCTTTGATTAGTTATAATTTATATCTAAAATGAAACTAATCTTGGTTATTTCATTATAAAACCACATTGACATTTCATCAAACACGTTATAAGCTTATTTTAATTATAAAACTAAATTAAGTATTTCAAAATATTTCCCTTACCATCTAAAATAGAAATAAAATAGATAAAAAACAAAAATCATCAAACCATTACCATATATATTTAATCTATTTTTACTTAAAATAATGCATCATTTTAATCAATAAAGAAAAAAGGGTTATATAAATTATAAAATAGGTATATAACCCTCTTTTTTTTGAAATTAGTGAAAATAAATTAATCATTAAGCACTGACATCATAATTCCAAGCATGGGCCCCGAATATAACATAGAAAAACAAGGATATAATTTATTAAAAGGAAACAAATAAGGTTATAAAAGAAACGTATTTGAAATACTCACCAAGAGACCAATTAGAGAGTCTTCAACATAAAATATAATGTATGAGTTTATCCTCACTCCCCTCTTCCATGATAGGGAAAAAGTCCCTCCCAAAATTAAGGGTTTCTCTATCCCATAGTGAATCTTGTAGCATATTTCCCTGAGTACCACTCAACAGTTCCCTAAGGCAGTTGGACACAAGACCTCAAGAATATATCCCCAAGAACCAGAGGTTTCCAACTATTAGTGAGAGCCTTGGGTATGTTTGTGGGGAGACCATTTCCACAATGATAAGAGAAGAGTGAAGTAATAGATATATAAAAAACTAAATAAGTAAGGATAAAAAACACTTAGAAATGGAAACCAAAGCATAAACATGCAAGATAATGAAATAAAATACGAAATATGAATAAATAATCAGAACCAACTGATGATAAGGATAGTATGTCATGTGTCTATAAAACATGACTAAGCAAGGTGAAGGGGATACAAGCATATAGAACATGCTAACAAGTATACAAAAATACAAAAAACTATTATAGCTAGCATATCGAGCATAGACTCAACCCTAGTATCCCAAATCCATCCTAGAAATGAAAATAAACAATTAGATGTTTTTTGCTTCTCATTATCAATAAAATTAATCACAAAGTCTACATGGGTACCAAATGTGCCTGAGCGGTGTGTGAGATGAAATCTCAATAGGCCGCAACCCATATTGTCTAAAATGCCTTAGGTTGGACTATCCTCAAGCTTGTGATTGGTCTTGGAGGACACATCCCTATGTTTTCCAAACCAAATGACTAATTCTCATTAGAAAACATTTATTTACCTTTGAAGACATTTTAATAATTTCTTTATAAAAAATTTGATACACCATGAGATCATACATTGAAATTTAGAGAGACTTTCCAAGTATCACTCAAAGGGTTTGGTAAAAGACCAATTCCATGGTGTCCTTCCAAGGTGACACATGTATGAATTTTCAAGTGTTAGTTTGGCATGGTGTCAAAATAGCATGAACATACCTTTTTTGTTTGTATCTAGTGTTGAATGTAGGGGCTCGAGTCTCCATTATGGAATGATACTACAAATCATGCCATCAATACCTTATAAGGGGTCTCCTCTAGGGAACCGTCATCACTCTTCTGGAGGTAAAATTGAAAACATGAAGAGAACCCATATTAGGAATAGATGATGTCATCCACAGTGTATTTAAAATGCATTAAAAAAATCTAACAAAGGCCCGATATTCCATCCAAGGGGTCCTTAAGTTAGAACCCATTGTATCTCCCTAAACACTATGGAAACAAAAATTTAACATTCATGGTATACATATGTATCATGTCTAATGAGAGTCTTTATTTAAATTTAATTCATTAATTTATACATGGTACATTTGTAAATCATGCCATTGGTCATATTACATTTAATCCACATGGAACAAGGAATAAGAATTTAACCAATTCAATTTAAGACCATCCATCCATAAGTGGAATGAGGAAAGTCTAGTCATGAGGTTCATCACCCATAGCAATTCATTATATATATCAAGGAATATAATTTAAAGAAATACCAATTCATAAAGCTTATAAAGTCATGGAAAAATATACAATTAAGTAACATAGGAATGGAACACCTAATTGGAAGGAAAACTCAAGGAGATCGACCATAGAGGTGATTCACCATTAGCTAGGATCAGAATACTCATATGAAACCACTTAAAAAAAAATTAATTTTTATTTTGGAAGAATTTCCAAAAATGGCCCAATGAACGACACAATGATATAAATTATGAAACAAAAATAAACAATGTGAAAAGGCATGGACCATGTACCTTAGCCTTATAGATATTCCATCATCCAATATCAACATTTGATTCAATCTAGGTTGGATGAAGTTGAATAAACCATAAAAGACCTGAAAATGGGGGAAATGATATTGCACCTAAATAGTGAAATAGATGGGATGAATAATTTAAAATATATTATATTGGATTATATATCATACCTCTTGATTTATATAGGATCTTATGTTAGATGAATCAGGTTCCAAATGAAGGAGTTTTATTAAATCCTAGCATGGAGGAGAAAATATGTTTTCAACGGGAGGGTGAACATGCTACTAGAGAAATAGAAATGAAGGAGAGGAATTTTTAAATCATTTTAGAGGGGTATTTTGGTAAATTAATATATTTTTACACTACTCAAGGTTTGGCCCCACAATTTGGCTAAAACATGTGCCAACCGTGCACTATTCAATACTATATGGGGAACATCACATGATTTGTCACACGGTTAGGCTAACTGTGCAAAAACCTTGAAAAAAAACACTATCAAGGATTTCAAATAGCTCACAAGGTAGTTTTCCCTAGGTCACATGGTTGTAGAAAACCTATGTGGTCTATTCTTTTTTTTTAGGCTCCTACTTCGAATGAGCCATAAATGCCCCTAAAACCATTATGAATCTTTTAGGCATCAAATTTAAGGCCATTTAAAGGAATTAAAACAAAAAATTAATGGTCTATACCATTAAGAAAATAGGCACATACAACCTATCCTTCTTAAGACAACTCATCCTTGAGTTTCTCTCTAGAGGGTAGTAGAATGTCGTCTGAAAATATTCCATGCCACTACACACATACATGGGTTTCCTGCTCCCATGTCTCATCCTATATGTATTCATGTTTCCATAGCACGTAGACCATAGAAACGGATCTTCCTCATAGAAGATTGATGATATGATCAACAATATGCATTATAATTTCCTCAAAGGATTCTTGTACTTCCATCTCAATATCCTTGAGGTCAAATTAATGAAACAAGTGTGCATGATACTATGGAAGCTAAGTTATGTGAGAGATTTTGTGCATGTCATGGTACTTTTTAGGTAATAGAAACTAATAGGATATCAAAAAAATTCTCTCCACTATCTCAAAAAGACCAACATATCACGATGATAACTTTCCATGTCACCAGACTCAATTGTGACCCAACCAGGGAGATGCACATACACTGAACCAATGTCCCATCTCAAACTAGATAGGTCTCTAGTGACGATCGGTGTAAGAATTTTCCTTAGATTGATATGTAGCCATACACTTTTGAATCGTCTGCTATTTCTCTTAAGTCTCCTGATCAATATAAGGACCGAGTAGATTTGCCTCACCTACCTCTACATAGCACAGAGGTGAATGACAGGGTCTACCATAGAGGGTCTCATATAAAACCATCTGAATTATTGTCTGAAATATTTTATTATATGAAAACTCAGCCAAAGGAATATTATTCTCCAAGGAACCTCTTAAATCAAGGATATATACCTGTAACATATCCTTTAACACTCATATGGTCTTCTCAGACTTCTTGTCACTCTGAGGGTGATTAGCAGTACACAAGAGCACTCGTGATCCCAATTCCTTTTTCAACCCTTTCCAAAACCATGAATTAAAGTGGGTGTATCGATCTGATATGATAGAATTGGGTACACCATTATGTCGCACAATTTCCAAAATGTATATCCTTCTTAGATCATCAATATATATGGTTTCGTGGATAGATATAAAATATACGACTTTGGTCATCCAATCGATGATCACCCATACTGCATTACTTCCTTGAAGGGATCTCATCAAGCCCATCACTAAATCCATGGTGACATCATTATATTTCCACTTAGTAATGGATAGATAATGTATAATCCTAGAATGTCACTAATCAGCTAATAGGTGGAACATCGAGTAATAAAACATGTTATCTACCTCCTCATACCTAGCACTCAGTACTGACGACACATGTCTCAATACATCTTGGTAAGATAAGGATTTACTACCCAAGAAAGTCATGTGATTCCCTCATTATCTCTTCCCAAATATCTGAAGGCACCCATACTGTGCCATATAATATTAAGGTCTCACTATGATAAAAAAACCCAACTAAGAGGTGGATTGTCTCCTGTGATGATCTCTATCAATATGAGGCACTCAAAATCTGATAACTATCACATTCAGACCCACTCTAGGAGAGAAGATGTCACTGATAGAGATAATATAACTGGTTGAATGTGCTATTGATGAACATCTAAATGCATCTCAAAAACTAGATTCATCAAATATGACTTATTACTAGCGTCCTTAATGGCTTGCATCAGAGTATTCCTATTTAAAGCATTAACCAATGCATTTCCCTTTTTAGGTGTGTAATACTTCTCAAAGTTGAACGCCTATAGTTATTCCACCCACCTAAAATTCCTCAAAATCAGGTCTCACTGTGTGGATATGTATTTGAGACTTTTATATTCTATATAAATGATGAACCTCTTACGCAACAAGTTGTTCCTCCAATATCATAGAGCACGAACCATGGATACAAGATCGAGGTCTTGCATAGGATAATTTGGCTTATGAGGTCTTAGGTGGTAGGATCCATAAGCCATGAATCGATCAAATTGAATAATAACTACACCTTACATGATTGCTAAAGCATCATATTAAATAATATAGCTTCTTTCTGGCCCAAGCATAATAATAATCGAAGGTTAAGTGAGTCTTCCCTTTAAGTCCAAAAAATATGTCTCACATGCTTTAGCCCATATGAATGTCACACCATTCCTGGTTAGTCCCATAATCAGAATAGCTAGGCCTAATAAATACAGGATGAATCTTCTGTAATAGCTATCCAGTACTAAGAAATTTCATAAATAAATCATGGTCTTGGCATGCTACTTGGAATGCATGCTTCTCACATTCTCTAAGTCAACTGATACACCAACCTCAGATATGATAAGACATAAGAATTTATAGGCATGTTTATTTCTGGAATGTGAGACATATGAAGAATAGAACAAAGCAATCAAGATACGTGTGGGAAACCAGATTCATCAGAGTCATGAAGACTGAGGATAAGTTTATCCCACCGAATGACATAACCAAGTACTCGTACAAGCCATACATTATCTAGAACAAGGTACATGGTATTTTTGAGGGCCTCACACAAACCTGATGATAGAACAACCTCAAATCCATCTGGGAGAAAATAATTTCTCATCAGAACTGGTTGAATAGGTAATCTATATGAGGTAGTGGATATCACTTCTTTATCATAAGTTGGTTCAGTCAGTAGTTATCCACGCACAATTGAAGGGTACCATCCGGCTTCTTAGAGAAAACGACTAGTGAACCCCATAGTTGTGATGGGTCATATGAAACCCTTACCCTCTAAGTCTTCAATATTCTTCTTCAGTTCTTGGATCTATATAGGTTCCATACTATAGGGAGGAATGAACACCATTGTTTCACCTAGAATGATCTCAATGGTGAACTCACTATCCCTCTCATGCGGTAATCCATATAAATTTTAAATGAAGACATCCCTAAAATGATCCACAGAAAGAGGGAATTCCACTAATTTCATTCTCTGATCACCCATAAAGAGACTATCCATATAGTCTGTTACACTTCCTAGCCCAGTATACTTGAGTATTACTTGACTATATTTAAGATACCATTCACCTTTATGGATATACGTATTGCCTTCGGGTGATGTGAATGAAACTCTATAAAAAACAATCCACCATGGATTGATAAGCCAGAATATAGTTCATGCTGAGAATGAAGTCAAAACCCTTCATCATGAGGATAAAGAAGCTCCATAGTAAATTTTACCTACCTATCTCAAGGGGAACTCCTTGCACTAGCATATACCATTTTCACAAACTCCTAATGGTGTATTAAGGGCCATAACACCACTGTATAACTCTATCAATAAGCCCATATTTCTAATAGTTGTGGCAAATTGGAAAGGGTGTGATGTACCTGTATCAAATAAGGAAGATACTAGAGTAGATGATACTAGAATAGTACCTCTAATAGTAGATGGCCCTAGACTTAGATCCTCCGTCATAGGCCACACTGCATATATATATAGCCTAAATTTCAGCCCTAAGATGCTACCTGAGTATCCTAAGTAGGTCCACTCTACTGATGATGAAACTCTAATTCTTATCTTCCTCGACCATGACTATCTGATTGGCCTAAATGGCTCGTATAAGACCATTTTCCTACCTGAATCGGTGTCACTGAACCTATTCCTGAAGGTGGTGCTAGTGTAGAACCCCAATTGTTTAAAACATGAGGAAAATATCTGTAGAAAAGTTGGAGGTAACCCATACTGTCACAATCCCAAAACTCAGTTGGGTTCCTCATACAATGGGGATTTTTATGACCTATCCTTTTGTACTAGAGACACACCTCAAATCATTCAGTATATTCCACCTAGTTGGTACTTTCCTCATGTGCAACCTCAAAGTGTCATTTATTGCTGCTAGATAAACCACTGCTTGCCTGCCAAGAAGTTTAACATCCCAGCTTGATGTCGCATGATTCCCTCATGTTCTTCTTAGTGATAGGGTCATGTTTTATGATATCTAAAATGGTGGTCAATTGAAACACCTTTACCTACGAGTGTATGGATTAAGAAATCCCATCTTCCAATCTCCTCACACTAGTCATCTCACCACTTGTCAAGGTCGGTGTAAAACACTTTATTATAATGAAACAGGATGAGTGTTCCATCAAAAAAATGTAACATTTATTAAGGTGCATGAATTCCAAAACCCAATCCATTCTAAAGTTATGATGTAAGAATTAGTTGAAGAATCCTTCCTGAAATTCTAATCAGACCATACCCTGATGTCGACCATCCTAATTCAGAATGTCCCACAATTTCTTGGAAGAGTCATGTAACAGGTCATTTTCAAGCTTGAACCTCCACTCTAGAGGAATTTTTTTGTGATCAAATATTCACACCATATCCTCAAATGATGATTCATTAGTATAAGGCATGTAATCCCATAATAATGTGTAAGGATGCTGCTGCTAAAATTCCCAAGTCAGTTTTTCCCTAGAAGGGGTAGGTCTAGTTATAATTTTTAATTATTACATAAAGTGGGAAATCCATCACAAAACTAGACATCAAAACCTAGTGTAAGATCCAAAAGAGGTGCCTCAGGTGTAACTATATGAAGTAACATGGGTGGATCAGGTCCCATCAAAAAAAGAGTATTCTCATCACCACTCTCATGGCATACAACATGAGGTCAATACGGTGACATATCTCTCAAAATGCAAGGCACATGCCTCAGAAAATATTTATAATATATATGGAAAAAAGTATGGAAGGAAAAGCACAAGTCTATCCTACTAAATAAGCACACCCCTATGCATGTTCCAAGAGTTATGTTTGGGTGATAACAACAATCCATCGAAATAAAGAATAAAAGACTCAAACTAATTCCTACTACCTGGTCATAATAGGGTCAAGGTATTGCATCACATAAGAGTTTCATTTGATTTTAAGGATCACATTTATTTTCATTTTTAACTTCTTTAGATTAATTCTTATTCAATTGGTTATTAGAAACATGATCTAGTTAATTGCATCACTAATTCCAATTAATAAGGGCTCATACACCTTATAAATTTATATTGGTGTATCAACTAACTACATCCTGACCTTTACACCAAACAATGGGTGTAACATGCGATGGAAATGGTTTGATAATATGAGA
Organism: Viscum album; assembly: GCA_963277665.1. Classification (NCBI taxonomy): domain Eukaryota; kingdom Viridiplantae; phylum Streptophyta; class Magnoliopsida; order Santalales; family Viscaceae; genus Viscum; species Viscum album. Next base: position 1,674,987,712 of record OY728158.1, read on the forward strand.
AACCATTGACATTTTCGAATAAAACCAACTAATTTGGAATTATTTGGTCAATTGAACCAAATAGTCCATCATGGAGTGTACTAGAACACTGCAAAGCATACAATCAAGGTACAAATAGAAATCATAAGCAATACAAAATCCATGTAGAAAAATAGATATGACATCGAATACTGGATTTCATTTCAAGTCCTATTATGCCTAGTATAATTCATGATTCTAATATGACCTCATATCATTGGGCCAAAATCATAAATATTTGATCAAGAAAAAAACAAATCAAAGCAAGTGTGTCACCCTATTGTAAAATTTAGAAAAATATAATAGTGGAATCCATAACAACATTTACCCATCCCATGTAATTTGGGTTACCCTTATACGTGGGGAAACTACTTGTTGGAACATTATCTTAACCAAATTCTCATGTACTAGTCTCCTGTATAACCCAAATAGTGATATAAAAATAAAAATATCTCTAATACCACTTTGTATCATCGCACCCCAAGTTCCACTCAATATTTTCCCAAGACGATTGGCCACAAGACATCAATTGCATCTCCCCAAATGCCAGAGGATTTTGACTAGAAAAGAGGGCCTTGGGTAAGTCTGTGGGGAGACAATTCCCTAATTGATCATATTATATCACTAAAATAAAATTATACAAAATAGTAGACTTAAGTAAAATAACTATATTATAGTATAAACCAAAATCATAAACATGAAATATAAGGAAATAAATTTTGGAAGATGAATAAATAAGAAAATGAAACTAATTATTATGATAGTATTTCATGTTTCAATAAAAAATGACTAAGTAATTTGAAGGGGATAAAATCATATACAACATGCTAAAAAGCATAAAAAATACAAAAACCAACTACATATAGAATCTCAAGAATAATCTCGGTCCTTTGCTCCCAAATCCATCCTAGAAAGGTAAATCAAGCATTGAAAGTTGGATACTCTTCTTTATCATTACCTGAATTTGTAAAGCCTAATTTGGTACTAAAGGCTCCTCAAAAGGGTGTGAGATACAATATCAATAGGCCAATACCCACAGTGTCTAGTACATTCCATTTCATGAAATAATAAATAGATATTATGTTCTTAATAATTTAAATGCAATATAGAATACAAAAATAATTACATTGGACTGGGTTCCACTTCGAGACCCATCCAATCTACCTACTTCACCCTAAGACAATGTGTCTGAAACAAGAGATACTAACATGGTAAAGTGATTAGGGTAAAATTCATTAGTCTAGACTATCACCAAGATTATTAATGGTCTTAGAAGAAATTTATCTATATTTTATAAATAAAATAACCAATTATCATTTGAAAACATTTATCTACCTTTGAAAAAAAATTAATCATTTCTTTTTTAAAAAATAGAGACACCATGATCACGTCCATATAAATATATAAAATCTTTCCAAGTATCAATTGAAGGGATCGGTAAAAGACCAATTCCACAGAGTCTGTCCAGGGTGACCCACGTATGATGTTTGAAGTGTCACTCTGACATGGTGTGAAAATAGTATGAACTAGACTCCAAGTCCATATATAGTATCATATATAGGGGATCACGTCTCTATCATGGAATGGTATAACTACTCATTCCATCGAGACCATCCATGGGGTCTCCACTAGGGAATTGATGTCACTTGTTTGGAGGTAGAACAGAAAATGAATAGTGATTCCATCTCAGGAATATTTGATTTCACCCCCAACATATTTAAAATGAATTTACAAAATATAAAAATTTCACGAGAGTTTGTACAAGTGGTCCTTAAGTATGAACCCCTTGTATCACCCTTAGAACTATGGAAACTACAATTTAACAAGAATGGTATACATATATAGCATGTCTAATGAGAGTCCATTTCATTTAGAGTCAAGCCATTACTTCATACATGGTACATTGATCAAGCATGTCATTTTCCATATTACATTTTAGCCATGGGGCACAAGGCATAAGAATTTTTTCAATTAAATTTAATTCTAACCATATATAAGTGGCATGGGTCAAGGTTAGTCACTAGTTTCCTTTGCAATTTAATACATGGCTCAAGAAATTAAATGTAAAGAAAGACCCATTTGGAGAGCTAAATAAGTCAAGGGAAAATAAAAATTTAAGAAACATAGGAATCGAACACCCTATTGGATGGAAAAAATCAAGGAGATCAATAAAGGAGGTAATTCTCAGCTAGGTTGGATTACAATACTCATGTGAAACCACTTGGAACAATTTAATTATTATTTTGGAGGCATTGAAAAAATGACCCTATGAGTGGCATAGTGGCAAAAATTAGGAAACACAATGGAACGAAAATATAAGGCATATAACACCTACCTTATCCTCATAGTCCTTCCCTCATCTAGTATCAACATTTGATTCAAGCTAGGTTGTAAGAAATCGATGAAACTGTCAAACACCTTGAAAATGGGGAAAATGAGCTTTCACATAAATAGTGTAATGGATGGGATGGATAAATTGAAATAAATTGGATAATATTATAGATCATACCTATAGTTTTCTATTGGATTAGATGGAAGATGAATCAGGTGTCGGGTGAAGGAGTTGTATCAAATCCAAGTTGGGAGAAGAAAAGAGGTTTTAAACAGGAGGAGGAACAAGATTTTAGAGAAATATTGAAGGAAGTATTAGATTTTTTAAATCATTTAAGAGGGGAATTTCAGTAAATTCACTCGTTTTTAAACTATGAACAGTTTAGCCACATAGTTTGGAAAAATATTGGGCTAATTGTGCTCCATTCACTACTATAAGGGGAACATCGCATTGTTTGTCACATTGTTAGACTAATTGTGTGAAAAATGTGCAAAACCTCACTGTCAAGGATTTTAGATGGCTCGCATAGTTGTTCACCCTTGGTCACAGGGTTGTAGACAAACCAAGTGGTCTAGTTCGCTTCTTGTTTTATGAGTCTCCAACTTTGAAAGAGCCTCAGACTCCCCCAAAACCTCCTTTAACATTTTATTCATGAAATTTCAGGCCATTTAAAGGAATTATAAGAAACAAGTAACATTCTATACCATTAAGAAAATTTAGGATGTTATAAATCTCCTAAAAATAATCCCTATATTCATATAAATTCAACATTAGGGAATATGGAAGTGGATAAAATGAGAATAAGGGAGCAATAGGATAAAGGGTGACTAACATACATATACAATTGAATCTCCACAAAGAAATATATAACTTAGTGTATGATAATGATTGTTAAATTTTTTTTGAAAAGATTGGAAATAGTTGAAGAACTTAATAGATGATGATAAATTTCTATTATTGTTAAAGGTAATGGTAATAAAAATTAGATTAAAGGAGAAGGTTGATATGACTATAGTAAATCTTGATAATAGAAGTCCTAAAGTTAGTATATTGGAATATAGGAAAATTTCAGATATACTATCAAAATTTACACACTAAAGGTGTCTGGAAGCAATGAAGTGGAGAAAATATAAGATGATTATTAAACTAAACATAAGTGTGAATCTATGACTAGTGTTGAAGAAAGATGAATCACTATTGAATATATTTATTCTTAGAGTTCATCAGAATCCATTTATGTGTTTATAATGTAAATATGAACTATGATTAGATGAGGGAAGAGTAATTAAGTTTAAAGAATAATCTTCCAAAAGTTACATTTTACTAATTTTTATTATGAAGTAAAAATTGAGGATTAATTTTTTAAATTAAAGTATTATAGAAGTAACATTTCTAGAATATATGTGAAGTAGTAGATATTAGAAGCTCAAAAAAGGATTTTGGAAGTTACACAAATTGATATTTTTCTGATATAATTAATAAAGGAAATAATTTTTTATAATAAATAATATATTATGAATTGAGAAGTTAATTATTTCTGTGGAAAATAGAAATGTTTTAAAAGGAAGAGACCCATTTGAAGATTCATGTACACATTTATAATGTTCATCAGATTTTTTTTGGGAAAATGATAAAATTAACTGAGGCATGTATGGGTGATATAAATTTTTAAAAAAATCATATCTAAGTATAAAAAGGTCTGTAGGGAAATAAAAAAGAGTTATTTATAAAACATTAAGTCATTAACCATTAATGAAAGTGATTCAAATATAAATTTTGACAAATTTTAGAGACAAACAGTGGTTCATAAGAGAAACTTACTCTTATAGAAAGGGTTATTCATGAAACATAAGAGTCAATAGTTAGAAATATTTGAGGAATTGATGAATTTGGAATGTTTACTAATGAAATTTGAGCAGTATATTGGCGAGTTTTAATAAATAATAAGATGGTAGCAACTGAGCATAAAATTTTTTTATGCATATTTATCTAGAAAAAAATGCCTTTACAAATTTAGGGATATTTTAGAGTTGATGTACTCTCATGAAGAATTAACATATGATTTTGTTAATTATTAAATAGATACAAAATAAAGATAATTTTGAGGTGCCTAAGAACTAACAAAGGTAAAAGGAATGGAATACAAATCTTGTGAGTGTCCAGAAGGTAAATCCAAATGTTAAGGAAATATTAGTTAAAGATTCTCTAGGGGAATCATGCATTGGGATGGTAGAATGGACTAGAAGAATAAATTATGAAGGATAATATTGAGTATCTTAAGATTGAATAGTTATTGATGCTAATAACTTTGGTTGGTATAAATACAAAGTGTTAGAGAATGAAAGAGAAATTTGATAGCCTAGATGATGGGTGAAGGAATAAATTGAGTGAGATCATATATGGAGAAGTTGAGATGATTGGAAGTTGAGATAAGCATAATATGAGAAGCTGAGAAAATAAAAGTTAGAATTCAAATAGAATTTTAGAGAAAGGGAAGTTAAAACCCTAAAATATCAATATCTATATATAAGTTAGTTTTAAGATACAAATGTTTCATATGATTGAGTTATTTTAAATAGAAAAAGGAATATCTGGTAGAGGAATTGGATTCAATTCTATAGAAGATAGACAAATAGAAGATTCCATAGATATTTTATATATCATGCATGTAAAGTTAAATTCATGGTGATGATGATGCTCTACACAATAAAAGATATAAATATCATTTGTTACAATCCATGATTCACAATGATATTTGAAAAAGAGGTGAATACATTTTACTAGTGAGTTAAACTTAAGGAATTCATGTTTAATATGGATTTATTTGAAGGAAAACTACAAGATTTTTCAATAAATTCATTTCATAGAGGATTCATTGCTTCTCAAAGGCTATAAATTTAGATTATATGATGGTATTTATTTTTTTATGAATAAAAAACAGAGATAGAAGAGATGGATCAACTAACTTTTAAGTTATAAAGATTTTAGCGCCAATGTTTTTAAGGTATGGAGTTTTATATTTTGAATAATCATTATGAGGATTAAAAATAATAATAAACCTAAAGAATAAGGTTTATAAATTATGTTTTTGGACATTAGACTAAATGATCAACATGAATACTATTGAAGCTAAGTATTTGGTGGTAGTTGAAGACCTGAATTCAGGATAAAGACATTAGAGTTGACAGAGATACATCCCAGAGCTGAAGAAAGATCTATTTTAAGAGTTCATTTAAGAGAAACACTTTAGACTAGTGGTTCTAATATAAACAATGATTCCATTCCATTACGGAGACTACAGATAATTAGGAGATAGTAAAAAACATCTTTTGGTAATGGGTGATTTCTTTACTCACTTTTATTAGGTAAAAGGTAATTCATTCCCAACCTATTATGGTTATTTGTGATGGATGCTAGTGTAAAATCAGCATCTCAGATAGAAATAGAACACATCGAGGAGTAAGTATCCACATTAGGACCTAACCTTGTAAATATTGTGTGTAGTGATCTATTTAATTTTTTCATTGTGTGTAGTGTGAATGTGTGTCAAGAATGATTAAAGAGATCCCTAAAACATAATCAAGAGATATTTTTAAATAATAGAAGGGTTTTAAAATATTATATTGCAATAATTTTTAAAAAAATAGTATGTGTTGATTCACCCACCCTCTTAGTGTGACTGCACGATCCACCAATAATTTTAATTGGGGTCATAGGGAAAATTTCACTCTAATTAGATCTTATTTTTTATAGTTTGTATTAACTACTTTATATGTAGTAAACTTTTTAGAAGTTGTGGTATTTCTTCAGTTATATAAAATAGAAGTTTCACCTATTTATGCCACCATGGAGATCTTGAACATAACATTGAAAAAAAGGAATAAGAAGGCTACTAATAAATTTAAAAAGTTAACTTATTATATGTAGTAAGAAGAGAACATGCCACAATTTAAAGGTATTAAAAGTGGTAATTTTTTCTATAGTTAAATTCAATGATCTTGATCCTTTGGAAGAATATAGTTTGAGTAGTGAAGGGTATGAATAAAATGATAACATTAAAATTTTCAAATATATCTACTCTAGAGTTAAGGACTATTTGAATAAAGTTTCTTCTTAAGTTATCCTATACATATTTTAGTATATATAGGGATTTTATAAGGAGAAAACTCAACCAAGATGGGAATCTTGAGAAAAATAGAAAGTGTTGGCTAAAAAATTACACAATTGTAACACTCTCACTAAACTCATTAGAAAATGAATTGGCTTAAACTTATAAGGAGAGTAATTATCCATGGAAGGGTTGTAGAGTCTCTAGGTTCTCGAGAGATATCAATAGATATAAGAATGGGTAAAAATGGGTGATTAATGTCTGTAAAAAGTGATTTTTAGATAATTAATTCATTTGCACATGATTTGGTCACACGGTTTTGAAAACTGGGCCCTGACCGTGTGAGGCTTTCGATCTCTCCTAGGAACGCACATGGATTGGTTTCACAGTTTTTCAAACCATGTGCCAACTATTCTTTTGGACTCTAGAACACGAAACTTGTATTTCCAGGTGAGGACACGTGATATTTTAAATCTTCCACATTAACCATGAACCACACCAAGTACTACAAGCTCTTGGAACATGGTTTCCTAAATAATCAGTATGATTTGATAAAATTATGCTCTAATTGTGAACCTATAAAAAGGATTCTAAAACTCTCTAAAACCAACTAAAAATCCACAAAACTTAGTCTAAAAATATTTAGTCCAAAAATATATGTATAAATGATGTAGTTAACTCATAATTCACCTGAATAATATGAGGTTATTACAACCTCCCCCTATAAACGCTTCTCATCCTTGATAAACATCTCTAGGCATCATGCACAAAAAACATAGGAAACTGAGCCTAAATATAAGACTCTCACTCTTAATATTCTTTCTAGACTATTCCATACCACCATAGTATATAGACAAGTGGCATTGTCACCCCCTACAACACCTATTGGATCTGTTATATAATATGAACTAGATGTTTCACGTACTATCTGTTAGGATCCAATCAACATCCTCACAATCGATGAGATTCATAAGACCAAGAATGTACCTTCAAAGTTAAGATAATTGAAACACATTGTGCAAACCTTGATAAAAATAAGTAAGATATAAAAAGAAAACAACATTTTTAATATGATCATAAATCTTGAATGAACCAACAAATATTGGTTCTATATTTTCCTACATTTGAAAATATCTATGCCTTAACTGATGAGTCACCTACAGGAAAGCTATATCACTAATAGGAAGCTCTAAAGGTCATCTCCTATGGTCATCAAAAGATCACCAGTTTCTCTGAATGGCATTCAAACACTTCCTAATCTACTACACTCTCTTAGATGTCTCTTGTACTATGTTATTCCCCACCACAACTCCCTCACATGCCTCATACCAAACATAGTAGTGAACAAAATCGCATACTGTATAGATCCTCAAAATGTGTCATCTGAATAGATTCCTAAAATATATTTTTGTATAAAAATTCATACAAGGATATATGATCATCTGAATTCACACTAAAATATAGGATGTGTTCCCACAACATATCCCCCAAAATCTTGATCATCCTCACTAATTGACTATCAGTCTGTGGATGATACGTTGTACTCAGTTTTAACTGAGTACCCCATGTATTCTAAAATACCTTAAAAAACAAAAACACGAAATGTGAGTATCTATTAGATAAAATGATCAAGGTAAATCCATTAAAATACATAATATCTCATACCAACAACTTTCCCAACTTTTTCATGGAATGAGTCTCACAAATTGATAAGAAATTATAAACATTCATCAGTCAATAAACTATCACCCAAACTACATACAGACTCCTTAGAGCCCTAGGAAACACAATTATGAAGTCTATCAACACATCATCCCACTTTCACATCAGAAAAATTATTTTCTCAATCAACCCACTAGGATGATGATGCATGTACTTTACCATCTGGTATGTATGTAATTGAGAAAAAACCAGTAATGTCCCTCTTCATATTAGGCCTCTAGAATAGATGTTGATTATCATGGTATATCTTGGTCGACCCTGGAATCACTACCTATTTTTAAGCATGGGGGTATCTCATTATCACATAACTCAATGTTTTTGGAACTAAAAACTGCTCATGTACACTCATGTCATCATTATCAACTGGTCGTCCTTGATAAAGGTCTCTGCGGTCCAGATGTTCTCATGTCACCGCACAGTTATAATCTGACTCTTGGCCAATATTTACCTAGTATACTATTGATATTTTATGACTAAGGGTATAAATTTCAAAAATCCATAATCCTTAGAAACATCCACAAGACTATACACCATAAAACTCATCATATTCCACTCCTCTGGTTATTATTTCTCACTGAACTCTTGTATATCTAGAACTTTATTGATATAATCATGTAGAATAACATCACCCATTCCTGTAGAATTGGAAATATCAAAGTCAAATATATAAATATACTCTACCCAAATATATTACCTTAAATTTAGTTTTAACTGAGAGAATATATATTGGAGTCTCTTATATCCCATTTAAATAACAATATGCTCACTAAAAGGATAATGTTACCAATATTTCATAGTGTGGAACACAACTGCCAATTCCAAGTCATGCATCGAGAAGTTCCACTCATGGGGTCACAGTTGATGTGAAGAATAAGTAACTAACTGATCTCTTTGAGTCTTTACATCTCTTATACAAACACCTAAGGCATCATAGTAAACTGGTTATCCAATCTTAGTATCTAGAATAATCAAATATAGAGATTTCATAAATCTTCTCTTCAGCTAAAAAAATCACTTCACAATGACCATTCCATTGAAACTTCACCCCTTCTTGGTAAGCCCTGTATTATTTGATACTAATCATAAGAAATCCTAAATGAACCATCAATAGTATCAATGCATCCTTATGAAACTCTTGATCTGAAATATATTCTGAGGGTCAGAAAAAAAAATTACTGCTTCCACATTCTATGGGTCAATAGAAATTCACATATAATTGATCACATGACCAGGAAAATATATTTATCAGATCCATCACTTGCACTTTGAAATCGTACCATAATTTCAACACACTCAGAGCATACTCAACACACACTAGTGGAAATAGTGTTTTTAACATTGGAGAAATGATGTCAATTTTTTTGAACTGATGAAGAAAGTATGTGCGGGAAATTTTTGGCATTGATTTTAATAAATAAAAATGTGGAAAATTTTTAATACATGAATCAGTTTTTATTAAAACCAATGCCAAAAATTCTTGAAGACTATATTTTTGGCATCAGTTTTGTAAAAAAACAAACGCCAAAAATAATAAAATATATATATATCACATCGGTTTTTACAAAATCCGAAGCGAAATATTTTTTCTCGGTCTCTTCAGTGTCAGTTTTTTTAATAACCAATGCCAAAAATCTTTTAAAATATTTAAGAATTGGAAAACCCTCATTTTTTGGATCTATAAAACCCTCCTGTTCATGATGAATCCCTTGTGAATTACAATGACTACATAGGCTACCCTGTGATCTCCATCCCCATTGTAGTTGATTTTATTCAATTTTCAAGATTTTTGGTCTCCATTCTACATCCTCTCTGATTAATTCATCATATCTGCATTATTTTATCCTATAAAACCTATTTCTAGACCAAATAATGGTTTGATTTCAGTTTGTTTTTCATATTTAATGTTCCTTTTTTCAATCAATTTTGTATAGATCTTTCAAGAAGTGTTTATTATTCCAATTCATTCAAGGGATGGATTTTAGATTAAGGATAATGGAAAAGTTTAACGATGAATTTTTTAAGGTTTTTTTAATTTGGAAGATAAATTATTTATCATTAAATTATATTTTTGATTTGTTTCAATTATTAGTTTGTATCGAGATTACCTAAATGACACAGTGGTGTAATTCTATATAACCATTGAATATTTATGTTTTTATAATAAAAAATCAATATTTAAAATCCATTATATATTTGATTATATATCTGAGAGGGAGTGGGTATCATGGGAAAGAGAGACAACCCAAGATTATGTGAGACAACATGTATGGTATGGTGTTTTTTTATAATAGTGACATGTTCTACAATTTTTCCAATATATTATGTGGTATATTCAGATTGGATGTATGTGTGATTTATATATCTACATTTTTATTATAATAGAATTTTATTACAATGAACACCGGTTGAACACCCAAATGGTATGAATGAGTGTGTAATATCATATGTTGAGATAGATCTTATTGTTATATTATTACATCATCCTGATCAGTAGCTATGTGAGAGTATTAATGATTTTTTCTAATCTATTGGAGGTGCAGTGCTGAGATTTGAGGATTTCATATCTATTATGACCAGTGAGTTTTAGTTGTAACATCCCCCACTATCTAGTAACAACTATGTAAAATGAACTAATAAATTAATGAAATCTTCAACAATTTTGACACACACAACACCAAACTAATGTAAGGAATATGTAAAATGAACTAATAAATGGTATATGATTAAAAATAATAAAATTATAATATAAATAATATATATGTATATAATATGAAAATAAAAAGTTTACTATTTGTAATTGTGTTTCGTATCTGATGTTTTATATCTGATTATCAATAATTTCTATTGAATGTGTTTCTATTTATAGTTTATAATTATATATATATATATATATTTAAATAATTATATGTTTTAATATATTCACCAATTATATTGTGATATCGGGTATTTAATGGATCATAATTAGATAAATTTACAAAGAGACACCGATGAATATTAAAAAGCAGTTGATGAATTCTTGGAATTTTCTATATAAAATCTTCAAAACATTGATTTAATTTTTTGTCCATGTGTGATGTTTTGGAATATGATAATGTCAAACTCTGGAGAAATCAAGGATCATCTCATTTGTTATGGTTTTAGCCTTAATTATACATGTTGGATTTGGCATGGTGAAAGAACTGTAAATTCAGTAGATAATGTTTATGACAATATTTATAATGTGATATAGGATCATATTGAAGATTAAATTCATGATTTAGGTGTTGAAACCGTTGAAAAAATAGAAAGTGTTGAACGATTGTATGGAGACTATGAAAAACCAGTATTCTTAGGTTTTAGTGAATATACAATGTTATTAGTCATTTTGAGATTAGTTAACCTAAAAGAAATTAATGTTTGGAGTGATAAAAGTTTCTCTAACTTACTTTCACTTTTAAAAGATTTACTTCTAGAAGGCAACAGGCTTCCATATTATAATTATGAGGAAAAGAAAATATTATTCCCAATGGGATTAGGGTATAAAGAGATACATTATTTCTCTAATGATTTTGTGTTTTATAAGAAAGAATATGAATTTTTATCAAACTATCCCACTTGTGGAACATCATGCTATAAGATGAATTCCAAAGTCAATTCAGATTCATTCTCATGTACTCACATCTAACCCCACACTAAATGAAATAATTTATTCCAATAATCCATTCATATAATTTTGATAAATTAACACTGATTCATTCTCAAGTACCAAAATCAAATATCTTGCTAAATCAATTTGGTAAATTCCAATATTTCGTTGATTGAAGAGTCTATTTTCAAATTCAATTGATGAAAAAATAGATAAGATAGAATTTAGATGAATGCATCACTGGTGGTAAATTATATCACCCTACTAACTCATCACAATGGAATATATTTGATAAATAATATCCTGATTTTGGAAGTGAAGTTAGAAATCTTAGAATGGGAGTGTGTACAGATAAAATAAATCCATATCGGAGCCTAAGTAGCCAACACAGTTTGTGTCCTGTATTGTTGGTAGATTATAACTAATCCCCATAGATATGTATGAAGAAAAACTATAGTATGATGAGATTGATGATTTCTAGACCAAAACATCACGGAAATGATATTGATGTGTATCTTTCACCATTGATTACTTATTTGAAACTTCCATGGGAGGCAGGTGTTAATGTTTTCAATGCATTCAAGAAAGATTATTTTCCTTTGCGTTCTATGATAATGTTCAGTATAAATGAACTTTATTCATATAGAATATTATATGGATATAGTGTTAAGGGACATAAAGCATGTCCAATTTTTGAATAAGGGACTTGATATTATAAATTTCAGAATAGAAGAACCACAATGTACATGGGACACATAATATTTTTGAAAATTGATCATCTTATCATAGATTGAAAAGGGAATTTAACAGTTTACAGGAATACAATATTCCCCCACAACCATTTTCAATTGAAAAATATTACCACATGATGAAAAATATTGATTTCACATTTTTAAAGGAAATTCTTTATGGTCTTCAAAAAAATATCTGGAAGAGACAGTCTATTTTTTTGAACTACCTTGTTAGATATTTTTAGAGATAAAACATAACATTTATTATGTTATGCATGTTGAGAAAAATATATGTGACAGATTGATTGGAACTTTATTAGACATAAAAGGAAAGTCAAAAGATGAATTGAATTATAGAATGGACTTGATAGTAATGGGAATACGTTAGGAGTTAGATCCCACTATGAAAAGAAAATAGAACATATTTGCCTCTAGCTTGTCACACATTAAGTAAGCATGAGAAGTTGAATTTTTTGTTAGTGTCTATATGGTATAAAAGTACCCAATGGATATTTTTCAAATGTTAAGAATTTCGTTTCATTGAAGGATTAAAAATTAATAGTTATAAAATCTCATGACTATCATGTATTGATGCAACAACTACTACTGGTTGCACTGCGTGGTATATTGTTGTCATCTATCAGAAATACTATCATGAGGTTATGTAATTCTTTAAAATCCATTTGTATCAAAGTTATTGATCCAAATTTGTTAGATGAGTTGGATAATGAAGATACTCTTGTAATTTTTCAACAACAATTGTATTTTCCAACTAAATTTTTTGATATAATGGTTCATCTGGTATTCATCTGATGCATGAGATAAGAATATATGATCCTTTTTATTTACGTTGGATATATCCTTTTGAAATGTATATGTAAATTTTATTGGTATATGTTAAAAATCCTTATCAAACGGAGGCCTCTATTGTTCAAAAATATATATCAGAAGAAGTTATTGAGTTCTGTAATAATTATTTTTTTTAAGAAGAGCATATTGGTCTCCCTATATCTCGACATTTGACAATTAATAGTGATGGTAGAGGGATTCGAGGCTTAAAGGTAAATTTCATTCCACGTGATGAAGTGATGCAGACACATTTATATATTTTGACCAATACATATGATGTTCAATCATATATCTCATCACATATTATTGAATTAAAGAGATGATATCCAAAAATAAATGAAAATTTGCTAATGATTGAGCATAAAAATACATTTGTTTCATGGTTTAAAGAGAAAGTGAGGATAGATATATCTGCATCAAAAATGTTGAAATGGTTGGTAGGGGGCCATCTCTTAAGGTGATAACATGGACTGGTTTTGGTATTAATGGGGACAAATTTTACACAAAAAATTGGATGACAAGAATACCGTTCCAAATAGTAGTGTGATACTTATCGCTAAAGCAGTGCATTTTTCAAGTGAAAAATATAAAAACCCAATTTCTACTTTATCATCATATTTTGGAGTTCCTAAGAATATATGGTAAATTTATTATACAAAATTTTAAGCCACTATGTTTAAGTGTAATTGGGTTGATAGCAATAGTGGTGTCAAAAATGATGATTGTGGATTTACACTGGTTCATTTGAAAATATTTAATTACAATGGGGAACCATTTATCATGTAGACACATGAAGAGTAGATATTTTATTCCATTGATCCATTAAATGATCAGTGGTCCATCATTTTGCAAGGAAAAAAGACACCATTTGGGTGATGAGAATGATGATAATGATTTTATTGATTTACGTGAGTCTTATTCATTTATTATGTGATTTCTGAATAATTACAATGACTATAAGGAAAATATAGTGCATACAGGACATAATGATCATGATGAAGGGATATGAAACAAAAGTAAATTACCCTCATAATTTTTCAGGTAATTATTTATATTTTGTTTCTTTTTTTGAAACATACAAATGTGTGCCTCTTTCTTTACTTATTTTTTTCATCCTTGTTTCTAAATATTCAATTTTCTAATGATATGTAGGTACAAAAAATTTCATTACACTTGCTTGTGTCAATGTTAGATATAGATAGAGAGGAGAATTTACCGAGGTATATATATTTTTTCATATTGTTATATATTTAGTAATATATGTATTTAATGAAAGAAAACTTTTAATTTATATTTTTTTTGTAGGACTACTAATGAATTCTCAACATAAGATACTTCTCATGTTACTAAAGAGAAATAAAGTTCTAAAGATAGTAAATGCGGTATTACACATTTACCAAAACTATCACTTTCTTGTAGAGATGAGAGATTACATATTAGTTTTGATGATAATAATAATGCAACTAACCCAAATGCAGTTCAGTTTATCAGTTATATATCAATACATATCCAATTTAGGGCTAGTTTTTTATATCCCAATTCAAATTCTATGGACAAGATGGTGAAATAACAGCTTGGGGGTCCATGATGGTAAAATATATCAATTAATTTATTTTATCACATTTTTTAATATTAAATATTTTTAATGACTTATTTAATTTATTCAATTACATATGGAATTCAATTTTAAGGAAACAAAAGAAATTAAGAAAATACTTATCTCTTTAGCAGTGGGTCGATGGCGAAATTTTAAAACAAAACTGACAAAAAATTATGTTTTGGAAAGAAAATATTTGAAACATTGTGCCTTAAGTATCCATATATAGATGAAGATACATGGAAAAAAAATTTGACAGCCATCATGAAGAAAAATTTCAGGATTGATAATTATTTTAAATTGTAAAAATTATTATATATTTATCTAATTACTTGTTAGTTTATTTTTATGTAATAGGTCTCCCAAAGATCACATCAAGAGATCCGGTTGAAAAATGTATACCCTCATACTTTATCATGTGGTGGTATCTGTTATTGGAGTAAAAAGTTATTGAAGAAAATTTTCAATAATTAAGAGCTTGATCTTGTAGTGGTTTAGAAGAGGTCCATTTTGGTCCTACATCTCCCCCCACTTACCATGAAAAATGGAAATGAGCAATCAGAAGAAAAAAATGAAAACTATATTACAGAGGAAGCTAAGCAAGTAGCTGACCAAATTGTAAGTAAATGTTATTTATTTTTCATGAATTTTTATATTTTATAAATTATAATCACTAATATGACTTTTTCATTTTTCATTTCAGGATGAACTTCAGGAGAAAGAGACACAAGACTCTTTTATCATTAAGCGTAGAATGGACATCCAAACTACTACTTTAGGAAAAAAACATCTAAACTTTGTTAGAGGATATTAGGTGGGTGTTAGTATTCAGAAAGTTGTTGGTTAGAGTAAGTAATCAAAATACCGAGAAATAGAATCCTTAAAATACAAGATGAGAGAGATGAAACATTCTATGGGTGATCAAATTTAAGCAGTCATGCAATAGGATTTTCTAGAATACCTAACAAGGCAGTCACAATCTTCATAGCCTTCCCAACCATACCAACCTTCCCAGCCTACCTAGCCAACTAAATTTGATCTTCCACCTCCATCCTAGCCAGACTACCCTACCCAACCTGCCTACTTTCATCCTCCACCTCCTCGCTCGGACCAAACCATAAATTGTGAGTTATTTTCTGGAGATCCTCATATATGTATTGTTGGGTTAGGACTCATATATTTTTTGGGGGATTATTTACATCACCAGTATATGTATATAGGTCAGGTTAGAATATCAGTACTTGATATTATTGATCCTTATGCTCTACTACCATTTCCTACTGAGTAGATTACCAAAGTTGGGGATTTTCTGGGTCATTTTTTTAGTTTGGAAAAATGGTCTTCTTTGTTATATTTCATATGAGGTATGAGTTTTTCTTATATTAATTACATATGATAGAAAATTACTTATAATTTCTTATGACATTTAACTCATATAGGATTATCTGAAAGAAAAATAAATTACACAATTGAAATAACACATTCATGAATAATCAACTGTATATACTTCTGATATTTCTTTTGGGATATAAAGATTATCTCAGGATTATTATTCCATTAATAATATATATGAGTTTAGAATGACGTCCTACATATGAGGAAGAGATTATCCATTGACATTACTCAAATAATATATCATCAATCTAGTTGTATTTGAATATCTCAACCTGAATGTGTTGCAGTTGTTTTCTATGTTTGTAAATTGATGTTTGAATTTTTATTTTTTTATTAAAAAGATGGTTTAAATTGTATAACTATATTTAATTTTTAAATTAGGTATCTTCACATGCTTCTTTTACAAAATGATATCACAACCATTTACTGTTTTAATGATCTAGAATACATTTCCATGGAAGTGAAACATATGAAGAATCTTAGTAGAGTTGCAAATATATATGAGAGATTATCACATACAAAGATTTGATGTTGGTTTTTGTCATTTCTTGATAAGAAATAATGGACACATAATTATGAACTAATAATCATTATAATTTCATTAATTTCAAAAAAAATTGTATTGTAGGGGGGTATTGAATGTTAGGCGTATTTTGTCCATGTGAATTAACCTTATATTGGTTTTTCTATTTACTAGAAAGCGTTCTTAAAAAATTTTCAACCTTATTAGAAAGGTAAGTATTTTTTTTTTCTATAAGCTCGTTATATTTAATTCTTATTATTTATACATGTATTATTAGTTCATATATATAAAGATGCAGTTCATGGAAAAAAATTAACAAATAACAGATGTTGATAAAGAAACCAAATGTAATCTATTATGTGAAAGTAAAGGTTATTATTTTTTATATTAGATATTGTTCTGATATTTTGATATATATATATATATATATAGGTTTTTATTATTGAGTTAATGTTTTATTACCATAGTTTCATCATCAACAGGGACATGTTGATTGTGGTTATTATGTTTTATAATTCATGTATGAGATAATCACAACTGGGCTAACTACTGAATTTGATAAAGTTATTTATATTATTTTTTAATATTTTCTACCATAGTATTATATTTTTTATTCTCATGTCATTCAATGTTATTTCAAACATTCAATGATAATTAATCTTATACCCAAATTTAACTTACCTATCTTCAATCTTTGTTTACAAACTATTTTTTAAGTTTGATTATGATTTGAGGTATGTATGTTCTAATGTTTTTTATTATTATTACATTTTCTTAATAACATCTCTACAAAAAACTATTTTTTTATAATAGGTGTTTGAATATAATGATATAAAATGAATTCTTCAATAATAACCAACAATGATCATGTCGTCAATTTCAAGTATGTGTATTTTAATTCTATTTTATAATATAAATACATATATAGTGTTTTGATTAACTAGATAAAAACATGTAAGTTTTTATAGATTTTTATTCAATGATAAATGTTGTTTGATTATTTTATATTGTGGTCTATTATAGGGACTTTGATTATTTTGGTATTGTAATATTATGTATTTTCTAAAAAAATTACTTTAGGCATCGATTGCCTTAAAAATCGATACAGATTTTTAAAAAAAATACACAGTTTTCAGCATCAGTTTTCTTAAAACTTGATGCCGAAAATGGTTTTTCGTGTCGGTTTATAAGAAAATGATGCAGAAAATAGATTTTCACTCACTTTTTTGTGTCGGTTCTTATAATAACTGATGCTAAAAATTGGTTTTCGTTGTCCGATAATTTGTAAAACTGACACTGAAAACTAAGCATGGCATCATTTTCGACATCTATTTTTAATAACTGATTCCTAAAATCTAATATTTTATGTCACCTTTATAGATGTTGGTAAAAAACTGACATAAAAAATAAAATAAAAAATTGACGTTAAATCTATCTTTTGAACTAGTGACAATATCAAGCTGTCTGGAATGTAACTCAAAAGTCAATGAATATATAAATATATCATCAAAAAATACCATGATGAACAAGTTTTGATATATATGGAAGATCTTTTTTATAATATCCATGAAAACTACTAATTCATTCATCAATTATGAAGGTATGATGGGATATTTATATAGACCATAACTACACCTGATGACATCTTAGGGAAATCCTCCTATCTGAAAAGAAATTGATGGCATCCTGAATGATGTAAAATCATGGTGATCCACTAGGCTTCCGAAAACTGATCAAATAGATCATCAATACTAGTTAAAGGTGCAACACCCCAACCCAAGAACCCAAATTCAGTGCATTATTTTATTAAATTTTCATGATTATGAGGGGAAAAACCCTGAAGGGCCGAATATTTTAGCATTTTTGGAAATCCATATCATATATATGATACCCATATTACATAGGGAAATAGAAAATAAAACATGATACATAATAAAATGAAATAAACTTCATACTTCAATGATTAATCAAATAAATATAAAAAAATACCATTTCAAATAAATAGAAAAGAAAATATCAATATGAAAAGGTGTGAAGATGAAACACATTATATTTAATCAATAAAGAGAGAATATAATAAATCCAAAGATTCTTTAATGAACAAATCTCATGGAAATGTAATAAATAAGTCTAAATTAGGTAAATGCTTAATTATTGGTTGTAATGTTTCCTAGGTACAAAACACCTTTACCATCAAGACTGTTCATAATATAGGTAATTATATTGGGTAAAACCCCATCTAATTTGGCCAACTAATTCATCTCATGAGACTATCGATGCATCATGGGGCTATCCATAACCGGACCCCACACGTGTCGTACCTGTCCAAAGAATTCCTTATATCGAATAACTGATTCAAATAATAAATAATTTTCCTTATCAAATATTCATATTGAATAAAAGATGTAGATTTATCATTAATTCCCTAGGAGAGGATAAGTAACAATAAGGGTTTTTTATGTTGATGAATGGAAGTACCATAGAAATATCATTAAAACACTATTGATGAAAATAATCTTTAAATATTCCAAAGTGTCCCATACCACTTTGAAACAATTGGAATCATAATCCCCTAGAAGAAATAAAATTAAATTACACTTATGATATCATGACAATGAGGATATTTATGATATAAAATTTCAAATGGTATTATACACACTATACAAAAGAAACTAGGTGCCTAACATTACAATATGCCTCAATGAAATGAAATTGAGATGAAATCTCTTACCTTATCCTTCCATTTTTTTGTGGGGTATTTCACCTTATTTTAAGTGGTTTAAAACATTTTACTAACTTATAATATAACCATAATTTGATTTATTATATCATATATGATCTTATTAGAATATCGTATTTCACTTTTGTTAGTAATATTTTATTATTTTTACTATTTTTGGTGTTAATGGCCTAGTTTCTTAAGTATGTTTTGACTTGTTATTTTTTGTTCCTATTAATTTGATCATGGTTTCATCTTCAACAGAATGCGAATCCTGATATAAATATCATATATATCTATATTTAGTATATATTTATTTATAATAATTAAAAAAAATTGGAGATAGGAAATGAAATTCACCATTCATGGAGACAGTAGGTTGTACGTTCTCATGAATGCTACTTTCATTTCGTTATCGTATTTAAAATAATGATAGGTAAATGATATATATTTATATATATATATTATAATTATATTATAATATTTATATCATATATTCCACATAGTTTTATTAAAACCACCCTTTATATTTTTATATATAGTGTTAATGAATCACATCTCTTTGAGGAGGCGGTAGTCCACACTTCCAAAAATGATGTTATCATATTTACTCAAAATGGAAAGTATGAAGGTTAGAATTAAATAAAAATTATAGAATCATAAATTAATTATAATTATTATATATAAATCATATAAAAACTATGTTTCTGTCATAATTCCAAACCATGATAGGTAATAAAGGAAAAAGAACAATCATTGTTTTATGAGGCGGTAGTTCGTCGTACATGAACGGTAAGTTCGTTACCCATTGGATGGAAGTGTGTTTAAGTGTAGGTATAAACCCAATATAAAAACATATCAGTATATTTAGGATACTAATGTTATTATTTAACCATGAAATAATAATATTTAAGGATGTGTAGAATGAAAATAAAACTAAAGAGTTTGAGGAAGTATGTTACCTCTTCTTTGGGTAACTCCTTTTGGTTTTCACCAAAGGGTTTACTTGGATGGATTTATTATAAAAGAGAGGATTCTAGGATAAGGGAAGGTATTTTGGGAGATTATTTGAGAATATTTTTAGTGATCTAAATGTCTTGATAGGTATGAGGAAGTGGGAGGGTTGAGTGCCTTTTTATAATGGAGTAGAAATGGTATTCTGGTAATTTCTTGGAAAATGAATTCCACCCATGTTTCTCCTTTGTAAAGTGGAACCGATAATAAAAACAATTAGAGAAAAGGGAGTATATAGTCTAAATATGAATAGAAAATGTCTTTTGGACACGTTTCTAGATCATTTGAGCTCTTAATTTTAAGGTTTAGTCCCTTATTAAGCTAATTTCCCTCTTAATTACTGTTATAAATTTTAATTACTTTCCCTAATATTTTTGGTAAAAAAACTAATTTCACCTTATAAGAAATTATAAACTATTATGATTCCAAATATGGAATTAGTTTTTCCAAATTCTAACCACATAAGTATCAAAAATTAATTTAAAATTAATTATCTAGACAGGATGACAATGCGGGGTTTTAAAGTAAAAATGTTCAAAAGCATGCTATGTTTTTATATCAAATTTCAAAGTAAAAAATGATTAAAATGACCTAAATTAGATTAATTATTTTATAATTCATATAATTTGACTTTAAACCCAACTAAAAATATAATTTAATCTTATAAATAATTTAAATGAAAAATCAATTTTGAAATATAGTTCGGTATTTTTCACTATACATCAAAAAATGAAACTTCACAGAAAAAATAACAAAATATCACCCAAAACTAATTTTGATCTTTATCTTAGAAAAATTTAGTTTATTTTTTCATATTAAATTTATAAAAGTTTCAAAATAAGATTTAAAATTGGTTCCCCATTAAAATGCGGCAAAACTGCTTTTAGAATAATATAGATTTTTTATGTGTAATATTGGGTTCGTTCTTATCTTATGCCTATAAAATATATTGGATGAGTATAAAAATATTTTATTGAATATATAACATATAAATTTACTATATAAATTATATAAAATTGTTATAATTAAATTTTCTGAGAAACATATGACTTAAATAGTGTTTTATTTAAACCGAGTGTTGTGTGCATTGAAAACTAACTCAATATTGCATGTTTTGAAATATATCAACAAAATTAAATTTATTATAAGAGGAAAATATTGTAAATTATTGGGGTGATACAAAATTAAACTTTTTCTTTATATTCAATTGATCCAGCTTCCTGTATTCTACAAAGATCTATAGACTATTTTCTACCTTCTTTTCATACAACATAAGATAACCCTACACACACATGATCTGTATGATGAAAATATTCATCTATAGGTATCAAAGATAAATCAAGAACTTGATTAGTTTTATATGGTAAATATGAATTAAAATATAAATCAATTTTTACATGATTTCTATATCGAACGACACTCCTTAACTAGGAGGAAGACCTAAGAAGTCATATGGAAAGACATCCTAGTCAAGATCAAAAATAAGAAGAAAATAAAAGGACACAACATGCGGTTCTTCTATTAGAGATGAACCTACTACTAGAGAAATGGTCATTCCAATTTGGCTCAAATATAATCCCACTCTACTAGTTTCAACATCCTACTTAGTTTTCATCAAAAAACTATCTCCCTTAGGTAAAATAAATGATACCCACCTTTGATAATAGTTATTGTGAGCATGAAATATAGCATGCTAGTCCATTCCAAGGATCACATTAAAGGTATTCATCTCAAGGATCATCAAATACCATAAATTTTTTTAGCTGAAAACTAATACAATACACTTATAACATATTTGGATACAATCAACATTCTTCACCAAGGGTGTGTCGAGATAAATAAACCCAGAACTTAACTTATTTGGAAAGTCGATACTAGCAATAACTTGAGTATATATAAAATAATGGGTATCACCAATATCAAAAATAGTGGTATATAGAGTAAAGGTGGTCAAGATCATGCCTTTAATGGTTAATGGTCCCTCTACAAAATTACTCAGAACCTAGTCTATTACATACACCAGATCTTCCTCATATCCCTAGAACTAAACATGAGGTAAAATAATCACCATGTCAACATTTTTTTAGGAGTATGAACCAAATACTAAGGAACCTAATTGGATCAATGGGAATTATATCACATATTTCATGCACCCTTATGAAAACTTGACCTCAAAGCTCTATAGAAGAACTCATGGAGATGACCCATCTTGCAACACTAGGGATACTTTCTATAAAGTGATAGACAGAAACTATGTTGGTATCTGAACTTTCCATAGTTAAAGTATTATGGAATACATCTTGAGTGTGGTTAATAATAAATACTCTACCCTACCTTCCTACCTCTACCCCAATTCATGTCTACGATTGTAATATCTCATCTTTTTTCAGTCATGTACCTCTTTGAGTTTTACACTGAACCAATTTCATCTGGGTTTTTCCTCTTCTTTAAACCTTGGTGGTCAAGTCCCTTTTTGGTAATAGAGATAATATTCTTTGAAAATTTACAAAAATTTCAAGGATGTATGTTTTTTCAATTAAAGGAATCCAGTTTTAAGCATGTCAAGGGATTATAATGGTTCTCTGTGAGTTTGAAAGGTTTTGGATGTGGTTTGGTATTTTCTATATAAATTAGGTTTAGAGATGTCTATAAGACATTTGAATGTCGTGAACAAGCTACATTATGTGTAACTATATCCTTGAAGATGTTGTAAACTGTTTCAGGGCATGAAACTAATATATTTTATAAAACTGGTTCACATTGTGTATTGTTTGATCTGGATTATTTTAAACTAAGGCCATAAATTTTTCAATATAACTCAAAAATTGATAAATACATGATGTAAACAAATTTCACATCATGAAATTATCAGCTTCAGTGTTTTTAAATCCATTCTATTTATATTATTATTTTTTCATCAATTGTGAATTCCTCCCTATTGGACATAAAGGAAACTCCAAGAAATTTTAGAGTGATTTCTTACCTTATGGATATCCTGATCAAGAATATTTATTTGGTTTTTCACCTCTATTACACTTTTTATCCATTGTGGTGGAGGAATCTATTTACCATAGTTGTTTTGGGTTTTTATCATGATGTTCTGTGATCTAGGTTCTTCTTGTAATCTTCTTCACCTTCATTATTTTTAGTATTAACTATTTGAATCATTTCTTAATCTCCATAAAAAGGAATGTGGTCTAAAAAATTCCCTATGGTCTATTCCTATTTTCTTAAGTATGTGAAGTATTATTCAATTGCATCTACGTAACGTTCATGTTAATTAAAAGAATAATGGTAATGATAAATCATGTGTTTAGACTACTCTTTGGATCCCTTTGGATTCAATGGTGTTGTGACCTACCTTATGGCTACTCATAGAGTGATTCTACCCTGGATTAATAATGAATGAGCTAATGGCTTGAAATATGTTTAGCATGAATTGAGACCTTAGTTGATTTCTTGTGATATATTAAACTTTGAAAATGAATTAATTTATTATTGAAATCACTAATGGTGATTCAATATTAATTGGTGTGTAAACTAGAATATGAATAACATAAGATATAATTTAATGAATAAAAGGGGTAGTTGAAAGAAAAATGGTATTTGAAAGAATTAACCATTGAGTATTTTGTTATTATGATGTGTTATTTGTGATGTTATGTCTTGTGTTGTGATTAATGTTGAAATGATTATATAGAGGACTATTCCTGGTGGTGCTGAAATTCTTATATAAAGGGTGTGTCTTAAATGAAAAAATTATTATATAAAGGGATTGTCCTTGATGCCAAAATTATTATATAAAGGGATCTACCCAACTGTTAAAATTCTTATATAAAGGGATATTCCCGCTTATGATGTAATGATTATAGGGCTTGACCCGATTATGTGATTATGTCATAGACTTATGGTTACGGTTAGAATGGTTGTGCTACATGCTTAAAGATATTCCATCATGGTTCCAAAGTAGTTTAATTATTTTATTTTTTTAATTGGTTAGTTAATACTTATGATTATCACTTTATTTAATGCATGTACTATCAGATTGGTTTTGTTTAGATATTGTAGATCCGACCTATTGAGTTTTACTCACACCCTATTTAGGTTTTCATTTTTTACCCAAGTATATTACATGGATGTAGGTTTGGATAAGGGCAGGGGACCTTGTTGTTGATTGTTTCTTGCTTGATGGGTTGGAGCATGGAGATGGGACTGGCATGGGGTTCAGGATCTAGGTCTTCTAAGTTTATTAATGTTATCAAGGTCTTATATCTATAATAATTTCATTTATATATTTAGATACATTCCATCTTGACATTATAAGGGTTATTTTTTATTTTACTTGGTTCTTCCTTTACCTTCCAATTTTATAATGTACTATTTGTAGGTTTCGGGGACAGTGAAAGTGCATGATGGGTGTGTACCCAACTTTGAAAATTTCCATAATCAATGATTAATTTGGGATCAATACGATGATTAATACTAGTATCCACATAATTAAATCAAATATAAAATACAAAGGAGAGAACCAAAAACTGAGAATAGAGGATCAAAATATTTTGTTTATAATTAATTTAATTTAATTATATAATTACCTCTAAGGTAATTCTTCCTTCATTGATGCATCCGAAAATGGGTATGAGGTGCAGATTTTTTGTGATGTATAATCCAAGATAGGAATCCTCTAGTGGTGATCCACACGTGCTCCATGTATCTATAGACATTATTGAAGGAGTCTCTAGGTGCTAGTGCAGAAGATCCTTGCATTTGTGATGTCCGTCTTCGATCTTGTTGAGAATCATTTCCAAAGCGTTATTCTTGATCTGGTGGAGGAGGATATCTCTCATTTTTTAGATAATTCTTGGAGAGGGAAGAGTTCTATAGGATTCAGAACTTTTCTCCAATGATTTTGTGCACACAACGATTGGTTAGTCGGTCGAATGACCCCTTAGCTAATTTAGACAACAATAACATAATGGGGAATTTAATTCCCAAGGTAATAATATATAATTAGCACATGTGTCGTTACTTAATTTATAATTCCATGTGAAACCCCATGTCAATAATAATATAAATGCTATTATTTCCATGAGAGGTTCTTAACTTTCAAATTATATTTAAATATTATTTAACTAAATAACATTTAATATTATTTCTCACCGGACCCATAACTTGGTAGGACAATCCTCCTCAATATTTATTGATCCTTGAAGAATGACTATTTATTTATTAAATAAATATAATTTAATTATTCGACGAGAAATAAATATTCCACCCGCAATATATTCTCTTGAATAACCAGAGAATAAATAAATGTGATCAAGCATACTTGAATAATTTTTAAACCACAACTGGTAATAATGTTTATTCAACATGCTAAATAAATAAAATATTTAACTAAGATACTAGCTACACTTGGTGTGTGACCCTCTAGGCCTCTTTCTCGTTGGCATTAAGCGGGCTTTCATAAAGTCCAATATTACTATCTAGAAATGGGTCAAGGAACCCAAGAGAAAAAATTTGAGGTCACAAAAACATGCCGCCTTATATAAATGTTTACTGTGTCATATAATCCCTTTGTCCCGATATCTCCAATCAAGCGGGTTGCATGCAAGTGCCATCAACCATGTGCTTGATTTCTCATTCTTTGACTTCCCAAAATTTAACTTTCCTTGAGAAAACCATGGACATGGATTTAGTTAGTCTATATCCTTTCCATAAACGGGATTATGATATCTACTTCCATAGAAGTGTCAAATACTTTCTCGCACTATTTATTGATGTAGTATTACTCGTGATGCACCCAAAATATCCTAACTCACCACGAACATTTTTCACCATAGTTTTCATTAATACTTCTAAGTGGGTGAGTCATAATACCCATTAATAATAATCTTAAAGTCTAAGGATCAATACACACGTCCACATATAGAAACATATAATGACACTTATGAATGTGGATTTCCTACTAGAGGGTCTTGTTCTCATAATATCCTCTTAGATATTACCAAGGGAGCACTGTAACACCCCGAGATATTATGAAAAATATTCTTTTTAATTTCATTAATCTCTTGTGTTGTACGCTACACCAAAAGGATCTTGCACAACACGCATCCTTGACTTGCCTTGCATTACACGCAATCGCGACCTTCCTCGATAGCGTGTGCAGTACGCAATACCGAGTTTCACTGAACAACGATATGCTATTATAATATTATTATGAACTAGCCGTTATGAATAGTATTAACTAAATTTTGAATCTTATAACGTTATTATTTGTCTTGCACATTTTCAAAAAAATGGTATAAGAACAAAATAAATTTTTTGGGTAAAATAAGTATTTGTTTCAAAAAATGCAGTTTTGCCGCCTTTTGATGGCACACCCACTTTAAATCTAGTTTTTGACATGTTTATAAGTTCAAATTGACAAAATAAAATTCTTCTTTGGAATCATGAAATAAAAATTTACTTTGGATAAATTTTCATATCATTCTAGTAACTTTCATATTTTGATTAATAGTAAAAACACACTATATTTTAATTAAAAACAACTTTTTCAATTGAAATAATTAATAGTGATAAATTATTAATTTGAGTGGTTTTAAAGTATATTTAGAATATATTTTTACAATTTAATAAAATTTTGGTTATTGAATGTAATTTCACATTTAAACCAGACATAAACAACTGTCAATCTTTTGATAGTTATTATCTCTTAAGAACACGCTATTTGTTTGGACGGCGGGAATTAATTTTTAAATTAATTAATGCAACTGATATGTTCTGAATTTGGTAAAATAGATATCATTTTTTAATTCTTAATATCAAATATATCTTAGGCCTAATTTTTGGTATTTTTCTGGAAACTTTCATTTTTGGATGAATAGTGAAACCACTAAGTGGTAGTTAAAAAAACTGAAGATTATATTCTGAGTTTCCAAAGTCACTAAACTATTACGGTCCTTGTGTGTGTGTTTTTTTTATGTACTATGTATTCCGCAAGAGTAATGTAATGTCCATGTACGTCAGGCTTCGGGTCTCTACAGTTGGTATCAGAGGAAAGGTTTAGTCAACCTTTGGAAACTAGGATGTGAGAACTTTAGTGAGATTCCTAGAGATATTTCTAAGGTATGTCTATGGATGTCTCTAAGGTTAAGTATACTTATAGGTTATAGTACTAGAATTGCACTAACAATATTAGAATTTAACCTAAGATGTTAGATATTGAAGGTACTCCCCCTTTAATATGTTGTTTTACCTAGCATGATTTTTGCCTCTAACACTATTCTTTTTGGGTTTTAGAAAATGGCTGGAAACAAGATGATTCACAATAATGGAAGATATGATGGGAAATGGAATGATATTATTCATGAGCAACCAAATGAAATGGGATTTGGAAGTCCAAACATCATTATTATGTTGAATCAGCAATCTCATAATATGATCAATAAAGTAAAATTTGGTAAGTTTCCTGACTCGTCTAATAAGAGAAAGATGGAGTTTCATGATGATCATAGAGGAAAGAAAGTTCAATTTCCCCTATGTAAATCATGTGGTAAGAGGCATCAAGAAGAATGTTTCAAAGGAACTGGAAGATGCTTTGGGTGTGGAAAAGGAGGACACAAAGCCAGTAAGTGCAAAGTAAAAGGTTCAGTTAACACCGGGGATGAGGATAATGGTATTGCTACGACATCAACAATGGTTAAATGTTTTAAATGTGGAATGTACGAGAATTATGCAAACCAATTCCCTAAGGTAAAGTCTCATGAAGAGAATCTGTATGGTCATATGGGTAGTATTTATGGTTATGATGATGAAGACACTATAAATGATATGTGATATGAAAGAATTGTTGAAGTTCGGTCAATGGTTTAAGAATGTAGTGGAATGATTACATGTTTATCATGTCTAATGTTGTATAAGTAATCTCATGGTACTATAGAATAAAGAGACATCTAAGGATTGTTACACTGTTGTATTTCCTTGAGTTTGGAAAGTGTATGATTAATGGTACTAGTATCCATTAAAGGTTATTCATATATTTTTGGAATGTAGATGATATGCGCATAATGAAGGGATAAGGATAAAATTAAATGTTTGATAGTATTCATGAGCTCATGACTGATATAAGGAGAAGGTTATATCATGGTTTGAGTATATAGAATTTTTGGATTTTGGTATGTGGAAAGATTTAAATTTTGACAGCATTCATGTTTTCACTAAGGTTTAATGGGTACTCATTTTTCAAGAGAATACATGATTAAGGTATTCACATGATTGGAATGTGACCAACAAGATATATGGGGGATAAATGATGGTATTCACATTCTTGGTTGATGACATTTCAAGTAATCATTTTCTTTATATTATGAGCTTGGACCAAAGTATTTTAGATAAGCCTAAAGATTGGAATGTATTATGTTGGACATAAGTTAGTATTGTTTAAGGATAGAACTTTTGATATTATATTAGAAAAAGGACAACCTGCAGGACGGGCGACAGCCCATCACGTCGGACAAGACCGTGGGAATCGAACCCACAACCGAAGTGCGACTGGCCTTTATCGCCTACCACTGGCCTATAGGAAGTCCCTGTTTAGTAGAAACTAGTTTTATTATATTAAGCAGTATGATATATGAAGTATAAGTACATTTTAGGAACCATATATGATTAATCTCACAATAAATGGACTTATGTATTTTTGGATAACTTTTCTAACCTTTTGTTTGAGACAGATGGAATGACCCATAATTCTATCACATGATCTGCTAACACATCACGAATGACAAATTCAACTTCATTTCTTTAAGAGATGAAGTGGAAATTTTCCAAAGAACGAAAAACGGTGAGACTATACCAAAATCACGAAAGTATTTCTTCTAATTCCAATTTCATCAACTTTAGGGAAATGATCTTGAAAACCAAAAATGTTGTCCTAGTGCTCTTATATCTGATGAATCAGATGGTACCTTAGATCGTCACAAATTTATGGCTTTGTGATTGCTGGCTTTTCCATGGCCATGTTCTCTACCACTCTCCATCAGAACATGATGGTTAGATTTCTCTTCCATATCCATATTTTCACCTATGTCGAAACCCAGTGATTATTTTATTTGGGTAGCCATTACGTTTCAAACTTTTGTTTTTAAAGATTGGTTTTGGTATTCCTTTTTACGATGTGGGTTTCTATTAAAGAAACTTTCGAATAGTAAACCATTTATAACCCCGACGAATTTCGAGGGCGAAATTCATTTTAAGGGGGGTAGAATGTAACACCCCGAGATTTTATGAAAAATATTCTTTTTAATTTCATTAATGTCTTGTGTTGTACACTACACCAAAAGGATCTTGCACAACACGCATCCTTGACTTTCCTTGCATTACACGCAATCACGACCTTCCTCAATAGCGTGTGTAGTACGCAATACCGAGTTTCACTGAACAACGATATGCTATTATAATATTATTATGAACTAGCCGTTATAAATAGTATTAACTAAATTTTGAATCTTATAAAATTATTATTCATCTTGCACATTTTCAAAAAAATGGTATACGAACAAAATATATTTTTCGGGTAAAATAAGTATTTTTTTCAAAAAATGCAGTTTTGCCGACTTTTGATGGCACACCCACATTAAATCTAGTTTTTGACATGTTTATAAGTTCAAATTGACAAAATAAAATTCTTATTTGGAATCATGAAATAAAAATTTACTTTGGATAAATTTTCATATCATTCTTGTAACTTTCATATTTTGATGAATAGTAAAAATACGCTATATTTTAATTAAAAACAACTTTTTCAATCGAAATAATTAATAGTGATAAATTATTAATTTGAGTGGTTTTAAAGTATATTTAGAATATATTTTTACAATTTAATACAATGTTGGTTATTAAATATAATTTCACATTTAAACCAGACATAAACAACTGTCAATCTTTTGATAGTTATTATCTCTTAAGAACACGCTATTTGTTTTCACGACGGGAATTAATTTTTAAATTAATTAATGCAACTGATATGTTCTGAATTTGGTAAAATAGACATCATTTTTGAATTCTTAATATCAAATATAGCTTAGGCCTAATATTTGGTATTTTTCTGGAAACTTTCATTTTTTGATGAATAGTGAAACCACTAAGTGGTAGTTAAAAAAACTGAATTTTTCATAAAACTTAATTTTACCGCTTCTGTGAGTGGAATTTCGAAAATCCGAGAGACACAGTTGATGTCAGTAAGTAAAATGTGGTTCAATGAGATGAAAATAATTTTTTTGTGAATAGTAACTTTTTACTTTTTTTTACCACGGTTAAAAGTAAATAGGGTAATTAAGGGTACAAATGATATTAGTATTACCCTAACACATGTTCTAATTCTATTGGACAAG
This sequence comes from Viscum album, assembly GCA_963277665.1. Taxonomy (NCBI): domain Eukaryota; kingdom Viridiplantae; phylum Streptophyta; class Magnoliopsida; order Santalales; family Viscaceae; genus Viscum; species Viscum album. Next base: position 1,675,018,739 of record OY728158.1, read on the forward strand.
TGTAATTCGACCAAAAACAAACTTAGGAATAAAATATGACCATTTAGGCCCACTTGGATTAGATTAGAACATTTATTATTAATTTATTTAAAGAAGGGTTAAAATAGTTAAAATCAAAGTTTAATAACTAAATCATTTTTAATATGGGGATATACATAAGATAAATTCGACTATAAATATTCATTAGAAAGATAAAAAGATTTCCTACATAATGGTAGTTTATTTTTAATTTTTAGACATTAAATAATTTAATTTATTTATGAAACAACGATGATGCAGTAATTATCTTATTAATGAAATATTGACATAATTGATGTTATAAATACCCAAATAAATGTAATTTGAGACTTTTTATGAACTACACTAATTTTATAGGTTAATATGACATATTAGTATTGATTTAATTAACTTTGTTCGAACTAATCATTCTGTTATGATTTTCAAAAAAATCAATTACTAAATAGTGTCAAAATTGACATAAAATAGTTTTTAAAACAAATATTATATTATTAATTGTTATTTTATTCCTAAAAATTTATGGTTCGGCCACATGACTTAGATAAGGTTATATATATTAATAATAAACAAATCTGGGTTCTTTTGGCTTGATATAGTAAGTTTATTAACCTTATAGTTTAAGAAAACAAGAAGACACGGTAAAAGTTAAATTATCTAACTTAAAGTTAAATCTAAATGATAAGGTTAAAATTGATACCTAAACTTGTATAAATTCTATTTTATGAGAGTATTTAGACCCCTACCCACCTCAGATTCTAAATATATCAATTTGGAGCTATTAAAAACCGAATTTGACTTTATAATAAAATAATAGTTTTAGTTATTCCAAAGGTGCCCCTCTCCTCCCTTATAAAAGGGAACCTCCTCCCCCTCTTACTCACACCACATTGAGCCTTAATCCTCGGCCAACCCATGAACATTTCTCCTCTCCACTTCCCTAGAAACATCATAGAGGTTCTGGTCTTCTTCTAAGACCTATTTTAGTGCCCTAAAAGGAGGTCTCAAAGAAGCACTTCAAAGAAGAGGTAATGTCTGTTACCGATTCTTTCATCTTTATTTCTTCTTCCACTTCTTCTTATTTAGTTGTTTCATTATGAAGTAATAAAATCAGTATCAATCATATACTGATATGTTATTATAATTATGAAACAAACCTATTTCACCATCTATCTATCCTACGGAAAACGAAATCACCGCGCGTGCGTACGTACGGAATACCGTCTCCACGTCGTGGTGTAATCTATTTTCCACCGCCACCTTACTTCGATTGGTATAATGGTGTACATAATAACTATATATGATTATTGTAAAGTGATATTGATTCTGAAATAGTATACATACACTCCAATACAATTCCACGATCATGAGAACGATATCATCGCTCGTGCGTACGCACGGACTACCGTCTCCATGACGCGATGAGATTCATTCTCCACGTTAACCATTCATGAATGATTATAAAGTATATATAATAACTAATCATGAAATATATGACATAATAATGATACTGGATTTATTTGTATATATATTTATGTCATCTACTTAATTCCATTCAACTCAATAAGGAAACGAAAACAGCGTTCATGCGTACGTACGGCCTACCGTCTCCATGAACGGTGTATTTATTTCCATTTACTGATCTATTATATATATTTATATTCTGAATATATATTATATATAAATCATGTTTTATATTCTGGAATTAAGTAATCATGATCTAAGTGATCATATGAATAATTACAAGTCAAAACACGGACGAAAAATGAAACGATTTTACCCAAAACACTCTTTAACATGGAATTTACAAAAGAACGTGTAATATAAAGTCATAAGTGAACCATATATGATATCATAATAATGATTATGATTCTGGAATAAGTCAATGAAATTATTTAAATCATTATACAGGGGGTTCGGACACTTACGAAGCAAATCGGACCTAAGGTAAGGGAAATATCACAATCTCATTTTTATCTGAGATTGTTTATACTTTGAAATTTACTGGGGTGTATTTTATCATCCACATCCATGTTTCCTCAATATGTAATATTATTTACAACCACCTACAATTTTTTAAATACAATTTTACCCTTCGGTGAGTTTTTAGTAAAGGATATGAAAGGAATCTTTTGTCGTTTTTCGTACGAGGTACTTTTTGACTTTTTCGGAAAAAAGTATGAAGAATGTTTTTTTAACTTATACGGCATGAATGGATTTTTAAAACATTATTTCCAAGAAGCTTACTTTACAAGTTTTCAAGTTTATTTTTAATCAAATTCTTTTAGTTTAAAATTGTATGACATGTTAAGAAAGGAAAATGTTTTTGAAGTTGAAAGGATATTTTCCTATAGAATGGAGTTCAAGTGTTTTATCAAAATTATTTTACATCTAAGATAATAAAGGGTTCTGTTTTATCCCTATTATTACATTGATTTTATTATGTTGTGATGGAATTATTTTTATGAATTCCTTTATCTTATATGAATTGTTTTATGATGTCATGATGTTTAAGAATCCCATTTTTATTACATGGGTTATGCAATGATGTATGATTTATGATTTTGTGGCACACATAAGAATGGTATCATTATGAGATGGGTGGGACCTATATCTCCCTCCAATGCATTGGGTAAAGATTTTATATCTCATGAGATAGACATGTCTGGAACGGTAGGTTATACCTGTTCAGTGAAACAGGATTGAAACGAGGGTGACTCGGTTCAGAAATGGACTTTGTCCACTAAGATAGTCTTGGAAATGAGTCTTGACTAATAAGATATGATTCTATATGATTATGTGTGTATGCCACAAAGTTTCATGTTTTATGTTATGATTATTGGGATTACATTTCACTACTATGATTTATCCCATGTTATGAAATTATGATCTCTTTTGAAGGTTAATATTTCTAAAAGATATTTTCTTATGAATATGACGTGATTGATATTTCTTTTGTTTACCCTTACTAAGCATTTGAGCTCACCCTTTTATGTTTTCTTTTCCCCATGACATAAATAAAGGATTTAGGTTTAAAAAAAAGAAGATCTTTATGGGAGATGTTGAAGATCTTTCACCACGATTAGAAGATTATATTCCGAGTTTCCAAAGACACTAAACTAATACGGTCCTTGTGTGTGTGTTTTTGTTATGTACTATGTATTCCGCAAAAGTAATGTAATGTCCATGTACGTCAGGCTTCGGGTCTCTACAAGAACACCATGAGAAGATGCCTCAAAGTTTCCTGATTCCCCACCCCTAATAGCATATATCATTTGTATCCCTTAAAATGATATCATCCAACCATAGAACATATATTCAAGAAAATTATCATGGAACTTTTGGGTTCCCATCATAGTTGGGATCTGATATGACCTTTTAGTGCAACAACTATTCTTATGATATTATCACATACTATTTCATGTATAAGAACATTCATGATGTGATAAAGATTTTATTAATATTCATCCAATTAATACTGTGTTTATCATAAAGTACAAAGAATTTGGTTTCTAGGGCACCAAATCCAACAGACTCCCACTTTCACTAGAGCCAACTGCTAACAACCTTCAGTCTGCTATCTCTCAGATGATATTTATGCTTCTGTTGAGATATTCCTTTAGTTAACGGGTCTGTCACATTCTCTTATATGGACACTCTTCTCACTACAATTTTACCTCTTTGATAGAAATCCCTCAATATGTGATACTTCTAGAGTATGTGTTTTGTATATTGATGAAACCATAACTATTTTTCAAGAGCCACCACTATATTATTATCACAATACAGTGTAATGGGATATTTCTACTAGAAACCACATCAATATACTGTAAAAAGTTCTAAATATAGATGGCTTCCTTAGCTACATCATAAGCTGTTATATATTCAGACTCCACTGTAGAATCAGTGAAAATTGGTTTCTTTGAGATTTTCCATCTCATAGATCCTCTATTGAGATAGTGAACATATCATGATTGTGACTTCAGATGATTCTGATCTATCTGAAAACCAGCATCCGCATACCCCCTGATGATAAGCTCCTCATCTCCTCCATACACCCAAAACATATCATTGGTTCTTCTCAGATACGTAAGGATAGTTTTTATAGCATTCCAATCCCATTCTCATGGATCTACTTGATATATTACTACCATTCTTAGTTCACAGGGAACATCAAGTCTGGTACATAACATAGCATACATGATAGATATTATCACTGAAGCATATGGAATCTTACTCTTCCTATCTTTCTCATGTTGTATCTCGGGACACATTTTCTTGGAAAGATGTATACCATGTGGCACTGGATCCAATACCTTATTGGATTGTTCCATACTAAATCTCTTTATTATTTGGTTAATGTATGTACTTTTACTTAGTCTATATATCCTCTTGGATCTATCATGAATAATCTTGATGCCTAGAATATAGGTTGTTTCTCCTAATTACTTCATGGAGAATCACTTTCTCAACCATTCCTTGATTGACTTCAAGACTGTAATTTATTTTCCAATAAGAAATATGTCTTCAACATACACTACTAGAATAATGAACACATTCCAATTAAACTACTTATAAACACATGGCTCACATTCATTCTTAATAAAACCAAATTCTCTAATGACATCATCGAATCAAATGTTCCATGTCCTAGATGAATTATTTAATCTATAAATGGATCTCTATAACTTCATACCCTTTTAATATCATCTGGTGTCACAAACCCTTCTAGTTGTGTCATATGGACATATTCTTGAAGGTTACTGTTAAGGAATACTATTTTTACATCCATATTCCAAATCTCATAGTCATCAAAATATTCTACGGAAAGTATTATTCTTATAGATTTAAACATGGAAACTAGCGAAAAGGTTTCATTATAGTCAATTCCTTGATTCTATTTAAATCATTTAGCAACTATCCTTGGTTTATAGGTACTAACTTAACCTTTCATGTCCAGTCTCTTCTTGAATACCCATTTACACCCAATAGGCTTCACATCAACTAGTGCATCGACCGGAACCCAAACTTGCTTTTGATATATGGAATACATATCAAAATTCATGGTTTCTATCCATCTTGTAGCTTCTGATCTCTCTACGTATTCCTTGTATGATATAGGTTCATCATTGTACAACAATAATGAGTCGCTATCTTTAGTGAAAAGGAAACCATATCTCTATGGTTCCCTTACCTCTCATGTGCTCCTATACAGTACTTGTGTTTTAGGAACTACCTCTTCCATAGAGACATGTGGAACTTGTTCCTGTACCAACTCTTATGTATCTTGAGAATCAACTTCATCGAAGTCAATCTTGATCCTACTATACTTTTTTAGGATGTGATCCCTCTTAATAATGATAGCCTATTTTTAAATAGTCACATTATTTTCTGAGGGTTTGTATAGGTAGTGTCCCTCTATTTCCTTAAGATACCCTATAAAGATACACTTCATGCCTCAGGGTGCTAGTTTTTTTCTTAATAAAGCCTTAACAAATTCCTCGCATCCTCATACATGTGTATGCAATAAAGTGGGTTTCTTTACACTCCATAGCTCAAAGGGAATCCCATTTTTCACCATAGTTTGTACTTGGTTTAATGTGTATGCTTTAATTTCCAATTCATATCCCCAAAAGGATAATGGAAGATCTACATGAATCATCATCAACCTTACCATGTACAACAAAGTATAGTTCCTCCTTTCACTAACACCATTACATTGTGTTGTTTAAGGTGGAGTGAGTTGAGATAGAATCTCAGACTCCTGTAACGGTTGATGAACTCTTAGTTAAGATATTCTCCACCTTGATTAGATAAAATCTTAATTATCTTCTTACCAAGAAGATTATCTATTTCATTCTTGACCTCATTGAATTTCTCAAAGGACTTATAATTATACCTCATTAAGTAGACATATCAATATATACTCAATTCATCAGTAAAAGGAATAAAGTAATAATATCCACCCCTAAATTCTACTAGAAATGGTCTACACACATTAGTGTGTACCAATACGAGAAACTCTGTGGTCCTTTCACTATATCCACAAAATGGTGGTTTGGTCATTTTCCCCTTGTAAACAAGTGTGAAATATATCAAGTGATTTTAGCTTGGAAGAGTCTAAATAACCATCTTGAAAAATCTGTGTTAGGTTCTTCTTGTTTACATAACCAAGGCAGTGATGTCACAACTGGATGTTGTATGATTCATGTGAAATTTGTTCGTTATCAATTCATAACACTTGGTTCTCATAATTTAACAAAAAAAAGGCCATTATTTAAATGTGCCAAACCATAACATATATTGTTGTTATGAAAGTAAAAACATTTATTTCTGTATTTAAAAATAAATCCATCTGTATCTGAACTCGATTCAAAAATCATGTTATTGGTAACACTAGGTACATAATAATATCCATGTAAACTCAAAATCATTCTCATTGGAAATGTGAGGTGGAAGTCACAAATGGAAAGTGTATCCAACCTCGCACCATTAACATATCTTATATCCACCTATCCTCTAGCAATTTTCCATAATCTACTTGGTTCCTGCATTTGAATACAGATGTGAGCCTCACAAGATGTATCTAATACCCAATGTATATAAATGGAAATATTGCACTCAATAATGAACACAATTTGGATTACCCTTGCCTCTAGGTGTAGTTATTATTCCAGTGCACTAACTTTCAACTTGTAAAGCATACTGAATCCTTTTCCTTACCATGCCTCTGGATCTTCTTCTTCATGGTTGGATGGTGCTCGGAGGCTTTAGATTGTTTATAAATCTTATTCCACTTTTCCTTTTCCTTCATCTTCCTATTCACCATAAGGACTACAGGTTTTTCATGCCCCATATCTTTATCAACTTGGCGAATCAGGGTAAGAAGCTATGATAGAATCTTATAATTATTTCTCATATTTTAATTCAAAATAAGACTAGTGAAGGTCTTAGGTAGTGATGATAGTATGATATTTGTACATAACTACTCTAGAAATTTAATCCATAAGATGTCTAGACACTCAATGTATCCAATAATATTGTCTACATGTGGTCCAGCTCGCACAAAATCTCCAATATTAATAGTGAACAAAGCATTGGAGATCTCATACCTCACATGTCTCGCCTTATCTTGATAGATATCCCAAATATGGGACATCATGCTAAAATAATCAATTTCCTCATATTGCTTTAAGAACTCATTGGTCATGGATGATAGAATTAGGCATTGAAAATCCATAGCATCATTCAGATGTTTCTCGTACATAGAGAGTTCCTCATCACTCACCTCATTTATAGGCACAACTGGTAAAGTCTCTTCCATCACATAAAGTTTCTTCCCATGGATAAGGATAACACGAAGGCGCCTTTTCCACTCTTGGAATTTAGTGTCGGTGATAAGATTTTCCTTCTCAAGTATGGATTGAAATGATATGTTCGATGTCATTTTGATTGTTGTTTCTAAAAATTAAGATGAATAGAGTTTTAGTACTTTATTTTGATAAATATAGACAAATAAATAAATTAATATCTATTAGCCACCCTGTATTTTGTTGAAACCCAATAGCCCTTACCATTGGCTTCAGAATATCCTGTTGCTTGGACATTATATCGATAAAGATCTTTATTTACCTTTGCATTACCCAAACTATGGTTGGTCAAGAAACTTTAAAGGTTTTAGGTAGGTATTACAAATTTCAACTGCATTAACTCACAGCTCCTTGATCTATTTAGTGGACTCCCCAATATTGAAATCCTTAATTTTGTATTTCCTCAACCTTTGCCTCTCAATTACACAAAGTCCTGGTAGGGCAGTCAACCCTTGATGTAAACTAAGTTAAGTCAACCAAAAATTTCAAATTAGAATTCCCAGATGATTGAAAGCACCCCAACAAGGGTTGGTCAATAACTTTGAACAATAGTTCAATTCTAACCAAAGTAATGGAAGATTATACCAACTTAATATTTAATTGAGGGAATTTATCCTTTATAAGTAAATTGGAAATTATTATCTTTTCACATTCTTTTTAATGGGATATACTTAAGTGATTAACCATGTATAGATAATATTTATGGATAAGAAATTTTTACTTTTAGTTCTATACTGTAGGCTTGTTAGTTCAATAATTATGTGATCACTTCAAACATCCATGATGAATAATCATACAACAGACACAAATAAAATAAAGGGTGTGATCATGAGATTTTACTTAGGGGAGAAACACCTTAAAACATTTAAGGTCCATGTTTACAGCTTTCCACTTGTCCACCTATGTATCTTCTTGGATTGGTTTCACCTTGGCTCCTAACTTGAACTGTCTCCACTATCTTGGGAGTCCATCCATTACATATGCTTTTAACTCACATGTGTGCAAGGGGTTAAAGTGGGTTTAAATAAAAGAAACCATGGGAACTCAGGCCATCCATATTAATGAGGTGAAGGCACATAGGCCAACAATTTTAATTTAAAAAATAAATTAAAAGGGAACCAATCACATACAAAGGTCTGGTATAGCTCATGATCATCCACATACAAGTAATGAAATATGCATTTAATAAAACTATCATTCCATTATTTAATCATTCTTATTAAGATAAATTACACTTGAATTTATTAATAATTATCTTTACTTAATCAATCATTTTTATCTTAATCCTTTTCTAAAATTTCTTTAGATTCTCATTCATAACCATGTACATAACTTGTACCTTGGAAGAAACTCAGTGAATACCTGTCCAAAACCTACAAGTATTTATACTTGTATTCAATTTATTCTTTGTGACATGTAACATTCACATAGAATTATAATTCTAATACAACTCATACATGATGTGCATATCTTTGAACAATATTCATATGTTAATTAAACACACACACACACACACATATATATATAAATATATATCAAACACCTATCACACGTTGTGTCCCAACTTTACACCCACATGAAGGTACATGTCTCAAGGGTTAAATAATATAATAATATTTTTTAAAATCTGTGTAATCTGGAAATAGTACATGGAATGTTGATCCGACTACATGGCATGTACCCTCCTCACCATACATCTGAAGTACACGCCAGTGGAAACGGTGTTTGAGGTGTACTTCATAAATATTTGGACTACACTGCATGTCTAGTGGGACACATGCTGTGTAGACTCCATGTTACACCGTCACCAGCTGGGCAAGTCGTGTATGGGATACACGACTTGACCCTATCCCGAAGGGACTACACGTTGTGTCCAGTGGGACACACGGCGTGTAGTCTAGCTGACCATACACCAGTCAATCCTGGTCAATACACGATGTAAGAATTAACTACACAATGTGTAATTAATGCACACAACTTGATTAATTTCTGAATTACTCCTGATGCATTGAACACAAATACATAGCGTGTATATCTGACTACACAACTTGTATTACTATGTTATCTAAACAGAACCATCGGTGCCTCCTAATGAGATCCTCGATTTAATTTTAATCATAAAATTATATGTTTCTATTAGATTTGTGGGAAATGATAAGGGAGGAACAGATCTAAAAATTCATATTACAATAATGATTAAACATGAATTTACAAACTAAATTATTAATGTGTAAATCATCAACGAATTATTTAAAAAATTATAAATGAAAATATGACTGCTCTGATACCACCTGTAGGTTCTAGGCGTAGCGGAAGCACAAGATGGGTGTGTACCCAAATTTGAAATTTTCAATAATTTATGATTATTCTGAGATCAATATGACGATGCACAACAGTATTCATAGAATTTAATCAAAGATAAAATACAAAGGAGAGAACCTGGAACCGAGAAGAGAGTATCGACATATTTTTTATAATTAATTAAATTAAATTATTGAATTTCCTCCAAGGTGATTATTTCATTATTGATGGGTTTGACCACAGGTCTGAGGTGAGGCTTTGTTGATATGTAGAATCCAAGGATAAGAATCCTCTAGCAGTGATCCACACGTGCTTCATATATCTCTAGATGTCACCAAAGGAGTCTCCAGATGCTAGCACGGAATATCCTTTCACTTGAAATTCCAGCCTTTGATCACCTTGAGAATTGCTTCTAATGCATTCTCCTTGATTTGATGGAGGAGGACCTCTATCGTTCTTGAGAGCATTATTGGAGAGGTAATAGTTCTCTAGGCTCAAGAGATTTTCTCCAAATATGTTGTGCACAAAAATATTAGTAAGCCAGTCGAATGACCCCTTGGATAATTTAGAGAATAATAATATAACAATAAATTTAATTCACCAAGTAATAATAAATAATTAGTATAGGTTCAATTACATAATTTATTATTCCATGTGAAACCCTATGTTAATAATAATAGAAATTATATTATTTCCATTACATGTGCTTAACTTTCACATTATATTTAAATATTATTTAACCAAATAATATTTAATACTATTTATCACTGGACCCATAAATTGGTCCAACAATCCCCGTCAATAATTATCAGGCCTTGAATAATGACTATTTATTTATTAAATAAATATAATTGATTTATTCTACAATAAATGAATATTTTGTCTGCAATATACTCTCTCGAATAACTAGTGACGAAATAAATGCGATCATGCATACTTGAATAATTACTAAACCACAACTTGGAATAATATTTATTCAACTTGTTAAATAAATTAATTATTTAACTGAGATACTGGCTACACTTAGTGTGTAACCCTCTAGGCCTCCTTCTTATTGGCATTAAATGAGTTTTCCTAAAGTCCAAGATTATTTTCTAGCAACGAGTCATGGAACCCAAGAGAAATAAGTTGATGTCACAATGATATTTCACCTCATACGAACACTTACCATGTAATATATTCTCATTGTCCCAATATCTCCAATCAAGCGGGTTGCATGAAAGTGCCATAAACCCATGTGATAAATTTCTCATTCTTTGACTTCCCAAAATTGAACTTGTCTAGAGAACACCATGGACATGGATTTAGTTAGGCTATATCATTTCCATCAAAGGGCCAGAGATATCTACTTACATAGAAGTGACAAATCCTTTCTCGTATTATCCATTGATGCAGTATTACTCATGATACACCAAACATATCCTACCTCTCTATGAACATATTTCATCATAGTCTTTGTCAATACATCAAATTGTGTGATTAATAATACCCATTAATAATATTATTATTATCTAAGGACCAGTACACACGTCAGTAGATAGAAACATCCAATGACACTTATGAATGTGGATTTTCTACTGGAGGGTTTGTTTTCATAATACCCTCCTGGATATTACCAAGGGAGAACACCATGAGATGGTGCCTCAAGGATTCATGAGTCCCCTCCCCTGATATCCTATAACATTTTGTCCCTTAAAATGATATCATACGGCTATTGAACATATATTCCAGAATAGTATAATAGAACTTCCATGTTCTCATCATAGTAGGGATCTTCTATGATATTTTAGTGTGACAGCTATTATTAGGTCATTATAAAATACTATGCACATAGAAAAATAATCATGTTTTAATAAATATTTTATTAATATTCATCCAATTAATACAGGGTTTTTCATAAAGTACCAAGAAGTTGGTTACTAGGGCACCAACACCAACACTATTTCCTATATTTCCATTACTCTGATATCTGTTTATTTCTAATTTGTTTTAAATTTATACCATGGGTTATAGTTTCCTCACTATTTTTTTTACACCCCTGTTACTAATGAGTGGCCTCTCATGTATGGGGAGGCATGCTAGAAGTCCAGTAACTAACCTGATTTGTCCACATTAGAGAGTGTCAGTTTGGGGGACGTAAAAAGTGGTATATGAGGTAGGTTTTTCTTTTATATTAATTTTATATTTGGGAAAGGTAGAAATTATACTAGTATGTTTATAGAATTTTTAATGATCTTAGTAATGGGATTATATGACCCATTTATGATGGAAAATCCATGTACTTCTGGATTGGATTACTGTTCATGTTGTTTATTATTACGGTTGATGTTATTTCACCTTGAGTGATTCACATGTTTTATGGTGGTATCTTTTATTGAGACTAATAATCAAGGCCTAGTATGGTATGAGATGTGTATGCGTGAATCTTGATAGGTGCATAGAGATATATATTAACATGCATTTTTTATGAAAGGGACATGTTTTATTTCATGTAATATTTTTTTTCTGTATGAACTATGAAATGAGATACCTATTATATATGGTAAATGAAATGAAAGAACTATTATGTTTTTCTAAATAACCTCTTAATACATGTTTAGATCAACCATGATCCAGTGTTTCTATTTTTCTACCACCTGTGGAGGCTGACCTTATTTTTTTATATTATTAAAAGGGGTGAATTTTCCTTGTTGAGAAAGTTCCACCTTGTCAACTTCGAACTGAGTGTTAGGAGAGTGGAAATTAGCATGATCTTAATGCAGCTAAACTAAGACTTATTATAGATCTTGAGGATTATATAGATGTTTATCTTTATGAAATATTCCTTAGAGTCAGTACATTTAAGGAATGGGAGACTATTCACACCATACCTTATATGTATGAGCTGATGAGAGAGTTTCAGTTACATGATATTACTACGTTCAGTGGGGAGGGAGGTCCCTAGGAAGTTGATTTCTAGATCAAGTCAATCTAGAGTATCTTTAAGTACCTCGAGACACCCATAGAGAAGAGGTTGAATCTTTTTGTACATATTCTTTATGGACCAACCAAGAATTGGTTGGGAACTATAGATAAAGTTGGGTAGCTAGAGGAGTAATATTGGAAGGGCTTCTAGGAGAAGTTTTCAAGTAACTTCTTACCTAATACGTTGAGAGATGATAAGGCTCATCAGTTCATGCACCTGATACATGAGAGAATTTCATTGATAGACAATTATGGACATTTCACCAACTTGTACCACTTTATTACATCTTTAGCAGCTGATGTTATTTCTAGGGAGATATATTTCAAGGATTTGCTTCTCTATGAACTTAAGGTCATAGGGGAATGTATTTCACTTGAATAGTTATTCAGACATAATGAATCAGAACCCAATAATAGAAGGGAATATGAGAGATTCCCTAAGTAGTGTCTAATATATTTCATTAGATAGAACTAAGGGCTCTTATTCTAGTGTAAATAAGTGACTTTATGATGGTTATCACGAAGGAAATAGTGGGTAGAGTAGTTAGGGCTATTGGAATCCATATCTAGACTGTATTCATTTACAGTGGTATCAGTGGAGAAATCTTGGACATAAAAACCCTTAGTGTCCATACCCTTATTTGGAGTTTCATGCTTGCAGTATTTTAGGCCACCTATAGAGGTTCTATAGGGACACGAAAAGAGGAGTAGTGTAAAGGGAACATGAAAGGTACCAGATTATTGGAAGTACTTAGCTATCACTCGGTAGACTAGTATCTAGAGTTCCAATAGATGTTTAGGCCAGGGTAGGGGTGTGGTACCCAAGTGTAGAAGTAGTAGTAATAAGTAGAAGGAATATCCTAGGGGAGTCTGACTAAAACCAAGGGTATAAGGTAAATTTATTTGTATGTTATGCAGCCTACTTCATCTAACTTGGATTTAGGAATTTCTACCATCACAGGTATGACTCTTGTATCATCCACCATTACATTAATTTTATTTGATATAGGATAATTTCATTACATTATTTATACACTTTTATAAAAAAAATTGGGCATTGTTATGGAAATATTTTATGGTGTCTTAAGCATCGATACACCATTGGAAGTGTAGTTGGAAAATATCATATGTTACAAGGTGTGTTCTCTAGAAATTGATGGTTATAATTTATTTTGGGATATGTTTATTCTAAAAATGAATGATTTTGATTTTAATCTTGGTATGTATTTTTGAGTTCTATACCAGACCCATATCAACTATTATCATAGGAGAGTTTCCTTTCAATCTCCGGAAGGAGACAACTATTTTCACCTGGGTGAGTGGGATCTTCATAATTTTTATGTAGTATAAATTTAGAGCTGATTAGATTGTATCATGGATTAGATAGTAGGTATTGATCTAGATGATGGTGGAATACAACAAGATAATTTTACTCTAGTAGTAGACCATATTCAATATTTCTTTCCTGATGAGTTCTAAAACTTATCACTGAATGAGAGATCGAGTTCACCATAAAGTTTTTGTCAGGATCAAAGAAAGCCTCTATTCCACCTTAACATTTGGAACCATTATAGAGTTTGGAATTGGAAGAACTAGAATTTTATGTTTTCATATGTCCTAGTACATTTCCATGGGGTTCTCTAGTTCTTTTCACCAAGAAGGATGATGGGAATTTGTTCTTTTTTGTTAATTATCAGAGGTTGAACTAGATGATGCTCAGGAACTAGTATCCCCTTCCACGCATCAATAATAACTTCGATAAATAGTGAGATTCTTGGATATTATACAAGATAAATTTTAGATTAGGATACCAATAGTTGAGGGTGATACCATCAAATATACCGCAGACTGATTTTTGAATTAGGTATGGATTGTTTGAGTTCATGGTGATATTGTTTGGTCTAAAGAATGCACCAGTGATAAAGTGCACTTATTTAATCATTTAATCTCAGATACTAGAGTTTCAGTAGACTCAAAGAAGGTTGCATCCATGGTATCTTTGGGTATTCCTAAGGCTGTCTTCAATATTGGTAGTTTTTGGGGTTTAGTAGTTTATTATCAAAGTTTTATCCAATAATTCATTCATCTGAAATCTTGAAAGTATGTGATGGCTAATAAATGGATTATTTTTTTGTTATATGATTGTGAGAGATATTTTTAAGAGAATAAGGGTGGGATAGCCTCAAAACTGGTCCTAACTTTACATATTCTATTTAAGGCATATACTCTGTACTTTGGTGCATCAAGAGTTTGAATTGGAGTACTACTGATACAGGAAGATCGAGTGGTAACTTATGGCCCCATAGAGTTGAGAATGCATGAGATAAATTATCCAACTCATGGTCTAGATTTATCTATAATGGAACATTATCTATGATTCTAGAGACATTATCTTATGGGTGAGAGGTTTGTGGGGTAAATGGACCACAAGAGCCTCAGGTACATCTTTTCTCAATGGGACCTAAATCTTTAGTAGAGAAGGTGGATCTAGTATTTATTGTCCTTCAATATCAAGTTGTCTTAAACATTGGTAAATCACAACATCATTTTTGATTAATTGATCCATAAATGAAGATAGAGGTAGTGCAGGAGTCTTACGATGAGTAGAAAATAATGGCACTCTTTGTAGACATTCATCTAGATTTTCAGGAGTCCCATGGATGAGTTGATCTAACTTCAACATAGGTTATAACCATGTTTCATGAATGGATCAAGATAGGGTAGATATCATATCTGGAGGGCTTAGATCTGAGGAACATCTTATATGGTGGGGATCTACTGTCAGGATGGTCGCTTGCTAGCGGTGATGTTCTTTTTATCCATGGCTGAGTATGAGTTCCTAATGTCTTGTGAGAGGAGTTTATGAGAGAATTTTAGGAGTCTAGATGGCAGGTAAATCTAGGTATAACAAATATGTATCATAATCTATATATATAGTACTAATTTCTGGGAATGAAAAAGGAGGTAGTGCGATTTTTAGCGAGATGCTTCAGCTGTTAGTGGGTGAAGGCTAAGCATTATAGGAATGTTGGATTGCTACAGCCTCTTCCCATTCCAAAATGGAAATGGGATGATTTCACTCTAGATTTTTTGATAGTATAATACAAGAAACCATATAATAATGATTTATTATGGGTGATTATGGATGGAATTTTAAAGTTATCCCACTTCTTTAATGTTAGAGATACCTTCACTATTGATGATCTGGGTAGACCTTATCTATGTGAAATGGTCTAATTTGATGGTATTTTAAGGATTATTATTACAAATAGAGATAATAATTTCATGTATCAGTTATGTAAGGGTTTTCATATGTATCTAGGATCATAGGTTCTTCTGAGTATATCATATCATCCATATATTGATGTCCAATCACAACATATTATTCAGATTTTGTAGGAAATGTTATGAGTATTTGTTTTGGATTTAGTGGTTCTTGGGAGTGATATTTAGAACTCATGGAGTTCACTTATAATAAAATATTCTAGGAATGAATCCAAATGGAAACATTTTAGGATTTTTAAGGAAGGATGTTTCATTCGACTCTTTGTAGGTTGGAGGTAGGTGAGTCATCTCTTTTTAGACCTATTCTCTAGTAGGATATGTCTAAGCAAGTTCAGTTGATCAGGTTATGATTGGTTTTTATGAAGAGCTAGCATAAATCTTATTCTGATCAGTGGAGATAACCTCTAGAGTTTAATGTTTTCCATCATGTTTTTCTTTTAGTGTTTCCCAAGTTGTGGAAATACAATATCAGGGTATAGGGAAAACTAGAGCCCATGTTTGTCATTCCATTTGAGATAGAGGAAAGGGTAGGTCTAGTGGCATACTAATTGGCCCTTCCATAGTGATAAAGTTCCATGCATGACATGTTTCATGTGTTGAAGCTTTAGATATATCATCATGGACCTTCTCATGTGGAATATTTTTATTATATTGGAATGGGTGTAGATGTATCCTTTGAGGAGTATTTAATACTAATTATGGACCTTTGTGAGAAGTATCTTCGAGGAAAGAATATACCTCTAGTTTGAGCGAAGTGGATACATGGACGTGTTCAAGAGGAGATCTGGGAGAGGTAATCTAATATGTGATCATAGTGTCTAGACTTGTTCACTTAGATCCCTTATTGATTCTTGGAGCATCTCAGGGAGGACCCGTAATATGGTGGGGAGGTTGTAAGATCCCTTCTTTTTCTAGGTACATCCCTATTTGAGTTTTATATGGAACATATTTATTTTGGATTTTTATTTTTCTCTAGACCTTTTTGGTCAAGTACCTTTTTGGATATGGAGAAAAACAATTTGGTAGAATGACCAAAAGTTCAATGATGTATGTTTTTTTAATTAAAGGAGTCTAGTTTTAATCTTGTCAAGGGATTACAAGGGTTATCCATGAGTTTGGAATGTTTTAGAGGTGGTTTAAACTTTTCTACACAAAATAAGAAGAGAGATATCTGTAGGAAATTTACTCACCATGATCCTATTAAATGATGTGTAATTATCGGAAAGAATATTTCATGAAATGGTTCAGGGCATGAAATTAACACACATGGTGAAACTAGTTCACTTCATATAATGTTCGATCGGGGTTATTTTAACCCGAGGCACTGCATTTTTTTCACAAATTATAAATTGATAAATATACGACATGAATGAATTTCACACCATGAATTTCTCAACCTCAGTTATTTTAAATCAATCTTGTGTGTTTGATTCTTTTTTTATCTTCTTGTTATCCCTCCCTCTCATACCCTAGTGAAAACTCCATGTGGTTTAGTGTGTTATCTTCCCTTATAGACATCTCGATCAAGCATCTGATCCCCGATGAGTTGTTTTTATTTTTTTACCCTCTCATCCTCTTATTATCCATTATAATAGATAAATATCTTGAATGTAGTTGTTTTGGATTTTTATGTTGATCTTATCTGATTTAGTTTCTTCTTGTGACCTTCTTCACCCACATTCTTGTTGGTGTTACCTGTTGGAAGAATTGTTTAATCTCTAGATAAAGGTAAGTGGTATAATAAAATAAATATAGTCTATTTCTATTTGATTAATTATTTTTAATATTTTGTGAATATGTAGAAATAACATGTGAATTAATTAATATAATAATGGTAATGAAATATCATGTGTTTATACTACTCATTTTATCCCTTTGGATCCAATGATGTTGTGACCTAGTTTGTGGATACTCATAGGGTGATTCTACCCTAGGTTGATAAAGATATGGATAATGGATTAAAAAAAATAGCATGAAATGATACCTCAACATATTTCTTCTGATAGATTCCTCTTATAAAATGGATTAATTGATTACTGAAATGACTAATGATGATTTGATATTTATGGGTGTGCAAATTGTCATAGAAATATCTTAGGATATAATTTAATGAATGAAATAGGTAATTGAAAGACAAATGGTAATTTTCTGAATTAACCATTAAGACTTGTATTATTAGGATGTGTTATTCATTCCATTATGGGTTGTGGTGTAATTGATACTAAAATTCTTATATATAGGGATATTCCTATTGATGATGAAATTATAATATAAAGGTCTTATATCAGATGTTGAAATTATTATATAAAGGGCTTGGATCAGATGCAGAAATGCTTATATAAAGGGATTTTCATAGATGATGAAATACTTGTATAAAGGGATATTAATAGTTATGTTGTACTCTTTATAGGGCTTGAACTAGTTTTGTAATTATTCCATGGAATTGTGGTTATGGTTGGAAAGATTGTTCTATATGATCGGAGATATTCTGGCATGGTGTCGAAGCAGTTTGATTATTTAATTGTATTAATTGATTAATTAATAATCTAGATTATCATTTTATTTCATGTACTTATTATTAGACTATTTTTTTCTGGACATAGTTGTGTCAACCTACCGATTTTTACTCACACCCTATTTGGGCCACTGTTTGATACTTGATCATATTACATGGATACATGTTTAGACAAGGAAAAGAAACCTTATTATTGATTATTTCTTTCTAGATGGGTTGGTTCTTGGAGATGGGATTGACATGGGGTTTTAGAATGGTGTATTTTGAGTTTATTTATATAATAATGGTATTTTATGATTATTACTTTAGGTTATTCATTTTGATACATTCTAGCATAACATTATATGGTTATTCCATTACCATATAGTTGTATGATGTATGGTTTTCTCTATTTCTATTAATCTAATATTTTTTTATTATTGCTTTGTTATAGCTCTATACTAGGGGGTGTAGAATCTCTACTATATTCTTTACACACCACTAATAGTTACTAGCCTTTGAAAAATTGGGAGGAACTCTTGACTTCCAGTAACCAACTTGATTTTTCCACATGAGAGAGTGATAGATCTGGGGATTTTATAACATTCTTCCTCTTCCTACTACTAAAATATGAACTCAATATAGTAGGATGAGGTCCAATAGCATGATTACTAAAGTATATAAGATGACCAACTACTCGAACCTCCTCCATGACATTCTTAATATTCAAGACCTTGCATAGAAACTTCAAGAACATTATTAGGACGAAACTCCTAACCTATCATCTAATATGATAATGATGAACAATCTTGAACTTTTTGGATTTTTATTACTTATTTCTGGAAAAGAGAAGAGAAAAAAACCATTTCAATGAAATATGTGGAGTATGAAGATACTTACATGGATCCACCCTAAAGCACAATGAATTCTTGATCACAACCCAACCTCAATGTGATGGGAAATAATTCCACAAAGAACAAGTTATTTAAGGCCTCATAAGAAATACCCTCACACATTCCTTCTTGTCCCACGACACCCCATCATCTCCTAGTGGATCTGTAGAGAATAAAATTTTCTAGAATTACCCTTCATTCCTTCAGTGTCTCGACCAAGTTTAATATGCCATCAATGATGACTATCTAGTCCTTGACATCCTATGGTTCCCTAGTTTTCTAAAAGGCTAGAAGAAACTAGAGTTGTGATTCATAGAAATAGTTAACCAGGATGCTCAATAATCCACCAAAATATATAGACACAATTTGAATGTCTCTATTCTAGATTGGCTCCAATGCCTAAACCACTTGAGCTAGTAAGGGAGCATGTTCACATACATCCTTCTGTATATTATGTTGTGGAATTGTCATGTCCTCTCTAGAGGGAGCATTCAAGTGTCTTCAAGTTGAATTTTATAAATTCCAAATGAATTTTTAGAGTGGCTAAAAAAATTTCTTACAAAAACCAAACAATTATTTCAGTCAAACTTAAGGGGTCTCTACAAAAACCTGATCCAATTAGGCCACCCAAATAAGAAGGCACAGCTCACCTAGCACTACTTTCAACAGTATATACCTATATGTTAGTCACTTTAACATATATATATATATATAACATAATATAATAATCAAGTTCAACTAACTAATGCTAAAAATATATATCACAACATGAAAGAACAAAAATATAGCAGTAAACAAAGAATACATTATTGTCTCGAACAGATGGATGAATTAATGAATTAAATTAAATAACTACTATGAATCACTCAACAGCTATATATGTGACATGTGATCATATGTTCACTTATATGATGCATGAGCACACCCAAATCCTATAATACATTAATAGTAATCCCATAAAAAGTATCCCAAAAGTTCATTACACGTGAGATTGACATGCACATGGAAAATACCTTACCCAAGTTCTATATAGACTATCTCCTTTCTACAATGTCTCAAAAAATCCAAGAATAAAGAAAGGAAACATAGGCTCTAATACTATTTTGTAACAGTCCAACCCATATTTTTTCTGAATAACACACATATGGAGACACCATATGACATCATGCATGCCTCCCCATATGCAAGAAGCTTCTAACCTGGGGTAAAGGTATAAACAAGAAATAGGGAGACAATAAACTTGGTAATCACAACCATACATAATAGAAATAAACAAAATATTAAAATTATAAAACTAAGAAGAAGATGAGGTAATAAGATGTAACAGAAAATATCACATATGTCATATATATAAAAATAAACCAATATTACAATGTGGGAATCCAAACCTAAGTGTATAGTGTGCAATTAGAAGACAAGAAACACTATAAAATCATCTAGATTACATCTCTATACCACTACCACCTCCATGATCCACTATTCATCTTTCTACTATGATCCCCATTCCATTACGTAGATCTTGAATCATGAAGTCTAAAATCACACCGAGATTCCCATGCAGTGTGTGATAAAACATAGTAAGACACCACCAATGAATCCTTATTATGTTTTCACAAGTACAAAAGTTGTATTCCATGATAACAATAAATGTACAAGTATGTTTATGGAATAAAATACTCAACAGTCATGTGCTAAATAAGCCACCATGATCCCCAGTTGTACCTTCCTCAGATTCATAATGGAAGTATAGTCGTAAAGGATTTATGGAGTAATCACGATCTAAGAACACATATGGTGAATATATCTCTCATAAATCTCAATGAATCTAGATAGATTGGGCCACAAGGTCATCGCATCCCAAATTTACCACAAGTTGGGACTCAAGACTTTAAAACCTCAACTCGTTCAAAATTCATGACTCATGATGATCATATATTTTCTATGTATTGGGTTAGTCCACAAGGAAAACATACACATGATACCAATACAATCGGTCTATCCTCAATGATATCATGTCCTAACCCTATGTTCAGGTCCATTAGCATCATTGTCACATGTTTTTCACATTCCCCCTATAAGATATAAAAATATAATGATTGTCCAACTATTCCAAGTACCAAAGAAATACCTACAAAGGCATGTATATACATATAACATGGTAGAGAATATAACGACATAATGTAGCATGTCATCATGAGAATCAGTTGTAACATACAAGTACTTGTGATAAAAATCAAACATGGGATATCAAGATACATAATAAAACTCATGGAATAAAACATAATAGGTGGGTATTATAGGCTACACACACATACAAACACTATTAATCATTATCAAACAAGAAAAGAGAATAAAATTGTTACATCATGGAAAAAAGAGCATACTAGGGACTTAAATGTTAAGGAATTTGTTACCATTATCCTATTGAAGACAACCACAGAATTCCTTCATGAAATAATACATAAGTTCCAACCAGATCAAACCTACACACTAAGAGCCCTAAAAACCAATCCCAACCCAAATACATCAATTATCTAGAATAATTTAAAAAAAATAAAAACTAAAAAAAGTAGGGTTCACATAAACATGACTCTTAAGATCTTCAAACAATGATAGAATATAATTTATCAAAGGAGGTTTTGTAGACACTCTATACCAACAAATATTCTAGAAAAAAATCCAATAATTCATTGTTATATGGAATCAAAATCCATATATCAGTAATGACATAGTAGACATGTGATTCATCTCAAGGGAAAAAAGGTAGATCTATAATAAAAAAGAAGCAAATAGGTTCTTGGATCATATACCTTAGTTTTAAATCATTAACTCACTTTCATCCACTAGAATAAAGCTTATAAGGATAGTAATTCCCCAAGGTAGGGTTGTGGGATATATATGTTCAAGATTGATATCAATAGGAAGAATAACGGGAAAATAGGTTGATTAAATTCTGTAAAAATGGATTTTTGTATAATTAATACTCTCTCACATGGTTTGGTCACACAGTTTTCAAAACTATGAACCAACTATGAAAAGTGTATTTCATCTCCTGGGAACCCACAGGGTTTAGCCACACGGTTTTTCAACTGATATGCTAACCATGCTTTTGGATACTAAACATGAAACATGGTTTTTCATGTGAGGCCACATGGTTTGATAAACCATGTTCCTTAACTATGTTCCACCCCAAGTGCTACTTCTTCTTTCCACACAGTTTCCTACAGAATCAATATGGTTTGGGTAAACCATACTATAGCCATGAACCTCCAAGAATGCCTTTAAAACCATCTAAAAATAACCAGAAATCCCCAAAACTTATCAAAAAAACATTGTTCAAAAATATACATATAAAGTCTGAAATTAACTCATAATACAACTTAGAATAATGCCTATACTCCTTGCAGTTGTAGCATTGGAGTGTGGGTTGTATATTCAGTTGAGATCTCTCTATATTTATTTCATTATATTTCCTCTTTACATCTATTTATAAATAAATTTCTTGATGACCTTCTTTTCCAAACATAAAATACTTCTCAGTTACCTTAAGACAATTTCCTCATGCTTGTTTTTATACTCCAGAAATAAATGATGAATTATTTTCTATTCTACATGGGTTTTATTTTTAAAATATCCTCTAAAATCCATCCTTAAATTCTTTTAAGGGCCATTAGAATAATGGGAATATCCACTCTCCATTTTTACCTTGAGAGCACATTGATCGATTTCTTAATAGCTACTAAAGTCCTTATGTATAACGCCTCTCAAAGACATGGTTTTAATCCACTAAATAATTGATCATTTTTTATTCCAGGGTTGATAATAATACTATAATTATACATTTTAAGTCATGAAAATTTTATTCATAGGTACTAATAGATTAAACATCCTTCTGCTAAATCTCAAGAAATTCCCTTTAAATTTTTATGTAACTTTTTTTGGGAAAGTACATACTAAAAAATTCCCTCTTAATACAAACCCATTACATGGAGTCATTTTCTCCAAATTTATTTATGTTATTAAATATATTACATCAATGGTCTTATTCTCTATAAAATTGATACACTTCTAAGAATTTTTTGCATTCTATAAGAACTATAAAATGGAAAATATCTTTTTAGTGGTACTAACCATTTCTCGGCCAATATTGAATCATAGGAACCACTAAAAAAGGTAGATGTTTCCTCATGAAAGAATAAATGGTGAATTACATCCTATTATATTAATTTGGAAGGTAATTATTATTCATGGATTGAGGGGTTTCATGATAAAAACAATAAGTTTTTTTATTCAAACTCCCTTTTTATTTACTTTCTCAAGAGAAAAATCATTTCATTATCCACTATATTCATTGGTAACATGATTTCTCCTAGTTTTATCCATTTAATAAAACCAAAAAAATTGTTCATAAATACATAATAATTAAAGTAAGTAATCACATAAACATGAAAATCATTCTTCATATGCCCAAAATAATGGCACCTTCTTATCAACCTAGTACACTTTTTGGCTCACCCTATATCACATTAAATTCATCATAGGTTGTCTTAAATTTTTTTCACATATTTTTTATAACATAATCACCAAAATTAACAAAACCCAACTTTGATGTCAACTAAGGAAACCTGATCATATCATACTTAAATATTACATCATTGTAGATGATTATTCAGTACATTTCATAATATTACATTACCTAGAAGCATAAAGGTTCATTTTATTTGGATATTATATACATAGTAATATTATTTAATGAACTATCTTTAACATATCCCACAAATATTTTCTCTCATAGTACCCTTATTAGAAAAATACTACTTGAAAACATTCTCCATAACCTATGGAAAATGGAAATATAATAAAGGGTGAGCTAAGATTCACAATAAGTGTAAACATGAGGGACATAAATCAATGATCATATGAAGGAATAAGATAAGAATTAGGGCATAATATCATGATCATAACATACACAATTTATACCCATTAAGTCATAGATCATAAAACATTATTCATAAAATATACCTTAACATTTAAAAATACGTGATTCATAAGATCCAAGAATCATCATTAATCAAACATGATCCCTGATATCTTATCATAAGAACATTTGAAAGAAACTGTGGCTCAATCATAATAATAGAAAATCATTTTACTTTTCAAGTTCCACCTAAAACACTAAAAGAGTGGACAATATCCCATAGTGGATTGGGTTCACCCCTCATTATTTAATTACCTTAGTCAAGTTTCACTACAAATACTATCATAGTGTACAAAGTCCCTTACTAAATTAGATTTACTTCAAATTAAGGTCCATATTATCTCATTAGATATCAACCATTACCCAAAGCATTTGGGGGATTTAATAGACTCGCCTTTCACATAATAAAAACCATACATATGTTTGTTATAAGATCATAAAAAAAATCAATTGATCATAGAATGGCCCATGGAAAAGAAATTAGTTTCCCAAATATTTCATCATAACTTAATAAAATTGAGAAAAGGTAACAAGTCTCATGGATTTAACGAATTTAAAATAATTTTAAATGAATATTTGAAAATTTCTTTGAAAATATGAAAAAAAAATCATTTTATTTACTGGTTTTGGATGTAGAGGAAGCACTTATGGGCCTAATTCCAACTCATATTTTCTTGGATTTGATGTATTATTCACAATTTATAAGACATAAACATCATGACCAATAAAAAATTCCAAATAATATTGAAAAATAAAATTCCTGAACCAAGAGGATATGTTTTCACATCAATTTTATAATTAATATAAGCATAAGAAGAAAGGTTATATTGATCTTAAGATTTTTCTTAATTAATCATGTTGATCATTTTTACCCTATCAATATAACATAATTTCATTGATAGGACCAAAGTATAACACATCTAGTTATGATCTATATGTGCTCCTTCCATCTCCAAACAACACTGATGAACCACCGGGTGCTAGAGAGGTTGAATGGTCATCTTGTCTTGTTTTACATGATCGCTTCACGTTTATTTAGGTTTAATGAATTTTAATCTTGTTTTATTAGTCTTGAGAAGAAAAAGGTGGGAGATATTGATAGGAATCTTTTATTCACAACTATTAACCATCTCTAGATTGTGATATTTTTTTATAGAACTGTGGTTGTGTTTAATATTTTATTAATTACTTGAGGGACCTAAATGATTTATTAAACCCAAATAAGACCCCATGACATGTAATAAATTAATACAATTATTTTCTCATGGAGTGTGATATTTAGAGAAAGGGTTAATACAATTTTACCTTCTTGAAAATTAATATTTATCATCAGAACTGATCCTGGTCTGATCGGCATCCTTGACATTTATCAAATACCCAGATAAATATTGTTATTAGATATTTCTTCATCTAATAAACAAATAAATAATAAATTCATATAATGGAGAATAAATATTTATTTAATATTCACATAACTAGACAAATTATTTATTAATAAATAAGTAATTATTTATTTTGGCATGAATAATAAGTGAAAATATAATATTATATATTCATGTAATTAAAAAATTACATTTTGAGTAAATATTTATTTAATTTTTTTGTAATATTTTATTAAATATTTAATAAATATTAATTATTGGTCTAGAGAATAATATTTATATGAATTTTTAAATATAAATTATATTTAACCTAAATAAAATGAAACAATTTGTGTGTGACCCTCTAGGTATCTTCCTCAATATCATTAAGAATGCTTTCCTAAGGTACAAGATTATTATCTAGCAATGGGTTAAGCCACCCACATAAGAAGAAGATATGTTGTAATGAAAAAACCACACATGAATGTTCACTGTGTAATATAATCCCTATATCTTGATATCTCATCATGCAGGATAAATAGTTAACTCATCAACATATTTTTTTGATATGTATTTCTTTAAATACCTAAAATAAACTCGTCATCATACCATGGATATAAAATTTAATGTGATAGTTCTATTTAAATAAAATAGTTGAGGTAAAAACTTCTATAAATATGAAATTTAAATATCATTCCTCGTCTTATTCATTAAAAAATATCATTCTAGATGTATACAACATGCCCAAATTTTCCATGAACTAGCTCATCATGGTTTAGATCAATACATATTATTTTGTGAGCCATGAAATTCCTTAATAATAATCTTAAAGTAAAAGGATAATTATACATGCTCAGAGAAAGGAATGTCCAATGATAAATAAACATTTGGAATACCTATATGCAGTTATGTTATCATCGTATACCGTCCTTCAGATTACCAAGTGAACAATTCATGATATAAAGACTCATCTGCTTATTAATACTTGAACCTGACAGTCAACATACTATGTATTAGATCATAGAATTTTATTTTACTATAAAAGAAGGTTTGAGAATATCATCATATTATTTTAAGGTTCTCATAATAGTAGGGAACTACTTTTCAATTTTTAATTTGATAGATACTCTAGGAAAAAATTATATTATAGTCATGAAAAACTATGAACAATATACACTAAGATATTTTAATGAATTTACACTTTTTGTAATATACATTAAATCTTGAGTACAAATAGTTGGTTTTGGGACACCAACTCCAAAGGACTCCCACTTAGTCTGTATATAACTTCCATGTAATTTGAATCCACTATATCTCGTATGATTATCATGTTTCTACTGAGTTAAGGGTCCTATTAAGGGGTCTTAAATGTTGTATTATGTGGAAAATAATCTCATGGTGACACAAAATATATGAGAAAAATACCTCAAGAGATGATATTTATGAAGTATGTTCTTATTCCACTGATGTGACCCTAGATCCTTAACAAGATCCACCGTTGTAGTATTATCACAATAGTGTGTGATAGGATCTTTACTATTAGTAACCATTCTACGATCTTGGATAAAGTTGAAAAACTAAAATTCTTGTTTAGCTACCTTAAAGGCATCAATATACGCAGAATTTACAATAAGATTAGAATCTTTGGATTTCTTTGAGCTATTCTAGCTCACAACACCTCCATTGAGAGTGGAGATTTATCCCATCTATGATTTCATGTAATCTCGGTCTATTTGGAAACTAACATCTTCAAATCCCCAGACGATGAGTTACTCATTTCCTCTAAATACCAAGAATATTACCTCAGAAGACATCAAATACTAAAAAATGGTTATGACTTCTCTCCAATTTCATTCACCTAATTCATATTGATAGCTTCCTACCATACTTATAAAGTAAGTGACATGTAGCATTGTATATTTCACAATATACATGACTGACCTAATCACCATCATGTATGAAATCCTTTCCATCATCTATATTTCCTTATGTATCTAAGGACATGTTTTCATAGAAATATGAATTGCACAAGAAATTTAAAATAATATCATATTGGATTGTTCAATACTGAATATCTTTCGTATCTTGTCAATATGTGTAATTTAACTTGGTCTAATCATCCTCTTAGATAAATAACAATAGATAATGATCCCAGGAATATATCCTTCACCACCCAATTCATTCATGTATATTCATGTATTCAACCATGTTTTATCAGACTGTAAGACTAGTATTTCATTTATGATGAGTAGTATTTCATTGACATAAAATATTAGAAAAATGGTTGCACTCCCACTAAACTTCTTATTGAGACAAAAAACATAGTTATTATTTTATGAAATAAAATTATGTTATAGCACCATAAAATAGAATGTCCCATGACTTGGTTGCTTTCTTTGATCTATAAATGGATCTCTGCAACTTATATACTTGGTTGGAATCCTTTGGAACCATAAACACTTGATGTTTCATCATATAGACAAGTTTTTAATGATTAAAATTAAAGAAGGATATTTTTGAAATACATCTTCCAAATAACATAGTTGTGGTAAAATTCTATGAAAAGTATAAGTTTTATGGATTCTATCATAGAAACTAGTGAAAGGGTTTCATACAGGCCTATGACTTTTCCTTTTTTGAACCTTTTTTTAACCAATAATTCCTTATAGGTACTGAATTTTCCATCCATGTACATTTTATTCCCAAATACCCACTTTCAAACAATGGGATTTATTTTTATTAAAGTTTCTACTAAAACATAAACTTGGTTTTAATAACTGGAATATAGTTCAAAATTTATAGATTCTTTCCATTTTTAGATTGTTCCACTCACTGCTTTCTTTTAGGTTACAAGATCATTATTATCAACCAACAATGAGTCACCATCAACGGTGACTAGAAAACCCTATCATTCAGGTTCATTAACCTTTCTCATAATCTAAACTAGTAGTTGTGTCTTCAGAATTTAATTTTCCATGGGGCTTAATCGAATATATTCCTATGCCAAATCTTGTGTATCTTAATCCCAAAATTCATCCAAGTTAATCTCCCTCCCACTAACTAATTTAGATATATGATCCCTCTAATGTAATTTAAGATTTATTTTAACCTCAACCTTCTTTTCTAAGGGATTATATTAGTAATATCCTTATGTTTCTCTAGGGTATCCTATAAACTCATAAATGTAGAAACATGGGTTTATTTTCATACCAAATTTCATATAGAATAATGTTTTCTTCGTTAGTTTCTACTCAGTTTAGAACATGTATTCTTTTCTTTAGGATAATGGAAAACTCACAAGAATCATCATTGATATCACCATGTCTAATAGGGTGTTGTTCTTACCTTAACTCACACCACTCCATTGTGGTGTATAAGAAGGAGTGAGTTGGGATAGAATCCCAAACTCCCATAAATAATCAATGAAGTTTCTATTAATATATTATCCACCATAATATGAATGAAACTTATTAATATTTTTACCAATATGGTTCTCAAATTCATTCTTATATTCCCAGAATCCTTCAAAGGTTTCTAATTTATACCTCATTAATTAAACATATACATCTCTACAAAATTTATCAGTAAAAGTTTTTAAGTAGGATTACCCACCCCTAGAATCAACTATTTGTGGTTCACACACATCAATATGAACCAACTCAATAATCTCAGTATCCCCTTCACATTTTTAACTAAATGGGGATATGCTCATTTTTCCTTGAAAACATGTGTGGAATACACTAAGAGGTCTTAGTTGAAATGAATCCAAATATTCATATTAGTGTAATCTTATCAAACACCTTTAATTGATGTGATGTAGCTAAAGGTTCCATTGTTGGGTATTTTTTGAGTCTTGTGAACTATCTTCCTTATCGATTTTGAATACATGGTTTGTGTAATCCAATAAATAAATATCATTATTTAAATATGGTTCTCCATAAAAAATATTTCTTCACAAAAGAAGAAACTATTACTTAAAATTTTGAAAATAAATATATATGTATCAATTTTGAAAATAGAAATAATGTTTTTACCGACTAAAGGGACATAATAAAAATATTTTAGAACAAAAATAATTCCAGTCAGTAACATTAGGAGGAAGTCCTAAATAGAAAAAAATAGCAATTATGGCTCTATTGGTTTCTCATAAATCTTCCTCACCTCAGGAAATCTTCCAAAATATACTTGGTTCTTGTATTTGAATATATATATGAGCACAAATTATTATATATAATTCTTAACTTATAGAAATAGTTGTATTAAAAATGAAAAATAACAAACCTAAATAATACCCATGATTCAATTTTTTGGGTGCAATTTGTCATACAATGTACCTTTGTGCTATATAAAAAAACATTGTGTTCTCTTACATGACCCTTAATCCTCCTTTCATTGTAAGGGTGTCGTGAAGAAGTTATAGACTTGGTTTTAGACATTGATACCCTCCCCTTGGCTTTACTATTATCCACCACTATGAGAAAATTATTTTTGTGCTTTATATCCTTGCTAACTTGTTGATGTATAGTGAAATAATCTAGGAGATACTTATTTATATTTTTAATTTTGAAATTAACAAAAACAAACTTGATATGTTTCGAGGGATTGATAAAATGATGAGATTAGTGAATAGTTCTTTATGCAAGATAAACCATAAAACCTCTAGGTGCTCAATGTGGCCAATTTGTTTGACTATGTAAGGCTCATCTGGAACACATTCTCCATGATTTCTCATAAATAGAACCTTGGAAATATAAAATTATTTCTGTCTTTATCTCTCCAAATATAGACCATAAAGATGTTAGAACATTCTATAATAATCCATGTTTTAATGAGAATTTATAACTTCTTTATAAATGGGTGAAAACGTTAAACACTGAACATATAGAGAATTGTTCAGGTGTTTTTCATAGATAGGTAACTCCTCATCACTCACCCCCTTAGAAGGTATATCTAGGATTTAGTATTCTAGCATTTAAGATGTTTGTTCATGGAGCAACACCACCCATAGGTTTCTAAACCAATCTTGGAAGTTTTCATATTTAGGAGATGGTCTTTCTCCAAAATTTGTTGTAAGAATAAGGCTATTGAGAAACTTGTCATTATTTTACAATAATAAAGCATATTATTAGTAAAGATATTGAATTAAATTTATGTAATACATGATAATAATGATGTCAATTTTATTAAGTAGCCCACTATTTTATCATGCCTAATTAATACACACCATTGAACTCAAAATGCACCATCATATGGAAATTCTAGTAGAAAGGATCCCTAGTAACCTTCTTATAATATAAATGGGGGTAATAAAAATGATACGAGTGGTTTTGAAGCTCCACTAACCTTTGAATGGACTCCCTAGAACCAAAATCCCCATTAATATTTCCTCAAAACTTTCCCATAAAATTTTATTGTACATATGAAGGCTATTGAACTCAATACATGTTTGGTTAAGTCAACACATTGTCTTAGTTAAGACTTCACAATAATTGAAAGTGTACATGATAGAGGACAAATCGACACTTTAACTACGGTATTATCTTAATTTAGATGGTGGAAGGATTAATGAGATAATAATAAATTGATGTATTTTATTTATTATCTGTAAATTCACTAATTTTATCTTTTACGTGACTTGTTAATATTAAGTGGATTTTACTTAAGTTATTAACCATGTACCGATAAACCATTTACACATAATACTTTTAATTTAATTCCATATTTTTTATATTAAACTATTAATTTATGTTATCTAAGTCTTGCATCCATAAAATAAATCACTCATAAGATGGAAAAAAATAAATTATGTGATCATGAGCATATCAAATGGTTAATTTATAGAGTGGATAATAAATATTTATATTAACCTATGGTTAAAATAATTATTCCATTATTGGAATTAGTTTTAGTATTCCATCTATCCACCTATTTTTCAACTGGTTTAGTTATTAATTCTTTATTGAACCAAATATGCCCTAATTTCACCTTAAAGTTTCACTAGGTTCCTTAGGATACCCATTTTGTTACATATATTTTATGAATCACACATATGTGAGGATAACTAAACAATTGGTTAAGGGGGATTTAATAAAACAACCTTTAACTTTTAAGTTCTACATAATTAAGAAGGTAGGTATAAAATACAAGACATCAAATTTAATTTAACAACAAATAATTTAATATCCATGAAATAAAATTGAATTAAATTAAACCAACACATACATAGGCCCGCTCAAAGATCATGATCAATTATACACATGTAATGACAATTCATTTAAAATAACTATCTAGAATTCATTTCAATTTGTTCTTCGATAAGATAAAACATACACAAATTAACCAAATTAATTATTTTATTAATTCATTAATTCATTTTTTGTTATTTCATCCAATTTCACTAGAGATTACCATCCACTTTGATTTTAAATAAAATAAATAATTTTATTTTACTTAAAATTTAATAAAATAATACATGAATTTTAACTTGGAAGTAACTCAATGGGTACCTATCTAAACTAATTAGTATGGTCTTTGTTCTATACCATATATTCACTAGAATAATTATGTTCACAACATGTTTCATAATTTCTCAATTTCTAATATCAAATTAATGACATATAAAACACATAAAATTACAATTCCAATATGATTTAATGCATGATGAGTAATTAGTAAACAGAAACCATACACAACTTATAGTTTTGAATATTAAAAAGAAATAATTAAGTATTAATTATAATATAAAACCTAATGAATATAGTTTATAGTTAATTTAATGACTCAAGTAACTCAGGTCTATGAGGTTTAATAGAGTAATTTATTAATTTTATATTTTCATGTAAATAGGTAAAGTACAGAACATGTGAAAGATGGCCACATGACATGTACTTTACTTCATCGGATGCCTATAGTACATCCTAGAGACTTTGTGTGTACTTATCATGGATATTTATTAAGTACATGGGGTGTAGGATGGATAAAGAGTGTGTACTTAATGTTTCATGACTTCCAATCTATACACATACTATATTAAATACACATGGTGTATTAATTACATGATGGATCTTTATGCTTTGTTTCCTACTACAAAAACATGTCTACTACATGGAGAGTAGTCAATAAACATGTATTGTTGTCTATAAAAACTATTTTCAACCCTAGATTCTCTACACATGGTTCATTTAATACATATGGTTTGCATTCATTAAATGATGATCGAGTATCAACATGGGTATCTGGGTTCAATAAATAAGGGTACATTGTGTATGAAAAAAGAGTTCACAAGTTGTAATTCTATGTTATCCAACTAGAATTATTAACACCATCAGATGGGATCTTAGGAAGTCTTATTTGTTAATTATTATCTGATCATGGTTATATGTTAAAGAAAAAAAGTGAATGAAGAAGTGATCTCCATGACTGAATAAACAATGGAAAAATCTAGAAATGAAATTTAACTTTTAATTATGTAATGGTCAATAATAAAATAATTAATTTTAAATTTGACATAACCCCTCTAATAACACTTGTTGGTTCTGGATACCCAAGATTCATCTTATTGGATAATGGTTAAATTGAGTATTTTTGGATTCTATGGATCATTCGCCATGTACAGAATGTAAACATCATGACCAATGAATTTTTTTCCAAACATTATTGAAAAATAAAACCCCAAAACAAATAGTATATCTTTTCAAATCAATTTTTTAATTAATTTAGGAACAAGAATAAATATAACCTTTATCTTGATATATTTCTTCATTGAGGATTTGGATCATTCTCACCCGATCAGTGTAACATTGTTACATTATAAGGACCTAATGTAGAGCCCCCTAGAGTTGATCCACATGTGATCCTTTAAACTCTGAACAACATCCATGAACCATGGGGTGCTAGCATGGTCAATTGATCATATTTTATTATTTATCTTGATCACTTCATGTTCTTTTTGGATTAAAGTAAATTTTCCCTTGTTCTTCTCAATCATGAGAGGAAGAGAGGAGGAATAATATCTTGAGAAGAATCTGTTGTGCATAATGATTTACCCTCTCTATAATGTAATATTATCATATTTATAGACCCATGGTTGGGGTTTAATATTTTATTAATTGAAAAAGGTCCCATAATAATTTATCAAAACCATATGAGACCTCGTGACGTGTAAGAAAATAATATTATTATTTTCTCAGGGTGTTCTCTAATATCCACAATGATAAATATTGCTTTACTATCATGGAAATTAATATTTATCAATATACCTAATCTTGGTCCACACTTCCTCTTAAACATTTATTAAATACCCAAATAAATATTGGTATTAAATATTTATTCATTCAATAAATGAATAAATATTCTATTCAAGGATTGTAAAATAAAAATTTATTTAATATTCAGATAACTAAATAAATTATATATGAGTATGATAATAACAAGAGATAAATAAATACTATATATTCAAGTAATTAAAAAATAACAATGAACATTAATATTTATTTAATATTTTTTCATCATTTAATAAATATTAAATAAATATTAATTCCCAGTATAGAGAATAATATTTATTCTAATTGTTAAATATAGAAAATATTTAACTGATATTAAATAAAACACTTTTTGTGTGACCCTCTAGGCCTCTTTCTAGGTGTAATTGGGTCGGCTTTTCTAAAGTCCAACATTACTGTCTATCGATGGGTTAAGTCACCCATATAGGAAGAAGATATATTCAAATGAAAAACTATATGTGAACACTTACTATGTAATATAATTTTTTTTCTTGATATCTCATCAATATGGTTACACATTCATGTCATAAACCTATATTCTTAATACTTCTTTATTTTTCTACCTGAAATAGACTCACCATTACACAATGAACATGGAATTTAATATGACAGTTCTATTTCAATAAAAGGTAGAAAGTATCATCTTTCAAAAATATGAAAGAGACAAATCCTTCCCCAAATTATTCATTACTAACATGTCATTAATGACATACCCAACATCACTGTGAACTATTTCATCTTGGTTTCTAGTAATAAATCTAACTACAGAAGTCATGATATTAATTAATAATAATATTAAAGTCTAAGGATAATTAAACATTCTCGTATATTGGAATATCCCATGACACAAAAACATGTGGAATTTTTACAGGAGGGTTCATTATAATGATCTCCTATCTAGAATATTTCTAAGTGTAAACTTCATGAGATGAAGTCTCATCTTCTTATGAGTTCTCACACCTAAAAGTCAACATAATACGTTTCTTATCATATAATGTTATCTTACTATAGAATAAAATTTAATAATAATGTCATTATATTTTAAGGTTCTCATCATAGTGGGGAACTGTTATTCCATTTTCAATGTGATGGGTGATTTAAGAAATTATTATATTAAAGTCACGCAAAATTATGGAATATATATAACAAAATATTATAATTAGTATTTACTTCTTTGAAAATACATGAAATATAGAGTATGAAAAAATTGGTTCTAAGACACCAAATCCAATGTTATTTTTATAAAATTTTAAATGAAAATTCCAAGAATATTGATATTGGACTAAATAACTTTGGAATTTTTTTTGTGTTTTATTTGTTAAAAAGGTGAATAAGGGTGTAATTTTTCTCAAATACATAGTCCACATTATAACTAAAGCTCCATGTCATAGTCACCCTAGATTCTCTATAATGATGTCTAAATAATGTGAAACGTAAGGGTAACTGGGTTTTACCCTTATGGAAGATGGATTCTACCCTTAGGAATTTTAGAATTAATTATCCATGAAAAAGAAGGTTGGATATGACATGAAATTGAGATCAGAGGATTTCTAATCCATCATATATTTAAAGTTTTCTACAACATAGAGAAGAGACCATGTCACAGTTCATTTGAAATGCAAGGAGTCTATGTTGCATCTTGAACTTGCAACATGGATTTTCTAAATTTAATAGAAGAAAATAATTCAAGATATCCAATTATATAGGACACCACACCATAATATAAGTTCTCATGAAATAATCAACATGGTCTGGTGAAATTAAGAGGAGTTAAAGGATGATAATATCATGGTGTAATATAGTAAGTTATTATATGAGTTTTATAGATATTTTTAAATGCAAGTCTCCACATCGTAGTGATGATGTCTACACCTTAGAGACTTCTAATGAATTATTTTTTTCAATATAGTGATAGTGGTAATTCCATAGTATGTGGAAAAAATATGATACTACACTTCATAATCTATGACCATGTTTCATCCATGTTTCTTATTTTTTACTTGTAGTTTTATATAGAAAAAGATTTATAACTCAAATATCCCAATGTTAACTTCAATTTAATAGTCCATATTGGTCCTAATAATGAGTATGGATGCATAGAATAATCCCTTAGAAATAATCATAATCCTAGGATTTAAATAAAATAGGAAGGGATCTTCTATGCAAGATAAATAGATGACTGAGAGTCATACACAAGGATTTTTTCTAAAGAATATTTCTAGAGGTTTTTTTCAGATGTCATCTAGAATGTTTAAAGTTAAAGAATGTGTTATTATAGTAGTGTTATTGTCATTTGAAATTGGAATGTCTATTCTAAACTGAAACACCATCACAAGTGAATTTTCATATTATCTTCATACGAAGAAGAAATATTCAAAAAGGAAAGACATGAGTTATTTATTGAGGTAGAGTAGTATGTTCTCTAAATGTTCATGTTAGTGAACAAGGATGGTTAGTGAGGATGTTCTAAATTGTACTTTCAATAGTGATACTTTAGTTATTTTGGTTCATAATCACATTTACATGAATTTTCCTTATACAATGCCCAGTGTCGGTAAACAAACCAAAATCTATTGTGTTGTTTAATTCTTTCATAACTTTTTGATGGGATAGGTATAGGGGAATAAAAGTATTTCTCAAGGTGAAAGAATAATATCCTCATTTTAGAATGAATTTTTCAAACCCTAAATACCCTAATTCCATCCCCTCCCCTAGGGCTTTATTATCTATAGTGTTCTAATAAGTTGTTTTAAAAGGATTTTTATTCTACTTCTATCTTGGAGGCATGGGAATGGTTGAAAGCTATAAAAGTTTCCCCATATTTGAGGTCAGTTATTTCTAGTTGTGGAAAATCTAAATGTAATAATATTTTATATCCTTTTTCATGGATACTTACACAATAAAAATATAGAGAATAAATAGAAATATTGAAATCAGACACGAGATAGAAATATATCATTGATAATTGGATACAAATTGAAAAAACTATAAATTCTTGTGAAGTTCTCTTTTTAATCCATCTTCACAAAGGTAATTTCCTAAAAACCCTCACATGTTTTGTGGGAAAATATTTTGAATATTTATGAAGTATATTCAAATGTTTCTGAGTAAAATATTCATATTATGTGGATCAAGTGTGAATATTTGAGAATAAATACAAATAAGATGACTAATTCCTTGTTCGATCACGTTAATGTTGTTTTTGAAGATATATGAAGTCTCAGTGAGGACCTCAAAGAATAAAATATCATGAAGAGGATTATGAGATGGATCCCTTCTCATTTCAATGAAAAAATATTGGTTCTAGAAGAAAATGATATGAAATAGATTTCTCTTAATAGATTGTATAGTGCTATGGTGGAATTTGGTGTGATAAATGAAGACACTGAGTTAAGAGTAAAGGAAAATTATTAGGATGTGTCCATTAATTCCATGGAGAATCACCCAATCATGGAAAATATATATGTTTATCATGTTTATGATTTTATGTAATTTTTTTCCACTAATATTAAAATAGGTTGAGGAAGGTTTAAGGGTAAAATTTTCCTTGGTTGATTCAAGTGTATAAAGGTGGTATATCTTGTGGATAAATGTATCAAAAACTATAAAGAAAGTTATGGTGAAGAAAAAACTCTATAAGATTAAAAAATTGTTCAAATAATCCTCAATTTGATCCTTTAAAAGTAAAAAATATTCTTTTCAAACACAATGATAATTATGGAGAAAGTGAGTTAAAAGAAGGTAAAAATTGTAAAGATTAAGTTGTGTTGATGGATACTGTAAATAATATAATAATGATGATAGTTATGTTCAGAATGAAAGTGTTTTTGGAAGAGATTTTTTGTTGCTAGAACTTGAGGTATCCCTTGAAGAACCTGATTTATGGAGAGAAACGACCAAGAAGGTTAATGTAGTGGTGAATGATTCCAATCTCTACACATAACAAAAACAAAAAGAAAACTTAGAACTGAAGTTGAAAATTTAAAAACTCATTTATGCATGTTCAAAAAAAATTAATAAGTTGAACTAAAAATTAAAATTGAATAACAAATATGATTCATATATGTTTTAGATAAATATATCAATGATAGAGTCAATAGTACTGACAATCCAGAAGAATAATTTATGAACTCATATCAGAAGTGTAAAATTCAAGAATGGCTATTGACACTTGGATGATGTTAGAAAAATACAAGTGTCATTATCATGTCAATAAAAAGTAATTCTTGAGGTTGTATTTATACTTATTACTTAAGTTCATTAATTAAAATATAATAGAAAATGTGTGATTGTTTCAAAAACATAAGCACTGAAATCACATAATAAGGTAGACCCCTACAACACAGTAAAGTTAGCTAACCATGTGAAAAATATGAATTCTAATTCATCAAGAGTTAGATGATTTTTCTCTGGAAATTTAGGAAACACTTACTATGTGTTCTCTATTGTTTGGAGGTATTATGAGGGGAAACACCAATCTAATTAGGTAAGAATAATTTCTAATTATTCTTTTTATTTTAATGAATACTTATTTTTTATAAATATTTTTGGAATATTTTTCATCAAGAATGTAACAAATGTCACCAAAAATGGCTTCAAGTAGAAGAAATATAAATATGGAACTTTCATCCAAATGTATAGGGACTCATAACATATTTTTATTTTTGTAAGAATAAGAATATTTTTGGGAACCAACAATTTAGAAAGAATATACATCACCAACATGGGTGATGAATTTCCATTAAGAGAATTCTAATGTTGTTGACACTTCCTTAAGGGAAAAAGAAAATTCAAGATCGTGGATTTTGGATAGTAGATCAACATCACATATGATCAAAAAAATGTATCATTGTGAATTTCAATCACAATAAAGATGGTTTCATTCATTTTTCTAATGATGAGTGTCTTAAGTTTTTAAAATTTGTAAAATCCAATATTATAGGAAAATATTTGAGGAGAACTGACATTCTCTTGGTTTATGGGAAAATTCAAAATATTCTCAGTGCTAGTTAATTATTTGACCATAGACTTGAAGTGGAGTTCGTTCAAAAATATTGTACCTTCAAAGCTAAATATGGTTCACTTATTCTCCAAGGAGGAATAAGAAAGGGAAATATACATATTTTTAGAGAATAAAACTTATGTATACTATCCAACGAAGAGGATAATATTCTCTATAATATGTGTCTTATCCATTTGAGCCAAAAATCTTAGAATAGGTTATTAAAGATAAATAGGGCTCATTATATTCCCCTCTTCACATATGATTGCACTCACATATGTGATTCATGCTAAAAGGTGAAGATTATATAGAAATCTTACAAGATATTGAGGATAAATGCATTAATGTTTCTTTATCTTGTCCGCGTGGATATTTGGGGGATAATTTCACCAAAATAAATAGATGAAGGTGGGTTTTATTTATTTTTTATAGATGAATATAGAAAAATTAAATGGATTATGTGTTAGAGTTAGGGTCCTAGAACAAATTTTTTGTACTTTGATTACATCGATATTTAATGTATTTAAGTATTAAAAATCTTATTACATATTTTTCATTGTTCATCATGAATATGATATAAAAATGTCCTAGATTATTTGTTGAATTGATATGGTTATGTAAGTTCCCATCTATGATGAGAACCTGGAAATGATATAACAATATTTTTAAATATATTTCTGTTGTTGGATGACATACTATGATGGGACACATTGTATACAGACTTCTAGGTGTGATTAATCATAAGTAGATGGGACTTCCTCCCATGAAGTTCGTACATTTTAATCTCCAAGATGAGATATTATAATAACAGACCCACTAGTAGGAATTCTATATGTTTTGGTGTCATTAGATATTCCTATCTACTAGCATGTGTAATATTCCATAGACTTTAAGATTATAATTAACACGTGTCACGACTCGTGCACTTTGATTTAATAATAAAAAATGTTATGACATATGTTGGCGAGAAGTAGGGTACATTGGGTGAGTCATGAGTGGAATGTTATTAATGTATAATTTGAGGAAGGATTTTTCCCTTCCATTTATGGAAGTTGATATCTTGGCCCTTTCGTTGAAATAGAACTATCATTCGAAATTCCATGGCTATGGTTTAATGACAACTTTATTTTAGGAAGTCAAAGAATGATGTATTAAGCACAAAGTTTGATGAAACTATATTGAAACTTTATAGATGATATATTTAGACAAATGGATTATATTACATAGTGATCATCCGTATGTGGATGTCATTGTTGCAACTTTATGTTCTTTCTCTTGGTTCCCTTAACTCGTTTCTAGAAAGTACTCTTGAACTTTAGGAAATCCCGCCTAATGCCAATGACAAAAAATCCAAGAGGGTCATGCACTAAGTGTTTCTGGTGGTCTCAGTTAGATTATATTTGAATTTAATTAATGAAATAAATATTATTCTAAAGATAGTGGAATAATTTTATTCAAGTTAAAATGATTTCATAAATTAAAAAAAATATTTATTTACTAAATTATGGGTAAAATATATTTATTTATTTTATTTAGCATTTAATAAATATTTATTTACTAGTTTGTAATTAAAATATTTATTTAAGAGAATAATTTATTTATTTATATATTGGAATGTTCAATAAATTGAAGGGGAGTTTGAGCGGACCAAGGCCAATCCATTAGTAAAATAATTATTTGCAAGATGGTAAATAATTATTTAACTAGTTGGCATAAGTTAAAATAATAATAATAACACTACTATTATTTTGTGACACAAAATTTTATTTATAATCCCATTTTTCATAAGTTGGCGCACCATAAATAATGACGTGGTATTATTATTAAAATCGTGGTTCTTCTCTAAGGTTATGAATGTATTTAATTTCTTTCATGCAATTAAATATTGTAACTAAATCCCTCTGTTGATAAATAGACATGTACGTCTATTGTGAAAAGTAGTGAACTGGACACCCAGTGAATTGAGAGTTGTTGGCATAAATAATTTATCTCTCGAATCCTATTACCACCCCTCTTTAGAATAAGGGATGTTCTTCAAGACCGAAGAACAAGAAATCAAGAACAAATGACATAATGCACTCACTTTTCCACGCTAACATAAGGAGAATGAGTGGTTTCGATCAGAGGCCATTGGAGCACATATGGATTACCACTAAAGGGATTCTGGTTTGGATACTCACAAGAATAACGAGACAAACCGGAAGGG
The DNA here is from genome assembly GCA_963277665.1 of Viscum album. NCBI lineage: Eukaryota > Viridiplantae > Streptophyta > Magnoliopsida > Santalales > Viscaceae > Viscum > Viscum album. The sequence goes on from OY728158.1 coordinate 1,675,059,890, forward strand.
TCATTCCGTACGATCAACATCATCAATGAATAAATTACTGAATATCCAGGTATTCTTTTCTTTATGAAATTAAATAAATTAATTATAAACATGATGTGAAAGATCCTCTCTAAAGGTTTCGGGCCTCTTAATTATTTATCTAAATCTATTATTTTATTCCATGGAGACAAGCATTCATTGTCGTATAGTTCCTAGAATAATCATTGATCATGGTAAAAATTAAATTTGGGTGTCTTACTAACCATGCTTTTGTTGTGCCTAGAACCCCCAAGTGGTATCAGAGGGGTTACATCATATTTTGTAATTATATAAATACTTTTTTGATGATTTATGGTTTAATAATTTAGTTTTTCAATTCAAGATTAATAATTATTGTAATCTATATTTCGAGATATATCTACCTCTTTTCATTTCTCACAGATTTTAGAAAAACAAATGATTTTTTAACTAAATCTATAATAGAGAACTCATTAGGAGGTGCCGACAATTCCGCCTAGGTGAAATGAAAGTACATGTCGTGTGTTCGGACTTACATGCCATGTTCTCTTCAATAAATGTTTTTTAATCTCGACTACATGTCATGTAGTCATGTACAACACATCATGATTAATTTGGAAATTATTTAAGTCATGTGCATTTATTACACGTGGTGTAGTTAATTTTACACCTCGTGTTTACTAAGACATATAGGCACACAAATATCTGATTACACACTATGTGGCCCACTGGAAATGATGCATAGTCTCTTCGGATCAAGGTCTAAACTATGTATCCCATGCACGACTAATCCAACCAATAACCATTTAATTCAAAGACAACACAATGTGTAGCCCACTGTACATGTCATGTACTCCAAAATTTCCAAAGTACACCTCACATGCCAAGTGTATAGGAATGTAATTTGGGAAATAAAATGAAGGTAGTATAGGTCTTGTAGTTATAACTACATGCCATGTACTTTACCAAATTACACAAAGTTATAACTTTAATGTTTGTGTAATGTTTAGAACTACTTATCATGTATAAATCGTACTACAAGTTGTTACTCTATGCATTGAAGCACCATATATTACATATGTTAGAAGAGTAAAAAAATATATAAATATATTACATGTTAGGTAGATTCGAATGGGTATTCACCATCCTACCTCCAAGGTTTATTTATGTACAACGATGAGTCTCAAGGAAATTCAGAAATTGATTAAGATAAAAAATATTGATTAATTAAATATAATAATTAACTGATTCCAGCGCATTTTATCTTAATAAGAATGATTAAAGAATTGAATACTCATTTTATTAAATATGTAACTCATTGAATGTATGTGGGTGATCACTATCTAGACCAATAACTTTGTATGTGATTGGTTTCATTTTGATTAATTTATTAAATTAATTTTTGGTCTGCGAGCCATCTCTCCTCATTAATATGCAGGGCATGCATGCCCACGGTTTCTTTTATGTAAACCCCCCTTTTTAATCCTCACCTAAATGTGAGTCAAAAAATAATATTTAATGGATGGAACTCCCAAGCTAGTGGGGATGGTTCAAGATGAAGTTGAGACGAAACCAATCCCAAGAGATACAGAGGTGCATAAGTAGAAAGTTGTAAACAGGATCTCAAAAGGTTCAAGGAGTTTCTCCCCTAGGTTAGGGTTAGTTTATCAACAGCTATATAAACTAACCATTGGGGAAGCTCATGATCATGCCCTTTGCTTTATTATATTTATGTTAGTTTCATGGTTTATTATTATCAAGGTGTTGTCGTGATCACATAATTAATGAATTAAAAAATCATGGATGATGGAACTAAAATAAAATAGGTTTATGCATAAATGTTATCAAGACATAGTTAATCATTTAAGTAAGTTCCACTTAATGTTAATTATTATGTTATAATGATAATAATAAATTCACACATAAGATATAAAATCCCTCAAATAAAATATTAAGTCATACCAAGCCTTTCATTACTTGATTAAGGGAAAAATCAATAAAACTATGTGTTTGAAAAACCCTTATTGGGACACTTAATTTTATAAAGGAAGACCTTATGGAAGTTTTTTGGTTTACTTAACCATATTACATCAAGAGGAGTTTCCCTTTCTAGAATTATTGTAATATTGGAGGCAAGGGTTTAGGAAATCCAAAGTTAGGATTTCAGTTTTGGGGAGTACACTCAAAATATCAAGGAGTTGCAAGCCCACAATTGGGAAAAATCTCTCTACCTAAATACATTTCAATAGCTTGACCAACCCTTGTTGGGGTTATGTGAAGGGTAATATGGATCCTTTACACTATAATGTCATGGAAACTGGACATTCCAAGTTCAATGGTAATGGCCATTGGGACATGATAAAATAGTGGGAGACTTAATAAAGTTAATTTATTATTTCTCATATAATGTAATCAAGAAAGTACTAATGATCTTCTCTTTTAATGTTAGAATAAAATGAAAAACTCTTCAACCACACTATCCTCGTGATCAATTCTGGATAAAGACCACATCCTCATTGGCAGTAACTTCAAATAATGGTTTAGACTCCTTTGGGATATTCTATGCCATAAACAGAGGTCTTACTTATGGGAGTTGAAATTACCTGATCCACCTGCCCAAGAGTCGAGTGATGAAGAGTTATTGGTCTATGAGAAACATATAAATGATGTGGTTGACATTCAATGTTTGATTCTATAATCAATGTTTAGTGATCTTATGAAGTTACATGAAAACATGGATGCCTATAGTAAGCTTGAGCATTGTCGTGGTCTTTACAAGGAGAGAGAAAGACAAGAATGGTTTGAGATCTTCAAGGCACTCTTTCAGATTAATCTTAGAGAGGGTTCCCTAGATGGGCCTCAAGTAGTCAAGATTATTGGATATAATGAGTGGTTATAGGTTCTAGGGTTTAAACTCCATGAAGAACTGGGTACTGATCCCATTCTAGCATCACTCTATCATAGATTCTCTATATTTGTTGATAATTTCAATATGAACAACATTGAGAAGTCTCTATCTGATCTTTTTATCCTCATTTGCAAAGTAGACAAAGATATGAAGTATGAAAAGCCTTCAGTCCTTATGGTGAATAAGAGGAAAAGGAAGGAGAAGATATTTAAGCCCAAATATTCTTCACACCCTTCCAAGAAAAGGAAGATCAAAGGGGAGGAAAGGGAAAAAGAAGTTGTTTGTTTCACATGTGGTAATAAGGGACACTAAAAATAGAACTACACCCAGCCTAAGAAGCAATGGGAAGCTTCAGGTGCGTTTGTTATCGAATATAATCTATATGTTTCTGTAAATTGATTATTTGATATAGCTTTTGGTACTCACACATGAATCCAAATAAAGGAACCAAGTATATTTAGGAAGATTAACTGAGGGGAGGTAGATCTAAGAGCATCCAATAGATCCAGACTTACTGTTGTAGTTGTCGGGGACTACCACCTCATGTTTCCAACTGGGATGATCTTGGTATTAAAGGGTTTTTATTATGTGTTTTTTGTTACTAAAAACATTATTTATGTATCCAGATTAGAAAAATATGGGTTTGTTTTCAATTTTGGAAATGAATGTTCATTCTTTTACAAATATATCATTTTTTTGGTAGGGAACCATTATACAATGGCCTTTATGTTTTGGATTTCACAATACAAGTAATGGAAATCAATAACAAAGATACTTCACATGACTCATACCACACCCAACTTTGGCATCACAGTCTAGGTCAAATAAATGAGAAGTTCTTAACAAAGTTACATCAAGATGGATATTTATATTCTTTCAAACTAAAACCACTCAGCTTATGTCATGCATGTTTACAAGGAAAAATGACCAAAGCCCCATTTAGTGGTAAAGGTGAAAGGGAAAATGGTCTTCTTTAATTGGTTCATAACAACGCATGTGGAACATTTATAGTTGAATAAAGGGTAGGTTACTCATATTTCATAAATTTTAATGATGATTTTAGTATATATGGATATATCTACTTAATGAGGTATAAGTCAGATTATTTTTGATAAGTTCAAAGAATACAAGAATGAAGTTGAGAACTAGCTTGGTAAGAAGAGTAAGAACCTCTGCTTAGAAAAAGGTGTAATATATCTTAATCAAGACTTCATTGATTACATACGAGAGATTGGGATCCTATCCCAAATCACTCCTCCTTACACGACCTAGTGGAATTGTGTGAGTGAAAGGAGGAACCACACCTTGTTGGACATGGTGAGATCAATGATGAGTCCTGCGAGTCTTCCATTATCCTTTTTCGGATATGTGTTACAAAAACCAGCACACATACTAAACCAAGTACCAAATAAATAGATAAATGGTATTCCATATGACTTCTGGAGTGGAAAGAAAGCCATTTTATCAAATTTAAATGTGTGGGGAAGCGATGTGTTTGTTAATTTCTCTTCAGGTAACAAACTTGTAGCCCGAGGCATAAAGTTTACCTTTATAAGACAACCCATGAGAACAAGGGGATATTACCTCTAAAACCCCTAAGAAAAAAAGTTTATAGTGATAATAAATTCCATATTCTTTGAGAGGGAGAACATCTCTAAAAGAGATAGTGGGAGTGAGAAAGAATTCAATGAAGTTGAGGCTCAAGGTATACAAGAGTTGGTACAATAAAAGATTCAAAAAATCCCTATGGAAGAAATAATTGTTCTAGAGACACAAGAACTATGTAGGAGTACAAGAGATGTTAAATAATTGGAATGGTATAGTTTTCTAGTTACTGGGGAAATTGACTCATTATTAGTTGAAAATTATGATACTCTAACCTACAAGGAAGCAGTAAGTGGCACAGATGTTTCCATGTGACAAGAATCCATGAATTCTGAAATGTATTCCATGTACCAAAATGAAGTCTTTATTTTGGTAGATCCTCTAGTTGATATAAATACCATTGGTTACAAATGGGTATTCAAGAATAAACTAGACATGGAAGGGCTATTCAGTACCTATAAGGCACAAATGGTTGAAAAATGGTTCAAGAAGTGTCAAGGAATTGACTATGATGAAACCTTTTCACCAGTTTCAATATTGAAATATATCATAATTCTACTGGCCATTACCACTTACCATGACAATGAGATTTGGAAAATGGATGTCAAAACCGCCTTCCTTAATAGGAACCTTCAAAAATTTGTCTACATGAAACAATCTTAATGGTTTATGACTCAAAGGCTGCTAATAAGGTATGAATGTTGAATAAATCCATTTATGGATTAAAGAAATCATCTAGGTCATGGAACATTCATTTTGATGAAACCATAATGAAATTTGGTTTTATCAAGAATGAATGTGAGCCTTGTGTATACAAACAGTTTAGTGGGAGTACAATTGTTTTTTTAATAGTATATGTTGATGACATATTACTTATTGTAAATGAGATACCAGTCTTATTGTCTCTTAAGGAATGGTTGAATCAATGATTCTCTATGAAGGACTTGGGCGAGGTATCATATATTATTGGGATCAAGATCCATCGTGATAGATTCAAGATATTGATGGGCCTAAGTCAAAGTACATATAGTGAAAAGATACTGAAGAGATTCAGTATGGAACAATACAAGAGGGGATTGTTGCCAAAGTCACATGGCATTTATCTTTCTAAGAAAATGTTTCCTCAGACACATGATTAAAGAAAGATAATGGCAATGAATCCATATGCATTAGTGATTTGTTTAGTCATGTATGACATGCTATGTACTGGGCTAGACATTGCCTGTGTATTGATTATGGTAGGCAAATATCAAGCTAACCCAGGTGACCGCCATTGGATGGAAGTAAAGACTATCCTAAAGTATCTGAGGCGTACTAAAAATATGTTCCTTGTTTACAGACTAGATGAGGAATAAGTCATAATAGGATATTTATATGCTGGTTTCCATACTAATAAATATGACAAGAAGTTGAAAATGGGATACATCTTCACTTTGAATGAAGGTGGAGTGAGCTGGAAGAGCTCAAAGCAGAGTGTGGTTGTAGATTCTATAGTATAGTCTAAGTATATCACAGCTTCTGAGGCAGCTAAAGAAGCAGTTTTGATGCGGAGATTCATCTAGGTGTTGGATTTGATTTCAATCAGTAAAGATCCTATCACACTGTACTATGATAATATTGAAGCGGTGGCTCTTGAAAAAGATCCAAGGTCGCATTAGCAGACAAAGCACATACTTTGGAATTATCATATCTTGAGGTATTTTTCTCAGATATTTGAAGTTGCAGTGAGTAGTATTTCCAAGAAAGACAACATGGTGGACCCCTTGACTAAATCCTTGACCCTGCAAAAAACTGATCATCTTGTGAGGTCTAGCGGACTGAAAGTTGTAGGCCTTTGGCTTTAGTCTAAGTGGGAGTTTGTTAGAGTTGGTATCCTAGAACCAACTATTTTTACTTTTATTACATTGATATTTAATGTATTTAAATATTAAACATATTATTACATATTTTTCATTGTTCTACATGACTATGATGTAATAATATCATAGATTATTTGTTTCATAGATAAGGTCATGGAAGTTCCCCTCTATGATGAGAAACTTGAAATGATATAACAATATTCTTAAATATAGTTTTGTGGTTGGATGACATACTATGATGTGACATATAGTATACAGACCGTCAGGTGCAATTACTCCTAACCATATGATACTTCCTCTCATGAAGTTCATACTTGGTAATCTACAAGATGAGAGATTATAAGAATATACTCGCTAGTATGAATTCTTCATGTTTTGGTGTCATTGGATATTCCTATGTGTGAGCATGTGTAATATTCCTTATACTTTAAGATTATCATTAATACGAGTCATGACTCGCGTACATTGATTTACAGATGAAAAATGTCACACCAAATATTGGTGGAAAGTAGGGTATATTGGCTGTGTCACAGGTGGAATGTTATTAATGGATAAGTTGAGGAAGGATTTGTCCCTTCTATTTATGGAAGTTGATATCTCGGCCCTTTGATTGAAATGGAACTGTCACATGAAATTCCATAACCATGGTGGAATTATGAGTTTATTTTAGGTATTCAAAGAATGTCGTATCAAGCATAAAGGTTGATGACGCTATCATGAAACTTTCTTGATGAGATGTTGAGAAAAGGGGATTATATTGCACAGTGATCGTTCGTATGTGGATGTTATTGTTGCAACTTTAAGTTCTTTCTCTTGTTAGACTTGACCTGTTGCTAGATATTACTCTTGGAATTTTTGCAATCCCACCTAATTCCAACACTAAAGAATACTAGAGGGTCACACACTAAGTGTTTCTGGTGGTCTTAGTTAATTTCTATTTTAATTTAATTATTGGGATAAATACTATTCTCAAGACATTGGAATAATTTTATTCAAGTTAAAATGATTTCATAAATTAAATAAATATTTATTTAATGGATTGTGGGTAAAATATATTTATTTATTTTATTGAAAATTTAATAAATATTTATTTAATAGTTTGTAAATAAAATATTTATTTAATAGAATAAATTTTTTATTTATTTGTTCGGGTGTTCAATAAATAGAAGTGGAGTTCGAGTGAACCAAGGTTGGTCAGGTAGTAAAATAACTATTTTCAAGATGGTAAATAATTATTTAACTAGTTATAACAAGTTAAAATAATAATAACATTATTATTATTTTGTGACATGGAATTTTATTTTTAATTATATTTTGTACAAGTTGGCACACCATAAATAATGACATAGTACTAATATTAAAATCATGGTCTTTATCTAAGTTTATGAACGTATTTAATTGCTATTACATGATTAAATATTGTAACTGAAGCCCCATGTCAATAAATAGACATGTACGTCAATGTGTCATGTACCGAACTGCATGCCCGGTGAATTGAGAATTGTTGAGCTAAATGATTTCTCTCTAAAATCCTTTTACCGCCCCTCTCCAAAATGAGATCCATTCTTCAAGACTGAATAACAAGTGATCAGTAATGACTGACACAAGACACTCGCTTATCTTTTCTAGCACCAAGAGAATGAGTGGTTTCAATATGAGGCCAACCGAGCACATGTGAATCGCCGCTAGAAGGATTCTAGTTTGGATCCTCACAAGAGCAATGATACAATCTAGAAGGTTCATTCTGGACGATCAACATCATCGATGAAGAGAGTACTGATAATCCAAGTATTCTTTTCTTTATGAAATTAAGGAAATTAATTATAAACATGATGTTCAAGATCCTCTCTAAAGGTTTCGGGCCTCTTCCTTATTTATTTAAATCTTTGATTCTATTCCATGGAGACCGGAATTCATGGTCGTATTGGTCACAAAATAATCATTGATCATGGTAAAAATTTAAGTTGGGTGTCGTACCAACCACACTTCTGCTACGCCGAGAACATTCATTATGTATGTCACACATAAGACCAAGGTATACATAATTATCACTCTATATCATAGGAGATATGAAAATATGCTTGGTGTGAAGAAACAAAAATTTCAAACTACCAATGGGTTGAAATTTAAAAAGCATAAAATTAAAGAATATCTGGAAAAGCATGGAATTCAAAATCAAGCATCAGCTATCAGATCACCCCAAAAATGGAATATTATAAATAATAAATCATTTAATAAACAACATGACTCAAAAAATATTGATTCAAATGTTTCATCTCTAAGGATATTGGAAATAAGTTGTTCTTTAAATGGTATATATCTTCAATAAATAATTTCTATGGGAATATGATGGGAGAAATCCATATTAAATTTTTAATGGAAAGAAACCTACATTCAAATACTTTATAGAGTTTATAAGTAAATTATTTATTCACAATACGGAAAAGTGTAAAAAAATTAAAGGCTATGGATATAAAGGAATATTCCTTGTATACTATAAAAGATTAAATCTTATAGGTTTCACAACAAGAGGTTTAAAAAGATGATTGAGAGAAATGATTTTTTGGTGGTTGAATGTAAGAAAATTATAGTACCACATGAGAAGATATTTCATGAAAAGTAACCAATTTCTGAATCTTAAAGTTATGAAGAATCACAGTATTCAGGGGGGTTACAAAAATTAAGATAACTCTAATGAAAAATCATCTTGTGAAGAAAGTACATATATTCCAAAAAGGTTCAAAAAAACACTCATGGATAAAATCATCGAAAGAATAATTTTTAGATTCCACACAACCCTCATCTAAACCAAAATAATCAAGTAACAACATTAGGTGTCTTTATTTCATTTTAAGAACAAAAATATTTTAAATAAGTTACAAATAATTATATTTGGGTTAAGGATATAAATGAGGAGTTTGACCAAATAGATAAATATGATACTTTGGATGTTTTTCCAAGGCCAAGTGATAAGAATTTCATTGGAACCAAGTGGGTCTTCCAAAATAAACTAATTGAAGATACCATGGTGATTTATGAAAAAACATGGCTTGTTTAGAAAGGGTATTCCCAACTTGAAGGAATTGATATTGATGGGAAATTTGAACCCATTTCATAGCTCTTAATTATTTGGTTATTATTAGCCATGGAAATTTAGAAGGGATTCAAAATATATCAAATGAATGTAAAATCCACCTTCTTGATTAGTTTCCTTGAAGTAAAAGTGAATATTGAGAAACCAAAATTTTTTCTCATTGATGAAGATGAAGAAAAGTTGCATGAACTAATGAAGTCTTGATATGTCCTCAATAAAGAAAAAATGGGATTGTATTAAATATTAGAACAATGTCTAAAGAATATCTATCTTTATTGAGGATGAGTTGATCATAACCTCTATATAAGGAAGGAAAATGAATAGTATTTTATGGTACTAATATATGTTAACAGCATATTTTTTAGAGGATCATATGGAAACAAATTCACATAGTTTTTAGAACTCATGAGGTCTGAATTCTAGATACTCAAATTTATGAAATGTAATTTTACATGGCTTGTATATTTGTCAATTATTGGGTAGAATATTTATCTCATAAACTAAATATTCCATAGAGGATGTAATAATTTTTCAGATGGAGGATTTTAGGCCTAGGGAATCTTTGACAGATTCAAGAAAGAAATTGTTTAAATATGAGTCAGTAAATAATATTTATATGACTAAATATTGAAAATAATTAGAAGTATACTCTATTTTATTGTGTCTCGGCTAGATATCTTATTTTCCACTTATCAAAATGATCATATTCAGAGTGATCTTGGGGAAATCCATATGATGGCTATGAAAAGAATACTTAGATATATACATCATATGATAGACTATGGATTATTATATCACAAATATTAAAAGAAAGATCTATTATGATTCACTATTTTAGACTAGTCTGGTTCATTAGATGATTTAAAATCAATTTCTGATGGTTATTTTTATATTGGTATCTCATGCATGTCAGGGAAAAAGAAAGAATCCAGATTGCATATCTTTGAGCACTGTGGATGATGAGTATATTTCTGCCACCCATGCATGCACCCAACTGGTATGGTTGAAACAAAAACATCAAGATGTGGGTGTTCAAGTGATTTATACTATTCCAATTATGTGTGACAATTCAAGTGAAATGATTCTTATTAAAAATAAAATTCAACATTCATGTACAAATAACCTTGAGATCAAATATCATTTCATAAAGGAGAAGGTGAAGTAAGGAACTGTGATATTGGAGTATGTGTCAACACAAGATCAAGTAGAAGACATCCTAAAAAAGGAATGATGCAAACTGGTGTCTGAGAAACATCATTTGGATCTAGGATTCCAACTATATCATTCTACCTAATTAGATCAAGATGGAAACCCCACTCCCCATTATTGATTTTACAAGAAAAGTATGTTTTTTTCAACTCAATTTCTTGTATTTATAAAAACCTCTTATAGAATTTTTAAATTAGTTCTCTCTTTAGGTTCATTTCCAAAGGGGTATAAATCTCTTAGTGAATAATTGTGGTACAGAATTTAATGGGTATAAAGTAAGAGAAAAATGGAGAGACTATGTTAATAAAAAATCAATGGAATATGGATGTGGTTATTGAAAGGATTTAGTGGTGGTCCTGATATAATTTTCACTCAATTCTTGTTTCTCACATTAAGAATGTCTAGAATGGGATTATATTTAACAATTAGTGTCCCATTTATAAAAATATTTAATTTTCATAGGATACAACTCTTGTGAAAGATTTTGGAGTATTGTTAACAATCTGAAAGGGGAGGATCATTAGATAAAACCTCTTTTTTAGTTTGTGTGTGTTTTATCTATAGAAAAGGTGAAAAGGAATGAATTGTATCTTAAAGATAGAGTCCATTTCACATTTAAGTATCCACACTATAGTCACCCAAGCTATTCCATAATTATGGTAGTAGAATTCATGACATAAGTGTAACTAGGATCTAGACTTATGCTAGGTAGGTTCTACCTTTACACAAATCAGACTTTAATTGTCCATGAATTAGATAGTTTTCCATGATTTGGAAGTGAGGTCAAAGGATTTATGATGAATTAAAGATTTCATGTTGTCCAAAATGTTAAAAAAGGAACACTCCAAAGTTCATCTAAAATGGAAGGTGTCCATGCTATAGCTATTCCTTGCAATGTGGAGTGTTTGAATTTAACTGAAGAAAGGAGTACATACCCTCCAATTCTATAGGAGGCCACAAAATAGCTAAAATAGTCATGTCACATTCATCATGGTGTGGTCAAATTAAGTAGATTTAAGGATGAGGACATCATGGTGTAATGGAGGACATTATTATATGATTTTTATGGATCTGGTGAAATTAAAGTCTCCACACCATAAGGATGATGACCACACAGTAAAGATATCTAAGAATTTTTTTGCTACATCATAGTGATATTGGTTATACCCTAGTATATGAAAAATAGGTGATACTAATTCATGGAATTTATGACCATGTTGTATCCTGGATGTTTCATTTTTTTCAGTTTCAAGAGGAAAAAGAGATATATGTCAAATCTTCTGATGGATAACTTCAATATAATGTTCAATGTTGTTCCAAATAATGAGGATGTACGCTTAGAAAAATCCCACAAAATGGGATTAAAACCCTAATAATAGGATTGAAATAAAATAGGAAGGTTTTTACTATGAAATATAGATAGAAAATAGAGAGGAATACATTGCGAGTTTTTCTGGAGAATATTTGAAAATGAGTTTTCAAGATATCATCTTGAAGATTTAAGGTTGAATAATTTTATTCTATAGGAGTCTCATCCCTTCTATAAATCGACATTAATTTTTTGAATATAGACACTAATATTAGTTGTATTTTCATATTATCTTCATGTGAAGAAGTAAGATTAAACTCGTGGAGTAGGGAGTTCTTTTTTTTAGGGATAACAATGAGTTATCTAAATATTCATCATAGTAAACTAGGATTGTTAGTGAGGAAAATTTAAATTGTACTGTAAGTAGTTAGATTTTAGTGAATTTGGTGCAAAGTTAGATTATTGTGCATGATACTTAGATAAAGCCTAGTGTGAGTGAACCATGTAAAATAAATTGTATTGATTAATTATTCCATCACTTTTTAGAAGGAAAGTTAGATATAAATATAATTTTTTCTTAAGGTGAGTGAACAATATCCTTATCTAATAAATAATTGTTCAAACCATAAATACCTTGATTCACCCCCACACCCTCCCTAAATGTTATCATCTATGGGGTTCTAACAACTGAGAAAAATATTTTTTTTAAACTAACCATGAAAACTTGTAATGTATGCTTCAAATAAAATAAATTTTATAACAGTGTAACAATCCATTAATACAGTAATCAGTAAAACAAATATTTCTTTCATGCTTTTGGTAAAAAGTCCAAAAGTGCCTCGATTAAAAAATTAAGAGTATTACTTTTAAAACATTTAAAAGAACATAAAATATGGTTAAAAATGAATTTAAATAATCATTTTACCATATTAAAGAACATTATGTAAAACATTTTAAATAAAATGATCATGGAAGAAAAAATCAATCGATTATAGTGGAGATAAGGTTGATTTTTCTTAAAAAAATATTTCTCAGTTGTTTTATATACCATAGACATAATAATTAATGGAAAACATGAAAACCATATAATTAAACATACTAGAATAAAATATATAATATTTAAGATATAAAGAGACAATAATTCCCCCAAAGGAGATTCAAGTATAAATAATCCCTATTAAAAATGAGCTTATAATATAAACCCTTACCCTGGGTCTCAACTTTCCTTATACATTCTATTAAGATATTGTATAAAAAATTTATATTTATGATAGATATATACCATAACAATATTCATTATTATTTTATAATATATCATTCCCTTATAATTTCCAATTACCCATTCATTAACAATTATTCATTAAAATCAATACTTCAGGGGAAACTGGTCAGTTTTCCACACATGATTTTGTTTGACAGTTTCAGTTATTACAAATTTTCCAGGGTTAAATAATATTTATAATATTAATCATGTTATAAGTATCATATTATTTTATTATATACACTTTTATAACCATTCAGATATGGTGGTAATAAAGAATGGATTACATAACTTCGTAGAGATGGTAGTCCATACATACACGTGAGTAATGTTTTTATTTTCCAATGAATGTAAATAAAGAATGATAAGTAATAATATATCATTGTAAACTTATAATAATATCATGAATATCATATATATTTATTAAATCCTTCTATATGTCCATCAATTTATGGAGGAAATGAAAAACAAATCATATCACTTCCTGAAGGTGGTAGTCCACACATATATATGAACGATTTTTTCATTTATCATAAGACGGAAAAGATTAAGAAAATGGTTGTACCATTAAAATAAAAAAAATTAATTATAGTAATGATACTTATTTAATCATTTTAATATCGTTAAAAATATTTTTAATAGGTTAAGTATGAAATAAACTCAAAATAGATTGTAAACAATAATTGTCTCTTTTTTGGGAAACCTCATTGGGATTACACCTTAATCCTTCAAAGGATTATATTTTTGGAAGAATAGAAGCTATAAGATATGAGGAAGGAATTCAGGAAGTTATTTTGATATATATTTTATAATATAAATATCTGATAAGTTGCGAAGGAGTGATAAAAGAGTATCTCTTATTATAATTTAGGGTAGTTGGACTCTTATAAATATATAACAACCAAAAATATAATAAATTCATAATCCAGTGAATGTGGACTAACTGGAAATTACTTTTAATATAATATTATTTAAGGTAAAAATATATTCATAAAATAAGATTTAGATAAGTTTCTAGGTTATTTTAACCCTTATATATTCAGTTTAACACCTCATTAGCCCTTTTTAACCATCATCATAGTAAATAAGTTTTACCTTGATTTCTATTCATTGTGACCAAAAATGAAATTGATATATTAAGAAAAAATTGGACATCATGATTTAAAATATTTAAAAATTTTCATCAAATTAAATTAACTTAAGTGGAATAAATTCATTTTAAAATTATTACACAAAATGAAACAAAACTTGTTTTAAGAAAATTAATTTTAAGTATAAAACTAAATTTATTCTCATTCTTTATTGAGAAACAACCCATAAATGAAAGTTAAATTATTTCGTTGAGTATATTATCTTCACGTTTCATTAAAATATTTCATCAATAGTTACTAATTTTATTTATTAAGATAAAAACATATTGCACGCATAAAATAATGTTTTAAAAAGACATCTATTCTTTACCTTAAAATTATATTATTTTCATTTATAACCAATTGATAACTAATGAAATCATTTTCTTCACATGTAAAAATATTTTTTCATAAGTTTAATACTTTGAATTAATTTTTAAATAAAACATATATTAAAAAAACAATTCTCATAAGCAAAATACATTAAAATATCTCTTTAGGATCAATAGTGTTTCCTAAATTAATTGGAAATTATTTTCAACAATTATATAACACATAATGTGATTAATTTTATAATTTATAATAATTACAAAAAAAAATATTGGCTTAATGCATCCAAAGATACCAAATGTATTTATTTGTTAGAGATATATATATTCTAACATCTTGGGGTGTTATAAATTATTTAGACAAATATATAACACTCTTTCCATTAATTTACAACACAAATATTCTAGGATAATAAAAGTAAATATGGGAGAGTACACCACTAGATTAGGTCTAGAAATTAATTCCCAAATTTATCAAACAAAGGACCTACTCTAATCACTAATGAATCAAAATTAAATGTAAATTTTAAACCAAATTGGAATCCAAAATCAAAATCGAGCCTTAGAGAGTAATGCCAGAAATGTGGTATGTTCGGACGCTCTTACAACTACTATCCCAATTTTGAAATCTCGGAACAAGTATAAGAAGATTAAAAAATTTTAGGGTGTGTTATTATTTTATAATCTAAAGTCAACCCATTTTTAAATTATTATAATCAAGGGTATAGAAACAACACTAATTTTTCATAGAGAGATTAAGGAATTTTAAAACTACCTCCCCAGGATTCTTATAGTAATATAGGATAGATTCTCAGGAGTCCAAAAAATTCTAATATGAATATTATATATCCTAATAAAAAGTTGTGAAGCACAATCTAGAGCTATAAATCTGATATCTAGTTAGGGGAATGAACATAAGAGATAATGGGGGATTTATAGCACAAAATAAATTAAATATAGGGAAAATTAAAAGATTTTAACTATCATAAGTTGTTTAAAAACCAATCATTAAGAAATAAAAAAACCTAGGAAATCCCTAGATAAAACATTAAATGATGCTAAAAACCAAATTATGGAATTTCAAGAATCCTAAAATATGGGCAGTCCTGAATAAATTCAGATAAATCATGTTATGTTACCTAAAAAACAAGAAGAATAATGTTTTATTGTTTCATAAGAAACAAGGAAAATATAATGTAAGGAATAAACATAATGGGTTCTGATAATTCTAATGAATCTGGCCACAAAAATCCCTTTTCCTCATATAATTAAGAAAAATAAACAAAAACCAGAACTGCTCGGATTCCTTAAAACCATTTAAAAAATATTTACATTAACATCAAATTCCCTTAATATTTTATTCAAGTCCCACATATCTCTAAATTTTGGAAAAAAAAATATTTTAAATAAATACCCCTTGAAGAGTTTTCCACATAAATTCTGATAGAGGACTACAATGTTGTAGTTCAAAATAAATTACCCCATATGCTCAAGGTCTTAAAATATTTGTCATCCCATACACCTTTGGAAATAGTAGACATGTAAATTTACTTTGTGACCTCAAATATGATAATAATATAAACCCCTACTCATTATTTTTAAAGCTAATATTGGGAGACCTATTCCCCACCATAATGGTCTTATAATTAGTTGATCTCTCAATTACACATCTCATAGAAAGAGTGTGTGATTTGATAGTGGGTGTTATAAAAATGTTTTTACTTAACAAATTTATTATCCTGGATATAGAATGTGAGAAGGAAGTATTTATCATCTATGAAAGGACATTAATTACTATTGGAGGATAAATTTTCAATGTTTTTAATGGGAAGATAATATTAAAATTGGGTGATCAATGTTAGGAGATTAACTTTTTTGAGAAATGAATGGTACATCAACAAACTATAAAATGTTCCAGGAATGAGGCTTCAGATTTTTAAGAATCTTTTGATGATTAAGAATATTACTTTTAAGTATGATTGAAGATATTAATAAAATATCCAAACTATCTCAAACATGTATATGAATTTTTTCACATAAGAAAAAAAGATGCATGAAATGATTACTAGTGTGAGTTTTTTAGAATATCTAGAAAATTTTATCAAAAGAAATTTTTTCAAACCAATTTTTGAATCTGAATGTGAGGATTTTTCCATTATAAAAACCATTAAAAATAGGATTTCTTTAGTTCTCATTCATTCTCTAAGAAATACATTGAATACCTTGGTCCCCCTATACCCAATTCTACATTCTAGATGAGTGGCACTAAAATTGAATCTCAAACCACTACATTCTAAAAGGAAATATTCATTTTTGGGTGAGATATATTCCCTAATAGTTATCATATATACTAAGTTAGGGAAATTTTAAGAAGAAATTTTTGGGATGTTTTGAAATGAAACAAATCAAACATAGGCTAGTCAATATATGAAATTACATAGATTCTTCTTTATTTAGAATTCACATGATCCCAATGGAACCTAATCAAAAGACAAGGTTTGACAACCGAAAGAGGCTCAAAACTAATATAAAATAATTTGTGAGAGAATAAGTGATGAGGATACTTAATTATATTATTATCCATACCATTTATGATATCACTTTGGTCGATCTAGTATAAGTGGTTCCAGATAAGGTATCTTTCATTGTTGTGGATAATTAAAAAGAAAACAAATCTTGTTATAATGGAAACTAAGCGGATGGTGTGCATTGATTTTAGGAATATTAATTCTCTCATTAGAAAATATTAATTTATTATGTAATTCTTGGACAAAATCTAAGAGATTCTAATTGGGAATGAATTCTTCTATTTTCTAGATGGCTATTCTGGTTACAATCATATCCCTATAGCCCCATAAAATCCAAATTAGGCTAAATTCACATTCCCCTCTGGGATGTTTTCTTTCTATAGAATTCTCTTTGGACTATGTGTTGCCTTATATACCTTATAATTAAGTGAAAAGTTAATTTTATCATACATGATTAAAAGAAATATTTAGGTGTTTATGGATGATATTTCTATTACAAGAAACACATTTGGGAGAAATTTATAAAATCTTGAACTGGTATTGGAAAGGTTTCAGCAGACTAACATGGATCTAAACTATGAAAAATACCAATTAATTATCACTTAGTTCATTGTTCTTGGTTATAAGGTCTCAAATAATGGAATAGAGTGGAAAATGATAATGGAGAATTAATTTAAAATATTACCCCTATAAAACAATTTATGGGTGTTATGAGTTTTCTTGGACATGTTAGATTCAACTAAAGATTTATTAAGTATTTATCAAGGATCATTGTACTAATTTTTTTATTATCATGGATGTTCTCTTTTTTTAGAAATGTTCTGAACCATCCAATTTTCTCAATGAAAATATTACCACTACACCTATCATTACTGATCTAGATTGAAATATCCCTTTGGAATTAATTTGTGATTCTTGTGATCTTTCCGTAGGGGTTGTTTTAGGCTAGAGGATTAAAAAGATAATTAATTTGGTGTATTATTCTATTACATTACTCCATGATTCCCAAATTAATTACACCATGATCAAGAATGGTTTTCTAGTAGTTTTTTGTCCTTATAAAATTTTAGGTAATACTTTATTGTATCTATAGTCATAGTTTTTATTATCCATATTTTCCTAAATTATTTAATTTTAAATAAATATGTTAATATGGGATTTATGAGTGGGATACTTTTATTAAAATAATTTAATTTGGAAATTATCTATAATAAATGAGCTAAATATTTAGTGGTTTCTAATATATCTTTGATTCCCAATACCCCAAATTTTTACCCAATAGATATTATTTCTCTTTTCCCTAATGAAAAATTGATTGTGGTCTTAGTAAATAAAACTATTTGGTATACATACATTTTTAGTTTTCTTGTTACAAGAGTGGTAACTAATAATCTTACTCATAATTAGGAAATTAAATTCATTTCTAAATTGAATTAATATTTTTGGGATAACCCACTACTCTTTAAAATATGTTTTTACCATATTTTAAGGAAATGTGTCCCTACGTAAAAATGTTACCCATATTAGAGAGTTGTTATTCTTCTCTTTGAGGAGGGCATTTTAAGGGAGACAGTACTTCCCAAAAGTGCTTCAATTATGTTTTTATTGGACCATACCATTTAAATATACATGAAACAATATTATTAATTATGAAAAATGAAAAATAATGGTCTATGTGGGTAGAAAATAAGAGATAACAAATAAGGGAATTATAGAAGTTGAGATTTTTTATTTTTGGGGGCTGGATTTTATGTGACCTTTATAATCATCCCAAATAAATGAATTTATTTTATTGGTTGTAGACTATGTATTCAAATGGGTTAAGGTTTTGTCTCTACCAAAGAATCAAGAAAGTAGTTAGGTGGTTTTCATTAAAAATAATATATTTTATAGATTTTTAGAACCCAAATACTATTTTACTAACAATGAGACACACTTTAAGAACATTAAATTCAAATCCTTAATTAAAAATATGGGTGTGTGCCCAAAACTGGTAATACCTACCACACTCAATCTAGTAAAAAAATTTAGTTTTAGAATATATAATTAAAACAAATTCAAAATAAAACTATGATTATCTAAATGAATGATTTATCCTTAAAGTTGGATGAGTCATTGGGGGCATATACGATTACTTTTAATACTCCTATAGGAATTTATCGTTACAAGATGATCTTTGGAAAATCATGACATCTCCCTGTGGAGCTTTCAACATGTTCATTTTGGTAGTTAAATTCATTAACATTGATTTGAAATCTATCAATGGGTGATGGTTTCTTGATTTTAGTGAGTTAGAGGAGATTATATTAGAATCATATGAAAATTAAAGGATTTATAAGGAGAGAACAAAGGATTTCCATGACTCAATAATCCAAAATAGGGATTTTAAATTTTGACATATAGTGTTAAATTTAAATTCCATAATCAATATTTTCCTTCAAAAACATAAAACTGAGCTTTTTGGGCCTTTAAAATCGTTAAAGTTTCAGTCAACAGACCTGTGAAGCTAGTAGGATAAGAAATATTCTATTCAATATTAATGGTAAAAGGGTTAAGAATTAATTTAAAGGGTAGAACAATGTCTTGGATTCCATATCTCTCTTTGAAAATTTATTATACACTAATTCTATCAGAAGACTTAAAATTTAGTGCTTCAGGGGAGTCGACCTATGATCAACTTTTTGTGTTTTCATTATTTTAATAAAAATAAAAAAAATCTTCCTTATTCTTGCCTATTTCACCAATTTTTTCTTAGGATTTGGGATTTATTTTTAGAATCAGCTGAAATTATACCCCAGTTAGTCAGCATGGCTCAAAGTATCCCTAGATAATGAAAAGTCCATATCAAAAACAAGTGTTAAGGGTAAAACCTATAATGAGGACAATAAACCATAAGGAAAATGGAGGATTGACTATTCCATTTTGAGTTATAGTAAGACAAAGTTGGTGATAGACTGAAAGAGAAAAATGGATGAACTGACTATGTAGTATGACAATTTACCACATGAAAATTTGATCACCCACATAAAGAGTGTCAACTAACCCTGAGTATAAGTAAATCTTCGAGTCTCGATGAACTACATAATGGTTAGAATTACTTCTAAAAAAGAAGTCAATATTCAATAAGAAGGAGCTTCATGCTAGAAATACCTATACCACTTTCCCTATAGAATCGACCTATGGTTTTCCTTATTTCAATACTTAACTATTAAAATATAATGATAAATTGTTTCAACTTGTAGATAATATAAACTGATCAACCATTAGGGATATTACTTAAAGAAAAAGTGATGGTGTACTTGGTTGAGATTAAATTGAAGAAATATACTTATCAAAGAAGTTTTAACTTTAAATTCTGTACTATTTCAACTAATTTCATTATTGTTAAAACATTATATCCTACTTTTTTATTAATTTAAAATTTTCAAGAGTGTTTTAAACTATTTAAATACTACTGATTCTATGAAACTAAGTGTGGGGGAATTTATTTGACTATTAGAACTTGATTGAACTTGGAATCCATGTAATAATTCTTAAATTTTTATATCCATTACATAAACAAGATTCTTTCTAAACATTATTTAAAATCATTTTCTACAACCCTTTAATAAAAATCATTTTCATTCTGAAAATCTATTTTTGGGAAAACTACATGAGTTGTGGAAACTTGTTTTTATGAACAGACATGTGGCCCTTAAACATCATTTTTAATTTTGACCTAAATTTTTTTAATATATTTATCCCACATTAGACGTAACATCGATGATAATTTTTGGTTTCAAGTGTCGATACAGTGTCTTCACTCTATTTATATTATACTTCATTTACAACGTATCAATATTCATATAATTTGTTTAAAGAATTAATTATTTTTCATATATAAATTTTCATTTTTAGTGGTGGTAATTTTTTTTAACTTCTAGACTATTTTTCTACTTTTACTTTACAATCATTTATATAACCCTATGGATTCAATTTAGTAAAATAATTTACATTCAACTCTTAAAAGTTATTTATTCTCGTGAAATTTGAAAAGTAATATTTACAATCCTAATTGATTCTAAACTTTTTGATTGGATTATAAACTCATAAACATTAATTTCAAATGGTATATGAAATAAACTCTTAGTCCTAATTGAGAATTTTATTATTTAAGATAAAACCGGTGAATTATCAAATTTTTTATTCTTTTTTATTAATCTTACCCAATATTTTGATTGTTTTTATTTACTATGTGAAAATTATATGAGTCAGTTCACTTAGATAAAAAGAGAAATTTGTATCTTTAATTTAACAAATAGTGAATTTTATTTATATATTTTGAAAAATATCAAAATAAATAATTGTTTAAAAACTATAACCAACCTTTCATTGAGAATTTTCTTTTGAGTAGATAAATCATAAATTTTTACCTGATAAAACTCTATAGGGGAAAAATCATTGAAAATCAACTTTAAGAGTTAATTATATATTTTTAATTTAATATGATTTTACTTTCACTAAATTTGATGAATTAATTACTTGAAAATAATAAAGGCTTTAAGTGTGGGAGAATATTATGTGGACTCATATTAACTACATTTCTTCCATATCATTCACATGAAAATTTTAATGTTTTTATAAGAAAATATGATTAATTAATAATAATTTTAGTTTTCATCATTTTTTGTTATTGTATTGATTAAAAATATTCATTAAAAGGTTTATTTTGTTTTTTAAAATTTATTAATTATTCTTAAATTAAATTTATTATTATTAAATAATAAAATATTATCTTTATCCAAGTGAATTGTAATTGAAATATTATTTTTAGAAGTTTAAAAGTGTTTTGGGATTTATACATAATTATTATAATATTATGGTGCTTTTATTTTGAATATAATTTATGTAATACCTTTTTACAAATATTGGTATTTACTTTTATTTTTAATACATAATTTTATTGATCAATTTTTCGTATACACTTTTTATTTCTCACTTAGTAAAATTTTTCTTATATAAATATGTGTCAACTGAACTTATATGCATACTAACTGCAAGGTGGAGAACCAATCAACCATACAAACCTAACATAAAATCAGCCACAAGGTGATGTACCAATCTAAAATTCCAACCGACCATTCCAACTAACCAAAAGCTATAGACACAAGTGACTGTGCATGTGTAAACATATTGAAGCTTAACTAAAATAAAGCTTTGGTTAAAGGACAATCGATACCTAACAAGACTACATATTCCATTCATGAATTAAAATAAAGAACATTGAGGCCAAAAACAGTTTAAATCTAGTTTTATGGGAGATCCAATCTAGCCTGATTCAAGAAGAAGAAAGTGGAGAATATATTCCATAGTTGGATAGAGGTAGATGAATAACATGATCTCATTGGCTGAAGATAATGACATAGTCTTGGATGAGGTTGATTGATTGAAACCAAATAGGGAATTAAATTTCAGGAATGATGAAAACTGGAACTATAAGACACTGAGTCTAAACACTGAACCTTGTTTGTCCTGTTGAAGATTTTATCTAGGTGTATTTTTTATTATGATTAGAACTTTAATTCATGTAATCCAAGTGATCTTGGTTTGAATATCGGATAATATGTTGAATTTAGAATATTAGTTAAACTAGGTCGTTGATAATGAGAGTTATTATCACTAGCTATTGTTCCATATTCTAGTCGATGAATAATAAGATAGTGAGGCCTAGGTTTTTTCAATTATTATGTTTGAAAGTCTATAAAAGGATTCACTTTCAAGGCTTAATTAAATGCCTCAATGAATTTGACATCATTTTTATAAGGATTCCAAGACAAAGTTTGATAGAGGAAGACATACTGAGGCAAATAGTGGATTCTTATTATAATTTGAGAATTCCAAGGTTGGATATAGAAACATAAATCATACAAATAGAAAGGTAACCATTATTCCTCAATAGTTACAAAAACCTAGAATAATTTCTATAGAAAGGTCACAAAAAATTACTAGTACATCAACGTACCGCTAGGTTTTAACTCTTGTGTTACATTACCTCCAATATAAAATCAACATCAACATGTTGTTTTGATTAAATTATCACACAATTTACCTAAAATTAAAATTTCAAAAAACAAATAAGGCTCTAGATGATTTCAAGAAAGAGTTTCTAAAGAACATAGGATGATTACCAAGGAATCCAAACTAATTCAAGAAATTCATTTGAAGGATACAACATTAACAGGGGATCTTTTAGTCAAGATACTATCGAGGAAGAAACAAGTGAATACGTGTCTATGAACATCTATTAAGTGGATAAACTCAAGTCACATAATGTTAAATACAATGTATAGTAACTTTTGACACGTGGTGACTCGAGAGAAAATCCCAATGTTGGAGGATTTAAGTCATGAATCTAGATTCAGAGTAAGGATACATTTTATAAATGGGATTAACTTAATAAAGAAACAATATGATACACCACAAATCAATCACCATTGTGAGAACATAGAAATTGATGGACATCAAGTAGAACCAAGGAGACTGGATTGATAGTTGGAGCAGTAGTTGGAGCTTCTCAATATAGAATCCACTTCCTATTTTATTCTTTATTTATGTTTTTTATTATGAATTAAATGTTTTTTATTGATAAATAGAACATTATTTTCAATTAAAAATATATTCAGAGAAATAAAATTTTCATGCCATGATTCTATCTACTTCATTCTCTCATCTTTATTACTTAACTATTGTTATTTCCCTTAATCTTAAAACCATTTTTCTTCCAAAATGTCAATAATTGATACCCTTTATGTTGATTTTAATTTAATATGTTAATAAATTATTCTCATAGTATTTTTACAAGAGGTTTTGAATCAAATATTAGCACATAGATATTAATGACAATTTGATCTTCATTGTACTAGTTTCATCAATTTCACACACTATAAATACTTAGTAGTCGGAAAACTGCTTAGCTTTACCAATAGAGATCCATCCCTCTTGAATGTTAGGTTTGGATCCATTTTTTAAATTTACTTCAAAAATATTCTTTTTTTTACCAAATTGTTATCATTTTAAAAGTTATATAGTTGCAATTACCCATAACCTACTCATTAGTAGTTTCTTTTATTCTTTATTTGTCACATATTTCAGTCTTAATAACTTCTTCTTCATCACTACACTCCTCACTCATATCATACTACACATAAACACTCACTGTTTCATCTGTTGATTATATTTTTTGTGTTATTTTCTTGTGATTTTATTTTTTTCTTGGATATTTCACAACCTTCCTTATGGGTTTGTCCCCTTCAACTGGTTTACTAGTGTTAAATTTGTAATAAATAATAATTTCACTTTTCCAATGAAATATGGTTAAATACCACTTAAAATTCATTATTTCTAATATCCACAACCCATCATACCAATACCAACTCATAAGTCATTCCAAATAGAATCAATCAGTTATATCATCTCACCCAAGGAATATTAACTTTCAAGACTCCCTAGACCTAACCTAGGATCTAACCATAACTATAGACCAAGAAAAACTATTTCCATGGTGATTTCACATTTATATTTTTTTACGCTACTCTAAAGAATACACTAAGATTATAAGAAATATCATTACCAATCCATATCAATTCCCACCCTCAAGTAGAACCCTAAACAAACTAATTAATCCATATATGACATTCTCATCAAGGCCCATACATTAAAATCATTTAATCCACTCTCTCTTTATCATACTAAGAGAACCGAAGGTACTTAGATCTCACCCACCCCATTCCAAGTGTTCTAAAAATACATCCCCTAATAATATAAAAACATTAACCTAATCTAAACTAAACTTTCAATTGAAGAGAATCAATCCTCCATGGGGATCATTTAACCAATTCCAAACCAAAACAATATAAATAACCCCAAAATTCATTAGTCTTTTAATTCTCAATAAATTTGTATTATTATCATACTATATTCCACATGATGTCTCTTGAATACCATGATCTTCAATCCTCCACAAAATCTAAAAGCTTCTATAATCTATTCTGAATGAATTATTAATCATATATTTCAATTAATAATATTTCCAAGCAATTAAATATGCAGTGAAACACTCTATTTCGTGATGTGATATCTATCAAGATCCATAAATACGAAAATCATAAATTTAAATCAATTTTATTAACAGATAATATCCTCCTTAATCCTAAAATAATATCATATATTATCCAATGAACATTATAACTATGTTTTATAATTATTCAATATCTTAATTGTTTTTTAGTTGGGTCTTCACCGCAACACGTAATGGGAATGATTCTTACACTTTTCAGGACTCTTATGAATGGTAACTAGTAGCTTTTAAGATTTCCTACCACTTTCATTTTTTATGATTAGTTCTAAATAAACTTTACAGGTTTCCTAAGTCACTATTGAATTTTCAAGAATGATCCTTATGATTTCTAGAATAGCCCATAAGAATTATCAAATGGACCTTGTGATTTATGAAATGAAATTTATGATTTCAGGATTTTTTTCATTTTTCTAAACCCAAAATATAATGACTCTTATGAAATGGTTCAATGACCCTTACAAAATGGGTACTTTTATAAATATCTGATTCTTTATAGACTTACTCTTATGCGACATCCCTTGATAACCCTTATAATTTTTTTGATGACCCTTTTGAAATTAGATAACCCTTAAAAAATCTTCTATATGACTCTTATTGTTTTCTTTGTGTTACAAAAAATACACTAATGAAATACTAGGATAAATCTTATACTTCACTATTAGTTCCCTACAGTACTTTTCCCATTCTCGTCATGATATGCACTAATGACTCATACACCCATTCCATGTTACCTTTATAGATTCAATGATTTTATAGATTCTTGCTATATCTATTAGTTCAAAACTCTTCCAAGTGCATCAAATAATACCCTATTTAATTATTTTTCCAATTAATAAAAAATCTAACCCTATATGTTTTGTTTCCAATATTCTCCCCATTTAGATTTTATTATTAATTACTTTTCATTTCCCATGTTTTGTGTTCTCATATACATTGGTTTTTTTACCCCTTCTATTTTCACTCACCCTACCTTTATTCTCTCCCATTGACAATAAAATTCAATAAGGTTATCTATTGAATACTTGATCTTAGTTTTGACTCAAAAAAAATCTATTGAAAAAATAATTAAGAAATAACCCATTAACCAAGTTTTTAAGCCTGTGTGAGTAAATTATCTTTGTAGGAAACAAAAACATAAATTAATGACCATAATGATGACCCTTAAACACAAAATAACCAAATAAATCATTATAAATAATGAGGGTATATTAATTTACAAACCTTCTCAAGTTGATGTTGGGGTTAAATCCTAAGGGTTAACCAGTGCTTCTCAAATTATAGAGTGCCTAAGGAATTAGTAATGATATCTTATGTTTTATAATATATACAAACAAACTATATCTTGATTATTATTTAGTATATATTTTATTTAATAAAGTGATCTTTAATATTAACATTTTTGGATTGAAACCGCTAAAATAGAGTATTTTTTATATTAATAACACTCTTTTGGTCACAAAATAACACCATTGATTGCTTCACCCATTCACCTAGATCTTCCTATTTTTATTTCAACCAATAAATTTGTGTACAATGATAAAATATTATAATTCATTCTTCCTCAATTGTACTAATAGATGTGCCCTTGATTTATAATCATCCAAACACTAAACTTAGTGACAATATAAAATGCACCTACACTTTTGGACTTTTAGTCCACCACATCACCAGCCTAATCAACATCCTATGAGGTTGATAATTCATGTTATTTTTTCTGAATTAATTAAAAAACAAAAAGTGAGAGTTCCGAAGATGTACCTCATAATTATTTATTACTTATTCAAGATGCTTCTCCTTGTGATTTCATTTAAATTGGGTATCCATGCATGTATTAGAGTCTATGTATGGCTGAATTATTTCCAAATACAAAATAATTCCTATAATCCTCCTATATTAGGTCCACTAGTCTAGATACCCTGGGAGGGGGGTGAATCAAGGTATGACAAATTAAAACAACTAATCATTCTGATATTGTTTTGTTGTTAGAAAAACCCCTCTTCTCTCAATCCTTCACATTGTATAGTATGAATGGATCTTGAAGCACACACAAGACACAATAATTTTACTTTGTTCACCCTCACTGGGCTATGTCCAAAGAGCATACACCACCAATGTGCTAATGTACCAAATCCACTATAAGCACACTACTGTTTACAATTTTGAAGAGGAATCACTATCCCTTCTAGTTTATAACCACTCACAATTTAGAAATCACTTATCTATCATCTAAAGTGAGCTCACTACTTCTTCAGAAGATCCACTCACAGTTTATAGACCTGTAGGTCTCTTCATTATCACTAATAAATGCATCCTCCACTGTATGTAGATGTTCTATTGAAGTATAAATTTCATAAACTTATGAATACCCTTTTACCCCTGATCATTGGGAAACACCCATTGGAAATAACTTCACAAATCACCCTACTTTGTGAAGATCTCAATTTTATGAAGCTCAAACAAGCCTTCTTGAAGTCCCTTCCTCTTCACGAAGCACACACCTTCGTAGAGCTCACTGCCTCATGGAGCACACTACTTCGCAGAGCTCAAACCTTTGCAAATATTAGGTCATCACAGAGGTAAATCTTTCACAAGGATAAAGCCATCGCAAAATGACTTCCTTCACGAAGATCCCTGAGCCAACGCAGAACACACCACTTTCGTGAAGCTAGATTAGCTATCGCGATGTTTCTGTCTTTCACAAAGCACACTGACTTATCAAACCTCCACTGTGATTTGAGAGGAACAATTTTTTTAGGGAAAACTCTCTACTTCTCTCAAGGGGTTCGAGGTTTATTTATAGGTGATTTCACCAACCCTCCAACCTTCCATGCGAAGTTAGCGCCACGTTAGCTCAAATTGTGATGCTCTGAAATTTATGCTGAAATTATATCTATATCACGAAGCACCATGGATATTTTCATATCACATAGCTCTTCATAATTTTGGAGGATTCCATTAGTTCCTTCACTCTTCCACCACAAAGCTTCGCCGTAATTCTCTTCAACTCCATTGTTTGTGAAGATCGTCATAATCGTGAAGAACGTTGTCAACATTCTTCATGTCTTTGCGAAATCCACATCAAGAAGACCATATTTGAGAAACTCATTCATTTTCCATATTTTGATGAGATCTTCGGGGAAATTCATATTTTTCGATGCTCACCAAACTCCAAATTTTGGACCCCAAAATTTTGGAAAACACTAGAAAATGATGCCACCATGTATCTGCTTTTTTTGTACCACCTCCAGATCTTCAATTCCTTTGTCATGGTTCTTGTCAACATGGATTGTCAGCAAAAACTCTGGAAGTCTACAATTCACCACGGAAACCTACATGGTCAACAAACACAACTAACCCAAAAATGTTGCAATGTTACCTTTAGGGATTTTTTCCCAACAATATTCCCATTTGGGTTTGTTGAAAAGTCTTCTCAAAATGATTTTCTGCACTTTTCTACCTCATTGAGTCTCCATCCATCATATACCATCCTTCGCCTCTTTTGATTCAGATAGTGACCAAAGATTCACTCACCACATACTCTAAGCCCACATGAGCAATGCTCGTTGTGGGAAACAAGAGTGTTATGAAAATTTCATCAATGAATCACTTCATTACTGACACCAATCATTGATACCATAATAATTCCAATTGTTGATCACTGGAAACCTTCTAACACCATTCCAACACCACTCTTACGCTTCTATCATGATCATTAGATATCTTGATATCTATTCGTTGATAGATCATGTCTAGCATCATCAGATTTAATACTCTCCCACTATCTCATTGCTCACCCCTATCTCACTACTCCACATGTCATCTTCTCCCCCTATCTTTGACAAAGACATTTTCTACCTTATCCACAGTTTCTCCCCCTTTAAGAGTCACTATTTCTCCCCCATTGTCAACAAACCCATAGGTCACTCCTCTGTGGTCTGAGATAATAGATTGAATGAAAATTATATTTTTATTTGATTTTTGAAATCCTATTTATGGATGAGCGGGAACCAGAACATACACCAAATTACCAGATCACCAAATTCAAAGAGAAATCCACTTGATTCAAAAGTGAAAATTATCATCACAGCCACGCTGGTACGCCTCGGGACACGGATTCTTGAAACTTGAGGCTCCTCGAGCCAATACCCCACCAAACCACCTCATCATCACTTTCAACACCATCGAAGACATCACCCCTTAGATATTGCATCTTCAAAACATAATACCGAAAAAACCCTCACACGCTTCATCAAACCCCAATCACAGAAGAACCGCCCTCGTTAAAATTTACCATGCCATCAAGATATCAAACGACCACCACCAAAACCAGAAACGAATGACCAAAGACGATATCGGCATCTCACTGAATAAAATCACATAAACAAACCTAAAAAAATCACCGATGTATGAGGAAACACTACCCAGAAACATGAAAGCCTAGTTGCAAAGCAATTTATGAAAGAACCACCATCAAAACCTCAGCCTAATCACGAATCAAAAAAACCATCGCCGCCTCACAAACGTAGCCACATTCCAAACCAAGAAAGACCTCAAAAAACCGAAATTGGAAAACCATCACCAGATGCCAGAATTAAGACTAGTCGTAGGCAGATCCCATCGTCGCCGTCCCAATTGCACGCAGATGCCGCGATGAACCACGCAACGCACCCTCAGGAGACGCAGCGTCAAACTCAAGGTGATGAAGCTGGTTCTTGGCCACAGACCCACACTGCACCACCTTGATAAACCCAATCCAATGAATAATGATTTGGGGAAGAAGAGGACAGTTGTGGTGTAGATGGTCGAGACGGCCGAGTCGCCAACGCCCCACAACCGAGAATCCACAGCCACGAACCCACCGAGCATGATGAATGAAGCACAGTGACAAACCTCAATGAAGGAGGCAGTGATTAGAGTAAAACCTAATGCACAGTTCCCCCTACGGTCTCATTTTAGTCCTAAAATTATCTAGGTCTGAGATAATAGAAAGAACACAAATTAACACATTATAGAAAAACACACCATACCTTGGGGAGAGGGGGGAGTCCCTTCATCCACACATTCTCAAGTGTGGGTAGTTTACTAGACACCCAGATCCAGTCGATGCCTGTCAAAAGCTTCTTTGGGTAAGGCCTTTGTTAAAATGTCTTCAATTTGTAGTTCTATAGCCACATACTCCAACTTCACAATTCCCTGCTTGACCTTCTCCTTGATAAAATGATATTTTATCTCAATGTGATTTGTCCTCGAGTGATGGACTGGATTTTTTCTGAGATTGATATTACTTGATTTTTGGCACTGGATTATGATCGGATACTTCACTTCAATTCCCATATCATCAAGATGTGGTTTCATCCACAATAATTATGTGCATGCTTGGTTGGTGGTAATATACTCATCTTCTGCGGTGCTCAATGAAATGCAATCTTTCTTCTTTCTTGGCCAATAAATACACAAACCACCAAGATAGAAAGCACCTCCCAACATAGATTTCTTGTCATCAGCTGATCCAACCCAATCTGCATCGATATATCCCAAAAGTAGCGACTGATATATGTTAGTATACTTTAAATTGGAATCCATAGTTCCTTTCATATAATGAAGTATTAGTTTCACTATAAGCATGTGTATTTCCTTGGGATTGCTTTGATATCATTCTTCTTGGCATGTGGTGAAAATAATATCAGGCATTTTCATTATCAGGTATAGAAAACATCCAATAATCTTCATGTATTCTATTATATTAATAACCTTTCCATCATCAACTTTTAATAATTTTATCTAGGTAGCAACTAGAGTCTTCATCTCATTTTAATTTTCCATTCCAAACCTTCTTAGAACCTCCTTGGCATATTATCATTGAGAAATGAAAATTTAACTCCTTCCTTGAGACACCTGTAAACCAAGGGAAAATGTCATCACTCCATTAATTGATATTTCAAACTCACTTTTCGGGAATTCAAAAAACTATTTTCACTAAGCTTTATCTGATCCTCCAAATATTATGTCATCAACATAAACTAGAACCATCATTCTTTGATTACTATCGTAGTTGAAATAGATATTGTAATCAACTCCACCGTGATGGAAACCAAGCTTCTTCAAATACTGATCAAGCCTTGAACACCATGATCTTGGTGCTTGTTTCAGCCCATATAATTCCTTCTTCAGCTGAAAAATCTTTTCACCATCTTCATGATTGAGAAAACCATCTGGCATCTCGATATTCACTTCTTCTTCTAGAACCCCATTCAAAAATAAATATTTAACATCCATTTGGAAAACTTTGAACTTTCGTTGTACTATAATGGATAGGAATAATTTGATTGCCTCTAGCCTTGAAATTGGTGAAAATGTCTCATAAAAATCTATTCCCTCTATCTGGGAGTATCCTTTTCACACTAGTCATGCTTTGTTTCGAATCACTGATCCATCTTCATTCTTCTTTTTGCGATAGACCCATTTAGTCCCAAATACATTCTTATATGCTAGCCTCAAAACAATCTCCCACGTCTAGTTCTTCTCAATCTGATCTAGCTCTTCATTCATATCTTGAACCCGGTTTTCATCATCAGATACATCAGCAAATCATTTTAGCTCTACCTCAGATAGGAAACATGTTGACTGCAGTGGTTCCATTCTTCTTGTCTGAACTAGAGCTGACTGATCAACAATGATATTATTCCTATCAATTTCAGCTCAACTACTTGTCTTCTATGTAGATACATATTTTACTTCCCCATGCTCATCATTAGTATCTTCTTCTAAATCAGCATCGGTCACTTGTTCTCCTCCTGTATTACTTTCCTCTTCATCACTTTCATCAAAAAACTGTTCACTGTGCTATTGAGTATTATCTTCATTTTAAACAATAGTGACATCATTTCCCTCAACTACTTTTTCTAGCCTCTTTTTAAATCATTTGTATGTTTTTATTTTTCCAATGTAGCCAAAGAATATCCCCTCATCTCCACGTGATTAAAATTTCCTATGTTTCTCCTTATTGAGAATAAATCAATTACTTCCAAAGATTAAAAAGTATTTCACTGTTGGATTATTTTCGTACCAAATCTCATATGATGTCTTTCCTTCCTTAGGACAAAATAAAGCACTACTAGAAATATAGACCGATGTCAACACTACTTTTTTCTAGAACCCCTCTTGTAGGTCTTTTTCAATAAGCATCATTTTGGCCATATTGTTGATGATCTCATTTATCCTTTCAACCAATCCATTCTATTGGGAAGTTCTCACTAAGGAAACTTGATGCCTTATCCCATGTTTCTTGAGATAGTCTTCCACATGAGTATTTTTGAATTTTGTACCATTGTCAGTACGAAACTTCACAATTTTCTGTCCAGGTATCCTTTTGCACTCCCTCCGGTACTGTTTTAAGATGATGAACACATTGGACTTATGGGAAATAACAAATACCCATGTCATTATACTATAGTCATAAATGAAAATAATTTAGTACATATTTCCATCTATTTCTCTTGGTGTGATAGGGCCACAAACATCAGCAGGCACCAATTCAAGCACTTTTGTTGACTTCTTTTCCTTTGCCTTATACGTATATCTGATGAGCTTATCTTGTTGGAATGCATTGCACGTGTGAGTATGATCACATGATAGGTTAGGTAGGTATCTTACTGCATCACACTTTACAAGATCTTCTAGGGATGGTTTCCATAGATGACCAAGTCATTTATCCCACAACTTGATTTCTTCCTCTTTTGAAAGAAATCACATATTTTCTTCTCCACTTACCAGGTAGAGATTTCCCGTTGTTCTTTTTACCTATAGAACCATTTCCCCATATCTTCCTTTAATGATACACATATTCTTAGTAAACCTTATAGAATGTCTTGAGTCACATAGTTCACTGACGCTGAGAAAATTGTGACTAAGGCCTTCTACTACTAAGACATCAACATGTCTCATCTCTTTTCCCCAAAACATAGCCTTTCTTGAGCCAATAATATTTAGGACTTCATTATTTATAAACTTGAAAAATCATTTTTTGTCATATTTTATGCCTATAATAAGATACTTATTACCTGTCATGTGAGATGTGCAACCACTATCAAGGATCCATACACTAGAACAGTCTGATGCTTTATGGGCAATTTCTGCCACCATTATTTTCACATCCTTTTTCTTTATAGTCTATATTTTTGCCTTCACACTCGGCATAGATTGAGACTTATGATCTTTCTCAGAGTATGATGAATTGGATTTATCTTGCAAAGCTTAAAATCTATTTTTCATTTTCAACTCACTTGTTGGTTCACTGATCTGATGCTTGAAAACATTTTGATTATGCTTTGGCACATTCCTCTGTATGGTCGAAGTACAGTATCTAGCCATGTGCCCAAATCCTTGGCACCTAAAATAGTGTCCCTAGAAATATTTTCTAGAGAATCATTCTCTGTTTGGTTTCCTCCTCTATTCTTGTGTCCTTCAATATCTATTGTCTATGGAACACACATACTGTGAATGTCTCATCTTTCCACAACAATAACACCAGATATAAGGTACATTCCTTCATGTCACTTCTCCACTTCTAGTATCCCCTTTCGATCTTTGAATATTCTGATTCTGCTTTGTTCCCAAATCAACCTTCAATCTTGGAATGGGTTCTTGCGGTCTGTCTTCAATTTTCATAGATTTTTTTTTCAATCAAGCCCCCATCAACATTAGCATATCAGTATAATTATTTCTTGCGGTCTGATCTCTATGAAGTAGTGTGCTCCATGGGGTCTATACATGTAATGTTTTTGTGAACACATCAATTTATAAAGATCAAATATAGTGTTGCATTTGATTATTCCATATCCTAAAATTGTTCTCATTGAAGATCATAATCCCTTTGTGATTGGTGACCTCCATTTGAGAGAGAAACACTAATATCAACATTTCCATTTGATACTAATTGTTAGGTCCACTAGGCAAGATACCCTGAGAGGGGGTGTAAATCAGGGTATAAAAAATTAAAACAACAACCCCTTTTGATTTTGTTTTGTTGTTATACAAAAACCTCTTCTCTATCTACTTCCCATTGGAGACTATTAATGAATCTTAAATCATACACAGGACACATTAATGTTACTTAGTTCACCCTCAATGGGTTACGTACAAGGAGTATACACCGGCGATGTGCTGATTTACCAAATCCACTATAAGTGCACTGATGTTTACAATTTTGAAGAGGAATCATTGTCCCTTATTGTTTACAACCACTAATAATTTGATAACTCACTGCTCTCTCAACTGAAGTGAGCTCACTGCTTCTTCAGAATATCCACTCATAGTTTATAGAACTATAGGTCTCTTCATTATCACTAATGAATTAATCCTCCACTATATGTATATTATCTATTGAAGTCCAAATTTCATCTATTGATGAATACCCCATTTCCTTTGATCACTGGGAAACACCCTTTGGAAATACCTTTTAAAAGCACCCTACTTTGCGAAGCTCCCAATTTCACGAAGCTCAAACAAGCCTTCGCGAAGCACACACCTTCACAGAGATCACTGCCTCATAGAGCACACTACTTCATAGAGATCAGAACTTTTCAAAGATCAGGCCTTCGAAATTCTTAGTTTGTCATAGATCTCAAGCCATCGCAAGGCTCAAGCTGCTGCAAAGCAACTTTCTTTGTGAAGCTCACCGAGCCAATGCGGAACACACAACTTTCACAAAGCTAGATTAGTTATCGCAAAGCTCCTGTATTTTTTGAAGCACACTACCTTAGAAAACATCCTTCATGATTTTAGAGAAAAAAAAATTCTTGTAAAGCTCTCTGCTTCTCTCTAGGGGCTCAAGGTCTATTTATAGGTTATTCCACCAACCCTCAAACCTTCAGTGTGAATTCAGCACAACATCATCTAAAATCGCAAAGCTCTAAAATTTTAACCAAAATTCTCTCTATACTGTGAAGAACCAAAGATATTTTCATATTGTGGATCTCATTGTAATCACAAATCATTCCATCAATTCCTTCACTCCACTGCTATAAAGCTTCTCCACAATGCTCTTCACCTCTGCTATTTGTGAGGCTCATTGTAATCGCAAAGAACATCATCAACATTCTTCATGTCTTTGTGAAATCCACATCAAGAAGACTATCTTTGAGAAACTCATTACTTTTCCATATTTTGATGAGATCTTCAAGGAAATCTATATTTATATATTCTCACCAAACTCCAAATTTCGGATCCCAAAAATTTGGCAAACACTGGAAAACGATACCACCTTGTATCTACTCTTTTTATACCACCTCCAGATCTTTCATTCCTTTTTCATGGTTCTTTCACAACATAGATTGTCAAAAAAATCTCTAGAAATCAACAATTCTCTATGGAAACCTACATTGTTAACAAAAACATCCAACCCAAAAATGCTGCAATGTTACCTTTACGGATTTTTTCCTAACAATCTCCCCCTTTGGGTTTTTTGAAAACTCTTCTCAGATTTATTTTCTGCACTTTGTTACCTAACAGAGTCTCCTTCCATCATCTACCATCATTCACCTCTTGTGATTCAGATAGCGACCAAATATTCACTCACCACATGATCTAAGACAACATGACCAATGTTCATCGTGAAAAACAAGAGTGTTATGAAAAGTTCATCTATGAATCACTTCATTGCTGACACCAATTGTTAATACCATACTGATACCAATTTCGGATCGCTAGAAACCTTCTAACACCATTCCAACTCCACTCTTCTTCTTTTATCATGATCCTTAGCTGTCGTTATATATATTCACTGATCAATCACTTATAGAATCACCAGATTTAATACTCTCCCCCTATCTCATTGCTCTCCCCCAATCTCATTATTCCACTTTTCAGCTTCTCCCCGTGTCTTTGACTAAGACATTTTCTCTCTTCCATAGCCATAGTTTCTCCTCCTTTAAGAGTCACCATTTCTCCCTCTTTGTCAAGGAAACCAAAGGTCACTCCTTTTTAGTCTGAGACATTGGAAAGAAAAAAAATTAGGACATTAGAGAAAAAACACCATACCTCAGGGAGAGGGGGAGTCCCTTCATCCAAACTTTCTCTAGTAAGGGTAATCTACTAGACTCCAAGAGACGGTCGATGCCTCTCATAAGCTTCCTTAGATAAGGCCTTTGTCAAAATGCCTACAACCTGTAATTCTGTAGGCACATACTCGAAATTCATGATTCCCTGCTCAAAATTCTCCTTGATAAAATGATATTTGATCTCAATGTGCTTTTTCCTTGAGTAATGGACTAGATTTTTGTTAAGATTGATTGCACTTGAGTTATCTCACTAGATTCCAATCAGAGACTTCACTTCAACGCCCATATCATTAAGCTTCTGCTTCTTCAAAAATAACTATATGCATGCTTTAGTGGCAGTTATATACTTTGATTATTTGGTGCTCAATGAAATTCAATATTGTTTCTTGTTTATCCAAAAAGTACACAAAACACAAAGATAGAAATCACTTCCTGTCGAATATTTCGTGTCATCTACTGATCCAGCCCAATTTGTATCTATATATCCCAAAATCTCTGACTGAGATTTGTCAGTATACTTCAAACTAAAATCCATAGTTCCTTTGACAAACTGGAGTATTTTTTTCACTACAATCATGTATCTTTCCTTTGGATTGCTTTTATATCGCGCTTCTTGGCATGTTGAAAAAACAATATCAGGTATTGTCACTGTCAGGTATAGCAAACTTCCAATAATCTGCATGTATTCTATTTTATTAACTATCATGAAATCATAATCATTTGATAATTTCATACGGATAGCAATTGGAGTCTTCATCTCCTTAGAATTCTCCCTTCCAAACCTTCTCAGAACCTCCTTGTCATATTTGGATTGAGAAATGAAAGTGTCATTTCTTCCTTGTGACACCTGTAAACCAAGGAAAAATGTATACTTTCCAATAATTGACATTTCAAAATCACTTTTCATGAATTTATAAAACTGTCTACACTGAGATTCATCTGATCTGCCAAATATTATTTCATTGACATAAACTATCACCATTATTCTTTGACTACTATTGTGGTTGAAATAGATATTGTAATCAACTCTACCGCACTGGAAACCAAGCTTCTTCAAATACTGATCAAGCCTTGAATACCATGATCTTGGTGCTTGTTTCATCCCATATAATGCCTTCTTCAGCCAAAAAAACTTTTTCTCATCCACATGAATGAGAAAACCATTTGGATTCTCGATATACACTTCTTCTTACAGAACCCCATTCAAAAATATAGATTTGACGTCCATCTGGAAAACTTTGAACTTTCGTTCTACTGAAATGTCTAGGAATAATCTTATTGTCCCTAGCCTCTAAACTGGGGAAAATGTCTCATCAACATCTATTACCTCTATCTGGGAGTATCCTTTTAACACTAATCGTTCTATGTTTCAAATCACTAGGCCATATTCATTCATCTTATTGTGATAGAACCATTTATTCATGATGAAATTCTTATCTGCTAGCCTCAAAACAATATCCCACATCTGGTTCTTCTCAATCCTAACTAGATCTTCATTCCTAGCTTGAACCTAGTTTTCATCTTCAGCTCCATCAGCAAAGCATTTAGGCTCTACCTGATATTGGAAAGATGTCTCCAATAGTGATTTCATTCTTCTTATCTGAACTGGAGCTCACTAATCACCAATGATATTCTACCTATCAATTTCAGCTCGACTCCTTGGCTTCCATGCAGATACAAATTTTACTTCCTCATGCTCATCATCAGTATCTTCTTTTGAATCAGCATCGTCCACTTCTGCTACTCATGTGTTACTTTTATCTTCATCACTTTTACCAAAAAACTGTTCACTGTGTTGTTGATTATTCTCTTCATTTTACACAATAGTGACATCATTTCTCTCAACTACTTTTTTTAGCCTCCTATTAAAGCATTTGTAGGATTTTCTTTTTCTTGAGTAGCCAAGGAATATCCCCTCATCTCCATGCAACTCAAATTTTCTATGTTTCTCCTTGTTGAGAATAAATCATTTACTTCCAAATATTCGAAAGTATTTCACTGTTGGATTATTTTTGTACTACATCTCATATGGAGTCTTTCCTTTATTCAGAAACAATAGATCACTGTTAGAAATATAGACCGATTTCAACACTGCTTCCTTCCAGAACCTCTCTGGTAGGTCTTTTCTAATAAGCAAATTCTAGCCATGTTGCTGATGATCTAGTTTCTCCTTTCAACCACTCCATTATGTTGGGGAGTTATCACTAAAGAAACTTTATTCCTTATCATGTGTTTCTCGAGATAGTCTTCCACCAGACTGTTTATGAATTCCATACCATTGACTGTACAAAACATCATAATTTTCTGTCCAAGCATCCTTTCACACTCCCTCTGATACAATTTTATGTAGCTGAACACGTTGGACTTGTGGGAAATAAAAAATACCCATTCCATTCTGATATAGTCATCAATGAAAAGAATTTAGTACCTCTTTCCATCTATTTATCTTTGTGTGATAGGTCTAGAAACATCAGTATGCACCAATTCAAGCACTCTTGTTGACTTCTTTTCCTTTTCCTTATACATCTTTATGATGATCTTACCTTGATGGAATGCATCGCATGTGTGAGTATGATCACTTGATAACTTTGGGAGGTCTCTTGCTTCATCAAACTTTACCAGATCTTCTAGGGATGACTGTCATAGATGACCATGTTATTTATGCCACAGCTTGTTTTCTCCCTCTCTGGATGGAAAGAATATATCTTCTTCTCCACTTACCAGGTAAAGATTTTCCTTTCTTCTTTTTCCCTATAAAACCACTACCCCATATCTTCCTTTGAAGATACACATCTTCTTAGTAAATCTTATAGAATTCCCTAAGTCACATAGTTGAAATATGCTGAGCAAATTGTGACTGAGTCCTTCCACTACTAATACATCAGCACGTCTCATCTCTTTTCCCCCAAACCTGGCCTTTCTAGAGTGAATAATCTTCAGGCCTTCATCGTTTCAAAACTTGAAATCTCCTTCTTTGTCATATTTTATGCCTGTTACAAGATCCTTTTTACCTGTCATGTGAGATGTGTAATCACGGTCAACGATCCACACACCAGAACGATCTGATGATTTAAGGGAAATTTCTGCTACCACTGCCTTCTCATACTTTTTCTTCTTGGTCCATATTTTTTCCTTTACACTCGGTATAGATTGAGACTTCTGAACTTTCTCAGAGTATAATGGATCGGATTCATTTTTCAAATATGAAAATCCATTTTTTATTTTCAACACACCTGTTGGTTCAATGATCTGCTACTTGCAAACATTTTGATTTTGCTTTGGCACATTCCTCTGTATGGTCGATGTGCAGTATCTATCCATGAGCCCAAATCCACCACACCAAAAACAGTTTCCTTTGAAATATGTTCTAGAGAACCGTTCACTCTTTGGATGCCTCCTCTATTCTTATGCCCTTCGATATCTCTTGGATATGGAACACACATACTATGAATGTCCCATCTTTCCACAAAAATAACACTTGATATAAGGTTCATTCCTTCGTATCACTTCTATAATTCTAGTTTCCCCTTGGGATCTCTGAATATTCTGATTCTTCTTTGTGCCCAAATCAACCTTCAATCTCAGAATGGGTGCTTGTAGTCAGACTTCTATTTTAACAGCTTTTTGTTTTTGATTGAGCCCCCCGTCGGCCTTAGCATCTAAATAATAATTGATTCTTACATTCTACTGAACCTTTATTCTCCACTTGTAACTTCACGGGTTTCTTAGTGATCTTCTTTACTGATGTCCCACCAGGATTCAAGATTTTTTCTTGATCTTTAACTTTTTTCTACAAACCGGCCACTTCTACTTCAAGTTCTTTAATACACTTGATTTGATCTTTCCTTGTGTTATTCAATCCATTGATCTCCCTTTTTTGTTCTTAAACCTTGATTTTATATTTATCAACCTTTTCTGAGATCTCTGGACAAGAAGACTTAAGGTTTTCAATTTATTTTATCAACTCAGAATTCTCTTATTCTTGATGTTTCATGTAGAGTTTGGAATAATGTACCACCTTGTTGTATTTATTTGTTTTTGATCTCTAAACATCTATCTCTTCAAGAGATTCTTCTAATTTAGCTTCCATGTCGACTCTTCCTTCAATTTCTTCTTCTTCATCATCATCTGCAGTTTCTTCATTTTTCTGAGAGCTACCAACAACTACCACCATAGAATTATCTCCCCGATCTGTGCAGTTTTCTATCTATTTAACCTCTTTAGCCGTAGAATCATCTAAACTACCACATTCTTGTGAGAGAAGATTATTTTTCTTAAAGAAATTTCTTTTGAATTATTTCTTTCCTTTCACATAAACTGAAGTCTTCTTCTTGGGAATTTCAATTTCATCCTCTTCATCTTCCTGAAACTTATTAGGGCACCTTGTGGCAAGGTGACCAACTTTTTCACATCTAAAGAAAGCAAGTGGAAGTTTCCCTTTGAAATTTCTTCTTCCTATTTGAAGATTCGAGGAAAGGAATTGTAACACCCCCAAATGATAAAGGGTTAAATGACTAAATGATATGACTCATGTCAACAAGGTGCAACTTCCTTTTCGGGATCCTACCTCATTAGAACTCCACAGTTAAGTGTGCTTAGCTTGGTGTAGTGATCAGGATGGGTGACCTTCTGGGAAGTTTCTCAGGGTGTGTGTGAGTGAGAAAAAAACACTCTGGAAAGGACATGTGTTGGCCTGTGGAGACAATCATTAGTTAGATGACCCGTTCAGGAACGTGGGTAGGCCCTAGGGTGGGCACCACGCGTCTGCGAGGCAATTGGTTTTACCTGGCGGGCCAGGCCCCTACGGCCATGTTAATGCGGGGTGTCTGTGCTGTCACCGGGACCTAGTTGTCACATTTGGTATTAAAGGTGGTACCCAACCTTAAGTGCGGTGCACTGCCTGGGTTGAGATGTAGGACCCACAATGAGGATGTTGTGCTCTAAAGAGAAGGTGATTGTAACACCCCCAAAGATAAATGGTTAAATGACTAAATGATATGACTCATGTTAACAAAGTGCACCTTCCTTTTAAGGATTCTACCTGATTAGAACTTCACAGTTAAGCGTTCTTGGCCTAGAGTAGTGTCAGGATGGGTGAACTTCTGGGAATTTTCTCAAGGTGTGTGTGAGTGAGTACAAAACACATTATAAAGGACATTTGTTGGCTTGTGGGGATAGTCATTAGTCAGATGACCCATTCAGGAACATGGGTAGGCCCTAGGGTGGGCACCACATGTCTGCAGGGCAACTGGTGGTACCTGGAAGGCCAAGACTCGATGGCCATGTTAAGGTGGGGTGTCTGTGCTGTCACCGGACCCAATTGTCACAAGAATGGCATCTCCTAATCTTGCTCTTCTTCTTCCTGAGAATCCTCAATGGTGAGCTTCTTCATGGCCTTGAATGCACCTCTTTGGATTTCTCCTTTTCCACAACATCGTTATCATTCTTTCTCAGGGTGTGTGTGAGTTAGGACAAAACATACTAGAAAAGACATGTGTTGGGCTGTGGGGATAGTCACTAGTCAGATGCCCGTTCAGGCATGTGGGTAGGCCCTAGGGTGGGCACCATGTGTCTGCGGGGAAACTGGTGGTACCTGGCGGTCCAGGACTCGACGGCCATGTCAAGGCGGGGTGTCTGTGCTTTCACTGGACCCAATTGTCACAGGAATGACATCGCCTCATCCCTCTCTTCTTCTTCCTGAGAATCTTCAATGGTGAGCTTCTTCATGGCCTTTAATGCCACCTCTTTGGATTTCACCTTTTCCACAACATTGTTATCATTCTTTCTCATTTCATATGCAACAAGGGTGTTGTGCAGGTTATCCAATGTCATCTCTTTTGGGTATTTATCTTCCAAAAACTAAAACTTTTAAGGCGGGGTGTCTGTGCTGTCACCGGACCCAATTGTCACAGGAATGGCATCGCCTCATCTCGGTCTTCTTCTTCCTGAGAATCCTCAATGGTGAGATTCTTCATGGCCTTGAATGCCACCTCTTTGGATTTATCCTTTTCCATAACATCGTTATTGATTAGTCACTGAAAGTGGCTAATATTCATTGTTAAGATCTTAATATTAATGTTTTTAAAAGTTCATAAACATCAATTTTAGTCCAATTCAGAAATTGAACTTCATTTCCCATCATTGTGCAATTCATGCTTAAAATGTCAATTTGGGCCCACTCAATAATTTGCTTGTGTAAATTACAATATTCATCATTTTAATTTGAAATTTTGGGATATGATTTATCACTTTCTTTGGAACATTTTATCGTTTAGGTTCGATTGATGAATCCCAAAGGAAGACAGAGAATTTTGCGCCTGAAGGCAGAAACTTGCTGGAAAAAGCATAATGGGCCTAAGTCCCATCAAACAAATATGGGGCCCAAAACCAAGCCCAATGAAGCTCAAATTTATACAGTATAAAGATAAAAATATGAGGATCATTTTATTCAACTGTGGCTGGAGCTAATTCTGATGTTATCATGATGATAAATGGATCTGAAGTTGAGATTTAAATGGTGGACATGACATTAATGCTCAAAACTTCGTCCCACCATTTCGACTATAACATCCAAACGGCTAAGCGAAATTTCTTGAAATGTTTAAATCTTATAGAGGACAGATGGATGAAGATATTTCTCTTCTACCTCCCCTCCGGATTCGGCCTTCTTCAATTTCGAATTCACACGTCAATGTGGTGGACGAATCTGGACAGTTTTCCGGGTCAAATTCGAAACATCAATTTCCTTTTGATTATTCACCCTCCATTTGACTCTATTAATTGTTGGGGGGTGAATTAATTGTTGGTGGATGTACCTAAGGATCCTAATATGCCTATATAAGGAGCTAGTGGTGAAGTTCCTAGGGGGTGGAAAATTTTCTTATCATCTTGGATGCTTTGTTTTCATTGTAATGTTTTGCTGTCCATTTGATGTTGTAATCGTTCTTCATTCTCATGTAAGTTATTTGAATCACATTAGTTCTCAATAAAAGTTCTTCATTTCATCTTTTTCTTTTTTTTCTTCTTATCACTTTGATACCGTTGCTTTAAGGTGTGAATTTATTCACACCAGCACTTGTGAATTTATTCACACAACGGTGGAGTGATCGTTTCATTGTTTTATTTTTCTTCTCCAATTCTGCTTCTTTAAGTCGACTTCCCGCTTCCATTTATTTAATAGCATAAATGGAGGGCTAAACCCTTATGGGTTGGTCCTAGGGAGTTGAATGGGGAAGATTGGATGTTATTTTATGATCTAAAGTTCTTTAATCATTTCATTAATTTAAGATTTCCATTTGATGATTAATTTCTTCTTCATCTTCGTCAACTTTAACAATAACACATTTCGAGTGCTAGTACGATCCAATTCCTTGGAGTGATCATTAAATTGATCCTCTAAGTGCATTGGTGATTAGCCTTGGAATTGTAAGGGATTAAATTGGTGAATGATGTTGAGGAATTATATCATTTTGTGGACACGTCTTGAATTAGTGAAGCGAATGTTATAAGATAATAAATACATCCAATCTAACCCTAGTAACAACTTAGGATCAACTCATCTCCATTAATTGTTTTAGACTAAGTAAGTGT
Organism: Viscum album; assembly: GCA_963277665.1. Classification (NCBI taxonomy): domain Eukaryota; kingdom Viridiplantae; phylum Streptophyta; class Magnoliopsida; order Santalales; family Viscaceae; genus Viscum; species Viscum album. The sequence continues at coordinate 1,675,103,882 of OY728158.1, forward strand.
ATGTTTTAATTTATTTTCTTTTAATTAATTCAGTAGTTATTCAAATAAAATCAATCCAAATAGTTGGCCACTCCATAGCCAAATCCTTCCAAAATCAGAGTGTCTCTCGGTTTCTTCTTCGGTCCCTGTGGACTCGACCCCTACTTGTACTACAACGACCGCATACCTGTAGGGTAAATTTGGGCGCAACAGGGACCGAAGAAGAAACCGAGAGACACTCTGATTTTGGAAGGATTTGGCTATGGAGTGGCCAACTATTTGGATTGATTTTATTTGAATAACTACTGAATTAATTTAAATAAAATAAATTAAAACATACACTTACTTAGTCTAAAACAATTAATGGAGATGAGTTGATCCTAAGTTGTTACTAGGGTTAGATTGGATGTATTTATTATCTTATAACGTTCGTTTCACTAATTCAAGACGTGTCCACAAAATGATATAATTCCTCAACATCATTCACCAATTTAATCCCTCACAATTCCAAGGATAATCACCAATGCACTTAGAGGATCAATTTAATGATCACTCCAAGGAATTGGATCGTAATAGCACTCGAAATGTGTTATTGTTAAAGTTGGCGAAGATGAAGAAGAAATTAATCATCAAATGGAAATCTTAAATTAATGAAATGATTAAAGAATTTTAGATCATAAAATAACATCCAATCTTCCCCATCCAACTCCCTAGGACCAACCCATAAGGGTTTATCCCTCCATTTATTCTATTAAATAAATGGAAGCGGGAAGTCGACTTAAAGAAGCAGAATTGGAGAAGAAAAATAAAACAATGAAACGATCACTCCACCGTTGTGTGAATAAATTCACAAGTGCTGGTGTGAATAAATTCACACCTTAAAGCAACGGTATCAAAGTGATAAGAAGAAAAAAAAGAAAAAGATGAAATGAAGAACTTTTATTGAGAACTAATGTGATTCAAATAACTTACATGAGAATGAAGAACGATTACAACATCAAATGGACAGCAAAACATTACAATGAAAACAAAGCATCCAAGATGATAAGAAAATTTTACACCCCCTAGGACCTTCACCACTAGCTCCTTATATAGGCATATTAGGATCCTTAGGTACATCCCCCAACAATTAATTCACCCCCCAACAATTAATAGAGTCAAATGGAGGGTGAATAATCAAAAGGAAATTGATGTTTCGAATTTGACCCGGAAAACTGTCCAGATTCGTCCACCACATTGACATGTGAATTCGAAATTGAAGAAGGCCGAATCCGGAGGGGCGGTAGACGAGAAATATCTTCATCCATCTGTCCTCTATGAGCTGGACAAATTTCAGGAAATTTCGCTCAGCCGTTTGGATTTTATAGTCGAAATGGTGGGACGGATTTTTGATCATTAATGTCATGTCCACCATTTAAATCTCAACTTCAGATCCATTTATCATCATGATAACATCAGAATTAGCTCCGGCCACAGTTGAATAAAATGATCCTCATATTTATATCTTTCTACTGTATAAATTTGAGCTTCATTGGGAATGGTTTCTGGGCCCCACATTTGTTTGATGGGCCTTAGGCCCATTATGCTTTTTCCAGCAAGTTTCTGCCTTCAGGCGCAAAATTATCCATCTTCCTTTGGGATTCATCAATCTAAACTAAAAGATAAAATGTTAAAAAGAAAGTGATAAATCATATCCCAAAATTTCAAATTAAAATGATGAATATTGTAATTTACACAAGCAAATTATTGAGTGGGCCCAAATTGACATTTTAAGAATGAATTGCACACTGATTGGAAATGAAGTTCAATTTCTGAATTGGACTAAAATTGAGGTTTATGAACTTTTAAAAACATTAATATTAAGATCTTAACAATGAATATTAGCCACTTTCAGTGACTAATCACACCCCCCAACTTGAGTTTTGCTAGTCCCGAGCAAAATAAATTACAAATATGAAATCCAAATCCTCTTTTCCAAAAACATTTAAATACACATTACTCACCCAAATATCTAATACCAAAAAATTTATGAAAACCCATCAAAATCATTTAAAACAAGCTAGGTCCATAAGCATATCCCAAGCCCAAGCCCATTCCTTTGTTCAAATTCATCGTCACATTTCATCCAATTCCAATTAAGCATGATAAAGTGTTGTGCATCATAAAAGATATGGGGCCCCTTTTATTGTTCAAGGGGAAAAAATGGAAGCGCTAGGTGGGAATCACATTAAACCTTAAGATGAGTATCCATTTTTTTTAATTTTTTTTTAATTTTTTTAACCACAATAGATATGAAAAGACTAACTTTGTGCAAGACAACTATGGAGTCACGATCCCCAAGTTCCGGACGCCACGCATTTTGTCAATTTCATGCTCTACAATAGAGATATAAAGCCTAACTCTGGGCAAGACAACTATGGAGTCACGATCCCCAAGTGTCGGACGCCACGCATTTGGACAAAACATTGCTCTATGTGGTCATTATTATTTTTTTCAATTTTTTTTTTTGTTTTTTTTTTTTGTTTTTTTTTTGTTTTTTTTTTGGATACTCAAATTAAACTAAAAGTGACCCCAGAACCCTATGCTATAATGAAAGGGACCCAAGAACTCAAATTTACACCCACGATCCAGTAGACGTGTATTGTGGCATTTTTATTAAGAGGATGAAAATGTAAACTTTGAAAAATCACATCGGACAACTGCACTTTCCAAAAACTATGCTCATGAACTTAAACTTGCATTAAAATCAGAATCAAGGCATGCAAAATTTATTTGATATCAAATTTCAGAGTTTGCAATGTGTGTTATGATGTTTAAGGTTAATGGAATTTTTCTTTTCATGCATGTTTTTATTGAAAAAAAATCATTTTTATCCCCCCCCAACTTAGAATAACACTGTCCCCAGTGTTTAAAGAAAAGAAAAGCTAGAAGGGGGTAGGAGAGGAGTTCAAAAAAGAAATTTAAAATGAAAATCATGGAATGAAGTCACCTGGTGGTTGATGATGAGAGCGCATTCCATAGTCTCCCTTCAATCCTGGGTTCGAGTCTCAGCAACTTTGATGGTGGTGAATGGATTTTTCTTATGGCTTACGACATGTCTGTTTATTTTTTTAAACCTATAAAAACATAAAAATAAAACAAAACAAAATAAACTGATGATACATTGTATTCTTTATATTTTCTAGGTAAGGTATTACTCAGAGATTACACCACGTGACACGGATGAATATGGATCTCCCCTTTCATACCCATCCTTACTCATAAAAGAAGAACAGGTCAACAGTTTATGGTAATTTATTATATGAAAAAAAAATGATTCAAAATGATTAGAAACATGAAAACCATGGGTTGCCTCCCATGCAGCGCTTTTGTTTAACGTCGTTAGCTCGACTTGAACCCCCCAACTTATCCAATTCCAACTTTCAAAATTTTAATTAACCCATCTTTCTCCACTTCAACAAGATTGAGATTGATTATTTGTTTGAAATATGTTTCATGTGAAATCCCATGGTCAATAATGAGTGTGGAAGTCCAAGGAAATTTGGTAATGGTTGATTCGGTTGAATTTCTAGTCTTTCCTAAGACATCAATGACCATTCCAAAATTATTGGTTTCTTGAGAAGAATGAACTACAAATACAAGGTTTTTCTTATCTCATATAGTGGGATTCTTGAGTTCAGAAGAAAGTAAAATAATTTTGAGCTCGGGTTCATTGAAATTTCCTAAAGGAGATTGACAAATTAAATCAAAATCAGTTTCTTCTCCAAAACATTTAGAAAGAATTGGTTCATTTTGAAAATAAGATTCATCCTGAAAATTGTCCAGTTGAATATCAGAAGTATGTATGGGATCAATGTTTGGTATTTCTCCTAATTGTTTAGTGATTGGTGGTCCTAAAAATTCACTAATGGAGCCATGTTTAGGAAACTTAATCCATGATGTCATGTTATTATATTTTGAATTCAAAAAATCAGTTTCCTCTTGATTTAAGCACCCATCAAAAATTCCTTGATTATCTTCAACTATCCCAAATTCAATGGTTGGTTCTTCAATAAATTCTTGTGAGGTTTGTGGGAGACAAGATTCTTGTATTAGTAATGAGGAAGAGACAACTTGAGTGGGAATGGGTTCCACAACCATTTCAATTCTTTGTAGTTCTACTCTTAAAGATGAAACCTCTGAATTCATTTTATCCATTTTTTCACACAATTGTACAAGAATTTTTTCAGAATTAGGATTTATAGATGTTTGGACATCATGAACTTCATTATGTTTGATCTCTTCAATCATCCTCGAGAGGTATGGAAATTGATCCTTTAAACAATCAGCATCCCATTGATTGTACATCTCATCTGGTGTGGTGTACTCAATCCTGGTTTGGTCAATGAAATTTTCTATGTGAGGTGATTCAAAATATTGATTTTCCAGTTGATTATAGCCTTGGTATATTAATGGGTAATGTTGAAGATAATCCATTGTAGTTGATTGAAAGTTGTTTTTTGGATTCATTGGACACGCAGAAATAGAAAGGGGAATAGAGAAGATAAATTAGGGTGAGAATAGAGAATTTGGGGTGAGAAAAGAAGATGAGTGTCTAAGGTACTTACTCGGGTTCCCGGCAACGGCGCCAAAATTTGGTTGCGCCCAAATTTACCCTACTGGTAAAAGCGGTCGTTGAAGTATAAGTAGGGATCGAATCCACAGGGACCGAAGAAGTAACCTTGAGACACTATGATTTGGTGCGGGATGGGCTTTGAAGTAGCCAACTTTGGATTCGATTTTGGATGGTTTAAATAACACTAAGAAACCTACGTGAATTAAATTTAATGAAAATGGGTTGATATTAGGAGGATGCAAAGGCTGGATTGAATGTTATTTTATGAACGGATTGTTGTTAATTGGATAATTAATTTAAGACATCCATTCTTCAGTTATTTCTACTCTTCATCTTTACTGTGTTTGAGCAAAATATATTCAATTACTAAATGACCATATACCTCAGAGAGATCATTAATTTGGTTCTCTAAGTGTATAAGGGATTAGTAATTGTGTTTAGTAAGCACCAAACCATAAAATGATGAAGGTAGTGTTATTTTTGAAGAATGGATTCATCAAGAATTAATAAAACCAAAATTGTTTAAAGAAGTAAAATTCATTCAATCCACCCCGAGCATAATCCTAGATCAACCCATTTTCATTAAATTGAATTCACGTAGGTTTCTTAGTTTTATTTAAACCATCCAAAATCAAATCCAAAGTTGGCTACTTCAAAGCCCATCCCGCACCAAATCATAGCGTCTCAAGGTTACTTCTTCGGTCCCTGTGGATTTGATCCCTACTTATACTTCAATGACCGCTTTTACCAGTAGGGTAAATTTGGGCGCAACCAGTTATCATTATTTCTCAGGGTGTGTGTGAGTTAGGACAAAACACACTAGAAAGGACATGTGTTGGCCTGTGGGGATAGTCACTAGTCATATGCTCATTCAGGCATGTGGGTAGGCCCTAGGGTGGGCACCATGTCCCATGAATGCCACCTCTTTGGATTTCACCTTTTCCACAACATTGTTATCATTCTTTCTCATTTCATATGCAACAAGGGTGTTGTACAGGTTATCCAATGTCATCTCTTTTGGGTCTTTATCTTCCAAAAACTAAAACTTTTAAATTGAACCATGGTAGAAGTTTCCTCAAGATATGTTTCACAATATTTATGTCTTCAATAACTTCTCCAAGACCTTGCATGTCTTCCACTACAACTTTCACCCTATCAAATAATGCATCAACAGACTCATTCGGGTTCATTCTCATATCTTCAAACTTGTTCGACAATACTTGTATATTTTCCTCTCTGACCATCGAATCTCCATCATATATGTTCAATAGCTTTTCCCACATAGTATGTGATGTTTTTATTGACATCACTTTTGTATAGATAGCATTGGATAGGGATCCCCCTGAAGCATTAATTCGCTTGGTTTCAACATCTAATTCTCTTCTCTTGGCTTCTGATAATGCACCACTGTTAATATCAGTAGTTATTCCATGCATTGATACAGTGAACACATCCATTCCTAAAGATCAAAAGTAGTATTGCATCTGATTATTCCATAACTGAAAATTGTTTTCATCGTAGAACGGAATACTGTTGTGATTGGTGACCTCCATTTGAGAGAGAAACATTGATATCAACATTTCCCTTTGATACTAATTGTTAGTTCCACTAGGCAAGATACCCTGAGAGGGGGGGTGAATCAGGGCATAAAAAATTAAAATAACTTCCCATTTTAATCTTTTTTTTTTAGAGACAAAACCCTATTATCTCTCTCCTTACCATTGCAAAGTATGAATGAATCTTAAAGCACACATAGGACACAATAATTTTACTAGGTTCACTCTCACTAGGCTACATCCAAGGATCATACACCGGTAATGTTCCGATGTACCAAATCCAAAATAAGTGCAATGTTGTTTACAAGTTTGAAGAGGACTCATTGTCCCTCCTGGTTTAAAACCATTCAAAATTTAAGAACTCACTGCTCTATCAACTGAAGTGAGCTCACTGCTTCTTCAGAAGATTCAATCATAGTTTATAGAACTGTAGGTATCTTCATTATCACTAATGAATGCATCCTCAACTTTATGTAGATGGTCTATTGAATTTCAAATTTCGTCTACTGATGAATACCGCTTTTCCCCTGATCATTGGGAAACAAACTTTGGAAATACCTTTTCAAAGCACCCTACTTTGTGAAGCTACCAATTTCATGAAGCTCAAACAAGCCTTCGCGAAATCCCTGCCTCTTCGTGAATCACACACCTTTGTAAAGCTCACTGCCTCACAGAGCACACTGCTTCACAAAGCTCAAACCTTCGGAAAGATCAAGCCTTTTAAAATCTTAGTTCATCACAGATCTGTAGAGACCCGTATCTTGACGTACATGGACATTACATTACTTTTGCGGAATACTTAGTACATAACAAAATCACACACACAAGGATCGTAATAGTTTAGTGTCTTTGGAAACTCGGAATATAATCTTCTAATCCTGGTGTAAGATCTTCAACATCTCCCATAAAGATATTCTTTTTTTACCTAAAACCTTTCTTTATATCCTGGGGAAAAGAAAACATAAAATGGTGAGCTCAAATGATCAGTAAGGGTAAACAAAAGAAATATCAATCACATCATATACATAAGCACATAACTTTTGGAAATCTTAACCTGCAAAAGAGATCATAATTTCATAACATGGGGTAAATCATGGCAGTGAAATGTAATCACAATAATCATAACTTAAAACATGAAACTTTGTGGAATTCACACATAATCATAGAAAAACATTTCTTGTTAGTCAAGACTCATTTCCAAGACTATCTTAGTGGACAAAGTCCCTTTCTGAACCGAGTCACCCTCGTTTCAGTCCTGTTTCACTGAACCAGTATAACCTACCGTTCTAGCCATGTCTATCTCATGAGATATAAAATCATTACCCAATGCATTGGAGGGAGATATAGGTCCCACCCATCTCATAATGATACCATTCTTATGTGTGCCACAAAATCATAAATCATACATCATTGCATAACCCATGTAATGCAAATGGGAATCTTAAACATCTTGACATCATAAAACAATTCATATAAGATAAAGGAATTCATAAAAATAATTCCATCACAAAATAATAAAATCAATGAAATAATAGGGATAAAAACAGAACCCTTTATTATCTTAAATGGAAAATAATTTTGATAAAACACTTGAACTCCATTCTTGAGGAAAATATCCTTTCTTCTTCAAAAACACCTTTCCTTTCTTAACATGTCATACAATTTTAAACTAAAAGAATTTGATTAAAAATAAACTTGAAAAATTGTAAAGGAAGATTCTTGGAAATAATGTTTTAAAAATCCATTCATGCCGTATAAGTTAAAAAAACATTCTTCTCGTACTTTTGTTGGAAAAGTCAAAAAGTACCTCGTACGAAAAACGACAAAAGATTCCTTTCATATCTTTTACTAAAAACTCACCGAAGGGTAAAATTGGATTTAAACAATTTTACGTGGATGGAAATAATATTAAATATTGAGGAAACATGGATGTGGATGATAAAATTCACCCCAGTAAATTCCAAAGTATAAACAATCTTGGATAAAAATTAGATTGTGATATTTCCCTTACCTTAGGTCTAATTTGCTTCGTAAGTGTCTGAACCTCCTCTTCTTTGAAGTGCTTCTTTGAGACCTTCTTTTAGGGCACTAAAATTGGTCTTTCAGGAAGACCAGAACCTCTAGGATGTTTCTAGGTAAGTGGAGAGGAGAATTGGGAAGGGGTTGGCCGATCTTGAAGGCTCAAAGTTGTGTGAGGAAGAGAGGGAGGAGGTGCCATTTTCTAAGGGAGGAGAGGGGCACCTTTGGAATAACTAAAAATATTATTTTATTATAAAGTCAAGTTCGGTTTTAAATAGCTCCAAATTGATTTATTTCGAGGATAAGGTGGGGATGGGTCTAAATCCTCTCATCCAATATAATTTAGACAAGTTTAGGTTCCTATTTTAACCTTATCATTTAGATTTAACATTAAGTTAAATAATTTTACTTTTACCGTGTCTTCTTGTGTTCTTACACTATAAGGTTAATAAACTTACTATAAGAAGCCAAAAGAACCCCAAATTGTTTATTATTAATATATATAACCTTATCTAAGTCATTTGGCCGAACCTTAGATTTTTAGGAATAAAATAACAATTAAAAATATAATATTTGTTTTAAAAACTATTTCATGTCAATTTTGACACTATTTAGTAATTGATTTTTGTAAAAATCATAACAGAATGATAAGTTAGAAAAAAGTTAATTAAATCAATAATTACATGTCATATTAACCTAGAAAATTAGTGTAATTCATAAAAAGTCTCAAATTATATTTATTTGGGTATTTATAACATCAATTAAGTCAATATTTCATTAATAAGATAATTACTGCATCATCGTTGTGTCATAAATAAATTAAATTATTTAATGTCTAAAAATTAAAAATAAAATACCATTATGTATAAAATCTTTTTATATTTCTAATTAATATTTAAAATCGAATTTATCTTATGTATAACCCTATATTAGAAATGTTTTAGTAAATAAACTTTTATTTTAACTCTTTTAACTCTTCTTTGAATTAAATAATAATAAATGTCCTAATCTAATCCAAGTGGGCCTAAATGGTCATATTTTATTCCTAAGCTTGTTTTCGGTCGAATTACACTTATCCAATAGAATTTGGACATGTGTTAGGGTAATAATAATATCATTTTTACCCTTAATTACCCTATTTACTTTTAACCGTGGTAAATAAAAGTAAAAATTTATTATTCACCAAAAATTATTTTCATCTTATTGAACCACATTTTACTTACTGACATCAACCGTGTCACTTGGATTTTTGAAATTCCACTCACAGAAGCGGTAAAATTAAGTTTTATGAAAAATTCAGTTTTTTTAACTACCACTTAGTGGTTTCACTATTCATCAAAAATTGAAAGTTTTCAGAAAAATACCAAAAAATAGGCCTAAGCTATATTTCATATTATGAACTCAAAAATGATTTCTATTTTACCAAATTCAAAACATATCAGTTGCATTAATTAATTTAAAAATTAATTCCCGTCGTCAAAACAAAAGGCGTGTTTTTAAGAGATAATAACTATCAAAAGATTGACACTTGTTTATAACTAGTTTAAATGTGAAATTACATCCAATGACCAACATTGTATTAAATTGTAAAAATATATTCTAAATATACTTTAAAACCACTCAAATTAATAATTTATCACTATTAATTATTTCGATTGAAAAAGTTGTTTTTAATTAAAATTTAGTAATTTCCACTATTCATCAAAATATGAAAGTTATCCGAAAATTACCAAAATTTTACCCTAAGCTAATTTCGATATTCCGAATCCAAAAATGAAATCCATTTTGAAAAATAAAATTTACAAAATTTCAAAAAGTGGTTCTTACTATTCATAAGGGCTAGTTTTAATAGTATTTTAATAGCATATCGTTGTTTAGTGAAACTCGGTATTGCGTACTACACACGCTATTAATGAAGGTCGTGATTGCGTGTAATGAAAGGCAAGTCAAGGATGCGTGTTGTGCAAGCTCCTTTTGGTGTAGCTTACAACACAAGACATTAATGAAATTAAAAAGAATATTTTTCATAAAATCTCGGGGTGTTACATTCTACCCCCCTTAAAATGAATTTCGCCCTCGAAATTCGTCGGTGTTATAAATGGTTTACTACTTGAAAGTTTCTTTAATAGAAACCCACATCGTAAAAAGATATACCAAAACTAATCTTTAAAAACAAAAGTATGAAACGTAACGGTTACCCAAATAAACTAATCACTGGGTTTCCACATAGGTGAAAATATGGATATGGAAGAAAAATCTAACCATCATGTTCTGATGGAGAGTGGTAGAAAACATGGCTATGGAAAAGCCAACAATCACTAATCCATAAATTTGTGACGATCTAAGGTTCCATCTGATTAATCAGATATAAGAGCATTAGGACAACATTTTTGGTTTTCAAGATCATTTCCCTAAAGTTGAAGAATTTGAATTAGAATAAATACTTACTTTATTTTGGTACAATCTCACTGTTGTTCGTGCCTTAAACAATTTCAACTTCATCTCTTAAATAAATGAAGTTGAATTTGTTATTCGTGAAGTGTTAGCAGATCATGTGATAGAATGACGGGTCATTCCATCTCTTTCAAACAAAAGGTTAGCAAAAGTTATAAGTCCATCTTATGGTTAATCGTATATGGTTCCAAAAATGAATTTATACTTCATATATCATACTGATTAATAAAATAAAACTAGTTTCTACTAACCAGGGACTTCCTGTAGGCCAGTGGTAGGCGATAAAGGCCAGTCGCACTTCGGTTGTGGGTTCGATTCCCACAGCCTTGTCCGACGCGATGGGATGTCGCCCGTCCTGCAGGTTGTCCTTTTTATAAAGCTATATTACTATAACATCCCATCAATAATATCGAAAAACGTTTTATCCTAACTTATATCCAACATAATCCATTCTAATCTTTAGGCTTATCTAAAATACTTCGGTCCAAGCTCATAGTATAAAGAAAATGATTACTTGAAATTTCAAAGAACAATCACGTGAATGCCATCATTTATCCCCCATATATCATAAGATATATCTTGTTATTCAAATTAAAAACATGTGAATACCTTAATCATGTATTCTCTTGAAGAATGAATACCCATTGAACCTTAGTGAAAACATGAATGCAGTTAAAAGTTAACACTTTCCACATACCAAAATCCTCAAAATTCAATATACTCAAACCATGATATCACTTAGTCCTTATATCAATCATGAGCTCGTGAATACTATTAAATATCTCAATCACTTTGAATACCACATTATACCAACACATAAATATTCCAATACTTTATGATACAACATTATTTTGGAATCCCATTACATAAACACTTAATCATTCCACCACATCGTTGTCATATTCAACATCGCCAATAGTGATCGCATGTGACTTCCCTTTGTCCTTTGCCTTAAGTGGTTGCTCATGTTGATCGTCACTAACCCTTGGATTAGGGCATTTATTAGCATAATGCCCCATTTCCTTGTACTTGAAGCATTGAAGTGTTGGTGGTGCGTCCTCTACAGTGTTTGCTTTATTCACATCATTTGAAACCCTTTTTCCATTACTTCGACACTCAGCTGCTCGATGACCTTCTTTTCCACACTTAAAACATTTTCTAGTCCCTTTAAGACAATCTCCACCATGCTTCTTTCCACACTTTGAGCATAAGGAAACATTCATCTTCTTTTCACCATTATTCTGAGATTTCTCCTTGAACACCATCTTTCGTTTCTTTTCAAAACCATGAGATGGATATGTAACACCAACTTCCATTTCTACCTTCATAGCACAACACACAATTTCTTCATAGCTACTGAAGTCTCTTATAGCTAATTCCCTTCGAAGACTTGGTTTTAAGCCACTGAAAAATCGATCAACTTTACTTTCAGGTTGGATGATAATGCTAGATGCATACCTTGAAAGTCTTTTAAAATTTTCTTCGTATATACCAACAGATTCATCATCCTTCTACTTCAGCTCAAGAAACTCCTTTTCCATCTTCGTTCGAAGAATACGAGGGAAGTACTTACTGAAAAACAAGTTCTTGAACTTGTCCCATTCCATGGACTCAATTTCATCTCTTGGCCTCTTATTCTTGATAAGATTCCACCATTGATCAGCATCACCTTCCAAATGATACACTGCTAAGATGACTTTATCATGTTCAGAACATTGAAGAACTGAAAATATCTTTTCAGTGGTACTGATCCATTGTTCAGCAACAAGTGTATCAGAAGTCCCACTGAAAGAAGGTGGACGTTGCCTCATGAAGGACTCAATAGAATATTGTTCCCTTCTCTGCTCATTTGGAAGTCCAGAATGATTCATAGCTTGTGTAAGTATAGAAATAAGATTTTGCACTCCATCTCCCATAACATTTGTTTGTTCAGAAGGACAATCAATGCATTTTCCATTTCACAACACGGTTCCTTCGGGTTCCAGCCATCATATAAAACCCAAAAAGAATAGTGTGAGAGGCAAAAATCATGCTAGGGAAAACAATATTATAAAGGGGGAGTATCCTCAATATCTAACTTCTTAGGTTAAATTATATGATCGTTACCATAGTTCTAGGACTGTATCTTATATGTATACTTAACCTTAGGGACATCCCTAGACATACCTTAGAAATATCTCTAGGGATCTCACTAATGCTTTCGCATCCTAGTTTCCAAAGGTTGACTAAACCTTTCCTCTGATACCAACTGTAGAGACCCGTATCTTGACGTACATGGACATTACATTACTTTTGCGGAATACTTAGTACATAACAAAATCACACACACAAGGATCGTAATAGTTTAGTGTCTTTTGAAACTCGGAATATAATCTTCTAATCCTGGTGAAAGATCTTCAACATCTCCCATAAAGATCTTCTTTTTTTTACCTAAAACCTTTCTTTATATCCTGGGGAAAAGAAAACATAAAAGGGTGAGCTCAAATGCTCAATAAGGGTAAACAAAAGAAATATCAATCACATCATATACATAAGCACATAACATTTGGAAATCTTAACCTGCAAAAGAGATCATAATTTCATAACATGGGTTAAATCATGGCAGTGAAATGTAATCACAATAATCATAACTTAAAACATGAAACTTTGTGGCATTCACACATAATAATAGAGAATCATTTATTATTAGTCAAGACTCATTGCTAAGACTATCTTAGTGGACAAAGTCCCTTTCTGAACCAATTCACCCTCGTTTCAGTCCTGTTTCACTGAACCAGTATAACCTACCGTTCCAGCCATGTCTATCTCATGAGATATAAAATCATTACCCAATGCATTGTAGGGAGATATAGGTCCCACCCATATCATAATGATACCATTCTTATGTGTTCCACAAAATCATAAATCATACATCATTGCATAACCCATGTAATACAAATGGGAATCTTAAACATCATGACATCATAAAACAATTCATATAAGATAAAGGAATTCATAAAAATAATTCCATCACAACATAATCAAGTCAATGAAATAATATGGATAAAAACAGAACCCTTTATTATCTTAGATGGAAAATAATTTTGATAAAACACTTGAACTCCATTCTTGAGGAAAATATCCTTTCTTCTTCAAAAACACTTTTCCTTTCTTAACATGTCATACAATTTTAAACTAAAAGAAGTTGATTAAAAATAAACTTGAAAACTTATAAAGTAAGATTCTTGGAAATAATGTTTTAAAAATCCATTCATGCCGTATAAGTTAAAAAAACATTCTTCTCGTACTTTTGTCGGAAAAGTCAAAAAGTACCTCGTAAGAAAAACGACAAAATATTCCTTTCATATCTTTTACTAAAAACTCACTGAAGGGTAAAATTGGATTTAAAAAATTGTACTTGGATGGAAATAATATTACATATTGAGGAAACATGGATGTGGATGATAAAATTCACCCCAGTAAATTCCAAAGTATAAACAATCTCGGATAAAAATGAGATTGTGATATTTCCTTTACCTTAGGTCTGATTTGCTTCGTAAGTGTCCAGACCTCCTCTTCTTTGAAGTGCTTCTTTGAGACCTTCTTTTAGGGCACTAAAATTGGTCTTTGAGGAAGACCAGAACCTCTAGGATGTTTCTAGGGAAGTGGATAGGAGAATTGGGCAAGGGTTGACCAAGCTTGAAGGCTCAAAGTTGTGTGAGGAAGAGAGCGAGGAGGTGCCCTTTTATAAGGGAGGAGAGGGGCACCTTTGGAATAACTAAAACTATTATTTTATTATAAAGTCAAGTTCGGTTTTAAATAGCTCCAAATTGATTTATTTCGAGGCTAAGGTGGGGATGGGTCGAAATCCTCTCATCCAATATAATTTAGACAAGTTTAGGTTCCTATTTTAACCTTATCATTTATATTTAACATTTAAGTTAAATAATTTAACTTTTACCGTGTCTTCTTGTATTCTTACACTATAAGCTTAATAAACTTACTATAAGAAGCCAAACGAACCCCAAATTGTTTATTATTAATATATATAACCTTATCTAAGTCATTTGGCCGAACCTTCTATTTTTAGGAATAAAATAACAATTAATAATATAATATTTGTTTTAAAAACTATTTCATGTCAATTTTGACACTATTTAGTAATTGATTTTTCTGAAACTCATAACAGAATGATACGTTCGAACAAAGTTAATTAAATCAATAATAACATGTCATATTAACCTAGAAAATTAATGTAATTCATAAAAAGTCTCAAATTATATTTATTTGTGTATTTATAACATCAATTATGTCAATATTTCATTAATAAGATAATTATTGCATCATCGTTGTGTCATAAATAAATTAAATTATTTAATGTCTAAAAATTACATATAAAATACTATTATGTAGGAAATCTTTTTAGATTTCTAATGAATATTTAAAATCTAATTTATCTTATGAATAACCCTATATTAGAAATTTTTTAGTAAATAAACTTTGATTTTAACTCTTTTAACTCTTCTTTGAATTAAATAATAATAAATGTCCTAATCTAATCCAAGTGGGCCTAAATGGTCATATTTTATTCCTAATCTTGTTTTTGGTCGAATTACACCTATCCAATAGAATTTGGACATGTGTTAGGGTAATAATAATATCATTTTTACCCTTAATTACCCTATTTACTTTTAACCGTGGTAAATAAAAGTAAAAAAGTTACTATTCACCAATAATTATTTTCATCTCATTGAACCACATTTTACTTACTGATATCAACTGTGTCTCTTGGATTTTTGAAATTCCACTCACAGAAGCGGTAAAATTAAGTTTTATGAAAAAATCAGTTTTTTTAACTACCACTTAGTGGTTTCACTATTCATCAAAAATTGAAAGTTTTCAGAAAAATACCAAAAATTAGGCCTAAGCTATATTTGATATTATGAACTCAAAAATGATTTCTATTTTACCAAATTCAAAACATATCAGTTGCATTAATTAATTTAAAAATTAATTCTCGTCGTCAAAACAAAAGGCGTGTTTTTAAGAGATAATAACTATCAAAAGATTGACACTTGTTTATAACTTGTTTAAATGTGAAAATACATCCAATGACCAACATTGTATTAAATTGTTAAAATATATTCTAAATATACTTTAAAACCACTCAAATTAATAATTTATCACTATTAATTATTTCGATTGAAAAAGTTGTTTTTAATTAAAATTTAGTGATTTCCACTATTCATCAAAATATGAAAGTTATCCGAAAATTACCAAAATTTCATCCTAAGCTAATTTAGATATTCTGAATCCAAAAATGAAATTCATTTTGAAAAATAAAATTTACAAAATTTCAAAAAGTGGTTATTGCTATTCATAACGGCTAGTTTTAATAATATTTTAATAACATATCGTTGTTTAGTGAAACTCGGTATTGCGTACTACACACGCTATCAAGGAAGATCACGATTGCGTGTAATGAAAGGCAAGTCAAGGATGCGTGTTGTGCAAGCTCCTTTTGGTGTAGCGTACAACACAAGACATTAATGAAATTAAAAAGAATATTTTTCATAAAATCTTGGGGTGTTACAAGATCTCAATCTATCGCAAGGCTCAAGCCATCGCAAAGTGACTTTCTTTGAAAATCTCAAAAATCCAATGCAGAACACACCACTTTCACGGAGCTAGATTAGCAAACATAAAGCTCATGTCTTTCACGAAGCACACTGCCTTAGAGAACCTCCTTTGAAATTTGAGAGCAAAAAAATTTTCTTGGAAAACTTTCTCCTTCTCTCGAGGGGTTCAAGGTATATTTATAGATGATTCCACCAACCCTCGAACCTTCTGCACGAAGTCAGCATCACGTCAGCTCAAATCACAAAGCTCCAAAATTTCTGCCGAAATTCTATCTATATTACGAATCACCATAGATATTTTCAGATCATGGAGCTCAACATAATCGCACATTGTTCCATTAATTCCTTCGCTCCACTGCCACAAAGCTTCACCACAATGCTCTTCACCTCCGTTGTTCGCGAAGCTCGTCATAATCACGAAGAACACCATCAACATTTTTCATGTCTTCACGAAATCCACATCAAGAAACCCATATTCATGGAACTCATTCCTTTTCCATATTTTTATGGGATATTCAAGGAAATCCATATTTTTTAATGCTCACCAAACTCCAAATTTGGGACCCCAAAAATTTGACAAACACTGGAAAATAACGCCACCTTGTATCTACTCTTTTTGTACCGCCTCCAAATCATCCATTCCTTTGTCATGGTTCTTTGTAAACATGGATTTTCAACAACTCTGGAACTCAACAATTCACCATGGAAACCTGTATTTTCAACAAACACAACCAACCCAAAAATGTTGCAATGTTACCTTCTCGGATTTTCCCCCAACATCCTATATGCAAGGTGGGATCCACTAAATTTTCACCCTCATTATTGGAAAGATTGATTCCAATTGATATTGTGATTCATATGAGTTTTTATTCATTCATATAGAATTTATTAAATAGTAAATTTTCATATATAGTCTGTGAAATAGAAGTATAACTCTCTTTTTGAATAACTTGTAACCCTAAAATATAATTAATCATCCTAATCATTAACATTTCAAATTATAAGTTCATTATATAATAAAACTCTTCTATAGACTTAGTTTTATTCCATAAAATATTATATCATATATATAAATAATGACCATAAATTTCCATTTCTTGGATGTCTTCACATATAGGTTGTGATCCACACCAATTACTTTTAATTCCAATTTTTACATATATGAGTCAAGTCAAGAATACCATGCATGTGGTTACTTCTTTAGACCATACAAGTCCTTCTTCAATATACACTCATTCATCACAACCAATCATAATAACTATGGGATTATCATTTTGTACTTCCTCCTTTATCATAACATTCCATAATGTTTTTTCACACATATTTAAAGAAACCAATCCCTATTTTATTCTCTGTTATTAATAAAAGTTTTATTAATTCAATTTGATCCACTGATTAAAGGTTTTATTCAACATCAAAACCATCTATTTTAGTATATCTTTTACATATCAATAAATCGTTATTTTGAACAACACTACCATGTTCATCGAATTTTTGACCAAACACAGTATAGTGTATTGGTCTCTCCGTAAGATTGTTTGTATGGTTCCTTTTAATATGATCTAAATTTAAATTCATGGATATAACCCATCATGAAACTATTTACACATATTTAAAATATGTTTTATCTAAAATTTAAAATATAATAGGGTTCTATAATTCCCTCATTCTTCGTATATTAATTGGTGTAACTCTATCCCCAATTATATTGGATGGATCAAATTCCATCATCCTATATATTTCATGAGATAAATACTGACATCATTTAAAAATTATTTCCTTATCACACCTTACACTTAGGTCATATTCCGGTGTTATAAGGGGCTATGTGATGAGACCGTAGCTTCTTTGTGTAATCCTTT
This sequence comes from Viscum album, assembly GCA_963277665.1. Taxonomy (NCBI): domain Eukaryota; kingdom Viridiplantae; phylum Streptophyta; class Magnoliopsida; order Santalales; family Viscaceae; genus Viscum; species Viscum album. The sequence goes on from OY728158.1 coordinate 1,675,121,985, forward strand.
GGGATGAATAAATTGAGATTTCTTCCTTTAATGAAGTTTATGAATTTACAAATGTATGGATAAATATAGTATGCATATTTTTGATGAATTTTAGAGAAAGGATATTTTAAAAATGTTTATGTAAACTTTAAATAATTAAAAATGTGTAATGATTTTCAAAAAATGGTCTTTTACAATTATATTCAGTACGAAATTTAGAGTCTAATAAGATTAACTTAATTTTTGATGAATAGTTTATTATGAATAGTGATTTATGATTAGGATTAGTAATGTGAACAAATGGATTAGTAATCTCACTTAAATAAATTATTAATATAATATAGGCACCTTTATTAAGTAATTTGAATCAATAAAATGGTTAAATAACGGTTTCATAAATTATTAGTCAAGTATTAGTTTTTCAGGTGAATAGTGTTTTTTATTTAAAAATTAAAATAAAAATATTTAGAAAATTATTTTTATATAATGGAGTTTATTTTTGAAATCAGAGCATTGATATTTGGTTAAGGTGAAACTTTTGGATTTTTTTGTGAAAGTTGAATTTTTGATGAATAGTGAAAATACAGTTTTTAAGTTACAGGTGTTTAATGACATGATTAAATGATGTATTAAGTATGTAATCAATATGGTCAACTTATGAATAGTAATATAAGGTATGAGTTGTCCCAAGTGGCCAATACCATGGGAAAAACCATGGGCAAGCCCATGGTTTTGCCAAAACCACCAATGAGGTGTCCCTTGGCCATTAATGCCTTGTCCCCTCACTTTCCCTATAAATACCCACCCTTCACTCCTTTAGTTTTCACTCCCAACCCTCCCCAAACGAATATCTGGTCTCATTACCTATAAAGTATTCCTCCCAAGGTTCCCACAAGCCCTCAAGGTCCCAACCTTTGAGTTTTAAGAGTTAGGTTTAAGGTAAGGGATCCGACCTCTCTCTTTCTTTTCAAGTAATCTCTTTTATGTCATTTCTTTTATGCTCCATGTTCTTATGTTGTAGGATGTTATTTTATATTCATATTAATTCCCTTTTAATGTTCATATGATGAGAGACTCTCTATTTCTCTCATCAATTCATTTAAAAATGTTTAAGTGGCGCCGTTAGGCTGCTGAATTTTTCAGGGATTCTTTCACCCTTCTCATTTTTCAAAGTTCTACTTTCATGTCAAGTCTTTCAAGTTCCTTTTTTATTTTGTTGGGGTATGATAAATATATCTATCATACTGAACATTTATTTTCATATGATGAGATACCCTATTTGATCTCGTCAATTCATTTTTGTTGAAGTTTAAGTGACGTTGTTAGGCTGCTGAATTTTCATAAGAGAAATCTAATTTTTGTCTTCCTTCCATGTTTTTCATTTCAAATGGTATTTCCTTAAAATTTCATTAACATGATCATATATCCTTCATATTAGGTCTCTCTACTGTTTTATGGGTCATTTATTAATGTTTGACCCACATCCCCTCTCTTTTCATGTTTTCTGAAACCCCAAAACCTAGCCGTTATGCTGCAGAATTTTCGTCTCAAAATGTCTCTCTCTTTTTATAAAGTTCTTTTATTTTATTAATTAAATATTCAAATATCTCTCTTCTATAGGGTTATTCACATATATACCAAGTTTTTCTATTTTAAATTCTGGTATTTACATACATGAGACCCGCTTTCCCTTTTCGTGGGTTTAAAGTGACATAAAGATCATGTCTTTAAAGCAGTTTTAAAACGTTATGATTATGAAATGAAGCCCATTTATTTTATTCTATATGGATTGTTTATGAAATGATTTATGATGATATATGTGGATCACATGATAATAAATACATGTCAATGGTGTGCCCTGATAGCGCTCCAATGCATTGGGTAAAGACTTAATCTCTAGAGATGACTATTTTTAACGACACCTTGGTGAATAACCTTGGTAATTTTAATGACACCTTGGGGATGGACCTTGGTGAAATAGAAATGATTGTCAATATTAAATGTTGTATCCACATCTTCAAGTTATGAAAAACGTTATTTTTATTATGATATGCTTCATGATTTCTTTCTCATTCCTTAAAGTTCTTTTCATGACCTTATTGAAGTATCTCAAGTTCACATGTAAAAGTTTTCTCTTGTTTCCCTTACTGGGCCTTCTGCTCACCCTTTCTTTTGATGTATGTCCCCTGGTTATGAGATGCAGTATTGAACCAAGGATTAACTTAAGGATAATCCTTTAAAGTGTTTAAGAAGAATGTTTTATGTTGTTATCATGTATTATTTTCCTGGTTTCCAAGACACTAAACCTTAAAGATCCTCAGTTTGTGTAATGTAATGAAAGTTTATGTTATAAAAAGGCGGGATTCCATAGTTGGTATCAAAGGATGGTTTAGTTATTTGTGAAAATTAGGATATAAAAACTTTAGGAAGAACCCTATATAAAGGTTTAAATATAGGAAAACTTCCTGGTATTTTGGTAAGTATTGAGTAAGTGGTTTATCAAACAAATACATCCCTATCTGGATACGAGCAGGTAGATGCGGGTCTGGCATAGATGTACATAGGGGTAAAACCAGAAAACACCGCTTTGAGCTAGAATCGAATGGGAACTGGTGCATGATAACGAGCCTTGTTGTACTCTTGGTTACGACACTCCTGGGGGATCTGTTTGGTTAATCTCAAGCTTTTTATGAATCATTATGAAGGAATTATAGAGAAATTTAATTGTCTAAGAATGAAGTCTTAGTTAAAAGATTCATGAATGAAATAAGTTTCTCACTAAGGTTTTATCCTTTTAGAAAATGGCGGGCAATAGGAGGAACCGTGCAGATGGTGACCACAATGCACCATGTGCTGACGGCCCTCTGGTGGAAGTAGGAATGGAAACATTCATGCGAATGATGAACCAAATGACACAAGTTATGAGTAATAACTTGAATCAAGCTGAGGCTGATATCACCACAAAGGGAACAACACTCTGTTGAATCCTTTATGCATCAACTGCCACCAACGTTCTATGGATCTACTGACCCATTGGTTGCGGAACAATGGATAAGCTCCATTGAAAAGATCTTTTATGTACTCCTTTGTTCGGAACAAGAAAAAGTCACCCTTGTTGTTTACCGCCTAGAGGGAGAAGCTGATCAGTGGTGGTCACTGGTCAAAAACACAAAGCCTAGAGGAGATATGGAAGCTATGGAGTGGGAAGAGTTCCGAGGAATATTATTTAATAAGTATTCCCCTCGTTCCATGAGAACGAGAATGGAGAAAGAGTTTCTTGTGCTGAAGCAGAAGGAGAACGAATCTGTCGGAAGCTATGAGATGAACTTCACCCGACTTTCACAATATACCTCTAGATTTTTCATGGATCCAAGTGAGAAGGTTGATATATTTTTTGATGGACTGAGACCTCATCTGGGGAAGAATTTAGCCAATCGGGACTACAATAGCTACGAGGAAATCGTGCAGAGTGCAATGAAAGTCGAGATAGAGTTTGGTGAGACACGGTGGTTTCATAAATCAAATGATAAGAAGAGATCGTTGGATCCCAGTTTAGGTAAGACTTTTGATCAGGGAAGAGGTGGAAAGCAAATTCAACTTACCACATGCAATAAATGTGTGAAAGAAGCATCTGGGGCATTTCTTGATTGGAAGTGGCAAGTGCTACAAGTGTGGAAGAGGAGGCCATGTTGCTCGGGATTGTCGTAGTGAGGTGAAGCCTCAACTCCCCAACACTAACGACAGAGGAAAGATGGTTCCGGCCCTACCCGAAGTCCATTGCTTCAAGTTTGGACTACTTGGGCACTTTGCTAATCATTGTCCAAATCCAAGGGTAGTGGAGGGGAATCACCATCAACCTCAGCAAAGGACAGGGGAGTAAGGTCGTGCTTTTGTTATCACAACAACTGAAGTTGAAGATCTGAATGATGTGGTAGCAGGTACTCTTGTTGTCCTCTCAAAACCAGCAACTACTTTGTTTGATTCTGGTTCTACGCATTCCTTTATTTCCTCCAAGTTTGCAAATAATATAGAATCAATCCCTGAACTGCTTGAGGCAGAGTTGTCAGTCAAGACTCCAAATGGGATTATCCATGCATCAACAGTGTTTAGAGACTCTAGTGTTTACTTTAGTGAGCACAATCTTATCGCAAATCTAGTAGTCATTCCCATGTTGGAATTAGACATTATACTAGGGATAGACTGGCTCTCAAAGTATAATGCTAAGATCAAATGAAGAAGTAAGGAAATCTCAGTAGTCTTGAATGAACGACCTAAAATTATCTTCCAAGGAGAGATATCCCGAACCGATCCATATCTAGAAACACCTCCTATAGCTTTCTTTATGGTGTTAATCAGTGATGATGAAGAAGGAAAAGGGATTATACAAATAGAAGATGTTCCGATTGTTTAGGAATATATGGATTTATTTCCTGAGGAGTTACCTGGACCTCCCCCAGAAAGAGAGGTAGAGTTCTCCATTAAACTCGTACCTGGATCTCAACCGATATCAAAGACCCCGTATAGAATGGAAAATGTGGAACTAGAAGAGTTAAAGAAGCAACTCCAAGACTTGTTGGAGAAGGGTTTTATCCGACCGAGTGTGTCTCCTTGGGGAGCACCAGTTCTCTTTGTGAAGAAGAAGGATGGATCAATGCAGCTATGCATTGATTATAGAGAACTGTATGGGATCATAGTGAAGAATAGATACCTTCTTCCAAGAATTGATGATTTATTTGACCAACTTCATGGGGCTCAATTCTTCTCCAAGATTGACCTTCGATCTGGTTATCATCTACTAAGGTTGAAGAAGGAATATATTCCAAAGACTAACTTCCGATCAAGATATGGGCATTATGAGTTTACTGTTATGCCCTTCGTCTTGACTAATGCTCCTGTTATTTCCATGGATTTGATGAATAGAGTCTTTAAGGACTTCCTTGATAACATTGTGGTAGTTTTTATTGATGATATTTTGATATATTCAAAAGTCGTGAGGAGAATGAAGATCATATTAGGGTTATTTTGTAAAATCTATGGAAGGAGAGGCTCTTTGGAAAGTTCAGCAAGTGTGAGTTTTGGTTACAACAAGTGGCTTTCTTGGGGCACATCGTAACCAATGAAGGAATCTTAGTTGACCCTGCAAAAAATGGTTGTGGAAAAGTGGCCTCAACCCACAACAATAACTGATATTTGTAGTTTCCTTGGTTTAGCAGGATATTATCAGAGGTTTGTGAAAAACTTTTCACGGCTTTCTAATCCACTAACCAAGTTGACTCAAAAAGGGGTTAAGTTCATCTGGACAAAGGAATGAGAGGAAATTTTCCAAGAACTAAAGAAGAGATTGGTTACTGCACCTGTGTTAACACTACCCTCTATCGGAGAAGGATTCGTTATTTTTATCGATGCATCTCTAAAAGGGCTTGGGTGAGTCCTCATGAAAAATGACAAGGTAATTGCTTATGCATCTCGACAGTTGAAGATTCATGAGAAGAATTATCCTACGCATGACCTAGAGCTAGCGGAGGTTGTTTTTACTCTAAAGATATGGAGGCACTATCTTTATGGGGAGAAATGTGATATATACACTGACCACCAATGTTTAAAGTATATTTTCACACAGAAAGAATTGAACATGAGACAAAGGAGATGGTTGGAGATTATTAAATACTATGATTGTTCAATTCATTATCACCCTGGAAGAGCAAACAAAGTTGCGGATGCGTTAAGCAGGAAATACCCTGTTGTTCTGGCAACAATGAGGATCCTAGGAGATCGTTTGATTAAAAATCTAGTAAAACTGGACATGGGAATTGTAAGGTAAAGGAAATCATCAACCCTATCCCAAATTATTTCTCAACCTTCATTACTAGAGAAGATCAAGAAGGCTCAAAAAGAAGATCCTTTGCTGCAGGAGAAGTTTGAGGATGTAAAGGATGGGAAGTTCCCTGATTTCAATATTGATCAAGAAGGTGTATTGAAATTTCGTACAAGAATATGTGTTCCATCTATTCCAGAGATAAAGAAAGAACTGATGGATGAAGCTCATAGCTCTACTTTATCTATACGTCCGGGAAGCACTAAAATGTATAGAGACCTTCGTGATCATTATTGGTGGGATAACATGAAGAGGGAGATTGCTGATTACACTACAAAGTTCCTGGTGTGTCAACAAGTAAAGGCATAATGACAACTTCCTAAGGGGGTATTACAACCGCTACCCATACTAGTATAGAAGTTGGATAATATCACTATAGACTTTGTATCTGGTCTCCCAAAAACATCCAAAGGAAAAAATGCGATATGGGTTATTGTGGACCGTCTCACCAAGACCACCCATTTTATCTCTATTCGGGAATATTTCTCTCTAGATCAACTTGCCAAGATATACGTAAAGGAAGTGGTAAGGCTGCATAGGATACCACTATCCATCGTGTCTGGTCGTGATCCAAGATTCACATCAGAATTCTAGAGAAGTCTTCAACATGCTCGGAATACTGAATTGAATTTTAGTACGGCCTATCATCCTTAAACTAATGGGAAATCTGAAAGGACTATTCAGACACTCGAAGACATGCTGAGATTATGCTCAATGGAATTTAAAGGTGGATGAGATCAACACCTCCCATTAGTTGAGTTCTCTTATAACAATAGCTTCCATTCGAGTATTTAGATGGCACCCTATTAAGCTCTGTATGGAAAGCGATGTAGAAATCCTACTTGTTGGGATAAAACTGGTGAGAGAAAGCTTCTTAAGCCTGATCTTGTGCAAGAGATGACAGAACAGGTTCATGCCATCCAACAACACATAAAGGCTGCTCAGAGTCGGTAGAAGAGCTATGCTGACAACCATCGAAGGGACTTGGAGTTTGTTGTTGGCGACAAAGCCTTCCTTCGAATTTCTCCATGGAAGAGATTCATGCGGTTTGGTAAGAAAGGGAAGATCATCCCTAGGTACATTGGCCCCTATGAAATCCTTGATCGCATAGGAGCAGTGGCTTATCGACTAGCACTTCCACTGAACCTAGCTCAAGTTCACGATGTCTTCCATGTATCTCTCTTGAAGAAATACATACCTGACCCTTTGCATGTACTAAACCCAGAGGTGGTACAACTAGAACATGACCTCTCTTATGAGGAGCAACCAGTGGAGATCTTAGACCGTAGAGATAGGGTTCTACGGAACAAGACTACCCACCTTGTGAAAGTGTTGTGGAGGAATCATAAGTATGAGGAAGCGACTTGGGAGCCTGAGGAAACAATGAAGCAAAAGTACCCTCACCTTTTCGACTAGGCCTCAAGTATAAAATTTCGGGGACAAAATTTCTTAAGGGGGGAAGAATGTAACGACCCAAACTTTTTGAATAGTATATTAACTTATTCTTAACAATTTAATAGAGATGTTAATGGTTAATGCAGAAAGAAGAGTCAATGGCTTCATCTAGTAGACTCGAACCTTATGAATCCCACTTATCAGAGCTTGGGAAGGAGGTGGCATATTTGGGATTTGCTTTGGACCAAGCCCAAGCCAAACTCCAGCGTGTCAAGCTTGAACGGAAACGCCTGCTGGAGAAGTTCAAGTTAGTAGAGATTACTACTAGGGAAATATTATCTGAGCCTCCCTCAAATTCTCTCACCATAGAAAACTTTACACTTAGGTCATATGTCGGTGTTATAAGGGGCTATGTGACGAGACCGTAGCTTCTTTGTGTAATCCTTTGGGATGAATAAATTGAGATTTCTTCCTTTAATGAAGTTTATGAATTTTCAAATGTTCGGATAAATATAGTATGCATATTTTTGATGAATTTTAGAGAAAGGGTATTTTTTAAAAAAATTTGTAAATCTTAAATAATTAAAAATGTGTAATGATTTTCAAAAAATGGTCTTCTACAATTATGTTCATTACGAAATTTAGAGTCTAATAAGATCAACTTAATTTTTGATGAATAGTAAATTATGAATAGTGATTTTATGCTTAGGATTAGTAATGTGACCAAATTGATTAGTAATCTCACTTAAAGAAATTATTAATATAATCTAGGCACCTTGATTAATTAATGTGATTCAATAAAATGGTTAAAGAACGGTTTCATAAATTATTAGTCATGTATTAGTTTTTTCAGGTGAATAGTGTTTTTTATTTAAAAATTAAATTAAAAATTTTTAGAAATTTTTTTTTATAAAATGGAGTTCATTTTTGAAATTAGAGCATTGATATTTGGTTAAGGTGAAGTTTTTGGATTTTTCTAAGAAAGTTGAATTTTTAATGAATAGTGAAAATACAGTTTTTAAGTTACAGGTGTTTAATGACATCATTAAATGATGTATTAAGTACGTAATCAATATGGTCGACTTATGAATAGTAATATAAGGTATGAGGTGTCCCAAGTGTCCAATACCATGGGAAAATACCATGGGCAAGGCCATGCTTTTTCCAAAACCACCAATGAGGTGTCCCTTGGCCATTAATGTATTATCCCCTCACTTTCCCTATAAATACCCACCGTTCCCTCCTTTAGTTTTCACTCCCAACCCTCCCCCAACTAAGCTCTGGTCTCATTACCTCTCAAGAAGTCCTCCCAAGGTGCCCCCAATCCCTCAAGGTCCCAACCTTCGAGTTTTAAGAGTTACATTTAAGGTAAGGGATCTGACCTCTCTCTTTCTTTTCAAGTAATCTCTTTTATGTCATTTCTTTTATGATCCATGTTCTTATGTTGTAGTATATTCTTTTATATTCATCTTACTTCCCTTTTCATGTTCATATTATGAGAGACCCATTATTTCTCTCATCAATTCGTTTTAAGAATGTTTTAGTGGCGTTGTTAGGCTGCCGAATTTTTAAGGGATTCTTTCACCCTTCTCATTTTTCAAAGTTCTACTTTCATGTCAAGTCTTTCAAGTTACTTTTTATTTTGTTGGGTTATTATAAATATATCTATCATAATGAACTTTTATGTTCATATTATGAAAGACCCTATTTGATCTTGTCAATTCATTTTTGTTGAAGTTTAAGTGACGCTGTTAGGCTGCCGAATTTTCATAAGAGAAATCCAATTTTTGTCTTCCTTCCATTTTTTTCATTCCAAATGGTATGTCATTAAAATTTCATTTCCATGCTCCTATATCCTTCATATTATGTCTCTATACTATTTTATGGGTCATTTATGAATGTTTGACCCATGTCCCCTCTCTTTTCATGTTTTCTGAAACCCTGAAACCTAGCTGTTATGCTGCAAAATTTCCGTCTCAAAATGTCTCTCTCTTTTTCTAAAGTTCTTTTAATTTATTAAGTTAATATTAAAAGATCTCTATTATATAGGGGTATTCACATATATACCATGTTTTTATATTTTAAATTCTGGTATTTACATACATGAGGCCCGCATTCCCTTTCCGTGGCTTTAAAGTGACATAAAGATCATGTCTTTAAAGCAGTTTTAAAACGTTATGATTATGAAATGAAACCCATTTCTTTTATTCTATATGGGTTTTTTATGAAATGATTTATGATGATATATGTGGCTCACATGATAATAAATACATGTCAAGGGTGCGCCATGATAGCGCTCCAATGCATTGGGTAAAGACTTAATCTCTAGAGATGACTATTTTTAACGACGCCTTGGTGAATAACCTTGGTAATTTTAATGACACCTTGGGGATGGACCTTGGTGAAACGGAAATGATTGTCAATATTAAATGTTGTATCCACATCTTCAAGTTATGAAAAACGTTATTTTTATTATGATATGCCTCATGATTTATTTCTCATGCCTTAAAGTTCTTTTCATGACCATATTGAAGTATCTCAAGTTCACATGTAAAATGTTTATCTTGTTTCCCTTACTGGGCCTTCTGCTCAACCTTTCTTTTGATGTATGTCCCTAGGATATGAGATGCAGTATTGAACCTAGGATGAATTTAAGGATAATCCTTTCAAGTGTTTAAGAAGAATGTTTTATGTTGTTTTCATGTTTTATGTTCCTGGTTTCCAAGACACTAAACCTTAAATATCCTCAGTTTGTATAATGTAATAAAAGTTTATGTTATAAAAAGGCGGGATTCCATAATATTTATATTTATAATTTCATATATGATATTATTATAACTTATTACCACCTATTTGTTAGAAATATTTTATTATTACCATTGATTTGGGTGTTAATTTCCTTGTTTTCTCTTGTGTGTTTTGTCACAGAAGTTTCGCTTCTTGTGAATAGGATATATATCCATCATATAAAGAATTATATTAATGTTTTAAATAAAATATTTATTCATTAGATAAATTTTTAGAACCATTTATGAAATTTTTACATGGATAATGAATCGTATTTCTTCATGGAGATGGTAGGCCTTACATACGCACGAGCGACAATATCATTTCCTTAATGGGTGAAATAGTAAGGAATTTGATGGTATATTGATTTTTCAGAATTAATATCATGGAATATATATCATTTATATTCATTATTTATATCATTATGACTATCTATGTGAGTTCGTTATGACAAATTAATTACATCTGTTCGTGAGGAGGCAGTGTGTCGTACACACGAGTGATGGCTTTGTTTCCCATTTGATGGAGGAGGAGATGAATAAATATTATTCCATTAAAATAATAACATCTCAACATATGGGATATACTTATTTTATTATATTTTATGTTTTAATACATAATTTAATGTGTAAAAATATATTAAAAAAAGAAGAAACATATTGGAGACAATTACCTTCACTAAGGAGAACCATATTTAGAACTCTTATTAATGACACTTGAGATAGTTTTTTTGGGATGAAAAACAACTCTCTAATGTGACTAAGGATTTTCGGGATATATTTTTGTATGTTTTATCAATCCAAATGTCTTGAGAGGTATGAATAATTGAGGAGAGGGTGTTTCCTTTTATAATTGAGGAGGGACTTCTCTATAAATACCCAGAACTATTCAAGAAGGGGAATCCAATCTCATCCCAAGTGCCTAAAAAATGGATAAATAATTGATTTGATTAAATTTGTGGTCTATCCAAACATCCATAAAAATGATATTTTTTAATCATGTTATTCCTTATCTTCTAAGTTTACTTACTTTTACCATTTTATTTTTCACCATAGTAATTAGTTTTTTAAACCTAGGTAATTTATACTTTAAGCCTAAAAATGTGTCTTATAAGATAATTTGTTTCAAGATTATTAATATTAAATTAAATTTATCAAATAAAAACTATATGTGTATGTAAATTTACTTTTAACACAAGAGAATATAGGGAGTGAAACCCCATATTAACCTTAATCACTCTAAATAAATTTTATTATTTTACTAATAATTTTGACTAAAAATAACATTGACATTATTAAATAAAATTAATAATTATGATTCCAAATATTAGATAATTTTTATCAAATTAAATTAACATAATTGGAAGGATTTATTTTTAAATTAATCTCACAAATTGTGTTGAAAACCCGTTTTTTTAAGAAATATACTTTTCAAGCATAAGATGATCTTACATTAACTATATGAATAGAGATTATCATTATATGAATTTAAATTAATATATTTAGATATATAATCTATAAATTTAATTTAAATCTTTCCTTATTATGGGTAATTTTAAGAAATTAAAATAGATAAAAACTATGCAATTAGAAAATGGTTTTCAGAAAATGTGTTTTAAGCCTAAAAATAAACTTATACCAAAATCGGGTATAAAATGATTATATTTTAATTAATTATTTTAAATATAAAAAAATAACACTTTTTTTCTTTTAAGTAAAATTAAATACATAATGGTATTTTTAATTACTTAATTTGTTGAAAATAAATAATAGTTTTACAAAAAGCATCATTTTTCACTATTTACTGAAAAATATCTCCTTTTTAAAAAAATTGAAAATTTCACACTAATATAATTTTTATATGATGACTTAAAAAATTAATTCTATTTTATCAAGTGAATTTTCTAAATGTTTCAAATATTAATTATATTATTTTCTCACAAAGATTAGTAAAAATCATTTTTGATCAAAAGGTATTTTTTAAGAATGAATTGACTTTATTATGAATTGAATGATTATTATCAATTAATTTTTATTAAATAGTAAATTTAAATATATTTCATAATTTGGTTAATCATATTCATAATCACCAATTCAACAACTAAGTTATAATGGTTATATATAAATAATATATTTTATGGGCCATTTGGGTCTCGTGTTGCATGTTGTATACACTAACAAACATTACCTTATTTATTTAAAATATCAGGGTGTTACATTCTACCCAAATTCAATAAATTTTGTACTTTTAATTTTAACTTGAACATGGAAATAAAGGGTTTGATATTTAAAATTTTATTATGAAAAACCCACATTGTAAAAAGGGTTAATAAAACTTCCTCTTAAAATAGAAAAAATGTAATCATGAAGGTCATATAGAATAACACATAACTAGGTTTCAAAGATGGATAAAATTATTGGGAAGTAAAAATAGACATGGAAGAAAATCATAAATAATTAAGGAGAGTGATATATATCATTTATCATAATAAATAAAATGATTAAGATAAAGTTAACAACCAAAAATCCATAAATCTGTGATGAGTTAAATGACCATTGATTCATCATATATGAAGGAAAAAAAGAATAACAATTTTGTTTCAAGATTTATTTCCTAATGTTAATGGATTATTTTATAGTCAAAATAGTGAACACTAGAAAATTTACTTACTTGATATCCTTTTATTCCATAATTCAAATTCCATCCTTCGGTTATGAATTGATCAATTCCCACTTAATCTCTTACTCCAAGAAATGAATATCCAATATGAATTTTTTATTCCTAAATCACTAAAATTAACTTTTAATGAATCACAATATACATTAAATAATAATAATTTATTCCTTATATTATTAAATATTAACTGAAATATAAATGGTTACCACAAGGTAAGATAATAACAAAATTGTATAAACCATCATATAAAGAAATATTACATTTTACTTAAAAATTTCCACAAAAGGTTAAACTTTGATTATTCCAAAAATAACTAAACATAGATCCCAATTAACCTCAATATTATCAACATTAATTAATGTTTTCATATCAATGGTGATCTCATACATTTTAACTTACAACCCCAAAAATTTAATTATATTCTTTAAAAATAATATTTTACATTAAACCTAATGGTTATATATAGCTCAAAATAAATAAAACATCCCTTAAAATATCATCATTTACCACAAAATATAAATTAATTGAAACTATAATATGTTTCCCAAAATTCATTTAATATATTACCCTCAAACCATTTAAGAAAAAATCGTACTAACTAGGACATCACGTATGCTAGTGGTAGGTGTTGCACCCTTATCGCCCTTCATTTATGTGTTTAAACCCCATTGTTTTTTCAGATGTGAGGGGTTGTTACCTAGTGTGTAGGTTTTTATTTTTATAAAAAAATATTAATATAATTTTTATAATGTTCAAATAAATAGGATAAACATACTCAAAAATAAAAATAGTCATGAAATCGGTTTTTAACCACGAAGGTTTTCTAAAAGAATTAATTTTTCACAAAATCAAATAATTTTAATTAAATTTATTAATATAACATAATTGATCATATTAATCCAAAATGTTACCAATAACATTAAAATTTATTTCAAAAAATATAAAAGAATCATTCCTTAAATAAAATTCTCACTAAAACAAAAGTTATACATAATGCTTACATATGCCTCAAACTTCTACTAATACTCAATAAATATATCCAAGGTACTTCCTTAAAATTAAACCTCATAAAGGATATCTATTAATTTAAAATTATAATCAACCTTGGAACTATAATCCCATGAAATTTTAGATTCAACCTTGTTCATTTATTGTAATAATTTATTTAAATCCTTCACGATGATTTGTAAAGAAAATGTGAATTATGAAAAGCATTTCCCTTATGATATCAAACTACGTGCATAGTAGGGTCCATTTTCATGCATCATGTGATGATCAGGTCAAATATAAATCCTCTTTTTTTACGTTATTACCCCTAGGTACAACTATTCTTGAACCATGTCCACTTATAGTATCTAGATAAGGATGTATTTCTAGGCAAATCCACATACTATCTTCCTTTCCAAAACATTAGGACATTCTTATAACTTATCCTCAATAACTTCAATATGGTTATATTCCCTAATCTAGGTTATCCTAAATATAGTTCCCAAGTTTTCTGCCAAAATTTATCTAATACTAACTATAAATTCCCCGACCCCAGCTATAACACCCCAAGATTTCATAGTATGTACTTCTTCAAAACAAGTAAATAACTTGCACTACACGCAACACCGATTTCAAGCACACCATGACTTACCAAACAAGCTGTTCAAAAGAGGTTATGAATATTATTAACTAAATTTTGAAGTTTATATAATCCTTATAAGTTTAGAATCCATATTATGAGTTTCTTAGACATAATGTAAGAACAAATTCATTTTTTTCAAATAAAAGAAGTATTTTTTGAAAATTCACTTTTACCAACTTTTAATAGTGAACCCTTTTTAAACCCAATATTTTAAACTTTTATATATTCAATTTGACTAAATATATTTATTCTTTAGAATTGGGAAATCAAAAATTTACAATGAAACACCCCAATCTTCCACGGTACGCTTCTCTTTGAATAAAACAGTAGCGTGTGTTGTACGCAACTTCGAGTTCTAACACACACCACAACCAATCAAACTAGCTGTTATGAACAGTAATACCTACTTTTTTAAATTTTATAAATTTTATCTATCAGAATGGACTTCATTTTAGGATTCTTAATATCTAATTTATCCTAGGGTGAAATTTTGGTACTTTCGGATAACTTTTATATTTTGATGAATAGTGAAAATTACTAAATTTTAATTAAAAACAACTTTTTTAATCAAAATAATTAATAGTGATAAATTATGAATTTGAGTGGTTTTAAAGTATATTTTAAATATATTTTTACCATTTAATACAATGTTGGTCATTGGATATAATTTCACAGTTAAACCGAACATAAACAAGTGTCAATCTTTTGATATTTATTATATCTTAAAAACTCGCTTTTTGTTTTGACGGCGGGAATTAATTTTAAATTAATTTCTGCCACTTATATGTTTTAAATTTAGAAAAATGGATTCCATATTTGGAATCAGGATTTCCAAATTGTGTAAATAGTTAACTTTTATTTTTAGACATTTTGAATAATTACTTCGGTAAATATTTTATTTATCATGGTTAAAGGGTAAATCCGGTAAATAAGTGTTAAAAAATAATAATATAATAATAATAAATTACCGTAAAACATGTAAAAACCTTATTTTTGGATACATTTTCGACCATGGGCATATTCGGGTCGATTTTGGGACCCCAAGGAGGCACTTGTAGGTGATAGGGACACTTTATTTTAATTAAGTTAAAATAAATACAAAAATAACATAAGCATATATTGTTTAGCAAAACACTTTTTACATAGGGTTATATATGTTGGATTTTAGACTATAAATATTCATTAGAAAGATACAAAGATTTCCTACATAATGGTAATTTATTTATAATTTTTATACATTAAATAATTTATGTTATTTATGACACAATGGTGATGCAGTAATTACCTAATTAATGAAAAATTAGAATAATTGATATTATAAATACCTAAATAAATGTAATTTGAGACTTTTTATAAATAATAATAATTTTATAGGTTAATATAACATGTTAGGATTTATTTAATTAACTTTTTTCGAAGTAATAATTATGTTATGATTTTAAAAAAAATCAATTATTGAATAGTGTCAAAATTGACGTAGAAGAGTTTTTAAAACAAATATTATATTATTAATTGATATTAAATTCCTAAAAATCTACGGTTCGGACAAGAGACTTATATCATGATATGTGTACCATTAATGGACCACTTGGGGGTCTCTTGGATATATATAGTAAGTTGTTTAACCATATAATATAAAAATACAAAGAGACATTGTAAAAGTGAAACCAATTGACTAAGAGTTAATACTTAAAGATAAGGATAATATAGTAACCCAAACCTGTCTAAATCCTATTGTTTGAGTTGTTTTAGACCTATACCCGCCATAAACTTTAAATAATCCACTTTTTATCCATTAGAAACAGAATATAAATTTATTATAAAATAATATTTCTAGCTTTTCCAAAGGTGCCCCTCACCCCTCTTATAAAAGGGCACTCCCCCTTCTCATTAATTCACGCATTCAAAGCCTTTTGGTTCGGCCAACCCCTACCCAAATACTCTATCAACTTTCATAACTTCATCCTATAGGCATTACTTTAGTCATAAATCCAACCTAAGGAGCCCTTTTGATCAAATCAAAAGAAAGAACCCGAAGAAGAGGTAATGATTTCACCACCCTTTTTCAAGTTCCTTTCTTCTTCCACTTCTTCTTTCTTTGTTATTACCATTATAAAATAATAACTCCAGTATATT
Organism: Viscum album; assembly: GCA_963277665.1. NCBI lineage: Eukaryota > Viridiplantae > Streptophyta > Magnoliopsida > Santalales > Viscaceae > Viscum > Viscum album. The sequence continues at coordinate 1,675,138,463 of OY728158.1, forward strand.
ATATATACTTTGATATTATTATAAATATTTTACACCCATATTTCAGTATTCTATCCGTCCTTTGAATGATATGTCACCATACGTGCGTACGTACGGCTTACCGTCTCCACGTCGTGGTGTAATTGTTATTCAATATATTAATATTTAGATGGTTATAATAATGATGTATAATTCATGTAAATAATAAATATAACATGATAATTATTATTTATATATGATATACCATCCAATTATATATTATTTTAATATCAAAATAATGATATTATCGCTCGTGCGTACGTACGGATTACCGTCTCCACGACGCGATGAGATTCATTTCCAAGTTCACCATTCATCGACGATTATAAAAATATATAGTATTTAATATATGACATAATAATGATACTGGAGATATATATATTTATATATATAGGTATTTATGTACTTACATATATCTTATTCACTTACTTCCATCCAATACTATATGAAAACATAAACAGCATTTATGCGTACGTACGGACTACCGTCTCCATAAACGGTGTTTTCCATTTCAGATATATGTCTATTATAAATATTTATATTATAAATATATATGATATTTTTATCATTTTTTATATTATGGAATTATTTAAATCATGATCTAAGTGATACAATCAAGAGTAACAAGTTAAAACACGTACGATAAAGAAAACGATTATTACCCGAAATGTTAATTTAACATGGAAATTATTATTAAATGGGTAGTATAAAGTCATAAATAAATCATGTATGATATCATAAATATTAATATGGTTCTGGTATAATTTAATAACATAATAAGATCTTCGTACTGGTGGTTAAACGTACCCTCGACTAAAGTAAAGTGCAAGGTAAGGGGTTTTCATCTCACTCCTTATTCCCTTGAGATTCATGCCATATTGCCACTGTTACCTTTTGTGTGGTGTATGTACTACCCATAATTTTATTCTTTGTGTAATACACTTTAATTTATGTGTATTTACATATTCACTATATTATACCTCTTTCATGGGTTGTATGTTTCATAAGTTACCAAATTGGTAAGGGTTAATTCCTCAATCTCATTATTACCCGAGATTGTTTATGTGTAAGTATTTACTGGGAAATTTTTATCATCCATGTCCATTTTTCATAAAAATGATTTCAAAATGATGATTTTAAGTATTTTAAAAGGTAAACTTTATCAAGATCATAATTTCAAATGTTTTAAAGATTTATCTTTCTAAATCTTGTTAATTAATGTCTTTGTTTTCAAAATGATTTTAAGGAATTATTTATATGGACATGAATGTTTTGAAATGATAATTCTTTTCAAAAGCTTCAAAGTGGTATGGGACACTTTGATTCAAATGTATCTTTTAAATTACTTCCTTTATAAATGTGTGACTTTTAAATGATTTTACAAAAAGGATATTCCTCTCAAAAAGTTTTACTCATCATTTCCATCTATGTCTACATCCTTTGATGGATTTTAAGCTCATTTGAAGTTGATTTATTATAAAAAACTTCCATTGAAGGTTTTGTGATATGTTTTACTATGTATGTGTTATTTTTATAGCATTCATGTTTTATGGAGAAAGTATTGACATTTTGTATGCTAGTTTTAATATGAATGTTTATGTTATATTTAAACCTATTCAAAAGAGGAATTCATTGGACTTAGTAAGTGACAGGCGGAGCCCGCTATAGATCCTCGATGCATCGGTAGGTCTCATGAGACAAACTAGTGTCTTGGAATGAGGCCTTGGCAAAATCTTATTTTCAGTCTTGGCAAGAGGCCTTGGCTGCGTGGTTATGATAGTCTGGCATTATGCATTCCATCATTATGAAAGTGGTTAGTGATATTGCATGTGATTATTCGACTAGTAGAATATACATGTGAATAATTAAATGGAATTATTTCATTTTATTTTTGCCATATTATGATGAAGTTCAAGTTTAAAAGGCTTTTGTTTTAGTTATAAATTTCTTTAAATGTTTATGCATATTTATGAAAGTTTCTGCAGTATTGCTTACCCTTACTGAGCGTTTGAGCTCACCCATTTCTATGTTTTATTTTTCCAAGTATTCCAAGAAGTGTATTGTGATTGATATGCAGGGTTAATACAAGGGAATAATGGAATTCATATTGGATTTTTTATGTTGTTTTGTATGTTATGAAGTGTAATGTAACATTCATGTATGTAAATTATTTTCCAATACTGCTAAACTGATCGGTCCTTAGGGACTTGATTCCTTGTAATCATGACAATGTATTAAAATAATGCACTGACTCTGGGTAACTGGGGTCAGGGCGTTACAGTTGGTATCAGAGGAAGTTTAGCAATAACCTTGGAATCTAGATTTAGATAAACTAAGATTAGAGCACATATCCCTAAGATAGACTTTGAGGATTAGTATAGAAGAACTTCTTAGAATTTTGGTATTATAGAGATTTTGTGAGTTTTCCAAGAAATACATCCTTGTCTGGATATGAGCAGGTAGAGGTGTCTCTAGCACAGATGTACCTAGGGGTAAAACCCGAAAAACCCACTTTGAGCTATACTTGAACAGGAACTGGTGCATGACAATGGGCCTTGCTGCAACCTTGGTTACAACACTCCCAGGGGATATGCTTAGGATAATTCTCATTTTCATTACAAACCATTTTGAAGGGTTTATGAGTTTATACTTCCACATTTTTATGATTATGGATTATATCCATAAACTATTTAATTTATTTTAAGTGTTTTACTAGTTTTTGATTAGGTATTTCTATTCATAAACTAATCTAGTGTATTCCATTGTTTAAAAATGGTTCCCAATAGAAGAAATGAGAACTCCAGCAATGCACATGATCCAAAGAGAAAGAAGGATCATATCTTTCATGGTCTTAAGCAATAATTTATAAGCGAAATAGTCTCCCATGTATTATCATCATAGGAAAAAATAATATCATGTGTTGATAAGATAAGTAAAGAGTTTACTGAGTCCTATGGCTTTGAAGGGAAGAAAGAGAAGAAAAGGATGGAAGAGAGAAAGATGGATAAAGGGGAGAGGGAAATGAAGAATTTTCCCATATGTGATAAATGTTGGAAGAAACACCCTAGAACTTTCCTGAAAGGAATGGGAGTTTGTTATAAGTATGGAGGAAAATGGCACCAAGTACGTGACTGCAAGGGTAAGAAAATGGTTTCAAATGTATAATGCTTCATTTTCAAGGAGTTTGGACATTATGCAAACCTATATCCCAGTCATCAGACTATGCCGCAAATGATTCTATTGGATAATAATCAAGTTATTATACTACCACATATGAATAGGAATTATTAGAGTTATTATGTTGATTATGTCATTTGAGTGTTGTATCAACAATGTAATTGTTATAATAATTATGGAGTATATAAGGATTGTACTGCAGTACTATTTCATCAAGGAATTGAGATTGTATGGAACAAAGAAAAGTTACTCAATAGCAGGTTAAATTTTTGGAAAATATATGGTTGAGAGAAAGATAAACCATAATATGGTTCTGATACTGAGGTAGTAATTTTAGAATAATACATGATTTATTTCGATAAATTATATTGGATATTCTTGACTACCATGAAACTAATTAATGATTTGTGTATTCCATCATTGTTGGAGTTTACAACATTTTTAGATAGAAAGAGTATATCCATTATTCTATAAGGAATAAGGGATCATGAATTTAATAAATAAGGTTTTATAGTAATTCAGGATGTTGCAGTGTTTTAAAAGAATACATGATGAAGGTGTTCACATGTTATTACGCGGAAAAAAGGATCTTCATTGTGTTTATCTTCCTTATAAATGATGGACTGTGAGTTTGGACAGAAATATTTTCGATAATTCTAGTTTGAGATTAATTTTGGATTTCCATAAAAGGACAACCCGGAGGTTGGGTGGCAACCCATCGCGACCGGCAAGGCCGCAAGACTTGAACTCACAACCGAAGGGCGACAAGGGTGTATCACCTACCACTAGCCCACGAGATGTCCTGGATTAAATAATGTAGTTTATTTTAATAAGGTCTAGTATATAAATTATAAATTCATTTTTTTTACCCCAAACAAATAGTATAAATAGAATATTTTTTTAAGTTCTACGATCTTTTAGAGTGAAAGATGAGTGTGGTAGAAATTAGTTAAAAGATGGAACTCTACTTTTCAAGTATATATTTTTCTTCTCCTCTTATTCTATGAAGAAATTAATTCTTATACTTTATTTAAGGGATCTTAAAACCAAAAATGTGTTATCCTAATACCTTATGTTTTGTTGAACCGGTGGCATTTTAAATCATTATAGGTTAATGAATTTGAGGACCTCAATTTTAAACTTGTTTATGATTGATGACCTCAATCACTACCTATAAATATTTACATTTTTCCTCCAATTATATGTCTCTAATTTCCAACAATTTTCTTTTAATTGAGATCATAATTTGGTGGTGACCCTTTCATTTCTCTTTTCCTCTTATTAAGACTAAATTTTATTAACCAAATTTCCGATGTGGGTTTTCCCATAAAGATATTTTCTATTTTCAAACTTTATTTTCGAAGAACAATATCAAATTGTGAGGATGCAATTTATTGAAGGAGGGAAGAATGTAACACCCCAAGATTTCGTAGTATGTAATTCTTCAGAACAAGTAAATAACTTTCACTACACGCAACACCGAGTTCAAGCACACCATGACTTACCAAACATGCCATTCAAAAGAGGTTATGAATAGTATTAACTAAATTTTGAACTTTATATAATCTTTATAATTTTAGAATCCATATTATGAGTTTCTTAGACACAATTTAAGAACAAATTTATTTTTTTTCAGATAAAAGAAGTATTTTTTGAAAATGCACTTTTACCAACTTTTAATCGTGAACCCTTTTTAAATCCAATATTTTAAGCTTTTATATATTAAATTTGACTAAATAAATTTATTCTTTATAATGGGGACATCAAAAATTTACAATGAAACACCCCAGGATTCCACAGTACGCTTCTCTTTTAATAAAATAGTAGTGTGTGTTGTACGCAATTTCGAGTTCTAACACACACCACAACCAATCAAACTAGCTGTTATGAATAGTAATACCAACTTTTTGAAATTTTATAAATTTTATCTCTCAAAATGGACTTCATTTTTTTATTCGGAATATCGAATTTAGCATAGGGTGAAATTTTGGTACTTTTCAGATAACTTTTATATTTTGATGAATAGTTAAAATTTCTAAATTTTAATTAAAAACAACTTTTTTAATCAAAATAATTAATAGTGATAAATTATGAATTTGAGTGGTTTTAAAGTATATTTAGAATATATTTTTACCATTTAATACAATTTTGGTCATTGTACATAATTTCACAGTTAAACCGGACATAAACAAGTGTCAATCTTTTGATAGTTATTATATCTAAAAAACGTGCTTTTTGTTTTGACAGTGGGAATTAATTTTAAATTAATTTATGCCACTTATATGTTTTGAATTATGAAAAATGTATTACATATTTTTAATCAGGATTTCCAAATTGTGTAAATAGGTAACTTTTATTTTTAGACATTTTGAATAATTACTTCGGTAAATATTTTATTTACCATGGTTAAAGGGTAAATCCGGTAAATAAGGGTTAAAAAATAATATTATAATAATAATAAATTACCCTAAAACGTGTACTACCCTTATTGGTGGATACATATCCGACCATGGGCATCATTGGGTCGATTTTGGGACCCCATGGAGCAACTTGTAGGTGATATGAACACTTTATTTTAATTAAGTTAAAATAAATACAAAAATGACAAAAGCATATATCTTTTAGAAAAACAATTCTTACATAGGGTTATATATATTTTATTTCCAACTATAATTATTCATTATAAAGACAAAAATCTTTCCTACATAATGGTATTTTATTTATAATTTTTAGACATTAAATAATTTAAGTTATTTATGACACAATGGTGATGTAGTAATTACCTAATTAATGAAAAATTAGAATAATTGATATTATAAATACCCAAATAAATGTAATTTTAGACTTTTTATAAATACCAATAATTTTATAGGTTAATATGATATTTTAGAATTAATTTAATTAACTTCTTTCTAAGTAATAATTATGTTATGATTTTTACAAAAATCAATTATTGAATAGTGTCAAAATTGACATAAATGAGTTTTTAAAACAAATATTATATTATTAATTGATATTAAATTCCTAAAAATATAAGGTTCATCCAAGAGACTTATATCATGATATTTTGATCATTAATGGACCACTTGGGGGTTTCTTGGATGTATATATTAAGTTTATTAACCATATAATTTAAAAATGCAAAGAGACATTGTAAAAGTGAAACTAATTAACTAAGAGTTAATACTTAAAGATAAGGTTAATATAGTAACCCAAACCTGTATAAATACTATTGTTTGAGTAGTTTTCGATCTATACCCACCTTAAACTTTAAATAATCCACTTTGAAGCCATTAGAAACCGAATGTGAATTTATTATAAAATAATATTTCTAGCTTTTCCAAAGGTGCCCCTCACCCCTCTTATAAAAGGGAACTCCCCCTTATCATTAATTCACACCTTAAAGGCCTTTTGGTTCAACAAAACCCTGCCCAAATACTCTCTAAACTTCCATAACTTCATCCTAAAGGCCTTACTTTAGTCATAAATCCAACCAAAGGAGCCCTTTTGATCAAATCAAAAGGAAGAACCCGAAGAAGAGGTAAGGATTTCACCACCCTTTTTCAAGTTCTTTTCTTCTTCCACTTCTTCTTTATTTGTTATTACCATTATAAAATAATAACTCCAGTATATTATATATAATTTTATGTTATTATAAACATGGTACAACTATATTTCAGTATTATATCCATCCTTTTAATGACATGTCACCATACGTGTGTACGTACGACATACCGTCTCCACGTCGTGGTGTAATTGTTATTCAATATATTATTATTTAGATGGTTATAATAATGATGTATAATTAATGTAAATAATAAATATAATATGATAATTATTCTTTATATATGATATAACATCCAATTATATATTATTTTAATATCAAAAGAATGATATTTTCGCTCGTGCGTACGTACGGATTACCGTCTCCACGACGCGATTAAATTCATTTCCAAGTTCAACATTCATCGACGATTATAAAAATATATAGTATGTAATATATGACATAATAATTCTACTAGAGATATATATATTTATATATATAAGTATTTATTTACTTACATATATCTTATTCACTTACTTCTGTCCAATACTATATGAAAACAGAAACAGCGTTTCTGCGTACGTACGGACTACCGTCTCCATAAACGGTGTTTTCCATTTCATATATATGTCTATTATACATATTTATATTCTAAATATAAATGATATATTTATCATTTTTTATATTATGTAAGTATTTAAATCATGATATAAGTGATACAATCAAGAGTAACAAGTTAAAACACGTACGATAAAGAAAACGATTATTACCCAAAATGTTACTTTAACATAGAAATTATAATTAAATGGTTAGTATAAAGTCATAAATAAATAATTTATGATATCATAAATATCAATATGGTTCTAGTATAATTTAATAACATACTACGATCTTCGTACAAGAGGTTAAACGTGCCCTCGACTAAAGGAAAGTGCAAGGTAAGGGGTTTTCATCTCACTCCTTATTCCCGTGAGATTCATGCCATATTACCACTATTACCTTTTGTGTGGTGTATGTACTGCCCATAACTGTATTCTTTGTGTGATACACTTTAATTTATGTGTATTTACATATTCATTGTATGATACCTCTTTCATGGGTTGTATGTTTCGTAAGTTACCAAATTGGTAAGGGTTAATTCCTCAATCTCATTATTACCCAAGATTGTTTATCTGTAAGTATTTACTGGGACATTTTTATCATCCATGTCCATTTTTCATAAAAATGATTTCAAAATGAAGATTTTAAGGATTTTCAAAGTTACTCTTTATCAAGATCAGAATTTCAAATGTTTTAAAGATTTATCTTTCTAAATCTTTTTAAATAATGTCCATGTTTTAAAAATGATTTTAAGGAATTATTTATATGGACATGAATGTTTTGAAATGATAATTCTTTTCAAAAGTTTCAAAGTGTTATGGGACACTTTGATTCAAAAATCTCTTTTAAATTACTTCCTTTATAAATGTGTGACTTTCAAATGATTTTACAAAAAGGATATTTCTCTCAAAAAGTTTTACTCATCATTTTTATCTATGTCAACATCCTTTGATGGATTTTAAGCTCATTTGAAGTTTATTTATTATAAAAAACTTCCTTTGAAGGTTTTGTGATATCTTTGACTGTGTATGTGTTATTTTTATACCATTCATGGTTTATAGAGAAAGTATTTACATTTTGTATGCTATTTTTAATACGAATGTTTATGTTATGTTTAAACCTATTCATATGAGGAATGCATTGGACTTAGTAAGTGACGGGTGGAGCCCGCTATAGCTCCTCGATGCATCAGTAGGTCTCATGAGACAAACTAGTGTCTTGGAACGAGGCCTTGACAAAATCTTATTTGTAGTCTTCGCATGAGGCCTTGGCTACGTGGTTATGATAGTCTGGTATTATGCATTCCATCATTATGAAAGTGGTTAGTGATATTGCATGTGATTATTCTACTAGTAGAATATCCATGTGAATAAGTAAATGGAATTATTTCATTTTATTTTTTTCATATTATGCTAAAGTTTAAGTTTAAAAGGCTTTTGTTTTATTTATACATTGCCTTAAATGTTTATGGATATTTATGAAAGTTTCCGCTGTATTACTTACCCTTACTGAGCGTTTGAGCTCACCCCTTTCTATGTTTTATTTTTCCCAGGATACCAAGAAGTGTATTGTGATTGATATGCAGGGTTAAGACACGGGAATAATGGAATTCATAAAGGATTATTTATGTTGTTTTGTATGTTATGAAGTGTAATGTAACATTCATGTATGTAATCTATTTTCCAAGACTACTAAACTGGTCGGTCCTTATGGACTTGATTCCTTGTAATCATGCCAATGTATTAAAATAATTCACCGACTCTGGGTAACTGGGGTCGGGGCATTACACCAGTGGCCTGGAGTCAATGGTTACTTTATTAAAGTGGTGCTACATACAAGTGATCACATCCCAATAGAATTAATAGTTTAGTAGTCTTAGTAATCTAGATAAATATTGTAATTTCATAGTATTTTTTGAAACATGAAATAAAATAAAGAGAGAGTAAAAAAATCATTCTTAAACTCTTTCAAATATTTATTCATCATGACCTGGGGAAGGGAAAAAATAATGGTGAAATGAAATGGTCACTAAGGGTTATGTACAGTGGAAGATATCAGGAAGAAATAATACATAATAAATATTGAAAGGTAAATAATGGCTCACACATTCCATTTACACACATGTAACCCTTACATATCATGTAAATGTCAGCTTTTAGATCATGATAAAAAACATGTTACCTACGATCATTAAATCGTGACTATTTACAAGTTTTGAAGCACCCTGTGGACCTTCTTTAATAATCTGTGAACTTTGAATACTCGACACGAAACACTTTCATGTCCTGTATTCTCCCTACTTTTATATTTTTTTCATCTAAACCCCACTAGACTAACTCCAAACCTCCTTTGAGATACATGATCTTTGAAAACAGACCAATGGTTGGAATACATGGATCTGTTCCATTACATTAGATACCTCTAAAAACATTATCATCCTTGAAAATCCAAAACCAAACCCATAGAGGAAATGAAAATGGTTTGTTTGAATAGTCACCCCATGAGATACCACTCAAGTATATATCAATCTCAAAACTCAACCACCTCACTCATAGGAAACAAGTAAAAACCGTGCAATAGAAACAACCAGAACATAAACACTCTCTTGGTGGAGAAACCTCTCAAATGAGAGTAAATACACCACAAGAAACAAGAGGAATCACCTCTTAAACCAGAAAGGTCAACATCCAAACGGAAAAAACATTATAATAGAAGATATAAACATCAAATAGGTTTGGGAAATAAGTGTGAATCTATGACTCATGTTTCCTAGTACTCTCCTCCATTCCTGTCACGACCCGTGCCATGGGGCTTGGATGTGACTACCCCAATCCCACCTTCCATACGCCAGTAGTTAGTGACTAGCACTTAAAAGATTGTCCCAAACAATGAAGGCATTTCCTTAGAGATATGTACACACTCAAAAAAGGTAAATGGAATTAAACATCCAACAAAAGTAAGGTATAACCATGAGAGTAAATTACAACCACAAGTACAATTGTAAACTAAAAATATTGGGTCAGAATACAAGCCCTAGAAACTAAAAATAAAGTAAAAAGTTGTCACATCTACCCTAGAGATATACCTGGAGGGTAGTATCTATCAGTCAGAAGTCGAAGAAGAGGATCTTGAATGCTCCTGTCACACCAAGCTTCACCAAGTCCCAAACCTCCAAATTCTTCATTGGAGCATCAGTAGTCTGCACCAGACACACACATGCAGGTGGAGCCCATGCAGGGGTGGGTATAACAACTCAGTAGGGGACCAAGAGACCCCCAAAGGTCTCTCAGTAATCTACAAAGGAAAACATCACAATAAATACTACAAAGGTAATATCACAAACATGATCTAAATCAAAAATCATAAAGAAAAAGAGACAGCTCACTCTAACGGTATAACTTCAAGGTTACTAGGATAAGGATGACTAGTTGTAAAGCTAGATCATCCTATCCATAGTAAATATACTATTGACTCATATAGGTCACTGTATGATGACCCGTATTGGTCACTAGATATAGACCTGTATTGGTCGCTGATGCTGACCTGTTTTGGTGGCTGGTGTTAACCCGTAATGGTCGCTGGCGCTGACCGGTATTGGTCGTTGGCGATGATCTGTATTGGTCACTGGTTCTGACATGTATTGGTTGATGGTATAGAGGTAGGGATGATTATTTCTACAGCTCGATCATCCTACTCTAGACTTTTTGATGTTGACCAGTATTGGTCACTCTTCTTCTTCATGTCACAGCCAGCCACTGGATTCCCGTACATAGCACGCCTGATCTTAGGAATATTCTTCTCTTTAAGCCATTATTCATATTTCAACTTGTATGAAGTCCCACAAAATCATACCCAAGGGACAGCCCCATTATAGGGGTCCTAACGTGACAGATGGCGCGTCGATCAGATGCCCGGTCTGTGAGATGTGGGTACTTTTGTAAAAAGGGTCTGGTTGGATTCAAGTCTGATCCATCCCAGGATGCATGTCAAACATCTTCAAACTCACTTAGAGTATCTCTAAAGAACAACCATGTCACAAGGGTCCTTATGCCATAGGTAGTGAGTCGATCAGACGCCCGGTCTGTTAGTTACACCCCTTTCCGTGAATTGGGGGTGATCCCACCTTGGTCTGGCCCGACTTAGTCAGGCCCACCAGAATATACCAAAGGGAAGGATTCCTAAAAAGGGGATCCAACGCCACTGACGATGTATCAAATGGACACTCGGTTCATTATTTATGGGCATTTCTTTATTCGGGGGCCGGTTGGGTCTGGGCCCGGTCCGACTCGTTCAGGCCAGCCAGACATAATGGGTCATGGGGTCAACCTATCCCTGCCCGGGATGGATTCGTTAAGGGTCAGGCCAATTCACGGGGTCTGGCTCATTCGGGTTGGCCCGGCTTGTTCGCGGGCACAGCCCACAGTTGTCCCAGCCCGCCTGGTAGGGCTCGGCCCACCCGCGCTGGCCCGCTGGCCCTCGAGTCCCGTCTGGCCCACTGGGCGGGTCCGGCCTATTCAGTTATCCCACGTTTGGCCTGGTCTGCCTGAAGGCGGACCGCATCTCCAGATGGCCCCGTGGATGCGGGGCCATTTAATCTGACCAGTGGGGCGCCACCCCACTACGTGCAACGGTCGTCCAGGTGGTCGACCAGTCTCCAATCAACGCGGTGTGGCATTGGACCACGTTGCCCCCTCCTACCACAGCCCGCTGGCTGAGGATGCTGCATCCGGCGATGCCTACGGGCGCCGCCATTCACCCATGTGGCTGGCTCGAGCTAGCCCCCTATGATCATTGCGGTGCGCGATGGCGCGCCGCAAACCCACCACTCGTGGACAGTAGTCGTGAGCATCCTCCGGCCTCTGTCGGTCACCGTCGGCATGGCGAGCCAACGATTCTTTCCACAGGCCACTGGACGTACTCTGGTGGTCGTTTCTTGGTTTCGTCTATGCCTACGAGCCTCTTTGGTCACCGCCACCACTACGTGACCCCAATATATGCCTATCCACTCATCTGTTGGAGAAAACGAAAATAAAATAACAATTACATGTTATTTTACTTTTCCTTAAAAATTCCAAAAACTAACTTTTTCTCCCGACCTACTACGGTCAAATTGAATCCTCCCTTAAGAAAATCCTGGTTTTGCAGATTCAATGGTGTCCTCGGATTTTTAATCCGAGGACAGGTTCAAAAGATTGAAAACATCGCCCATGCATTTACTAAATGTACGTTAAAAAAAGTTCAAAAATCTATTTCGGGCACACCGGGACTTGGAATCACGCACCGTCAATTTTCAAAGACTTATAATAATCCCATATAATTAAACAAATACATGAAATTTTTTGGATCTTTACATTCTCCCCACCTAGGGGATTTACGTCCCCAAAATACAAACAAGGATACACAAACCAAGAGGGGTATTTGGCACGCATATGAGCCTCTCGCTCCCATGTGATCTCCTGGAGATTACCGACCTGCCACAGAATGTGAACCAGAGGTATCGAACACCCACAAAGAATCTTCTCATGTCAATCCTTTCTCTCCACCAGGTACTCCACAAAAGTCGCCACTTCGTTAATCTCCAGCTCGGTATGGTCGATGAAATGAGATGGTTCATGCACGTATCTCCTCAGCTGGGATACGTGGAAGATTTCATGCACCCTCTCCAAATGCAATGGTAGTGCCAAGAGGTACGCCATATTTCCAATCCTCTAAATTATCAGGAATGGTCCGATAAACATCGATGAGATTTTACGGCCTTGGCCAAATCTTCATCGTCCCCCTCGAGGAAAGACTCTCAGGAATACGTGGTCCCCCTCCTGGAACTCTAGTGGTCTTCATCGCCTATCATCATATGACTTCTATCAACTCTATGCAATCTCCATCCGCTCTTGGATGACCTGCACCATCTCAGTGGTAGATTGTACCATCTCTGGGCCCATGAGTGTTGGCTCTCCTGGATCCGTCCAGTACAAGGGAGATCTGCATGGTCATTCGTACAATGCCTCAAAAGGGTCCATACCAAGGGTGGAGTGATAAATTTTTTTGTGTGAAAAATCCACCAAGGTTAGGTGGTCCTTCCAACTACAACCAAAATCTAGAACACATGCACGAAGCATATCCTCCATGGTCAAGATGGTCCGCATAGTCTGACCATCTTTCTGTGGGTAAAAGGTTGTTCTCAAGCAAAGCTGAGTCCTGAAAGGCTCCTATAATCCTTTCCACAACAGGGATGTGAAGCGTGCATCACGGTATGAGATTATCATTGAAGGCACCCCATGAAGTCGCACAATCTCCTGAATGTAGAGATGTCTCAAGCTCTCTACCAATCCCTTCTTTTGAATAGCAAGGAAGTGGGCCAACTTGGTGAGTTGGTCAAAAATCACCCAGATGGTATGGTTCCCTCTAGACATACGTGGTAACCCTTTCACAAATTCCATCGATATCCCTTCCCACTTCCACTTTCGTATGTCGAGGGTTTGTATCAAGCCTGCTGTTACCTGGTACTCGGCCTTCACTTGTTGACAAGTGAGTCATCTAGAAATAAAATCTGTCATATCTTTCTTCATCCCTGGCCACCAGTATTGACACTAGAGGTCCTGATACATCTTCATCACTCATGTATGTACTATCAAGGGGGATGTATGGAACTCCCTCAACAACTCCTCTCGTAGTGCCACTAGTACAACTGTATATCTTCTAAATAGGATAGCGTGCTCCCCACCTTCAGAATATCCATAAGGTGCATGGATTGAGGATATCGGAGCACGTGTAGTCTCACAGATGTTGTCTCCAAGTTGTGCCTCCATGACTCACTCTAGTAATGGAAAGGTAACTACCATCGACTGGAGGTAGACTATCTCATCTCTATCCATGTATGATATCTAATGTACGGCTAACTCCTATGGATCATCATTCATTAGCTGCGAACTCGATCTTTGGCTAAGTGCATCTGCCACTAAGTTCCCCTTCCCAGTAGTATAGACTGTCTCAAAGTCATAGTCCTAGAGGAACACGAGCCAACGTCCTTGTCTCATATTCAGATCTTTCTATGTAAAGATATATCTAAGACTCTTGTGGTATTAGTAAACAATGAATTACTCACCCATCAAGTAGTGTATCCACATATTTAGTGTGAAGGTTTTTGATGCCAACTCCAAGTTGTGAGTCACATAATTCTTCTCATGAGGCCTTAGCTGTCGTGAGCCATAAGCAATCACTACATCAGGACGCAATAGAGTCTGGTCCCTAATGCATCACAGTAAACCACATAGTCAGTACCCTTATCTGGAAAACATAGGATGGAAGCATTGGTCAAGATCTACCTCAGCTATTGAAATCTATTTTGGCATGTATCTGGCCACAGGAAGAGTTTCCCCTTCTTTTTCAAGACATTCATAGGTGCTGCTACTCTGGAGAAATCAGGTACGAACCTCTGATAGTAGCCTGTTAATCCAAGGAATCTCCACACCTCAGTAACACTACTAGGTGGATCCCAAGAAATTACTATCTCGATCTTCTCTGGATCTACTACAACTCCAGCCTCTGAGATGGTGTGTCCCAAGAAGTGGATGATCTTACCACGATTCACTATTTTATTTTACCCTTATAACATTGTTTTAAACTGGTTTTGTAATGAATATTAAAAATATAATAATAAATTTCAATTTATGTTTAAATCAATTAATTAATGTTTATCATTGTTTAATAGGGAAATTTTACTTGTTTTGGTGTTTACATAGTAGGAGGAGGTGATTTGGAGAGTCGTTGATGTAATTCAAGCAAAATGGACAAAACTGCATGAAAGCCCAAGCATGCATGTAGACAATTATTTGTACTATAGATAATTTGTGAATCCAATTGGGATAAAAATGGGTGTATGAGTGAAAAAAAATGTGGGATACATTTCTCTATAATATCATGATGCCCAATTCGTTAATTTGGAGGCCCAAAATAGGCCCATAATGTGAAGAAATTATGGGCGGGCCAAATTTGACCACCCTTCTGTATTTGGGACATAAATCGGACCTCAAAGATCTGATTGGGAAAATTATACCTTCCATAGACATCTACCTAGAAGGTTCACCTGTCCACCGAATTTAATGATAATTGAATGTGTTTTGGTCAGTCAACCATCCGGATAAAGAAGGATTGAAATTTTTGTCATGAATAGTGACCTAGTCCCTTAGGCACTTAACCTCTTTTGTGGAAAGTGTGATGTTTTTGTCCATAAAATCACTCCTCCACCTCATTATCTCATGTGAAACTACCAGGGGTGAATTTTAGTCGAAATTAAGAGCTCTCTTCACCCATTTTATTTCTCTTCTCCCTCATGTACTTTTAAACCTCTTAGTGATCAATTTGGGGAGTGTCCTTTATTGTAATCTTGAGCTCCACACTTGTAATCTTCATAAGATAATTGATTTCTAGGTTTTTTTTCAATTGTTCTTCATTTATACCTTCTAAATTTTTGTTTATTCTTGTATGATCAAATACAAATCAAAGTAACAAGAATTTGCATGCTTCCATGCATAACCCAGATCTTGTGATGATTTGAGTGTGGTTGCCTCTTTTCTCACCTTTCCCTTTCATGAGTGTGCAAATGGATTGAGTCAGTTGATAAAATACAGGAGCTTAAACCTATGAATATGCATGTTATTTTCTTGTGGAATATTTTTATCATTGACACAAATCTGGTCATCTCATCACGTTTTTTATGTGATTCCTTGATTGAGTTTCATTTTTAAATCGATTCATGTTTGTTGATTTTGAGCGGTTTTCGATAATCAATATTGTTGATCGATCAAATCCTAGGTGGTAACCTAGTAAGAACTCACTTAAAATTACTGTTTTCAGTATGAATAAAATCAAAGAATCAATTATACTTCCATTTCCCTTGATAGTGATGATGGATTGAGCATCAAGGGACACTTACCCGGGTTGATCGCGATTTCTCCAACTATTTTTTCTAAGTAGTAAAATAATTTCAATTTTTGCTCTTAAAGCAATAAAACCCAAGTTTTATAAAACCCCATTCCCATTTTAGTTTCTTAATCATAACCTCATTTTTTAATTAATGATCTAAGGCTCCTTCGAGAGACAGCCTTGGGTTGCTGCTATACTGCAGAAATTATAGTTAAAAATAAACATCTAATTTGACGTGCTCGACAACGTGATCAAATTTTGGCACTGTTTCCAGAGATACAAGATCATTTTTTTCTTTATTTCCATTCATTTATTTATTTTACTTCTTAATTAGTACTTTTTTAAATACCCCACCCCCATTTGATTGTTTTTGTTTTGGTTTTTTGTTTCTATTTTTGGTTGTTTTGTGTGTTCTACCTTTCTCTCTCTCTCTTTTCTTCTTATTCTCCATCTCTCTCTCTATAATTATGTGTTATAACATTCTATTCTCTTTTAACCCTTATTATTTGATTATATCCATAATCAATCATAAAAAAACAAACTTCACAACTTATTTTCATGACCCAGTCAGAAAAAGATAAACTGATTGAATTTGACATGAAAATTGAAAAGACACTTCACACACAAATCAGGGAATATAAAGAAGGAAAATCAAGTAACACTATGGAACCCCTTTTCTAACTTCAAGTGGTCATAAACCAATCAAAAACTGAATCCAATCAAACCCAACAAAACATGACTACAAATAATCGAACCTTAAAAGAATTGACCACCCCGGATGTGGAGTACCAACCTGTGTACTTACAATATCCTCTGGAAGCAGCCAAATTTGAGCTGGGATCAGGAATCATCCACCTCCTTCCTAAATTCCATGTTCTTATTAGTAAGGACCCTCATAAACACCTTAAGGAGTTTCACATAGTGTGCTCCACCATGAAACCCAAAAATGTCTCTGAGGACTTAATTAAGTTTAGGGCCTTCTCTTTCTCCCTTGATAGTGTAGCCAAATATTGGATATACTATTTTCCTACCACAATTGAGGGTTGGAATGACCTGAAAAGACTATTTTTAGATAAGTTCTTCCCTCCCTCCCAAACAACAACAATTAGGAATTAAATTTGTGGCATTAGGTAATCACAAGGAGAGACCCTTCACGAATACTGGGAGAGATTCAAAAGACTTTTCTCAAGCTACCCCCACCACCAGATTATTGAAAAACTATTAATCCAATACTTATATGAGGTACTTATCCCCATGGATCATGGAATGGTTGATGTAGTATATGGTGGTGCCATGGTTGATAAAATGCCTTCCGCCGCTCGTGACTTAATAGCCAACATGGCTCAAAATACACAATAATTTGGTACACGAGATATTACACCAACCTGAGGAGTTCATGAGGTAAGTCATTAATCTCTATAATAAAAGGTATATAACAAGATTGATGAGATGAATACCCTTATAAGGCAATTATCTCAAGCACAAGGTAACTCACAATCTCTTCTAGTTCCATTACATTACGGTATTTGTTCTGAAAATACTCATTTTTCTGACCAGTGCACACAACTTCAAGATTCTCATGAGTCTTGTGCAGTCGTGTTCTTATGGTGTCCATTCCAACAATCACCTTCCTTAAAGAAAGAACCATTCAGGCCAAATCCAAACCCTAGGTGGCAAGCACAACCCTAGTACCGAAAAGGATGGAACTCAAGCTACCCCAAGCAGAACTGGTATCAACAAGGCCAAGGTATGCAACCTTATTATCCTTTAAATTCTAAAAAAATCATCCTCCTCCTTCCAAATCTGAACCAAACCTCAAGGATATGGTGAAACAAAAGGAAACCTAGAACCTCTAGTTCCAATAAACCACACAATCGGTAATTCAAGACCTATGAACTCAAGTCGGACAATTGGAGAACACCGTCAGTGAGATTAATATGGAAGGTTCTAGAAAACTACCATCCCAACCAATTACCAATCTAAAGGAAAAAGGTAAATTATGTGTAGTTACACTTCATAGTGGTAAAGAAGTTTCTCATTCTACTAATTCTACGCCATAGGTATGTCCCCCTCTTTAAAACTCTCTTCTCCAATCCTCAAATGTTTCAAGAAAAGAAAAACAAGAATAAAAAGTAATCAAATTATCATTAAGGATTCCCATAAACAATTCATTCCTCTTCCTTTCCATCAAAAACTCACTTAATCTAAGAAAAAAATTGATAAAAAAATTGACAATGAAATAATGGATACATTTAAAAAATTTCAAGTTAATATTCCATTGTTGGATGCAGTTAGGAAAATTCCTTGTTATACCAAATTTCTCAAAGAAATCTACACCCATAGACAAAGGATGAAGGGAAATGAAAGAGTCAACCCAGGAAGAAATGTTTCATCCTTGATTCAACCATCAATTCTAACTAAGTGCAAGGATCTGGGCACATTCAAGATACATTGTACCATAGGGGAAACCTTTTTTTCTAATGCTATGCAAGATTTAGGTGCTTCCATTAATGTAATGACTCACTCTGTGTACACTTCTCTATAGGTTTGAGAGCTTCAACCAATGGGAATTTTCATACAACTTTCCAACCAAAGTAGTACACATCCAATATGAGTGATTGAGGATGTCCTTGTACGAGTTAAGAATCTCATCTTCCTGGCTAATTTCTACATTCTTAAGATGGAAGATACCCAAACCCAAGGACATGCTCCTCTCATAATTGGGAGTCCATTCCTAAAAACAAAAAATACAATCATCAACGTTCACAGTGGTACACTGTCCATGGAGTTTGGTGGAGAAGAGGTAAGTTTTAACATCCTTAAAGCTATGAAACACCCCATTGAAGAGAACTCTACTCTTCCTGCCTATTCGGTGGAAGTTCTCTCAAATGATGCACACACACACACTTCTCTCCTCAAACCATACTCTGATTCATTTTCTACTTCTTAACCCTTGGATGATTTGAGTCTTGATTCATGTTTTGAGTATTGTGTGGGTTCAAAAAAGTGTAAATTTTGTGCTTTAATTGATGAGTGTGTTCATTCTGAGGTACCCATGACCGTTGATGATTATGAAAATATCATTTCAATAGATTCTCTATCTTTAGAGAATAAACATGAGCAGATAGACTGTTTAATGTACCTCACTCCCCCTAAATCCTCTCCCTCAATCCAGAAACCATCGGTGTCGGAACTTAAACAACTTCTTTCTAATTTAAAATATACATATCTTGAGGGTATTGACCAATTTCCTGTCATTATTTCCAATAAACTCTCTCCACAATAGGAATCGAAACTGCTCAACCTTTTGAGAGTGTGTAAAAAGGAAATAGGATGGACATTGGATGATATTCCTGGGCTTAGCCCATATATTTTTATGCACATATATTTTTGGATGATGAGGCTAAGAATGTGAGAGAATCTTAATGCTAGTTGAATCCCACTCTCCTTGAAGTGGTAAAATTGGAAGTCAGTAAATTACTTATTGTGGGGATAATTTATCCTATATCTGATAGTAAATGGGTTAGACCAGTGAAAATTGTGCCTAAAAAATAGGAATAATAGTTGTGTCAAATGAAAGGAATGAATTGGTTCCAACACATGTGCAAAACAGTTGGCGAGTTTGTATTGACTATCGTCGACTGAATCAAGCCACGTGGAAGGACCACTTTCCTCTAACTTTTATTAACCAAATTTTAGAACAATTCATTGGTAAGTCCCATTATTGTTTCCTTGATGTCTATTCATGTTACTTCCAAATCCATAGAGCCCCTGAGGATCAATAAAATACAAAATTTATTTGTCCATTCAACACATTTTCATATAGAAGGATGTCATTCGGTCTATGTAATGCTCCTGATACTTTTCAGTGATGTATGTTGATTATTTTCTCTAAGTACCTTGAGAGTTGTATGGAAGTATAAATGGATGATTTCATGGTATATGTTTCTTCTTTTGATGACTTTTTGGAACACTTAGGTTCTGTCCTCTATCACTGCATTGAAAAAGATCTTGTTTTAAATTATTAGAAATTCCATTTTATTATTGAGCGGGAGATAGTTCTTGGGAATGTCAATTAAAATAAGGGAATTCAAGTTGATAAATCTAAAATTGAACTAATTTCATCCCTTCCATATCCAAAATTTGTTCGTGATGTGCAATCTTTCTTAGGTCATGCTGGTTTTTACTATCGATTCATTAAAGACTTTAGTAAGATCGCACTTCAATTGTCACAATTATTGTAAAAAGATTCTGAATTTTTGTTTGATAAAAATTTTGAGGATGAATTAAATTCACTAAAAATGAGTCTAAAATCACCTCCCATCATCCAAACACCAAGGTGGGATCTCCCCTTAGAGCTTATTTGTGATTCCTATAACTTTACTATTGGGGAAGTTTTATCACAAAGGGTTGAGAAAGCTCCACATGTTATTGTATATGCCTCACATACCTTGTACCCTACCTAGGTAAACTACACAACCACTAAAAAATAACTTCTTTCTATTGTATTTTCCTTGGAAAAATTTTGTTCATAACTTCTTGGGTCAAAAGTGATTGTGTTTTCTGACCATGTTTCCCTTCGATTCCTCTTAAAGAAACCTAAATCTAAGCCTCGCCTCATACGATGGATGGTCCTCCTCCAAGGGTTTGACCTTGATATTATAGATAAGAGGGGGGTATAAAATTTTTTAGCTAACCACATTAGTAGGATTTTTCCACCACTAGACCACAATGTTGACTCATCCCTCCCCATTGAAGAATTATTTCCTCATGAGATCCTTTATGATGTTGTGGACCTTACCCCCAGGTATGCAGGCATTGTGAATTTTCTAGCAACATCTAGGGTCCCCATTGATTTCAGCACTTCCCAATCCCAAATACATAATCATTATTCTCAGTGGTACATTTGGTATGACCCATATTTGTGGAGAATTTTTGGTGACCAAGTAGTTCGTCAGTGTATCCCTGACCATTAGTTCACCTCTGTTTTGACCTTCTATCACACTTTGGCTTGTAGGGGCCACTTTGTATCTTAGCGTACATATCTAAAGGTCCTTGAATTGGGAATTTATTGGCCAAATTTGTATAAGTATTCCCATATATTTCTCAAGTCATGTAGTCATTGTCCATTCACAAGGAATATCTCCAAGAGGAATCAAATCCCCCAACAACCCATGTTATTCGGTGAAATTTTTTATGCATGGGGCATTGAATTTATGGGGACTTTTCCAAATTCATTTGGATTTGTGTACATATTAGTAGTTGTAGAATACGTGTATAAATGGGTGAAAGAAAAGGCTACTAGGACCAATGACTCTTGAGTTGTTTTTGAATTTGTAAGGTCCCAAATTTTTAGTCAATTCAGTTTGCTGAGATTCATCCTTAGTGATCTGGGTTCCCATTTTTTCAATCGCAACATTTAAAATTTTCTTTGTAAGTATGGGGTTGATTATAATGTATCCACTGCATATCACCCCCAAACTAACGGACAAGCAGAAATATCAAATTATGAAGTTAAGAGAATCTTGGAAAAAACGGTACAACCCGATAGGAAAGATTGGACTTTGCGTTTGGATGATGCACTTTGGGCATACAGTAAAACTTCTAAAACCCCAATCAGAATGTCACCATATAGTATTGTATTTAGAAAAGATTTTCACTACCAGTGGATATATAACAGCATGCATATTGGGCTGTTAAACAATGTAATATGAATCCTTCATATGCAGGTGAGCATAGGAAGCTGCAGATTAAAGAGTTAGAAGAAATTCGACATGACACATCTGAGATCTCCCAGATCTATAAAGAGAAGAAAAAGACTATCCATGATAGCATGATTCATCAGTGGATATTTTATATTTGCGAGAAGGTTATCATGTATAATTCCAGGCTAAAGCTCCTCCCAGGTAAGCTTCATTTTCAATAGCTCAGTCCTTATACCATTACTGATGTTTACCCTTTTGGTGTTATACAGATTTTTCATGAGAAGAGTGGAAAAGGATTACTGTCAATTGGAAGAGGCTTAAACACTTCTATGAGTATTTTCCAAAGCATCTCGTTGAGGAAATCCGACTAATATATGCCACATATAACACCACTTAGCAGGTTGTCCCTTCTCCCAACCTTTATTTACTTGTCTATTTATTTAAAATACTTTCATTGAAGACAATGTAAATTTTAGGTGTGGGGGAGGGTAACATGTCATAGTTAGTATTAAACAAAAAAATAATAATTAAAAAAATGAGTTTTCATTTTTGATTTCCTTTTCCTTATTTTGTGTTTTTAGATAAAAATTGATCTTAAAAAGAATACCCAAAATCAATTTTCATGCTTGAGTAGATTGTGTGAAAAAATATATTGTTTTTGGAAAAAAATTCAAATGAATGTTATATGGAATATTTTCCTTGAATTTGTATTTTCAAATCATTCTTATTTGTTTAATGGATTTTAGAATCCCATGCCTCATTAGCACTGACTGATATTTTATTCCCTTACCCGAGAGACATTCTAAGCCCTTTATTGCATATTCTTCCTCTTAATCGCTTTCTTGAGAGTCTCGGGTCATTTATAGAAATATTAACTTTCCTTGATTCTATTTTAATCCATAAGATTCAAGTATTCTATATTTTTGATAGATCCAATCATTCATTGAAAATCCCTTTATACAATTATCCTCTATTTTCATCCACCTTTACATTTTATCCTTTTTAAGCTTTATAGACCATGAAATGCCTATTAGTTAGCCACATTACAAGATAATTTATCCCTAACTACCCATATATTTTGTATATTCTTATTTTATTTTCATCAAGTGTGGGAGAGAGGGTGTTTCCATGGGAATTATGTGAAAAGAATCATTGTTATGGGTTGATATAAATGATGCCTACTTTTTCCCTTGGGTAATGGGTTCATAAGCCATATTGAATCATTGTATTATATATTTTTACCTCTTTATCTCAAAAAAACTAAAAAAATATATTTCTTTATATCTAAAAAAACATAACTAAAGAAAAAAAATAGATAAAAGAAAATGTTTATTCATTATTATTCACTGCATGGTTGAGACCTATAGATATGGACAATGGGGAGAGTGAGTTGGAGGTGATACACTTTGTGAGGGTTTGAGTGTGTAATTTCATTGTAAACACTTGCGGAATTTTGACATCTTTTATACATGAGAGATTAAACACTCCTCTTCAGCCTCATATTTTTAAACATTAAATTCTACCAACCCTTGAACCTTAGAACAACTTGTTGGAATTCCTCTTTAGTAGCACACTAGTTTATACCGGTAGAGAACATAGAATCTTCGAAAGCATAAGGTAAGATCATATAAACTCTGGTAAAATAGAATAACTCCAATTTCATATGTTCCTTGAGTGAATAGGGAAAATTTCTAAGTGAGGTAGGTTGCAACATGTTCCATGGGTTAACAAATGAATTTGAACAAATTCTAATGTGAGAAAAGAAAGATGAAAGGAAAAATTGATTCCATAAACGAGACACGATGAATTTCATTTAAAATGAATATTGTACGTTTTCACACCTTTGACTTATGAATGATACAGGATTATGAGATTATATTTTTCCAGGAGTGCAAATGTTTAGTTGTGGGGGTGTGATCGTACCACGATTTACTGTTTTATTTCACCCTTATACTGATATTTTAAACTGGTTTTGTAATGAATATTAAAAATATAATAATAAACTAAAATTTATGTTCAAATAAATTAATTAGTGTTTATCACTATTTCATAGGGAAATTTTACTTGTTTTGGTGTTTACATTGTAGGAGGAGGTGATTTAGAGAGCACGTGATACAATTCAAGCAAAATGGGACAAACTGTGCGAAATCCCAAGCATGTATGTGGACAATTATTTGTATTGTGGATAATATTAACATCCAATTGGGATAAAAATGGTTTTATGAGTTCAAAAAAATGTTGGATAAATTTCTCTAGAATATCATGAAGCCCAGTTTTTTCATTTGGAGGCCCAACATAGGCCCACAATGTGAAAAAATTCTGGGTGGGCTAGATTGGACCACCCTTCTGTATTGGGGTCATAACTCGGGACTCGGAGATCCAATTGGGCTAATTCTACCTCCAATGGACAACTACCTCGAAGATTCACCTCTCCGCATAATTTCATGACAATTGAATGGGTTTTGGTTAGTCAAACATTGGGATAAACAAGGATTAAGTTTTTTTTCCTGAATAGTGACCTAGTTCCTTAGGCACTTGACCTCTTTTGTGGAAAGTCTGATATTTTAGTCCAAAAAATCACTCCTACCCATCATGATCTCATGTTTCATGAATAGGGGTGAAGGTTAGTCAAATTGGAGAGCTCTCTTCACCCATTTTATTTCTCTTCTCCCTCATGTACTTCTAAACCTCTTAGTGATCAATTTGGGTAGTGTCCTTTGTTGTAATCCTGAGCTCCACACTTGTAATCTTTGTAAGGTAATTGATTTACAGGTTGGTTGTCAATTTTTTTTCATTTATAACTTCTAAATTTGTGTTTATTCTGGTATGATCAAATAGAAATCAAAGTAACAAGAATCCACATGCTTCCATGCATAACCCGGATCTTGTGATGATTTGAGTGTGGTTGCCTCTTTTCTCATCCCTCCCTTTCATGAGTGTGAAAATGGATTGCATCGTTTCATAAAATCCAGGAGCCTGAACCTATGAATATTCATGTTCTTTTCTTGTGTAATATTTTTATCATTAACACAAATCTAGTCAACTCATCACGTTGTTGATGTGATGCTTGATTGAGTTCCATTTTTACATCGATTCATGTTTGTTAATTCTGAGCGGTTGTTGATAATAAATATCATCGATCGATCAAATCCTACATGGTAACCTAGTAAGAACTCACATACCATTACTGATTTCAGTATGTATAAAATCAAATAATCAATTATCCTTCCCTTTCCCTTGATAGAGACAATGGATTGAGCATCAAGGGACACTTACCCAGGTTGATCATGATTTCTCCAACTGGTTTTTCTCAGTAGTAATATACTTTCAATTTATATTCTTAAAGAAAAAAAACACAAGTTTTATAAAACCAAATTTCCATTTTATTTTCTTAATCAGAACCTCATTTTTTAATTAATGATCTAAGGCTCCTTCGGGAGATGACCTAGGGTTGCTGCTATACTGCATAAATTTAATTTAAAAATAAACATATAATTTGACGCACTTGACAACGCGATCAGTGAACATTTAGTATCTAGAACTCACACTTTGAGAGATTCCCATATAACTGGTGATCCCGGAGTGTGTCCAGAACTATCCTCAATTGTACAACATGTTCTTCCTTAGACGCTGAGTACACCAAGATGTCGTCGATGAAGACCACCTCAAAGTGATCAAGGTTTGGCTGAAAGATCTTGTTCATGAGCCCCCTGAACATTTTTGTAGTGTTGGTCATGCCAAAGGCATCAATAAGAACTCGTAATGGCCATACTGATATCTGAAGTCTATCTTCGGTATATCCTCACCCCATACCCTGATATGATGATATCCTGATATGAGGTCTACATTCAAGAACCACTTTTCTCCTTTCAACTGATCAAACAGATCATCAATCCTTAGTAGATGATATTTTTGCTTCAAGGTCACCTGGTTTAGGCACCAAAATTCCATGCTTAGCCTCAAACTTCAGTCTGCATTCTTGGAAAACAACATTGTGGATTCCCTTGGAGAAACACTAGGCCTTACAAATCCCTTCCTCTATAAGCCCTACAACTCTACCTTTGGCTCCCAGAGCTCCGCAGGGGCCATCCGATATTCTAGATTAGATATTAGTGTTGTTACTGGGTATAATTCAATGCAAAATTCTACCTCTCTATGGGGAGGTAGTCCTGGGACATCTTCTGGAAATATGTCCTCATACTCATCCACCACCACTGGAAACTGTGGAATCACCTTATCCACCATGTCGAAGGTCAGGCCAACCAACTGATATGTAATCAATTGCACCCTCTTAAGCATAAGTCCATATTATGCGGATCTATTTTCCTTATCACCAACAAAGGAAAACTGGCCTCCATCTCTGTGCGTACATCGCATTGTACGTCTCAAGCAGTCAATCTGTGAGTGAACTAATGATAGTCATTCCATGCCTAGAATGACGTTGTAGGGCTTTAATGCCGATACTAGAAGATCCCATCTAAAACTCTCTCCTCTGAGAGTAAGATCACTCTATCGGCACCAGTGTGTGATCATTGAATCTCCTCCCGTAGGAGTATCCAAATGCAATGGTTGAGCTAAAAGATCAGTCAGAATCTTAGAGTCCCGAAATAAGTCATCAACAAGGAAATAATTTTTATCTCATGTGTCGTTAAGAACTGCTACTAAAGTAGAGAAGATATAGATCGTACCTCATATCATCTCAGGGACATCAGGATCATGATCCTCTACTGTATGTAGATGGGCCTGTCCCCATCCACCCACTCCCTAATCTTGTGGTAGACTACCTGGGGGTGGTGGTGGTGGTGCCTGGTGACCCCAACCACCTCCCCATGCACGTACTACTCTCCTGCCTCATTCGCCGCCTGGCTGATGTTCATGCTCCTTCTACTACTGCTACCTTGGTGGAACCTCCACCGTCTGTCGATCAACTGCACGAGGAGTCAGACAATCACAAGCTCTGTGACCCTATCCCCCACAGGAAAAACATATCATGCCTCACTGGTAGCTCCCTCATCCTCTAAAACATTTCACCTCTGACCCTACATCCTAGGGTCGCCCTCTGGAAGGTCAAGCCTGCTTGGGATTATGCATCGTCCGTCTACTACTAGCTGTAGATGACTCTGCTACCTGTTGTTTGGTAGGGTCTCTCACTGTCGGTGCCTACTTGGCAAGGAATCTCTCTATTAGAAAAGCTCGATCTAGCACCCCAGCCTGCATTGGAATGCTGAGAGAAACTGTCACATCTATGATCTCTCGTCGCAGACCCTACTCAAAGGCATAGGCTCTTAAGTAAGGGTCATGTACCGTGTCAGTGGATTATTAGGAGAGGTTAGTAAATATCATCGAGTACTGAGACACGGACTGTCTTCCCTTCTATAGATGAAGCATCTCTTGAATACGCATAGAGCATAGTTTCGCTGGCAAAAACTTCGCCTTGAAAAGGATCTCAAATTCCGGCCAGGTGAGGGTCGTCTCCTCATGCACCTGGAGCGTCGAGCTCCACCATCGTCCTATCGAGCCTTGAAGAAGACTAGTGGCCTAGATCACCAACTTCATGGAGGGTGTCTTTACTAATCGAAAGACTTGAAAAACTAGGTCAAGCTAGTTCTCTTCTACCTAGGGGTCCATATCACCTCAAAACCTCAGAGGCCCCTGTCTCTGAAACTCATTCAATGTGCTCAGTTGGTGTGCATGATCCACTAGTAGCATCTGCTTCTCAATGGGTGGTGGTGGTTCTGGTACACCACCTGAAGGTTCCATCACTATGAGTGGTCCCTGTACCGACACCTCATTGCTTGGTAAGCCACTATCATGATCTCTAACCAGAATCCTAGCTGGCAGTATTCATGGAGGAATCCTATAACAAATAGATCTTCCACAGTCAATAAGTTATACCTAGTGCGATGACTCAATAAAGATCAAGAAAACTTTTCAAAACACTAGAAACCGGTGTTTTCATGTACCGAGTCGGAAAACAAAATTCAGGGTCCTAGTGTATGGATACGTCGGCCGCCGCACCAACACTAGACTCCCTGTACAGAAAACCAAACTCAAGACACTTTACACCATTGCCTTATCAAAAGTAGACTCTTAGTTATTCTGGTATAACCGACCACCCTCTGATACCACTTTGTCATGACCCATCCCATGGGGCCTGGATGTGACTACCACAATCCCACCTTCCATAGGCCAGGGGTTGGTGACTATCACCTGAAGGATTTTCTCAAATTGGGAAGGCATTTCCTTAGAAATTTAAAATAAAGTAAACAACTGTCACATCTGCCCTGGAGCTCTACTTGGAGGGTAGTAGGTGTCGTTCTGAAGTCAAAGAAGAGGATCTCGACTGCTCCCATCACACCAAGCTCCACAAAGTCTTAAACCTCCAAAGTCTGCCTCGGAGTGTCAGTAGTCTACACCAGACACACAAGTGCAGGCAGAGCCCATGCAGGGTTTAGTATAACAACTCGGTAGGTGACCCCGAGACCCCCGGAGGTCTCTCAGTAATCCACAAAGGAAAACATCACAATAAAAATCACATAGGTAATATCACAAGAATGATCTAAATAATTAAGCACAAATCAAAAGAGATAGCTCACTCTAATGGTATAACTTCAAGGTTACTAGGATATGGATGACTAGCCATAAATCCAAATCATCCTATCCGTAATAACTCTACAGCTAACCCATATTGGTCTCTAGATGCTGACCCATATTGGTTTCTAGTGCTGACTTGTATTGGTTGCTGGTGCTGACCAGTATTGGTCGCTGGTGCTGACCCGTATTGGTTGCTAGTGCTGACCCATATTGGTCACAGGTATAGAGGTAGGGATGATTAATCGTATAGTTAGATCATCCCACTCTAGAGTTTCTGATGTTAACCCGTATTGGTCACTCTTCTTCTTCGTGTCACAGCCAACCACTGGATTCTCGCACATAGCACACCTGATCTCTGGAATATTCTGCTCCTCAATCCATCGGTCATATTTTAACCAGTACAAAGTCCCGCAAAAATCATACCCAAGGGGCCGCCCCATCATAGGGGTCCCAACGTGACAGACGGCGCGTCGATCAGATGCCTCATCTATGAGATATGAGCACTTTTGTGAAAAGGGCCCGGTTAGATTCAAGTATGATCCAATCTAGTTCTCACTTTAAACTCCTTCAAAACTCATTAAGAGTATATCCAAAGGACCACCTTGTCACAAGTGCCCTTATTCCACAGATGGCGCGTCGATCGGACGCCTGGTCTGTTAGTTACACCCCTTTCTGTGATACGGGGGTGATCGCACCTCAGTCTGGCCCAGCTCGGTCGGGCTCACTGTAATATGACAAAAGGAGCACTTCCCAAAAAGGGGTCCCAACACCACTGACATCATTTAAAATGGACACTTGGTTCTTCAGTTACAGTTATTTCTTTATTTGGGGGCCGGTTGGGTCTGGGCCCGATCTGACTCGGTCAGACCGGCCTGATACAATGAGTCTCGAGGTCTACCTGACCCTGCCCAGGTCCGGCCCGTTATGGTTTGGCCCAGTTCACCGAGTCCCGCCTATCAGGGTCAGCCCGGCTGGTTTCCGGGCCCGAGCCGCAGTTGGCCCGGCCTGCCGGGTGGGGCTAGGCCCACCTGCACTGGCCCGCTGGGCGGGCCTGGCCTGTTCAGCCAACCCACGTTCAGCCCAGTCTGCTTGAAGGCATAACGTGTCTCCAACTGGCCCCGCGGACACGGGGCATTTTCAACCGGCTGGTGGGGCACTACCCAACTACATACAATGGTCGACTAGGTGGCTACCGGTCTCCAGCCGATGCGATGCCCGCACCACACCCATTTTCCATGACGGCTGCCTCTGGCAGTGCCTACAGGCGCCACCCTTCTTCTGTGTAGCCTCTTCGGGCAGGCCACCTTTGGCCAATGTGGCATGTGATGGTTCACTACCTTCCCACCACCCACGTTTGGTTTCCACGGGCCTCCTCCGGCCACTATCGACCGCCTCTGACATGGAAGATCGGTAGTTCTTTCCGCGGAGGGTCCAGGTCTTGTTCGGATTGACCTGCGCCCTTCGTGTTAGCATTTTAACAAGGGGTGTTAACAACAAACAGAGAATTTAAAAATAACTCCCAACTTGTAACCCCGCATCAACCTCCCGTGTTTAAAGAATGATCTGTGGATCAACCCGTTGGTCGATTGATTCGTATTCTTTGTATAAATCAAGAACGTGGAAGGAGTAATTTTATAATATCAAAAACAAAAAACCCTACATGGATGAGACGTCTGCTGACGACGATCGATGAAACCTCCTTCGTCATGCCAAAACCCCACCCGAGATCCAATTAAATAGGAGGGGGTAAAGGTGAGTAATTCATTGAAGAATTAATGAGGTTCATTAAATGAATTAATGAACCTATTTTCATTCATAATGGTGGATTTATGCATATGATGAGTCAATCCATTAAATGGCTTTAAAATTCACTAGTCCCACCACCTCTACTCATCTGTTAGAGAAAAAAATAAAATAACAATTACATGTTATTTTACTTTTCTTTAAAAAGTCTAAAAACAAAAAATTTCTCCTGACCTACTACGGTCGATGTGAAGCCTCCCTTAATCAAATCCAGGTGCTTCAATTTTTGTAGGCTCATAATAATCCCAAATAATTAAAAAAATACATGGAATTTTTTGGGTCTTTACAATTCCACCGTTCCACAAAAAGACACTAACCAAGGGAATAGAACCCCCATGAAACACCTTCTCTTGGAGGTCCTGGATCTACATAGGGTGATCCTTAAAGGTTTTTTCATCATCAACATTGATCTCACCCTAATCGATAACATGAGAGTCATCATGAAAATAATGACAGAGTTGCAACATGTGAAAAGTATCATGTATCCATAACATCTTGGGGTAAAGTTCTATCTGATATTCCATGGTTCCAACACAAGCCAACACCTTAAAAGGGCCAAAAAATTGGTGATAAAGATTACTTCCATGACTATAAATTCACTTACCATGATGAGAAGTCACCTTCAAGAACACATGATCTCCAAAATAAAACTCCATAGGTCACCTCCTATGATATTCATAGGATTTATGATGATCTTGCACTGCCTTCATCATCTTAATAATTACTTAAACCATATATGTCATACTATGTCCCAGTTCTTGCCTAAGAAATACTGCCTCTCTAACCCCATTCTAGAAAAATGGTAAAGATAAAGGTTATTAATATAATTATTCAAAAGATTCCATACTAATGGAGTAGTGGAAATAATTATTATTATTATCAAACTTGAAAAAGGGCATGTGGATCATCCACAAACATCCAAAATCCAGGTAACAAGAGCGCAACATGTCTTTAAGATTTTGGATGGTTTGTATAGTGACCATACTATTCTCACATTACTATTACCTAATTTTAATGACATAAAACATAAAAACATTACACCAAGAGAATCTAAAGTTTTAGTTTATTGTGAAAACTAGTACCATACATAACTTTTACAACATAAAACATAAACATTTATTTAATTCCTTCTTCTATAGCTTCATATTATATCTTGACTTCTCATTAGTACAAGTAGTCAGCTGAGGATATACATAAAAATGGGGTGAGCTAAAATCCTAGTAAGTTGAGAGATAGGGACATGAAACAATGTAACATGGGGTGAAAATAATTCTAACATCATCATCATTAATGAGAATAAGCATTAAATAATAGCATGGAATGTGGCATTGCATAAAAATGAAACCATATGTCTTGGTGGTTAACTACTAAACATATTTGTGAACAAAGATAGTATAATGTTCACACATAATTCACTTTAATCATTAGTTTATTAACATTGCCCAATTAATCGAAGTGCTATATAATTCCGATTGCACCCGTAGCTTCATAACATTTTCATTGTGCTATATAATTTCAGGCGCACCTGTCACATCATAACATTTAAATTATCATGCATCCCACATAGAACATATATCAATATTGAAAATAAAACAATCCATGGAAAGGAATAGTATTCACTTCATAAAGGATACATTCATAAACTTTGGGTTCCCAAATGAAATAGGTAATAACATACTTGATATAAGAAACATCAATCTTGAGTGAGAAGTAAAATGTGAGTTTTTGAAATAAGAGTTCTTTTGGAAAACATTGTGATTGACATAAACTCCAATGAAAAATATTTATATCCTATAAAAGGTAATATAATTATGAAAAAAATAGTTTTATGTAATAACCTTACTGAAAATGGATAGAAAGAGGTAAAACCCAAAGAAAGAGAGTTGGGTTTGAGGAATCCACTTACCTTGTATCTAAATGATTTCTTAACTTTAATGTCTTGTATAATCACATTATATTATTTAATTAACAAATCCAAAACCTTTTATACATGAGTATTATTATTTATAGTTTTATTATGTTCTTTTATACACCTTTGGATGAGTTATAGAGTTTAGACTCAATATTTAGGAGTGTTCTTTTTCTTAATTTTCATGAACGGTTCACTTGTACACATGAATGGAAGTTCATGTAGAACATTGATAAACATCCAGAATTTCTATTACATTATATTAATGATATTCCAAGAGTTTAAATGATCTTATAATGAATTTGTTTATGATTATGAATAATTATTTAAAATTTAATGATGATTGTTCTAGTTTAATTTGGGCATCTTTTGGATTACAACGAACATATTTTATTTTATCATTTATTATTATGTATAAAAATTGTTTCCAGGACAAAAAAGGGGTTAAAACATAAATATTAAAATCTAATTTAAACCATTTAATGGTTTTATTTAAATCAATGAAGGGGTTGAAGGAAAATCTAAGTGCATCTCCCATGATGTAGGTAGATTAACACATCATGGGTGATGATTTAATTTTTATAAACAAAGAGAGGGGGAATATTATAATGAATAATCTTATATTAATATGATAAAATACCATTATATCAATCATAATGGTGGTATCATGACATTTTTATAATATAATATGAGTATAAGAGAATAAAATAAATTAAATTTAAAAGGAAATTGAAAGAAAAGAGGGAGAAATATTACCTCTTGAATTTATCTTGCTTGAGAGCCTCTTTAGGGGAGAGGTTTTGGTATTTTTATGATACCAAGGGATGTTAGAAGTTGGGTAGGATCTTGGGAAGATATTTGATAAGAATTTTGAGTAGGAACAAGGCTTGAGAGGTGTGAGGAAAAGAGGTTGTGAGGGGTGGTATTTATATTAGAGGGGAGAGGGGTTTACTCAATATTTAATTCATCAGTTTATTAATTTCCATAAAGATAAACAATAGTGATGATTATTGTGACTAAAAAAAGTAATAAGTTCATGTGAGTTTGAACCAAAGTTAATTTACATCATCCATGACTCAATAATAATGCATAATGTCATTTATCTAGCATATTTTGTAAATTATCAAATTACATTATTCACCAAAAATTAAAGTATTTTAGAAAATATAAAAAATTCACCTTAACCATTTTTCAACATGTATGATTCAAAAATGAGCTCCATTTTATGAAAATAATTTTATAAATATGAGTAATTTAATTTTTAATTAAAATCATAATTTACTTGAAAAATAAAAATTTTAAAATTAAAACTATTTTTCTAACACTTTGAAAAACTAATTAAGGTCTCATAAAATTACCATATAATTATAAGACTTAAAAAAACCAATTAAAGAATAAATATTATGAAAATGCATTTTTATTATTATTTAATTAATCATTAAATATTCATGACTTACAAAAATACCAACACTATAATATAATTATATCATATTGTCACTTATAGAGTGGATAAATTTTATTTATACTATCACTGGTAAGGTTCCTATTCACTTGACCGATTTCCTATTCATAAGGGTCAAATTACTGTTTTAACACCCCAAACGTTTTATGATATGTTTCTCTTAAATATATTCAATTTAGTAGATGGCCTATATTGCATGAATCGCTGAGTCTCTGTGAAACAACACTTGGTTATTTATAGGAGACAGTCATAACCTAGCCATTAAACTTAAATTTTCCACTTTTGTGTTTTAAAATTCGAAAAACGGATATACACGGTTGTGATTAGGGTGACATTTGGAGTCGGATAGAAACAACTTAATTTATAGTGAATAGTAACTTAACATTATTAATAGTAACATATCCTTATGAATTTTAACTTACCCTTATGAATAGTAATAGGGCCCTTGTGAATGGTAACCTTACCCAAGAAAGTATAAATAAAATTTAGGCACCTTAAAAATTAAGATGAATATATTATGTGTTGATATTTTTTTGATAAAATGATGATTTTAATTAAAATTATAATTTATCTTATTTAGAAAATTATTTTTTAAAAATGGAGTTCTTTTTTAGATTCTACACGTCGAAAAATGGTTAGGGTGAATTTTTGATATTTTTTTGAAATACATGAATTTTTTGGGAATAGTAAAATACATTAATTTACCATATAAATACATTATAATTTAAATCCACTATTCCTAACATCATGGGTGATGTAAGCATCCAAATATCAAACTCACATGAACTTATTACTATTATAGGTCATGTAATATTTGTTATTTCTTGTCTTGTGGAGAAATAACAAATTAATGAATATAATATTAAGAAAAAATTCATCCCCTTCCCTATAAATACCACCCCTCACACCCTCATTTCTTCACACCTCTCAAGCTTCAAGCCTTGTCTAAATTATGCTCAAATATCTCCCAAAGATCCCCCCCCCCCCCGTGTCTAGTAGCATTTTTTCTCCTCAAAATACCAAATCATCTCCCATAAAGAGGCTCTTAAAGGAAGATAGATTTAAGAGGTAAATTCTTCTTTTCAATTCATTTCTTTTCTTTTCAAGTTCATTTTTTATCTTTTTTATTATCACCTCTTCTCATCCAAATTTTGTGAAAAATTCAGTACCTTATATGTAATCAAATTATTTTATGATAATGTAATATTCCATCATCATGTCTTTTTTTACCTCGTTTAATACTATAAATGAAAACACAGTCCGAGATGTGTTAATTATCATGTTCAAAGAATATGGGATTTCCATTTCCATTACTATCTTAAATACTTGTAATTAAACCTTTATAATGGTTTAAACATATCATAATATATGTATTTTAACTTATTTAATGTTTTTTAATCCTTACACACTCATAATATAAAATAATAATACAAAACAATTTCATTATGCACAAAACAGTCGAGTTAGTCTAAGTGTTTATCATTAACTTTAATCTAATGATTCATCCTCATGGTATATAAAAAAATCATTATAAGATAATTTATATCTATATAATATCACTAATAATATATTTTATTAATTCTGTATGTTTAATCACATTTCAAAGGAACTTCCATTCATGGATACAAGTAAACTGATCATTAAAACCATGGAAGAAAATGCTTCCAAATAATAAAATTAAACATCTTAAACCCATGAAAAAGGCCATGAATGAACCTAATAAGGTTAAAATAAATGAATTAAAAGTAGATGAGGTTCTGTAATTATTAATTAATGAATCTAAATTTTATTATTCATGTCATTAATATCAAATGAAGAATACATTCGGGCATAAGGTAAGGGGTTCTCATCTCACTTTTATTTCAATGATATTTTCATTGTTCACCACTTATTTCTTGTTTGTGGTATATATTTACTACCATTTGATATATAATTTCATTATTATCTTTATATTCATGGTATTAAATTATTCTCTTGATGATTATTAACTCGATTGATTATAATGTTGTAAGGTACTTTGTTTCGATTTCCATTCTATTGTGATTTACTAGGTATTGTAAACCTAATCATTCTTATGTGGTGTAACTACTGCCCCTTTGAGATAATTTTTCATTTTAAATTGTAAATATATTATATATCCATATTTTGGTTTCATGTATATGATTACAGTCTTAATATGTATACCCTTTTACATACAGTGTTTATTTGGAATGTTATTTTAACTATGGAAATATTGATAAATATGTATCTCGTACTCTATAAGGATATTGATAAGGCATATTTTACTTGTACTAAATCTATGTATAAAGAATTATTTGGAATTACAGTGATAGGAATGGCCCAATATAGCCCCTTGATGCATCGAGAGGTCTCATGAGACAAATCAGTTTGCAACAAACCCTTCAAGTTTGTTTCCAAAACATAATCAGACGGGTATCTACAAACAGTCTTAAATCGTTTAGATGGTATAGTGGTATCATGTTCTAGATACAATACATCCAATTAATAAGCATTTCCTTTATTCATTTTTAGTTATTATTATCCATGAGGTTTTCACTATAACAAAATATATTAATGCAGTTTCATTCTCAGTTTATGAATGGCATGTGTTTTTCATTTATTCACCATGCCATATTGACTATGATAATTTGATTATGATTCAATTATTGTTGATTAATTAATCTGCTATTTGTAACCCTTACTGATAATTTGAACTCACCTCTTTCATTTGTTTACCATCAGTGGGTTATGAAAAGGATATCATTTATTGAGTTCATATGGATTCAGTTTTTTTTAGTTTTTTGCTACGTATTGTATTTTGTTACCTTTCCCAATGTAATATGAGTTACATGTATTCATATAGTTTCTTCGATACTACTAAACTAATCATTCCTTCAGGATTTCATTCCTTGTAATCATATTAATGTAATAAGTAATGCACTGGATTTGGGCTTCTGGGGATGGGGCATTACAGTTTGTCTCAGAGGGAGTTTAGTATAAACCTTGGAAACTAGATTTAGGAGACATAGTTTATACGACATAATCCTAAGTTATACTTTGAATATAATCATAGAATAACATCTTGTAATTTTTGTAAAGTAGGTATTATGTGGGTCTTCCTAAAAAATGCATCCCTTCCTGGATACTACAAGTGGATGTGGTTCTAGCACAGATGTACCTAGGAGTAACAACTCTAACAAGGAGTTTCGGGCTTGACTCTAGGTAGCCTAGTACATGATAATGAGACTTACTACACACTTTGTTTGACACTCTTAGGGGATATTCTTAGGATAATTCCCAATTTCTTTACAAACCATTATAAAGGATTTAAAAGTAAATATAAACAATGTTTGTGATTATGAGATTAATTGCACATTAATTTTTATATTATCTTAAGTGTTTGTTAGTTAGAAATTATGAACTATTACCTAATTTAGTGTATGTCATTTTTTAGTGATGGATCCTAATAGATGAAGGGGAATAAACACCCATGAACAATGTAGCAATTGACCCACTAAGAAAGTCAACATAGTCAGTTTTGGAGCAGATAAGATCATGACAATATTGGGAGAACTTACTTAAGATGTGAGGAATAACCATGCTACACCTATATTTGATCAATTCATGCGATAGAATCCCCCATATTTTAGTGGGACTATTAATCCAATGGTAGCTGAGAAGTGGATTAATTCCCTTGAAAAGATATTTCTGGCATTAAGATAAAATTAAAATGAAAAGGTAGTATCGTATGTATGTTGCCTCAAGGGTGATGCTGATAAATGGTGGTTCTTGATCCACAATACCATGGATGAAGAAGAAATAGAATATATGGAATGAAAAATTTTTAAGGAAATATTCTTTGACAAATATTTCCCTCGTGAACAACTAACTGAAATGAAGATGAAATTCTTCAGCCTAAGGGAATAAGAGAGTTTTACAGAGTGTGAGGATACCTTTACAATATTAGCCAGGTATGCTATAGATTATGTACATTATTCAATATAAAATATTGATCATTTATTTGAAGTTCTTAAGCCAAGTATTCGAAGGGAACTATCTTATTAAAAAATTTCATTATATGATGAAATTGTATTAAGTTCCATCAAAACAAAGAATGAATTTTCTAGATCAAATTTGTTCAAGGGAAATCAATATAAAAAGAGGCATTGTAATAACCATGGAAAAGATGAAGCCCCAATGAAGAATAGGAAATGAAGCAATTTATATTATGTGAGAACTGTGGAAAGAATCCTCTTTGGAAATGCTTAAAAGGCATGTGAGTTTTCTATAAGCTTGGAGAAAAGGGTCATTGACCTAGTCAATGCTAGGGTAAGATAAAATTCAATTATGTCCAATGCTATAATTGTGGAGATATGGGACGCTATGAAAATTATTATCTTAATCCCCAAGGAAAATTTCCGTAGAAAATTCCATGAGAGAAAGGGAAAGCTTATGTGATTAAAACCGTCGAGGTTGAAGTTTCTAATGATGTGGTGGTAGGTACTTTAATTGTTTCCTCAAAATTATCCAATGATTTATTTGATTTTGGATCATCGCATTCATTTATATCTTCCCAATTTTACAAAATATTAGACATGTCCAATTTGATTTAATAAAGGAGTTGTCATTCAAAACTCCTAGGGGATATATCATTGCAACATAGATGTGTCAATCAGTCCCCCTCATGAAACATAAACATTCTTTAGTTTCCAAACTTATCATCATACCAATGATTGACTTTTATGTAATTTTCTATATGAATTGGATGTAAAATTATGACGTGATGATCTATTGCAAGAAGAAGGAAGTTACAATTTTTGAGAATGGTATAGAATCCCTTATCTTTAGAGAAGAAACCTCACCTTCTAATTCTTATCTAGATCCACCCCCATTATCTCAATAGAATGAAATTATTAGAGAGGAATATAATAAAATATCTATGGGTGAGGAAAGAAATATTCAAATTTCAGATATAAATATTGTGCAAGAATACATTTATGTATTTCTAGAGGATTTACCTAGACATCCTCCAAAGTGGAATGTTGAGTTATTTATTAATTTAATTCTTAGTAGAAGACCTATATCAAAGGCTCCCTATAGAATGGCCACTGTGGAATTAGTGGAGCTAAAGAAACACCTAGAGGAATTGAGTGACAAAATATTTATTTGACCTAGTTCTTCTCCATGGGGATCCCCTGTCGCCTTTTTTAAAAAGAAATATGGTTCCATGAGGCTATGTATTAATTACAGGGAAATCAATGCTATTACAGTAAAGAACAAGTATCATCTACCATGAATTGATGATTTATTTGATCAACTTCATGGATCACAATATTGTTTGAATATTGAACTTCGATCTGGATATCATTAGCTATGTGTGAGGAAAGAAGATATTCCAAAGACATCATTTCAAACCAAGTATAGGCATTGCGATTTTCTAGTAATGCCTTTTGGACTGACTAATTCACCATCTATTTTCAGGGATCTAATGAATAGAGTTTTCAAATAATATCTTGATGACTTTGTTGTGTTATTTATCGATGATATCTTGGTATACTTGAAAATCTATGAAAACCATGAGAATCACTTGTGGATTATTCTGAAAACTATTAGAAGAAATGAATTATATGGGAAGTTTAGAAAGAGAGAATTTTGGTTTCAATTAGTTTCTTTTATTGGCCATATTGCCT
The DNA here is from genome assembly GCA_963277665.1 of Viscum album. Classification (NCBI taxonomy): domain Eukaryota; kingdom Viridiplantae; phylum Streptophyta; class Magnoliopsida; order Santalales; family Viscaceae; genus Viscum; species Viscum album. Next base: position 1,675,177,887 of record OY728158.1, read on the forward strand.
CTAAGTATGGAATCTTAGCTGATCCTGTGAAGACAAAGGCAATCAAGGAATGTCTAATGCCAATGGACATAATCGATGTACATAGTTTTATTGTCTTAGAAAGTTACTATCGGCATTTCATTCAGAATTTCACCTGAATGGATAATCAGCTAACCAAACTCACACGTAAAGGGGTTAAATTTGTATAGAAGAAAGAATGTACATAATACTTTGAAAAATTGAAAAGAAGATTGGTTATTGTTCCAATTTTGAATCTTCCATCTATAAATGATGGATATGTGGTATACAATGATTCATCAAAGAATGGGTTGGGTTGAGTCCTTATGAAAAATGATAAAGTTATTTCTTATGCATGAAGGCAGTTGAAGACTCATGAGAAAAATTACCCAACACATGATCTTGAGTTTTAAACTATAATATTTTCTTTCAAAATATGGATACATTATCTCTACGGTAAAAGATGTGATATATATATAGATAAAAAGAGTTTGAAATACATTTTTACATAGAAATAACTCAATATTAGGTAAAGAAGATGGCTCGAGTTACATAAAGATTATGATTGTTCAATAACCTACCACCCAGGAAAGGAAAATAAGGTGGAAGATGCATTAAGAAAGAAAGATCATGGACTTCTGACCCAAATGAGGATTGATAGAGATCCTATATTCATGGATCTACTGAAGATGGATATGATAATTTTTAAGGAAATGGAAACATCTTTCCTCTTTAAAATGATTTCTAAACCATCTTTACTATAGAAGATAAAAATCTCTCAATATGATGATGAGAATCTATAAAACAAAATTAAAGATGTTAAGGATGGAAGATTGGAAGAATTTGTGTATGATAATGGAGTTCTAAAATTTCGTAAAAGGTTAGGTGTTCCATCAGTACCTAAGCTAAAAAGTGAACTATTAGATGATTCTCATAGCTCAAATTTCTCTATACACCATAGTGGCACTAATATGTATAGAGATTTGAAGGAACATTTTTGGTGGGATAACATGAAGCGACAAATTGCTGACTATGTGTCAAGGTGTCTAGTTTGTCAATAGGTGAAGGCTGAGAGACAACATCCTAGAGGGTTCATGCAACCTCTACTTATTCCTATATGGAAGTGGGATGAAATTATTATGTATATTGTTATAGGACTACCAAGGACACCTAGAAGGAATGATGCCATATGGGTCATTATTAATCATCTCAAAATATCAGCACTTTTCATTTTTATAAGAGAAGATTTACCACTTGAGTGCCTGAAAAGACTTTATATTAATGAATTTGTAAGACTTTATGGTGAACCTCTATAGATTTTGTCTGATCAAGGTACCTGATTTACATCAAAATTCTAGAAAATTATCCAGAAGGCTTTGGATACTGAGCTTCATATGAGTACTTCTTATCACCCCCAAACTGACAAACATTCTGAAAGGAATATTCAAACACTGGAAGACATGTTGAGATCAAGCTCTCTTGAATTTCAAGGTATGTGGTATCAATACTTACCTTTGGTGGAATTTTCCTACAATAATAGTTTCTATTATTGAATTTAAATGGTATCATATGAAGCAATGTATGGTAAGAGGTATCAAACTTCAACATGTTGGGATGAAGTTGGTGAGAGGGAACTTATATGGACCAGAACTTATCTAAAATATAACTATAAAGGTAAAGAAAATTCATGCCTATATTAAAGCATCCCAAAGTAGGAAAAAGAGTTATATTGACAACTGAAGAAAGGATTTTAAAATTCAAGTAGTAGATCATGTATTTCTAAAAGTATCTCTGTGGAATGGTGTCTTAAGGTTTTGTAAGAAAGGTAAACTGAGCCCCAGGTATACCGTACCATTCGAAATTTTGGAAATAATTGGAGCTATATGTTACCATTTAGTAGTTTCACCAAGTCTCTCAAAATTTCATAATGTGTTTCATGTGTCATTGTTAAATAAATACATGTCAGACCCAATGCATGTATTCATCTATGAAGAAATAGTGCTGGAAACTGATTTATTATATTGTGAAGAGCCTATCGAGATTCTTAACACTAGAGAAAAAGTATTGAGTAATCAGATGAATCTTCTAGTAAAGGTTATTTATAGAAACCACAAACTAGAGGAAGAAGCATGGGAACCTGAGGATGCTATGAATAAAAAACACCCACATCTTTTAAAAGGGCTTTAATATTGAGGATAAATTTTCCAAAGTTGGGAAGATATAACACCCAAAACATTTTATGGTATGTTTCACTTAAATACATTCAATTAAAGAGATAGGATATATTGCATTAATAACTGAGTCTCTGTGAAACAACACTTGGTTATTTATAGGATATAGTCATAACCTATTCATTAAACATAAATTTTTCACTTCTGTGTTTTGAATTTTGAAAAACGGACATACACGGTTGCGATCAGGGTCACATTTGGAGTCATATAGAAACAAATTAATTCTTGATGAATAATAACATACCCTTATGAATAGTAAATTACCCTTATGAATAGTAACTTGCCCTTATGAATATTAATATTACCCTCATGAATGGTAACCTTACCCATGAAAGTATAATGAAAATTTATGCACCTTAAAAATGAAGATGAATATTTTAAGTGTTAGTATTTTTTTGATTAAATGATGATTTTAATTAAAAATTAAATTTCTCAAATTTATAAAATTACTTTTGAAAAATGGAGTTTATTTTTGGATTCTAAATGTTGACAAATGGTGAGGGTAAATTTTTGATATTTTTCTGAAATACTTGAATTTTTGTGAATAGTAAAATACATTAATTTACCATATAAATACATTATAATTTAAATCCACTATTCCTAACATAATAAGTGATGTGAAAACCCAAATATAGAACTCACATTCACTTATTACTATTCTAGGTCATGTAATCCTCATTATTTCTTGTCTTGTGGATAAATAATAAATTAATGAATATAATATTAAGAAAACCATCCTCCCCTTCACTATAAATACCACCCCTCACACCCTCATTTCTTCAAACCTGTAAACCTTCAATCCTTGACTAAATTCGGCTCAAATATCTCCCTAAGATCCTACACCACATCCATCAGCCTTTGTTCTCCCCAAAATACCAAATCCTCTCTAATAAAGAGGCTCTCAAAGGAAGATAGATTCAAGTGGTAAATTCTTTTTTTCAATTCTTTGGTTTTCTTTTCAAGTTCCTTCGTTATCTTTTCTATTCTCACCTATTCTCATATAAATGTTATGAAAAATACAATACATTATATGTACTGAAATTTGTTTAGTATAATGTAATATTAAATCATCATCTCTAATTTTCCCTCTTTTTATACTATAAATGAAAATATCGTCCGAGATGTGTTAATTATCACGTTCAAGGAAAACGGGTTTTCAATTTTCATTACTGTTTTAAAGACTGATCATGAAACCTATATAATGGTTGAAAAAGATCATAATATAAGTATTTTATCTTTTTCAATGTTTTGTAATCCTTTCACACTCATATTATAAAATAATAATACAAAACACGTTCATTATGCAAAAAACTGCAAAGTTAATCCTAGTGTTAATCATTAACTTTTATCTAATGAGTCATCCTCATAGTATATAACCAAAATAATTATAAGATCCTTTATATATATTTAATTTCACTAATAATATATATTATTAATTCTTTATGTTTACCCTCATTTCAAATGAACTTTCATTCATGGATACAAGTAAACCAATCATGAAAACCAAGGAAGAAAATGCTTCCAAAATAATAAAATTGAACCTCTTAAACCCATAAAAAAGTCCATGAATGAACATAATAAGGTTAAAATAAGTCAATTAAAAGTAGATAAGGTTATGGAATTATTAATTAATGAATCTAAATTTTATTATCCAGGTCATTAAGATCAAACGAAGAACACATTCGGGCATAAGGTAAGGGGTTTCTCATCTCACTTTTATTTCCATGAGATTTCCATTGTTCTCCACTCATTTATTGTATGTGGTGTATTTTTACTTTCATTTGGTATATAATATCATGATTCTATTTATATTCATGGTATTTATTTATTATCTTTATGATCATTAACTCGATTGATTACAATATTGTAAGGGACTTTGTTTCGGTTTCCATTTCATTGTGATTTACTTGGTATTGTGCACCTAATCATTCTTATGTGGTGTACCTACTTCCTCTTCGAGATAATGTTTCATTTAAAATTGTAAATGTATTATATATCCATGTTCTAGTTTCATGTATATTATTATTTTTTTAAGAACCCAGATCTTCATTTCAGGTATGTTTTTCCTTTTCTGGAGTTTTTGAGAAAAATGATGCTTCTGGAAATTTTTTAAGTACACGTCGTGTACTTTATGGGTACACGTTGTGTACTCTTTTCCTGCTCGAAGCCGTGTGTTGGCCGTGTCCGGGCCACACACACAGTGTGTAGGGGTGACATGGAGGTCGATTTTTGGCGGAGTACAGAAAGACCTAGTACACGTCGTGTACCCTAAAAGTACATGTCGTGTACTTTATTTATTTTTTGATTAATAGGACTGAGGTCGCTCCTGACGCATAGAAAGGTCTTCTTATAGGTTTTGTTCATCACAGAGCACCAAGGATCCGTGAATCTTAGATGATCCCCCGCCTCTCTGTCCGTTCTCTGATTCGAGCACGGTCGATTGCATTGGAATCGCAGCGGTGAGTTCTTCCTTCTGCTTGATCCTGGTTTTCCAATTCCTCCCCCTTCTCAAGATATTGTGGGTTGAGCGTTTTGGACGTTTTCTCAGATCTAAAATGTTCAAGGGATAATCAGTCATCATGGTTCAAGTATATCGATCTCTTAGGATCTAGGTATGTGGTTTGTGCCTTACCGATCAAAGTCTTTGAGTTTTATGTGCAAATTCCACCAATACACATGAACGGGGTATTGCGTGTTTAATTTTTTCCCTTGTTGTTTTCCTGCCTTGCTTGTATGATTGTGTAGAGGTAATTTAATCATGTTAGAGGATAATTTGTTGTTCTTGGATGTCTTTCCCATTCTTTACTCTGTTTATGACCTTTGGGTCTTGTTAGCCTTTGGCCGTTATGACCGTTTCCATGCCTTGTGTCTATAGGATGGATTGTTTTGTATTACATTCTTGTTGTCCTGTAGAAAGTTAGCCAAGTAGCTCTATAGATGTACTTTGGACTTATATCATTATCATGCACTGACTGGCATGGGGCTGTGAGAACCTGGTGCTATAGACTATAAGGGATAGACCAAGTGAGCTTCCCAGAGAGTCCTTGTCATTATAGACTATAGGGGGTAGACTGAGTGAGCTTCCTCAGTGATTCTTAGACATTATAGGCCACAGGTAATAGACCGAGCGAGCTTCCTAGGGTGCCTTCAGATATTATAGACTACATGAGGGTAGATCGAGTGAGATTCCTCAGAGAGTCTTACCTTGTTTGATTTATTTAAGACCTTTCCCAGGCTAGAGGAGGAATTGACCGAGTGAGCTTCCTTAGAGAGTTTGTGGTATACCTGAGGCTATAGGAGGAATTGACAGAGATATCTTTCTCAGAGAGTCTCTAGCCCCTGGGGATAAGAGGGTTAGACCGCGTGATCTTCCTCAGAGATTCCCTGACTACCCTAGACTATGAGGGTAATTGACCGAGTGAGCTTCCCCAGAGAGTCTCATAAATTCATATGATCAAGCCAGAGGGGTTAGGCTGAGTGCACTGCCCAGAGGGTTGTGGTACTTCATGGTTAGAACTAGAGGAGATGGTTGAGGGTACTTCCCATAGGGTTTTCTATTTTTGTTAGCCGATTTTCTTACTGCTCTTGCTGGTTGTGGATTGATTACTGGTGTGTATCACCCTGCTTCACTACTTACTATTTACTGCCTACTGCTTGTTGTTGTTGTTACTACTTATTGTACTTTTACCTGTCATATACTCACTAATTTTCAGGCACAGATCTTTGGGTGGTTTCCTACTAGGATTTTATCTCACACCCTGTTTGGGCCATTCTTTTGGGTACAAGTAGACTATGTTGTTGCAGGTATAGACAAGGGAAAGCGCCCTTCGACTTCTAGAACTTGATTACTTGGAGCAGGAGAGAAAGGGACCAAGATTTGGCTTGCGATGCTGAGGATATTTTTACTTTTATTTTGTACTTGTTTTGGTATTGGGGTGTTTTCAACATTGTGACTTGTTAGGATACATTCTTATAATCGTATCTTGCATCATTCCATATATACATATGTGCTTTATCTTGTTGATTTAGTCTTCTGCTGTTTATTATTGTTGGTTCTTCACTACTTCCTCTATTGCATGTTTATTTATTCTGTTGTGTACTCTGCCAATGAGGGCATAGTTTCCCCACTATCACACCCAAGGCCCTCACTGCTAGTCGGCAGCCTCTGGCATTTGGGGAAATGTGCTTGAGGCCATGTGACCAACCGGGTACGGGGCACCTCTAGGTGGATTCTAGAACTGAGATGTTACAAAGTGGTATCAGAGGGATTCTTTTCTCATGATTTACTATTTGGAGCCTTTAGCCAGGGATAAGATGGATTCGGTACTTGGTAATAAGTTGTGCCCGGGAGTAGCAAACCCGTGTACAGGGAAAATCCATACTACCTCGTTTATTACAGTTTTCTAGTTTTTAGATTTTACCTAGAGTGATTCACATGCCTTGTGCTATTATTGTTTTGATATTACGGTTCTATTTTTGTCGCAACCCGATGAGATGAGGGTATGCCATCTCATGCATCATATAGGCACCTGTTAAAAATCACATGCCATGAATTCTTGCCATGACCTCTAGGGTGCATTAGCGATTTCATGTTGTTGTGATAGACTCTGTGTAGATTATGTATACTATTGTGATAGATGCTTGATATAATCCCTATTGTTATGATAGAGAAATTTATTGTGTTTCACTTTGCTTAAATGAACACTAAATTCTGATTCTTGAGGTGTTATGGGCCATCTTGAATCGGAAGTTGGTGGATCATGATCATGTTTTCTCTTGTACATGACTATAGGAGATGCCACTCTTTGATTCGTGGGGATTATGGGCCCTCACAGATCGTAATTTGGCACCTCTTTGCCTTGTTTTCAGTATTTCTGGGCTTCTGTGCAGTTTTTGAGATACTGCCCAGAAAAACCCAGAATACACGACGTGTACTTTCTGGATACACGTCGTGTAGTTTTCAGGCCGTGTCACTGACCGTGTGAGCAGAAACATGGTGTCGTGGAAATAACTTCAGGAACACGCCGTGTACAGTTAGTGCACGTCGTGTAGTTTAGAGTCGTGTACCCGGTTGTGTCAATAATAACATGGGTCAGGGAATCCCGAGTAGAACACATCAGGTAGTTTTGTCCCAGGTACCTAGTTGTGTCACAAACAACATGGGTCGGTGTTATCTTCTCCTATACATGCCGTGTTTGTTCGGAACATGATGTGTAAGGGAGGTCGTATAGATGGTCATGTAACTAACAACACGGGCCACCGAGACTGTGTCTAGTACACTTCGTGTCCCTAGGGAACACGCCCTGTAGTCTGGGGATAGATTGGACCATGTGGGGGTTAGCCATGTAAGGAGACTCGAGTAGGGGTTTAGAGTTCAAGTACATGTTGTGTGTGGGAACAACATGCCATGTAGTTTGGGGTGTTACACGACTAGTAGTGGCAGGAGTACACGCCCATGTTAATGGCTAAAAGTACACACCCTGTAGTTTTTTTACACGCCGTGTAGTCATGTTTTGTAAAACTTGATAGTTTCTTTCCCTTGTTCCCATTTTGTACTCTTGTGTTTTCAGTCTTTATTAATCCTGATCTAAGGTGTGCTATTTATCTTTCAGAGTTATGCATCTGATATGTCCTCCGGTCGTGCATCAGTTTTCAGACGATGACTAGACACTGGATACGGCCGCTCAGGGACCTCCTGTTGATCCTCCTGTTGTGCTAACCTTGGCACCCGCATTTATACCCATCGTAGATGTCGATGCGCAGTTCAGGGAGGATTTCCTAAGGATGATGCAGACTTTTCAAGAAGTGCTTCCTCCTACCCCATCGATGGCTGAGTTGATGAGGGTTTTTCAGCTGCAGCATCCTCCTACTTTCTCAGGGGATGGAGGACCCCAGGCTACAGAGTTGTGGCTCAAGGCCACCCCGACTATTTTCGAGCATCTGGAGATACCCCCAGAGAATAGGGTAAAGCTAGCCACCTATATGCTCTGGGACACCTCCAAGAGGTGGTGGGAGGTGATATCGCAGCCAGGGCGCCAGTAGGGTATGTCATGGGATGAGTTCCGATGCACCTTCTATGACTAATTCTATCTGGAGACCCTGAGGGATGATCGAGCTCGAGAGTTTATGAGTCTGCAGCAGGGTACTCTTTCTATCATGGATTACTCGTCCCGTTTTACTGAGCTGCAACGTTTCACACCTATCACAGCTGGTGATGAGTTGATCCTTGCTAAGAAGTTCAAGGATGGTCTCCGGCAGGAGATTCGTTCCCAGGTGAATATATTCCAGTTGAACTCTATATCCTCCATTGTCAACCAGGCGCTGATTACTGAGCGCAATCTGAGGGATTACGGAGTAGTGGGCCAGGGCGGTTCGACACCCAGAGCTAGTGTTCCTCCTACAGACAGTAGAAAGCATCGCAGAGAGTCTTCTCGAGGAGATCGAGGTTCATGGGATGCGTCTTCTGGTGGGCAGGTTGTATGCTACCAGTGCGGTAGGAGTGGGCATACTAGGACTCAGTTCCAAAGAGATCCGATGGAGTGCCGATATTGCGGCAAGATGGTCCATCTTCAGTGCTTATGTCACATATTCTCACCTTCAGTTGGTGGTAGGGGTTCCTCTATGACCCCACATTTTTGAGATGCTTCGCTAGTTTCCCACCAGTTTGGGAACTAGAGTTCTTCCGGCCGTTCAGGCCGAGGTGGAGGTCATGTCCATGGTGGTCAGTCACCAGGTCCTCAGCAATAGCAGAGTGGATCAGCTCAGAGTGGTCATCCAGGGTCATAGGGCCATAGTGCAGGCCAGTCGTTCGCTGTGGAGCAGACCTATCAAGAGCAGGATCCCGGGCCTTCTACAGTTCGAGGTACGATCTTAGTATCCTCAGTTTTATCTTCATCCCTTTTCAATACTGGTGCTTCTCATAGCTTTATCTTTGTTTCTGTTGTGGATATCCTTGGGCTCTATATCTTTTTGTCTTATTACTTGTTGACTCTTGACACGCCGTTGGGAACGAGGACATCTAGAATACGTTAGTTCAGAGAGTGCCCTCTTGAGGTTGTGCGGTGTCATTTCTTTTGGGATCTCTATGTCCTAGAGATGAAGGGCTATGACGTCATTCTCAGGATGGACTGGTTGGTTCCTTTCCAGGCAGTCTTTGATTTCTATCATCATAGGGTGAGTTTCATATTACCAGAGGGTGGATCTTTTCTTCATATATGTGAGTGGGATGTCCAGGCGGGTAGAGCTAGACCAGAGCATCATGGGCTAGGGGAAGTTACAACTTAGATTTCCAGTCTTTATCTGGATGACCAGGGGACTGCGCAGTTAGACTTTCCCCCAGTGGTGGATCATTTCAGGGATGTCTTTCTAGAGGACTTTTCAGGTTTTCCTCCAGAGCATGAGCTAGACTTCTTGATTGAGCTCATTCCAAGAGCGGCACCGGTGTCCATTCCTCCTTATAGGATGGATACACCTGAGTTGCAGGATCTCAAGAAGCAGCTGGAGGAGTTGCAGGCAAAGGGTTTCATCCGACCCAGTACTTCTTCTTGGGGTTCTCCTAATCTGTTTGCAAAAAAGGAAGATGGCACCCTTTAGCTTTGTGTGGATTATCAGAAGCTGAACCAGTTGACATTCAAGAACCGATATCCCTTATTGAGGATAGATGACCTCTTTGATCAGCTTCGAGGAGCCCGAGTGTTCTCAAAGATCGATTTGAGGTCCAGTTATCATTAGTTACGCGTTAGACCATCTGATATACCCCTTACAGCCATTAAGAGTAGTTATGGTCTATACGAGTATATAGTCATGCCATTCGGTCTCATGAACGCGCCTGCAGTTTTCATGGCACTGATTAACTGAGTGTTCCATCCATACTTGGACTCCTTCTTCATGGTCTTTCTGGATGATATCTTGGTGTACTCGCACACTCGACACGGCCATGCCACACATCTTGAGATAATTCTGAGTACACTAAGAGAGCATCGGTTATATTCTAAGCTCTCGAAGTACCACTTTTGGATGGACTAGATTCACTTCTTGGGTCACATCATCTCAGAGACAATAGTTTCAGTGGACCCAGAGAAAGTGAGAGCTGTAGTTTTGTGGGAGAATCCGAAGAATTTCTTTGAGGTACGGAGTTTCCTAGGGCTAGTGGGATACTACAGACGCTTCATTTAGGACTTTTCGCACCTAGAAGCAGTGTTGAAAAGTCTAAACAAGAAGGGGCGAAGTTTTTATGGTCAGATTCTTGTGATTCAGTCTTTCAGGAGCTGAAGGGGAGGTTGACGTCAGCACTGATACTAGTATTACCAGAGCTGGGCAAGGGCTACATTGTTTACTGTGATGCTTCAGGTATCGGGTTGGGAGCTGTTCCTATGCAGGGAGATGGGGTCGTTACGTATGGGTCTCGGCAGTTGAGGCCACACGAGAGGAATTACCCTACACATGATCTGGAATTGGAATCTGGTGTTCATGCCATACGCTATTGGAGACACTACCTTCTGGGAGAGCACTTTATGGTTTTCACCGAACACAAGAGTCTCAAGTATATCTTCACTCAACGTGATCTGAGTCTGAGATAGCACAGGTGGGTATAGTATCTTCAGTCATTCGACTTTGAGCTTACCTATACGCCAGGAAAGGTCAATGCAGTGGTCGATGCTTTGAGCAGGAGAACTCAAATTCAGGCAGTTCAGGAGGCTAGCAGTGAGTGTCATATTATGGCTCTATTCTCTGAGATACACTTGGAATTTCATGACAGACAGGGACATACTATACTATTTTCTGTAGTTGTTACCTCTACACTTCTTGATCGGGTACGAATGAGGCAGCTATCAGATTCTGAGGCCTTAGTTATGAGGGAGAGTGTGTCAGGAGAGGACCCTCTTCCTGGAGGGATAGTGGGCAAGGATGAGATCTTGTATTTCCAAGGACGTGTATGGGTGCCAGCAGACATACGTGAGGAGCTGATACGGGATTTTCATTCCTCAGTTTGGGCACTTCATCTTGGCATCACCAAGATATATCGTGATCTACACCACCAGTACTGATAGCCAGGTATGAAGAAAGATGTTGCTATTTTTTTCATGAGATGTTCTACTTGTCAGCAGGTGAAAGTAGATTATTAGCAACCAGCATGGCTTTTGCAGCAATTACCCATTCTCGAGTGGAAGTGGAACGATGTCGCGATGGACTTTGTGACTGGGTTACCGAGGTCACCTCAGGGAAGTGATGTTATTTGGGTTTTCGTCGACAGGCTTACGAAGTTTTCACTCTTCTTGCAGATCAAGGAGACCTTCAGTGTTGATGGTCTGGGACAGTTGTACATTCGAGAGATCATATGTCTATATGGAGTTCCACACTCCATTGTTTCAGACAGGGATGTGCGCTTTACTTCTCGGTTATGGCAAGGACTTAAAAAGGCTTTGGGTACACAGGTACTTTTGAGTATAGCATACCATCCCCAGACTGATGGCCAATCCGAGCGCACGATCTAGGTGCTTGAGGATATGCTTTGAGATTTCATTATAGACTTTGGCGGTTCTTGGGAGAAGCATATTCCTCTAGTGGAGTTTGCATACAACAACAGTTTTCAGGAGACCATTCATATGGAACCTTACGAGGCTTTGTACGGTAGGTCATGCCGATCACCCTTATGCTGGCTAGAGGCAGGAGAGGCAGCTTTACTGGGACCTCATCTTGTTCAGGAGACCTCAGAGCAGATAGAGCTGATTCGGAAGTGGATGGCTACAGCATAGTCTCAGCAGAAGTCTTATACTGATCAGTGGAGATGACCTCCGGAGTTCAAGGTCGAAGATCAGGTTTTCTTGCATGTCGCACAGAGGTTGGGACACAAGAGGATTCGATTACAGGTTAAGCTTTCACCGCGGTACGTCAGGACATTTGAGGTGTTGGAGAGAGTTGGTCCGGTTGCCTATCGGTTGTAGTTACCTCGGAGGTATCGGGCCATGCAAGACGTCTTCCACATCTCTCAGCTCTGATGTTAATTTTCAGACCTGTCACATGTCTTTCGGCCTGAGGAGGTTGAGCTCGAAGAGGATACATCATTTGAGTATCATCCCATCCGGATTTTTGATCATAGTATGAAGGCTTTCCATGAGTAGCATGTTCCTTTAGTATGGGTGCTTTGGCAGCATGGGCGAGTATAGGACGAGACCTGAGAGAGGGAGGCCGATGTACAATCACAGTGGCCGGAGCTTTTCAGGGTTTCTTCTTCTATGACTCTCTAGGGAAATTCGGGGATGAATTTCTTTAAGGGGAGAAGTTTGTAAGAACCCGGATCTTCATTTCAGGTATGTTTTTCCTTTTCTGGAGTTTTTTAGAAAAATGAAGTTTCTGGAAATTTTTGAAGTACACGTCGTGTACTTTCTGAGTACACACCGTGTAATCTTTTCCCACTCAAAGCCATGTGCTGGTCATGTCTGGGCCACACACACGGTGTATAGGGGTGATGTGGAGGCCGATTTTTGGCGGAGTATGGAAAGACTTAGTATACGCCATGTACTTTATTTTTTTCGTTAATTGGACCGAGGTCGCACCTGATGCACAGAAATGTCTTCTTCTAGGTTCCGTTCATCCGAGAGCACCGAGGATCTGCGAATCTTCGATGAGCCCCTGCCTCTCCATAGGTTCTCCGATTAGAGCACGGTCTATTGCATTGGAATCGCAGCGGTGAGTTCTTCCTTCTGCTTGAGCCTGGTTTTCCAATTCCTCCTCCTTCTCAAGATATCGTGGGTTGAGTGTTTTGGGTGTTTTCTCAGATCTACGATGTCCAAGGGAGAATCAGTCTTCGTGGTTCAAGTATATCGATCTCCTAGGATTGAGGTAGGTCATTTGTGCCTTATCAATCAAAGTCTTTGAGTTTTATGTGCAAATTCCACCAATACCCGTGAATGGGGTATTGCGTGTTTACATTTTTCCCCTTGTTGTTTTACTGCCTTGCTTGTATGCTTGTGTAGAGGTAATTAAATCATGTTAGAGGATAATTTGTTGTTCTTGGATGTCTTTCCCATGCTTTTCTATGTTTACAACCTTTGGGTCTTGTTAGCCTTTGGCCGTTATGACTATTGCCATGCCTTGTGTCTATAGGATGGAGTGTTTTGCATTACATGCTTGTTGTCCTGTAGAATTTTAGCCAAGTAGCTCTATAGGTGTACTTTGGCCTTATAGAATTATCATGCACTGACTGGAACATGGCTGTGAGAACCTGGTGCTATAGACTATAAGGGATAGACTGAGTGAGCTTCCCAGAGAGTCCTTTTCATTATAAACTACAGGGGGGTAGACCGACTGAGCTTCCTCAGTGAGTCTTAGACACTATAGGCCATAGGGAATAGACCGAGTGAGCTTCCTAGGGTGACTTCAGATATTATAGACTACAGGAGGGTAGACCAAGTAAGTTTCCTCAGAGAGTCTTACCTTGTTTGATTTCTTTAAAACATTTCCCAATCTAGAGGAGGAATTGACCGAGTGAACTTCCTCAGAGAGTCTGTGGTATACATGAGGCTATAGGAGGAATTGACTGAGATAGCTTCCTCAGAGAGTCTTTAGACCTTGGGGCTAAGAGTGTTAGACCTCATGATATTCCTCAGAGAGTCCCTGACTACCCTAGACTATGAGGGGAATTGACTGAGTGAGCTTCCCCAGAGAGTCTCATAAATTCGTATGACCAAGCCAGAGGGGTTAGGCTAAGTGCACTGCCCAGAGGGTTGTGTTACTTCTTGGTTAGGACCAGGTGGGATGGATGTGGGTACTTCCCAGAGGGTTTCCTGTTTGTGTTAGCTGATTTTCTTACTACTATTGTTGGTAGTGGATTGATTAATATTGTGTATCATCCTGCATCACTACTTACTGTTTATTGCCTACTATTTGTTGTTTCTGTTACTGCTTATTGTACTTTTACCTTCCATATACTCACTAACTGTTAGGCACAAATATTCAGGTGGTTTCCTACTGGGATTTTATCTCACACCCTGTTGGGTCCATGATTTTGAGTCCAAGAAGACTATGTTGTTACAGGTATAGACAAGGGAAAGCACCCTTCGACTTCTGGAACTTGATTGCTTAGAGCATGAGAGCAAGGGACCAAGCTTTGGCTTGCAATGCTAAGGAGATGTTTACTTTTCTTTTGTACTTGTTTTGGTATTGTGGTGTTTTCAGCATTGTGACTTGTTTGGATGCTTTCTTATAATTCTATCTTACATCATTCCATATATACATATGTGCTTCATCTTTTTGATTTAGTCTTTTGCTGTTTATTATTGTTGGTTATTCACTGCTTCTGCTATTGAAAGTTTATCTATTCCGCTCTGTACTCTGCCAATGAGGGCATAGTTTCCCCACTATCACATCCAAGGCCCTCACTGCTAGTTGGAAGCCTCTGGCATTTGGGGAAATGCACTTGAGGCCATGTGACCAACAGGGTACGGGGCGCCTCTTGGTGGCTTCTAGAACCGAGATGTTACAATTTTCTTAATCCATATACCCTTTTTCATTAGGGGTTTATTTGGAATGTTTTTTTAACTATGGAAATATTGATGAATCGGTATCCTCTACTCTATATGGATATTGAGAAGGAATATTCTACTTGTATTAAATATATGTATAAATAATTATTTTTATTTTTAGTGATGGGAAAGGCCCGCCATAGCCTCTCGATATATCTACATGTCTTATGAGACAAATCAGTTGGTGACAAACCCTTCGAGTTTGTTTCCAAAACAAAATCAGATGGGTATCTACCCATAGTCTTAAATTGTTTTGATGGTATTGTGGTATCATGTTCTAGATATATGACACCTAATTAATAAGAATTATCTTTATTTATTTTTATTTATTACTTTCCATGAAGTTTTCACTGTGAAAAAAATCTATGGATGCAGTTTCATTCTCAATTTATTAATGGCATGTGTTTTTCATTTATTCACCATGCCATATTGACTATGCCAATTTTATTATGAATCAATTATTTTTTATTCATGCTTCTGCTATTTGTAATCCTTATTGATCATTTTAGCTCACCTCTTTCATTTGTTTACCTTCAATAGGTTATGAAGAGGAGACCATTTATTGATTTCTCGTGGATGTAGTTTTTTTAGTTTTTACTACGTATTGTATTACGTTACCTTTCCCAATTTAATATGAGTTACATGTATGTATCTTGTTTCTTAAATATTGTTAAATTGATTTTTCCTTTGGCATTTCATTCCTTGTAATCATTCCAATTTAATAATTAATGCACCAGCTCTAGGATTTTGGGGACGGGGCATTATAACTATTTATAAGGTTAATATTACTATTCATAAGGGTATGTTATTATTCACCAAAAATTAAGTTTGTCCTATCAGACTCCAAACATCTGACTGATCACAACCATGTATGTCATATTTTCAAAATTCAAATCACATAAGTGGAAAAATTATGTTTAAATGTCACATAGTTTTTCATTTAATAATGATGTGGAATTATGTTTCATTATATGATTTTATGTGATTATACTACTTGACATTACCATAACAAGGGAGAAATTGCATTGATAAAAGTTTGGCTCAATACATTCTTCCCCCCTTTTGAAATTCCCCACTCAAAATTTCATTTTACATAAACAAGTGAGGGTAGTTCTCTTTTATCATATCCTATAGTTCCCAAGTTTATTATTTATACTTATGGTTCCTCCACAACACTTTGACAAGGTGGGTTTCCCTTTTACGTAGAACCTTATCTCTCCAATCTAGAATATTTACTGTCTACTCCTCATAAGAGAGATCATCTTCCAACTGTACCACCTCTAATTTCAACACATGTGAGGTGTCTGGTATGTAATTCCTCAGGAGGGATACGTAAAACACATCATGAACTTGAGACATATTTAGTAAAAGTGCAAACCTATAGGCCACAACTCCTATGAAGTCAAGGATTTCAAATGGGATAATGTACCTTTGTCTTAGCATCCCTTTCTTTCCAAACCGCATGACTCTCTTCCATGGATATATTCAAAGGAAGACTTTATCTCCAATATCGAACTCCAAGTCCCTTCAACAATTGTCAACATAGCTCTTTGGACAACTATAAGAAAATTTGATATGTTATTGGATGACTTGAACCTTCTCTATCATCTCTTGCACAAGATAAGGTGCAAGTATCTTTATTTCTCAAACTTCATCCCAATAGGTTGGAGTTCAATATCGCTTTTCCATACAAAGCATCATATGGAGCCATCTGAATACTTGAGCGGGAGCTATTGTTGTATGATAACTCAACCAATGGGAGATGTAGATCCCATACAATTTTAAATTATAAATATAGTTCTCTTAGAATATCTTCGAGCATCTGAATAGTCCTTTAAAATTGGCCATTAGTTTGGGAGTGATAGTTCATGCTGAAATTTAATTTAGTACTCAAATCATGTTTGAGACTCCTCCAAAATTTATATGTGAACCTTATATCATGATCAGAGACAATCGAGAGTGGAACCCAATGCAGTCTCACCACTTCATTCATATATATCTTTGCAAGTTGTTCAATCGAGAGATCTTCTCGAATAGTGATAAAGTGGGAAGTCTTAATGAGTTGGTCCACCACAAACCATATCACATTATTTTCTTTGGATGTCTTCGGGAGAACCATAAAAAAGTCCATAGTGACATTCTCCCATTTCCACATGGGTATAGGAAATGGTTGCATCATCCCTTTAGACTTTTGTTGCTCTACTTTAACTTGGTGACATATTAAGCACCTTAAGATATATTCTGCAATCTCATTATTCATGTAATCCCACCAAAAGTGTTCTTGGAGATCTCAATACATATTTATGCTACCAAGATGGATAGAGAAATTTGATTTATCCATATTTTCCAATAGATCCTTCTTTACCCCGGGTGACGAAGGCACGAAAAGACTTGTTCCAAACCAAATCACACCATCATCATCGATATGGAACTCTTGATGCTTCCCTTCCTTCATTGCATTCACATTCTTTTGCAACTACATATCATCCCTTTGTGCCTCCTAAACCTTCTATTGGATATATGGTTAGGAAATAATTTGGGAATGGTAGGATGTATTCCATGGCATTATGATTTCCAAATCCATCCTTTTAATATTCATGAAGAGAGGTTCCTTCTCATTCCACAACATGGATAGAGTAATAAGTTCTTTTCTTCTAGGATCATCTTCTACCTTATTCGGCTTTCCAGGATGATAGTGAATAGAGAAATCATAGTCTTTGATTAGTACTAACCATCTCCTTCAATGCATATTGAGATCCTTTTGTGTAAATATATAATTTAGGTTCTTGTGATCAGTATATATGTCACACTTCTCACCATAGAGGTAGTGCCACTAGATTTTCAAAGAAAAATCACAACTCCTAGCTCCAGATAATGTGTTGGGTAGTTTTTTCTCATGGATATTCAATTATAGTGAGGTGTAGAAAATCACATTATCATTTTTGATGAGTATAAAACCCAAGCCTTTCTTCTAAGAATCATTCTATATCACAAAACTTTATCCACATTTTGGTAATGCGAGTACAGGTGCAGTGATCAGCCTTCTCTTTAGCTCCATGAATATTTCCTCACATTCTTCCATCCAGGAATACTTTACCCCTTTCCTTGTTAACATAGTTAGCAGGCCTGAAATTTGTGATAAATTTATCACAAAATATTGGTATTACCCAGATAATCCAATAAAAATACAGATTTATATGACACTAGAGGGACTGGTTCATTCCTCAATCACATTTTTTTGAAGGTCCACAAAAATTCCCTCACTTGTGATCACATGTACCAAGAACGTGACTTGATTCATCCAAAAGTCACACTTGCTAAACTTATAATACAACTTCTCCTTTCTCAATGTTTCCAACACAAGTCTTGTATGTTCTTCATGTTCCTCCTTTCTCTTGGAGTAGATGATAATATCATCAATAAACACTACCACAAATTTTTCAAGTTAATGTCTAAAGACTCTATTAATCAAATCCATTAATATTGAAGGGGGATTTGTAAGTATGAAGGGCATCACTAGAAACTCATAGTTCCCATACCTTGTATGGAAGTTAGTCTTCTAAATAGATTCCTTCTTCACCTTTAGCTGATGATATCTAGAATGAAGATCCACCTTTGAGAAGTATTGAGCTCCTCATAGCTAATCAAACAAGTCATCCATCCTTAGAATAAAATACTTGTTCTGTATGGTGATCTTATTAGGTTCCTGATAATAGATACATAGCCTCATTGATCTATTTGTCTTCTTCATAAAGATCAATGGCGCACCCCAAGGTGATGCACTAGGGAATATGAACCATTTTCCCAAATACCCTTGCATATTCTTCTTTAACTCCTACAGTTTGATAGGGTCCATCCTATAAGGACACTTTGAGATGGGATTAGTTTCGAGTATGAGTTCTATGGAGAAATCAACCTCATGATCTGGGGGAATTCTGGGTAACTCTTCAGGAAATACATCATTGTATTCCCTCACGATGGTAATTTTCACTATGTTGACACTTTCCTTTGACTTAACCATTTGAGAGAGGTATTCTTCTTCATAGGGAATAAAAACCCACACTGTAAAAGGATTTTTCAAAGGAGATTCATGATCATACTTTCATTTGTAGAGGTGGATGTAATGGTTCATAATATGAAAAGATGTTTCCTTTTCCTGATAGTTTATATGTTCTCTATATAACAAGATCCAATCCATTCCAATTATACCATCGAATTCCACCAAGGGAAGTATCGCAAGATTCACTAGAAAAATCTTTCCACATACACCAATAGGAGAATAGTCCAACACTTGGGTTGAAATTATTGCACCACTTGGTGTTTTTACAAATATATTTACTTCAAGGTTTTAGGGATTCAATTTTATAGTTCAAGAAAACTTTCAAGATATAAAGGAATGTGTATAACCAGAATCAAATAATTCTTTTTCCACTATTGAGTGAATAGGAAGTGTACCTTGTATGACTTCATTTTATTTCTCAAATTATGTAGTAGTGATGGCATAAGCCTTCCCTTGTTCCTTTTAATTTGGAGACTGATGAAACTAATTACCCTTGAGGGATCGAGGTTTAGTGCACTGGCTTTCATAGTTCCCTTACTCCCTACAATTGTAGAATTGGACCATGGGAGGTTCTCTAATTTACCCCACCACATTCTCCTACCTTATCATGTCTTTTCAAAATTCAAGAGCTTGGTGTCCCACACTTGAAGCATTTCCCCTTCCCTTTGAGGCAATTCCCATGATGCTTATTCCCACATTTTGTACATGTGGGTGGTTGATTTTTCTTTCCACATTTCTCATTAGATCTATCGCCAAGAAACTCCATCTTTCATTTCATATCACCATTGTCATGGGATCATTCTCCAAACTCTATCTCCACTTTGAGATCTCATCGAACAACTTCTTCATAACTACAAAATTCTTGAATTTCAAGAGCCTTTTGAAGGTGTGGTTTTAATCCAATAAAGAATCTATCCATTTTTCTATCATTTTTTATAAAAAAACTTGAAGTGTACCTTGAAATCCTTATGAAATTCGCTTCAAAGTCAGTGATAGATTCTATATCATTTTGATTTATCTCTAAAAATTCACTCTCCATATTTAGATGAATATTTTGTGGGAAATACTTGTTAATAAATATTAACTTAAATTCATCCCACTCCATCTCTTAAATTTCATCCCTCATCTTGGTGTTCTTAATCAAATCCCACCTTTTTCCAGGCACTCCATCTAGATGATAAATTCCTAGAGTCACCTTCTCCATCTTAGAATAGTGAAGCACATAAAATATCAACTCCATCGACTTGGACCACTATTTTGTAACTAGTGGATTGAAATATCAACTAAATGTTGGTGGTCATTGCAGCATAAAACACTCGATATCCAGTTTCTTGCTCTTAGGTGAAGAGTACGTTCCAAATTATTTAGGTTATTATTCATAACTTGATAAAACTAGGTAAGAATTTCCATGAAGTTTTGAACTCCACCTCCCAAAGCATTGGGGATGTCATTTCAGAAATCACTGCATTGTCCCTCTCATGGGTTGTTGGCCTGGTTCTCTCGGTTCCCACCATTTTCTAAAATAGAAAAGGCCAAAAGAAAAAATTAGTCAAAAATTCATGAATAAATACATTATTACTTTGTAAAATTAACACTAAAATCATATCTTTATGGGATCTCTATGTTTATCAAATCTTCTTGTGTGCTTATATATATTTTGTCTCATACTAGGGTTTTCACTAAGGTTCGCTATTCCTAATTCCAAAATTAACTAAACCATGCCTCTGATACCAACTATAATGACCCTTCATTTCTTACATTACTATTACATCATTCTAGTGATATAAAACATAAAAAAATTACACAATGAGGATCCAAAGGTTTACTGTGTTGGGAAAACAAGGACCGTACATATCTTTTACAACCTGCAACATAAACATTTATTTAATTCCTTCTTCTCTATCTTCTTATTGGCTCTTGACTTATCCTTAGTACAAGTAGTCACTTGAGGATATACATAAAAAAGGGTTGAGCTAAAATCCCAGTAAAAGGATAGATAATAACATGAAACAATGTAACATGGGATGATAATAATCATAAAATCATCATCATAATGAGAAGAATCATTGGATAATATCATGGAATGTGTCAATGCATAAAAATGAAACCTTATATCTTAGTGGCTAACTACTACACATAGTTGTGAACAAATATAGCGTCACATTCATGCAGACTTTACTTTAATCATGAGTTTCTTCACATTACCCAATGCATTGGAGCACTATATAATCCTAGGATCACCTGTCACTTGGTAACATTATCATTGTGCTATATAATTGTGGGCACACTCATCACATCATAACATTTACATTATCATGCATGGCACATAGAACATATATCAATATTGAAATTAAAACAAAACATGTAAAGTAATGGATTTCACTTCATAAGAATACATTCATAAACATTGTGTTCCCAAATGAAAGAGGGAATAATATACTTGATACAAGAAACATCTGCCTTGAGTGAGAAGTAAAAGGTGTGTTCCTGAAAGAAGAATTTTTCTGGAAAACATTGAGTTTAACATAAACTCTAGTGAAAAACATTTATATCCTAAAAAAGTTAATATAATGATGAAAAAATTCTTTTTAAGTAATTACCTTACGGAAAATGGAGTGAAAGAGGGAAACCCAAATAAAGAGAGTTGGGTTTCAGAAATCCTCTTACCTTGTATTTGAACACTTTATTCACTTTAATGTCCTGTATAATCACAATAGATTCATTAATAAAAAACTCCAAAACCTTTTATACATGATTATTATACTTTATGGTTTTATTATTTTCTTTTATAGGCCTTTGTATGAGTTAGAGAATTTAAATTCATTGTTTGGGAGTGTTCTTTTTCTTAGTTTTCATGAACAATTCACTTGTACACATGAATTGAAGTTCGTGTAGAGAATTGATAAACATCCAGAATTTATATTACATGATATTAATGATATTACAAGATTTTAAATTATCTTATAATGAATTTGGTTATGATTATTAATAATTAGTTAAAATTTAATGATGATCGTTTTGGGTTAACTTGGGCAGTTTCAGGATTACAATGAACATGTTTTGTTTTATCATTTAGTATTAGGTATAAAACTTGTTTCTAGAACATAAAAGGGGTTAAAATACATATTAAAATATATTTTTAACCATTTAATGTTTTTATTGACATACTTTAAGTATTTGTAGGAAAATGGAAGTGCATCGCACACAATGTAGGTAAATTAACACATCACGGGCAACAACTTCATTTTTATAAACAAAGAGAGAGAGGGAGAGGGAGGAGTATAATGAATAATGTTCCATTAATATGATATAATACCATTATATCAATCATAATAGATTTATAATGAAATTTATATAAGATAATATGGGGATAAGAGAATAAAAGAAAGGAAATATGAAAGGAAATTAAAAGAAAATAGAGAGAGAGAAAAAATTACCTCTCAAATTTATCTTCCTTGAGAGCCTCTTTAGGAGAGAGGTTTTGGTATTTTTATGAGACCAAGGGATGATGTACATGGGGGAGGATATTGGGAATATATTTTATTAGAATTTGGAGTAGGCACAAGTCTTGATAGGTGTGAGTAAATGAGGTTAGGAGGGAAACTATTTATAGTGGAGGGGAGAGGGGTTTTCTCAATATTTAATTCATTATTTTATTAATTTCCCTCAAGAAAATAAATATTGAAGATTATTTTGACTAAAAATAGTAATAAGTGAATGTGAGTTAGAAAAAAGGGCCATCTACATCATACATGACTCAATCATGATGCAGAAATTCATTTCTTTAGCATATTTGGTAAATTATCGAATTTCATTATTCACCAAAAATTAAAGTATTTCATAAAAATTCAAAAAATTATCCCTAACCATTTTAAACGTGTATAATTCAAAAATGAGCTCAATTTTATGAAAATAATTTTATAAATATGAGTAATTTAATTTTTAATTAAAATCATAATTTACCTGAAAATACAAATTTTAAAATTAAAACTGTTTGTCTAACACATTGAAAATTTAATTAAGGTCTCATAAAATTAACATATAATCATAAGACATAAAAATACTAGTTTATGAATACATTTTATGAAAATAACTTTTTAAATTAATTAAATTAATCATCAAATATTCATAACTTACAAAAATACCAACACTACAATATAATTATATTATATTGTTAAATATAGGGTGGATAAATTTTATTTATACTATCATTGGTAAGGTTCTTATTCACTTGGATGATTTACTATTCATAAGGGTCATATTACTATTCATAAGGGTAAAATTACTATTCATAAGGGTATGTTACTATTTATCTAAAATAAAGTTTGTCTTATCAGACTCCAAACATCTTACCAATCGCAACCGTGTATATCATATTTTTAAAATTCAAATCACAAAAGTGGAAAAAATATGTTTAAAGGTCACATAGTAGTTCATTTAATCCTTATGTGGAATTGGTTTTCCTAATTTGATTTTATGTGATTATACTACATGACATTACCACAAGAAGGGAGAAATTACATTGATAAAAGTTTGGGTTGTTATAGTTTGCTCTATCTAACCATTCATCTATGGACGAAAATCAGTGCTAAGGCATAACTTAGAACCAAAATCATTATGGAGACCACTACATGCCTTTGAGATAAAATGAGGATTTAAATCAGATATTATCAACCTCAGGACTCCATGTAGTCACACCACCTCCTCCAAATAATTTCTTGATAAAAATTCCACTGAGATCAACTCCCTAATTGATATAAAGTGGGATGATTTCATCAAACAATCCACTATCACCCATATAAAATCATAGCCTCCCTGAGCTCGAGATAAACT
Organism: Viscum album; assembly: GCA_963277665.1. Taxonomy (NCBI): domain Eukaryota; kingdom Viridiplantae; phylum Streptophyta; class Magnoliopsida; order Santalales; family Viscaceae; genus Viscum; species Viscum album. The sequence goes on from OY728158.1 coordinate 1,675,201,532, forward strand.
CGTAACAAAGCCCATTGAGATGTCCTAACACTTCCATTGGGTAAAATCTAATGTATGGATCAAGCCATAGGGAAAAAAATTATCGACCTTTACTTTCTGGCAGACCATATATCAAGAAACAAACTCTACAACTGCACGTTTCAACCCAAGACACCAAAACTAACCTCTTATATCTCATTACATCTTGGTCATGTCGGGATGTTCCGCCAAAAGTGAACTATGGAACTCCTAAAGAACCATCTCACAAATCACTAAAGGAATGAAAATCCTTCCCTGAAACAACACTCAGTGTTTTCCATCCTCGGAACAACCATCAGGGGAGTTATAAAAAATAACCTAGTCCCTCCAAACCTCCACCTTAGAATCCCACATCTGGGACTCCTCCACCTACTACACCAAAGATTATTTCACTTTCATCTGTAAAAGACTACCTTTTCCTCCAACCTCTCCCATATCAAGATGAATCGCTGTGGGTTCTTACATTACTCTCCAAGAATCCCCAAATTCATCCATCATATCACTATGTGACTTTATGTTTAGTGCATCAGCTACAACATTTCCATTTCCTAGAATATATGAAATCTAAAATTCATAATCCTATAATAATTAAATCAATTAACACTAATTAAATTTCAATTAATTTTGGGAAAATACATACCTCAGGCACTTATGGTTATTAAAAATCACAAAACACTCACTGATGAGTTAATGTCACCACAGATTCAAAGAAAACACCATTACCGCCAACTCAATATCATGGGTGTAATTTTTGTGATCATGGGGATGTAACTTATTATACCTATAAGAAATATCCAAGCTTCTCTACATCATAACATAGCCCAATACAAGATTCAATGCATCAGAAAAACCTCAAACTGATCTCCTTCTGCTGGAAAACAAAGGACTAGAGTGGTGGGAAACTTCTCTTTTAGATACTTAAAAGCTACCTAACATTGGTTAGTCCACAATAATTCATGATTCTAACTATTCAATTATGTTAGAGGTTTCGCAACCCAAGACAAATCAGCTACAAACCACCGATAATTGACTACAAAACCAAGTAAACTCCACACCTATGCCACTTTCATGGGGGATACCCAAGACACAACCACCTCTATCATCAAAGGATTCACAACCAATCCCTACCAGAATATTAAATTCCCTAATAAATGGAATTCTCATTCCCAAAACTCATACTTTAGAAATTTCCAGAACCGATTCTCACAAAGAACTCTCAAAACAGCATGTAGATTCTCTACATGCTCCTCCTTATATGAAGAGTATATAAGGATTTAATTGATGAAAACCCAAAATAAATTATCCAATAACTCTCTAAACACTATGTTCATAAACCCCATGAATACAACTAGAGAATTAATCACATTGAACGACATCACAATAAACACATAATTCCCATGATGACAACAGAAGGAAGTCTTGTGAATATCCCCATCCTTAACCCACATCTGGTGATATACTTACTAAAAATCAATATTCGAGAAATAACTTTCACCTTTTAGATGATTGAAAAAATCATCAATACATGGAAGAGGATAGTGGTTCTTCATAGGTACTTGGTTTAAGTGATGATAATTAATACAAAGTTGTAAACTTCCATCAGCCTTATTCATGAACAAAATTAGTGCATCCCAAGGTGACACACTTGGTGAAATAAAACCTCAATTAAATATATCATCAAGTTATACCCACTTGTCTTTCAACTCAGAAGGATACATCCTATATAGATACATCGATATAGGATACATGTCTGGCTATATTTCAATACCAAAATCGATCTCCCATCTAGGGGGTAATGCTACAACATTATTTAGAAATACATTAGGGTAGTCTTTCAAAACCTTGGGAAACACTATCTACTAAACCTCTGGAAATATTAGATATATCTCATCAATTAAATAAGATAAAAAAGGAACATGCCTCTGACCCATTTGAGGGTCTCACTCACTAACAAATAATGTTGGATCTCCATCACCATCATAGAACACAACTTGCCTTCTGAAGAAATTCATGATAGCTTTCATTGAATACAACCAATCCATGTTAAGGATGATTTCATATGGCTGTATCAAAAATCATAGGAAATATCCCCTAGAATAGTGTTTCCCAAACACTAGTTCTTAATCTCTACATACATCATACAAGTCAGCTCGACCTCTAACAGGTGTAGTCAATGCCAAGGGAACTAGAAGCCTCTCCCCCTCAACTCCCAAAACATGGATGAGGGTAGGTTATATGAAAGTTATTTTCAATCCTAAATCAAATAAAGAATACACCCATGTAGGAAAAAATAAAATAGTACCTTGAACGATGTCTGGATAACCTTTCATTGGAAATACTAAGGCATGAAGCTAACCACAACCTACTCCACAGCCTCTCTGACCTTAATAATGACCTCCTATATGAATGTGCTCCACTCTAAGAGGATGAGGGGCATATCTGGTCTTTATTTTTATTACCAAATCTCCTCTCTATTTATCCCAAACTAGAACACCCTGATGCTACTGTTTCTTCCTTGACCAAAACTATCTTAAGGGAGGAACCTAAAGTTGAACACCTAGAGCACACTGACGTCTCAAAATTTTTGGGCACTCTTTATACTACTAACCCTATCCACCACAAGAAAAACAAGCATATTATATATTGTAATAATTTTGAGAGCCACCACCCCGGTATAAATGAGATGATGAGGGATGATATCTACCCTCAGCTGAATGAAAGCTCTTTTTCCAAGAAAAATGGGAACCCCATACCATAGTTATTCATTTTGAGGAATACTGATGACTCCCCTATCAGGAAGATTTGATTATGGAAAACAACCTCTCAATAACCTATTCCTTCACCAAAAACTCAAGATATATCTTCATCAAAAATGGGGTGAGAAGTAAATGGATCTCTATATGAAAATCCTCTTTAAAATTTCTTTCCTAGGCCTCCTCATCTGGTAATAGGTCTGAAGAATATTGCAGGAGGGTCCTAAAATGAATATCGAGATCTCCCACACTAGAACTCTCCTTATGAAGGTTAATAGGATCCTAATGATTGGCCTCCTTCATGGTTGAAGAAAGAAACTCAACTCTGAACTAGTCTCCTAACTTCTCCCATAAAGCTACTAACTCATCAAGATCCCCGAGGAACAAGAACTGCCACTACCTCACTACTCCACACAACATCATCACAGCAAAATAAACCCAGTTCTCCTTCCAATAATGAATCAAACTAAAATATATTAAAACCACTTCCAAAAAAAATTTCTATGACTACATATAAAATGTATCCCCCAAACATTAGTATACTCTAGAACTGAAACTATCAAAGTTTCCTCCTCCAAGTTTTATTATTTTTAACCTCTAATATGAAGTGATCTTCTGGAACATCCTGTTGAACATCTTCAGTGTAAACCTGATGAGGAAATAAACTTGGAACCATACCTACAAGAATAAAAAACTATTAGATCTCTAAAACCTGGAATATTGAATATTTAAAATTAATTATTTCATTAATTATTATCTTTTTTAAGTTTTTAAGCTATTCTGAGGTCTACCCAATTCAAACACAAGCACAAAGAATAATGATGCATGATCCTTTCCTAGGTCTCTACCCTGCAACAATTATCACTTCATTTAGTGGGCTTGGTAGACATAATGGTTCGTGCATCTGATCATAGGGGGCCCTAAATACCCATGTCTCATCTAGAATCCCATGTTTACATCACTAACTAAACATAGATGACATTATTTCCCTACAGACCCATGAAACCTCACTTGTGTCTAACTCCAAATTCTATCATATCCCTCCACCTAAACCCTCTGATACCACTCTATAATGACCCCCTCCCTACAAAGATATTTCAATGAGGGGAGAGAGATGGTGACTACCTAAGACCTACCTCCAGTAGGTCCTAGGTTGTTGACTAGCACTAAGGGTATAAAAAACCTACATATGGGAGGCATTACCCTCTAAGTGAAACATATGGAAGAGAGAGATAAGAAGGATAACCCAAAAAACACATGCTCATAAATATATAAATAAATAACAAGTGAAAAAATGCAGTGTATTATAGCACTAAAAAATTAATGGAAAACTACAAGTACCCAAAAAAGTAAAGATGACATTGACCACGAATCCCAAACAACTTCTTCAAAACCACAGGCTAGTAATATCCTGCCCGATATCCAACCTAATCTAGCTAACATAAAAAATTATTTTTATATACATAGGGTGGTCATAATAGTATACTCAGTTGGATCCTTCCTAGACCCTATCATGAAAAAGATAAATAAATCATGCTAAAACATAGTGAACAATAGTGAAACTAACTCATCACATAAACAGGTATACTATGTTCCTAGCCTCACCATGGATAACTCTCATTAAGAATCACATAAAAGAGAGAATATAACATAGTAATAAAACATCAAGGTTACCCAACTCCCACTTCCCCACTAGTTTTCCACTCTACCCAAATTTCGCACATCCTAATCCATCTCTCTCCAAAAGTAAGATATCCTGAAGACACCTAGAAATCGCATCATAACATGTACCATGTATATCACATAACCACATAATCCCATCCAAATATCCATATATAGTAACCAAGATCCACCATATTACATATTATTTTTTATCATACATCGGGTATTATACCTCAAGACATTACAACCCATACATCGAGTTAGTACCTCAAGCTATTAGAGCCTATACCCATCATGTCTTTAATAATCCTTTGGATTATATATCAGGAAATACATGTTTATGAAATAACAATAATCCATCACAACTATCTATACATGTATATAGGAAAAACTAACTACCACATATACAATCATAAGTAACTAACAAAAGAAGAGAGGGGCCATAGGGTGTAGTCATCCATCCATCCTCCCACTGGGATGTTGGGGAAAACACCCTCCCAAAGTCCACTGGGTGTTAGTTTCCCTAATCAATATGGGTGGGGTAGCCTATAAAATCATGGAATACACAAGATATAATATAGCCCAAAAACACACTATGGGAATAACCTAGTCTTAGACTCAAATTCCGACTGACAATGATAGGACCATATATCCTATAAGCATACAATCATTTTAAAGAGCTACATTAAATTAATTATTTTATTTTTATCACTTTATTATGTTAATTAATTAATTAACCATTAATTATCCAATGTCATTATTCTACATGAAATCACATTAATCATCGAATTAAGGTCCATTCCCTCAAGGAATAAGCTAAACTAATGACTCAGTTTATCAATATTAATATCTTTTAGCATTTTCATTCCACCAACACTAACCCCATGGGTTAAACATTTATTTATTCATTATTAGCATAATTCCATAAACTATACACTCTAGGAAAATCATCATAAGATACCAACAAGAGGAAATATGCAACTAATAACATCCAGTTGCCTTAGGAAGTGGGGAAAGGAATGCAGACAAAATTAGCAACATGACCATCATCCATTAAACAAATTCATAAGTCAACATCTCATCTCTTAACATCACATCAACAGGTAATACTATCTTTAACTCTTTCATCACCTCTAGTGTGATCCTTGACACCCACATGAATATCCCGATGTATCTCACAATCACAAGAATCAACTACAACCACATCATCTGGGCCTCCCAACCCATATCACATCATCCATCCCAACCTCAGCCATACCATGCTCTCATCACATCTAGACCTCCTCTTCCAATATCACAGCATCTATCCTAGGCTCAGCCATACCAATCTCACATAAAAAGGTACATATCCATAAAACATTAAAATATAATAGGAAACAAACAATCATAAGTAATGGGGAAATCTGGGCCCTAAAACAAGGCATCCAGGCTTCACATGCAAACAAACTCTCATGGATCCAAAACAAGGTGCTCATCCTTCTCAAGAAAATGGGAAAATCATGCCCTATAAAATATATTTATCACAAAAATGGTTCTTATTCCCTCTTTAATTAACTGATTCATTATAAATAGGTTCCATCTATAAGAAACCTAAAGCATAAAGCTATAATAATCTATCAAAGGCTAAACATGCTCTTATCATTAAACTAGTTTCAATAAACTATGGGAAAAAAATTCTCAATTAACATGACATTTTATTATTATCAATAATAATAAACATGATTCCCATTATTTATCAATTCCATTAATTCCATATAATACTATTTTACAATTTAACATGCACATTGTATCAATTTTTTTACCATCAAATTATAACAACCACCAAATTATAAACATGCCTCTTCTTTAATTATTCATAAGCCAATTAATTATCAATTTATTAAAAAATTATACTCTTTACCAATTTTAACATGTTAATCCAAGAATAAGAACATGCTAATAGTCATACAACATAGATATCACACTATCTAGAAAATCATGAGATAAATTGTTATCATGGTGATAAGCGACAAAATCGTCAACATGTGATCGTAGCCAATTTATTTAATCTAGTTCAATAATTATTAAGTCAATTTAATTATCATCCAAAGGGATAAACCATGCTAAATTTATAATTTTTTATAAATAAATAGAGAAGTAGTAAATATCCTACCTTAAAGGGGTTAATGTTCTTTGCATGAGAACAGACCAACATTTCTATCCTGATCACTTCTCCTAGAATAAGATGCATCCAACCAAGGATTTCATGGAAAAATTGCACCAACAAAAACCAATAAAACCCTATTAGAAACATAAATATGATCCATCGTCGTATAGAAAGAAAATTGGGTCAAAATGTGACCTATTGAGAAGAAACCCAAAGAAATAGAGGTATAAATCACTTTGGATCACTGTGGATCAAATAACGAAGCCCAAGGATTGATCCCCAATGAAGGAATTATAAAACAATGGAAAGGAGGTCACCAGATCACCTTTAATTCGAGAGGTATATAGTGTTTGAACAAAACCCTAGGCACTGTAGAATTTTTTAAACACACTGCACAAGGTATTTACATGGAATGTAACACTTACATGTCATGTAAATGTTGGGTTTCATATCTCTCTAAAAAATGAATCCCCTTTGACCATTAAATCTTGATAATTTACATGTTGTGAATCACCCTAAGAACCTGCCTTAACAAGCCATGAACTTCTAATACAATACATGAAACACTTACACACTGTGTATTTTATTTTATTTTATATTTTTAGTAGTTGAACCCATATAGACTCACTCCAATCCAAATTAGATAATAATGATCCTCATAAACACATAAAGGGTCAAACTATATGGATTTGGGCCCGTAAAAATAAAATATTCTTGAGGAAAATACACTTTTCACATTGAAAATCACTTTTTAAAAATAAAAATTTCCAAAAAAAATTAGAAGAATTTTCTTTGAAAATAACCTTGTGAACTTGTAAATTAATCTACAAATTGATGAGTTATCATGATGGTGCTAAATTTCTATTCATGATGAGTATGTTAAAACAAACATTTCTCTCACATTTTATAAGAAAAGTAAATGTATACCTTTTTTAGAAAATGATGGGAAGATTAATTTAAAAAAAATTAAATACAATAATGGGTAAAATGACTTTAAAAACTAATAATATAATATTAAAATAATTCTTGAAATCATTTATATAAAACAAGGTTTTAGAAGAAAATATATTTTCGACTGAAGAGACAAATATACTCATATTTTCTTAAAAATATTTTCTCAATAATTTTAAGTACCAATGAAGATAAAATGTTCTATTAATTTAAAAATTCATGAATAAGAATAAGATAATAAAATTAAATGGGTTAATTATAAAATGATCAAAAAATTTCCTTCAATGGAAATTCAAGCATAAATAATCTTGATTAAAATGATATTAAAGTATAAACTCTTACTAATTTGGTAAATTTTCAATCAAAAATCCCATGAAATATATAACATTAAATGAAACAATAAATACCATAAATATAAATATATTCATCATATAACAGATCAAAATATTATTAGGTATATCACATTAAAAATGATAGGTGTATAACATAAGATATTTCCCAAAGAAGACAATTTGAGATGAGAAACCCTCACAATGATCATAATGTTGAAGTGAGAATTAATCAATGAATCCATTATGTTTATTAAATATAAATACACATAAAATAATTGGAAATAAAAAATAATGTGATAAAAAATCATTGCACATGAAATATTCTATTATCAAATACAATGAAGAAGTAATAAAATCCAATGAAAAGAAACTGAGTTATGAAATTTGTTACCACTTGGTAACTTTCAATTAAATTCCCATTCTATGAAATAATTAAAATTAAAAATTAAAATACCATGAATAATGAATTATTCATGATATTACATGTAAAATGGGTATTATATATATCATATAAAATAAATTATGTTCATAACATTACAATATTCCTCAATGAAAAGAAATTGAGACAAAGTCCCTTACCTCTCAATTCCCTTATGTTGAATTAGATTTAAACTTATATATAATTTTTTTAAGAATGATATTAATTTATAAAAGAACCATATTAATATATATAATATCATATATGACACACTTATAATATATTATCATCCATTCATTAACAATATTTAAGCATTACTATTGATTCAGGTGTTAATTGCTTTATTTTCTCATACATGTTTTGTCACGAAAGATCTAGTTATTATGAATAGGATATATGTGTATATATATATATATATCCTTAATATAAATAATTATATTAATGTTTTAAATGTCATATTTACTCATTATACACCTTTTTATAATAATTCATTATTTTTTTCCACTGAAAATGATTTGCATTGCTTCATGGAGATGGTAGGTTATACATATTCATGAGAGATGATACAATTTCCTTAATGGGTAAAAATCTAAGGAAGTCAATGGTATATTAATTTTATATAATTAATATTATTTCATATGTATAATATATATTCATTATTTCTATCATTATGACTATACAAGTGAGTTGATTATTGAAAAAAAATTATATTAGTTTGTCATGTGGTAGTACACCGTACACATGAGCAATGACTTTGTTTCCCATATGATAAAAGAAGATATGGATAAATTTTAGTCCATAAAAATAATAAAATCTAATATTATGGTATTTAAAACTGTAATTATATTGTAATTTGTAATACATAATTAAATGTGTAAAAAGAATAAATAAAAAGAAGAAACTTAGTGAAGACAATTACCTTTTATGTAACGTCCCCAGCCTGGGAGCCACTAAACTGGTGCCCTGGGCTGGGTCACCACATGACCTCAGGCATGTCTCCATGTACTCCATAGGTCGCTGAATAGTATTGAGGGTTTAAGGTAATATGAAGGGAGACTATACCCTCTTTATCATAGTAATCCATAGCATATAAAATATGAATTAAAGGAAATAATCAATAATAAACATGCATAACCAAACATTTCCCAAAACTAGGTACAAGATTACAACCAAAAATTAGATATGATATGTCATTTCATACAGTTCAAAGTGTAATAAAAACTTGAAATAAATAAAAACTAAATAAATCTCCAAAATGGGTCCTGACTCTAAGTCTGGATCCCGCATCCATGTGCATCCCCTTCCCAAGTCAACTATCTAGCATAGGGACCTTTCCCTTGTAATGACCTTGTTCACGCTCCGTTTTTGTCACAGAGTCCAAAGGAATGTAAAGGGAAATGACTTATCACAAATTGATTCATCCATTGAAGAAAATATCAAAAATCGACAAATGGATGAACAAGGAGAACATTGCCATTAAGTCGCGCAAGTTCCCTCATAGTCGTGCAAGTACACTTGCGCGACGCATGAGGTCACGCAAGTTACTTGTACGACCTAAGTGATAACTGCCTGGGGTCTTCTCCTACCTATAAATAGACCCTGTGGGCCCCCCCATTCGAGGAGGAATTTTTCTAGAAACTCAGATTTGAGATCCCGGCTCCCTAGACTCTTTTCAAAGCTTCCGGAACACTTCTAAGCTAATTTCTTACCTATAACGGAAGATCTAAAGAGGGGGAGGAAGGCCTAAGTTTTTAAACTCATCAACATTTGCGTGCCTAGGTGGCTAGCCTTTAAGGGAAATGGGCACACTTGAGCGCTGCCTTACTCCTTTAATAGAACTTGCGCTCCATTCCTCTGGAAGAACCTTAAGAGGATTTTAAAGGCCTTAACCAAGAGTCGCTCAAGTATTACCCTGCTGGTTGAATGTCACGCAAGTACCCAATGTGTCGCGCAGGTATACCTGCGCGACCAAAACTTGCGCGCCCACGCAATACCTGCACGCCTACCAGGACTTGCGCGCCCCTGCCATTTTGGGTGCCCTTCTTGCCCATTTTACCCCTCTTAAGCCATTCCACCTCTCCTATTCAAGATTTAGTCTTCAAGACACTCTCTAAAGCCATTTATGGCGTGACTTCTTGATTTGACTTCTTTATCTGAAAGGAATTCTGTGGAATATCCCTAAAAACATAGTGATTTACACATCTTTATGTCACTAAAGATTGAGATTTTATTCATCCTCATCCTTTAAGATGAGAGAATCCAATATTGGGCCTCCTTTTCAGGAGTAAGTCCCAGTCATAATTCCAATATTGTGCCTCCTTTTCAGGAGTAAGTCCCAATCATAATTCCTTTAACCTGGGCATCCTCTTTAGGAGTAAGCCCTAGTCCCCTAATTTGGGCATCATCCTCAGGAGTAAGCCCCAATTCTTAAAGTTCCCAAATCTGGGCATCCTTCTTAGGAGTAAGCCCCAGTCCTTAATTTCCTTAACCTGGGCCTCCTTTTTAGGAGTAAGTCCCAGTCATAATTCTTAACCTGAGAATCCTCCTTTTCAGGAGTAAGTCCCAATCCTTAATTCCCTTAACCTGGGCCTCCTTTTCAGGAGTAAGTCTCAGTCATAATTCTTAACTTGGGCCTCCTTCTCAGGAGTAAGCCCCAGTCTTAATTTCTCTTAACCAGTCCTAATTTACCTTTGATCTAGGATTCATTATCTGGAGTAAAACCCAATTATCAATCCTCTCCTAATCTGGGCCTCCTTTTTAGGAGTAATCCCCACATTAGAGTATTCAAATCTCCATGAATCACATATACCTTTATGGACCATGTTCCTGGATTTCTTCCCTGAAGTAAATCCTAATCTTCATTTATCTAGGCAGTCATACATACATAAGCCCCACCTTATTTATTATGATTGCATCTTTCATGGCACAATTGTATGATTCTTACCAATACCTCTTGTTTCTCACACCGAGCATGACTCACGTGAGCTTAGAGTGTAAAAGTGATTATGACATCCTTCTTTGAGCCATCAATCATAAACATCATACTCCCTTACTCGAAATACGTGGGTTCTGATTCCTTTTCCAAAAACAAAGGATACATAGGTAGCCCATCTTCAGGTTCGATCCCAACTCTGAAATAATCCATGTCCTTCTGAATGACAATAAACTTCAAGTTCCCCACTGAGTGGCTTTAAAATCAGCATGGTCATCATAATGACCAAGAGACTTCTATATAAATGTGTTGAAGGGTACCATTGACCAAGAATCTCTAATAAATATAGATGATTCTCTATCAATGAAGAACCTCGAATACATATAAAAGATTCTCTAAATCTCGTACATATTTGATCATTGATTTTCAAATCTAAAGGAAAACCCCATTTTATACTTGGTAATGTAATAAGGATTCACGAACATAACTTAAATCTATAAAGAGAGTCCCGGAGTAGACAATAATTCCCCTCAAAAAGGTGTGATGAGTCCGACCTCCCATCCTCTCGACCAATGCAAATTCCTAAGCCTCATCAGTCCACAAACTAATGGGCACCTACCTTTGGAAAGTAGGTCCAAATTGATGTGGAATCATTGGATGTTTTCGGTTCTACGAACAAACCTGTTAGAAACTGATCGGAACGTTTGGACCTCCCATCAAGGAGGTCATCCCCGAATTCCGAGGGAAACAGACCTACAACCATGTTGTCTACTTAGGTACCCAATGGTGGCCTGAGTAGGGTGTGGGAACAACTCATTATGCCACCACCAATGGTGTCTAAAAAATATTTAGTATGAACATATAGTGTATGCAGGTACATAATGAATAATAATACAATCAGGAGATAATCGAGGTGCAAGTAGTTAACAATATTCACTTTATCCACTTTCGTTATTTGTTCCATGGGTTAGGAATTTCATCAATTACATTACATACTATACTAGTCACAAAACTATGAATAAGTGGAAAATAAAAGTTCCCTATCTCATTGAGGAAGACATCCTACTAAAAAACATAACACTTACCTTGGAGCCTCAGTCCAAGTAGTCTCATCACATGAAACCATTAGGGGCATAGAGCCTCAGTCTGACTCCCTAACCTGTGAATTATAGGGGTGTGGTTTAGAGCCTCAATCCAACCCAGCCCATGGGTGTAAAACTTCAATTAAATACTCCACCTACCACCAAGCCATGTACACAATATTATTTAACCATAACATATATAAATAAATCACAAGTCATCACTCATTAATACATTAATTATATACAATAATACTTTATATAGAACATAATCCATCTTCATGCCTTATCCCATTTATACATTCTCTCTTATATATCTTAACTCATTTATCTCATTTATCATTTACATACCTTAACCCATCAATATAATTACCCTTTTCAATCAATAATTCATTTAACCCATTACCATTATACCAAACTCACCCTTATTCCTTGTCAAAAACTAAACATAATTATGATATGTTTTATGTTATAAACCTAGATAACATGTTATATATTTATCATGGGATCTATCTCATAACAATTCAATTACAAATTTAAAATTTTAATTTCTATGTCTAAAAATTGAAACACACTATGGGTGGCCCTTAACCAAGTCTAATCAAACTCAATGCATGGTTTAATTCATCAATTAACCAACTAAATCAATAATTCTACCATGGAAAACCAAACGGACATCACAACATCACCAAATAACAACCACATACAAATAAAAAACGCAAAATACTATGGGATATAACTTGTATACCACCTACATCAAATCTATAGATGAATTCTCTCTTAACCTTAGCCTTTTATTCCAACTCAAACACCCTAAGAATCCTCATGCTACGATTATCTAGAAAAAAGGTTTTTAGGGATTCGAAAGAGGAAGAATAATTCCACAAACCCTAATCCATAAAAAGGAATAAATAAGAGTGTTAGGCATACCCAGAGCTTCGATATGCACACAACGATGCTCTAAAAGGCTTAGAAACGAAGGAGATTGGTCATTAGGATGTTTGGGAGAGTTTGATTATTCGCTCTTACTACTGGAGGAAGAATAGGGGAGAAAATTGTGTGAAGAAACATAAAACCTGATGGGGGGAATGGTCAATTTCCCCACACTATAATGAGGACCATGTCTAGGCCACACGGTTAGCCAAAATGTGTTCCATACATGCACCACCTTAGGTCCAAGAGGGTGTCAGGTCTCATGATCTCCTGGGGAACCCACATGGTTTGAAAAGTTGTGTGATTATTGTGGGGGATGGATCTGTCCAAGCCCATAGGATTTGGATACCACCCTTGCACAATTTCATGAACGGTGCACCCTACCTTCAGGAAACAATGGATAGGATGCACAGTTACTACTAACCATGATCCAATCATGCAACATGCATTGGATGGCCCTTTTTCCTCTTCTTTTATGTCTTGAACCCCTAGGACACCCCTAATCCTTCACATAAACACGATAGACATTTCATTAACAAATATTGATGGATTTAAACAAAAAATTAAATAGGAACATACCTTCATGATGTTCAAGATATTATAGCCTCCCCACCTTCTAATGGCTCATCCTCAAGATGCACTCCCAAGAATCACTAAGTTTCAAAGGTGAAAAGATCATGTCACTGAGCCCTCATACCCATATCCCTCTCCCAACTGTCTTCTTAAACATTATCATTCTACCATAACACCTGAACCAATGATACAATATCTCCCAGAAAGACTTTCTCACTATGTTCCATAATACGAACTAGATTCTACTTGAACAATGCATTAGCCTCAAGATAAACATCATCAATATCAATCACGTTATATGGGTCATAGTGATACTTCCAAAGATGTGACACATGAAAATAATTTTTTATGTGAATATACTTCTATGGAAGGTCCAATCGGTACATCACCGGTTTGATCCTCTCCTCTATCTCAAATGAACCCACCTACTTGGGTGCCAATATACCCTGTTTTTGAATCCAACAATGACCCAACCTTGGTGACACCAGAAGAAACACACGGTCACCCACCATAAACTCAATAGGCTGATGAAATTTATTAGTATATGAATTCTACCTACATTAAGCCTTATCTATACATTTTCTAATCAAATGAATTTGTTTTGATGTCTCCTGCATGAGGATCAGTACAAACAACTCTAATTCACTAGAATCTATCCAACATAATGAAGATCTATATGGAATATAATAGCGCACCTCATATAGTTCCATCAAAATAGTCACATGGTAATTGTTGTTATAGAAGAACTCAATAAGCCCTAAGTTCTTCTTTCAAGATCCACCAAAATTTAGGACATATTCCCTCAACATGTCCTACAGAACCTGAATAGTGTACTCTAACTGTCTATCTATCTATGGGTGGAAATATGTACTCAAGAACACTTGGGTACCAATAATGTTCTGTAACCCCTTCCAAAAGCATGAAGTTAAATACTGATTATGATCTGAGACTTTATTTCACAGCACCACGTACAACTACACTACCTCCCAAACATATAACTCACCCAACTAGTCAATGGTGAAGGTATCTCAAATCAATAATAAATGTTCCAAATGGGTTATATGATCTATAACTAACCATATCACATAATTATTTTAATGAATACTTGGAATTATAACAACAAAATTCATCGTAACATCATACCAATTCCATTTAGGAATGGGAAATGACTACAACAAACCACCCAATCAGTGATGCTCAACCTTCACCTACTAACAGGTGTAGCATAACATCACAAAACATGAAAAATATTTCATCATCCATATCATCCAATACTATCTATTAATATCATGATACATCTTGGTTAAACTAGGGTGCACCTCTCACTTAGGGTAATTAAACTCGCATATCAACTCTTCATGCATACTAGTGGTCACAACCACACAACCATGAACATAAACAGTCTCATAATCATTAATAGTCCAATCGGAAGGTGAATCCCAACCTTCTAAATTTCCATCAAGGATAGACATTCCAGATCCTCATATTGTATATCTTTAATCTGGATCTGATTTGTGGACTCAACTACCAAGGATGAAAGGTCCATCTTCCCTTGTTCATCCAGAACATCTAGATGCATCTCATCAAACAATGTCATCATCCTACACTCAGAATTGGATTCCTAAATAGCCTAATTTTGAGCCTTTAGACTTAAGGAATATGCAACACTATTTCCCTTTACTGACATATAGACCGGCTCAAAATCAAAGGACTTCATGTATTCAACCCATATCCATTGAAGAATATTTAAATCACACTGGGAGAATATGTACTTCAGGATTTTTTTATCATAATACACAATAAAACTTTCCCCTAAAAAGTAATTCCACCACTAATTTAATGCATAAACCACCATGACCAACTCAATATCATTTGTAGGGTAATTCCTTTCATAAGAAGAAAACTTTCATGAGCCTTATTACACAACTCGATCACCATGCAATAACACTACCCCAAGCCCAACATCATATTCATCACAAAACAAATTATACTCCTTACATGGCTTAGGTAGGATTAGAATAATTATCATATTCAACTACTTATTTAACTCATATAAAGAATTATCACATGTCCCAGACCACACAAACTTGTTTCTATTCTTTGTTAAGCCCAAAACCGGTGCTTCCTAATGTGAAAAGTATTTTAAGAACCTCCGATAATATCATATGAAACTAATAAATCTTTTGACCTCAAAAAATTCTTGGGATAATCCCATGAAACAACATCTTTCACTTTATCCAGGTCCACTGACACACCTTCCTCAGAGATTATATGACCCAATAAATGTACCTAGTCAGTCCAAAAATAACACTTAGATATCTTGGCATATAACCTATTCTCCCATAGTATAATCAGAATGATTTCAAGGTTTTTTTCATGATCTTCATGAGTCTTTGAATACACCAAGATGTCATCCACAAATACAAATACAAATACAAAATGTTCCAGAAACAAGTGAATGATTCAGTTCATTAGGTCCATAAACACTGACGGTGCGTTGGTAAACCCAAATGGAATCACAACAAACTCATGTAAACCATACATGATCCTGAAAGTAGTATGTGGAATATAAGAAGTAATATCACTCATCTTGTGGTAACATGACCTCATATCAATCTTGGAGAACACACAGTCACCCATTAGCTGGTCAAAAAGGTCATCGATTCACAGAAGAGGGTATCAATTCTTAACTATCATCTAATTCTGTATTTGATAATCCACACATAACCACATCATCTGGTTATCCTTCTTGGAAACAAATTGAGATCCCCAAGGTGACGTACTCATATGAATAAATCCTTTATTATCTAATTCCTCCTATTGAGTTTTAAGCTCTTAAAGTTCTACCGAATCTATTCTATATAGAAGGATAGAAATGGGTTCTATTCCTGGAAGTAACTCAATCATGAACTCAAAATCTCTCTCAAGTGGTATCCCCAATAATTATTTGGGAAACACATCTTGGAACTTATCCACCATAGTATGAAAAATAATCTACTTTACTCCCCCATAATCAACCATAAGACAATCCAATTGGGTTGTGATTTCACCCAACTACTAGAAAACTGGCCCGGAATGGTTTGCTCAGATATCCCATTCTCCATGATAAAAATAAGTATTCCTCTCCATGGATTTTAATGTTACCCTATGGAAGTAATAGTCAAAATGGGTCTGATGCAACACTAGACAATACATCCCCAATATTATATCAAAACCTAACATTTCAAGCATAAATGAGTCACACTGGAGACGGTGCCCGCAAACCTCATAGGTACACTCCTTACATTTGAAGTGAGTACTTATGATGGTGTATTAATTGACATAACCCCAAACATATGTTCTACCACTATACCCAACACATCTATGAAGAACCTATATCAAATAAATCAATATAAAGCATGGAAGCCATAAGAAACATACCTAGAACTTTTGATGGTCCAGCCTCACCACCTCCAGGTTCTGGCTGAACTACATAAATTTGAACTATTCCTCCACCCTAGGCTCTAGTCTGTGTTCATGTTGTTTCACTACCCTAGTGATAAGGATGCCCTTTCCCTAGAGCACCACGTCATCTACCACAACTGGTATTGCTGGTAGAGCTCCAACGGCCTACCTGATATAGGGTAACTGACCCCCTACCTACACTTTGGATCAAACTTGATCCTCCCTCATATACCATCTATCTAGGGTTCCTAGAGAACCTCTAAACATGCCCAATCCTGCCACACGCTCAGTATATAAATGGTGGTATGGTAAACTAACATTGCATGTGTCCAAGCCCTCCACGTTGATAGAAAAAAACTCAATCACTACTCTAAAAGGTCGGTCTTCTTATCTAACTACTCTTTCCACCACCATCCTAAAGAAAAATCTCAAAATGGTTCTTCCTTCTCTCATAGGTTTCACCACTGGCTCACCCAATTGGAACCACATGTACACCACCAGAAGCCTCCCTTATGTTCCCTTCTGAAAAAAGAGTTTATTCCACCACTTCAACAAACTTCTTTAAATAAAATATATTCACTTGGGACTTGATATCAAGTATAACTCCATATTGAAAATGTATTGTCATAGCTGCCCCATCCCCTTCCAACATTAGAACAAAGTTTTGTAATTTAGTTAAGCATCCAGCATAATCCATCACTAACATTTTCCCCTGGGTCAACTTCATTAAATCTGAAGCCTTCTCTTATCTCAAGGCCTTTGAATAGAAATATTCTAGAAACTTTTCCTAGAAATATTTCCATAACAGACCCTCTGCATGATCATTTTGAACTATAATATCCCACTAGTGCTTTTCTAGTCCTTGTAATATATAGGCCACCAACTTGACTCTCTTCTCAGGATGAGTCTCTAAGTGGTCCAGTATCGTCTAGATGAACTCTATCCATAACTCAGCTACCTTAGTCCATCCTATCAAGAAAATTTTATATGGTTCTATAGCTAAAACACTCTGTTCAAGTTAAAACATACTTAGTGGGTATCATTCCATCGTCTTTATAAAACAATAAAAGTTCTTATGGAACTTCTCCCGCCCTCTGTTACCCTTATTTAACAGGGTTTCCTAATCCATCACTATAGGAGAGTTCTGATTGATATCATCCAATCTCCCAACTGATACACATCATCATGATGGTACTTATCTAAAATTCCAAACTAATATCTCAAAACACATAACATAAATCTTCCACAGTTTTCACAAAAGAAGGCTCTCTACTGGCCATCACAACCCATTCTACATACACAACCCCAACAGACATAGCCATGTTCTCAATAACTTATATTAATCATCCCTATCATGGTTCACAGTCAACATGGGTAAACTAACTTACATAGTCACAATTCTTTCATTAAACACCCTTTTTATCCATTTTTACATTCACAACATAAATCTTCCCCATTTAGGCACCTCTTGTATCTTTATCAATCATCATAACCAAATGTTCAACTCATTCCTGACCCTTCATTAGGAAATATTCTTTAACCATTACATTACATTATTTTCATTTTCCCATTTGTATCATCTTTATTAGAAACCACTTACTTCAAGTTTTCAAGGAAAAATAAATACATTCTACCCCTCAGGTCCTGCACATCTTCCTCATGTGTGCCTACAATTATGCATTCCACCTATATGCCTAGGTGCCTAAAATGATGCTTGATTACATAACCTCGTACCAGTTTAGACATGAGAAATATATAATAAAATAACCACATCACAAAATAAGTGCATCACCCAATGGTGAAGTATTATCAAACTATAACAACAAACATCAAGAACAATAATCCCATCATGGGTACTTGGTTTTTCACCCATACATGGGTTAGTTACTCCCATAAATGAGCTCATTTTTAAGGCCTAACACGTCTCAATCTCCTATATACCATTCACATATAGTAAAACATTAGAAAATAAAACCCACTTTTGATACCACTTTATAATGTCCCCAACCTGGGAGCCACTAAACTGGTGCCTTGGGATGTGTTTCCACATGACCTTAAGAACACCTCCTCATACAACATAGGCTTCCAACTAGCAGTGAGGGTCAAATGTAAAACATGGGGAGACTATACCCTCTTTATCATAGTAATCCATAGTATATAAAATATCAATTAAAGGAAATAATCAACAATAAACATGCATAACAATCTATTTCCCAAAACAGGATACAAGCCCACAATCAAATAGTAAATATGCTATGTCATCTCATACAGTTCCAAGTGTAAGAAAAAACCAAAATAAAGACAAATAGAATAAATCTACAAAATGGTTACCAAGAATAAGTCTATATCCCTCATCCATGAGAATCCCCTACCCATTTAAACTATCTTTCATAGTTCCCTTATTCGTATCTTGTCTTACAACCATGAAGTCTAATATGGTACCCAACGGCAGCCTGAGAAAGGTATGAGTACAACTCAGAAGGCCACCACTAATGGTGTCTAAAAAATATCTTGTCTAAACATATAGTGTATTCAGGTTCATAATGAATAATAATAATAACATGAGATAATCAAGGTGACATTAGTTAATAAGATTCACTTTAGCCACTTTCATTATTTTTTCCATGGGTTAGGAATTTCATCAATTACACTACGGCCTGTATTAGTCACACAACTATGCATATAGGAAAAATTCTTGTTCCTTATCTCAGTGAGGAGGATATCCTACCAAATAAAACATAACACTTACCTTAGATACTTAGTCCAGGTAGTCTCATCACATGAAAACATTAGGGACATGGAGCCTCAGTCTGACTCCATAACCCGTGTATTATTGGGGTGGGGTTTAGAACCTCAATCCTACCCAAACCATGGGTGTAAAACCTCAAGTAAAAACCCACATACCACCAAGACATGTGCACATTATTCTTTAACCATAAAACACATAAATTAATCACAAGTAATCAATCATTAACACATTCATTAAATACAATAATAGTTCTTAAAACACATAATAAATCTTCCTATCTTAACCCATTTACACATTCTCGCATACATGAATTTACACATTTAGATCATTTATCATTTACATTCCTTAATGCATCAACATAATTACCCTTTTTAATCCATAATTCATTTAACCCAATACCATTATACCCCCCTATTCCATGTCAAAAACTAGACTTAATTATGATAAATTTTATTTTATAACCCAAGATAACATGTCATGTATTTATCATGGTATCTATCTCACAATAATTCAATTACACATTTAACATTTCAATTTCCATGTCCAAGAAGTGTAAAACCTAATGGGTGGCCCTTAACCATATCTAATCAACCTTAATGCTTTCCACAGGGATCATGAGGGGTTACATTCATCAATTAACTAACTAAAACATTAATTATTCCATGGATATCCTAAAATATAGCACAACGGCACCAAATTTCAACCACATATACAAAAATAAACCAAAAAGATTGGGATATAACTTGTAGACCACCTACCTTGAACCTGTAGATGAATACTTCGTAAAATTTAGCCTTTGATTCCAAATAAAACACCCTTTGAAGCCTCAACCTAAGATATGTGGGAAAAAAGAGGATTTTAGGTATTCCTAAGATAAAGAATAACTCCACAAACCCTAATCTTGAAAAAGGAAGAAATACGAGTGTTATACTTACCCAAGGCTTCGATCTGTACCCAACATCACTCCAAACGGATTAAAAATGATAGAGATCTATCCTTGGGAAGCTTGGGAGAGTTTCGTTCGTCACTCTTACTACTGGAAGAAGAATATGGGATAAAATTGTGTGAATAAACTTAAATCATATTGGTTAAATGTTAAATTTATCCAACTTTAATGAGGTGCACGGTTGGCCAAACCATGCGCCAACCGTGTGCCACCCTCTTTCCAAGAGGGGGCCATGTTGCATAGTCTCTTGGCGAGCCCACATGGTTTGAAAAAACCATGTAGTGACCATGTGAGATGGATCTATCCAAGCCCGCATGGTTTGGCATCTCCCCTTTAATGGTTTCATGAAATGTTTTCCATAATTCCATGAAATCATAGTTAGGATGCACAGTTACTACTAACTGTTCACTAACCATGCAACATGAACTAGATGGAACTTTCTTCCCTTATTTATTTTCCTAAAACCTAGGGACACCCTTGAGCCTCCACATAATCAAAAGAAACATATAATTAACCAACATTAATGCATTTAAACCAAAACATAAATAGTAACATTGTAATGACCCAAACATTTATTAATGGAAATTCCTCTTGATCTAATTAATTGTATTATTATGTAAAGTGGTTATATAACATATAAACCTATTTGGATTTATGTTTTTGGGTTTTAAAATACCATTAAGAATTGTGACTGTTTCTAATATAGTTGTTAAATAGTGATCACATGATTAGTATATATATAGGGCTTTAACAAATCCAATTTACTCAGACAAAGGAAGTGATGGCCACATCCAGTAGAATTGCTCCATATGAATCCCATTTGTCAGAGCTCAGAAAGGAGGTGGCGTCATTGGGATTTTCTCTTAACTAAGTCCAATCTGAGATTCAACATGTTAAGCTCGAATGGAACTATCTACTGGAGAAGTGGAAGTTGATAGAGATTACCACTCGAGCGATGTTATCCGAGCCACCTCAAGAGTCTCTCACCGTCGCACACCTTACCCTTCGGTCCTATGAGGGTGTTATAAGGGGTTACGTAACAAGAACTTAGTACTATTATTATGTGAATTATTTTTTCATATAACAAATAATATACATTAATTTTATTATTGTTATGTTGTAAATAGTTTTTAAAGCACAAATATTATTTTTAGTTAATATTCAATTATGAATTTTATTTTAATGAATTAATGGATTTTTGAATTAAATAATATTTTAATAAAATATTATTACTAAATTACTTTTCATTAAATATAAATTATAGTATAATTTTTAGGAATACAATTGTAATTTTTATTAAGGTTTGAAAGTCATTTTTGTCAAAACCCGTGAATTTTTTATAAATGTCAGTTTTTATTTTAAAAGTAAAAATTCACATATTTAGAAAATTATTTAGATAAAATTAATATTATTTTTGTAATCATGATGTCAAAATTATCCAACGGTGAATTTTTCGTAATTTTCTGAGATAGTTGTATTTTTGGTTAAAAAATTAAATACCGTTTAACTATATAATGTGTTTTATGACATCATAATGACCAAATAGTGATGTAAAAAAATATTATAAGCGAGATGTTCAGACAATATATTTTTTTCATTAAAATAATGTGATTTTAGGTTTGTTTGATTTATTTTAAAAATCCTTAGTGGACACTCCAAGACTTATAAAACATTTTATCTTTTTAAAATGATTTCCTTGAGATTGTGACTCACCTCCACATAATAAAGCCTAATATTTTAAGACGTTCGGTCATTGGCCTTATAAAATACTGTTTTCTACTCACATTTGGTAAAAATCATGGGCAAAAACCATGGTATGGTTTGTGGTTTTTATTAGTTTAATGTATAGGGTCCAAAACCTAAATAATAAATAATTCCCTCTCTTTTCCTATATAAACCCACCCAAGATACCACTTACTATTTATTAAAATCCCTTGTAAATCGACCAAAATATTCCATCCTATCTCTATAATCCTCCAAAGGCACTCTAATATCCCAAGAATCCCCTCTCAAGCCCCTCCCAAGCCTTTGGGATCACACTTCCAAGTAAAGGATTTCTTTCTTTCTCATTTTTTTCCAAATTTTATTATGTTGTTATGACCTTTTATTTTCAATTAAAAATATTGGGGTATGATTTTTCACCTCCCCCGTAATTCCCTATTTATTTTTTAATGATGATAGACCCCTTTATCTCTCATTAATGCCTCCCATGTACACCTGTTACCACCCCAGAATTTCGTATAGAATTTCTCTCTCCTCATTTACATTCAAGCAATTATTTTGTATCATGAATATAAATTCCATTAAATATTTTGGGACATGTATCTATATAACCCCCTTAATATCAATTTCATTTAAATATGATGATACACCCTTTTCTCTCTCATAAACCATTTTTATGAAGTTTTACGCCACGTCATTATGCTGCCAAAATTGCACCGCAATTTTCCAAGCCAAAGTCATTGTGTAGTGAATACCATGCTCATTTCTCTATCAAGGGTATTCACCTTTATGCACATTTACTTATTGATTTAGGATTTTCATGTATGAATCTCACACTCCTTTATCATGGAATAGATTATGATGTTTAATGAATCCATGTTATATGATCCATGTGGCACACTTATGCATGAAATGAAATGATTAAAAAGGGTGTGCCCTGATAGCACTTCAATGTATTGGGTAAAGATTAGTATCATGATACTTCAATTTAAATGAGGTTTTAATCATTCTAATTCAAGTTAAATGAGGGTCTACTCATTCTCCATGTGAAATAATCATTGGCTCATGCTAATACCATGTTATGTGTGGTTGCCACATTTCCATGTTATGATAATCATGTTATATCATGCCTTTCTGATCATGTATCCCTTGTGATCCTTTGTTATGACTATTTCCTAAAATATACTTTATTATTCATTTTATTCCTTGTTTACTCCCTTTTTGGGCCTTATAGATCACCCTTTTTTATTCATGTCCTCATGTTGTCCCATGCAATGCTAAGTACGAGGGAATGCAGTAGTCAAGTAAAGGAAGTTTTTAATAAAGATGTGTGTTTTATGTTTTAAGTTTTTATGTAATGTTACTAAGCCCCAAAGACACCAGACCTCTCGATCTTCCATGTTATATCAAGTGAAGGTTTTATGTAATAAATCTTTTTTAAGTGTGTAATAAAGAGTAGTGTTGTTATAGTTGGTATCAGAGGATAGGTTTAGTTATTTTTGGGATTAGGATTAGAAAACCCTAGTGAAATCCTTAGGGATAAGACTAAGTATAATAAAAACAACCCTAAGTTTTGGTGAGTATTTAGTAAGTGGTTTATATAGAAAATACATCCCTGTCGGGATATAAGCAGGTAGAGGTGGCTCTGGCACAGATGTACCTAAGAGTGAAATCTCCAATAATGAGTTTTGGGCTTGACCCAGGGTATATTGGTACATGACAATAGGCCTTGCTGCACTCTTGGTTATGAAACTCCCGAAGAAAATGCTTTAGTTAATTCAAAATCTTAGTATAAACCATTGTTAAGGGAATTAAAAAATTCCCATAAGAATATATGTTGGTAATTAGATCATGGATAACATAGATTGAAGCCTATATATCCATATGTTAAGGAAATAAAAGTTATTTATAAGTCATCCATTTTTCCTTAGATTACCCTTTATGTGTTACCCCTAAATTTCATTTTATTATATCCAATGGCTAGTAATAGGAGGACTCGGGCTATCAACTGATGTGAATATCAATGTGATCACTGTTCTAATGAGATTCTCAGTCCAATGGTAGTGGGAATCACAAACTTTGTCATGATACTCTCTCAGTTAACTCAATATTTGAATAGAAAAATGGGTTAAGAGGAACATTCAACCCCCCCTAAGAAAGAACAAGTTGCAATTGAGAGCTTCATGAGACAAAGTCCTTCTAATTTTAAAAGATCATTTGATCCCTCAATCACTGAATAATAGATCAACTTCATTGAAAAGATCTTCTCCATCCTTCAATGTTCCAAACCATAGAAGGTACTTTTGGATGCTTATTGTATAGAGGGTGAAGCTGATCAATGGTGGACATTGATAAAAAAAATATGAAGCTTGAGGAGGATATCTATGCATTTAAATGGAAGGATTTCCATAAAATGTTTTCTAATAAATATTTTCCCCGCACCCACCAACTTAAGATGGAAAGGGACTTCCTTTCCCTCAAGAAAAAAATGACAAATCCATTAGATCGTATGAGGAAAACTTCAAAAGTCTTTCATGATATGCCTCCAGCTTTTTCGTTACCCCTGAATTAAAGGTATATCTCTTCTCTGGTGTGTTGAAACCTAGCCTATGGAAATCTCTAGAGATCCTTGATTTTGAGAGATAATAGAAAATTTTCTGACATTCTCTCAAAGTTTAAATGGAGATTGAAGAAAATTAGGGGTATCATGTGGATAAGAAGCATTAGGTGGACTTCAATTCTGATGGTCTAATGGATAAATCCAATGGTTCTATAAAAATCCAGCACCCCACCTGCCAAAGGTGTGAAAAGAAGCATCCCAGAAATTTCATGAAGGGGATGAGGAAATGCTTTAAGTGTGGAAGAGAAGGGAACCTATCCATTAACTACTGACAAGAAAAACCCACGGATGTGACGTAGGAGAGGAATGCTCTGTTCAACACATTATTCATTACTTCAATTGAAAAGAAACAGGTCACCTTGCAAATCATTTCCCTAAGACAAGATTTTTTAGAGGCAACCAACAACCTCCAAGGCAGCAAGGGAGAGCTTTTCCCATCACTACCACAGAAGTAAACCTCGGAAAATATGTGGTGACAGGTACACTAGTTATTCATTAAATAATAGAGAATGTAATTTTTTGATTCTAGTACTACTCATTATTTTATATCCTGAAAGTTTAGTAAAATAATCTCAATACCACCACAAATCATGGAAGTAAATATGTCAGTGAGTACAAAAAATGGGGAAATCATTTCATCCTGTGAATATAATCATCCCCTATCATAATCGATGGACTAAACTTTCTGTCGAATCTCATCATACTCCCTCTGGTTTATTTTATTCAATTATCTGCATGGATTTTCTTTCTTTATATTGAGCTAACATAAACTATCGTAAGAGGGAAATCACTCTCCATATGGTGAATCAACCCCCAATTCTGTACAAGTGCAAGGAGGAGGATGAATATTCCTTAGCACCATCATCTCAAGTGTGGATATTATTTCCCTATTAGCAAGTGTATCTAGCTCATATGGTTGAGTCTAAGGAAGCAACCATCCTTGAAGATATGCCTATTGTGAGGGAATTTTCCGAAGTGTTTCCCGAGTAATTGTCTGGTCTTCCTCCTAGAAGATATTTTAAATTCTCAATTGACCTTATACCCAGGGAATTTCCTATATCCAAGACTCTGTATAGAATAGCTGTTGTGAAGCTTGAGGAGATGAAGAAACAAATATAGGAGAATCTAGATAAAGGGTTTATATGCCCAAGTGCTTCACCATGGGGTGCACCAGTCCTATTTGTTAAGAATAAGGATTGATCAATGCACCTTTTTATTGATTATCGTAAGCTCAACAAAATCATGATAAAGAACAAGTATCCTCTGCCCTGAATTGATGATTTATTTGATTAGCTATGTGGAGAACAATACTTCTCTAAGGTAGATTTGCGGTTGGGATATTACCAAGTAAGGGTGAAGAAGGAGGAAATCCCCAATACTGCTTTTCATGCAAGGTATGGGCATTATTAAATCATAGTAATGACTTTTGGACTCACTAATGCTCCAGAAATATTCATGGACTTGATTAATAGAGTCTTTAGATATTACCTCAACAAATTTGTGGTAGTATTTATAGATGATATTCTAATATACTCTAAAACCAAGGAGGATCATGAGGAGCATATAAGAACTATAATAGAGACCTTTCTAAAGGATAATCTCTATGAAAAGTACAAAAAAGTGTGAGTTTTTGTTGAAGGAGATTCTTGGGACATATCATCACAAGTAATGGGATTTCTGTGGATCCCTCCAAGACAGATCCAATGGAAGGATGGCCGAGGCCAAAATCGGTAACGGATATCCTTTATTCCTGGGGTTAGCTGGATATTATCATCACTTTGTGAGAAATTTCTCACAATTGTCAAACCATCTTTCCAAGCTAACTCATAAGGTAGTAAAGTTTGCTTGGAGTGATGAATGTGAAGAGAGATTCAAGGAGATGAAAATGAGGCTTATCACTGTACTCATGCTCACTTTACCCAGAAATAAAGATATTTTTTTGGTATTCAGTGATGATTCAAAAAAGGTCATGGGCTATGTGTTGATGAAAAATGACAAAGTCATTGCCTATGCTTCAAGGCAATTGAAAGTTCATGAGCAAAAATATCCAACACATGATCTGGAGTTGGCTATAGTAATCTTCTCTTTAAAAATTTGGCGACATTATCTATTTGGAAAGAAGTGTAAAATATATACGGACCAAAAGAGCCTCAAGTATATATTTACACAGAAAGAGTTAAACATGCACCAATAAAGATGGTTAGAGCTGATCAAAGACTATAACTCCTTAATCCATTACTAACCTATTAAAGAAAACAAGTTGGTGGATGCTCTAAGTATAAAGGACCCAGCAATTCTATCATTGATGAGAATTGAAAAGGATCCAATGTTCTTATATTTGATGAAGATGGACATGGGAATCATAAATAAGGGAACATCATCAATCATTTCACAAATGATTTCTCAATCGTCTCTTTTGGAAAGGTTAAAGGATGCTCAAAATGATGATATGGGAATTTCGAATAAGGTGGAAACTATTATAAAATGGAAATCCTTGGAGTTCAGTGTCAATTAAGAATGAATTATGAGATTTGGGTCAAGACTGTGTTTCATAGAATCTATAGTTAAAGAAGTAAATTTTTGATGATGCACATAGTTCGAATTTTTTCATTCACCCATGAAACACAAAGATGTATCGAGATCTCTAAGAGAATTATTGGTGGGATAACATGAATAATAAGATCGTTGGTTATACATAAAAGTGTCTGGAATCTCATCAAGTGAAGGATGAGAGGTAGAAGTCTAAGGGGATGATGCAACCATTACCCATACCAGTATTGAAATGGTAGAACATCACCATGAACTTTGTCACCGGACTTCCAAATACATCCAAAAGAAACAATGATATCTGAGTTGTTTTGGATCATCTTATAAAGACTGCACACTTCATTGCAATTTGGGAGTATTTCTCACTGGATCAACTAGAACGGATATATATTATAGATGTGGTAAGGATGCATGGAGTACCACTATCGATTGTATCCGATCAAGATCCAAGATTCACCTATAAGTTTTGGAAGAGTCTTCAACATGCTCTGGATACTGAGCTAAACTTCAGTATGGTTTATCATCCTCAAACTGATGTCCAATTTGAGTGGGCTATCCAGACACTTGAAGAAATGTTGAGAGAATTCTCAATTGACTTCAAAGGAGGATGGGATCAACATCTTCCTCTTATTTAGTTCTCATACAATAACAGTATGCACTCAAGAATCCAAATGTCTCCTTATGAAGCTTTATATGGGAAGAGGTGAAGAAAACCAGCATATTGGGATGAAGTTGGGGAGTCAAAACTCCAAGGTCTGTAAATGGTCAAAGAAATGGTGGAGAGGGTTAAGACTATCCAGCAGCACATTAAAGCTGTTCAGAGTCAACAAAAGAGCTATGTTGATAATCATCGACGAGACCTAGAGTTTGATGTTGGAGACATGGTATTCCTCTTCATATCACCATGGAAGAGAGTTATGAGATTTGGGAATAAGGGAAAGCTTAGTCCAAGGTACATTGGCCCTTTTGAGATCCTTGATCGCATTGGAGCAGTGGCATATTGACTAGCACTCCCACCGAACTTATCTCAAGTACATGATGTATTCCATGTATCACTCCTGAGGAAGTAAATACCTAGCCCATCACATGTACTCAATCCAAAGGGGGTACCATTGGAGAATGACCTCTCCTATGAAGAGATTTCGGTGAAGATATTAGATCGTAGAGAAAAGGTTCTACGAAATAAGACAATTCCCCCTAGTCAAGGTGTTGTGGAGAAGCCACAAGTTTAAAGAGGAAACATGGGAATCAGAGGAAGTGATGAATTATAGATACCCACATCTATTTTAGTGTGGGAAAAGAAAATTACGATGGTGAAATTTTTTAAGGGGGGAAGATTGTAACGAACCAAAATTTTATTAATGGAAATTCTTATTGATATAATTAAATGTATTATTATATAAAATGGTTATATAACATACTCACTTATTTGGATTTATGTTTTTTTATTTTAAAATACCATTAAGAATTGTGACTGTTTCTAATATAGTTGTTAAACAGTGATCACATACTTAGTATAAATATAGGGTTTTAACAAATCCAATTTACTCAGACAAAGGAAGAGATGGCCTCATCTAGTAGAATTGCTCCATACCAAGACCATTTGTCGGAGCTCGGAAAGGAGGTGGCATCATTGGAATCGCTCTTGACCAAGCCCAATCTGAGCTTCAACATGTTAATCTCGAACAAAACCATCTACGGGAGAAGTAGAAGTTGATAGAGATTACCACAAGAGCAATGTTATCGGAGCCACCCCAAGAGTCTGTCACCATCGCACACCTTACCCTTCATTACTATGCGGGTGTTATAAGGGGTTATGTAACAAGACCTTAGCACTATTATTATGTACATTATTTTTTTATATAATAAATAAAATACATTCATTTTATTATTGTTACATTTTAAATAGTTTTTAAAGAACAATTAGTATTTTTAGTGAATATTCAATTATGAAATCTATTTTGATGAATTAAATAATATTTTAATAAAATAATATTACTAAATTAATTTTTATTAAATATAAATGATCGTATAATTTTTATGAATACAATTGTAATTCTCATTAAGGTTTGAAAGTCGTTTTGGTCAAAACCCATGAATTTTTTATAAATGTCAGTTTTTTTTAAAATTAAAAATTCACATATTTGGAAAAATATTTAGATAAAATGAATATTATTATTGGAATAATGACATATAAATTATCCAATGGTAAATTTTTCATAATTTTCTGAGACAATTGAATTTTTGGGTTAAAAATTAAATATCGTTTAATTAGAAAATGTGTTTTATGACATCATAATGACCAAATAGTGATGTAATAAAATACTATAAGTGGTTTTTTCATCCAATATATGTTTTTCCATTAATATAATTTTATTTTATGTTTATTTGATTTATTTTAAAAAGCCTTATTGGGCCCTCCATGACTTATAAAACATTTTATTTTTTTAAAATGATTTCCTTGAGAGTATGACTCACCTCCATATAAGAAAGCCTAATATTTTAAAAATTTAGGCCATTGGAATTATAAAATATTGTTTTAAACTCCCCTATGGTAGACATATTGGGCAAAAAACGGTATGGTTTGTAGTTTTGATTAGTTTAATGTATAGGTTTCAAAACCTAAATAATAAAGAATTCCCTCTCTTTTTCTATATAAACCCACCCAACCTCCCACTTCCTCTTCACTAAAATCCCTTGAATCTCAACCAAAATTTGTCCTCATATCTCTATAATCCTCCCAAGGTGCCTCAATCTCCTAATAATCCTCTCTTAGGCCCATCCCATGCCTTTGGGATCACACTTCCAAGTAAGGGATTTCTTCCTTTCTCATTTTTTTTCCAAATTTCATTATGTTGTTATTCCCTTTTATTTTCAGTTAAAAATGATGAAATATGATTTTTCACCTCCCCCGTACTTCTCAATTTATGTTTTAATGATTATATACCCCTTTCTCTCTCATTAATTCCTCTCATGTACACCTATTACCATGCTGGAATTCCATAAGGAATTTATCTCTCCTCATTTACATTCAAGCAATTATTTTGTATTATGAATCTAAATTCCATTACATATTTTGGTACATGTATCTATATGACCCTCTTACTGTCCATTTAATGTAAATATTATGATACACCCATTTCTCTCTCATCAAACTTTTTTATAAATTCTTATATCATGTCGTTATGCTGTCAAAATTGCACCTTAATTTTCCAATCCAAAGTCATTGTGTAGTGAATACCATGCCCATTTCTCTATCAAGGGTATTCACCTTTATTCACACTTACTTATTGATTATGTAATTAAATGTATGAATTAAACACTCCTTAATCATGGAATAAATTATGATGTTTAATGAATCCATGTAATATTGTCCATGTGGCACAACTTTGCATGAAATGAAATGATTAAGAAGGTTGGGCCCTGATAGCGCTCTAATGCATTGGGTAAAGATTATTATCATGATTAATCAAGTGAAATGAGGGTTTATTCATTCTAATTAAAGTTAAATGAGGTTTTACTCATGCTCCGTGTTCAATGATCCTTGTCTCATGCTAATACCATGTTAAGTGTTGTTGCCACATTTCTATGTTATGATAATCATGTTATATCATGCCTTTATTTTCATGTCTCCCTTATGAGCCTTTGTTATGCCTATTGAATAACATGTACTTTATTCTTCATGGTATTCCTTTTTTACTCCCTTACTGTTCTTTATATCTCACCCTTTTCTTATTCACATCCTCAGGTTATCCCATGCAATGCTAAGTACGAGTGAATATAGTGGTCAAGTAAAAGAATTTTTCAATAAATATGTGTGTTTTATGTTTTAATTTTATATTTATTGTTACTAATCCCCAAAGACACTATAAATTTTGATCTTACATATTGTATCAAGTGAAGTTTTTATGTAATAAATATTGTTTAAGTGTGTAATAAAGAGCAGGGTTGTTGTAAACATACCTCCATGGTGTCTGGGATTTTATATTCTCTTAGAATAACTTCCTTTAGATCTCTTATTAAAGACCCTAGGGTTAGCCTTTTAGGAATAATAATCGATCTATAATGTGTATAAGTATGTTTGGGGGATATTTTTATTTTTTTTTGGTGATCAATATGGTTGTATATGTATGAATAAGTGAGGGGATGTAGTACCCTTTTATAATTGAGGAGGAGTAGCATCTTTGTTAATACCCAAAACTATTCAATAATAGAAATTCACTATCACCCAAAGTTCTCCCAAAATGGATAAATAATAAATTTTAGGGAATTTATTCTCTATACACACCTTCACCACACAAAAAACATGTTTTAAGAATGTTATTCCTTATCCTTTATGTTTACTTACTTTTACCATTTTATTTATCATCACGGTAATTAGTTTTTTAACCTAGGTAATTTATCTATTAAGATTAAAATAAAATTATAACTATTATATAATTTAGAACTAATAATTACTAGTATTAAATTCAATTTTACAACTAAAAATTTCATGTGTGTTAAAAATAATTTTAACACAGATGCATAGAATGGGCAAAACCTCATTTTAACCTTAATTACAGTAAATAAATTTTACTGTCTTTACTAATAAATATGAATAAAAATTATGTTGAACTTATTTCCTAATATTAATTATGATGATTAAAAATATTGAATATATTTTATTAAATTCAATTCAAATAATTGGTAAAATTTAATTTAAAATTAAACATGAAAATCGTGTCGAAAAAGAGTTTTTCAAGATATTCATTTTTCAAGCATAATATGATCTTACATTAACTATATGACTAGTGATCATAATTATATAGATTTAAATTCATATAGTTAAATATATAATCCTATTCATATCTATCAATTCAAGATCTAATTCATAACGATCTTATTTAAATAATATATATTTTGGGTTGTTTAAACCTAATGTTGCATGTCGTATATGCTATCAAACATAATGTTATTTAAAATCTCAGGGTGTTACAAAATCACAACATCCCTCCTTATTAGATTCATAATATCTAGTCAATCGTATATTATATTTTACAATTATCCATATTACAATTCTTATAGTACAGACTATGGACATGCTACTATTTAATGGTATTTATATAAGCTATACTCCTGTCAACTACATTAACTCGTAGCTCCTTTATATGTTGAGTAGATTTCCAATCCTTTATTTTAGTATGATTATAAACTAGTATAAGTTATTAATTAAATAAATATTTAACAATATATAATAAATAAATCTTACAAGTAATCCATTTTTATCTAGGTATGCTTGTTAACTCACTAATCTATATGATTCCATAAATAAAATTAATGATGCATAAAAAAATAAAACTATGAAATGACCATGAGATTTCAAATTATTATTTGTTTAATCGAGTCATAAAAAAACAACATATATCATAATAATATTAACTCTTTGTGTCTATATTTACATGATTTGAAACTTCATCTATTTTTCTATCATCCTCCTTTGTTTAATCTTCATTCAAATCATCACTTGAACCACCTCCTTGTGGAAACTCCTCATATTACAAAAGAATTTGTATACAAGTGATTTGGTCCATTTGATAGGTTTCACAAAAAATTATACATGGACACATATACCCATAAATAATAAAGGAGTATGGGTTCATACATAGATGATCACTATTTAATTTAATATTTTTTATAAAAATTAAATCATGAAACAATTAAAACTAAGGAAAAAAATAAATTCAAACATGCACAATTTGGTCTCAATATCATGAGTTTTCACCATGAAATGACTAAAATAAGTATTAAAAGTATCTCATTCACCTCATTCTATTATCAAAATAAAATAAATAATTTTTTAACATGCCTACTTAATTTCTATTAAACTTTCCTCCTAATTTTATAAAATAAATTTTAATTCTTTTATATTAATAAAAATTATAAAACAAATTATAATTTTACATATTTTATATGAATTAAATTAATTTTATTTTTAAAAATTATCTTATTAAAAACGAAAATATAAATAAAGATGAATGTGTGTGTGTGTAATTAAAATTAAAAATTATATTTTTATTTTTATATCTGTGTGTGTGTGTGTGTGTTTGTATTTAGAATAAAATAAAATAAAAAATGAGGTAATTATGTGAGGTTCATCTTAACCTAGGGATTTACAATCATGGCTTAGGGAACTTTCAAGTTACTTCCTAGACCTCTGGCCACTGTCTGGGTGGTATGTTGGTCACCTAACTAGCTATACCTTGGTCGACCATATGTGAAACTCCCATTTGATGGTCGATCTGACAATTAATTTACGTTTCAGGTTTTTATTAACTTTTTCTTGAGTAATTGGAACCAGATATGTACCCAAATTTTAAAATAAAATACATAATAAGGAAAATGTATATATTTTATTGAAACGAATAAGTGAAATTAATAAATAAATTAAAGGTGATAGTTTTGATACCAGGGGGAGTATAATGGAATAATTGAAGTAGGTTTGATGGGTGTAAGATTTAAAAATTAATTTAAATCTATATTCCTAGATCCAAAGAACTTTTTTATGTGCTTATTTTTATCAAATATTGAATAATAAATAACTACCTCAAATAATTTTCATGACATTCGATTCCTAGTCGATGTCATTTTTAGGGTTGATCAAGGATTCAAACTTAAATCCCTTTAGTGATATCCACATGTGATCCAAGAAGATAAATATTTCCGTGTTTATCCATTTGATATTATAGTACATAATCGGGCTTACTCTAATATCCTTGTATTAATCACAAATGAATCACTTATATATATCCCTCTCCATTTCTAGGACAAAGGAAATAGAGAGGTATGATGGCTTACCCTAATTGACTCTTCTTAATTGAAAAAATATATATAGGGTTTTTAATTAGGAAAATGAAAGTAGTTACCTTCCCTTTTCTTAATTTTAATTGCATTCCATTAAAAAATTGTTAATATTTATTAATTAAATGATAAATAAATAACTATGACATTAATTTATATTTATTTAATATATCACTTCTTAAATAAATTAGTTATTTGAGTGATATAATTAAATAAATATCATGTAAATATTAATTTAATTAAATAATTACATAAACTTGAACTATTAACTTGGTCAAATCTCTCTCTTGATAAATTAATATTCACTTGTTCATTAACATAAATAAATTTTTAATATATGTGTGTATGAGAGAGAGGGAGAGAGAGAGATACCAATCCAAGACCATTAATTATTGATCAAAAATTAATTGGGATTGAATTACAATTGATATAATTTCAATGTACATCTATCATTAAACTAAGACTTATTAAATTCTAAAAAATTGTATTTGAATGAATCTAATGTGTTTCTAGATATATTTAGTGTGTAGAAATATAGGTGACTTTCTCAGTGACAATGAGTCCAACACATAGACCACGAGTGGTATCCAATAACACATCATGGACCATAAGAAAAATAGAAAATTCAAAGCAATGAAAACCTATTAAGATTGCTAATAGTATAATATAATCCCTTTATAATCTAATATAGGCTCAATGTGGATACATGCAGTTTTTATCATACATTAATGATTGATCTATCTTTCTTTTATTTACCATGATTTACTCTCCTATGATCACTTTGACCATGAACTTAAGTAAGGCACTTTTATATCAATCACAAGGTTATAGATATATTCATCTATAACCTTGAAGGTAAAAATAATTTCTTAATCATTAGATTGACATCATACCACTTGTGATACACATGAAACAAGATACTTCTCCATTATCATATTCATAATGGTTTTAACCATGAATCTAATTACACAATTCATGATATATAGTAAAAATAATATCAATTATAAGTACATTGAATTACTACCGGTGATTTTGTCCTCATGATCATATACTCTTATTAATCACCAAGTGTGAACATCATGATAAGTAGTCCCAATGCTTATGGGCCACCAACACCTTATATTCATATGTCATTTGTGTCCCCTCAGATAAATGTATCTAGATTATAATACCTTTTTTAAATATTTTTATCATTTCACACTCAGGTTCTTATTAGAGATTGAATATCTATAACCTATTGAAGTGAAAAATATTCTACATACATTATTATATAAGGCACACAGAATAGTAAAAAATATGTAATATGAATAGAACAAACATATATCAAACTAAATACATACAGTTTAGTAATCAAAATTACATAAATGAATTAGGTTCTAGGGAACCATTCCCAACAGTGAGAGAATTTTCACACCTAATAGTCGAGGAATAGTTTATAATCAAAGGATGATAGCGGTGATAGAGGGTTGGTCATGTTTATAGAAGAGGTAAACACATATAAAAAGGGATATAGGGAGGTATATAGATATGAGAGGGGTAAATGAAGAGATAAAGAGTTAGAGGGGATCATTTTCATGTGAAAATTAGGTTCCTTAACTATTATAAAAATAATTATTTCTAAATTAGACATACTGATGTTTCCATTAAAAATATGATAAATTAATTTTAATTAAGAGAATTGTTTCCTTTTAAAATAAAATTTCTTTGAAATGATCCTTTTTTCATCCACTTAATTCATAATTCATAAACAATTAAATCATTAAATCAATTAATTATTCAATAACATTAAATATGTAATATTTAACTAATAAATAATAAACTTCCCAAAATAAATATTTAATATTTCATAAAATTGATAATAGAAAACATTTAAAAAATTGTATTTTTTTATAATATTTAACAATCAACTAATCGATCATTTGAATATTAAAAAATGCATATTTAATAATTTCATTTAAATTAAAATTTGGGTGATTTACAAATTAATTATATATTTTTATATATTAGAATGAAATTCATTGTACCATTGAAAAATCCATTATAAACTCTACTTTTAAAAATATGACCTATAATTATTTTGTATTGAGAATTTTATGTGATAATAAGATAAAATAATATATTTATTTCATAATCCATGTGATAGTTGGGATATAGATCTTCGGATTTTTAAGTATTCATCTTGAATTGTAAGAATGTTTCATCCTTTATATTGTTTCCATAAAATCATCACCTTATTATATGAATAAATATAAAAATGACATAAAAAATTAATTATTATATATTTTTTATACACTATATGGATGGTGAAAGAATATTTTAAATAGAAATACAAATAATAAATTTTTAAAAAATATTTATATCAATTATAATTTTTCATTCTTTAATTTTTATATTCTTATCCTTTGAATGATGATTTATAGTGCATGGATAAATAATTAACCTCTTATAATTTTATATCAATATATGTAAAATATTATTGTTATATGTTATGGTCTTACATATACTACCAGAAAATCTACCTACTTACATGGGCCAAAACTGTGGAAGTATGTCTAAGGACCATGGTTCTAGCCTATGTTTGTGGTCCACAAAAACAATGGACTCTATTACCATTCACATAGCATGAAGGCTATCACTACGGTTTGTAACTATGGCTATAGGGATCAACCTCTATGGCTGAATCATACCCATAGTGTATCTACAACCATTGTTGATGACCAAGGTTATAACACCACAATATTTTGAAATTTATTTTCTTTAAGTAATATAATTGATAGAGTATCCTATATGCAACACCATACTTAAATAAACTGAAATATACGGTTATTTAAATATGTTTTTTATGTCCTAGTCACTGGTTCAGTTAGTATAAATATAAATAACTATATTAAGAAATATATGTATAAATTTTTTCTTTATGAATTTATTAATCAATCATATATTGATCTGATTGGAAAATAAGATAAAATCTTCTAAAAAGTAAAAGAGATAATTTTCATAAAATTGTTTTTATATGTGTAAAATATTTTGATATTAATAGATTAAATTAATCATTAATGTTAAGTTATTCTTATAAGAATATTATATATCCAATTTAATGAATTAACATTCATTAATTATGGTTAGTATAAAATTAGTGAGAATAAAGTCATCTTATGCTTCAAAAGATATTTATTTTCTTCATAAATGAATTTTAATACATTTTTTCATAGATATTATAATTTATTTCATTCACTTTTATACTTTTAATTTGATAAAATGTAATTATTTATTGATATTATCATATCAAATATATCTTAAGGTGAATTTTTTAGATTTTTCAAAAATAGTTCATTTTTGAGTGAATAGTAAAAATATCGCTTTTTAAAATATTGTCACTTTTATGACCTTATTATGATATAATAATGAGTTAAAAAAATTAAACATTTGTATTGACCAAATATATTTTAAATTAGTTAAATAATGTATTCGATAACATTATTTTAAATTTAGTAACTCAATCATGACTTTTTTGAACATAAGTAATATTTCATTCAAATTGAAAACTATTTTTGGGCCCTCACATTTAATGGTATAATTGGAAGATGTAATTTGGTATTGGATTGATCCAAAATTATAAATTATTCCTTTTTATTATTTAAAAAACCTAAATTTGTGGAAATAAACTTCTTAACTAATTTCAAGGTGAAATGATTTTTACGCTGAAATCGGGTATGTTCATAAAAATTATTTTTCATGTTTTTTTCATACTTATATTATGTCTAATTTCTAAAACCTATAAATTTTTAATATGATAAAATGTATATAACATCCTGACATGGTGTCCACTTAACCCATGCTCTGAGCTGGTGAGTCACAGGGCCTCAAGCGCGCCTCCCCGTACACCAGAGGCTACCGACTAGCAGCGATGGTATAAAGTGGTATAGTGGTGAGACTATAACCTCATATCAGATTAGAACAATATGTATTGTAAAAAAATAATGTAGTGGAATTATATATAAACAAAAACTATGAAAACTGGACTAATAACCCACCTTAGTGGAAAGCATGATAAAACAAAATTTCATAGTAGAAATAGATATAATAAACAACTATAGAATAATAAATAACTATACAACTATAATAATATCAAAATCAAAAAGGATGAGTCACATATAATGATGTCAATTCATAGCATTGTTTAAAAAGGAGAAATAAGGGATAGGAATATACAAAATGCTATACAGAATACAAAAAAAGGACTAAATACTACTCCACTAGCATCACGAACATATTCATGATCCTCTTATCCCATGCACCGTACTATAAGAAAATTGAATCAAACACCTATAGAAGGTCACTTTACCTTATCCATACCTATAGACATGTAATCTACTCAGGTACCAAAGGTTTCCTGAGTAGGGTGTGAGATAACATCTCAGTAGGCCAACACCAATAGTGTATAGAAATAATCCATCATTTGTATATATCAATAGTAGTGCGCATGTATAAATGATAATGAACAATTCTGAATAAATAAATACGAGCCAACTCAGGTTCCTACAGGACACTTGGCTAGCTCTACCTTCTTCAACATAGGCTGGTGTAAGAGTATGATCAGTAATAATAAATATATATAGTATATTTATATATTGTATCCACCTATATTCACTAAGTACATGAGGATGTAATTAGGAATATACCTAGATACTAGGCGTTGTATGGACCTTGGGCATAACTCAAGTATCCATACCCATTCTAACGGGATATATGCTAAATAAAAGGGTGAATTCCCTAAATCTCATAATTAATGTGAGATGTCATGATCATTACTCGAGATATTTGGGGTGAGTCTTCATTCCTAACACTCGATATAGAGGAATATGGAACATCGTGTCTATCATCCAGATACAAGTATAAGGGTGAGATATGTCATGCTCAACATCCTATATAAGGGATCATGAAACGTCATGCTCAACAGAACCCTTAATCATCATTCCACATCCAATATTAATGGAATAATCATAATAATAATAACTAAGTAAATATCCTCATAATAATTTTAATCATCAAGCCAAGTATAACCAAGGGTGAATAGTTCATACAATTCACATTTATATTAATATAACATGAGGTGTGGCCTTTCCACCCAATTTGTTTCAATATAAACAAGACAATTAATTAATCTAGGAACTGGAAATTTTTTATCAAGGCCTTCCAACCCATTATCAATCATTAGAATCAATCCATTTAATTAATTAAGCTTGGAAAACCCATTTCATGGTAATCCAAGCAATTATGAGGTACTTTGGTCAACTAAACAATTATATTAAATGGGATCTTAAAGCCAACACACCCAAAGGTATAGTGTTCAATGAGGTAGACATCCTCTAACTACATTGAAAGGATTCATGGGAGTATAATATCATGCATATAACAATTTAAAAAAGAAAATCACAATTTAAGGCAATGCACGACAATGGCCTATGTGAGGCACAATGGAAGATCTATGAAAACAACTCATGTTAAAGGGAAAATAATGAGATCACCTACCTTAGGGTTTTAGATGAATCCTCATCCAATATCAAAATTGTATTTGAATTATATCAGAAGAAAAATTAATAATGGTCCAACACCCTGAAAATAGGAAAAATGATCTCACACCAAAATAGCGCAAGAGATAGGGAGAGAAACTGTGAAAGGAAGAAAGTGGATTAGATATCTTACCAATGTTGATCTAATGTGACCAATAACACTTGAATTATAATTTCAATGGAGGATTAATCAAAAATCCAAGATATGGATTTGGGAGAGTTCATGGGAGAATAAGGAGAAGGCTCACCCCTAGAAATGAGAGGAAGAAAAGGAGGGTTTATATTTTAGGATGATTAAGGGAAGAATAGTAATTTCACACAAATAAATAGGGTTGCACAGTTTGGTCACATGGTTGGATAAACCGTGTGTCAACTATGGACACCTCATTGTCTAAGGAGGGATCTGCATGGTTTGTGAGCACAGTATGACAAACCATGCACAAACTATTTGATTTGTCTCTATCCTAATGTCTGTAGTATTTTCACAGGTATGTTACTAGGCCCACATGGTTGTAGAAAAACTGTGTGGCACCCTAAAATCTAGTGGGTTCTCATCTCGGTTACTCCACATGGTTAGTACTGACCAAGCACTAACTATGTGGCTCACTCTGTTTGCCCAATTCTCAGAAATTCAGGCTCTAAAAAAGCCTCAAATGCCCCCAAAACCTTCCTTAGGCCATAGTTCATTTTTACCAAGAGAAAAAATAATTAAAATAAAATACAAACAAGCCTTAACTTTGAGAAAATTAAAGTTTTTAAAACCTACCCTCCTTAAAGTAACACATTCCCAAGTTGTCCTTCTAAGGTTAAAGAGGTATCATGTGATAAAATATCCATCCATTGAGAACTTATATCAAATTACCTCTCCTAGGCCTCACCATGTACTCATTCTCGCTTCTATATCACCCATACTAAACGAACTGACCTACCTCATAGTGTCTTAATGCTCTGATCAATAATACACACTGTGTAATCCTTAAAATAAGTATCCCTATCTAACTCAGCCTCATCAGGCTATAAAACATTTGATAAGTTAGGATAATACTAGCTAAACTTAGATATGTGAAATACATCATTCATAGAATGGTATCTTTGAGGAAGTTCTATCAGGTAAGCCACTATTCTAATCTATTTCAAAACCTCAAATGGTTTAACTAATCAAGGGAAAAGCTCACACTACCTTTGACAATGTTGAAAACCCATCTTGGGTGAAACTCACAAGAAAATACAATATTAACCTTAAATTCAATAGGTATTCAGTGTATGTTGGAATATTATTGTTGTCTAAACTGATTAGTCATCATATGCCTTCTGATCAATTAGACCTGCTCTGAAGTCTATTGAAAGAGACGTGGTCTAAGAAAATAGTCCACCCCTTCTGCTTGCAAGCATAGAGTTGAATGGAAAGTCCTACTATATAATTCTTCATAAGGATCTATCTGAATGGTAGCATGAAATATACTATTATAAGAAAACTCAACAGGGGATATGTGTTTCTCCCAAGAACCCACAAATTCATGGATACATGCACAAATCATGTCCCCTAAAATTTTAATCATATTCTCTATCTGTCTATTGGTCTGAGAGTGATAGGTTGTACTCAGAATCCCATGTGTACCCAAGTCTATATTTAACCCCCTTATAGAACTGATATGTGAATCAATCATCTCTCTTAGAAAATATAGAATGAGGATCTTTATGGAGACATATAACCTCCCTAATGTATATCCTCCCTATATTATCTATCGAGATGGTCTCTTGAATAGGTAATAAGTGTGTCACCTTTTTCAAATGATCAAATAATATCTAGAATATATCATTTCCACAATGTGATCTAGGAAACATAGTCATGAAACCTATGGAAACAACATTCCATTTCCACTTAAGAATGGACAGTGGATGTAAAATTCTCAATGGTCGCTGATGTTCTTCCTTCACCTACTGACAGGTGGAACATCTAGTGATAAAACCAGCTATATTGTATTTCATAGCATGACACCAATATTGGATTCATATGTCTTGATACATATTGGTGACATCAGTATTCACTTCCCACACTAAGGCATGTAATTCTCACATTATATCCACTCTGATTTCAGCTGGAACCCAAACTTTTCCATGAAACCATAATGTCTCATCCCCATCCATGGTCCAACCAGAAGATGAATCATCATCTATGATACTTTCCCGTAGGAATAATCCCTC
The DNA here is from genome assembly GCA_963277665.1 of Viscum album. Classification (NCBI taxonomy): domain Eukaryota; kingdom Viridiplantae; phylum Streptophyta; class Magnoliopsida; order Santalales; family Viscaceae; genus Viscum; species Viscum album. The sequence goes on from OY728158.1 coordinate 1,675,243,972, forward strand.
ATGATCTTAAATTTTCCTCATTATCACCCATTCTAGTAGGATAGAGTCCACTGTTAAATATGAAAGGATAGTCTATCCATGATTCTCTTGAACCACAATATGTATTTCTGAAAACAAATCCATGGGATACCACTCACCACCGGCCTCTTGAACCACCTATGTCTGAGTCTTCTGGATCAAATAGTTGGCTATAGGATTAACTTTCCCAAGCATATAAGAAATATCAAAATTGAAGGATTATAGATACTCAACCCATATTCATTATCTGAGATTCAAATCATGTTACATAAAGATGTAATTGAGGCTTTTTGATCCATGAATACCACAAATTTATCTACATGTAAATGGTTCCTCCAACATCATAGAGAATTAACTACATAATCTAGCCCGAGGTCATGCATTGGGTGATTCCTCTTGTGATGCCTCAACTAAAGAGACATGTACATGCCTACTCGCTCATCCTACATTATAATAGCTCCTAGCCTGATACTTGATGAATCACATTAACTAGTATAACATCATCCTGGATCTAGAAGAATCAATATTGGCACTGAAGTCAATCTTCCCTTCAACTTCTGAAAGGTCGCTTCATAAGATTCTGGGCATAAATATTTCACACCCTTTTTAGTCAATCCTATAAGAGGTACTTCAAGGAATGAGAAATCTTAGATGAATAATATGTAATATTCTGACAACCCTAAGAAACTATATATGTAAAATATGTTCTTGGGTTTCTATAAGGAAAATACAGCTCTCACTTTTTCTAAGTCTACTAAAACTCTTGACTCTGAGATTATATGACCCATGAATTGAAATTTATTGATCCAAAAGTGATATTTTCTAAGATTAGGATAAATTTGATGCTCTCTCAATGTATTCATCGTGATCTCAATATGGTTTTCATAGTTGTTTTGATAATGTGAATACACTAAGATGTTTTCTAAAAATACTACCATGAAGGAATCTATATATAGGTGAAAAATGATTCATTAGTGCCATAAAGACTTTAGGTGTGTTCATGAGACCGAACGGCATGACCAGGTACTCATATAGACCATACATGATCCTAAAATCTATGAGAGGTATGTATGATGACCTGAAAAACACCTAATGAGAGATCAGCCTCAAATAAATCTTTGAGAACACTCTTACTCTTTAGAGTTTATCAAATAGGTTACCTATTCAAGGTGGTGGATACAGATTCTTAACCTTGAACTGGTTCAATCAATGGTAATCCATGTAAAGCCTGAGGGTCCAATCTGTCTTCTTATAAAAAATTACTAGTGAACCCCAAAGAGATGTGATGTGTCATATAAATCATTTAGATTATAGATTCTCCAAAATTTTATTGGGATCCAAAATCTCTATATGTTCCATCCTGTAAGAAGGATTGGACACTGGTGCCACTCCTGGAACAATCTCATTGGTGAAATCCACCTCTCTCACTAGAGGTATCCCATAAAAGTTATCAGTGAATACATCCCTGAGATGATCCAATATAGGGGGTAAATAGTGGGTTGTATCCCCAAATCATCTAATAAAATACTAAAAATCTGAGTTTTCACGCTACCCATCCTCTACGAATCAGGTCCTGATTGCATAGATTTGATATCCCATTCTCCCTTATACACGTTTCTAATACTATATGGTGATGTAAAAAATAACTCTCCAATGATAATAGTAAATATAATCTTGATAGGGAACAAACCATTCTATCTTTATTATTACATAAAACCATTTCACGTTAAAGATCAAGAGATTTCACAAAAAGAGATATATGCCTATCTTAAGGGGATAATTTTTATAACGGTGAAAAATATCTGATCGGATACCCAATGGGGTATCGAGTGTCATAATTCCACTATAAAACTCTATCTTGAGGCCTGAAATTTCCAAAAAAATCTCAGATATAAAGGATTGGGATGTGTTTGTGTCAAATAAAGAAGACACTAAAATAGAGGCTTCTAGAATAGTACCTCATATAGTAGAAGGTCTGGCACTCTGCTCCTCCAGCATAGTCTACACTACATGTAACTAGAATGTACTGTGACTCTGATTCATTGCTTGAATTCCCTGAGAAATCCCACTCTACTAGCACTAAGAATCCTGAGTCTGATTACCTCTTCCTCTACCACCACTTCTACCTGAGTGGCTAGTGGTATTCTAGCTACCTGCCTGGTGAGATACTACTATACCAAATCTTAAATGTGGGTAGGTGTAGATTTCTTTATATTCACTGTCGAAAAGGTCCTATAGAAGTGTTGGATGTGTTCCATCATTCCATAGCCTCTATATTCCAATAGATCATACAAACAATGATGTTTCATATGTATTGGTTTCTCACACTGATGGAATATAAAGAAGTTATCAGTATGAATAGTATGACTACTAATACCCCATGAGAAACCTCAAAGTAATGCTTCCATCATATAGAAGAAACACTGAATGATCTAGGTGTTGTACCACCTTAGTTCCCACCATTATCTTCCTTCATATTATTCTTATTAATGAGGGCCTCATTGAGTATCTTAGAAACAGTACTCAGCCTGAAAACCTTGAACTATGATCGGACAACGTATACTAGCCCATCCTCTAATAATCAGGTAGTCATAAGATTATCACTCTCTAGAGTTATTTCAAACCATTGTAGGTTAATAAAATAGGAAGAATACTTCATGACTGACATTAATCTCTACTATAGGTTTATAAACTCTCTATCCTGATTGTCCCACAGAGTCTGTGGAAATAATTAGCCATAGAAGATCATCTGGAAATATTCCCAAACCATATCTTGATGTCGGTATTTTTGGGTAATAACATACCACAATATCTTGGTATAATCACATAGCATATAAGTATTTATCTTGAACCTACTCTCTATAAGAATCTCTAAATGGTCAAAAATAGAAAGCATGGCCTCCGGCCATGACTCAGCAGCATGTGGACAGTCATCCCCCAAAACGGCGGGAGGATGTTATTTCTAGAACTCTTGAGTCAAATCTACTATAGTTGAGGCAGGTTATGTTACAACTTTCATATATTGCATCATATAGAAAAATCCCTCTCAGAATTGGGAATTGGTTCCCATAACCGGAATAACAGGTGGTTCCATAGGTGGCACTACTCGAGGGATCACTAGCATCTCTGGGTCCTCCACCTCAGGTGCATGTTCATCACCACCTTCAAGGTGAATGAATCAAGTATGTCATTTTGGCATTATTATACAAATCCAAATGCACACCTATGAAGAGAAACTAGTAATCAACAGATCACAAATTGATAACTAGGATAAGTACAAGGCCCTCTTATGAATAGATCATAGCTTTCAACCTGCTCCAAAATCTAGGCCCAGGTGGTAAGATAGACAATAACAGTCCATAAGAACTATAAGATACCACTCCATCTACCCACTAATAATTATAGGTCTAGGTCTAGGTCTCGTATCATATATAATATGACTATTTCATTTTAAAATTAATATTAATTTTAAATTCATAATCATTTATGTATTTAAATATATTTAAATGTTTGAATTAGATGGATCATAATTTCTAATTTATAAGGTCTCATAAACCTTATAAATTGCAATGTGGAATCCACTTAATCCTAACCATAACACATTATATCCCATGAAACCAATGGTCCATGGTTCAATGTGCCATAATTGACCGCTCATGGTTTATGCTTTAACCTATATAGGAAAGAACTATTAGTCTAAGGTAGAAACGTTACGTGTAAATTATTTTTTTTAGTCCTATAAGGAATGTCATCACATTTCCATATATAATAATAAAGGAAATATTAATATGTGATTAGAAAATGCATACAGAAATTTGATGTGGCATGATAAAATGCATGGCATATTAGTCATAAGGTACCTATAATGATGCATGAGATTTCATGACCTCGTTTCAATGATCCAAAGTAAAATAAATCTCATTGAAATAACACTAATATTAATAACATCATAATACATGTGTTTCACCGCACAGTGAAGTTTTATCAACTTTAATAGACATAATAAATAACATCAATAACCCATCCATTCAATTTGGGGTTTCTTAGTACATGTGTTAGCTACACCCAGGCACATGATCATTACCAAATTCCATTATATCCTAGTATAATACCCAAATAGTAAGGCAAAGTAAAAAAACACCTATGATGCCATTTTTTAACTTCCCGACCTAATATCCACTTAACTTGTGCCCCAATATAGTGGGTCACATGGCCTCAAGAATGACTCCCCATACACCAGAGGCTTTCGACTAGTAGTGAGGGTCTAAGGTGGTATAGTGGGGATACTATACCCTCATATTATAGTGGCACATTGGATATAATAAATAAACAGAATAAAATGGAATCATATATAAACATACCCTATGACAACTAGACCAATAACCCAATATATAAAAATTCATGATATAAAATAATAGAACAATAGAAATAGATATAATAAAAAATGTTAAAAGCATTAATAAACTAAAAATTATATTAATATAAAATTCCCAAAGGCTAATTCATATACAATGAAATCATGGAATGCTGATGTGAAAAAAGGGAAACAAGGGGTAGGAATATACAACAGGATACACAAAATAAAAAAGGAAAAAAGAATTATCCACTAGAATCACAAGAATATTCTCCATACTAAAACCAAAAAGAATCAAGCATCTGTAGTAGGTTACTTTCCCTTATCCATACCTATAGACATGAAATCTACTCAGGTAACAAAGCTATCCTGAGTAAGGTGTGAGATAAAATCTCAGTTGGCCACAACCAATAGTGTATAAAAATAATCCATCATATGTACATAACAATAGCAGTTATAAAGTATAATGAATAATGATGAATAAATAAATACTAGTAGGCTCATGTTCCTACAAGACACCTGGAAGGATCTACTTTCTTTGGAATTGGCCGATGTAAGAGTCTAATTAGTAACCATAAATATATATAGTTATATAATATATTCACCTATATTCACTAAGTGTGTGAGAATGTAAGTAGGCATGTACCTGGATACTAGGAGTCGGCTAGACCTGAGGTGTAACTAAAGCGTTCATAACCAACCTAATGAGCTATAGACTGAAGCAAAGGAAACATTCCCTGAATCTCATAATGAATGTGATACGTCATTCTCGTCACTCGGTATAGGTTGGGTGAGTCATCATTCCCAACACTTGATATAGAGTAACATTTAACATCATTCCAATCATCTAGATACAAGTATAATAGTGTGAGATTTCATGATCACCAACTGATATAAAGGAGTGTGAAATTTCATGCTCAATAGAAACCTTAACCATCATTCCGCAATCAATATAAATGGAATAATAATAATAATAATAACTGAAAAAATAATCTCATAATCATTTTAATCATCAAGCCTAATATAATCAAGGTCAAATACTTCATATAATTAGCATTTATATTGAATAACACGAGGTATTTCCTTGCCACCCAATTTTTTCAACATGAAAAATATAATAAATTAGTCATGAAATTCTTAAATAATAATCAAGGATTTCAAAACCATTATCATTCATTATAATTAATCTATTTAATTATTTAATCATGATGAAACTATTTCATGATAATCCAATCACTTAGAAGGTGCTTTGGTCAAATAAATAATTATATTAAAGGGGATCTTAAATCTATTACACCCAAAGGGGGTGTGTTCAATGAGTTAGAAATATTCTAACTTCATGGAAAGGTTCCATGGGAGTATATTTTCATGCACAAAACAATTTAAAAAATAAAATCACAATTTAAGGTTATGTGCATCAATGTCCGGCGTGTTGTACAACGATGGAGTAATGAATGAAATCTGAGTTTAAGGTAAAATAACTAGACCACCTAACTTAGGGTTGTATATGACTCCTCATCCAATATAATCTTCATATTTGTAGTAGATTGGTAGAAAAATGAAAAACGGTCCAATGCCCTGAAAATAGGATGAATGATCTCGCACCAAAATAGCGCAAGAGATAGAGAGATAAACTATGAAAGGAAGCAAGAGGATTAGATAGCTTACCGATGTGGATCCGATGTGACCAACAAAACTTTATTTTATGTTCATATATAGGATTAATAAAAAAATCATAGGTAAGGATTTGGGAGATATCATAGGAGAAGAAAGAGAAGGATCGCCATTTGAAATGATAGGAGAAAGAGGGTGGTTTAGATTTGAGGTTCATTAAGGGTATAATTGTAAACTCACCTAATCAGAAAGGGTCACACGGTTTGGATGCATTGTTTTCCAAACTGTATGCCAACCATTCGCACCTATCTTTATAAGGAGGGACTCGAACAATTTTCCGAACCATGTACAAACCATGTAATTTGTCTCTGTCTAGATGTCTACAATTTTTTGCATGTTAATACGCCTAGGCTTGAACAATTATAAATAAACTATGTGGCCTTCTAAAGGATATTGAGTTCCTTGCACAGTTACCCATCACGGTTAGTATTAACCATGCACTAACCATACTGCTTACTTTTTTCCCAATTCTTTGATCTCAGGGCTCCGAACAAGTCTTGGATGCTCACATAACCTTCCATAGGCGGTATCATGCATTTACCAAGAGAAAAAAAATAATTAAACCAAAAAAAATAATCCATACCTTTGAGAAAATTTAGGTCTTTACAATATATTTAAAAAACATAATCATCATTTCCAAATTTGGTTAGAAGGATCCTTTTATTTTTAGTCAAATAATTAATTTTTCATGGTAAAAAAGTTAATTTATCTTGATTATGGTTAAAATGGGTTTAAAGTGGTTCAACTAGAAGATAAGAATTATGATGTCTCCAAAAAATTTATAATTTTTATTTTATGAAATTATTTAGTCCATATCCCTTATTAAATTTAAAAATAATTTATCTTTGATCAACTTTTCCTGGATTAATACCTTACATTAATTTAAAACATTATTTAATTCCAACGGTTCCCCTCCTCTCACTTATGAAACAGAACCATTTATCCTATATTAATCACACAACTTGAGCCACTTACCTCACCCATTAAAAATCCAAATACCTTCCTTTACCTCCTCCCCAGCTTCTATAGGTCTTCTTCTCAACTCAATAACAACATAATAAATAATAAGGGGTAAGTGAAATATGTTTTTCCAAATAATAGGTATAACTCTTAACCGGATGTTTCATTTTATATCTTCTTAAAAATACTAAAAATATTATTAAACCATGATTATATAATAACATAAGTATCTCTAATATAAAAAAGTTTTATTATGATTATTTTACAACCCTTTTTCATCTCATTTTCCATCCAATAGGAAATTAAAATATCACTCGTGTGTATGTGTGGACTATAACCTCCACAAAGTGATGCGTTTTGTTTTTCATCACCACCTCACAATGTTGGATATTATGATTTATTTAATAAATATATATTATATTCATGAATATATTATTACTATATAAATATAATATATTACTTAACCTCTCACACATCCACCTGTTAAAAAATGATAATGTCGCTCGCGTGTACCTGCGGAATACCACCTCCATGAAGTGATGTGATTCATTTTTTATTTTCACCTTTAATGGATGATTATAAAATTGTATTTAATATATATGAATTATTATTATTTCATTATTACTATTCTATATATTATGGTATAATTACCTATTTTACCTTCATCAACCTACCGAATCTTTTTTGAGAACATGAACCGAATTTCCTCAAAATGTCCAACATAAACTCAACTGATTAATTAACTAAATAAAACATGTTAATAAATGAAATAAAATATATAAAGTTTATGTAATGAACAAAAAAATGTTATTAATAAATTATAAAACTAATATAATTTTATTATTCATGATTTGTAGAATGTGCAAAGTTAGATGGGGAATAAGGTGATGGATTTCTCGTCTTAATTTCATTTCATTGGGACTCATGCCATTTTCACCACAAATTTTATTTTATGTTAAGTATGAAATAACTTAAGGATGACTTTTATAATTAATTTAATAAAAAAAGTGTCTTAAAAATCCATTTAAATTTATCTTCTTCATTTTCTTTTTGTTTCAAAAGTTACAAAAGACACATGGTATTTTTCTTTAAAACCTTGTGTTAAAATGTACCTTTCAAATAATTTTTTTTATTTAAATATTCATTAAAATGTTTCAAGAATGTTGTTATTTATTATTCATAGTTTTTTAAAGGTTATTTTTTAAAATAATTTACTTTATTTATAATGTTTTAAAAATGAGTCTTTTAATGTTTTCTATATGGGTTAATTTCAAATTTTTTACAAAAGTGAAAAAAGAATTTTTTGTAATGCATACAGATTGACTGTATTTTTTTCACCATCATATCCATTATTCATTTTTAGGATTCCATTAAAATTTCTCATTATTATTTTGAAAGGATATAATTTTCTCAATATTATAAATATTGTTAGTTTTAAAAAAATACTCTAACTAAGAAGAAACTTTTTCTCATTATTATAATATAACTGAAAGTGTTTTGCTTATGGGTTCAAGTGTGCTTTTCAATGTTTTTATGATTGAAAAGTGTAATATTATAAATTTTTTCATTCTGATATAGTACTTGAATATTATAGATGATAACAGATGATCTCTATATTGATCATGAAGATGGGTGAACCTAATATAGCTCCCCAATTCATTGGGTAATGATTTAGTCATTTAATGTAAAAAATGTGGGAGATAATTGGTATGGTGACTCATAAATAATAAATTGGACTTCATTGATATCTAACATGGTTTAAAATGAGTGAAAAAGGGTTATGAATATAATTCTCTATGTTTCCAATACTATGATTTCAGAAAGGTTTTTTATAAGAATATTTTTATTTCATGAGGTAATGAAATCTTAAAGGTGAAATGTTTTTTTAAGGAGTGTTTTCATGAGTTACCATGTTCCTTGGGATGCCTTAAAGTTTTTCCTATGTTTTATAATGGGTTTAAAATATTTTCTTTGAGTAATAGTTGATTTTTTAATGTGGATATATTTTATTTATTTTTTCAAATTATTATTTTGAAAAAGGTAACCATCTTCATGGGTTTTCATGTTGTTCACTAGACTAATGGGATTTATTTATTTTTATATCCCTTAATAATATTATTTTTTCTCATCCCAAATTTTTAAAATATGTTTCATAGAGATTAAGGAATATTAGGAACTCTTATTATGTCTAGATTTTACTATAAAATTTTATCCTTGAACGAATCAAGTGTGGCTTTATAAAAAACTTTTGTTGTAAAAAATGGATATTGTGTGGGTTTTTCCCCTTTATTATGTAATGTTTTACCTAATTCTCTAAAAATATAAACCTAAAATATATTTGGAATGTAAAAAATTGAAACACCTATAATAAATCATGTGATAATGAGATAATTATGATATGAAGTGTTATAGTTGGTATCATAGTAAGTATTTAGATAAATTTAGAGCTTAGGATTTTATTTGAGCATAAGTTAAAATTCATCTATAACCAAAAGGATTAGTATGTTATGGGAAATTATATTTATTTTTGATTAATAGAAATACTTTAATTGAATATGACTTGTTTAATGATATCTTATTATTTATCCACATCATAATATTGTTTATTATGTTTTTATTTGATATACTCACACTATCCATTTTTGTTTTAGTAAATGAATGGAACTAGTAGAAACAAAATTAAAAATGGATGTAAAGTATAATGTGGTGGTTCTCTGAATGAGAAACCAAACAGAATGGGAGATATAGTGAAATATATTTTAGTTATTCTTAACCATACATCATGAGTTATGATTACCAACCTGAAGCTAGGTGAGTTTACTAAAACACCAAATAATGTAAAAACGGAGTATCATGAAAGTTCAAGTGATAAATATCATGAAGGAAAAAAACTCAACATCTTATGTGTCAATAATGTGGGAAGAATCACCCATGAAAATTTGTCAAATTAACCTGAATATATTTTATATGTGGTAAAGGAGGTAATATAGAAATAAACTACCAAGGAAAAAAGGAAGAGATAAGTTAACACCATGAATAGAAATAAAGTTATTCCAAAGGTTTCAATATATTATTTTTAATGTTTGGAGATTGTTCATTATAAAATTATATGTACTAGGGGGAATATCAAGAAAGGTGTCAAAAAACTATATATATAAAGTTTTAGTGTTTTTTGATTCTATTACAGTTGAAGATGAGGAAATGTATAATGTAATATAAAATTTATGTATTATATTTTTTCTTATGTTTTAATATTGATAATACAGGAAATGATTCATATTTGCATTGTATGAATTAAGAATTGTAGAATAAGATGAAAAAATGTAGTTAATCAATTATTAATAACATTTAATGATTCGGTTTTCTACGTATAGGGATTCAAGAGTTATGATTTAGTAAAAAATTTAAGGATGAAAATAAGTTTTGAGGCATTATTACTCTTTTTAAGTTTTACATGATTGGAGTACCTTGGATACATTTATTGATTCTTAATGGATGTTTGAAATATATGTAACCCTTAAGATTAACTTTTCTTTTAGCTAAATGTAATTTTTTGAAGAATGATCTTATATTTTGTGGAAATATTTTGAAAGATATTGATAACCTATAGAGTTAATACAATCTTTGATGTTGAGGAAATTATGGATAATTGGGATAAAGGTATTATTAAATTTTGGGAACATATGTTTTAAAATATAGATAACCATGGGATTTAAAAGTGATTTTTGTGACTAATTGATTAATGTTATTTTGGAATAAGTTCACAATATTTTTGGTAGACATTATATGATTAAGATAAATGAGATATTATTAGATAAGATAAGAATTTATTTAATAAATAATGATTGAATTATCTTTTGGAAACATATATATTATTATTATAAATTTATTCTGGAAAATGATTAGTATATTTTGGAGAATATATGATCAAGGAATATTTATTTTTTATGAGACTTTAAGAGTGATTTATTTTATTTATAGATAAATTTTATGTTTATATTAGAAGAATATGATATGAAATCATTGTAATATTTGGGTTTCAATTTTAGTATGGTGTATTTTGAAGTGTTTTATGGTTAGTTATTTATGGAATAATTTAAGCTGAACATTGTGTGTAATTATTGAGATTTTAGATATTGATATATCATGGTTTATGTATAATTGATATTATCTTATATTGTGAAAACCATTTTAGTTTTGTTTAATATATAAATATAGGAAGAATAAATTTTTATCCTTTCATGGAAATTATGATCCATTAAAATTCAATTTTACTGATTCAGGCTTGAAATATTCATATTTAATATTTATTTCATGGATTAAAAGATGAGATATAAGTGGAAATCGATCAAATAAAAAAAAGGATGAAATTGAGATTATGAAATGGAAATATAACATGTAATTATATTTTCTCTTATTATCCATATTTATAGTAAAAGAATCTCTCAAATCTTAGAAAATGATCTTGAAATAAAAATTATATACTTTAACCTATATTTATGATTAATTGGTGATCTTATTTATCCCTAACTAATTTATCGTTTTATATTCATTAATTTTCTCATTATCATGTTCTCTATCACTCTATATTATTCTATAGATGTTATGTTTTTCCTACATGTCTATATTTTAACTTCTTACCACTGATCTCCTTATTTTGGGACCTATTAATGTTTTATTCCAAGTGAACTTCATATTTCTCCTCTCCACATTTCAAAAGAACATTTTATAATCTCTTTTTATGATGTTGGTTTTCAAAAAGGTTGTTTTTTAATATTAAAAATTTTCTTCCTTCCATGATCGTATATTTTATATTTAACTCCTTAGAATTGATTTCAAAAAAAAAAGAAACAATTTTTATCAGGAAACAGGTAAAATTTTTTCAATACAATATCTTTAAGTGGGTAGAATGTAACACCCTTATATTTTTAAATTTATTTTCTTTAAGTGATATATTCTATAATGTGTGGTTTACACAACACCGAGCTTAAATGAACTTTGATATACTTTTATTTAAAAAGAACATTTATAACCTAACCTTTTGTTTGGACAGTAAGAATATAGATAATGGAATTATAAAATATCCATATATTTTTTTTAATATATTAATAATCAATCATAAAATTATTATTAATTCGTTTTAAATAATGTTAAAATCTTCTAAAAGGAAAAAATAGATGTTTTTCATAAAACTGGTTTTATATGTCTAATGTGTTTTGTTCTTAATAGATTAAATAAATAATTATTTATTAATATTTATTATAATTAAATAATATATCCAATTTAATTAATTAATTTCCTATTAATTATTATTAGTAAATATGTAGTGATAATAAAGTTATTTTATGCTTCAAAAAAACACATTTTCGTTAAAAATGATTGTTATTTTCATTTCTGCACTGATAATATAAATGATTTCTATCAATTTTATAAATTTAATTTCATAAAATTATATTCATTATTGATACCATAAAAACAAATCCATCTTAAATTTAATTTTTTATATTTTTCTACTATAGTTGTTTTTGGTGAATAGTAAAAATACTGATTTTTCAAATGTGTCACTTTTATGAAATTGTTAAGATTTAAACATGTATTAATAAATCATAAAACCATTTGATAAACCAAATATATTTTAAAATATTTAAATAATTTATTTTATAATATTATTTTAAATTTTGTATCCCATGATTGACTTTTGTGAACATAAGTTATATTTTATTCAAATTAAAAAATATTTTTGAGTCTTTGCATTTGATGGTGTGGTTGGAATATTCCTTTTATATTATCCTTGATATTAAAGTCTAAAAAATCATTTTTTATTAACAAAACAATATTGTTGTAAATCAATTTCTTACTTTATTTCAAGGTGAAATGATTTTTACACTTAAATCAGGTATTTTCATAAAAACTATTTTTCATGAACTTTTCCTATATATATTAAATATAATTTATTTAAACTATAGAGTTTGAATCAAATAAAATGGATTCAAATTTTTTAATAATTATTTACAAATTTTTTAATATGACTCCTTTTTTTAGTCAAATAATTAATTTATCATGGTTAAAAGTTAAGTTATCTCTCTTAAGGTTAAAATGGGTTTAAAGTAGTTTAACTAGGATATAAGTCTTAAAATTTCTCCAAAAATTTTATAATTTTTATTATATTATATTACATAAACCATATACTTTATTATATTATAAAATGGGTTTTCTTTGATCCACTTCCCCATGATTAAGACCTTGTATTAATTTAAATCATTGAATAATTCCAAGTGTTCCCCCTACTTATAAAAAAGCACCACTTATTCTCTCTTCATCTCAACTCATGATCAACTTATCACAACCCATACCTACCCAAATACCTCCCCCCCCCCCACATCCTAGAGGTTCATACCTCACTAAAAGACCAACATAGAAGGGATATGGCATAAGTCAACAGTGGTTTCTTAAATAAGAGGTCTAAATCTTAACCAGAAATCTTCATTTTATTTATTATTCTGACTCATTAAAATATTACTAAATAATTTGGATATAATAACATAATTATATCCACTATATTAAAATTTTATTAAAAAAACAACCCTTTTTTATCTCCTTTTACATCCTATAGAAAATGAAAACATTGATTGTGCGTACATATAGACAACAACCTCCAGAAGGTGATGTGTTTTAGTTTTCATCACCACCTCACTAGGATTTTTATTATTATAGATTTAATAAATATATATTATATTAATTAAATAATTATGAAACTATAAATATAATATATTACTACCCTCTTAACCTTCTACCCATTAAAAAATGATAATGTTGTTCATGTGTACATGTGAAATACCACCTCTATGAAGTTATTTGATTATATTTTCATATAAAACTTATATTTTATATATATATATAATATAATTATTTAATTATTAATATTTTAGAGATGGTGGGACAATGACCTTTTTAAACTTGGTTAGCCTATTAATGCTGGTTTTGGATTATGAACCAAACATCCTCAAAACGTCTGACATAAACTTAACTGATTAAGTAAATAAATAAAACATGGTATTAAATGAAATAAAAGGGATAAAAATTATGTAATTAAAATGAAAATTTTATAAATAAATTTTAAAACTAATATAATTTTATTATTTTGGAGTTATATAATTTATAGAACTAGACAGGACTTAAGGTGAGGTATTTATCATCTCAATTTCCTTTCAGTTAAGAACATTAAATTTTCACCACATGTTTTATTTTGAGTGGTGTATGAACTAACTTATAAATTAATGTTATTATTAATTTACTGAAAACAATTTTTTTAAAAAATCTATTTCATGTTCTCTTCTTCAACATCATTTTGTTTGAAAATTTATAAAAGATTCATGATATTTTATTTAAAACCTTGTTTTAAAGTATTCCTTTAAAATATTTTTATTCCTTGTGTATATTCTTTAAATTGTTTCAATAATGTCCTTATTTAAGATTAAAAGGTTTTTAAAAATTATTTTTTAAAATATTTTACTTTCTTTGCAAATTTTTCAAAATGAGTATATTCAACATTTTCAGTATGGCTTAATTTTATCTTTTTTACAAGTGTAAAATGAATGTATTTTAAACATATATGGATTGAACACATTTTCTTTACATCATATATTTTATTCATTATCAATATTTATTAAAAGTTTCCATGTTAATTTTCAAATAATAACTTTTTCTAAATATTTTGTGAAATTTTATTTTTAAAAATGTTTCTAAGGAAACGAATTTTTTTTCTCATTTTTATTATATAATAGAAATTGATTTACCTATGTGTTTAAATGATTTTTTAAAGGGTTTTATGATGAAAAAATATAAGCTTATAAATGTTTTCTTCATGATTCAGTACTTTATCATTATATATGACGGTGGTTGATCTTGATATAGATCTCCAATGCATTAACTATTGATTTAGTAATCGAATGTGAAAAATGATAAAGATAACTGGGATAGTTACTCCTATGGAATTAAGTATGATTATTTTATTTTTTACATGGTTTAAACCCAAGTGAACATGGGTTATAAATATGATTCTCTATGTTACCTATACTATTCTTTAAAAATGGTTTTTATGTGAATCCCTTGATTTCATGAGGTAAGCACGGTTTAAAGGTGAAAGGTTTGTTTTTTTAAGGAATTATTTCATGAGTTATAATATTCCTTAGGATGTCTTAATGGGTTTTAATATTCTTGTTAAAGGGTATAAAATTTTTTCATTTAGAAATTATTAATTTTAACTTGTGGATAAGTTTTATTTTAGTGTTCAATGTTTTATTGTGAAAAAGGTAAATTTATTCATGGGTTTTCATGTTTTCCACTAGACTAATGATATTTCATTATTTTTATTTCCATTACTGAGCTTGGTATTTCTCAAACCAAATTTTTAAATTATTATCATACGGATTAAGGAATGTAATGAACTTCATGATGTCTATCTTTAACTACAGCTTTTTGTCCTTGAATAAAGCAAGTGTTACTTAATAAATAAATTGTTTTGTGAAAAAAATGGATTCGATATGGGTGTGTTGACTTTATTATATAATCTTTTACCTAATTATAAAATAAATTAAACCTAAAAGATCATACAAATGTGATAAAGTGAAACCCTTGTCATATATCTTGTAATTAGGGGTTTATTATGATACACGGTGTTATAGTTGGTATCAGAGCAAGTGTTTAAATAAATTTATAGGTTATGATTTATTTAAGAATAATTGAAAAGTCATATATAACAACAAAGGTTAATATGTTATAGATAATTGTGGTTATTTTAGATAAATATAAATATTTTGAATATAAGATGAAATCGTTAATGAAATCTTAGTATTTATCCACAACATAAGATGGTTCACTATGATTTTATTTGATATATTCACACTAACCATTTTTTCTTTAGTAAATGGTTAGAACTAGTATAAAATAAATTAATAATAAATTTTTAGGAAAATGTAGTGGTTTTCAGATCAAGAAATTGAATTGAATGGGAGTTGTAGTGAAAACTCTTATGACTATTCTTGAAAATCTATCACAAGTTATAATTAACAAACTAGAACTATTTGAGTTTCCCAACATATCAAATAAGATAAAAATGTATTTTCATGGATTTTTAGGTGATAAATATCATAAAGTTGAAAATATTCGATGTTCTATGTGTCAATAATGTGGGAAGAATCACCCAGGTAAATATCTCAAAGGAACATGAAGATTATTTTTAGTAAATAAGTGATTAATGTTTTTTAGGAAGAAGTTAACTATATTTTTGGGGAACCTTATATGATTATGTTAAATAGAATATTATTGGATAATATTAGATTTTAATAAAGGTTGAATTATCTTTTGGAATCACATATGATCTAATTATGACATTATTTTGGGAAATGATTAGTATATTTCAAAGAATATGTGATCAAGGAATATACATTTTGGTATGAGACTTTAAGAGTGGTTGATGTTATTTGGAGATAAATTTTAGGTTTATCTTGAAAGAATGTGTTATTAAATCATTAAAATATTTGGGTTTTAATTTTGGTTTATCATATTTTGAAATTTTTTACAGTTATATTTTTATGGAATGATTTAAGTTAAACTTTGGGTGTTATTATTCATATTTTGGAGATTAGTGTATAAAGTTTTATTCATATTGGATATTGTATTATATTTTACTTATCAATTTGGTTATAGTTAATGTATAAATATAGGAAGAATAAATTTATATCCTTTTATAGATCTTGTGATCTGTTAAAAGTAAATTTTAGTGCTTTAGGCATGAAACTTTTATCTTGAATATGATAAAAGTGTAAATTGATTGAAGAATAACCAAATGATGAAATTGAGATTATGAAATGAAAATAAAATAATCAAGTATATTTTCTCATGTTCTCCATCTTGATAGTAAAATAATCTCTCAACTCTAGGAAAAAGGATCTTGGAATAAAAACATTATCCTTTTACTTTCAGTTTTGTTAAATTGGTAGTCTTCTTTATAACCTGATAATTTATAGTTTTTTTGTCATTAACTTTCACATGATCATGTTATCTATCACTCTCTATTAATCCTTGGGCATTATGTTTTTACTCTATATTCATATGTAACAGACCAACCCAAGTAAACCAAAATAGTCACCCAAGTCATCCCATCACAGTGTGGGGTAAAATGAAGATAACAAAACTAGTCTCATATATAAGAAAAAAAAAGACATATAACCAAATTACAACACAAAAACAATGATATATATAGCTTATCCAAATAGGATAAACTAGAAATAAAGACAATTCTAGACAACTAGTCTCCATGTGACCAAATGTCACCTCCAAACTATCCAAAAATGAAACAGCAACGTAAAGAGAATATTGTATTCTACCGAATGATCTTCCATTAACCTGAATCCTAAAAAAATTATTCATATACCCATAGGAAGAATTAGGGTATGAGAAACAGATCCCATTAGGAAACCATCAAAGAATCTATACAGGTTCTAATAACAAGAATGCACAAGTCCAAGCATTAAAAAATAGTTTTACAGCCAGTTTTATAAATAAATCAATTTGAAATAATTTTCCAAATAATCCTTTAATTTTGAAAAAAAAACATTCCATGTTTCCAAATCCATAACAAAGTAGGTAAATATACAGAAATATAAATATATTTGTGATCCGACAAACTTAAAACAAACTATCATGTAATAAACAACCAGAAACAAAAATGTACCTGCCATCCAAGCTCTAGCCTATGGGAAAACACCTACTAGACATTCACAAGCCTAACAGGACATAAGTTTGGATCCAACTAACATCGAGGCCTTCCATATACCATCAACATATAAGATTTTACCTCTTAGTAGTGTCCCACACACTAAGGCTATTTGTGTCACTTTCTCAATGCACCCAAGGTTATTATTGTGTAATGTTTTTCAATTTCTATTTTAAAAATCGTGCTCACATTTTTATAAAAAGATTAAAAATACAATACAATCTTATATAGTGTTTTAAAATCCATTTTCCATTTCAAATCAAGACAATTCTTTTTTCAAATAAAAATCCCCTTTCAAATGCGAACACATTCCCTTTTAAATTTCAATACATGAAATTCTATTTTAAATATCAATAAATTAATATAAACAATAATAAATTCAAGAAATCAGAACATTATAATAGATCCACCTACCACAAGAGAGTATAAAATATAACTACTTTTAAAAAAGCGGATTTAAAACTATAAGATCTGCCTTTGGAAGACAAGGCATCACCAAAGATTAAAAATGATATATAGAAGAAAAAAATCCAATTACTAATCACTACAAAAAAAGGTTCCACAACCACTAATGAGAGATAAATTGAGAGGAAATCATACCCAAAGAGATGAATATACTAACCCTACTAATCAATCATTGAAGGAATCAATCCAAATATAAGGAAGACAAGAATCAATGCCTTGGGTAAGAGCTCTGGTTGAGAGGAAATGGCTGCTAAAATAAATGATCCATCAAATACCTGAAGAACACTTTAAAAATCAATACTCAGGGAATTACATGGAATGTAATATTTTACACATCATGATTCCATTTTATTTCAAGTTACACTGAAAAACACATCGCCTTTTTAATTAAAAACTAGATTTTACATTACATGATGTTTAACCCTTTATGTAACGTGTAAATTATCAAGTTGTGAAATCAACTCACAAGATGATTCTAGATGACATTACACATCATCAAACTTCATTACACATTTTTTATCTACCCAGAAAATAGTATAAAAGTAAATGGAAGAGCTAAAAATTAAAAAAATATATGAATTCACCATTACATGAATCCTACCAATTCTGGGTTGAAAATACTCACATAATGAAAAAGGGAAACTCAGAAGCAAAGATCAGAACATACCTGATAGAAAGGTAAAAGGGTGTTACAATCTCCCCACTATAAAATATTTTTGTCCCCAAAAAAGATCATGATATTTGATCTGCAAAAAGAGTAAGACATTACTACCTCATCAACGACTCACACTCCCAAGTCACATGGCGATCTTTTCAGTACTACCACAGTACCCAGACCAAGGGAATAGTTTTAACACATAGTACCTTATCTTGGTGATCCATAATCTGAAATGGATACTCAACCAAATTGGTATCGAACTCAAGAACAACATTCTATCATCTAATCACATGGGAATGATATGGTATATACCTCCTCAATTTGGAAATATGAAACACATCGTGTATAGAAGTAAATCCACACAGTAAAAACAAATGATACTCCACCCTCCCTAGTCACTCAACAATCTCAAAGGGTCCCAAAACATTGGTAACAACTTACCCTGCATACCCAATCGATGATGTCCCAAGAGAGTTGAAACTCTAAATAAACTTGATCCCCACCTCAAACTCTAGTAGTCGATGACAATAGTCCGCATAAGATTTTGGATGACTCTGTGCTATGATCAAATGCCTCTGGATCAACTACACCACCTCTGTCATCTAATGAAAAACACTCAGCCCAACCAAATACTACTCTCCCAACTCTGCCCAGAACAAGGGAGATTGAAATGGACTCCCATAAAAAGCCTCAAAGGGAACCATTCTGATCAAAACCTGATGAATATTTTTATAGGAAAAATCAACCAAAGGAAAATTTCTATCCCAATATCCACTAAAATTAAGAACACAAGGCTAGAGAGTATCCTTAGAAACCTGGATAGACCTCTTTGTCTTTCCATTCATCTATGGATGATAAGTCATGCTCAATTTTAATTGGGAACCCATTTCCTTATGAAAATATTTCCAGAACCTATATGTGAACCTCAAGTCCCTATCATAAAAATATATATAGGGAGCCCTAGGAAGCTTCAAAATCTATCAAACATACAAGTCCCCATGTCTTTTCACTTTCATTATTTCCTTTATTGGTAATAAATGTGATGATTTAGTGAGTCTATAAACAATCACCCAAATTACATACTTCCCACTAGGAGTCTTTGGTAAACCAATGATAAAATCCATGGAAATATCATCCCACTTAAAAACCATAATGGGTAAAGGATGTAGAAAACCTACCAGTCTTTGGTGTTCCTCTTTAACTCTTTGACAAGTGAGACACCATGAAATAAAATCTAAAATTTTCCACCTCATCCTCAGCCACTAATACTGAAATCTCAAATCATGGTATATATTTATAGCCCCGGGATGCACATACCAACAAGACAGGTGAACACAGTCTATAAACTACTATCACATGGAAAATGGAATAGTCAAACTTTTATGAAATCACAAAGCTCCACAGAGATACCGAGATAACTTGCATAAGGTATCCCCACCATTTAGGATTTCTATTAAGCATCGAATCTCGGTGTCTATCATCTGCTCAAGCTGAAATATCTCATAAAAAGATGATTCAACCTTTATCGTATCCAATAAAACATGTCCACCAACCTCATTTACTCCCAAGATCATCTCAGCAAACAAAATCTTCAGATACCACTACTCAGTAGATTCCTTCACTTTTTGTATCAATAATTTTCTTCTCAATGAATTATCTACCACATTTCCTTTCCCAGGGGTATATACGATATCAAAATCAAAGGTCTAAGGATACTCAGCCCAATATCTCTATCTTAAGATTGTATATCTCTGAGTAAAAATATATGTCATGATTTTTTTATCATAATATACCATAAACATCTCTCCAAAGAGATACTGATACCATGTTTTTATTGGATGCATAATATCTTCCAACTCAAGATCATGGGTAGGGTTGTTATTATTGTGAGGGAATAATTATAAAGACTCATAATCCGCAACTTGTTTCCCCTACATCAAGACATATATCAAACCTATAGAAGAAGCATTGCAGAAAACATCATAACCCAAACCTAGTTCTAGAAGAATCAAAATAGGTTTTTAATTCAACTTCATCCTCATATCCTAAAAATATCTCTGACACTTGTTGTTCCATTAAAACATTACATCCTTATAGGTTAAATCTATCATCTAAGATGAAAGCTTGGATAAGCCCCAAAAAAAAATTCTATAGTAACCTACAAAATCCAAAAATCTTTAGATCTCAAACACATTTTTATATTCACCCAAGAAAAAACTACCTTCACCTTTTTAAATAAACTACCCCCCCCCCCCCTCAGATAGCACATGACCTTGGAAATTCACTTCCCAAATCCAAAACTCACACTTGGAAAGCTTACCATACATATGATATTCCCTCAAATTTTTAAGAATGATATTCAAATGGTATATGTACTCCACATGTGACTTGGAGTACACCAAGATATCATCTACAAACACACACAAAAAGATTCCAAGAACTGATGAAAGATTCAGTTCATCAAATCCATGAATATCATTGGAGAATTATTGAGTCTGAATGGAATAACTAAAAACTCAAAATAACCATATCGACTCCTGAATATTTTCTTTGGTATATCCTCTTCTTGAACTATCAACTGATGGTACCCCAAACATAGTTCAATACTAGAAATCCAACTAGCCCCCCTTAACTGATCAAAGAGATCATAAATAATGGGTAAAGGATACCTGTTCTTGATGGTCAAAAGATTTAACTTCTGATAGTCAATACAAATTCTAAGACTTTTTTCTATCTTAATAGTAAGGAGTAAAAGTGAATACCATATTGAAATGTTGGGATGATTAAATACTTTCACCTAAAGGTCCTCAAGATGTACTTTAATCTCCACCAACTCAGTAGTTTCCATTTGATAGGATGGCATAGAAATGGGAATTATTCTTGGTAAAATTTCAATAGTAAACTTGACCTCTCTCTATGGAGGTAAAACAGAAAAAACATTTGGAAAGACCTCGGGGTATTCACACACAAATGCAAGTAGCTGACCACCGAATCACAGGTCAACTACATCAAGAAACATTTCTGACAACTGGCATGAGATTAAACCAGCATAAAGAACTACTAGCCCTACCCTTCCTAATGTAGTGTCTCACTCACCTTGGAAAACATGGGTGGACCCATCAGAAGATAAGAACTATAACTGAAAACAATAATAGTCTATCTGGTCCTTTATGATAATAATTCAATCCATACAGAAAATCAAATCAAATGTGTCAAGATCAAGCACTAATAATTCCCAAACAACATCAAAGTCACCTATCACCACCCTAAATACGGAAACTTGAAAATTTTCTCGGACCTCTTTCCCAAAGGTGTGGAAATATCCAACAAGAATGGAATAATTATTGAACACAAACCCAACAAGTCAACCAATTTTTATGATATAAAATAATGATTATCACCTGTATTAAACAAATTTAGCACAAAATAAGGTGGAATAAATATCATACCAATATAGTATATGGCCCTGCTTCATATTCCTCTGGAACACATTCTTCTATATAAAAACTCAAACATAGCTACATGGACATCCCCCTTGGCTTGATAAGGATACCCACCACCCTTAGAAGCATCAACATGAACCTACAACCCCTTGGTGAAAGTGGATCCTTCCTTACTTCCTTAGAATAGCTTATCATAGAAATACTTCATATGGCTAGATCGTACACAAATATTACAAGAACTAGGAGCCTCCATACAATTAGGCTGGGCATGAACATGCCTCCCACACTGGTAGAAAAAGACCTATTTCTTCCTTATATAATCCACTGAAATAAGTCCTATAGAAAACTAACCACTCTTGCAAATTCTTTTCTAACCAGAAGAAGTACCCTCACTAACTACTACACCCACTAAATTAATGCCCAAGGGTATCCTTATTTCTATATTTTATTTATATATAGTATCCTTATCCACTAACTCAATAAAGGTCGGAAGTCTCAAAAGAGCAATAATTGATCAAACATCATCCCCCATCCCCATCTTGAACCTCCAAGCCTTTAGGTAATCATTGGTGGCAAGCTCTGGTGCTAAATTCACTAACTCAGCAAAGCAAGTGGATTAATATATAATAGAAATATCCCCTTTCTCTAATGTTAGAAACTCCCAAGTCTTTTCCACATGTAAATTATTAAGATAAAACTGCTAATTGAATTACTTCTTTAACGAACCCCAAGTAATACCTTCATGCAACTTATCTTGCACTATCGAGTCCCACCATCTTTATCTTGGTCCTTTTAACATATACATGAAAAACTCAACTTGGGAATCCTCACGAGTCTTAAAAAAATTGAAGATTCTATGAATATGATCAAGACACTCCTCTAAATCTTTTTTGCATTTGTCACCATGGAAGATAGGTGGATGTTTCTGGGTAAATTCTAAGCCATGATCCACTTTCTACCCTGGGTTCACTATTCCCACTGACCCCAAAGTTTGAATGGTACAGAAAATTGCTTCAACCAAAGAAGGGTCTACTAGAGGATCTGCCTATGGAACCTTCCTCATGGATTCCCCTATTGTATTTGGAAGAGATTTTATAAGATTCATTATCTATTAAATATAAGATAATAACCAACAAGTCATGAGAAAATCCAAAACCATAAAACTAAAATAGGAATAAAAAATAATTCTTTCAAATAATAAAAATTTAAAGTGGTTATGAATCCTATCTCAAAAAGGAAAAACCATTTTTTAATGGAACAAGTCTCTATAAATAAACTGCCCACTTAGTTTATTCAAACGACCTTACACACACCAAGTCCTCATAATTTTAAAATAGGTTAATTTAAATAAACTTCCAATAAATTTTATTAAAATTAACCCAAACAATAGGTCATGGACTTATTAAGGATTTTCAAACCACACATGGAAACTCAGATTCAATAATGGAAGTGAGCTAGCCAAGCCCCATTTCTACACCTACTATCTGAATTCTGGTGATCTTTCTCTTGTCTACCAAAGACACAAAACTAACTTAGGTAGTGGTAAAACACTTCAGGCTAAGTAAACCCATCAGATATCAAATTGTAATAGACCAACCTAGGTCAACCAAACCAGTCACCCAATTCATCCCATCATAGTATTGGGTAAAAATAAGATAACAAAACTAGTCTCATATATAATAAAAACAATTCAAACAACAATATTATAAAGAGGAAATAATGGGTGATATAACTAATCCAAACAAGATAAACCAAAAATAAATACAATTCTATAAAACTAGTCTACATGTGATCAAATGTCACCCCCAAACTATCCCAAAATGAAATAGCAATGTAAATATAAGCCTATATGCTATAGAATGCTCTTCACTTTACCTGAATCCTAAAAAACAAGGTCTATAGCCACCCATAAGAATAATAAGGTTGTTTTTAATATAATCCAATATGATACCACCAAATAATCTATATAGGTTCTAATAACAAGAATTCACGAGCCCAAGATTTTAAAAAATGGTTTTTCAAGTAGTTTTATAAATAAATAAATACGAAATAATTTTCCATAAAATCCTTGAATTTTCACAAATTTCATTTCATGTATCCAAATCTAGAATAAAGCAAGTAAAGATACCAAAATATAAAAAAAAATATGTGAGCTAACATATATGAAATAAACTATCATGTAACAAACCACTAGAAATAAAAATGCACCTACCAGTCGGGCTCTAGCCTATGGAAAAATACTTACTAGACACTCAAAATCCTAACAAGTCATAAGTTTGGATCCAACTAACATTGATTCCTTCCATAGACCATTAAAATACAATAAGTTACCTCTTAGTGGTTTTACACACACTAAGGATACTCGTGTCTCTTTCTTGATGCACCAAAGGTTCCCACCACGCAATGTTTGTCATTTTTTGTTTTAAAACCCATGATCACATTTTTATAAAACAATTTGGAAGCACAATCCAATATTCATTGGGGTTTGAAAATACACTTTCCATTTAAAATCAAGGAAATTCCATTTTGAAAGAAAACCCCCTTCAAAACAAGAACCCATTCCCTTTTCAAATCCAACACATGTGATTCCATTTCAAATATAAAGGAATTAATAATAACAATAATCAGTTCAAAAAAATAGAACACTTGAATAGATCCACCTACCTCAATAACGTATAAAATCTTACCTCCTTTAACAATGGGGATTGGAAACCACAAGATCTACCTTCAGAAGACAATTCACGACCAAAAACTAAAAAGGATTAATAGAAAACATAATAAAATTACCAATTCCTACAAAGAAAGGTATCATAACAACCAATGAGAGAAAAAATGAGAGAAAGCATACATGGAGAGACAAAGAAGCTAACCATGTGGATCAATCGCTGAACGAATTGATCCGAATGGAAGGAACAAAACCAAAAATTACAAGGGTAAGAGATCTGTTCGAGAGGAGAAGGCTTCTAAAAAATGATTCCTCAAACACCCACATGAAACTTTAAAAATTGGAACTCGTGGATCTACATGGTGTGTAATCTTTTGCACATCATGAATCTATTTTATTTCAATTTATGGAAAAAATAACTTCTCTTTTTTAATTAAAAACCCACTACTATAGATATTACCTTTAAAAACATGAAAAAAAAGATTTTAATTGTGCTAGAAAAGCATTTTTGTCCTCAACATTGTTAAAGGGGGGAATTTATCAGTGCTTAAATAGCACTGGTAAAGGTATCTGTTTATCAGTTCTAGTTTAGCACTAATAAAGTCCCCCCCCCCCATAAACACTTACAATAGTGATGATAAAGTGGGGCCTTTATTTGTGCTAGAAATAGCACTGATGAAGGTCCAACCTATTGTAGTATGTGGTTTTTATAACAGCAGACTGCAGCACATTCCTATAACCTGTATGAAAAATATCATCTCAACCCAAGAAAAATAATACACCTATATAAGAAAAAAAATCTTATGTTAGTAATACTATAAATAAATAAACTAAAAATTAATATGATATAATACATTAATAAAAAGTTAATTTTTAATAAAAATATACACTTTGGTTATACCGGTCACACTATGCGTTGTATTAAGGTGTGTTTGATTTATACGCATCAAAAATGAGTTATGGATCATTTCCCTAAAGTATCAAAATAATCAAAATGTTTTTATCAGTTTTGAGTATGTCACTTGTTATTTTTACTAAAATTAATGATAATTTAAAATAATGACACACTTGGAGTTATACTGGTCACACCATGCATTATATTGAGTTGTGTATAATTCCTAACCCTCAAAAATTACTTATTGATAATTTTTATAAAATATCAAAACAATCCAAATGTGTTTACTCAATTTTTTGTATTTCACTTGTGTTGTTTACTAAAATGTAATTTCAAACTGGAAACGCACAATTTGAGTCATACCTATTGAATCATATATTAGTTTTAAGTGATACTGCTTTATACACATCACAAATGACCTATGAAATTCTGTTCTAAATTTTCAAGACAATCGGAGCATGTTTACTTAGTTTTTAGTGAGTGAAACATGTTTTGTACTAAAATGTCAATTTTAAACTGATAACAGACACTTTAATTCATACCGGTCACACCAAGTGTCATATTGAGGTGAATTTGATTCCTACACATCAAAATGGATCATAGATCGTTTTTCAAAATTATTGAAACAATCTTAATGTGTTTTCTCAGTTTTCTTAATGTCACTTGTTATTTTTACTAAAATTAATGTCAATTTTAAATAAAAAGACACACTTAGAGTCACATAAGCCACATCGTGTGTCAGATTGAGGTACAGTTAATTCCTACATGTCACCAATGACTTGTGGATCATTTTTCCTAAATTATCAAAATAATCTGAATACATTTACTTTATTTTTAGTATGCCGCTTATTATTTTTACAAAAATTAATGTCAATTTTAAATAAAAATATAAACTTTGAGTTATAATAACCATATTGTGCATCATATTGAGGTGAGGTTGATTCCTAAAATTAAAAAATTAATTTTGTATCATTTCTTAAATTATCAAAACATCCAAATGGGTTTTCTCAGTTTTTAGTATGTCACTTGTTTTTCCACTAAAATTAATGTTCATTTTAAATAAAAAGACACACTTAGAGTTATATCAGTCACATCATGCATCATATTGAGGTGGAGTTGATTCATAAACAATAAATATTAATTATGAATCATTATCATAATGTATAAAAACAATCCTAATGCGTTTGATCAGTTTTAAGAATGTCACTTGTCTTTCTTTCTAAAATTAATGTCAATTTTAAATAAATAGACACACTTGGAATTATACTAGTCACATTGTGTTTCGTATTGAGGTAAAGCTAATTCTTACAAGTTGAAAATTACTTATAGATTGTTTTCCTAAAGTATAAAAATAATATTAATATTTTTCCCAATTTTGAGTATGTTACTTGTTTTTTTTATTAAAATGTCATTTGAAACTGGAAACATGAACATTGAGTCATGTCAGTCACATCGTGTGTTAGTTTAATGTGAGAATACTTACTACACATGAAAAATGAATTATGAATCATTTTACTAAATTATTAAGAAAATCCAATTGTATTTTTTGGTTTTCATTTTGTGACACTTTTTGAACTAAAATGACAATTTTAAACTAACAACGAACACTTTGAGTCATATTAGGCACATCATGTATTGGATTGAGGTGAGCATATTTTCTACATGTTAAAAATGACTTATGGATAATTATAATAAATTATCAAAACAATCCTATTGTGTTTTATTGGTTTTGAGTATGTTAGTTGACTTTTTTACTAAAATTAATGTTAATTTTAAATAAAAAGACATACTTGGAGCCATTCCAGTCACACCGTGCATCATATTGAGGTGAGTCTGATTCCTACACATCTCAAATGACTTATGGATCATTTTACGAAAGTCTTAAAACAATACAAATGATTTTTCTAAGTTTTGAGTATGTCACTTTCCTTTGTTACTAAAATGACATTTTAAACTGGAAACACGCACTTTGACTCATATTGAACACAAAATGTATCTGTTTGACATGAGACGCATTCCTACATGTCAAAAATGACTTATGAATCAGTGTTCCAAAATATCAAGAAAATCTAATTGTGTTTTCTCAATTTTTAGTGAGTGAAACTTTTTGAACTAAAATGTCAATTTTAAACTAATAAAAAGCACTTTGAGTCATACCGGGCACATCGTGTATCATATTTAGGTGAGGAAAATTCATATAGATAAAAAATGAATTACGGACCATTTCACTAAATTATTAAAATGGTCTACGCTTGTCGTTGATTGAAGTTATATGCATCCCAAATTAATTACCCGTTCTTAGAACTTTAGTATAGCATAAGTTCGGGGTCTATCCACATGGAACCGTAGCGTGCATGAATTTAATTTATTTAATACTTAATTAGGTGAAGTTTTCAAAATTTAGAAACGATTGGGTTGATTTTGGGTTTTGATTGAAACTAAATTGATTTATTTTGAAGAATGGATACAGTTTGAAAGAAAACAACGGGTGAATTTAAAGAGTTCTTAGAAATGGAAAGAAAAGACGTGTCGGGGCTGTGGTGAACAAGGAGTTCTTATGCAGATTGTTTTAATGGTTGTGTTGTTCATAATAATTCAATCATTCAGGATTTCATTTTGTTACAAGATTTCCTTGGTCCGGTTCCTCTTGTTTGGAATTAGAGCAGTTGACTCCTTGGTCTGGTACTCAATGTCCTTAATTCTTTATTACGTCCAATACATTACTTGAATCAGTGAAAACCTTCCAATGGTCATGGATGTTTTCACCGTTACTTTTCTTTTGTATCGCTGAGAACCCTTTCCTTGGTTCGGCTAAGAATTCTCAGTTATATTAGACAGTGGTTTAAGAAGAGTAAGATGAATTACCATGATTCAAACACAATTATATAAAACAATATACAAAATATGATCCCATCATCCACATCCCCAACACGAGGGGTTTAGTTACACATAGAATTTAGGAGAGAAACGACACACGTGAGACCTGACGGATTCATCATGTAGGTGTTGAGGAAGAGTATCGGAAGGTGGAATGGCGGAATAGCAGAATGACGGCACCTCAGTGGCTTCGGGAATGGTGATAGCAGAGATTATCTTTCCTCCAATGGTTCTCAACTCCAAAATCCATAGGCCAAGGTTTCTTTTTATAGAAAAATAAAGTACACAGGGTGTATAGAAAGTACACACCATGTACTTTTCTTCAACGCGTATTGGCGCCATTTTCTCCGGTGGCAGGTGGCCGAGCACGCCATTCTTGACTTGTGCACATGGCGCCGCCTGCAAGTTGAGTGAACACGGCATGTAGCGCCACCATACACGGAGTGTAGCGTCGCCAGCCCCTTCTAGAATAGCAGACATGGCGTGTAAAAGTTCAAACACGCCGTGTCTTCATCAACAGCCAGATGGGAGTGTGGACCTTTCTCCATAACCACCGCTTCTAGAAAGTGGTACACGGCGTGTAGCACCACCCCACACGGCGTGCATCTATGCCTAGAGACATGGGCATGTACTCCATGCTTTGGTTTGTGTCCTTGTCTAGATGTACACGGCGTGTATATAAAGTACACGCCGTGTAGTTTCAAAAATTTCACAAACTTCCCTTGAACCGTGTATTAATCCAGAAAGCTCCTACAAGTAAACAGATTCACCAAAATCAAAGAATATGTTCATGAAACCACATATATTTTCTGAAAACATTCTTTTATCTTCAATTATATATATAGAAATTTATACACAAATTGGGTCCATCAAACTCCCCCACACTTAGTCATTTTCTTTCCCTCAAGCAAAATCTCAACATCTAATTAAGAGAGCCTATACTTTGAAAATGAATGCATTTAGTTAATCAAACGTATAACTGATAAAGTTACTGAGGAAAAATTCAAAAAGGCACAGACAAATTCAAGTCATAAGATATTAAAATCATGCCTCATATATAATGTAATTAACTACTCTCATCCTCTTTCAACACATTGTTCAACCTTTCAAAAATAAGCATGCCACTTAATGATTTACCTTACCAGTTAAAATCACACTCCAATCTCAAGATGTTTTTAATCGAAGTTATGCTCAATCCAAGGCATATACATTCTATCCATAGGTTTGAAAGATATCTTGTTCTCCACTTTAGAAAAATTGAATTACAAAAATCATGAGGGCTTTGTCAATAAGGTTTAGATGTTTCTGTGGCTAAATGTTGGTAGGTTCAGATGTGAAAATAAATTCTGAGGCTTTAAAAAGGATGGCTAATTCCTTTAAACAAAATTGAATGATATTTAAATTAAATATCATTGAAAATAAATCCTTTAAAAGCTTAGTTAAATGATTTTGTAATCGTTATCAACTCCCTTAGGTAAGTAGGGTTTATGGGCAAATAAGCATAAGGTCCCCCTGTTGTTTGTTTGTTGTTGTTGTTTTTTTTCATAAACAAAAAAACACAAGGGCATCCCTTATGAATACAATGAGTACATGTTTGGAACCCATTCTGCCCCAAATAATCAAGATGCACTCCCCCACACTTTATTTCATGGTTGTACACAAAAATATGTCATGTATTGCTAACTCCCTCTTTAAAGCTTAAATGAATAATCATGGAAAGTTTTAAAATAAATAGGGTAGGAAGGGAAATTGGCTTGTAATGTGGCTTCCTATAAAGGTTTTTCATGGATTCAATGGGCTTAACAAAGATTAAATGTAGGGTAGGTCTCAAGATAAAGGGGTTGAAACAATCTAATGCCTCAATCATGTTAAAGTAATTCAAAAATTTCTTCATGTTTTGAAAAGAAAAACTTGAAAATTCTGGTAGTGATTCATATCCTAAGAATCTCTCAAGAAAGAGGTTATTAGAAAAGAAATATGAAAAATGGTTTAGAATACCTCTCAGGATTGGAAAAATAATAAAGGGACAATCAGTTCATGACATTTATATAAATGATTAGCCTAATTAATGTAATTTAATCAAGTATGAAAGGTTTCAATTGAAACTATATCAGTAATCATTTTAAAATACTTAAAAACTAAAAAGCATGTAACCTTTCCAAAAGTTCCTACTAATAACTCTAGCATTTATAAGATTGATTAACAAAAATTGCTTTACATTTACAAATATAGAGTCTAATAATGATGTCTCCTAGGTTAGTTTAAGGGCAAAGACTAAGGTGAAAGATATAGATGCTCCCCCACACTTAATACTGCACATGTTTCACAAAGTGCAACACCAAGGGAAAGGGTGGGCAGCGGGGAGAAATGGGGGAAAAATGAGGGAAAGCAGTGGAAGAAGTAAATCCAAAAAGAAAGAAAATAGAAATGGAAAAATACTCCCCTCGTGAAAAGTGATTCCCAAAGCACTCCATGCCCGTACCTGTGACTGTCGAGAAAAAAGAAAACTACAAAAATGCATAATATCACAGCACAGAAAATGACAAAAGAGATATATAAGATAAAGAAAAATGTCACTATCATTGGGTCGCCTCAGGTGAGGCATCATCCGGTACAGAATCGGCCGGTAGAGATGGCGCAGGAGCCGTGGAAGGGTGAGGCTCTGACTTGGCATCGAGAAGGGTAGCTGAAGAAGTAGGAGCTGCAGGTGCTAGACTCGGGATCGGAAGCTCAGCAGCAGGCCCTGGCCCAACAGAAGTGGCAGCATTAGAGTGCACTGTAGTCATCAGAATGGAATCTGTGGCCGGCGCAGGAGACGGCAGTGGAGTAGCAGCAGAAGGGTCAGGAACGGAGGCAGGGGCTGGTGGCTGAGGCAGTGGAACACCAAGATGTTGAGCAATATGTACCAACAGATGCTCCATCCGGTCCTGGCGGCCGTCCAGACGAATCAAATGGCATGTAATGGTGTCCTGGCGGCTGATGATACGGGCTAACTTCTGCTCCATCATGGCTAGGCGGAGGGAAATGGCCGGATCGACTGAGGGTGCGGGGGTAGGTGGGATAGGGGCTGGGAAAGGAGAAGGAAGGGTAGAAGAAGTGGGGTCAGTAAGAGGTGGGTGAGGTGGAGAAGCTGGAGGGGGTGGGGAAAGAGGAGCGGGGTCAGCAGCTGG
Source organism: Viscum album (assembly GCA_963277665.1). NCBI lineage: Eukaryota > Viridiplantae > Streptophyta > Magnoliopsida > Santalales > Viscaceae > Viscum > Viscum album. Next base: position 1,675,275,928 of record OY728158.1, read on the forward strand.
GGCAGGGTCAGCAGGTGGCGGGGCTCGAGCCTGAGCAAGGATGTAGGCACTCCCCTGCTTCCGGACCAATCCCATGCAAATGAGCATGAGTAAGTCCATTCGCTGGGGTGAACCTATCAAGTCATGAGGTAATGAGGGCTCGAATACCCCCAAGTGGTGGGCAAGACGGGTGGTGTAAAACCCGCTGTTCAGGTTGCCCTGACGGCCGGTAAACATGGAATAAAAATAGGAGGCAGTAAGATAGGGGAGGTCCGGGTAGGCGTGCCAGATGACATAGGTAAGAAGCTCTATGTCACGTCCGTTCACGACCCCCATATCCTCATGGAGGGGGAAGGGGATGGCGTTGAAGCATCGGTGGGTGAAGCAAAAGACGGGATCGTCTATAAGAGTGCTCTTCTGAGAAGTGGGGGAGTACCTGTGGTCAGGCCCAGCGATCTCCAACCACATGGCAATGAGGTCAGAGCGCTCGGGCCGGGTCAAGTCAAAAACGGGGGGTGGGGTGAAAATAAAAATCAAAAAAAACTTATCAAAAATCACTTTTCTAAAACCATTTCAAATTTTCTTTTTTTATTTTTCCCTTTTACGCCTGGTTTTCGTTTTTGTGTTGTGCAGTGCTTCAAGTGTATGTTTCGACGCTTTACACGATCCAGAAGTGCCGAGTCTTCGGAATTAGTTCCACTTGACCCGGAAATCGAACAGACCTTGCTTCATCGTCGGCATACACGGACAGAAACTCACAACCATCAACCACAACCTATGGTGAACAAGGAAGATGGAGCACCAGTCGTAGATGCTGCAACTGAGCATCAGTACCAGGATCAGCAGCCTCCCGCTACGGGTCTACTGGAGCAACCTCCTGGAGCCTTCATGGAATTCCTCCCAAGGGATTACCAAAGGCTGCTGCAGCAACTCTTCCCATGGCCATACTTTTCCCCTCAGGAGTAGTTTATGCAAGATCCACCCCATTAACAACAACCTCCAAGATGTACCCTTATAGAGTACGGACTTCCATAAATTCACGGAGCTGATACGGGCATTGTTCGTCCTCCGGTCCAGGCCCAGCACTTCGAGATCAAGTCTGCTATCATGCAGCTAATCCAGAACACAGTCCAATTTGGAGGCTTATCCAGTGAGGACCTGAATGCCCATCTCTCCAACTTTCTGGAGATCTGCGATACATTTAGGTACCATGGCGTGTCCGAGGACGCCATCCGTCTTCGCATATTTCCATTTTCTTTACGGGATAAGGCGAAGGACTGGATCAAGGGGCTACCACAATGATCTATCCTCACCTGGGAGGAGCTATCCCAGGTGTTCCTATCCAAGTACTTCCCACCATCCAAGACGGTGACACTCCGGAATGAGATTCATAACTTCCAGCATCACGACTTCGAGTCGTTGTACGAGTCCTGGGAACACTTCAAGGAGATGTTACGAAAATTCCCCCATCACGGACTACCACTCTGGATGCAAGTCCAGACCTTCTACGGAGGACTTACCACGAATACCAAGTCTGTGGTGGACGCTGCTGCTGGAGGTACGGTGATGCGGAAATCCCCCGAAGAGCTATTCAAACTACTGGAGGACATGTCAGCCAATAGATTCCAGTGGCACTCCGACCGGGGGACTCAAAAGCGATGTATGCACAACATTGATGCTACCACTATGTTAGCTGCTCAGTTGGACGCTGTGTCCAAGAAAATCGACACATTGAACCAAAAAGGAGCAACTCAAGTTCATGCGGCGAACCATCCAACATGCAGCGATTGTGGTGATAACCACATCATGGGAGAATGCCCGGGTTCAACTGGAGGCCCCTCGAAGAGCGAGGTGAGTTATGTTTCCCAAAACCGAGGGCCCAACCAGTACCAGCAGTACCAGAACCCAGCATGGAGAGATCAACAGAACACAGGCTGGGGCCAACAACAGCAGAATCCTCCGCCCCAGCGACCGCCCAACTACAACCAGCCTTCATATCAGAACCAATTCCAAAGGCCGCAACAACCCCAGCAGGGTCCTTATCAGTAATAAGGGTATCAAAACCCTCGTCCAGAGCAGCCACGGTAGCCACCTCCTCCACTGGCTCAACAACCACCTCAGCAGGAGAACACCTCAAGGTTAGAGGATCTGATGACTAAATTCATATCTACTGCTGAGACTCGGTTCCAGAATCAGGAAGCTTCGATTCGAGGCTTGGAGAATCAGATTGGCCAGCTGGAAAATCAACTCTCAGGGAGGAATCCAGGTACACTATCGGGGAACACCGAAAAGAACCCAAGGGAGGAGGCCAATGCTATTATGCTCCGGAGTGGAAAAGAGCTCCACCAGAACCAATCAGCACAGCAAGGTGTATCCACACCCACTGTTGATAAAAAAGGTACCAATACCAACCCCTCCTCATCCAAAATCCCGCAAAAGGAGGTTTTACAAAATAAATAAAAGAAATTAATCCAACCATTCAAGCCTTCTTACCCTTTCCGGAAAGATTGAAGCAGAGGAAGCTGGACCACCAATTCAGCAAATTCATGGATGTGTTCAAAAAGATACATATCAACATACCATTTGCGGAGGCCCTGACACAAATGCCAATATACGCCAAATTCATGAAGGAAATCCTCTTGAATAAATGGAAGATGGAGGATTTGGGCGTTATTGCACTAATGAAGGAGTGCTCCGCGGTGGTTCAACATTCCATTCCTCCCAAACTCCAAGATCCAGGTAGTTTCACCATTCCTTGTACTATTGGATCCTGCGAGTTTGGGAAGGCCCTCTGTGACTTAAGGACCAGCATGAACCTTATGCCCCTCGGAGTTTTCAAGAAGCTGGGACTCCACGAGCTCAAGCCTACCTGCGTCTCCCTTCAACTTGTTGATCGATCCATCAAGCACTTGAAGGGACTACTCGAGGACGTACTGGTCAAGGTGGGTAGGCTGATTCTCCCTGTTGATTTCATCATCCTCAACATGGGGGATGACCAGGAAGCACCTCTTATACTTGGAAGGCCTTTCTTGGAAACTGGGAAGGTCCTGATCGATGTGCACCAAGGGGAGCTTATTTTTCGGGTAGGTGATGAAAGAGTTTCCTATAATGTCCTCAAAGCCGTCAAACATTCTTCCTTGTCAGAGCATGAGGACTGTTATGCAGTGTCCACCATGGTTAATCATTTTAGTGACAAAGGGTATGAACTAGTATGTTCTTTTATTTCGAATAATTTAACTGATCTAGATATTCTATTAGAAGAAGTGCCAGAAGACTTGCAATTCATAGAAGGCCAGGGCGGCCACTATTGGCAGTGTGTAGTTGTTCCTGATAGTTTGGTCTACGCTTGTCGTTTATTGAAGTTATATACGTCCCAAATTAATTACCCATTCTTAGAACTTTAGTATAGCATAAGTTCGAGGTTGATCCATAGGGAACCGTGGCGCGCATGAATTTAATTGAGTTAATACTTAATTAGGTGAAGTATGCAAAATTTAGAAACAATTGGGTTGATTTTGGGTTTTGATTGAAACTAAATTGATTTATTTTGAAGAATGGATACAGTTTGAAAGAAAAAAACGGGTGAATTTAAAGAATTCTTAGAAATGGAAAGAAAAGACGTGTCGGGGATGTGGTGAACAAGGAGTTCTTATGCAGATTGTTTTAATGGTTTTGTTGTTCATAATAATTCAATCATTCAGGATTTCATTTTGTTACAAGATTTCCTTGGTCCGGTTCCTCTTGTTTAGAATTAGATCAGTTGACTCCTTGGTCCGGTAGTCAATGTCCTTAATTCTTTATTACGTCCAGTCCATTACTTGAATCGGTGAAAACCTTCCAATGGTCATGGATGTTTTCACCGTTACTTTTCTTTTGTATCGCTGAGAACCCTTTCCTTGGTCCGGCTAAGAATTCTCAGTTATATTAGACAGTGGTTTAAGAAGAGTAAGAAGAATTACCACGATTCAAACACAATTATATAAAACAATATACAAAATATGATCCCATCATCCACAGCCCCAACACGAGGGGTTTAGTTACACATAGAATTTAGGAGAGAAACGACACACGTGGTACCTGACGGATTCATTGTGTAGGCGTTGAGGAAGAGTATCGGAAGGTGGAATGGTGGAATAGCGGAATGAAGGAACCTCGGTGGCTTCGGGAATGGTGATAGCAGAGCTTCTCTCTCCTCCAATGCTTCTCAACTCCAAAATCTGTAGGCCAAGGCTACTTTTTATAGAAAAATAAAGTACACAGCGTGTATAGAAAGTACACGCCATGTACTTTTTGTCAATGCATATTGGCGCCATTTTCTCCGCTGGCAGGTGGCCGAGCACGCCGTTCTTGACTTTTTCACACGGTGCCACCTGAAATTTGAGTGAACACGGCATGTACCGCCGCCATACACGGCGTGTAGCGCCGCCATCCCCTTCTATAATAGCAGACACAGCGTGTAAAAGTTCAAACACGTCGTGTCTTTATCAATGGCCACATGGGCGTGTGGACTTTTCTCCGTAACCACCGCTTCTAGAAAGTGGTACACGGTGTATAGCGCCGCCCCACACGGTGTGCATCTCTTCCTGGAGACATGGGTGTGTACTCACTGCTTTGGTCCATGTCCTTGTCTGGATGTACACAGTGTGTATATAAAGTACACGCCGTATAGTTTCAAAATTTTGACAAACTTCCCTTGATCCGTGTATTAAGCCAGAAAGCTCCTGCAAGTAAACAGATTCACCAAAATCAAAGAATATGTTCATGAAACCACATATATTTTCTGAAGACATGCTTTTATCTTCAATTATATATATGGAAATGTATACACAAATTGGGTCCATCAAAAAACAATATGAATGTTTTTTCTTAGTTTTGAGTATGTCAATTGTCTTTTTTACTAAAATGAATGTTAGTTTTAAATAAAAAGACACCCTTGGAATCATATCAGTCACACCATGCACTTGATTGTGGTGTTGTTGATTATTACACATCAAAAATTAATTATGGATCATTTTCCAAAATTATCAAAATAATTTGAATATTTTTTCTCATTTTTTAGTATGTCACTAGTTATTTTTACTAAAATTAATGTCAATTTTAAATAAAAAGAGACACTTTGAGTTATACTACTCACACAGTACATCATATTGAGGTTTGGTTTATTCATATACACCAAAAATTACTTTTGGACCGTTTTCGTAAAGTATCAAAACAATATGAAGTTTTTTTCTTATTTTTCAGTACGTCACTTGTTCTTTTTACTAAAAATAATGTCAATTTTAAATAAAAACACACTTAGAGTTATATAGTCCACACAATACATCATATTGAGGTGGGGTTGATTACTAAACATTATAAATGACTTATAAATTGTTTTCCTAAAGTGTTAAAATAAAATCAATTTGTTTGCTCAGTTTTCAGTCTGTCACTTGTTTTTTCACTAAAATTAATGTCGATTTTAAATAAATAGACACACTTTGAATTATACCAGTCACACCGGGAATCGGATTGAGGTGTGTATGATTTATAAATGTAAAAAATGACTTATTTATCATTTTAATAAAGTATAAAAACAATCTGAATACATTTTTTGGGTTTTGAGTATGTCACTTGTATTTTTTATTAAAATGTCATTTGAAACTAGAAACATGAACTTTGAGTCATAACAGTTACATCGTGTGTTGGTTTTATGTTAGACTACTTCCTATACATAAAAAATGAATTATTAATCATTTTAATAAATTATCAAGACAATCCAAGTTTTTTCTTGGTTTTTAGTGAGTGGCACTTTTTGAACTAAAATGTCAATTTTAAACTGATAACAGATACTTTGAGTCATAACAGTCACATCATGTATCATATTGAGGTGAAGTTGATTCCTACACATCATAAATGACTTATGGATCATTTTAATAAGGTATAAATACAATTCGAATGTGTTTTCTCTTAGTTTTGAGTATGTTAGTTGTCTTTTTTACTAAAATTAATGTCAATTTTAAATAGAAAAAGATGCACTTGGAGTCATACAGGTCACATCATGTGTTGGATTGAGGTGTGACTAATTCCTAAACTTCTAAAATGACTTATGAATTTTTTTCATAAAGTATCAAAAATATGAATTCATTTTATTAGTTTTTACAACTTCACTTGACATTTTTACAAAAATTTCATTTTACACTAGAAAACACACACTTTGAGTCAAACTAGTCACATAATGTGTCGGTTTGATGTGAGACTGATTCCTATACATAAAAAATGAATTATTAATAATTTTACTAATTTATAAATAAAATCCGAGCATGTTTTCTTATTTTTCAGTGAGTTTCACTTTTTGAACTAAATTATCAATTTTAAACTGATAACGGTCACTTTAAGTTATATCGGGAACATCATGTATCATATTGAGGTGAGGATAATTAGAAAACATCACAAATAAATCATGGATAATTTTAATAAAGTATAAAAACAATCCAAATGCATTTTATCAATTTTGAGTATCTGAGTTTTCTTTTTTACTAAAATTAATGTCAATTTAAATAAAAAGATACACTTAGAGTTATACCAGTCACACCATACGTTGGATTGTGGTGGGTTTGATTACTACATGTTATAAATAAATTATGAATCATTTTCATAATGTATCAAAATAATATTAATGCATTTGATTAGTTTTCAGAATGTCACTTGTTTTTCTACTAAAATTAATGTCAATTTTTAATAAATAGACACATTTGGAATTATACTGGTCACACCGTGCATTGGATTGATATAAGGATGATTCCTAAACATAACAAATGACTTATGTATAGTTTTCATGTATTATAAAAATAAATAGAATTTTTTTTCTCAGTTTTGAGTATATCACTTGTGTTTTTTATTAAAATGTCATTTGAAACTAGAAACACACACTTTGAGTCATATTAGTCACATCGTGTGTCGGTTTGATATGACATTGCTTCCAATACATAAAAAATGACTTATGAATAAATGTAATAAATTATAAAGTCAATAGGAGTTATTTTTCTTGGTTTTCAATGAGTGACATGTTTTGAACTAAAATGTTACTTTTAAACTGATAATAGACACTTTGATTCGTACCTAACACATTGTGTATAGGATTAAAGTGAAGTTAGTTCCCACACATAAAAAATGACTTATGGAAAATTTTACTAAAGTATCAAAATAATTTGAATTCTTTTTTCTTGGTTTTTTGTATGTAAGTTGTCTTTTTTACTAAAATTAATGTTAATTTTAAATAAAAAGATGCACTTGGAGTTATATCAGTCACACCATTCATCGGATTAAGGTGTAGATGATCCATACATGTATAAAATGACTTAGAGATCATTTTAATAAAGTATAAAAACAATAAAAATGTTTTTTCTTAGTTTTGAGTATGTCACGTCTCTTTTTTACTGAAATTTAATTTTAAATTGGAAACACGCACTTTGAGTCATACCGGTCACATCATGCATTGGTTTGTCCTGAGACTGATTCATAAACATTAAAAATGAATTTTGATTCATTTTCCTAAATTATCAATAAAATATTAGCATTTTTTATTTTCTTTCATTAAGTGACATGTTTTTAATTGAAATTTCAATTTTAAAATGATAACAGACACTTTGAGTCATATCGAGTACATCATGTATCAGATTGATGTGAGGATGATTCCTACACATCAAAAATGATGTATAGATCATTTTACTAAAGTATAAAAATAATATGAATGTGTTTTATTGGTTTTAAGTATGCTATTCATCTTTTTTACAAAAATTAATGTCAATTTTAAATAAAAAGAAGCACTTTGAGTCTTATCGGTCACATCATGTATTTGATTAAGGTGAAGCTAATTCATACGCATCGCAAAGTCTCAAAATAATACCAACTTCCAATGTTACCACACTTTCCATTTTTCTTCTTTGTCCAACTACCAACACTACATATTGAGTCGTTGTTCTTAGCCGAAAAAGGTTTTTTAGCTAAGAACATCGACTCAATATGTAGAGTTTGAAGTTAGAACAAGAAATTAAATGAAAATCATGGTAATAATGGAAAAAGGAACTTGTTATCTATTTTTTGGCTTTTTGTGGGTAGTTAAAAGCAAAATATGACTTTCCAAAATATCTGTGAAAAAACAAAATAAGTATTAGATAAAAATGATAAGGAAATTAACTTAAAAATAGTAAAAAAATGATGAAAAAATTAATTAAATAAGTAGTAGGAATTCAACTTTTAGTTATGGTTGTATACATTCTTGACCCATTTCCTTATTTTTATTATCTTAATTTTGGCCTCAAAGTCCAATTTCTCATGAGCATGAGCATGTTAGAACAAACCACCCCAACTCAAACAATGGAATCTTCCTATATAAGAAAACAATTTTTATATGAGTAAAACTTAAAAGAAATAAATTAATCATAAATATAAAACAATCCATTACTTCTATAGAAGTTTCATCTTTATGTTATATGTGTACATTATTCCATCAGGTATACTAACCATTTGTTTCTAATAAAATATATATCGTATTGTGAATATGAGTATTTTCATTAGTTGTAGTAGTACTGGAAGAATATAAATACACAAATGACTAATAAATATTTTAAATTAAATATTAATTATCTTTTAAAATACTTCTTTAGGGATGCTAGTTGTTTGATGGAATATGATCTATCTCATAAATTTTAAAAAAATAACCACAATCTTTTTCATTTGTTTGTTTTGGACATTATAGAAACATTGAAAAATATAATTAATTTTTGTTTTGATATGTGTTTGGATAGTGAAATATTATTATATATACCCTGATACCTATCAACTTGTAGAACTTGCAGACTCCTTGTACGCATGGGATGCTGTCATGCCATGAATTTCATGATATTTAAACACCACCCTATCATGAAAAAATTATCATTAAAACATAATATAAAATATATAACTTTAATTTTAGTTCTAAAATAAAGGATATAGTTTACTAAAAATTGACAAACACAGTCATATATGGTCAGTTTTTTGGGTATTCATGCAGTGAATCCAAGAAATAAATCTTTGGAGTATCCAAATTGATCGCAATGAGAATACAATGTCTCCTAAAACACAAAAAGGAATAAGTATTTAAATAAATTAAAATATATTTTATACGATTAAATTGTATATTTTTACCCCTGTATCTGTGGTATTAAGAAAAAAATTTCATCTCTAAGTTTTCTTTCAAATGATTGGGCCTTGTTTTTATGATTTTATCCTTTTATTTATTCTATTTATTTTTGTTCTGCATATGTGACATGAGGACTAATGAGTAAAAAACTTATGTTCATGGGGTAATTCATTAGATTTGTAATCATATATATGCTTGGAAAAAAATATGAAATGTATTAAGTCATAATTAACATAGTATGTCAGATATTGGAAAAACAAATCATGAAAACAAATATCTCTAAGCCTACGGGCCTTACAAGGGTTCCCTCTCATATCTTGAAAGGGGGGTTATCAAAAATCAATAAAAAAAGAAGGATTTTAGGATATTTTGTTAAAAAACACATGTATATATTTACAACTGAGAATCCTATCCATTTAGACGTGAGTATTTCACTTACATTCATAAGATAAATGTAGTCTATAATGGCTTCTCGATACATTTGTTCTTCAAAATCAACTATGTGATTACTACCATTTTGTAACATTGTATCCACGTGACCCTTAAATGTTAGTAAATAAGGATATTGAATGGGTAGGGTAAAGGTGATTTCAAAAGATCTTTTTGATCAGTTGGTTGATCATTTATATGGTTTTAAGTAAACTTTTCATTTCACCCCCTTACCTTTTTCCATTTGTAATAACATTCTTTAATTTAGACCTTTTTCCATTAATTATTAAAGTTTTAGAATTAAAAATAAATTATAAATAAATACCTCCTTTTAGACATGTTTTTTTAAAATATCTGATGGCCATGCTACAAATTTTTCAATAAATTGGTTGACCGTATGAATATATGCATCATCATGTGGAAAAGGTATCTCGGAACTCATCTCATCAGCTATAGTAATCCCCACTCTCGAATGAACTGTTAAATTTTTTTTGTAAACCATATTCTTGGGTATTAAACATGATAACCCTCAAAAAAGGTTATGGGTGGGTGTTGATAGATATAAATGACTCTCATTTTCACCCTGTAGAATATCAATAAAAAAAGGTATCAATGTCTGCCTGATTCACATTTCACATAAACAATTATTAGAATATTGATTACCTAATATAAGATAGCTCTTTGATGAGAATGTCTCACCTCAAATCTGTTGGGGTGGGGTGGGATCTTCACATAATGGTTATTCTTGAGGTGTTTCTTATTTTTCCTCCCCCCCCCCAAAAAAAATTTTATAGAAACTCAGTATACTAATAAAAGATTTCTTAAAAGGAAGATAATATTTATTTCATCTCTTTAATTTCATTATCTTTGTCCTACTATGTTTTTTTTCTCAAAATATATTCAGGGTGTCACCCCAAACCATGCATCTCAAACACATGCATGTTGTTCTAGCCACTTCAATACCATCGATAGTAGGTGTTCATCTGATACAGGCATTGATGATTCCTGTGTCTAAGTCAGATAGGAAATATTGGAAAACAAGTAATAATTTTTATGTAATAGTTATTTAAAAGAAAACAAATTTTTATTATGTCCTGATTACACATGTTTCCCACACTTTTTGTGTGTTTTCATCTATTAGTATCCCATCTGTATTTACACATGCCTCCTTCCATAGCACATGATGTGGAATGGAAGTGGCTTTGGATGTGGATTCATTAATCTGCATATAAACATAGGAACATAATTATGGTGTTATTTCATGTCAAAAAAATATATTAAAGTAGATTTAAAATATGTACCAATTTTTTTCTGGGGAAGTGTACCCCATCCTTGGTTTATAGTTGGGGTTTATTGGTTTTGTTGCTCGTTCCTTGTTTTCATCACCCAGTTCCTATTTCATAAATAAAGAAAATTCAATCAAAGTGATGAATACACATATTGTCAAAAAATGTATTACCATCCAAAATGTACCTGAAAATACATCTATGTATGATAGCCAGAAAACACATCCCATGCTTCTTGGATTATTAGTTGTGCATACATAAGCGGTGGGTATGGGTTTATTTTCCCATCGAAATTTTTAATTTGAAATCTCATTAGAATTGTGAGAAATCCATTATGAATCCTTCTATAAAGAATTAATACATATTTATTTTGGTATTCATATACTATAAATGCACTCCACAAAAGATAATAAAGAGCAATCCAATGTTTCATTATTTTATTTTTAAGTAAAATAAAGAAAGGATATCATAATGTTACTATGATCTCTTCCCAAATCAGTGCCTTAAGCATGTGCACAACATGGTTCCACAAATCTACATCAATCATCCCGCGTTGCCGAGTGATGATCCCAATGTAACTACTGAACATGGAATTATTGGGGTTAACATGCTAGTCGCATGAATTCCATATGACCTTGAATTTAATGCCTTTTCATTTCGACTTAATAATTTTTGATAACATCATCAAGCTATAGAAATCCTATTTTTTATGTAACATAGGTTCTTCTTCATCTACCATTTCCTCATATTCAACATCATCAATATGTCGTACCTATGGATTGGTGGCATTGGAATGTGTATAAAGTCATTGTTCCTCAATCCTGAGAGTAGTAGCAGTTTGAGAAACCTATTGTTCCTCAGGATTAGGAGCATCAACCCATGTATGAGTCATTATCTATAGAAGTGGTTTAATATTTAATTTATATTACATAAATACATCATTGAATAGAGAATAACATGAGGTGATATAATGTATATTACAAAAAAAATATAACCTGATAATTGAACTCTTTTTTTAATATTTGAAGGTATTTACCCCTCTATTGACTATCCAAATCCCTTCATTGCAGTTTATTATAACATATAAAACATCATCTACATTGGGACTACTGTGAAATAATTTTGACATCCCAGTGAAAGGTTCATCCTTAGTTGAATTTTCATCTGAACCTTTAGTGGTTTTGGTCAATAATAGAATAATTTACCACTTTCAGTTTGTGAGATATGGAACATAAAACACTTGTACTGCCTATGATTCCATTATAAATGGTTCATATTTTAACCCTTAATGAAATCCACTTTCATGAATCTCAATTCATATAATTTAAAATAACTCTTTTTATCAACCCACTTTCGTTGAAAATCAGTACTTGTAATTTTGTATAATCTAACTCCCATATTTGTTTGATGATACCAAAGTATGACAAATTCACTTAAATTGGATTTATTTTCTTAGAACCATAAATATGCATTACTTAAAACACAATTTTAACTTCACTATTTTTCATGGTGATAACTTAAACATGTTCATTTTTATAGAACATATAACCATTAATTACATAACCATTATAAGATAATACATACACACTTGGTCCTCTAGCTAGCCATCAAAGTTGTTCTGAAATTGAATATATATTTTCATCTGACCTCTCACTACTGCAAATATGGATTTTATCAATGCTATAAAAGGGAATTAACAGTACTATAAAAGCATTGTTAATCAAGGTGAAGATAAAGGGGGGGGCCTTTTATCAGTGCTCAAAAAAATACTGATAAGGGCCCCTTTTATCAGCGCTAAAAAAAGCACTGATAAATTTTTCCTTTATCAGCGTTGTTAAAGAACCCCTTTTATCAACACTTTTTAAAAGTTCTGATAAAAGTAAAATATATATATATATATATATTTGAAGTTTGATAAGGGACTTTAACAACGCTCCCAACCCCCCTTTAACAGCGCCTCGACCCCACCCCAGCTAGCACGCCCCAGCCACGCCGCCACATCTTTTAACAGCACCCCCAGCCCCTTTAACAACGCTAGCCATTATTCCTCAGATGCACGTGCGACATGCCTCCCCCTGGATTCGAACTCTGGACCTCTTGCCTGCGCTCTTAAGCCTTTACTACTCCACCATATTGCTTTTCACTTTATTTAATAATGTATCTGTTTATTTATATATATATTTATTTATTTATTTATTAAGTTATATTTACTCGTATATTAATATATATTTATATTAACATATATATTTTTATATTAATATATATATTTATTTATATTTATATATATATATATAGTTATATTAATATATATATAGTTATATTAATATATATATATATATATATATTAACATATATATATTTAGTTATATTAATATATATATATATATATCTGTATATTAATATATATATATATATATATATTAATATATATATATATAGTTATATTTATATATTAATATATTTATTCGTATATTAATATATATTAATATGATTAGTTTTAAATACATTTATAAAATATGATTTTTTTTCTGTGTGTTTATAAATAAATAAATACATATATTCAATATACATACACACACACACATATTATATGTGTATTTGAAAGTATAATTATACATATTTATATATATTTATAAATATTATATATTAATATGTATATACATATGTTTAGAATATATCGATAATATATATCAGTTTGTCAACACAGATGCACACAAATATATATACACACACAAACAAACACATCATATAGGTATATAAATATTAATATATTTTTATTTTAAATAAAATGGATATTATTTTCTTATTTAGATAAGTATTATATATTGGGAAATATATTTCATATGTAAATATGTTTAATTATTTATTTATAAAATTAAATTTTTATGTGCGAATATATAAAAAATATGTATATATTGTTATATATTTGATTATAAATAACAGTACATCATGAAAAATGATAAAATTTCAAAGTCATAATATGAATATGAATGTAATACATTGAAATAAATTCATTCACCACTAAAAAAGAGCAAAAATACCCCCTTAAATGAGGCTGAAATTCCATCAAATGTTAAAAAAATTGGGTATTCAGACTAAAAACATGGTTTTAGAGGCCTTCTATGCCTTTTTTGGCCACGAAAAATGTGACAGAAGTTTCCCTTGAGTCATAGAACGTAGATATCGTCACAGGCTTCGATTTGATATGTTGTAAAGCTAAAATGGACACCCAGATCAAAAGTGATGGTTGTTTGAAGTTTGAGTTAAATTTTCAACTTATTTTAGATCTTTTATTAATTTTTTTGATTTTTCATGTCTTCAAATTGTTATTAAATGATTACTTTTCAATGATAATTAGAAAATTATTAATTAATAATATTTTTTAAAATATTTTAAAGCCATTTTCCCTAAATTTCTAATATACTAAATGCAATAGTCTACTTATACATATATAAAACATATTTAAAAAATATATATTATATTTATATCAATATAAATATACTTATATATCAATATATTATTTTTCATGAAAAATAATTTTTTTTGAAATATACCATTTATCATCACTAGAAAAAAGCAATGATAAATCCCCACTTTATCTGCGCTACTAAAAAACCGATGATAAAGGGGTCCCCTTTATCAGTGCTAAAAAAGCGTTGATAAAGAGGGTGCCTTTATCAGCGCTTTTTTTTAGCACTGAAACCCCCCCTTTATCAGCACTTTTTTTAGCGCTGATAAAGGGTGGCGCTGCTGAAACCCTATTTTCTGGTAGTGACTTAAAAATATAGTCTCGAAACTATCCTATAAACTATTGATTATGTGTATTTGATATCTATCGTTCACACCTTGATGGGTTCAAATGCCTAAGAATTTATTTGTGGGTTTCAACATATGGGGAAACCTCTAAACTGTTATAAAAATCATAAAGGTGGGTATGATCCTAATTTGTAATATTGATTGTGACAATATCTCTTCTAAAAATTCCTTCACCCATAAGCCGCCTAGTGTGATGAGATTTTGGTAAACCAATGCTTTCCAAACCAGGAATTTAGTTGGTATTGAATTCAACAGCTTTCTCAATAATATATTTCTCTGTAATACAACTCTCTTGCCAACTTTTATTTTTGACATACCCTTCCAAAATCTTCATATATCATTCAATGGAGAATATCCATATATAATATACAGGACCACATAGTTGAATCTCACTCACCAAGTGAACAATCAATTGAACCATCATATCAAATAATGCTGGCAGGAATAACATTTCCAATTCACATAATATGATGGAAATTCCCTTTTTTATAGTTGGAAATTTCATCGGGTCTATAAATTTGATGAATATAGCTTTGGAAAATAAAAATATCTTGGTTAAGGTATGATGAACATTCTTGGATAAAATTCAATTTAAAGATACATGAATTATATTTTACATCAAAAAATGATAATCATGTAGTTTCAAAACCTTTAACTTTAAATCAGTCATTGACATGATATGCTTGATATTCGATGAATAACCCTATGAATCCTTTACATAATTCAAGAAGTTTCAAAACCGATATCACTCTTGTATGGAAAGAGTGTAAGAAACTAAAGGAAGAAATTTTCATTTTCCACTCTTTACTAGAGCTAACTCTTCTTATATTCCTATATCAACCATGTCTAACATGGCCTTAATTTCAGACTTTTTTTATAGGTGCATTTATTTACCTTTCAATTACACTATCACATATATTTTTTTAACATTCATAACATCAAAAAAATTTCTAACAGACAGAAAATTACAGTATGGTAATTCAAAAAAAAACTAATATATTCTTCCAATTAGTATTCATAATGTTTTTCCAAAATGTTTTACCAAAACTAGTTTCCACATCTTTTACTTTCTCGAAAAGTTGTCACCTATTAGTGTAGATTTTGTTGCATGTTCATATGAACTTCTATCGAATGATGTCATCTAAGATTGGTACTTATGTATTCGGGTTAGAAATCTATGATGTTCTAGAAAAATGGTCTTCAATGAATGTTTAAACCAATTTGACTATATACCGTGTTCAAAAATGGGACACCCTTGAGTTCCTTTAATGCAATATCTGGAAAATTTTCCATAAGCAGGAAAGTCATTTATCATCCCATAAAACATGTCTTTCAATGTGAAATCTTCATTTTTTTAAATATCATATAATGTAACACCAGAATCCCACAATAATTTCAAATCTTTGATCAATGGATCCAAATAAACATCAATATAATTACTCAATTTTTTTGGTTCAGATATAGGCATATATAATATGATGGATTTTGGTTTCATGCATAACCAGAGTCACAAGTTATAATTTACCAACATGACTGGCCATGTACTTTTAGTGCTACTTTGAAAACAAAAAGGATTCACCCCATCTGTAGCTAATGCAAGATGAAGATTTCATGATTCGTTTCTAAATTCAGGATACTCATGATCAAATATCTTCCATTGAGGAGAGTCTATCGAGTGACAAAGTTTCCAATATTTAGTTCTTTTATCTATGTGTCATGTCAACTGCCTTATAGTCTCCTCACTTCCATATAGGTGCTTAAACCTTGAAATGATTAGAAAGTTCCATACAACTTTTCTCAGACCTTATTCAACTTTCTTATATCAATAATCACCACACTTTGGGAATCCTTTAAGTGATTTTTCGTCCTTGAGAAATATTATAAAGTCATTTTCATTGGCGTGTATTCTTTTAGAAATCATACCAATTGAACGTAGCATTAATTTAGCATCATATGTTCATATAGGGAGTTCATTATAATTTGGGATCATATTATTCAAGAGAGAAAGTAGTTCAGTAAAATTGGAATCACACCATCCATGGAAAGATTTTAAATTATAAATCTTTAGTGTGGATACCAATGTTGTATATTTAATGAAACTAGCATACAATAGAATCTCTACACAAATATTTAACTTTTCATACAATTTTGGATAATCATGAAGTTCATCTTCAATTGTCATTGGAATTTACTCAATATAATATTTATCGTTATTCACACCTATAATCACATATTTGATGTGATCTTCTTCATTGTACATACTTGTAATAAAATAAAATGATTCATAAAATGAAGTGATATCCCAAACATGAGAAATATTCTCTTTTTCCCCATGTTTATTATAACATTTATAACTTATATCAATTCCATGATAGATCAAGTGTTCTTATAACTCCTCTAGACTAATAATTCTTCAATAACAAGAGTGTAAACACAGACAAAGGATTTGAGAAGCATCATATACATGATATTTTGAAAACTTGATGAAATATTTCAACTCATCTTCATACTCTTTTGTCATATGATTGGTATCCATAAATTCTCTATTCATATCCATCCTATTTAATTCGGTAAAATTAATATTTAACAAAATAAATACACAAAATATGTTCAATTGAAGATGGACCCCATGAATTGCTAGAAATAAAATGGAAATATTTAAAAATGTTTTATCTTTTCACATGATCAAAAATAAAAAATTATTGAAGGAAATTTATAAATATAATGAAGGATATTTTACTTTTAAAAACTATTTTTCACTTCAAATGAATGGTGTAAGAAACACTAAAATTATAGTGAACGATTTTGGATCAAATTATGTTCTATATGTTGATGGATTAAGGCATAATCCCTTGAGAATTTCTTAACATTTTGACAATGGAAATGAAAATATTTTAAGGTAGAACAAATGAGTCATTAAAATTAAATGATAGATCTATCATCATGAAGTATTAGTGATCAATCGTTAATTTATTTCATATTTGTAATTATCAAAACTCATTTTGTATGAGTATAAATGAAGTATAAAATCACATTTATATTAAATAAAACAATAAAATGCATCTATTTAATGTAATAATGGGAATAAAAAAAGAAAAGATATATTATTTGAAAACCCTTTTCATAATATAAAATATGGAAATTTAATATAAAAATTGTATCACAAATAAAAAAATAAATTACTATATTTTTTAAAATATTTTCAACACTGACATTGAATTTATGAAAGTTTAAAAGTGTTAAACTATTGATAAATTGAAAAAAGCATATAGGGATAAAAGTATAAATTAAAAATGTATATATATTTATATTAGTATATAAAATTATAGACTTATATATAATTATAAAATTATATATAATTTATAAAATAATAAATATTTTAAAGAAATATACATAATTTATAAATTTATATAAATTTATAAAACTATATAAAAGTACATATACGTTATAAATGTATACATAATTTATTGGATATATAGTTTTAAAAATTTATAAAAGTATAAAATTATAATATATAAAATTAAAAATAATAAAAGTATAAAATTATTTGATTGGTATCCTATTGGGACAGTAACCTCATTATCCATCGCACCAATTGTCATATTGGTTACTCTTGGATCCACCCCTATTAAAACCAAAAGTGTGAATCATGTGTAATAAACAATAATATCAAAAAAGAAAAACTACATGAAAAATAAAACTCGTGATGTCTTAATATTAGACACATTTATTTTATCTTTTAATAATTTTGGTTCAACCCTAGGTGGATTAAATGTATATGACAATAATTATGAGCCCTGGAGCATTTCACAAACATGTGGCATAACTTAGAAATGTGGCATAGAAAATGTGACACATTCATAATCATATAAAATTATATCATATGTCAAGTTTATCTAGGAATACCATCATGACATAGTGGATCAAGAACCACAACATATTTATCAAAGTTTATTGATCGCCATAACTCATTTCCAATAGTGGATCGAGCATCACAACTCCTTTCCCATAGTCGATCAGGCATCAAAAATCATTTCTCAATGTGTATCGAACATAATAGCCTATTTCTAATAGTAATATCATGAGATATTATGCTTTTAAAATATGAAAATAATGATTTTACCAAAACACATATCTTGAAAAAATATAATTTTTGAAAAAAAGAAAATATGCAATCTATTTTTAGCAAAAATATATTAAAAAAATAAACTCCCATGACTAAATGATAGAAATATATTGATATATGTATATGTAAATAAAGAATCACAATAATCATAAAGTGTATCATAATATTTTAACCAAATATGTCACCATTATAACTAACCATTTAAACTATGTTATATTCTTGTAAAACGGCATTTAAAATGGCATTGGGTTTGTCAAATATTGTGATATCCTAATAACCAAAAAAAGCATAGTAAACAAAATACCCATAATAATTAGTATATACTTCTAATAAAGAAAAACTAAACATAAATTTACTATTCATCCCCCAACACAAATAAAATCATAAAAATACACCGATGGTAGTTAAGATCAATTCAAGAACACCAAGACATGAAACAAATGAATATATTCATAGATAATTTTTATCAAACAAAATTATAAAATATTTAAATTCTCCTATGAAAAATACATAACACATTATCACTATTTCAAAATAATCCCCAAAATTTCCATATAATTATTCAAAACAAAAAGAAAATAAACCTTACTTCTTTCAAATCCATTTACAGTATAATGATATTTAATAATTTAATTTAAAATTTTAAAAATTAATTTAATTTACAATTATTGGTTCTTTGTAAGATTTAAATCATTATATAGGAAATATGATTATTTAAAACAACTTGAAAAAATCATATCACAATAAACACAATTAAAATAATCTACTATATCATAGACGTATTTATGTATAAATGTAATTTTGAGAAAATATAATCATTGAAATTGAAAATAATAAATCCATAAAAGGTCCTCTATGGCCATAATTTAAATCCCCGACCCTAGTTATCTAGAGTCAGTGCATTATTACATAACATTGGCATGATCAAAAAAGATCAATTCTTGAAAGACCGATTAGTTTAGCAGCCTTTGAAGTTCTAGATACATTCATAAGTTTTACATTACATTATAAAATGAAAACAACAACATTGTCTCCATTGACCATAGTCATATCACTTATATTATCCCTACAGGTCAGTCATAATATACTTCTTCACATCCTGGGAAAAATAAAACATAGAAAGGGGTTAGTTTAGAAGCTCAGTAAGGATAAAAATATAGAGGAAACTTTCATAAATAAGAAAAAACATTTAAGGCAATGTATAAGACTAAAACAAAAGCCTTTCAAACTTAAACATCATTATAATATGGAAAATATAAATCAGATAATTTCATTTACTTATTCACATGGATATTCTACTAGTCAAATAATCACATGCAATATCAATAGCCAAATTCATAATGATGAAATTCATAATGCCAGACTTCATAACCACAAAGTCAAGGCCTTATGTCAAGACTACAAATAAGATTTTGACAAGGCCTTGTTTCAAAACACTAGTTTGTCTCATGATACTTACCGATGCATTGAGGAGCTATAGTGGGCTCCACCCGTCACTTACTAAGTCCAATGTAGTCCTCATATGAAAGGTTGAAACATAACATAAACATTCATATTAAAACTATCATACGAAATGTTAATACTTTATCTATAAACCCTTAATGGTGTAAAAATAACACATAAACAGTCAAAAATATCAAAAAACCTTCAATACAATATATAAGTTCTGTATCATAATAAATCAACTTCAAACAAGCTTAAAATCCATCAAAGGATGTTGACATAGATGAAATCAAAACTTTTTTAAATAAATATATCTTTCTATTTTGAAATCATTTAAAAGTCATATAATTATAAAAGAAAAAATTAATTTTAAAAATATTCTTATAATCTTGTATGGGAATCTTTGACGATGTTATAATTGCGGAAAATATCTGCACCCGCCATATAAGTTAAAAAATACATTCTTACGTTAATTTTGTTGAAAAGGTCATAAAGTACCTTGTTTGGAAAATGACAGAAAGATTCTTTTCAAAACATATATGGTCAAATAAGGGTATAAATGACTTTAACCCATATTCTAGTAAATATTAAAAAAAATTGAATTACATTTTTAAGAAAACACGTATGTGGATGAAAAATATGTCCTAGTAGATACTTATGTATTAACAACCTCGGATAAGTAAAGAGATTATAGAATTAACCCTTAACTTGTACTTTTCTTTGGTCAAGGGTACATTAACCTCCTGTATAATAGTTAAATCGTTTTTATTAAATTATACAAGAATCACATACATAAATATGATATCATATATGATCTTTTAATATTTCTTTGTTAATAATATTTTAGCAGTATCATCGTTTCGGGTGTTAACTGATATGTTTTCCTTTATATGCTTGGTTACATAAGCCATGTTTATTATGGATAGGATGTATTTGATTCATATCAATAATGATATTAAGTTATTAAACATTATTTTTAATCATAAAATGAAAATTATTCTTGAATGATTACGATGTGGAATGAATCTCATCGCGTTGGTGGATATTGTAATCTGTACGTACGCATGAGCGACAATATCATTATATTGATGGTGAAATCCTATGTAATTGGATGGTATATCATACATAAATAATTATTAACATTTTATATTTATTATTTACATCAGTTATACTCATTATTATACTCATCCAAATAATGAAGTGTTTGAATAACAAACTACACCACGGCGTGGAGACGGTATGTCGTACGTACGCACGTATGGTGACTTTGTCATTTATAGGATGGATATAATAACAAATATGGTTGTACCATATTTATAATAACATAATAGTATGTAGGAGGTACTGGAGGTATTATTTTGGTATGGAAACAACAAATAAAGAGGAAGTGGAAGAAGAAAAGAACTTGAAAGAGGTGATGAAATATTTACCTCTTCTCCGGGTTCTTACTTTTGATTTGATCAAAAGGGCTCCTTAGGTTGTATTTTTGACAAAAATAAGGCCTATAGGTTGATTTTAGAGAAGTTTGAAGGATATTTTGTTCGGGGCTGGCTGATCCAAATGGCTTTGGAGGTCTGATTTTGAGAGAAGGGAAAGTGCCCTTTTATAAGAGGGGTGATGGTCACTTTAGGAAAAGATTAAAATATTAATTTATTATACAATCATATTCGGTTTATAATGCATAAAAATGAATTTATTTATTTCCTTAGGTGGTTATGGGTCTAAATAATATCAACCAAAAGTTTTTATACAAGTTTAGTTTACAATTTTAACCTTATCTTTTAGATTAACTCTTAGTTAAATAGTTTAACTTTTACCGTGTCTTCTTGTATTCTTACACTATATGGTTAATAAACATACTCTAAACTTACAAAATAAACTAAATTAGTTCATTAATTAAATATATAATATTATTTAATCCATTTTTATTAACCTTATATTTTTAGGAATATTATATCAACCAATAATATAGTATTTGTTTTAAAAACTAATTTATGTCAATTTTGACACTATTTGGTATTTTGTTTTTGTGAAAGTCATAAAAATCTTATCACTTCGAAAAAAATTTATCTAATCAACCCTAACATGTCATATTAACCTAGAAAATTATTTTAATTCATTAAAAGTCTCAAATTAGATTTATTTGGATATTTATAATATCAATTATTTTAATCTTTCAATAATAAGGTAATTACTGCATCATCATTGTGTCATAAATAAATTTAATTATTTAATGTCTAAAAATTATAAATAAAATACCATTATGTAGGAAATATTTTTATCTTTCTAATGAATATTTATAGTTGAATTTATCTTATGTATAACCCTATATTAAGAATGGTTTTTTAATAAACTTTAAATCTAACACTTCAAAAGATTCTTTAAATAAAATAATAATAAATGTCCTAATCTAATCCAAGTTGACCTAAAGGATCATATTTTATTCCTAAGGTTATTTTTGGTCAAATTACTCTTTTCCAATAGAATTAGGATATCTGTTATGGAAATTATAATATCATTTTTACCATTAATTACCCTATTTACTTTTAATCATGGTAAATAATAGTCAAAAGTTACTATTCACCAAAAATTATTTTCATCTTATTGAATCACATTTTACTTACTGATTTCAACCGTGTCTCTTAGATTTTTTAAATTCAACTCACAGAAGTTGTAAAATTATGTTTTATGCAAATTTGCTAATGTGCCTAGAAGGTGGGTAAAAGACGTTAAAAAAATTCATAAAATTTTATACATCTAATCTTATTATAAAATGACTCCAATTAATTAAATTGAACTAATATAGGTATTATTTATCTATTTTTACTTTAAATAAATTTAAATAAAATAAATAACTATTTAAATAAAAAGTCGATTTTAAACAAAAACGCAGTGTTTTTCACTATTCATCAAAAAAATGAATGTTTTCAGAAAAATACCAAAAATTCACCCTAAGATAACTTCGATATTCCGAATCCAAAAATGAAGTCCATTTTGGAAGATAAAATTTTTAAAATTTCAAAAAAGTGGGTATTACTATTCATAACGGCAAGTTTGATTGGTTATGGTGTGTTTGAACTAGAAGTTGCGTACAACACAAGCTATTGTATTATTCAAAGGTAAATGTACCATGGAAGCTTGGAGTGTTACATTCTCCCCTCATTAAAAATAATTTCATCCTTGAAATTGCTAGAATATTACTGCATAAAATGATTTGGGTGGTTCTTCATCATAAGTTCCTCAGGTTCCCATGTTGCCTCTTCCATCTTTTGGTTTCTCTATATAACTTTTACTAGACGAGTCCTCCAGTTTCTCAACACTTGTTCTCTGGTATACAGAATCTTGACAGGCCCTTCACAATAATACAGATCGGGTTCCAGTTCTATTTCTTCATAGGTGAGTACATGTGTTGGGTCAGTCATGTATTTTCTCTACAGTGATACGTGGAACACATCAATTTACCCTTCTTACAGAATCATATAACTCCCTTCCATGGAGATACCTTCAATAAAACATGATCTCCTACCTGAAATTCCAAATCCTTCCTTCGGTCATTGGCATAGCTCTTTTGCCTACTTTGATCTACCTTTATGTGGGTTTGGATAACCTTAACCTTTTCCATTTTTTCCTCAAAAAGTTCTGGGCCTACGAGTTTTCTTTCACCAACATCATCTCAACAAGTTGGTGTGTGACATCTCTTTCCATATAACGCTTTATATGGTACCATCTGAATACTTTAATGGAAGCTATTGTTAGAGTAAAATTATACTAGTCGTAAATATTGATCCCACATACCTTGAATGTCAAGTGAGAAAGATCTCAACATGTCTTCTAAGGTTTGAATAGGTCATTCTAATTTTCCATCAATTTGAGGGTGGTAGGAAATGCTCAAATAAAGTTCAGTATCTAAGGCTTTCTGAATAATTTTCCAGAATCTTGATGTAAAATGGGGATCGTGGTTAGAAACAATTGATAGGGGTACTCCATGAAGTCTTACAACTTTATTAATATATAGTCTTTCTAAATGTTCAAGTGGTAAATCTTATCTTATAGCAAGAAAATGTGCTGACTTGGTAAGACAATCAACAATGACCCATATTACATCATTCCTTCTAGGAGTCTTTGGTATTCCCATGACAAATTCCATCGTAATATCATCCCATTTCCACTCAAATATGGGAAGATTTTTCATGAATCCTCTAGGATGTTGTCTTCCAACTTTCACTTGTTGACAAACCATACATCTCGACACAAAATCAGTAATCTCTCTCTTCATGTTGTCCCACCAAAAATGTTCTTTCAAATATCTATACATCCTAGTGATACCAAGGTTTATAAAAAAATTGGAGCTATGAGCGTCATCTTAAAAATTCCCTTTTCAGATCAGGTATATCGGGAACACAGAGTCTCTTCCCAAATTTCAAAATCTCATCTTCATATATGAATTCGATCAATCTCCCATCATTTATAGCTTTAATTTTCTTTTGAAATTCCTCATCATCAGTTTGAGAACTTTTTATTTTTTCTAGTAAAGATGGTTTGGCAACCATTTGAAAAATCATTGATATTTTACCTTCCATGGTTATTCCCATATATATCTTTACTAGATCTATGTATATAGGATCCTTTTTGACTCTCATCTTGTTCAAAACTCCATGATCCTTTTCGCTCAAAGCATCTGCCACCTTATTTTCCTTCCCTGGGAGGTAGTGTATAGTGAAATCATAATCCTTGAGTAGTTCAAGAAATCATTTTTGCCTCCTGTTGAGTTCTTTTACTAAGAAAATATACTTCAAACTCTTGTGATCAGTATAAATCTCACATTTTTCACCATAGAGATAGTGTCTCCATATTTTCAGAACAAATATTAGAGACGTTAACTCAAGATAATGAGTGGGATATTTTTGTTCATAAATTTTTAGTTGTTGTGATGCATAGGCAGTAACTCTATCATTCTGCATAAGGACACAACTCAGTCCATTTTTTGAAGAATCACTATTAATAACAAACCCATCATTCCCCAATGGTAGAGTGAAGATAGAATAATTGACTAATCTTCTCTTCAGTTCTTCAAAACATTCTTCACACTCTTTTGTCCAAAAAAATTTAACCCCTTTACGTGTGATCTTGGTTAAAGGGTTAGCCAATCAAGAAACATTCTAGACAAAAAGGCGATAATAACCTACTAAACCAATAAAACTGCATACCTCAGTTGTACTTGTTGGTGCTGGACATTATTGGATTGCCTTTGTCTTAGAAGGATCAACAAAGATTCCATCCTTAGAGACAATATATCCAAGAAAAGAAATCTCTTGAAGCCATAATTAACACTTGCTAAACTTCCCGTATAATTTATTTCTTCTGAGGGTTTTCAAAATAGTGTGCAAGTGATTTTCATGATCTTCATAGTTTTTGGAGTATACCAAGATATCATCAATAAATACCACTAAAAAGTCATCAAGATATTCCTTGAAAAATCTATTCATTAGATCCATGAATACAGAAGGTGCATTAGTCAATCCAAAAGGAATTATTGTAAACTCATAATTCCTGTACCTGGTTCAAAATTCGTTTTTCGGAATGTCTTCCTTCTTCACACACAACTGATGATATCCAGATCGAAGGTCAGTCTTTGAAAAATATTGAGCTCCATGAAGTTGATTGAATAAATCATCAATGTGAGGTAGGGGATACTTGTTATTTATTGTTATAGCATTTATCTCCATGTAGTCAATGCACAACCTCATAGATTCATCTTTCTTCTTAACAAAAAGAACAAGGGATGCCCATGGAGAAACACTAGGGAGAATAAATCCCTTATTACTCAATTCCTCTATTTGTTTCTTTAGTTCCACTAATTCCACAGTGTCCATTCTATAAGGGGTCTTCGATATGGGCCTTAAACCAGGAATTAAATCAATAGAAAACTCAATTTCACGTTCTAGAGGATGTCCTAGTAAATCCTATAGAAACGCATCAACATATTCTTTCACGATAGATACATACTCTATTTTAGAATTACTTTCCTCACCCATACTTATTTCATTCTCTTACTCTCCAATAATTGAATTTAGTCCAGCTACTAGGGGTGGATCTAGATAAGAATCATGTGGTGATGTTTCTTCTCTAAAGATAAGGTACTCAATATCATAATTGATAATTGTAACCTCCTTATTCTTAAAATAAATTTTCTCATCATGGTCTGAAATCCAATCCATTCTGAGTATTATATCAAATTCAATCATGGGTATGACGATGAGATCAGAATATAAAGAACATTTATATTCCCTAATAAGAACTGATTCACAAAACTTTGTTGCAATAATACTTCCCTTATAAGTTTTTACTGACAACTCCCTTGTTAAATTAAATTGGAAATATCTAATTTTTCTAGCACACTGGAAAGATGTGAAATAATGTGATGATCTAGAATCAAATAAAGCATTGGCTAAACTTGAGGAAACCATTAAATTACCTACCACCACATCTTTTGAAGCTTCAACCTCAGCAGTAGTGATCGCATAAGCTTGACCTTTATCCCTTTTCCTTTTCTGAGGTAAGTTTCCTTGGTACTTAGGACATTCATTTTCATAATTCCCCCTTTCTCTACAATTGTAGCATTCAACATTAATAGTCTCTTTCTTTCCTTTTCAATCACGAGCTTGGTGGCCTTTTCCACCACACTTGTAACAGACTCCCATTCTCTTCAATTATGTACCATGTGTTTCAACCCACATTTACTATAGGACGGATATTAAAATTTTCCCTTCTTCCCCTTATTTCCATTTCTAGAGTGTTTAGTAGATCTCTTTTTCTCATGCTTTTCTTTAAAGTTGTAAGACTTAGAGAATTATTTTTCTGTCTTGATGGAACATGAGGTAATATCTTCGTATGATAAGAAGTATTGTGAGACTAATGATCACCAAAGAAATGGTTTTAACCCATAAAATAATCGATCAATCTTACTCCTTGGGTTATGTATATAATCTGTAGCATGCCTTGCTAACCTTATAAAGTTAGCCTCATATTTTGCGACATTATCATCCTCCTTTTGTCTCAGACTCAAAACTTTCCTTTCCATATCTGCTCGATGGTCATGAGGAAAGTATTTTTCTAATAAAATATCTTTAAACTCCTTCCATTCCATATTTAATACTTCATCATCTTCCTTTGTGTTTTGAATCAATGACCACCATTGATCTGCATCTCCCGTGAGGCCATAAACTGACATGAAAACTTTTTCTATTTCACTACGCCCCAAAGTGTGAAATATTTTCTCTATTATCCATTGCTCAACTATAAATGGATTTGCAATCCAATTGTATGTTGGTGGTTTTTTCCTCATGAGTCGGTCTAAATTTGATCCTCCACATTGTGGATCAGGGTGCTTCATATGGGTAAGGTTATTATTCATAACCTGAGTGAGTTGTCCCAGTATGGTGATAAGATAATCAGCACCAGTTGCATCACCAGCTCCACAATAATTATCTTGTGTAGGAGGTAAATCCCTACATGGATTATGTGTGTTGATATAGTTTCCATTCCTTCCACTAGGCACCATTTCTAAAAAATGGCATACACTAGATTAGTATATGAATTGAAATACATAATTCCAAACTTGTAAAACACTTAACATAAATTGAAAAGTTTATGGATATAATCTATAATCCTAAAAATGTTTTCTTTGAGGAAGTATATACTCATAAATCTTTCATAATGGTTTTTAAAGAAAATTTGAATTATCCTAAGCCAGTCCCCTAGGAGTGTCATAACCAAGAGTGCAGCAAGGCCCATTGTTTTGTACCAAGATACCTCGAGTCAAGCCCGAAACTCCTTGTTGGAGTTTTCACTCCTAGGTAAATTTATGCCAGAGACACCTCTACTTGTGAGTATCTAGACAGGAATGTATTTCATGGAAAATACACAAAATCTCTACATTACCAAAATTCTAGGAAGTTCTTCTATACTAATCCTCAAAGTCTATCTTAGGGTAATGTTATCTAATTAGAGTTTTTTTAAATCTAGCTTTCAAGGTTTATACTAAGCTTCCTATGATACCAACTTTAATGCCACAACCTTAGTTATCCAGAGTCAATTCATTATTACATAACATTTCCATGATCATAAAAGATCATGTCTCGAAAGACCGAGTAGTTTAGTAGCTTCGGAAGTACTAGATACATTCATAAGTTTCACATTACATTATAAAATGAAAACAACAACAAAATTTTCTCCATTGACCATAGTCATATCCCTTAGACTATCCCTATAGGTCATTCATAATATATTTCTTCACATCCAGGGAAAAATAAAACATATAAAGGGGTGAGCTCAGATGCTCAGTAAGGATAACAATATAGCAGAAAATTTCGTAAATAAGCATATACGTTTAAGGAAATGTATAAGAATAAAACAAAATCCTTTAAACTTAAAATTCATCATAATATGGAAAATATGAATCAAAATAATTTCATTTACTTATTCACATGAATATTCTACTAGTCAAATAATCACATGCAATATCAATATCCAAATTCATAATGATGGAATGTATAATTCCATACTTCATAACAATATTGTCAAGGAATTGTGCCAATACTAAAAATAAGATTTTGTCAAGGACTTGTTCCAAGACACTATTTTGTCTCATGAGACCTACTGATGCATCGAGGAGATATAGCAGGCTCCACCCATCACTTACTAAGTCCAATGCATTCCTCATATGAAAGGTTGAAACATAACATAAACATTCATATTAAAACTAACATATGAAATGTTAATAATTTATACATAAACCATGAATGGTGTAAAAATAATACATCCACATTCAAAAATATCACAAAACCTTAAATAAAATATGGAAGTTTTGTATCATAATAAATCAACTTCAAACAAGCTTAAAATCCATCAAAGGATGTTGACATAGATTAAATCAAAACTTTTTTAGAGAAATATCTCTTTCTATTTTGAAATCATTTAAAAATCATATAATTATAAAAGAAAAAATTTATTTTGAAAATATTCTTATAATATTGTATGGGAAGCTTTGACGATTTTATAATGGAGGAAAATAGTTTCACCTTCTGTATAAGTTAAAAAAAGACGTTCTTACCTTAATTTTGTTAAAAGGGTCCTAAAGTACCTTTTTTGAAAAATGAAGGAAATATTACTTTAAAAACATATATGGTCAAATAAGGGTATAAATGAATTTAAACCATAGTCTAGTAAATAGTAAAAATGTTTTGAATTACATTTTTAAGAAAACACGGATGTGGATGATAAAGAGGTCCCAGTAAATACTTACGTATTAACAACCTCGGATAAGTAAAGAGATTGTAGAATTACCACTTACCTAGTACTTTTCCTTGGTTTAGTGTAAATTAACCTCATGTATAATAGTTAAATCATTGTTATTAAATTATACAAGAACCACATACATAAATATTATTTCATATATGATCTTCTAATATTGCTTTGTTAATAATATTTTAGTAGTATCGTCGTTTTGGGTGTTAACTGGTCTGTTTTCCTTTATATTCTTTGTTACGTAAGACATGTTTGTTATGGATATGATGTATTTAATTCCTATCCATAATGATATTAAGTTCTTAAACATTATTTTCAATCATAAAATGAAAAATATTCTTGAACGATTACGATGGGGAATGAATCTCATCGCGTTCATGGAGACGGTAATCTGTACGTACGCACGAGCAATAATATCATTATATTGATAGTGAAATAGTATGTAATTGGATGTTATATAATATATAAATAATAATTAAAATGTTATATTTATTATTTACATCATTTATACTCATTATTATACCCATCCAAATGATGAAGTGTTTGAATAACAACTACACCATGACGTGGAGACGGTAAGCCGTACGTACGCACGTATGGTGGTTTTGTCATTTATAGGATGGATAGAATAACAAATATGGTTGTACCATATTTATAATAACATCACAGTATGTAGGAGGTACTTTAGTTATTATTTTGTTATGGAAACAACAAAGAAATTGGAAGTGGAATAAGGAAAGAACTTGAAAGAGGTGATGAAATATTTACCTCTTCTTCGGGTTCTTCCTTTTGATTTGATCAAAAGGGCTCCTTAGGTTGGATTTTTTACCAAATTAAGGAATCTAGGTTGATTTGATGGAAGTTGGGAGGTTATTTGGGTAGGTTTTGGCCGATCCAAATGGATTTTGAAGTGTGATTTTGAGAGAAGGGAAAGTTCCCTTTTATAAGAGGGGTGAGGGTCACTTTAGGAAAAGCTTAAAATATTAATTTATTATACAATAATATTCTGTTTATAATGGATCAAAATGAATTTATTTTGAGCCTTAGGTGGTTATGGGTATAAATCCTATCAACCAATAGGTTTTAGACAAGTTTAGATTACCATTTTAACCTTATCTTTTAGATTTCACTCTTAGTTAAATAGCTTAACTTTTACCGTGTCTTCTTGTATTCTTACATTATATGTTTAATAAACTTAATCTAAACTTAAAAGAGAACCTCAAGTGGTTTATTAATAAAATATATAATATTATTTAAGCCCTTTTTCTGAAACTTATAGTTTTAGAAATATTATATCAACCAATAATATAGTATTTGTTTTAAAAACTAATTTAGGTCAAGTTTGACACTATTTGGTATTTTGTTTTTGTGAAGGTCATAACAACCTTATCACTTCGAAAAAAAATTATCTAATCAATCGTAACATGTCATATTAACCTATAAAATTATTGGAATTCATCAAAAGTCTCATATTAGATTTAATTGGATATTTATAATATTAATTATTTTAATCTTTCATTAGTAAGGTAATTAATGCATCATCATTGTGTTATAAATAAATTTAATTATTTAATGTCTAGAAATTATAAATAAAATAACATTATGCAGGAGATATTTTTATCTTTATAATTAATATTTATATTCTAATTTATCTTATGTATAACCCTATATTAAAATTCGTTTAGTTAATAAAATTTGAATTTAACACTTTTAACTCTTCTTTAAATAAAATAATAATAAATATCCTAATCTGATCCATGTGGACATAAAGGATCATATTTTATTTCTAAGGTTGTTTTTGGTTGAATTAAACTTATCTAATAGAATTAGTACATGTTTTAGGGTAATTATAATATCATTTTTATCTTTAATTACCCTATTTACTTTTAACTGTGGTAAATAATAGTCAAAAGTTAATATTCAAAAAAAATATTTTCATCTTATTGAAACACATTTTACTTACTGATGTCAACCGTATCTCTCAGATTTTTTAAATTTAACTCACAAAAGCGGTAAAATTAAGTTTTATGCAAATTTACTAACGTGCTGGAAGGTGGGTAAAAGACATTAAAAAATTCATTAAAATCTTATACATCTAATTTTATAATAAAATGAGTCCAATTAAATACATTGAACTAATATAGGTATTATTTATCTATTTTGACTTTAAATAAATTTAAACAAAATAAATAATTATTTAAATAAAAAAGTTGATTTTAAACAAAAATGCAGTGTTTTTCACTATTCATCAAAAAATTGAAATTTTTCAGAAAAATACCAAAAATTCACCCTAAGCTAATTTTGATATTCAGAATCCAAAAATGAAGTCCATTTTGAAAGATAAAATTTATAAAATTTCAAAAATTGGGTATTAATATTCATAACGGCTAGTTTGATTGGTTGTGGTGTGTTTGAGCTCAAAGTTGCGTACAACACATGCTCTTGTATTATTCAAAGGGAAAAGTATCATGAAGCTTGGGGTGTTACACATAAAATAAATGTTGACGCTAATTCTAAAATTAAAACATATAATTATCACTACTTGAAACACAGTACATATGTGCATGACACCTATTCTACTGATTCCTTGATGAACCTATGTTTAAACCCCTATCAAAATGAAAGTCCTTCAATATATGAAATGTAAATTAATATTAAGTCAACCTATACAATATTAGTGAACATGTATGGTGTGGGTATATAAATAAGGGGTTGAATCTGGTTCAAACGACATGCATCGATGTTGGAGGGAGTAAAGACCTAAATGAAAGAAGTGGTTAAAGATGAGAAGAAATAATCTCATACCTTAGAGCGGTGATGATTCATTGATGAAGAGCGGTGAGGGAAAGGAGGGATGGAAGTAGGGTGTGACAGCAGTAAGGAGGAATGGCGGTAGGGCTGGGGGCGACAATGGTAGGGAGTGACAGTGCCAAAGCAGGGATCAACGGCAGTAGGGAGTGATGGCGGCAGGGTAAGGAGTGACAGCAGTAGGGAGTAACGGTGACGACAGGGGGTGATGGTGACAACGACGGAGAAGGCGAAGGCAAGGATCGATGCCAAGGAGCGATGTTGGGGAGAGTAGGGTCGACAGCACTATGGTTCCATGAATACTTGAAGGTGTGAAAAGATGGCGAATATGTTAGGGTTCTTTTTATAAGAACGCGTAAGGCTCTTATCAGCACTTTCAAAATAACAGTGATAGAGTAGATTTATCAGTGCTGATATAAAAAACTCTTATAAAACAATTCTTTATCAGTTATTTTTTACCGCTGATAAAGATACCCCTTTATCAGCACTAAAATTTTAGCGCTGATAGACTGGTTTTATGAGCGATTTTTTAGAGATATTAAAGGGGTATCTTTATCGGTGCTAAAAATCATA
Organism: Viscum album; assembly: GCA_963277665.1. NCBI lineage: Eukaryota > Viridiplantae > Streptophyta > Magnoliopsida > Santalales > Viscaceae > Viscum > Viscum album. Next base: position 1,675,308,854 of record OY728158.1, read on the forward strand.
GATAAAGATCTAAATAAATAAATATATTTATTATTTAAATATATTTATTAAAATTTTATAAATATATTTTTATAATTATATATTTTTATAATATTATATATATTTATATAATTATAAATATAATAAATATATTTATTATTTAAATATATTTATTATTATTTTATAAATATTTTGTAGATAATTGTAAATATATTTATATATTTATATATTTATATGATTATATATATATATATTTATTTATTAGTATATATATATTTATTTATTTATATATATATAAATATATTTACTTATTTATTAATATATAAATATATATATTAATAAAATTATAGTAAATATATTTATTATTTATATATATTTATTATAATTTTATAATAATTTATATATTTATTTATTTCTAATTGTAATTATAAATAAGTATATTTAAAAATATTTCTATATAATTATAAATATATTTATATAATTATATCTCATGGACCACACTAATTTGGTATATTTTTATAATTACATATACTTATATCAACATATAAATATATATAATTATAAATATAATAACTATATTTATTGTTTAAGTATATTTATTATAATTTTATAATTATTTAAATAAGAATATATTTATAATAAATAAAAATATTTATAAGTATTTATATATAATTATAAATATAAAATTATAAATATATTAAATATATTTACTATTTAAATATATGTATTATTATTTTATAATTATTTGAATATGTATTTATTTATTTATAATTATAATGATAAATAAATATATTTAAAAAATATTTCTATATAATTATATATATATATATATATTAATATATAAATATATTTATTATAATTTTATAATTATTTAAATATATATATATATTTATAATTATAACTATAAATAAATATTTATTTATTTATAATTATAAATTTTAAAATAAATTGTTATTTTTATAATTTTATAATTATATATAATAAATATATTTATTATAATTTTATAATTATTAAATATATATATTTATAATTTTAATTATAAATATTTGTACACATTTATAAATATTTATATATATTTATAAATATATTTATATAATTATATATATATTTATAAAATTATAAATATTATAAATATATTTGTTATAATTTTATAATTATTAAAATATATATAATTATAATTATAATTATAAATAAATATATTTATAAATATTTGTATATAATTATAAATATATATATTTATAAAATTATTATAAATGTATTTATTGTAATCTTATAATTATTTATATATATATATAGTTATTATTATAATCATAAATAAAGATATGTATTTATATATAATTAAAAATTTATAATTATAAATATAATAAATATATTTATTATTTAAATATATTTATTATAATTTTATAAGTATTTATGAGAACATAATAAGTTCATGGCTATAACATGAATGAATCATACCTAGTAAATTATAGATCATAAAAAATGAGTCATCACATATATGGAAAGCATTAATAATAAGGGTGTCAATGTATAAATGAACATCCATGAGTCATCAATACATAACACATGTACCATCATAATATATAGGTAATCTTAATATTTAGAACATAACAACCCACAATCATATCCATAAATAAACTTATGACCATATAGCACCAATTATACTCACGCATCAATATATGAACATAAATAAAGACAATCATGTCGATGAATATCATCGTTATCTCATGATATATATATATATATTAACCAAATTCATTGGAACCATATATTTATTTATAATTATAATTATAAATATATATATTTAAAAAAAATATTTATATATAATTATAGATATAAAAAATATATTTATTATTTAAAAAATAATAATTTTATAATTATTTAAATATATATTTATTTATTTATAATCTTATAAATAATTTTTTTAAACATTATATATATATATATTTGAATTATTAAAAAATATATATTAATATATCATGTTTATACTAATTATAAACATGCGTTTTTTTAATTAATGTATATAAATAAACATTATTTTTAATATAAATAGAATAATTTTATATATATTAATAATATTTAAAAAAAATTATCATTTTTATTCTTAGCACCAATAAAGATAACCTTTATTAGCGCTAAAAAAGCACTGATAAAGGATACCCCTTTTTTAACACTGATAAACATTACCTTAGTCAATGTTTGTAGCTAACACTGATAAATGTGAGGCTTTTATGAGCACTTTGTGTTTAGCGCTAACAAAAGAAAGCGTTTCCCTTACCCGGATCTGTGGTAGTGACCATATTTCACATTACATGACATGTAACCCTTTACATGATGTATAGATTCTCAAATTGTGAAAACAACTTATAGGATGAGTCCAACTGACATTACACGTCATGAAACTTCATTACACATCGTGTATCCACCCATTGAATGGAAGAAAGGTTTAAGGGAAAATCTAAAAATACAACAAATCCATGACTTCACCATTACAGGTTTCCTCCCAATTCAAGGTCAAAAATACTCGCCCAATGAAAAAGGTAAGTCCAAAAGAAAAGATCAGAACATGCCTGAAATAAAGGTAACGAGGCGTTACACCATATTTTCACTTATCTCCAATGATCACCTTATTTGGGAACCCAATAATTGTGTTATTACAAGTGATGTTCATATTTCTATTTTCCCCTTTTCAAAAGGAAATTTTATTATCCCTTTTTAGGATGTGTATTTTCAACAAAGATATTTTGTAATATTAAAAAGTTTTTTCCTTTCATGGTTGAATATTTTATATTCAACTCCCTAGAGTTGAATTAAAAAAATATTTTAAACCCTTTTTATTAGGAATGAGAAAAAATTGTGATGATGAAATGTATTTTAGGGGGTAAAATATAACACCCCAAGATTTTAGAATTTATATTTTTAAGTAATTTCTTCGATAGAGTGTGGTATACACAACACCGAGCTTAAACGAATCGCGATATAATATTATTTAAATTCAATCTTTTTTACCTAGTTGTTGGTTTGTGGGGTATGAATTGGAATAAATAATTTATGAAATATATATAAAAAAATTTCATTAATAAATGAATAATAAATCATACGTTTATTATTAATTGTTTGGAAATGAAGATAAAATCTTTTAAAAAGTAAAAGATATATTTTTTATAAAATTGTTTTTATATGTGCAATGTATTTTGATATAAATATATTAAATAAAACATTATTGGTAAATGATTCAAATAATTAGATCAAATATCCAATTAAATGAATTAAAATTCATTTAATTATGATCAATAGAAAAGTAATTAGAATAAATTCATTTTATGTTTCAAAAAAAATAAATTTTCTTCAAAAATGATTTTTACTACATTTTGTGTATAGATAATATAATTAATTTCTAAAAATTTTACAAATTTAATTTGATAAAATAGAATTTATTTTTGATATTTGTATATTGAATTCAGCTTAAGGGGATTTTTTTATATATTTCTAAAATATTTGATTTTTGGGTGAAGAGTGAAAATACATATATTTCAAATATTGTTACTTTTATGACATTATTATAATGTATGCCTGACTTAATAAATTTTGAAACCTTTCGCTCAAAAAATATATGTTAATGGGGTTAAATAATATATTTTATAAAATTATTTTAATTTTAGGAATCAAAGATTAACTTTTTTGAGCACAAGTTATATTTTATTCAAATTTAAAACTATTTTTGGGACTTTGAATTTAATGGTATGGTTAGAAGATTCCATTCCATTTTTTCTTGATATAAAAGTCTAATAACAATCCATTCTTTATTATTTAAATATAAAAAATCAAGTAAATAATCTTCTTACTTGATTCTAAGGTGAAATGTTTTTTATGCTTAAATCAAGTATTTTCCTAAAAATTATTTTTCATGTGTTTTGTGTACTTATATTACATGTAATTTCTTCAACATGTAGAGTTTTAATATGATAAAATTATATGAGAGTATTTTGACCATATTACTTCTTATGAAATTGTTTTTATTTGATCCACTTTCCCATGATTAATACCTTATATTAAATTAAAACATTGAATAATTCCAAGTGCCTTCATCCCCTCACTTATAAAAGGACGCCATTTCTCCTCTCTTCATCACACCTATTGAGCCACTTATCGTCACGGCCCGTCCCATGGGGCCCATTCCGTGACTACCCCAAGCCTGCCTTCCATAGGCCAGGGGCGGGCGACTATCACCAAAGGCATAATTCCCTAAAACTGGGAAGGCATTGCCTTTATAACCTGTAAACACATGCACAAGAAAGCACCCAGCTAGATGCGAAACACCAAGTAAACTGTATAAAAAAGAGTGTTGAAAGAAAAAGGGGCCAAAATACAAGCCCAACTAGAAAATACAAGTACAACAGTGATACAATACAACTGAAGAAAAGGAAAAGTCAGTTGTTGGGTCATCCTCTAAGGTTCCTACCTGAAGGGTAGGTATAGATCGCCTCCTCAGCACTCCTCATCCGTCCGTCTCCTCTATGTTCTGATTCATCGTATGGTCCACCTCCAGGCACCGTCCAGTCCTAGTACTCTCAGCCTCAGTCAGCATTGTCTGTCATCTGCATCCAACAGAACAAGGTGCGGGCATAGACCGTGTAGGGGTGAGTATAACAATACTCAGTAGGGACCCCAAGACCCTCAGGGTCTCACAAAAATCCATCAAGGATAAACCAGAAAGTACAAAATCAACAGATAACCTTAATTAGGTATATGCCCATACATATACATAAGTTATCAAGTAATCCATCTCAATCATGAGGAAAACATAGAAAAACTGACTCAACTCCAACTAGGATTTTATTCTAGGGGTAGTATTAAGTAACATCCCCAGTCACATTGGTGAAACCTCAGCTGCTGGAGAACTCATCCTATATTGAGTACAGTGGGCCTTCCATGACACCAAGCATGCTTCCCACTAACCATGGACTGATGAGGTATTCCCCCGGTTGAAAACTGTAGATCTGTCGCGTCACCAAGCGCGCTCCAAACCATGGGTCTGTTGCGTCACCAAAAGTGCTCCCCCTTGTAGCATACTGAGGTAATCCTCCTATCGAGTATTATGGGTATGTCGCGGCACCAAGGTTCTCCCCATTGTGGGTCTTCTATGACACCAAGGCGCACTCCAATGGGCTAGTCGAGTCACTCCGAGTCGAAATGGTCAGCAATCATCAGGTCTCAGCCAGCTACTAGGTCTCCGCACTACGCTCGCTCATCTTCAGAAGGATCTGATCCACAAGCTACTGGTCGATACTCCAACTGTCACGAAGTCCCATGAAGAAGTATCTCAAAGTTCTTTCATGTCATAGGGGTCTCAACGTAATAAACAGCGCGTCAATCGGATGCCCGGTCTGTGAGTTATTAGACTTTTAGTCTCAGGGGACCAGTTGGATTCGTACTCGATCCAACCTGAATGTTTCTCATCTCAAACCAAAACTCCAGTGGATTATACTCAAAAGGACCATCACACTCCAAGATTTCCAGCACCGCTAACGGTTCGTCAAATGGATGTTTGGTGCCAAAGTTATGGCCAAAAGAGCATAAAGGGTCGTAGTGGGAGCGGGTTCGATCCGACCCGGTCAGACCAACCTGACCCGACCTGGCATGCGTCGATCCGGTTCAGGTTGACCCAGACCGTGATGCGGCCCGGTCCGCTAGGAGTTCTGGAAAGCCGCGAGGGCTGTGAGGGACCATAAATCCCCTGGGTGTCACGGGGCGGCTCAGCCGTGGGGGTGTCGTGAGGGCGTGGGGCAGGTTCGGTTGGGGCGCCGCGAGGAGCGCGGGCCAGTTTGGCCAAGGCACTGTGAGGGGTGTGGGACGGTTCTAACGGGGCGCCACGAGGGGTGCGGGCCGGTTTGGCCGGGGCGCCGCGAGGGGTGCGGATGGCTTGGGAGGACGGTGGGCGGTGTGAGTCGGGGCAGCTCGGAGGGCCGGCGGCGGCACGGCTGGTTCGGCCAGTGTGTGGCGTTGTCGGCGGGTGGCGTGGTCGGTGGGGGGCACGGTTGGGGTGGCTCGGCCGGTGGGTGGCGCGGCCGGGTTGGCTCGGTCGGCGGGCATGGGGCTGGCTCAGCTGGGAGGCCGGAGCACTGCGGGGCAGCGCGGGTCGTGGTGGTCGCGGGTGGCAGTGTCATTTCCTTCGTCCTCTTCACCGCCTTCCTTCATTCCGAAGAACACCACAATGAAGAACGGCGGAGGGGGTCGGGCCATGTTAGTTTGGGCCACACCCTCCGCATTTAGAGTGGTATTATTTGGTTCAATAAGAAATAAGAATGATGAACTTCAAATTTTACAACCTCCACAACGATTCTTTCCCAAACCACAAAAGAAATCAAGGAAAGTATTATCTCGCAAATAAAAACCCCCTACCTCGGGTTGATACATCAACAGAGTCCTGGGGAGGAAGAAAAATGTTTGGGAAAAGACAAACATCAGTTCTTCATAGTCGAAGACTTCCAACGTCGGAGGAAGTCTCAAGGAAGAAGGTCGAAGTTGGGGTCAGTGTTCTTCATTGGCGTTCTTCGTTGGAAGAACGCGTTCTTCATTCGGAGAAGTAGTTCTTTATTGGAGAGCTTTTCTCCCAAGCCTCCACCAAAATGAAAAGTGTGCCAAAATAATATATTATGCAATCTATTATTTTGTTGGCAGAATTCAAAAAGTTTCATTAATTATGGTGGGTGGAATAATTAAAGCATGAGGGTTGGCACAAATAAAGGTATGTGTGTTGGCACAATTAATGTGGAGGAAGTCAAGAGGCTCCTCCACATTAATGAGGGGGTTGAGAGTTTCTCTCAATTAAAGGGGGGTTTAGACCTGGGTGGTCCCCACACCTCAACTTCTACATGGAGGTTTAGTTCTGGTGGACCCCACCTCCTAACACCCACATGGGTGTTTCAAATAAAAATAAAAATGTCATACACTTTTATTTTTATTTTATTCTTACACAAAAAACCCAAAAACTAACTTTTACCCTCGACCAACTATCGTCGAGGTGAAAATCTTCTTAAGCGAATACCAGCACTGCGAGTTCAACGGTACCCTCATATTTCAATTACGAGCACAAGTTCAAAAGTTACAAAAACCCACTCACACGTCTACTAAACATACCCGAAAAAAAGTTCAGAAATTCATTTCGGGCACTCCGGGCCTCGGAATCACGCGCCGTTAATTTTTGCGGACTTGAAAAATTCCCATATATTTAAAAAAAAATACATGGAAATTATGTGTCTTTACATTCTCCCCACCTCAGGCTTTACATCCCCGAAATTCATACCACAAATTAAGAGAATAAGTGGGGGTACTGAGCATGCATCTGAGTCTCCCCATCCCATGTTCTCTCCTGGAGGTTCCTGTGCTTCCAAAAAACGTGCACCAAAGGTATCGACCATCCGCGAAGGACCCACTTATGTCGATCCTCAATCTCTACTAGAACCTCCATAAAATTCACCCCATTGTCGATGTCCAGCTCACCATGGTAAATGATATGATAAGGGTCATGCACATATCTCCTCAGCTGGGATACGTGGAAGACGTCGTGCACCCGGTGCAATTGAGGTGGAAGAGCTAAGCAGTATGCCACCTCACCAACTCTGCTAGGGACCTAAAAAGGTCTGATGAATCTCGGAGATAACTTTTTGCCTCGGCCAAATCTCTGAAAACCTCATCGAGGTGAGAACTGTAGAAAGACGTGGCCGCCATCCTCAAACTCTAGAGATCTCTATCTCCTATCATCATACAACTTCTGCCTTCTCTGTGCAGTCTTTATTTGCTCTTGGATGACATGCACCTTCTCTATGGTAGTCTGTACCATCTCTGGTCTCACTATTGCTGACTCCCTCGGGTCAGTCCAGCACAAAGGCGATCTGCAAGGTTGCCCGCACAACGCCTCAAAAGGTGTCATCCCAATGGTGGAATGATAGATGTTGTTGTACGCAAACTCCACCAAAGGCATGTGATCCTCCCAATTGCGACCAAAGTCAACGAAACAGGCACAAAACATGTCCTTGAGGGTCTGAATGGTCCACTCAGTCTGGCCATCTGTCTGATGATGGAAGGCGGTTCTCAAACAAAGTTGTGTCCTGAAAGCCTCCTAAAACCCCTTCCATGGCCGGGAATTAAAATGTGCATCACGATCGGAGACAATCGTCATGGTTACTCCATATAGCTTCACAATCTCCTACACATAGAGGCGTCCCAAGATCTCTACTAAACCCTACTCTCTGATCGGTAGGAAGTGGGCCGACTTGGTGAGTTGGTCAACAATCACCCAAATAGAGTCATGTCCCCTGGATGTATGTGGAATTCCTATGACGAAGTCCATGGATATACCATCACACTTCAACTTTGGGACCTCTAAAGCCTGAACCAATCCTGCTGGTACCTAATTCTCCACCTTCACTTGCTGATAAGTGAGGCATCGAGAGACAAACTCTACAACTGCTTTCTTCATTCCAGGCCACCAGTGCTATAGTTAGAGGTCCTGGTACATTTTCTTCAAAACTGGATGTACCGCTAGAGGGGATGTGTGAAACTCCCTCAACACTTCCTCCTGAAGTGACACGGGTACCATGGTACGTCCTCTAAATAGGATGATGTGCTTCCCACCTTCAGAAAATCCATCAGGTGCATGTCATGTGGATATTTGAGCACATCGTGTCTCGCAGTTAGTGTCCCCATTCTACGCCTCCCTGACTCACTGAAGAAGTGGGGGAGTGACTGTAAGAGACTGTAGAAAATTTTCTCTGTCTCTATCCACAAAGGATATCTGCAAAGCATCCAACTAATCTGTCACCTCACCTAGTGGTTGTATACCAGATCTCCTATTGAGTGCTTCTACAACAATGTTCCCCTTCCCAGGAGTATAGGTTATCTCGAAGTCATAGTCCTGGAGGAACTCAAGCCAACGTCGTTGTATTAGGTTCAGTTCCTTCTCTTAGAAGATATACCTAAGACTCTTGTGATCAGAGTACATGGTAAAACGCTCTCCCATCAGATAGTGTCAACACATCTTCAAGGCGAAGACCACTGGTGCTAACTCTAGGTCATGGGTAGCATAGTTTTTCTCATTTTTTCTTAGATGTTGAGAACCACATGTGATCACTACTCACTCCTACATCAGGACACATATGATTCTAGTCTCTGATGCGTCGCAGTAGACTACAAACCCTATGCCTTCCTCTAGAAGCCTCAAGATGGGGGCACTAGTCAGCCTCTGCCTTAGCTCCTGAAAGTTCTACTGGTATCTCTCCAACCACACAAATGGTTGACCCTTCTTTATCAAGGTTGATAGTGGTGCTGCAACTCTGGAGAAATCTGGCACAAATCTCCGGTAGTATCCAGCCAAACCCAGGAATCTTCATACTTCTGTCACACTCCTTGGTGGATCCCAAGCAAGTACCACCTCAATATTCACTGGATCCACTGAAACTCCAGCCTCTGATATGAAATGTTCCAGGAAGTGAACCTCTCATATCCAAAATTGGCACTTCGAGATTTTACCATAAAGTTGGTGCTCTTGGAGTGTGTCTAGTACTACCTGCAAATGATAAGCATGCTCCTCATCAGTATCCGAGAAGATCAAAATGTCGTCGATGAAGACCACTAAAAAGAAATCAAGGTACGGCTAAAAGACTATGTTCATGAGTCCCATGAACACTACTGGAGTGTTTGTTACGTTGAAATTCATAACCAAGAACTCGTAGTGGTTGTACCAACATTTGAAAGTTGTCTTATGCACATCCTCATCTTGAAATATGAGCTGGTGATAGCTTGATCTAAGGTCTATCTTCAAGAACCATCGTGCTCCTTTCAGCTGATCAAAGAGGTCGCCAATCCTCAGGAGTGGGTACTTATTCTTCATGATCACCTGGTTCAGGCACCAGTAGTTGACACAAATACTCAATCTCCCATCCACCTTTTTGGAGAATAGAATCAAGGATTCCCAAGGCAAAACACTGGGTCAGATGAATCCCTTCCCCTGCAAGTTCTCTAGATATACCCACAGCTCATGAAGCTATACGGGAGCCATCCGATATGTTGGTGCAAATATCGGGGTTGTCACGGGGTACAAGTCAATGTAAAAGTCCACCTCTCTGTGAGGAGGTAGACTTGGCACATCATCAGGGAAAAAATTCGCGTACTGGTCCACCACTGCAGAATAACTCAGACTCTCCACATCAATAGATCTGAGGGTAAGGCTAGCCAACTGATGATTGATTGGTTGCACTCTCCTCCGGGTAAGTCCATCATGTGCTTCAAAGGCTCCCTTCTTGACAGTGAAGGTAAACCTTGTCCCTTCCGTGTATACACACCACACTTTGTGCCTAATACAGTCTATCTAAGCATGGACTGTAGAAAACCAATCCATACCCAAGATAATGTCATAAGGTCTCGATGCCACTACTAGGAGATTCTAGCCGAAGATCTCACCTCATAGAGTAAGCTAACATTACCGGAACCAGTGTGTAATCGTCGAATCTTCTCTAGTAGGAGTCTCTAGTCATAAGGATTGAGCCAACGGCCCTATTGGAATCCCCGAGCTCCGAATGAGGGTAGTGGAAATAAAAGAATGACTGGAAAATGTGTCTATAAGTACTACAACTAAGGTGGAGTAGACATAGATTGTACCTCATATCATCTCTAGAGCACCGTGGTCATAGGTCTCAGCTGCCTAGAGGTGAGATCTTTCCTTTCCACCTACTCTTTGTGGTCGGGGTGGACCTCCTAGTGGTGGTGTCGGTAATATCTTGAATCGTTTCCAACCACCAGTTTCACGACCATCTCCTCTTCCACATCCGCCTGCTCCCTAAATACCACCTCGATCGAATCTTTGTCTCTTCCTAGGCAGTCCTTCGACTGTCTGTTGATCATCTGAATGGCAGGTTAAATAGCCACAAGCCATGTGACCCTTCCCGCCACATGTGAAACTATACCCGCTCCTGGCATGTCTGTCTCCACTTTGGGTTCCCCGCAAAACTGATCTTGAGTCATGTGGTCGTCCACCTGTAGGTCTTGTCCTCTTGGACCTCTATGATGTATGTCTGATTCCAGCTGTAGAAGAATCCACTACGTGATGACTGGTAGTGGGTCTTACTACTGGTGTCTGCTCAGCAAGGAAACTCTCCACCAAGAGGGCTTTGTCTAACACCCCCACTAGTATCAGGATGCTAAGTGAGATCATTGAAGCCTTGATCTCCCACCTGAGCCCCTGCTCGAAGGTTCAGGCCCTGAAGAATGGATCTCGCACCATATCTGTGGAGTAGTGTGAGAGTTCAGTGAACCTCGCTGAGTACTGAGCTACAGTCATGTCGCCCTGTTGCAGATGAAGTAGCTCATGTATGTACACTGTGTGAAGAGTTTTTATGAAAAAATCTGCCCGAAACAGGCTCTTGAAGTTTTCCCGGAGAAGCGTCACCTCGTCATGGACCTGGATCATCAATCTCCACCATCTGCCTACTACTGCCTGTAGAAGGCTGGCGGAAAAGATCACCATGAGATCGGATGGTGTCCCTATGAGTCAGAAGACTCTCACCACAGCATCCAGCCAATCCTCAGCCGCATGTGAGTCCATCTCTCCCCTAAACCTGGGTGGCCTCCGGCACTGGAACTCGTGCAAAGCGCTGATGCGGCGTGCACCGTCTACTGCTGGGGCCGGTGGCATCGGTGGCACAACGGGGAAAGTTACCGTTGGTACCTCTGTTGATGCCTCCACTGGAAGAGGGTCCTACACCAAGTCCTCGTCACTCGGTGGGATATCAGTGCGTACAACTCTCGGAACTCTAACAGGCTGTCTGCGTGGAGGCATCCTTGAAGGTTTCGAGTGCAGCGGAAGTACGTGGGTGGATGTGCTCACTTCGCTTTTTTTCATTAGTAATGATCAATATGGGATCAATACAATGATAAATTCCAGTCTCCATGGATTGATTCACATAAATAGACAAAGAATAATAAAGGTCCTGGAACCACAAAAGTGGATTGTCACAGGTTGATTATAATTAATTTAATTAATTGACAAGAAGTAACTTTTGGGTTTTCTTTCTTCATTGATATTCTTGATCATGTTCTGATGTGATTCGTCATTGTGTCGCAGAAGCCAAGTGTATATTTCCTCTAGCGGTGATCCACACGTGCACCTCGTATCTCTGGATGTCACCAAAGGAGTATCCAGGTGCTAGCAGGGAGAAACCTTTTCTTGTGTTGTCCGCCTTAGATCGTCTTGATCCGATGGAAGAGGATCTTTCTTGGTCTTGAGAGCATTCTTGGAGGAAGAGGTTCTTTAGGCCTAGAAAGAATTCTCCAGAATTGTTGTGCATAAATATTCTCTTGTAGGAAAAGAGTTGGGGTTGTGAGGATATTTATAATCTGGTTTGAGGTTGTATAGTTATGATAATAAATAAACATGTTATGTGTTTTATTTATTTCCTTGACTCTTATTGAAAACCCCCATGTTGAATAATTAATTCCTTGACATGCACCCACGCTGATTATAATAAATATCATTTAATAAAATAATATTATATCCTCAAAATCCTGACTAGTAAACTACACGGCGTATAATCATTAATACACGGTGTGTACTTGTTTTCCATAAAACTACATGGTGTGTAATCATTAATAAACGGCATGTACTTGTTTTTTTTCGTGATAAACTACACGACGTGTAACCATTAATACACGATGTGTATATCTTGTTTTTCATTTTTTTTCTTCCTCCATAATTAAAACTATTTAGGATTCCTTGAATAATTATTAAACCACGTATGGGAATAATCTTTATTATACTTGAGATACTTGGATACACTTAGTGTGTGACCCTCTAGGCCTCTTTCTCGTTGGTATTAGGCAGGCTTGCCTAAAGTCCAAGATTACTATCTAGAAACGGGTCAAGGCACCCAAGAGAAAGAAGTTAACACTGCATTGACATGTCACCTCATACAAATGCTTATTGTGTAATTTAATCCCTTTGTCGCAATATCTCATCAAGCAGGTTTCATGGCAGTGTCATAAACTTATATGCTTGATTTGTCATTATTTGACTTCCAGAAATAAACTCGTCTTGTCACCATGGCCATGGAATTTGTTCAAAAGTTCTATTTAAATCAAAGGGTCTGAGATATCTACTTCCATAAATATGGAAGGGACAAATCCTTCCTCGACTTATCCATTAACAACATGTCATTAGTGATGCACCCAACGTACCCTACTTCCCACCAACTGTCTACGTGACGGTTTTTGTCAGAAAATCTAAGTGCACGAGTCATGACATGAGTTAATGATAATATTCCAGTCTAAAGACCATTACACATGCTTGCAGATAGCAATATCTGATGACACCAAGACATGAGGAATTACTACCGGTAGGTCTGTTCTCATAATCTCCCATCTTGGAGATTACCAAGTGTGAACTCCATGAGAGAGAGTCTCATCTTCTTACGAGTACTTTCACATGATGGTTTGTATACTATGTGTCCTATCATAGTATGTCATCCAATCGTAGAACTTTATTTAAGAATATTGTTATAGCATTTCAAGGATCTCATCATGGTGGGGATATTCCATGACCACATTAATGCAACAAATATTCCATGACATTATTATATTATAGTCATGCAGAACAATAAAAAAATATAATAAGAGTACATTAATGTGATCAAATTAAAAAACAGTTGGTTCTTAGGACACCAACCCTTAAAAACTCACACTTGTACAAGAGCCAACTGCCTATGACTTTTAGTCTGCTAGACCTCACATGATGATCATGTTTCTGTTGAGTCAAGGCTTTAGTTAGTGGTCTGCCATGTTGTCTTCTATGGAAATACTTCTCACAGCAACTTCACCTCTCTGAGAAAAATCCCTCAAGAGATGATACTTCCTAAGTATGTGATTTATCCTCTGATGTGACCTTGGCTCTTTTGCAAGTTCCACCACTACAGTATTATCACAATAGAGTGTGATAGGATCATTACTGCTCGGTTCTACATCCAGCTCTTGGATGAAGATTCACATCCATACTACTTATTTAGCTACATCCTAGCTGTTATATACTCGAACTCTACTATAGAATCTGCCACTACACTTTTCTTTGAGCTCTTCCAGCTCACTAAACCTCCATTCAAACTGAAGATGTATCCAGTCTAAGACTTAATGTCATCTTTATCAGTCTGGAAACTAGCATCTACATTTCCTCTGATGACTAGTTCCTCATCTCCTCCATAAACTAGGAACATATCCTTAGTAAGCCTCAGATACTTAAGGATAGTCTTGACTACCATCCAATGGTGGTATCCTGAATCATCTTGATATCTGCCTACCGCACTTAATGCGTAATCAACATCTAGCCTTGTACATAGCATAAAAAATATGACTGACCCAATTGCGGATGCGTAAGGGATCCTTTCCATTTTCATTCTTTCCTCATGTGTTTGAGGACACATTTTCTTGGAAAGATGAATGTCATGTGACACTGGCAACAATCCTCTCTTGGATTGTTCCATACTGAATCTCTTCAGTATCTTGTCAATGTATGTACTTTGAATCAGGCCCAGCATTCTCTTAGATCTATCACGATGGATCTTGATCCCAAGAATATATGTTGCCTTCCCCAATTCTTTCATGGAGAATCATTTATCTAACCATGACTTAGCTGACTGTAAGATAGGTACTTTGTTTCTAATTAGTAATATGTCATCAACATATACTATTAGGAAAACGATTGTACTTCCACTAAACCTATTGTAGACACAAGGCTCACATTCATTCTTAACAAATCCAAATTCAGTTACAGCTTCATCAAAATGAATGTTCCATGACCTTGATTCTTGCTTTAATCCATAAATGGATTTCCTCAACTTTCATACCTTGTTGGCATCCTTTGGAGTCACAAACCCTTTAGGTTGTGTCATGTATACATCTTCCTAGAGGTTCCCATTAAGTAATACTCTTTTGAAATCCATTTGACAAATTTCATAGTCATGGTAAGAGGCAATGGCCAATAGGATTCTGATGGATTTCTGCATTGCAACCGGTGAAAAGGTTTCATCATAGTCAATTCTTTGACGTTGTCTAAAACCTTTGGCAACCAGTCGTGCCTTATAGGTTCTGAATTTCCCCTCCATGTCCAATTTCTTCTTGAATACCCATTTATAACCATTAGGCTTTACATAAACTGGAGGATCTACCAAAATCCAGACTTGGTTTTGGTACATGGAATCCATTTCAGAATTCATAGCTTCTTGCCACTTGGCAATGTCTGTGCCTTCAACTGCTTCCTTGTAGGCAATAGAATCATCATTGTCATCCAATAATGAGTCACCATCCTTGGTGACAAGAAAACCATATCGTTCTAGTTATCTCACCTCTCTCGTGCTCCTACGCAGTTCTTGTGTCTCTGGAACAGATTGTTCTTCCACGGGGCTTTGTGGAATTTTTTCTTGTACCAACTCCTATGTATCTTGAGCCTCGATTTCATTGAAGTCTATCTCGCTCCCACTATCTCTTTTGGAGATGTGATCCCTCTCAAGTAATATAGAGTGTCTTGCCACTGTAACCTTTTTTTCTGAGGGGTTTTATAGGTAATATCCCCTTGTTTCCTTGGGATATCTTATAAAGATACACTTTGTGCCTCAGGGTGCAATTTTGTTACCTGAAGAGGCCTTAACAAATACTTCTCTTCCCCACACATGTAAATTCAATAACATGGCTTTGCGTCCACTCCATAACTCATATGGAATACCATTTATAGATTTAGTTGGTACTTGGTTTAGTATGTTTGATACTTTTTGTAATGCATATCCCCAAAAGGATAATGGAAGACTCGCATGACTCATCATTGATCTCACCATATCCAACTGGGTGTGGTTCCTCCTTTCACTTACACCATTCCACTAAGGTGTGTAAGGAGAAGTGAGTTGAGATAAAATCTCAAACTCCAGTAAGAAATCAACGAAGTCCTGGTTAAGATATTCTCCTCCTCTGTCTAAGCGAAGTTTCTTAATCTTCTTACCAAGCTGGTTCTCAACTTCATTTTTGTATTCTTTGAACCGATCAAAAGAATCTGACATATACTTCATTAAGTAAATATTTCCATATCTACTAAAATCATCAGTAAAAGTTATGAAGTATGATAACCCACCACTTGATTCAAATGGAAATGGACCACACACATCTGTGTGAACTAATTCTAGAAGCTCTTTAGCCCTTTCACCTTTCCCACTAAATGGGGATTTGGTCATTTTTCCTTATAGACACGCACGACATATACTAAGTGGTTTTAGTTTGAAAGAATCTAAATACCCATATTGATGTAATTTTGTCAAACATTTCTCATTGACATGACCTATCCAGTGATGCCAAATTTGGGTGTGGTATGAGTCATGTGAATTAACTTTGTCATCAATTTCCATTACTTGGTTTGTGTGGTCTAACACATAAAGGTCGTTATATAAATGTGCCCTACCAAAACAAATGCTATCTTTATAAAAGTAGCAACAACCACTTCCAAACTTGAAGATGAATCCATCAGTATCTAATCTGGATACTGAAATAATTTTTTTGGTTACAGAGGGTACATAATAACATTCGTTCAAAACCAAGACCATCCTAGTAGGCAATGTGAGGTTGTAGTCTCTGACAGCTACAGCAGCGAGTCTGGCTCTGTTGGCTTCTCGTAGATCCACCTCACCTCAGTCAATCTTTCTGAATCTACTCGGTTCATGTATTTGGATACAGATGTGAGCACCAAAATCAGTATCTAATACCCAATTAGTAGAAACAGATAGATTTTATTCGATAACAAACGCACTTGAAGCTTCCCCTTGTTTCTTTGGCTGGGTGTAGTTTTTCTTCCAGTGGCCCTTCTTGACACATGTGAAACAAACAACCTCATGTTCTCTTGCCTCCCCTTTGATCTTCTTTTTCTTGGAAGGCCTTGAAGAATATTTGGGATTAAAGCTCTTCTCCTTCCCTTTCCTTTTATTCACCATAAGGACAGAAGGCTTTTTATGTTTCATGTCATTGTCCACTTGGCGAATAAGGATAAGAAGATCAGATAGAGACTTCTCAATGCTGTTTATGTTGAAATTTACAACAAAGTTGGAGAAGATATGGGGGAGTGATGCGAGAATGAGATCAGTACCCAGTTCTTCGGGGAGTTTAAACCCTAGAACCTCCAAGCGCTCAATGTAGCCAATGATCTTGACTCAATGAGGCCCAGCTGGGGCACCTTCTCCAAGCTTGCACTGAAATAGAGCCTTGGAGATCTCAAACCTTTCCTGTCTTTCTCTCTCCTGGTATAGACCACGTAGGTGCTCGAGCATGTTGTAGGCATCTATGTCTTCATGAGACTTCATGAGCTTATTAGACATTGATGACAGCATCAAGTATTGAACGTCCAGTGCATCGCTTAGATGTTGATCATAGAACATGAAATCTTCATCACTCACCCCTGGGGTAGGAGAATCGGGAAGTAAGGACTCCATCACGTAAAACTTTTGTTCATGGCATAGGATAACCCAAAGTCACCTAAAACATTCTTGAAAGTTACTACCGGTGAGGATGTTGTCTTTATCCAGAATTGATCACAGAGAAAATGTGTTTGATGAGTTTGTTATATTGATTCTAAAAATTAAAAGAGAAGGTTTATCAGTACTTTCTTGATTACATTTTATGAGAAATAATAAATTTTATTAAGTCTCCCACTATTTTATCAAGTCCCAATGGCCCTCACCATTGAACTCAGAATGTCCAATTTATTTGACATTCTAGTGTGAAGGATCCATATTCCCCTTCGCATAACCCCAACAAGGGTTGGTCAAGCTATTTTAAGGTATTTAGGTAGGCAGGTCTTTGCCAACTGTGAGCCTACAGTTCCTTGATCTGTTGAGTGGACTCCCCAATCCTGAAATCCTAACTTGGATTTCCTTAACTCTTGCCTCCATTTTACAACAAGTCTAGCAAGGGCTAATCCTCTTGATGTAAAATGTTTCAGTCAACCCGAAACTTTCATAAGAGTTTCCTTTATAAAAGTGTCACAACAAGGGTTGGTCAAACACATAGTTTTATTGAGTATTTCCCTTAATCAAGTAACGGAAGTCTTGGTATGACTTAATATAGTATTTAAGGGATTTTATTCTTTATGCATAGTTTTGTATTATCACATGCTTGTTAATATTAAGTGATGCTCGGTTAAGTGATTAACCATGTTCTGATAATGTTTACGCATAGTCTGGTTTTTATTTTATTCCATCTTTGCATGCTTTTTAATTTCATTAATTATGTGATCATGACAACACATACATAATAAATAAACCATGAAATCAGATAGAAAGAAAATAATATGGCATGACCATGAGCTTTTATTGGTTAGCTTATCTATCAGTTTGATAAGTTAACCCTGACCTAGGGAAAAACACCTTGAACCGATGATTCATGTTTTATAGCTCCCACCGGTCCAACTTTGTATCTTATTGGGTTGGTTTCTCCTCAGATTCGAGTTTTGAACCGTCTCCTATGGCTTGGGAGATCCTTCGTTAAATGGGGTTTACATTAAAGAAACCATGGGCACGTAGGCCCTACATTTTATTGGAAGAAGGCTCGCAGGCCAACGAATTTAAATTAAACAAATTTAAATGAAACCAAACACACATACAAAGGTTCTTTGGTCTAGCTCATGATCATCCATAGCATGCAACGACATTTACCCATATTTAGAATTCAAATTCTTTTAATCATTCTATTATTTTAGATAAGTTGCGCTTGAAATTAATTAATTATGATTTTATAATTAATCAATTATTTATCTTAAATTCCTTTCTAAATTTCCTTGATATTCTTCTCATCCATATCCCTTGTACAGGTCTTTGTACTTTTTTATGAAACCTGGTGAAATTCCATTTCTGGAAAGTACACGGCGTGTAGTTTATATTTAGACGGCGTGTATTTATTTTCACCCTTTATCCAAAGTACATGTCGGGGGCTTTGGCGTGTTTTCTCTACTTTGGAAATTTTGGAGTAAACGGTGTGTAGATTAATCTAACATGGCGTGTACTTTCTTGTTACGCAGTTACCGGCCCGGTAATCACATGTACGTGGAACACGGCTTCTCCTTGTACACGATTTCACTTGGGCCAGATCGGACTACACAGCGTGTTGATTCAACATACACGCCGTGTATTTTGGTTCCATGCGTCGTTCATTTCTGGTCAACATGGTGTAATAAAACTCAGGTATACTCAATTCACACGACGTGGTTTGGCGGACCAGTACCGGTTCGTTGAACCTAAGTACACGGTGTGTAGTTTTCATTACACGCTGTGTATTCCCGTTTTGTACAGACATAAAGAGAATCTACTCCGGATGAGTTCCTCATTTTTTATTTTAATCAAAATTAAAATTAAAAGGTAGTTTCTATGATGTGAATTAAAAAATGAAGGAGGAAGAACAGATCTCATTCATTCAGTTTAATAGAACGATTTATCACGAATTGAATCAAATATAAATTCATAAATTATCAATGAAAATTAAATAACTATAATCAACATTGTAACCTCACTCTGATACCAATTGAAGGTTCCAAGCACAGTAGAATCATGTGGGTGGATGTTCCCACTTGGCTTTTTATAATTAGCAATGATCAATCCGGGATCAATACTACGATAAACACCAGTCTCCACGGATTGATTCACAGAAATAGACAAAGAAGAAGAAAGGTCCTGGAACCACAAAAGTGGATCATCACAAGTTGATTATAATTAATTTAATTAATTGAAAAGAATTACCTTCTAGTTGTTCTTTCTTCATTGATATCATTGATCACATTCCAATGTGATTCGTCGTTGCATCGCAGAATCCAAGTGTAGACTTCCTCTATCGGTGATCCACATGTGCACCTCGTATTTATGGATGTCGCCAAAGGAGTATTCAGGTTTTGGCGTAGAGAAACCTTTGCTTGCGTTGTCCACCTTAGATCTTCTTGATCCGATGGAAGAGGATCTCTCTTGGTCTTGAGAGATTTATTGGAGGAAGAGGTTCTTTCAACCTTGAAAGAATTCTCCAGAATTGTTGTGCACAACGATTCTCTTGTAGGAAAAGCATTGGGTTTGTGAGGATATTTATAATCAGGTTTGAGGTTGTAGATTTATGAAAATAAATAAACATGTTATGCATTTTATTTATTTCATTAACTCTTATTTAAAACCCTCATGTCGAATAATTAATTCCTTGACATGCGCCCACGCTGATTATAATAAATATCATTTAATAAAACAATATTATATCCTCAAAATCATGACTGGTAAACTACATGGCGTGTACTTGTTTTCCATAAAACTACACGGCATGTAATCATTAATACACGGCGTGTACTTGTTTTTTTTTCATGAAAAACTACATGGCGTGTAACCATTAATACAGGGCGTGTATATCTTGTTTTTCATTTCCTTCTTCCTTCATCATTAAAATAATTTAGGCTTCCTTGAATAATTATTAAACCACGTATGGGAATAATCTTTATTCTACTTGAGATACTTGGATACACTTAGTGTGTGACCCTCTAGGCATATTTCTCGTTGGCATTAGGTGGGTTTGCCTAAATTCCAAGATTACTGTCTAGCAATGGGTCCAGGATGCTACATTGACGTGTCACCTCATATGAATTCTTACTGTCTAATTTAATCCCTTTGTCTCAATATCTCATCAAGTCGGTTTCATGGTAGTGTTATAAACCTATATGCTTGATCTGCCATTCTTTGAATTCTAGAAATAAACTCGTCGTGTCACCATGGCCATGGAATTTGTTCGACAATTCTATTTCAATCAAAGGGCCTGAGATATGTACTTCCATAAATATGGAAGGGAAAAATCCTCCCTAGACTTGTCCATTAACAACATGTCATTTGTGACGCACCCAATGTACCCTACTTCCCGCCAACTATCTACGTGACGGTTTTCATCATCAAATCTAGGTGTACGAGTCATGACATGGGTTAATGATAATCTTCCAGTCTAAGGACCATTACACATACTCGCAGATAGAAATATCCGATGACACCAAGACATGTAGAATTACTAATGGTGGGTTTGTTCTTATAATCTCCCATCTTGGAGATTACCAAGTGTAAAATCCATGAGAGAGAGTCTCGTCTTCTTACGAGTACTCGCACATGACGGTCTGTATACTATGTGTCCTATCATAGTATTTCATCTAACCATATAACTTTATTTAAGAATATTGTTATAGAATTTCAAGGTTCTCATCATAGCGGGGATCTTCCATGACCTCATTAATGTAACAAATATTCCAGGACATTATTATATTATAGTCATGAAGAATAATAAAAAATATATAATAAGAGTACATTCATGTAATCAAAGTACAAAACAATTGGTTCTCAGGAAACCAACCCTTACAAACTCCCACTTGGACTAGAGCCAGCTTCCTATGACTTTTAGTCTGCTAGACCTCACATGATGATCATGTTTCTGCTGAGTCAAGGCTTTAGTCAAGGGGTTCACCACATTGTCTTCTGTGGAAATACTGCTCACTGCAACTTCACCTATCTGAGAAAAATCCCTCAAGATATGATACTTCCGAATTATGTGCTTTGTTCACTGATGTGACCTTGGATATTTTGCAAGCGTCACCGCTGTAGTATTATCACAATAGAGTGTGATAGGATCTTTACTGCAAGGTACTACATCTAGCTCTTGGACGAAGCTTCACATTCATACTGCTTCATTAGCTGCCTCAAAAACTGCGATATACTCGGACTCTGCTGTAGAATTTTCCACCACACTTTGATTTGAGCTCTTCCAGCTCAGTGCAACTCCATTCAAACTGAAGATGTATCCATTCAGTGCCATCTTGATCAGTCTGGAAACTAGACTCTACATGTCCTCTGATGACTAGTTCCTCATCTCCTCCATAAACCAGGAACATATCCTTAGTACACCTTAGATACTTAAGGATAATCTTGACTGCCATCCAATGGAGGTCTCCCAGATCAACATGATATCTTCTTACCGCACTTAATGCGTAAGAAACATCTAGCCTTGTACATAGAATAGCATACATGACTGACCCAATTGAGGATGTGTAAGGGATCCTTTCCATTTTCTTTCTTTCCTCATGTGTCTGAGGACACGGTTTCTTGGAAAGATGAATGCCATGTGACACTGGCAACAATCCCCTCTTGGATTGTTCCATACTGAATCTCTTTAGTATCTTGTCAATGTATGTACTTTGACTCGGGCCCAGTATTCTCTTGGATCTATCATGATGGATCTTGATCCCAAGAATATATGTTGCCTCGCCCAAGTCTTTCATGGAGAATCATTTATCTAACCATGCCTTAAATGACTTTAAGACAGGTACTTCGTTTCCAATTAGTAATATGTCATCAACATATACTATTAGGAAAATGATTGTACACCCACTAAACTTTTTGTAGACACAAGTCTCACATTCATTCTTAACAAAGAAAAATTCCATTACAGCTTCATCAAAACAAAAGTTCCATGACCTTGATGCTTTCTTTAATCCATAAATGGATTTCTGCAACTTGCATACCTTTTTGGCATCCTTTGGAGTCACAAACTCTTCAGGTTGTGTCATGTAGACATCTTCCTGTAGGTTCCCATTAAGGAATGCTATTTTGAAATCCATTTATCAAATTTCATAGTCATGGTAAGCAGTAATGGCCAATAAGATTCTGATGGATTTCAGCATCACAACCGGTGAAGAGGTTTCATCATAGTCAATTCCTTGACGCTATCTAAAACCTTTGGAAACCAGTCGTGCCTTATAGGTGATGACTTGCCCCTCTATGTCTAGTTTCTTCTTTAATACCTATTTATTAATAATAGGCTTTACATCAACTGGAGGATCTACCAAAATCCAGACTCGATTTTGGTACATGGAATCCATTTCAGAATTCATGGCTTCTTGCCACTTGGAAAACTTTGTGCCTTCAACTGCTTCCTTGTAGGTAAGAGGATCATCATTGTCAACTAATAATGAGTCACCATCCTTGGTGACAAGAAAACCATATTGTTCTGGTTCTCTCACCTCTCTCGTGCTCCTACGCAATTCTTGTGTCTCTGGAACAGATTTTTCTTCCACGGGGCTTTGTGGAATCTGTTCTTATACCAACTCCTATGTATCTTGAGCCTTGACTTCATCAAAGTCTATCTCACTCCCACTATCTCTTTTAGAGATGTGCTCCCTCTCAAGGAATATGGTGTGTCTTGCCACTGTAACCTTTTTTTCTGAGGGGTTGTATAGGTAATATCCCCTTGTTTCCTTGGGATATCCTATAAAGATACACTTTGTGCCTCGAGGTGAAAGTTTGTTACCTGAAGAGGCATTAACAAATGCTTCACTACCCCACACATATAAATTCGATAACATGGCTTTGCATCCACTCCATAACTCATATGGAATACCATTTATCGATTTATTTGGTACTTGGTTTAGTATGTTTGCTGCTATTTGTAATGCATATCCCCAAAAGGATAATAGAATACTCATATGACTCATCATTGATCTCACCATGTCCAACAGGGTGCGGTTCCTCCTTTCACTTACACCATTCCACTAAGGTGTGTAAGGAATAGTGAGTTGAGATATAATCCCATAATCCTATAAGAAATCAATGAAGTCCTGGTTAAGATATTCTCCTCCTCTTTCTAAGCGGAGTTTCTTAATCTTCTTACCAATCTGGTTCTCAACTTCATTCTTGTATTCTTTGAAACGATCAAAAGAATCTGACTTATACCTCATTGAGTAAATATATCCATATCTACTAAAATCATCAGTAAAAGTTATGAAGTACGAGAACCCAACCCTTTCTTCAACTGGAAATGGTCCACACACATCTGTGTGAACTAATTCTAGAAGCTCTTTATCCCTTTCACTTTTCCCACTAAATGGGGCTTTAGTCATTTTGCCTTGTAGACACGCTTGACATATACCAAGTGGTTTTAGTTCGAAAGAATCTAAATATCCATCTTGATGTAATTTTTTCAAAAGTTTCTCATTGACATGACCTAGCCGGTGATGCCAAAGTTGGGTGTGGTATGAGTCAAGAGAATTAACTTTTTCATTGATTTCCATTACTTGGTTTGTGTTGTCTAACACATAAAGTTTTTTATATAAATGTGCCCTACCAAAACAAATGATATCTTTATAAAAGTAGAAATGTCCACTTCCAAACTTGAAGATGAATCCATAAGTATCTAATCTGGATACTGAAATAATGTTTTTGGTTATATAGGGTATATAATAACATTCTTTCAAAACCAAGACCATCCCAGTAGGCAATGTGAGGTGGTAGTCTCTGACAGCTACAACAACGAGTCTGGCTCCGTTGGATTCTCGTAGATCCACCTCACCTCGGTCAATCTTTCTAAATCTACTTGGTTCCTATATTTATATAAAAATGTGAGCTCCACAAGCAGTATCTAATACCCAATTGGTAGAAATATATAGATTTCATTCGATAACAAACACACCTGAAGCTTCCCCTTGCTTCCCTGGATGGGTGCAGTTTTTCTTCCAGTGGCCCTTCTTACCACATGCAAAACAAATAGCCTCTTGTTCTCTTACCTACCCTGTGATATTCCTTTTCATGGAAGGCCTTGAAGAATCTTTGGTCTTAAATCTCTTCTCCTTCACTTTCCTTTTAATCACCATAAGGACAGAAGGATTTTCACGCATCATATCATTGTCCACATGGCGAATAAGAATAAGAAGATCATATAGAGACTTCTCAATTTTTTTCATGTTGAAATTTAAAACAAAGTTGGAGAAGCTCTTGGGGAGTGATGCAAGAATGAGATTGGTACCCAGTTCTTTGGGGAGTTTAAACCCTAGAACCTCTAAGCCCTCAATGTAGCCAATGAGCTTGACTGCAT
Source organism: Viscum album (assembly GCA_963277665.1). NCBI lineage: Eukaryota > Viridiplantae > Streptophyta > Magnoliopsida > Santalales > Viscaceae > Viscum > Viscum album. The sequence continues at coordinate 1,675,333,772 of OY728158.1, forward strand.
GAGGCCCAGATGGGGCACCTTCTCCAAGATTTCTCTGAAATAGAGCCTTGGAGATCTCAAACCTTTCCTGTCTTTCTCTCTCTTGGTGTAGACCATGTAGGTTCTCGAGCATTACTACTGGTGGGTCTATTCTCATAATCTCCCATCTTGGAGATTACCATGTGCAAACTCCATGAGAGAGAGTCTTGTCTTCTTACGAGTACTCGCACATAACGGTCTGTATACTATGTGTCCTATCATAGTATGTCATCCAACCGTATAACTTTATTTAAGAATATTGTTATAGAATTTTAAGGTTCTCATCATAGCGGGGATCTTCCATGACCTCATTAATACAACAAATATTCCAGGAAATTATTATATTATAGTTATGCAGAACAATGAACAATATATAATAAGAGTACATTCATGTAATAAAAGTACAAAATAGTTGGTTCTCAGGACACCAACCCTTACAATCCTGAAACGAAACAGGTGCACTATGGTTAAAAAGTTATACCTGGTGAGCTGACCTGGTGATCTAACTTAAAGAAAACTTTTGACAACACACACGCAATTAGTGTTTTCATGCACTGAGTTGGAAATTAGTAGTCAGGGTCATGTTGTATGGATACGTCGGCCACCGCACCAACACTGGACTCCCTAAACTGAAAACCACACTCACTAAACTTAACACTATTGCTTCACAGAAAAGATCAGAGTCCAAATTTCTGCGGTAGAACTGACTCCTCGGATACCAATTTGTCACGAACCATCCCTTGGGGCCCATGTCGTGACTACCCCAAGACCTCCTTCCATAGGTCATGGGATGGCGACTAGCACCAAAGGAGTAATTACCTAAAACTGGGAAGGCATTTCCTTTATAACATGTAAACACACACACAAGAAAGCACACAACTGGATATGGAACACCAAGTAAACTGTATAACAAAAGAGTGCTAAAGGAAAAAGGGGCCAGAATACAAGACCAACTAGAAAATACAAGTACAACTATGATACAATAAAACTGAAGAAAAGGGAAAGTCAGTTGCTGGGTCATCCTCTGAGGTTCCTACCTGAAGGGTAGGTATATATCGCATCCTCAGCACTCCTCGTCCCTCAGTCACCTCCGTGTACCGATTTTCCATATGGTCCACCTCCAGGTACTGTCCATTCCTGGTACTCTCAGCCTCAGTCAGCGTTGTCCATCATCTACATCCAACACAACATGGTGCGGGCATAGCCCATGCAGGGGTGATTATAACGATACTTAGTAGGGACTCCGAGATCTAGAAGGTCTCACAAAAATCCATCAAGGATAAACCACAAAGTATGAAATCAACAGATAACCTTACTTAGGTATATGTCCATACATATAACTAAGTTAACAAGTAATCCATATTAATCATGAGGAAAACATAGAAAAACTGACTCATCTCAAACCAGGATTTTATTCTAGGGGTAGTATCAAGTAACATCCTAGTCACATTGTTGAAACCTCAGTTGCTAGAGAACTCCTCCTCTATCGAGTAAAGTGGGCCTGCCGCGACACCAAGTGTGATTCCCACTAACCTTGGACTTCTGAGGTACTCCTCCTATCGAGTACCATGAATCTTCCATGTCACCAAGCGCACTCCCCACCGTGGGTATGTCACGTCACCAAGTGTGCTCCCCCTCGTAGCTTGCTGAGGTAATCCTCCTGTCGAGTACCATGGGTCTACCATGACACTAAGTCGCTCCCCACTGTGGGTCTTCCGCGACACCAAGGCGCTCCCTACTGGGCTAGTTGAGTCACTCAAAGTCGAAATGGTCTGTAGTCGTCAGGTCTCATCCAACTACTAGGTCTATGCACTACGCTCGCTCATCTCTAGGAGGATCTGCTCCATGAACTACTGGTTGATACTATAACTGTCACGAAGTCCTACAAATAAGTATCTCAAAGTTCCTCCACGTCATAGGGGTCTCAACGTAATAGACGGCACGTCAATCAGACGTCCGGTCTGTGAGTTATTAACCTTTTAGTCCCGGGGGCTCGGTTGGATTTGTGCTCGATCCAACCTAAGCCTTTTCCATATCAAACCAAAACTCCAGTAGAGTATACTCAAAGGGACTGTCTCACTCCAAGATTTCCAGCACTGCTAACGGTTCGTCAAACGGATGTTCGGTGCCAAAGTTATGGCCAAAGAGCATAAAGGGTCATAGTGAGCCCAGGTTCGGTCGAACCCGGTAGGACCGACCTGGCCCGACCTCGCATGGGTCGACCTAGTTCAAGTCGACTCGGCCCGACCCGCTAGGTCAGTCCCGGCCCGTGATGCGGCCCAGTCTTCTAGGAGGTTCGGCAGGCCACGAGGGCCGCGAGGGGCCGTGGAGCCCGTGGGTGTCGCGGGGTGGCTCGGCCGTGGGGGTGTCATGAGGGTGCGGGGCTGGTTCGGCCAAGGTGTCGTGAGGGGTGTGGGGCTGTTTGGGCCGGGGCGCCATAGGGGCGTGGGCCGATTCAGCTGGGGTGCCGCGAGGGGTGTGGGCTGGTTCGGCCGGGGCGCCCTGAGGGGCGCGGGCGGCTCGGGAGGCCAACGGGTGGCACGAGCCGGGGCAGCTCAAAGGGTCGGCGGCAGCGCGGCTGGTTCGGCCGGCGGGTGGTGCGGCCGGAGGGTGGCGCGAACGGGGTGGCTCAGCCGGCGGGCGGCACAACCGGGGTGGCTCGGCCAGCGGGCGCGAGGCCGGTTTGTCCATGTGGTTGGAGCGCCGTGGGGGCGACGCGGGTCGCAGTGTCCATGGGTGGCGGCATCGTTGCCTTTGTCGCCTTCGTCGCCTTCCTTCATTCCGAAGAACACCACAAATAAGAATGGCGGAGGGGGATTGGGCCATGTTAGTTTGGCCCGCACCCTATACATTTAGAGTGGTAGCATTTGGCTCAACAAGAAAGAAGAACGATGAACTTCAAATTTTACAGCCTCCGCAACGATTCTTTCCCAAACCGCAAAATAAATCAAGGAAAGTATTATCTCTCAAATAAAAACCCCCTACCTTGGGTTGATACGTCGACAAAGTCGCGGGGAAGAAGATGAATCGTTGGGAAAAGACGGACGTCGTTTCGTCGTAGTCGAAGACGTCCTACGTCGGAGGAAGTCTTGAGGAAGAAGTTCAAAGTTGGGGTTGGCGTTCTTCATTACCGTTCTTCATTGGAAGAACACGTTCTTCATTCATAGAAGTAGTTCTTCAGTGGAGAGATTTTCTCCCAAGGCTCCACCAAAATGAAAAGTGTGCCAAAATAATAGATTATGCAATCTATTATTTTGTTGGCAGAATTCAAAAAGTTTCATTAATTATGGTGGGTGGCATAATTAAAGCATGAGGGTTGGCACAAATAAAGGTATGTGAATTGGCACAATTAATGTGAAGGAAGTCAAGAGGCTCCTCCACATTAATGATGGGGTTGAGAGTTTCTCTCAATTAAAGGGGGGTTTAGTCTCGGGTGGTCCCCACACCTCAACTTCCACATGGAGGTTTTGTTCTAGTGGACCCCACCTCCCAACACCCACATGTGTGTTTCAAATAAAAATCAAAATGTCATACACTTTCATTTTTATTTTATTCTTACACAAAAAACCCAAAAACTAACTTTCACCCTCGACCAACTGTCGTCAAGGTGAAAGTCTTCTTAAGAGAATACAGGCACTGCGAGTTCAACGGTGACCTCAGATTTCAATTCTGATCACCAGTTCAAAAGTTAGAAAAACTCTCATTCACGTTTACTAAACGTACCTGAAAAAAGTTCAGAAATTCATTCCAGGCACTCCGGGCCTCGGAATCACGCGCCGTCAATTTTTGCGGACTCATAAAATTCCCATATATTTAAAAAAAATACATGGAAATTCCGGGTCTTTACACTTATCTTGACCAACCCCTTCCCAAATCCCTTCCCAACATTCCTACCCACTTCCTATAGGTTTTAGTATCACTGAAAGACTATCTTAAGATTTTCTAAGGTATATTCCAAAGGTTGTTTTCCAAAGAAGTGGTATAACTCTTGACTAAGAATTTTGGTTTAATTTATTCTTATACATAATTTAAATATTATTAAACCATGATGATGTAATAACATCACTATCTTCAGTAAACTAAAATATTATTATTATTATTTTATAACACTTTTTCATATCACTTTCATCCTATGGAAAATGAAATCATTGCTCGTGCGTACGTGTGGACTACCACCTTCACGAAGGGATGTGTTTCATTTTTCATCACCACCTCACAAGGCTGGTTATTATGATGTTTATAAAATATATATGATATTTATGAAATAATTATTTTTTTTAATATAATATTTTTCTTTCCCTATTACCTTCCCACTTGTTTAAAAAAATTGATAATGTCGCTCGTGTGTACGTGTGAAATACCACCTCCACGAAGTGGTGTGATTAATTTTTCATGTTCGACTTTAATGGATGATTATAAGATTTTATTTAATGTATAAAAATTGAAATTATATCGTTATTAATATTCTGAATATGATGTGATAATGTACCCTTTGACTTTGGTCGACCTACCGAAGTTGTTTTGAGATTATGAACCGGATTTCCTCAAAACATGTGTCATAAACTTAACTGATTAAGTAGATAAATAAAAAATGGTTCTAAAGGAAATAAAAGGGATAAAGATTATGGAATTTGAATGAAAAAAGGTTATATGAAGTTATAAAAAATATATAATTTTATTATTTATGGGTTAGATAATGTATGAAGCAAGATGAGACTTAAGGTAAGGGATTTCTCATCTCAATTTCCTTTCATTGAGACTTGTGCCATTTTCACCACATGTTTTCTATTGTGTAGTTTATAGACTAAATTATGTATGTATTTTATCATTAATTTACTAAAAAAGTTTTTAAAAAATAATTTTCGTGTTCACTTCTTTGTCATCCCTTTGTTTCAAAGGTTATGAAATTTGCATGGGATTTTTCATTAAAACCTTATTTTAAAGTATTCCCTTAAAATATTTTTCTACATGTCCATATTTTTTAGAACATTTAAAAATATTTCTCATTTATGCTTCAATGGTTGTTAAAAGTAATTTTATACTATATTTTACTTTCTTTACAAAGTTTCAAAAATGAATTTTTTCAATGTTTTCTATATGAGTTAATTTTAACTTTTTTACACAAGTGAAAAAAGAATGTTTTCTATATATATAGTTTGACCACCTTTTCCCATCATCATAACCATTTTTTATTATCAATATTTATTTAAAAGTTTCCATATTTATTTTAAAATGAAATATTCTTCTCAATATTTTCAGAATTTATAATTTTAAAATATTTTTCTAAGGAATCTTAAACATTTTATCATTTTTATGATATAATAGAAAGTGTTTTTCTTATGGATTCAAATGATTTTTTAAGGGTTTTGTAATAAAAGAAAGAAATATTATTAATTTATATTCATGATATGATACTTTATCATTATATATGATGATTGGTGAGCCTGATATATCTCATGATGATGAGTGATCCCAATATAGTTCTTCAATGCATTGGGTAATGATTTAGTCTTTGATAGTGAAAAATGAGGTAGATAAACATGATGGTTACTCCAATGAAATTAAATTATATTTGGTTATTTTTAACATGGGTTAAAAAATAGTGAACATGGGTTATTAATATGATTCTCTAAGTTACCTATATTATGATTTCAAAAAGGGATTTTATCGGAATATTTTAATTTTATGAGGCAATAAAATTTTAAAGGTGAAAGGTTTATTTTTAAAAGGAATGTTTTCATGAGTTATCATGTACCTCAGGGTGCCTTAATGGTTTTTTCTATACTTGATAATTTATTTCAAAGGTTTTATTTAATTAATGGTTAATTTTATCATGTGGGTATGTTTTATTTTTATTCTAAATGTTTTATTGTGAAAAAGGTAAACGCCCTTATGTGCTTTCATGTATTTCATTAGAATAATGAGGTTTCATTATTTCTAAATACCTTAATGAACATAGTTTTTATCATCCCAAATTTTCAAAGAAAAATTATAGGGTTTATGGAAGAGTAGGAACTCTTGTGATGTGTATCTTTAACTATATATTTTTAGCCTTTAATGAAGCAAGTGTTGCTTTATAAAGGACATTTTTTGTGGGGAAAATAGATACTATGTGGGAATGTCAACTTTTTTATGTAATTGTTTACATAATTATCTAAAACTATAAACCTAAAAGATCATGATAATGTAATAAATTGAAACCCTTGTTATAAACTATGTAATTATGGGTCGATTATGATATGAGGTGTTATAGTAGTCATAGCCTTTGACAAAGTAAAACACACTGGTGAGATTTGATCTCAAGACCTCTTATAAATTTAATCTATGTCTTTACCACTATGTTGTGAAAAAATATATATAAACATGTAAATATATATATATATATAATTTCATATGATATTAATAATTATATTTTTTATAAAAATTAAAACCATGGTGGATCCTATAATCTATAGCCACGGTCTACCGCAATTGTGGTCATAGGTGAAGCGGGAAAGGCCTACGGACACGATCTATACAGACTATGATGGTAGGCCATTATTGTACCTTTCTCACGTTTCTAGGAATTTACCTCACTTGTATATCCCCAGGATCCACATAAACCATGGTTGTAGGCTAACATGAGGCATCCTACATCCACATTTTATATTAAATTGTAGCCAGAGGTTACCCTATATTCACATTTTGATCAACCATGGAAATAGTTCTATGGATGTAGGGAAAATTTCCAATAGAGATATACAACTGAAATATATGTAAATATATCTTAAAACATATATAGATTCTATGAAATTATATACACACATACACAAAATATGTTAGATTCACAAAAAAGAAATTATTATAATTATGAACATATTGTAACAAATCAAATGAATCAACAACATGAAAATATTTTGTAAAAGTTGTTTTATAAAATGGATACTCATAAGATCATGATAGTTTGGTTGATTTACTAATATTTTTATGGTTCTTCTATTGGGTGACCTTTTTGGGTCATGATTCTAATACGAATTGTTGATTGTAAAATGATGTTATTTTGATATTTTAGGCTCCATAGAGGATACTAACACTATTTATATTAAACTCCATCATACTCCACCCATCACCCATGAATTAGGAATTGTTTATCTCATGTTGGTGTATAGAAAATTGGGAATCAAACTTTCTTGGACCTACTTTTGCAAAGAGTTGAATGGTAGAAATGGTGTGATGTTTATATAAGGTGGTTTTGTATACCTATGTTGATATGTGTAATTTAATGAATAATAGAAATGTTTTAATTATAGGTGAAATGATGGTGAAGTGATGTGAATATGTTTTATTGATAAATCCCCTTTGACTTGGGTGATCAAATTTGCATCATATTTTTGTATGTGAGGTTACTAATTGTTCTATCATTTTAATTCAATGTGATGTTTATTTCAAGTGGTAAATTTGGGAATTGTGGTAGTTCTATTGATTCTTAGTTTCAATGATAAATGCTAACATGAGTAGTCAACCACATAATAGTTCCATGGTTGGTTTTCATTTTTACATTGTGATTTGGTTGTTTCAATTTTTGGTTTTTGACTATCTTTAATGCTTGAAAAATATTATTTTGTGAATATTATCACATTATGCACATGAATAAATTGATTTATTGGTATTTTATTTGTTTTTTCGTATGTTTATTATAGAGGGGATGGTGTAAATGTTTAATGAAAATATTTTCTATAATGTTCCTAAATCTATTATATTATTATTCATAATCCACTAGTTTATTAAAGGTTGAATTGGTGTCAAATTTTACTTTTCACTATCTAGCTAGGAAGGGTACCTATGGGACCAGGTTCTATCATGAGATCTCATTGTTTTGAAAATTTATTTTTTATTTACTCCAAGAATATACAATATTTTGGAACCCATCCCATTGAATTTTATTTTTAAGATCAATATAAATCTAATACACATGCACAAACATTTATTTATAGCATAGCATGTATTCCATATTCATTACCTTTATCCAATAAAATATAGATTGTATTAAAAAATTAGAAGATGTATTATGACATAACTGAAAGTAAATCAAACTTATATTGTTTTTTAGATTTAGATACGGTTTTTGTTTATAGTGATGACACTATTAATTTTGATATTTTTATTTAAGGTGGGGATAAAATTAATATTATTTATTAATAAAAAAATAAATAAGGGTTTTTTTATGGTTTTAAAAAATATATAAAAGGGTTTAAATTTTTTTAATTTATATAATTTTGTTCCAAAATTATGAGACAGTCTCATAATTTTTGTATGGTAGTGAAAATCATGAGACTATCTCAGGATTTTTTTCGGGACACAAAATCATGAATTTATTTCATGATTTTGGCCCCACCTATAAAATGTTGCCCTTTCCGAAACACAAAATCATGAAGCTATATAATGATCTTGGCACTATATATAAAACACTACACCCACTCCACTCACTCAAAAAATATTTCCCCCCCCCCCATTCAAAAAATGTCATGCCCCTCCCATTGAAAAATCAAAGTCAATTTCATCCCCCAAAAATCAAAGGTAGTGTTCGCATCTTACCAATCTGAAAATCAAAACAGTGTGTCTAAGGTATTTTTTCTTATTTAATTTAATATTTATTTCTTATTTTTATCATATTAAAGTATCAAATGTTATTATTTATTTAGTGTAATTATAAATTCTAATTAAACATTTAGAAAGATGTAGGTTTATTTATTTTAATATTAGGAATTTCGAATCATAATTATTTTCACATATAATTTTACTTATTATTATTATAATAATTCATTTTTAAATAAACTAAATGTTATAATAATTTATAAAAAAATGTAATTTTTTTAAGGCATGTTAATATTATTTTCAATATTTTCTTTTTAAAAATTAATTATTGTCATCTAATTTTTATTATTCATTTAGTTTACTATTAAATAGTAGTTAAATGTATAGTACGATGCATGTTTAATTATTTTATATGGTAGAAAAAAAATACAACTATATTTTTTTTAATAAGTTTAATGAATTGTTAATTGAATTGATTTTTATGTCTATTTTAGCATTATTGATTAATATAACTTTAATATTCTACTTATTTTGGATAAATGTTTTATACAGGTTTTTAAAAGTATTTACTTATAAGGATTATGATTAGTGGTGGAAAAGCATATTTTAACATTTGTTTTTATTAATTTTTAACATTGTTTTTAACCAATGTTGAAGTGGATGACATTAAAAACAATAGTTTTCACATTGGATTATTTAAATAGACACAGACACATCAAATAAAAAGAGAATTTAAGCAATATTTCAACGTCTATTTTTTCAAAAAGTCTGATATTGAAGGATACTTTCCACATCGATTTTATGGTTTAACCGATGTGGAAAACTTAAAAAAATCTACCTTTCCATATCAATTTTATAGAAACATGGAATGGAAAATCTTCAAAAAAAATTATAAAACTTTCTACCTTGGTTTTACCTTAAAACTGAGATGTAAAAGGGATTTAGATGTTAGTTTTGGGAAAAACCGGCAACAAAAGCCCTGTTTTAAGATTATATGTTGGTTTTTTTATAATACAGCATGGAAAGTTCATAATTTCAAAATATATATATATATATATATGCACCATGAACATTTGAAAAGTTGTACCAATACAACAAAAAGAAAAAAACAACATAAACCAGAGGACAATTGTCTAAATGCTCATTTTTTAAACATTAACTAAAAGAGACATACAAGATTCTCAATTTACAAATTAACTATACCTAAAAATATTTTTTTAAAATAAAAGTTGGTTAAGGTATCCATCCATATATAAAGAGACGTTATTGAAAATATATAATAATAGTGAATGTTATATGGTTAAAAAATAGAATATTTTGATATAAAATCCAAAATAATTAATATAACTAACCTTATTAAATTTAGTCATTACCCTAATTGTGATGATATGAAAAATGATTCTTAAAAAATAATAACCACTTTCTACATTTCCTTTTTTATTATTAAACTAATATCATAAAACATTAACTTGAAAATAAAAACCAACATATATATATATATATAAGAGAAAAAAATATTATATAACATAAAATTTATTTACCTTTACATTCATGTATTAAATTTTATTTGAATCTTGTATAGATGAGTGATAATCATTAAAATTTATTCATGACATGTATTTTCATATATTAACTAACAGAACATGTATAACAAGAATAATTAATATTAAAAAACTTATAAAAAATAATAAAACATTATTTTTTAACAATTTTCTAAAAGTTTTACGAACTCCACCTAATAAATAGAAACCCCAATATAATGTGCATTCATTTAGGAAGAATACATATAAAATCCAAAGACCACTATAATATAAAAAAAAAATTAATAGAATTATAATTAATATTAATTCATAATTATCTTAGTCTTCTTACCCATCAAGGAATAGAAAAAACCATCACCTGATATTCATACTTTTTAATCTATCACACATATATGTGTAACTATAGCATCATCATTCAGGTATTACAAAACCATTGAAATGTATTCTAGATCCATAAAACTTTAAAAAATAGTGGTGAATTTTTTAATGCAAAGGATGTGTAGATACCTAATTAAATAAGTAGTAAATTAAGTCATTTCAATTCATATTTACTTAAAGAAATAAAATATAAAATATAAATTTACTTACATGGAAAAAAAATACAATATGGGTACAATGATATCATCAAAAATAATAAGATCCAAGATATATTCTTTTAATGTTATCAATTCATAGTCACTTACACATATATAAGACCACATTTAAATGTCATAAATATTAACCAAGAAAGAAGAAATATTGGATAATCTTTTTATCCCATCATAAATCTCATAAGTCTTTGAAGTTTTTGTCTCCTAAACCTTTTATTTTTTTTATTAATTATTTTGATTTTAGATTATAAAATAAAAATTAAATATAATAATAAATTATAAGTAATTTTTAATAAAATATAAATAATATTTAAAAAACACCGCACAGCTTGTATGTTAGGTGATAAAGAATCCTAATCGTCCATTGTTAAAAATAACTCACACAATCTCTATCTCTAGCAACCTCCTCTATAATAAATGGCATAAGATCATTTGTAATAATAATATAATGTATCGATACTATTATGTTACATAACTTCATAGGCTGGTGATGTAAAAAATCCCCCAAAATATGTATGACTTTGTACGCTACAATATGTACATGGGGATCTCCAGCATACAACTCATAGTATAAGGTCGGGTCTGAATGAGGAGGTTGAGGATATGAGTAGGTCAGCTACATAGGTTTTGATTATCTCATCATTTTTTTAAACATAGCCTGAAAAAATAATTTAATTTGATAGCCCATAGACTATTTAAGGTACTCCACCTTAACTTTTAAGGAACCTATTTCTATGTCCCTAAATATCTTACTTTAACATCCAAATTTTTTTGTAATACTGAAACCCACCTCATATCCTCTTAAGTGGATGAGGTTTTTTCACTTTCCTAAGTCAGTATCTAGAATTTCTATCCTAATCTCATGTATAAAAATTCCCATGTGTCGTTCACTCTTGAAAGTTATCATAGAATGATATATTAAAAAGGTATATCAGTGCTATTAATTTAAAAAAATGTAAACATTTGAGAAAAATAAAAATTATTTTCTTGCAATTTTTTCATCTACTTCATAAGATTGATCTGTAAGAAACATTTTATTTTTTTTAATTATCACTACTTTATATTTGTCATATCAATTGTTGGAGATGGAGGACCAAACTAGACCTCTTCTGAACTACTACTATATTTATCTCTTAATGAATCAAAATTTTCTGTAATAATGTTCTCCTATAGTAAATTATACCTTCCACATGATAATGTATGAGGGTATACATTGTTCAATTAGATCTCTTGGTGAGATCTCATAGAGTTCTATTATATAAAAATAAATGAATAAATAATATGATAATATACAATAAATTATAAAATATAAAATAATTATCATACCATAAATTCTTCATCATGTTAATTGGTGAAAAATTTATTCTATATTACTGCATGTAAAATCCCACACTTTAGGAATGGGTTTTCATTCTATAACTCCCCAAAAAAATAATTATTTGTAAATTTTGTTTTAAAATCTCTCCATCCAACCACCACTAACTATATATGCCATTTATTGGTTTCTTACATTTCTTAAAAGTTAATTGTCATTAATAATTGAATTCATTAAATATTATCCACATAAAATATAAAATATTCAAAGAATGAGATAAAAAATCAAGTGAGATATTTTACCACTAAGAAATTCCACATCCACTCTTCCATTATCTTATTGACAGACTTCCAATCAAGATATAAAATGTTAATCATGAAAAAAATCTACATGGAGATATAAATCCTAAATTGTATTTTATTTTTTTCAGTTGAGTTATTATTATCATAAAAATTAATTTTTACCATCTACTCTCCATGAGAAAGTGAAATTTTTGATAAACATGCAATCTCATTTCTACCAAATCTAGTAATCAGGATATCTGGAGAAGAATAAAAAAACTCCACCATAAGAGGCACACCAATAGTCCTATAAATTATTTTTGACTAATTAAAAGTTTAATTTCTTTAAATAATTTAATTATTGAATATTTAATAATATGAAAATAAACATACATATACCTCGGTAAATGTTCCCATGCCTTTGTGTCTATCATTTAAATAGAAAAATGTAATGATATTCTATGTACCTTCATATTATTAAAAAAATTAATATCTAAAAATAATGAATACAAAAAATATATAAGTAAAAAATAATAATGTCATGCGTGTGTAAGTTTCAAAAAAATAATTATGTAATTATTCTTAACAAAAAAATATGTAACACAAATTAATAAATATAAAAAACAATTCAAATATGATTTAAATACTCAACATTTATGAATTTAAATATCACATTTATAAAAAACGTTTTTTTCTATGCATAAATTTTGTAACATCCCATTATTTTACAGCATGTCTTTTTTCAAATTTAAATTATTTGTTAGCTTATGTTACACAGAACACCGATCTTAAAAAATGATTAAATATTATTGTGATAATTATCACCTAAACATTGGATTGGTGGGAGTGAATGAGATTAAGTAGATTATGAAAAATATAGTTTACACATATTTATAAAATGAATTCATTGGTCACTTATTAATTATAAATGAGAATAAAAACCAATTGAATATAAATGATGTGTTTTTATAAAAAACTATTTTTATAACCACAATGAAATTTTATCTTAATAAATTAAATTAATTACTATTAGTGAAAGATCATAATGAAATTAATTTGTTACATATTAAATCAAATGTTATAATTTATTCAATTGATTACATTGCATGGAACGTCGAGCTTAAAAAAACCATGATATAATATTTAATATTAATATGACTATTGGAATAGTAATGCGAACGTTAGAAATAGTAAACTAGACATTAGAATAACAAAATCACCTATGAGAGTATAAATAAAATTTAGGTATCTCATAAATAAAAATATGATATATTTATATAATGGAATAAATAAATAAATGTTTCAAAAATGATAAATTAAGCGTTAGTATTTTTGTAAAACGTAAATGTTTGTTTACAATTTTATAATTAATATAATAATTTAAAAAGAAAAATTATTTTCAAAAAATAGATTCATAAATTTATATTTTTTTATCATTATTATGAGATAATTTTATGAGACCTTAATTAATTTTTCAAAGTGTCATAAAATCAGTTATAAATTTAAAATCGGTATTTTTTAAATAAATGATGGTTTTAATTAAAAATTAAATTTATCATATTTAAAAAATTATTTTCAAAAAATGGATTTAATTTTATAAATCTAAACATCAAAAAATGTTTAGGGTGTATTTTTGGGATTTTTCTAAAATAGTTGAATTTTTTAAGAATAACGAAATACAGTAATTTATGGTATTAGCTAAATATTATAATTATTGAGTCATGGATAATGTATGGATGATGTAATCACTGTTATTTAGAACTTGCATGAATAATTAACTATATTTATTCACAATAATAAATATTATTGATAGTCTTGAGTGAAAATAATAAACTAATGGATAAAATAATAAAAAATATCCCTATCCTCCACTATAAATATCACCTCTCATCACCCCTTCTCCTCACACATTATAAGAATTGAAACTTATCTATATTCTACCCAATTTCTTTCCTAAGACACTACCCCACATCTAAGAGATAATAGTTTCAATAAAATACCAAACCCAAGTTCCTTAAGAAGGTTCTCAAGGATAATAAATTCAAGAGGCAAAATCATCTTTCGGTTTTATTTAATTTCTTTTATTTTTTATATTTTATTTTATTATTTTCTCCTCAACTCTCCTATAAAATAGGAATGATAACTACAGTATCACATTAATACTAAAAAAATTGTGTTAATGGAATAAAACATCATCAAACCATTTCTCCTCTCCTTTTATTCTAAAAATGAAAACATTGTCTGTGATGTGTCGATTCACCGTCTTCATGGATGAAAAGTTTTAATTTTCAATTACCACCTTCAAGGCTGGCCATTAAACTATTATTATGGTTAAAAAATATTTTATTATATATGTTATATGTTATATAATTTTCTAGAACCAATATATATATATTATATTAAATAAAATGATATAAGTACGTGATGGTCGTAAAAACTAAAAAAATAAATTTAATCATTTTCATTAGCATTTTATCTAATGAATCATCATATTAAAATATAAAAAAATGATATATAATACCATTTATAATTATTTAAGTTCATTAATAACATATAATTTCAATTTTGGAGAACGTTTCTCATTTTACATGAACTTTTATACTTGTGTACAAGTGAACTGAACATGAAAATCAAGAAAATGAATACTCCCATAATGACATAATTAAACTCCATAAGTCATATAAATGGACATAAATGAACTTAATAAGATTATAATAAATAAAATGTATGTTTAAGAGGTTCTTAATTAAGTAATTAATGAATATAATTTTATTATCTGAGACATTAAGTACAATTGCATAATGGTTTCAGACAGAAGGTAAGGGTTTTCTCATCTCACTTTAATTTTTATGAGATATGAATTATTCTATAGTATTCCTCATGTGTGTTTTATGTATATTTCCATTTTATGTTTCACATCAAGAATATATTTACCTTCTTTGTATTCAATTTTTCATTTCATTATCAGTAATTTTATAGGGAATACGGTTCGACTATTTGCAAAGTGGTAAGGGAATTACTCAAATGGTTCAGGAGATAGACGAGTTAGATCCTAAAAAATTTATTAGAAAAATAAAAATGACAAATGGACAAGTATTTATGGGGTCAAACAAATAGGAATTCCCTCATAAATAAGGAAAACTACAAATCAAAAATAGGATCATTCCCATAATCATGATCACTGTCATCATCGTCATTGGTAGATTCCCACTCTGACTATGAGTTCCTTGAGTTTTAAATATCTTATATTGTATTTACACATTTTTATGTTGATTTATAGTAGATACACATATTCTATTCATTTTATTACTTCAATATTTATAAGTTACTTTCTTTTAAAAAGTATCTTTTAAAAAAATTCTCTTAAAACTCTCTTTTCTTTCTAGTCCATGTTCTCTAAATTATTTCCAAAAATATTTTTACTATTATATTATGATTGTTTTTAAGTCATTTTTACACTTTTTTTACTTTTTACAATGTCATATTAAAATAAAAATATATATTTTATAATTTTGCATCTTTTTAAATAAATGATTACAGTGTAAAATGTTATTTATCTAAATAAATTGTTGATGATTTTGATAGAATATATTCATCTATATCAGAACCCTATGTTGAATCTTATGATTAATTTAGGTTTATCTCTTATGATAACGTCTATCATATTTTATAGAATTATTTATGATTATTTTGATTGGGGATGTACTATCTTGATACAATTCTCCATATTACTCTAGATAGTTTATGATTATGTTTACTGATTAAGAAAATTATTTACATTTCATATTATATTTTCAATATGGATGTATATGTTGACTATGTTTCACACATTTTGTATGAGGAATTCATTGGACTTAGTAAGTTTCAATTGTATCCCACTATAACCCCTTTATTCATTGGTAGGTCTCATGAGATAAACTAGATCAGGTTTTGGATGAGGCCTTACCCACTTATAGAGAATTCTTGGCCAAGGCCTTGATGGTATATTTTTGATATCATGTATTATGTATTCCTTCATTGTGAGATTATTTATTTATAATCCATATAATTATTAAACTAGTAGAATATCAATGGTTAAGTTTCATTCTCATGTGATTATTTATATGGTGTTATTTGATCATCTTTTGTTCCTACCATATTATGCTAAATATTATGTTTTAATAGCATGTGATTTTAGTTATTCACTTTACCTTATTTTTTATATTAGCTTCCTTTATATGGTTACCCTTACTGAACATCTGATCTCACCCCTTTATTATGTTTTATATTTCCCCATGATTCCAAGATGTATATTATGATTGAAATTCTGGGATAAGCTATGAGAAAAGTAGTAATGCGAAATGGGCGGGTCGGGGCAGGGTGGGCCAAGCCCACACGGGTTTGAGCCTGTGCGGGTTTGTCCGCAAAAGCCCGCATATAATGCGAACAAAAATTTCAATCCATCCCCGCCCCACATAAACTTGCGGGTTGCCTAGGGGCTTACCCACCTTTACAAAAAAAATACTATTTATAATCATTTAAATACTATGGTTTTTATCATTATTAAAGGTATTTGTGGGGATAATTATGAATTAACAATAACTAGAGTTTTAAAGAATGTGATGGAACATTTTTTTGTGGGTTAATGGTGGCATGCGGAAACATCGATGTGGTGGAGAACTGTTGCGATAGAAAGTAGGTGAGTGATCAGTGATGGGCGATGAATGATAATGTTGGTTGTGTGGTGATGTGAACAACTAAACCTGTGAATGAATGAAGTCTCTCTAGGTAATGATCAGTTTCAGAGGAAGATATTAGGGTTTTCATGAGGTTCTATCCAATTCTATTAATAAAAAAATAAAATTAAATAATAACAAAATTAAATCAACTTAAAAAATATTATGATTATAATAACTCTTATAGAATTGAAACCATGTTCAGGGGAGATGACTTCCATTTTTCGAGAGATGGGTTGACACACCATGTGAATATGGTTAATAATTACTATATAAATAATATAATATCATATTAAAATAATAAATATAGGCTTATTTAAAATTCACATGTGAATAAATAATGAATTAATATAACCATTACGGTGATAAATCATATGTCACTATTTAATAGTGATTTTTTATTATAAAAACTAAAATGTTAAAGAAACATATATTGTAAAAATAATATATATTTTCTAAATCAGGCCCGCGGGAAAGCCCGCACCCACGTGGGCTCAACACGCATTGGCCCGCACCCGAGCGGGCTCAACCTGCATTGGCCCGTATTATAACACCCCAGGTAAATAAAGAGTATGACATTTTCACATTTATCCATATTTGTGAATAAAATATTAATATAACTTTAAAGGGGACGCTATGCTCGATGGCGTACCCAACACGCAACAACGAGTTTCTTGGGAATCTTACGTTGCACTCTAATAATAAAATAATATTATTTTAAATGGTAGTTAATGCCTAGATGTTGTGATGGAGGGAATGAATATAACTAACTACAAAATGATTATATATGTTTGTCAAATATTTTTACTTTTTACAATAAATTTTAGATGATTAAAAATGCTAATGAATCCAATTTTAAGCGTGAACATTCTAATATTCTTTATAAGGTCGATTAACCGCCTTTTGATGGCGAACCTCTTTTAAATCCACTTTTTGATAATTTTATGTGTTATATTTGAAAAAATAAAATTATTCTTTAGAATTAGGACATAAAAATTTACTTTTTGTAAATTTTTGTTATTTTTCCGATAAAGTACATTTTTTAATGAATACTGAAAAATGTTGTATTTTAATTCAAAACCTCTTTTTAATCTAATTCATTTATATGATTAGATTATCTTTTAAATTGGTTCTAAAGTGAAATTATAATATATTTCTACCATTAAATCCAATGGTGGTCATTGGAATTAATTTTACTTTGAAATTGGACTTAAACTAGTGTCAATCTTTTAATAGATATTGTTTCTTAAAAACATGCTATTTGTTTTGACAGCGGGAATTAATTATTAAATTAATTAATGCAACTTATATGTTTTTAATTTTGTAAAATAGACATAATTTTTGAATTTGTAATATCAAATATATCCTAGGGTGAATTTTTGGAAATTTTCTGAAAAACTTCAATTTTTGATGAATAGTGAAACCACCAAGTGGTACTTATAAAAACTGATTTTCCGTTTAAATGAAATTTTTCCACCTTTGTGTTTTGAATTTAAAAAATCTGACATACATGGTTGTCATTAAGAAGTAAAATGTGGTTCAATGGGATTAAAATAATTATTTGGTGAATAGTAACTTATTAAGTTTTTAATCACGATTAGAGGTAATTAGTGTAGTTTAAGGTAAAAATAATGTTTTAATAATATGAAATGACCTAGACACATGTCCTACCCTCATTGGATGAGTCATGGCCGACCAATAAAATCCATGGGTCAAATTGGGGACCTCATGGAGCCACTTTGGTTGGAAAATGACATAAATACCTTTTTATTTAATGTTAAAATTAAAATGACACAAACATGAGTTTTTTACTAAAACAATTTTTAAATGGGGTTATACAAGTCATATTTTTTACTATAAATATTCATGGGAAATATAAAAATATTTCCTATATCATAGTATTTTTTTTATAATTTTTAGACATTAAATAAATTAAATTATTTATGACATCATGATGATGCAGCGATGACCTCATTATTTAACGATTTAAATAAAATGGAAAGATAATGTAAAATCTAAGCCCTACACATGTCCAAAACCTATTTTATGGGTGTATTTCGAACCCTTATCACCTTATCCTCGAAACACATCAATTTGGGACCATTAAAATCCGAAACTCATTCTAAAATAAAGTAACATTTCTTTACTTTCCAAGAGTGTCCCTCCTCTCCTCTTATAAAAGGCCCCCACCTATACCTCCTTACCCACACTTCCAAAGCCTTTGGCTCGGCCAAACCCTGCCCATTTTATCTCTCCACATCCCTCTATAACTCTTAGAAGCCTCACTTTGGTCAGAAGTCTTACCAAGGAAGCCTTTGAGCTCAAACCAAAGGGAGTTACCCGATTTTAAGGTAATGTCTTCACTTGAGTCCTTTTGTTTTATTTTGCTTCTCCACCCCCCTAAACTCTTTTTCTTACTTTCTTTTGTAATAACACCAGTATATTAAATATAATAGGATGTTTTTATGTTAAGTATTTGAGCTACACTTACACACACCTTCGTCTAATGGTTAAAGAACATACTGTTTCTGTGGATGGCGAATTACTGCCTCACGAAACGATGATTGTTCAATATTCTCTTAACACATTTCATGGTGGATATTATGATTTCAATAAATTTATATATGATATATAATATGTTTATGTTTTCCTTAATCTTCTTTATTTTTCATTTATGGCATACCTTTATGGCTTCCATTATGGGTATACGCGATATCTTCATTTTAGGAAGTGCGGACTACCGCCCCCTAAAAGTGATTTGATTCGTTAATACCATATGTGTTACGTATAAAGGATATATTTAATGATATTATATATTATACCATACTTAAATTAAAAACTATTATGTATCGTTATGTTTTAATTCCATTAAATATGAAATAGAAATGGAAGTAGCGTTCATGCGTACGTACGGCTTACCGTCTCCATGAATGGTGCATTTCATTTCTTAACTCTAAATGTTATATAATATTATAAATGCATGAATATACTGGGTATATATTATATATATGATATCTACATCATAAATAAAATTCTGGATATAATGGATATTTTACCACATGAACAACTTGTAATTATAAAGAGTTTATTTTTTTGACTCAAGTACCAATGATCGTTAAAACGACCATTATTAACTTAAATAATAACATAGTGTTCATGACATGGTAATAAGTGATATAAAAGGAATAATGAACTTGAAAAAGGTTCTTAAGGAAGTATAAATTAACTCAAGTTTATTATTCAGGAGATTAAAGAACGGTCGAGTCAAGTCGGACCCGAGGTAAGGGATCCTACCCCTCTCTTTCTTTTTAAGTACACTCTTTTATGTCATTCCTTTTAAGATCATATTTCTTATGATTGGGATGTTATTTTATATTACTCTTACTATACTTTTTATGTTCATATGATGAGAGACCCTATTTTCTCTCATCAATCCATTTTGGAAGTTTTAAGTGGCGCTGTTAGGCTGCCGAGTTTTCCTAACGGATTGTTCATCTCACTTTTAGTCCCGTGAGATTTATGCTACATTTTCCACCATTTCATTTGAGTGGTGTATGTAATTCCCATTACTATACTCTTTGTGTAATATAATTTCATTTATGGGTATTTACATATTTATTGTATGACCCTTCTTCAATGGGGTGTACATTTTGAAAGTTACCCAAGTCGGTAAGGGAACCTTTCACCCTCCTCTTTTTAAAAGACTTATTTTGTTATGTCTTTTAATTCACATACTATTATGTTGGGATAAGTTCTTATATATCCTTATTTATGTAAATTTTATGACCAAGTGATGAGATACCCTTTTTATCTCTCATCAACTCTTTTTCTGAATTTGGAAGTGACGCCATTAGG
This sequence comes from Viscum album, assembly GCA_963277665.1. Classification (NCBI taxonomy): domain Eukaryota; kingdom Viridiplantae; phylum Streptophyta; class Magnoliopsida; order Santalales; family Viscaceae; genus Viscum; species Viscum album. The sequence continues at coordinate 1,675,354,661 of OY728158.1, forward strand.
CTGTCGAATTTTTGCAAGGGAACTTCTTAACCCAATTTTGATTCTTTAGGATAAACTTGTACACATTTAATATGTCGTTCTATGATTATGTGTGAATGTACTCTGATTTTTTTACACTTAATACCCACTTATATTTCGTGTATTAGTTTTTCACACATAATTATGTAACTGATTTATCCTTAATCCAAGGATATCGCCTTTGTATGGGACTTTGTCTCAATCTCCTTTCATTGAGGCATATTTTGTTTTATACACAACTTTATTTTATACAGTGTATAAACCCCTTTGACTTTTACATTTATTCAAAAGGAATATTTTTTCTATGAAGCGTTTACTAAACGAAAAAAGGGAATGTTTTTTTCATACGTATGCGGCGAAAACGACTTCTCCGTCGCCGTGACCATTATTTGAGTTTCGGCTTCCTCTACAAGACATACCTTCTTTTTAAAAGAAAAATAAATACCATGTTTTAATTTTCTTTTATTATGGTATTGAAAATGGTTTTCATAATGTTTTTATATCAATGTTTTGTATTGATATCTTGTTATTGAAAGGTGGAAATGTTATGTTTCCTTTATGCATGTTTTATGTGATAAGATTATATTATGGTTATTGGGAATTGTTATGAAGACGGGTGGTTCCGTGATAAACTAAGGGCGGGTGAGCCCAATATAGATCTCCAATTAATTGGGTAACACTAAGGAGTGAAACGTTAAGGTTTATCCGAAGAGATTTAGGGAATATACTGTGGTGTGTATTCTAAACGTAACCAAGAGGGTTACTCCCTACGTAAGAATGTTATGAATGCCTCAAGTTACCTTTTATTTCTTATGATTTCTATGATTTATTCATGATTTGATATGCCTATGTTTTATGGGTAAAGTATGATATCATTATTATGTATATATGAACTCATGTTTCCTTTCCATATTTTTATAACCCTTACTGAGATTTTTATGCTCATCCCGAGTTTTTTTTTTTTGAAATGTTTTTCACAGGTCAAGGGAAAGGTACATGATATGATGATATTGTCAAGGAAGTGTCAATAAAGAATCCATGCTTTATTTTTAAATATGTTTCCGTTTATGGGAAAAAATGACTACTATCTTTTATGTAACCACTTTGTTTAAATGTGGAATGTAATGCAAGTTTTATGATCTAATTATCTAAAACTCTGAACCTGAAAAGATCCTCAATGTGTAATCTTGTAATAACTCAAGATTAAGTAAGGTTTAAGGCTGGGGCCTTATAGTTGGTATCAGAGGTCGGTTTAGATAACTTTAGAGGTTAAGGTATTCTTTAAGCATAAGTGACATTACCATAATGGTTAGGATTTCATAAAGAGTCCTAGTTTTAGATAAAGTGAATGAGTAAGTATATCTTAGTGTTTATCTTCCTCATTAGTACATGATGGTTTTGTTGATATACTCACACTGACCTTTTTGGTTTTAGTAAATGGATGGATCTAGCAGGAACCAAAGTAACAGTGGATGTGAAGGAAACTGTGACAGTTTTTTGAGCAAGCAAATGAATGATATGGGAGCTGCAATGAGAACTCTTGTGTTTATCCTCAACCAACTATCTGGAGTCATGATTGACCACCAAAACCTTGGTCATTTCTCTAAGGCATCATATATGCGAGAAAAAAATCCCTACATAACTACAGGTAATAATCATAAAGGTAAGTGTGTTCAAAAACCTATGTGTCAAAGATGTGGAAAGAAACACCTATGAAAATGTTTCAAAGGGACAGAAATATGCTATAGATGTTGAAATGAAGGTCATAAATCAAGAACCTGCCATGGAAAAAGGAAGCATCCAGTTGACTCAAGGAAAGGGAAAGAAGTTCTTTCTGAGGGATCAATTGAATGTTTTAAATGTGGTGTGGATGGTCATTATGAAAACACATGTCCTATGAAGAAGTTTCGTGAATGGGATCACCAAGATCGTACAAATATTTGTTTACCAATACCTAATTTCATTCCGATTGAGGATGAAGAAACTGACAATGACCAATCAAAGGTATGGATTATTTCATAACTTTTGTTTTCCTATTTTGGAGTCTTAGGATATGATTCATGATTTTGTTTTTAGGAAAGAAGTATTTTAGAATAAGTTGGAAAGTAATGGTTAATGGATCATGAAGAATGTTGAATGAGTAATAAGTCAACATATAAGGGCTTCAAGAGTTATAGTGAAATTCTTAAGAGTATTAAGTCTCTTTTGATGATGGGGTTACATTAGAAGACTTTTTATAGTATGTGTAACCCTGATGTTTAATATATGAAAATTTTATTGAAGGAATAGTTATCTGTTCTTTTGTGGACATAGTTATAAAGAATCATTGGGGTTTATATGATCCTTACTTTTGAGGTAATTATGGGTTACTATATGTTATGATGGAAGTGAAAGGCATGAGATAAAATTGAGGTTAAATTATGTTATGCTTATTTTTGATGATTTTATCTCTTTTTCGGGAATGATTTGAGAATTATATAGTTTTGGAAAAAGGACAACATGCAGACCGTGTGACAACCCGTCGCGCCAGAAAAAGCTGTGGGAATCGAACCCACAACCAAAGTGCAACTGGTATTTATCGCCTACCACTGGACTACGTGAAGTCCCCGGTTAGTATGACTTATTCTTTTTAGTTAGGTGACTTTATGAATTAAGAGTAAGTTGATTTTGGGTTATTTATGAAAATGATTAACCTATCATGGAGGATATGTGATTAGGTTAATTACTTTTCAATACGAGACTTTAGGAGCAACTAATGTTGTTTGGAGATAAATGTTACGATTTAACTTGGAAGACTATGTGACTAAATCCTTCAAATATTTGGGTTTCAATCTTAGTTTGGTTTACATTGAAGAATTTTATGGAAATATTTTTTATCGAATGGTCCTCGTTGAACTCTGGGTTTTGTTGGGCAAATTTTGGAGATTAAGAATAGATTTTCTTTTTATAAAGGGTCATCCTTTTCTGGATTATCTGATCTTGTACTAACCTTTTTGGTTTTGGTTTTGGTTAAGGTCTAAAGATATGGGAAGTATATATTTCTCTTTTTTGGATTAGGTGATTCTCTAGAAGTTGATTATAGTACTCTTAATGTGAACAAGTCTTCCTAAATACTCGTCTTTTGGGGAAAGTATGAGTATGTGTAAGAAATCTAGTAAAAGTTGAAAGTCAACATGACAAGTAAGTATGTTTCCTTAAGATCAAAAATAAATTCCTCAATGAAGAGTAACTTAAAACAAAATTGTTTTCTGTTAACTTTTCCTACTGGGGAATCGAATACCGTTTAACCCATCACAAGTTTGTGATTTTCTTATGGTTAACTTTCTCCTAGACATGTTTACTATCACTCTCCATCAGAACATGACCCTTTGTTTTTTCCTCAATGTCCATATTTTCATACTTGGAATCCTAGTGTGGGTTAACTCGAATGACCTTTGTACTTATCTTTATTTATTTTAAAGTGATTGTTTTACTGACTCTTGTTCCGATGTGGGATTTTCAATGAAGTTTCCAAGCCCAATTTTAAAATTGCGAGGACGCAATTCCCAAAAGGGGGGAAGGATGTAACACCCCAGGTAAATAAAGAGTATTACATTTTCACATTTATCCATATTTGTGAATAAAATATTAATATAACTTTAAAGGGGGCGCTATGCTCGATGGCGTACCCAACACGCAACAACGAGTTTCTTGGGAATCTTACGTTGCACTCTAATAATAAAATAATATTATTTTAAATGGTAATTAAAGCCCAGATGTTGTGATGGCGGGAATGAATAGAACTAACTAAAAAATGATTATATATGTTTGTCAAATATTTTTACTTTTTACAATAAATGTTAGAGGATTAAAAATGTGAATGAATCTAATTTTAAGCGTAAATATTCTAGTATTCTATAAAAGGTCGATTAACCGCCTTTTAATAGAGAACCTCTTTTAAATCCACTTTTTGATGATTTTATGTGTTATATTTGACAAAATAAAATTCTTCTTTAGAATCGGGACATCAAAATTTACTTTGTGTAAATTTTTGGTATTTTTCCGATAAAGTACATTTTTTAATGAATAGTGAAAAATGTTGTATTTTAATTCAAAAACCTCTTTTTAATATAATTTATTTATATGATTATATTATCTTTTAAATTGTTTTTTAAGTTAAATTATAATATATTTTTACCATTAAATCCAATGGTGGTCATTGGAATTAATTTCACTTTGAAATTGGACTTAAACTAGTGTCAATCTTTTAATAGATATTGTTTCTTAAAAACACGCTATTTGTTTTGACAGCGGGAATTAATTATTAAATTAATTAATGCAACTTATATGTTTTGAATTTTGTAAAATAGAAATAATTTTTGAATTCGGAATATCAAATATAGCCTAAGGTTAATTTTTGGTAATTTTCTGAAAAACTTCAATTTTTGATGAATAGTGAAACCACTAAGTGGTACTTATAAAAACTGATTTTCCTTTTAAATGAAATTTTTCCACCTTTGTGTTTTGAATTTCAAAAATCCGACATACATGGTTTTCATTAAGAAGTAAAATTTGGTTCAATGGGATTAAAATAATTTTTTTGTGAATAGTAACTTATTAAGTTTTTAATCGCGATTAGAGGTAATTAGTGCAGTTTAAGGTAAAAATAATGTTTTAATAATATGAAATGACCTAGAAACATGTCCTACCATCATTGTATGAGTCATGACCGACCAATACAATCCATGGGTAAACTTGGGGACCCCATGGAGACACTTTGGTTGGAAAATGACATAAATACCTTTTTATTTAATGTTAAAATTAAAATGACACAAACATGAGTCGTTTTACTAAAACAATTTTTAAATGGGGTTATACAAGTCATATTTTTTACTATAAATAGTCATGGAAAATCTAAAAATATTTCCTACATCATAGTATTTTTTTATAATTTTTATACATTAAATAAATTAAATTATTTATGACATCATGATGATGCAGCGATGACCTCATTATTTAATGATTTAAATAAAATGGAAATATAATGTAAAATCTAAGACCTACACATGTCAAAAACCTATTGGATGGGTGGATTTAGAAACCTTATTACCTTATCCTAGAAACACATCAATGTGGGACCATTAAAATCTGAAACTCATTCTAAAATAAAGTAACATTTATTTACTTTCCAAGAGTGCCCCTCCTCTCCTCTTATAAAAGGTCCCCACCTCTACCTCCTTACCCACACTTCCAAAGCCTTTGACTCGGCCAACCCATGCCCATTTTGTCTCTACACATCTCTCTATAACTCTTAGAATCCTCACTTTAATCATAAGTCTTCCCAAGGAAGCATTTGATCTCAAACCAAAGGGAGTTACCCGATTTTAAGGTAATGTCTTCACTTGAGTCCTTTTGTTTTATTTTGCTTCTCCACACCCATAAACTATTTTTATTCCTTTATTTTGTAACAACACCAGTATATTCAATATACTAGGATGTTTTTATGTTAAGTATTTGATCTACACTTACACACACCTTCGTCTAATTGTTAAAGAACATACTGTTTCTGTGGATGGCGAATTACTGCCTCACGAAACGATGATTGTTCAATCTTCTCTTAACACCTTTCATGGTGGCCATTATGATGTCACTACATTTATATATGATATATAATATGTTTATGTTTTCCTTAATCTTCTGTATTTTTCATTTATGGAATACCTTTATGGCTTCCATTATGGGTATACGTGATATCTTCATTTTAGGAAGTGCGGACTACCGCCCCCTCAAAGTGATTTGATTCGTTAATACCATATGTGGTACGTATAAAGGATATATTTAATGATATTATATATGATACCATACTGGAATTAAAATACTATTATGTATAATTATGTTTTAATTCCATTAAATATGAAATAGAAATGGAAGTAGCGTTCATGCGTCCGTATGGCTTACCGTCTCCATGAACGGTGCGTTTCATTTCTTAACTCTAAATGTTATGTAATATTATAAATGCATGAATATACTGGATATATATGATATATATGATATCTACATCATGAATAAAATTCTTTATATAATGGATATTTTACCACATGAACAACTTGTAATTATAAAGAGTTTATTTTTTTGACTCAAGTACTAATGATTGTTAAAACGACCATTATTAACTTAAATAATAACATAGTGTTCATGACATGGTAATAAGTGATATAAAAGGAATAATTAACTTGAAAAAGGTTCTTAAGGAAGTATAAATTAACTCAAGTTTATTATTCAGGATATTAAAGAACGATCGAGTCAAGTCGGACCCGAGGTAAGGGATCCTACCCCTCTCTTTATTTTTAAGTACACTCTTTTATGTCATTCCATTTAAGCTCATATTTCTTATGATTGGGATATTATTTTATATTAATCTTATTTCACTTTTTATGTTCATATGATTAGAGACCCTATTTTCTCTCATCAATCCATTTTGGAAGTTTTAAGTGGAGTCGTTAGGCTGCCATGTTTTCGTAAGGGATTTTTCATCTCACTTTTAGTCCCGTGAGATTTATGCAACATTTGCCACCATTTCCTTTGAGTGATGTATGTACTTACCATTACTATACTCTTTGTGTAATATAATTTCATTTATGGGTATTTACATATTTATTGTATGACCCTTCTTCAATGGGGTGTACGTTTCGAAAGTTACCCAAGTCGGTAAGGGAACCTTTCACCCTCCTCTTTTTAAAAGACTTATTTTGTTATGTATTTTAATTCACAAACTATTATGTTGGGATATGTTCTTATATATCCTTATTGATGTAAATTTTATGACCAAGTGATGAGATACCCTTTTTATCTCTCATCAACTCTTTTTCTGAATTTGGAAGTGACGTCGTTAGGCTGTCGAATTTTTGCAAGGGAACTTCTTAACCCAATTTTGATTCTTTGGGATAAACTTGTACACCTTGAATATGTCGTTCTATGATTATGTGTGAATTTCCTCTGATTGTTTTATACTTAATACCCACCTATATTTCATGTATTCATTTGTCACACATAATTATGTAACTGATTTATCCTTAATCCAAGGATATCGTCTTTGTATGGGACTTAGTCTCAATATCCTTTCATTGAGATATATTTTGTTTTATACAAAACTTTATTTTATATGGTGTATAAACCCATTTTACTTTTATGTTTATTCAAAAGGAATATTTTTTCTACGAAGCGTTTACTAAATGACAAAAGGGGATGTTTTTGTCATACGTATGTGGCGACAACGACTTCTCCACCGCCGTGACCATTATTTGAGTTTCGGCTTCCTCTACAAGCCATGCCTTCTTTTTAAAATAAAAATAAATACCATGTTTTACTTTTCTTTTATTTTGGTATTGAAAATGGTTTTCATATTGTTTTTATATCAATGTGTTGTATTTATATCTTGTTATTGAAAGGTGGAAATGTTATGTTTCCTTTATGCATGTTTTATGTGATAAGATTATATTATGGTTCTTGGGAATTGTTATGAAGACGGGTGGTTTTGTGATAAACTAAGGGCGGGGGAGCCCGATATAGCTCTCCAATGCATTGGGTAACATGAAGGAGTGAAACGTTAAGGTTTCACCGAAGAGATTTAGGGAATATACTGTGGTGGGTATTCCAAACATAACCAAGAGGGTTACTCCCTACGTAAGAATGTTATGAATGCCTCAAGTTACCTTTTATGTCTTATTATTTCTATGATTTATTCATGATTTGATATGCCTCTGTTTTATGGGTAAAGTATGATTTCATTCTTATGTATATATGAACTCATGTTTCCTTTCCATATTTTTATAACCCTTACTGAGCTTTTTATGCTCATCCCAAGTTTTTTTTTGAAATGTTTTTCACAGGTCAAGGGAAAGGTACATGATATGATGATAGTGTCAAGGAAGTGTCAAGAAATAATCCATGATTTATTTTTAAATATGTTTCCGTTGATGGGAAAAAATTAATACTATATTTTATGTAACCACTTTGTTTAAATGTGGAATGTAATGCAAGTTTTATGATCTAATTCTCTAAAACTCTCAACCTAAAAAGATCCTCAATGTGTAATCTTGTAATAACTCAAGATTAAGTAAGGTTTAAGTCTGGGGCCTTATACGCACTCTAAAAGGTCAAAAATTTTAGGCCCACCCCACCTCACATCCTCCCCATACCCACAAAGCCCGCGGAATGCGATCCCTCTTTGTATCACTAGGGAAAAGGAGTGTTTTCAATGGAGTTACTAGGTTGTATTTCATTTGAAGTCATAATGTAATACTTATGTTTGTATCTATTTTTCCAAAGCTACTAAACAATTCGGTCCTTTAGTATGTGATTGCTTATTCATAGTACCAATGTAATAAAGTAAGGCACTGGCTCTGATCTACTGGGGTTGGGGTCTTTTAAAATTTAACCAAAACATAATGATGTGTGTTGGGGTTTTCAATCAAAAAAATGTTTAACCGGAATTGTTGAATATAAACTATAACCCAAAAATCATAAAAATAATTGATATATATATAAAAACATCCAAAAAAATTAAAAAATAGAGTTTTTACATGTGAAAATTTCAAAATAGAAATAAAATATAAATATTTACCTAGATAATTAGGGGATTAAGTTAGTTTTTTCACATATCCCTTTAACATGATCATTTTATAATTAATGGACTATCAACATTATAGTCATTGTTATCATCTAGAAATTATGTAATTGATGAAGAAACCTCACATAAATCCAAAACATCATCGTCATCCTCATGAACCAAATGAATAACTTTCCCTTCAAAAATGATGGAGAATTGATCATTCAATGCGTCAGTAACATAAAATATTTTCTTTTCATGTGTCACTATAATAAATGGTTCCCCTTTGAAACCAAATCTTTTAAAATTAATTAGTTTAAATCCATAATCATCATGTTTCATTCCACTGTTACTGTCAACCCAGTTACACTTAAACACTGTTACTAAAAATTTAGTATAATCAATTTCCCATATATCCTCAAAAACTAAAAAATATATCATTGATGTTTAAATTGGGTTTTTATATTTTTCACTCAAATAAATTAATGCTTTAGTGAGGACCATTACCCTACTATTTTGAATGGTACTCTTTTCATCCTAAATTTTTCTGTAAAATTCATAAATATTAATATAAAAACTAGAAAATGTGATTACATTAAGATATTCCCCCATACAAACCATTTCAATGTTTCTGATATAGATAAATATTTGTTGAATTTATCTTTAAACTATGAAATAAATGTCTTTTATGTTCAATCATCAACCATTTTTTATTTATTTTCAGATAGTATACCTTCAATCTAGTAATATGTGATGATATATATATATATATAGTTAAACCACATTTGTTTTGTTTAAAATGTATAAATTTTTCTATATCACTTCATCATAGGGAATGAACTTTAAATTTAAGCCACGCATCTCTCAACCTTCACTATCAACTGTAAAATGTCAAGATATAGGGAGACTAATATGCTCCACTTCATACAAATACTTATTATAGAACTCAATCAACTATTCCGATATATATTTTCAAATAATAGAGGCCACTGGTCATTGAGTATTTTTAACATATCCCTTCAAAAATTTTAAATATGTTTCAAAAGGATACATCCAATTTAAATAAACAATTCCACGTATTCTTACCTCTCACACCAAATGAATCAATAGATGAACCATTATATCCAAAAAATTGGTGGTAAATATATTTATATTTGGAAAATTATTATGTAATATTCATTCTCCAACATATATAACAAATTTGGATCAATGAATTTTCTATAAATGTATTTTAAAAAAACATAACCTGATGATTTTTGACAGGTATCAGTAATATACTATTCAGTGCGACTGGTAGTAGTTGTTGCATCAATACATGAAAATCATGGAATTTCATACCTATTAATTTAAAATAGTTTAATGAAACTAAATTATTCACACATTAATAATATCTATTGGGTACTTTAATATTATGCATACATTTACAAAAATTCAACTTCTCACTCCTGTTTAATGTGTGAAAAGCCATAGGTAAATATGTTCTATTTTTTTCATAGTGGGAGCTAACTCCAAACATATTTCTATGAATATCAAGTCAATTATATCATGAAATCCATATTTTATCTTTCCTTTTATGCATAACCAAGTTTCAATAAAACTTCCACATATATTTTTCTCAACATGAATAACATCAAAGTTATGTTTTATCTCTAAAAATATCCAATTAGGTATATTGAATAAGATAGACTATTTCTTCTAGATATTTTTTGATGAATAGAACTTCTATTCTTTCCAAATGAAAAATCAATATTTTTTACCTTATTGCAATATTATTCAACTAAAAATGGTTACGAGAGAGATTGTATTTCTGTAAATAGTTAAATTCCCTTTTCAATCTATGATAAGGATGATCCATTCAAAAAAAATTACTGGTGTCCCATGTACACTATCTTTCTTTCATTATGTAATTGATAATATGAAGTCTCTTCTTCACAAATTGGACAGGATTTATGTCCATTAACACTATATCCAGATAAGTTTCCATATGTAGGAAATTAATTTATAGTGAACATTATTATAGCATATAAAAGAAAATAATCTTTCTTATATTTATAAAAAATTGTAACAAATGTCTCCTATAGAAATTTAAAATCATTAATCAATGGTAAAATATGTACATCAATGTTGTTTCTTGTATTTGTTGGTCTATAAATATTTAATATTATCATAACATAATTTTTATACATACATATCTATGGGGACAAGTTGAAAACTACCAAAAAAATAGTCCATGAACAATGTGGGATATTGAGGCTCTGATATAAATTCATTACATCTATGCACAGTCCCATTCTGATATTTCTAGCTTTAATTCCAAAATTAGGAAATATTTTATCAAATCACTTCCATTGTAGTGAATCAGTAGGGTGAAGTAAGTTTCCATCAGATATGCATTCATCTATATGATATCTTAACATTTTTTCATCATTTTAATTTGAAAATAAATTCTTCAAATGAGAAATTTTTGGAATATACCAAATTTAATTAGTGGGAGATTTGGTATCGATACCTTAGAATGAATCAAAGTTGATTTTTTCATCCAACTTTTAAGATGATGTCCCACATTTAGTACATTTTTTATAAACATTCATATTACTTAATGTAACACACAATAATTGGGGAAATAATGTATCTATTTGTAAGTCAATCCCATTGTAATAATATTTTCTTTGCATCATAATTGGAATCTATAAGCATATTTCCTTGTGCAAGTATCTCTTTAAGAGTTCAAGCAATTCAGAGAAACTTTTATCACTCCATTCATTTCTTACTTTCAAGTTAAATAATCTATGAACTATTGATAACACTGTACATTTAGTGAAACCTGAGAATATTAGTTTCTTAGAATCTCCATATAATCGTTCAATAATTTATTTTCCAAATAGTTTCAATATCTACATCATGAATTTATTCTTCAATATGATTCTTTGTCTTATGTTGAATATTTTCATCAACATTAAATGTTGAATTTATTATTATTCCACCATGTTAGATCCGATTTGTATAATTATGGTTAAAAACATAGAAAATTAGATGATATTTTATTTCTCTATAATTTAACTTTCTCACCATAAAACACTTCATACACTGATAGAAAATCAGATCTTTTTTTTGAAGATTTAGTTTAGAAAATTCTAAGAAATCGGTAACCCTTTTTTCATATTTATTAGTGGATCTTTGTAAATTTATCCAATTATGATCCATTAATTACCTAAGATCACAATATAAAATGTAAAAATATTAAAAAATATAAACATTTAAATATATATATATATAGATAAATTTAAAATGGAGAAACATATAATCAAAATAATCAATTAACCATTTATTGATAACTATTTGATTAAAATAATCAATTATAAAAAATGATCATAACATATCATTGAGAAATTTAAATACAAGTGATTAAAAGGATATGAACTAAAAAATAACAAATATTAGATTAAACAACATTACATAGTAACATGCAATAACCATAATGTAACTATATTTATTTTAATTTACCCATCATAAATATGTGTGTGTGTGTGATTTTTAATTTATTTTAAATTAATTTAATTTAATTTAATTATTAACGTTATTAAATCACAAAATATTTTTTATTTGTTAATTTTATTGGAAAAATTTTAATTTTAATTTAATATTTTAAATAAAAAAATTATAAAAGAGTATATTAAAATAATATTCTTTTTCATGTAAAAAGTGGGGAAATGAGTTGGAGAATTTTTACTATTAACACACCATTTTTGAGTAACCATAATCCAAAATGGTTTATTACATTAGAGATTCTCTAATATCAAAACATTCAACTTAATCTTAAAATATGTATCATTCATTATTTAATTATTCAAGGTTTTCAGCACAATGGAAGTGTTTGATGGGGCATGTCCAACTCTACTTTTCTTCATGATTGGTGTTTAATCTAAGATTTACACAATGATAAACATAATGATCAAAAAAATTGAATAAAATAATATAGACAATGGATAAATGCTGGAAAAAAATTGCAGGATCATCACATATTGTTTATAATTAATTTAAACAATTAAATAATTACCTTGCAAGAAATTATTTCTTCATTAATGGATCTGAAAATCTCTCTACATAGAATCATCATTGTGTTGTAGGAATAAATAGTAGATTCCCTCCAGTGATGATCCACACATGTTTCATTAACTTATGAACATCGTCGTAGGAATCTCCGGGTGATAGAACAATAAATCCTAACACTTGTATCATTTGTATTTAATCACCTAGAGAATTGCTTCAAAGAAGGGTTCTCTTAAATCTCTCTATACTTGAGAGTAGTGGTGTAGGAGGATCAGTCTTCATTCTTAACATCATTATTAGAGAGGGATCTATCTAGGGCTTTGAGAGGATTCTCTTCAGATCTCCTTGTGAAAAACACAAAATGAATTGGCTCTCTTAAGAAAATAATATAATTGGTTTTATATACCGCTAGGGTTATAAAATAATAATTTCACATGTTCCCTTTATTATTTCTATAATAATTGTGGAATATCATTTCTATAATAATAATATTCTTATTATTATTTCTTTATATATGGTAAAATCATGAATTAAATTAAATATTATTTAAAAAAATAATATTCAATATATATTATTTCTTACTAGACCATTAAACTTGATATTTCATTACTCTCTAATATTTATCATGCCTTGAATAATGAATATTTATTTAATAAATAAATAACTCTACATTATTTTCTAATAAATAGATAAATATTATATTTACTAGAGAGAAAACAAATATTAATTAAATATTTTACTCACATAATATTCTCTCAAATAACTGATGAAGGAATATATGTGATAAAACAGACATGAATAATTATTAAACCATGTGTGAGAATAATATTTATTAAACTTTTTAAATAATAAATTTTAATATAGATTTTAATTGAGATTCTGGACACAATTATTGTGTGACCCTCTAGGACTCTTTCTCAGTGGAATTAGGCGAAGCAAGCTAAAGTACAAGGTTAGTATCTAGAAACACTCCAAGTCATTCATAGAGAATTAAGTTGATTCTATAATGAAATAATGCCTTATACAGATGCTTACTGTGTAATATAATCCCTTCATCACAATATTTATAATCAAGAAGGTTTCATGTCGGTGCCATCAACTTATGTGCTTGATTTTTCTTTCTTTGAATTCCCAAAAATCAAACTTACCTATAGAACACCATGGTTATAGATTCATTTAGGATATATCATTTCCATCAAAGGGAATGAGATATCAACTTTTATTAATGAATACAAGGGAAAAATCCTTTCTCACATTATTCATTAATGAAATATTACTTTTGATATAACCAACATATCCTACCTCACTGTGAACATATGTCATCAAAGTTTTCATCAATACATCAAATTAAGTGACTTATAACACTCATTAATAATAATATTAAATTATAAGGATCAATACACAAGTCTTCATATAGTAACATCTAATTAAACATATAAATTTTCATTTCCTATTGTAGAGTCTCGTTCTCATAATATTCTACACTACATATTACCAAGTGCACACACCATGAGAAGGTTTCTCAAAGTCCTATAAGTCTCTACCCATGATAGCTTTTATCATATGTGTCCTTCAAATGATATCACCAGGATATAAAACATATATTTAATAATAATGTTTTGTAACTTATGGGTTCTCATCATAGTGAGAAACTTTTATGGCCTTTTAATGTGAAAACTGCTCTTATGACATTATCACATACTATGTTATATAGAAGAACAATCATTATGTGATAAGAAGTTTATTAATATTCAAAAAAAATAAATATAGGTTATCACAAAGTACAGAGAAGTTGGTTCTAGGGAACCAACACCAAAAAAATCCCGCTTGAACTAGAGCCAACTGCTAACAACCTCTAATCTAATATCTCTCACATGATACTCATGATTATGCTGAGATAATCATTTATTCAAGGGGTCCACCATGTTTTCTTTTGTGGGAAATCTTCACCCCTTTGATACAAATACATCAAGAGGTGATACTTTTAAAGTATGTTCTTTGTCTGTTGGTGAAACCTTGGTGACTTTTCAATAGCCACCGCTGTGATATTATCAAAATACACTATGATAGTTTCTTTACCGCTAGGTACCAAATCAATATTGTGGGAAAATTTTAGTATCCAAATGGATTCCTTGTATATATTATAAAATTCTATATCCTCAAACTCCATTGGAGAATCAATGACAACAGACTACTTTTAACTCTTCCAACTCATAGCTCAACCATTGATATAGAAAAAATATGTTGATTGAGACTTCAAATCATTCTGATCTGTTTGAAAACTAGCATCAGTATAACCCCTGATAACCAATTCCTCGTCTCTTTTATACACCAGAAACATATCCTTAGTTATTCTTAGATACTCAAGGATAGCCTTAACAGAAGACCAATTTTTTTCTCCTAGACAAGTTGATATCTTCTTGTCGTGATCAATGCATAGGAAACATCAAGTATTGTACATAACATGGCATGCATGATTTATCCTATTAATAAATCATATGGGACTTATTCTCTCTTTCTCTTATTGTGTCTGAGGACACATTTTCTTAGAAGTATGTATATCATGTGATAGTGTAACCAATACCCTCTTGGATTGTTCCATACTAATTATATTTAGTATCATGTCAATGTATATACTTTGACTTGGTCCAATCTTGTAACACCCTGAGTTTTAATGGATTTTTTTTGAATAAATTAAATTTTCATTTATGTCTTACAATGCATTAAGCCAAACATTACTTTCACATAAAACTGACTTGGCATATGTTCATGGCACCAAATCGGTGTATGTTACATGGAACATCGACTCGTTGTAAATTACACACAACACCGACTTGTAATATTTTAGACAAAACACCGACTTGGAGTATGTTGCATGCAACACCAATGTTTCTACAAAACATCATTTTATTATTATAATTATTTGAACGAGATAATTATAACCTAGATGTTAAACTTAGTTATATAAATAGTAATAAAAAAAAATTAAAAATTTTATATGATTTTTTTCTATAAATAAAAAATATTAATAATGAAATATATAATTTTTGGTAAAGTCCTTATATGTTTAAAAATACCATTTTCTCTAATAAACACATTTTAATGTCCTTCTGTGAAAAATAATAAAATTAATTTTAGACACTTTTAGAAATTTAATTTGATAAAATAAAATTCATTTTTTTAATTTAGAATTTTGAAATTATCTTAGGTCAAATTATTGGTATTTTTCTGAGAAACTTCATTTT